>CM024697.1:41196694-43999890 GCA_014182845.1 Corymbia calophylla | reverse complement strand
GGAAATCTTCGGGTTCATTTCATCATCTAACAAGATATTGCTTGCTTTTAGATCGCGATGGATGACCCGAATTCGAGATTCCTCGTGCAGATAGCGCATTCCTCGAGCAATCCCACATGCTATTTTGTAACGTGTCGACCAATCCAAGTGCCTACTCTTTTCAGGATCTGCATGTATGCACAATTAAAACGTGAGTATGTTTGGTTGATAAATCCTCTTGAATAAATTTTATGCAAGGAATTAACTTTAGGTTCCAAAAGCTAGTGAAACATTCAGCATGATATGAGGCTAAACACATATTCGCCTTGAGATGAAAAGCAACAACTTAGTAATATATCAAAAAAATGACGCACGGGATAAAAAAAGTAGTTGAGACTTTTATTTTGCACAAACTCATAGACAAGTAGCTTTTCTTCACCCTCTACACAGAACCCGAGTAACTGTACAACATTTCGATGTTGAAGCTTCAATAGCAGCATGACTTCATTCTTAAATTCTTCAGCACCTTGTTTCGATCTTTTGAGATAGTCTCTTCACGGCTATTAGTACTCCATTAAGAAGTGTACCCTAGAAGATCAGAATTTCAATGTTTAAGTACAAGTGAGTAGCTTCCAATCACAACTCAAAATTACCAAATCAAATATCTCCAAGTTTTTTTTAACCTAAAGATCTTTCAAGTGCGATAATTAATCGTACCAGGAAAACTTCACCAAATCCACCTCACCCAACTTGTTTTGTTGAGAGAAATTGTTTGTAGCAGCTAGTATGTTGGCTAAATCGTACAGCATGGACTCAGAGTTTGTAATTTTAGATAGACCTACGCGACCAAACAACACGAGGAGGTCATTTCACCAAAAAGTATAGAACAGCACATGTGCGGTTCATCATTCTATCCAAGTTGATGGCCGCAGTACCAGTTTCGTACCTGTTTGATCTCCTTGGACGACTGCACGTCTCTTGGTCTCATTCCTCCGACTGAAACACCAAGCCAGGAAGAGAAACACCACAGTTGGGATGACAGAAAGGGCGACCACGGTGATTATCACAGTAAATATATTGCTTTCGCCTGCATACGAGCAATCATGTCTGGATAGCATCAGTATTTGGGATTATGACAGGATGGGATTTTTATAATTACCATAAGCCAGAGAAAAAGTGAAAAAATGGAGAAAAACAAAAAAGAGTACGCTTTATGAGCAAATGCCCAGAATAAGTGATGTTGACATAATGTACAAGAATAACCATCCGTCGAGTAAAAGCGACATTTTGCCAATTGTGATCTAAATAATCTAATCTCACAAGCGGATGTGAGACCCACCATGTTCAACTAGACGACTATTAAATATTTCCATTGTCCATCTTCTACATTTTAATTTGTGCATTAATTATTTGCATTTTTAAGGATATTTTCACTTGTTAATGTAATTTAATTATACTCTACTTGTTTGGGGTGTTCTTGTTCGGATTTTAAAGAGAGAGAGGAAGACGAAAAGAAAGTATTTAGTTACCATGATAGTCTTCAATTAGAACAAAGTTAGATTTTCCTACAACGTAAAAATATTGAATTTCATTTATAAATTTGATGAACGAAAATGGTCACTTATTTTTCAAACTATATTAATATTCCAATTGTTTTATGGAAATTGAAAATTCAGAAAATATTTTCCTAAAAGCGATCGATTGAAATAATTAGTGCATGGAAATTACTTTAATTGTCAACAATAATTTTTATATCTAAATATCTTCGTGGATGATGAAAATATTTTCGTTTTTTGTTAATTTTTATAAATAATACAAGTGATTATTTTTAAAAAAAATTTCAAAATAAATGAAGCCTAGAGATAAAGATGGTTTTCCTATCAAACACAAAATAGAAAAGAAAAGAAAGATGAGAAATAGATTCCATAGGTACCTCATGGGAATTATGTGATCTTTGAATATCACCTCATAAATTCAATCAATCAATCACGTTTTCTTACTTGGAGAAAACTTATATAATTTTAGATGGTTGACCCTCTATGAGTATGAACCCTTTATGACTAGTTTGGTGGATAGGGAACGTTGATACGTCCGATGTCAAAATTTTGGTTCGAATGAAAGCGAAAAGCGTTATAAAAAATACAAAAAGTCAACTTGGAAAATGATTTTTTCCAGAAATAAAGAGCAAAAGTCAAAAGACAAACACGAACGGAAGTAGGGATTTTTTGGTCCGTTGGACTAAAATCCACGTCTTCTGTCTGAGAAAATATTGGATAAATCTGATTTTCCCTGTCAAGTATAACACTTCATTCAACGCACTATAACTCTCTGTTCACCTTTTTTTCCTTCTTTTTTTTGGTTTCTTCTCTTCTTTTTTCCTCTTTTTCCTTTAGAAGTGGTTACTTGGAAGCTCTCATGGCGAGGCCGGCCTTGCCCAAACCATCATGGCCATGGGTGAGGCCGCCTTCGCCTGTGGCTAACGAGGCCATGGTGAGACTGGGGAGTCTGGGGTCTCTTTTCCCTTGACGAAGAATAAGAAAAAAGAAGTATAGAGAAAAAGAGTCTTTAACTGTCATTAACGGAAGGGAGGAGAGAAAGTAACGGTGAGAGAGAAGAGAAGGAGTAATTCGATACGTGTGGGACCTACGTTGCCACATGTCAGACAAATGAATCGAGCATTTTACTGCTGACATGAAAATCAGGCTTAATATTATGAAAAAGAGAGTCTGGACGGAAGAAGACAAGCCATACACACACATGAGACTTCAGCTCCGGTCACCGGAGCGGGAGGCGGAGGTGCTGAAGCAGGAGGTGGAGGGGCCGGCAACGGTAGGGCTGAGGCATTATAAAAGGGGTAGAGCTCGTATCTCAAGTTGCAGCTCGGGGCGAGCAACCTCCCGCCCTTGCTTCCCCGAGGTAGATTAGCGATCCTAAACTGGAGGCACTTGACACAGTCCGACGCCGTCAAGTCAGGCGTACACTGTGCGAGTGCGTACAGCTTCTGTGAGGTCGTGAAGTTTGCCTCCACTGCCGCGACCTTCTTCCCTAACTTGCCAGCTGAAGCCCCCATTGAGATGTCATTTAGGGTTTCCACGAGAAGCTGCATGAACCGGGTTGGGTTGGTGACGTTCCTGACGTCGTACAAAACCCGATCTGGCGATCGCTCCATGGCAGAGAGGATGGACCAGTTCGAGTACCGCAACATGCACTGGTCGTACCATATTGCAGAGACTCGCTGGTTCGGGCATCTTTGGAGGATATCCCGTTTTCCAGCAGCCATGCAGCTGCTGCATGAGGTGCTGTTGAGGTCGCCACGGCATAGGAACAGCCCATAGGCCCGTTCGGGAGGGTTTTGGCCAGCAGTGGCAGTGGCGAAGCCACTGGTGTTGTTGATGGCAGCAGAGGAGAGGGAAGAGAGGAGGGTGTGGAGGTTGGATTGGAAGGTGGAGTTGGGAGTGAAGAGGGTGGTGTTTGGGCAAGCATGAAATAGATATTTGGGCGCAGCCTCAGTACTGAAAATGTTGATGAAGAAGAAGGAGAAGGAGAGACAGAGGAAGATGATGAAGCAAGAATTCATTCTTGGCTAGAATGATGAATGGATGGGACTTTCATGATTTATAGAAGCATGGTTGTCTCCTCTCGAGTACCCATTACGGTAACAGATCCCAATTTTGGTCTTGCCGCATGTTGAATATCTTTTTTCAACTTTTCCGCCCATCATATTGGAAGTGAGCGGGATACGACGAACGGAGAAAATAAGGAAAAGAGGGAGTGAACTTTGCGAAAAAAGGAAGAGAGAGAGAGAGAGAGAGAGAGAGAGAGAGAGAGAGCGAGAGCGCGTGTCTTCGCTATTCATGAATAGACTCAGCAACACTCCCTCTTGCTAGTAGCCAGCTATGATTTGATAGTAAACCACTAGAATTCTAAGCCCTCCTAGTGCACAAACCACACAGACAAACAAGAAGGCGGGTCTTGTCCTATCCCTTCGTTGCTCGAGTCGGACCTTTTGTCTTGTCCTATTTGCATCGCATGCCCAACCCAGAAAAAGAGCGTCCTTCTCAAGCCAGATAGAAAGATGGATTTGCGTATTAGGAGACAGTGATGCTCCTAGCATATTGTCTAGTTTTTTTTATCTTTTCTTGGTCAAAAGCATTTCGTCCACTTAGGTTGGTGATGGTAGATACATGTGATGGAGTAGCGGACTCTTATGGAGAAAAGTAATATCAAGGTTTAGAGCTTTTGCTATTAATGATGTACATGTAACTTTCCTTTATAAATATATGCCCTATCTTTTAAAGTTCTAAACTTGCAACCCAAAACTTGTAATTTTGGCGTTGATGTTGATACAAAAGAGATTGATTAGTTGCGACACCGTGGTTTTTTTCCCTTTTCTTGATTTTGAAAGGGTTTTCTATGTAAAGAATCCATGTGTCTTCTTTTCTATTGTTTTTTCACTTTGAAGATTCGCATTCCTAACAATATATTAGACGACCCTATGTGTGAGGACTAACATATATTAAGTTTGTTATGTTTCCAGGGGCCTTTCATATAAGAAAGAGCACTCCATGCATCGGTTGTACAATTGACATGGTGTAGATGATTGGTTAAGCTATTCGTGTGACAAATTCATCAATCAATTTTTGCCTTTTTAATTTTGTCGCGTTCCTTTTTCTTGTTGACAAACCAAAACCCGTCCGTTGTAGACACGGTACTGTGCCAAAGTCCAAATTTTCATCTTGTCTGGTCAAATTCAAAATGAGAAGTACTAAGAAGAACGCTCTTTCACTCCATGAAAAGTTTAGTCAACTTTTGAACACGAAAACTTACTCTCTTGGAAGTTGAAGAAATAGTGTATTGCTTGATAATTGTTAGATCAGAATTCCCGAGGTTTGTCCGTTTATGTATTATTGCTATAATTGTATATTATATAAAACGACATATAATCATTTACATGACTATCATTACAAATTAGCATGCAATTTCTTCACTCGAGCATGTCACCAGCACAAAATTTTCGCTATAGTCATGATCACCGAATGCACAGTTTGAAAACATGTGCTGTTAGTTTGAGATTTTGGAGAGGCTAGCCACCACAACCCAAATTAAATAGGAAAGTTTCAAATAAGGGCCTAAAATACTCTTATTTTCTCAAATAATGACATGAAGTAAATTTTATTTCAAATAAAAGCCTAAAATGGCTATATCAATCTCAAAGAATAGCTTGAAGTGGTTATAGTTGTTTCAAATAAGGGCCTAGCCTCGGCAAAAATTCCAACCAATCAATGATATTTTTGTTGAAACACAATTTAAATTTAAATTAAATTAGATTAAAAAAATTTTAAATAAAAAACACAGGTGAGAGGTCTCCCTGCCACTTGTGGCTGTTGTCCCATAATTGTTGGGGTGGCGACAATGGTCGGCGAGGTCGCCGACACCTAGGCAAGGGTTGGCAACCTCTACCAACCAAAGGCGAGAGCCAGCAAGCCCTCGCTAGAGATGGGAGAGGGTAGCAACCCTCTCCTAGATTTGGGCGAGGGTTGCCCATCCTCGCCCAACGTCCCAAGACCTATGTTTTTCCTTCTTCTTTTTTTTTTTAAAGATTTAGTTTTTTTAGTTTGTTTTCTATGAAAAAGGAAGAAAAAAAAGAAAAAAACGCAAATATTTAAAAAGACCCCTTCACAGCTGGTGAGGCCCTTATTTGAGATTAATATGGTCATCTTGACCTCTTATTTGAAACAATGTTCTTTTTAGACCCTTATTTGAGAAAATAAAGGTACTTCGGACCCTTATTTGGATTAATATTCATTTCAAACCCTTATTTGAGAAAATGAGAACACTTAAGGCCCTTTTTTGAAAATTTCCCAATAAAATATGAAAACCTGGGTTTACATTAATTTTAATTTTGTGCTAAATGATAAGATTCTGTTTTTCGTAATTCTTTAAGAGGGTTTAGATATTATGTTTTTACAAGATAAGTGCCAATTTTGGCAATTAATTTTGGAAGCTTTATATTCCGATTGCCAAAGATGAGTCCCTCAAGAGCACCGTTACAAATATAGCATAACAGTACCGCTAGGCTAGCTGGACTTTTATTACAAAGATTTCTCTTCTCTAGTTTTCATCTTTAGGGAAAAATCTCAATGCAGTGTAAATAGCTTTGGATTTTCATTCACAAGGAAATAAAGGCTTTTGGTGGTCTTATTGGCCCTTACGCCAATAGATTCTTTGATTGGGGTAAAGTTGTAACAGGGTAGCCATAGGTGAACCTATAGCTGGATTGAATCATTTGAAATGGAAATGCCCTCTTCCCCTTCGAGCACCTACTCCTAACAAAACGAAGAGAAGCAAGCTCTGCAAACGAACCCTAGCTGGTTCCTCCAAAATTCATTGACGTGCAGCAATTGACTGGACTGTGAAGCACTGATTCGGTGCGGGATTGGAATGGTATAAATAAGGGTGCCTGGGGGGTGGGAGTTGTACACGGTACGGTGGTTTTGGTATTTTGCTAGAGCTGGTATTTGTACTCTTTGACTGGACTAAGGCACTGGATGATGCTGAAAGAAGGACTGATTGAGGGACTGAAGGAAAGGCTTTTTATCAACATCAGTTCCAACTTCACAAATGCTGGCCCAAAATAAAAAGCATAACAAAACTTCCCAAGGAAGGCTCTTGGGAAGAAACTCTTGCTGACTTGCTACATCGAGTGGAAATATAATACTCGAATTCGTGGTCCAACAATGAAAACAAATTTTCAAACGATTGTCTATATTGATCCCACAAAACTGTTAAATGATCAGAAGATGAATATATGTTGAAAAGTTAAAACCTTAAACCATAGATTTAGATATATTAAAACTACTCTAGAAAGATGTTTTACTAGGAGATATGTTAGATTGCAAGTGATCCTCTAAATAATTAGTCATATACCAAAATCACATATAGCCCTATATATCATTTAAGAAGTTAATTGTATAAACTAAATCTTGGTAAGTATAGTATTTTTTCTTAAACACAACTCAATGACGTTATCTTAGCAGTTTAGAATTTGGCTTGTTCATAAGAATTAGACAGATAGAGCCAACTCGGTTCCCACAAGGGTTATTAATTCACAAAATATAAAAGGATCTTTTCGTCATTAAAAAAGAAACTCTCAAAACTTAAGAAATAAGGATTGAACAGTGTAAATAACTCTGGATAAACGGATCTATTTTTAAATGAAGCCGCCCTTAGTTTTCTATGTGGAGATCATGGAAAGGAAAAGAAGGTGATGAGAGAGATCATATTACTCCTGGATTCTTTTATCCAAAATGATTCAGAGCGCCGCATGCTGTGTAGAGATACAAAGCTGGAAATGCATGAGTCGTTGAATGAATTAATCAACTTCTCTCGTCTTTGTGCGTGTGTGTATGTATTTTGAAACCGAGTTTGGCTGGGTGATGCTAATTCGAGTAATTGCCCTTTTAACTTTAGCCATGTAATTGATGGCAATCTTCTTTTATCACAAAAGAAGTTGAAATTCAATATGTAGGCACAAAAGAATTATAGGCACTATTGATGGACTACATAATGGACATGAATGGGATGGTTTACTGCCATTTCATGAACATGATCAAAATAGTCATTTCGAGTTAAGAAGATTAACATGCGACACAAAAGTAGGAAACGAGTTTTTCTGTTCATTTCCACTGAGATCGAGAAGTTGCACAAGTTTCATGAGGAGATCTCGTCTACGGGTGGAAGGAGTTTCTCCATAAGCGTAAACCATTAGATAAGTTCCATAAAGTCGAGTTGGGCCATCTTAAACCACTGAGCTTGTAAAAAATTGAAAGTGCTGAGTAGGATTGAAAGAACAAAACTCATTTAATTTGATTATCTTTTAAAGGGTCGAACAAAACCATGCGCGCGTCAATGGTTTTGTCCCCTAAATGTAGACTAGGAACCGTCTTCTGAATGTATATATGGCAGTTTAGTCATCTGATGTCAAATCAAATCACATTTTCCAGCTACTCAAAACGTAGAACGACACCCAGGGGACAAAAAAATGAGATGAACCAATCTGCTTCCTCCTGCCGAATACACGAAGACTAAGTTCATGATGAGAACGAAAAAGTCGTAGCTTGCGATAGCTTTACAACGAGGAGATAAGGAAAGTCGAAATCAGCTTCTCAAAAGCTGGCCTCAAAAATAAATAACTAACAAAAAGAGACAAGATTTTCCACCCCGGGTTCTTGGCAGGAAACTCCTGCTAACAGGTTATATCAAGTCGGAATATAATAATACTCAGAATTCGTGGTCCAACTGGATAAGGAGTGTCCAAAAGTCTAAGATAATACTTCTGGTCCAAGAAAATACAGCCCTAATAACGGAAAAAAAAATTACCAAATTCAGGACCTATGTGTCCTTATGGTCGCCCAAGAACTTTGGACTGCATTTTCAACCACTACCAGAAAAACCTACGCATAAAAAAGAAGAAAATTCAAGTATGAGCACACCACAGAAAGAAAACGCAAATTTCGTGTGCTAGTGATTTTTGGTGCTTTGAATGGTTTTGGGGAATAAGGGTCCATTTGGTAACTGGCCAATTCTTAGCTATTGTTGTTCTTTTATTTCTCGGAACAAAAAAAAAACAAAAATCCGTTCGGTAACGTTGATTAATTTTTCTACCCCCAGAAACAAATTTGCTCCAGAGAATAGTTTTGAAACAGAATCAAGAAGTAGAAAAAAGTTACTTCTTTGTTCTTAGAAACAATTCTAGAATCAAACCATTTTCTTTTCTTTTCTTTTTCTCTTTTATTTTCTTCTTTTTGTTTCTCTAGCCAATTACCAAGCTCAGCAATAGCTACTGACCGGCTAGAGACAAGGTTTGGGGACCTCATTGAGGGCCAGCAAGTTCGCTGGCTCTCATTTGGTTGGTTTCCGGTTGTTAAGTGAGGTTGGCAACCGATTAGAGGAGGAAGAAGAAGAGAAGGGAAAAAAAGAAGAAAAATCTCATAAAATTATTATAAAATTAAAAGAAATTTTACATCACAAAAAAATTTCAAGGTGGTACCAGACGCATTCTATTCCAAGAATAGAAATATTGTGTAGTTACCAAATGCTTTCAAACTTTAGAAACTCGTTCGGGTAAGCACGTAATCAAGAAAATTACCTCGAGCAGAAATTATTCATGTGCCTTCATCTTTTTTTCTATAATTTTAGAAAATGAAAATTGCATTCCTATTTGATATGTCAGATAGTTAAAAGAAGGTTAGGAGTTAGAATGATAGCCTTTTTTCCTTTCTATTATAATAAAATTCCCGAGTTTAGTAACTAGAACGATTAACATTTTTCAGAGTAGCAAGAGCACAAACCATTAAAATATAGAGACAAAAAGCGTCTAACTCTATATAAAAACTATAATTTTCTATGTGGATATCCCATGAAGCGAAAGAAGGTAACGTGAGAGATCATACTACTGCATTCTTTAATCCAAAACAACGCCGTACAAGAGACGTTGCCTAGAGATGCAAAGTTGACAATGTACCACTCGTTGATAGAGAATGAATCGCAAAGTATTTTACTAAATATAATCCATTGTATCACTTAAAATAAATTAATCAATGACAAATATTTTCATTATCGATAATAATTTATATCTAAATATTTTCACAAACAATGAAAATATTTATTATTCATTTATTATTGTAAATAATATAAACGATTATTTTCAAGAAAATATTTTCGAATTGTTCATTTTTCGCAAAATAAATGGAATTTTTTATATTAGGATAATTTGAGCCCCTAGGCATATTCTTGCGACGTCCTAAACCTTGAGGGCATGGCTGAGATGGCAGGGGAGGCTATGTTGGCGGCAACCCAAGATAGGCAAGGGGAGCATGTCTCATGTCCCACATCAATTAGGGGGAGTTTTGGCTTAATTTATAAGGCTTAAGTGCTCTATTCTATGTAATGCGTTTTAAAGTTATAAGGGCCGAATGCCCAAAACGAATAATATTACATAGTGGCAGCTCCTAAGTTTTTACAAATGATATCAAAGTCGACTCCCGTAGCATGTGGGGCCACAACAAGGATGCTATGCCCAAAGGGGGGAGAATGTGACGTCTCAAACCTTGAGGGCGTGGCCAAAATGGCAATGGAGGCTGTGTTGGCAAGCAACCCAAGATAGGCGAGGGGACATGTCTCGTGTCTTATATCGCTTGGGAGGAGTTTTTGGCTAGTTTATAAAGTTTGGATTCTCGATTTTGTATAACGTGTTTTAAAGTTGTGAAGACCGAGGGGCCAAAATGGATAATATTACACAATAGTGACCTCTGGGTCCTTATAATTCTAAAGCTTTTTAAAAGAAAAATTGTATAAAAAATAATAAACCTTTCACTTGTATCAATTTATTGCTGAACATTATTGTGTGTATGAATTGGACGTATAGAACAAACTCGATTCCTTGCATAGACTATTGATTCATATTATTAAAATGGATCTTTCCATACTTGAAAAAGAAAATATCAAAACCGAAGAGATAATATCAAGAATGGGAGGAGTCCCTAGACGCGGGGAAGCCAGTCAATGATTCTAGAATGATTGGGCAACATAAAAAATGAAAATCTTCCTACAAAAGTCTTGGGAGGACTTTTGAGTAGTATAGGAGGACAAGCTTGCTTATTTACCAAATCAATTATTGAAATATGAATTTCCTTTCATTATCTTCCATTAAAAATATCTCCCCTTAATGTTTTGTTTTCTAATTGACTGGGTATGTTTTGGTTTAATAGTCGTGGAGTGGACATATGTATGAAGATGTGGATGATGCAAGTTCAATAAATCCTTGCAACAGTCAAAGTGCAAAAATGTTTCTAGGTTACATTACCTTGGGACATATTTCTTCCCAAAAAAAGAAAGAAAAATAGACAAGAAGAAAAACCTTCATCATAGTTGATTGGTAGATTTTCAAAAAAATTTGTATTAGGTTACTCTTACTCTTCTTCTCTCACACGTATTCACTGTGGTCAAACATAGGATGGCATCCGCTGTATAAATTATTCTTTACAATAATGATTGGCGTTACCCAAGAAAGGCTCAATGACGTTAAAGTTGTACCATTAGTAGAAGAAATTGGTGGGTGATGGGCAAAACCGTACTAAAACGTCAAAATCGGTCCTAAACTCTCATTAAAGACGGTTTGCAACCATCGACCATCCTTGATGAGGGTTTTGCAGAACCTGTAGCCAAAAACGTTAGGGATGATTTTGGACACGAATGATAACATTTCTGGTCGAAATTGATTTTGGAAGAGAAATAGATTTTTCTATTTCTACTTCTGGATGAGTTTCTAAGTCAAAAAATGCGTTTGATAACGATAAAAAAATTTTATTCTTGAAATAGAAATTCGTTTGATAATAAAAAAAATTTCACTTTCCTAACTAGCGGCAATAATGGGAGGGCCGGTGGAGGCCGGTGGGCGGGGGGTGGTGGTGGTGGTGAGCGGCGGACGGTAAAAAACTTCTTTGGGTGAGAGAGAAACAATTTCTTATTTCTATTCCAGAAATAGAAATGTAAAAAAAATTTGTTTCGATTTCTATTTCAAACCTATTTCTAGAATAGAAATTAGAAACATAATGATTATCATGCGTGCCATTTACTTCCTACTCCCTGAGATTATCAATTATATACTTGTCCCATCAACTCCATGATGAAAAGATTAATGGAGATAATATAATTGAATACTAGGACAACTAACTAAAAAGTTATATCAATCATTCAAAGAACTAAGAAGACACAACTATAACAAATTTATTCCTCATTTTCACATGAGGATGCGTAGTCACAAAGCAAGTAGATAACCTCTGTCTCGAGCTATAAATATTGTCAAAAAAATACAAAGATGTTTTATTTTATTTTGGTCAAACAAATTGTTTTCTTTTCTTTAACTAACGATTTCCGAACAACAAAGAAGTGCTTTTGAACAAAGGATGGCTCGAAAGGGTTGAGCTAGGTTAGACAACCAATTACAAAAGGAAGGGTTCACGGCAACAATGGGCAACTTGGAATTCCTGAAGATGGGATAGAAGAGATTTGCATTGTGCAATAAGGGCTTGCAAATCCCACCCATGTCAATCAGTGCCCCGGAGAAAGCATTCAGAGATGGAGCACCTATACCCTTCAAGTAGAGTTTTAACAACACCGAAGCCCAACTTGTCTCACAATTGAAGAGATGTATAGTCTAGTGGGTTAGTTAACAAACACTTTGATTATTGACAAGAGAAGTAGTATTGAGCCTTATAGAAGCACAATAATGTACAAATGTGCCAAATTGCAATAGATCGATGTATGATTTAGCCTCAATTAGTAACAAAATCTGACAAGAATCATAATAATTGTGATGGATAACATATAAGCAAAGTGTTTTTTTAAATGCACACGGCACCATTTGAGCAATTAAGAGCTTGTTCGCCAAATATATAGATTTTTGTTTATGGTAAATAAAAAATCATGGTGGAAGGCCAAGCAATTTCACTGCAAGACTATTCATGAAGAAGGATTTCAGTCACACCACCATTCACCAGGAGTACAATTCGGTAACCAACATGCCACTAGTCAACGAAGGCATAGTCCTACTAGTGGATTCCTATGATTCAAGCTTGTACATTAGGATGCTCACTTCATGCAATCTAGTTTGGACAAAGAAGGCTAGATGTTGAGGCAATGGCAGGGTAATGGAATTGCTGCTAAGCATGAGAACTACTGTGGCCATGGTGGGTCTAATAGTTGGATCTTTCTAAATGCATAGTAAGCAAATGTGTAGACATCGAAGCACTTGATCTCTTGAACATGAATCCATGATAGCTAGGTCCAACACTTCAAAGGGCATGTTTTGTCTCCATTGATTCCATATCTACAAGAATAAGTTAGAAAAATCTTCACAAAATTGTTGCATTAATTGAATGACTCATCATGCAAGACATCTGAGTCTTGTGGAAGACCATATATTACCAAGGAACAAAGCAAAAGCCATAAGTGTTTCTATAGGCTAAAAGGATTAACTTTTTACAAAGGAATTTCACTTGACCAAAGTTACAAAGAGTACAATGCCACTATTTATAATAGTAGCATGGTAAAACTCACATAACTGTTGTGACCTCCCTCTTGCATTCCGGAAGCTAATGGCTCGACTAAGGCTTATTAAAGGCTTTCCCAAGTCACCAATTCACGACTTAAGGTTTGAGTTTTTAATCCGAAATTCAATTTCATTTAAAAATAAATCGCCACTAATCGGTTTGGAGTGAGTCAATTAGAAATCCAAGTAAAATATTAGAAGAAATATTTTACTCTTGCGCAATTAGAAAAACTAGGATTGGGAACTTGATTACATTAATTTCACTAATACCCTTCTGGTACCTAATCTTTGTTTAAATCTTGAAGTTTGATATTTTTGAATTTTTCAAGGACTTCTCATGCATTTGTGGAGAAAGGTATTTTTTTTTACCTTTTTTTAATGATTTTTCCTAAAATATGAACTATTTTTGGATTTTCTGATTTTTTAATATTAAAATAATTATATAATATTATAATAATAAAAGCCCGACCTGACCCGGGTCGGGTCTTCGGGTCCGACCCGGGGCAGGACTGGCCCGGCGCGAGGCCCAGGCTCCCAGTGCCCTTAGGCTCCTCGGCCGGGCTGAGTCCAGCTAATGGCCTTAGTTCAGCCTGGCCCACGGGAAGTACCTGAAAATAAAAAGAAATAATTAGTCAAAGGCCCATATGCCAAGCAAAAACAAGTCCAGCATAAGAAAACAGGATAAAGCCCAACAGGCCTTCTTCATCTCAGCCCATAAAGCCAAATCCCTAGAGGCTCCGCCGGATCTTGCATCCGGGTCGGATCGTCCCCGGCATCTCCTTCGCCGACCTGACTCCTTCGCGCCCTTGTTCCCCGCGGTGCCGACAACAATGGCCATAGCGAGAGACACCACGCGTCTCGGCTGGTCGCATGCCTTCCTCCGACGTTGCTTCGGTAGGCCGAGTAGTCTTCTCGCCTAGATCGCAGCGAGAAGTGCCATCGCGAGACCAGCCGCTATGACGAATCGGCGGGAAGCAACAAGGTCGACGGCGGGCAGTAGCGAGGACGACGGTGGGCTTGACAAATGAGGCTCGGCGAAGACCAGAGTGACACGAGCAGGAGACTTCCTCGGTCGCTGAACAGCAAAGGTGTTGGGGTGCAGGCGGCATCCCCAAAGGCTAAACAGCGGCGGCGACCGGGCTTGGTCCCGCGGGTCGCTCTCCTTCTCGGATCTCGTTCGGACATTTCAACGAACAGGTGGAGTGTGCTACTGGAAAGAGGGGTTCTTGGCTCGAACGGGATCGGTGCCGGTGTGAGGACCCTTAACACGTGAACCAGAACATGCGCAGCGGTGTAACGAGGGACGGCCAGCGGCCGGAGCTCCAGCTCGGCACACCCAAAAGCGGAGCATAGAACGGGGGTCTGGGAGCTCACCCTTTGGCCTGGCCACGTCGACTAAAGGGAATCTCGTCGGAGGAAGGTCGTCGGTCGCGACTCAGGCGCGGTGGACGGCCGTCTCCCTCTCTGACTCTTTCTGACCTCACTTTTCTCTCTCAAATCTCCCTCCAGATCTCTTTCCCCTCTTGGATTTCTTTCATCCTCTCTTTTTTTCTTTTTTGTCATTTTCCTTATTTTGTCTTCATCCCATTTTGAATTCATTTTTCTTCCTCCCTTGTCTCTTCTTCTGCACATGTCAGACCAAGAAAACAACCTATTTTTAATACTCCATTTACCGCCTAGGCTTGTTGTTGCCTTCTTTCACCCTCTTTTCATATTTTATTCATTTCTTATTATTCTATTTTTCTCTACGTCTCTCGAGTCTCTCATTCCTCATTTTTCAGTTCTCTCTTCTTCTTTTTTGTTCCCTTTTACTCTTCATCCATCTCTCCTTGCATCTCTTGGGTTTCTCGTTCCCTTTGCACGAAATAAGCCAAATACTGCCGCCTTCCCGCATGTTCAAACACTAAAACAAGACGTAAAATAAAATTTGAAAACTAGGCAATAATGAACAAGTGAGACCCGATTTCAGCAAACGGTGTGCACTTAGTGTAGGCAAGAAGGAAAAGAGCAAATCTCAGCCATAACAAAGGACATGAACGAGTATATATTTTCGGCATGCATTTCGTCGAGCGGGTGGCGTGCGTCATCTGAAGAATGAACAAAATCTTGACGGGACCTTACAAGAGGATCAAGATATGCTGTAAAAGACAAGCAACGACCCGACGGTAGTAAAGTTCATCCTAGTTGAGGTCGGAACTTGCACGTATTGGGCGATGGTGGCCCGGTCCGACGAGCCTGAGCCAGGGCACAAAGTGAAAGCAGAACAGGGGTGGTCGGCAAAGGGTCCCTTACGCGACTCGCGGCATCGGACGGCAGACGAGCTCGAAGGTCAAGCTGCATCCGTCCGCCTCGCTCACCTCCGAGTCGAGATCCTCAGGGAGATGACCTCGACTTCAGCTTGCTCTCACTCGAATCTCACTTTCCCAAGGACTCTCTTCTGGTTTTTTCTCTTATCTCTCTAACTTTTCTTTTTTCAGATATCTCTCTCTTTGCCTCGCCCCCGCTTTCACCTCTTCCGCTCGCCAATATTCATAGGTCGAGGAGGGTCCGGTCGCCGGGGGGTTCGGTCGCCGGTTCTTAGGATGTCGACTGGCCTCCCTCTTGGCCGAACCGGCGTCTCATCCCACCTTCTCCGCCGAGGCCTCCTCGGCATTGAAGGAGTCCGCCAAGATGTCCCCTCCGCCCGGGTTTCACGCCGGATCTCGCGCTGCTTCGTGCGACAGCATTGATGGCGTCTGCGAGACGTCTCCTCCGTTGCCGATCTACTCTCCTCTACTGTTGTAGGTCTTCCTCCGCGCGTCGATGTCCCCTGCACGTGAACCGCAGTGCCAAGGAAGAAGGAAAGAGGAAGGAAGGAGGAGGCACCAGAGGAGGAGGGAGGGCCAGGCCTTGGAGCCGCCTCGAGCTCATCAGCACATCGAATGCACTTGCCCCCCTCCATCGCCGGCTATCTAGTCTGCGTCGATAGGCTGTCCCCTCGCGCCTCTTCGGCCTCCGCATGCGTTGCCATCCTCTGCCCCCTTTTCTTTGTTGCGCGCGTGAAGCGCAGTAAGGAGGAAGAAGGAAGAAGGCTGGGCTGGGCCGGAGGAAAGAAATGAAAGGGGCCGGGCCCTAGGCTTGCGCATATAAGAAGAAAGAAAGAAAAGGGGTGCTGGGCGCGAAAGCCTAGCCCCTCCAATGACCTTTTTATTTTTATTTTTTATAAATAATAAGCATAATACTAGTAACAATAACCTGAAAGCAGGATAAAAATAAAGGTAGAAAATAGATGCAAATAATATTAGTATCTAGGTGATACAAAAATCTTTTTTGTTAGGGTCAAATTAGTCCCTAATTTTCTAGGTAATTTAAGTGTAAATATTTAATTAAAATTTAGATGTCAACAATAACTAACAAGATATTCACCCCCATTCAATTGGTGGTAGTAGAAGTTATTCCTTTTGCCACAAATGATCTCTAGAAGTAGTATGCCAAAGCTATAAACATCGGATTTCATTGAGAACTCTCCATGCATTGCATATTTTGGAGACATGTAACCAGCGTAAATATGAACATTAGCCACATATATATTGCAAATTGAGTTTTAGATCACATAGCATCTTTGAACTAGGGTCAGCCCATCAAGGTCCATTGAGCTGGTGAAATTCCCATTTTACCCTTGCTTCTGGAAACCTTTAGATTTGTGGTCTTAGATTAAAGTAGAAGATGTGGACCATAATGAAACTTGAAGAACAAGTTCAATCCCAACTTGTTTATCAAGTTTTCCCCTTTCTCTCTCCTCCCTCCCTCTCTTGGCTGTTGTCCCCTACACCACAGCCCTCCCTCTCTCTCTCTCTCCCCCTTTTCCCCTCAAATTCCTCTATTTCCACCTTTTTTGCCATTGTTTTCCCACCCTGCCGCTGACTACTGCTGGTAGTCAGAGCTACTGTTGTTCACCAAAGCTGCTGGCCACTATCCGGAGCTCAACCAATCACTGCCTAGACTCTGCCTAGCACCACTAACTGCTATCCTCCCCTATCCAAGCGCAAAACAGCTTTATCAGAAGCTATTTTGCCAAGAATCGGCTACCGTTCGCTGTCTATTGTTGTCCCTGAGCTAGCCCCTTGTTGTCCTCACTGCCACCGTCGTCCCGATGTCATCGGATTTTATTAAAAGTGAATTAATTTCATAATCCTTGATTAGGGTATTAAACTATATTAGGGGTGTTGACACCCGATTTTTTGGTCTATTTTGTCTTAAATGCCCATTTACTTTGCTTATATAAATACATATTAATTCACAAAAAAAATTGATAAAAAAAATTCGAAAAAAAATTTCAGGTGGGTTGGTTTACCCCAGCCCATCTTTTTTCTCTCCCCTTTATTTTCTTTTTCTTCAGCCCACCTCCCTCTCATTTCGGCCCGGCCCGTCTCCCTCTTTCTTTCTTCCCTGGCCCGGCCCGCTCAGACTTCTTCTTCCTCCCCTCTTCTTCCACGCGCGGCAGCCGAAACCTGCAGAGGAGAATAAAAAAAAAGAAGAAGGCAAGTCAAGGCAGCAGCAGAAAATCAGGGGAGGATAGCTCCGGCACGATCAACGGGTCAGGCGGGGGTTAGGTCGGCAAGGTAGGAAGTTCACGGGGGCCCGAGAGAAAAAAAAAGGAGAAGAGGAGAGAGAGAGCAAGGGAGAGCGGGGGGGCTGTTCTAAAAGAAAAACGAGATCTGAGAAAAAGAAGAAGAAAGAGAATGAACCGGGGGTGAGGGAGAGAGCTCGTGAAAGATTCTTCAGGGAAAAATCCGAGAAAAACTGAGAAAAAAGAGAGAGACCGAGAGAGAGCACGGGGACAGAAAAAAAGGCAAAACCGAGAGAAGAGAAACGGGCCAAGAGTAAAACCGAGAGAGGCAGTGACCGAGGAAGAGCAAGAGAGCATCAGCCGACGCCTCGGCCACGCGCGAGCTCCGTCCGACGTTTCCTCAGCCGGCGTCTTCAAGCTGAACCAGGTAGGCTTCCTCCCAAGCATTTGTTATTGATGAAATTGCGGGCCGGAGCTCGCGCCGACCAGTTCGCTCAAGCCCCGGCCCTTGTCGTCCTTCCATAAATGTCTCTCAGCGTGCTGTAACGCTTAGTTAGAAGCTTAGAGCCGAGTCGATCCCCGTTCGAGTCATAAATAGCTCATTTTGACGATGCATACCACCTGTTTGTTAAAATACCCGAACGAAACCCAGAATCGAATCTGTCCTCGGTAGCTTAGTTTCATGGGTACTTATTCGTATATTGTGCGTCTGCATTTTCTTTCATGCTTTTCTTAGTATTATGATGATTCGCATGAGCGGTCTGCGTCGGGTCGGAGGGGGTATTCTCGGTTCCGGCGGGGGAGAAGATGGGTCGCTGGAGGGCATGGCCGACGGTCAACGTCGGTCGGAGTGACCGACCAATGGCGGTCGTCAGCTGGATGGTCGGTCGTGTCAAGGGTCGTCGGTTTAAAAAAAAAAATAATAAGAAGAAGAAGAAGAAGAAGTTGCAGGCGTGCATGGGGGAAAGACGTGCATGGGGTTGTGCTGCAGCTGCGAAGGAGAAGAAGACCAAAAGAGAAAAAAAAGAAAAAGAAAAAAGAAAATACATAAAAAAAAAATCAAAACAAAAGGGGCTGAAGGTAAATAAAGGGGCTGGGCTGAGCATTTTCCGAGCGGGCCTAGGCTGAGAGTTGGGCCGGGTTTTTACAAATAGGAAATGGGCTTTTTTTTATTTTCATTTTGTTGTTAATGGGCCATTTAGAAGAATTTTTCGACGGGTTAATTCCAAAAAAAAAACCCCAAACTTTAGCTTTGGGCCCCAAAATACCCCAAACTTTTTTTTTTGCTCAAGAAAAACCCCAAACTTTAGGTTTACCCCAAATCTGCCCGAACTTTTCTTTTGTCTAAAAAAAAAAATCCTAAACTTTAATTTTAATCCCAAATCTACCCCAAATTTGGTTTTGTCTAAAAAAAGAGTCAATATCGTTTGAAAAATCCCAAATCCAGTACATATATGACAAATTTATCCAAAATTAATTTTTGATCACCAAAACAAATTACCATCTATTAGTTTTTGTTAAATTTTATTGTCAAATTGCTAAATTAAATAACGCGTCGCAATTTACGGATATACTAATTTGGGGTTTTACCCACCGTTTGTACTAAAAAAATCATCAATTTTTTACCTATTCTCAAATATACCCCATGGTTTAGTCCCAACTTAGCATGGCATTTCCACATAGATAATAAATACAAATAAGCAATATGTCATAGAAAATTATTTTCAAAGTAAAACCATTTTTGGATATAAAAAATTAGGGATTACTAATATGGCTTTTGGACAAAGGCTAATGAGGACAAATTTAGGATTAAAGTAAATTTTGATGATTTTCTTTTTGACAAAAAAATTGGGATAGATTTGGGAATGGGTAAGAGTTTGGAGTTTTTAAGACAAAAGAAAAGTTTGGGGCAGATTTGGGACTAAATCTAAAGTTTGGGGTTTTTCCGAGACGAAAAAAAAAAAAAGTTCGGGGCAGATTTGGGACTAAACCTAAAGTTTGGGGTTTTTCTTGAGACAAAAAGTTCGGGGTATATTTGGGACTAGACTTAAAGTTTGGGGTTTTTTTTGGAATTGACCCATTTTTCGACCGGGCCATTCGGCCCGCCCGGTCACTTGCTCCGGCCCGGATCGATAGGGTCCGGGTCGGTTTAGTAGGGCTGGGTCTCCCGACCCGGTTCGAATCACTTTATTTATTTAATTAAAAATTCAAAAAAATTCAAAAAAATTTAAAAATTAAAAATCTTAAAAAATCTTAAAAAATCTTAAAATTTTCTTTTAGAAAATCATTAAAAATTAAAAAAATGTTTTGTTTTAATTTCAGAAAGGTTTTAAAATTTTATTTTATTTTTTCCGAATATTCAAAAATTCCAAAAAAATTAAAAAAGGGATTAGAAAATTCCAAAAACAGTAATAAATGTTTTTCTTAAATTCTCAGAAAAGTCAGAAAAAATAAAAAAAAAAATCTAAAAACTTGCTTTGTTTAATTTCGGAAAATTCAAAAAGTATTAAAAATATTAAAAAATATAAAAAATATAAAAATTGCAAAAAAATTAAGAAAAATCAGAAAATTGCAAAAAAAAAATAGAAAACCCTTAAAAAAAAAAAAAGACCAAAATTGAATAAGCCTTTAGGATTCTACAATAAGTTTTCCTTAACTTACGATATTAGGTTATTCCCGCACCTCACAGAATGATATTTTGGATATTATTTCCTTACCTTAGAACGGTGGCCGAGGACCTTAGTTTCTCGAATGCATTGTCGAGATCTCATTAACACACGATTAAGTTAGGTACCGAAAGGGCGTTAGTCGAGCGACTAACGTAATCAAGTCCCCGATCCTAGACCCTCTGGTTGCGTAAATAATGAGACACGCTCCCATATCCGCTTTGGTTCTGAGTCGGCCTTAATGACTAGTGGCGACTCCCTATTTGAAAAATTTTATGAATATCCCAACGTCGCGCGAGGAATGGGCTTGGGAGAGCCCGAGTTGATTAAGGCCGTCGGCCTAAAATTAACAATACCCCTAAACCTATTATTTTCCGAAATTTTAGGTCGCGACAAGGGGTGGATTAGTTTAGGACTAATCTTGGTTAGGATTAGTTTAGGACTAATCTTGGTTAGGATTAGTTTAGTACTATATAATGATGCTTTGTGCTAATGATGATTTGTGATAGCTTAATCATAATTAATCTTGAATTGTGGTTGTTTAATTATAATTAATCTCGATTAGTGTTAAATTATTTGACTAATCTTGTTTAGTGTTTAACTATACTATTAATCTTGATTAGTGAGGATTGATTAAAGTTAGTTATGGTTAGCATTAAGTAATTATGTTTAATTATTTTTGGATAATAATTAACTATAATGAATTCTTTTTATTAAATATTAATAATTATTTATTTTCTCGCCCTGTTGCTATTGGTCGGAGTTGCTACCATTCGTCGAAGCTACTAGCTGTCGACCAGAACTCAACTTGTTGCCACCTAGCCATCGCCCAGCGCCATCACCTACTGTCCTTCCCTATCCAGGCACTAAATAGCTTCACCGGACGCTGTTTTGCTAGGAATCGGTTGTCGTTTATCGTCTGTTGTCTTCCTCGAGCTTGTCCCTTGTTGTCCTTGCTGCTGCTATCATCCTGGTGTCATCGAAATTCATTAACAAATGAGTTAATTTTTTAATCCTTAACTAGGGTATTAAACTATATTAGGGGTGGATTAGTTTAGGACTAATCTTGGTTAGGATTAGTTTAATACTATTTAATGATGCTTTGTGCTAATGATGATTTGTGATAGCTTAATTATAATTAATCTTGAATTGTGGTTGTTTAATTATAATTAACCCCAATTAGTGTTAAATTATTTGACTAATCTTATTTAGTGTTTAACTATACTATTAATCTAGATTAGTGAGAATTGATTAAAGTTAATCATGGTTAGCATTAATTAATTATGTTTAATTATTTTTGGATAATAATTAATTATTAATTATAATTAATTATTTCCAATAAATAATAAATAATAATTATTTTCGGATATTAATTAATTATTATTGGCTAATAATTAATTATTTTATGGGTGATAAATAATTAATTATTTTGGAGAAAAGGATTATTTTTGGGAGATAAATAATTAATTATTTTAGATATTAATTAATTATTTTCGGTTGATAATTTACGAGTTGGCATGAAAGGTGTTGTATATGATGTACTCTATCGAGTAAATTCATGAGAACTTGATTTTGAATGCCCCGGCCGCCTATGAACTAGGGTAGGAAAATCTGGAAAAGGGAAAGTTCAGAAAGTTAATATATTCAGCATGTTCGTGTAACCATGCATGAAATATTATCACATTATATGCTGAAATCTACAATGAATTGTTGTGTGCAAGCACAGATCATATGTGCACTGGCTAAAGTGAAAGATAATGAAATGAGCATGAGCAATTGATGTACTTATGTGGTCACATAAAAAGCCCATCACCCAATGGGGTTTGTGGTTAACAAAGTCCATTTTATCGGAATTCCCTAGAGGTGTTCCGAAAGCGTGTCGTGGTAGAGGCCGGGTCAATACTTCTTTTTGGAATGCCATTTAAGCAAAGGCCCAGGATGATGTTATGCCCAATGGGGTGGGACGATGTCTGGTCATGCCAGTAGACTTCGACTAGCGTGTTGGAGTAAATCCCCCAAGGCTAGAGATAATTGGAACATGAGTGAATGCATGGTGCATGGAATAGCCTAAGGTGTGTTCTGATTGTGTGGTACGTTGGACACATAAAGATAGGCATGCGTTAAATTGTATCATGTAGGTCGTGTGTGCCAAGACAAAATAAGAATGCTTGTAAATGCAACTTTTAACTATTAATGGTTGTATATGAGTTATGCCCTAATCGTGCTTTTAGTAATGGCTAAACGAGTGGTTTGTCGCTATTAATTTGTTGGGGATAGAAAGATTGTATATTTTAGGGCGCACCTGAGACGAGTAAGTCTCCTAATCGAGATTTAGGCTATTAACTTATTGAGATTTTATCTCATTTGTTATTGTATAATCACTTTTCAAGACCTTAGCATGGTGCACCTTCCGTTGTGATTTGGTGTCCCAATGGACATGAACACTGTAGTTACGACATGACTCGTTCTAGGCCGCATGCACATTTTTGATCTCTACGTCACCACCGTTTAGGTTGACGAGGGCCCGGCCTTGTGGGCCTCATAGGTTTAAGGCCTGGTACCTCAGAGACGGAGAGGATCTCTATGGCTTTATTAGGGGATTAGACAGGTCACCTAGCAATGGCCCAGGCGGTGAGGTCAAGGACCATATGGCCGTCGATGTCTCTAACGATGCCATAGAGGAAACCTCTTTGAAGGAGAGTATCTGGCGTAGGCGTCTGATGCCTACTTTTTGGACTGACCCCTTTTTGGCGATGGAAGTAGGTTAACCCAACCTGATCCCTTTTTGTCTAGGCCCGTAGGAAAAAGAGTCCAAGGAAGGGCGTGTATATTTGTTTTCCCAGGGTTAATCTCAATAAATAAATAAAAGTAGTGTTTTGTTACTGATTATATGTCTTTCTTCTATTCCTGCTGTTGTTGATGATTGGGTGAAGTTTAGATTGTTTCCACATACGTTTAAGTTGAAAGATAATAATAAATGATTGACGACGTGTCCTGGAACATCGCATTCAAATGACCACAAGTGAATAGGGATTGTCATATACTCGAAGGTCGAGGCGTGACAATTACTGTCAGGCCAATTAATTAGTAGACTTGAAGCCCTCCCTTATAATTGGTTGCCCAACCCATCTCAGCCCTTTTGAGCGATCCTTTGTTCAAAAGCCTTTTTTGTTGTTCGGAAATGGTTAGTTGAATAAATGAAAGCGATTCGTCCCACCAAAGAAAAATAAAAATAAAAACCCGAAAATCTTTGTATTCTTTGATAGTGTTTATACTTGACACGAAGAACGCACTTTCTCTTTCGAAATCAGGAATAAATTTGTTGCAATCGCGTCTTGTTAGTTCTTTCATTGATTGACATAACTTTTTAGTTAGTCGGCATGGTATTTAAATTATATTAGCTCTATCAATATCTTATCATGGAGTGCACCGGACGAGGGTCTAATTGTTATCCTCGACATGTTTCGCAAAACCATCACCAACGATGATCACTGATCTACAAGCCATCTATAATGAGAGCTGTAAACCGATTTTGACTTCTTTTTATTTATTTATTGCACAGTTTTGCCCATCGCCTGTTGGTTTCTTCTAATAGTGTTAGCTCATTTATGTAACTACAACAGAAGCATTTTTTTTTAGAAAGACTTCAAAAAGAAGACGGTGAAGCAGGTCGGCTTATGTTAAGGACATGTGTTGAAGTGTTGGTACATAACTTGTGCAAGCATAAGATTATCGGGAATCAATTCACATCAAATACGGTTATCTTCTCACGGTATCCCTTAATTTAACAAGCTATCCGTTTCTGAATTTCCCAGTTCCCACTTGACAAAACGTGTATTCAAACATTAAAAGTCACGAGCTGGTAAAGATCGTAACTGGCCCTCATATTCTAATTACGTGGCTAAAGTTAAAAAGTCAAACACTCAAATCATTATCACCGCGTGACACCCACAACCTCAACCCGCCATCTTCAAAATACATATTAAGTCAAATTATTCCTTGTTGCCAGCTTTGCATCTTTACGCAACGGGTCACGTACGGCGTCACTTTGAATAAACGAATCCAAAATTTATGAAATTCGTTTAATTTTCTATGTGGAGACCATATAATTTTCTATGCGGAGACCATGTAAAGGACAAAAGAAGTTACCGGCCGGGTGACATCATTTCACATCGGCCGAAAGACATCATTGCACATCATGATGTCCTTTACATGGTCTCCACGTAGAAAATTATACGGGTCTTCATTTTAAGATAGATCCGATTTTATATAAAGTTGGTAACACTGATGGAAGCCATGTAGAATATTTAATTCTTCGGTTTTGAGATTTTCCTGTTTAACGACGAGAAGATCCCTTTTGATTATAAGACTCAAGAATCCTTATGGGAACCGAGTTGGCTCTATACGTCTCCAAATTCTAAACCACTGAGCCAACGGCAAGGGGTTTTGTTTTAGGAAAATACTAGATTGACTAAGATTAGTTTATACAATTAATTTATTAAATGAGGTATCAGCCCATCTTCCCATGCAAATTTTGCCTACTTGGTCCTCTAGTGCTGCCAAATTTTGTTCCGCTACATAGGCTCAATCCGTTCACTTTTAAGTTCATGACTCTCCATTGCCGGTCCAATGCTAATGTAATTAAAGAAAACATAAACTAAATAATAAATACTCCTAAAACTATATGCTATGTAATTTAATCCTTATATTTTTGTTTAGGGGTCGAGGTTGATCCATAACTTTTTATGCAATAAATGAATGATCGGGTTGCCAAATTTTAGATGTAAACAACCATATTTACTCAAGATAGACATTCCTCTTTCGCTCATGTGACCCAAACATATATGCTACAATCTTGATTTTTCAGAAACTAAGAGGATGATATATTTAAAGAACCAACAACGTTACTTCCTTGCAGAACGTAAATGTTATTCTTTTTGTTACCTCTCATCACAATCAATGAGCCTTTTGAAAATTTCATAACTCCATTTCCACCTATGTACATGCAACCAAGGAAATCTAAAGTGTTTAAAGAAATAAGTTTTTTTTTTTTTTTCAAATCTAGGATGTGTCTAACGTTTATCAAAGTTCTTACTACCTTGTCATGACATTTAATTCGCACTGTACCAATACCCACAATCTTGCAAACTGCATTATTACCATCAAAACTTAACCCCCATCGACTTTCTCGTAAGTGTGGAACCGATCTCTATGTGAACACATGTGGTAAGAACATTCTGAATCTAAAACCCATTCGTCATCAATATGACAATCTGAAGATAATATAATAAGAACATTATTTATATTAACTAACTCGTTATTTTTCACCAGACTAGCTAAATTGGAACTCTCCATCGACTTCTTCCCCTTAGCTTTGAGTACAAGACACTCACTTTTATAATGTCTAAATTTGTGATAATAGTGACACTTTACCTTACTTTTATCTTGGCCCAATCTAGACTTCAAACATTCTTTACTATTATTGTGCCTATCAAAATGATTCGATCTTCCCTTGACAATTAAGCCATCGGGTTTGTCAACACTACTACTACTACTACTCCCATTCAATTTTGTATGCATCTCTGCGAAATTCAACGAGGTCTTCACATCCTCAAGAATTATAGATTCCCTTCCATATAGCATAGAATTTACAAAATTTTCATACTAGCTTGATAGTGAACATAACACAATTAAGGCTTGATCTTCGTCATCTAATTTCAAATCTAGATTTTTCATATCCATAACGATCTTGTTAAAAATATCTAGATGTTCTTGAGCAGGAGTATCTTCTTGCATCTTTAGCATGTAAAGACGCTGCTTCTAGAATAATATTGTTGTAAGATATTTCCTTATGTAAGAGATTTCTTCATATAGAAGCACCTTGTCAAACGGTGACAATTGGATGGCGCTATGCACCCTCATTTCCATCTCCTCGATCTCAACTGTAGTCATGTCGTCGGGATAGTTCTCGTTTAAGGCTCTAACTGAACCTTCGCGACACGACAATGCCTTCATCTTGATCCTCTATAGCCCAAAATTGTTTTGGCCATCAAAGAATGTCACTCCGAACTTGACAGATGCCATTTCAAACAAAAAGATCGAAATTCCTTTGCTCTGATACTAGTTTGTTATGAAATAATGCCAAAAGATGCACCAATCAAAGCACAAGTTGCAAAGGATGAAAGCAAAATCAAATCAGGTGAGACGCAAAATTTATGTGGAAACCCAAAACAATAAAAATGATGGGGAGAGAGAGGGGTTTTACTATATTCAACAACGAGTACGAGAATATAATCCAAAAGTTCAAAAAATCACTTGATGAGCCACAAAATCTAAAGATCTAACAAGAAGATAAAAAATTACAAAGGCAACTCATGGGGCTTTGTTTTAGGAAAATTATAGATTTACTAAGACTATTTTATATGATTAATTCATTAAATGATTTGTCAGGCTATTGGTTATGTTTTTATATAACAAATTATGGGTTAGTCCCAAAAACAAAGCATCAACTTTAGGTTTAATATCAAATCTGGACTAAAATTTTTTTGTCTCGTAAAAAGCAAAATTTTAGGTCAAGTGCCAAAATCTTACTTAAACTTTCTTTTGTCTCATAAAAAAACACAAACTTTAGGTCGAGTGCCAAATCTAGTATGAACCTTTTTTTGTCTTGAAAAAAGCACCGACTTTCATTTAAATTCCAAATTTGGCCTCCTTAACTTAGATCTATTGATTGTTCTCAATAATAAATCTATATGCGCTTGCTAGCTAGATTTAAAGCACTATTTCTTATCTTTTTGTTTGAGCTATAGCTTGGAGAATAGTGGTGAGCCATTCATCGTCTTCCACACTTCACTAACAAGTCAAAAAGATCCATAGATTGAATTTCTCTAGCTAAACTTCACCATTTTATTGTAATATAATGCTGTATATCACTACCAGTCAAGAGACACCATGAACGAGATTCGCCAAGCTCACGACTAAAACATTTTTTTGCTAAAAAAATGTTGACTTCAAATAGAGAGTTAACAATAGGGAGCATATTTGGGATAAAGATAAAAGTTTGTGATTTTTCACAAGACAAAAAAAGTTAGACAAGAATTGTCACTCAACCTAAAGGTTGTGCTTTTTTACAAGACAAAAAAATTGGGGCAAGAATTATCATTCAAAGAAGGTTTGGGCTAGATTCGGCACTTGACCTAAAGTTAGTGTTTTTTTTTTTTTTTAATTAGCCCAACCAATTATTAAGGTGAACGCTTAGAATCAGACATATTTCCCAGTAAAATAACTTTCTAAACCGGTTTCAATAAACTAGCGGAAGCCTAAATCTAACTTGTTTTAGGGATATAGACTTCTTTTGATCCGGGAGTAGTACGCATCTCTTCTCATCACATAAAATGTGAATCCGACATCCTTTGACTCGAGATTCTCCCACCAGACTCGCTTAAACCAGTTGGACCCCAAATTCGAGTATTATATGTTTCCACTTGATAACAGCAATTTAGCAAGAGGATCCTGCCAAGCAACTTCTTGGAAAATTTTATTTTTCTTTTCATTTTGGACCAGAATTGGCAAAGGTGGTATCGACTTTTCCATTTCCTTGTCGTAAACGAGAATCGAAAGCTATCGCAAACAATGACTTTGTTTTTGTTTATCGTTATTGACTGATTTCTCATCATGAGCTTTGTCTTTGCGTATTCTGCAAGCGAAGCAGATTGTTCATCGCATTTTCCCTTCGATGTCATCTTATTCTTTTTTTTTATATTTTTAGTACATACAATGTCGTATTTCATTTCATGTGCTACGTTTGAGTAACTTGTTGATCTGAAAAGTTACCTGGAAATGTGATTTGGCATCAAATAACTAAACTGCCACATACATTCAGAAGATAATTGCTGGCCTAAAGTTACCTGTGAAAAGTCAAAGATTGGAGGCCGATTCTAGTAATTCAATTGAAAGTGACGAGGTATATTTATGGAGATTAGAGATCTCCTTATTAAAGAATATTGTTAGAAATATTATTGGATATTAGGAAAATTATTTAATATTTCGTGATTCTTTAAGATCGCAAATTTCCTTTCATATGTATATTGTTCGGATTTAAATACCGTTCTCTAATAACTTGTAAAATCAAGCCAAATAAGAAAAGATGTAGTCTTCACTAATTCTCTCTTCCTCTCTCTCTTGAGGATCCTAGATTATTCACATGGTATCAGAGCTAACAAGTGAGAAGGAATCAAATTAAGCCCTAGCATTTTCTTCCTTTATGCTATCTTAGTCATCTCATCTTCAATAGCTTCCTGATTTTGTCAACACTCAACAGTGCTATCATGGACATTATTCGTTGTGGTACTTCTCTCTTTTAATTGTGAGCATCATCAACAAGCAAAGTCACCGTCAAATATCTAGGTAGCTGTGAGTACCGGACACCTTCATTGCCAGCCAAAAATGAGTATTGTAGGATGATGCCATCAAATATCCGAGTAGCTATGAGCACTGAAGTCGAGCACACATTCATCAATAGCCAAATATGAGCACTATGGGGTGACACAGTTTAGTTTGCTCCAATTCAAGTTAGGTTCCACATGGTTTTATAAAGGTTGTATGAGAAAGATATGTCAACTTTCTGAGCATGTGTTGCTTCAATGCTTATCAAATTTGATTGTTTAGTGTAAGGTCTGGCTTACACAGCGCTTGATCACGGACTTTCAAAGAAAGTTGCCCAAATCAAACGTAAGCTGGATGCTCCTGCTTGAGGGGGATTGAAGTATATTTATGGAGATTAGAGATCTCCTTATAAAAGAATATCATTAGAGATATTAATAGATATTAGGGATATTATTTAATATTTCGTGATTCTCTAAGATAGGAAATTTCCTTTTATATGTATATTGTTCGAATATAAATACCCTCTTCTAATAACTTGTAAAGTCAAGTTAAATGAGTAAAGAGGTAATCTTTACTAATTCTCTCTTCCTCTCTCTAGAGGATCCTATTATTCATAGAAAGTTCAAAGTATTCGTGTAACACGTGTGTGAGTGTATACAAATTAAACATGCATATCGTGCCTACAAATTGAATCTACCAACGACTTGACAAGACCATTGACGCGTGCATAGTAGGGGTGAGCATCGGTCCAGGGTCGACCCTGGACCGACCCTGGACCGGCCCAACCCTGCCGGTCCTGGTCCGGTTCCCAAGAGGACTAGGTCGGTCCTTGGTCCTG
The DNA here is from genome assembly GCA_014182845.1 of Corymbia calophylla. Lineage (NCBI taxonomy): Eukaryota > Viridiplantae > Streptophyta > Magnoliopsida > Myrtales > Myrtaceae > Corymbia > Corymbia calophylla. The sequence continues at coordinate 43,970,362 of CM024697.1, read as the reverse complement.
AGATCTCTGGACCAGTACTGTGCGGGTTGGTCCTCGGTCCTAGGAGTTTTGGGTTGGTCCAACCCGGACCAACCCTGGCCTTATATATTATATTATATATAATATATTTTTATTTATTCTAAAGAGTAAACCCTAATACAAATGGCATCCTCCTCCAGTACTCTTGTTCTCTTCTTTTTATTTTATCCTCTTAATATTCAATTTGCCAAGTAAAATTGAAAGAAACAACTTTACTCGTGAGCAATCTTGCCCCACTTGCCACTTTTGGTCGCTCACCACTCAACACTCACCTCGCTCACTTTTGGTTGCTCACCACTCGACACTCACCTCGCTTGCCATGCTCACCCCACTTGTTGCTTGACACTTGCGCCGCTCACCTCTATTCGCTAACCTTGCTCGTTCTGAGTAAATCATAAGGAAATAAAGTCCTAATTAGAAATTCTTTTTGCTCGTGAGCAACGCTCGTTTTGCGGCTCTATAAGCAATCTTAATTGTTTTTATGGTTTCTTGCTTTTAGCAAGTGTGAAATTTTATTGTTACCTTATTTTAAATTTGTTGAATATGTATTAGTATTTATAGTTTAGTTAAAATCACAATATCGATAAATATTTATAGTTTAGTTAAAATCACAATATCGATAAATATGTAATTTGAAATAATTGGTTTAATTTTTCAGAAATACAAAAAAATGAAAAAAAAAATAATGATTGGTCCTGGGTTAACCCTGAACCAGGACCGAACCCATTGGGTCGGTCCGGTCCTCGGCCCTAAGCTCAATAGGGTCGGTCCTTGGTCCCAAAAATTGAGGACCAACACTAGACCCTTGGTCCCAAAAATTGAGGACCAACACTGTGCGGGTTGGTCCTAGGGTTAGGGGGTGGACCGGCCCAACCCGGACCATGCTCACCCCTAGAACTGCATAGCACCTTAAAAGAAATCAGCGGCGACGACACGACAAGCTCCCTAAAATTTTTGATGACGGCCTCAGTCAACGTTCATGAAATTTCATATTTAATTTAGGTCTCGTGTTTTTGGACATTAGCTAGTCTCACTAAAACCTCAAACCATTGGCACATGTCTTCCAACTGTTCATATAATGTGATCATGACTAGAGCGAAAAAAGTTCCGACGCTAGCTGTCTTAGAGTGACCGTGGCCACACCAAAAGAAAAGTCAAAAAGAATATTCCCAAAGCTACAAGACGAAAATTGGTCTTTGTTAGCATAGTAACTGTAATAGATATTGATTGATGATTAACAATAAAAATGAATGCGACAAAATAAAAACGCAAAGATCGGTCGATAGATTTGTCATATCAATAATGTAACTAATCAATCACACCAAATCAATCGTATATTCGATGTATAAAATATTATCCCTCCAAAGCTTCACAAACCATAGATACTCCCTAGAATAAAATTTCAAATTTTATATGGTCGAAACTTGATCCTCCAAAATCAATTTGCATTGGTGAACCTAGTATTAAATTTTCGACAAAAAAAGATGTTTCTCCTACCAAACTTCCAATTTGTTGTAGAATCGAATAGTGATTGCATTTTTCCTATAAAAGGTACGTGACCATAAAATTGCGCAGATTTCGCTTTGGTGCCCCAAGTATGATAATCATCTATATTGCATATCATCCATCATTTACATGTTGTTGTGTACAATATATGATATACAAAGTAATTATTGCATAGACTTAGTCTAATACATTAAATTAATTACATATAAAGAAACAGCGAAAACAATGAGTTCCACATTAAAAAGCACAAGTTCTTACCACATGCCATTAATAGAAGGAGCCTATATATTTCAGGACTTTTTAACGGTATGATTAGCAACACATTTTGATAAATATATTTGTTATAAAAAAATGATTAAGTGACTAGCTTAATACTATGATTCCACTTAACCTGGACCTTGCTTGCATTTGTAGCCATTGGATTTCCACCATTTGTAGCACAGTATTTATTCTCCAATTAATAAAGAGACATGGTCTAGATTTAGTTAAGTCCAAGCATCATATTCTCGAAACAGTTCTCTTAACAAATATATATGTTAAATATTTATGGATCAAGCGAATCGGATAAAATTAGCTGAAAGGAAGGAAAGGAAATCGGATACCAGATTTACGTGGTTCGGTCCGACTAGTGGAATTTACGTCAACGGGGAGAGCAGTACGAAATTCCACTATAGAAATCAAGCGATATAATGGAGATTACAATCACTCAAGCACTCAAATACTCTCTCAATATTTTCCAGCCCCCAATTACACTTAATAACTCACACAGTATTTTGTTCCTCATAATTCCCAGTGAAATTCTCACTCAAGAAATTAAACAAATTCTACTAATAAAAATTTAACTGACTAAAATATTCAGGTATAATTACAACGAGATAATCTTCTTCTCTGCCAAGAGCTCTTACGTTTTCAGGAAAGCTCACTTCTCGCTCTCTCCTTGCTCTCTGCATCCTCATGGCCACCGAAGTCCTCCTTTCATAGGAGAATGGATGGAGAGTAAGACAAATGACGCCTACAAGACAGGCTTCTAAAGTGGCACCCACCAATTTCCATCCCCATACATTTAATCAGGTGGAGAAGAAGATGAACGGATAAGTCCTTCTTTCCTCTTTCTTTGACCATGTTCAATTAATGAAAGAGGACAAATGAAGCCCACAAGATTTTACTTTGGCCAATTCTTCCTGCCGCTCCTCTCTCTCTCTCTTATAATTGTTGTCAATAAAGGCCAATAAAATATTGCCCATCTTTCTTCATGCGGCAAGAGTCAACAAAGGACATGTGCAGCAAATTAAATGCACGTACGCTCAACCAAAAACTTCTTCCTGCTGTCTTCTTTGTCTCCTACGCATGACATGATCGAGTTCACATTTCTCATCAGTCTAATTTTATTCAACCACGCCCTTCTTCCTGTAATTCCGTGCCTATGCGGCAAGCCCATTCTATATTCTTGACATCTAAATTTTGACCCAACGTGTGGCTATTTTGGTAGGCTGACTTAACCCTTAAGCAAAATCGGCATTACGTAATTTTATATCATAAGAAGGTTACCTTTGGTTGATTTTTTTTATGGAAAATATGTTCAGCCTAATAAGGGACGATGAACCTTGCCCATAATATGAGGAAGGGGACAAATAAATTGCACATGGGGGGATAGAAAATTCGGAAGGAAATCAATTGGATACTAGGAGGTCACAATTTCCACAAAGAATCTTCTCTCCAATAAATTTCGGAGGAATTCATGGGATAACACGGACAAAATGGAGGGAAGAAAACGAAAACATTTGTGGAAAGTGTGGGCTGTGGAAACTTACAAAAGGAAGCTAATGAGCTGGAAAATAAGGGAAAGAATCAAGCCACTCATAGAATCATGAATGGAGATGAGCGAATTGGGACGCGTTCGTGGAAATATGAAATCAAAAAATGTGAAGCATTTCCATGATCGCCCTTGCATAATGACTTTCTCTCTAGTCGACTCCTCCTGTCAATTAGCCAAATATTTGGTACAATATTCCCACCAAAAATAAGGAAGAAACCTCGTCAAAGTTGGGAAGACAGCTCAATGAGGAGAAATGAAAGTGCAAAAATCCTTCATATTGCTACGTGGAACTTCTTTGGCTATGGAAAGAAGCGCCAATCAGCCTCCTAAAAAAAATGCAAAAAGCAAATCATGGCCAGCAAGAAGTCAATCGTAGGAAATCATAAGGAATAAAGGAAAGAAAGTAAAACAAAAAGGAAAATAAGAGGGGATCAATCTGATTGGCTATGCAAGGAAGGTGGGAATCCTGGTCAGCCATTCTTGTTCTGATGGATATTCGGATTTTGGTAAATGAGGATCCAAATTTCTGATTAAGAATCAAGAGCCAAAAAATCAGGTGAACAGGAAGGCGGGAAATTTGATAAAGGAAGGAATCAAGACGTTCGAGTCTGAATAGCTTACATGAAATAGGAAAGATTGAGTTGGCCACAAAATTGCATGCCAATTTGCAGATCATGAATTAAGGCAATGAGAAAAGGAAACTCAGAAAATTGCCGTAGAAAGAGACGCTTTGGGCCATTATAAAAGGAGGGGAGAAGAGCACAAGGAGATCATCAGTTTTCTCATCACCATACTAAGCTCTCTCGTGATTTTACAATGTTGTGGTGCCTTGCATACATCACAACGTAGTCCATTTCTTGAGTCCTCAGTCTTCAGACGAGTCTCCAATGGCAGCTCCAATAGGTAAGATAAATATCATTGTTGAATTGAGTACCAAATTGCAATTGGTAGGATTTGGTAGAGTCCGTGCTAAGCACTACGGTTAGTATTCCATTAACCTCATTCGGGAAGGTTGCGACATATATTCATCATGGACGAGTCTCCAATGGTGGCTCCAATAGGTAAGATAAATATCATGGTTGAATCGAGTACAAAGTTGCAATTGGTAGGACTTGGAAGAGTCCGTGCTAAGCACTACGTTTAGTAATCCATTAACCTCCTTCGGGAAGGTTGCGACATATATTCATCATGAATTCTTGCTTCGCCGTCTCCCTTTCTATTTCCTTCTTCTTCATCAAAATTTTCAGTACTGAAGCTGCCCCCAATGGTCTAGGTTACTATTGCCCAAACACCACCCTCTTCACTCCCAACTCCACCTACCAATCCAACCTCAACACCCTCCTCTCTTCCCTCTCCTCCGCTGCCACCAACAGCACCGATGGCTTCGCCAATGCCACTGCCACTGCCGGCCAAAACCCTCATGACTGGGCCTACGGGCTCTTTCTGTGCCAAGGCGACCTTGACACCACCTCGTGCAGTGATTGCGTGGCCACCGTAAAACAGGATATCCTCCAATTATGCCCCAACCAGCGAGTCTCCATAATCTGGCACGACGAGTGCATGTTGCGGTACTCGAACCGGTCCATCTTCTCAACCATGGAGCGTACACCGATTTCGATATCCTCCAATGATGCGGACGTCACCAACTCAATCCTGTTCATGCAGCTCCTAGAAATAACCCTGAATGACGTTGCCACTAGGGCTTCAGCTGGTGGACCGGTGAAGAAGGTCGCGGGAGCAGTGGTGAACTTCACGAGGTTACACAAGCTGTACGCACTCGCACAGTGCACAATGGACTTGGCAGCATCAGATTGTAGCTCATGCCTCCAGTACGGGATTGCTAATCTGGTTCCGGAGAAGCAAGGCGGTAGGGTGCTCACTCCAAGCTGCAACGTGAGGTACGAGTTCTACCCCTTTTTTAACGCCTCAGCCCTGCCAACACCTGGGTCTCCACCTCCAGCTCCTGCTCCAGCGGCCGGACCTAAAGGTACATGTGTGTTTGTCTCGCTGTCTACCTCCGTTCTAACTCTCCCTTTTTTATGATATTGAAGACATCGATTTAGTCCAGTGTGCCAAAAGAAAAAAAAATGGAAACGATATTATAGATATTACAGATATCATAGATTAAAGGAGTTAATGCTTCTTTCAAGTCTTTAATGATAAGATACATCTTTGGTGAAAACTTTTCTTAGGTGGCTTATCTCAGTCACTCGTACCAGTTGAACATGGTGGGTTCTACATCCACTTAAGAGACTAATGGTTAATCTCCTATAAAAAAAATTGGTCATAGGTCGCATTTAATCATGTAATGATTAATCCCCCATAAAAAAAAAAAAAATGTGGTGCACTCACATGGGCGTTAGGAAAAGAATGGATTTTGTGAGATGGACAAATTATGGGTTACAGCTTAATTTCTTCTGGACATTTTGCCTTTTAAGTGTACTCATTTTGTTTTACTCTAATTTTTACATTTGCGCTGGCCTATGTTACCAATTCCATTTTATAAAATCTCGTAGTCATAAACACGCAACACTGATGCTATTGTAATATGGTTACACATATGTAGGCAAAAGCAATAAATCTACCGTGATAGTCATCGCGGTCTCCGTTCCAATTTGGGTAGGCATGGGTCTTCTCTTCCTTGCTTGTTTTACTCGGAGCAACGCAAACAAGACGTTCGAAGCCGTCCAAGGAGATCGAAGCAGTACGGAATATGTTCCCGTGCCATATACTTGGATAGAATGATGAAACTGTGTTGGCGGGATGTACAATTCAGTGCTTTCGGTGAAATGACCATCCTGTGTTGTTTTGTCTTGCAGGCGTAAGTGGAATTACAAAAGCCGAGTCCCTTCAGTATGATTTAGCCACCATACAAGCCGCCACTAACAATTTCTCACATCAAAACAAGTTGGGTGAGGGTGGATTCGGTGAAGTTTTCCAGGTATTATTGGTTAGAAAATTTTACGATGCTCTATAAAAGCCGAGTCCCTTCATCTTTGACGTATGTTATGGGAAGTTGTGCTTAGAAGCTAATCATGTGTACTCAAACAATCAAATTAACAAATTTTAGGGTAAGCTTCCGAATGGACAAAAAATAGCTGTGAAGAGGCTATCTACAAGCTCAGGACAAGGTATTGGAGAATTCAAGAATGAGGTTGTTTTGGTAGAGAAGCTTCAGCATCGAAACCTTGTGCAGCTGCTTGGGTTTTGCATAGAGGGAGAAGAGAAGATACTTGTCTATGAATTTGTGCGAAACAAAAGTCTCGACTACTTTTTATTTGGTATGTCACACACTTCAATAAACACTTAAGTTGTCGTTTTCCATGTGGAAGAAATTGTACGAGTGATTAGCATAAACCTAGAGTTGAAACTCTCACTAGCTTATGGGTAACATGACGAAAGTTGTTTGGGGATTTATCAACTTAGAATAATTGGGTTCTAATTGTGTAAATATGCAGATCCTGATAAAGTAAGGCAATTGGATTGGTCAAGACGTTTCAAGATAATATCCGGAATTGCTCGAGGAATGCTTTATCTACATGAAGATTCTAGATTCCGAATCATTCATCGCGATCTAAAACCAAGCAATGTCCTCTTAGATAGTGATATGAACCCAAAGATTTCAGATTTCGGCATGGCTAGAATTTTCAGAGTTGATCAAACTCGGGCAAACACTAACAAAATTGTGGGGACCTTGTAAGTCTCAAACTCTTTTATAGATGACTGCTAATTTGTTGTTTATATGATTTATCTTTCGATTGATCCATGAATTAGAAACAATACCATGCTCATATACATGCTAATCCTTGTAGCATAATCATTAGAATGTAGGTCATTCATGACTTGCTCATTTTATCAACTTATAATTACATTATGGATGCTACAACCCATGTATTTTGATTTGCAGTGGTTACTTGTCTCCTGAGTATGCAATAAATGGGCAAATTTCAGCAAAATCTGATGTCTATAGTTTTGGTGTCATGATCCTAGAGATCATTAGTGGCAAGAGGAATAGTTGCTTCTTCCAATCAGACGGCGGCGAAAATCTCGCTAGCCATGTAAGTTGCATCTATGCTATTACCACATATATTATGTTGCACCAATCTAATAATCGAAATTTCTCCATTGAAATAAATTTTACAGGTGTGGAAGCATTGGAGAGCTGGTACACCGCTCGAAGCGTTAGATCTGTTCATTGGCGATTCATATTCAATAGATGAAGTGCTTAGATGCCTCCACATTGGTTTACTAGGTACTCAGAAAGATGCGGCTACTCGACCCACCATGGCAAGCATAGTCAATATGTTGAGCAGCCACTATGTTGACCTTCCACAACCTCAACAACCAGCCTTCTTCTTCCAAAGGAGCACGGAGAGACAATTGAAAGAATTAGAGTCGGACGAATCCACCAGTAGGTCTATGCCACGGTCGACCAATGAAATGTCAGTTACTGAGCTGTACCCTTGATGAATTGTGATGTATGAAAGTCTTTCTGCGTGATAGTCAAAAAGAGACCTTGAGATCCTTGGATCATTAATGAACAAACAACAAGTACCTATATTTTTCGAAAATAAGTTGCTAGTTGCCATGGGATCATGCACATGAAGTACAAAGTGGCTTCTCCGAATAAGGAACACGACTACACCGACTTATCAGGTTCATCGCTTGTGTGAAGGATATATGCACTCACGCACTCACAGCTAGATAAGTAACAAGATTACAAGAGTTGGCTTTGAAACCGAAATCCATCGCATGTCACAGTTATTGGTGAATAATCTAGAAACGCGCTGCTATCTTGCCGTAGTAACATCGAGTGCATTCGTTATTTACATTTAGCGGTAATGAGCAAAAATATGATGGCAAGGACATGAGGACAAGATTATTCATATAAAAACACGATTATTTATAGACACAAAGCGGTGATCTCCACTTGGCACAAGCAGAATTCCTAGATCAGCATGACTTTGGGGTACGCTAGCATTAATTTGAATAGATTTCTAATGTCGTGCAAAATTTAAAATCTCTAATGGCATAATAAAGGCTGAAAAAATATTTATGTCCCAGAATAATTTCAGCGGAGTAATGAATTTTTTCTAAGCCTATTCTAACATAGTATCCGTCCTTGAAAACATGGAGTGGTTAATATTATCATTATTGGTTCAAAGCTCACTAATTTAAGCTTCTAAGTGAAGGTAGACTCAACTGTAAATGTTGTTGATGGGCCTAGATTTCACCTCTCTCGACAATCTCTCCATGTATCTAGAGAAAGAGCCCAGTTGGAACAAAGAAAAAAACTTGTCAACGGATTTTATCTATTTGTTTTGCTTTTCATCCAAAATGTTCCACAGATTCAAATTGATTTTTCGGATATGTTCCCTACAAGTTCTAAAACTAGTCACAAAATTATAAATGAGTGTTAAAACTCCTAAAAAGTACAATCAAATTCTAAAATTTATCAAATTAATACAATCAAGTTCTTCTATAAAAACTGTCAACTTGATTAATGAAAATGCTGACGTGGCATTTTTAAATTAATTTCTATTTCCCATGTAGCATTTTTTATTATTTTTACTCAACTCTTATTTAAATTAGATTAAAAACTAAAAAAGAAAACCTCAAATTTTATTTTAAAAATAAAAGTAGAAATAAAAAAAGAGAATGGCAGGCCAATGGGGGCATCCGCCGCCCATCCCCAGAAGGGTCAATAAAGTTGGCCAGCCCTCACCCAAGGCAGGCGATCGTCACCAGCCTCAGGTGAGGATGGGTGTCACCTAGATCTGGGCACCCTTGCCATGTTGAGAAAATAAGATAGCAAGGACATGAGAACAAGATTATTCATGTAAAAACATGAGTGATTTCCACTTCGCACGAGCATAATTCCTAGACCAGCGTGACTTTGGGGAATGCTAGCATTAATTTGGGTAAATTCCAATTTTGTGCAAAGTTTAAAATCTGGACTGCTAGAATAACGGCTGAAAAATGTGTCCTAGAATAATTTCAGTGGCCTAACTAATTATTTTTATGCTTATTCTGATATTGTTTTTGTTCTTGAGAGCGTAGAGAAAATAATATTATCTAATTTGGTCTAGAGGCTTCACAAATCATTGGCTTAAACTTTGAGTGAAAGTGGATCGGAGTGGATTTATAATTGATGAGCCTGGGTTTCTCCTCACTCTTGATGATATCCATTTATCTAGAGAAAGAGACTAATTGGAACAAAGGAAAAACTTACCAACAGATTCTCTCTCTGTTTTGTTATTGGTCGGAAATTTTCCACAAATTCAAATTGATTGTTTCCAAAAACCCTAATTGAATCGGCGAAGATGATGCTTAGTAATTATATCAAATGGAACCACCAAAGTTCAAAACTTTATGCAGAAAAAAATGAATCAGCAAAGGATTGGCTCCCACCGAAGACCCATACCTGCAAAATTAATGTTGACAGGGCTTTCTCTAAGGGCGAAATAGAGGGCGCAATTGCAAGTGATCTTCAGAATGAAGTAGGAGTTCTTCTGGACTGCTTGGCGATGAAAATCCCAGCTGCATCAGTGTTTCAGACGGAAGCCATGGCTGTGCTCAAAGTTTTGAAACGGTTTTTGGTAAGGAAAGAGGAAAAGCTCGAACTGGAGTCGGACTGCGAGAGTTTGATTGAAGTACTTTTACAGAAGATGCATGTGGGATGGGAGATGCAAGGAGTAATAGAGGAGGCGTAGCAGTATTTGGCCCATTATCAATCTATATCATTGGCCCATTGTCCTAGGTCTGCAAATAAGGTGGCTGATTGGGTCACAAAAGCCCAGCGCTTCAATCTTCTTCCTTCTTCTTGGGTAACCTGTCCCCCCTAAGCTTTGTGGGATCTTTATTTCTTGATGCTCCTAAGTTGGGTTTAGATGTAACGACTATTAAGTATTGTTAATTTTATGAAGTATTTTTTGACCAAAAAAAAAAAATTGATTGTTTCCTCAATAAAAATTCACACCAAGCTCCTCATTTTTCAATGGGTCAATTCCAAAAAAAACCCCAAACTTTGGTCTAGTCCCAAATATACCCCGAACTTTTTTTTTTTGTCTCAAGAAAAACCCCAAACTTTAGGTTTAGTCCCAAATCGCCCGAACTTTTTTTTGTCTCGGAAAAACCCCAAACTTTAGGTTTAGTCCCAAATCGCCCCCAAACTTTTCTTTTGTCTTAGAAAAACCCCAAACTCTTAGTCCATTCCCAAATCTATCCCAATTTTTTTTTTTTGTCAAAAAGAAAATCATCAAAATTTACTTTAATCCTAAATTTGTCCTCGTTAGCCTTTGTCCAAAAGCCATATTAGTAATCCCTAATTTTTTATATCCAAAAATGGTTTTACTTTGAAAATAATTTTCTATGACATATTGCTTATTTGTATTTATTATCTATGTGGAAATGCCATGCTAAGTTGGGACTAGACAATGGGGTATATTTGAGAATAGGTAAAAAATTGATGATTTTTTTAGTACAAACGGTGGGTAAAACCTCAAATTAGTATATCCGTAAATTGCGACGCGTTATTTAATTTAGCAATTTGACAATAAAATTTAACAAAAACTAATAGATGGTAATTTGTTTTGGTGATCAAAAAATTAATTTTGGGTAAATTTGTCATATATGTACCAATTTGGGATTTTTCATGATATTGACTCTCTTTTTTAGACAAAACCAAATTTGGGGTAGATTTGGGATTAAAATTAAAGTTTAGGATTTTTTTTTAGACAAAAGAAAAGTTCGGGGCAGATTTGGGACTAAACCTAAAGTTTGGGGTTTTTCTTGAGACAAAAAAAAAAAAGTTTGGGGTATTTTTGGGACTGGACCTAAAGTTTGGGGTTTTTTGGAATTAATCCATTTTTCAATTTCATTTTTCTTTTCTTTTTCCTCAGTCTAATATGTTATAAACTCAAAAGGAATCAAAACATCATTTGGATCAGAGTTAGCAACATCAAAGTCACCCCTAAAGCAAAATCTCACCTTCATCCTCCATGGTTCGCTCATCGATAGAAAGTCCATCTACCCTTCTCATTTAGCTGATTGTTCTAATCCAAACCCACCCATCCCTGCACAATCTTATTGATAGTTTATTTGTGTTGACATTTGAATTTTTATCGGCACTTTTATAAATATCCATTAATTTTGCAAAAATATAAAAATTTATATCTGATAAAAAGCAAAAAATTAATTATTAATAAAATGAATGATGAAAAATGAAGTAATGTGGGCCGGCGTGGCTGCCTTTTTAGGCCCTCCCAGCCCTTCCATATATTAGTCCATCACAACTCTTTTTTTCCCCCCTTTTTTAGCCCATCTTTTCTTGTAGCCTATCTATTTTGCTCCTTCTCTCAGCCCAGCCGAATTAAAGAATTAAAGGCCAGCCCACAAACCCCATGTTCAGTTTCTCATACACACATGGATACATGCATACACGCAGCCACCAATGACGCGAAACGACGCCGCTCGGGCTGCAATGACGCCGGCAGCGTGACGCCAACAGAGGGAATCTTCCCTGCTGTGCTGTTGCACGGACTCTGGAGGAGCAGAATGAGCGAAGAGTTTGTGAGCGGAGCAGAAAAACGGCTGGACGAAGGAAGAGAAAAAGAAGGGGGAACATTCTGGTTTTGGATAGAGGGAGCCAGCTGAGATAGAGGGAAATTTGGGGGTTGGTTCTCTTTGGTGAAGGAAGAAGTCGCAGGTTTGATCTTCCCATTTCTGGTTTTCTCGGCTTTTGGGGGGAAGAAAACCAGGGCCCGAGAGACAGAGGATAGGAGAGAAAGGGAGAGACCGAGAGAGCTTGAGCGAGAGAGAGGGAACCAGAAGGAGAGAGCGTTCGGTTTTGAGGAAAGGGGGCGCTCGAGAAAGCTTCTTCAGAGAGAAAGAAAAGAAGGAGGGAGAGAGGATCGTTGGCCATGGAGGAGCACAGCTGAAGAGAGCTTTGCGGGAGAAACTCGTTTGGCCAATTGGAGAGGTGCGTCGACCTTTGGCCATTGGAAGAATAAGAGAGCGTGAGGTGTCGAGCAAGGAGGTGGTCAGCCATAAGAGGAGCGACTCGAGCTCTGCAGAACAAGAAAAAGGACGTTGGCTCAAAGGAAAAAAAAAATTATGTTTTCCCTAAGGGAGCTCACTGATTGCAGACTAAGCGCTAAGGAAAAGGAAACCGAGAGGAGAGAGAAGCACGTCTACCGTGAGGGTGCTTAAAAAAAGGAGGAGAAAAAGCTGCACGACGAAGGGGACATTCATTTTGGAAGGCAAAGAGAGGAACAAAAGGTTTGGACTGAAGAAAAAACCAGAGACAGAGAGAACAAGTAAGGGTTAGAGAGAAAGGTTCTGAAAGGTTGAAGAAGGAAGGTGGCCGGAGAACTTTATGCGTGACCGCTGACCTCCTTCGCTGTCCATGGCTAGGCGGGAGCCACAGGTTCGATCCTCAAACCAGAAAGAAGGTCTTCCAACCATACGAGAACAAAACTCCACCCTGAACCAAGTAGGAGTTCACTCTCAAATACCTCATTTCCCGTCTTGTTTCATTGAGCCCGAAATCTGAAACTTTTTTTAGGAGATCGTGGGCTTTTGATATAGTAATAGAACTGATCATACTATGATGTGGGTTCATGGTTTTATGTGTCTAAGTTTTCACCATGAATATCAATCTGGAGCTTACTTTCTAAAATGCAGATCATCCATTTGTTAAAATGCTTGGAAGAATACCGAGAAATTTTCATGTCTAAGCTTGAAGCTGATTCATGTTTGCGTTTGCAGTCGTCAAATCCTACCTGACACGGGTGCTTTTGTTGGGTTTCCGTGTAATTTTCTCGGAAATAATTGGTCGTAGCCAGACGTCCATTCCCTTTATCAAAGACCTCCCCTCATCGGCGAAGCTAGTGATGATACACTTTGTGGAAATCACTTGCACCCCACTAGAAGGATATGAAACGAGCACGGATAGCCATGTCTTGAACCTAAATTGCTTTTATGTGCAGTAGAAGTGTTGATGGCTGCTATTCCCATTCCAATTCCACTTATGCTTAGAGAAACATTCTCCCCTGGAGTCACCAGAATCTGATTCCATCTTGAACGTCTTGGGTTCGTGCAAGTCGATTTTAAAGTGGCTCTAGGATCCCCTATTCAAACTATCTCTATCTCTAGTGGACACCAACATGACATATATGTATCCCATCTTTCAAGTGACGTAAACCTCAAGGCCGAAATGCATAGCCTATCCCTAACCGCGTCTTCATTTCCTTGCGCTTGTCAGAACTTATCCATTCAAAAGAAATACATGCATATCCTTTCAGTCTTCTATCTCTTGACCAATGTCGATTTGGGATGGTGGCCCGGACAAATTTTCCCTTGTCTAGACAGACGTGCTTCTGATATACTTTTGGGGTGGAGAGATCATCAATAAAGAAGCAGATGGTCATCATACGGCAACGTGAATGGGGGTTGCCCAGCATCGTTCTTCCGCAATCTTAAGTTCATCGATGCTAATTTCAACGAGAGAACATCGTGAAGTAAGTGACAAGGCCAGAATGCTATGATTTACACATTGATGAGGACGGGTTTCGTGCATATAGAGTCCATTTCTATTATGGGGGTCTTGGATTGCCGTCCTAGTGTCCGAAACATCGCGTGCACTTGTGATAATACCGTTATACCAACTACCCTCGGAAAAAGTGACATTGCAAATGTTTAGCAGTGGATGTACTGTCCTTACCAGTCCTAGTCTAAAGGGATACAAGAGCATTGACAATTGCACTTAATTAATTTCTATTTATATATGTGTCAAACTCCTTCCCACTCTGTAGAAGAGTAGAGTCTCAAGAGGGACTCATTTCGATCGCGACTCTAACTGGCTGACAAACGCCAGAGTCACTTTCGAGGCGAAGCAATGCCGATTTGGTGGCTGCAAGTACAAGGAGTGTGTGTGATACTGGCCTGCTGCTCTCTTCACCGCCCCGAGCACTCGCGCACGAGCACCAACATGATTGACACGGACAGAGATCGTGAATGTAGAATCGCACAATCATTATTGACCGACACAAATTGGGGTGAACATAATGGTTTGACCGGACCGAATTTGCCCATTGGGTTCGATTTTCAGGAGTATCGAATTGGCCCCTGAATCCTAAAAGTGAGAATCAGTATCTGGATGGTCCGATTCCCATTTCCAAGAGAAAATTGGACCGAACTGGACTGATTGGACCGGATCAACATATATATATATATATATATATATATATATATATTAATTTAATTATTATTTCTTCAAGGGAGGAGAGCGGCGTGAATGATCTCACCGATTTGCTTCGTTTTCATTAGTGCTTAAATCTCTCACCCTCTTGCTCATTATTCATATTTTCCTTTTATTCCTCCCCTATTGACCGACCTTTCCCATTATCTTCCACAGAGAGTACCCCTCTTTTTATGCTCTTTTCCTCATGACCAAATTCCCTCACATTTGTTGCCCCTTGAGGACTTAATTCATTCGATCATGCTGGCCAAAATTTGATGGAGAAAAGCTTGGAAGATTTGTCCGACTGATTGGTTGGACCTATTTCTTCTTGCTCCAAAAAAGCTAAAATCTTTTGCCTCTTCCCTCTTTTAATTTCATCTTCATGTTAAATAAATGACTAGTTCTGTTAGACTAGACTAGATTGAGAACTGATCACCCTAACACAAATGGAGAATAGCCACTTTCTCGTGGAGTGGTTTGGGAAAGTGGCTCACATCAAGTCTCCGCAATTCTTGACAGTAGCCACATTTGGAGAGATGTGGCGGGCTTAATACCGTACATGACCAGCCTAATTCACAATTTCCGAAGAAAGAAGGAATGGAGAGTTATTTGCCCTTTGCCATCTTACGTTATATGAGTATCTTAGGATCATGTGGGAGAATTAGCGGATAGGTAATTTGATTATGAGGATGGATATCAGGGGACTTACATGTTAACAAATCTCAAATAAAAGAACAGTGATAGAAGGAATCATTATGTCAATGAAACATAATGGTTATCAGTTGATCTATTTCAATCTTTGGGAGATTTCCATTCCCATTAGATTGAAATTCGACGCATCCTCTAGTGGTCTCCACAGCATTTCTATTGGGATTCATGACAGATATGCCGAGAGACGGGCTTGCGCAAAAAGAGAAGATGGGTTTCACTAAGCCTAAAGGCACAGTGAAGACCATAGAGGTAATTCTTAGACCTATTTGCTGGTGTTTCGGTCATTTCTTTGAGGTTCTATCACCTTACTCTACATAATAATCTACCCTATGTGAAATGTTGAAATGGAATTGCAATGTTATACTCCTCCAGTGTCCCGGTATAGGTGTAACGATCCATTGTGTTGACGCCCTTAAGCAACCCTTAAGCAACCATTCTTTAATCATCCAACTACGAAGAATCGCATTGTTGAGGTATTGCCAAATTTAGTTTAATTTGGAACAAATGATGTTGAAATGGTATGGAGACCGGATTAATTTTGATCGTAGTTTCAGTTTCTTAGGAATATGAGCCAGTTAGGGATGGCTCCGATGATCAAACGAAAGTTGAAACTTTCATCTTTGATACCTTACAGTGGATGTTGGACTCAGGGGCAAATTAATGGAAGGAAAGTGAGGCCCAGGAAAGTCTGGCCCGGCGTACTGGCAATTTTCAAGCTTCACTAGCAGGCCCGGCTTGGTGCGAATATGGAGAGTGCCCTGCAGGAACGTTCGCCATTGTTGCCAACGATGGCGTGCCTCTGATGAAGAAGTCTAGCGTAGCCCTTCATTTCAACAAACTAAGAGAGAGTCACTCAAAGTCAACTTCACTCGATCCAAGCTGCTGGTCATGAAGTATGCGCAATTCGAATAAAAGGCATGTTGTTAAAAACGTCACATTTGAGTTCATTTTCATTACAGAGATGATCTGACTGCATTAAAGTGAACTTCCTAATGAAAATGACGTAAAATCATATGGAATAGTATGTCCAAGTGTTTTAGCGTGGAGCACATGCGTGTGTCCATGTGCGGAATCCCATGATATTGGACAACGAAGTCCATTTCTCTCAAATCTGGGTCGTGGCAGGGCAAAAGAAAGGATTCAAATGCTATGGAAGTTGTATGGACGGTTGTTGTGACCCTCCCAAAGGTTATGGAAACATGTTTAGAAGTATTGCTTGAAGGAAGGCCTGAATAGTTTATCAAAAAGATTGTTCAAAGGACCCATTTAATGACAATCGAGAGGTCCATCAATTAAGAGTACTTGCCCTCCTAAGTCCATATCTCGCTCAATGGTGGGTTTTCTTTTAAGTTCTAACATTTTTTTTGGGTCGGCTAGAAATCAATCAAGATGCAGGAGCGTCGTCTTGATCTTTACAAGACTAAAAATTTTAGCTCAGGGAGTTGATTATGCTAATATTTCTATCAATGCATTCTTAGTACTACTAACTTGAGATGTTACCTAGATTGTCATGCAATCTTGATTACCATAGAATATCTTCACCAGCTAAATCCGAATCAAGTTCAATTTCTCACCTAAAAGACTAATTTTTTTTTTAAATAATTTCAACATAAAGGCTTATAAAACATCAAAAGAAAACTACACCACGGACAAAGATCTCAAGACACCAAAAAAGTAGTATCTTATGGGATAATTTTTGTAGGTACGTGAGCTTCACTAGCTAAGCAGAGCTTCTCTATAAGTACGAATAATATTTCCCATTGTTCAACTGTTATCAATATCGCAGATCTAGGACGGCCAGGCTCCCACACAGTATGAAAGTTGACCTGCTCTTTTCGGTTTATCTACCCATTTCGGAAGGGAAAATGATAAGTTCCCAATGCCCATCTCCAATCCCTTGCCAATTTTCGAATATGTCTTTTCGCGTGCATAGTCAGCTTTGAGATTCATGTTCATATTTTCGGATTGTATTAGTGATGATTAGGTCATCCAAGGGGATGCGCATTTTTACGTAATATAAATAAGAGCATTGCCTTGGCTCATTTCAAAAAGCACTCAACTCCGTTCTTCAATGGCTATGGCGAGTTCACCAATGCATCTCTTCAAATGGGTTTGTTTTGATCGTGAGTATCATTATTAGGGTAAGCGATGGGCATTCTCCATCTGTTATACGGTCCGCTTTGGACATGAAGCGGCTCAATTTGAGCCGGAATGACCCGTTACCAAAAAGAGATCATGAGGTATGTTTATATACGTTGCAGTTAAGACTTACCGTGGCTTTGAATTTGAGTTGCCTTTTCGTATATACATTGTGTTGACACCTAAATTTTGACTAAGTATTTACACTTAAATTGCCTAGAAAATTAGGGACCAATTTGGCCCTAACAAAAAAGATTTTCGCATCACCTTGGTACTAAAAAAGATTTTCTCCTCTTTTTTGAAAGAGAAACCCTTTTTCCACAAAATTTATCTCTTTTTGAATGGAAAAATCATCAACCAAGATTTTTTTTTTTTTTGTAAAGTTAAGTATTATAAAGAGAATTGAGAGTCAACCATACAGCTATACAGAGGGGGTGAGACTTGGCACCAACCCACACTCAATGGGACAACATGTCGCTAGAGTGGGGGGGGGGGGCAGGTTCACAACAAAGAAAAAACAAAAGTGAGAAGCCATGGTTAGTAAGGCTAACTCACTCACATTCCTACACAAAAATATTTGGGTCTAGCCCCTAGCTACGCTGCAATCTCCTATTCCTCGGGTTATCAGCAACCAACTTGAAGGAGGTAGCTTTATCCTTGACCGCCTTGGTGAGATACTGTTTCATGGCCGGCATAGAGAAATTGGATGACCGGAATGTTATATCATTTCTAGTCTTCCAAATCACATAGCAAAGAGCTCCGAAGGAGAATTTGGCGATGTCCACATAGAAACCACTACCTGAGAGAGTATTGCTTACCCACCTAAGATTCTCCCTCCAAGATCGATTAGTCCAGGTGAGATTGCACTTTGCAGCCCAAAAATTAACAAGCAAGTTGGAGACGTGACAGTCAAAAAATAGATGGTTAATAGAATCTGGCCTGGTGTTGCACAATGCACAGTGTACCAGAGGTAATCTACCATGGGCCATTAAGAAAGCCTGAGTTGGGAGGCGATTCCGCGATATCAGCCAAAGGAGGAATTGGTGGCGAGGAATTATCGCCTTATTCCACACAAATGAAGCCCACGAGACTGGCGCCGCTTTCCTTCGTATGACCTCAACCAAGATTTTTTTCCTGGTCGAATGAAGCAAAACTCACTTTTACTAAAGCAAAGTTTTTGCTTTTTAATTTCTTTACTCGTAGTGCAATGTGCATTATTTATTGTTCTCGAGTGTGGTAGTACATCGTGTAACTGGTCCAGAATACGTCGTTCCACAAAAGCACCGAATGAGTCACTCTCATAAGGCATCATTTGGACATAATAATATGAGCTTCCGAACTTTCAAATGCATTCCAAAGTATGTCATTCCATAATTTCAAAGTAAGGACTAATTTCATCAGGATAATTAGATTTAATTTCGCTCAAAGACCTGATTTAAGGGTATCTCGAATTGATGAGTATATATCAACAAACAATTCAATTTTGGTTCTAATAATGCAGGACTATTGTGTATAGAATGTTTGTGGAATCAATGCTAACCATTTTAATCTTTGACTATTGTATGAAGACATTGTTTAATATTTAAATGTCATGTTAATGTCCCGCATCACTTATTTATGAGATTTACACGCTCTTTATGCATATTATCCCCCTCCGCCAATAAGTTTAATTTTTTGGGTTGAACATTCTAATATGGTATTAAAGCCGGGTTTTGCCTTAATTTATTCCCATATGCCAACTCCATCTGTCAAATTTCATGAGGTCTGCCTCCATGTTATAATATAAATTGCGGCAAGAAGCAAGTGGACAACAAGAGAGAGCCCAAAGTCTAAATCTATCATTTACACTCGACCAGACCAAACTTAACTCAATAGTCAACTCGAATGAATTATTATTATATCCAATATGACCTTCTCCTATTCCTACCATCTCAGATCCTGGGTACTAGTATAAAGCTAAAATTAATTTGGATTGCATGTAATATCTTCAATTATGTATGTTGGCGAGGGACCTTTTCTGTCTTCTGGACCTCGAAAATGGGAAGATCAAGGTTGCTTCTCTCTCTCTCTCTCATTGAGAATCAAGAAGAAGACAGAAGCAAAATGACAAACATAAAACCAAACTTATACTTCAGTTCTAGCAAGTTTGCAAGGTCGATACTGATGAGAGAGGATTAATTTTTTTAAAGACATTACATTAATCACACCTAATTAATTGCAACGGTCAAGGCCCAATAAGAGATTAAGTTCTTGAGCTGCTAAGGAAAAAAATTGGAATAAATTTGCTATTTGGATCTCGACGTGTTGAGGAAGATCAAAACCCTAATTTGCGATTAGAGAAAGATCGAGGGGTTTTGTGTGTTCAAAGAGAACGATGAATATGGTGCTAGTGAAACAACGTCGTCTTTGATGACCAAAAAAAAAACAAAAAACAACGTCGTCTTTTGAGGAACAGTTCGGACAGAAACGACGTTGATTCCGTCACATAGAAAGCCAGTACATTGCATGGAAACGCCCATTTCTCTCCACGTGAACAAAAAATTCCACATTGGACTTCTATTTATTTTTAAAAATTTCATGACAAATGAAAAATTAAGTAAAAAAATTCACGTAGGACGATTTACCAAAAATGGTACTCAAATGAACAATTTTACTCCGATATGACATGTAAGTGAGCAAAAAAAAATAAAAGTTATGGTACTTAGGTGAACAATGTATAAAAGTTATGATACTCCTACTATTCTTGTTCCTAAAGTATTTTATTTTATATAATCCCGTCTTCAATCAATCATTTGTGCAGCGGGATTGGCTCTGCCTCTGTCTATGGGGATTAAAACTCATTGCCCGATGAGAATACACAATTTCCATTTGGTAAAAACAAAATCAACTTAACAATCTAATTTTAAAATCACGGGCATTGCACTTTCATGTTCCAACAAAAAAAGAAAACAAAAATATGACTTAAACATCTACCTTTTAGAGGTTCTTAGACTCTAGAGCGAGAGAGAGAGAGAGAGAGATTCGTGTCTTTTAAACTTTGTTGTTGTTATGTTAAACATGATTAATATATAACTATAATAATAGACATATTTAGTTAAGAGACAAGCTAAATTTGTTAAGGTCAACCAGAAGGCATTTGTAAAAGTGGGATTATATGAGTGGTTAAAGTAAATTGTCTTTTTTAATTTTCAAAGTTGGGAGCAACTTAGAAAAAAAATCGAATAAATATCCAACTCATGAGTAGCCCACATAACCAAAAGGATATCCGTGAGATTTGAGAAGGAAAAGAAATAATCTCCCAGATTGCCTCAACTGTTCAAAACATAACGTTTGATATACGATTATTTGCTCGAATGTTTCTCTAAATAGAAATTTCTTGCTGGTAAAAGTAAAAACTTCATCAACTACGTATGAGAATAAACAAATAACAAGGTAAAAGAATTTAAAAACCACGTGCTGCTCCGAAATACCTCTTTTTCTTTATAAAAATACCGTCAATTTATTATTCACATCCGTCACATAGTATACACAATATTTGTTCTGATAAGTATCCAGATAGCAATATTATGTTAGCTAATACCGAATAAAGTGTAAGATCAAGAAAAATAAAAAATTATTTGAAAATCTTCAATTTGAGACATTACCACTTCACTGTTCAATTCCAATTTATCTTCTGTATAAAGTTTAGTTTAGGACATATCCATAGAGGAATTCCGGGCTAGGCAACTAGTAATAAAAATGTGAGAGTGAGACAAAACATAAAATTCATTGAAAAAAAAAAACAAGAACACAATCAATCAAGAAAATAAAACTTTGAAGAGAAAACCACAACATGAAATTACAAAAGCAGACAATTGATTAATTGACAAGGTATTTTTACTAAGTTTCTTCGAGTAATTGAAAGTTCTGCTCTTGGGCATTTACCCTCTTGATGATGGCCTGTTTATCTCCAGGAATAGCACTGGTTGTTTGAGAATTGACAAAAACACTGCCAATCTCTCTATTCAAAACACAAGAGGAGAGTCAAGTGATCAAAGACCAGATTACACTAATAATTACATAACCATCGCAGCTCTAGCTAAGACATTGTCAAGAGCAACTGCAGTAATCAAATACTGCAATAGAGGTGTGGTTTGACATCAACATGGAAAAGAAGAAGATATATGATCTCTAGATGAAAGGAATACATCTCGTCAATTTAAAGCAAATCCTAGCAATGCTAATGTTGTCGCCCTCATAATAGATGATGGGCCAAAGGTACAGTCCATTTCATTGGGAGTTTGCTTTCTTTTTCAATAAGAAAACATCTCATGTTAGTCCAAGAAGAACTCATCAAATATGACTAAGAGTGTAAATGGTAACCATTATATTTTCGAGAATAATTTCTTCTCGAGAATGATTTTTTTTATTTTGTTTTCGAGAATAATTTCTGAGCATTTGAAGGTGTTTCGTAATTTTCCAAAATTTATATTCTCATGATAGAAATGTATTTGGTAAAAACTTTAAATTCTTTTGTAACTTATAATTTTTTTAAATTTTTAAATTTTTTTTTTTTTTCATTTTCTCTACGGGCATCGTAGGTTGCCGCCTTGGGGTGGCCAACGACCCTGCACCGGACCGGGGTGGCGTTCTCACGGGAGGGTTGCCGGCCCCGGTGAGATTGAGCCTTGTCCGCCAAGCCTTACTAGCAGCTAGGCGAGGCTCGGCCTCACCTAGATCAACCTCACCAAGCCACTGTGAGGTTGGCCTCGCCTTGGCCGGCCGACGCCAACCTCGTGGTGGACCGGTGAGGTCGAGCTTGTTGGCGGTCGAGTGAGGCTTGGCCTCGCCTTGGGCAGGCGAGCTCGAGCTCACCCAACCATTGGGCCACCGTGAGCTTGGCTTCGCTTGGCCGATCTCGTGGTGGCCTATCGAGGTTGAGCCTCGTTGGTGATTGGGCAAGCTCGAGCTCACCTGCCCAAGGCTAGGCCAAGTCGTCGACAAGGCTTGATCGACGAGACTTAGCCTCGCCCAGGGCCAGTGACCCTTTGGCAAAAGAAGAAGAAGAAGAGGGAAAGGAAAGAAAAATGAGAATTGATTCTTGAAATTATTTCCGGGAATAATAAGCAACATTTTTATTTTATTTTTTATTCTGTTTCAAATCTATTCCCGAGAACAAAAGAATGTAATCAATTGTTCTGGGAATGTTAACAAATATGTCTTAACAATTTACAGTGATCCTTCTTCTCCCAATGACCTTCAGAAAAAGAATAAATCCCCTTTATTAGTTATAGAAAAAAGCATTAGACAAAAATAATAATAAAAAAAGGATGAGAATTTTAATAATCTTAATCCGTTTAATGATAGTTCAAAAATAGTTGCTCTGTCAAGATGAACACAAAAATCAAATCATTATCACGTTTTCACAAAACAACTGACTTCTGATGACCATGCTTTAAGTTTCCTACTTTTTTTTTTACTCTTTTTTTGAGGCAGAAATCCCTTTTCCACAAGAATCTCTTTTCAAAAAGCAAGATCTTCCAACCAATTTGGACGACGGCAACCAGGATTCTTTTTCTCAGAGCAATGAAACGGGTTTTGGCATCTTTTCATTCAAGAAAGGCGAAAGCCAAAACTTACTCTAATAGCAAAGATGTTGTTCCCGACATGGTGCATCATGTAATTAGTCCAATACTTTTCTAGCTCAAGCGATCAATAAAAAGCACTAGGGATTTTTTTTTCGCCCCCCAAAATGAAAAAGTAAAATTGTACGTGAATCATGTGGAAAGTTCTTTGCTTCCATTAAGAAGGAGATTGCATCCCATACATTTGGATTGAGAAAAACTGATGGTCATTTCGCTTAGCTCGCTAGTGCTATGAAAAGTATTATGAACTCTGGGCATTGCTTTATTTTTTATTTGATATTTTTTTTTTGCAAAAATAGATATAACAATGGAATATTTTGTGTATTTATCTTGACAGAGTTATTATCGACTTTTTATCCTTTCTGTTAAGAAAAAGAAACATATTAAAATTTGATCGTAATTTTCATACGTCAACATGTGTAATGTCTGACCACAATTTCATCCGTTAACCTAATTTTTTCTCATGGTTTCCTATTTTTTAATTTCTAGAATGATTTTGCTCTCGTCATGGTACTTTGGCTACATTTGGTTCAGCTTTGGACATGGCTTTCAACTGAAAGCTGGCCTTCAAATTCTGAAAGCTCAAAGCTAGTAAGGACTAGCTTTGGGCTTTCAAAGATTTGATGGAATGCTAAAATTAATTTTTCCCTTCCAAAACTATCCTCACTAATTTTTCATATTTTCGATTTTGCTCCTAATTATTATTATTTTAAAAGAAAAAGGAGGCAGCCAAGCATATCTTGTCCATAACCAATAAATATGCGCCGTCATATTTTCATATTAAGTTTAACCTCTCATCTTTAGAAATATGCACAAATGCTTTGTACCAAAGACGTGCAACTAATTATAAGAAACATCTTTGCCTGTCCAAACTCTATTAGAAACATCGAACTTTAAATGAACGCATATAGTAAGATTTAATATATGCGCAACTGTACTTAAAGCCTTACCCTAAAAGGATCTAAGTAGTTTTGACTGTGAAAGTAAGTATCTTACATTTTCAACCAGTGTTCTATTCATTCTCTCAGCTAAGCCATTTAATTAAGGTGTTTTGGGAAGTGTCTTTTGATGTCGAATACCTTATTGTCTACAATATTCATCAAAATGTTCAATATACTCTACCTTGTTATCAGTTATGATGCATTTCAATTTCTTTCCAGTTTGTCTCTCAACTGAAGCCTAAAATTGCTTAAAAGCATATAATACTTTATCTTTAGTTTTCAAGGTATAAATCCAAGTTTTACTTGAAAAATCATTTATGAAAGTAACAAAATAAAGAGAGCTACAAAGTGATTTTGTTTTCATAGGACCACAAATATCAGAAAGCACTAAATCAAGTATACATGATTTTCTTGAAGGAGAGGAGCTTTTAAATACAACTTTATTATGTTTTATTGCTAAATAGTGAACACACTTCTTTAGCGCCGAACTTTTCATTCTTGAAAAGAGCTTCTTCTTGACCAATATTGACAAGCCATTCTTATTGATATGACTGAGCCTCTTATATCATAACTTAGTTACATCTTCACTATCTACTGCATTAATTTTGTCTGTGGACAATTTTGCATGCATAATGTACAACGAAAAATATTTTTCAACTCTAGCCATAATAAGAGAACTTTTGGTAAGCTTACATCGACCATCACTGAAGGTATTGCAATACCCCTCATCATCCAACTTGCTGTGGAAATCAAATTCAAGCGGATATCAAATATATGTTTAACATTATTCAATACTAACCTTATGCCATTGCTAGTTTTTAAGCACATATCACCGATGCCTACAACTTGAGCCATCCCATTGTTTTCCATATTTACAGATCCGAAGTCACATGACCTGTATGATGAAAGAAATCCCTATGAGATGTAACATGAATAAATGCACCATTATCAATTATTCATCTGGTCTCATGAGATAAAAAATTCACCGCATTACTATAAAAAATAATGAGAAAGTCTTCTTCAAGTGAAAGTCTTCTTTAAGTGCATCAACATGATTGTCATCACTATCATTATCACTTTTTTTTCTCTTTACCTTTCTTATTTTGTTTTTCCCTTTTGAACTAGCGACAAAACCTTTAAATATGTCCCTTTTGATGACAATAATGGCACTCAACATTAGCAAATTTATTATACTTACCTTTGCTTTTATCTAGGTTTTTATCTCTATTTCTCAGATCTCGAGACTTACTTCTTCCCTTTTTCTCAACAACCAAGGCATCAGAATGTGAAGAAGACAATCACTATGTCTTCCTTCTCATCTCTTCACTTAAAATACTACTCTTAACCAAATTCATGGTAATTGTAACATCTAGGGTAGAATTAGATAAAGACGCTCAGAACGTCTCTCATAAATCTGGCAAAGTACCAAGTAACCATAATACTTGTATCTCATTATCAAACTTGATTCCCATCGCAGCCAACTAATTTATAATTCCTTGAAAAGAATTTAAATGATCAATCAAATGAGTACTATCTTGTTATATCAGAGCCATCGTCTATTCTATCAAAAATAACTTATTATTCCCAGTTTTTCAAGCATATATTATCCCATAAACTGTGTACATGTGTTTTCTCAATAATATGGTTCGAAACATTATCATCCATCCACTACCTAATAAAACCACACACTTGACGATGAAATATAGACCATTCAACATCAATTTTATTCTTCGATTTCTCTTCAGCAAATACGGGCCAATAAAAATCTTTCACATATAAAAGGTCTTCCATCTTCCCTTTCCAAATATGATAATTCAAACCATTCAGTGCAACCATTCTACTTGTATTTGTTTTCATTGTTTAACACAACGTAGGAAAATCAAGCAATAACTTGAAGCTTTGATACCACTCTGATGGGAGAACAGTAACAACTCAAATAGTATCGAATTAATGTAGCGGAATAAAATAATCTCCCCTCTTATGTAAACCTAATAGAAACTGATATAGTAGAGTAAAATAAATACCAAGCATGGAATACTACACTTTTTTTACATGGAAAACCCCCTCGGTGTGAGGAAATCAAAAACCACAGGATCGGAGGCTACCCAAAAATCTTTACTATCAACAAAATTGGGTGAATAATGTTTTTCTCTAGTAAATACTAGAGGTACATAACAACAAAGATCTCAAGAATATAATTCTTTGCAATACGCATAAATTTCACAAAAGATCAAGAATAAATTTGACCAAAAATGCAGGTTTTGATCAATCTATGAAAAACCTGATGTAGGAAGCTTCAAATGAAAATCAAACCATTCACATTCGAAAAGATTGCTCCACAAACACGCTAACAAAATTTTAGCTCAATTGGACCACGGATCGACCTTCGATGCTAGCTTGATGCAAATTAGACTTTGCCACAAACCCCTAGATTTTCTGTTTTCTCTTTTCATCTTGTTACTATGTATTTTGCGGCTATAACTTCTAAGATAGTGAGAAACCCTATTTTTCTATATGACTTATCATATGGGCCCAAATCCTTTTAGGCTTACAACTTATTGGGCTTCCTCCATATATGGGTGAACCTAGCTAACATCAAGACCCAATAAGAGATTATCACTTTTGAGTTATTGAGCTACTATGGCAGAAATTGGGAATAAATTAACTATTGGGATTTGTTTTTTCTGAATTGTAAGGCTTCATAAGTATTGATTGTTGGGTACCTAATGCTCCATAACGGGAGCAACATATGCTTTGAGACGGATGAAGGAGATCCTGACTTCCGAGAAAGCAAGGACATTATCAGAAGGCCCAATGGATACATAGGAAAACGATGGCACAATAATTTAAT
This sequence comes from Corymbia calophylla, assembly GCA_014182845.1. Lineage (NCBI taxonomy): Eukaryota > Viridiplantae > Streptophyta > Magnoliopsida > Myrtales > Myrtaceae > Corymbia > Corymbia calophylla. The sequence goes on along the minus strand of CM024697.1, from coordinate 43,943,514 downwards.
GAGCTTTACAAGCAGAACGAAGTACTGTTGCACGCTAAAACTGAAAGGAGGCAAGAACACCAAGTATTTGATCCGGGCCTTCTTTTTATATGGCAACTTTGACGGGGAAGATGAATCGCCAATGTTCGATGTGTACATCGATGTTACTTATTGGGTCACTATCTACTACCCTTAAGTTTTGGTACAAGGAAATCATGTATGTCCCTGAAGCAGATTATATACAGGTGTGTGTTGTGAATACGGGTAGTGGAGTGCCTTCCGTTTCAGCTCTGGAATTAAGGGTTCTAGACAGTGCTGTCTATAGAATTGAATCGGGGTTCCTGAAGCTGGTTGGGCGGTATGACGTCGGAGTGTATGAGGTAATGAATCAATTTTCGAAGTGTTTGATTAGATAAAATACAAGGGAGGGTTGATAAATAAAAATCCACTTAATTATTCAATACACTGTCCACTTTATGACTCCAGACAAGCGCCTGCCTACTTGAATTATGCATATGATTTCCAATAGAATCTGACTGATGGTAGTAGTAGTATGACAATAATCAAAGATATAGAAGCTTGAAAATTTGCATATCAACTGTTTGTAAAAATGCCTTAACCAGGTACAGGGATGATGTTTATGATTGCGCTAGGTACGGCCAAAACTATAGCAACTGGCTTTCGCTCGTTTTGCCACATAAATTGGTCAATCTCTACTCTGTGTTGTCTCGTATTCTTAAATCGGTCAACCCATATATTAGACGGTTTTAGTGATTAGTTGCTGCATTGAATTCCATTCATCTCAAACTTTACTTTGAAAGATGCTTCTCGCATAATCTGACTTGATTAGTTTGGTACTTGTGCATTTCCTCACGGCTAATAGAAAGTAAAACATGATGAAGGAATAAGGACTTGCTAATAAGATTGATGTCTCCAGTTGATAAAGAGTACCCTCTCAGTAGTCTAGGACATCTTTAAGCTCACTCCTCTTAAGATACCTCCCAAGCTCTCAGAAGGCAATTACTTAGATTCAATTGCCTTGATTGCTCCAACGGAAGAGAAGCCATGTTGGATTGAATGAGTAATTATTGGTGGTGAGATATTTGGTAGGCAAAGTTTGTGGTGACGAAAAGGTTATGAGCTGAGTTTTCTAAAATCTACAGTGAAAATTGAGCTTCAAGAAGCTTGTTGTAAAAATCTGAGAGGAATAAGATAGTGTTTTCTTCAATGAGCACTAGATGATGCATTTTTGATGGTTAATACGCTTCTCTTCACTTTTGGTTTATTCCCAAAAAGTAAAAGGCTACACTTTGCTTGGCATACTTTGTTTCTGGAAATCACTTCAAGTTGAACATATAAAGTGTTTTGTCTATTTTCACAACATTAAAATTCTTCATAACAAAACTAATATTGTTGTGGTATAAATTACAATGAAATTTATCAATGATACCAAGGCAACGTATTGCCTGAATAAAGAGAGATGACAAGGTGATCCATGTGTACCAAGCAACAATACATGACATAGTCTGAATTATAGTTATGTGAAGACAAGCAACATCTTAGTTCTAATGACCCAGTCCGACAAGCGTGGAGAGTGGTCATCGAAGTCAAAGAACTCGGGCAAGGTGCGTCTCCTAGGAGCCTTCTAGGATGGCGAAGGGAGCATAAATAAATTACACGTTGCACAACGAGGATATATATATATATATGAAACGCATTGCTTTGGTATTCTAAAAAGTTAAGCCTTAGCTCAATCTAGAGCACTATTAGGATAGGTAACATTTTAGGAAAGTATTTGCCTATATGCCAAAGGACAAAATCGTGAGATTCAATATAGGATGAGACAAAGCAGACAATACCCCAGGTGAATTAATTCAAGAATGTGGTGGAGTTATTCAATTTTAAGTTATCTAAAGATTTGGTCTTGGAAGATAGAAGTCGCTTGACAGAGCGGATGCATAGATTAATTTCTCATGTATGTTTTGCTAAATAGTATCTTAAGCATAAAAGTTCATATTTCATAAGCATCGATTGTGGAGCCACCAACATCTATCTTGATCACAACATATATCAATAGATGGATGATGCAATTCGTTAATTTCATAAGGAACATGCAAGTGTCCAGTGAGAACTTTGGCATAAAATGCGACATGAGGTTGAAGAATTTGAGGAGTTTCCTGAACGGAACGAGGAACTGCACCAAGGCAAGGGCAATGAGTACTTGATTAGGGCCTCCTTTGCTGTGGAAATTATGACAGCGCAACCAAGCCAGAAAACATTCGATGTGCCCACATTGGATGACATACAGGATCTGTCTCGTGAACGTCGGTTCTGGAGTTAGTTTCGTCTCGACAACGCTATCTACCTTATCATTTCGGATCACATTTTTCTCCTTGAAAATAAATGTGGGGCAGGTCGCAGAATGCACTGTCCCCCAAAGAAATCATATTTCACGCGGTTGAAGTAATTAACGGGATCTACCCCGTAAGTCAATGCATCTCGGCCCCCAGATCACGGGATGAAATGCATCGCTTTTGTCCTTTAATCTCGAGAGTCAAAGTACACACCACGTGTCGTAAACGAGGTCTGTGATCAAATTTAGTGAACGATGCCTCATGTATCCATCAAGTACCTGTCCTGGCCCCGAAGAAATCATATCACTCGGTTAAAGTAATTGACTTGGAACCCGTCAATCAATGTGTCTTGGCCTTTATATCATGGGGCGAAATGTATCCCTTTATCATTTTATCTTTTGTGAGTCAAAACGCAACACATAATGAGGTTCATGATCAAATTTGGTGAACATTGCCTCATGCATCCGTCCGGTAAAGATGTCTATGATTGAATTTGGACAGGTGGAGTAGCCAATCTCAGGGATACAAGGAACTTCATGCAAAGCTCATAAGATAACTACATCTCATACTATTATTTGGTCTAGACTTCATTACATTATTTGCCACAGACACATACTTACATGATTCAAACAACTAAGTAAGCCAATCTGTGTTGTTTACAAAAGCAAATCTTTGATATTCGTCGGCACAACTCTTGATGATTGCTCACCACTTCCACTTAGTTTCTCTTGTCGAATATTTTGATGACTTTAATAATATGGCTTTACTTTACGGATATATGGCTAATGGTAATTTACAGCAACACCTATTAGTATCAGATAAGAACTTCCCGAGCTTTACTCTAATGGTTTTTGCGGTAATGTGACTAGACTTTTTGGTCTTCTGCATCGATAAGGCCATAATAATAGTATGAAATATACAATATTCTCAGAGTCTAGATATAAGAGGATTTGTTGAACATATCCATTTGATAGGAAGGTAAACCATCAATATCTACTCAAATGCATCTCTATGTATAAGAAAAACTTAACCATGTGTTCCTATGGTGATCCTAACTAATGTAAACAAAAATCACTTAGTGGAAACAAGATTCTTTTGACTAGCCACAAGTGTCATAATTTTAGTATAGTGCTCATTTGAGGGTCATAATTTTCTTTTTTATCACTTGAGTGCCATGACTCTAAAAAATATTTACTTGAGTATTATAACTTTCAATCGATTACTTGAGCGCCATAGCTTTTTTAAAATGTTCATCAAGTTCCAAGAATTCGACGTGGCATAGCAATTGTGGTAAACGTTTTTAAGAAGTTATAGTACTCAAGTGTCATATAACACTCAAATAATCAAGAAAAAAAGAAGAAGTTATGGTACTCAAGTAAATGCCATACTGAAATAATGACACTTATGATGTCATTTTCCCCTTCTAAGTAAGCATGGTAGGGATGGTGAGACAAATGCTTATCACTTGCTAATCATTGCTGTCTACACAAGGAAAGTTCAGAGTTTTTAGAGAGGATGAAATTGTGCATCATAAGAAACCACGTACTTATTTCTGATCTCTTCGCATTTGAGTTCAATTTCATATTGGATATTCTTGGAAAAAAGGAGAAGTAGGGTGCGCTTTGCAGGAGAATCCAAACGATCTTGACGTGGTGTGAGAGGCTACAAGTTGCAGCGGGCAAGTGGTAATTAGCAGCAATGCCAGAAAGTTGCTACATTAGTTTATCTTCCTTTTCTTTTTTGGCATCCTAGCAACTCCCACGTATGCAGGATTCCACTACTTATATAATTCTACAAGCTACCGATTATCCATAGAGACCCAAAGACTACCAATATGTTATTGAACGAAACTATGCAAGCCAAAATTGCCTACTTTGAGCTGTCAAAAGTTTTTGCATCCGAAAATGACTCATACAATCAGACCCATTAATGCTGGCACACCCGGCTACCTCGATCCCAAGTACGGATTGAACATTAAACACTTCTGCAAAGGCTTAAAATTTTATTCTCAATAAGCTTTGAAACAGCTTGAAGCCTTTACCCTTCACTTGATACATTGTTTCTAATAGAGTTCTTTCGAAATATCGTTTCCAGTGAAAGCAACATAGTGAGTTATGGATTCTCCCGTTAGTCATGCATAACCAAATAAATTTTCTTGAGTAAACTACTTTTTTTTTTCAAAGAATGATATTGAATAGTAGAGATAGCAAAATTAACCTTAAGAGATGACAAGCGAAGGTTATTGGTTTGAACCATGGTAAGCTTCGTTGATACCAATGGTTTGTTTGGAGGTGTTGCCAATGATATAGATGTAGTGATGAAATTTTACATTAAATTCTCGTCGACTCTGAAAACATCATTGTCTATTGGTCATGCCAAATGTGGAAAATGTGAGCCATAACTCATCCTCTTAGAAATTACTCTTTCTTCTCATAATTTATCGTATAGTTTTTTCAAGGTAGATGCCTGTAGCGGGAAAAAAAAGCTAATTTCACTTGTGAATTGTAATAATGATGCATGTAAAATAATTAGCACAAAACATGATATATTGTCTCGAATTTATCAATGGTAGATATCTCATCAGTCAAAAGCTGTCTACTGACGTTTGTTTTAGTACTTGGACTTTGATACATTTGCGGACGAAGACCTAGCTGCAAGTTTTGGTCTTCTTGTATTGTAGCCACGACTCGGTCAATAAAAACTGAAGTAAATTCAGGGGCTGACTCCAGTCACCAAAAGAGGAGACTTGGCAAGGCAGGGGTGGAAAATGGTGAGATGGGATCAAGCGGCTTCATTAATATGGCCACTCTGGGGCTTGGCTGTGATAGGCTCCCCTTGCAAGGCAAATATGGAAATTCAAGTCCCACATCTGAAATGTGAGATCCCGTGACGTATTCATAAGATCCAATGGCGGATCCTACGAGGGACAAATAAGCCTAGGTTTCTTTTTTCCTTTTCCTGAACAATATATGGGGTGACCGGACCTTCCGTGAGCCACGCTTTCTATCTCTGTAGTTTCTCTGTCAAACTCCCGTGTCCTCCAAGCTTTGTGGCTGAAGACATAAATCTAATCTTTAGCCGAAGTTGTAACTGTGTCATCCGCCAATAAGTGAACTGCCGCCATACTAAATAAGTAGTGTCAGAGATATACACCCAATCACGATGATCCAATTCAAACTTGTAATGTCCTCATCACATGTTTGATAACAGCATCCTCAGCAAGCTTAAGAAGATAGATAATTTCATACTCGACTGTGTGATGACGTATCCCTTCATTGCTCCTTGCTCTACCTTAATCTTTTGCTTGTAGATCTATGGTAGAGACCTTTTAGGCAAGGTATCTCAATCGTCATATGACTTTTAGGTCTAAATTTTCTTGTATGAGATGCTTCATTAAGAGCACTCTTGCTCCTTATGACTGATGTAATTCTATGTTAGAAAATGTTGATTTAGAACCGTGGCTGGATCCTACAAGTTCAACAGTGACCAAACAATCCGTAATTACACCACAGACGCTTGGAGAATCGAGCCAGTCGTACTGCCATAAATTTGGAGTACGTATTGCACTGTTAAAGTCGAGCTTAATGGCCTTCTTGCATAATCCCACTCTACTAGGAGCATGAAGGGGTTAGGGGAACAAAGAGAATGGTTAATTCGTAAAATTAAGTTCTCATATTACCGTATTTTGTTGAATTAAAATACAATGTGGAGTTAGTAATATTTATTTTCATATTATTAAAATAAGTCTTGAATTTGAACCCACTATACAATACTCAATCTAAATAAATGAGACTGGCTGACCATGTGATTTTGCGGGACTTCTTCTTCAATCCAGCTGCACATGATTACATTTATGTTCAGCTGCAATTGTGAGGAGAAGAAGAATACGAATTGCTTTCATTAAAGATCGTGGTTGATCACATGTGACTTTGTGATCCTTGGTCGAATAAGAATATAGAAAGAAAGGGACAACATAAATGAAGAGAGAAAGGAGTCGCAAGAAGACTTGGCCGAAGTAGAAAATCGTGGGCTTCGTTTGTCATCTTTCATTCATTGAATGGGTCAAAGAAAGGAAAGAAGGGTCTATATATGTGTATTTTCTTCCCTCCATTAATGCATGCACATGCATGAAAACTGGAGGGAGATTTGTCTTGCGGGTGCCGTTGAGTCCATTTTTCTGTCTCGTTCTTTCTCTTTAAGAGAGAGAGAGACGCGTCCAACTAAGTGTGCGCCTAGTACTTGTTGGCCGAGAGAACTGAGTCTGCCCAGAGGAGTGTGCTGAGAGTTCTTATTGTGAGGGTATGCTTGTCGTAATTGCACTAGAATAATTTAGCCAATTAAATTCTTATGAGTAGAATTTGTTTAATTCCTTGAGTGAGATTTCACTAGAAATTATGAAGGGCTAAGCACTCCATGAGTATTGGTATAATTGAGAAATGAGAAACACCAAGAGAGTATTTTAGTAACTCAAGTAATTGTAATATCTATTATATTACTCATTTTTATAATGAAATTCCGTACTACTCTCATCGTGAATATAGGTTCCAATATTCAGATCGAAATACGTAAATCCAGTATTGAATTTCCTTTCCATGTTTTCGACTATTTTACCAATTTGCTTGATCATTGCTAAAGCCTGACAATTATACTATATCTTCACAATTCAGAGGAACTCCTGTCGTTAAAACTACCTTTGTTGAGCTTTTGAATTGCATCGTTCCTGTTACTAGTGTTAGTTTAATGAATCCATTAACAATCTAATAAAAGTTGGCTAGAATGATTATCTCTCCCATAAAAAGAATTAGAAGGATTTCAATTGTAAATGAACAAAAAGAGGGGGCTGACTGCAAATACACTCCTTAACTAAAGTGTTAGTTGCGATGTCACCCTCATTGTTCATATTTGAGGCATAATCTTTCGACAATAGCCTATCGTCTTGTGAGATTTGTGACTTAAGCTGTTAGATGAAAGTATGATTTAATATTTAAATATTCTATCACTCTCTCTTACATGTAGGTTGGACTTTAACTTTTGCTTAAAGTGTGGAAATATGCAATTAAGGAGGTAAATAAGGGCCTGAAAAATTCGAACTTAAAAACTTTTAGTTTAGATACCTTGTGAGATTTTGTAGAACTACTGTCAATTATTCTAAAAGTTTAAGCTATTAAATGAAGACATGATTTGATATTTATATATTCTATCAGTATTATATAATCACTTTACCCCATTTTTATTGCATAACTATGTCTTACCTCTGTGCTGAATGAGCATTTTCGGGGCTTTTTCCAATAGTGTAAACACGAAACAATGTACGTGTACGGTGATGGACGCATGATGGACGCATGGCAAGTGAAGGTGATTGGTCTCGGTTGATACCAATAGTTTGTGTGGTGGTGGATCCAAAATGGTATAGAGGTAGCAATGAAATTTTGAAGCTAGAAATTCTTGCCAACCACGAATATATCATCGTGGATCAATGGTTTCTGGGCATACCAGATGCTGAGAATACGAGCCAAACTCATCCTTCTTAAATTTACCGGATTGACCATTATGGCGGATGCCTCTAGCTGATAAAAAGAAGAAGATAATTTCAAAGATGTATTGTAATAATGATATGTGTCAAAGCAATTAGTGCGTGACATGATCTATCGTTTTTGAGTTTTCCAATGGTCAACCGGCTTCAAATAAGCACCTGAGGAAGCGGCCCCCTACTACTGTTCACTTTCTCTCCAAAATTGCTCTCGAGCTCTGTACACCGCCGGCTTCGAAGGACTGCTCTGGCTGACTCAGACCTCCATTGAGGCCTTTTTTCGGAGGGATTGACCCCCTCTAGCTGGATTACATCCTCACCGAAGCTCCTGAGCCAGGTATGTCTCAATCCTTCGGAACCTCGGATTTGGGATAGGGTTACTGCTCTGCTATTTCTGGTTCAATTGGTTCAGTCATGGCTTCTGAGCTTGTTAGTCTGGAAGGTAGGCGAGTTCCTTTGGCCCGTGAGCCTAGTAGAGGCAACAGCAGTCGCCAACGAGGGAGGAGTCGCCCCCCCCCCCACATAGATCTGTTTCCCGTGTCCCACGAGACAGGGGTGGGGCAAGACAGCGATCTGTACTTGAAGTAGCTCTTCAAATAGAGCTCCCCCATGACCCCTCACACAATGAACTTCGGAATCCCGCTATGAAACGTTTGCCTGTTACCTATATGCCTCGGGATGGCTCTGCTCTCCATAGAAAAGGGTCGATTTCATCTAATCCCCATTTGGTGGCTAAGGCGCAGCAAGTAAAAGAGATGTCAGCGCCGAGATCGTGGGCAAATGTCGCCCGAACAGCTTTGCAAGGTTATGACCTTGATTACTTCACTCCTATAAAGGTGGAGGATGAATTGGTAGCGGACTTTCCGGATGAGGCACTAGATGCAGCTGATCCCTTATGGTATGAGTGCCTAGTTGGGTACTTTATTGGGAAGAAATTGCCCTTCCAGTTGGTGGAGACAGCTCTGAAGCATGCCTGGGGAACTAAACTAAGTGAAGTTAAGGCGGACGACCGGGGCTTCTTTTTCCTTAGAATCCCGGATGGTGAATTCAGGAGATACCTTCTGGACAGAGGTCCCATGACTGTTGCGAGAGTCCCCCTGATTTTGAAGCAATGGGATCCTCTATTAGAACTTAAAAAAGATGATCACACCAAAGTTCCTGTATGGATTAGACTAAGGAATATTCCAATGGTTCTATGGTCAGCTCGGGGAATAGGTGGCATAGCAAGTTTGATTGGTAGACCGCTTTATGTGGATCAAAATACCGCTCAAATGAAGCTGCTGTCATATGCTCGGGTTTGCGTTGAGATAACTGCAAATGATGTTAGGCAAGACTCGGTTAAAGTTCGAATGAAAGGAACTACTCGAGTAGTTGACGTTGAATATGAATGGCGGCCCATATCCTGCCCTCGATGTGGCACTTTTGGTCACAAATGCAGCATGAATGAAAACTCCCCAATTCAGACGCAGCAGCCTTCAGCAAATGACCCCCTTCTTGCTGAGCGAACAGAGGATACCAGGCGACACACCACTGATCAGATTCCACCGATTGCGAAAGCTAAGGCTCCGCTCATTCAGCATCCTGACATGGCGGTGCTTTCTCCTGCTGTTCTGGATCACCAAGGCCCCCTGCCTGAAGCTGCTGAATGGCAACCAGCTTCAAGATAGAATCACCGCCGGAAAAAGAAGGTGCAGGACACCAGAGACAAATCTGCACAAACTCCCCTGCTGCAACCGCATGATGCTAGTAAACCTGATTCACAAACATCCCAGACCTCTTACTCATCTGCAGATGATCTGGATGAAAATGAAGGGGGCGGCAACCATGACAAGGAATCACAAGATGTGGCTCTGGACATATCAGACACGCCACTTCAGCTGGAAATACCATTGCACATAGATGACCCGGACTTCACATCTGTGGTGCCGGACTCTCAACCTGACCAGGACCTCGCTCAGCCTCAGGTACCTTCAAAAACGAGCCCTCCTCCCAAGAAAAAGTCTCCGCCAAGCAAGTCCGCGGCTGGCAAGAAGCGGGCCGGAAAACGCAGGTAGGCGTTTTATCTTTGATCATTGTCTAATTGTTTTTTGCTCATTAAATAAATTCACATACATGAACTGTGGTTTTTGGAATATACGGGGAGTTATGGACCCGATTAGGCAAGGTGAAGTGCGACATTTTGTGCAATCCAATCACATTTTTTGTCTGGGTCTTGTTGAGACTAAAGTCCCTCAGAACTCTTTTGATCGTATCACGTCTACTATTATCCCTGGTTGGCGTTGGATTGCTAATTATGACTCCTCTGCTCGGGGCCATATCTGGGTTGGATGGAATCCAGTTTTTGTGGACTTCTCCAGTATTGTAAAGACTAGCCAAATGATTCATGGCTTCATCAGAATTTTGAATACGGACGATTCTCTTTTCTTCACGGCAATCTATGGGGAGCACATGTTCGTTGCACGTAGACCCCTATGGGCAGACTTAATCCGGATTAGCTCTACACTCCAGGACAGCCCATAGATTGTAGGAGGGGACTTTAATGCCATTAGAGACCCCTCGGACCGTCAAGGTAGCCTGGACATATGGTATCCCTCCTTTAATGAACTTCAGGAGTGCTTATTCCAGGCAGAATTAGATGACTTACGGTATGTCGGGTTTCGCTACACGTGGTCAGCTTACTCAGGGGAGCGTAGGAAACAAAGGAAGATTGATCGGGTCCTGGTCAATAATAAATGGACTATGGCTTACTCTTTTTCAGAGGCGGCCTTCCTCCCTCCTGGCATCTCGGACCATACTCCTATATTGGTTCGGATTTTGGCCCCTCAACATGGGAAAAAACCTTTTAAGTTTTTTAATTTCTGGATGACACACCCAGAATTTGGAGAGATAGTCGCTAGAGTATGGGCTGGCCATGTCCTTGGCACTCCCATGTTTAGACTTTGCACCAAGTTAAAACTCCTCAAAGGTGAGCTGAAGCTACTAAACAAGAACTCATACTCTGACATCTCCATGCGTACTTCTGCAGCCAAGCAACTCCTCTTCTCCACCCAAGAAGCATTGCTAAATGATCCGCGGAACTTCGTTCTCGCGGAAGCTGAACGGGCACAACTCCGAGACTATTATGATCTTCGAGCTCTGGAGGAGTCTTTCTTCAAGCAGAAGTCAAGAATCAGATGGCTGAAAGAAGGGGATCAAAATATGAGATTTTTTCACCAATCAGTGAACCAACATCACTTGAGGAATCGCATTATCTCCATCCAAGATAACTCTGGCACAATGATCACTGAGTTGGGTGGTATTCAACGGGCGTTCATCTCTCACTTTAAAGATCTCCTGGCTCCGGTTAACTTGGATGCTAGGCCTTTAACAAATGAGATCAAGCGATTTCTTCATCGCACTCTGAACAACGAATAGGTCAGTTTCCTTTCTAGTCCTGTTACACCCCTTGATGTTAGGAATGCTATGTTCTCCTTGCCCAGTGGCAAAGCCCCTGGTTCGGATGGGTTCAATGCTGAATTTTTTAAGAAAAACTGGGAAATAGTTGGCCCTTTAGTTGAGGAGGCAGTTCTGGATTTTTTTTCAGACTGGTCGTCTTCTTAAGGAAATTAATTGCACTATCCTTGCTCTAGTCCCTAAAGTGCCAAATGCCACGTCTGTGAATGATTTTCGGCCTATAGCATGTTGCAACACAATTTATAAGTGCATCACAAAGATCATAGCCAACAGGATTGCAAACATTCTACCAGCTATTATTAGCCCTAGCCAGACGGCTTTTGTTAAGGGAAGACGCATAACAGACAATATTTTGCTGGCCCAAGAATTGTTTAGTGGATTTCAGTCGACCACATACTCCCCTAAATGTGCAATCAAAGTTGACTTTCGGAAGGCGTATGATACTTTGGACTGCGATTTCCTGGAAGCTACCCTTATGGCATTTGGATTTCCTCCTCATTTTGTATATCTTATTATGGAGTGTGTTCGAACACCTAAATTCTCGATTTCTATTAATGGAGAAATGCATGGTTTCTTTAGTAGTGGAAGGGGACTTAGACAAGGTGACCCTGTCTCTCCCTATCTCTTCACCATGGCTATGGAGGTACTCTCCGGCATCCTAGAAGCTCAAGCTAGACGTGCATAATTCCGGTTTTATTGGAGGTGTAAACAAACTCGCCTAACACACTTATTCTTCACGGATGATGTCTTCATCTTTAGTGAGGGTAGAGTCACTTCGGTTACTTGCATGAAGGAAGGCCTTGACATGTACTCCCGTTGGAGTGGACTCATCCCAAACAACAACAAAAGTGAAGTCTTCATTTCGGGTGGACCGGAGGCTACACGGGATCAAATCCTGCAAACTCTGAACTTCAGAATGGGAGCTCTTCCAGTTAGATACTTGGGCGTCCCAATTATCACCACAAGACTAAGCAAAACGGACTGCAATGCCCTAGTATGTTTACTAATGGCAAGAGTTCAATCGTGGACACATAGATTTCTTTCTTTTGCGAGTAGGCTTCAATTGATTAAGTCAGTCCTTCACGCTATACAAGTATATTGGGCATCTATTTTTTGGCTCCCGTCGTCTATTATTGCTAAGATAGAGCAAATTTCCCGGCAATTCTTGTGGAAAGGCCCGAGCCTTGGTGTGGGAGGCTCTAAGGTGTCTTGGGACGATGTGTGTCTCCCCAAGCAAGAGGGAGGTCTAGGCATTCGGAAGATTCGAGAAAACAATAAAGCTGCCATGATGAAACACATATGGATTCTTTTCACGGATAAAGAGTCTCTTTGGTGCAAGTGGGTGCACTCTAATCACCTCAAAAGGGTGAACTTCTGGATGGCCGATGCCCCAACCTACTGCTCTTGGGCATGGCGTAAGTTGCTCAGTACGCGGGAAGAAGTTCGACCTTATTTTAAATGGAAAATTGGAGACGGAAAATCCACTTCTCTTTGGTTTGATCCTTGGTTGGACATAGGCCTGCTCAGTTCATACTTTTCTAACAACCAAATATATCGATCGCCTCTTCGAAGGGAAGCGGTGGTGGCGGATGTATTTTCTATTGAAGGCTGCACCACACTGGAAAAATTATGGAGTCTTCAAGTTACGCTTCCTAATCTATCAAGCACCTTCGATTCTTTTCAATGGAAAATGCATACCTCGGGCCGGTTTTCTATTGCATATGCATGGGCTACTATTAGGTTGAGAGCTACTCCGGTCCCATGGGCAGCATTTATATGGGACAAGGCGATGGCCCCACGTCATCAATTTCTTCTTTGGCTCATCTCCCGAAGACGACTCCCAACCCAGGTACTCCTCATGTCTTACGGTAGACTATCAGAGGCCCGGTGTGCTTTTTGTAAATTGAGACCTGATTCCATTGACCACTTATTTTTTGAATGTCACGTTCCCAAGTCTCTTGCTACTTTTTGGGTGGCAAAATGCAACCTCCCTTGGTCCAACCGACCTTGGTTACAAAATATCCAGTGGCTTAGCAATTCTCTATCTGGCCATGGCTTTTATGTAGACATTGTCAAGTTTTCTTTTGGTGCATTGTGCTATGCAATATGGAAATCCAGGAACGACCTCATTTTCCGCACCGCCAAGCTCTTTGTGCCATCCATACAAAGACACCTCATCAAGGCAGTCCAAGACAAAGCACTGGCTTTCAAAAAGGTTGCTGATACCGTAAGGAATAGAAGTCTACAAAGTAGTTGGGATATTGATCCTAGAATTTTTGAGTAACCCTTGTAAAGGGTTACCTCTCTAGCGCTCTTGATGTATTCTGTATATCTGCTGTGAACCCGCCCCCCACTCTAGTGGCGTGTTGTCCCATTGAGTGGCGAGGGTGCTGAGTTTCACCCCTTGTACATTCTTGGCCGATTATCATATATATTACTTACCTTTACCAAAAAAAAAAAATGCCATCAATCAAAAGCTGTCTATTAACATTGATAATGGTCCTTAGACTTGGACACTCACGCGGACGAAGGCCCAGCGGCAAGTCTTGGTCTTCTTGTATTGTAGCCATTACTCATTCAACTATGAACTGAAGATGGGGTCGTGTATCCTCTAGAAGATGTATTAGAATAAAATATATGATTTGATTCTGATTGACCGGGTCATTGGTTAGGGTCCTTAGACTTGGACACTCACGCGGACGAAGGCCCAGCGGCAAGTCTTGGTCTTCTTGTATTGTAGCCATTACTCAGTCAATTATGAAGGTATCCTCTAGAAGATGTATTAGAATAAAATATATGATTTGATTCTGATTAACTAGCCAGAGTCTAATTTCCAATAATTATCGTCAGAATATGAGTCAATCATGTATATGGCTTCCAAAATCAATATAATTACGTTAGGATTCATGTTGAGTTGCATTCAAATTTATGAAAGTTATGATCATGTTGTCTAGATATATCAAACTCTTAATTACCGTAACTGGTGGAAACTTTTTTCCAATATGAATATAAAGGGCACAAAAGAAAAATGAGGATACGAAATACTTAGTAGTGTTGGGGAGAACTGGGTAATAATTCACCAAGAACTTAACTTAATCCAGGATCAATTTCCCTCCCGATACTAAATCAAACAAAATCAACTTAGCCATAGCAACAATTAACCGATAAAACCTCGCAATGAGCAATATAAAACCAAATTGATAAGGAAACAAAGCCAACGACACCACCAAGGATTTAACTTGGAAATCCAATACAGGAAAAATCATGGGCCCTCCACAAACTTTCATTAATCACTAAGAATAAAATGATACACAATATGTTTTTTTTTTGGTAAAGAAATGATACACAATATGTTCTTCTCTAGTCACACCCTAGAAACTCAACATCAATAATATAACCATATTTTCTCATTACAAAGGTGGATTAATATAAATAAAGTAAGAAAACTCTAACCATGACTAGAGAATTTGGAGGAGAAGTTGAACAAACAAAACCGATCAAGTCGTAACCCTCAATCTCATAAGTAATATACTCAAATTCGAGTTAGTCTTGTCGACGTTTGGCCTTCAAATCAGTACCACAAAATCTCAGGCCTCTCTTATTCTTTCTCCCCTGCTCGGTAAGCTCTCTTCGGTGGAACACTTTCTGTTCTTTGTCTCCACTTCTCAGGCACATGGGCTCACACGCACGAAGCCTTCTTTCTTTCTTTATGACTTGTTAAACGCGCCGCCCCCTCCCCCCCCAACCAATGTCGTTCTCTTGTTTTGTGCTTGCTGTGCTCCACATGAAGGTGGACCCAGCCAACAGGTAGCAATGAAAAGTAGTGGACCATACCCACTAAGACGATGTATGGAGAGCTCGTGATATTAATATACTGCGTGGAGGCATGTCTTCCTCGCACTTCTCTCTTCGACCATCTCCACTGCTCTCGATCACATGGGAAGATCAACTGCAGCTTTCTGGTTTTCTCTGCTTGCTTCCTTAGCTTTAGGATTTGTCCTTGGGGTTCAAGCCCAACAAAATCCAGGTATCTCTCTCTCTCTCTCTCTCTCTCTCTCTCTCTCTCTCTCTCTCTTGTCCATGTTGAGCGAAGTTTGTATTTTACGCGTGATAAGAACATGACAAGATTGAATGTTGACAAAATATCGACTCGCTCGATATATCAGATATCATACTTGGGATTCGCAGTCTGAAAAATAGTTAATAAGTTCAGAAAAGCGCGCATGCACTAAGGATTTTTGGCATGAGTATTTACTAAATCTGTAAATGGCCTGCTATGTCAGCATGCAGTGCTTGGAAAAAAAGGGGAGAAAATGGAGGGGCAAGAAAATTTACCGTCTCGACCCCAATTTTCTTCTGTCCTTTCTCCCAAACACAGCGTGATAATTTCCTGTCTTGTGTTTAATGCTTCGTAAAATGTTACTTTCCCCATCAATGACGTCAAGAAATCTTGGCAATTTTATTGTCTATATCCATCCATTAGTCATGAACTTTTAATGAAACAAAGTTGTCTTTTTTATATTCATTCTCATTTGATCTTGCGTCATATCGCCTGTACCTTAGCGAATTTATTCCAATGGTCCAACGAGAAAAGCCACGAACCTGTTTCATCGAGTGTTTTTTTTTTCCCTCTAAACTTACAAGGTTTTATCAGCATCGATTGTGGAGCAAGTAATGCATACATCGAAGAGAAAAACAGCATAGCATATGAAACGGACGAAGGGTTCATAGACTCTGGAAAGAACATGCAGGTATCCACAGAGGTCATTTATCAAAATGTTCTACAGTTGGCGAAAAATTTGAGGAGTTTTTCAAATGGAACAAGGAACTGTTACACTTTAAGACCAGATCAAGGCAAGAACAACACCTATTTGATTAGGGCATCATTTTGGTATGGGAACTATGATGGGAAGAATCAGACTCCTTCATTCGACCTATACATTGATGTTAATTATTGGACTACGGTGAGCAACTGGAAGTATATTTATGAAGAAATCATGTATGTGTCCCAAGCAAATGATATACAAGTGTGTCTTGTGAACACTGGCAACGGAGTGCCCTTCATTTCGGCATTAGAACTCAAACCTCTTGATGATGATATATATCAATTGGGATCTGGAGCCTTGCAACTCAATTGGCGTCACGACATCGGATTAAGCTTAAAGTATTATATCAGGTAATCAATAGAATTTTGAAATACAAATGTAAGCTGACCATAGTAAATAGCAAGATTAAGTCTCTTCTAGCAATTTTACCATTTTGCAAACTATTGAAGGCATGAATATCAAATTCAACCAGTAAAATAAGGCTAATTAAATTGTTAACAAGTTAAAAAGTGTGAAGAAGACCAAAAGGGCCACTAAATTAGGATATATTACAGTACCCAAGACAAAATTGAAAAAGACACAAACGGCCATGAAAAATCAACAAATTATAAAACAAAAATAAATACAAATAATCAAGAAAGATTATTGAAAAAAAAATTCTAAAAGTGCAACTAAAATCACTAAATGATTGAAAAAACGTAAAGGGAAACAGAATGGCCATTAGGTCCAGGAAAAAACTAGAAAACAATTATTTGAAGTATTGAAATGTAATCTAAGTAACACTTGTAATTTCACATATATAAAACACCTAAGTTAATCCATTGATAGATAAAATTATAATTCAGAACTTTACTAAAACATCATAAATTGAAATTTCTGTAATATGAGAAAATTCACATATTATAGGTAGATTGTCATGTCAACAAATGTAATTGCATTCCGTTCTATGTTCTGCTAGGCATGCATGATTCTAATTTTTCTTATTTAGTCACATACCAATCTAATGAAGTGAGTTAGGGTAATTCGTACGGTTTTAATGTCTAAATTCAAATGAATTGTTTTTCATAGCATGGGGTTTGCCAGTTACTAGTTTTTGTAATGTTTAGCTTCTTTCAATCAGCGATCACAGGTATTTCTATATCTATACAATTACATAAAATAAAAAGAACTTCATAATTTAAATGGATCGCAATCCTTTTTCTTCTCCAAAATTATATATAGTATTTTCTATAAATAAACAGATCTATAAATTAACAATTCTATTTTATCTCTTGCATATTTCAAATTTAAAATTTAAACCTTCTCTATCTTTAAAAAAAAAAAAAACTTATAAAAATGTTCAAATGTTGGAACAGTAGAATTTCATATTATTTATATGTTAACGCAATACTTTTTAAGCTTAAATATCTATATAACTTTTTATTAGAAAGATGAATAATATTTTGCGCAAAGTGCAGATTATGTCTATTATAATAAAACTCAATGTCTACTTATGAAGATAGAGCTCGATGTCTCAGTAAGTGTTTTTACTAATTTAAGATATTTTAACTAGTGTCAATAGGATACTTGCTAACAAATTATATATATATAGATATATATATCTGAAGTTTGGTGGTAATACTCATTTGACATAAAATACATGATTAATAATTATTGCTAATTTGAAGTTCCCTCTAGGAAATATTCCAACACTAGATAAGGTAAGTCCCAACTACGTTCAGAAAAAAGAACACGTCTGACCAAAAGATTCCATCTAGGAAATGCTTCAGACCGATAAATTTTTAGTTAAATTACGTATATTGAACTATATGAAACTGATGTATTGCATATACAAACAACGTGTTCCAAGTCCGTGGCATTTGCATGTCCATATGAATTGACATTTGCTAGTCACTCAGTCAAATTCTTTATATTTTGCTCTCAAACTATTGTCGAAATGCTGCAAATAGGCACCCTGTCGATGTTTACGATCGGATCTGGCCAGCTCTAAACTATGATTTCTGGTTCATACTGAACACCACATCTGCCATTGATTTATCCGGGGATAATGATGCATATAAGTACAAGATTCCCGGGGAAGTTCTTCAGACAGCTCAAAGCTCAATGAATGCCAGTTCTCCCATGAATTTAAAGTGGACACCTTCAATCTCCACAAAGAAGTGGATTGTGTATTTTTATTTCGTGGAGATTGAGAGACTGCCGGATGGCCTGCAGAGGGAGTTCACAATTTCCATCAATGATAATCAATTCAAGAAGACGGTGAGCCTCGAATACTTAAAACCAGTGGTTGTAATTTCCACTCCTGTCACCGGGTCACTCATCTCCTTCTCAATTGAATCGACAAATAAGTCTGGACATCCACCAATCCTCAATGCCGTGGAGTACTATACCATTGGCGATCTTCCAAATGTGCCCACAGCACAAGACGATGGTATGCTTTTAGTCTTCTGCATAATTTGTTGTCTACACACACTTTGTACAGTTGTACCACAATTGACTTCATTAATAATTAGATAGATTATTCCATTGGCAATAAGTAAGATTTAGGAATCCCATGCTAGATATACTAGTCTCCACTGTGCGTCTTATGTTATTCGTGAACTCTAATCAATAGTTGCTTCGTTGGGACCAATAGATGTGGCTAAGTATTTCTCCGCTATCTGCTTAATTCCCTGCTTTGGCTACTTTTTGCTTGGTAATTGCTGGAAAGTGTCTTCAAGTTGAAGAGCTGAAAAGTTACAAGTCTTTCGAAAGTTGAAAATCTCATATTTGATAGCAAACACTTTTTTCATCTCTATCCTTCCCTTTGGATAATAGAGCTTTTGTGTGATTCAAACCACAGTGGAAGCTATCAATACTATCAAGGCAACATATCACATCAAGAGAGAAAGTTGGCAAGGTGATCCATGTGTACCAAGCAATTTCACATGGGAAGGTTTAAATTGTAGCTATGGAAATCCTCCAAAAATTATATCGCTGTGAGTCCCCCCAACACTGTTTCATTGATAATACTGGTTTTTTTTGTGTGTGAAACTTAGGAAGAATATTTATTTGTCATGAAAATGAGAAGTTTTTTGGATCCATGAGAAAGATCATTTAGGATGAATGCAAAAGTTGCATTCTCAGATTGATTGAGAACTCTATCAAGCTTTTGTCAAGTTCTAGGGGGGAATGATGGGAACTCCAAAGCTTTAAAAGGGGCAGCTTGTGACTCCCTAAGCCTCACATGGTATTGGACAGAGCTCACAAACTAATCCTTAAGTTGACACCCACCCAAAAAGTCACCATCTTTAGTATTTTTTGGGGGGTTTGCTCCGTATGGATGGGTGGGTAATGGCAAGTTATATACCCTCATCGATTGGCAATAAATGCGCCCTCCTTCTCCGATGTACAGTTATGTTGTTTGTGCAGCTTCTTTCACCATTAGCCTACTTTTCCAATTTAGGCAAGTCTTCCAAATTGCATCATTTATGAGCAAGTATTAGGTCCCCCGTAAATAATCTTTTAGCTACTCTCGGCCGATAATAACAATAAAATAGAACAAGGAGTTAGGAAGTCCCATGCAAGGAATGAGATTGAAGATTGTGAGCGGTCTTCTTAAAACATTTATACCAGGAGAACCTGAATTGTTTTCATTCTAAATAATTGATTGCACATTATTATTTTTTTATCGTACCAAAAAATTCTGCCTTTATGAAGATGGCTATGATGGAATCCTTTATTTTGATCTATTTCGGCCAGGAAATTGAGCTCAAGCAATTTGACGGGTGACATAGTCTCATCACTTTCACATCTATCAAGATTGGAATACTTGTAAGTATTACTTTAGTTGAATTAGTAGTATCTGCACGTCACTCATGATTAAGCACCTTTGAGAGTCAACTTATGATTGAATGATTAAAAATATGTTCTAGGAGATATAGGCTGTTGAAATATTGCCCTATTGTGTTGAAACATCCTGCTTTTGGTTATGGAGCTTGTTAATTTGACATTAGGTATTCTAAACTTGGTCTTTTGCCAGAGATTTATCCAACAATCAGCTTACAGGAGCAATACCAGAAACTCTGGTAGAATTACCACATCTTAGATTTCTGTAAGTTAATGTGTCTAAGTGAAGCAGCAAAGGGTTTGAAGTGGACAAACCTCTAATCATGGATACATTTGCAGAAATTTAAGTGGAAACAACCTGACTGGGTCGGTTCCTGAAGTTCTTAAGAAAAGGGTAATGGACAAGACTTTAAACATAAGGTGCTCTCTCTCTCTCTCTCTCTCTCTCTCTCTCTCTCTCTCTCTGAGTCGCAAGTGACTTTTACACGGTGGAAGGACTCAGCATGTTTTCCTTTGAAAGCAAATAAGAAGGCCAACTTGTGATCAGCATTTGGCAATGTAGATAGGACTTTAAGTTCAGCTCCTTCATTCTTTGTGGCAGTTTGACGGGAAATGTGGCTCTTTGCCTAGCTGATCCTTGCCCGCAGAAGAAGAAAAAACGTGACATCCTCATTCCAGTTGTTGCGTCAGTTTCAGGCTTCTTTGTAATTCTCTTTGGTGCTTTAGCTCTAGTTTGGTTAAGTAAACGGAGACAAATAGCAGGTAAATTTTCTTACTTATCCTGTTCACACAATCTACACTACATTTGACAATAATCTTCAATTTGCTTCTCCCCTGTTACAGCTTTATCTGTAATAGTGTCTATTCTGGGATAACTTAGTTGAGAGTATTCAACTCAGCAACTTGCTATATCCTCAGCCACCCTAAATTTTACAATCTCATTGACATTGCAATCGGGAAAAAAGAGGATGGTCACATCAACATCGCTAAGAGAATGTGCATTATTCAGCTTAACTTCTTGACGATAAAATTTCTTCTTTTTTTTTCCAAAAGTAACCAACTATGCATGGGAAGGGTTTATAACAACTTGAGAGTACCGCTTTTCCTTAATATTCCAATGCTCTTTTAAAGAAAATTTGATTATGCAATCTCAAATTTATCGTTTGTATTGTGCAAAATCTGTATATTAGCATATTGGTGGCAGCTGACAGAGAATCCCTTGCCAGATCCTTTGATTTTTGGTCCTCTTCTTCGTCAATATAGCTCTTGAAATAGGATCAGAAAAACCCTCCCTACATGTTTTAATCATTGACGATACAGTTGGAGTTATGTTCCTTGAAAGTCTACCAGCCAGAGTGGTAGTCACAGTACTCATAGGAACCTTTTTGGTACAGAATCTAGTAAAAGGACGCTGAGATTAAAGAATCGACCTTTTAACCATGGAGAGGTTTCAAGAATCACTGGAAACTTTAGACGAGTGATTGGTGAAGGTGGATTTGGAAAGGTATATCTAGGTACTTTGGATAACGGCACTATAGTTGCAGTGAAGATGCTCTCTGAATCATCAAAGCAAGGGTACAAGGAATTTCAAGCAGAGGTTAGATTGCATGATGCATTCACCTTTCCTGCTAGATTCAACTTATGCTCACGTATACAGATGCATGTTCAGAAACTTCTCCTTAGACTATTGTCCGTATACATTATGATAATGCAAACTCATGATAACGCAGGCACAACTGTTAATGATTGTTCACCATGGAAACTTGGTTTCTCTTTTGGGATATTGTGATGATTCCAAGCTCATGGCATTAATATATGAATACATGGCTAATGGAAATTTAAGGCAACATTTATCAGGTGTGTGTTTATGTTCTGTTGTATTATTTTTTTTTGTAAATAATCCTGACAACTCTATTTCTTGCTCATATTTAAAGTTAAGATGCAACCAACAGAGGACCATCTGAAAGTATTGAAATGGAATAAGAGACTCCAAATAGCCGTGGATGCAGCACAAGGTACATGAATGAGATATCCACAGTTGTAGGTTTTCTTCTTGTCATTGTTTTGGCATTGTTGACACGGTTTTTGCAAGGATTTTAGGTTTGGATTATTTGCATAATGGTTGCAAGCCACCCATCATCCACAGAGACTTGAAGACTACTAACATCTTGTTGAATGAAGATTTCCAAGCTAAAATAGCTGATTTTGGCCTGTCGAGAGCTTTTGCTACTGAAAATGACTCTTATGTGTCAACTTGTCCTGCGGGCACTCCTGGCTACCTCGACCCCGAGTAATGGCTAAAACTCAATACTATCAATCCGGTTTAGTTCAGGATCTCTATTTGCATAGAAATATTGGCATTGCCCAAGATTTCATATTTGATTTAAAGATCTGTTTTTTTTTCCCCAGGTTTCAATCTTCAGGAAATTTGAACAAGAAGAGTGATGTTTATAGTTTCGGAATCGTGCTCTTTGAGTTAATCACGGGCCGACCTGCAATAATGAGAAGCCGGGATGGCAGTGTTAGAATGCACATACTTGAATGGTTAAGTCCTATTGTTGAAAGAGGCGATATACAGAGCATTATGGATCCAAGATTGCAGGGAGAATTTGACATCAACTCGGCTTGGAAAGCAGTGGAGATTGCTATGTCTTGTACACGACCAACGGCGATCCAAAGGCCAGACATAAATCACGCATTGGCAGAGCTGAAGGAGTCTTTGAGGAGCACTTCAAGTGGTTCTTTTAAAATGACCTCCCTAGAGCTCCATTCTGACAATGCCCCTGTGGCAAGGTAGCAGAACTTTTCCAATCCAGAAAGGCTATTTTCTTTTTAGGTAAAAGATAAACTTTTCTCCACAAATTTGTACTTTTTATTATTATTATTGGATTGCATCATCCATTTCCCTTTTCTTTTCTGTCATCGAATCTTCAAATGTCGCTTTATAACAACAATATCATTTCGTCCTTTGTTGCTACTTTCTCCATTAATAATGTCATTCATGGCATTCATAATACTGCAAAATTAGGACTTTGCCCTGCGCACCGCCATCTGACGCCAATTTCCTCTTTCCTCATCAAATCGATACAAGCGTGGCCGTGCACACATATCAAAATATCGCAACTTTCACACGTAAAGAAAATATAATTAAATAATCACTCGTGATTACTTCAGCACGCAATCACACAAGTCTACATAATTCTCAAGATATATGTATTTCAATAAACAATCGCATACCCCATTATCTAATCATAGCCAATTATTCCCATAACTAACTGACTATAACGAAATAATTATAAAATCCCATGATTCTCATAATCCATCTTAATATCCAGGAAAATACTTCAGTTAATTATCCCGATAATTAATTGGCTTTCACACAAAATAGTCATAACTAATTATCATTTCCATAAATAATTACTTAACAAAAGTAATTGACTTCCATAAAATATTCCATGAATATTTAAAGTCTAAATCATACCATTATAAACAACTACTAACCTTTCATCAATAAGCAATAACCAAATAGGTATAAATATTGCTCAATTCAATCAATTCTCCCCAAGTGATCATAATCAATTATTTCTCCAAAATAATTAATTATCCCAAAATATCCAATAATTCGAAATTAATTAATATGATACATAATTAATTAATTTCCACAAAAATATAATATTCCCATCAATAAATAATTTCCATAAAATAATATAATTATAATTAATTTTTTCTCCAAAATAATTAATCATAAATAATTCCTACTAATCCTTCCTTAACCAAATTAATTAACCAAAAATAGGATTAGTACTATAAAATAATGCTAATTAACCATTTTCCGATCTAATTAGCAATAAGCATTATTAAGCTACCATTAGTTTATAAAATAATGTTTTCAAATTTTATTTTCTTTCTTAAATTACAATATTCATTTTCCTTTTATTTTTGAGAATTTTTGGAAAAATGCCAAAATTGTTATTTGATATTCTCATTTTGAGACTTTTTTTCGTATCATGGACGGTTTTTACCAATAACCATTAACAATCTCGTGGGACAAATAATTCCTTAAAAATAATATATTTACACATGAAAGTTAGATTCTATTTTTCTCAATTATCTTATCTAACCAATACTGCTACAACACCGTCAGGAACTTCACGTCGAACATCACCTATGCAGCGAACGGCAATGCATGCCGAGCTGTCTCTGCTCCAACATGGCTGCGCATGATGGGTTCAATGCCACAAGCATGGGCAAGAACCCAAACACCATCTACGCCATCACTTTCTGCCAAGGGGATACTTCAGCAGTTATCTATTGGGAAAAAGAACGATGTTCGACGAAAAGGCCCAGATTATTTTCCCACTTTTATTTTTGTGAAGATTAAATAGGATAAAATGTTGGATAAAAGTGGTAAAAACGAATAATAAATAACACCAGAATTTTAACATGGAAAACCCTCCAAAGCGAAGGGAAAAACCATGGGACTTTAGTCTACTTCAAACTTCCACTATGATAAATAATAGGATACGACTTCATCCTAAGGTGGATCTCTCACTGTTTTCAATTTGTAATTCTAAACCTCTCACAAACTAGATCACTCAAAGATAACTCTCTTGGAAGAAGGATTATTTCTTCCACTACGCTGCTCTAATCTTCATGCTTTTTATATATTCATCTCCCTTGAGGAGGACTCCTATTTATGGGAGCAAATGCAATCCTTTGGAATTGTTTGATATGAAAATCACATTGATTTAATTCATGATCTATCATGATTATCTAGACGTGGGAAGATCACTTTGATTTGTTGCTTGATCTCTCTTGATTTTCTGGATGTGGAAGATCATGTTGATTTTTCTTCCGATTTCTCTTGATTTTCTTTTCTTCTCTCCTTTTTTTATTCTTTTACACACTTACTACTACACATATTCTACTACAGATATACGTAATTGCATTGGCCTCTCCAATTAGGAGTGATCTACTCAACAATATCTGCGGGAGCTGCGTGAGCTCCGCGATCCAAGATTTGGTCGTGAAGTGCCCGAGCCAGAAGGCCGCTTACTCCGATCTCTGGCATACTGCAAACGCATCCCACCGTTCATGCTCTGAAGATGATTTTTGCTCGAGGTGAAAAGTTATTTTTTTAATTGAAAGTAGCAAGAGTTTCTCATTATTTTTCTTTTTTTATTCTTTAGGAGGCACGAATTCAATGATTTATTTATACAGAGAGTAATGAGCTTCATGAACCAGCTAAATATAGATATGTACACGGTATAGTTTGTTGTAGTTTTGGATGTCAAGCCAAATCCAGGGTAAAGAAACCCCAAGTACTGCAACTTAATATGGAGTACTCATAAATGGAAAAACTTCTAAAAGGTATACTTAAGTGCCATTTTTTGTTTTAAAAAAAAATTGGACACTTAAGTTGGCACTAGGCATAAGTAACCCTAGAGTGTCAAAACTTGGCATGATGGGACACTTAAATGTCAAAAATTACAAAATGTACACTTAAGTGCCAAAATCGGAGTAAAAAGGATTAGTTAAATGCCAACGGAGAAAAATTTCGGCCAAACTGCCACGTGTCTATTTTTCGGCGAGTTTATTTCTTTGACGGAGCATTTTTTTCAAAATAAAAAATCCACGTGGCAATTTTAATAAAAAAAATTTCCATGTCGATTAAAAAAACATTTAAAATAGATTTTATTTATAAAAAAAAAAAAGAGAGGAAGGAGATTCGGTGAGGGCTGCACAGCCCTCGCCGCCATCGTCCCACCATCACCGGGAAGGGCCAGCGATGGTGGGCGAGGCTCGGCCGAGGTCGCCGGGCCTCGATCAACTTGCGGCGAGGGCCTGCGGGCCCTCGAGCAAATCTGGGGCAAGGGTTGCAACCCTCCCCTAGATCCGACTAGGGTCGCCGGCCCTTGCCCGGCCAGGCCAAGGGCGCCGGCCGCCCGGCCTAGGGCCCACAGGCCCTCGCCACAAGTCGGCCGGGGTTGCTGGCCACTGGCCGGGGCCTGACGACCTCGGCCGACCCGCCCACTATCAACGGCCCTTCCGAACGATGGTGGGGCGGCGACGGTGGCGGCGGCAAGGGCTGCACAGCCCTCGCCGCATCCCCTTCGTCGCTTCTTTTTTTTTTTTTTTTTTTATAAATAAAATCGATTTTTATTTTTTAAAATTTGATGTGGACAATTTTTTTATTAAAATTGCCACGTGGATTTTTTATTTTGAAAAAAAAATGCTTTGTTAGCAAATAAACTCATCGAAAAATGGACACGTGGAAGTTTGGCCGAAATTTTTCACCGTTGGCATTTAATTAATCATTTTTGCTCCGATTTCGGCACTTAAGTGTACATTTTGTAACTTTTGGCACTTAAATGTCCCCATGCCAAGTTTTGGCACTCCAGGGGTACTTATGCCGTTGGCACTTTGACAGGACTTTCGAAAGTCTAACGTGGCGTTATTTTATTAATAAAACCAATCTATGTGGTTTGTTGGAAATCCGATGTGATTTGTCGTTGGCACTTAATATTCATTTATTTTCTTATTTTAGCACTTAAGTGTACTTTTTAGAAATTTTGGTATTTGGGACAGGGGTACTTCGAGTGTTCTTATATCCAAAATCGCACGTTGACCCTCCATGGTTCGCTCATCGCCATAAACTCAATCTACGGCTCCCAAAATCGCTCTCAATCAATTGGGTTCTCTGCATCTTTGATTGTCATTGAGGAACAAACTGAATTAGACTGGACTAGACCATTACAATTGAGTAAGTGACAAGCTGTCACAGAAGGGGTTTTCTAGTACAAAACCGATAAGTTTTATTTGCAGCGAGGAGATTTTAGTCAGGAGCGGGTGGGACCGATCCTCCTTACTACAAGTGGTCTTAGATTTTTTTTGCTTTCTATTTATCTAATTAATTAATGGCTTTGCTAGAATAATCAATAGGAAATTTGTCCAAAAAGTATTAAACCTTTTACATTTTTATATATTCAGTTATAAGCTTTTCAATTTTACTAATTAAGTTATAAATCTTTTCACTTCTTATTAATTGAGTCTATTCGGCCAATTTAGGTTGGAAATTGCTAATATGGATAGCCGGGGCTGACATTGCCCTTTTTTAATAATATTTTCAATTTTTTAGGATTCTTTCTTTTTCTTTTTCTTTTTTTCTTTTTTAAAGGTTTTTAGGTTGGCTGGCAAGGGTCACCGGCCAACCCACATCGGCCACAAGTGAGGGCCGGTGACCCTCACCAGCCATAAGCGAGAGCCGACCAACCCTTGCCGGTTGTGGGTGAGGGTTGTGACACCCTCGTCGGCTAAAGCAAGGGTGCGTGAGCCCTTGCCTAAGCCCTCACTAGATCTAGTTATGTGGGAACTCATTTTGGAAATTTTGACACTTGTGTGTCCACCCGTATTAAGTTTTAGTACTTGGGATGTACTTCTTCCTCTCGAGTTCCTAGATATAACTAGGAAAAGAACATAAAAAAGACAATTTGTGAATAAACTCAGATCCATCACTTTAAATTTATGTTTGATGATTAAGACCAATTTTATCTCTTTAATGAAAATAGGGATGGATTTAGTCATTCATATAGGGATGGAAATAACCACACCCTTTTAGAATTACCCTCGAAACCTGGAATAAGCATTTACAATTTCTTTTATAACTTTTTGCCATGAGTCACGGTTTGCTAAATTGCAATACCGTATCAGAACTAAGTTAACCTTTCATTATTCCATGGCATTGCTTTGATGAGAAGCAAACAAATGAATCAAAATTCAGGCTTCGATTCACATAATCGTACGTTTGCAAGAAAAAGCAACAAATCAGCTGTGATAACTATCGGCATTATCTTTCCTATTGGAGGTGTTACGGTACTATTTCTCACTTGTGATTTGCTTTGAAGAAAAGGAAAGAAGACGTATGAAGCCGTCATTGATAAAAGCAGTAAAATTGACTATTTTGCCTTATATTTCGTAAACTACTTAATGCTGTATTATTGAGCATATTATGAAACTTCTTTATTGCTCATACGGAATCAAATATATTAATCGAAGGTACCATTACGTCTGTAATTGCGGTGCATATGGTACCCTAAATTATTACTGAAAGCCAACATACATTTGATATCATAAACAATGGATTGAAAAACCACCATCGACTTTTGTTAATAACATACGAAACTAAAATTATAAGCTTCAGGATATGCACGGGCATATATAAACGTTTCCATATATGTACCTAAAAAATGTTATATGTCATTGTAATAGAATTGAAAAATGATGCTATCATGATTTTTCATCAATTATATTTACAAGAAAAACTTACATATGTTAGTAGAAATACTTAAAGATTTTGTAGAAATGTTGAATCTAGTAATTTGATTGCATTACTAATGCACATTATCAAATAAGAAATTACAAGAATACTATTTCATTTTTATGAACATGAAATAAAATTGATCATATGAAACAATTCCAGACATGTTGCAACAATGACTAATATAAGAAAAGACATGAAACAAGTTCAAAATTGAAGTACTCTACCCGAGTACATCGTGGCTTATTTTGTGCGTCTATAATTTGCTTTACTCAAGAAAAAAATCATTTCCTTATTCCCGTAAGTTTGGCAAATATGCGAGAAACGGAAGTTTTATACAAAATCACGCAAGTAATTGTATTTTACTAATAGAAGAGCACAACGATAGAGGATGAACTTTACCCAAAAAAAAAAAATGATAGAGGATGAAAATGAAGGGGGCGGCAGCTATGAGAAGGAGTCACAAGAAGTGGCTCTAGATAGATCAGACACGCCACTACAGCTAGAAATACCATTGCCCATAGATGACTCGGAATTCACATCTGTGGTGCCGGACTCTCAACCTGATTAGGATCCCGCTCAGCCCCAGGCACCTTCACAAGCGAGCCCTCCTCCCAAAAAGAAGTCTCCACCAAGCAAGTCCGCGGCTAGCAAGAAGCGGGCCGGAAAACGCAGGTAAGCATTTTATCCTTGATCATTGTCAATAGTTTTTTGCTCATACAAATAAATACACATATATATGAACTATGGCTTTTGGAATATACGGGGAGTTATGGACCCGATTAGGCAAGGTGAAGTGAGACATTTTGTGCAATCCAATCACATTTATTGTCTGGGTCTTATTGAAACTAAAGTCCCACAGAACTCTTTTGATCGTATCACGTCTACTATTATCCCTGGTTGGCGTTGGATTGCAAATTATGACTCCTTTGCTCGGGGCCGTATCTGGATTGGATGGAATCCAGTTTTTGTGGACTTCTCCAGTATTGTTACTACCAGCCAAATGATTCATGGCTAGATCAGAATTTTGAATACGAATGATTCTCTCTTCTTCACAGCAATCTATGGGGAGCACACGTTCGTTACACGAAAACCCCTATGGGCAGATTTAATCCGGATTAGCTCTACACTCCAGGACAGTCCTTGGATTGTAGGAGGGGACTTTAATGCTATCAGGGACCCTTCTGACCGTCAAGGTAGTCCGGACATCTAGTATCCCTCATTTAATGAACTCCAGGATTACTTATTCCAGGTAGAATTAGATGACTTATGGTATGTCGGGTTTCGCTACACGTGGTTAGCTTACTCAGGGGAGCGTAGAAAACAAAGAAAGATTGATCGGGTCTTGGTTAATAACAAATGGACTATGACTTACTCCTTTTCCGAGGCGGCCTTTCTCCCTCCCGGCATCTCGGACCATACTCCTATATTGATTCGGATTTTGGCTCCTCGGCATGGGAAAAAACCTTTTAAGTTCTTTAATTTCTAAATGACACACCCAGAATTTGGGGAGATAATCGCTAGAGTATGGGCTGGTCATGTCCTTGGCACTCACATGTTCCGACTTTGCACCAGGCTAAAACGTCTCAAAGGTGAGCTGAAGTTACTCAACAAAGAATCATACTTTGACATTTCCATGCGGACTTCTGCAACCAAGCAACTCCTCTTCTCAACCCAAGAAGTGTTACTAAGAGATCCGCAGAACTTTGCCCTGGCGAAAGCTGAACGGGCTCAATTTCGAGACTATTATGATCTTCGAGCTTTGGAGGAGTCTTTCTTCAAGCAGAAGTCAAGAATCAGATGGCTGAAAGAAGGGGATCAGAATACAAGATTTTTCCACCACTCAGTGAACCAACATCACTTGCGGAATCGTATTATCTCCATCCAAGATAACTCCGGCACAATGATCACTGAGTCGGGTGGTATCCAATGGGCATTCATCTCTCACTTTAAAGATCTCCTGGCTTCGGTTAATTTGGATGCCAGGCCTTCAACAAATGAGATTAAGCGATTTATTCATCGTACTATGAACAACGAACAGGTCAGGTTCCTTGCTAGTCCTGTTACGGCCCTTGATGTTAGGAATGCTATGCTCTCTTTGGCCAGTGGCAAAGCCCCTGGCCCGAATGGGTTCAATGCCGAATTCTTTAAGAAAAATTGGGGAATAGTTGGTCCTTCAGTTGAGGAGACAGTTTTGGATTTTTTTCAGACTAGACGGCTACTTAAGGAAATTAATTGCACTATCCTTGCTCTAGTCCCTAAAGTGCCTAATGCCACTTCTGTGAATAATTTTCGGCCTATAGCATGTTGCAACACCATTTATAAGTGCATCACTAAGATCATGGCCAACTGGATTGCAAACATTCTACCAGCTATTATTAGCCCTAGTTAGACGGCTTTTGTTAAGGGAAGACGTATAACAGACAATATTCTCTTGGCCCAAGAATTGTTTAGTGGATTTCAGTCGACCACATACTCCCCTAAATGTGCAACCAAAGTTGACTTTTGGAAGGCGTATGATACACTGGACTGGGATTTCCTTGAGGCTACCCTCGTGACATTTGGATTTCCTCTTCATTTTGTACATCTAATTATGGTGTGTGTTCGAACACCTAAATTCTCTATTTCAATTAATGGAGAAATGCATGGTTTCTTTAGTAGTGGAAGGGGACTTAGACAGGGTGACCCTGTCTCTCCCTATCTCTTCACTATGGCTATGGAGGTACTCTCCGGCATCCTGGAAGCTCAAGCCAGACATGCAGAATTCCGGTTTTATTGGAGGTGTAAACAAACTCGCCTAACGCACTTATTCTTCGCGGATGATGTCTTCATCTTTAGTGAGGGTAGAGACACTTCGGTTACTTGCATGAAGGAAGGTCTTGACATGTACTCCCGTTGGAGCGGACTCATCCCCAACAACAATAAAAGTGAAGTCTTCATCTTGGGTGGACCGGAGGCTACACGGGATCAAATCCTGCAAATTCTGAATTTCAGAATAGGAGCTCTTCCCGTCAGATACTTGGGCGTCCCAATTATCACTGCAAGACTAAGCAAAGCGGATTGCAATGCCTTGGTATGTTTACTAATGGCAAGAGTCCAATCGTGGACGCATAGATTTCTTTCTTTTGCGGGTAGGCTTCAATTGATCAAGTCCGTCCTACATGCTATACAAGTATACTAGGATCTATTTTTTGGCTCCCGTCGTCTATTATTGCTAAGTTAGAGCAAATTTCCCAACAGTTCTTATGGAAAGGCCTAGGCCTTGGTGTGGGAGGCGCTAAGGTGTCTTGGGATGATGTGTCTTCCCAAGCAAGAGGGAGGAGGCATCCGGAAAATTCGAGACAACAATAAAGCTGCCATAATGAAACACATATGGATTCTTTTCACGGATAAAGAGTCTCTTTGGTGCAAGTGGGTGCACTCAAATCACCTCAAAAAGGTGAACTTCTGGACGGCCGATGCCCCAACCTACTGCTCATGGGCATGGCGTAAGTTGCTCATGGGCATGGCGTAAGTTGCTCAGTTTGCGGGAAGAAGTTCGACCTTATTTTAAATGGAAGATTGGAGATAGACAGTCCACATCTCTTTGGTTTGATCCTTGGTTGGAGATAGGCCTTCTCAACTCACTCTTCTCCAACAACCAAATCTACCGATCGCCTCTTCGGAGGGAAGCGGTGGTGGCGGATTTGTTTTCTATTGATGGTCACACCACACTGGAGAAATTATTGAATCTTCAAGTCATGCTCCCTAATCTATCAAGCACCACTGATTCTTTTCAATGGAAAATTCATGCCTCTGGCCGGTTTTCTATTGCATCCGCATGGGCTACTATTAGGTTGAGAGCTACTCTAGTTCCATGGTCAGCATTTGTATGGGACAAGGTGATGGTCCCTAGTCATCAATTTCTTCTTTGGCTCATCTCCCGAAGACAACTCCCGACCCAGGTACTCCTCATGTCTTATGGTAGACTGATAGAGGCCCGGTGTGCTTTTTGCAAATTGAGACCTGATTCCATTGACCACTTATTTTTTGATTGTCACGTTCCCAAGTCTCTGGCTACTTTTTGGGCGGCAAAATGCAACCTCCCTTGGTCCAACCGACCTTGGTTACAAAATATTCAGTGGATTAGCAATTCTTTGTCTGGCCATGGCTTTTATGTAGATATTGTCAAGTTTTCTTTTGGTGCATTGTGCTATGCAATATGGAAATCCAGGAATGATCTCATATTCCGCACCCCCAACCTCTTTTTGCCATCTATGCAAAGGCACCTCATCAAGGCGGTCCAAGACAAAGCGTTGGCTTTCAACATGGTTGCCGATATTGTAAGGAATAGAAGACTACAACGCAGTTGGGATATTGACCCTAGAATTTTTGAGTAATCCTTGTAGAGGGTTGCCTCCCTATCGCCTTTGATTTATTCTGTGTGTTTTTTGTGAACCCGGCCCCCCCACTCTAGTGACGTGTTGTCCCATTGAGTGGCGATGGTGCCGAGTTTCACCTCTTGTACATTGCTTGGCCGAAAATCATATATAATACTTACCTTTACCAACAAAAAAAAAAACGATAGAGGATGGGTAAATTCGGTTGGTGCAATTCCAAATTCTTCATTTTTCAAGATGTGATATAGAAGACCATGTCAAGCAATCTAAATCCATAAAATGTTTTTGGTCAATGAAACGATACAAATGGGTATACATCCGTTTAAATTTCTTCGCGACTTAAACTCCATGGCAATGAAATAGGATTCCTTGAATTCCACTTTCTGATGGGAAAGTTAAGCTTGTTCATCCACCGAAAACAGTGAAGGGCTAGTGGCACTACAACCCTATATTGACTTTAGTACAAGATGTCCCACAGCAAGCATATATCTCAGAAACTCGATGTCCCACAGCAGGAATATATCTCAGAAAGTCCCAACTGCTACTGTACAACTTGGGGTGAGCATCGAGCCCATTTTGACTTGGAAGCTAGGCAGAACCGACTTGCTTGATTCAGTTCCGAGCTAATCACCCAACTAGGCCAGTTTCTGAGTTAAATCGGTTCCAAAACGACTTTGAAGCCTCTATTGGGAAAAAAAAGAAGACTTTTGCACTCAACAATATTAGAACCATGTCTTCAGTATGGACAAATAATCACATGACCCACTTGACCAAAATAATATATTGCAAATTTTACATTTTATTATAATATATATAATTTTTAACCAAAATATAAAAATGAGCTGGTGGAACAAGCTATTCGGGAAATGAGCAATTAAGTTTCTAGTGCCGATTGGGAACCATCCCACCTTAAAACTAATCACTTCTTTATACAACAACCATCACCATAAACACTTAACAATAACCAAGAGTCGAAAACAATATTTGATAATGGAAAGATCGATTCTTTATGCTCTTTCATCCTTCAAAACTATGTACAAGTACCTATAATGCCATTAGCGAAGGAAGAGTTTGGGAATGAGAAGCTCATTTCTGGCCTTCTTGATGAAATACTTGCAGCAATTCCACAAAAATTTCACCTAACACCTATGAAAATCTCTCCCCTTCATAGCTTGCTGCTTCAGGACAATTCAAGCTCCCAAATCACCAATATTATTATTAAGAAAACAGAGCTGAAGGGCACTCTTCCACATTTGCTTAAAGAAACTGCATCCAAAAAACAAATGGGATCTAACCTCAGTGCTTTCATGACACAGAAAACAAAGAGTTTGGCCACTATTGGAATCCAAGTATCTTGTCATGTATGGCCAACCATAATATCTTGGTCTTCCGGAGGAGAATATGGACAAAACTCAGCAAATTAGGTGAAAATCTAATTAGTCGATACCATTAAACTCTTTTACCTCTTTTCCTGACAATCTTTCAAGCTGAAGTAGAGGTAATAATGTTGCTAGAAGAAGAAGTGCAAATATCTGGGTCATCCAAAGGAGAATTTGGACACATTACAACGCAAACAGCTGCTTGGATAGGTACCTAGTCTTCAAACCTTGCATTGGGCCTTAATTAGCTGCTTTTGCACTTCAAAGAAGAGCAGCATTTTAAACTACTCTTTTTGGGTATACATCCAGCAAGATCTCATTGGGGTAACATGAGTCATGCCAAGGGGATATAGATTTGACACAACCAATTAGATAACGAGGCCTCAAAATAATCCTAATCTTTAGCAATTCACTCCAAGCATAGGTAGCATCTACACCACATTTAACAGACCTAACACTACCTTCGGCATGAAGAAGTGATCATTACACGAGATTCATCTCATTACTTTATTTCATATAGTATTGATGATTTTTTTTCTTCATGACCAATCAAGAGGAAAGATTGCTTTGGGATAGGAGGGACACAACCATGCCACTCTTATCCGGTGCTCTTCATTATAATAATTTCCCTAGCACTGACAACCCTACAAATGCCACTAGGAGCCATTGTTGATATAATTTGATAATCAAATTGATTTGTTGGATTCATGCAGCATTGTTTTGATCATGCTTGAATTAACTGAGAATCCTCATTGCATAACATATGTCAAGTCTAGTCATTATGAGATGAATGAGTCCTCCGTTGAGTCTCTAATAGCACGATGGATCCTTGATTATGGATCCTCATCTAAAGGTGATAGTCCCACATCATATTCTATCATTGTTAACATAACATTATGCTCAGTTGGAATGATAGCTGATTTGCATTCTGACAACCTTACTTATGATATAATGTTCAAGACAAATTTACATTGATTGAGGTAGATTCCTTTTTTTTGATTGAGCAATCCCAATGCCAATAAAATATTTCGAAGGCCCCATATTCTTATGTAAAAGGTAGAATGCAAATACTTCTTAAATTCTTTAGTAGCATATTCATTATTGCTCATAATAAGTATATCATCAACATATGTTGGCAAGAAGATTGACAATGTACCTTGGGTACATGTGAACAGGGCATAATCATGTCTAAATTGCCTTTATGTGCAGTTATGAATGTAGTGATTGATATAGCATACCACTATCAAGAGACATGTTTAACTCCATAAAGGGATTTATGGAGACGATATACCCGAAACTCTTATCTACGTAAACCCAATGGATTGTCCATGTAAATTTCGTCCTCCAAATCACCATGGAGAAAGGCACTATGGATGTCTATCTTGCATGGGGGCCAATCACATAAGGCAATGATGGAAAGGAAAGAGAAAATAATGACTTCATTAGCTACTGGGAAAGATGTTTCCCGATAATCAAAACCTTCATGCTGTGTGAAACCCTTTGCCACTATTTGAGCTTTGTTAATGCTTAATGGAACCATCGACCCTATATTTAATCCTATAGAGCCATTGTCACCTTGTAGATCTAATGTTAGAGAACAATATGAGAAATGAAATATTAAGGACCTTTTCGGTAATATTTCTATTTCTCAAAATTTCTTTTCTTTTATTCTCCAGAACATAAAAAGTATAGAAATCCATTTTGTATGTTAGCTAAATTTTTTAATCCCTAGAACAGATTAATGCCTGGAAAATATATTTGGAATAGAAATAAGAAGTAGGGACCAAAATTTTAGGATTATATCAACAAAATTGAAAAGTAGCACTGATTAAGTGGAATAATTAGTTGTTGACAAGAAAATTATGACAATTGTAATTGCATTATGTGGAAATCCAATCCGAAGATCAAACCTTTGGTATATACACATTCTTTGTCAATTCTAATTGCATCAGAATTTCCAAAGAAAGAGAAGAGAAGAATGTAAGAAATAATTTTAAATCTAGGACTTGTAAGGAATATATGGTCAATTTAAGGTAAAAGGGGCATTGGAAATAAAAAAAAAAAATGGATGGAAAAAGTGCGAGCTTTTATGCATTTATCCTTTTTCACATAATTACTCATTTAAATGTTAAACCTAACCTACTTATTATACTTGAGTTGATGCGAGTAAAATAAAGAGAGAGCATGGTGGATTTCTAGAGTCAAGGGACGTACAGTGGTTAGGGAAAAGGAGAGGTGAAATAGGTAATTTATAATTGATACTACTTATGTATTAATACATATAATACTTTAATTTTGATTTTTATTGAAAATTAAATTTAAAATATTGTGGATTTTACATGCAATAAGCTTCATTCATAAGAAGTACCTAATTTTATATATATGGTACCACCTTCTATTAATATGTCTTATAAAGAATTAATCAATGCAAGGCATTTGTCTACATGGAATTCTTATGGTAAAGTTATAGGGATGGCTGCATTAGCCCTCCCCAACCTTTTTATTTATAAATAAAAATGTTGGGACAAGGATAGCAAGAGTACCATAACTTTTGTATAGAGCTCACTTAAATATCATAACTTTTTTCACTCACTCAAGTGTCACAATAAAGTAAAATCGATTATTTGAGTGTCATTCCTAGCAAATTGTCTTATTTAGATTTTTTTTTATTAATTTTCCATTTTGAAGTGGATTTTTTTAAATTTTTTATTAATTATCCATGCATGCCCAAGATGTGACATAGGATAACCACGATCCATGTCGAATTTTTTGGCAAGGCAATTTGTTAATGGCATTTAAGTTATCAATTTTTCAAATTTGTGGCACTCAAGTGAGGGGAAAATAGAAAAGTTATGGCATTCAAGTAAACGTCGTATGAAAGTTATAGCACTTCTAGTGTACTTATCCCCTAAAATTCAATCAATATCTATAGGGTTTCTAACATTTGATATGCAATACAAAGTTTCAATAGATCTTAAAAACAAGTTTTTCACATCAGTAACTTTCCCCAAGTATTCTAAGTCAATTTCTTGGCCATGTATGAGAAAATGTTAGAGAAAAATACACTACAAGTATCATAACTTTCATATGGCACTTATTTGAGTAGTATATTGTTTTTGATCACTTGAATATCATAATTTTTTTATTACTTAAATGTCATTTAATTTCTCAATCGATCATTTGAGTGCTATCACTTTTTGAGAACATTCATCGATTGAAAATTATAACACTTAAATGTGCATTTTTTTAAAAAATTATGATACTTAAATATAAAAAAAAAAAATCATGACACTTAAAATGAATGTCGTACGAAAATTATGACATTTGTACCATACTTATTCTGAAAATGTTGGAAAGACTACGTATCCTTATTTGTCAATGTTAGACTTAAGAGATCAAAATACAGTTGATCCATTATTCATTGGCAATCATTCAATTCTTAAGTCTTTTCCGTTTCATTTTATGTTGAATTGTAGCTCAAGAGACTTCATGGTCGTTCGCCCCAGCCTGCCGTCGATTGATGGGTGAAGATAAGAAGAAACCACAGCACGCGGTTCAGTCCCGTCGGACAAAAGCACTTTGACCTGAGCCACAAGAGCCGTGTTGGAAAAAATCAACTTTGAATTTTCTACTCCAATCGCTATCATCCTTTACTTTTGTACCAATTGTTTAGACAAAGATCAACGTGTTGGCACGGAAGGGAAGATCAAATATTGGGACAAAATTAATTATGTCCAAGACAACTTTGGGGAGTAGGGTTGCACATACGAAATAAACTGAGGGAAAATTTGATTCTAACATCATGTTAAAATATTCAATTATAAGTTGATGGGTGGAGGGAGACCACACGTACATATAAAATATGAAAATCCCATAAATAAATAATGTAAGCTATTTTTTTTATGTATGCAGGCATGATATTTCAAGTAAAAAAAATTATTAACTATATGGTAGGAGTGGAAAACAGAGAATTATCTAAAAAATTATAAACTTATCGTACAGCTAATAATTCAGTCATACACTTTTCAATTTAGCCGATATAATCACAAACTTTATAACAATTTTCCAATATAATCATTATGGCTAATTTAGCTTGGAAATTGTTGATGTGCTGATTTAGTCAATGCCAATAGTCCTACATGGATGGCTTACAATCTAGCTTATCAAATAGGGCTCCCTTTCTTTTTCCTTTCTTCTTTTCTTCTATGATGGTGGTCATGGGTCTTGGCGATGGCCGTTGCTGGCCATAACTCATTTTCATTATCGTAAACTATATTAATAAAAAAAAAATTGATGTAATTACTCTTATTGATGTGCTCATTTTGGTTCCGCGTGCTTGGTGCTATCATTAACCAAGATCAAACATGGTTTTGATAAAATGGATCTATTCTTTTTTCTAAGATTACGCCTATGTCTAATCATATTACCCAATGTTTATTATCATATTTATTATCTGTAACTTTAGCGACTACTATAAAAACCCAGGCAAAACATGGGCAACATCATTAGTTTTAAAGTAATGTTGGCACCATCACATTTTTTTGGTCGAAAACATGACGACAATATTAATACTTAAGAGTACTTAAACAAAAGACCCATCGGCGGGGCATCCAAACAAAACAAATCCCAAAGGGGTACTATCACATATTAGACTAGACATAAAAAGGAGTGGAATTTCATGGATAAGATGTAAAAATGAGTAATGCCTGAAAATCTGTATGACTATTGCTTCACAAAAAGAAGTTTTTGCTAGCTATTTATCTTCATCTACAAATGAAATCGAGATGTATTTCCCAATGAACTACTTCAAGTACATTCAAAGAGTCGATGAAGAAAACATCGACATTCTAAAGTGGTGGTAGAGTGGAGCCATGTGTTCCCCGATTCTTTCCACTATACTTGTGACTTACTCACTACACTTGTCAAAATAGGTGTATAACCCATTTATGACCCATTTAAAGAAAGCCTGACCCATTTTGACAGGTGTATCTATAATGGGTTTAAAAATTAAAAAGACTAAAATACATGGGTTGTTAATGAACTTGAATAAGTTTAAAATCTTTAAAAAAGATTATAAGAATAAGTTTTCCTAACTTTAATTAAATAGAGAAATGTTTTAATAATATGATCGGGTTGGGTATGGGTTGGATATGGGTTGAGTTGGGTATGGGTCAAAAATTTTATACTATGCTTAAATGGGTCATAAACGGGTTAATAGGTCAATTTGGGTCGGACCATTTATGACCCGACCCAAACCCGACCCAACCCACCCATTTAACAGGTCTATTACTCACCACGAAGTCTGTGGTCCCATTAGAATCCAAGTTCAGTACTAGTTGATGCACAATGAAAGACAATAGCTACAGCTTGATTGCGAACAATGTAAAAATGACTGTTTACAGCCATAATTGATTTAGCAAAAAAATTA
Organism: Corymbia calophylla; assembly: GCA_014182845.1. NCBI lineage: Eukaryota > Viridiplantae > Streptophyta > Magnoliopsida > Myrtales > Myrtaceae > Corymbia > Corymbia calophylla. The sequence continues at coordinate 43,904,041 of CM024697.1, read as the reverse complement.
ATCTAGTGTACATGCCCAACACAAAGAAGAGGACAACCATGACATTTTATCCTTTGAATCATAGTGAGGGACACGCCACTGAATACGTGGAATAAGTTAGGCATTTTCTTCTATTTGAAATATATCTCCATTGACCGATAGGCAGTGACTAATGGCTATATTTTCTAGCCGGTGACCAATGACTACAAAAAAGGGAAAAAAACACAGGCACCGGCACACAATCGTCCTAAAAGTGGAGCACCAGTTCTGTATGAGGCATTCGGAAATCACAATTCACAAAAGTCTTGTAAATCGACACTTGCAACTTCAGAAACTCTTACACTTGATATCACCAATCCAACCGGAAAACATATGGCCCGTTTGAGCATCAATTTACCTGAATTGGGTAGTTAACCGAGAGGAAGAGGCATCGGAATGTATGACTAGTTCAAGATTAAAGAAATTTGAGACCAGGGTTGTGTTGCAATGTGTAGACAGTATCAGCAAACTATTGCATATATTCCATACAATGGGACATGACATTTATGATGACGCAAAGAGCGCAATTACCATCAAAATGAGCATGCGGCTTGCTTGGGCGAGCTGGTGTAGTGTAGCTATGTCCAATCAAAATTTTAATATTATTAGCATATTAGTATGCTCTGTTTGGAATGCATTACATATTGTCTTAATTATCCTAAAATATATTGATTAATCATCTATTGCGATTTGCTTTGAATATCGCAAAGCATAAATTTTCAAATTTTTAATATTTTTTTTTTTTGGTAAGGTAAGTATTATAAGCTTTCAACCAATAGATCCTGTACAAGGAAGGTGAAACACGACACCGGCAAACACTCAGCGGGACAAACAAGTCACTGAAGTGAGGGGGTACCGTGATCGCAACAAGGAGATACAGCAAGCAATAAACTAGTCAAAAGAGCCTACATAGGCTTCACTCGGCATCTAAACAGAAGATACTATGGTCTATTTCCCAACTCCGCTGCATACGCCTATTACTGGGGTTATCCTCCACCCGTTTAAACGTCAGTGCTTTATCCTTAACTGCCTTGGAGAGGTACTGTTTCATGGCTAAGACTTGTACATTTTGCGCACGGAAGATAATATTGTTCCTTGTCTTCCAAATTATATAGCAAAGGGCGCCAAAGGAGAATCGAGCAATTTCCTTTGAAAACCCACTACCTGACAGCGAGTTGATGGCCCAGAGAAGATTATCCGTCCATGAAGAGTTATACCAAGGAAGGTTACATTTGAAAGCCCAAAACATGGCTAGGGAGTTGGAAGAACCACAGGCAAAAAATAGGTGGTCGACCGAGTCGGGTCGAGAATTACAAAAGGTACATACTGCATTAGGGATTCTACCAGATGACATAAGGAATACCTGGGTTTGAAGACGGTTCTTAACCATCAGCCAAAGGAGAAATTGGTGTCGAGGGACAATGGTCTTGCTTCACACAAAGGATGACCAATGAACCACATGTGATTTCCTGCGGATTGCTGTCCATGCCGAAGCTACCGAAAACTTGCCTGAGGGATCCGCATTCCAGGTGAGAGAGTCCATGCCATGAGACAGGGTGGGGACCATGATTTCCCAGGATGAGAGTTCTTGGAGAAGTGTTTGACCAAAGGGGGTATATAGGTCCGCCACCTTTGCTTGCCTATTGAGATCTGATTGGTATATGTAAGAGTCCGAAAATAATGCAGAAAGCGGACCTATATCAAGCCAAGGGTCGAACCAAAGTGAGGTGGACAGACCATCACCTATCTTCCACTTGAAAAAAGAAAGGGATTCCCTTCTAAGTGCTAGTATTTTCTTCTAGGCCCAAGAACAGTTGGTGGGAGGATCTGAATTCCAGAAATCCTTTCTTTTGAGATGGATGGCATGGATCCATTTGCACCATAGAGATTCTTTATCAGTGAAGAGGTTCCAGATGTGCTTAATCATGGCAGCTTTATTGCCATCCCGGATCCTGCGAAGTCCTAGGCCTCCTTCCTATTTGGGGAGGCAAACATCTTCCCAAGACACTTTTGCGCCACCCGAACCCATGGCCAGGCCCTTCCACAAAAACTGCCTGCATATTTGCTCTATTTTGTGCACCATAGATGAAGGCAACCAAAAGATGGATGCCCAATATACATGGATCGAATGCAATACTGATTTAATTAGCTGTAACCGACCCGCAAAAGAGAGGAAGCGATAGGTCCAAGATTGGACCCTAGCAGTAAGAAGACGTACTAGAGCATGGCAATCCACTTTATTTAGCCTCAATGTAATGATAGGCATGCCCAAGTATTTGACCAGAAAAGAACCCAGTCTAAAGCCAAAGACTTGTAGGATTTGATCTCTGACATCCAATGAGCCTCCGGAGATGAAGACTTCACTTTTGCTAGCGTTTGGAGTCAATCCACTCCAAGCAGAGAATATGTTAAGCCCATCCTTAATGCAAGAGATAGAGGAAGGGACCGGCTTCACTGAACAAGAAAACATCATCAGCAAAAAAAAAAGGTGTGAAAGGCGAGAAGCCTTGCATCTCCGATAGTATCGAAACTACGGGACTTTGGTATGGGAGTCTATTATCCCCATAAATACCTCCATAGCCAGAGTAAAAAGGTAGGAGGATATAGGGTCGCCCTGCCTTAGTCCACGCCCATTAGCAAAGAATCCATGAAGTTCTCCGTTCATGGCGATAGAAAACTTTGAAGTGCGAACACATACCATTATTAGATTAATGAGATGGTTTGGAAACCCGAAAGTTTGGAGAGCTGTTTCCAGAAAGTCCCAGTTTAGAGTATCATAGGCCTTCCTCAAGTCAACTTTAACAGCGCATTTTGGAATATACGGCTCAGTATGAAACCTACAAAATAATTCTTGAGCAAGGAGAATATTATCAGTAATTCTCCTCCCTTTCACAAAAGCAGTTTGGGTTGGGCTAATGAGGTTTGGGCGGACTACTGCAATACGCTTCGAGAGAAGCTTTGTGATGCACTTGTAAATTGTATTACAACACGCAATAGGCCTATAATCTGTTACCGAAGTGGCATTAGGGATTTTAGGCACCAAGGTAATAATAGAGTTATTAATCTCCTTAAGCATGCATCCAGATTCAAAGAAATCCAAAATAGCTACCGTTACAAAGGGACCCACTGTGTCCCAATTCTTTTTAAAGAAGTTTGCATTATAACCATCAGGACCTAGAGCTTTATTCCCAGCAAGGGAGAACATGGCATCACGGACCTCTGATGGTAAAAAAGGCTGAGATAAGAATGTGACCTGGTCGTCATTGAGCGGAGACTAGATGACCTCTATGAGCTCCTGAATGGACGGTCTCATGGGCGCCTCTACCGAGGCAAGAATCTCCTGGAAGTAGGAGACAAATACCCGTTGAACCTCCCCCGAATCAGTAACCAGCTGACCAGCGCTATCCACAACTGAGATGATCCTGTTGCGTAGGTGTCGGTGGTTGACTGATTGGTGAAAGAATTTTGTATTTAGGTTCCCTTCTTTGAGCCAGCGTATTCTTGACTTTTGCCTGAAGAGAGACTCTTCCTGGGATCTGAGAGCATAGTAGTTCTTGATTTGGAGATGCTCTAATTCCGCCAAACTCCCATTTTGAGGATCTTGGATTAGAGCTTCTTGAGTAGAAATAAGGGCTTGTTTAGCATCAGATGCTCTTGTGGTGATATTCGAAAAGGCTTCTCTATTGAGAGTCTTCAATCGGCCTTTAAGGAGTTTTAGGCAACCATATAGCTTGAACATAGGAGAACCCCTAATTTGTGTTTGCCAAACCTGGGAAACTATCATGGAGAAGTTCGGGTGGTTCATCCACATGTTGAAGAATTTGAATGGTGAACGTCGAGGATTTGGTGCAAGAATCCTCACTACCATTGGCGTATGGTCCGATATGCTTGGGGCTAGGAAAGACGCTTCTGAATAGGAGAACCTAGTGCACCAGGCGTCATTAACCAGCACACGATCTATTTTCCGTTGTTTCCTGTTGACACCTGAGAAGGATGACCAAGTGAACCGAAAACCCACATACCTTAGATTAATTAGCTCCGCTTGTTCCAAACATTCCTTGAATTCATCAAACGTAGGGATCCAAATATCAGGGCTACCCATACGATCCGAAGAGTCCAGGATTGCGTTGAAGTCACCAGCCACCATCCATGGATTGTCCTTTAGGGAGGAACTTAATCGAATCATATCGTTCTAGAGAGGTCTCCTGGCAACAAAAGTGTGCTTCCCATATACCACTGAAAGGGATATACTAGCCCCGGAAGACAAGATTGATAGAGCACCATGAATAATCTGGCTAGACATATAAATAACATTAAAGGCCACCAAAAGCGGGTTCCAACCAACCTAAATGCGGCCTCGGACAGAATAAGCATTATTTGCAGTCCAAACCCATCCAGAAAATAAACCAGATGATATGGTACCAAATCTAGGGGGTGGTACCTTGGTCTCAATAAGTCCAACACAACATAATTGATTAGACCTCACAAAATTCCTGACTTCAGACTGTTTGGCCGGGTCAATAAGTCCTCGGGTATTCCAAAAACCAACATTCATGTATAATATCTATACTATCAAAAACTAGGAGGCTTACCTCCTTTTGGGACGTCCTCGGCGGCTAGTTGAGGCCGGTTTTATAAGGGCTGCCACTAACTTAGAGGGAGGTGGAAATTGAGCAGCTTTTGTCTCCTTCACTGGAGAGAGAATCACATCATCATCTAAATCATCCTCCGAAGAAAATGAGGCTGAAGCGTAAAGGTCCACTACTCCTTTTGTTGTTGAAGGTGTAGCTTGTGGGGTGGCCTTTTTCAATGTGCTTTCGACCACTTTGGACGTCGGTCTTGTGGGAATTGGTCGCATTATGGGATTCTTACGACCTTTAACTTGCTACCATCCTTCCGCCACAGCAAAGTCCACCTCAACAGGAGGGGAGATCCGATCAGTATCCAGAGCATCACCTGCATCACGGGGAACCTGGACATACAGATCAATTGCAGCCATATCAGCAGCTTGGTGCAGGGGGGGATGGTTGAGAGAAGTCTCCACAGCAGCCTCCAAAACCTGGTTGGAGGGGCCTCGATCAGCAACAGCACTTCCGACTTCAGCAGGGGACCGAACCAGCAGAGGGGGTTCTTGATCAACTTGAAGACCAGCAGCTCTACCGGCAATTGGGGACATTACAGCAGTGGCTTCTACTTCCGAGAGGGCCAAGGGCACTCGGGCAGGCGTCTGAACCGCGTCTCCAGCAACCACAGCAACCGTCTTCCTTGTTGTACCGGCAAGAAGAGCAGAAGCTTCAGCTGGTGCTCTGGCTTCCTTCAGGATGGTTTGGACAGCCACTACAGCAGCAGCTATCTCAGTGTTACTGATCTGTTGAGGAGAGTAGCGACCAGCCGATGTCTCCCTGGCTGCAGGCACCGTTGGAGCCATCATAGGGGTAGCAGGTTCAACAGTAGGGGGGTTACACGTTCCTCCTGGACAGTGGCTTGCACGAGACATTTATGTCCGAAGGTTCCACATGTTTTGCATGAGACCGGCTTCCACTCATACTCCACTTCTACCATACGGACTTCCCCATTCAGAGCCACCTTCAACGATTCACAGCAGTCTTTTGTTGCTGAGAGCTCAACACATACTCTCGCAAATGAGATCATCCTTAATTGCTCCGTGCGTTGATCAACATACAAGGGTTTACCAATATGACTAGCAATAGCGCTTAGCCCCGGGGCAGACCAAAGAGCATAGGGGAGGTTCTTAAGCCTAACCCATACCGGAACCAAGGAATGGATTCCTTTACGTAGCTCTAACATGGGATCCCATTGCTGCAAAATTAATGGCACCCTTGCCACCGTCATTGGTCCTCCCTCAACTACCTTCCTCCGAAATTCATGGTCCGGGATATGAAAAAAATAGAAGCCTAGGTCATTCGCCTTAATCTCCTTCAGTTGATGTCCCCATATGTGTTTTAATGCTGTTTCAACCATCTTGAAAGGAAGTTTCTTGCCAATGAAATACCCCACTAGACACTCCTTCCATAACGAGTCAGCGGCTGCTAATATTTCATTCGAAAGATGCACAACATTTTCCTCAATATTAGTATGTGGTATATAGGACAAGGAATAACCTTGAGTAGCTAATTTCGCAACATTCGCCCAAGAGCGGACTGTTGAGGACGACGCGCCTCTTTGTTGGGGCAGCGAGGTCTGGTTTCTTGCGGGAGTGACTACGTTTTGGTCCCTCCGAGTCCCAGCAACGCCCAGGCTAGGTAAAGGAGGTTCCTGACTACCCGAAGGATTCCCCCCTCCCCCGACAGCAGAACCCAGAGCAGTATAGTTCAGAGCTGTCTCTTTTCCTTTCATCACTCGCTCACGGGACAGCAGCCGAGCTTTCAGCGGCCTGCTTTGGCTGCGAGCACGACCTCCACCCATCCTCAGGTGGTTATCACAGATTGCAGACTCAATCATAGGATTATTCGCAGAAGAAAACGATAATCTCGCATCATCCATGGGAAATAGCAAGAACAGAACCCTAGCATTTCGCACCAAAATGCGGGGAAATTTGGGGCTTACCAAGGCAAATGGACCTGGAGGATGCGAAGATCCGAAGTTGCTTTACATTTTCTCCAAATTCCAGTTGCAACCGGCGTCGGAGACCGCTTGACGGAGATGCCCTATATCCGGAGCTACAGTAGAAGAGGGGGAAGCTCGAGAGCGAAGGGTTGAAAACTTTTTTCCTTTGTTTCAAATTTTTAATATTTATACAATATAAATAAAATTTTAAATTAAAATTCTTAAAAATTATTAGGTAGCCCCACTCCTCCATGTCACTGTAGTCTAGCGCCATCCAGAAATCGATATGTCCCAGGGATAACGCCTCTCTCCCTCTCTCTTTATCTTTTCCTACAAATCCTCCAATTTCATTCCAAATCTCTCTCCCATTTTTCTTGGATAACCCGCATCGTCACCAAGGGCTTTGCCTCCGGGGAGGGAGGGCATCCAAGATCCTCTCCGGTCAACGGCCGAGCCGCTGATTTCCCCACCCCCAAACAGCAACCTACGTCGTCATTGTCGGCTTCTCATTGAATGTTAGAATGCACATATATTATGTATTTATATATCTATGTACATGTTCTCTATTAGAAATTAAACCAAATTCATTAGTGCCGATACTTCGACAGCAAGATTATCGAGTTGCCAATACTTTCAACACCAATCTCCCAAAGTTGATACCGAAACTCTTCAATACAAGAGTTAAATAGTCTTTATTTTGAGAAATTTTTTTGTATTTCTATATTGACAATTCATGTTTCAAGGTCTAATCGATGTTTTGTAAAGTTCCTATAAATCTATGTTATTGGAGCACCAAACTTCACTTATGAGTCATTAAGTGTAAGAGTCATGTATTAAGCCTATAAAAAGCCAGTCTTGTAATTATCTTTGATAAGGTGAAATAAAGTGAGTTCAAATAGAAAAGTCTATCTATCTCATTCTTCTCTTTGAGCGAGTTACGAGAATTTCACCTTCAAAAATTTTATTCTGACAAATTGATAACGTTGATGCGCCTTTGACAATTCAACATTCTGCTCAAACCCCAAACAAAAGCAAAAATAAATAAATGAGGAAAGGAAAAGACGACTCTCCATACCATCTTGAAATCATCAGCTTTCCAGAATGGGCGTGCATAAAAACTATAAGAGGCGGTGATGAATCACACTTTATACAGAGGATATTGAAGATGAAATCGGGCAGGTACCGGCGACCGGCCGCATCTCAGGCAGGCGGCCAGAACCGGTCGCAGCCATGGCCAGATTCCTTTCTAACGTCTGATCTAAGCCGACCCCAGCTCCAGATTTCCATTCTCTTTTCCTTCCCATTTCCCAGGATCTGGTTAGTGTTTTACCGTGACAAAAAAGTTGCGTCTTGGAGAAAATGAGCGGTAAGAGAAAGGGCCTGAGTCCACGGGGGACCCACCCATGCCACGTGTCGAAACCCGTCGGCGGTGGAATCGCGCGGGACTACCTAATACTATTCTCGAGCTGCATTCTGTCAATCAATCACAATCACTGGTTTTTCTGGTAAAGAAAGAGAAAGAGATTCAATGACTTTGCTAGTAGCATGAAAATGTGGACGAAAACGAAATTGATATTTCGACGAAACAACTTGCTTAGGAGCTACTACCCAAGCCATTTGTGTTCATACATTATTAGCCTCTCCACACTAATCAAAGAAAGACCCGAAATACCCAAAGAAAAAAAAACACTACGAAGTATGGATCCGCTAAATCTCCCTCTCTTGCTTCTTCTCACCTTTGTTCCCACCATTAAAGCCCAAATTTTCCCGAAGCCCTACTGCGGTTCGACCGGCAACTTCACCGCCGACAGCACCTATCAAACCACCCTTACCGCCCTCCTCTCCTCCATCTCCACCACCAACTCCTTGTCCCTCACCTACGGCTTCTTCAATGCCTCCACCGCCATCTCCGGCACCTCCCAAACCCTCTCCTTCATCGGCTCCTGCCGTGGCGACCTCACCGCCGAGAGCTGCCGCGCCTGCCTCAACGTTTCGGCCTCTGACATCCGCCGCCTCTGCCCCCTCCAGAAGGAGGCGGTACTTTACAGTGAGAACTGCACCGTCCGGTACTCGAACACCCCGATCTTCGGCACAGTTGCGACTGACCCCCTCTACATTTGGAACAACTCGAACAACGTCTCAACCCAGGTCACGCTCATGCCGGAGACACAGATGGAAGGTATGCGGGGCGAGGCGGCCGCCGGTGGCTCACTGAGGAAGTTTGCTACAAGGAAAGTGTCTGCGGGGTCTGACACGATTTACGCGATGGCGCAGTGCACACCGGATTTGACGGAGGAGCAATGCATCGATTGCCAAGAGAAAATCGTCGGGAAGGCGGGAATAAAGGCCATGGCGCCGAGTTGCCAGTTCCGGTACGAGACCAATTATCCGTTCTTCAACCCGGTTGGCAAGCCACTTCCACCGCCGCCTCCGCCACCACCACCGCCCCCACCGCCAGCTCCACCGCCACCGGGTATGTTGGCTCTTGTTTAAGAATTAGGTACCGTGGCCTTTTGTTTTTTGTTTTTTAACAAGGTGGATTAAGATGATCTGATTTGTTGATTATGCGGGGTCCACATGACATTTACCAGATTAATCGTTCAAATGAGTTTACTCTATAAGCTTCATACACCATCTAATTAATTTTTGGGTCAGTGCGTTGGATAAATACAGTTTTGCCAGAAAGAAGGTACGGAATAATTCCATATTTTCGGCGAAAGAAGGTAGGGTCCATATCTTTAACGCATGGACATGGCCCATAGTCAACTATTACGCTCAGTTCATTGAATCGAAAGTTATGGCAATCATTGCTCACAAGCGGTCATGTGAGAAGTTTAAATTAATAATAAAGTGAGTTTAGGTTAAGGGTAATAAATCATTAGCAGATGTTCATCAATTCTCCTCATTCAGCCACCACCCTTTGTGAACGGATATATATACAAAACGGTTTTAACAATAAGAGAAGTTGATCTACATCTAAATCAATCTAGGGTTAGAATCCATATCAACCATCTTTAGGGTCACACTAATGGTAGTGATCACAACTAATCGTAAAAAAAATAAAATTGGTTAGACAAATTGTCGAACTATTAGCCAAAAAGTTGTGCCTGCAACAAGGCAATTTATGGTCCAATTATCCTTAGACCTATAGTATGGATGTCAAGACTTTGCGTAAGATTTTAATATAGTCATTCCAGTCATTTTTGGTCAGAAATCCATGCTGTGATAATGTGCCACATAGAACGGTTGGCAATAAACGGATTGCCATGTCATCAATTTTCTTTCAAAAATTGATTGGAATGATTATATACAAATTTCTCATCAAGGTCTAGGATCAAATTGGTTAATTTTAATAATTTTAGAACTAAATTAATATCCTTACAATAGAATTAGGACTAATTGGGTAATTTTCCCTCTAACTTTGTGTGTGGGGTTCATAAAGAAGAGTAAAATTGGACATAAGGACCCCTAGAGTGCCAAAACTTGGCACGGAAGGACACTTAAGTGCCAAAAGTTACAAAATGTACACTTAAGTGCCAAAATCGAAGCAAAAATGATTAGTTAAATGCCAACGGCAAAAAATTCCGACCAAATTGCCACGTGTCCATTTTCCGGCAATTTTATTTGGTGACGAAGCATTTTTTTTCAAAATAAAAAATCCACGTGGCAATTTTAACAAAAAAAATTGTCTACGTCGATTAAAAAAAATTTTAAATCGATTTTATAAAAAAAAAAAAAAAAGGAGAGGAAGGGGGATCGGCGAGGGTGTGCGGCCCTCGCCGCCGCCGCCATCGCTGCCCCACCATTGCCGGGAAGGGCCGGCGATGGTGGGTGAGGGTCGGCCGGGGTCGCCGGGCCCTGTCCAGTGGCCGACGACCCCGGCCGACCTACGGCGAGGGTCGCCGACCCTTGCCCGGCCGGGCCAAGGGCCGCCAACCGCCTAGACCGGCGGCCCTTGGCTCGGTTGGGTGAGGGTTGGCGACCCTCGCCGAATCGAGGGAGGGCCTATAGGCCCTCGTCGCAGTCGATCGGGGTCGCCGGCCACCGGCCGGGCCCGGCAACCCCGGCCGACCCTCGCCCACCGTCGCCGGCCCTTCCCGACGATGGTGGGGCAACGAGGGTGGCGGCGGCGAGGCTGCATAGCCCTCACCGGATCCCCTTCCTCTTTTTTTATTTTTAAATTAATCAAATTTATAATAATATATTATTTAATTATTTAATATTATTTAATTAATAATTTTTAAAATCCACGTTAGCGCAAAACGACGTTGTTTTGGCTGATTTTTCGCCGACTCAGTTTCCGGCGAGCCACGTAAGCAATTTATATTATTAAAATAAGCCACGTCGAATTTCCGGCGGCCTTCGTCTGAGTTGGTACTTAAGTGATCCAATTTTCAAAAAAAGTGACACTTAAGTGTACCTCTTGTAACTTTTGGCACTTAAGTGTCCCATCGTGCCAAGTTTTGGCACTTGGGCTGTACTTATGCCAGTAAAATTGGAATTCTTGTGGCGGTGGTTGCCATATTCATAAGGTCAATGTGAACAGGGGTTTAAGAGGGATTTAGACCCTAGTGCTCGTGTGCTGCAGTAGCGGCAATAATTCCCTATTGCCAAACTTAGGGGTTAGGACACTAGGAGTGCCATAACTTTCGTACGGCGCTCACTTTGGTGCCAAAACTTTTTTTTCGCTCACTTGAGTGCCACATCGGAGTGAAATTGTTCAGTTAAGTGCCACTTCCGGCCAAAATGCATACGTGGAATTTTTTAATGATTTTTTTTTTTAATAAATTTCGACGCCGACGTGGACTTTTCAAGCAAAATGACGCCGTTTCTACTTCTTTTTAAAAAATTTCGATTTTTTTTTTTTTTTTTTTTTTTTTAGGGCTGGCGAGGGCCACCGGTGACCCTCGCCAGCCTTAAGGAAAAAAAAAAACAAAAAATTCAAAAAAATTCTAAAAAATTAATAAATATATTAAAATATTGTTCACCGGCGCCCCATCGCTTTTCCGGCGGCCACGTCAGCTTTTCCGGTGACCACATCAGAATTGGCACTCAAGTAAACGTTTTTTAAAACTTGTGGCACTCAAGTGAGCGAAAAAAAAGTTTTGGTACCAAAGTGAGCGCCGTACGAAAGTTATGGCACTCCTAGTGTACTTACCCCGCCAAACTTAGTATGATCGAACATGGGTTGTTCATCCTAGAAATTTTTTTGCTTTCTTAATAGTCTTCATTTATTCGTCTTCGGCCGTGTCAATTTACCAAAAGAAGAAACTTATAAATGCCAGAATTGCAATTGAAGTTCAGACTTTCTCATTTAAGCCTCTCTATTCAGATCTCTCAAGCCCTTTCTTGCATGTCAAATTGCCAATCTTCACTCGTTAGTCTTAGGTCATATTCAACCTAGTGGAGCAGCATTTTAGAATGTCTATATATTACACATGCTTTCATCTAAAATGTTTTTAGATTAGTTCGGCAATTGTCTCATAAAATGGAAATTGTGCAGGGAAATGTAACAAATTTACTGTGATAACCATCGCCCTTACCATTCCCCTTGGAGGTGTTATGGTCCTTGTCTTTCTCACTTGTTGTTTACTTCGAAGAAAGGGAAAGAAGACATATGAAGACGTCAAAGAAAAATGCGGTAAATCGACTATTTGCTTTTATTTTTTCGTGAGCTATCTACACCAAATTAATGAGCATATTATGAAATTTCTTTATTTTTCATAAGGAATCAAATATTTTAATCATATGAATTAAGAGTCCATTTGATATAAATGTATGACATATAATGGAAAAGATCGAGGACAAAGATCAGATTCTTCATGCTCTTTAAACCTTCAAAACTATACTTGACCGCACAAGCAATCATAATGCTACCAACAAGAGGAATACTTCATAAATGTAACAGCTCATTTCTAGCCTCCTAGATAAATAGATGCAGCAATTCTACAAAAATTTTCCAAACACCTATGAAAATCTCTTCCTTTCATAGCATGCTACATCAGGACAATTCAAACTCCCAATGACCAATATCATTATAAGAAAAACAAAGTTGAAGGGCACTATTCCAAACTTGCTTAGAGAAACTGCATCCAAAGAACAAATGGGATCTAATCTTAGTTGCTTTCATGACACAAAAAGCAGAGATTTTGGTCTTGATTAGAAGACAATCTATTACTTCCTTGAAATATAGGCATATTATCTTGTATCGCCAACCAAAATATGAATCCAAATCTTAGCAAATTATATGAAAATCATATCAACCAATACCATTCAACTCTAGTGACTCTTTTCCTCACAATCTGCTAAGTTGAAGCAGAGGTAGGAATGTCACAAGAAGCATAGTGCAAGAATCTTGGTCTTCCAAAGAAGCCTTCAAACAAATTACATCACAAACAAGTGCCTAGATTGATACCTTGTCTTCAGACCTCGCATTGGGCCTATTCCATTCAAAGCAAAAATCATTTCAGCTACTTTTGCAGTTCAAAGAAGAGCAAAATTGTAAAGCACTCTCCTTGGGTATACATCCAGCAAGATCCCATTAGGATGCCATGAGTCATGCCAGAGGGATATAGATTCGACATGCTAGCCACAGAATAGGACCTCAAAATGCTCAAAATGTTTAGTAGTTCCCTCCAAGCATAGGAAGTAGTTGTACTGCAATTAAAAGACCTAGCATTATTTTTAGCACGAAGAAGTGATCATGATGTAAGATGCATCCCATTACTTTGTTACCGATAGTATTGATAAAATTGTAATTTTTTTCTTCGTGACCAATCAAGAGGGCAAAGATTTCATTTGGATAAGGGGACAATCACACCAGCTTAATCCAACACTATTCATTGCGATTATGTTCCTAAGCACTAGCAACCTTATAAATGCTACTAGGGGCCAATGCCGATACAATTTGATAATCAAATTGTTTTTTTGGTAATGCAGCTGCAAATGAACTTACCTCAGTAGAGTCCATACAATTTGACTTGGCTACAATACAAGTGGCGACAAATGATTTCTCTCCTGAAAACAAGTTAGGTGAAGGTGGATTTGGTGAAGTTTTCCAGGTACGTGTTCCATATTAGTTAGAAAAATCAAGAATGCTTTATTTATAAATTGAATATAATGGTGCTGAAAAAAAGAAAACAAACACATAATGCTTTGTTATGTTAATTTTTAAGAAGTTGTAATAACGACTTAAATGATAAATTTAAAACACTTCAGGGTAGACTTGCTGATGGACAACAAATCGCGGTGAAGAGACTATCTCAAAGCTCAAGACAGGGTGATGAAGAATTAAAAAATGAAGTTCTATTAGTTGCAAAGCTTCAACATAGAAACCTAGTACGACTGCTCGGATTTTGCTTGGAGGGAGACGAAAAGCTACTCATTTACGAATTTGTTCCAAATAAAAGCCTTGATTACTTCTTATTTGGTAAGTTGAAGTTTAACATTCTTATGTACATTTTCTTGAAATCAAATGTTCCAGCTTTCACTAGCTGTGGAAAACTTGAAATCAAGAGGCTTTCTGTTCTATCACTGATTATAGTTTTTTGTTAAAGCTACTTTTGACCAATGAGAGTAAATAATATTGGCCTCGAGTTTATGAATAAGTGCCACATGCTAGCACATAATGAGTTCTGGTTCAAAAATGCAGATCCCCAAAAAAGCAGTCAATTGAATTGGCCATTACGTTATAAAATAGTATCTGGAATTGCTCGAGGAATGCTCTATCTACACGAAGATTCTCGTCTCCGAATCATCCATCGTGACCTAAAATGTAGCAATATCTTGTTAGACAGTGAAATGAACCCGAAGATTTCAGATTTTGGCATGGCAAGGATTTTTGGAGTCAATCAAACTCAGGCTAGCACAAATAAAATTGTGGGAACTTTGTAAGTCTTAGGTCTTGAATGGATGACTTTGTAATTGGATGCAGGAATTTTTCATTTTATCTATTCAAGGATGCTCATTGATCTACATCTAATTTGCAATATACATGCGGCTAATATTCGATTTTGCAGTGGTTACATGTCTCCTGAATATGCAATGCATGGAGAGTTCTCAGTGAAATCCGATGTTTATAGTTTTGGTGTACTACTTATAGAGATCATTTGCGGCAAGAAGAATAACTTTTGCCACCAATTGGATGATGGTGAATATCTTACTAGTTATGTAAGTTTCGTTGTGCTACTGTAGCAAACATTCACGTTGCACTCTTTATAATTTTGGTCAAGTGAAATTGAAATTCCTTTGTAAAACTTAATACTTTAGCCTATAGAAATAGTTATTATGTTCCTTAGTCTTATTTGGTTTTTTGCAAGATTCAAATGTCTTGCAAGATGAGTCATTGAATTAATGCCGTAATTTTGTTAAGATTTTCCAGAATTATTCTTGTAGGTGTGGAAACAATGGAAAGATGGCATGGCCTTGAAAGTGTTGGACCAAGCTATTGTGGATTCATATTCAAGAGATGAAGTACTTCGATGCCTACACATTGGCTTACTATGCATTCAGGAAGATCCAGCTGTAAGACCCACCATGGCAACAGTAGCTCTCATGCTTAGTAGGAATCACTTTAACCCACCATCACCTCGACATCCAGCCTTCTTTGTCCAAAGTAGATCATGGGGACTAAGCATCCCACTGAAAGAGCTTGAATCGGAGCAATCTACTAGTAGGACTATGCCTTCGTCGACTAATGATATGTCAGTTACCGAATTGTACTCCTGGTGAATGGTAGTTTAAGCCTAATTTTTCTTCATGGATGATCTCGCAACAAGATTGCTTGGCCTTACCATGATCTTTTATGAACCATAAGCAAAATTCTATGTATTTGGAGAATGTACTTTCTTTGGCAAAATCAGGAATAAATTTGTCATAGTTTTGTCTACTTAGTTCTTCAATTGATTGATGTAACATTTTACCGAATTGTCATGGTATTTAAATTAGATCAACTTTACCAATATCTTACCACGAAGTCGACAGGACAAGCATCTACTTGTAATCTTGTGAGGAGAGGCAATAGAGCCATCTTAAACGTTTTTGGCGATAGGTTTCGCAAAACCCTCACCAATGACAATCGATGATCTACAAGCCATCACTAATGAAAGCTTCGAACCTTTTTTGAGTCCTTTTTTTTTTTTTTTTGTTATGGTTCTGCCCATCGACTATAGGTTTCTTCTAGTAGTGTTAGCTCGTTTAGGTAACTACAACAATAGCATATTTTTGCCTAAGGTCTCTTCCCCAACACTAGGCGATTCACTCATTATTGTTCTTCTCTTGTTCGATAAATTAGCAGCAAGAATTTCGTCACATACACCTGCAGCACTGTGTGAATTCTAATTAAGGAGCGTTAAAAAGTTCCTGGATTTGCTAGAATATATTGCCTTTATTCGAGGAATCAATCGACTAACAACAATAATAAAAAAGAAAATACATGATGATTCCTGAACCTGAACAACAATTCTTGATGCAAGATGTGTAGAAATCAAAATGAAAGAGACTTCAAGAGAATTTAATGATTCCATGATCTGATATGATCCTTCAACAAAATGATACATGTACTTGAAACTGACACAGGTGGGTAGGTAGAGATTTTCTAGGGGCATGAAACAACTCTTTCTAAGAAACTCTACTAAGCCCAGTAACAATCAATATTTTTTGGTTAGTCAGTGACAATCAATTCAATGCGACCCAATTGGCTTCCCTATGTCTAGGCACTCCTCTCTCTCTTTTTTCCCGATATTATTTCTTCTATAATAAGATTTTCCTTTTTTAATAACAAAAATATCCATTTTAAAATCGCGCTGGTTCTATATGTCTAATTCTTATGCACAAGCCAAATTCTAAACCGTTAAAACTACATCCGAGTTTTTGTTTTAGCAAAATGTTAGACATATTAAGGGTGACTTAAATAATCAACTCATTCAATGATATGTTGAGCTATTATTTATTTTTGAATATAACCAATTATTTAGAGTACTACTCACAATCTAACGTATCTCCTAGTAAAACAATTTTGTAAACTAATTTTAATAAATCTAGCTCTATGGTTTAAGATGGTCCAAGTCGACTTTATGGACCTTCTCTAATGGTCCATGCCTATGGAGATACTTCTCTCTCCCCTATATGATATCTCCTCACCAAACTTCTGCAACTTCTCAATCTTGCTTCGCTCAACAAGAACATGTTTGATAGAACTGTGTTGATCAAGGCATAGAGTTTTGTATTACTAACCTTGACTTCCACAAGTGGCAAACTTGTACTTGGAGGCTTCTTGGGCGGTGCTTGAGTCTTCATGAAGTAGAAAATCTTAATGTTTCTGAGCTATACTTCTCTCTTCTCTTGATTTGGCTTTTCCTCTTCCTCCTCGTATTAAATTACCGAAAGTTTACCTCTCATTGTGCAATCTAAAGCAAGATATGGGCCTTTGCAAAAGAAGAACTTGATCGGCTTTCCATACTCTTTACCTTGTGGCTTTGTCCACTTGCCACATGAAGGCCTTCCTCGCTTGTCGCATCGATCATTGGTAGCTTCCTCCTCTTCATCCTCATCATGGTGGCAATTTGCTCCTCCACCTTTTCCCTTGGACATGGCATCTATGAACTAATTTAGATCAATCAAGGACTTGGCTAAGGGGAGAGCTCTCGATAACCCTTTCACTCCTCGACGTTCCAATTCCAACTTTGTCCAAGGCTTGAGCTCATCCATGAGTGTGAATAGTGCCTTGGATTTGGTCATATTGTAAACCTCCAGCAATTGCTCGGAAAACTGGCACAAATACTTGTGAATATCTCCCTTGTGAGAGAGACAGCAAAGCTTGTTCCAAGCTTCATTTTTTACACACTCCAGGAAGAATTGCTCACAGAAAATTTTCGATGGAATCGGACCATTGAACGATTGGTTTGGCTGCCCCCTTTCATCATTACATGGACCCTGCCACCAAAGCAAAGCAACATCAGTCAAATACATAGTTGTAATTTGTAACTTAGTTCCATGTTCCTTGATTCCAATGGCGTTGAAGTATTGCTCCGTGCCCCACATGAAATTGTCCACCTCTTAGGGACCAGTGTCCCTTGAACTCCTTTGTCTTGGGAACATCCACTCTTGGACTGCATCATGGTGATCACTCCTAATGCCATGGCTATCTTGGAAGCCTTGAGTTCATCTTTGACCATCTCTAGCTCCCTTGCCATGACTGACTTCTAAGCTTTATATTCATCTTTGACAATCTCGAAATCTTCTTGAAGGTCACTGGTCAAGGTCTCGAGGCACCACTTCTTTCATGCAATGACCCAACAACTACATTCAAGGCGCCCAAAATTCCCCATGAAGCGACCCTTTGACCTCATCAATTCGCCCCTTCACCTCCTTGCAAAAATCATCCATCATTGATTTCATCCTGGCAAGTCTCTCTTCGAAGGAGGACATAAGATCCTTCAAGGAACCTCTCTTTGTTCCACCACGAGTCTCCTTCTTTTGGACGACCTTCTTTTGGGGAGCCTCACCAACAACAGCAACATCGACAACTCTTTGGTTCAACATTCTCTGACAACTTGATATGGTTCTCAATCTCTTTGAAACAAACTCTCTTCTACTTATGATTTGATACCACTTCTCATGGGCCAACGCTTGATATCCCAAACCATGCGGCATGTAGATTCCCTTTGGCTTTTATTTGGACCCCTTAACTCAACCTTTCTTGATAATCACTCACTCGCTCCTTGGCCCCACTCAGATCGTAGAGAGAAAGTGTTTAGAGAGAAGTTCCAGGAGAAAATGTATTTCTATTGTTCAAATGTTGGATGATACAATTGAGGGGAAGACCACTCTTATTTGTACATGAAGAAATCTATTGATCTCAACTACCTTCTACCTTATTTACTACCATCTATTCTAGTAAATATAAAACTACCATCTACCTCATTAGATATATTAAACACAACTATACATTTTCAATAAGTAGTTCAAGGCTTATTCCGCTCCTTAGGATCATTTCTCAAAACATCGAATCTTGAGAACCTTGGGAGCATGACATACTGACCTTGTCAATGACCCTACATGAGGCCAAGGTGTTGATGTGAATTTTCACAAGAGAAATAATATGTAGAAAATACAAAAATAAACTTTTACATCAAGCAAATTCTTTGCTAGAGAGTATGTTGGAGTTTTATTAAAGTGATTCCGAAAACCATCATATAGGTTTATCTCTCGATTTAAAGAAAACATGAGATATACAATTGTCATATTTTTCTAATCAAAATATACGCACATGCAGTATATCGAGCTTAAAATAATATGAAGCAATAAGAACCATGAAAGCATATAGTGAGGATATAAGTTGTCCTCGCTTGATTCCTCCATTTGTCGACATCTACCCATTTGTGTCATCAATTTTGTACAGAAAAAGTGACCAGGCTATTTCCATAGAATTTTCTTGAGAGTAAAATCATCTCTTCTCCTCACCCCTGTTTTAGTTATAAACAGAATCAAGAAACAGAAGAATGAGATTTGAGTCTCAAAAGACGTGAGGCCTAGAGTTCTATTTGCATGGGAACCAACAACTTAAATCATGACAGTAAGGATGTTTTGCCTTACAAATCTCCTAATATTGGCACTAAGAACCTGCTTTTACTCAGAACGAAATTAACTTATGTTGGTGTCAAAATCTTCATCGAAATATTATTTGACAACTTCATTAAGGATTTGCAATCTGAGTTTGGACAAAGTATCATGTGAAATATGAATATGCTCTGTTCTCATATAAATGTGGATTTTAAGGAGCATATTCTGAAGCCCCTAACAATTCTTCTAGAACACTTAAGTTTTTTCATTCACATGCAGCACTAGCAATTGAATATATCATCTTCACTCCTCAACGAAGACTAAGACTCCTCTCTCTCTCTCTACCAAAAATATCCTAAACTTGTTGCACTTGCACCAATTCAATGCTAAACCTTTCGATTATGTCAATTTAATCTTAAACATTTTCACATTTTTCCAATTGAGTCCATATGTCCAATTCAGGCATGAAATTATTTAAGTGGACACTGGCCGTTATACACAACATAGCTGACACTGACAAGGATACCTTTTTTCTATTTTTTTAAATTTTTTTTGAAATTGTCTAAATCTTTCATCTCTATTTCTTCTCTACTTTTTAGTATTATTTGTTGCCAAGTGGATGATAAGGTTTGACTTGTTCTTTCCAGAGTGAACTTAGCCATGAAGTAAAGGGTGCTATTTTGACGGCGCTGTTAGACTGAGTTTCTAAGGGGGCTACGTTGACCCCGATTTTGATTTATAGAAAAATTGGCTTCTCTAGTGTTTCTAGGTTGTTTGATTGCTTCTCACAAAAAGTAAAAAGATTCCCTCAGAAAATGGAAATTAAAAACCATTCTTTGTTCTTCCTTACTACTGCTCCTAAATCTCAATCTTCATCCCATCTCTCCTCTATAACAACTTTCCCATATGACTTTTTTTGGGTTACTCTACATTATGTTATAATAGAACATCATAACTTTATCAAATAGATATATACCACATTTTACTCTTGGCAAATATAGAAATATCTATATCTCATAATTTAAAATAAGAAATTTAATATTCACTTTGTTAGGATAAAACTAAACAATGATATAAATTTAAAAAGAATCACATTTTATAAAGTTTTGCACTTAAACATAATGTCAGAATTTCTTCTAATACCATCATAATAGAAACATTAAAAAATCACATCTTCTTATACTTTATGCCATCCTAATAGGTCACCATAGTGTGCCAAAGTTCCGAAACTCACCAGTGTAAAGCTAGATTGCGATACTCCTAAGAACGATTTTAGCCTTTGTGAGAGTGACCTTGCGTTTGTGGAATAGTAGCCCATGCCATTAAAGCCACCGCCATGGTATGTCCAGAGTTAGCATTTGCATTTGCATAATGTCTCGATTTTGTGTTTTCTCACGCAAACGCACTTTGACATGCACCATGCCTTGTGTTGGACACAATCTACCTTTTGAAGATCTTGTATTGGTCTTCATCATTTATCGTCCTCACTCATTTTAACAGAGGACAACTCATACTTCTCATCTTCAACTCCGAAGCTAAAGCAGTCGGCAACCACCATGTCTGCACAGCCTCCTTCAGTCCCTCTGCTTTTTCATAAGTGAATTCTTTCTTCATGGATGGTCTCACAGTGAGATTGCATGGCCTTGCACCGTAATTTTTTATGAATCATAAGCAGAACTTTATATATATGGAAAATAAGCTGTCAATTGCTCAAATAGGTTCCTTGAATTTAAAAGAAGACTCTACACAAGTAATCAATCATAATCATTATGATTATTCTTATATTTTATTACTGCTTGAAACTAAATCATATGTCAATTCACTGTAATTTGGTGCATTTGTACGTAATTGTGCTTCTATAAGGCACAAACTACTTCTCTTGTCTGGACTATATATTCAAATTGAAGTGCTCGTTCACTGACCCATTAGATTATACATTTCTTCACTTGTAAAACTAATTGGGCTTCGGTGTTGTTAAAACTACGACTGTAGGTTTGTAAGTGCTCCATCTCTAATAGGCTTTCTCTTGGGCATTCATCAACTTGGGGAGGCTCTGTGGGCCCTTATTACACAATGCAGATCTCGTCTGGCCCATGTGAAATTTGAGTTGTCCATCATTATCATGAGACCAATTAATTAACATACTGGGTCATTTGGCCCAGAGAATTGAAACCCTTCCTTATTATTGGTTACCCACCTCGACCCTTTTGCGCCTTCCTTCATTCGAAACCCCTTCTATGCTGTATGGAAATCGTACTGAAGAAATGAAAGCTATTTGTTCTTCCCAAAAATAAACGTCTTTTTATTCTTTGAAATTATTTATAGTTCAAGACAAAGATTATCTATCTGTTTTGTGAATGCATTTTCTCTTGCAAAATAGGGAATTGATTCATTACAGTTGTGTCTTCTTAGTTCTTTGATTAATTGATGTAACTTTTTAGTTAATTGTCAAGGTATTTGAATTAGATTAGCAATATCTTATCATAGAGTCAATGGGATGAGCGTCCTTTGGGGACACGAAGTAAAACCATCCCCAATGTTTTTTGGTAATAGATTTCGCAAAACCCTCACCAACAATAGTTGAACATCTTCAAGCCATTGCTAATGAGAGTTTAGAATCCATTTTGATATATATTTTTTGTACGGTTTTGCCCATTGCCTATCGGTTTCTTCTAATAGTGTTAGATCGTTTGGGTAACTACAAAAATAGAACTTTTTTTTTAAGGAAGAATAAGAACTTTTTGGAGAAATAGGGTAAACAAAGATGGTCCATATGGTAACTCTTCTTGCCCTCGATGAAGCAATATATTATCAAGGCGGTCAAGGACAAAGCATTGGCTTTCAATGTGGTGCGATTCTCCAAGGAATAGGAGATTATAACGTAGTTGGGGCATTGATCCCACCATTTTTGGATAGTTGGAGGGGGGTCAGGTGTGATTGCTCCTTTGTTTTCTCTTGTATTCTCTAGCATGTTTTTGTGAACTTGGCCCCTCTACACTCCAGTGACATGTTGTCCAATTGAGTGCGTTGGTGCCGAGCCTCACCCCTTTGTACAGTGCATGGTTGGTTTCATATATAATATTTACCTTTACCAAAAAAAAAGATGGTCCATATGGATTTTATTGGCCTTTTCCTTAAGACTAAGGCGGTTACCCACTGTTTTGTTCTTTTCTAGTTCAAAAAAATTAGCAGCAAGAATTTAGTCCCGTCCGACTGTATGGAGCGTTAAAAGATTCCTAGATTTCCTTAATTCAAACATGTTTCCTCTGCTTCACTGTTGCAAGAGAAATGATCCATAAACTTTAATTCAATATGCAATGTGGTTCATAAACTTTACTATAATGTGCAATGTAGTTCTTGAACTTTAAATTTGTTTAATATGATTTTTGAATTTTTGGTACACATTTAGTTTAATCCTTGAATTAAATGAAAATTTTCAATATTGCCATTTAAAGTTCATGAACTACATTGAACAAGTTTAAAGTTTGGAAATTACATTATACATTGGATCAAACTTCATGAATCATTTATGTCATTTTCCCAACCAAAATATACCCAATCAATTAGAAAACAAAACGTCAAGTGGGAAATCATCTTAATGGATGATTAGGAATGGGATTTCATATTCTAATAATCATTTCAGTAGAGACGGTAACTCGTCCTCCTATAAACTTCCTAGATGTTCCATCTAGACTTTCCGTGAAATGATTTTTCTAAATTTCATGTGGCACGGGCGGGAGCAATCTACAATGTCAATTGAGTCTAGTGACATTCAATTCAACACGACACCTGGATAGAAAAATAGAAAATATAATTTAATAGATCCCCCCAATTTAATAAGAACATATTTTAAAATTATTCCAATAGAAAGATTAGCTCAAAGACGAAACAAGTCGTTCGATTAATTCAACAGCATCTACATTGCTAACTTTGCATCTCGAGGCAACGAATCACGCTAAACGTCACTTTGGATATGATACGGAAAAGTCTACCTAATCGCTCCTCAGTTAATTTAGTCCACAAAAAGTGATAACTACATATTTTTTAATTGATTAATCTAAAAGCAAGGGTTCTTTTGGAATAATAATAATTAGAAGAATATAATAACCTCAATGCTATGCATTTTTGTTAAATTAAGTGCTTCAAAAGGTGAGTCACTTGTTGTATATGTAATAAATTCAACCATTAGATATCAAGAGTGATAACTTTCATATAAAACTCAGCTGTTCTTGTACATGACGGCTACATATAAAAATTTGATCCTATATTCTCTGGCGTTCAAAGAAAATATTTATCACCAATTCAACGAAAAGCGAACACATCATTCACTTCTGTTGCCTTAGAAAACTCTAAGGCGACTATATTAAACGCCTTAGGTCGTTATTTATCAGTAAAGGCGAAACTTTTTATTTTTGTCTCCTTCGGTCCGACCAAAGGCGAGAAAAAGTTTCATTTTTGTCACCGTAGATTAAAAATACCCCTTCTTTAATCGAATGAGTGGCGACATAACTTCTCCAAGAGAGCTAACTTGCAACTTGGTTCATTCTAAGGCGACAAAAAATTTTGGGTAGCACAAGTTTTATACTCTTTATTTTAGAGTGAGCTTAGCCGAAAAATTATCATATGCTTTATAATTCATATGAATTAGGCTCCGTTTATTTCGCAGAATATATCACGTTTCCGAAAAATATTTTCTTAGAAAATGACTATATTTTTCAGTATTCGGCTGAAATCTGAAAATGAAATGAAAATTTTTTCCACTATTTAGTATTTGATTTGATTTTTTAGGAAAAATTACCAAAAAAATAATTTTAATTATTGAATTTTTAATTATTTTTTATTTTAAAAACTCGAATTTTTATTTTCTTATTTTTTGTCCCTAGTACGTTTCGCCTCGCCATAGGCTAGCAAGCTTGAGCTTGGCCAGTATATAGTGAGCTCAAGCCTCGCTAGCCTAAGGCTAGGCTCAAGATGGCCTGCAGCCAATCGCTGGCTGTCGCTATGGCCGGCAACCAACTGAGGAAAAAGAATAGGAAAAGGAAAGAAAAAAAAGAAAAAGAAAAATTAAAAACTCGATTTTTTAAAAAAATAAAAAAGAAAAAGAAAACATAAAAATAAAAGGAAAATGTGTTTAGTGAAAGAAAGTGATGTGAAAAAGTTATGGAAAATGTTTTCCCATTCTGAAAAAAAGGAAAACATTTTCCCCACTTTTGAATGAGTTTTTTCCATTGGCGGAAAATGTTTTCCTTAACTAATTCGTTTTCTGTAAAGCGAACGCTGAAAAATCCGGAACATATTTTCCTGAAAATTATTTTTCGTGAAATAAACGGAACCTGATATCATTTAAATAATTAATTTGATTTCATCGTGAGTGATACATGGTTAACGTTGATTAGAGGCCATCACTATCTAGGCGGGGAAAGAGAATAAGATGAATGGTGAGGAATGAGGACTGTCCCCTTTCGGCTTCGTACAAAATCATGGACCAACAAAAGTCGAGACATGCGTAACTGAGATGACAGCGCTGGGGAGAGAGGGCGGTCTTGTGATTCTTCAGCTCCGGCAATCTGAAAAACAAAAACAAGAGTGCTGATGAAGGTTCTTGGCAGGAACCTCGTGCTGGTTTGCGAATATCAAGCGCGAATATAATACTCGAATTAAAGGTCGCACAATTGAAACAAATCTTCTAAGGATTTTCCGTTCCGATAAAAAAAGAAGAAGACATATTTATTGATCAAGCGATGAAAAGTAATCCGTCGAAAAGTCGAAAACCTTAAACAACAGACTTAGATTCATCAAAGCTGAGTCACAAAGCTGTTTTTTTAAGAGATATGTCAGATTATGAGTGATGCTCTAAATAATTGGTTACGTTTAGAAATCAATTATAGCCCGATATATCGTTTAATAAGTTAATTATATAAACTAACCTCAGTAAATCCAGTAATTCCCTCAAACAAAAACCCACGACGCTGGCTTAGCAGTTACGGAATTTGGCTTGTGCATAAGGACTAAGGCATATAGAACCAACTCGGCAGTGTTATTGTTTCACATAATCAAAATTGATCTTTTCGTCGTGGAAAAGGAATTGCAGCCTTTGTTTGATCTCCACCTTCAAGCTTTAAGTACAAGCCACTCTTTCAAAAAGGAGAAAGTCTCGAAACTGAAGGACTAAAGATTCTAGAGAGAGAGAGAGACAAAGAGAGAGGCGGGCGCCCGGGGCGGCGAATCGCTTTCCGTCAGTGCATCCACGAAGTCATTTGAATTGGTCCTTTTCGATCCGAGTCATTCGATCAGCCGAGCAAAGTTCATTGCCAGTACTTTGGAATCAGGTTTCCAGAATAGAAGGAGGCAGGAAAAAGAAGCCGCCCGGAGGTCAGAGAGGAGAGGAAGGTTTTTGGGGTAATGTGTGGGCCACGTAAGCGGCCTTTCCGGCATAGGACACGGTGTTTGAAGAAACTCATTTCATCGATCATAACTTATAATTATGGTGAAAGTTAAAAATAAAATATAATAATTTTATTTCAAAGGAAACTGAATAAAAGACAAATCAGAAAAGATCCCCAAACGATAAGTCGGTCGATACTTTGCTTGATGTGTTATCTTTATGTCAATTTGTAAAATATTCTGTGCTACGACCATTTTATTTTTTTCCCTTTCTGGCATAGGACGTCAAATGTTGCGGCTGATCTTAGGTTTTTCTTCTTTTTTTGGGGGGGAGGGGTTGGTATGGTGTGAGAAGTTGAGAAGCAACTCATGGTGGATTTGGAAACGAGGGATGGGCAAGAAGAGGCCATTATTCCCTACTCATAGATTTTGAAAACAATGGGAGAATAATGCTCTTTGAAGATTTTTGAAAGTTAGAATTAGGAGAGAACGGTGCTCTTTACAAATTTTTGGAAGTCTAAAGAAGAATAATGCACTTCCGTAATTCACCTTTGCTACAGTCAAACTGATTTCATTATGATTTTTTTTTTTTTACATTACACGCGTAAGCAATCTAGAATCTCGACTAACTCTAGTGACAATCAATTCAATCGTGACCTAAGTGGCTTCCTCCATGTCTAGGCACTCCTCTCTTTTTCCTAATATTATTTCTTCTATTTTAAATTTTTGTAATGATGAAAATATCCATTTTAATTAAGTGAATCAATAAACAATCCGGGGAATCGACTTGGTTCTATACATCTAATTCTTATGCATGAGCCAAATTCCAAACCATTAAAACTATGTCATGAGGTTTTGTTTTAGGAAAATACTACATTTAACAAGACTAATCTTTACAATTAATTTATTACATGGTACATTTGGCTATTATTGATTTTTGAACATAATCAAATATTTAGAGGATCACTCACAATCTAACCTATCTCCTAGAAAAATAATTTTGTAAACAGTTTTGTTCGATCAATTCGGACAATCTGCTGAAAATTGGTTTTCATTGTTGGACCAGGAATTCGAATAATAAATTTGAACTTGATATAGCAAGTTAGCAAGACTCTTCTGCCTTCGTTGGGAAGTTTTGTTTTCTTTTGTTTTCTTTTTTTGGCCAGATTTGGTACTGACTTTTCCACTTCCCTGTTGTAAACGAAATTTCAAAGCTATACTCAAATAGGAAATCGAATTTATAAAATAACTTATGTATACTATTGAAATAGCGTGACTATTTATAATAGAGTACGGTTATTTTTATTATTATTTAATTCAAATTTTATTAATTTTTGTCTAATAGTTATTAGAATACTCTAGTAGAGTACGGTTGTCTTTGTCAATTATTATTTTTCAGAAATTGCAAAATTCGGAATTCTGTAAAATAAACCTATTATTATTTCCAATTGAAGAAATACCAGAATTGTTATTTTATTTTCTTTCGAGAATTTTTTATATCCTGAAATTTTTTTATCAATAATCATTTACAACATTATTGAGTAAATAATTTATGAAATAGAGAATTATCACATCTTAAAGTGTGATTCCAATCCCTCGAAAACATCACAATCTAAAGATGGGTCACCTACCATATATAGCTGTCTACCATCACCGATCTAAGTGACTTAATAAGGTATCACTGTCTCCCAAAACACATATCCATTTTTTGGTTTTGTTCGAACAATCTATGTAAAATAAGAATCTCAAAAAGCCTAATATGCTTACCCTCCCTCCAATGACGGCACCCTGCCAAGTTGTATTCTTTATTTTAACGTGTTGATGTCTGCAAGCTTTGCACTTCTTATTGGTTGTGTATATTTTTCTTCCCCACAAGCCAAAGAATACAAGGAGAATCTCCATGTGCTAAGTTGAGCGGTCTGCTCCTGAATTTTTCCTCTTGAACCTTTTAAAAACCTGCTTACCTCCGTATTTGCTCCTAAAACACATATCCATCTTTCTGTGTGGTGTGAACAGTCTGCAAAATAAGCATCTTGAAAAGCCCAATATGCCTGCCTTCCAAGGTCGGGGATGCTGTCATGTGCGTATTAAATATGTTATATTCGGTGGTTTGAAATTTATTGGTCGGGATATCATAGGATGTCAGGGCAACACCAACATTCGTTTCACACCAACCACAGCATTGCCTATGTATATATTATATCTCTTTTTTTTCTTATCTGTAAAAGAAACTCCACTATTCATTAACGAGTACTGCTACAAAATAACATGAGTTTCTGAAAACAAAATATTTCGAAGAGATTGAGGGGGTAAATATAACCAGTTTGAAGGAAGGGTATTTCTGCGGTGAGTTTGACAATCTAGTCTGCGAGTTGATTGGCTTCGCAGTACAATGAGTTTACTTTCACGGATCTCAGCTGGGACAAGTATTTATGGCATTCTTCCATATTGTCATGTAAAGCCCGCGGGCTTTGGGTGAAACCATGATAACCTCCACAACTGGTAAACTATCAGTTTCAACGATGGAGCACAGATCACTTGCATTGTTTAGATCAGAAGATTTAAGCAAGTACAGAGGAGCTTCGCGCACAACTAGGGCTTCGACCATCTGAGTCGAGGATGCACATAGCAATTTCACAAATCTGGCTATCGGCAAGCCAATTGAATCACAACAAATCCTCAGTGATCGACCCCTCCAGAGCTCCGTCCAACCAAGAGCCATTGATGTTGAGCTTGAGAAACCCCCTGTCCTGTTAGTGATCAAGTAATTCTTTATGCGGAAATTCATGGTAAAAAAATCTTAGATTTTCATGATTTATGCGATAAGAGCGATGGAGATATACCTTTATCCATAGCTATAATTTGAGAAAATGATTATTGCAGAAATAAATAAATTGAAAAGACATGATTTCTCTCCCACAACCCACTTTAGTTTTAACATATTTTATGTGATGGAGGACAAAATACAATTTTTCTATTGTCTTAGTTGAATAGAGGGTTAGACTCTATATATACATGCTATCAATAAGTGCTTTCATTAGCACCTTCAATAGGTACCTTTCACCAAAACTTATTTTATCTTCAAAGTTGTATCTTTTCATAATTAGTACATTTTTTATAGCATTGAAAGATACTGAACTATTAATTAACAAAATCGCGTGGACCGTGGTCATACTAACACGTCCGGCAGGGTCCACTATACATGTAAGCTAAGTCAATCCATACCTCGTTTTCCTTTTCCAGATTCCACCTAATGAAGTTCTTGTTCCATGCGAGAACGGCCTCAATGATTAAAGACCAACTTGGGTTTGTGAGTGTAATTACCGTACTGGGTATTCTCCTATAAATCCGCAAACCCAAAGGTCACTGCATTCATCAACCAAGCTAAGCTAATCATGAATTCTTGCTTCATCATCTCCCTCTCTTTGTCCTTCTTCATTAACATTTTCATTACGGAAGCTGCACCCGATTACCTATTTCATGATTGCCCAAACACCGCCCTCTTCACCCCCAACTCCACCTACCAATCCAACCTCGACACCCTCATCGCTTCCCTCTCCTCCGCCGCCGCCAGTAGCACCAATGGCTTCGCCAATGCCACCACCGGCCAAAACCCTCCCGACCAGGCCTACGGGCTCTTCCTCTGCCGTGCTGACCTCGACACCCCCACGTGCAGCCGCTGCGTGGCTACCGGAAAAAAGGTTATCCTCGAAAGATGCCCGAACCAGCGAGTCTCCACAATCTGGTACGACCAGTGCATGTTGCGGTACTCGAACTGGTCCATCTTCTCGGCGACGG
Source organism: Corymbia calophylla (assembly GCA_014182845.1). Taxonomy (NCBI): domain Eukaryota; kingdom Viridiplantae; phylum Streptophyta; class Magnoliopsida; order Myrtales; family Myrtaceae; genus Corymbia; species Corymbia calophylla. The sequence continues at coordinate 43,874,713 of CM024697.1, read as the reverse complement.
AGCGATCGCCGAATCGGGTTTTGTACAACATCGAGAACGTCAGCGACCCAACCCCGTTCATGCAGCTGCTCGGAGAAACCCTTAATGACGTCGCCACAAGGGCTTCCGCTGGAGGAGCGGGGATGAAGGCCGCGGTGGCGGAGGTGAACTTCACGATCTCGCAGAAGCTGTATGCACTCGCGCAGTGTACGCCAGACTTGACGGCCTCAGACTGTGTCAAGTGCCTCCAGTTCGGGATCGCCAATCTGCCTCGGGGGAAGCAAGGCGGGAGGGTGCTCACCCCGAGCTGCAACGTGAGGTACCAGCTCTACCCCTTTTATAATGCCTCGGTGCTGCCGCTGCCGCCGCCTCCTCCTCCTGCTCAGGCGGCTCCACCTCCTGCTCTGGCGACCAGACCTAAAGGTACATGTGTGTTTACACAGATTTAACGGGGCGAGTGAGTTCGTCTGGCTTCTCAGAGTCTAACCAAATTTTCTATGTTGCTCCGAAAAGATAGTCTTACTTTTAACTTATGTCTTATTTCTTTTCCTCTCCCATCTCTCTCTCTCTCTCTCTTCTCTCTCTCTCTCTCTCTCTCTCAAACCGAACAACAACTCAATGCAAACAAACATAGGGCGTTGTTAAATAACATGTAAAAGGTGAGGAAAGAAATGCCATAATAATGCTGAATTTTGGAAATATCCTTCCTCGTGTCTTTCTCCATAAATAATATACATTTGGATCTTACTCTTACAAATTCTCTCAACATTGTTACTCGTAATGGGATGGATGATGGAAATATTTCATCTGTGTCTTTCGTCCATCGTCCATCTTATGAGATTAGATTATTTATATAACTATTGGTTAAAGGTTGTTTTTAATCGATCAATGGTTAATCCCCTATAAAATATTGGGGCACTCAAATGGAAATTAGCAAGAGAATGGATTTTGTGGGATGGACGGATTAGGGATGGATTACAGTTCAATTTCTTTAAGTGTACTTCTATTGTTTTTCTCTTACTTTCCCGTTCGCTCTGGCCTATGGTCCCAACTCCAGTTTCTAAAATCTCATCTAGCCATAATCCCATATACGGATGCTGCTAAGATATGGTTTGCTCATATGTAGGCAAAAGCAATGAAGCTATAGTGATAATCTTTGTGGTCGCCTTTCCTGTTGGTGAAAGCGTGGTGATTTTCTCCGTCGTTTGTTGCTTCTGTCGGAGGAATGCGACCCAGAAAAATGCAAGCGTCCAAGGAGATCAAAGCGGTACGAAATATGTACTGCCGCCATATAATTGGATAAAATGATAAACCATACGCGCACGATGTACTGTCCTCTGCTTTTGGTGAAATGACCGACTCGTGCTGTTTCATCGTGCAGGCCTACTTGAAATGACAAAGGTCGAGCCGTTGCAGTACGATTTGGCCACCATACGAGATGCCACGGACAATTTCTCTTGTCAAAACAAGTTGGGCAAAGGTGGATTCGGCGAAGTTTTCAAGGTATCGCTAGTCATTGTATTTAGAAGGTCATCAATGTCAAAAAACTTGAAGATCCTTAATTTGGTAGTTTTGAAAAGTCGTCGTCATAAGCTATCATGTGTACTTAGATGTCAAAATACTAACCTTTCAGGGTACACTTCCTAATGGACAACAAATAGCTGTGAAGAGATTATCTAAAAGCTCGGAACAAGGTATCGAAGAATTCAAAAACGAAGTCATATTGCTGCCGAAGCTTCAACATCGAAACATAGTGCAACTGCTTGGGTTCTGCTTGGAGGGTGAAGAAAAACTACTTGTCTACGAGTTAATGCCAAACAAAAGTCTTGACTACTTTTTATCTGGTACATTGTATTCTAATAAATTCCTAAGCCATTGCTTTCCATGTTGAGGCAAATATTTGATTAGCCTCTAATTAAGTTGAATGTTTCACTAGCTTTTGGAACCTAAAGTTATTTTCTCGCAAAAAATCCATTCAATAGGATTTATCAAGCAAAGATATCTGCATATTAATTGTGCATACATGTAGATCTTGAAAAGACAAGACAATTGGATTGGTGGACACGTTTCAAAATAGCATGTGGGATTGCTCGAGGAATGCTCTATCTACATGAGGACTCTCGACTTCGAATTGTCCATCGTGACCTGAAATTAGGCAATATCTTGTTGGATAGTGAAATGAACCCAAAGATTTCTGATTTTGGCATGGCAAGAATTTTCCAAGTTGATCAAACACAAGCATACACCAAAAGAATTGCAGGGACTTTGTAAGTATTGTTGTGCATTGTTCTCTACTTTTTATGCTTATGCTTATACTGCTGATGTATCATGGTTTGCAGCGGTTACATGTCACCTGAGTATGCAATGCGCGGGGAAATCTCCATGAAGTCCGATGTTTACAGTTTTGGTGTCCTACTTCTAGAGCTCATTAGTGGTAAGAAGAATAGTTCCTCTTACGAAGTAGACGAGGGTGAAGGTCTTGTTGTCTATGTAAGTTGCACGAATCGACTTCATGACTGAAATGAAAATTGTTGAACTAAGCAAATTCAACCTATTGAGAAATAATTTATGATGAATTGTTTTTAGGCCTGGAAAAATTGGAGACACGGGACACCGTTGGAAGTGTTAGATCCAACTTTTAGAGACACGAATTCAAGGGACGAAGCTCTTAGATGCCTCAAAATTGGTTTGCTGTGTGCTCAGGAAGATCCAAATCGAAGACCCACAATGGCGAACATAGTCCGGGAGTTGAGCAGCCACCCTTTTCCTCTTGAACTGCACCCCCAACAGCCGGCCTTCTTCCCCAGTGGGACAGAGAGACCCATGGAAGAGCTGGAATCGGACCAATCCTCCGGTAGGTCGATGCCATTCTCGACCTAGACATGGAAAGTTGTTTACATTAATATTTGCATGTGGTTTTACTGAATCGAGGAGTACAAGTTCTTCCTCGCCTAAGGCAATAAGTCAATCGAAACAATTAGAGTTACTCAATTGTCATGATTTTCTTAAGCTACTTTTCATTATATATGATAGCATATAATCTTTCGTACATAGTTCGCACCGCTTTTTTCTGTCAAATTTCTTTAGAAGTTGAGGTTCCGCAATGATACCTTTGCATCACCTGCCTATTTAATTGATTGTGATGGTCGGCGATTGACAATGATGAAAAAGGAAGCAACTTCACAAGAATCCTTTCGTTCATATTTCCTCATATGTCTGCACAATACATATATATATACTCGAGATCTTAGCCATGGCATACAAGGAGTTGAGCTAGTCGATTAGCTCCTTCATGGCTGGAACGTGCTCAAATTGTTTTAGTGTTGAGTAGCAAGATGGGATGAAGAGGGAGGGAGGGAGACTGCGAGATCATAGATCGATGACCAGATAAAGGTAAATTGAATAAACACGCGTTAATATTGTCGTAGCCTATGGAGGGTTGATGTACAAAGCAATGTATAATTCCATACCCTCGATTTATGGAAGCCTATTTCATATGCATATAATTAAATTATATGAATCTTTTATAGAACCTACTTAGCTTGTAAGTTCGAATAATTTCTAATGCATAAGGCCAAATAGGTGTCTGGCGTAAATTTTCACAAGAGAAGCAATGCGTAAAAGGTTACAATAATAAACATTTGCATCAAGAAAATTCTTTGTTAGAGCGTATATTGGAGTTTTTCTTTAAAATGGATCTAAATACTATCGTATGGTTTTATCTCTCGATTAAAAGAAAACATGAAACATACAATTGTGATATTTTTCGAATCACAATATGCATACATGCAATAGATCAAGCGCATAAAATAATATTAAGCAATAAGAAACATGAAAGCATAATGTGAGAAATAAATTGTCCTCGCTTGCTTCGTGATTTCGCGACATCTTTGCCTTTGTGTAATCGATTTTGTATAGGAAAAGCAATCAGGCTATGTATAGAATTTTCTTGAGAGTAAAATTTTTCTTTTCCTCAACCCTGTTTTAGTTTTAGATAGGATTGAGTAATAGAAGAATAAAGATTTGAGTCTCAAGACACGTGAGGCCTGACGTGTTATACGCACAACTTAAACCATGATAATAAGGAAGTTTTGCCTTCCAAATCCCCTAATATTGGCACTAATTGCCTGTTTTTAATTGGAATGAAATTAACATATATTGGTGTTAATATGTTCGTCGAAATATTATTTGACGGCTTCATAAAAAGAACTGTGTATGAATGGCTGATGGAACTATAACGATTTGCAATTAATATGATTTAATCATCTGAGTTTGGACAAGTTATTGGGGGAAACATGAATATGCTTCGTCTTCTCATATAAATGTGGATTTGAAGGGGTATATTCCGAAGCCCCTAAGAATTGTTTGAGATCAAAGGCATGTCTTTTGTTGGAAAAAGGAATTGGAAACACTTAACTTTTTTCTTTACATTCACACGCATTGCAAGCAATTGAAGTATTAGAACAGCTAAATATTGTCCGCCCTACAAAAGTAACATAGAAGTGTTAAAACAGCAAAAGATCACCTTCCTTATGGAGTTTATAAGTAAAAAGTACCTTTTTTACTGTCCGTTGAAACTTAAAATATCATTAAAATTCTAAATCATTGTTAAAAAAATTCTATATAAGCGAATCTATATGTTAATTATCATAAAGTATGAAATCTCATACGTTTAGTATTGAAAAAAGAGTCAAAACATGTATCCGACGACATTAATTTAAATAAAAAATAAAAACCAAACCGGTTATGCTACCGGTTATTAAAAATGAAAGCGACATATGCTATCCTTGATTTTATTGGTTCTGTTCTCCGACCCCAATTTGTTACGTCAAAGCGCTTCGACCTGGGCCACAAGAGTCCGTGTTGGAAAAAATCAACTTTCGAAGATTCTATTGTTTCTTTCGGCTATTGTCCCTATCTGCTCTAATCTCTATCATCCTGTATAAGATAATAAGGAAAAAGCCATAGGAAACCCCAAATTTTACTCACACATTTATCTTAAATTATTTTTTGTGACATCAAAAATCTCAAACTTATATCATTGTGAGACATTTAATCCAAACTGTTTTTTGTAATACTAAACCCCAAACTTATATCTGTGTGACATATATGACATAAACAATCCTAAATTTTTTTATGCGATACCAAATTTTTGAGTAAATATGTCACATTGATATAATTTTGAGTTTTTGTGTCAAGAAGTTTGGAGTAAATGTGTCACATTGCATAAGTTTGGAGTATATGTGTCATATAGATATAAGTTTAGAAGTTTTTATGTCACAAATTGTTTTTAAAAAAAATGTTACAATAGGCATAATTTAAGATTTATGGTCATTTTTACCCAAGATAATATTATATAATATACTCCAAACCTCCATAGCAATTGTTTAGAGGAGATACGAATGGCCTTTTAAAGGAAATATGATTCGACCAAAAAAAAAAAAAACAAAGACAAACGCGTTGTCACGGAAGTCTAGAACATTGATTGTGACAAAATTATGTCTAAGAAAACTTGGGGGAATATCACCAAAAACTTTAAACTATGCCTCTTGTGACAATTTTACCTTAAATTTTTTTTTTATGCCACCAAAAATCCCAAACTATGTCACTTATGACAATTTTACCCTGAACTTTTTTTTGTGCCATAAAAAATCCCAAACTATACCACTTATGACAAATTTACCCCAAACATTTTGGCTGAGGGACATTTTTGTCCTTTTCCATTTTCTTTTCTTTTCTTCTCCTGATAGAGGGAAGCCGACGATAGTCGCCTTGTTGGCATCGAAGTCTAGCGATGGTTGCCCTTGCCATCGTCGAAGTCGGGCGAGGGTTGCCTTGGTCCACCCTGGCGAGGGTGACCCTCGCCCAATGCTGGTGAGGGTAGCCCTTACTTGACTCAAGCGAAGGTCGCCCTCATCAGATCCAACGAGGGCAACCCTCACCGGCGCTAGGCAAGGGCGGCCCTCGCCTGACACCAGCGAGGCCCACTCTCACGTTGCCCAACCCAAGCAAGGGTGACCTTCACCTAAGTCAGGTGAGGGCGATCGCCAACATTGGGCGAGGGCCACCTGAGCCTCACCCAAGCCTCACCCGACTCCGACGCTAGCAAGGGTGGCCATCACCGGCTTGCCTCTGTCAGCCATGGCAGAGGGAAGGGAGGAGAAGGAAAAAAAAAAAAGAAAAAGAAAAAAAGAAAATAGAAAAGGATGAAAATGCCTTTCAGCCAAAAAAAATTGTAGTAAATTTGTCTAAAGTAGTATAGTTTAGGATTTTTGGAGGCGAAAAAAAAAAGGTTCAAAGTAAAATTATCACAAGTGATATAGTTCGGAATAAAATTATCACAAATGGTATAGTTTGGAGTTTTTGTTGGCACAAAAAAAAGTTTAATGTAAAATTGTCACAATGGGCATAGTTTAGGATTTTTGGTGGTATCTGTTTAGAAAACTTTGGGACTGCTTATACAGGGCTTGATATCATGATGGATCAAATGTAATAAATCTTTATAGAATATTGCAAAATGAAGGAAAATATATTTTATGGTGTTTTGTACTTGATCACATCCTAATATCCTAAATTTGCAAATTTTGATTTTTTTTAATTTTACAATATATGCTTATTGAGTTTAAGTGGGAAATGTCCGAATAATTTCCTTTTTGTTAGTTGTGTAGAAAGGAGCAACTAAAATCACCATATCTCAAACTAGGAGCGTTAATGATTCGATTTGGATTTCTAGGCAAACTGAAACATTTTGATGTATTCTTGCTCCAAAGCAAAATGCGACACGAACTTAATGTGAACCGAAAAAAACCACGGTTTGGATCAATTCGGATTGTTTTTCGATTTTCGTCTTCTTTATTTTTTTTGCGCTTCTTCTTCCACTTGCACCCTCTCTTTCCCGAATTGGCCCAGCAAGATGGTCACGTTGTCGCCGACCTCGCTGTTCCCCCCCCCCGCTGTAGCCGCAAGCTTCCCCAGGTACGAGGAGGTGGTAGCGGCTGAGAAGTCCAATGCGGCGGTGTAGCTGGAGGGGATGGCAGAGAAGAAGCCAAGGGCTGAGAAGAAGCTCCCGAAGGAGGGGGCCGGCAACAGGAAGAAGTGGGCGAAGAGGAGCGTCGAGACGTACAAGATCTCCATCTTCAAGGTGCTGAAGCAGGTTAGGACATTGGCATCTCAAGCAAGGCCATGGGTATCATGGACAGCTTCATCAATGATCTTCGATAACCTGGCCTAGGAGTTGCCCTGGCTCGTGCACTACAACAAGGAGCTGCCCATCACCTCCTGGGAAACGAGAGTGCAAAGATAGAAGGAGAGAACAAAGCAAAAAGAGGCCCGCGGGGGGAGGTGGGGAGAGAAGTGAGTAAGAGGAAAGCAACAGTGAATTAGTGAGGGTGAGGGAAGAAAAGAAAAAAGAAACCAAAATTCGATTTGATCCGAACCAAATTATCAACTATCCAAATTCCTTTATTTATTATCCAAACCAAAATTGGAACCAAATAAAAAATACACGAGTTTTCAGTTTGGCTCGGTTTCAATTTTGTTTTTTAGTTCAGTTTTTGACACCCTTATTTCAAATGGTATAAGTGTTCAACAAAAAAAAGATGGTACAAGTGACTCTGTATGAAGAAGAGAAAAAGACCAAGCAAAAATGAAAAATGGATAATGATACAAATGGTTCATAAATTTTGGGCTAATGTTTAATGTGGTATTTGAATTTTTAATTTATTTAATATGATTTCTGAACAACACTAAATATTTTTTTATAATTTAGTGATTAAATTAAATATGTGCCAAAAGTTCAAAAACCACATTACATATTGAGTTAAAGTTTGGCAACTATATTGAACAAATTAAAAGTGCAAAATGAAATTGGGTATTAGATTAAAATTCAATGATCATTTTTATAATAACAGAAAAAGAATAGATAGCCACTATTTTTGGGAAATCAAGAAAGCCAATATTTTTTTGACCTTTTCTTCCCATTTGGGGAAGATACTGGTGGACGTAATGGATGATAATTCCACACTTGTCCTTCTAAATAAGGATGCTTGGTTTCCATGCAATCCAGCTTTCATCGAGGAATTAGGAGTCAGAACAAAGGGACTAGTTCTCAATTTATTGAACCGAGAACCAAACTACATGGTCTTGGTGTTGGACTAAGTGGTTCGGTCTAATTCTTGGATGAGCCAATGAAACCATTGGCATATTCTTTTTTTTTTTTCAAAAGCATGTAGTCCCATATGTAAAAGCACTAATTTGGAAGACATGATGAAGATCCATATCTAAATTGGCTTTGTTGAAAAATAGGCTATTGTGGAAAGAATTGAGTAAAGGAAACAGAAGAAGGAATGTGTAGTAATCTTTTGGTGTTTGTATTTTTGTCTGTACTTTGCACAATTACAAAGGCTCTACTTATAGACTTTCACAAGAAGAACAATGTCTACAATTAAGGAGATTTTGAAAGGAAACACAATTCATCGATTGAAAATCGATGTAGTGATTTGTTGATGCTTGATTTGTGGGGATTTGGTTCTATCAATTTGTTTCTTTCTTTGGTGGAGATTGTGTTGCGGGTTTCCTTCTTTTGCTTGATTCTTCCAATCTTCCTTCTTTGGTGTTACCATCTTTAGTGGAGCCAGAATATTGCTGATTGCTTGATTGTTGCAGATTTCGTGATTGTCGGTGATTGATTGATTCTCTTAACATCCCCCCGCAAGCTGACTTGGCAGAGTGGACAGTCAACTTGGTTCGAAGCATCCGAAATCTAGCTGATGAGAGTCCTTTGGTGAAAATGTCGGCTGGTTGATCGACAGTTGAAATATAATGAATTGAGAGTTGACGACGTGCCAAGCGCTCCCGAATAAAATGAAAATCAATCTCCACATGCTTTGTGCGGGCATGGAAAATCGGGTTTGCAGTGAGATATATGGCTGAAAGATTGTCACACTAGAGTGCAAGCGGATGTGAAGGTAGTGCCCGAAGATCACATAGCAAAAACTCTATCCAAATGAGTTTAGCTGTAGTGTCTGCTAGGCTTTTGTATTCTACTTCGGTGCTAGAGCGAGCAATTGTTCGTGTTTGCGCGAACTCCAAGAAATAAGGTTGGAACCAAGGAAGATGTAGAAGCCACCAACTGAGCATCGATCATCACGATCACTGGCCCAGCTTGCGTCGGAAAATGCATGGAGAGCAGTGGAGGATGAACGGTTAAAATGCAGCCCATGATGTGGAGTGTCAACAAGATAACGCAAAATCCGTTTCACAGCTTGCCAATGCATAGAGGTGGGAGCATGAAGGAACTGACAGGCGGTGTTTACAGAGTAAGCTATATCTGGGCGTGTGAGGGTGAGGTATTGAAGAGCTCCAACAGTGCTACGATAAAGTGTAGGATCAGGCATAGGATCACTCGAGTGAGCGGATAATGGTTCATCAGTGGTACAAGGAGTAGGAGCAGCTCTAGCTTCAGTCATTTTGAACCTCTGCAGGATCTCTTTTGTAAACTTGGCTTGATTGAGTAAAAGGCCAGTGGAAGTGTATTGGACTTCCATTCCCAAAAAATAATGAAGGGGTCCAAGGTCTTTGATAGCAAATTCACCTTGGAGGGAGTTAAGTAAGGATTGTAGAGGAGCCTGAGATGACCCTGTGAGGATAATATCGTCCACATAGACAAGCAGAAAAATGCCATAATGTGGAGTATGCATAATAAAAAGAGAAGAGTCCGCAGTAGATACGTGAAAACCCGATTTTAGCGAGATATGAAGGCGAGCCGTTGGTACCATGCGCGTGGTGCCTGCTTTAAGCCATACAGAGAGCGTCGAAGATGGTAGACGTGAGTTGGTCGTTGGGGATCAACAAATCCTTGTGGTTGTGTCATGTAGACTTCTTCAGATAAGTGGCCATGAAGGAACGCATTGGATACATCTAGTTGGCGGATGGGCCAGCCTCGAGAGTAAGCTACCGCAAGTATTGTGCGAATTGTGACTGGCTTAGCGACAGGGCTGAACGTCTCTGTATAGTCAATCCTTGGTTGTTGGTGATAGCCTTTGGCAACTAGTCGAGCCTTGTACCTTTCAAGTGAGCCATCAGACCTAAGCTTGATTTTGTAAATCCATTTGCAACCGATGGAGCGGATATGAGAAGGTGCTGGTACAAGTTCCCAAGTTCCATTGTTGATTAAGGTATCATATTCTACCGCCATAGCTGCACGCCAATTTGGATCTCGAGAAGCTTGTGTGAAACAAGTAGGCTCGACAAGAGCCTGTGTACCTGCAGTCAAAGCATAAGTTTGATTCTTTGTGAGGACTCATTGGTGAATCGTGCCATCTCTCAACTGAGTGACCATGGGATGTGTTGGGGCCAAAGTTTCCGAAGCAAAGAAGTTGGAAGTGTCGGGCTCCGAAGTTGGAAGTGTTAGGCTCCGAAGTTGTGAAGGTAGCTACAAATGACATTGGTGAGGTGGATGGTGAGGATCCAGAGTCAAGATCTACTACTGCAGACATGGAGTGCCGTTCAGAGTCGTTCGTTGGTGGTAGAGGCTGGGCCAACGGCGAAAGAGACAGAACTACACTTGTAGGTGGAGAAGCAGAGCACGGCGGTGAAGATGGTGGATCACCGAATGGGAATGTGTGTTCATCGCGCATCATTTGCAAGGTAGATCTTGCCGGTTTGTGGGCGATAATGCGATAGCCTTTATACCCTGAAGGATAGCCAAGAAAGATGCAACGTTGTGATATTGGGGTAAGTTTATGAGTGGCATAGGGCCGTAAATATGGAAAAACTGCGCACCCAAAAACTTTGAGATGTGAAATTTCTGGTGGCATTTGGAACAATGTCTGCCAGGGTGTGTGATTGTTGAGGAGAGGAGTCGGTGTTCTGTTTATTAGATGCACTACCATTTCAAAAGCATATTCCCAAAATTGATAGGGAACTGAAGCATGGGACATAAGAGCTAGACCTGTCTCAACAATGTGGCGGTGTTTGCGTTCAGGAGCGCCATTTTGGAATGGAGCATATGGGCACGATACTCGTTGATGAATACCATTTTGGAGGAGATAATTTCACATTTCAATAGAGCGATGAAATTCCGATGCGCCATCTCATTGAATTGTCTTAAGTTTATGCTGCAGTTGAGTTTCTGCAAATCTGTGAAATGCCTTAAAAATTTCTGCAAATTGGTCACGAGTGGTGAAAGGATAATACCAAGTGAATCGAGAATGATTGTCGATAAAACAAACATAATATTTATATCCTGAAACAGAAGTGATAGGGGATGGTCCCTAGACATCAAAATGAACAAGTTCAAGAGGGAATTTAGCTCTAGAAAGGGATAGGGGGTGGGGTTGTCGTTTACTCTTGCTAAGAGCACAAGCCGTACACTGGGAGGGAGATGACTTAGAAAATTTTGTTTGTGTGGATTGAAGCAAACGAGATACTCGATCAGATGACGCATGACCTAGGCGTTGATGCCATAAGTTGAAGGAACTAAGGAAGGTTGACGGAGGCTCATCAGAGGTGGAGACTCGATATAAGCCATTCTCAATATGACCTTGGAGGAATACTTGACCAATATGAACACACAGAGCAACAAATGAGGTGGGGTAAAATAAGAAGATGCAATTGTTATTGCGTGAAAATTTAGAAACTGAAAGTAGATTTTTTGTAATATGAGGAACAACTAAGACATCTAAGAGACGAAATTGTGGACCTGTTTTGGGCACGAATGTACCTGTGTGAGTGATGGGAAGGGAAACTCCATCACCCATAGTCAATTGTTGATTCCCAGTGTATGGAGTGACCTGGGAGAGGCCGGAAATACTATTAGTGATGTGGTGGGTGGCTCCAGAATCTAGATACCAAGACTGAATATCCATTGCAGAAGGTGGATTGGTAGGTGATGCATAATAGGCTACGGGTTGAGCAATTCTGGTTGGGACTGAATAATGTGCCTGAGGTGGTGCCGGTGGAATAAACTGGGGATTAAACCGCTGCTTGCAAGTGTTTTCTTGGTGGCCTTGTCATCGGCATATTTGACAAAATGGACCTGAATTTTGACGCTTTTCACCTCCACCAAACGGCCGGTAGTTGGATGCCCTTATTTGTGTCGACAAAATTGGACTAGTTCTGGATGGGCTTGCATTTATTAGGCTGAATTTTTGAGTTTCGCCTTTAGATTGTGAAGACGTGAGTCTTGATTGGTGAGAAACAAAAGCAGCAGGTGGAGGGGTATTGGAAGCCATTTTGTTGAGTTCCAATCTTCCTTCATGTTGAAGTAGCAAACCATGAAGGGCGTCACGTGAGTGCTCCTAATTGAGAGACGACATAAATTGCCGTGTCTAAACTAGAAAATTTTGGTCCAAGACCACGAAAGATGTGTGTGTGGTACTCGTTTGCTGATAGGGGTTCTCCAATGGTGGCTAATTGATCTGCGATGGTGGCTGCCTCGTGAAGAAATTATGTTATTGTGTGGCTTTCTTTTGTAATGAATTGAAATTAAAGTCGCAAAGCTGACACTCGTGCTATTGATTGTGCAGCGTAGGAGTCAGAGAGGTATCTCCAAATGGTTGCTGCAGAGGTGTGGTTTGTCAATTGAGCGACAACAGGGGAGGTGGATGAATTGAGAATCCACCCCATCGCGATCGAGTCACGGATTCGCCATGCCTTGTATTCGGGATTGGGCACAAGTGAGCCATTATTGGATTCATGTAGAATGTGTTGCAGAGGAGCTGGTTCTGAGCCATCAAGAATGAGATAGGAGATTTCTTTGCAAGAAGATATGGGGTAATTTGGGCTTTCAGATTTGGTAGTTTTGCCCAGTGAGTTTTTCTCCTATGGTGGGTGGGGAGTGAAGATTGGGTGTCGAATTTGGAGCTGTAAGATGTGAGAGGGCAACGGTATTGGTTATTTCTGAGGATAACGAAGTTGTGTTATTGTTGGATCGAGTGCTTTTGCTAGAAGGCTCTAATGTCATGTTGAAAAATAGGATATTGTGGAAAGAATTGAGTAAAGGAAACAGAAGAAGGAATGTGTAGTAATCTTTTGGTGTTTGTATTTTTGTCTGTACTTTGCACAATTACAAAGGCTCTACTTATAGACTTTCAGAAGAAGAACGATGTCTACAATTAAGGAGATTTTGAAAGGAAACACAATTCATCGATTGAAAATCGATATAGTGATTTGTTGATGCTTGATTTGTGGGGATTTGGTTCTATCAATTTGTTTCTTTCTTTGGTGAAGATTGTGTTGCGGGTTTCCTTCTTTTGCTTGATTATTCCAATCTTCCTTCTTTGGTGTTACCATCTTTAGTGGAGCCAGAATATTGTTGATTGCCTGATTGTTGCAGATTTCGTGATTGTCGGTGATTGATTGATTCTCTTAACAGGCTTTATTATTTGCGGAAGAGAACTCAGATCGTCTTTGGCCGTTCGTTGTTTTGAGAAGTGCACGAGCAAGACCAAACATGAGTATGCAAAATCTCTTCGAGTCACTCTAGAATGGTTAAAGGTGGCAAGTCAAGCAACCACGCAGGCTAATGCACACGCACAAAGCAAGATTTGTAATGAGAAGACACATGCTAGAAAACAATAAGATAACTTGCAATGATAGCAACCAGAAGACACTCTCTTGAAAAGGCAGCGAGAAGTAAAGCAATAATAGAAAGGGCTTAGGGCTTTGTAGCTTTTACAAATTCGTAAAAAGTAAAATAATAATAATAATAATAATCGGTTCGGGTGGTTCGGGAGGGTGGTTTCATGCATGGAACCAGGAACCAAATTGAAAAAAAAATCATCGGTTCCCATTTTTGGGAATTGGGAACTTGACCAGTGCCCTAGGAATTTTTTTATTTTTTGAATTTTTTTGAATGATTCGGACAGGATCAAGAGACCCGGATCGGACTAGCAACGGGCCAGCCGTTAAGCCTACATGAATTTCTGATTAACATAGCCCATAAAAATGTAGATCAGCCCATTTCCTTTTCGTATTTTTAGCCCAGTCACCTCCAGCCCACACCAAAAATCAGCCCAACTCTCAAATGGACTTAGCCCACAAAACGCAGCTCATTTCCTTGTCCCTTTTTCTAATTTTGGCCTTTTCTCTTTTTTTGTCTTTTTCTGCTTTTGTCTTCTTCTATCCCATCCTCTCTTCTGCGTTTCTTTCTCTCGAATCCTGCTCCCTGCGGCTTTCCTTCACTCTAGCTCCTCACCCGAACTGACGGCACCGATTGGCGACCGGGCCATCACTGAACCACCACCCAGCGTCAACCCCGGCCTACGCGACCAAGAGCAAGTGGCGCAGTTGCCTCCTGCGATCCGACTAACTTGATTCCGATTCGGAAACAAGATAGATCCTCATCCTTCCATCAATCGAAATAAACGACGAGGAAATGTCAATTAAGGGTGTATTTAGCAACGATTCTACTCCTAAGAACAATTTCTAATTAGAAATGATTTTTTTTTATTCTATTCTCAAGAACAATTTTTGAGTGTATAAGGTGTTTGATAAACTATTTAAAATTTTTATTCTGAAAATAGAAATGCATTTGGTAAAATTTTTTGATTTTTTGATTCTTTTAATTTTTAATACTTTTTGTTATAATTTTCTTTTTTTTCTTTTTCTCTTTTCTCCCTTTCTTCCTCTTAGCCACCGCCACCGATGGTGGCTGGTGAGCGGCCGGGCGAGGTCCGGCGAGCTCACAGGAGGCTTGCCTAGCCACTGGCGAGGCTCACCTCCCCAGATCTGGGCGAGGCGAGGCGAGCTTGCCGGACCTCGCCTTGGCCTAGCGAGGCTCTAGCCACTCGCCAACAGCAGCCCAGGGGTGGTAATGGGGTGGTGATGGGGTGGGAGGAGGAAGAAGAAGAAGAAAGAGAAGGGAAAAAAAGACGAAAGAAAAGAGAGAAAGAAAACTGATTCTCAAAATTTTTTTTTTTTTTGGTAAAGGTAAGTATTATATATGATTTTCGACCATACAATTTACAAGGGGTGAAACTCGGCACCATCCTCACTCAATGAGACAAGCTGTCATTAGAGTGAGGAGGGGCCGAGTTCACAAGGAGAACAAAAATACATCAAAGGACAAAAGGGGCTGCTCATGGCAACCCTCTACAAACTTTAGTAAAAAATGTTAGGGTCGATACCCTAACTACATTGTAAACTTCTATTCCTAGTGGTATCAGTAACCCTTTTGAAAGCCAACGCTTTATCTTGGACCGCCTTGATGAGGTGCTTTTGCATAGAAGGCACAAAGAGATTAGAAGCCGGAAGATAAGGTCATTCCGGTTTTCCATATTATGTAACATAATGTACCAAAAGAAAACTTGACAATATCAACATAGAAGCCATGCCCAGTTAGAGAATTGCTGATCCACTGAATGTTTTGAAGCCAAGGTCGGTTGGACCACGGTAAGTTGCATTTTACTACGCAAAAGGTAGCCAACGACTTGGGAATGTGACAGTCAAAGAATAAGTGCTCTATGGAATCCGGCCTCGACTTGCAGAATGCACATCGAGCATCTGTCATTCTACCATAAGACATGAGCAATACCTGGGTTGGGAGTCGATTACAAGAGATGAGCCATAGAAGAAATTGATGACGAGGGACAATCGCCTTGTCCCATACAAATGCGGCCCATGTAACCGGTGCACCTCTCACCCTAATGGTATCCCAAGCGGATGCAATAGAAAACCATCCAGATACATGCATTGTCCATTGAAAAATATCAGAGGAGCTTGATAAATTAGGAAGCATAACCTGATAAGTCGAAGTTCCTCCCGTATCTTTGCGGCCATTGATGGAGAATAGGTCCGCCACCACCGCTTCCCTTCGGAGAGGCGAGCGGTAAATTCGATTGTTGGAGAATAGCGAGCTTAGGCGGCCTATCTCCGACCAGGGATCGAACCAAAGAGATGTGGATAATCCATCACCAATCTTCCATCTGAAATAAGGTTGGACTTCTCCCCGCAAGCTAAGTAGCTTCCGCCATGCCCAAGAGCAGTAGGTTGGTGCAGTTGCATTCCAGAAGTTCACCATTTTGAGGTAGTTTGAGTGAATCCACTTGCACCATAAGGACTCCTTGTCTGTGAAGAGGATCCATATGTGTTTAAGCATGACGGCTTTATTGTTGTCTCGGATTCTTCGAATACCTAGTCCCCCTTCTTGCTTGGGCATACACACATCGTCCCATGACACCTTTGCACCTCCCACTCCAAGGCCTGGGCCTTTCCGTAAGAATTGGCGGCAAATTTGCTCTATCTTTGCAACAATAGATGCAGGAAGTCAAAAGATAGAGGCCCAGTATACTTGTATGGCATATAGGACAGACTTAATCAATTGTAGCCTACCCGCAAAGGAAAGAAATCTATGTGTCCGGGACTCGGACTGCAGCCATTAGAAGACTTACCAGGGCGGTGCAATCCGCTTTGCTAAGTCTTGCAGTGATAATGGGGACGCCCAAGTATCTGACAGGGAGAGATCCCATCTTAAAGTTCAGAATTTGCAGGATGTGATCCTTCAACTCCTCCGATCCACCCGAGATGAATACTTCGCTTTTGTTGTTGTTGGGGATGAGTCCACTCCAAAGGGAGAACATATCCAGGCCTTCCTTCATACAAGCAACCGAAGGCTCTCTACCTTCAGTAAAGATGAAGACATCGTCCGCGAAGAATAAGTGTGTTAAGCGAGTGTGTTTGCATCTCCAATAAAACTAGAATTCTGTACGTCTGGCTTGAGCTTCCAATATACCGGAGAGTACCTCCATGGACGATTCTCAAAATTGTTCCTGGGAGCGAAAAACAACTTTTTTTTGCTTCTCGATTCTATTCCAAATCTATTCACCAAAACAAAAAAATTTACCAAACGAATTTTTATTCCAAATCTGCTCTCGGAAACAAAAGAACAATCAGTTGTTCCCGGGAGTGTTAACAAACAGGCCGTAAGCAACCACGAACTAAGGATACACCAAATAACAACCAGCATTATGAAAGCAAAGCAAAAACCGGAGTAAACATTCACAGATCTAACCGAGACATTTTCACAAATAGTCGGCATGTGCTAGCATACCTTAAGGTTTCCGTTCCATCCGGGGCTCGAACGCGTGCCGAAGTTCTAGACGCACAATGTAAGGAGGGGGGCGGGTTTACGGATGCAAAATACACGGGTGATGAGGGCCGGAGCCTGCAGTAGCCGGATGGCTGCTAGCTCCGGCCCGGCATGTGCAGACAAGGCAAAAACAAACTACAAAAAGGGCCTACCAGTTCAGCTTGAGGATGCGGGCTGAGGGGCCTTTGGGCGAAGCTCGTGCGCGGCCGAGAGATCGCGCACGAGAGAATGCGGGCTGAGGGTCTCTCCCTCTGGCCCCTTCTTCTTCGCTCCCAGACGTGAGCATCCATAAGAGAAGGAGCCTCGGACATGGGCTGGGCCTTCTTCTTTCAAGTTCAGATGGCTAATGGTGAGAAAAAACAAAAGAAATGGACTCAATGAGACATAAAAGGAAAAGGGCCGAAGTAGAAGAATCTTGGGATGCCGAAAATTTATTAGAATGAGTGGGTCGGACATGCCCACCGCTCGACTTCATTTCATTTTCATTTTTCATTTTATTTTATTTTATTTTTGACTTTTCATCTTTATATATATCTTTTATATATCTCTGCAAAATAAATGGATATTTAAAAGGTGTCGGCAAAAATTCGAGTGTCAACAATGACCATCCCTTGCTGTTTGGTTTTGCAGGTGTGAATGGAATTACAAAAGCTGAGTCCCTACAGTACGATTTAGCCACCATACAAGCCGCCATAGGCCATTTCTCTCATCAAAACAAATTGGGTGAGGGCAGATTCAATGAAGTTTTCCAGGTATTATCAATCAAGGAAAAATTGACAATGCTTTATTAAAATATTTGAATGTCTTGGACAGTTGTCATGTTAAGTTGTGGTTACAAGCTATACATGCGTATTCAAACAATCAACTTAACAAATTTTAGGGTAGGCTTCCGAATGGACAAGAAATAGATGTGAAGAGGTTATCTAAAAGCTCTACACAAGGTGTTGGAGAAATCAAGAATGAGGTTGTTTTAGTAAAGAAGCTTCAACATCAAAACCTTGTGCAGCTGCTAGGGTTTAGCTTAGAGGGAGAAGAGAAGATACTTGTTTATGAGTTTGTGCGGAACAAAATTCTTGACTACTTTTTATTTGGTATGTCACACACTTCAAAAGGCTCTTAAGTTGTCATTTTCCATGTGTAAGAAACTCAATATGTGATTAGCATAAACTTAGAGTTGAGACTCTCACAAGCTTATGGGGAATATGATGAAAGTTCTTTGGGGATTTATCAACTTAGAATAATTGGGCTCTAATTACGTAATAACGGTTGTGTAGTCCTAATAAGAGAAGGCAGTTGAATTGGTTTAAATGTTACAAGATAATATCTGGAATTGCTTGAGGAATGCTTTATCTGCACGAAGATTCCAGATTCCAATTCATTCATTGTGATCTAAAACCAAGCAATGCCCTCTTAGACAGTGATATAGACCCAAAGATTTCAAATTTCGGTATGGCTAGGTTTTTCGGGGTTGATCAGACTAGGATAAACACTAACAAAATGGTGGGGACCTTGTGATTTCCTGTGAATCTCTGTTACATGGATGGCCGTGTGAATCGCGTTCCATTCCTCGTACAGTAAGGTAGAGAGCACCAAGACAATTTGAACCACTTTCGGTGTATTTGCAACATCTTCACATCAAGAAAGTGAAGCAGAGGAAGAAACAAAACTTAAGAATGTGGAAACACTTTATAGCCCGTTCAAATCTCCCGTGCACTTTTGCATGGGAAGTTCCCAAGTGCGTTGTCAACCATTGGATTGAAGTGATTTTGAACGTCAACTGTCCGATCAAAGTGTCCTCGCCTCATGCTTTCTGCTCCTGTAAAAATTGCACCGGGTTCGACGAAGCCAACTTCCTGTTGGATTACTGGATTGTAATCAAGATCTGTGCTTCAGAATTTCTAGAGCAGTTTTAGTTCTTTTTCCTGGTACGAATCATGTCATTCCTGCTCGGATACATCTATTTTAACGATCTCTCGTGCTCTTGTTCGAGTTGAAGCCAAGTCCATTGATTAGAATTTCCAAGCCTGGTGACAAAGGGTGGCCTTCGTTAACACAATACTAACCGAAGCGCCAAGCGAAGCTGAAGCCAAGTCCATTAAACTGAACTTGCAATCCCAATGGCAAGTCAACGTACATGTGGCCCGGTCCAACTTAATTTAATTCGATTAAGCATTTAACAGTACTTATCTATTGCATATATTGGCATATTGTTGTACCTACTTTTCCAAACGCATTGGCCTCCACCTGCTTAATAAATATGGTCCACAAATATATCTAGGGATATCGATGGACCTATGGAGGTGCAAGGGCCCAAGGGCTCGTGTTGGCCCAGCCCCCCTTAG
The DNA here is from genome assembly GCA_014182845.1 of Corymbia calophylla. Classification (NCBI taxonomy): domain Eukaryota; kingdom Viridiplantae; phylum Streptophyta; class Magnoliopsida; order Myrtales; family Myrtaceae; genus Corymbia; species Corymbia calophylla. The sequence goes on along the minus strand of CM024697.1, from coordinate 43,855,303 downwards.
GGCCCCAAATTTCCCTTAAATTAAGGGAGAAAAATACATATTTCATTAACAATGGGCAAAATAAAGTCTCGAATGATACCTTCTATTTAATAGCCAGCAGAGTGGGTTTTTAAAGTAGATATGTTCAGTTATAAACCACGAACAACTAGGGGTGAGCGGTTAGGGTTCCTTCTGAGTTCCGCTAACCTAACCTACCCTTCTACAAGTTTCTCATTTTTTGGAACTTGGAACCTACCCATCGGAACATGGAACCTAGAACCTATCCTATTACAGGTTTCAGGGTCAATTCCAGGTTCCAAAGATTTTTTTTTTTTTTTTTTTTTTCATCTTTAGTTAGGCAACATGAAAATAAACACAATAATAAAAATAAATAATGATTTTATTATTGATTGCCTAAGAATGAGTGTCTATATGCACCTATCGAATAGTATTAAGGAAATTTTGTGATTTTAATGCATTGGTTACTCTTGTATTATATAGAATCATTATTTTAAAAGAAACAATTGGAGTTTCCACTAGTTTGATAGTCTATGAAAATAAAATTCTCAATCATAAAATAGAAGTTTAGATTAGTGGTTTCGAATTATACACTTATCATCAAGCATTATGTAATACCTTAGAATCGCATGAAGACATAGATTAAGAAAAACATAAAAACTTGTACTAGGTTCTAGATTCCGGGTTACAAATTACAGGTTCCACCAATCGAAAACCTAAAACTTACCCTTGGGGACAGGTTCTCCAAATTTTGGAACCTAGAACCTACCCTGCATATCTTAGAACCTGGAACCTATAGGTTCCCACCAGTGCGGTTCTCAAGTTTCAGGTTCTGCCTTGAAACCATGCTTACCCCTATGAACAATGAATATCGCCCCATAAAGAATAGAAAATTTAGATAATAGGAGAAGATGAGTGTGGTTGAGTTTGTTTCTTCGACGAGTGTGGTTGAGTTTGTTTCTTCGAGATCATTATGTTCTTTGTCCGCCAATGTATACTACTTCTAGTGTACTATCGAAATTCATTGCGCCAACAGTCATATGGGAATATCCCCAAAAATCAATATGGGATACTATTTTCTTTGAGTAACTGTGATGTATTGGTTGCTTGTGTGAAGGAACCATTAGGGAAATTACCAAAAAAAGTTATAAACTTATTATATGTATGCTAATTCAATCCTAAATGTTTTTATTTGGTCAATCTAGTTCTAAATATTTTAATAATTTGTCAATGGTCTTCTTATTTAATTTTGGTTAGAAATTGTTGACGTAACCATTTAGCCAACGTTGCTGGTTGTACTACGTGATACAACCGACCATAAAGTTGACAACTTTTGTAATTCTTTTTTAAATTTCCTGAATTTGTTTTCCTTTTTCTCCTTTTTTTTTTCTTTCCTTTTTTTTTTCTTATTCCCTCCACGGATTGCCATCCTAGGTGATTGTACAAATCTTTCTCTTGGGATCAATACATGAATTAGAGAATAGCTACTGGCTAGAGACGGGTACATTTCTTCAAACCATGGCTGTACAAGCTACTACGATACATCTCAGAACCATTTCCTAAACCTCTGTACATCTATTATTCGCAGCTTGTTCGTTCTAATAGGTATGTATTGTGAAACAGGCGACTTGTTTTTAGGCCATTTGTGAAAGCATCTTGTCACACTAATTATTCATCTCAATATCTTTTCATCCTGGAAATTAAAATATTTGCCTCGACATAAAAAATTATAGCAATTGTGCCCAAATTTAGCTGTGACCTGCGATTTGCAGCGCTTAATACCTCCTAGTTAGATTAAGGGTGCGTTTGTTTTAATGAAAGTAGTTTTTTGGAAAGTGTTTTCCGGATTTTCCGCTGTTTGTTTTTCCAAAAACGATTTGGTCAATGGAAAATACTTTTCAGTCAACATAAATATTATGTATTATTTTAAAAAATGAATTCCTATGCATGGGAAGGGGAAAACACTTTCCCTCTTTATGAGGTCTTTAGGTCATTCTTTTTTTGTTAGTTCAAATGTTATTCAATCATTTTCCAAATGCGATCCAAACGCCTGAAAACATTTTCAATCACATATCATCAAATACAAGAAAACTAATCATTTTCATGAAAAATAATTTCCAAAAATGGTACGATTTCCACGAAACAAACGCACCCTAAGTGTGGTTGCAAATGAACCTTCTCTCACGCGTCAACTACTATTATTATTATTTCCCTTATTTTTTGCTACCAATTTATTGTCCACTAGGGAGTTAAATAAGGGATGGATGCCGCTCAACCATGGGCCGACGTTTGGAAGCCTTATCTTTGATGTGAGATGAGAGGGACAAAAGGAACCACCGAGCAAACAAGTAGACTCCTATGGAGCTGCCAATTTTGAAAACTGAGGAAGGAAGAAAAATGTTCATTTCAATCTTAAATCCATTATACAAATATGGACATGAGTAAACCTTTTAACTGCTTTATTTGAACTCTAGAACGTAATACACGGGGTAATCCCACCTTGATAGGGAAGAAAAATAAGGATGCGAAGTATGCGACACGACACATTAAAATAAAGAATGTAATCAGATTGGGCATTCTCGTTGGCCACTGATGACTCCCGAAGGTGAAAACATCCTCAAAAGAGATGGGCAAAGCGTTGATGAAGACCTTGACTTAGTCGATCACTTTTAAAGTCTTTGCTCCCTGTCCTTTCCATTTAATTTTCCAGGGAGAAAAGAGCGAAGACTTTACTTGCTTGATCAAAAATAACTTACGTAATTAGCTGAGCGGTCGGTCAACCGCTTCGTCAAATATGCTATAGGTCCATGTCCGATTTCACATGAAATCATAAACGTGAAGGAGTAAAAAAAAATCAAGAAAATTACAAATTTCTAAAATTTCTAAAAACGTAATTAGTTGCAAGGTTAAATACTGTGTTAGTTATTAAGTGTAATTGGGTCTTAGGGAATATTGAATATGTTTGAATAACTCGAGTATAGTTATAATTTTCGTTGTATCACTTGATCTATAGTAGAATTTTTATTGCTCTCCTCATGGACATAGTTGAAATTGATCGAATCATATAAATTTGATGTCTGATTTATTTGCTTGATTAATTTATTTTACTATTCAATTGCTTGTTTCCGCAACACATTTAATATTATCCTAGTTATTCCCAAGCTTCGCAGGTTGTTGACTTAAACTTTTAAGTAAACGTAGATATGAGTGGATATATCATTGATGGGCTTGGATTTCACCTTTCTCTTGAAGATCTCTCTGAATATTTACATAAAGAGCCTAGTTGGAACAAAGGAAAACATTATCAACAGATTTTTCACTTATTCAAATTGATTGTTTTCTCAATAAAAATTCGTACCACACTCGTCCTTTTGTCAATCTCATTTATCTTTTATATTTTCCCAATCTAATATGTTATAAACTCAAAAAAAATAAAAAATTGAACCTTCATTTAGAACAGAGCTTGCGAAATCGAGAATTGCCAAGATTAGACTGTCTGTGAAGTCGCCCCCTAAAGCAAAATCCATCGTGATCCTCCTTGGTTCGCTCAATGCCAGAGAGTCCATCTACAGTTTCGAAAAATCGCTCTCAATCAGTTGGGTTATCTGCGTGCCAAGGTGATCTTTGATTCTCTCATTCAGGAACTAGCTAAAGGAGTGGGTGGGACCAATCCTCCGCTCCACAAATGGTCTTAGGTTTTTGGTTTCTATACGAGTGGTCTAGAAACTGCACATCCATCGTAAAGTTGCAGAAGACTTTTCGATGGAGTCACGGCAAGCAAGTGCAAGGAACCACGATATCTTAGAAATGGACAAAACTTATGGGACGATAATTCAAACATTATTAGTCCTATAATTCCGTGTCGACCTGGCTAACCTAATTCAATCATCAATCCAACCATGGGGTCTTGCTTCGCCGTCTCCATCTCTCTTTTCTGCTTCCTCAATTTTCTCGGCGTTTACACTCGAAGTCCTGAATCAGCACCACCTACGTTCTATTGCATGACTGTAAGGTTTTGCAAATCACTTTTCTAAATTAGTTTTAGTAAATCTAGCTATTTGGTTCAGGATTCTAACTCGTCGACATGTATTACTTCCCTCTCTTCTCCTTCTTCTTTTCACCTTATTCCCTACCAAGTGAAAATCTCCGACTCTGCATCCAGCAAAACCACTAAAAGCCCCAAAAACTCCAGAAAACAATGACTCACTTATCATCCACTCTTTATTTCCTCATTTTGCTGACCGTTCTGATCCGAACCTACCCAGCCCATGCCCAATTCTTCTACAACCCCACCGGAAACTTCACGTCCAACAGCGCCTACGCAAAGAACCGGGATGCTGTCCTCAGCTCTCTCGCCTCAAACGTGGCTGCTCATGATGGGTTCTATGCCACGACCATCGGCGAGGACCCAAACACCATCTACGCCATCACTTTCTGCCGAGGGGATTCATCACCAGATACCTGCACGAGCTGCGTGAAGTCCGCAGTCGAAGATCTGGTCGTGAAGTGCCCTAACCAGAAGGCTGCTTTCTCCTGGGGAACTGGAGAACCACCATGCATCATCCGGTACTCGGACACTCCGATCTACGGCATACTGCAAACGTATCCTACAATTCGGCATTACAATGTTGGCAACATCACCATAAACAGTGAGATATGGTGGGACTTGGCATTAGGATTAGTGAACCAAGCTGCAGATGGATCTTCGAAGCTCAAGTTCGCAACGGGGCAGGCCAACTTGAAGGATAACCGAACAATATACTCAATGTTACAGTGTAGTCCTGACTTATCGCCAGATGATTGCAGGAGATGCTTTTACGACGCCATTGATGCTTATGTTAAGTGTTGCCGTGAAAAGCCAGGTGTCGCTGCTTATAAGCCGAGCTGTATTTTCCGATGGGATCTGTACCCGTTTCTGGAGTTGAACCCCAGCCCCGCGTCGTCTTCTTCACCGCCACCATCTGCTCCGTCAGCTTCCGGAGGAAATATCAGCGAAGGTATGTTGCGTTTAAGCTCGTGGAAAAAGTAACATCGCATGGTATGACTGAGACTATTGAGTTTATTTTTTAGTAATTTTTCTATATTAGCTAGAGTTTTTAATTTTTTTTCCTGAAATTGACTCCAGATTTTAGACTATTGATTATGCTCGAGTTAATTTCATTAAGAAAAAAGCCTAAACTGCGAGTAATTTTGAATTTTATACCAAAAGTTGAAGTTTATCATAGAAATGTCCAAACTCCGTGTTTTTTTCAACTATAGCATGTTTCCATTTCTCATCAGTGGATGTAGGAGAAGATATTGCATATACCCGATGTACCAAGGGCATTTACTTTAGAACCGGTCATGGTGAAATACATGCATTCCAGTATATAGGAAAAGAAATGTTAGAAATGTAAAAAGAAAAAATAAATTAAAAAACTGTAGCAGTAATCCCAATTTCTCGTGAGCTTATTATCTCTTCAAAAGAATTAAATCTTGACCAGCGGGCAAAAACTACGACCACTGATAAGATTGTCGACAAGTTAGGATCATAAATAAAGCCAACCCGACTGAAGAGGTTTCAAGGCGAGTTTAAGGTTCCAAAAGTTGGAAAAATGGTGAATATAGACAACCCAACTATACAAATTCCTTTATTTATTATCCAAACCAAAATCGATGAGAGTTCTGACGAGTTACAACTGTCGACCTGTTTACAACGTCGATGGTGGTGGCCAGCCATTGGTTCGGCACTCAAGAATCGATAGAGATGAGTCGGATGTATTTCTGGTGTTAGTGTGGAAAACTAGCGAAGAAAGAATTATAATGAACAAGGTTGAGAAATTGTCAAACTTAAATCTGACATGTGCCTAAGCGCTGTGCCCGCTGTATAAGGCTGTTTATGGAAACTGAATTATCCTTTATTGATCCATGGCATTGTTTTGATGAGAGTAGCAAACAAATGAATAGAAATTCAGGCTTTAGTTCATGTAGGGATCAAACAGAGGAATGGGGAAACCAATTCCCATTCCATTTCCATTTCCATTCTTCTCAATTCCTAATACCAAATATCGTTTAGTCATTTTAGCTAAGATGAGTAACTTGAAGATTCTAGAATGGGGTATGAAGAGGAAGAACTTTGCAGAACTTGGAAAGCCAACCCGACTGCAGATGTTTCAAGGCGAGTTTAAGGTTCCAAAAGTTGGAAAAATGGTGAATATAGATTTGTCCCTGGCTAGGCAACGGTCGTCCCCACCATGTGCCTCAATGTACATTAGGAATTATTGTCGATAAGGACATGTTTTCTATTGAGGAATGATGCACTTTTTTTTATTCCTTTTTTGTTGTTGTTTTGAACTTGTTTCTTGTTAGATTTATCAATGAAAATTAAGGATTGTCTTCCATATATACTATATCCGCTCCCACATTTGGACAGTGTGGGCCTCTGTCAACGAAGACATAGCTAATCGATGATGGCCCTATTGTGTTGGGTTTTAAGAAAGATTTAAATCCAAGTGCTCATTTGCTGCAGCGGTGGCAATAATTCCAAGGTGAGTTTATCAATTATGGATAGAGCTCGGAGTGTTCAGGTTTTTCTCTCTATGAATTTTCTCGGTGAGACTATTGTAAAAGGTTGTGAGCATACACAATTTCAATTTTTTTGTTATAATCTCAGGCTGCAAAACAATTGATTGATTAAGTGATTGAAAAATTCTGCAATTATCTAAATATATAGAAGATTTCTTTGCAGCTGGTCCACCCGTAAAATAGATAACGACACCCAGGCTACACCATGTAAATGTAAACCTCTAGTATCTTTATTATTTGGTGGTGATTTCCTCTGGTAATTTTTTTTTTTATCTTGCGTTTCATATTGAAAAGGAAAATTCGTTAGCTTCCACGTTATTTCAAAACAGTCAGTATCAAAGCTAAGTTTAGAGTTCTTGAACTTGCGTTTTTGCTTGGTTGAGCATTGCCTAGAATATTGGATTTCCGACATGTCTAAGCAAGAGTTGAGATTGGAAGGTCAACAGGAGGAAGTAATGGAGCATTGAGATGTGTGCCTTTAACAATTCAAGGCATTGGGCAGTGAGGATAAGTTGTTGGAAGCGATGAAAGAGGCCAAAAAGGTGGAAGTCGATGGAGAAGAAAAAGAATATAATCTCGTTGAATTTGTCGGATGAGATGTGGATTGAAGTGGTTGAAGAAAAGGATGTGATTGCATTGTGGGCAAAACTTAAGTCATTTATGCTAAAAAGGATGTTTTAATTTTGGGTGATCGAAGGCACATCAGTCAAAACTCATGTAGATGAGTTTAACGAACTCATGATGGACTTGAAAAGGATCAGGAAAGTCTTTTTTGATGAGAAAAAAGGCATAAAGTTATTGGCATATTTTATTGGATATTTTTGAGAACTTCGCTGAGGGGGCGCACTACATCCTTTGAAGAGATAAAGCCCACCTTATTTTCTATGTAGTGGCAAAAGAAGTTACAAAAAAGACAACTTGACACATGACATGATGCAAGGTTTGGTCATTCTAGATAGAGTAAAACGTGGAAGGGCTTACAAAAGTAGGTGGAGAGCTCTTGTAGATAGAGGTCCAACGTCTGGAATTGTGATGTTATCACTGCAATGAGGCGAGGCACTACAAGAATCATGGTCCGAAGTACAAGGATAAAAGAGTAAAGATGGAATATGGAGGTGATCTTAATGTTGTTACTATACCATCTGATAGTTCAGTCAGCTCTTCCTTCATATTTAATTTCCCCATTAATAGGTGGTCAAACAAGGGTTCTTCATACTAGAATTTTTTTGCTTCATAATGTTATCATTTATTCGACTTCAGCCCCGTCATCTTACCATAACAAAAAACTTACAAATGCTAGAATTGCAATTGAAGTTTTAGACATTCTTGTTTAAGCCTCTTTTTATACAGGTATCTCAAGGCTGCTTCTTGCATGTAAAATTTCTTCATGTTTTGATCTTATGTCTAATTCTAACCTGAGGAAGCGGGCTGTTAGAATGTATAAGCATCAAGCATGCTTTCAACTAAAAAGCTTTTGGATTAGTGTGAGAATTGTCTCATATATGTATGGTATGTGTGTAGGAAAAACCAACAAATCTACCATGACAACCATCGCCATTGTCATTCCTATTGGAGGTCTTATGGCACTTCTCTTTCTCACTTGTTCTTTACTTTGAAGAAAAGGAAAGAAGATGGACGAAGTTATCCAAGGAAAAAGCGGTAAATTGACTATTTGCCTTTATTTCTTGTAAACTATCTATGTCATATAATTGAGCATTTTATAAAACTTCATAATTTTTTTTATAAGGAATCAAATATGCTAATCATACAAATTAAGAGTCCCTTTGATAAAACTGTTGCTATCGTGTACCTATGTTGCGTTACTGCAGCTTGTATATTTTGTAATATAATTTGCAAAACCGAAATTCCTTAAAATTGGATGAGACAACTTTGTAAAGTTAATTTGAGCTTCAGTGCAGCTATGTTTAGATTGATAACAAGTTTTTGACCTCACATTGGGTCATTTCAATTTAGACTAGGGAAAATGACACAAATGGTCTATAAACTTTGACTTAATGTGCTATGCATTCTTGAACTTTTAATTTGTTCAATGTAATCCCTGGACTTTAACTCAATGTGCAATGTGGTCCATGAATTTTTAATTTGCTTAATGTGATCCTTGAACTTGTAGTACATATTCAAACTAATCCTTGGACTATATGAAATTATTTAATATTGTCATTCCATTAATTTAAGTTGAAGGACCGTGTTCAAAGAATAGCAAAATTATAAAATACTCTCCATGGGTATACATCTAGTAAGATCCCATTAGGATGCCATGAGTTGTGCCAGAGTGATATAAATTTACAATTACCAACCACATAATGAGGCCTCAAAATACTCTAGCCTTTAACAATTCCCTCCAAGCACAACCAACTTTTTCAATTCAATTAGCAAACCTAACATTACCCTTAGTATGAAGAAATGATCATGATACAAGATTTATCTTGAAATTTGAGTTTTTGGTAATGTAGGTCCCAAAGAATTTACCACCAAGGAGTCCTTGCAATTTGACTTGGCTACAATACAAACTGCGACAAATGATTTCTCTTGTGAAAACAAGTTGGGTGAAGGTGGATTTGGTGAAGTTTTTAAGGTACGCAGTACATAATAATTAGAAACAATCATGAATGCTTTACATAAGAATTGAATAAAATGATGTTGAAGAAAAAAAAAACATGTAAAGCTTTTTTTTTTATGTTAGTTCTTAAGAAGTTGTGATAAGGAATTAAACGCAAAACACTTTAGGGTAGACTTCCTAATGGGCAACAAATTGCGGTGAAGAGACTATCTCAAAGCTCAAGACAGGGTGATGAAGAATTTAAGAATGAAGTTCTATTAGTTGCGAAGCTTCAACACGAAACCTTGTACGACTGCTCGGATTTTGCTTGGAGGGAGATGAAAAGCTGCTTGCCTATGAGTTTGTGCCAAATAAAAGCCTTGATTACTTTTTATTTGGTAAGTTGTAGTTTAACCTTCTTATGGGCAGAATGTCTAATTTTCTTGAAATCAAATGTTCAAGCTTCCACTAACCATGGAAACCTTGAAATTAAGATGTTTTTGTTCTTTCAACTGATTATGGTTTTTTTTTTTTGAGCTGCCATTGATAAATGAGAGAAAATATCTATTGGTATTTGTGATGAACTTCGCTTTGAGTTTTTGAATAGGTGCCCCATGCTAGCACATTAAATGAATTTTGGTGCAATAATGCAGATCCCGAAAAAAGGAAACAATTGGATTGGCCCTTGCGTTATAAAATAGTATTTGGGATCGCTCGAGGAATGCTCTATCTACATGAAGATTCTCGTCTTCGGATAATCCATCGTGACCTAAAATGCAGCAATATCTTGTTAGACAGTGAAATGAACCCGAAGATTTCCGATTTTGGCATGGCAAGGATTTTTGGAGTCAATCAAACTCAGGCCAACACAAATAAAATTATGGGGACTTTGTAAGTCTTAGTTTTTGAATAGATAACTTTGTGATTGGATGCCAGACTTGCTCTTTTTGTCTATTTAAGGATGCTACATGATATGAATCTAAATTTGCAATATACATGTGGCTAATGTTTGAATTTACAGTGGTTACATGTTTCCAGAGTATGCAATGCATGGAGAGTTTTCAGTGAAATCCGATGTTTATAGTTTCGGAATACTACTTCTAGAGATCATTTGCGGAAAGAAGAATAACTTCTACCACCAACTAGAAGGGGGTAAATATCTTGCTAGTTATGTAAGTTTCACCATTCTATTGCAAGACGCTGCACCTTTTGTAATTTTGGTCAAGTGAAATAGAAATTCCTTCATGAAAAATAAGTCCTTTTAGCCTACATAACACTTATGAATATTTATGTTCCTTGGTCATATATGGTTGTTCTTACAGGTGTGGAATCAATGGAGAGAAGGCATGCCCTTAGAAGTGGTGGACCCAACTATTGTGGATTCATATTCAAGAGATCAAGTGCTTCGGTGCCTGCACATTTGCTTACTATGCATTCAGGAAGATCCAGCTATAAGACCCACCATGGCAACCATAGTTCTCATGATCAGTAGTAATTCCATTACACTGCCATCGCCTCGACGTCCAGCCTTCTTTGTCCGAAGTAGATCGCAAGGACAAAGCATCCCAATAAAAGAGCTTGAATCAAACAAATCCACCAATAGGACTATGCCTTCTTCAACCAACAGAATGTCTGTTACCGAATTGTACCCACGGTGAATGGCGGCATAAGTGAAATCTTTCTCCATGGATGGTCTCACGGAGAGATTGTATGGCCTTGCACTGTGAATTTTTATGAACCATAAGCAGAAATCTATGTATATGGAGGATAAACTGTCAATTGCTCAAATAGGGTCTTTGCATTTAAAAGAAAACTCTACCCATGTTATCTAGCATAATTATTATGATTTCTTAAATTCTGTTACTATTTGAAACTGAATCATAATTTGACCAAAAGAAAAAAGAATTATACGTCAATCCTATGTAATTTGGCGCATTTGTATGTAATTGTGCTTCTATAATGCTTAACACTACTTCTCTTGTCTGGACTATATTTTCAAATTCAAGTGTTCATTCACTGACCCACTAGATTATACATTTCTTCACTTGTGAAATTAGTTGGGCTTTGGTGTTGTTAAAATTACAACGGTAGGTTTTAGGTGCTTCATCGGAAAAAGTGTTTAAAAAGTCATAAATCTATTGCATTAGTGTCAATTTAGTCTTAAGTCTAAGATATATTTCATACAATTAATTTATTAAATAGGGTATTGGGCTATTATTGATTCTCGAATATAACGGATTATTAAGAGAATCACTCTAATATATCTCCTAAAAAACAGTTTTGTAAACTAGTTCTGATAAATCTAAATCTATGAATGAAGGTTTTAACTTTTCGACATATATTACTTTCCATCTTTTGATCAATAAACAGTTTTGTTCGATCAATTCGGACAATCTTTTGAAAATTTGTTTTCATTGTTGGACCAGGAATTCGAATAATAGATTTGCACTTGATGTAGCAAGTTAGCAAGACTTTTCTGCCAAGAACCTTCGTCGGGAAGTTTTGTTTTCCTTTTTTTTTTTTTTTGTTGGGGGGGGGATTTGGTACTGACTTTTCCACTTCCCTGTTGTAAACAAAATTTCAAAGCTATGCTAAAATAGAAAATCTAATTTATTAAATAACCTATATATACTATTGAAATAGTGTGACTATTCATAATAAAGTACAGTTATTTCTATTATTATTTAATTCCAATTTTATTAATTTTTGCCTAATAGTTATTAGGCACTCTTACAACCTTTGGAAAATTGTTTAGCCTATGACATGTTGTATTTGTCAATTATTATTTTTCAGAAATTGTAAAATTCGGAATTCTAAGAAAAAAATAATCATTGTTTCCAACTATTTCCCTTTAAGAGTTATTGGAGAAATATCGGAATTATTATTTGGTATTTTTATTCAAAACTTTGTTGCATCCTGAATTTTTTTTTTTTGGTAAAGTTAAGTATTATAGAGAAAATTGAAAGCCAACCATACAGCTATACGGGGGTGAAACTTGGCACCAACCCACACTCAACGGGACAACATGTTTGGAGTGGGGGGCAGTTCACAACAAAGAAAAATACAAATGTGAGAAGACAAGGGTAGCAAGGCTAACCTCACTCACATTCATATACAAAGATATTTGGGTCTAGCCCCCAGCTACGCTGCAATCTTCTATTTCTTGGGTTATCAGCAACCGATTTGAAGGAGATAGCTTAATCCTTGACCGCCTTGGTGAGATACTGTTTCATGGCCGGCATAGAGAGATTGGATGACCGGAATGTTATATCATTTCTAGTCTTCCAAATCACCTAGCAAAGTGCTCCGAAGGAGAATCTGGCGATGTCCACATAGAAGCCACTACCTGAGAGGGTATTGCTTACCCAACTAAGATTCTCCATCCAAGATCGATTTGTCCAGGTGAGATTGCATTTTGCGGCCCAAAAATTAGCAAGCGAGTTGGAGACATGACAGTAAAAAAATAGATGATTTATAGAATCTGGCCTGATATTGCACAATGCACAGTGTACCAGAGGTATTCTACCATAGGCCATTAAGAAAGCTTGAGTTGGGAGGCGATTTTGAGATATCAGCCAAAGGAGGAATTGGTGACGAGGAATTATCGCCTTATTCCACACAAATGAAGCCCACGTGACCGGCGCCGCTTTCCTTCGTATGACCGACCAAGCAGATGCCGTAGAAAAGGTACCAGAAGGATGCATCAACCAAGTGAACGTGTCACTCGTTTGATTTAGTGGAGGAATAGGGACTTGCCATAAGCGAATCTCATTTAGGATGACTTGGCCATCCACGGAGAATAGATTTGCAACCTTTGCATGCCTAGTAAGGGGAGATTGGTATATATAGCCATTATCAAAGATCGAATTTATGAGGCCCAAGTCTAGCCATGGGTCAAACCAGAGTGAAGTAGATGTACCGTTACCAATCTTCCACTTGAAGAAATTTATACTTTCCTCCCTTAGTGCAAGAAGCTTCCTCCATGTCCATGAGCAATATGTCGGGGAGGGTGTAGTCCAAAAGTGCTTCCTTTTGAGGTAATTAGCATGTATCCACTTGCACCATAGGGATTCCTTGTCAGTGAAGAGGATCCATATGTGCTTGATCATGGCTGCTTTATTGCTTTCGCGGATTTTCCGGATCCCAAGACCTCCTTCTTGTTTAGGGATGCATACATTGTCCCATGATACTTTTGCCCCACCTGCCCCGAGTCCGGGTCCCTTCCATAGGAATTGCCGACAGATTTGTTCAATTCGGTCAACAATAGATGAAGGAAGCCAAAAAATGGAAGCCCAGTATGCTTGAATAGCATGCATTACTGATTTGATAAGTTGTAGCCTGCCCGCAAATGATAAAAAACGATGAGTCCAAGACTGGACTCGAGTCATAAGTAAACAGACCAGTGCATTACAGTTCGCCTTGCTTAGACGTGAGGTGATGATTGGAACACCCAGGTAGCGCACCGGAAGGGAACCTCTTCTGAAATTCAGGATTTGAAGGAGCTGGATTCCGGTTGTCTCTGCAACACCCGAGAGAAAAACCTCACTCTTGTTGTCATTAGGAATTAATCCACTCCATTGGGAGAAAGTGTTCAGTCCCTCTTTTATACAAGACACCGATGCTAGTTTGCCATTGCTGAATATGAACACATCATCCACGAAGAAGAGATGTGAAAGGCGGGGCGGCTTGCACCTCCAATAGTACCGAAATTCAGGCCGGTTAGATTGGGCCTCCAAGATGCCTGAAAGTACTTCCATGGCTAGGGTAAATAGATAAGGAGAGATTGGGTCCCCTTGTCTAAGACCCCTGCCACTACTGAAAAAACCATGGAGCTCGCCATTAATGGAAACAGAAAATTTTGGGGTCCGGACACATACCATAACAAGCTGTATGAAGCGGCCAGGAAACCCAAACGCTGTAAGAGTTGTCTCCAAGAAGTCCCAGTCGAGTGTGTCATAAGCTTTCCGGAAGTCCACTTTGATAGCGCACTTTGATGAGTGAGAGTCCAAGTGGAATCCGCTAAAAAGCTCTTGAGCCAGAAGAATATTGTTAGTAATGCGTCTGCCTTTAACAAAAGCTGTCTGAGTGGGATTTATAATGTCAGGAAGCACTACTGAAATACGATTAGCCAGAATCTTGGTAATGCATTTGTAAATGGTATTACAACATACAATGGGCCGAAAGTCATTGACTGATGAAGCATTTGGAATTTTAGGGACTAGTGTAAGAATGGTGCGTTAGTCTCCGTAATAAGCCGCCTGTGTTGAAGAAGTCTAGGACTGCCTCTATGACGGAAGGGCCCACCGTTCCCCAATTCCTTTTAAAGAAATCAGAGTTGTATCCATCCGGCCCTGGGGCTTTATTGCTAGCCAATGAGAACAAAGCTGCCTTAATTTCCTAAGCATTTACTGGCTCAGTTATTGATCTAACCTGGACCTCAGATAGTGTGTGCTGCAAGACCTCCTTTATCTCACTAGTAGAAGGCCTCATCGCCGAGTCTTCCTAAGTTAGAAGGTTCTGAAAATAAGAGACAAAGGCCCCTTGTATTTCCTCCGGTTCAGTGATCATATTACCCGCACCATCCTAGATTGAAATGATTCGGTTGTGCAAGTGATGATGGTTTACCAAGTGGTGGAAAAATCTTGTGTTTTGGTCGCCTTCCTTCAGCCATCGGATTCTAGATTTCTGATTGAAAAAAGACTTCCATAGATCGGAGCTCATAAAACTCACGAGCTTTGGCCGTTTCACTCTCAGCCAGCAAAACGTTTTGTGGATCCTACATGAGCGCCTCTTGGGTAGTAAGGAGAGCACAGCAGCGTGTAGCTCGCATGGAAATGTCGGAAAACACCTCCTTATTGAGTAACTTTAACCTGCATTTAAAAAGTTTAAGTCTGCTGTACAACTTGTACATTGGATTACCTATAGTTTGACTCTCCCACACCTGGGAGACCATGGTATTAAAATCCGGGTGAGACATCCAGAAATTGAAAATTTTGAAAGGCCTTCTTTGAGGCCGGGGGGCTAAGACTCTGACCAGCATTGGGGAGTGGTCCGAGATTCCAGGAGGAAGAAAGACTACCTCTGAGTATGAGTAGTCCAGGCTCCATCTGCTGTTAACCAACACTCTATCAATTTTCCGTTGTTTGCATTGAGTACCCGAAGAAGTTGACCATGTGTATCACATCTCCACATATTGAAGGTCATCTAGTTCAGCCTGGCAAATGCATTCATTGAATTCATCAAAAGAAGGGAGCCACATATCCGAGCCCCCTAACCTGTCTGAGGAATCACGTAACGCATTGAAATCTCCCGCCACTATCCAAGGATTATCCGAGAGGTTAGAGCTTAACCGAATAAGATCATTCCATAGGGGTCTTCTACCAACATATGTATGTTCACCATATACAGCAGTGCAGTATAGAATAGATCCAGTATGCAACAGTTTAAGCGAGCCATGTATAATTTGGCTAGAGATAAATAAACTTGTAAAATCCACTAGATATGGGTTCCAACCTACCCAGATACGACCTCTGTCAGCGTACATATAATTGTTAATCCATTTCCAACCTGTACATAAAGTAGCCGAGATGGAATCAAAACGATGAGGCGGGACCTTTGTTTCCATCGGTCCCAAGACAGCAAATATTATTTTCGCGCACAAAATGCCTCACTTTGATTGTCACCGGGTCTACTATGCCCGGGTATTCAAAAGCCTATATATATATATATATATATATAGGAGTAGGACAACACCTCACTTGTGTTTCACCATTCGCCGCTTGCTAGCCAACGGTTTTGGAAGAGGGGTTTGGTTTTTGTATTTGAGCCTTACCCTTGCTCGCAACAAGCGGTTCTAGTGGCTGCAGGGTGGAGCATGAATCAGCAGCCTCCATGGATGGGAGAACAACAGCAAGGGCAGGAGTGGATGCTGCAGGAGGGACGTCCCCCTCTTGTTTCTCTTCCCCTAAGCTAGTGTTAGAAGCTTCCTCATCGTCATCTAGGTCATCCGCTGAAGAGAAGGTGGAGCTAGCCAGATTTTTGACCGCCTCATCAAACCGAATGACCTTCTTTGGAGCCCTTTTATCTTGAGGAAGGGAGTGAGGATGGAGCTCAGGTCTGGTATTTTGTTTCCACTCCTTCTTTGCTGCTCTTCGACGGGAGGACAATTGGATTTGCCATTGTCCAGAATGCTGGGATGTCCTCAAGGTGCCAGGGTCTTCATTCACAGTTGCTGCTGTGGTGTCTCCTTGGGGAGAGTTCAATGAGAGAGGGATTTTCCCTCTCGGATTGGGGTTGTCCTTAGCAGGATCTGCCATTTGGAGAGCAAGCTTCGAGTACGAATGCATTTCCGCCCCCGGTTCTTTGTGCAAACCAAGATGTTGGAGATTCTTTGCTGCAATGAGCTGGAAGTCGCCTGGTTGCTGTACAAACCAGCAGCTGGAATTGTTGTAGCAGAGTTGGAAGTCGGGCCAAGGGTATCCGGAGCTGTTGTCATCTGAAGAAGTGAGTCTATTCCTGCGGTAAGCTGCTGAGTGTAGTGTAGATTGGGATTTAGAGCTGCTGTTACAGCAGCTAGAGTCGACTGGAGGTGTTGATTGACAAAGGTTTGCACTGCTGTTATTACTAGTGCTGATAGGGGAGGTGGGCTGATAACATCAGAGGTGATATTTGCTTATTGGAGATCATGATCAGCACTGGTTGGGGCTCTTTGTTTCGATTCTTTGGAGTGCCATTCGGGTGTTGTAATTTTTTTTATTATCAATCATTTGCAATATTGTTAGGTAAATAATTCTTGAAAGAGGGAATTATCACGTCTTAAAGGGTGATTTTAGTCCCTCGGAAACATCATAGATGGCTCACCTGCAATATATAGCTGTCTACCATCATCGAGCTAAGTGACGTAATAAGGCATCGCTGTCTCCCAAAAGACATCCATTTTTCTGTTTGGTTTGATCAGCCCATGTAAAATACGCTTCTCGAAAAGCCCAATAGGCCTGCCTTCGAGGGTCGGGGATGCTGTCATTTCCGTATTAATTATATTATATTTGGTGGTTTGAAATTTAGACCACGCATGGTAATCATTCTGTTTCTGTTTGTGGAATAGATTTCTATTCTAGACCTATTTCTGGAATAGAAATCCGTTTGGTAAAAAAAATTCATTTCTATTTCAGGAACAAATTTATATTCCAGAAATAGGTTTGGAACAGAAATTAGAAACGAAAATTTTTTACTTTTCTATTTCTGTAATAGAAATCAGAAATTATTTCTCTCTTTCTTACTTCTCACCCGAAGAAGATTTTTTTCCGTCCACTGCTCACCACCACCACCACCCCTTGCCCACCGCCATCCGCTACCCGCTAGCCGCCACCGGCGACCGGCGACCGGCGGCTAGCAGACCGGCGGACCGGCAACAGGTGACCGGCGGACCGGTGACCAGCAACCGACAACAGGCGGACCGGTGACCGGCGACCGATGACCGGTCGCACCCTTATTGGTCAATAATAGAAATTTTTTGTCGTTATCAAACGTATTTTTTTGTCTAGAAACTCATCTAGAAGTAGAAATAGAAAAATCTATTTCTGTTCCAAAAATCAATTTCTGGCCAGAATGGTTATCATTCGCACCCTTATTGGTAAAAACATCGTAGGATGCCAAGGCAACATCAACATTCGTTCCGCACCAACCACTGCATTGCCTATATATATAATCTCTTTTTTTATTTTTAAAAAAAGAAACTCTACTATTCATTAACGGGCACTGCTAAAAAATAACTTATGAATTTCTGAAAACAAAATATTTGGAAGAGGTTGACGGGGTTACGATAATCAGTTTGAAGGAAGGGCATTTTCTGCGAAGGGCTTTGATGACCTAGTCTACAAGTTGATTGGCTTTGCAGGAATAATAGAGTACTTTCACGGAACTCAGCTGGGACAAGTATTTATAGCATTCTTCCATATTGACATGTAAAGCCCACGGGCTTTGGGTGAAACCCATGATAACCTGCATGATTGGTAAGCTATCAGTTTCAACTATGGAGCACATACACTTGCATTGTTCAGATCAGAAGATTCGAGCAAGTACAAAAGGGCTTCACACATAGCTAGGGCTTTGAACATTTGAGTCGAGGATGCAAGCACCAATTTCACGAATCTGGCCATCGGCAAGCCCATCGAATCATGACAAATCCCAATGATTGACCCCTCCAAAGCTCATCGAGCCAAGAGCCATCAGTGTTGAGCTTGAGAAACTCCATCCTATTAGTGATAAAGTAATTCTTTATGTCAAAATTCATGATCAAAGAATTTTAGATTTTTGTGATTTTCACGATAAAAGGGATGGAGATGTACCTTTATACATAGCAATAACTTTGAGAAAATGATTATTGCAGAAATAGAAGAACCGAAGAGATATGATTTCTCTCTCATAACCCACTTTAGTTTTAACGTATTTTATGCAGTGGAAGACGAAATATAATTTTTCTATTGTCTTAGTTGAAGAGGGGGGACTAGACTATGTATACTCACATTATCAATAGATTCTTTCATTAATGCCTTCAATAAGTACCTTCAAAGTGGGTGCTCGACGTGCACAAAAGAAAAAGAAGGGAAAACAGCCACCAAAAAGAGAGAGAACGTGGAGAAGAAACAAAGAAAAAGGAGAGATCTTTGTGATCCCGTTTCGAAGGCAAGACGTTGACAAAATTTGCTCAAATTTGAGTATGTTGTTCGCAAGACCGATGGCTAGGAGTTGATGGTCTTCGTTCGTCAAGAATCGCCTCCGAATTCTCTGATTGCGGTTAGATTTTTCTGGCTCCGAATTTGTTGATTCATCTTTGTGGTGAGAAACTGTGATTGTAATATTGATGTTGATTCTCTAGTGTGTGACTAGAGAAGTATAATTGGTGTATCCTATTATTATTTGTGATTAGTGGAAGATTTTTGGGCGATCCGTGGTTTTTCCCGATTGGGTTTTCCACGTTAAATAGTGTTCTTGTTGGCCTTGTCTTCTTGTTATTTCTGTAGTATATTTGCATATCATGAGAATATATTGGTTGGTTGTTGTTGAGGCTAAGTTAATTTTGGTCCGTCTAATTTTTGGGGAAGAAATTGATCCTGGATTGAATTTAGCTATTTGAGAAATTGAAACCGAGTTCCCCCCCAACAAAGTGATATTAGAGCCAAGGTTGTGCTGAAATTTTATTAAGTAATGGAGGAAACTAGTGGTGCCATGTTTAAGTTGAATGCCTCGAACTACTCTATTTGGAAGCCTCGGATGGAAGACGTGTTATATTGTAAAGATTTGTTTAATCTTGTTGAGGGTGATGAGGCTAGAGGAGATAAGGAAGACAAGGAATGGGAGCAAATGAATCGGAAAACAGTTGGGTTTATTCGACAATGGATTGATGATAGTGTGTATCATCATGTTGCTCAAGAGACGAAGGCGGTCACTTTGTGGAAGAAATTACAAGACCTCTATGAGAGGAGAACTCCACAAAATAAGGCTCTTCTAGTTAAACGACTTGTAAATTTGAAATACAAGGAAGGGAGTAACATATTAGAACACTTAAGTGAATTTTAAAATGTTGTAAATCAATTGACAAATCTTGAAATTGACCTTGGTGATGAATTGCAATCATGTTTATTGCTTGGTACTCTTCCTGATAGTTGGGACACCTTAGTTGTGGCATTAGGCAATTCAGCCCCCTTCGGTGTGCTTTCTATGAGCATGGTTAAGGAAAGCTTGTTCAATGAAGAAACAAAAAGAAAATGTTTAAATTATGCTTCTAGTTCGGAGGCTCTTGTGATAGAAAATAGGGGAAGAAGTTATTCAAGAAAGTTTTAGAGTTATGACCACAAAGGCAAGTCAAAAGGAAGATCAAAATCAAGGCCGAGGAGAAGTGTGAAGTGCTACAACTGTGGCAAAATGGGACATTATGCTAGAGAATGCAGGTTACCAAAGAGAGATAAATCTTACAATAGAATTGAAGAGCGAAAGAAAGAAGAGAAGCAAGCTACAGCGGCGGTTGCATCTGATGGCGATATTGTGTTCGTATATAATGACGGTTGTGTGAACCTTACATGCCAAGACTCTACTTGGGTTGTTGATTCTGTGGCTTCATTTCATGTCACTTCACAGCGTGACTATTTTGCTTCCTATCGTAGTTGTAATTTTGGTTGTGTTAGGATGGGAAATAACGGTGTTTCCAAGGTTATTGGCATGGGAGATGTTTATTTGGAAACCGACATTGGATGTAATTTACTTTTGAAAAATATGAGACATGTTCCAGATATTCGACTTCACTTGATCTCCACGGGTGCCTTAGATGATGATGGTTATTGCAATTGGTACCATGGTAGTGGCTAAGGGCAAGAAAATATATTCTCTCTACACCACGTAAGGTAACTTGATTAAAGAAGAAGTAAATGCAGTGGAGGATTCCTCGGTTAATTTATGGCATATGAGGCTTGGTCATCTTAGTGAGAAAGGACTTGAAACTCTTAATAAAAAGAATCTTCTACCATTGAAGGAGAGAAATTTGAAGTAATGCACCCATTGCCTAATACATAAGCAATATATATTCTCATTTCATAGTTTCTCTCCACATACAAAATCAAATGTACTTAATTTAGTTCACACTAACATTTGTTGCATGGTTGCTTGAAGCCTTGGTGGTGCATTATACTCTGTAACATTCATTGATGACTACTCTAGAAAAGTGTGGGCTGTTGTTTTGAAATCTAAAGACCAAGTTCTTACTGCTTTCAAATAATTTCATGTCAATATGAAAAGAGAAACTAAAAAGAAGCTGAAATGTGTTTGAGCTAACAATGGTGGCGAATATAGAAGTCTGTTTGAACACTATTATAGGGATTATGGTATCAAGCTTGAGAAGACTGCCCCGAAAATACCACAGTAGAATGGAGTAGTAGAGAGAATGAACCGGACAATTAATGATCGGATTCGGTGTATGCTTTCTCATGCAAAGTTGTCTAAGACTTTCTAAGGTGAAGCAATGAGAATAGTAGTGAACTTAATAAATCTTTCTTCATTGGTGCCTCTTAAGGGAGATGTTCCACAAAGAATTTGGAGTGGAAAAGATGTTTCCTACAATCATTTAAAGGTGTTTGGTTGCTGGACATTTATGCATGTTCCAAGAGATAAAAGGTCTAACCTTGATGACAAGTCTAAACAGTGTATCTTTTTGGGTTATTGACATGAAGAGTTTGGCTATAGGCTATGGGATCCAATTGCAAAGAAAGTTGTTAGAAGCTGAGATGTGGTGTTCATTAAGAATCAAACCATTGAAGACATTGACAAGCTGGAGAGACCAAAGAACACAGCTCAATGTTCAGTTAGTTTCAACCCAAATCCTCTTCCCGTGGGTGGAAATCATGGGGAAGAAGTCCATGAAAATCATAGAAATCATGAATATGGTGAGTCCTCACAGAATGTCGATTCTTCAATTGAGACAGGTGAAATAGTTGAGCAAGAGCAGCCCATTGAGCCAGTTGAGCAAGAACAATCGGTTTTACCTCAAGTTAGAAGATCTGAAAGAGAACGTAGACCTTCACAAAGATATCAACCGCATGAGTATGTGTTATTCACCGATGCGGGAGAACCGGAAACTTATGAAGATGCTTCATCCTATGATCAAAAGAATGAGTGGCATGAAGCCATGCAAAAAGAGCTTAAATCCTTGCATGAGAACCACGCATTTGAATTGGTAAAATTACCTAAAGGTAAAAGAACACTCACAAATAAGTGCATGTATAAGTTGAAGGCGGAAGAGAATAGTTTGAAACCACGATACAAGGCAAGGCTTGTTATGAAGGGCTTTCGTCAAAAGAAGGGAATTGACTTTGAAGAAATATTTTCACCGGTTGTAAAAATGTCTTCGATTCGAGTTGTTCTTGGGTTGGCCGCCATCCTGAATTTAGAAATTGAACAATTTGATGTAAAGACAGCTTTTCTTCATGGAGACTTGGAAGAATAAATATATATGGAGCAATCGGAGGGCTTCAAAGTTGAAGGCAATGAGCATCTTGTATGTAGATTAAGGAAAAGCTTATACGGTCTCAAGCAAGCACCAAGGCAATGGTACATGAAGTTTGAATCATTCATAGAAGAACATGGATATAGTTAGACAAACTCCGATTCTTGTGTCTTTATGAAAAGATTCTTAGATAATGATTTTCTCATCCTCCTACTTTATGTGGATGACATGTTGATTGTTGGGCATGATGCTAAGAAAATCAAGAACTTGAAAAATGAGTTGAGTAAAACCTTTGCAATGAAGGACCTAGGCCTGGCCAAGCAAATTTTAGGCATGAGAATTACTCGTGATAGGAGGAATGGGAAACTTTGGTTATCTCAAGAGAGGTACATTGAAAGGGTGCTTGAAAGATTCAATATGAGCACATGTAAACTGGTAAGTACTCCACTTGTAGGTCATTTCAAGTTAAGTATTAATGAGTGTCCTACAAGTGAGAAAGAGAAGGAAGAGATGAAGAAAATTCCCTATGAATCGGCTATAGGTAGTTTGATGTATGCCATGGTTTGTACAAGACCCAATATTGCTTATGCAGTTGGTGTCCTGAGTAAGTTTCTCTCAAATCTAGGTAAGGAGCATTGGACTGCTGTTAAATGAATTTTAAGGTATCTCAGAGCGACTTCTAAATTTTTCTTATGTTATGGAAATGGAAAGCTTGACTTGAGTGGCTACTCAGATGCAAATTATGCTGTTGATATTGATTCTCGAAAATCCACATCAGGTTATATGATGATTTTTGCAGGGGAAGCTGTCTCGTGGCAATCAAGATTACAAAAATGTATTGCTTTATCTACAACTGAAGCAGAGTATATTGCTATTACTGAAGGAGCTAAGGAACTCTTATGGATGCAAAAATCTCTACAAGAGTTGGAATTGAAGTAAGAGAAGTTTGTTCTATATTGCGATAGCATGAGTGCTATCTATCATAATGAGAATCCGATATTGCATTCAAGATCGAAGCATGTTGATGTGAGGTATCATTGGATCCGAGAAAAGTTAGAAGAGAAGCTTTTCCAGCTAAAGAAAGTCCACACTGATGATAATAGATCAAACATGATGACCAAGGTATTGCTCGTAGTGAAGTTTGACTCTTGTAGAAGAAAAGCGGGCATGATAGAATTTCCCACATGAGGTGGAGGGAGAGATTTGTTGACTGGGTCCACCTCTTGTGGGGCCCAGCTAAAACAAATTAAAAAAAAAGGAAACGGTTGACAAGAGAAAAAAGAGGAAGAAGAACTGCTTTGTGCAGTTTTTCCAAAGTGGCTGCTCGACGTGCACAAAAGAAAAAGAAGGGAAAACAGCCACCAAAAAGAGAGAGAACGCGAAGAAGAAACAAAGAAAAATGAGAGATATTTGTGATCCCGTTTTGAAGGCAAGACATTGACGGAATTTGCTCAAATTTGAGTATGCTGTTCGCAAGACCGATGGCTACGAGTTGATGGTCTTCGTTTGTCAAGAATCGCCTCCGAATTCTCTAATTGCGGTTAGATTTTTCTGGCTTCGAATTTGTTGATTCATCTTTGTGGTAAGAAACTATGATTGTAATATTGATGTTGATCCTCTAGTGTGTGACTAGAGAAGTATAATTAGTGTATCTCGCTATTCTTTGTGATTAGTGGAAGATTTTTGGGCGCTCCGTGGTTTTTCCTGGTTGGGTTTTCCACGTTAAATCCTTGGTGTTCTTGTTGGCCTTGTTTTCTTATTATTTCCGTATTATATTTGCATATCGTGAGGGTATATTAGCTGGTTGTTGTTGAGGCTAAGTTAATTATGGTCCGTCTAGTTTTTCAGGGGAGAAATTGATCCTGAATTAAATTTAGCTATTAGAGAAATTGAAACCGAGTTCCCCCAACACATCGAAACTCATTTTATCTTCACAATCGCATCTTTTCATAATTAATATGTTTTTTTTTTTTTTATGGTATTGAAAGGTGTTGAACCATTAATTAATAATATCACGTGGGCCATAATCATCTTTACGCGTCCGGCAGGTCCATTTTACGCGTGAGCTGAGTCGATCTTTCCCTTGTTTTCCTGTTCCTGGATTCCACGTAATGAGGTGCTTGTTCGATACGGGAACGGCCTCTATGAAGAAAGACCAACTCGGTCTATGTAAATCCGCAAACCCAGCGGCCACTCCATTCATCAACCAAGCTAAGCTAATCATGAATATTTACTTTATCATCTCCCTGTCTTTCTCCTTCTTCTTCATCAACATTTTCAGTACGGAAGCTGCACCCGAATACCTATTTCATGATTGCCCAAACACCTCCCTCTTCACCCCCAACTCCACCTACCAATCCAACCTCCACACCCTCCTCTCTTCCCTCTCCTCCGCCGCCGCCAGCAGCACCAATGGCTTTGCCAATGCCACCACCGGCCAAAACCCCACTAACCAGGCCTACGGGCTCTTCCTCTGCCGCGGTGACGTCAGCACCCCCACGTGCAGCAGCTGCATGGCTACCGGAAAACAGGGTATCCTCGAAAGATGCCCAAACCAGCGAGTCTCCCCCATCTGGTACGACCAGTGCATGTTGCGGTACTCTTAACTGGTCCATCTTCTCGGCCATGGAGCGATGGCCGAATCGGGTTTTGTACAACGTCGGGGACGTCAGCGACCCAAACCCGTTCATGCAGCTGCTTGAAGAAACCCTGAATGACATCGCCACGAGGGCTTCAGCTGGCGGGTCAGGGATAAAGGCCGCAGTGGCGGAGGTGAACTTCAAGAGCTCACAGAAGCTGTACGCACTCGTGCAGTGTACGCCGGACTTGATGGCCTCAGACTGTGTCAAGTGCCTCCAGTTCGGGATCGCCAATCTGCCTTGGGGAAAGCAAGGCGGGTGGGTGCTCACTCCAAGCTACAACGTGAGGTACCAGCTCTACCCCTTTTATAATGCCTCGGCACTGCCGGCTCTGGCGCCGCCTCCTCCTCCTGCTCCGGCCACCGGGCCTGAAGGTACATGTGTGTTTACACAGATTTAACGGGGCGAGTGAGTGATGGGAGAACGGTAACAATTCGAACAATATCGAATTAACGCAGCGGAATAAAATAATCTCCCCTCTTGTGTAAACCTAATAGGAACTGATATAGTAGAGCAAAACAAATACCAAGCACGCAAACACAAGACGATTTTACGTGGAAAACCCCCTTGATGTGAGGAGATCAAAAACCACGAGACCGGAGTCCACCCGAAAATCTTCACTATCAACAAAATTGGGTGAACAATGTTCTTCTCTAGCAAATACTAGAGGTACATAGCAGCAAAGATCTCAAGAACATAATTCTTGGCAATACACATAAACTTAACAAGAGATCAAGGATAAATCTGACCAAAAACGCAGGTTTTGATCAATCCACGAAAAACCTGATGTAGGGAGCTTCAAACGAAAATCAAACCGTTCAGATTCGAGGAGATTGCACCACGAACACGCTGACAAAATTTCAGCTCAATCGGATCTCGAATCGACCTCCGATGCCAGCTTGATGTAAATCAGACTTTGCCCCAAACCCCAGATTTTCTGCTTTCTCTTTTTCTCTTGTTACTACGTCTTTTGCAGCTACCACTTCTACGATAGTGAGAAACCCTATTTCTCCATATAACTTATTATATAGGCTCAAGCCCTTTTGGGCTTACAACTCATTGGGCTTCCTCCACATAGGAGTGAACCCAGCTAACAAATCTCCCCCTCACGACAATGTGGAGGGATTCTCCATCCCTGCTATCAATCGGCAATGTTCAAGCTTCTCTCTTGGTAGAGCCTTCGTCATCATATCAGAGCCATTATGGTCTGTATGAATTTTCTCAAGTTCCAACAACTTCTCATCTAGAACATCCCTTATCCAATGATATCTAACATCAATATGTTTCGATCTAGAATGAAAAGATGAATTCTTACCAAGATGAATTGCGCTTTGATTATCACAAAATAGCACACACCTCTTTTGCTTGAACCCAAGTTCTTCCAAGAACTTCTTCATCCATAGCATCTCTTTACTAGCTTCGATCCACTGCAATAAATTCAGCTTCGGTTGTAGAAAGTGCAACACACTTCGCAATCTTGACTTCCATGACATAGCTCCACCCGCAAAAAGAAATCAAATAACCGAAGTAGATCTTCGAGTATCAATATCTCTGCCAAGTCGGAATCTGTGTATCCAACTAACTCAAGTTTCCGGTCCCGGCGAGTTTCAAATTTGAAGTTCCCCGAAGATACCTCATAATCCACTTCACCGCATTCCGGTGCTCTCGCTTGGATTTGACAAATAGCGACTAACAACGCCAAGCTTGCATGTGCCAAGTACGGGACGTGTACATACCATCGCATACATTAAGCTTCCCACAGCTGAGGCATATGGAACACTTTCCATATCTTTCTTCTCTTTATCAGTCGTAGGACTTTGCTTCATATTTAACTTAAAGTGGGCAGCAAGAGGAGTACTAACCACTTTAGCCTTGTCCATGTAAAATTTCTGAAGGATCTTCTCGATATATTTCTCTTGCGACAAAAATAATTTCTTAGCACCTCTGTCTCGGGTAATTCTGATGCCAAGAATCTGCTTCGCCAAGCCCAAGTCTTTCATGGCAAAAGACTTGCTCAATTGTTTCTTCAATAACTCAATTCGTGAAGCATTCCTGCCAACAATCAGCATATCATCAACATAAAGCAAGAGAATAATAAAGTCATCACCAGAAAATTTTTGGACAAACACACAGTTATCCGAGGAAGTCTTCTTATAGCCCTGTTCTGTCATAACTAACGCAAACTTTTTGTACCACTGTCTCGGTGCTTGCTTTAGGCCATAGAGACTTTTCTTCAGTTTGCACACATAATCCTCTTTCCCTTTCACTTTAAAACCTTCATGTTGTTCCATGTATATCTCTTCCTCCAAGTCACCATGTAGGAAGGCTGTTTTGACATCCATTTGCTCAATCTCCAAATCTAGGGTAGCTGCCAGCCCTAGTACCACACGGATAGAAGACATTTTCACTACCGGAGAAAATATATCATCAAAGTCAATACCCTTTCTCTGACCGAATCCCTTAACAACCAATATAGCTTTGTACCGTGGTTGTAAAGTATGTTCATCTTGCTTCAACCTGTATACCCACCTGTTCTTCAAAGCTCTTTTACCTTTAGGTAACTTCACCAGCTCAAAAGTATGATTATCATAAAGTGATCGCATCTCATCTCGCATAGCATTAAACCAATTGCTTTTGTACTCATCTTCTATTGTTTCGCAAAGCACTGGTTCACCCGCATCGATCAATAATACATACTCATCTTGAGAATACCTGGTGGAAGGTCGTCGGTCTTTAAAGGATCTCGGACTGGAATATCCAAAGTGGAACATCTAATTGAGCATCTCGGTTCGGGAATAATATTATCCGTTTCAACATGTTCGGGAACATGTGTGTTATACGGAACATTGACTTCTGCTGTTCTTCATCAACCTGGGTAGGAATATTTGTAAGAGGAATTGGATCCAAATCATCACTAACCTGTGGTGCTGAAATCATCTCTGATTTCTCAATATCCTCTATTGTTTGATCTTCCATAAACACAACATCTTTGCTTCTTACAATTTTCTTTTCAATTGGATCATAAAATTTGTAGCCAAGCATATCCTGTCCATAACCAATAAATATGCACTATCGTGTTTTCATATCAAGTTTAGACCTCTCATCTTTGGGAATATGCACAAATGCTTTGCACCCAAAGACACGCAAATAATCATAAGAAACATCTTTGCTTGTCCAAACTCTATTAGGAACATCAAACTCTAAAGGAACGCATGGAGTAAGATTTAATACATATGCAACTGTACTTAAAGCCTCACCCCAAAATGATCCAGGTAGCTTTGATTTGTGAAAGTAAGCATCTTACCCTTTCAACCAAGTGTTGTTCATTCTCTCGGCTAAGCCATTTAAGCGAGGCGTCTTGGGAGGTGTCTTTTGATGTCGAATACCCTTTATTGCATGTCCGCAATATTCATCAAAAGGTCCAATATACTCTCCCCCGTTATCAGTTCTGATGTACTTCAATTTCTTTCCAGTCTGTCTCTCAACTGAAGCTTGAAACTGCTTAAAAACATCTAATATTTGATTTTTAGCTTTTAAGGTATAAATCCAAATTTTCCTTGAAAAATCATCTATGAAGGTAACAAAATAAAGAGAGCCACCAAATGATTTTGTTTTCATAGGACCGCAAACATCAGAATGCACTAAATCCAATATACATGACTTTCTTGAAGGAGGGGAGCTTTTAAATGTAACTCTGTTCTGTTTTCCTGCTAAACAATGAGCACATCTCTTTAGCGCCGAACTTTTCAATCATGAAAGGAGTTTCTTCTTGGCCAATATTGACAAACCCTTCTCACTGATGTGACTGAGCCTCTTATGCCATAACTGTTTGCATATTCGCCGTCTCTTTTGCATTAATTTTCTCTCGTGGACAACTTTGCCTGCATAAGGTACAAGGAAGAATATTTTTCACCTCTAGCCACAACAAGAGAACCTTTGGTGAGCTTCCATTGACCATTCTTGAATGTCTTTGCAATACCCCTCATCATCCAACTTGCCTGTGGAAATCAAATTCAAGCGGATATCAGGTATATGTTTAACATTATTCAATACTAACCTCGTGCCATTGCTGGTTTCTAGGCACACATCACCGATGCCTACAACTTGAGCCAGCCCATTATTTCCCATCTTCACAGATTCGAAGTCGTCTGACCTGTATGATATAAAGAAATCCCTACGAGATGTAGCATGAATAGATGCACCACTATCAATTACCCAACTGGTCTCATGAGATACAAAATTCACCGCATCACCATAAAAAATAATGAGAAAGTCTTCTTTAAGTGCAGTAACACGATTGTCATCACTGTCACTATCACTTATCTTCTCTTTACCTTTCTCCTTTTGTTTCTCCCTTTTAAGCGGCGACAAAACCTCGAATATGTCCCTTCGATGACAATAATGGCACTCAACATTAGCAAACTTATTATACTTACCTCTGCTTTTATCTCTACTCTTGTCTCTGTTTCTCGGACCTCGAGACTTACTTCTTCCCCTTTTCTCAATAACTAAGGCATCAGAATGTGAAGAGGACGATCCTTGTGTCTTCCTTCTCATCTCTTCATTCAAAATACTACTCTTGGCCAAATCCATGGTAATCGTACCATCCGGGGCAGAATTAGACAAAGACGTTCGAAACGTCTCCCATGAGTCCGGCAAAGTACCAAGCAACCATAGTGCTTGAATCTCATCATCAAACTTGATTCCCATCGCAGCCAACGATTTATAATTCCTTGAAAAGAATTTAAATGATCAATCAAACGAGTACCATCTTGATATCTCGAGCCATCATCTGTTTTATCGAAATAACTTATTATTTCAGTCTTTCGAGCATATAACTGTTCGAGCTTATTCCATAAACCGCGTGCATGTGTTTCCTCAATAATATGGTTCAAAACATTATCATCCACCCTTTGCCTAATATAACCACACACTTGACGATGAAATATAGACCATTCAACATCAGTTTTATTCTCCGGTTTCTCCTCGGCAAATACGGGCAAATAAAAATCTTTCACATATAAAAGATCTTCCATCTTCCCTTTCCAAATATGATAATTCGAACCATTCAGTGTAACCATTCTACTCGAATTCGTTTCCATTGTTTAACACAAGGCAGAAAAATCAAGCAACAACCAAAAGCTCTGATACCACTCTAATGGGAGAACGGTAACAATTCGAACAATATCGAATTAACGCAGCGGAATAAAATAATCTCCCCTCTTGTGTAAACCTAATAGGAACTGATATAGTAGAGCAAAACAAATACCAAGCACGCAAACACAAGACGATTTTACGTGGAAAACCCCCTCGATGTGAGGAGATCAAAAACCACGAGACCGGAGTCCACCCGAAAATCTTCACTATCAACAAAATTGGGTGAACAATGTTCTTCTCTAGCAAATACTAGAGGTACATAGCAGCAAAGATCTCAAGAACATAATTCTTGGCAATACACATAAACTTAACAAGAGATCAAGGATAAATCTGACCAAAAACGCAGGTTTTGATCAATCCACGAAAAACCTGATGTAGGGAGCTTCAAACGAAAATCAAACCGTTCAGATTCGAGGAGATTGCACCACGAACACACTAACAAAATTTCAGCTCAATCGGACCTCGAATCGACCTCCGATGCCAGCTTGATGTAAATCAGACTTTGCCCCAAACCCCAGATTTTCTGCTTTCTCTTTTTCTCTTGTTACTACGTCTTTTGCAGCTACCACTTCTATGATAGTGAGAAACCCTATTTCTCCATATAACTTATTATATAGGCTCAAGCCCTTTTGGGCTTGCAACTCATTGGGCTTCCTCCACATAGGAGTGAACCCAGCTAACAGTGAGTTCGTGGGGCTTCGCAGAGTCTAAGCAAATTTTCCATGTTGCTCCGAAAAGATGGTCTTACTTTTTGTTTGTCTTTTAACTCGTGTCTTATTTCTTTTCCTCTCTCTCTCTCAGAATCCGAACAACTCCCGTAAACATGGGGCGTTGTTAAATAACAGCCAAAAGGTGAGGAAAGAAATGCCATAATAATGCTGAATTTTGGAAATATCCTTCCTCGTGTCTTTCTCCATGAATAATATACATTTGGATCTTACTCTTATAGATTCTCTCAACATTGTTACTCGTTATGGGATGAATGATGGAAATATTTCATCCGTGTCTTTCGTCCATCGTCCATCTTATGAGATTAGATTATTTATATAACTATTGGTTAAAGGTCGTTTTTAATCGATCAATGGTTAATCCCCTATAAAATATTGGGGCACTCAAATGGAAATTAGCAAGAGAATGGATTTTGTGGGATGGACGGATTAGGGATGGATTACAGTTCAATTTCTTTAAGCGTACCCTTATTGTTTTTCTCTTACTTTCCCGTTCGCTCTGGCCTATGGTCCCAATTCCAGTTTCTAAAATCTCATCCAGCCATAATCCCATATACTGATGCTGTTAAGCGATGGTTTGCTCGTATGTAGGCAAAAGCAATGAAGCTATAGTGATAATTTTTGTGGTCGCCTTTCCCGTCGGCGAAAGCGTAGTGATTTTCTCCGTCGTTTGTTGCTTTTGTCGGAGGAATGCGACCCAGAAAAAAGCAATCGTCCAAGGAGATCAAAGCAGTACGAAATATGTACTGCGGCCATATAATTGGATAAAATGAAAAACCATATGCGCAGGATGTACTGTCCTATGCTTTTGATGAAATGACCGACTCGTGCTGTTTCATCGGGCAGGCCTACTTGAAATGACAAAGGTCGAGTCCTTGCAGTATGATTTAGCCACCATACGAGATGCCACGGACAATGTCTCTTGTCAAAACAAGTTGGGCAAAGGTGGATTCGGCGAAGTTTTCAAGGTATCGCTAGTCATTGTACTTAGAAGGTCATCAATGTCAAAAAACTTGAAGATCTTTAATTTGGTAGTTTTGAAAAGTTGTCGTCATAAGTTATTCATGTGTACTTAGATGTCAAAATTCTAATGTTTTAGGGTACGCTTTCTAATGGACAACAAATAGCTGTGAAGAGATTATCTAAAAGCTCAGAACAAGGTATTGAAGAATTCAAGAATGAAGTCATATTGCTACCAAAGCTTCAACATCGAGACGTAGTGCAACTACTCGGGTTCTGCTTAGAGGGTGAAGAAAAACTACTTGTCTATGAGTTAATGCCGAACAAAAGTCTTGACTACTTTTTGTCTTGTACGTTGCATTCTAATAAATTCCTAAGCCATTGCTTTCCATGTTGAGGTGAATATTTGTTAGCCTCTAATTAAGTTGAATGTCTCACTAGCTTTTGGAACCTAGAGTTATTTTCTCGCAAAAAATCCAGTCAAGAGGATTTATCAAGCGAAGATATCTGCATATTAATTGTGCATACATGCAGATCTTGAAAAGACAAGACAATTGGATTGGTGGACACGTTTCAAAATAGCATGTGGGATTGCTCGAGGAATGCTCTATCTACATGAGGACTCCCGACTTCAAATTGTCCATCGTGACCTGAAGTTAGGCAATATCTTGTTGGATAGTGAAATGAACCCGAAGATTTCTGATTTTGGCATGGCAAGAATTTTCCAAGCTGATCAAAAACAAGCATACACCAAAAGAATTGCAGGGACTCTGTAAGTACTGTTGTGCTTTGTTCTCTACTTTTTATGCTTATGCTTATACTGCTGATGTATCATGGTTTGTAGTGGTTACATGTCACCTGAGTATGCAATGCATGGGGAAATCTCCGTGAAGTCCGATGTCTACAGTTTCGGTGTCCTACTTCTAGAGCTCATTAGCGGTAAGAAGAATAGTTCCTCTTACGAAGTAGACGAGGGCGAAGGTCTTGTTGTCTATGTAAGTTGCACAAATCGACTTCATGACTAAAATGAAAATTGTTAAACTAAGCAAATTCGACCTATTGAGAAATAATTTCTGATGAATTGTTTTCAGGCCTGGAAAAATTGGAGACACGGGACACCGTTGGAAGTGTTAGATCCAACTTTTAGAGACACGCATTCAAGGGACGAAGCTCTTAGATGCCTCCAAATTGGTTTGCTGTGTACTCAGGAAGATCCAAATCGAAGACCTACAATGGCGAACATAGTCCGGGAGTTGAGCAGCCACCCTTTTCCTCTTGGACTGCACCCCCAACAGCCGGCCTTCTTCCCCAGCAGGACAGAGAGACCCATGGAAGAACTGGAATCGGACCAATCCTCCGGTAGGTCGATGCCATTCTCGACCTAGACATGGAAAGTTGTTTACATTAATATTTGCATGTGGTTTTACTGAATCGAGGAGTACAAGTTCTTCCTCGCCTAAGGCAATGAGTCAATCGAAACAATTAGAGTTACTCAATTGTCATGATTTTCTTAAGCTACTTTTCATTATATATGATAGCATATAATCTTTCGTACATAGTTCGCACCGCTTTTTTTCTGTCAAATTTCTTTAGAAGTTGAGGTTCCGCAATGATACCTTTGCATCACCTGCCTGTTTAATTGATTGTGATGGTCGGTGATTGACAATGATGAAAAAGAAGCAACTTCACAAGAATCCTTTCGTTCATATTTCCTCATATGTCTGCACAATATATATACACACACACACACACACACTCGATATCTTAGCCATGGCATACAAGGAGTTGAGCTAGTCGATTAGCTCCTTCATGGCTGGAAAGTGCTCAAATTGTTTTAGTGTTGAGTAGCAAGATGGGATGATGAGGGAGGGAGGGAGACTGCGAGATCATAGATCGATGACCAGATCAAGGTAAATTGAATAAACACGCGTTAATATCGTCATAGCCTATGAAGGGTTGACGTACAGAGCAATGTATAATTCCATACACTCGATTTATGGAAGCCTATTTCATATGCATATAATTAAATTATATGAATCTTTTATAGAACCTACTTAGCTTGTAAGTTCGAATAATTTCTAATGCAATGGGGATATAGGATCTCACTCCATCAATTTTTTATTGTGATGGGTCCATGTTCAGAGTTTGAACTTTGAAGGGTCACTGACCTTGTCAATGACCCTGCACGAGGCCAAATAGGTGTTTAGCGTAAATTTTCACAAGAGATACAATACGTAAAAGGTTACAATAATAAACATTTACATCAAGAAAATCCTTTGCTTGAGCGTATATTGGAATTTTCTTTAAAGTGGATCCATATATTATCGTATGGGTTTCTCTCTCGATTAAAAGAAAACATGAGACATACAATTGTGATATTTTTCGATTCACAATATGCATACATGCAATAGATCCAGCGCATAAAATAATATTAAGCAGTAAGAAACATGAAAGCATAATGTGAGAAATAAATTGTCCTCGCTTGCTTCGTCATTTCGTGACATCTTTGCCGTTGTGTAATCGATTTTGTTTAGGAAAAGCGATCAGGCTATGTATAGAATTTTCTTGAGAGTAAAATTTTTCTTTATCACAACCCCATTTTACTTATAGATAGGATTGAGTAATAGAAGAATAAAGATTTGAGTCTAAGACACGTGAGTCCTGACGTTTTATACGCACAATTTAAAACATGATAATAAGGAAGTTTTGCCTTCCAAATCCCCTAATATTGGCACTAATTGCCTGTTTTTAATGGGAACGAAGTTAACTTCTATTGGCGTTAATATGTTCGTCAAAATCTTATTTGACAGATTCATAAAAAGAACTGTGTATGAATGGCTGGTGGAACTATAAGGATTTGCAACTAATATGATTTAATCATCTGAGTTTGGACAAGGTATTGGGCGAAACATGTATATGCTTCGTCTTCTCATATAAATGTGGTATATTTTAAAGCCCCTAACAATTGTTTGAGATCAAAGGCATGTCTTTTGTTGGAAAAAGGAATTGGAAACACTTAACTTTTTTTCTTTACATTCACACGCATTGCAAGCAATTGAAGTATTAGAACAGCTAAATATTGTCCACCCTACAAAAGTAACATAGAAGTGTTATAACAGCAAAAGATCACCTTCCTTATGGAGTTTATAAGTAAAAAGTACCTTTTTAACTGTCCGTTGAAACTTAAAATATCATTCAAATTCTAAATCATTGTTAAAAAAATTCTATATAAGCGAATCTATAAGTTAATTATCATATAGTATGAAATCTTGTCGCGACCCTCCTGAAGGAGGTTGATGAATTACTAAACATGGTGCTTAGCACGGACTCTCCCAAGTCCTACCAATCGCAACTTGGTACTCGATTCAACCATGATATTTATCTTATCTATTGGAGCCACCACTAATCGGTTTCGGGTCGATTAGACACCCAAGTAAAATGTGGGAGTACATTTTACTTCTGCAAACCAAAAATCATGAGTTCGGGGACTTGTACCTTTTCTCCTTATTTAAAAAAAAATGTTTTGCATACAACCTTTGCTGGATTTTGTAATACTACACCATTAACGTGTAAAATATGACCAAGCAATTGAGCAAACAATAAAACAACATCCAACGATAATGATCATGAGAAAAATATGAACCTGAACATATTTAAAAAAATGATATTATCATTATCACAAGGTTTCTAAGAGAGATTGGCACAAATCGGAAGCACGATATTATAGGAAGCAACTAAAGGAATGTAGCAGCAATGACCAGCAGCAATGTAGCAACAACAACACACCAGAGCAGCAACGAACGTTGGCAAAATAGTAACGACCAGCAACAAATTACCAGTGAACAGCAACAATGATCGATGAAATTTGGCGACGAATAGCAACAACGAGAGGTGGTAGTAATGGAGATCTTCAGTGATGGCAAAGCTTTTGTAGCAGCTATTGGAGACTCGCCTGAAGACAGATGACTCAAGAAATGGACAACATTGTGAAATCACAAGAGAGCTTCATATGGTGATCAGAAAATTGATGATCCTCTCGTGCTCTTCTCCCCTCCTTTTATAATGGCCCCAAGCGTCTCTTTCTACGGGCAATTTTTTGAGTTTCCTTTTCTCATTGCCTTAATTTATGGTTTGCAAATTGGTACGCGATTTGGTGGCTAGCTCAATCTTTCCTATTTCACATCTTGATTCCTTCCTTTGTCGAATTTCCTGCCTTCCTGTTCACCTGATATTTTGGCTCTTGATTCTTAATCAGAAATTTGGATCCTCATTTACCAAAATTCGAATATCCATTAGAACAAGAATGGCTGACCAAGATTCCCATCTTCCTTGCATAGCCAATTAGATTGATCCCCTCTTATTTTCCAGCTCATTAGCTTTCTTTTGTAAGTCTCCATAGCCCACACTTGCCACAAATATTTTCGTTTTCTTCCCTCCATTTCGTCCGTCTTATCCCATGAATTCCTCCGAAGATTCTTTGTGAAAATTGCGACCCCCTAGTATCCAATCGATTTCCTTTCGAATTTTCTATCTTCACGTGTGCAATTTATCTGTCCCCTTCCTCATATTATGGGCAAGGTTCATGGTCCCTTATTAGGCTAAACATATTTTCCATAAAAAGCATCAACCAAAGGTATCCTTCTTGTGAGTCAGCCTGCAAATATAGCCACACGTTAGGTCAAAATTTAGGTGTCAACAGTTGCCCCTCTTTGAAGGGGAGTCTCATAGAGGTTTCCTTCAAAGATTCATGACACCTAAATTTCAATTATGCAAATGCTCTCTGTTTTTTTTTTTTTTTTGGGAAGGGAAATGCATTAAGAATGATGCTAGTACAAAGATAAAGTGTGTACCTATCAAGGTTGATCCGGAGTCCTAGAAAAGTGTATTCAGGTATGAAATTATTTGTTGAGAGTCTAGACAAATAACTCATATTGCCTTGAAGGGTACTTGGAACTCACCTCAGGTATTACAGTCATCTAGAACTCACCTTAGATGGCCTTGAAGGGTACCTAGAACTCATTTGAGGTATAACATACAGACTACTGGAACTTGCCTCATATAGCCTGGAAGGGTACTTGGAACTCACTTCAGGTATGATAGACAGACTACTGGAACTCACCTCAGATCGTCTGGAAGGGTACCTGGAACTCACCTCAGGTATTAAATAGACATATGTAACTTACCTCAGATCATTTGGAAGGGTACCTGGAACTCACCTTAGGTATTAAATAGACAGACTATTGGAACTCGCCTCAGATTGTCTTGAAAGGGTACCTGGAATTCACCTCAGGTATTAAATAGACAGCTGGAACTCATCTCAGATTACCTTGAAAGGTACCTGGAACTCACCTCAGGCATCTAAATTGTCTTGATGATATACATGGAATCTTCATCGGGTAATGATTCAAAGGTAAGCAAAGTACTCGCTAGATGGCTCTTGTCTCTATTAGATTAAATACCCATGCATATCTTTGAAAAAACCAATTCAATTAGCATATCAATTTCACCATGTCTGCATCACCAAATTTCACAAGAGAAAATCATTATCAAGACAACCTTTATTCATGTCATGGATTTACTCAAAATGCCAAATAAGAGACTTCCAGTCTGAATGGACTTTTCACTCTTTGAGATGCTATTTCATTATTGCGGGAAATCAAATGATCACTCTATCTCACTACGTCTTCATGTTAACATGGGTCCGAGCTTTTCTTGCAAGCGGTACAATCTTACCAATCTGAGGGGTCTTTTAATAGGACTGTAATGTAGGCTTGGCCAAAGGATATTCAATTCATGGCTTTGATTGTTCTTCATGCATCATCTCCAATTGGTTTATAAATCAAGAACCCTGCAAATGAAATAGGAACAATCTTGCCCGCACTTCTTCTAGCGAAACTTCCAACATTTGAAACTCCTACGTTAATTTAAGTGCCATAATCTGAAGAGACTTTAAAGGGATGTAATGTAGGCTAGGTGAAATGATTTGTTAGGCTCAAAGATTTTTCACTGAAGTGGTTTTAAGTAGGTGATCATCTTGGCATCATTACCAGTCTTCTCCTTCATTTGGGGTTGTCTTCTTGTGTAGACACTTTGTTGACCATGACAATCCAACATTGCCTGATGATTTTCAAAAACTTGGCCTTCGACCTCAAAATTGGGCTTCAATAGTTTTTCTCTCACCCCTTTTTTTTTTCTCTCTTTTTTTTTTTCATTCTTTTCCCCTCTTTCGATACATTTCTCATAGTGCCCCAATGGACTAGAAAAACTTTGGCTTTTATGGCACCATCATCTTTTGGACAATTCAGTTCTTTTGAACTCTTGGGGTCTACATCCTCAATCTAGGCTCTGAACCACATTGTCTCAATATGGTAACTCATTTACCTTGCCCCAGTGTGGGGATAATCACCAACTAGGTTTTTTAGAAATTAATTTACAGGCTCAATTGGGTTATGCAAGGGACAAAAGTGTGTATGATAGAGAAATGAATGCTCTTCATCATTTTAAGGCACTTAAATTCACATATGAGTTCATTTGCATTAAAGACACTCGAAGATTGATACAAGTGAAGGCAAGAAAGTCCTATCTATTTTTCACCTTGTAATAGCACCCTTACCTCCAATTTGCCCCAATATGGGGTGGGTCTTGACAAGGCTATTTTTGAAAGAATTTCTTCTGACATTCAAGCTCAAAGGGGTTAAACAATGGTTACTGTCTTTGTATAAGGAAGAGAAATGAGATGCCCCTCATCATTTCAGTCTATGTACCTTTTGCAAGAAAACTCTTTACCTCAAGAACATGGAATTTCTTATCCTTGTCTCAGTGTATAAGGGACCGTGTGTATGATAAGGATTGCCTTTCATCATCCCGACACTTCTCATTTGGCATTCTTAGCATCACACATCATTCATTTGACAAGATAAGCTTCAAATAAAATTGGTGATTTGGACAGGCAAAATTATCATGCATAAACTTTCAACCAGTGATTACTTCCTTGCCCCAAATTATCATGTTTTTGGGCAAAAGAAAGATTGTTTTCATTCATGGGTAATACTTCTTTACAGCATAAGAATTTATAGGATTCATGAATTCACGTCCATCCATTTATGCTAATATTAAAGCACCCCCAGGAAGTACTTTCTTCACAACATATGGTCCACTATAATTTGGGGTGAACTTGCCTCGAGGATCAGGAATGATCGATAGTACCTTCCGTAGTACTAAATCATTGACTTCAAAGTGTCTTGGGCGAACCTTCTGATTAAAGGACCTGGCCACCCGTTGTTGATAACACTGACCATGATATACAACTCTTAGGCGCTTCTCATCAATCATGTTGAGCTGGTGATATCTTTGTTGCATCCATTCGGCTTCTGTTAGCCTGATTTGAGATAACACTCTTAATGAAGGGACTTCCACTTCCACAGGTAAAACTGCTTCCATGCCATATACTAGAGAAAAAGGTGTTGCTCCAGTAGATGTTCGAATTGAAGTCCTATACGCCATCAATGCATAAGGGAGTCTCTCATGCCAATCACGATAATTGTCAGCTGTCTTTGCTAGAATTTTC
Organism: Corymbia calophylla; assembly: GCA_014182845.1. NCBI lineage: Eukaryota > Viridiplantae > Streptophyta > Magnoliopsida > Myrtales > Myrtaceae > Corymbia > Corymbia calophylla. The sequence continues at coordinate 43,816,137 of CM024697.1, read as the reverse complement.
TTAATGTTTTTATTTGCTGCCTCGACAGCACCATTCATCGGGGGGCGATAAGGAGATGAATTTAAGTGACGAATTTTGAACTCCTTCAATAAATCATCAACAAGCTTGTTATTTAAATTTGACCCATTGTTAGTGATGATAGCCTCGGGTACACCATAGCGAGCAATAATATCTCGTCGTATAAACTTGATGGCGTTCTTCGCAATGACAGTTGTATATGAAGTTGCTTCTATCCACTTAGTGAAGTAATCAATGGCCACGAGGATGAAACGGTGGCCATTCGATGCTTTTGGATTAATTGGGCCAATTACATCGATGCCCCACATTGAAAAGGGCCATGGTTCGGAACGGTGATGTAACTCATTTGGAGGGACATTTATCTTGTCTCCATGGATTTGGCAACATGTGGCAGCCAGGACATGTTGGATGCAATCGCTTTCTAGGGTCAACCGGAAGTATCCTAGTCTCATAATTTTTTTAGCCAACATATGACCGTTCATGTGGGGACCGCACACTCCTTCGTGTATTTCTTCCATTGGTTGAGTGGCTTCCTTGGCATTCACACACCTCAACAACACTGAATCAAAGGATCTTCTGTACAGCATATCTCCGCCGATAAAGAATTTGGAGGCAAGTCTCATAAGCTGTTTCCTATCAGTTGGACCACTGCCTTCAGGGAACTTTTGGCTTCGAATATACGTCATGATGTCGTGATACCACGGTTTTCCATCTGGTTCCTCAGCTACCATCATACAGTAGGCTAGTTTTGCAAGAACTTCAATCTTTAAGGGCTCGACTTCTAGACCATTTGTGGCTCGGAGCATAGATGATAGTGTAGCAAGTGCATCTGCAAATTGATTATGAGACCTCGACAGGTATTCAAATGATATATTATCAAACTCTTTTACGAGACTTTCCAAATATTCGTGGTAAGGGACCAGTTTAGCAACTCGAGTTCTCCATTTCCTAACAGTTTGGAGGATGATAAGTGCCGAATCACCGAAGACCTTCAACTTGCTAACTTCCATCTCAATGGCTACCTGTAGGCCAAGAATGTAAGCCTCATATTCTGCTATGTTGTTGGTACAAGGGAATACCAACTTTGCGGCCACGGGATAATGTTGTCCGTTGGGAGATATTAGAACTACTCCAGTTCCAGACCCGGATAAATTTACTGCACCATCGAAATACATGGTCCATGATTCCTTTTCCACCGTTGAAATGCGATTGTCGGGCAGGTCCAACTCGTCTTTATTTCGAATCTTCGCGGAACCATCCGCCAACATATCATCGATTACCTGGCCTTTCACCGACTTCTGTGACACACTTTGTACATCAAATTCAGAAATCAAGATTTGCCATTTTGCCAATTTCCCAAGTAAAGCTGGTTGTTCTAGCAAATATTTGATAGGATCATCCTGGGTAGCCAGATATATTTGATAATGCAGGGTGTATTGCCTTAGTCTATGTAAGACCCAAACTAAGGCAGAACATGTCTTCTCAACATTAGAGTAGTTCATTTCTGCCATAGAAAACTTTTTACTCAGATAGTAAACAGCACATTCTTTCCTATCCGTAGGCCTTCTTTGAGCGAGCATTGCTCCTAGCGATTCCCTGTTAATCGTGAGATAAAGAATGAGGGGTTGCCCTGGCGTTAGGGGAACCAATACTGGCAGGCTCATCAAGTAATGTTTCAACTCCTCAAACGCTTTTTGACACTCATCATCCCATTTGATCTAGGCATTCTTTCGGAGGAGTTTAAAAAAAGGCTTAGCCGTCTCAGAGAGTTGGGAAATGAATCGAGCTATATAATTCAATTTTCCCAAAAGGCTACGAACTTCTTTCACCGTTGTCGGTGGTTGCAAATCGCATATTGCTTTGACCTTTGATGGGTCAACTTCGATGCCTTTACTGCTAACGATGAAACCCAATAGTTTACCAGAGGTTGTTCCAAAAACACATTTTGCTGGATTGAGGCATAATTTAAACTTGCGAAGTTGTTCAAATAACTTCCTCAAGGTCTTGAGGTGATCCTCTCCTTCACGGGTTTTGGCGATCATATCATCAACATACACTTCAATCTCCTCATGCATCATATCATGAAAAAGTGCTACCATGGCCCGTTGATAAGTTGCCCGGCATTTTTAAGGCCAAAAGGCATAACTTTGTAGCAAAAGGTTCCCCATGGAGTAATGAATGATGTTTTTTCCTTATCTCTTTCATTCATCATGATCTGGTTATATCTAGAGAACCCATCCATGAAAGAAAAGAGTTTAAACCCAGCCGTGCTATCTACCAGAACGTCAATGTGAGGCAATAGAAAATCATCTTTTGGGCTTGCTTTGTTTAAGTCCCTATAGTCAACACCAACTTGAACACGACCATCTTTTTTCATCACTGGCACTATGTTTGCCACCCACTCGGGATATTGCGAGACCTCAATGAATTTCACATCGAGGAGTTTCATGACTTCCTCCTCTATTTTTTTGGAAAGTTCTGGCTTGGTCCTTCGTAGCTTCTGCTTCTTAGGAGGCATATCTGAATTGGTTGGCAGACAATGCTCAACGATCGATGGGTCTAAACCAGGCATATCGGCATAAGTCCAGGAAAAGACATCCCAATATTCTTTTAGCAACTGGATCAAAAGTTCAGCTTCAAGTTTAGTTAGGTTTGCCCCAATCTTAACCTCCTTGATGTCTTCAGTGCCACTAAGGTTTATGGTGACAGTTTGCTCAGTAGTAAGCGGCTTCGAATTTTCATGCTGCTCTCACTCGCGTTGAATAGCATTGTGTTCATCATCGCTATAGCTTGAAACTTCATAAGTTTGCATAGTGTCATGCCTGAAACACCAAGCACATGATCAGAAGGACAAGCAAGATAAACTATATGCATGCTTAAAAACTTTTTTTTTTTTTTTGAAAATTTTTTTAGAAGGGACATGAAAAAGTCCAGCCTTCATAATTACTTCCTTGCCATTTCTTTTGGTAGGATTTCATCACAGGGCCAATTTGGTATACTTCAACACGCCCTCAAAAACATGAAAAATTTTCATGATCTTTATTGAAAGAAAGACAAATTACAATTATTGAAACGAAAGAAAGGAAATCCTAGCATAGGAAAAGAAAAAGCAATGAAAGCTCCTGCACAGAGGAGAATGCATAAAATCAAAGCCCCCCTACATTGGGGTTTCTGAATCAATGTCATCAAGTTCATCAATGGCAAGGACAAAGTCTTCTTCGAACAAGCTGATGACCCCTTCAAGGGTGTCCTCTTTCTCATGCTCTTGCTTGTATAATGAATCCTCTTCTTCTTGCATCAATTTTGGAGGTCCTGGGAATGTGGACTTGATGTGGGGTATGTTGAGACTACCCCTCTCTCCTCCTCCTCTTCCTTGGTAGGATCGTCCACCCTTGCCACGATAGCCCAATCCAGTTGTGTATGAGTTTCGCCCCACTTCAATTGGTTGCCGAGTGCCCTGACCATGTTGGCCTAAGCCATCTCCAAGGGCGAAGCTACTTCCCACCATGATCTTGCCTACCATGATTGTAGATTTGGATACTTCCAGGGTCGGTAGAGTAGCACCCTGGGCCACCTGAACGATTGATACTAGCTCAAAGGCTTGGTAGCTAGACTCAGCCTTGCAATCTGGTTCCACATATGGGATAGCCGTCTCATGATAGACTCTGAAATCATCTTCTCCTCGAATTGTGATAAGCTTCCCTTCGATCACAAACTTTACCTTCTGATGGAGGCTTGAAGGTATAGCTCCTGCTGTATGCATCCATGGGCGCCCTAGCAATAAGTTGAATGCCGTTGGGATATCCAAAATTTGGAAGACTGCATTGAACAATGCTGGTCCAATTTGCAAATCTAAGTCGACCTCTCCAACTGTTTCTTTCCTGGTCCCATCAAATGCACAAACAGAAGTTTTGGCCATGCGGATATTTCCCAAATTATACCCTAGGCGTTTCAAAGTTGCCAAGGGGCAAATATTTAAGGTTGATCCGTTGTCAATAAGCACACGAGCCACCAGGGTGCTTCGGCATTTGACTGATATATAAAGAGCCTTGCCATGTCCCCTTCCTTTGACAGGGAAATCCTCATCAGAGAATGCGATCTGGTCCTTTAACAAGATAGACCCCACAAATTCTTCAAGTTTGTCCTGCTCGATAGATTCTGGGACATGTACTTCGCTCAGGACTTTCATCAAGGATTTTTGATGTTTTTCTGACGTCTGGAGTAACTCTAATAAAGAGATTTGGGCTGGCATCTTTCGAAGTTGATCTACCACATTATACTCACTTGCCTTAATTATAGACAAGAACTCTTTTGCTTCCTCATCACTGACTGGCCTAACCGGTTGTGAGTTGGCTTAAGCATATGCATGCTCAGACCGAGTGACAACATCTATCTCCGTGTCGTAACACCATGGGACTGCCTTATCATTTGTATACGCATAAGGTTGCGTAACGCTAAGGATTAGTTCTTCATCATCGAATGAATTCATGTCAATGATCAACTCATCTCTACCTGACTCATCTTGGGTCAAGGGATTGATCTTATCAACCCCAATATCTAGATTAGCGAATTCGTATTCTAAATCAATGACCAATGGAGTGATTGTCGAAACCATACCAGTATGATCTCCATAAACTATCATCTTCTCGTCGATCAATGCCTTGATTCTCTGCGTCTTTTGAGCCATAGTGAGCTTCTCCTCACTTGAATAATACCCAACCTGAACCAGGTTGTCATAAACATTATCTATGTGTACTTTCAGGCCCTTCTTTCTTCCATCATCGGAATTGAATATGACATTCACTCCTTCCGCATGATCAGGTAGCGGATTTTTCTGAACATTAGGTTGTGAATTACCAAAGGAGAATACATTGGCATCCAACAGGTTTTGGACTTTGTGTTTGAGTGTGAAGCAATCGTCAACGAGAATGCCCCTTTTCTCCCATGTGGTAGTCACATGTCTTAGATGGGTCATAATTGGGGAAGCGCTCGGGATTAGGATGTCGGGGCTCCTTAGCCAATAAACCCTTCTTCTGGAGGATTGGTAGAATTTTCGACAAAGGCTTCGGAAGTGGTGTAAATTGTCGCCGGGAAGAGTCCCTTTGCTGGCCAAAGAATGGTTGCGATCCTCTTTGCTGAATGTTCGGAGTCTGGATGTTACTTTGGGTAGTGCGAGTTGGCCTGATATAGGCCGCATTAACCTCTGCAATTGGCTCCTTATCTCTTATGCTCGTGAACCTCTTAGATGGCCCAATCTGGTCAGATGCCCAACCATCACGAATGGCTACCTCGATGCACTCACCCACTGAGATCAACTCTCCGAGTGAGTTAAATTTGGATCCAAGAACTCGGTTGCGAAATTTGAATGGCAGATTCTTCATGAATAAATCCAGCATTTCCTTTTCAGTTAATTCAGGCGTAATCTGTGCAGCCAGCGCTCTCCATCTTGTAGCATAAGCCTTAAAAGATTCAGTTTTATTCTTCTCAATACGAACCAAGTCTTCACGAGAGGGTGCGACATCGATATTAAATTTGTATTGCTGCAGAAAAGCATCATAAAGGTCCTCCCAAGCCTCAAACAGATTAACCTTCTTCATTACATACCATTGTAGAGCCGGTCCAGCTAGACTCTCTTGGAAGGTATGGATCATGAGGGGCACGTTATTAGCATGTGGAGTCATCTTCATTAAGTAATACTGCATGTGCAACTTAGGACAGGATGTGCCATCATACTTATTGAACTCAGGCGCCTTGAATTTTTTGGGGACCTTGACTTTGGTGATGTGGGACAGACCTCGAGGGAGCTCCTCTTCATAACCCTGAAGTTGTCTAAGTTTCTCCTCAATCTTTGCAATTCGCTCGATTTCCTCTGTCTTTGGCATGGCCGAAGGTATGACTTGCACTTCATCATCAGTAAAAGCTGGGGATGTATTAGCATCCTTGACTAGAGGCGCATCATTGGAAGTTGATGAGCCACCAGTAGAAACGTTCTTTCCTTTGTCTTTCGGGTCAGCAATAGGAGGGGATTGTGGTAAAACCACTTCAACTTGCTGAGCTAGTGGGGCAGTGTTCATCTTGATAGAATCGATTTGCTTGGAGAGTTGTTCTAGGACATTCATGACTTGCTTCATCTCCGTCTCGAGGGCGGTGACGCGAGCTTGCTTAGTGTTATTAGCCATCGCAGCTCTAGAATGAGTACGAATCGGTGATCTTGGGTGAGCCGTGATGTATCAAAATTACTCACACCTATATTGAGAATAAGACAATAAGCATCATAACATATGAGGTTGATCCATGACAACTCGCATTTATTATTTGAAAAAAAATCTATTTGTTCATGAAATCAAACTTCTCAAGACATCAAACTTGCTAGTTATTTTAAACAGCATGATCTAAATACAAATAAGAGACTATGCTACGAAGCCATTTATTTTTGTTAGTCAAAACGGCTACGCAAGCTTCAGCTTTTTCCACTCTCTCCTTGAGCTGTTGAGTCCACACTTGAAGAGTGGGCTTCGGTGTCACCTTGGGTATGACTGGCAGCAAAGCGGGATCGATTTGATGATGACGGATGTAGCGCCGGGAAGCATGATATAATTTTTCTTTTCCTTTGATGACTTCTGGCCAAATGATCTCTTGTAGGGGACAGTCATCCCAATTATTTATACTATCTTCCACTTCAATTTGGTAGCCACGATTCTTCTGGATGAAATCCACTCTAGACAGATTCGGCTTCAAAGGGGATGGAATCTCTTGCAGTGACCGGTATGGACGGATAACTCTCACCGGATAGTAGTATGTAATGCTAGTAAATCCCAGTAATGGAATTGGATCATTTGCATTGTGAGTGAGACGCACCACACGGACTCTAAACCAGCCAGCATACCATCGAAAATCCTCAGGGCTTGGACTTTTCAAAAAATCTATCCATTCAGAAAAGGAATTTTTAGGGGCCAAGTCTTTCTTTTTTATGAACCTATGGATCGGGTGACGAGAATCATCAACTTTAAAAATAACCATGTAAATGCCAAAATTCTTGACGTGGGAAAGGAACCATATTTGTAAAAGTTCAGGGGTTGCATGAAAAGCCCCTCTCCCATTTTCTTTAAAGCGAGTAAGGGACAAGAAAGTTTCAACTAATATCATGTTGATAAATTTCATACTGGCACATACTTGTCTAACTACCCATGCGATTAAGGGATTAATGGCATTCTTATGATAAGGAAAAATTACAAATCCGAAAAAAGCCAAAATAAAAATTCTACCCATTTGGTGTGATGAGGATTGCTTTGAAAAATGTTCGGCTAAAAAGGCAAGTGGGTAGGAATTATTATTACATTTTAAAAGTTTGTTCACCTCGTCTGTTTTAATTTTAAAAAATTCCGCCAAAACAGATGCAGCTTCTAAACCAACTGGAGGTCTAACAAGTTCAGGCCCTAGAGGAATTCCTACAAGAACACTGTACTCTTCCAAAGTTGGTGTCAATTCGTGCTCTCCAAATATGAACGTTGATGTTGCGGAGCACCAGAAATGAGTCAATGCCATGATCATCCCACTATGAGTCTCGACTTGCGAAGAGAGATGAGCTCGCCTATCTTTGACGTCACATAATTCTGTCCATTCTTGTCTAATTTGTCCCACCACTTTTGGAGCTCGGTCTTGGGAGTGGAAAAAAGCTAAATTTCAATCCTCCTCATCGTATTCAAATTCTTACCAATGGCTGACCTAACATTGTCATGGACCCAAAAGAATGTTGTAAATAGCATAAAAGTACAAAGAACTTACTCATGAGAAGTAGGGCAACAAACACAGAGACATGCGAATGTATAGGTGAGGTTCAAAACTAAAGGTGAGATTTACAAAAAAAATAAAAATAAATAAAATAAGGCTTGAAACTATAGTTCAAGAGGGTGTACCAATTAGCCAAACGTGTCTGTTGGCTAAATCAGGCCCTCTTGATATCGGCTTAATTGAAAGGTTGTCTTTACCATTGCATGTCTGCGAATAAAGATGAACACTTCCGACACCTAGAAGAAGCGGGGTTAAAAGGGCGGCCCCCTTGTGTGTCTGCAGGCGTTGCCATGTCCTCTTAACACCATCCTAACTATTCTCCTAGCATGTGACCCAAGTTCGGTCACGGGACGCGTGTGTAAAGGTGTAGTGCTAAAACATTTAAAACATGCATGGCAGATTATATAATGGTTAAACAACACTTCATCTGCAGAACAAAGGTTAAACATATACTTCACCCAATATAACTTTCACCTGCAAAACCATTTAACACCTAAAATTAGTGGTGTACGTGGTCACCGCGCATGAAAAGCAAAAACATTTTTTTACAAGAGAAATTCAGGCCTTAAGTCCTCTACGAATTTTAATTCAAATCCCCAGCGGAGTCGCCAAGCTGTCGCGACCCTCCTAAAGGAGGTTGATGGATTACTAAACACAGTGCTTAGCACGGACTCTCTCAAGTCCTACCAATCGCAACTTGGTACTTGATTCAACCATGATATTTATCTTACCTATTGGAGCCGCCACTAATCGGTTTCGGGTCGATTAGACACCCAAGTAAAATGTGGGAGTACATTTTACTTCTGCAAACCAAAAATCATGAGTTCGGGGACTCGTACCTTTTCTCCTTATTTAAAAAAAAATGTTTTGCATACAACCTTTGCTGGATTTTGTAATACTACACCATTAACGTGTAAAATATGACCAAGCAATTGAGCAAACAACAAAATAACATCCAACGATAATGATCATGAGAAAAATATGAACCTGAACATATTTAAAAAAATGATATTATCATTATCACAAGGTTTCTAAGAGAGATTGGCACAAACCGGAAGCACGATATTATAGGAAGCAACTAAAGGAATGTAGCAACAATGACCAGCAGCAATGTTGCAACAACGACGCACCAGACCAGCAACGAACGTTGGCAAAACAGTAGCGACCAGCAACAAATCACCAGTGAACAGCAACAATGATCGATGAAATTTGGCAACGAACAGCAACAACGAGAGGTGGCAGTAATGGAGATCTTCAGCGATGGCAAAGCTTTTGTAGCAGCTATTGGAGACTCGCCTGAAGACAAAGGACTCAAGAAATGGACAACATTGTGAAATCACGAAAGAGCTTCATATGGTGATCAGAAAATTGATGATCCTCTCGTGCTCTTCTCCCCTCCTTTTATAATGGCCCCAAGCGTCTCTTTCTACGGGCAATTTTTTGAGTTTCCTTTTCTCATTGCCTTAATTCATGGTTTGCAAATTGGTATGCGATTTGGTGGCCAGCTCAATCTTTCCTATTTCACGTCTTGATTCCTTCCTTTGTCGAATTTCCTGCCTTCCTATTCACCTGATATTTTGGCTCTTGATTCTTAATCAGAAATTTGGATCCTCATTTACCAAAATTCGAATATCCATTAGAACAAGAATGGCTGACCAGGATTCCCATCTTCTTTGCATAGCCAATTAGATTGATCCCCTCTTATTTTCCAGCTCATTAGCTTCCTTTTGTAAGTCTCCATAGCCCACACTTGCCACAAATGTTTTCGTTTTCTTCCCTCCATTTCGTCCGTCTTATCCCATGAATTCCTCCGAAGATTCTTTGTGAAAATTGCGACCCCCTAGTATCCAATTGATTTCCTTCTGAATTTTCTATCTTCACGTGTGCAATTTATCTGTCCCCTTCCTCATATTATGGGCAAGGTTCATGGTCCCTTATTAGGCTAAACATATTTTCCATAAAAAGCATCAACCAAAGGTATCCTTCTTGTGAGTCAGCCTGCAAATATAGCCACACGTTAGGTCAAAATTTAGGTGTCAACAAATCTCATACGTTTAGTATTGAAAAAAAGAGTCAAAACATGTATCCGACAACATTAATTTAAATAAGAAATAAAAACCAATCTGGTTAAGCTATCGGTTATTAAAAATGAAAGTGACATATGCTATCCTTGATTTTATTGGCTCTGTTCTACGACCCCAATTTGTTACGTGAAAGCGCTTCGACCTGGGCCACAAGAGTCCGTGTTGGAAAAAATCAACTTTCGAAGATTCTACTGTTTCTTTCGGCTATTGTCCCTATCTGATGTAATCTCTATCATCCTGTATAAGATAATAAGGAAAAAGCCATAGGAAACCCCAAATTTTACTCATTGAAATACATTTATCCTAAATTATTTTTTGTGATATCAAAAATCTCAAACGTATATCATTGTGAGACATTTAATCCAAACTGTTTTTTGTAATACTAAACTCCAAACTTATATCTGTGTGACATATATGATATAAAAAATCCTAAATATTTTTATGCGATACCAAATTTTTAGTAAATATGTCATACTGATACAATTTTTGAGTTTTTGTGTCAAGAAATTTGGAGTAAATGTGTCACATTGCATAAGTTTGGAGTAGATGTGTCATATAGATATAAGTTTAGAATTTTTTATGTCGCAAAAAAATTTTTAAAAAAATGTTACAGTAGGCATAATTTAAGATTTATGGTAATTTTTACCCAAGATAATATTATATAATATACTCTAAACCTCCGTGGCAATTGTTTAGAGGAGATACGAATGGCCTTTTAAAGGAAATATGATTTGACCAAAAAAAAAAGAAAAAGACAAACGCATTGTCACGGAAGTCTAGAACATTGATTGTGACAAAATTATGTCTAAGAAAATTTTGGGTGAATACCACCAAAAACTCTAAATTATGCCCTTTGTGACAATTTTACCCTGAACTTTTTTTTTTGCCACCAAAAATCCCAAACTATGCCACTTGTGACAATTTTACCCTGATTTTTTTTTGTACCATCAAAAACCCCAAACTATACCACTTATTGCAAATTTACCCCAAACTTTTTGGCTGAGGGGCATTTTCATACTTTTCCATTTTCTTTTTTTTCTTCTCCTGACAAAGGGAAGCCGACGATAGCCGCCTTGTCGGCATCGAAGTCTACCAATGGCTGCCCTCACTATTGTCGAAGTCGGGCGAGGGCTGCCTTGGTCCGCTCTGGCAAGGTCGACCCTCGCCCAACACCGGTAAGGGCAGCCCTTGCCTGACTTAGGTGAAGGTCGCCCTCATCAGATCCAGCGAGGGCAACCCTCACCAGCGTTGGGCAAGGGCGGCCCTCGCCCGACGCCAACAAGGGCCGCTCTTGCCTCACCCAACCCAAGCAAGGGCGACCTTCGCCTGAGTCGAGCGAGGGCCGCCTCAGCCTTGCCCAAGCCTCGCTCGACTCAGACGCTAGCAAGGGTGGCCATCACCGGCTTCCCTCTGTCAGCCATGGTAGAGGGAAGGGAGGAGAAGGAAAAAAAAAGAAAAAGAAAAATAGAAAATAGAAAAGGATGAAAATGCCCTTCAACCAAAAAAAATTGGGGTAAATTTGTCTAAAGTGGCATAGTTTAGGGTTTTTGGAGGTGAAAAAAAAATGTTCGAAGTAAATTATCATAAGTGATATAGTTCGGAATAAAATTGTCATAAGTGGCATAGTTTGGAGTTTTTGTTGGACAAAAAAAGTTGGGATAACACTGTGAGGAGTCCATAACTTTCGTACGGTCTTTCACTTTGGTCCAAAACTTTTTTTTTCGCTCACTGGAGTGCCACAAGTTTTAAAAAACGTTCACTTGAGTGCCAATTCGACGTGGCCGCCGGAAAAGCTGATGTGGCCGCCGGAAAAGCTGACTTGGCCGCCGGAAAGGCGACGTGGCGCCAGGTGAACAATATTTTAATATATTTTAATATATTTTTTGATTTTTTGATTTTTTTGATTTTTTTGTTTATTTTTTTGATTTTTTTGATTTTTTTTTTAAGGCCGGCAAGGGTCACCGGTGGCCCTCGCCGCCCTAAAAAAAACAAAAAAGCAAAACAAAAAATCGAAAAATTTTAAAAAGAGTAAAAACGACGTCGTTTTCCCGAAAAAGTCCACGTCGGCATTGAAATTTATTAAAATAAAAAAGAAAAATAATTAAAAAATTCCACGTATGCATTTTGGCCGGAAGTGGCACTTAAGCGAACGATTTTTGGCGGAAGTGGCACTTGGCGAACGATTTCACTCCGATGTGGCACTCAAGTGAGCGAAAAAAAAGTTTTAGACCAAAGTGAGCGCCGCACGAAAGTTATAAGACTCCTAGTGCCCTAACCCCAAAAAAAGTTTAATGTAAAATTGTCACAATGGGCATAGTTTAGGGTTTTTGGTGGTATTTGCCCATAAAACTTTGGGACTGCTTATACGGGGCTTGACATCGTGATGGATCAAATGTAATAAATCTTCATATAATATCGCAAAATGAAGGAAAAAATATTTTATGGTGTTTTGTACTTGATCACATCCTAATATCCTAAATTTGCAAATTTTGATTTATTTTAATTTTACAATATATGATGATTGAGTTTAAGTGGGAAATGTCCGAATAATTTCCTTTTTGTTAGTTATGTGCAGAGGAGCAACTAAAATCACCATATCTCAAATTAGGAGTGTGAATGATTTGATTTGGATTTCTAGGCAAACCGAACCATTTTGACGTGTTCTTGCTCCAAATCAAAATGCAATACGAACTGAATATGAACCGAACAAAAACACAGTTTGGATTAGTTTATTTTTCGGTTTTCGTCTTCTTCTTCTTCTTTTGTGCTTCTTCTTCCACTTGCACCCTCCCTTTTCCGAATTGGCCCAGCAAGATGGTCACGTTGTCACCGACCTCGCTGTTGCCCCCCCCCCGCGGCAGCCGCCATAGCCGCAAGCTTCCCCAGGTCCGAGGAGGTGGTAGCGGCTGAGAAGTCCGATGCGGCAGTGTAGCTGGAGGGGATGGCAGAGAAGAAGCCAAGGGCTGAGAAGAAGCTCCCGAAGGAGGGGCCAGCAATAGGAAGAAGTGGGCGAAGAGGAGCGTCGAGGCATACAAGATCTCCATCTTCAAGTTGCTGAAGTAGGGTTGGGACATTGGCATCTCGAGCAAGGCCATGGGTATCATGGACAGCTTCATCAATGATCTTCGATAACCTGGCCTAGGAGTTGCCCTGGCTCGCGCACTACAACAAGGAGCTGCCCATCACCTCCTGGGAGATGAGAGTGCAAAGATAGAAGGAGAGAACAAAGCAAAAAAAAAGGTGGGGGGGAGAGAAGTGAGTAAGAGGAAAGCAACAGTGAATTAGTGAGGGTGAGGGAAGAAAAGAAAAAGAAACCAAAATTCGATTTGATCCGAACCAAATTATCAACTATCCAAATTCCTTTATTTATTATCCAAACCAAAATCGGAACCAAACAAAAAATACACGAGTTTTCGGTTTAGCTTGATTTCAGTTTTGTTTTTTAGTTCAATTTTTGACACCCTTATTTCAAAAGGTATAAGTGTTCGACAAAAAAAAAAAGATGGTATAAGTGATTCTTTATGAAGAAGAGAAAAAGACCAAGCGAAAATGAAAAGGGATAATGATACAAATGGTTCATAAATTTTGGGCCAATGTTCAATGTGATATCTAAATTTTTAATTTATAAAATATGGTCTCTGAATAATACTGAAAATTTTCATATAGTTAAGGGATCAAATTAAATATGTACCAACATAAGGTAAAAGTCAGCCAACACGTGAGGAGCACTGTTCACATTTCCTCTCTGTTTTCTCGCTTCGCCCCTGTTTCGCCGGAGACTTGCCCGAGCGATTCCAGCAACTGTAGCTGCCGGAAAGAGCTGATTTCTAGAGGAGCTCTTGTCCTCTCCTTACCCTTCCATCCTATCGAAGCAATTGAAGCGGGTAAGCCTGAAACTCACTATGTTGAGCTAGGGTTCCTCTGCTGCGTTTGTCTCTGTATGGTTGCGGATACGCTGTCTGGTGGGCTTGCTGGTTTGACTACATCTAGGCATGACTTAGCTGAATCGTCCGCTTGTATGGTGGGAGTTAGATCTCATAGTAGAAGTCGTTTGGCAGAACCCACTCCCCGAGCTCATGGACGCCCAGATTTGGGGAAACGGACTGTCCAAGCTGCTGTGGTTCCAACGACTGCTGTAGACCAAAATGTATCCTCTGTAGGTGGGGAAGAACGCAGGTGTAGTGAGTTTCAAGGGGAGCCGAGTGTTTCCCGTGCTCGTGGACGCCTAGATTTGGGTAAACGTTCTGTCCAACTTGCTGCAGACCCTGTGATTGAAGTAGAACAGAATGTTGCCTCTGTTATTGGGGGTGAACGCAGGTTTAATGAATCCCAAGGTGAGTCGAGCTTGTCCCTACCTCAGTCCTCAGGAGGTGCGAAGGCCCCCACGCCCCGTTCCTGGGCAGTAGTAGCCAAGACAGCTTCCACAGGTTACCGACTATCATTCTTCCCTCCGATAGTTGTAGAAAATAAACATGTTATCGACTTTAAGGAGGATGTGCTCGAAGCAACCGACCCCAAATGGTTTGATTGCATAGTGGGCTATTTTGTTGGGAAGAGGCTGCCGCCTTTCAAAATGGTTGAAGCTGCATTGAAGCATGTGTGGGGCCATCAATTGGCAGACATTAAGGCCAACGACCAAGGATTCTATTTCTTTTATATTCCGAACCAGGATTACCAGCGAAGCATCCTTGATAGGGGTCCTCTTACAGTGGCCCGTGTTCCTTTAATTCTACAACAATGGCACCCACTCCTTGACTTGAAGAAAGGTGATTATAAGGTTGTGCCGGTTTGGATTAAGCTCAAGAACTTACCCTATGCTCTTTGGTCAGCCCCTGGAATCAGTGGGGTGGCTAGTGCGATTGGCAAACCTCTCTATGTCGACTAGAGGATAGAACATATGAGAATGATCTCATTTGCCAGGGTTTGTGTTGAACTTACAGCTGGTTCTGATCGGATTGACTCGGTGGAAATTCATTTGAATGGTGAAAGCAGAACGGTTGATGTTGAATACGAGTGGAAACCTACCTCATGTCAACAATGTGGTACATTTGGCCACAAATGTCCAAACCCCACTGCTGTGGTAGCCCCCCCTCAAATATCAGAAGACTAGGTTGCTATTGTTGTTGCTGCGTCCCTTGGTGCCCCCTGTTCTGACCAACTTGCTCGAGGGATAGAAGATTCTTCTCGTTCAGCTCATGACATGCATAATATTAATCCTGGAACTGAGTGGTAGCAGGTCAAATACTCGCGAAGATCAGGAAATTCGTCGGCCAGCCTTCCCATACCTCCTCAGTCAATCTCTGAACAGGGGAAAATCACCTTAGACTAGTCAGGTATGACCTCTCTCCCACCTATCCCGCTTGGAGGTAGCCTGGTAGTCTCTATTAACCCGGCTGGTTCTAGTTCAAATGCTGTTGAAAACCTAGAGAATAGCAAGATAGACACCTTAGGAAGGAAGTAATCATGGACTACAGAATCACTAGCCTTCCAAGATAGCCCCATTGAAGCTCAAACAGAGGAACTAGGTCTCTCCCCCCCGCACCTGCTGCCTCCTCCTACTCAGGCTGCAAACTCCTCCTCTCCGCCCGGACAATCCTCAAAGCTGGTTGCTGGTAGGCGGAGGACTACCAAGAAGCGGTAGACTTCTTCAAGTTCGCTTTTTGTTTTTTGAACGTATGATTTTTGGCGTGTGGAATATTAGGGGCCTTATGGACCCGACCAGACAAGCGGAAATGAGGAAATTTGTCATTTCTAACAATATTTGCTGTGTCGGCATAGTGGAAACCAAAGTACCTGCTGCACATTTTGAGTCCATCTCTAGTAGACTTATTTCTGGCTTGGTGTGGCTATCTAATTATGATCATTCCACCCTACCCAAGTGGATTTTGTCGTTCATTTTATTACTGTTCAAATAATCCATGGGGCTGTGAAGTGTATCCATACAGGGACATCCCTCAATCTTTCAGTAGTTTATGGCGAACACACCTTTGTGCCCAGAAGACCTCTCTGGAATGACATCATCCAGCTAAGCTCCTCTCTCATGGACTTCCCATGGATGGTAGTAGGAGACTTTAATGCTATCCGTGATCCTTTGGATCGGCTAAGAAGCCCAGACACTTGGCTTCCTTCTTTTGATGATTTCAAGGAATGCCTCAGCCAAGCTGAGCTAGATGACCTAAGGTATGTGGGACTCCGTTATACCTGGGTTTTCTCCTCTGGTGCCCGTAGGAAATAAAGGAAAATAGACCGTGTCCTTGTTAATAGCAAATGGTGCATGGATTTCTCTTACTCAGAGGCTTCTTTCTTAGCCCCAGGTATTTCAGACCACACAACTATGGTGGTAAGAGTTCTAAACCCTCCACCCCAAAGGAAGCCTTTTAAATTCTTCAGCTTTTGGATGAATCATCCGGATTTTCTTACTATTCTCTCCCAGGTATGGGAATCCCATGTCTCAGGCTTCCCTATGTTGAGGCTAGTTAGTAGGCTAAAACTTCTTAAGGGCCGTCTCAAGCAACTCAACAGAGACGCCTTCTGGGATTTATCTATGAGGGTCTCAGCTGCAAAGAGTCTACTTGTTCATACTCAAGAAGCTCTCCACTGCGATCCCCACAATAATTTTCTGGCTGAGGCTGAACGATCCCAGCTCCGGTCCTACTTAGAACTCCAATCAAGTGAGGAATATTTTTTCAGGCAAAAGTCTCGGGTCCGTTGGCTTAAGGAAGGTCACTAGAACACCAAATTTTTTCATCGCTCGGTTCAGTCCCGTAATATGTGCAACAGGATCATTTCTGTCATGGACACCTCGGGCCAACTGGTGACAGACCCTGGGGATGTTCGGGCAACTTTTGTTGATTACTTCCAAGAGATCCTGGGCCCGGCTAGCACAACTACTCAATCTTCCAGTCAGGACCTTAAGGACGTCATCCGTCTCCCTCTGAATGATGACCAGGTTTGTTCCCTGTCTCAACCAGTTCTTCCCTTAGATATCCGAGCAGCCATGTTCTCTCTAGCTGGGGGGAAGGCACCGGGCCCTGATAGTTTCAACTTGGATTTCTTTAAACGGAATTGGGACATAGTTGGCCCCTTGGTGCTTGAAGCTGTTCAGGATTTCTTCAATACAGGTCGCCTACTAAGGGAGATAAACAATACCATCATTGCTTTAGTCCCCAAGGTCCCAATGCAACCTCGTTTCGACTATCGTCCCATACTTTGTTGTAATACTATCTACAAGTGCATTACAAAGATCCTGGCTAAAAGACTTGCATCGGTCCTTCCCTCCATTATTAGTCTAGTCCAAACTGCTTTTGTGCAGGGTAGACGTATTGGGGACAACATTCTGCTGGCTCAAGAATTATTCAGTGGCATCCACATGGACCCATACCTCCCAAAATGCGCCATCAAAGTTGATTTCAGGAAATCGTACGACACTCTTAACTAGGATTTCTTGGAGACGGCCCTAGAGGCATTTGACTTCCCCACCCCCTTCATCAGGCAAATCATGGTATGTGTTTGTACTCCAAAATTTTCCATTGCTATCAATGGTGAGCTCTATGGTTTCTTCCCTAGTGGGCGTGGCTTAAGACAAGGAGATCCGTTATCGCCCTATCTATTTACGTTGGCTATGGAGGTATTCAATGGGATTCTTGATGCCCAAACTAGACGAGAGGAGTTTCGGTACTACTAGAGCCCCATCTCTCACATTTATTCTTTGCTGATGATGTTTCCTCTTCAGTGAAGCTAACCTTGCATCGGTCAATTTCCTGAAAGATGGGTTACGTACCTTCTCATTATGGAGTGGCCTAACTCCAAATACAAACAAAAGTGAAATCTTCATCTCTAGGGGATCTCCGGAAGTTAGCGACCAGATCGCCCTTTCTTTGGGATTCAGGATGGGCTCCCTACCGGTCCGCTATCTGGGTGTTCTAATTATCACCTCAAGGCTCAACAAATCTTACTGTAGTGCCCTGGTTTGTCTCCTCACAACTCGAGTTCAATCTTGGACCCACAAGTTCCTATCTTTTGCGGGCCGAGTACAACTTATAAAATCTGTTCTGCATGCCATTCAAGTATATTGGGCTTCTGTCTTCTGGCTTCCATCCTCGGTAGTGGATCGTATTGAGCAAATCTGTCACCAATTTCTCTGGAAGGGCCTTGGATTCTGTTCAGGGGGAGCGAAAGTATCTTGGGATGATGTATGCCTTCCCAAAGAAGAAGGAGATCTTGGAATCCGCAGGATCCGAGACAATAACAAAGCAGCTATATTCAAGCATATTTGGACTTTGTTCACCGATAAAGAATCGCTTTGGTGCAAATGGATACATGCCACGCACCTCAAGCGGAAGAACTTCTGGATCGCATATCCTCCAACCTTCTGTTCTTGGGCTTGGAAAAAACTTCTCGACTTCCGGAATGAAATCAAAGCTTTGTTTAAATGGAAGATAGGCAATGGTCAGTCCACCTCTCTATGGTTCAATCCTTGGCTAGATATAGGTCCTCTCAACTCGGTGTTCTCTAATTATTATATCTATCAATCGGACCTATTGCCACGGGCTAAGGTAGCTAAGCTATTCACACCGGCAGGGTCAACGCTCCTTCAAGAGTTATTAGCCTGGCAGATCATCATTCCCTCCTTATCTCCTGCCCAAGACCTATTCACTTGGGTGGAGCATCCGACTGGTACCTTTTCCACTGCCTCTGCTTGGTCTACCATTTGTCAGAAAGCCACCACAGTGCCATGGTCCTCCTTTGTATGGAACAAAGCTATTATTCCTCGTCATCAAATCCATCTTTCGTTGATCACCAGAAATACTCCCCACGCAAACTAGGCTCATGGCTTACGAAAGAATCCCTACAGCGGTATGTGCATTTTGCAATTCCAAGCATGATTCCATAGACCTTCTATTTTTTGAATGCCAGGTATCGAACACCCTCACTAGCTTTTGGGTTGCAAAATGTAACCTAACTTGGCTTAACGCCTCCTGGTCACATAATCTTCAATGGGCCATCAGCACTCTCTCCCGTAAGGACTTCTACAGTGATATAGCTCGTTTCTCCTTTGCGGCACTTTGCTATGTGGTTTGGAAGGCCAGAAATGATAAAATCTTTCGTGGCCGGGCTAGGCTATTTACATTCCTTCAATGAAGCAATACCTAACCAAGGCTGTCAAAAACAAAGCTATTGCTTTCACATCTGTGGTTGATACGCCGAGTAATAGGAGAATCCAACGTAGTTGGGGGATCGATCCTAGTATTTTTGGTACCACTCCCTCTTTGGACTAGGTCATGGCTGGCCAGTAGTCGGCTTTTGTATAGCTTCTATTAGCTGTGATGTTTATCTTTTTCTTGTTAGCTTGGTACCCGATCACTCAAAAGACCTATTGTTTTTCTGAGTGTTAGTTGGTGCCGGGCTTCCCCTGGTTGTAAATCGTTTGGCTACTTTTAATATACATATTACCTTACCAAAAAAAAAATTAAATATGTACCAAAAGTTCAGGGACCACATTACATATTGAACTAAAGTTCAACGGCTACATTGAACAAATTAAAAGTTTAAGACCAAATTGTGTATTAGGCTAAAATTCAGGAACCATTTATATAATAAGAGAAAAAGAATGGATAGTCACTATTTTTGGGAAATCGAGAAAGCCAATATTTTTTGACCTTTTCTTCCCATTTGGGGAAGATATTGGTGGACATGATGGATAATATTTCCACACTTGTCCTTCTAAATGAGGATGATTGGTTTTCATGCAATCTAGCTTTCACCTAGGAATTAGGAGTCGGACCAAAGGGATTGGTTCTCAATTTATGGAACTGAGAACCGGACTACTTTGTCTTGAAGTTGGACTGAGCGGATTGGTCTAATTCTTGGATAGGCCAATGAAACCATTGGCATATTCTGTTTTTTTCTTTTTTTTAAAAAAAGCATGTAGTCCCATATATAAAAGCACTAATTTGGAAGACATGGTGATGATCCATATCTAAATCGGCTTTATTATATGCGGGAGAGAACTTAGATCGTCTTTGGCCGTTCGTTGTTTCGAGAAGTGCATGAGCAAGACCAAACATGAGTACGCGAAATCTCTTCAAGTCCCTCTGGAATGGTTAAAGGTGGCAAGTCAAGCAACCACGCAGGCTAATGCACACGCACAAAGTAGGATTTGTAACGAGAAGACACATGCCGGAAAACAATAAGATAACTTGCAATAATAGCAACCTAGGAAGACACTCTCTTGAAAAGGCAGTGAGAAGTAAAGCAATAATAGAAAGGGATTAGGGCTTCGTGGCTTTTACGGATTTGTAAAAAGTCAAGAAAAATTATAATAATAATACTAATTAGTTCGGGTGGTCCAGGAGGGTGGTTCCACGCATGAAATCAGGAACCAAATTGAATGAAAAATCATTGGTTCCCATTTTTGGGAATCGCAAACTTGACTAGTGCCCTTTGAATTTTTGTAAAACGTCAAGAAAAATTATAATAATAATACTAATCAGTTCGGGTGGTCCGGGAGGGTGGTTCTACGCATGAAATCAGGAACCAAATTGAATGAAAAATCATTGGTTCCCATTTTTGGGAATCGCAAACTTGACTAGTGCCCTTTGAATTTTTGTGTTTTTGTATTTTTTTTTAATGATTCGGACCGGGTCAAGAGACCCGGATACGATAGGCCGGCCCTTAAGCCCACATGAATTTCCGATTAACATAGCCCATAAAAATGTAGATCAGCCCATTTCCTTTTTCTATTTTTTAGCCCAGTCACCTCCAGCCCACACCAAAAATCAGCCCAACTCTCAAATGGACTTAGCCCACAAAGCGCAGCTCATTTCCCTGTCCTTTTTTCTAATTTTGGCCTTTTCTCTATTCCCTTTTTTATTCTCTCTTTTTTGTTTTTTGTCTTTTTCTGCTTTTGTCTTCTTCTCTCCCATCATCTCTTCTGCGTTTCTTTCTCCCGAAGCCTTCTCCCTGCGGCTTTCCTTCACTGAAGCTCCTCACCCGTACCGACGGCACCGATCGGCGACCGGGCCATTACCGGACCACTACCCAGCGTCGACGCCGGCCTACGCGACCAAGAGCAAGCGGCGCGGTTGCCTCCGGCTATCCGACTGACCTGATTCCGATTCGGAAACCTGATAGACCCTCACCCTTCCATCAATCGATATAAGCGACAAGGAAATGCCAACTAAGCAACCACGAACGAAGGATACACCAAATAACAACCAGCATCCCGAAAGCAAAGCAAAAGCCGGAGTAAACATTCACAGATCTAACCGAGACATTTTCACAAACAGTCGGCGTGCGCTGGCAAACCTTAAGGTTTCCGTTCCATCCGGGGCTCGAACGCTTGCCGGCGTTCTAGACGCACAACGTAAGGAGGGGGGGGGGGTGTTAAGGACGCAAAATACACAGGAGATGAGGGCCGGAGCCTGCGGTAGCCGGACGGCGGGTAGGTCCGGCCCGGCGTGCGCAGACAAGGCGAAAACAGAATACCAAAAAGGGCCTACCGGTTCAGCTTGGGATGCGGGCTGAGGGTCTCTCTCTCTGGCCCCTTCTTCTTCGCTCCCAGATGTGAGCATCCATAAGAGAAGGAGCCTCGGACATGGGCTGGGCCTTCTTCTTTCAAGTTCAGATGGGCTAATGGTGAGAAAAAAACAAAAGAAATGGACTCAATGAGACATAAAAGGAAAAGGGCGGAAGGAGAAGGATCTTGGGATGCCGAAAATTTACTAGAATGAGTGGGTCGGACATGCCGACTGCTCGACTTCATTTCATTTTTTTTTTTTGGCTTTTCATATTTTTATATTTTTTTTATATATTTTTGCAAAATAAATGGGTATTTAAAAGGTGTCGGAAAAAATTTGAGTGTCTACAATGACCATCCCTTGCTATTGGGTTTTGTAGTCGTGAATGGAATTACAAAAGCTGAGTCCCTGTAATACGATTTAGCCACCATACATGTTTTTAGGCCATTTGTGAAAGCATGTTGCCACAATAATTATTCATCTCAATATTTTTTCATCCTGGAAATTAAAATATTTGCCTCTATATGAAAAATTATGGCAATTGTGTCCGAATTTAGCTGTGACCTGCGATTTGCAGCCCTTAATACTTCCTAGTTAGATTAAGTGTGGTTGCGAACGAACCTTCTCTCACGAGTCAATTACTATTATTGTTATCTCCTCCTTTTTTTGCTACCAATTTATTGTCCATTAGAGAGTCAAATCGGGGATGGATGCCGCTCAACCATGGGCCGACGTCTAGTGGAGAGATAAAAGGAACCCACCGAGAATTTACCCAAAAAAACAAAATAGGAACCTACCGAGCAAACACGTAGAACCCTATGAAACTATCAAGTTTCGAAAACTAAGGAGGAAGGGAGAAAATTTTTAATTTAAATCCTAAATCTATTGTACAGACACAGATCAAAGTAAGTCTTTAAATTATTTCATCTGAACTTTAGGACATAAAATATGAAGATATTTCCACCTTATTGAGAAAAGAAAAATATATAGCTTGAAATAGAGACTACGAAACGTGCGGGCACCGGCACATTGAAATAAAAAAACGTAGGGAGATTGAGCGTCCTTACTGATCGCTAGTGGTCCTCAAAGGTGAAAACATCCTCGAAGGAGGCATGCATAGCATTGACAAAGACCTTGACTTAGTCTATCACTTTTAAAGTCTTTACACTTTGTACTTTTTAGATAATTCCCGGGAGCAAAGAGCGAAGACTTTCCTTGCTTTATCATAAATAAATTTTGTAATTAGCTAAGCGGTCGGTCAACTGCTTTGTCAGAGATGTTATAGGTCCACGTCTGATTTCACAAGAAATCAGAAAGATGAAGGAAAAGAAGAAAATGAAGAAAATTACAAATTTCTAAAAATTTCTAAAAACCGTAATTAGCTGTGAGGTTAAACAATGTGTTAGTTATTGAGTGTAATTGGAGTTTGGAAAATACTAAGAGTGTTTGAATAATTCGAATGGAGTTATAATCTTGATGTATCGCTTAATTTCCAAAAACCGTAATTAGAGAATAGCTACTGGCTAGAGACAGGTACATTTCTTCAAACCATGGCAGTACAAGCCACTACGATACATCTCAGAACCATTTCCTGAACCTCTGGACATCTATTATTCGCAGCTTGTTCGTTCTAATAGGTATGTATTGTGAAACAGGCGACTTGATTTTAGGCCATTTGTGAAAGCATCTTGTCACACTAATTATTCATCTCAATATCTTTTCATCCTGGAAATTAAAATATTTGCCTCGATATGAAAAATTATAGTAATTGTGCCCGAATTTAGCTGTGACCTGCGATTTGCAGCCCATAATACCTCCTAGTTAGATAAAGTGTGGTTGCAAATGAAACTTCTCTCACGCGTCAACTACTATTATTATTATTTCCCTTCTTTTTTTTTGCTACCAATTTATTGTCCATTAGGGAGTTAAATAGGGGATGGATGCCGCTCAACCATTGGCCGACGTTTGGTGGCCTTGTCTTTGATGTGAGATGAAAGGGACAAAAGGAACCACCGAGCAAACAAGTAGACTCATATGGAGCTGCCAATTTTGAAAACTGAGGAGGAAGGAAGAAAAATGTTCATCCATTATACAAATATGTACATAAGTAAACCTTTTAACTGCTTCGTTTGAAATCTAGAACGTAATACATTGGGTAATCCCACCTTGATAGGGAAGAAAAATAAGGGTGCGAAGTGTGCAGATACTAACACATTAAAATAAGGAATATAATTAGATTGGGCATTCTTGTTGGCCACTGATGGCTCTCGAAGGTGAAAACATCCTCTTTTGCCAAGCGTTGATGGAGACCTTGACTTAGTCGATCACTTTTAAAGTCTTTGCTCCCTGTCGTTTCCATTTAATGTTTCCGGGGAGAAAAGAGCGAAGACTTTACTTGCTTGATCAAAAATAACTTACGTAATTAGCTGAGCTGTCAGTCAACCGCTTCGTCAAATATGCTATAGGTCCATGTTCGATTTCACATGAAATCATAAACGTTAAGGAATAAAAAAAATCAAAAAAATTACAAATTTGTAAAAATTTGTAAAAATGTAATTAGTTGCAATGTTAAACACTGTTAGTTATTAAGTGTAATTGGGGCTTAAGAAATATTGAAAATGTTTGAATAACTTGAGTGCAGTTATAATTTTCGTTGTATCGCTTGATCTATAGTAGAATTCTTATTGCTCTCCTCATGGACATAGTTGAGATTGATTGAATCATATAAATCTGATCTCCAATTTATTTGCTTATTTAATTTATTTTACTATTCAATTGCTTGTTTCCACAACTCATTTAATATTATCCTAGTTTTTCCCAAGCTTCGCAGGTTGTTGACTTAAACTTTTAAGTAAATGTAGATCTGAGGGATATATCATTGACGGGCTTGGATTTCACCTTTCTCTTGAAGATCTCTTTGAATATTTAGATAAAGAGCCTAGTTGGAACAAAGGAAAACATTATCAACAGACTTTTCACATATTCAAATTGATTGTTTTCTCAATAAAAATTCGCACCACACTCCTTGTTTTGTCAATCTCATTTATCTTTTAGATTTTTCCAATTTAATATGTTATAAACTCAAAAAATGAAAATAAAAATTGAACCTTCATTTAGAACAGAGCTTGCGAAATCGAGAATTGTCAAGATTAGATTGTCTGTGAAGTCGCCTCCTAAAGCAAAATCCATCGTGATCCTCCTTGGTTCGCTCATCGCCAGAGAGTCCATCTACAGTTTCGAAAAATCGCTCTCAATCAGTTGGGTTATCTGCGTACCAAGGTGATCTTTGATTCTCTCATTCAAACTCGAAACATCATTTCGGACCATCGATCAACAGATTTAAATTCGATTTATAATTTAATTCACTTTCATCATGCATCCCTCCCTCTCGTCATGCATGATAAATATCTCGCTAGTTTTGGTTGGTTTGAAAAAGGCAGAGCCAACAACCCAAAGTTCGTTGTCAACTACATCTTGATTCCATTTGTAGATGAAGATGAAGGGATAGCAAAAGCTAGTGGGATATTCTTCTCTTTGTGAAGCAATAGCCATACAAATTTCTGGGCATTCCTTGATGAGGGCGCCATCCCCATCCGTGGGCTGAATTTGTCATATCGAATTGATTGATTTATGCATCATATTTATTCTAGGGCCGATTCCTCACTATTGCCAATATCTACCCCACTTGGACCTCACGTAGCCCTATATTTGTAACATGGAACAAGCAAAGTTTCCCGTTCTTTCAACTTGAACTTCAAATCCAAGATCATGGACACACAAAAACCGGTGGAATATTCTTATGTCATTTGAGGAATTTCTCCTTCATGGCCAGTTTTCTTCATTGAACAAGGAATCACCCTCCTTGTTTGCTATCTAGTTGATATCAGATATAGAAACAAAAAAAGCAGTTGCTTGATGGATAGTCGTCGGACCAAAAAGCATATGTTTTATCGTTGAAAACCTGCAAGAAATCCATAAAGACTTCAAAAACTCTCTTATCTTATTACGTGAACGGTGAGAGACCGGCACTATGCTGTGAGAGGTGGAGTACAATGTCGGCATATCTGTCTCCTGATATGCCTTGTTTAACATCTTTTTCATGGAATTCTACTTTTTACGTCCAGTCTAATATGTGATGAAATATTGTAAGTCTATGAATCATCCACGTTGCATATGGTGCCCACATTACTTAAAAACTAGTGATGTTGCCCATGTTTTGCTTGGGTTTTTACGGAAGTCTGATAGCATTATAGATAATATATATAACAACTTTAGGTTATTTGATTAAATGTAGGCATAAACTTAGGAGAAAAAAGGATCCATTTTATCAAAACCACGTTTGATCTTGGCTAGTGATACCGCCACGTCCGGGGAACGGAAATGAGCACATCAATAAGAGTAATATAATTACATCATTTATTTTTAAATTGCAAAATTCAAGTTTATCAACTTATTTACATAAAAAAGTTTTTATATGTTTGTTTTTCTTTGGATTTAAATTAGGGGTGATCGGTTCGTCAAAGATGTAACTGGAAACTGCTACCAAGGGAGGACTAGTTCCCAAATTTTGGGACCATGCACCGAATTGGTCAGTCTTGGAATCAAGAACCGAACCATGACTCCATCGAAATTATAGGACCAATAATGTTTGACTTATCGTCCCATAAGTTTTGTCCATTTCTAAGATATCGTGGTTCCTTGCACTTGCGCGCCATGACTCCATCGAAAAGTCTTCCGCAACTCTATGATGGATGTGCAGTTTCTAGACCACTCGTATAGAAACCAAAAATCTAAGACCACTTGTGGAGCGGAGGATTGGTCCCACCCACTCCTTACTGAAGTCTCTGTGCCGGAACGGAACTTAGGAAAAACCCTTTGCGACAGCTCGTCACTCGCTCAATTGTGACGGTCCAGTCCATTCCAGTTTAATTTGGCTAGTTCCCGAATGGAATGATTGTGCTTAAATTATATAATGAGTTTGAGTCCATAAAGGAAATTCAATGCAAGGTTATTTTGGATTAAATAGGTTTTCTAATTTGAATAGGTTCTCTATTTTGGATCCTGTTCTTTTTTAAGTCACTTCTGGTGTCCCTTTGCACAGGGGTGACTGAATGATGAAACGTAACAAACGTCTGCAAATGATTCATTACGCCAGCCTAAACTCACTTCATTACTAATTTAGAGATCGCACATGATAGATGGTGAGCAACAAATGCCGTGAGTTTTGATTCAATGAACTGACTATGATAGTTGACTTTTAGCCATCTAGATGCATCAAAGATAGAGATGTTTTGCCGAAGATATGGACCACTCCGTCCCTTAAAGTGGTGGTAAAGTAGAGCCTATTGTTCCCCGATTCTTTCCACCGTTACTTGTGACGTACTCGTCATGAGGTCTAGTCAATAGATAACGAAAGACAATAGGTACAGCTTGACTACCGATAATGTACAAATGACTATTTATAGGCATAACTGATTTAGAAAAAAATTAATTTAATGAACATGCCCAATGCAAAGAAGAGGGTAACGATGACATTTTATCATTTGAATCATGATGAGAGACACAGGTCTGAATACACCAAAAAATTAGGCATTTTCTTGACTATAACTTGTTTTTAATCATTACCGGAGCACTTGTATGTGTAAGTTATTCCAAAATTTGAAGATTGTACTTGTATTTATTCGTCCTTATTTTAATAAGTGTCTTTTTGCTAATCTTCCTTAATTAATTTTTGAATCATTATTTTTAGCTTAAAATAAAATGTCCGTTGAGTGATGGCTATATTTTATACCCGTGGACCAACGACTAAGGGAAAAAAAAGCACACACACACAATCGGCCTATAAGTAGAGCACCGGTTCTGTATGAAGTATTCAGAAATCACAGTTCACATTACCAATTGAACCGCACAGCATAATTTTATACCCAATTTGGATGGTTGACCGAGTGGACCAGAGCTGGCGTGCAGTGTGATAGACAGTGTCAGCAAACTTTCGCGTGTAATCCAAATAATGGGACATCCCAATCAAATCTTTAATATTATTAGCATATTAGTACGCTGCGTTTAAAATGTATTGCGTATTGTCTTAATTATCCTAAAAATATTATTAGAAATTTATATGGATTTATACAATGGAAATTTTCCTAATACCCAAGCTAGATTGAATGGAATTTTCTATACAACAAATGTCTAAGTAGGTTGCTAAAATTTATGTGTCAATGTCATTTCTTGCGATTTTTGTTGGATATTGTAACGCAGAGTTTTGTATTTGCCAATTCTATCTACTATGGCTCATCTCGTACCTGTCCCTTGACTGGGTAAAAAATATAGAAATGGCTGGTCGAGAAAAAGATTGATTCAAAAAGTTATATTCATCTGACCACCATTCGTGGATCACTGGTTTTCTGGCAAGGAAAAGGAGAAGATTCAATGGTTTCATAAGTACCAATATTCAAGCCGCGACAGGTCCCACCACAAGATAAAAGTCGTGGACGAAACAGATTTCGACGAAGCAATTTGCGTAGGAGCTACACAAGCTATATGTTCATATAAATTTAGCCTATCGACGTTGATCAAAGAAAGACCGGAAACTCCCAAGAAACTAAGAGAAATGGATCCTCCAAGTCTCTCTCTCCTGCTTCTTCTCATGTTTGCTTCCGCCATTAACGCCCAAGATCCCTACCAACTCCCAGTCTGTAACACCACCGGCAACTTGACCGCCGACAGCACCTACCTCACCACCCTCACTACCCTCCTCTCCTCCATCTCCACCCCCGGCTCCTTGTCCCTCACCTACGGCTTCTTCAATGCCTCCGCCACCGTCTCCAGCACCTCTGAAACCGTCTACGTCATCGGCTTATGCCGTGGTGACCTCACCGCTGAGACCTGCCGTGCCTGGCTCAGTCGCTCAGCCATTGACGTCAGCCGTTTCTGCCCCGACCAGAAGGTGGCGGTCCTCTACAGTGAGAACTGCACCGTTTGGTACTCTAACTACTCGATCTTCGGCAGAGTCACAACCGAACCTAACTACAAGGTGTTGAACTTGAACAACGTAGCGAGCCCAGACATGTATAACGCAGCACTGCGGTCGCTGCTGGACGATCTGCGAGGGGAAGCGGCAGCTGGAGGCTCGCTGAGGAAGTATGCGACAGGGAACATATTGGCGGGATCCGACAAGATCTACGCGATGACACAGTGCACGCCTGACTTGACCGAGCAGCAGTGCGGTGACTGCCTGGCGATAGCCATCGAAATATCTGGGCAGTGCTGTGCCGGGAAGATGGGAGTGAGGGTCATGGCCCCGAGTTGCCGGTTCCGGTACGAGACCAATGGTCAGTTCTTCCGCCCGGTCGGCGAGCCACTGCCAGGTACGTTGACTCTTGTTTACAAATTCCGAGCATGGCGTTTGTGTTATTTTTTTTCCCTATAATTCGGGTGGATTAAAACCATCTAAATTATCAATTATGCAGATTTCGCTTGAGATATACACTGTGAATGTTCCAATACGCTCAATTGAAATGTTCTATAGATCATGCAATATTTTTGGTTGGATAAACTATTATTTTGCCAAACACGGGTTGGTTGGTCCATGTTTTCGAAAAGAAGAAATGGTCCATAACTCTAACCTTTGATGCATCTTCCTGGCTAATAGTCAACAATAACAATCAGTCCTTTGAATCACAAGCTGTCACGTGCGATCTCTAAATTAATAATAAATTGAGTTTAGGCTAAGGGTAATGAATCGTTTGCAGACGTTCGTTACCTCGCAATTTTAAAATCTGAATAAACTTGACAACCGGGCGGGTTTGCGACCCTCTCCAACAAAGTTGACCCTTTCTTTAGCCCTATTTGTTTTTCTTTGAAAAAAGATATACCTTTGGCATGGAAAAATTTTAGACTATAAATATTTATGCCAAACTAATACATGAAAAATTCATATGTTGATCGCAAATTTACAATTGCTTCAAAATAACCACATAATTAGTTTGCTTGACATGACACATCATAATATATGAGAACTTTGATTTCACGATTCCTGTAGTCAATAAGTTGGTACTTTTAAACAAAAGAACGTATTAAAACCATAATAAAGCTGATCTTTTTTTAATTTTATAGCATCACAAGTAAATGTTGTACCAACTACTATAATTTTGCCGGCAAATAAATCATGACATAAACACTTATGAAATAAACCCTGACTAAATACCATTGGTGACATCGTACACGCAGGAGACCTTGGATTTTTTTTTTTTAAAAGAGATCTTAGATTATTACTAGAACTTTGCAGCATCCAACGAGAAAGGAAAAGAGAGGCTCAAACTTACGTTAATTGTGTTTGATCGTCCAAAAATGAAGGTAATCAGAATAAGATTGATTAGCAATGTTAGATGTTCTAAGAAATTTTATCGAAATTCTCTTATTGAGCGTTGAAATGAATGGGATCGTGTATTAAATGATCAAATCAATAAAATAAATCCATACCACTTACTGAGGGGGTTCCAATAATATCTTTCATTTCATATAAGTTGGAAAGAAATTCGTCTGCACTTTTTACATCCTATATTTTGGTTTGGAAAATACTGAAAATAGAAATATTCTGACCTTTTAAGTGTGTTTGAAAAAAAACAGATAGGATGGGATAAAAAATTTAAATAAATGAAACAAAACCCCCAAAATTAAAGGACTAGCAAATCGATTACCGCCGCCAAGATGATGGCCCCATCCAGCGACAACCGGTTGTCTCTATTACAGTGTTTCTTTAAGAATGTCGTATAGGCAACGGTCACAATCCATAACAACCATCTTTAAGGTCACAGGGTTTCTTCAATTAGCAGTGATGACCACCAAAGCGGCGGTCATCTTGATAAGATATTTCAATGGAGTCATGGCAGGCACGGAAAATGTCAAATTTTTTTTTACCAAGTCTCTATTTACTATATAAAATAATTAATTATTTTATTTTTGCCATCTATGAGATACTTTTGTACATAGCATATAAAAAGAGGAATATCTCAAAATATAGTAAGAACAATGACAAAAAATTTATGCGAGTTGATACACCTTGTTATTCTTTCTGTAAACACTCCATAAATGTGTAAGCCACGAAAACGGTACCCCAAATCTACATTGGTAGAAGTTAGCACACAATAATGGAGAAGAGAGATTTGTGTGCCTAATTTAGCATCCATCGGTTTTTACGCGGAACAATGATGGTCCAACACTCAAGTTTTTTCTCTTCTATTGCTGTCTATATCATTGGCTTAATAAAAATACCCCTTACTCTCAGTGTTTAGTAAATGCTCCTTATGTGAGATAATTTATATATCGGAGCTAAAGGAGAAAATTGAGCACTATTTATAGAGTTTCAAGCCACGGGCCCTCTTATCATAGGCTAGGCTTTATTCAGCCCATATAAGCCAGTCTCATATTAGACTAATAATCTTTATATCTCACCTGATTAGATCAAGCTTGTAAAATGGTAAATTACGATATCAATTAATATAGTCCACATCAAAAAATCTCTTGTAAAGTGATGTTAATTTTTGTCAATCTAGAATGACTACAATTTAATTGTCATTTTATATTTGTTTCTTATTTTAGCAATTGTCTAATTTAATTAAATTTCATCTTTTAAATTTTTGCATTGCAAATGTAATTGTGATTTTATTTTGGTAATTTTTTATAGAGCTTTTTCTTTTTTTTTCATCTTATCATCTCATTATATAAAAGACAACGGCGAAGAAACCGTTTATTGTTAATATGCACGACATAGGCTAAAACGTATGAACGTTTGACTGTATTAAAAAAAAAGGTTGTTTATGTTCGAATTTTTCAGAATTCCTGCTAATTAAAAAGCAAAGACTTGATAATGATTGCTATCAAAAACCGACATACATATCTCAATCTTTTTTAACAGAGGCAACCCTTTCGAAAATGTTACAAAGTGAACAGGTATATTCTCAAACGTTATGTTGAAAAGACATATATAAAATTTGGAATAAAATAACAATAATAATTTATTTTTTTTAAATTCAAATTTCATAACTTCTTAAAATACCGATTAAACAAATACAACCTTTCAAAAGTTGTAACATGATTAATAAAGATTAGCAAAATAACCGCACAAAATAAATAATAATGATAATAATAAACGAGGATTAGTACTAATTATTATCCACCAAAATCTCACAATTATTCATGCACCCATGTGCGGGTATTGTGGGGGTATAACCTACAACCTATTGTCTTCATTTGAACAAGTTGGAAAATACCCACACTTGTTGTGGCACTCATCCTTCTAGCTTTCCTATGTAGGACAAGAAAAAACATTATTTTGTTTGTTTTACAAATAAACAATCAATAATTCCCCACTTTGTTTGTAAAATAAAAATTGTTAAAATAAAATAAATTAATAAAATACAGTCAAAATTTCCATAAGATTAATATACATACATAAAGGTCTCATTCGAGTTATTTTTTTATTTAGTGCAAGTATCTCAAAACTTTATGAAAGTGACAAGTAACTATAGCTTTAAGCTTGTACATTAATAATAGAATTAGACATACTGTACTTATACTAATCTCTTGTTTCAATTATAAGTTTTAATTTACTCAATACTATTATGGCGTTGTGCTTATATCTATTTCATGAGCTTTTTAGAAAACACAATAGATAATACTGACTTCTCATGTCTAGCTAATCTCAATATCAAACAATCACCTTCAGTAACTTATTTTTACCCATTAAACCTTATAACTAGTGATATTCTAATATAAGGTTAGGTTATTATTATTGGTGATTTTAATTAAAGGATTTCAACCTCATTTCTTGGGTGGTCATATTTACCTTGTATCTTAGTGAGGCCTTTATAAAGAGATCAGCTTGAGTCTTGCTTGACCTCACATAAATAATTGTTATGGTACCATCCTGAATCAACTGTCTCATGTACTCATGTCTTAGACTGATATGTCTAAACATATCATTATAAGTGCTACTAGAAGCTCTTGCTAAACTAGCCTCACTATCATAGTGGATAGACATAGGGGCATAGGATTAGGCTATAATTTGATATCGAACAATACATCCCTAATCTACTTTGCCTCTTTCCCAGTTGTTACTAAAGCAATGAATTTGGATTCCATCTTTGAATGAGTTATGCATATCTATTTCTTGCTCGCCCAAGATATGGCACATCTAGCTAATGTGAAAATCCGTCTAGAAGTAGAATGTTTATCATCTATACTTGTAATCTAATCAGCATTGATGTATTTCTCTAATACGGCCGGATAATTATTATAGAACAATCCCAAATTTTTTGTTCTCTTAAGATAACAAAAAATCCTAGTAATAGCTTCCCAATATTATATACCTAGATTACTAATATACATACTCAACTTACATGTCTAAAGACCCTATAGCACTCGTATATTTGCTGCTACTCTACTAGTATAATTATTTAATTTAATATTGGAATCAATTGGAATGATGTTCAATATAATCACATTATCTCAAAAAAAATAATTGGCACTATGTTTTTTAACTTTAATACCTAAAATAATATCTACTTCACCCAAATATTTCATTGAAATATGAAAGTTAAATACTTCTTAGTCTCAATAGCTCTAGTCATTTTCATTCCAATGATAAGCATATCATCAACGTATAAGCACACTAAAACACCATAATCTTTAGTGAATTTAGAGCATATACACTTAGAAACACTATTGTGTATGAAACCATTAGACAAAATGGCTGAATCAAAATTTTCATGCCACTACTTAAGTGTTTGCTTAAGCTCATAAAGAGATAATAATCAATAGACGTACTTTCCTTTTATCTCCAAGAAGAACAAAACCCTCTAGTTATTCCATGTAAAGTTCCTCATTTAAAACTCCATTCAAGAAAGCAATTTTGATATCCATTTGATGAACGCAAAGATCATAAATGGGAGCTAGAGTAAAAGGAATTCAAGCAGAAGCTTTGCATGTTTTAGGAGCATAGATGTCAAAATAATCTATTCATTCTTTTTGTCTATACCCCCTAGCCACCAGTCTAGCCTTAAAAGCTTCCATAAAACCATAATAATTATATTTTATCCTAAAAACCCATTTGCATTTAATGGCTTAGATCCTTGTGGTAAATTTACTAATACCCAAGTATTATTGGACATGTTTGAGTTTATTTCATCATTTATAGGAAATATCTCTAGAAGACAAAGCATCATTAAAACATTTAGGATTGTCTTCTAGAATTAATAGTAAAAGGAATTTATTTACCATGTTATTTTCTTTGTCTCCTTCAATAGGGAAAACAAGAGTAATAAAACATGGACCCAAATCTTTTAATTTTCTAGCTCTAGCGCTTCTCCTTGGTTCAATCATGTCTTTAGAATCATTTGTTTCTTTCTCATGAGAATCTACTTAAACTTCTTCGATTTTGAATTATCTTCAATAATTTCAAAGCTTGTAAAACATTTATTCTCAAAGAACTCAACATATCTAGATTCTATAATGACATTTGACTCTAAATCAAGAAGCCTTTAAGCTTTACCATTTTTAGCATATCTAGTGAAAACACTTTTGATAGCTATAGGACCAAGTCTTGTCTTTTTAGGGTTTGGTACTCAGTATTATGCCAAACACCCCAGCGTTGTAAAGTATGACATGGTTGGTTGTCTACCTTTCCACAATTTATAAGGGCTTATGTTATATCTCTTGAATGGCATCCTATTATGAATATAATATGCACTAAGCAATGCCTTTCCCAAAGATTAATTGGTAGCTATGAATTTAAAAGCATACAATTAAGCATTTGTCCAAGAGATTGATTTTTCCTTTTAGCCAGACCATTTTGTTGTGGAGTATATGGTGCTGAAATTTGATGAATAATACCTTGTTCTTCACAAAATGAAGCAATATCATTTATGAAATATTTTCCACCTCTATTTGAACGTAGAACTTTGATTCTCCTTTCTAATTGATTTTTAACTTTGGTCTTATAATTCTTAAACATGGTAAATGCTTAATCCTTCGATCTAATGAGATAAACATATAAATACCTATTGTAGTTGTCCACAAATGTAATGAAATAATTTTTAGCACCATGATTTAACATGCCAATGAAATAATTTCTTTTAACACTAGGAAATGGTTTCTTTGCTAATTTAGACTTAGCACATATTTCACATTTATCAAGTTTAACATTTTCATATTCTTTAAATGCTGAAAATTTAAATGTGCTAATCTACTATGCCATAAAGAAGGAGACTCAGCAACATGAGCAGAACATGCGATATTATTATTGATACTTAGATGATACATGTTGTTAGTGGCATAACCCTTTCCAACAAAAAGTCCATTCTTCGATAGGATAACCTTGTTGGATTCAAACAAAACACGAAATCTCCTTTTCCAAAGTAAAAAAATAGAAACTAGGTTCTTCCTAATTTAAACAACACATTAAGAAGAGTAATATTCTTTCCATAAGTAAAATCTATCTCCATTGTGCCTCTACCATCAACCTTTGCAAAAGTGTTAATTCAACATTAGGACCTCTTGAACATTTGTGTCAATAGTCTCTTCAAATTGTTTGAACATATATTTGTCCTTACACACATGGATTGTTGCACCATAATCTAACCACCAACTGCATTGGAGAGAAGTAGAGTTGATTTTAGAAACCATAGCCACCATGGCCACATAGTTTTCTTCAACCAAATTCACATTAGCCTTCACCATTAGAATTTCTTGTCCTTTGATATGTTCTCATGGTGCTTGCAGTCCTTTCATAGTGTCCTTGTTTGCCACAAACAAAAAAAAAGCAGCAACCCTTTTTCTTCTTTTGTATCACCTAAACTTTATTCCCATTTTCTACTTTGAAGTTCTGGTTGATCTTGGATTGAAAACCTTTTCCTTTCCCCTCCATAGCATTCACCTTAGTATCATACAAAATAGAAGGTATCACATAGACACGATTTTTCCTCAAGACAAAGATTTTTCTGAATTTGCTACATGGCAATGTCCTCTGACTTATGCATCAGCCTTTCTCCATAGTCTTTCTAATTTGGAGGCAATTTTGTAATAATTGCTCCCACTTAAAAAGCTTATGGAATATCAATCTTGAGGGCATGAATTTTAATGATAAGCATTTGCAATTCATGGACTTGCTCCAACAAGGGTTTGGTATCAATAAACTTGAAATCAAAATACTTTGCTATCAAATGCTTATTGGTACATTGCTCCTCCACTTTGTACTTAAATCCAAGTGTGCTCCAAATTTCTCTAGTAGCCTTAATCTTGGTAAATAAGTTATATAGTCAATTGGACAATGTGTTCAAAATATGCCCACAACAGAGCAATTCATCCTCTTCATATTTTTTTTCCTTTCCTAGTTAACCCTTGTTAACCCTTTCAACAGCTTCTGCTCTTAGTTGTCCTCCTTTAGTAGTAAGCTTCGGATCCTCTATAAGCATCAAATTGGATCTAGAATGTAAGATATCTTCAAGGCAATGAGAAGGAACATCATCTTGTCCCTCCAATGAGCAAAATTGTTCCCATCGAACTAGTCCAATTTGACCATGTCTTGATTCATGAGTTTGATCATCTTAGACTCCATTGTCGAACAAATAATTCCTCAAAATTGTTGGAGATAATATGAGTGGAATGGGAGTAAATGGAATCAAATAGAGATAAATTGTGCAATTATTCACGTACCTGCACGTAGGTATTAAGGGGTCTAACCCAAAACCCATTATCTTCATTTGAACAAGCTGGAAAACACCACCCACATTCTTCCAACTTTTCTATATGAGATAAGGAAAATCACTATATTGTTTGTTTCACAAACAAACAACCAACAAGTTTGACAAGGTGCATATTCGATTTCCTAACAAATATGGATGCAATGATACTTTTGCTTTGTCTGTTGTAAAGGAGGTTGCTTTTATAGATTATTATGGATTAGTTAAATGTACAATCAACTTTGATAAGGTCCACGACTATGGCAAAGTTCAAGTGCGGCTTAAACTTGAAAGATTTTGTAGCAGTCATGGAGCCTATGAGAGGCTATTGGAGAGTAGCAGCAAAATTCATATTCCAATTAAACGATTGTGGCTTGATATGGTGGGAATTGTTGGAAATATATCTCGAGTGTTGGCCCATAAAAGAAACCCAAGCAAGAAGTCTTCCTAGTATGAGTAGGTGTCATATTAAAAAATCCAAATCATTTCTATATATAAGAAGTGTGCCTTCTTTTTCGAGAGTATCCAAGATGCAAACTTCTCTGAATTACACTCTGAAACAATCCAAGAGGAGCTTTTAGATTTGAAGCCAATATATGTAAATTTTAATATAATTTGTATGCCTTAGATTGTTTCTATATATTGGGGTAATTTCTTTTATAATTGTAACTCGATACTTGATACTGTTACTAATAGTGAAGAGATTTCATAGTATGATACTGTGATTTTTCCCCTTTCAATTATGAAATGGTGTTTGATTTCCTACCTTCTCAGGTGGGTCTTGGGTCTAGGGGATGAGAATGTTTAGTTTCAGGTATAGGGTTGGATTCCCATGCTCTGCAAAGAGATAAGATAAAAGTCTAAGAGCGAAATGAAAGTTACAGTGGGACAGATGAAATATATATATAATGGTGTTCTACATAAAAATCCTTCTCTAATTTCTTCTCTTTTATATATCTCAATCCTAACAACACTTTCATCTAAAAAGCTTTTATTATTTTGTTAATTGTCTCATACAAGTAATCCTACGAGTGCAGGAAAAAGCAAAAAATCTATTGTGATAACCATCGCCATTACTCTTCCTCTTGGAGGTGCCATGGTGCTTCTCTCTCTAACTTGTTGCATTCTTCGAAGAAAAGGAAAGAAGACGGATGAAGTCGTCAAAGGAAAAAGCAGTAAATTTACTATTTTCCTTTATTTTCTCATAAACTATCTATATTATATAGCCCGGTGCATTTATGAAACAGGTGCAGCAATTCCACAAAAATTATACTAGAGACCTATGAAAATCCCTCCCTTTCATAGCCCGGTGCATTGGGACAACTCAAGTTCCAACCACCAATATCTTTAGGAGGAAAACAAAGCTGAAGAGCACTTCAAGACTTGTTTTGGGAAATTGCACCCAAAGAACATAGGTCAAAGCCAAATAAGCCAATACCATTCAGTTATTGTGCCTCAATTCTTGATAATTTCCCAAGCTGAAGTGGAGGAAAGAGTGTCATTCGAAGTAGCATAAAGAAGACTAGGGAAAAATTAGACCACAAATAGCTACCTAGATTAATATCAAGTATTCAGCTCACTTTGGGCAATTTCCATTTGGAGTGACACATTATATCTTCGAAGAAGAGCATAATCATAAACTACTCTCCCTGGGTATATATCCAGCAAGGTTCCATTAGGATGCCATCAGTCATGCCAAAGTAATATAGAACTACCATTACCAACCACATAATAAGGCATTAATATACTCCCAATCTTTGACAATTCCCTCCAAGCATAGGTAACATTTACACCACAATTAACAAACCTAACACTATCCTCAACATGAATAAGTGATCAGGATACAAAATTCATCTCACTACTTTGTTTCCTATAGTAATGATGATTTCTTTCCCTTCAAGACCAATCAAGCAACGAAAGATTGCTTTGGGGTAGGGGGACAACCATTTGAGTCTAATCTAGTACCTTTATTGTGTTAATGTTCCCAAGCACTAGCAATCTTATAAATACCACTAGGAGCCATTATTGATGTTGTGTGATAATCAAATTGAGTGTGGTAATGTAGGTGCAAATGAACTTACCACTGTAGAGTCCTTGCAATTTGACTTGGCTACAATACAAGCTGCGACAAATAATTTTTCTCATGAAAACAAGTTGGGTGAAGGTGGATTTGGTGAAGTTTTCCAGGTACTAGAAATATCTATTAGAAACAATCAAGAATGCTTTGCATGTGAATTGAATATAATGATGTCGAAGAAAAGAAACATGCGAAGCTTTTTTATGTTATTTTTCAATTTGTCATAAGGAATTAACAATACATACAAAATGCTTTAGGGTAAACTTCCTAATGGACAACAAATCGCAGTGAAGAGGCTATCTCCACGCTCAAGGCAAGGTGATGAAGAATTTAAGAATGAAATTCTATTAGTTGCAAAGCTTCAACACAAAAACCTTGTACGATTGCTTGGATTTTGCTTGGAGGGAGATGAAAAGCTACTGGCCTATGAGTTTGTGCCAAATAAAAGCCTTGATTACTTCTTATTTGGTATGTAGCGGTCTAACCTTCTTTTGTGGACCAAGTAAAACATGCAATTAAGAGGTTTTTGTTCTTTGAACTAATCATAATTTTTCTTTGAGCTACATTAGATGAATGAGAATAAATATATTTGGTATTGTATGATTAACTTTTCCTTGAGTTTTTGGATAGGTTCCTCATGCTATCACATTAATGAATTTTGGGTATAATGATGCAGACCCCGAAAAAAGGAGACAATTGGATTGGCCATTGCGTTATAAAATACTATCTGGGATTGCTCGAGGAATGCTCTATCTACACGAAGATTCTCGTCTTCGAATTATCCATCGTGACCTAAAATGTAGCAATATCTTATTAGAAATGAACCCAAAGATTTCGGATTTTGGCATGGCAAGGATTTTTGGAGTCGATCAAACTCAGGCTAGCACAAATAAAATCGTGGGGATGTTGTAAGTCTTATTTTTTGAATAGATGACTTTGCAATTAAATGCCGGACTTGCTCATCTTATCTATTTATGGATGCTTGTTGATCTGCATATGAATTTGTGATATACATATAGCTAATGTTCAAATTTGCAGTGGCTACATGTCTCCAGAATATGCCATGCATGGAGAGTTCTCAGTGAAATCCGATGTTTATAGTTTCGGCATACTACTTCTGGAGATCATTTGTGGCAAGAAGAATAATTTCAGCCACCAATTGGACGGGGGTGAATATCTTGCTAGTTATGTAAGTTTCCCTATGCTACCATGACAAATATTGACGTTGCATTTTTGTGTAATTTTCGCCAAGTGAAATTAAAATTCCTTTGTAAAACGTAGTCCTTTAGCCTACAGAATTACTTTCATCATTATTATTTTGTTCCTTGGTCATATATGGTTTTTTGTAAGATTCAGATGGCTTGCATGATGAATCGTCAAATTAATGCCACAATTGTGTGAAGATTTTCCGGATTTCTTCTTGTAGGTATGGAATCAATGGAGAGACGGCATGCCCTTGGAAGTGTTGGACCCGATTATCGTGGATTCATGCTCAAGAGATGTAGTGCTTCAATGCCTACACATTTGCTTACTATGCATTCAAGAAGATCCGGCTATTAGACCCACCATGGCCACCGTAGTTCTCATGCTCAGCAACAATTACTTTAACCCACCATCACCTCAACATCCAGCCTTCTTCATCCAAAGTAGATTGCGGGGACTGAGCATCCCAATGGGAGAGCTTGACTCAAACCAATCCACCAGGAGAACTATGCCTTCATCAACAAATGGCATGTCGGTTACCGAATTGTGTCCCCGCTGAATGGTGGAGAGAGTGAACTCCTTCATGGGTGGTTTCACAGTGAGATTGCTTGGCCTTCCACCAATTATTTTTATGGACCATAAACTAAAATCAGAGTATACCTTGTTAATTGCTCAAAGGAAGTTAGGTGCATTTAAAAGAACACACTGTACATGTCATCTGTCATAGCTATTATAATTCTTTCAAGATTATGTTACTATTTGAGGTTAAATCATACATCAATCTACTATTTCGGTGTTGTTAAAACTATATTTGTAGGCTCTTGGTGCTCCATATTTGATAGGCTTTCTTTGGGTTTGTTGATCGACTTGGGTGGGATTTGTGGGCCTTATTGCGAAATGCAGATCTCGTTTGGTCCATCTCTATGAAATCCAAGTTGTCCACTATTAATGTGTGACTAATCAATTAGCAGATTAAGTAATAGAATTGATGCTCTCCTTGTAATTGGTTGTCTAACTCACCTGGACCTTTTTAGGCTATCCATTGTTGATAAGGCCTTCTTTGTTGGTCGGAAATCATGAAGAAATGAAAGCGATTTGTTCGACCACCCAAAAAAAGCCTTCGTATTCTTTGATAGTAGCATAGCCCAAGGCAAAGATTATCTATTTGCTTTGTGAATGCACTTTCTCTTGTGAAATTACAGATAAATTTGTTGCAGTTGTGTCTTTTTATTACTTTGATTAATTGATGTAACCTTTTAAATAGTTGTCATAGTTTTTAAATAAGGTAAGCTCTATCATTATCTTATCATAGAGTTGACGGGACGAGCATATAATTGTTATTCTTTGAGGATAGGCAATAAAGCCATCCCCAATGTATTTGGTGACAGGTTTTGCAAAAATCTCACCAACGATAGTCAATGAACTACTAGCTGTCACTAACGAGAGTTTTGTTCCATTTTGGACTCTTTTTTGCATGGTTTTGCCCATCATCTATCGGCTATTTAGCCTTTGATTTACTTTGGGAATATTTTAGAGTACATAAGGCGCTCCCGTAGTGTGTTATTATTCGTCAATGAAAATTTATATTTCATTCTTAAGTAAAGTATAAGGTTTTGGTTGAAGCATGATATATGTTTGTTGAATCAGTGCAAGTCATTTTATATGAACGGTATATGTCATCTCATCTGGGTAATTCAGTTATCGTAAATTGATGCTACATTGGGGTAGCAATACACAGGAATATCGTGAGGTCCCTAGTATTAATGAGGGAAGTTTGGCTTCAGCTATAGACTCAAGAAGTCCTCCTCGAATCTTCTATTGCATTTTGTGTAGATAAGATGTACCATCTTCATATCCTCCCTCACCACTTTAGATCGAGAGAATTGATGTTCCTACGGTTATTGCAAGCTACTACTAGACCTCAGCGGCAGTTGGCTTAAAAAAACAATCTCAGCAGCTACCAAAAAATAAAAAAATCATCTCACAAAAATAGTTAAATCTCGGCAGCTCCCGAAAAATCATCTCACCACTTTAGATCGAAAGAATTGATGTTCCTATGCTCTTTCTATTTTTGTGACATGATTTTTCTATTTTTCTTGTTGCATGCTTCAGTATGCTTTTTCTATTTTTGTGAGATGATTTTTCTATTTTTTGTGTTACATGCGTGTGAATAGTCTAGAATCTCGACTTAGTCTAGTGACAATAATTCAAGGGGACCCAATTGGCTTCCCCTATGTCTAGGAACTGCTTTTTTTCCTGATATTATTTCTATTGTTTTATGATTTCTCTTTTTTAATATGAATCAATAATCTAAGCGGGGAATCGAGTTGGTTCTATACGTCTATTTCTTATGCACGAGCAAAATTCTAAAGCGTGAAAGTTGCGTCTCATTCTTATGGACAAGCCAAATTCTGGGGTTGCGGGGCTCTCTGGTGCGGATGGCTGCCATGTGGAGGCTCACTGAGGACTGAGGAGAGTTCACTGGATCGCGGCAGAGGTGTCCCTTCTGACGGGGGTCGCGGGCTTTCAGTATTATCTTAGATTGACTGATGTGACTATATAGTTAATTGTCCCAGTATTTAATTAGGTTTACTCTGTCAATCTTCTTATCGTGGAGTTGATGGGACCAACGTGTAATTGATATCGGTATAAGTACAGCGGGAGTGTCAAAACTTGGTACGAAGGGACACTTAAGTGCCAAAGTTACAAAAGGTACACTTAAGTGCCACTTTTCGAAAAAAATAGATCATTTAAGTGCCAAGTTGTCGGAATCCTACCGAAAATCCTACGTAGCAATTTTTTATTAATTTTCTTGCCTACGTGGCTCGCCGGAAACATTAAGTTGGTGAAAAATCAGCCAAAACGATGACGTGGATTTTAAAAATTATTAATTAAATAATTTTAAATAATTTAAAAAAATATTATTATAAAATCAATTTTATTTTATTTAAAAAAAAAAGAAGAAGAAGGAGGGGATCGGTGATGGCGGCGGCGGCGAGAGCTGCACAACCCTCGCCGATCCCCTTCTTCCTTTTTTTTTTTAATAAAATTGATTTTAATTTTTTTAAAATCTGACGTGAACAATTGTTTTTTTATTAAAATTGCCATGTGTATTTTTTATTTTGAAGAAAATGCTCCATCAGCAAATGAAGTCGCCGGAAAATGAACACGTGGCAATTTGGCCGGATTTTCTCGCCGTTGGCACTTAAGTGATCCATTTTGCTCCGATTTTGGCACTTAAGTATACCGTTTGTAACTTTTGGCACTTAAGTGTCCCTCCGTGCCAAGTTTTAGCACTCCCGCTGTACTTATGCCAATTGATATCTAATAGGAAAAGGCCGTTTCCAATATTTTTGGCGACAGATTTTGCAAAACCCTTAGGAACGATAGGCCATGATCAGCAGTCCATCTATAATGAGAGTTAGCACCGATTCTGACATTTTTTGCACCATTTTGCCCATCGCCTATCGGTTGCTTCTCTTAATGTTAGCTTTTTTAGTTGACTACAAGAGTATCATGAGTTTTGGAAGACATAGAAAGGAAAACGCTGTAGCAAGCATAAGATTATTGGGGATCCATTTTTATTGAAAACGATATCTTTCTCATGGTACCCATTAACTTAAGGAGCTATCCCTTTCCTAATTTCCCAAAAGGATCACCTTAGCCTTATACCCACTTGACCTCATCCCCCTTGAGGTACTAAATAATAGAAAATATGGCCAAAAGATAATGCCACATTAATTCCATATCTACTGTACCAGCTGGTGATCACTTGGAAGTTTTTGACAGCTTACAGCTGTAAGACTGACAAGATGAAACGAGCTTTTTGTATATATAAAGAAGAAACACCCCCATATTCGGCCCCAGATAGTTTTGGAGAAAAAGGGCCAAGTTGACTTGATCTTTTCTAATAGTCGACCCAATTTTTCCTCACAGCAACAATCGGTCGAAAGCTCATAAGCTTCCGCTTCATGTTGGGATGTTTTCTTTTTTGAAGAAGAATTTATATAACGTGCACCATCATATATTTAACTAAGTGTGAGACAGAGAACAAGAGTTCTATGGCTTCAAACTAACACTTGGAGATGTGAAGGCTAGGTGTTACCCAATGCAAAATCTTTTGAAAATCCACCAACCGCTTAGGATGAAGGCTCTTTTATTTTTTCTATTTTTTTACTCTCTCTCTCTCTCTCTCTGTGGGCAAGAAACAGGCTCCGAGGTAATCGAACTTGGAATTTTTTTGCACTTAATCCGATGTACGGAATTATGAAACTTATGTCATGCACCTAATCCTGTATGTGTCCACTCCTTAACCATTGAACCAAAATATTCCCAGTCAATTAGGAAACAGAACATCAAGTGGGGACTTTGTTAATGGATGATAATGAATGGGATTTAATATTCTAATGATCGATTTGGTAAATAAGGTAAGTTATCCTCCTAAACTACTTAGAAGTTCAACCAAGATTTTCTGTAAGAAAATTCTAATTTCATGTTACACGCATGTGAGCAGTCTAGAATCTCGACTTAGTCCAGTGACAATCAATTATAGGTGACACAATTGGCTTCTTCCATGTCTAGGCACTCTCTTTTTGTTGTCTTTTTTTCCTTTTCCTGATATTATTTTTTCTATTTTAAGATTTTCCCCTTTTAGTGATGAAAAATATTTATATTAAATACGTGAATCAATAATCTGTGTGGGGAATCAAGTTGGGTCTACTTAGCTAATTTTTAGTAGGGTTGAGCAGTTCCAAGTTCTTTATAGGTTCTACCTCGAACCTAAAACCTATCTTCAAGTACAGGTTTCTCATATTTTGAAACTTGGAACCTACCAATTGATACTTGAAACCTCGAACCTATCCTATTACAGGTTCTAGGATCAATTATAGGTTCTAATAGGTTCTTTTTTTCATATTTAGTTAAGCAAAACGAAAATAAACGCAACAAT
Source organism: Corymbia calophylla (assembly GCA_014182845.1). Classification (NCBI taxonomy): domain Eukaryota; kingdom Viridiplantae; phylum Streptophyta; class Magnoliopsida; order Myrtales; family Myrtaceae; genus Corymbia; species Corymbia calophylla. Next base: position 43,771,759 of record CM024697.1, on the reverse strand, counting down.
AAAAACAAATAATGATTTTATTATTGTTTACCTAAGAAAGAGTGTCCATATGCACCATTTGAGTAGTATTAAGGAAATTTTACTATTTTCAATGCATCAATTTCTCTTGTATTATATAGAATCATTATATTAAAAGAAGTAATTGCTCAAACATAACTGCATCAAAGAAACAATTGGAGCTTCCACTAGTCTTATGGTCTATGAAAAATAAAATTCCTAATCATAAAATGGAAGTTTAAATTAGTGGTTTTAGATTATACACTCATCATCAAAATGCCATGGAATACCTCAAGATTGCATGAAGACATAGTCTAAAAAAAACACAAAAACTTGTTTTAGATTCTAGAATCTAGGGTACAAGTTTTAGGTTCCAAGGTAAGGTTTTAGGTGCTACTAACCTAGAACCTACCCGTCAAAACAGGTTCTCCAAATTTTAGAACCTATAACTTACCCTGCATACCTTGAAACTTGAAACCTATAGATTCACACCGGTACGGTTTTTAGATTCCATGTTCTACCTTGAAACTATACTCAACCCTAATTCTTATGCCTAAGCCAAACTCTAAACCGTCAAAACTACGTCATGAGTTTTTGTTTTAGCAAAACATTAGACTTATTAAGGGTGGTTTATTTAATAGAATTTTGTTAAGGGTGGAAATCTCCTAAAATTAGGGAAGTTCACATTTTCTTCTCCTTATCTTTTCCTATCTAATGAGTGTAAATTGACATTTTTAATGTGCCGCATTTAGAAGATGACATGTTAACATAAACAAAAGAATGGTCTGAATTTATTCTTCCCATTTATTTATCTTCTTTTCTCCCTTTGCTTTGGGAAAATTACCCAAAAAGTCCTAAACTTGTTGAAATTGTGTTATCAATCAAAGATACCCACGTCTTGTTTGTGCATACATGCAGATCCTGAAAGGAGCAAGCAATTAAATTGGTGGACACGCTACAAAATAGCATGTGGCATTGCTTGAGGATTGCTCTATCTACAAGAGGACTCTCGACCTCAGATCATCCGTTGCGATCTCAAAACAAGTAATATATTGTTGGACAGTTAAATGAACTCGAAGATGTCAGGTTTTGGCATTCCAAGAATTTTTGGAGTTGATCAATCATGGGAAAACACCATTAAAATTGTGGGCACTTGGTAATTATTATCATGCCTTGTTCTCAACTTTTTTAGGCTTATGTACGCTTATATTGTTGATATGTCATGGGTTGTAGTGGTTACATGGCACCCGAGTATATAATGCATGGTGAATTCTCCATGAAGTTGGATGTCTATAGCTTCGGTATCCTACTTCTTGAGCTCGTTAGCGGTACGAAGAGTATGTCTTTCTACCAAGCAGGCAAGGACAAAGATATTGCTATTCATGTAAGTTGCACAAATAGACTCTATAATCAAATGAAAATTGTTAAACTAAGCAAATATGACATACTCAGAAATTCCTTTTCAATGAATTGTTTCTAGGACTGGAAAAATTGGAGAGACGATATGCTGTTGGCAGTGTTAGATCCAGCCATTGGAGAGACATATTCAGAGGACGAAGTTCTTAAATGCCTTAAAATTTGTTTTGCTCTATGCTCAGGAAGATCCAAATGAGAGACCCACTACGGTGAACATAGTCCGGGAGTTGAACAGGCACTTTGTTACTCTTGAACTGCCCCAACAGCCTGCCTTCTTCCTTATCACTAGAGACCAATGGTAGAGCTGGAATCGGACCAGCTAAAGAAATAAATTATGTGGTTTTATTGGATAGAGGAATATACGTTTTTCCTTGTCTAGAGAAATAAACTATTGAAAAGGACTAGAGTTTCACTTAATTTTATGACTTTTTCTAGTGCTTTTCATGATATACGATAAGATATCTCCGTCTATATATAATCTGCACGGCTTTGTTTCCATCTCATTTATTAGAATCCAAGTCCTAAATTTCACCTCCAGATATATTCCTTTACATCATCTACCTCTTTACTCGATTATAGTGGTTGGTTTCTTATCGTCCATGAAAGACATAAATTATTGTCGATAATAAAAAAAATTTCATCAACTAATTATTTCAAGTGACATTAGCGATCATTTTTAAAAAAAAATATTTCATTTCATTCAATTTTCGCGAAGCAAATGGAGGAATAAATTTACACCATTCTTATTGTTATTTTAATAAGTCATCTTCTCGATGCAGCAAATTGAAAATGTTTATCTACACTTGTCAGGAGAAGAAAAGAAAGAAAAAGAAAATGTTACTCCAGTTTTAGAGATAAACCAAAGAATGGACGGTCTTTGGTTTTAGGTTAACCAAATAAAAATATAACTTCGATTGATGTTAAGAAAATTCATCAAAAGCATTATTTGACCGCTTCAATAAAAAAACTGTGGATGGATGGTTGGTGGAACTAAAAGGATTTGCAATTAATGTGATTAATCATCTGAGTTTGGGCAAAGTATTAAGTGCAATGTGAATATGCTTTGCCTTCTCATATAAATGTGGATTTCAAGTGGTGTATTCCGAAGCACCTAACGAAATGGAAAAACTCAATTTTTTTTTTTTTTTTTTTACATTGACAGGCATTTCAAGCAATTGAGTACGTTACCTTAACTCGTCAACATTCTTGACGACAAAATGGTCCAACTCACTCGGCTTTAATCAGCTCTGAAGGACACAAAGATTACGTATTTGACTTGGCTTCAATGCCCTGACCGTCGGTGCCGAGGCTCGTGCTTCCATTGGCAGGGAGATGGCCAATCTCTCACCCGTTAAATCTCGAATAAGACAAGGCAAATTATGAAAAATCAATATTAAATTAAGTTTAAGTGGGAAAGAAAATCTATAAAAGGAAAAAAAGGTACTCACCATGAATCTAAGCCACTTAACAGCAGTTGCTTGAGTTTGGTTATCGCCGAGCGGTGGTCGCTCAACGCTCGATGCCCGATAGGGATAGCGAGGTTGGGGAGGAATCACACGAGCACCATTCAACAAGAAAAATATTGTCCATCCTAAAAAAGCTATGCTACAGTATTAGAAAAGGTATGATCATCCTCAGAGGTAGTTTATAAATTGAAGTACTTTTTTTTTACTGTCTTGTTAAATTTTCAAAATATTATAAAGAATAATATATAAGCAAATCTTTATGTCAAATATTATACATTACAATAGTCTCAGATGTTTAGGGTTAAATTTTTTTTACAAATATGCATAGGATGAGATTTAGGTTAAGTAAAAAGTAAAATCCAATTCAGGCATGTTGTAAAGTCCCATTTTATATTCTTAGATTTATCACGGAGAAGCCCTTTGACCTGGCCATTATATTCACTGTTGGAAAGAAAAATGAACTATGAACACCCTATTGTTTCCCTCCGCTGTTGTGCTTATCTATTCCACTCTAATGAGTTCTATGGTTATGAAGAAGTTCAAGCGTGCTTGGACTTGGGCGATATCTACGGCAGTTGAACCCATAAGGAGCTGTGGGAGAGTTTCGGCGAAATTCCATTTTCAACAAAGTGATCATGACGTGACTCAAACGTCGAGCTAAGATGGAGATCGTTGAAAGCATGTGTCAAGTTTGAACCGGTCAATTAATACTCGTCTTGATTAAAGTGAAGCACATGGACTCCTTGGTTGTGAAAATTAAAAAGAACAAGAAAAGAAAAGGTCACAAGGATTAATTTTCCACATTGAAGCCAGTAAAGTGAAATAGAAAAAGGAAAGTCGGACTTGGTTAACTTCAATCAACCGAATTCAATTAGCATTACACGGAGTACACGTTTTCATGTCAAAGTCCTCTACTGAACACTGTGCTTGGCTATCATTGAACTTCCTCACACTTACATGTGGCTTCAGTCTTCCCAAATTTACTAATGGTCCCGTGAAGATTGGCAAATTCTCATATAGTAATAACCATGCACAAAGAACAATTTTTTCAGAGAGGGAAGATTCATTCTGTAAAAGAGTTGCGCCTCATATCTCATTCTGTAATTTTTTGAGTTGGAGCTTAGCCCCAATTCCTGAACATTTCGTTAAGAGCACGTCGTGAGCATTCTATTCAGTTTGGACAATGGTGGTGCTGCTTGGCTGTGAACAGGTTGGTCAATTCGTCAGATTTCCTTGAGTCCTATGAATTGCCTTACGGACTAGCAAAAAGTATTTTCAAGTTGGACTCTTGTCGGTTACGCATTTGACCGGATTGAGAGTGGGGAGGGGCTTGAAGATTGACAATTTAAGTTAAAAGGACCAAAAGTGGACTTTTATAAAAGCTTATAATGACTAAAAAGATAGACTACAAGACCCGATGGTGGTTAAGGTTGCACTTCACAACAATCCAGCAGCCCGAGAGTTTCGCCGAGCACTGATAAAGCGTTTTTTATTTTTACGTGTCGGTCTCTGCACGTCATAACTCTGAATCAAGAAGATGTTTTTTTCTTCCTCCTTATAAGGGGAATATCCCCAAATTTTACGTTCTAGAGTTTAGACAAAGCAGTTTAGCTTATAATGACTAAAAAGATAGACTCATCAAGAGCCAACTAGAGCCAAAGGTAATATATCCATCAGAGCATGAGCTCTTCCTTCGCCATCTCCCTCCCTCTTCTATTCTCCATCAATTTGTTCACCATCAACTCTCGCACAAGCGAAGCAGCACCTACTTTAACCGCCTTCTATTGCTCCGCCACCGAACAATTCCTTCCTGATTCCGCCTACCAAAAAAACATCAATGAACTCCTTTCATCACTTTCCTCCGCTGCCGATTCTGCCGGCAACAGCAGCAGCAGCAGCAGTGGCGGGTTCTTCAACGCCACTGCTGGCAAGCCACCGCACCAGGCCTATGGGATCTTCCTCTGCCGTGGCGACATCGACGCCCCGACATGCAGCAACTGTGTAGGTGCCGCAGCCCAAGATATTGGCCAGCAATGCCCCGGCAAAAGAATCTCCATCGTCTGGTACGACGTATGCATGCTGACGTACTCGAATCAGTCCATTTACTCGGTCATGCGAGCAGCCCCCATGTCGATACATGCGAACGGCTCCAACATCACAGACCACCGATATCAGTTCATTCAACTCCTGGGGGAGGCCATGGACGATGTATTGCGGCAGGCCCCGAGCAGCAGATCGGGGAAGAAAGTGGCTGCCGCGGAGGCTGAGCTGGTGGGCTTGCCACGGCTTTACACGCTTGCTGAATGTACACCCGACTTGACGCCATCGGACTGCAGCACATGCCTGCGGTTGGCAATCGCACGTCTCCCTCAGGGGACAACAGGAGGAAGAGTGTTGACTCCCAGCTGCAACGTGAGGTTTAAGGACTACTGCTTTTACAACGCCTCCGCATTGAAAGCGCCACCACCAGTCCCGCGTCCTTCTGGTCCTGCTTCTGCTCCGGCGACTGCACCGCTCCGGCCTCCTTCTGCTCCCGCACCGGCAATTGGACCTAAAGGTAACTAGTTTTTCTTTAATTTTTTTTAATCTTTATTTATAATTTCCATTTCTTTGCAGCAATATTAGAAATTAAAAGAGCTGCTTCTTCCTTGGGAAAATAGTCAATTTTCTTTCAAAAGCGGGGTTTGATCATAGAAATGTAAACTGCAGCTGAATTTCCATGATAATGGGAAAATGACAAAACGGTCCTTGAACTTTGGGCCAACATGCAATTTGATCCCTAAACTTATAATTTATTCAATTTAGTTATTGAACTTTAACACAATGTATAATGTGGTCCATGAACTTTTAATTTGTTTGATATAGTCCCTAAACTTTTAATCCATGTTCAACATAGTCCCTAAACTATATGAAAATATTCAATGTAGTCCATTTCCATTAATTCAAGACTAGGGATTATATTAAACATTTTCATATAGTTTAAGAACTATATTGAACATGTACCAAAAGTTCAAGGATTTTATTGAACGAATTAAAAGTTTATGGACTATATTGCATATTGAATTAAAATTTAGAGACCAAATTACACATTGAACCAAAGTTTAGGGATTATTTGTGTCATTATCCCTAACGTTCATTATAATATTGTCGTCAATTTAATTTCGCTTAATAGAACAAAAGAGAATGATAGACTTATTCTATCTAGATGAACACAATCATAGTCATTGATCATATAAATCTTATGGTAATATCCACGCACTTAAATGTTACAATGAATTTGGCCTGTATAGATGAATTCTTAATAATTTTTTACCAAAAAAAATGCTATTTGAAAGTCAAGTCGTCAGCGAGTGAATGCATACATTTCGCAGTAAACACAGGCGTGAGTGGACCACGAGGGACCGGCAGCAATTTGCCATTGGTGGATTCCATTCAAAGTCAATTGACTTTGACTTACAAGAGCCCTTTTAAGGTGGCTTTTGGACTCATTTCTTTTTTTTTTTTTAGAACAATGCACCAGAAACCAAATCTTCCTTATAAATTGATTTATAAAGTAATTTGTTGGACAATTTCTCTTTATAAATTGTTACTTGATATTAATGCTGATAGTGAAGAGATTGCACAATATGGTATACGTAATCTCTTCACTTTCTAATCCTAAAGGTGTGTTCCACATAAAAATTCTTCCTTGATTTCTTCTCTTTTAAGAGTTGCATTTGCTTTCATCTAAAAAAAGCTTTTAGATTATTTGTTAATTGTCTCATACACGTAATGATATGTGTGCAGGAAAAAGCAGCAAATCTACTACGATAACCATTGCCATTACTGTTCCTTTTGGAGGTGTTATGGTTCTTCTCTTTCTCACTTGTTTTGTTCTTCAAAGAAAACAAAAGAAGACATATGAAGTCATTAAAGGAAAAAGTGGTAAATTGACTATTTGCCTTTATTTTCTCATAAATTATCTATATTATGAAAATTGAGCATACTATGAAACTTCTTTATTTTTCATAAGGAATTAGATATTTCAATCATACAAATTAAGAGTCCGTTTGACATAAATGTAGCATATGTAACAGAATGATCAAGGACAATATTCAATAATGGAAAGATTTGGTTCTTCATGTTCTTTCTACCTCCAAAACTATCCTTGACTCCACAAGCATGTGCAATGCCATCAAAAGAAGGAATAGTTTGGAAATTTAACAGCTCAATTCTGGCCTTCTAGATGAAATAGATGCAACAATTCCATGAAAATTTCACTAGGAACCTATGAATATCTATACCTTTCATAGCCTGGTGCATAAGGACAATTCAAAGTCCCAACCACCAATATCTCTATGAGGAAAACAAAGCTAAAGGGCACCCAAAGAATAGAGAAGTAGAGGAAAGAATGTTAACTTATCCTGTATAGCCAAGATTCATCTCATTACTTTGTTTCCTGTAGTATTCATGATTTTTCTCCCTTCATGATCAATCAAGAGAGGGAAGATTGCTTTGTGGTAAGGGCATACAACCATGCCAATCTACTGGTGGCTTCACTGTGATAATGTGCAGAAGCACTGGCAACCTATAAATGCCACTAGGAGCCACTATCGATGAAGTATAATTATCAATTTGAGTTGTTGGGTAATGTAGGTGCAAACAAACTTACCACTGTGGAGTCCTTGCAATTTGACTTGGTTACAATACAAGCTGCGACAAATTATTTCTCTCATGAAAACAAATTGGGTGAAGGTGGATTTGGTGAAGTTTTCCAGGTATGTGTGACATATTTGTCAACAACAATCAATAATGCTTTACATGTGAATTGAACATAATGATGTCAAAGAAATAGAAACATGTGAAGCTTTTTCTATGTTAGTTTTTAAGTTGTTATAAGGAATTAACAATACTTACAAAACACTTTAGGGTAGACTTCCTAATGGACAACAAATCGCGGTGAAGAGGCTATCTCAAAGCTCAAGACAAGGTGATGAAGAATTTAAGAATGAAATTCTATTAGTTGCGAAGCTTCAACACAGAAACCTTGTACGATTACTTGGATTTTGCTTGGAGGGAGATGAAAAGCTACTGGCCTACGAGTTTGTGCCAAATAAAAGCCTTGATTACTTCTTATTTGGTATGTTGCAATTAACCTTCTTATGTGCAAAATTTATAATTTTCTTGAAATCATATATTCAAGCTTTCACTAGATGTGGACACCTTAAAATTAAGACGTTTTTGTTCTTTCAACTTATTATAGTTTAAGCTACCTTTGATGAATGATAATGCAAATATTTCGGTATTGCGTGATGAAACTTCGCCTTGAGTTTTCTTCTAGGTGCCAAGCACTAGAACATTAACGAATTTTGGTGTAAAGGTGCAGATCCTGAAAAAAGGAGACAATTGGATTGGCCATTACGTCATAAAGTTGTATTTGGGATCGCACGAGGAATGCTCTATCTACACGAAGATTCTCGTCTCCGGATCATCCATCGTGACCTAAAATGTAGCAATATCTTATTAGACAGTGAAATGAACCCAAAGATTTCAGATTTTGGCATGGCAAGGATTTTTGGAGTTGACCAAATAAAGGCTACCACAAACAAAATCGTGGGGACTTTGTAAGTCTTTAGCTTTGGAATGCATGACTTCGTAATTGGACATTAGAATTGCTCATTTTATCTATTTAAGGGTGCTTATTAATTTGCATCTAAATCTAGAATTATGCATATGGCTAATGTTTGAATTTGCAGTGGTTACATGTCTCCAGAATATGCAATGCATGGAGAGTTCTCAGTGAAATCCGATGTTTATAGTTTCGGCATTATACTTTTAGAGATCATTTGCGGCAAGAAGAATAACTTCTACTATCACTTGGACGGGGGGGAATATCTTGTTAGATATGTAAGTTTCACCATGCTACTGCAACAAATATTTACACCGTATATTTTTTTGCAATTTCCGCCAAGTGAAATTGAAATTCCTTTGTAAAATGTAGTCCTTTAGCCTATAGAAACACTTCTAGGATTATTATTTTGTTCCTTGGTCATATATATCTTTTTGCAAGATTCAAATGTCTTGCATAATGAGTCATCGAATTAATGCCACATTTCTAAGATTTTCCCAACTAAAACTTATTCTTGCAGGTATGGAATCAATGGAGAGACGGAAGGCCCTTGGACGTGTTGGACCCAGCTATCATGGATTCATATTCAAGGGATGAAGTACTTCGATGCCTACACATTTGCTTACTATGCATTCAGGAAGATCCGGCTATAAGACCCACCATGGCAACTGTAGTTCTTATGCTTAGTAGCAATTCCATTACCCCGCCGTCACCTCAACATCCAGCCTTCTTCATCCAAAGTAGATTGAGGGGACTAAGCATTGCAATGAAAGAGCTTGAATCGAACCAATTCCCCAAGACGACTATGCCTTCATCGACAAATGGCATGTCGGTTACTGAATTCTATCCTCGGTGATTGGTGGTGTGACTGAAATCCTTCTTCTTGCAGTGAGAATGCTTTGCCTTCAACTAAGATTTTTCATGAACAAAAAGCAACAATCTATGAATTTGGAGAATATGTTGTTAATTGGTCAAAGGGGGTCGTATGCATTTTAAAAGAAGACTCCACACATGTTATTGATCATAGTTATTATGATTCTTCTAAGATTTTGTTATTATTTGAGACTAACTCATACATAGATCTACTGTAATTAAGCATATATGGATATTATTGTACTTCTATAAGACTCAATCCTACTACTTCTATCTGGACCAATAGACGGAAGTGTTTGTTATCTGACCCACTAGACTACCCAAACCTTTACACTTTAAAAAAGTCGGGTTTCGGTACCTTTAGGTGCTCATTAACGATATATTGAATTCCCTTAAATCAGACTGCCTTTCAGAGAGGTTGTTATGGTGCTTTCCTGTCTTCTTCAATCAACTTTTAGCATTCGTTTGTTTAGCAGCAAATAAATGGCTTGAAAAATATTTTTCTTATTTAGAATTGCTTACAAAAATGAAAGAATGAAAAATGTTTTCTCTGTCCACAAAAAATATTTAAATATAAATTATCATCAATAATAAAATATTTTTCATTGAATAATTATTTCAAGTTATATAAGTCCTCTTTTTTCAGAAAAATGTTTTTCAAATCATTTATTTTCTACTAAACAAACGGAACCTTATTATCCTTTTGCACATTTCTGATTTCTTTCCAAAGTTAAATAAGCTATTGATCTTTACATTGAAAATTAATCTGATGGTGCTGATTATAGACCATCTACTTCTTTCAATGGTACTCATTCAACATAAGGTATATTTCCGTAAAAGTTTCTTCGGTGGATCACTAAGCTATGACTGTGGAGGCTGGCTTCACACCCATTGGTCTCACTTCATTTCTCTGGGAGGCCTCTGTATATTTTCCCTTATTCTAATACTTACCAATCTTTTTAGCTTCTCATTTCTTTGATTGATTCACGTAACTTTTAAGTTAGATATCATGGTATTTAAACAGATTAACTCTATCAATCTTTTATCACTGAGTTGACGGGACAAGCATCTAATTGTTATCCTTAGGGGTTGTGCGATTAAGTCGTCCCTAACGTTTTTGGTGACAGGTTTCACAAATCCCTCACCAATGACGGTCGATTGCGTACGGGCCATCACTAATGCGAGCTTGGGACCTATTTTGACTTCATCGTATAGTCTTGCGCATCGGTTATCAGATCTTTCTAGTGGTGTTAGCTCGGGTGAGGAACTACACGACCGGCATGATTTTTGGAAGACTTAGAAACGAAAACGACTAAGCAAGTCTGTCTCATGTTCTGGACGTGTAGTGTTCGAGTGTTGGTACATTACTTGTTCAAAGCATAAGATTAAATAGACCTCAAGTGCCAAAACTTAGTACAGATGGATATATAAGTGTCAAAACTTCTGAATGGTACACTTAAGATTTCGTTCATTCATGAAAAATATGGCGTTTTCGGAAAATATTTTCCACGAAGTCATTTTTTAGGAAAATATAATTATTTTCTAGTGTTCGGATGAAACTTGAAAATGAAGTGGAAAATGTTTTCTGCTATTCAGGAGGGAAAATATTTTCCTCTATGCACACTTTTTCAATAATTTTATTATTATTTTATTTTTAAATTGATTTTTAATTAATTATTATATTTTTAAAAATCGATTTTTAATTATTTTTATTTTAATCAATTATTATATTACTTTTTTTATTTTTCTTTTTTTTCTTTTCTTTTTTCTTTGTTTTCTCTTCTTCCTTGGCCAATCATCAACTACGGTGATGGTCGACGACCGGCCAAAGTTGAGCCGGCGAGGCGAGCTCAAGGCTTGCCCACCTCTGGCGAGCTCAGGCTAACGACTCGCCAGATCGGCAAGCTTGAGCCTCAAGCTCGAGGCTGGCGAGCTCGCCCGTTGGCAAGCCAAAACCTCCAACTCGCCAGCCTCGGGCCTTGCCAAATCAGCAAGCCAAAGGTTTTGGCTTGCCAATTTGGCGAGTGGTGAGCCAGAGCTTGCTCACCTTTGGTTAGGCGAGCTTTGTGGCCGGTTGTCGTGGCCGGTGACCAGCCAAGGAAGGAGAGAAACAAAGAAAAGAAAAAGAATAAAAAGAGTAAAAGAATAAATAGGATAAAAAGAAAATTAAATTCAATAATTCAAATTTTTTAGAAAAAAAAAAAAATGAAGTGGGCACTAATAGGGATTTGAGATAAGAGGGAGTACTTGTGGAAAATGTTTTCCCCAACTTGAATGATGGAAAACATTTTCCCTCATTTTAGAAAAAAATTTTCCTTCATGGAAAATATTTTTTCCAACCAATTCATTTTATGTGAAACAAAGGCGGGAAAATCCGAAAAACGTTTTCTTAGAAATTATTTTCCGTGAAACGAATGGAGCCTAAGTGTCACTTTTTAAAAATTGGATACAAGGCTTGCTGGAAATCCGACGTGGTATTGTTTTGTTTATAAAACTAGCCATGTGGCTACTAGAAATTTGACATAGCTCTTTGAAAATCTGATGTGTTTAGCTATTGGCACTTAAGTGTTTCTTTCTTCTTCGATTTTGGCACTTAAGTATACTTTTTGGAAGTTTTGACACTTACATGTCTACTTGTGCCAAGTTTTGACACTTGAGGTGTCCAAACCTTGGTTATTGGAAATCCATTTATATTATACACAGTGATTTTCTCATAGTATCCATTAACTTAATGAGCTATCCATTTCTTGATTTCCAGAAAAAAAAAAAATCACAATAGTCCTTGGCCCCCCCAGACTTTCTTTCAAGATCCATCCCTGCTCCTGTGTATACCATTTGTCATACCCACTTGACCAAATGTATAAGCATTAGGATATTACCGATCACCACTTTATCAACTCAACTTTTTAGAATAATAGGCAGTGGTACACAAAAATTCACATGCAGTATCAACTGTACGAGCTGCTGATGACAGAAGGTTTTGGCAGCTTGTGGCCGTAAGAGTGGCTAGAAGTCTAGGCGAAACTTGCTCAAGTCTAGAGTGACTATAACGTCAACTATTTGACCAGAGGAAGGAACTTTCGGAGATAATAGGGCCAAGAAGATGGTCCATGCCGACTCCAGTGGTTGCCCTTTTCTTCTTCGTAATATTTTTGCCCATACATGTTCAGAGTTTACTAGATTTCAAACCAAGGGATTGTGATGTGGTCCTCGTAGTCTTGAGTCGCAAGAATTCTAGGAAATATAGTATAAGTCGATTGTCCGAACATTTCAGTTATATCCCCTAGTATGAGCTTTTTCATTGAAGTTCCTTACACTTGAATTATCATGTGGCTTGAGTCTTCCCAAATTTACTAATTGTATTACCGTGAAAATCAGAGGATTCTCATATAGTATTAGCCACGCACGAAGATTAATTTTTTCAGAGAGGGAAGAATTATTCAGTAGATGAGTACGCTTCTTATCTCATTCTGCTACTTTTGGAGTTGGAGCTGAGCCTTGATTCCAGAGCATTCCATTAGGAGCATATTGTGATTATGTTCTAGACTCAATTCGTTTCACGAAAAATTAATGATTTGGAAAATATAAAAAAAGATCAATTGTATCTCTTAGAAAAATTATTGAACCAAAATTATTTTTATTATTCACAGAAATTTTTAAGTATAAATTGCTATTAATAATGAAAATATTTTTTATTAACTAATAATTTTAAGCGGTACAAACGATTATTTTTGGGAAAATATCTTCTAAATTATCCAAGTTGGACGATGGTGGTGCTGCTTGGCTATGAGCAAATCGGTCAATTTGTCAGATTCTCTTTTAGTCACATGAATTGCCTTACAGACTAGCAGAAAGTTTTTTCATGTTGGGCTCATGTCGGTTACGCATTTGACCGAATTGGGAACGGGGAGGGGCTTGAATAGAAAACTAAGCGTAGGATCAAGAATCTGATTAGACAAATCAAAAGTTCATGGACTTAAATGAAGAAAAGTACAAATTCGAGGACCAAAAAGGTGCATTTTTATACAAGCTTCTAATGATTAAAAAGATCAGACTACAAGAAAATCCAAAGGTAATTAAATCCATCAGAACATGAGCTCTCCCTTCATCATCTCCCTCCCTCTTCTCTTCTCCATCAAATTGCTGATTGTCGCCATCTCACACGAGCGAAGCAGAACCTATTTTCATCTCATCGCTTTCCTCCGCCGACCGGACCTAAAGGTACCTAGTTTTGTCTTTTATTTATTTTATTTTTTTAATTTCCCTCTCTTTGCAGCAATATCTGAAATTAAAATAGCTGTTTTTTTGCTTGCGAAAATAGTCAATTTTCTTTCAAAAGCGGTATCGTAAAATTGTGAACCGCCATTAAATTTCCATGATGATGTTTATTATAATATTATCAAAAGTCAAAGATAGACATAATCTATCTACATCAACACAATCATAGTCATTGATTGTATGAATCTTATCGTAATATCCACACATTAAAATGCTACGATGATGTTTGCCTGCATATATCGGTTCCATAATAATTTTTTTACCAAAAACAATGAAATCTTAAAGTCAAGTCATGTATGACAAAAAAGAAAAAGTCAAGTCATAAACGGGTGGATGCCCGGTTAACCCGGGCATATGAGTGGACCACGAGGGACTGGTAGCAATTTGCTACTGGTGCATTCCACTAATTTTTTTTATGAACAAAATGATAAAAGAAAAACAGTCGAGTCAAGTAGACTTTGACTTACAAGAGCCCTTTCAAGGTGGCTTTGACACTCTTTTTTTAGAACAATGCATGGGAAACTAAATCTCACTTATCAATTGATTTACAAAGTATTTTTTTGGACCCATATTTGATACATGTCATATCATTTACTAAATAATTATTGGAAACTTTTCTTTTTAAAATATGCAATGCTAAAACTTATTTTATCAAATCAAGCTGTTTACGAATCTAGTCTCAAATAAATTCACAAATCATTTCTATGTTGTAAACCAATTTTGGCCATCAGTAAATCAAATTACCTCTGCTTATCATCCATTTGATGCATTGATACACGACTTGGGAGGATATAAATTAGTGTCTCTTTATGCAGAGCCAAAGAAACACTTTTCTCCCTTTGAGAATATCTGCAAAACATACGAAAGCTATCCCCACAACTGAAAGCATGCTCCTCCATATGCAGGAAGAAGCAATAAATGCGCTGCCATTGCAGTTCCTGATGGTGTAGTTATGTTGTTTCTCTCTCTTGCTTGTTGTTTCGTTCGGATGAAAGCCACCAAGACCCATAAGCTCGTCCAAGAAGAAGCCAGTAATTGACTAAGTTCATGTTGAAAAAATTGTGTGCGTGGCTTGGATAAGTTATATGGCTTCATTGAAATGACTAGTCTCGTGTTGTTTCATCATGTAGGCATATAAAATTACAAAGGAGGAACCCTTGCAGTACAAATATAGCTATAATACAAGCTGCTACAAACAATTTCTCTCATTGAAACAAGTTGGGTGAAGGCAGGTTCAGCGAAGTCTTCCAGGTATTATTAGTTTCGATACATCAACAACCGCTGATGTGTAGTTGGAAGACTATTGTCAAAAGAAAGGAAACAGCCAAAACAATCATTTCAGGGGAAGCTTCTTAATGGGCAAGATATAGCTATGAAGAGGTTATCTCTAAGGTCAAGACAAGGTGCTGAACAATTCGAGAATGAAGTTACATTGGTCGCAAGCTTCAACATCAAAACCTGGTGTGACTACTCGGATATTGTTTGGAGGGAGAAGAAAAGCTACTTGTTTATGAATTTGTACCCAACAAAAATCTAGACTACTTTTTGTATGGTAAGTTTAAGTTGAGAATGCAACCGCCTTCTCTTATAATGTTGTCCTCTTGCTCACAATACGATGAAATTGCATTTGAAAATAGGCATCTGATCTTAGCAAGCTAGACCAATTACTAAATTGCAAGACAACTCTCTAAACGTGCGGATCCTGAGAAAAGTAGGCAATTGGATTGGTTAAAACGTTATAAGATAGCATGGGAATAGCTCGAGGAATGCCCTATCTACATGAAGATTCTCGACTTCGGATTATTCATCATGACCTAAAGGCAAGCAATATCTTGTTAGACAATGGCATGAACCCAAAGATTTCAGATTTTGGCATGGCCAGGATTTTTGGTGTTGATCAAACTCATGCAAGCACTGAAAAAATTGTGGGGACTGTAAGAACTGTGCTCTTGTTAAATGTGACTCTCTACATTGCATCAATTCAAGCACACTTAGATTGAATTGTTGTATCCTCTATTTTAGGCACATGTGTGTTGCAATTGATGTGTTTTTTTCATTTGCAGGGGCTACATGCCTCCAGAGTATGCAAGGAATGGGAAATTCTCCATTAAATCCAACCTCTATAGTTTTGGCGTCCTACTTTTAGAGATCATTGCTGGGAAGAAGAATGATCATTTCTGCCAATCAGATGGGGGCAAAGATCTGGGTAGCTATGTAAGTTGCCTGTGCTATTGTCACTGACCATGTTATGGATACTGCACTCTCTGGTATTTGGACTGAGGCGGGCCGAACTCCGGTACAGGAAGAACATGTACACTTTGCCCCCTCCAAACTAACATGAATTCAGTATTGCGACTTTGGTTAACAAAACTTGTGCAGTACTAAGTATATGCTTTATTGAATTAATGCTACAATTTACCAAGGGTGTTTTCTTTCAGATGGATTGGAAACAGGCATGGAGACACTGGAGAGATGGAACGCCATTGGAAGTTTTGGACCCGGCCATCGTAGACTCCCGTTCGAGAGATGAAGTGCTGAGATGCCTACACATTAGCTTACTTTGTGTTCAGGAAGATACGGTTGATAGACCCACCATGGCAACAGTGCTTTGCATGCTTAGCAGCTGCCCCGTCACTATGCCGTAGCCTCCACGTCTGGCCTTCTTCCCTCGAAGTACAGAAAAATCCATTAGTAGATCAATACAGCAATCGGTCAACGGAGTAACAATTTCAGAATCGTACCCCCGGTGATGCAAGTCATTGTTTTATCTAATAGCTTTACGGGCCTTGATGTGTTTGGCCTTCCGTGGATACCATTAGCGAACAATGAGCAGCTTCTGTTTATCTGAGATCCAATATATGACTTTTTATTTCTCAAATCTCTGCTTTCATCTTTAAGTCAGTGGTTCCCTTGAGCTGCTCAACCGCCGCTTAGCCCAGTGCTCATGACAATGCGCTATAGAACCTTCAATATGCCAGGGGACCACGCACGGCATAGCTAGCGGCATAGGAACCGACTTGGCATCATTGGTTGACAGAGCCTAGCTCGGAGTTGGCAATGGTTTTCCAACAAGATAGGAGATCTCGGAAGGAAGATGATAGGAGATCTCGGAAGGAGAAAGGTTATAAGCTTTTAATGGAAGCCCCGGTAAATCAACGCATTAGCTCTAACTATCCTAAGGTAGCCGAATTTCCTGTCACGTACACTGCAACCTTCATGAATGCTGTAATGATTGCCCCATTATTCACATTATCAAATCAAAAATATTTTTCAAATAGATAAAAAAATATTATCACTAAAGCTCCGTTTATTTTGTGAAAAATGAATGATTTTAAAAATAGTTTTCTAAAAATTATCATTTGTATCAATTACAGAAATAAATGAATGAAAAATGCTTTCACAATCTATGAAAATGTTTAGGTATAAATTGTTATTGATAATGAAAAAAATTTTTCATTAATTAATTATTTAAAACGATAAAAGCAATCATTTTTAATAAAATGTTTTCCAAATCATTTATTTTGTACAAAACAAATGGAGCTAATAGAACGTGGTTTAAATTAGTGTCTTTTTTCGCTTTTTGGGTAAGAACCGGACTCTAAGCCCAAGCAATTACTTAATTGACATAATGTTGGCACAAATATGCCCATTTGGTCATTTGATTATAAAGGAATGAAATTCAAATGTGGACTGCTATCTTCAAGAGGCCTAAACAGGAGCAGCAAAAACTCTGTTGTTTCCGCATGACATAACATGAATGGGAAGCTCGGTCAGCTATTCGTCTTTCCATGACATAGCTTAACTATGAATTATTTCATAATTCTAAAAGATCACAATAAATTTATTATTGAAATTTGTAATAGTGAGTAGCTTTTTAAATTCCCTTCACTTTATTCTTTAAAGTGAAGATTGTTTGAGTTCTAAGAAAGTTTCTTGGTAGAGAATGGCGGTTATCGCTGCTCATAGATCCCAGTATTGCCAAAACCTTGCGCATGGACAAAATAAAAGAGTGTTGTTACATGTCGCAAATTATTGTAAGGAAACATAGGATGCGATTTTTGTCATTCCATGGGGCAAATTATTGAATTGAATCTGTGCAGGACGAGGTTATCGTGAATACATAAGAGTGTCATAAGGAAAATTCTATGTTTTTAATGATTAGTTAGAGCAATAGTGAGTTAAGAGCCTGAAAAAGATTCGCCTTGCAAGTAATATCCTAATTATGCTACCCATTCTGACTTTAACGCGCATCTTATGTGACTTATGGGATTAGACAATATTTCACGATGAAAGAGAAAAGGAATGGGCTGTGGTCCGTCTATTTATAAATCTTTGTTGAAACAAACTTATTCGCCTTATTGATATTGCATTAAAGTAGTCAGTAATATTTGTCACCAGACTCACCACTTAGTGTGGTGATCCAATTGCAACATGGTATATTGTCTTTCACGATATTATAAGTTTGAGCCATGTTATCGGTGAACCTCTCTGACTAGTTCGTACTTTGAAAATTTTGCTACATCGTTGAGGTGTCGGAGGTTGGAAAATCGGTGCCCCGACTTTATTCTGTCAGTATATGCAATAAGTTCTTTCAGAATATTGGCCGTGTATGTGTCTCGGTTCCTTTCTTTGCATGCTATTGTTAAGTATCCTTGTTATTACTTGGGCACATGGAGCAGGAATTCCAGTATTTACCGATTTTTGTTGATAGAAGATTCGGATTAATTTGGTACAGTACTGGAAAATTTCTGCTTTGTTTAGCAAAATTGGAACTTGGAAGAGACAATTCCAGTCTATACCGACTGTGCTTAGGCATGACCATTTCGATTCCCATGGGGCTCTTAGGGACAGGAAGACTGCCCCGATTGCTGCAATCTTGTCCTTAAAATACGTCAAGGAAAAAGCTATAAAAAGTCTCAAATCATGCATACTATGATATATATATACTTGTTTTTGTGACATAAAAACTCCAAATTATGTCCGCCATAATATATTTATCATAAACTTTTTCCTATGATATTAAAATCCCAAACTTATACCTATGAGATATATTTATCCTCTGTCAAGATTCGATTAGATATTTTTTATCCAAAACAACCTTCCGTTTTGAAGATTTGGTGGGATACCTTTTCTGGTAAGAAAAAATAGGCTTGTGAGATTATCAAATAGAGAATTGGACTTAATGTCAACATCATTTGCTTTTTGACATCTAAATAGTCAAGTTTTTTAACGATTTTCATTGATAAAACTTTGACCATTTAAATAGATTTTTAACGGTTCTCGTTAATAGAACTTTGACAGAGAATAAATATGTCACATAAGTACAATTTGAAATTTTTTCTGTCACAAAAAATGTTTAGGATTTTCGGTGACAACTACCCAAAACAATAGACCAAACAGCCGTTGAATTATCATAGAGATGAAGGGACAAGAACCCAATCATCGAACTTTAGGGATGAGCAGTAAAGCCATCCTTAATGTTTCGAGCAAGAGGTTTTCCAAAACCATCGCCAAAAACAAGCAACAGTCTACGGATGAGAATTTGAGACCAGTTTTGACTTTTGGGTGTTTTTTTTTTTTTAGCAGTGTTTGTTGGTTTGGACCGTTGAAAAAACTTCCTAATAAATTTTGAAGTTGACAAAACTATCCATAAAGTTCTTGTAAATCTAATAAATGTCTTGAAGTATTTTGATTCAGGGAATTACCCTTAGAAGAGAAGTATCAATCCTAACATTGTCTAGATTGTGGAATCTACTTTAGACGAAACGGTTTTGACTTCATATTGAAGATAAAGATCTTCAGACTATGAGAATTACTTTTGTTCATATCTTGATAAAAATTCAAAATGAGACAAGTTCAAAACATGACCCCGGTCCAAAACTTATTTAACGGTTAGTGATCTGGCTTGGATTTCACACCTAGAAAGATTTGATTCAATCATATTCAATTGGCAAATCAATCTTGAGACAAGTTTTTCTAAATGAAGAAGCTCTATGTATGAAAACCAAGACTCTGGTTGTATGGACGATTAGAATCAAGTAGAGATTTAGCTTCTCTCACTCAATGGCCACTCAAACTTCTTGGTAAATATTTGTCTGGCGGATAGATTGGACGATGATCCTTTGGAGACTATCCAACAGCTAGTTTGGAAGTGGAGGAGTATAAAAGGAGACCAAGGTGCCAAGGATCAAGAAAGAGACAAGACACATAATTTGTAATTCCATAGCCTAAGCGTACTCTGACTATGTACTTGTCTATCGTAACCTTCAATTTTGTGATCATGAGAAAATTATAGAAAGAGTGATTGAGTGAGATAGTGTAACCATTCAATATTGTAATCTCTTATTGATCATTTAGTGGATTCCAGCCAGTAGGTGATCAATGTGGGAGTGTAGTATAAGCCTTGTGTGCAATTTCTCTTATCCCTAAACTCTTATTATTTATTGTCATAGTCTATTGTACACTCACAAGGTGCTTCTGAAGTTCTTTCTATTGTGAAATTGTTTTTGAACTTTGTTCCTAAATTTGAACTTTGCACTCAAAATTCAGACTTAGATTTTGACACTTCCTATTCCACTTTAGATCATCAAGATTCTATAAAATCACCTATTCTCCCCCTCTAAGGGATACTTGCTAACTACATCAATTGCTATCAAATTGAGGTGCTTGTTATTTTGAAGTGTTTTTACTTCTAAGCCAACATTCTTCTATGGCTAGCATTATAGCACTAGGTCTCATTAAAGGATAGAGCCACACTAGACCTCCATAATTCGATGAAAAATACTATAGTGTTTGGAGGAACAAGATGAAAGTTTTCATCAAATCCAAAGATCCTTTGGAAAGGGACATTGTTGAAAAAGGAGTCAATCCCAACACCTTGTTAGCATCAACTAGAGAAGGAGATGGCAAAGCACCTGATACCACTACCACTTTATCTCATATAGAGATAACTAAAAAAGAAGCTTCAAATGCAAAAGTTATATATTCTCTTTGCTGTGTTTTATCACCTGCTAAGTATCACAGAATACCTTATTGTGAAACAACAAAAGAAGTATGGGATAGACTTCATGTCACCTATGCAAGAACGGACCAAGTGAAAGACACAAAAATAAACATATTTCTTGCACAATACGAGTCCTTCAAGATAAAATCAGGAAAATCCATTGGTGAAATGTTAGTAGATTCACATATATTGTGAATGGACTAGCATATCAAGGAAACCTAGTCTCAGGGCCAATGAAAATGAAGAAGTCATTGTGAGGACTCTCAAGGGAGAAAAACAATGTCAAAACTTCAATCCGAGAAACTCAAAGAATCATGCCTTTATCAGTCAACGAACTCATTGGGACTTTTCAATCTATGAAGTAGAACAATGCAATGAGGAGGATGACTCAAAAAGGTAAAAAATCAATTACTTTAAAGTTTAGCATAGATTTTGATGATACAAATTCAGGATGATGAAGACAACAAAGAATTAGCTCTCCTAATAAAGAAATTAAGGAAACTGAATAAGAAATGGAGAAATTTCAATGGAAAGAAACAATTCAAGCAGACTGGATAGAAGAAGACGTTCAATGAAGAAGGAATGGGTAAGCATTGGATCTGCTTTGAATGGAGGAGCATGGACATATAAAACCAAATTGCTCCCCATTGAAGAGAAAGAAGCGAAAGTAAGAGAAATTCAAGAAAACATTGAAGGTAGACACATGGAGTTATACTAAGTGTCAAGAAAGCGATGAGGAGTATGTAAATATTTACTTAATGGTGCAATTAGACTCAGATTCAAATTCAGACTCAATTTCAAATTCAGGTTCGGATATAGAGAGAGAATTTGAGGTAAGTTACCCCAAAATTCCTATTGAGGCATCAAATTATATTCATGAGCTTTGTTTAATTGGAAATATGCTCTTAAGAGGATGTTCAAATTGAAAAAAGGAAATTTTTTGGCTGAGACAATAGGATCTTTCTCAGAAAGACAAAATTGTGTTTTTGCAAAAAGAGTTTCATCGAATCAAAGAAAATCGAATTTTCCTTTGCAAAAGAAAATCATGCAATAAAAAAGGAATTTTCAGATATTAATGCAAAAATTTTCCCAAGGTTAAAAAATGTTAGAATGTATCATTTCCATACAAGTTCCTCATTATAACAAGTTTAGACTTGGTTTCATTAAAGAAAGTGATCTTCCAATTGATTTTCCAAAAGTTAAAGAGAGACTTAAGCAAAGACCTCCAAAGCGTGATTACAAAAATCATTTTCAATCGAATTTTAGAAAACATGTTGGCCTAAATGCCCTCAAATGCTCAAATTGTTGATTCAGAACACTTTTGAGAATGAATGCTCAAAAGTCCACAGACCAACTTGAAGAAACTAGATAACAACAGCTTATTCTACTAAGTCTTGAGGACCCAAGCAAATTCGGGTACCAAAGAAAAATAATAAATGGTATGTGGACAATATTTGTTCAACACACACAATAGGAGATTCAAGTATGTTCGTTAATCTTGAAAAACTTAATGAAAGAAGTGTGTCTTTTGGAGGAAACAACAAAAGAAATATTATAGGCAAAGGAATGTCGAAATTGGAAGCCTCATCATCAAAGATGTCTGTTTGGTTAAAGGTCTCAATTACAACCTTATAAGCATAAGTCAATTATGCAATATAGGTTTCAAGATCAATTTCCAAGAGAACAAATGTGCAAACATGGTAACATCTACCTTCCGGATGTATAGTCTGACACTGCTCAATGCCTAGTTGCTATCAAAGATGACATAGATTTATGGCATAGAAAGTTGGGGCATAGTAGTACAAAATAGATATCCAAGCTTTCTTTTGAAAAGCTTGTTCGAGGACTTCTTGATTTGAAATTCAAGAAATCCAAATTATGCACAGCTAGTACTCTAGGAAAGTAGGTAAGAAGTTCTTTTAAATTTATAAACCATGTTTCTACTAACCTGCATTGCAGCTTCCACACATGGATCTACTTGGACCACCTAGAGTTAAAGCATTAATGATAAGAAGTATCGTTTAGTAATTGTTGATGACTATACCAATAACACATGGTACTCTTTCTTGCACACAAAAACGAGACCTTTTTTATTTTTCAAAGTTTGACAAAATGGTCCATACAAAAAAGGATATATGTTGTTTCTAGCATCAAAATTGATTATAGGGGAGAATTTGAAAATCAAAGATTTGTAGACTTTTGTGATAAAAATGTTTTTCAACATATTTTTTCTTTTCCTTACACTCTATAACAAAATAGAGTTGTTGAAAGGCAAAAATTGTTCTTTACAAGAAATGACCAAAACTCTTTTGATTAAAGCAAATTTTTTTTGGTGACACACACTGTCATGCCCCGAACCCCGGGCACACAACAACCCCTTACCATGGTCAATTGAAAGCGACGTCCTAGGACTCGCCGACGACCATTCATTTTCATCTTTCATTATGCGCAAGCAGAAGACGAACCATCCCCAGTCCAAAAAGACAATCAAACAATCAAATAGGGATAGAGGGATGAATAGCAGAAACCTCAACTACTCATTTATACAATTTACTAGATTAACCAACGGAGGATCGTTTTTCGAATTACAAGCCCGACAAAAGGGACCGATCCATTCTCTAAGCCAGGCCAAAAAGAAACTAGGCTAATCTAGCTATACAAAATGAACCCTCGGGTTCAGCACCACGGTCACTTGGACCCATCGGACTCGGCTCCATCGAGTCGATCACTAGTAGAGCGGGGGCAAGATTCTCCACTGTGGATGCGCCATTCTAAAGGCCTGAAAATGGTTATTCAATAACCAGTGAGATAAAATCTTAGCGAGTTCTTCCCCTAAGCCTCGGTTAGTACACCAACTCAACTTGGGGTATCTCTCCAGAACCACCCCTCACTCAACCCAATAACAGACAACCAGCAACCCACAAGCAAACAACAAACAGGGGCAACCAACAAACAATTAGTCAGTTCGCATGCAACCTTATCCGGTATGCCATACTCTACATGTTATAAGTCAGCACGATACACGCAATGCTCATGGCCGTTAGATGATACAGTTCATCAATCACATACGAGTCGCGTCACAAGCGATCTCACTTAACCATTGCCACACCCTGCACATTATCAATTCATGCGTGCGTGTCATAAATGATGTGATCACCTCATGCATAATCAGAACCAATGATGCAATATTTCTCATACACTCTAGCATCCACACATATTCTTTGGCATTCACACGTGTTCTGATTATTACTGCCTCACAGGGCTACAACCGAACTCCCGCCGGTGTCTATTGGTGCAACTACGTCAGGGGATACTCTTCCAAGACGGCATTCCCAAAGGACGTCAAGGGATACTCTTCCAAGACTGCATGCCTAAAGGATGTCAAGGGATACTCTCCTGAGACAACATGTCCAAAGAACATCAAGGGATACTCTCCCGAGACTGCATGCCCGAAGAACGTCAAGGGATACTCTCCCGAGATTGCAGGTTCAAATAAAACCTCAAATCATTTCTTACAAAAGCGGTCTATTTCCGGTGTCCCTCGGACAAACCATTTTTCCCACCTTTCTCATAAAAGTGGTCCATTTTCGGTATCCCTTGGACAAACCATTTTCTTTCACATTTTTATGAAAATCACATAATTCATGCAGATGCTCATATAATTACACATTCAATTTACTTCATAAAATCATGACACATGAAATTATACAAATTTTTAATTTTCGGATGAACAGTGCCATGAATAGTGAAATTTCAGAATTTAATAATTAAATAATTAAATTCCAAAATTAAAATTAAATAAATAAATAAATTCCGAAAATTAAATATTTAAATATTTAAATGCAGAAATTAAACAAATCATTAAATTAAACAATTAATCACATTAATCAAGCAATTAAGGCAAAACATGCTTAATTAGTACATAACACTCAATTAAGCCTAATTAAGCACAATTAAGCAAGATTAAGCTAAGTTAATCTTAATCATTTATCTAACCAACTATCTTAGCGCTAATACACATAATTAAATACCCTAAACAGCCCTTAACACCAATTAACCTAACCATACGCAAGTTTACGCACTAACTAAGGGATTAGAGGCTAAACTCACCCGTTAAGTGGGCCGGCGATACGGACGCAGCGGCGGCGACGAACCCGACACTCCAAGGCGATCCCGGGCTGAACACAGCAGCAACAACTTCTGCTCACACATTAAACTCCAGAAAACAGCATTGCAGGAGGAGGAAAGTGGCTGGTCGAAGCAAAAAGGGTTGGCCGGAGCTCTGGTGAGCTAGTGGCCAATGACCGGTGGCTCCAAGGGGTTGAAGGGAAGTTGCTGGTGGCTAGTGGTTAGAAATGGAGGAAAACAGAGGAAAAGGCGGAACTGGCCAGACTGGTCGCTACAGTAGGTAGTCTGGCGAGCTGCGACTTTCGACGGCCGTACGGATCGGCTGGCGGCTCCGTTCGACAAACGGCCAACTCCATCCGTACGAATTCTCTCTCCTAAGCACAACGGTGGGTGGCACGGCCGTGATTCACACGAGAAGGCCATGAACAACTCGATTTTCGGAGGAAGGTCAGAAGCTGAAATTGTAGGAAGGAAGGGAAAACAAGGGGAGAGAGTGTGCGGTTTGTGAGGGTTGAAGGAGGAGGAGAGTGTCACGCCCCGACTCTCGAGCTCGCGGCAACCCCTTCTCTTTGTCGATTGAAAGCGACGTCCCGGGACCCATCCATGACCATTCATTTTAATCTTTCGTTAAGCGCAAGCGAAGACGAACCATCCCGGACAAACATACAATCAAACGGGGATAGAGGGATGAATAGCAAGAACAACAACAACTACTCAATTATTCAATTTATTGGATTAACCAATGGAGGATCGTTTTCCAAATTACAAGCCCGACAAAAAGGGCCGATCCATCCTCTAAGCCAAACCAAAAAGACTAGGCTAATCCAACAGTACACAAAGAACCCTCGGGTTCAACACCACGGTCACTCGGACCCATCGGACTCAGTCTCCGTCGAGTCGATCACTGGAGGAGCGGGGCAAGATCCTCCATTGCGGGTACGCCATTCTAGGGGCCTGAAAATGGTTGACCACGACGGGTTGAGATAAAATCTCAGCGAGTTCTTCCCCCCTAAGCCCCGGTTAGTACGCCAACTCAACCGGGGTATCTCTCCGTAACGACCCCTCACTCAACCAAACAAAGACACGCCCAAAACCAAACAACGGCCAACAATGAGACAAGGCAAACCAACAATCATAAAATCGGTTCGCATGCAACCTTACCCGGTCTGCCATACCCTGCACGTCAAATCTCATTCAATACACGCAATCAAGGCACATGGCCGTTAGATGACACAATTCATCAATCACATGCGAGTCGCGTCACAAGCGATCTCCCGGCCATTGCCACACCCTGCACGACTGTCAACTCATGCGTGTGTACCATAAATCATCACGATCATCACGACATTAAGAGCATGCGAATAATCAGAGCACCTTACACAGCTTTCTCATGTCTCACACTCACACATGCTCCGATTATTACGACCACTAGGGCCACGGCACAACCTTATGGTTGGCGGTCTACCAGTCAAGGACCAGGCATCGTCCTCCCCCATGAGGCACGGCGACGTCACGGGCTCTCTCCCATCGACGGCATTCCCTATGGAGCATGGGGCCCGCTCACTGCCGCAGCCCCGCAATGGCCCGACCCACCGTCGGGCAACCGACCGAAGTCAAGGGACGACCAAAAGGCCACGCACAACCCCATAAGGATTGGCGGTCTACCGGCAGCGCCGGGCTCTCCTCTTAATGTGATCATGCAACACATCATCAAACAATCCATTTATATCTTTGCTCCGTCGTGAATGCAACATCGCTCATGCTCATGCGACATGCCATTTCAAATAACTCGCGCAATATGTCATGCGATCTCACTCGACAATTCCAAAATCCAAAATCCAACCAACACTCGATCACGCATTCCATCAATATTCACGAGCATAATTAACAATCAGCACTTCAATTAATCACAACAACCAATAACACATCAAAATAAGCCAAAAATTAGTTTTACGCATGAGCGTCTGCCGTGTGAACGATAATTCGTGAACGATGTCAGTGAACAGGTGATTAGTGAACAGTAATTTATGAACAAGTGATTTTTCCGAAATTCAATTAATTAAAACATTTAATCCAGAAATTAAACAAAACATTAATTAAAACAATTAATCAATCAATTAAATCAAATCATGCTTAATTAATCACATAAACACAATTAGTACCAAATTAAGCACAATTAAGCTTAATAAGCAAAATTAAGCTAATCTAATCTTAATCAACTATCTAACCACCTATCTTAGGGCTAATACAACTTAATTAAACATCATAAACCAATCTTACCACTAATTAACCCAACCCTAAGCAAGTTTAGGCACTAAATAGGGATTAGGAGCTAAACTCACCCGTTAAGCGGGCCGGCGACACGGACGCGGCGGCGGCGACGGAACCCGACACCTGGGGACCTCCACCACGACGATCCAAGGCGGTCCCGGGCTCAAAACAACAGCAACAAACTCGGAATCCCTCTGCAACTCTGAAAAACTGACTGCATAGGAGGAAAGAAGCTGATCGGAGTTGAACGGGCTGCCCGGAGCTCCGGCGAGCGGCGAGCCAGCGACCAGCGGCACTGGGGTCGAGGGGGAACCACTTGTGGCTGGTATGGGCGGTGATTGGGTCGGAAAGGGAGGAAAATGGCCGAAACAGCAAAACAGAACAGCAGCAGGCGGTCAGAAAACGGTCCGGCGACAGCCGGATTTCGGCCGGAATACGGGATGATCGGAAGCTCTTTCCGGCGATCGGCCGACTCTATTTGAACGGAAATTCTCTTCTGAACACAACGGCGGGTGGCACGAGACGAGATTCCAACGGGAAGGCAATGAACAACTCAGATTTCGGTGAAAGGTCAAACTGAAAAACAGAAGGAAAGAAGGAAAACCATGGGAGAGAGGTGCTGCGATTTTTGGAGAAGATGAAGAGGAGAGAGAGAGTGAAGTGAAGGCTGAAGGATAAGCCTTATCCAAGCCATCAAGGCTTGCCCCACTTGCCAAACAATGACCTCATCTTATCTCTCTTCCTTTTTGACTTTTCTTCAAAATATCCAAGGGCATTTTGGTCATTTCCACCTTGCACATTTCCCAATCTGTCCTTGGGCTGAAAATGAAGGGCGGGCCTAGGAAAAAGGCCGGAAAATTAATAGGAATGGGCTCGGGAATTTGTTGGGCTCGAAACGGCTTAAGATTAGACAACGGGCTCGGGAGGGTAAATTGTCGGTTTGGCCCAACGGGCTCACTTGCTTGCCTCGGCCCTTCCATGGCGGCTGTCCCACCTTGGGCGTGAGGCCCACACTGATCTTGCCCGGCCCATGTCCTCGTAGGCTCGTGTTCTCGGTCCGAAAATCCCTTTTCCAAATACCCGGCTCAACCATCAAGCTTTGTCGACTGTCTAAGAAGCATCGTCCAAAAGTCCTTCTCGAACGTTCCCGAAAATTCAAAGTCCAATACTAGATTCTTATGCCATGTCAATTTCGCCCGAATGCCATTTTGGTACTACTCGGGCGACGGGCGGCTTTGAGGATTCACGCGTAACCGACTCGTGCTAATTCACGTTCAAGACTTCTCGACACATGGACGTCCTTGACTACGTGAAATTGCGAAGGATAGATTCTTATTTCAAAGTACACGATTACCAAGGATCGACATAGGGTCGTTCGCGGGCTCGATAACGATGCAAACGGAATCACCCGTCGTCCCATTATACTCGTCCGCGAATCGACTTCTATTCGTCCCCGAAATCGCTGCATGACTACAGGATCGTCCTTACGCAAGTCTCACGGTCTAGTCGTTTTCCCAGGTCAAATTCTTTAGTCGTACGAGTTCTATCCTCATTAGCCTTTCCCCTCAAGGTCAGTATCTCAGGAGTGATCAGTTCCGAGTGAGATCAACCAACAATGCATCGACGAAATTCACGTTCATTCCTTCCTCAAAAGGGCTCGAATTTTAGGATGTTACAACTCTTCCCCTCTTATAAAAATTTCGTCCTCGAAATTTGCTGCTACTAACAAGTCCTCAAAAAAAATGGGGGTGCTAATGCTTCATTACTTCTTCACTTTCCCATGTAACTCCCTCTGATCCGTGATGTTGCCAGATCACCTTAACTAAGGCGATAGTCTTGTTTCGAAGTACTTGCTCTGTACGATCCTCTAATCGTATCGGCCTCTCTATGTACGACACCCTGTCGTCTACGTCCAGTTTCTCAAAATTCAAAACATGAGTCGGGTCCAGTTCATACTTTCTCAACATGGACACGTGGAAAACATCATGTACTTGAGCAAGCTTCGATGGCAACGCAAGACGATACGCCAAAACCCTGATCCTTTCCAAAATTTCAAAGGGTCCAACGTACTTCGGACTTAACTTTCCTTTCTTGCCAAATCTGGAAATTCTCATCATCGGCGATACTTTCAGAAACACATGATCACCCATCTTAAACTCCAACGGTCTACGATGCTTATCTGTATAACTCTTCTGACAACTCCGAGTGGTCTTTAATCTGTCTCTAATAATCGGAACTGCATTCAATAACTGCTAAACCAATTTTTGAACCAGCGATTCCCAGTTCTCTGACCTCGTTCCATAGACTGGAGTTCTACAAACTTGACCATATTTCTGCTATACCACTCCGATAAAATCTTATTCCACAAGCACTCTCTTTTTGCACAGTGCGTAGTTCAGTTCATTTTTGCCCCTTTCGACATCCTAGAAGCCTGCCGGGAGTCGCTCCTTGCTCAGGCACTCTGGCCCCGGCGACCACTCCCCGCCCTCGTCGGATCAATCGTTACGGGCATCTTCGAACTGCACCACTACTAGCAAAAGTCCCTTTTTGACATGCACCATCTCATAAAAGGTATTATCCGCTTTGGCTGCCCCATACCAAGCCTCACGGTTTTAACCTCGTCGAGCACCTCGAGTACAAAACTTTTTCCAACTCGTCAACCCATTAGCTCGTTTCCACGGGGTCACTTATCAACACTTGAAATCTTATTCTTGAATTTCCATCAAATCGCTGTCCGAATTCCACAAACTATCGATTTTTCTTTCACTATTCCTTTCATGTCCATTTAATAACCAAATCAAGAACTCACCTCAACCACTTGAAAATTAGTGCAAACCAAATGTCATTTATTGTACCAAAAGCTTTCGGATACCTCTTCAAATCCTTTCTAATACCTCGAGTAGAAATCATCGATCATGTTATTTCCTCACTCATCCATCTAGCATCAAGGGATAATTAATTCTTAATCCACCGAAAACAAAATCCATTCCTCAAATCCCTATCTTATATATCTCCTGAAATAATCCACCTCGGTAAATTCATATCTTAATCGAATCTAAGACTCCCGAGCAATAAATCATCCACCGTAATCCTTATCAAAGATTATCGCCATTTAATAGATCATCTCTTATGATCCCATACCTACAAATCCTCAAATCATCAAGATAAAACTTAGCTGACTTCCATTAAATCCAATGACCTCAATTGTCGTGACGCGTAAGCAACCAATCTTCCTTGTTATCTTACCACGCAAAGTCAAATCCTTTATACGACACCTCACTGTAAATCTCGTATTCTCCAATACTAGACTAAATCCTCAAAACTGGTGCAGTAATCAGCTTATACTTAAGCTCTTAAAAATTTCACTTATTCGTCCATTCAAATTCTTACGTCCTTCATTAACCTTCGTATCAGAAGCATAGCTATCGTAGAGAACCTTTCTACGAATCATCTGTACTAATCTGTCTGGCTTAGAAAACTTCGAACCACTGTCACTGTCATAAGTCCCGACATATTCATGATCGCCTTTGATCTTAGCGATCCATAGAAATTCCTTCGTCCAAAATCATATGACCAACAAAACAACGCGCGTAAACCCAAACTCGCATGCATTAAACTTGGCATACTGTTTATGCTCTCGAATGGTCTATAACACCGCCCTCAAGTGCTATTCGCATTCCTCTAATTTCCTTGAATATTCCAATATATCACTATGAACACAATTACAATTTGCTCCAAATACGCCTTAATCACTCAATCCATCGAATCCATAAAAACAACTAGCGTATTAGTTAATCCAAACGGCGGTACGGTAATCTCGTAGTGACCAAATCACACACGATATGTCGTCTTTAGTTTATCCTCCTTTTTAATCATCAACTACTGATAGCCCGTCCTTGGGTCTATCTTGGGACATATCGAAGCTCCCTGAAATGGGTCAAACAAGTCATCCATCCTTGGTAATAGATATTTGCTCATGACCGTCCTTGGTTGAGCTGCGATAAGTGATGCATAAGTGCAACGATCCATCCTTGATTCTCCAACTAACCAATTAACCCCAGTTGTCCAATAACCTTAGCAACCTTCGTCCAATAAACAAGTTACTTCCAACGACGAATTTCAAAGGGGTCAAGGGTCCTCATCGATTTCCCACAAACTCAAAACTGTCACCCACTACTGGGTTAAACTGAATTGTCTTTCCATGACAATCCACTTTCTGTTGGGTGGGATGGTATTCCTTCTCCCCATCATCGGTCCCTTTTCCAACCGATGATTATCTCTATTAGGCACGAACCGCGAGCCAAATGCGGTCGTCCTCTCGATCATGTTCTTCTCGATCATCTGGGCCCTCTCGTACATCTCATCAAAACTCTTTAAACTCAAGGGCACCAGCTGGCTTTCAATTCCGACTTCAAGCCATCTCTGAACCGTCTCGCCCTATCCAAGGGTCCTCCACTAATCTCGGTACATACTAGGCCAACTCAGCAAACTTCGCCTTATACTGATCCACTAACATCTGATTCTGACGAAACTGTTGGAACTCTGCCATCTTTGACTCCCTCGCACTGTCTAATAAATACTTCCCCTTAAAGACTTTGCGAAAGGCACCCCATGTGTACGAACCGTGCCTTCGGGGAACACTCTTCCTTGAGTGGCTTCCCACCAAATACCGACATTACCTTGAATATGATAAAGCGCCAAAAGCACTCTGTCTTACTCGAACACCTCAACACTGGAAGTCCTCTCGAAATCCCTTATCCAAAGGGTCGCAGCTTCAGGGTCATCCACGCCACTGAACCTCGGTGGCTTGAATCTCAGGAACTGCTCTAACAGCCTAGGCATCGGTCTCTCACAGACCTCTCCTCTCATTAGGGGAACCACAAGGACCACAGCAAAAGCACACAGCTTGCTGTCCTAACAAGGTCTCTAGCGCCAGCAGGATCCCGTCTAACCTAGGATCTGCCTGCGCTCTACCTCTAGCAGCGGGTCGACCAAACACTGCCCTACGCCTAGGGGCTGACTGCTCAGGATTGCTCATCACTCTGGACTATGAGCAACCCGCCACCACACGAAACCACAAAAGTAATCACAAGCACGTAAAGTAAAAGCCATCCCTATCTCACTATCCCAAAAATTCCACGCACCTTATCACTCCAAGTCTCGACCTCGCTCTGATACCAAAACCGACGGGGTTGTCACGCCCCGACTCTCGAGCTCGCGGCAACCCCTTCTCTTTGTCGATTGAAAGCGACGTCCCAGGACCCATCCATGACCATTCATTTTAATCTTTCGTTAAGCGCAAGCGGAAGACGAACCATCCCCAGACAAACATACAATCAAACGGGGATAGAGGGATGAATAGCAAGAACAACAACAACTACTCAATTATTCAATTTATTGGATTAACCAATGGAGGATCGTTTTCCAAATTACAAGCCCGACAAAAGGGCCGATCCATCCTCTAAGCCAAACCAAAAAGACTAGGCTAATCCAACGGTACACAAAGAACCCTCGGGTTCAACACCACGGTCACTCGGACCCATCGGACTCGATCTCGTCGAGTCGATCACCGGAGGAGCGGGCGGGATCCTCCATTGCGGGTACGCCATTCTAGGGGCCTGAAAATGGTTGACCACGACGGGTTGAGATAAAATCTCAGCGAGTTCTTCCCCCCTAAGCCCCGGTTAGTACGCCAACTCAACCCGGGGTATCTCTCCAGAACGACCCCTCACTCAACCAAACAACAGACAGCCAAAACCAAACAACAGCCAACAACAGACAAGGCAAACCAACAATCATAAAATCGGTTCGCATGCAACCTTACCCGGTCTGCCATACTCTGCACGTCAAATCTCATTCAATACACGCAATCAAGGCACATGGCCGTTAGATGACACAATTCATCAATCACATGCGAGTCGCGTCACAAGCGATCTCACCTGGCCATTGCCACACCCTGCACGACTGTTAACTCATGCGTGTGTACCATAAATCATCACGATCATCACGACATTAAGAGCATGCGAATAATCAGAGCACCTTACACAGCTTTCTCATGTCTCACACTCACACATGCTCCGATTATTACGACCACTAGGGCCACGGCATAACCTTATGGTTGGCGGTCTACCAGTCAAGGACCAGGCATCGTCCTCCCCCATGAGGCACGGCGACGTCACGGGCTCTCTCCCATCGACGGCATTCCCTATGGAGCATGGGGCCCGCTCACCGCCGTAGCCCATGGCCCGACCTTTGTCGTCGCAACCGACCGAAGTCGGGACGACCAAAAGGCCACGGCACAACCCCATAAGGATTGGCGGGTCACCGGCGGCGGAGGCTCTCCTCTTAATGTGATCATGCAACACATCATCAAACAATCCATTTATATCTTTGCTCCGTCGTGAATGCAACATCGCTCATGCTCATGCGACATGCCATTTCAAATAACTCGCGCAATATGTCATGCGATCTCACTCGACAATTCCAAAATCCAAAATCCAACCAACACTCGATCACGCATTCCATCAATATTCACGAGCATAATTAACAATCAGCACTTCAATTAATCACAACAACCAATAACACATCAAAATAAGCCAAAAATTAGTTTCTGCATGAACAGTGCCGTGAACAGTAATTCGTGAACAGTAATCCGTGAACAGTGATTAGTGAACAGTAATTTATGAACAGTGATTTTTCCGAAATTCAATTAATTAAAACATTTAATCCAGAAATTAAACAAAACATTAATTAAAACAATTAATCAATCAATTAAATCAAATCATGCTTAATTAATCACATAAACACAATTAAGCTTAATAAGCAAAATTAAGCTAATCTAATCTTAATCAACTATCTAACCACCTATCTTAGGGCTAATACAACTTAATTAAACATCCTAAACCAATCTTACCACTAATTAACCCAACCCTAAGCAAGTTTAGGCACTAAATAGGGATTAGGAGCTAAACTCACCCGTTAAGCGGGCCGGCGACACGGACGCGGCGGCGACGAACCCGACACCTGGGGACCTCCACCACGACGATCCAAGGCGGTCCCGGGCTCAAAACAACAGCAACAAACTCGGAATCCCTCTGCAACTCTGAAAAACTGACTGCATAGGAGGAAAGAAGCTGATCGGAGTTGAACGGGCTGCCCGGAGCTCCGGCGAGCGGCGAGCCAGCGACCAGCGGCACCTGGGGGTCGAGGGGGAACCACTTGTGGCTGGTATGGGCGGTGATTGGGTCGGAAAGGGAGGAAAATGGCCGAAACAGCAAAACAGAACAGCAGCAGGCGGTCAGAAAACGGTCCGGCGACAGCCGGATTTCGGCCGGAATACGGGATGATCGGAAGCTCTTTCCGGCGATCGGCCGACTCTATTTGAACGGAAATTCTCTTCTGAACACAACGGCGGGTGGCACGAGACGAGATTCCAACGGGAAGGCAATGAACAACTCAGATTTCGGTGAAAGGTCAAACTGAAAAACAGAAGGAAGGAAGGAAAACCATGGGAGAGAGGTGCTGCGATTTTTGGAGAAGATGAAGAGGAGAGAGAGAGTGAAGTGAAGGCTGAAGGATAAGCCTTATCCAAGCCATCAAGGCTTGCCCCACTTGCCAAACAATGACCTCATCTTATCTCTCTTCCTTTTTGACTTTTCTTCAAAATATCCAAGGGCATTTTGGTCATTTCCACCTTGCACATTTCCCAATCTGTCCTTGGGCTGAAAATGAAGGGCGGGCCTAGGAAAAAGGCCGGAAAATTAATAGGAATGGGCTCGGGAATTTGTTGGGCTCGAAACGGCTTAAGATTAGACAATGGGCTCGGGAGGGTAAATTGTCGGTTTGGCCCAACGGGCTCACTTGCTTGCCTCGGCCCTTCCATGGCGGCTGTCCCACCTTGGGCGTGAGGCCCACACTGATCTTGCCCGGCCCATGTCCTCGTAGGCTCGTGTTCTCGGTCCGAAAATCCCTTTTCCAAATACCCGGCTCAACCGGCACTGTCGACTGTCTAAGAAGCATCGTCCAAAAGTCCTTCTCGAACGTTCCCGAAAATTCAAAGTCCAATACTAGATTCTTATGCCATGTCAATTTCGCCCGAATGCCATTTTGGTACTACTCGGCCGACGGGCGGCTTTGAGGATTCACGCGTAACCGACTCGTGCTAATTCACGTTCAAGACTTCTCGACACATGGACGTCCTTGACTACGTGAAATTGCGAAGGATAGATTCTTATTTCAAAGTACACGATTACCAAGGATCGACATAGGGTCGTTCGCGGGCTCGATAACGATAAACGGAATCACCCGTCGTCCCATTATACTCTGTCGGCGAATCGACTTCTATTCGTCCTCGAAATCGGCTGCATGACTACGGGATCGTCCTTACGCAAGTCTCACGGTCTAGTCGTTTTCCCAGGTCAAGTTCTTTAGTCGTACGAGTTCTATCCTCATTAGCCTTTCCCCTCAAGGTCGTATCTCGGGGTGATCGGTTCGAGTGAGATCAACCAACAATGCATCGACGAAATTCACGTTCATTCCTTCCTCAAAAGGGCTCGAATTTTAGGATGTTACAGAGAGAGAGTGCATTGAGGGCTGCAATTCAGCCTCATTAAGGCTATTAATGGCTTAGTTCAAGTCCCCAAGAAACATGACATCATCTTCTCTCTCTTCTTTTGACTTTTCTTCAAAATATCCAAAGGCATTTTGGTCATTTCCACCTTGCACAATTCCCAAACTGCCCTTGGGCTGAAAATGAAAGGCGGGCCTAGGAAATGGGTTGGAAAATGAATAGGAATGGGCTCGCGAATTTGTTGAGCTCGAATTGGCTCAAGTTTAGACAACGGGCTCGGGAGGGTAAATGGGTCGATTGGGTCCAACTGGCTCACTTGCTTGTCTTGGTCTTCCACAGTGGCTGTCCCACCTTGGGCGTGAGGCCCACACTATTCTTGCTCGGCCCACATCCTTATAGGTTCGTTTCCTCAATCCGAAAATCCCTTTCCAAATACTCAGCTCAACCGGCACTGTCGACTATCGAGGAAGAATCGTCCAAAAGTCCGTCCCAGATGTTTTCGAAAATTCGAAGTCCGATCTTGGATTCACATACCTTGTCAATTTCACCCAAATGCCATTTTGGTACTACTCAGACTGACAGGCGGCTTCGAGGACTCACGCGTAACTGACTTGTGCCAATTTACGTTCAAGACTTCTCGACACATGGACGTCCTTGATTGCATGAAATTGCAAAGGATCGATTCTTATTTCAAAGTACACGATTATCAAGGATCGGCATAGGGTCATTCGCGGGTTCAATAACAGTAGATAAAATCACCCGTCGTCCCATTATACTCTGTCCGTGAATCGACTTCTAGTTGTCCCTAAAATCGGCATGCATATCTACATGATCGTCCTTACGCAAGTCTCACGGTTGAGTCGTTTTCTCAAGTTAAGTTCTTTAGTCGTACGAGTTCTATCCTCACTAGCCTTTCCCCTCAAGGTCAGTATCTCAGGAGTGATCAGTTCCGAGTGAGATCAACCAACAATGCATTGGCGAAATTAACGTTCATTCCTCCCTCAAAGGGCTCGAATTTCAGGACGTCACACACACACATTTGATAATAGACTGTAAGGAAAAGTCAAAATAATACACACACACATTTGATAATAGACTATAAGGAAAAGTCAAAATAATCGCGCGCGCACACCCGCACACGCACACGCACACGCACACGTACGCACATGCACACGCACACATACGCACATGCACACGCATACACACACATTTGATAATAGACTATAAGGAAAAGTCAAAATAATGGCTCAAAGTGGTCATCTCAGTTTCAAAGAAGGATATGTTCTCACTAGCTAGTCAAGGGCATTTTTGTCCTTTACATTTTCTTATTCTCTTCCCTTTTTTTCTTTTTTTTCTTTTTCCAAAAAATATAAAAACTAAAAAAAAGACTAAAACTTATAACAAAACAAATTTAAAAAAAAAAAAAAAAAGCCGGGGAGGATTGGGCTAGCCCTCCCACCAGTAACTATCGCCCCATCATCGATGGGGCGTTAGCCATGGTCGATGGGGTCGTCAGGCCTTGGCAAGGGCCATGGCCTCACCCAACCCTAGGAGAGGAGCACTCTCCCAATTTTGGCGAAGGGTGCTTGCCTCTGGTCAATGGGGTCGTCAGCCATCTGGTGACCCCACTAATTATGGCAAAGACCTCGCCAATGATGGGATAGGAGCCATAGGCAAGGGAGGGTTGTTACCCCCTGCCCCCTTTATTTTTTTATTTTCTTCGTTTTTAAGTTTTAACCATTTATTTTCTTTTTTGAGTTTTTTTGGAAAGAAAAAACACAAAAAGGAAAAATGAAAGAAAATAAGAGAAAAATATATGACAACAATGCCCTTAATCAGTCGGTGAGATCAAACTCTTCTTTAAAACTAACATGGTTACTTCTGAACCTTATTTGAAATAAGGTCCACCTCAAATCCTTAATTGAGAAAATAAAGACACTTTAGGTTTCTATTTGAAACAATATTAAATTCATTTCCTTATTTAAGAAATTCATAGCACTTTAAGTCCTTATTTAGAATTTTTTTAGTTGTGTTTGAAGCTGTGTCCTTCATATTGAAGGATGACTGAGTCAACCCTTACTCTTAATTGGTTTTGGGGTGTCATTAACGTAGATCAAACCAATCGCATCATATAAATTTGATGTCTCATTTATTTTTTTAATATTAAGTCAAATCCTTTGTTTTTTGCAACACTTTCTTTCCAAATCCATTCAGGGTCCAGGATACCATTCCTTGTACTCGCTTGACCAAACGTTCATTTTGCGATCCCATAGAAGGTCATGCGGGATATCAACTGTATCAACTCGTACAAAAAAAATATTGGGTGCATATTATGAACTAGTGTGGTAAATAATAAGATAATAAACTTGCGACAGGTGTCCTGACTGGGCCCACACATCAGACTCCTCTCTCTCCTCCCTTTGTGCGCGCTCTCTCTTCTATCTCCTCCACAAGCTTTCTCTCTCCTCTCTCCTCTCTCTTCCCTAACACGCTCTCTCTCTCCTAACTCTCTCCCTCTTTGCCACCCCCTAGTCCGATCGACGAACCACCGGATCGACAAACTTCACGACGACAGAGTCAAGGCAGAGGCGGAGGCCACGCGGTGGCTCTTCGGACGAGTCACCGCATCCTCGTCCGACTAACAAACCACCGCACTCAATCGACGAGAGACGACACAGGGGCAACCTTTCAAGGCAGAGGCCGAGGCCGCGCAATGGTTCATCGGACGAGCCATAGCCCGTTGCTGAATCACTGCTTCCTCTTGACCATGCCCTCTCTCTCTCCCTCTGAGTCACGACTGAGCTCTCGTCCGACGAGCCACCGCGCAGCCTCCTCTTCCGCTTCAAACGGTTGCCTTCGCCATGACGAAGTTCATCAGTCGCGTGCGGTGGTTCGTCGGTCAGACGAGGGCTCGGTGCGGTGAAGAGGGAGAGAGTCAGGAGAGGAGAGAGGAGAGAGGAGAGGAGAGGAGAGAGGAGAGCGTGTAGAGAAAGCTTGTAGAGGAGACAGAAGAGAGAGCGCGCAGGGGAGGAGAGAGAGGAGAGGAAGGAGAGAAGAGTCCAATATGTGGGGCCCCTTCGGGACACGTGGTCTTTCTTATTTAACGCATCCAATATTTTCTCCCCAGCTCATTCCTAGTTCAGATGAATTTCCGCGTGGAAAGCACCCGTCATGTGCGGCCACAAGAACATTCGGAGAAACACGGCCAAGAAGATTGTCCAAGTTGATTCCGTTGACCCTGAGCGTTGGTACTCAGGGGAGGGGCTTGAATTGAAAAGTAATGTACGATCAAGGAATTTGATTAGACAAATCAGAAGTTCATGGACTTTATCGAAAGAAAGATACAAATTCAAGGAACAAAAGTGGGCTTTTGTTCAGCTTCTCAAGAACCACTGAAAGCCATCAGAACATGAGCTCTTCCTTCGCCATCTCCCTCCCTCTCCTCTTCTCCATCAATTTGCTCATCAGCATCTCTCACATCGGTGAAGCAGCGGCACCAATTTTCCTCTACAACTATTGCCCCGACACCAAACCATTCCTTCCTAATTCTACCTACCAGAAAAACCTCGACAATCTCCTCTCATCACTTTCCTCCGCCGCCGAGTCTGCCAGCTACAACATCAGCAGCAGCGGCGGGTTCAGCAATGCCACCGCTGGCGAACATCCGCCGGACAAGACCTACGGGATCTTCCTCTGCCGTGGCGACATCGATGCCCCAACATGCAGCAACTGCACAGCCACTGCGGCCCAAAATATTGGCCAGCGATGCCCCGGCAAAAGAACCTCCATCATCTGGTACGACATATGCATGCTGAGGTACTCGAATCTGCCCATTTACTCGGTCATGCGACAAGATCCTGCGGCGAAGCAGGAGGACGGTCGGAACGTCACAGAGGACCCATCTCGGTTCTCTCGACTCCTGAATGAAACCATGGACGTTTTACTGCGGAGGGCCCCGAGCAGCGGATCGGGGAAGAAAGTGGCCGCCGCAGAGGCTGACCTCACGGGCTCGCAACGGCTGTACTCTTTTGCGGAGTGTACGCCCGACTTGACGGCGTCGGACTGCGGCACATGCCTTTGGTCGGCTATAGCACGTCTCACTCGGGAGACGCCAGGTGGAAAGCTGTTGACTCCGAGCTGCAACGTGAGGTTTGAGGAGTACCGCTTTTACAACCCCGACTCGGTAACTGTGGTGACGGTGGCGGCGCCGCCACCGGTCCGGCTTCCTTCTGCTCCTGCTCCGGTGACTGAACCTAAAGGTACCTAGTTTTGTTTCGTTTTTTTTTTTGTTTTTCTTTATTTCCCACTCTTTCCAGCAATATTAGAAATTAAATAGCTGTTTTTTCTTGGGAATTGGCCAAATTTCTTATACAAAAGAATAAGATAAGACTTAACATATCTCGATGAATATTTTTCCAAAGAAACTGCCATCTTAAAGTCAAGTAATGAGCGAGTCGATGCATATGTTTCCCGGAAGACACGGGCATAAGTGGACCACGATGGACTGGCTAGTGGATTCCACTTTGACTTGCAAGAGCCGTGTCTAAATTGGCTTTTGAACTCATTTTAAATTGAATGAATGGAAAATTAAAACTTTGCTTATAAATTGTTTTACAAAGTAATTTGTTGGACTCATATTTGATACTTAGATGTGATCTACTTATTTTGAATACTTGTGTCATATCATTTACCAAATAAATATTGTAAACTTTATCTATAAATATACATTATATAAAATTATTCTATTTGATCAAACCAGTTACGAGTCTAGTTACAATAAAATTCGCAAATCTTTTTATGTTGTGAACCGATTTTGGCCATCAGTCAAGCAAATTACCTTTGATTGTCCATCCATTTGATGCATTCATATAGGACTTAGGAGGATATACATCAGTGTCTCTTTATGCGGGGCCAAAGAAACACTTTTCTCCCTTGGAAAATATCTGCAAAACATACGAAAGCTATCACCACAACTGAAAGCATGGTCCTCCATATGCAGGAAGAAACAACAAATCGACAGCGATGATAATCACTGCCATTGCTGTTCCAGTTGGCGTACTTATGGTGATTCTTTCTCTTGCTTGCTGTTTCGTTCGGAAGAAAGCGGCCAAGACCCATGACCTCATCCAAGAAGAAGCCGGTAATTGACTAAGTTCGTCATGAAAACATTGTGTCCGTGGCTGGATAAGTTATATGCCTTCATTGAAATGACCAGTCTCCTGCTCTTTCGTCATGTAGGTGTGAACGAGATTACAAATGAGGAACCATTCCAATATGATTTAGCTACAATACAAGCTGCTACAAACAATTTTTCTCATCAAAACAAGTTGGGTGAAGGCGGATTCGGTGAAGTTTTCCAGGTATTATTAATTTTGATACATCAAGAACCGCTTATGTTTAGTTGGAAGACTCTTGTCAAAAGAAAGGGAACAACTGAAACAATCATTTCAGGGAGGCTTCCTAATGGGCAAGATATAGCGGTGAAGAGGTTATTTCAGAGCTCAAGGCAAGGTGCTGAAGAATTTAAGAATGAAGTTAAGTTGGTTGCAAAGCTTCAACATCGAAATCTCGTGCAACTGCTCGGATACTGTTTGGAGGGAGGAGAAAAGCTACTTCTTTTTGAATTTGTGCCTAACAAAAGTCTAGACTACATTTTGTATGGTAAGTTTAGGTTGAGTATGCAATTGTCTTCTCTTATAATGTCGTCCTCTTGCTCAAAATACGATGAAGTTGCATTTGAAAATAGGTATATGATCTTAGCAAGCTAGACCAATTACTAAATTGCAAGACAACTCTCTAATTGTGCAGATCTCGAGAAAATTATGCAATTGAATTGGTTAAAGCGTTATAACATAGCATGGGGAATAGCTCGAGGACTGCACTATCTACATGAAGATTCCCGACTTCGGATTATTCATCGTGACCTGAAAGCAAGCAATATCTTGTTAGACAATGGCATGAACCCAAAGATTTCAGATTTTGGCACGGCCAGGATTTTTGGAGTTGATCAAACTCATGCAAGCACTAATAAAATTGTGGGGACTTTGTAAGTTTTAAATTCTCATTACGTTGGCTTATCATTTGGTCATGTCAAGAGATGTGTTCTTGTTAAATGTGACTCCCTACATGGCAAGGATGCAAGCGCACTTAGATTGAATTGTTGTATCCTCTATTTTAGTTACATGTGTGTTACAATCAATGTGTTTTTTCATTTGTAGGGGTTACATGCCTCCAGAGTATGTAAGGACTGGGAAATTCTCCGTTAAATCCGACGTCTATAGTTTCGGTGTCCTACTTCTAGAGATCATTACTGGGAAGAAGAATGATCATTTTTGCCAATCATATGTGGGTGAAGATCTAGCTAGCCATGTAAGTTGCCTGTACTATTGTCACTGACCAGGTTATGGATGCAAATGTCGCACTGCACTCTCTGGTATTTTGACTGAGTCGGGCCAAACTCCAGTGCAGGAAGTACATGTACACTTTGTCCCCTCCAAACTAACATCACTTCAGTATTGTGACTGTGGTTAACATAACTTGTGTAATACTAATTGTATACTTCATTGAATTAATGCTACAATTTACCAAGGTTGTTTCCTTAATGGATTGTAAACAGGCATGGAGACACTGGAGAGATGGGACGCCATTGGAAGTTTTGGACCCGGCCATCCTAGGCTCACGTTCAAGAGATGAAGTGCTGAGATGCCTACACATCAGCTTACTTTGTGTACAGGAAGATACAGTTGATAGACCCACCATGGCAACGGTGCTTTGCATGCTCAGCAGCCGGCCCATCACTATGCCGCAGCCTCGATGTCCGGCCTTCTTCCCTCGAAGTGCAGACCAATCCGTTAGTAGATCAATACAGCAATCGGTCAACGGAGTGACAATTACGGAATCATACCCCCGATGATACAAGAAGTTGTTTTATGTAAAAGCTTCACTGGCCTTAATATGCTTGTCCTTCCGTGGATACCAGTAGTGAACAATAAGCAGCTTCTACTTGTCTGGAGATCTTTTGTATGACTTTTTATTGATCAACTCTGTGCTTTCATCTTTAAATCAGTGGCTCCCTTGAGTTACTCAACCGCCATTTAGCCCAGTGCTCATGACGATGCACTACAGAACCTTCAATATGCTAGGGAACCAAGCAGGGCATAGCCAGAGGCATAGGAATCGACTCGGTGTCAGCGGTTAACTGGGCCTGCCTCAGTGTTGGCAGAGGTTTTCTGACAGGATACGAGATCTCTTAAGGGAAAATGATTCCAGACGAAAGCATTCCTTGCCGACACCTGCATAGTGCTGGAAGGTCGGAAGAAGAAGTGTTATAAGCTGTTGCGGAAAGGGCGAGCGATCGAACAATAAAATAGACAGAATAAAGAAAATAAATCGGACACTAGATTTATGTGGTTTGGTCATAGAGACCTACGTCCACAAGAAGAGCAGCGACGAATTCCAATATAGAACAAGCAATACAGCGGAGATTACACACTCGAGTCACTTAAACACTCTCAGTGTTTCCCAAGCCCCAATTACATCAAATAACTCACGCAATGTTTAGCCCCACAATTCATTGCAAAATAATCTCTCAATCTCACAAAGGAATTATACACAAATTCTTACCACAAGAATTTAATCGGCTACAAACACTCGAATCTTCTTGGCGTAATTGCTCGAACGAAATCAATGGAGAAAACTTCTCTTAAGCACTCGATGACGAATCGGCGCTTCAAGACCTCTTGCATCAACAACGGCCCAATTCTTCTCCACGCATGACTATATATATATATAGTGGACTTGAGGACTTTCCAATTCTTGAAAGTCACTCTTACTTGGAATAGGAAAGAATACATAAAGATACAAAATTAAGAAACCCACACCTACTAGGATTAGGAAACAAATCAAACTTTTTCTTTAAACTCAAACTCTAGACATATTTTCAACAATCTCCACCTTGGCTCGACGTTTGAGCCAAGTGACAATCGCTTCAAAATTCGAACTTTGCCGCTTCTCTCCCATAGCCCCCGATGGGCTTAACCGCCACAGATATCTTTCAAGCCCAAGTCCCGCTTGAACTTCGCCATAATCGAGGACCTTATAAGAACACCAACTCAACATGCACCTTTAACTGCTACGCAAGACCATTGTTGCATTCATATCTGTTAGGAGATCGAATACGTACCTTGTCAATATCAGCAGTACAGCAACTGTTGGCTTTACAAACTTCACATCGTTACAAGCACCATCTGTGTTGATTCCCACATTAGTACCCACTACCTCAGGAGTTTCTGGTTGCAACTTCACCTCAAGCTTAACACCGTTCAAATCCGTATAAGTAGGGGTGTGCAACCGGACCGGACCACCCGAAAAACAGGGTCGGGAACCGGTTCCCAGTGAAACTGGTCCGGAAACAGGTTCTTGTTTTTGGGAACCGATTGTAACTGGTCCGGGACCGGTTCCAAGCGGAAACCCACCCAGACCGATTTTGGAACCGGTTTTCTTTAAAAAAAAATTTGAAAAACCCCTAGCTTAAAAAAAGAAACACCTCACCCTCTCAAATCTCAATCACGGAACAAATTATCGTTGGAGGAGCAAAAGCCGAGCTCCCTCGTTCTGGTGGGAGGAGGAAGTGGGGGGAGGAGACGGGGCAGGAGGAGGAGGCAGAAGGACTAGCCAAATCTAGAGCAGAGGCAGGGGGAAGAAGTGGGGATGAGGCTCAGTAGTGGAGGCGGATTAAGCCAAGGCGAGTGGCTATATTCGCTAGCGTCTTCTCAGCTTTAATGATTGCAGCTACTTGTTGCCGTCGATGTTGCTTGCTGCTTGTTGCCTCAGCTCGCTATTCAGTCACCATAACCAAGCTCAGACCACTACTAGGCCCGCTACTGCTCCCTGCTGCGGGATCGCTACCCAAAATAGGTCCAATGGAAAATAGGGTAGACCTTGTTCCCGAACCGGCCCGAATCGGAAAAATAGGGTCGAGTCCAAAATAGGGTCCAGTGCAAACAAGGTTGGATACAGGGTCCAAAAAAGCGAAACCGATTATAACAGAATCGGGTACAGGTTCTAGGTATGGACCCTACCCACCCTAGACCCGATCACCCCTACGTATAAACACTGCTATTACCACTCCTAACCAGAAGTATTGGAGACTCATCAAACGTAACTTCTCTGTTGATAACAAGTGAA
The DNA here is from genome assembly GCA_014182845.1 of Corymbia calophylla. Taxonomy (NCBI): domain Eukaryota; kingdom Viridiplantae; phylum Streptophyta; class Magnoliopsida; order Myrtales; family Myrtaceae; genus Corymbia; species Corymbia calophylla. The sequence continues at coordinate 43,726,964 of CM024697.1, read as the reverse complement.
TTTAACTCCGGGTACCACAACCGATAACCCCGCTCCCCTTATGCATAGCCTAGGAATATGCACTTTCTTGCCCTTCCATCGAGCTTACCATCACTCGCTTGAACATAACACGAGCAACCAAATATTTTCTAAGAATAGAATAATCAGCAACGTTACCTGACCACACTTCTTCGGGAGTCCGATGTTTAATTACAGTCGATGGGGATCTATTCATCAAGTAGCTCGCCGTACTAAGAGCATCCGCTAGGAATCTCCTAGCCATACCAGCACTAGAGATCATTTTGTGGGCCATCTTTAGTAATGTTCTGCTCAATAATTTTGCAACATATTGTGGATCATTGACAATAGTGCAGTGTTTTACTATGCCTTCCTTCATGCAGAATTTATTTAACAACTTCAAGCAAAACTCCATACTATTGTCAGTCTGCACCTGCTTGATCGTCTTACCAGTCTCCTTTTCGATCAAAGCTCTCAATTGCATGATCCTGACAATAGCATCAAATTTGTACCTAAGCACAAACACCCATGTCTTCATCGAGTAGTCATCAACAACTGTTAACATATATCTGACACTCTTCCTAAAAGGAAACCGCGACAACCTGCGAAACATTCAAGTAAAGTAACTCTGCAATTTTCGTGGTTTCTTTGACTATTGTACTGAATTGCACTTTCCGCTGTTGATCTAAATCATAGCACTTGCATACATTCAATTCGTTAGTAATATAACCACATAGCATATTTTTTTCACTTAAAACCTCCAAGCTTCTCTTGTCAATGTGCCCCAAACGCATATGCCACAATTTGGACTCTCGAACAAATGCATCTGACGTCTCCGCAGTGAAATCTGTCATTGTCTCACCTTGAAGCTCATATAGGCCATTGTGCTTGATTCCTTTCATTATCACTAAAGCACCTCAAACAACTTTCAGAACTCCACATTCTGAAATATACCGACACTCAGCTGAATCCAGGGCACTCAAGGAAATTAAGTTTTTCTTCAATTCTAGAACGTGCCTCACTCCAGTCAATGTCCTCACAATACCATCGTGCATTCTGATTTTAATATCGCCAACACCTACAACATTGCATTCAACGTTGTTCCCCAACTGCACTTTACTACCATCCGTGTACTGATAAGTAGTAAACCTTTCTATTTGGGGTAGCATGAAAAGAACAACCAGAATCCATAATACATCCATCAAACGATGAATAATCAGTGACAGACAAGATATAATCGGCATTATCCGAATTACCAACAACTATAGCTGCAATATCATCTGTAGCATCAACTAAAATTTCCTTATCCTTCTCATTCTTCAGCTTAAGGCAATTTCTTCGAAGATACCCCCTCTTGCCACAGTTCCAACAGATAGCACCACCTGTCCTAGACTGGCTACATCTATTCATGTTCCTACTACCACGTGTACTAGTTCTTCCTCTGTTTTCACCTACTAAAGTAGTAGATACGGGTTCACCAGATTCTCTTCTTCGAATATCCTCACTTAGAATTAAATCTCGAACCTCATCAAATGTTAAGCTTGTTAACCCAGAGGAATTACTAACAGCAGTAACAGTAGTATTCCAACTATTAGGCAATGAGGATAACAGAATAAAAGCACATACCTCATCTTCAAAGTCAATATCAACTGAACTCAATTGACTAACAATCACATTGAATTCATTGATATGATCTGCAACTAACGCACCTTCGCCCATCTTCAAGTTAAACAGACGCCGTATCAAATAGACCTTATTGATTGTAGAGGGCTTCTCGTACATATCAAATAGGGCTTTCATCAAACCCGCAGTAGTAGTCTCCTTCACGATGTTCAACGTAACGTTACGAGCTAACGTCAGCTGAATAACACCCATAGCTCGTCTATCCAGCAAATCCCAGTAAGCTTTCTTCATCGTCTCTGGCTTCTCACTCGATAAGGGCACGTGCAATTTCATCTGATAGAGATAATCTTCAATCTGTATTTTCTAGAAACCAAAATCCTTCCCATCAAATCTGTCGATTTTCACTTTTACTTCTTTTGTTGCCATCGATTCGCTTCAGCTCAGTCAAGCCTGGCTCTGATACCAATTGTTGCGGAAAGGGCGAGCGATCGAACAATAAAATAGACAGAATAAAGAAAATAAATCGGACACCAGATTTACGTGGTTCGGTCGTAGAGACCTACGTCCACGGGGAGAGCAGCGACGAATTCCACTATAGAACAAGCAATACAATGGAAATTACACACTTAAGTCACTTAAACACTCTTAGTGTTTCTCAAGCCCCAATTACACCAAATAACTCACGTAGTGTTTGGCCCCACAATTCCTCGCAAAATAATCTCTCAATTTCACAAAGAAAATATACACAAATTCTTACCGCAAGAATTTAATCGGCTACAAATACTTGAATCTTCTTAGCATAATTGCTCGAACGAAATCAACGGAGAAAAATTTTCCCAAGCACTCGATGACTAATCGGCGCTTCATGACCTCTTGCATCAACAACGGCCCAATTCTTCTCCACGCATGGCCGTATATATATATATATAGTGGACTTGAGGACTTTCCAATTCTTGAAAGTCACTCCTACTTGGAGTAGGAAAGAATACATAAAGATATAAAATTAAGAAACCCACACCTACTAGGATTAGGAAACAAATCAAACTTTTGCTATAGACTCAAACTCGAGACATATTTACAACATAAGCTTTGAATGGAAGTCCTGGTAAATTAGTGCACTAACTCCAACTGTCCTAAGGTAGAGAAATTCCCTATCGCATATGTCTCAACCTACATGAATGGTGTAACAACTGCCTTGCTGTTCATATTATCATACATGTCGACTCGTCTTAGATCTACTTATTTTAACGGAAGATTTTGTGACATAGTTCGGATTACTTTTCAAACTCAAATTGATTTGTTTCAATTCAACTTGGGTTTGAGATGATTTTAGCAATATTAGGATATTTATATATCTTTTATTGATATTTAGAATATTTCATCTTATTTCAAATCTGTTTTGATTATGCATATTTGATTTCATTTCCTTTGACTTCATCTATCTAAGCCTAAAAATAGGCTCTTCATGTATTCTTTTCAGATATCAAATTATACAAAACTTCCTCAAATCTATCTTCCGTTATTATTTTCAACTTGAATAAATCAAAATTTATAATTGTTAAGCCAATAGCGCGGGTTTTTGTTTTGGTCTAAACTTACTAAGATTGATTAATATAATCAATTTATTAAATGATATGTCAGGCTATTATTGACTTATAAATGTGACCAAATTATGTCAAGGATAACCGCCGATCTAATATAATGTAGGGGTGATCGGGTCTAGGGTGAGTAGGGTTCAGACTTAGACCATGTACCCGACCCTATTATAACTAGTTCCCCTTTTTTGGACCACGTACTCGACCCTATTTCCATTAGACCCTGTTTTGGATCCGACATTGTTTTTCCAGTCTGAGAACAAGGTCTACCCTATTTTCATTAGAACTTGTTTTGCAACCACTTGATATCCTATACGGTTTCAAATTTTACATTAATTCGCGAGAAAACAATAACGTAATCCTCCTAATTCGACTGACAAGAAAGTGCAAAAATCATAATATTGCATAAACATTATCAACAGACATGGGTCTAACATTAGCCTCATTCCCACAACTACTAATTTAACTTTGCATTCCTTTCAATATTCCACCAAACACAGCTAATTTACATAAGAAATAAGCAATTCAATTCCATCCATATAGACAGAAGCTATATAAATAACCCAAAATGTGTAGTGTTTCATCCCAAACTCTCAAGCATTCATTTGGATCATTTGCAAAGCTCGACATCCTTCCAGGCTTACACTGGCTATAGTATGCAAAGTTCTCGGTGGCGTTGTGTTGTACATTAGCTCCAACAAAGCAAAATAGGACATTCCTCGCCCCTAACCAACAAGAATATGTAGCAAGATATTATTTTGCTATTGAGTAGTGGCCAAATGAAAATTAACCAGAAAAAGAGTTAATGCGCATCTTTCTTGAGCATAACACACTGTAGAAAACCGCCCATGTTTGTCAATAACTTTTTGTTCCCCCTTTCTTTTTTCTAGTTAAGTAGTCTAGGACTTGATTCTGTAATGAATAGAAATGAATGGAGTAACTCTCTTCTGTTTTCCCATAAACCTAATTTTCTTTCATCCAACAAACATTGACAGGAAGGCAGAGGATCAGATGGCAATCCATCTGGCCGTGTTGACAATTGTTCCTCTATTTTCATGTGTTCGGTTACCAATGTCTACTGAATCTATGGTTCATATCCTCTTTAATTTTTTAGCTATTAGTAACCAACTCTCAGATTTTTCTCAATGGCCAAATCTACTAGATTATCTACTTTGCATATTCTGAGAAAAGGTAATTCTTAAGCGAGAAAAATTCAATCACGTACAAAAGAAGAAAAAGGAGACCTAAAGCGCATAATGCCATAACCATAAGCATAGGAAACAAGTTTATTTACCTTCAGAAGGATCCAACATCCAAAATCCTCTCATCCTGCCATCTGACAGCTGCAAAAAAGCACCAAAAAGTCAGCGCTCGTCATTCCATAGTTTCATGTGGAACAAAAGGCTAAAATGAATATACTGGTTCGATGGATTACCAAGTTTGATTTGATGATACCAGGATGCATTGTTATGCATAGTATTGAAGTCTTTGCCATACTTATGAGATTCATGCTTAAAGCCTTTAAAAACATGAGCTGCACGTTAAAGACATGTTGTGGGGAAAATTTAGCATCATAGTGGACTATTTTATTCACGATTGAACAATTCGAGTTTACGTACATACTTGGGCTAGTTTTCTTGATTCATAGGATATCATGCTATTGAACTTACGTTCTTCCTCAGCACCCATTTTCCAGGACTTGGGTTCCACAACTCCCCAGTGATGGCCCTAGGTTTTATCTAAGCTTAATATTAGTTCAACAAACCATCTAGATTTTATTCATACATAATTCCTTTCGAAGTTTCAAAATGATCTTTTTATCTCAGACAACAATTACCACAGAATTGACGTTAACAATTGAGCAGAGTTGGCTTTGAGCATTGAAGGGAGCAGAAGAAGGGTGAACAGCAAGGTGGCGACGTAGTTAAGTTGAGTATGCTTGGACATAGAACCATTTTTCTCCCCCTTTGCTCAGACATCCACTCCAACTCATTTCCTCCTTTAGGCGAAAAAATCGATCGGCCACAACACTTGTGCAAAATCTCTAACAAAGACCTGCAATTTATGTATAAAGAAAAATCAACAAGAAACCATGCTTTAGAGACATGTGCAAAGTTATAGTTTAATGAAGTCAATTTACTTACCACAAAATCAGAGTTTTCACAAAATGGTTTATTTTCCAATGACAATGTCCTCGGTAAGGCAATCTAAATCTAAAAATAAAAAAAGAGATCAAACAAAGCATTCACTCAATAAATACTTATGTGAATGAATTATAAGATAGAAAGAAATATATGCGACTTACCCACCTCAAAATTTTCCGCATTTTTTATGTAGTTTTCAATATTAATTGGCACACGAACAGCTCTTAACTAATCTTGAGTACAAATCAACCTTCCACCACTCTAGGAGTTAAAGAACTTCGAAAGCCGTCAATACACATCCCGATGTACTAAAAGTCAACTCCAAAGCAACAGTAGTCATGGGAATAAGCAAAACATCTCAAGCCATCAAAGATAAGATTTTATACTTTGACCCACTATTCTTCCACCACTCAGATTTTTTTTCATTGAACTTTCTTTTCTTCCCATGGAGAAAGATTTTATGCCAAACTTCGATTTCACACTCATTGTCATCAATATTGATATTGGAAGCACTACTACTAGTACTTACATTTGAACCGTCATCATTTTTTTAGTAGAAGAACCAACAAAAGATTGCTCATAAAATTTATACAAGCGCTCCAAGGCAACCTTCACCTTATCATGCATCTCATCAACTATCGCTTCATCATCATAAATTTGTTCAAAACAGAACCTCACATAAGTCAACTTCTTTGTAGAATCAATATAACTGCAATCAACACCATTATATTTATTTTATGCAAACTCTCATAATACTTGTCAAACTTCTCTTTCATTTTTATACCCATAGCTTGAAGCTTTGGGTCCAAAGAATTCACCGCATTATTCAAATATTTATACAACATAGCCATCCCCTCAAAATATTCATTTGAAGTTACATATGAGCTCCTCAACATCCTTTTAGTTGCATCATAAAACCGTTTTAGAAATTTACAAAGAATGGTAGCATTTTCCTAATCTTCATATTGAGGAGCATCATGGTCAATTTCTCTTAAGAAAACTAAATTATTTTCTTCCATCCTTTGAAAAGCTTTCTTGAACTTTATGGCGGTATATAATATTATGGAAGTGGAGTTCCATCTAATGGTAACATCAAGACAAACCGAACCCTTATATGTAATCCTCTCACTCTCAATACAAGATTGGAATGTTTTAACTCTTGTGGAAGAGCTCCTCACATGCCTAACTACATTTCAGATACATGTAATATAATCATGCACCTCATTCAATCTATCTCTTATTATCAAATTAAGTAAATGAGCAGTGCACCTCATATGTAAAGCATTACCATTCAAAATCAAAAACCCTTCTTTTGAAAACTTTTCCTTTAAATAACCAATGGCCACATCATTTGAACTAGCATTATCCACGGTTATTGTGGACATCGTCTTTTCCATTCCCCAGTCATAAATACATTTTTCGACCATTTTTTCAATCTCCCTACCCTTGTGACTATGCATTACCACAAAATTGATAATTCTTTTATGCAACTTTCAATTTTCATCAATAAAATGTGCAGTGAGACATAAATAGTTCAAATTTTGAATGGAACTCCACATGTCAGTCGTCAATGCAATCCTAGAATTAAACTTACCAAAGTAAGCTTTCAAACAAGTTTTTTCATTCAGATATAATTTCATACAATCTCTAGCCACCATAAATCATGAAAGATTTTGGAAAAGATGCTATAATTCAGTAATAAAATTGCGAAAACCAACATGCTTGACCATAGAATAGGGTTGTTCATTAATAATAATAATTCGAGTAAGCATGCATCTACAACGTTCTTGATCAAACTTCTACATTGTTAAGATGCTACCATCACAAGTAGTATTTTCCCCTACCTCACCAGCCACATCTTTGTTATGTGGTGAAAACAACATTTGGTTCTTATCGGTATGAGGATACTTTTTACACATTTTCAAGTGCTTCCACATGGTAGATGTTCCATGATCAACATTATATCCTTACTCAATCCCACAATTAATGCACTTTACTTTACTTGTTTTCTATGTTTTCTCATCTATGATTCTCGAATAATTATCCCAAATATCTGCTTGATTAGCTCGCCTTTACCCAGAGGAGGACGAGAGTTAGGTATCCTCATCTTGTTTGTTGCACTCGCAATCGTGGATTCCACTTCATTAACTCCATGGAATGGCAATTCCATGAGTGGACTCATTTCATTTTGTCCATCCATTTCCATTGATATGTTTTTTTTCTTGATCCATTGATTGAAAACAAATTATAAAACAATGTCAAGATTCTACTAAAACAAATTATGTAAGAGATGAGCAGTGCAGGAAGACAGTTAACCATGTATTTGACCGACAAGAAAGTGCAAGAGAGGCACAAATTCACTCCTCAGGATCCAAATTCATCACCAATTCACCACTTGCCAACCCCATTGGCGACAAAGCATTTCAAAGACATTGCAAATGACATGAGACGATGTTCCCCAACCTCTAGCATTTTGCTAAGTAAAGGCTGTTTCACTGACCCAGCACCCGCCAAAAGGACAAAAAAGAATCTTAATAGATTGTTCAACCAAAACAAGCTATGCCACATTTTAACTTGAATGGTATTCACGATTGTCAAATCAAATTCCATATACCCACCATCAAACATTGGACCAAAATTCCAACTATATCACTTTGAGATGTAACTAGTCCTAATGCAGGAAATAACATAAACCACATTCATTAAATTCATGACACGAAAAGTGACCAAACCATCTTAGACAAATGGAGTAGAAACTTGATCAACCAACTCCAGGCATGGAAAACAGCCCTCCAGTCGGTATGCGTAGCCACAGACTAATAGCAAGATGAGGCACAAGGAACTTTAACCATAATGAAAGCTATGCCACATTTGACCGCTATACATTTGCTAATAGCCTAACATTAGGAAATGGAACCATCGGGAATCTCAAGTAACTAGCTGAGCCACTAAAGAAGCTAAGTGGTGATAAATTCTATCAGTAAAATAGGTCCTATAGAAAGTTCATCTATTCCCAATCTCTAGTAAAAATAATAAAAAGTCAATCCATTTATAATACTTTGTTAATTGGGTTAATGGATCCTTCAATTGGAAATGATAACAGAATGTATAGGTAGTTAAAAAGAGCCCTAAAGTACATATGCATTCGAACCTTCCAGATTATCCGTATTTCAACAAATCACAAATCAAGACCACTTGAAGAAAATGGGGAAATCAAGTAGTACACTCACCTCAAAATTTGATCTTCACTAGATAGAACGATAGAGGACGGTCAGTGAAATTATTAGAACTGGCACAAAGAAGTGCATTTTCTTCAAGTCTCTGCCAAATCGAATAGAAGTTATAGAACCGAGTGAGAGAGAGAGCATGAAAAGTGCAGATCAAAACTAACCCAAGCAGAGAGAGCGAGAGAGAGAGAGATGAGGATCAAACAGAATCACACAGCTTGGGTTTGTGAGGGCAGCGTACCACATCAAAGGGTAGCGGATGACGGCGAAGTTGGGCAAAGCTCGCTTGTCACCAAAATAGTAGGGCGATGGCTTGCAGTACAGTAGCTTCTTGTTGCAGAACAAAGGTGGTGACTTCATTGGCAAGAACCGCGACAACTCCACGGGAGCTTGACACTGTGTTGGGTCGTCATTGGGGGAGAAGAAACGAGCAGCGATCGTCACCTCGTTGGTTGAGCAATGGCAGAGCAAGTCGATCGAGGGAGAAGAAGCAAGTAACGATTATCGCCTCATCGGTCAAGTAGCAGTGGAGCAAGTCAATCAGGGGAGAAGAAGCGAGCAGCGATCGTCCAAGCTCTTGCAGACCCAACACTTGTTATTGAGGGAGAAGAAGTGAGTAGCGATTGTCGCCTCATCAGTCGAGCAATAGCGGAGCAAGTTGATCAATTGGCGAGGGTGTTGTGATTGAGATTTGAGAGAGAGAGCTAGGGTTCTACACTTTGTCGATTGAGAGTTGAGAGAGATGAGATTTTGTTCTGCATTTGCACAGCCATAGACTGCACTTCTTCTTTTTTAAGCTTTCAATTCTTTCTTTAAAAAAAAAACCGGTCTGGGCTGGGTGGATTTCACTTGGAACCGGTTCCCGGACCAATTCCAATTGGTTCCCAAAAGCTAGAACCAATTCTCAGACCGATTTTTCGGGTGGTCCAATTTGGTTCCTAAATAAATCCGGTCCAGTTGCACACTCCTAATATAACGTAAGTTATTTTTAGCAATGTGTATTTCCCATGAGCTGCATCTTTTCTCATGGACTGCTACCTAAGAAAGGTTATGAACATGGTACAAAAGAATAGACCTAGGAAGTTTTGTGCTTTGTGCAATAATAGCTAAACATCAAACATCAAATATATGTATATACACAAGAAAACAATGTGAACAAGAAGTTATCTTCTAATCTTTCTATTATATGAGAGAATTCAGAAGGAGGTTGAATTCATAGAACTTTCTCAATTATAGCTTGGACTAATACATATATAAATTTATAAGCGATCATAACCACACGATACTAATTGTTAGAGATATTTATGATGATTATAATGATTTTATGTATCTTTTAAGATTGTATGAATATCTCTATTTGATTATGCACATTTTGATTGATATATTATCTTATTTAGTCATTTCATAGAGCCTATAAATAGGTTGATGTAATTTAATTATAATATATAAATTATACATAATTCTCTATTTCTCTATTCTGCATTTTATTTTAACTCTAATGATGGATAAAATCATAATTTGATCGTAGTTAAAGGAACAAGATTGCAATTCCCAAATCTCTAACATTTTTTTGTTTAATTTAAATTGAAATTCGATCTTATCTTATGATGATCTAAATACTACTTCCTTAATAGATAAAATTCTTTAAATATAATTTTTTTTCTCAATGTTTATTTCGATTTTGCCCCCTTTTGCCAATTTAATATAAATGTAAGAATTGGTCCCCCACATTCCTACGACCTAACCAGTGAACAAAATTCGTCTAGTTGCAATTTGATTCTTTCTATGTTAGCATCTCTTTAATTAATGTAATGTTTCGGACACCATCAGTCAAAGCGATCGTGAAGAGTGTATCTGCATTGTACGCAAATTTCTTCTATATTATTTTTGAACTCAATCTTGTTAGAGTTGTACAATTTTTACATAAGATAAACTGAAATTGGAAAATGCATTCCCAACGGAGAAAGGAACTGATGTTACTTGAGTCAGCGGAGGGAGGCGCAGACTTCCAAGTGGACTCAAGTCACAGATGGGACAAGACTCATCAAAGAACATTCATTTAAATATCATATTTTTCAATCAATCACTTAAATACTATAACTTATGATTACCTAAGTACTGAAAATCTAAGATGACATGATATTTTGTGGTGAATGTTTTAAAAAATTTGAGTGCCATAACTTTTTATTACCTAAGTGCTGAAAATCTAATATGGCATGGCATTTGTAGTGAATGTTTTAAAAAACTTATGTCACTCGAGAGATTGAAAAAAAGTAATAACATTCAAGTAACATAAAAAAAGAGTTATGGCACTCAAGTAGTTGCCATACAAAAATTATGATATTCATAATGTCTATTATCCTAAAATATAACTAATGTCTCGTACGTGGCATATTACGTTTGATTGTTATTCTGCCAAATTAAGTAGAATGCTGGTATTTTTTCTCGTCACCTACATGATTATTTTTATTAGCTCGACTATCCAGTTGCATATAATGTAAAGGAAAATTTTCAAATAGGACCTTAAAGTGAATCACCTTCTCAAAAGGCCTTAGAATGAACCTTATCTCATATATATATATCCATAAAGTGGGCAACTTAGTCTCAAAACATAACCCCATTCACTAGTCGTTCTCTCAACTATAATCCATGGCTGTGGCCACTTAAGCTTTGAGCTCTTGATAATTGCAGCTAGATACTCGAGTTGGTGGCCATGGCCACTCTCGCTTCGAGCTTATAGCTATGGCCACTCTCTCTTCTCACTCATGACCATGGCTACTGGATCTCTAAGCTCCAACCCATGGTCGCTCTAGCTTCGAGCTTATGGCTATAATCGCTCTCTCTTTTCTCACTCATGGCTCTTTAGCTCCTCTCGCTTGCAGCCCTCGAGCTGCTCTCACTTGCAGCCATGGAAGCTCAAGCTCTGAGTTCTCGGCCACGGCCGCTCAAGAGTTTCAACATCTCATGGTCAAAAATCAAGTGACTAGACTGAGTCGAGCCCTGACGCCGCATCTTTGGAGACTAACGACCTCCGTCAGAGTGAATCGGTGGAGGTCACGACTTCCATGTATTACGTCGTGAACACCATGCAAAGAGAAAAAGAGCCAAAGGTTAGTAGACGACTCGAATGGGCCTCATTTCTACGTACCATACTTTCAATCCTCACTTCGTAGTTGCCGTCGCCATCACTCTCTGCTTGCTCCTTGCCTTCTCCTCCTCCTCTCCTCGAAATCGAAGAAACCCTCTAAGCAGTCGGTGAGCTTGAAGATTTGGTCAAAAGATGTCGAAGGAGAACAGAGGCAGCCCAAGTTTGGAAGGTTATGCAGGCTTGGAAAGCGGGAAGTAGAAAAGAACAAAGAAGATCGGGAAAATGGTATTACAGGTGTCATAACTTTCGTACAGTACTCATTTGAATGCCTTTTTTTTTTTCCAATTATATGAGTATCATAACATATGTACAATACTTACTTGAGTGCCATTAATTTGTTTTCCCCATCACTTGAGTGCTATATAACCTTTTAATTGATCACTTGAGTGACATAACTTAAAAAGATGAACACCAAGTGCTATGTCACATTGGATTTTTGGCATTAAGGTGAACATTTTAAAAAAATTATGACACTCAAGTAATTGATTAAAAAGTATGGCACTCGAGAAAATGTTTTTAGAAGTCATGATACTCAAATGGTCAAAAAAAGAGTCATAGCATTCCAGTGCATGCCTTACCAAACTTATAACACTTATAGTATTCTTATCCTAAGAAGATGAATAGAAGAAAGGGGAAAAAGAAAAGGAAAAAGGAATAATTAGAAAAAAAAAAATGCTCGAGATGAAAATGCCTCCAATATGGCTTCAAAAGGGGCATGGGAAATGCACTTGCCCGCCAATCGGCGATGATTGGGCTAGCCAGTGAGCGAAAGGTATGTTTTGAGAATAAACTATCCATTTCAAGGTCTTATTTAAGATAAAGACCACTTTGAGAATCTTTCGATAACACTTTCCCATGAAAGGCCCTATTTAATATTTTCCTCAATTTTAACTTATAGGTTATAAATTTAACGTTACAGCTGTCAATTACGACTCATCACATCAGCTTGTGCATTGTTTCTGTTGAAACAAATTTCTAGTCTAATCTAGTACATAGCAGCAAACTGAGTGTTGTGACTTGAATACATTAAATGCAATGACCATCAATGAGATAGATAATCATTTTGTTTGCCGCATTGAAAGTTCTTAAAATAGAGATATTCTGAAAATATGTAATTCCATTATATCTGTCAAATTTACCATATCCTTATCTCTTTATCAATGATGAACCATGTGGTCCGATCACGTCATTGCTTCACACGGTCCGACTCGAGTCTTTGCTAAAAAAGCAAACTAATTGCATTCTTAACGTGTACATTACGTGTAATTGCAAAAGTAAATTCACATAGTAACATGTTCACAGCTATTATCTAATTATTATGTCTTCTTTCAAATTTCATACAAACAAACTAATCTGAACCCAAAGAAAAACAAATGTACAATTTTTTTTTCATGTAAATAAGTTGATAAAATAAAATTTTGCAATTAAAAAAATGATGTCATTATATTACTCTTATTGATGTGCTCATTTTCGTTCCCCGGACGTGGTGCTATCATTAGCCAAGATCAAACGTGGTTTTGATAAAATGGATCCTTTTTTTTTTTTAAAAGTTTATGCCTACATTTAATCAAATAACCTAAAGTCGTTATCATATATATATTTAATCAAATAACCTTAAGTTTATGACGAGAGGGAGGGAGGGATGACGAAAGTGAATTAAATTATATATCGAATTTAAATCTATTGATCGAAGTCCGAAATGATGTTTCGAGTTTGAATGAAATGATTGTACTTAAATTATAAAATGAGTTTCAGTCCATAAAGGAAACTCAATGCAAAATTATTCTGGATTAAATAGGTTTTCTAATTTGAATAGGTTCTCTATTTTGGATCCTATCCTTTTTTAAGTCACTTCTGGTGGTGTCCCTTTGCACAGGAGTGACTGAATGATGAAACGTAACAAACGTCTCCAAATGATTCATCTAAACTCACTTTATTATTAATTTAGAGATCGCACATGATAGATGGTGAGCAATGACCGACGTGAGTTTTGATTCAATGAACTGACTAAGATTGTTGACTTTTAGCCATCTAGGTGCATCAAAGATAGAGATTCGGACCCTATCATCCTTTGCTGAAAATATGACCAATCCGTCCCTTCTGAAGTGGTGGTAAAGTAGAGCCTCTTGTTCCCCGATTCTTTCCACCGTTACTTGTGACGTACTCGCCACGAGGTCTAGTCGATGGATAACGAAAGACAATAGGTATAGCTTGACTACCAATAATGTAAAAATGACTATTTATAGGCATCATTGATTTAGAAAAAAATTAATCTGATGAACATGCCCAACGCAAAGAAGAGGACAATGATCACACTTTATCATTTGAATCATGGTGAGGGACACAGCTCTGAATATACCAAAAAAATTAGGCATTTTCTTGACTATAATTTGTTTTTAGTCATTACCGGAGCACTTGTATGTGTAAGCTATTTCAAAATTTGAAGATTGTACTTGTATTTATTCGTCCTTATTGGAATAAGTGTCTTTTTGCTAATCTTCCTTAATTAATTTTTGAATTATTATTTTTAGTTTAAAATAAAATGTACGTTGAGTGATGGCTATATTTTCTACCCGTGGACCAACGACTAAGGGGAAAAAACACTCACACATAATCGGCCTATAAGTAGAGCACCTGTTCTATATGAAGCATTCAGAAATCACAATTCACATTACCAATTGAACCGCACAGCATAATTTTCTACCCAATTTGGATGGTTGATCGAGTGGACCAGAGCTGGCGTGCACTGTGTAGACAGTGTCAGCAAACTTCTGCGTGTAATCCAAATAACGGGACATCGCAATCAAATCTTTAATATTATTAGCATATTAGTACGCTGCGTTTAAAATGTATTCCATATTGTCTTAATTATCTTCAAAATATTATTAGAAATTTATATGGATTTATACAATGGAAATTTTCCTAATACCCAAGCTAGATTGAAGTGGAATTTTTTATACAACAAATGTCTATGTAGGTGTGATGTCATGGATTTCGACCCACTTCAGCATGTGTGAAATGATTATTTCATCAATGCGATGTTGGTTACGTTTACTTGGAGTTGGCCCCTCACGGGTTAACTGACTGTTCGGAAAGGCGATTAAGGACGAATGCGCGTACGACTAATGAATTCAATCAGGGACTGGCCACTCGACCATAAGGATCAAGCAGGGATGATACCACGCTATTGCAGGTCAATTAGCAAACGGAAATAAATCGATTCGGCGGAGTACGAGGTCGGATCGCGGGTGATTCCGCACGACTTCGATATTAATGACAAACGATGTTAAACCGATTTCCTATTGGCCCTGTATTCAGGGTGAGCAATCGATCCCTCACAATTATATGACAACCGAGGATCGTCCTGATTTGAATATACACGATCGTGGATTGAAAAGCTATTAACCACGGGTCAAACGCATAGAATACCCTAAACGTTGCCTGAAAGTCAGGTCGTACCAAAGTCGCGATTGGTTGAAATTAATCACGAAATTCAGTCCGATTTCGGGTACCGAACTTTCAAGAACATCGAGACAAAAATATTGGACAACGCCTCATTAATTCCTAAATTTTTCGGTAAGCCCGGAAATGGCCAGAGTTGGATTAACGGGCCGAAATTAGGACCGGATTTTTGGGAATCGCGCTTCAGGGGTAAAAAGACCAAGTACTCCCCTTTTATAAGCTTATTTGAATTCTTTTTTTTTTGGGTTTTCTCTCTCTCTCTCCCTCTCTCCCGCGCGTCCTCTCTCTCTCCCCCTTTCTCTCTCCTCCTGCACCCCCCTGCCGCACGTCCCCTCTCCCCTCTCTTTTCTCCTTTTTCCTTCTTTCTTTCCTCCTTCCCCACGCAGCCCCTGCTGCCCTATGACCTCTGACTTCTCTCTCTCTCTCTCTCTCTCTCTCTCTCTCTTCCCCATGCACGATCGCCCCCTTCCCCTCCAACTTCTTCTTCTTCTTCTTCTCCCCTCCAGTCGAAGCTGCTGTTGCTGTCTTCTTGCCGCTATAGCCACGCCGACCACCACCCATCATCGCCGCAGCACTGCCGTCCCGCCAGCTCGCCGCTAGTCCGCCGACCCGCCGGCCTCGAGCCAAACCGGCCCCACCCAGTTGCATCGCGCCTCCCCTCTGTCTTCTTCCTCCGTCCGAGCATGCCGCTGCCTTGCTCCAGTTCTCGTCGCCCCGCCAGCGCCGCTGCAACGCCAGCCACTTTGCCCAGATGCCGGACCGTTCTAGGACCGCCACCGCGAGACACTGCAGGTCACCGCCCCGTTGCTTTCTCTCTTTCTCACTCTCGGTTCTGGTTTGAACCGAGCCAGCCTAGCACCGCCCGAGCCCCGCCACCTCGCCGTCGTCCCTCCGCCCTGGCCACCGCCTCGCCGCCGCCCAGCCGATCGCCGGGTCGCTGCCGATCCCGTCTGCAGTCGCGGTGCTCTCTCTCTCCCTCTCGGCTCCTCTGGCCGTGACCTGGAGAAGCGGCCAGCAGCCTCGTTGCTGCACGCTGCTGCCGGTCACCGCCGCAGGCCGCCGGAGGACCGTTCCCGTGCCTCCTCCGCCGCACCAAAGCCAGCCCAGCCTGCTGCCACCCCCGTGAAGCAGCTGCACCGCCTCTTCTCTCCCTCTCTCGGTTCTGTTTTCCCCTCCGCCGGAGCTGCCGCCTGGTCACCGGAGCTGCTGGCCACCGTCCGGAGTTGCCGGACCGCCCACCATTCAGCCCTGTGCCGCCACAGCCGCCGGTTCCTCCATTTCTTAGCCTCTCGCCGCATGGACAGCTGCCCTCGACCGCCGAGATCCGGTCCCGAGCTGCCTCATCCCGACACGCCGGAAGTTCCCGTGCGTTCGCCTCGTCGTCGCTGTCGCGCCGATGTCGTCGGTTTCGCCGCCGAGTGAGTTTAAGTTCTAAACCCTTGATTAGTCCGTTAAACTCATTTAGGGGGAGATTAGACTATCGTTAATCGTAATTAGAAGGCCGATTAAGTTAAATGGGATTATATGAGTTTATGTGATTAATCGTGGTTCGGGAATTATCGGTGATTAGTTGGAGTAATTAAGGATTAGCGGATAATCCGTATTATTATTATTTGATTAAAAAGAAATGATCCCTTTTTAATATTATTTATTTAATTCCGAAAATAGTTATTATTTATTAAATTCTGAAATAATTATTATTTGTTGAAATTCGGAATTATTAGTATTTGTGGAAATTCGAAATTAATATTATCTGTGGAAATTTGGAATTATTAGTATTTATTGAAATTCGGAATTATTATTATTTATTTTAATAATAATCGAATATGGTTTAATTATGAATAACGCGGTTTATTTATAATTAAGTTGTGGGAATTATTTGACGTGTCGTTTATTATGAAACTATGTTGGATTGTTGTTTGGATTAATTACTTTGCGATAAGTAATTGTGGTAATTAGTGATTTATGAGAATTACCGGTCGTCACATTATTGTGAGACGAATATTGTCTGAGGCGATAATTGATTGATTTGCTAATTGCTTATTTATGCCTTATTGATCGAAGCACGTTGTTCCGGGAATTACGTGGTATTCCCTAATAAAACTGGTTGATTATTAGATTATCGCAATGTGGCAATTCATGGATAATATGTGGAATACTTGCTGCTTTGTCTGTGGACTTCATGCATGTCTTGTGAGGTGTGTTTACACGGGGAAAAGGAAGAGCCCTGAGGTGTGTTTACATGGGGAGACGGAGATTGTGTCCTGAGGTGTGTTTACACAGGGAAAAGGTAGAGCCCTGAGGTGTGTTTACATGGGGAGGCAGAGGAGATCGTGCCCTGAGGCGTGTTTACGCGAGGAAGAGGTAGAGCGAAGACGTGACCGATGGATTTCGGATACCCGATGGATTTCGGGGAAAGCGTCACTGATGGATGTGCATATTTGGAACACGCATGAGTGCAGGAGTGCATGAGAGACAAGTTGACATTGTGTTATGAGTATATTTGTGCTTGTTGCACTGTTTATGATATGCCTAAGTTAGTACCGTGCAGGGTGTGGCAATGGCCAAGTGAGATTGCCTGCAATACGACTCGAGTGTAATTGATTAATATAATGCTAAGAGTGCAAGATGCATTAACGGTGAATTGCATGTGTATTTACCGTGCAGGGTATGGCATAACCGGGTAAGGTTGCTTGCGAGTCAATTGCTTGTCGATGTGTTCATGATGTTACTGATTATATTAAGTTATTGCCTAAGATGTATGGTTGTTCTGCTATTGACCTGCTTGAGGTATTAGACTGTGCCATAGGTACCCCGAGGCGAGTTGGTGTCCTAGCCGGGGATTAGGGCGAAAACTCGTTGAGATTTATATCTCACTAGTTATTGTATAACCATTTTTAGGTCCGTTGGAGGCAGATTCGACAGGTGGTGCATTTTGGAAGAAGTAGATTAACCCGAGCCTATTTGTTCGGTTGGCTCTGTAGGAAGTAGCCTATGGTAAGGGCATGTATGTGTAGACTTCCTAAGGTTAATCAGAAGATGAATAAACTTGCATTGATTGTGTGTCACTGTTTGACTTTCGGCTATCCCAATTCGTTAAATTGTATGGGGATTAATTATCGTTTCCGCATGCGCTTAATTGAAAGATAAAAAGAATGGTCGGCGATGCGTCCTGGGACGTCGCATTCAAATGACCGAAAGAGAAGATGGGGATCGTCGCATGCTCGAGGGTCGGGGCGTGACAGCCCTGTCGATTTTGATATTAGAGTCCGGTCAATACTTGGAGTGATAAGGTGCGATGGGTTATGGGATAGTGAGATAGGAAAGATTTTTCTCTTTTATATGCCTGTGATTGCTTGTAGAATCTTTCGTTGTAAGCGGGTTGTTCATGGTTCCTTAGGAACTTGCGAGATGAACAGTCCTGATTCGAGAGCCTTAGAGGAGGGGTAGGTCGAGGTCAAGCAGGTGCTAAGGGTAATGCACCAGAGGATCCTAGTCTAGATAGGGTTCTGCAAGCATTGTAAGCCTTGAGTTTTGCTAGGGTGTAGCAAGATTGGATTTAAGTTGTTGTTGTTGTAGCCGCCACTGCCGTCGTTGCCGTTGCTGTTGTTGTACCACTCAGTAAAGTTCATCTGATTGGAAAGAATAATGGTGATCGGATGATGTTTAAGTTGGTCAAATGGTGCCTGAAGTGAGAATAGTCCAAGTTTGTTGGGATGATAGACCCTGAGATAACGACTCCCTAGACCAAGGAACTGGATAAAGTTTACGTGCTGTTGGAGCGCGCAGAGCAAGGGAAGATGATCATGGTTGAGCTGCTTGTCAGATCAGTGGGGATTAAGATCGAAAGTATCGGAAATTGTTGTTAGTAATCTTACCCCAATAATGGACGAGGTATTGCCTGTGGCAAGATGTTCAAGTTCTAAGACAGTTCTGGTGGATTAAGAGGAATTGAAGGTCTTGACTATCTTAGTAATATATGATAGGGATATCGTCATTGAGAATGAGTGGCTCACCAAGTAATGAATTGCGATGGATCACTATTGGAAAGCAATTTAGTTTAACCAGTTGGAAAGGGTTGATTGCAAGTCTGTTGGAAATCGAGGAGGACCCTCGATTTATTGGATTTCATCACCTCAAGTGATTGAATTATTGGATGAGGATTGCCAAGTTAACTAGTTGACCGCAGTTAACACGTTGGACGAGGAACTAAGGATGGAAAGGTATCGCTATCATACGAGATTATTCTGATGTTTTTCGAAAAGGAATTGCTTGGAGTAACCCCAAAGTGAGAAAGGGGAAAATTATGATTGAGTTGACCTTAGATGGGAGTTGAGGCCCAAGGTATTTTACCGAGTTACGTTATTGGAAATGAAGGAGTTCAATACACGGATGCAAGGTTTAAGGGATGAAGGGTCTGATTGTTTTAGCGCGTCTCCATGGGGAGTGCTAGTTTTGGTTGTAAGAGAGAATGACTAAAATATTGTACCTTGCGTCAAGTGCTAGAAGTTTAGCCGAGGGCTTGGTCATGGGCAAGTATCATTGTTGAGGATGGACAACTAGTTTGACCAATTTCAAGGGTTTCGATACCTCCTGAGATAGATTTGAGGATGGGTTATGTTTGGCTGATTAAGACAAGGATATGTCGAAGACAGTGTTTCAGATGCGATATGGTTGTCACGAAATTTACCGCAGTATTATTCAGATTGACCGACACGCCAATGGCTTTAAGGAATTCGTTGGATTGGGTGGTATATTAGAAAATTCGAGAAATTCAGAGGAACGCAAATGGCACTTGAGGATGGTGCCATGGACCCTTTTTGAGAGCATAAAAAGTATGCCAAGTTTAGTACTATGAGTTTGGACTTACTCGCGTAGCTTTTGTTGGTCGTATGATTTTGGACGAAGTAATTTCTATGGATCAGCTCAAGACAGTTCATAAATATGCCAAGACTTGTAACAGTGGCAGAGGATCATAATTTTCTAAGATGGGCATGTGATTGCAGATGAATCGTAGGAAGGTTCTCTACGATGACTACGCCTCCAATGCGAAGATCAATGAAAAGCGTAGAATTTGGATGAATAGATAAGTGTGAGGGTAAATTTCAGGAGCTTAAGTAGGAGCTGAGTACTGCGCCAGTTTTGAGGCTATTGGATTTAATGGAAATCAGATAAGTTTTACCTTGATTATTTGAGAAGTCGTATGTATTGGATTATAAGTGATGATTTCCTCGTTGGCGATGATCTCGGATAAGTATTATGGCGGACAAGTGTTATGTGGAAGTCTCGAACGTTGTACGGAGCTACAGTTAATTATTTTGGAGACAATTAAAGTCTCGTGAGTCGGATACTTGGCTTGTGATTTGAAACTTTCAGTGAGCATTTTCGGTCGTAAGATTGGGAGACACTGTTTGATGGTATTTAGCGTAATAGGAATTGATTTTTTTAAAGTGGTAAGCTTGAATGGCCATAAGAGAGGAATTTGTTCTTGGTGGATTACTTTGGGAGACGATTAAGATTGGGATTGAAAGAAGTTGATTTTTGTCTTCGGTGGATTGTTGATTAATTATCCCGTGGGAATATTGGATGGATTCGTCATGAAATACCATTATCGATTATTTACTTTTGAAGTGTTAGTGGACTTGAAGAAGTATTGAAAGATTTTAGTGCCATACAAGGATTGGTCCGCACTAGTCTTTGAGTGGTTTTGATAACACCTTTGGCGTAGGTGCGTAATTGAAATGGATGGATTATCAAATGTGAAATGATGATTTCGAGAATTCAGACTGCGGTTTAATGGAAATTCAGTGGATCATGATTTGAGTGCTGATGAGTGATCCTGAGAAATTGGCCTCATGGTTTGGCGAACTTGAGAAAACTTTTGCAAGTTGGAGTGCTTAGACGAGGTTGAAACTGTGAGGCTTGGTATGGGACGGGCCAAAGCGGATGATACCTCTATGAGTTAGTCCATCTCGAGGAAGGATTTTCTGGAATGGCATATAGTTCAAGGACGCCTCTATCGACTGATCCGATGAGGGCGGGGAGTGATCGCCGGGGCTAGAGAGCCTGAGCAAGGAGCGACTCCCGGTAGCCTTCTAGGATGTCGATGGGGGTAAAGATGAGATGAACTATGCATCGGTTAAGAGAATAAGAATTTTATCGACGTGGTGTAAAGAATGAACGAGCTTGTGAAGCTCTGGTTTATTGGAACAAGGTTCGAGATAGTGTGATCCCTAGTCTAAAGATTGTTTGACAATGAGTGGATGTGGTTAAGATTGTCAGGGACAAGTTCAGGACACTACAAGTCGCCAAAGAAGCGATACAGACGAGAGACTAAGGCTTTTGGGATTGCGAGTTCAGTACTGCGTTTTCCTTAAGGTGTCGCCAATCAGTGGGACATCTTTACTGGACCAGGAAGGTAGAACCGAGCCCTTCATGCATTGGAAGTTTTGCAAATTTCGAGGACGAAATTTTTGTAAGGAGGGAAGAGTTGTGACGTTCTGGATTTCGACCCACTTCGGCACGTGTGAAATGATTATTTCATCAATGCGCTGTTGGTTACGTTTACTCGGAGTTGGCTCCTCACAGGTTAACTGACTGTTCGGAAATGCGATTAAGGACGGATGCACGTACGTCTAGTGAATTCAATCAGGGACTAGCCACTCGACCATAAGGATCAAGCAGGGATGATACCACGCTGTTGCAGGTCAATTAGCAAACGGAAATAAATCGATTTGACGGAGTACGAGGTCGAATCGCAGGTGATTCCGTACGACTTCGATATTAACGACGAACGATGTTAAACCGATTTCCTGTTGGTCCTGTATTCAGGGTGAGCAATCGATCCCTCACAATTACATGACAACCGAGGATCGTCCTGATCTGAATATACACGATCGTGGATTGAAAAGCTATCAACTACGGGTCAAACGCATGGAACACCCTAAACGCTGCCCGAAAGTCAGGTCGTACCAAAGTCGCGACTGGTTGAAATTAATCACGAAATTCAGTCCGATTTCGGGTACCGAACTTTCAAGGACGTCGAGAGAAAAATATTGGACAACGCCTCATTAATTCCCAAAATTTTCGGTAAGCCCGGAAATGGCCCGAGTTGTATTAACGGGCCGAAATTAGGACCGGATTTTTGGGAATCGCGCTTCAGGGGTAAAAAGACAAAGTACCCCCCTTCTAGAAGCTTATTTGAATTCTTTTTTTTTTGGGTTTTCTCTCTCTCTCTCTCTCTCCTCCCGCACCCCCCCCGCCGCACGTCCCTCTCCCTCTCTTTTCTCCTTTTTCCTTCTTTCTTTCCTCCTCCCCACGCATCCCCGCTGCCCTCGACCTCGACTTTTCTCTCTCTCTCTCTCTCTCTCTCTCTCTCTTCCCCATGCACGATCGCCCCTTTCCCCACAACAACTTCTTCTTCTTCTTCTTCTCCCCCCCGGCCCGAAGGCTGCTGTTCTGTCTTCTTGCCGCTGCAACCACGCCGACCACCACCCATCACTGCCGCAAAGCATCGTCGTCCACGCCAACTCGCCGCCGGTCCACCGGCCTCGAGCCAAACCGGCCCCGCCCAGCTGCACCGCGCCTCCCCTCTGTCTTCTTCTTCCGTCCGAGCGTGCTGCTGCCTTGCTCCGATTCTCGTCGCCCCGCCGGCGCCCGCGCAACGCCGGCCACCTTGCCCGGATGCCGGACCGCTCTAGGAGTGCCACCGCGAGCCACTTTGCAGCCGCCGCCCTGTTGCTTTCTCTCTTTCTCACTCTCGATTCTGGTTCGAACTGAGCCCCGCCACCTCGCCGTCGTCCCTCCGCCCTGGCCACCGCCTCGCCGCCGCCCAACCGGTGGCCGGGTCGCTGCCGGTCCATTCCGCAGTCGTGATGCTCTCTCTCTCCCTCTCGGCTCCTCTAGCCGTGACACGGAGAAGCGGCCAGCGGCCCGCCCGCCGCCGCCGCTGGTCACCGTCGTAGGCCGCCGGAGGACCGTTCCGTGCCTCCCTCGCCGCACCGGAGCCCCGCCACGCCTCTGCCACCCCCCGCGAAACAGCTACACCGCATCTTCTCTCCCTCTCGGTTCTATTTTCCCCTCCGCCGGAGTCGCCGTCTAGTCGCCGAAGCTGTTGTTCGTCGTCCAGAGTTGCTGGACCGCCCACCAGTTAGCCCCGTGCCGCCAAAGCCGTCGGTTCCTCCGTTTCTCAGCCTCTCGCTGCGTGGATAGCCGCCCTTGGCCGCCGAGATCCGGTCTTGGGCCGCCTCATCCTGACGCACCGGAAGTTCCCGTGCGTTCGCCTTGTCGTCGCCGTCGTGCCGGTGTCGTCGGTTTCGCCGCCGGTTGAGTTTAAGTTCTAAACCCTCGATTAGTCCATTAAACTCGTTTAGGGGGAGATTAGACTATCGTTAATCGTAATTAGGAGGCCGATTAAGTTAAATGGGATTATATGAGTTTATGTGATTAATCGTGGTTCGGGAATTATCGGTGATTAGTTGGAGTAATTAAGGATTAGCGGATAATCCGTATTATTATTATTTGATTAAAAAGAAATGATCCCTTTTTAATATTATTTATTTAATTCGAAAATAGTTATTATTTATTAAATTCCGAAATAATTATTATTTTTGAAATTCGGAATTATTAGTATTTGTGGAAATTCGGAATTAATATTATCTGTGGAAATTTGGAATTATTAGTATTTATTGAAATTCAGAATTATTATTATTTATTTTAATAATAATCGAATATAGTTTAATTATGAATAACGCGGTTTATTTATAATTAAGTTGTGGGAATTATTTGACGTGTTGTTTATTATGAAAGTATGTTGGATTGTTGTTTGGATTAATTACTTTGCGATAAGTAATTGTGGTAATTAGTGATTTATTAGAATTACCGGTCGTCACATTATTGTGAGACAAATATTGTCCGAGGCGATAATTGATTGATTTGCTGATTGCTTATTTATGCCTTATTGATCGAAGCACGTTGTTCCAGGAATTACGTGGTATTCCCTTATAAAATTGGTTGATTATTAGATTATCGCAATGTGGCGATTCATGGATAATATGTGGAATACTTGCTGCTTCGTATGTGGACTTCATGCATGTCTTGTGAGGTGTGTTTACACGGGGAAAAGGAAGAGCCTTGAGGTGTGTTTACACGGGGAGACGGAGATTGTGCCCTGAGGTGTGTTTACACGGGGAAAAGGTAGAGTCTTGAGGTGTGTTTACATAGGGAGACGGAGATTGTGCCCTGAGGTGTGTTTACACGGGGAAAAGGTAGAGCCCTGAGGTGTGTTTACACGAGGAGGCAGAGGAGATCGTGTCCTGAGGCGCGTTTACGTGGGGAAGAGGTAGAGCGGAGACGTGACCGATGGATTTCGGATACCTGATGGATTTCGGGGAAAGCGTCACTGATGGATGTGCATATTTGGAACACGCATGAGTGCAGGAGTGCATGAGAGACAAGTTGACATTGTGTTATGAGTATATTTGTGCTTGTTGCACTGTTTATGATATGCATGAGTTAGTACCGTGCAGGGTGTGGCAATGTCCAGGTGAGATCACCTACGATACGACTCGAGTGTAATTGATTAATATAATGCTGAGAGTGCAAGATGCATTAATGGTGAATTGCATGTGTATTTACCGTGCAGGGTATGGCATAACTGGGTAAGGTTGCTTGCAAATCAATTGCTTATCGATGTGTTCATGATGTCACTAATTGTATTAAGTTATTGCCTAAGACGTATGGTTGTTCTGCTATTGACCTGCTTGATGTATTAGACCGTGCTATACGTACCCCGAGGCGAGTTGGTGTCCTAACCGGGGATTAGGGCGAGAACTCGCTTAGATTTATATCTTATTGGTTATTGTATAACTATTTTCAGGTCCGTTGGAGGCGGATTCGACAGGTGGTGCGTTTTGGAAGAAATAGATTAACCGGGGCCTATTTGTTCGGTTGGCTCTATAGGAAATAGCCTATGGTAAGGGCATGTATATGTAGACTTCCTAAGGTTAATCAGAAGATGAATAAACTGGCATTGATTGTGTCACTGTTTGACTTTCCTGACTATCCAAATTCGTTAAATTGTACGGGGATTAATTATCGCTTCCGCATGTGCTTAATTGAAAGATAAAAAGAATAGTCGGCGACGCGTCCTGGGACGTCGCATTCAAATGACCAAAAGAGAAAATGGGGATCGTCGCGTGCTCAAGGATCAAGGCGTGACAGTAGGTCACTAAAATTTAGGTATCAATGTCATTATTTGCAATTTTTGTTGGATATCGCAACGTGGAATTTTGTGTTTCCCAATTCTATCTACGATGGCTCGTATCTTACCTATCCCTTGACTGCGTAAAAAATATAGAAATGGCCGGACGAGAAAAAGAATGATTCAAAAAGTTATATTTGTCTGACCACCATTCGGTGGATCACTGGTTTCCTGGGTAGGAAAAAGAAGAGATTCAATGGTTTCATAAGTATCAATATTCAATCCGCTACAGACCCCACCACATGATAAAAGTCGGATTTCGAGGAAGCAATTTGCGTTGGAGCTACACAAGCTATACGTTCATAAAATTTGAGCCTATCGAGGTTGATCAAAGAAAGACCGGAAACTCCCAAGAAACTAAGAGAAATGGATCTTCCAAATCTCTCTCTCCTGCTTCTTCTCATGTTTGCTTCCACCATTAACGCCCAAGATCCCTTCCCACTTCCGGTCTGTAACACCACCGGCAACTTCACCGCGGACAGCACCTACCTCACCACCCTCACCACCCTTCTCTCCTCCATCTCCACCCCTGGCTCCTTGTCCCTCACCTACGTTTTCTTCAATGCCTCTGCCGCCGTCTCTGGCACCTCCCAAACCGTCTATGTCATCAGCTTATGCCGCGGCGACCTCACTGCCGAGAGCTGCCGTGCCTCCCTCAGTCGCTCAGCCACTGACATCAGTCGTTTCTGCCCCCTCCAGAAGGGGGCGGTCCTCTACAGTGAGAACTGCACCGTTTGGTACTCTAACTCCTCGATCTTCGGCAGAGTCACAACCGAACCTGGCTACCAGGTGGTTAACGAAAACAGCGTCACGAGCCTAGACGTGTATGACGCAGCGCTGCAGCCGCTGTTGGATGATCTGCGAGCCAAAGCGGCAGCTGGAGGCTCGCTAAGGAAGTACGCGAGAGGGAACACATTGGCGGGTTTCGACAAGATCTACGCGATGACACAGTGCACGCCGGACTTGACCAAGCAGCAGTGCACTTACTGCCTGGTGAAAGTCCTCGCAAGGTTCGCGATCTGCTGTGTCGGGAAGATGGGAGTGAGGATCATGGCCCCAAGTTGCCGGTTCCGGTACGAGACCAATAGTCAGTTCTTTGACCTGGTCGGCGACCCACTTCTGCTGCGGTCTACACCGCTGTCGCCGGAGGCAGATGTGCCGCCTCCACGGCCAGGTACGTAGTCTCTTGTTTACAAGTTCCAAGCATGGCGTTTGTGTTATTTTTTTCTATAGTTCAGGTGGATTAAAACCATCTAAATTATTAATTATGCAGATTTCGGTTAAGATTTACGCTGTAAATCGTTCCAATATGTTCAATTCAAATGTTTTATAGATCATGTAATGTTTTTGGTTGGATAAACCATTATTTTGCCAAACACGGGTGGGTTGGTCCGTATTTTCGAAAAGAAGAAATGGGTCCATAACTCTAATCTTTGATGCATCTTCCTGGCTAGTAGTCAACAATAACAGTCAGTTCATTGAATCACAAGCTGTCACGTACGATCTCTAAATCAATAATAAATTGAGTTTAGGCTAAGGGTAATGAATCGTTCGCAGACGTTCCTTACCCCGCAATTTTAAAATTTGAACAAACTGGACAACCGGGCGGGTTTGCGACCATTTTCCAACAAAGTTGACCGTTTCTTTGGCCCTATTTGTTTTTCTTTGAAAAAAGATTTACCTTTGGCATGCAAAAATTTTAGACTATAAATATTTATGCCAAACTAATACATGAAAAGTTCATATGTTCATAGCAAATCTACAATTGCTTCAAAATAACCACATAATTAGTTTGCTTGACATGACACATCATAACATATGAGAACTTTGATTTCACAATTCCTGTAGTCAATAAATTGGTACTGTTAAACAACAGATCGTATTAAAACCATAATAAAGCTGATCTTTTTTTAATATATCATCACAAGTAAATATTGTACCAACTACTATAATTTTGCCGGAAAATAAATCATGATAAAAACACTTATGAAATAAACCCTCACTAAATACCATTGGTGACATCGGACACGCAGGAGACCATGGATTTTACTTTTTTCGACAAGAGATCTTAGATTATTACTAGAACTTTGTTGCATCCAACGTGAAAGGAAAAGAGAGGCTCAAACTTACGTTAATATTGTTTGATCGTCCGAAAATGAAGGTAATCAGAATAAGATTGATTAGCAATTTTAGATATTCTAAGAAATTTTATTGAAATTCTCTTATTAGGCGTTGAAATGAATGGGATCATGTATTAAATGATCAAATCAATAAAAAAAATCCACACCACTTACTGAGGGGGTTCCAATAATGTCTTTCATTTCATATAAGTTGGAAAGAAATTCGTCTGCATTTTTTACATCATATATTTTGGTTTCAAAAATACTGAAAATAGAAATATTCTGACCTTTTAAGTGTGTTTAAAAGAAACGAATAGGATGGGATAAAAAATTTAAATAAATGAAACAAAAGCCCTAAAATTAAAGGACTAGCAAATCGATTACCGCCGCCAAGATGACGGCCCAATCCGGCGACAATTGGTTGTCTCTACCACAATGTTCCTTTAAGAATGTCGTATAGACGAGAGAGCGAGAGAGATCTAAATCGATCTAGGGTTACAGTCCATAACAACCATCTTTAAGGTCATAGAGGTTTCTTCAATTAGCAGTGATGACCACCAAAGCGGCAGTCATCTCGATAAGATATTTCAATAAAGTCAGGCGTGCACGGAACATGTCAAATTTTTTTTACCAGGTCTCTATTTACTATATAAAATAAATAATTATTTTATTTTTTTATATCTATGAGATGCTTTTGTACATGGCATATAAAGAGAGGAATATCTCAAAATATACTAAGAACAATGACAAAAAATTTATGCACGTTGATGCACCTTGTTATTCTTTTTATAAACACTCCATAAGTGTATAAGACATGAAAATGGCACCCCAAAATCTACATAGGTAGAAGTTAGAACACAATAATGGAGAAGAGAAATTTGTGTGCCTAATTTAGTATCCATCGTTCTTGATGTGGAACAATGATGGTCCATAACTCAAGTTCTTCTCTTCTATTGCCTTATGTATCACTGGTTTAATGAAACTACCCCTCACCCTCAATGTTCTGTAAATGCTCCTTATGTGAAATTATTTGTATATTGGAGTTAGAGGAGAGAATTGAGCATTATTTATAGAGTCTCAAGCCACGGGCCCTCTTTTCATTGGTCTGGCTTTATTCCGCCCATACAAGCCAATCCCATATTAGACTAAGAATCTTTATATCTCACCTTATTAGACCAAGCTTGTAAAATGATAAATTACAATCTCAATTAATGTAGCCCACATCAGAAATTTTCTTATAGAGTAATGTTAATTTTTGTCAATCTAGAATAACTAAAATTTAATGGTCATTTTATATTTGTTTCTTATTTTAGCAATGGTCTAATTTAATTAAACTTAATCTTTTAAATTTTTGCATTGCAAATGTAATTGTGATTTTATTTTGGTAATTTGTTTTAATAGAGTTTTTTTTTTTTGTTTCATCTTATCATCTCATTATATAAAAAACAACAGCGAAGTAAACGTTTATTGGTAATATGCAAGACATAGGCAAAAACGTATGAACTTTTGACCTTATTAAAAAAATGTTGTTTATGTTCAAATTTTTCAGAATACCCACTAATTAAAAAGCAAAGAATTGATGATGATTGATATCAAAAACTGATATACATATCTCAATCTTTTTTAGCATAGACAACCCTTTGGAAACTGTTGCAAAGTGAATAGGTACATTCTTAAACATTATGCTGAAAAGACATATATAAAATTCGGAATAAAATAACAATAATAAAATAATTTTTGAAATTTGAATTTCATAACTTTTGAAAATGTCAATTGAACAACCACAACCTTTCAATGGTTGTAACACGATTAATAGAGATTAGAAAAATAACCGCACTAAATAATAATAATAAATGAGGATTAGTGCTAATTATTATCCACCAAAATTGCACAATTATTCATGTACCCGCATGTAGGTATTGTGGGGTATAACCCACAACCTATCGTCTTCATTTGAACAAGTTAGAAGATACCCACACTTGTTGTGGCCCTCATCCTTCCGGCTTTTCTATGTGAGACAAGGAAAATCACTATTTTGTTTGTTTTACAAATAAACAATCAATAATTCCCCATTTTGTTTGTAAAACAAAAAATAAATTAAATTAATAAAACACAGTCAAAATTTCCATAAGATTAATATATCTACATAGAGGTCTCTTTCGAGTTAAATTTTTTATTTAGTGCAAGTATCTCAAAACTTAATAAAAGTGACAAGTAACTATAGCTTTAAATTTGTACATTAATAATAGAATCGGATATACTACACTTATACTGATCGCTTGTTTCATTGATAAGTTTTAATTTACTCAATACTTTTATGGCGTTGTGCTTATATCTATTTCATGAGCTTTCTAGAAAACATAACAGACGATATTGAGTTCTCATGTCTGGCTAATCTCAATATCAAACAATCACTTTTAGTAACTTATTTTTACCTATTAAACCTTATAACTAGTGATATTCTAATTTAAGGGTAGGCTATTATTACTAGTGATTTTAATTGAAGGGTTTCGGCCTCATTTTTTACGAGGTCGTATTTACCTTATATCTTAGTAAGGCCTTTGTAAAGGGATAAGCTAGATTCTTACTTGACCTCATATAAATAATTGTTATGGTACCATCTTGAGTCAATTGTCTCATGTACTCATGTCTTAGATTGATATGTCTAGAATATCATTATATGTACTACTACAAGCTCTTGCTAAACTAGCCTAACTATCCTAATGAATAGAAATAGGAGGCATAGGACTAGGCTATAATTTGATATTGAACAATACATCCATAATCCATTTAGCCTCTTTCCCAATTGTTGCTAAAGCAATGAATTCGGGTTCCATCTTTGAATGAGTTATGCATATTTGTTTCTTGGTCGTCCAAGATACAGCACATCCAACTAATGTGAAAATCCATCTAGAAGTGGAATGTTTATGCCGAAGACCGTTTCTATATGTTAGGGTAATTTATCTTATACTTGTAGCTCAATACTTGATACTAATACTAATAGTGAAGAGATTACATAGTATGATACTGTGGTTCTTCCCCTTTTAATTATGAAATGGTGTTTGATACCCCATAGATAGGGCTGGGGATGAGGATGTTTAGTTTTAGGTGTGAGGTTAGACTCCCACGCTCTGCAAAGAGATAGGATAAAAACTTGAGAGTGAGATGAAAGTTAGAGTAGAACAAATGAAATATATATACAATGGTGTTCTATGTAAAAATTCTTCTTCTCTAATTTCTTCTCTTTTATATGTCGCAATCCTAACAACACTTTCATCTAAAAAGCTTTTATTATTTTGTTAATTGTCTCATACATGTAATCGTATGAGTGCAGGAAAAAGCAAAAAATCTATTGTGATAACCATCGCCATTACCCTTCCTCTTGGAGGTGTCATGGTACTTCTCTCTCTCACTTGTTGCACTCTTCGAAGAAAAGGAAAGAAGACGGATGAAGTCGTCAAAGGAAAAAGTGGTAAATTGACTATTTGCCTTTGTTTTCTCGTAAACTATCTATATTATATAAATTTGGCATATTATGAAATAGATGCAGCAATTCCACGAAAATTTTACTAGGAACATATGAAAATCTCTCCCTTTCATAGCTTGGTGCATCAGGACAATTCAAACTTCCAACCACTAGTATCTTTAGGAGGAAAACAAAGTTGAAGAGTAGTTCTAGAATTGCTTTGAGAAACTGCACCCAAAAAACATAGATCAAAGCCAAATTAGCTAATGCCATTTAGCTATTGTGCCTCAATTCTTGATGATTTCCCAAGCTGAAGCAGAGGAAAGAATGTCATTCCAAGTAGCAAAAGAAGATTAGGGAGAAATTACACCACGAATAGCTACCTGGATTAATATCAAGTATTCAACTCGCATTGAGCCATTTCCATTTGGAGTGAAACATCATATCTTCAAAGAAGAGCATAATCATAAACTACTCTCCCTGGGTATATATCCAGCAAGGTTCCATTAGGATACCATCAGTCATGCCAAAGTGATATAGATTTACCATTACCAACCACATAGTAAGGCATTGAAATAATCCTAATATTTGATAATTACCTCCAAGCATAGGTAGCATTAACACCGCAATTAACAAACCTAACACTATCCTCAACATGAATAAGTGATCAGGATACAAAATTCATCTCACTACTTTGTTTCCTATAGTATTGATGATTTTCTTTCCCTTCAAGAATCAAGCAAGGAAATATTGCTTTGCGGTAGGGGGACAACCATTCAAGTCTAATGTGGTACCTTCATTTTGATAATTTTCCCAAGCACTAGCAAACCTATAAACGCCACCAAGAGCCATTGTTGATGTAGTGTGATAATCAAATTGAGTGTGATAATGTAGGTGCAAACGAACTTACCACTGTGGAGTCCTTGCAATTTGACTTGGCTACAATACAAGCTGCGACAAATTATTTTTCTCATGAAAATAAGTTGGGTGAAGGTGGATTTGGTGAAGTTTTCCAGGTATTGAATATATCTGTCAGAAACAACCAATAATGTTTTGCATGTGAATTGAATATAATGATGTTTAAGAAAAAGAAACATGTGAAGCTTTTTTATGTTAGTTTTTAAATTGTTATAAGGAATTAACAATACATACAAAACGCTTTAGGGTAGGCTTCCTAATGGACAACAAATCGCGGTGAAGAGGCTATCTCAAAACTCAAAACAAGGTGATGAAGAATTTAAGAATGAAATTCTATTAGTTGCAAAGCTTCAACACAGAAACCTTGTACGACTGCTTGGATTTTGCTTGGAGGGAGATGAAAAGCTATTGGCCTATGAATTTGTGCCAAATAAAAGCCTTGATTACTTCTTATTTGATATGTAGTAGTCTGACCTTCTTTTATGCATCATGTAAAACTTGCAATTAAGAGGTTTTTGTTCTTTCAACTAATTATATTTTTTTTCTTTAAGCTACATTAGATGAATGAGAATAAATATATTTGGTATTGTATGATTATCTTTTCCTTGAGTTTCAAGATAGGTTCCTCATGCTAGTGCATTAATGACTTTTGGCTATAATGATACAGATCCTGAAAAAAGGAGACAATTGGATTGGCCATTGCGTCATAAAATACTGTCTGGAATCGCTCGAGGAATGCTCTATCTACATGAAGATTCTCATCTCTGGATTATCCACCGTGATCTAAAATGTAGCAATATCTTGTTAGACAGTGAAATGAACCCGAAGATTTTGGATTTTGGCATTGCAAGGATTTTTGGAGTCGATCAAACTCAGGCTAGCACAAATAAAATTGTGGGGACATTGTAAGTCTGAGTTTTTTAATAGATGACTTTGTAATTAAATGCCGGACTTGTTCATCTTATCTAGGATGCTTATTCATCTGCATATGAATATATTCACCCTCGTCCAAATTTGCAGTGGTTACATGTCTCCAGAATATGCAATGCATGGAGAGTTCTCAGTGAAATCCGATGTTTATAGTTTCGGCATACTACTTCTGGACATCATTTGCGGCAAGAAGAATAACTTCTACCACCAATTGGACGAGGGTGAATATCTTGCTAGTTATGTAAGTTTCCCTATGCTACTACGACAAATATTGACGCTACATTTTTTTTGTAATTTTTGCCAAGTGAAATTGAAATTCCTTTGTAAAACATAGTCCTTTAGCTATAGAATTACTTTTATGATTATTATTTTGTTCCTTCGTCATAAGTGGTTTTTTGCAAGATTCAAATTTCTTGCATGATGAGTCGTCGAATTAATGCTGCAATTTTGTGAAAATTCTGGAATTATTTTTGTAGGCGTGGAATCAATGGAGAGACAGCACACCCTTGGAAGTGTTGGATCCGGTTATTGTGGATTCATTTTCAAGAGATGAAGTGCTTCGATGCCTACACATTTGCTTACTATGCATTCAGGAAGATCCAGCTATTAGACCTACCATGGACACCATAGTTCTCATGCTCAGAAACGATTGTTTTAACCTACCATCGCCTCAACATCCAGCCTTCTTCATCCAAAGTAGATTGCGGGGACTAAGCATCCCAATGAAACAGCTTGACTCGGACCAGTCCACTAGGAGGACTATGCCTTCATCAACCAATGGCATGTTGATTACTGAATTGTGTCCCCGGTGAATGGTGGAGGGAATGAACTCCTTCATGGGTGGTTTCACAGTGAGATTGCTTGGCCTTCCACCAAGGATCTTTATGGACCATTAACTAAAATCAGATAATAAGTTGTTAATTGCTCAAAGGAAGTCGGGTGCATTTAAAAGAAGACACTAAACATGTTATCCATCATAGCTATTATAATTCTTTCAGATTGTGTTACTTTTTGAGGTTAAATCATACATCGATATGCTATTTCGGTGTTGTTAAAACTATATTTGTAGGCTCTAGGTGCTCTATCTTTGATGGGCTTTCTTTGGGGTGTTGATCAACCTAGGCAGCATTTGTGGGCCCTTATTGCAAAATGTAGATCTCATTTGGCCCATCTCTATGAAATCCAAGTTGTCCAGACCAATCAGTTAGTAGATTGGGTAACGGAATTAATGCTCTCCTTGTAATTAGTTGTCTAACTCACCTCTATCTTTTTTGGCTATCCATTGTTGATAAGCCCTTCTTTGTTGGTTGGAAATCATACTTGAAGAAATGAAAGGGATCTGTTCGATCGCTGAAAAAAAAAAAAAAAGTCTTTCTATTCTTTGATAGTAGCATAGCCCAAGGCAAAGATTGTTGCTCTGTGAATGCACTTTCTCTTACGAAATTAGGGATAAATTTGGTGCAATTGTGTCTTCTTAGTACTTTGATTGATTGATGTAACTTTTTAATTAGTTTTCATAGTTTTTAAATTAGGTATGCTCTATCAATATCTTATCCCGGAGTTGATGGGACAAGCATATAATCATTATCCTTTGGATATAGGCAGTAAAGCCATCCCCAACGTATTTGGCGACAGGTTTCGCAAAACCCTTACCAATGATAGTCGATGAACTACTAGTTGTTGCTAACTAGAGTTTTGAACCGTTTTGGACTCTTTTTTATACGGTTTCGCCCATCACCTATCGACTTGTTAGCATTTGATTTACTTTCTATCTGGAATATTTTAGAGTACGTACAGTGCTCCTGTAGTGTGTTATTATTCATTTGTTAGTGAAAATTTATATATCATTCATAAGTATAAGGTTTTGGTTGAAGCATGGCATATTGTATGTTGAATCAGTGCAAATCATTTTATATCAACTTTATATGTCATCTCATCTGGGCAATATGGTTCTAGTAAATTGATGCTGCATTGGTGTAGCAATGCACAGGAATACCGTGAGGTCCCTAGTAGTAATGAGGGAAGTTTGGCTCCAACTATAAACTCAAGAAGTCCTCCCCGGATCTTCTATTGCACTGTGTAGATAAGATGTACCATCTTCATATCCTTCCTTACCACTTTAGATTGAGAGAATTGATGTTCCTATGGTTATTGCACGCAACTACTAGACCTCTGCGGTAGTCGGCTTAAAATAACAATCTCGGCAGCTACTGAAAAATACAAATTCATCTCACAAAAATAGATAAATCTCGGCAGCTACCGAAAAATCATCTTACTACTTAAGATCTAAAGAATTGATGTTCCTATGCGTTTTCTATTTTTGTGAAATGATTCTTCTATTTTTCATGTTCCATGCACATGAACAGTCTAGAATCTCAACTTAGTCAGTGACAATAATTCAAGGGGACCCAATTGGCTTCCCTATGTCTAGGCACTCCTTTTTATTTCCTGATATTATTTCTACTGTTTTAAGATTTCTCTTTTTTAATATGAATCAATAATCTAAGCGGGGAATCGAGTTGGTTCTATACGTCTATTTCTTATGCACAAGCAAAATTCTAAACCGTTAAAATTGTGTCTAATTCTTATGCACAAGCCAAATTATGGGGTTGCAGGGCTCTCCGGTGCGGATTGCCGCCATGTGAAGGCTCGCTGAGGACTGAGGAGCGTTCACTGGGTCGCGGCAAAGGTGTCCTGTATGATGTGGGTCACGGGCTTTCGGTATTATCTCAGATTGATTGATGTAACTATATAGTTAATTGTCCCAGTATTTGATTAGGTTAACTCTGTCAATCTTCTTATCATGGAGTTGATGGGACCAACATGTAATTGATATCTAATAGGAACAGGCCGTCTCCAATATTTTTGGCAACAGATTTTGCAAAACCCTTAGGAACGATAGTGATGATCAGCAATCCATCTATAATGAGAGTTAGGACCGATTCTGACATTTTTTACACCATTTTTCCCATCGCCTATCGATTGCTTCTCTTAATGTTAGCTTTTTTAGTTAACTACAAGAGTAGCATGAGTTTTGGAATTTTTGACAGCTTATCAAATGGAGTATTGGACTTAATGTCAACATCATTCGGTTTTTGACATCTAAATAATCAATTTTTTTAACGATTTTCATTGATAGAACTTTGACCATTTAAATAGATTTTTAATGGTTTCATTAATAGAACTTTGACAGAGAGTAAATATGTCACATAAGTACAATTTTGAAATTTTTTCTTTCACAAAAAAAGTTTAGGATTTTCGATGACAACTACCCAAAACAATAGACCAAACACCCGTTGAATTGTCATAGAGATGAAGGGACAAGAATCCAATCATCGTACTTTAGGGATGAGCAGTAAAGCCATCCTTAATGTTTCGAGCAAGAGGTTTTCCAAAACCATCGCCAAAAACAAGCAACAGTCTACGGATGAGAATTTGGGACCAGTTTTGACTTTTGGGTTTTTTTTTTTTCAAGTAGTGTTTGTTGGTTTGGACCGTTGAAAAAACTTCCTAATAAATTTTGAAGTTGACAAAACTATCCATAAAGTTCTTGTAAATCTAATAAATGTCTTGAAGTATTTTGATTCAGGGAATTACCCTTAGAAGAGAAGTATCAATCCTAACCTTGTCTAGATTGTGGAATCTACTTTAGACGAAATGGTTTAGACTTTATATTGAAGATAAAGATCTTCAGACTATGAGAATTACTTTTGTTCATATCTTGATAAAAATTCAAAATGAGACAAGTTCAAAACATGACCCCGATCCAAAACTTATTTAATAGTTAGTGATCTGGTTTGGATTTCACACTTAGAAAGATTTGATTCAATCATATTCGATTGGCAAATCAATCTTGAGACAAGTTTTTCTAAATGAAGAAGCTCTATGTATGAAAACCAAGACTTTGGTTGTATGGACGATTAGAATCAAGTAGAGATTTAGCTTCTCTCACTCAATGGCCACTCAAACTTCTTGGTAAATATTTGTCTGGTAGATAGATTGGACGATGATCCTTTGGAGACTATCCAATAACTAGTTTGGAAGTGGAGGAGTATAAAAGGAGACCAAGGTGCCATGGATCAAGAAAGAGACGAGACATAGAATTTGTAATTCCAAAGCCTAAGCGTACTCTAACTATGTACTTGTCTTTCGTAACCTTCAATTTTGTGATCATGAGAAAATTATAGAAAGAGTGATTGAGTGAGATAGTGTAACCTATTAAACAGAGTGTAACCATTCAATATTGTAATCTCTTATTGATCATTTAGTGGATTCTAGCTAGTAGGTGATCAATGTGGGAGTGTAGTATAAGCCTTGTGTGCAATTTCTCTTATCCCTAAACTCTTATTATTTATTGTCATAGTCTATTATACACTCACAAGGTGCTTCTGAAGTTCTTTCTATTGTGAAATTGTTTTTGAACTTTGTTCCTAAATTTGAATTTTGCACTCAAAATTCAGACTCAGATTTTGACACTTCCTATTCCACTTTAGATCATCAAGATTCTATAAAATCACCTATTCTCCCCCTCTAATGGATACTTGCCAACTACATCAATTGCTATCAGATCGAGGTGCTCGTTATTTTGAAGTGTTTTTACTTCTAAGCCAACATTCTTCTATGGCAAGCATTATAGCACTAGGTCTCATTAAAGGATAGAGCCACACTAGACCTCCATTTTTCGATGGAAAATACTATAGTGTTTGGAGGAACAAGATGAAAGTTTTCATCAAATCCAAAGATCCTTTGGAAAGAAATGTTGTTGAAAAAGGAGTCAATCCCAATACCTTGTTAGCATCAACTAGAGAAGGAGATGGCAAAGCACCAGATACCACTACCACTTTATCTCAGATAGAGATAGCTAAAAAAGAAGCTTCAAATGCAAAAGCTATATATTCTCTTTGCTATGTTTTATCACTTGCTAAGTATAACAGAATACCTTATTGTGAAACAACAAAAGAAGTATGTGATAGATTTCATGTCACCTATGCAAGAACGGACCAAGTGAAAGAAACAAGAATAAACATATTTCTTGGACAATACGAGTCCTTCAAGATAAAACCAGGAAAATCCATTGGTGAAATGTTAGTAGATTCACATATATTGTGAATGGACTAGCATATCAAGGAAATCTAGTCTCAGGGCCAATGAAAATGAACAAGTTGCTGTGAGGACTCTCAAGGGAAAAAAAACAATGTCAAAACTTCAATCCGAGAAACTCAAAGAATCATGCCTTTATCAGTCAACGAACTCATTGGGACTCTTCAATCTATGAAGTAGAATAATTCAATGAGGAGGATGACTCAAAAGGTAAAAAATCAATTACTTTAAAGTTTAGCATAGATTTTGATGATACAAATTAAGGATGATGAAGACAACAAAGAATTAGCTCTCCTAATAAAGAAATTAAGGAAACTGAATAAGAAATGGAGAAATTTCAATGGAAAGAAACAATTCAAGCAAACTGGACAGAAGAAGACATTCAATGAAGAAGGAACGGGTAAGCATTGGATCTGCATTGAATGGAGGAAGCATGGACATATAAAACCAAATTGTCCCCCCCCTTGAAGAGAAAGAAGTGAAAGTATGAGAAATTCAAGAAAACATTGAAGGTAGACACGTGGAGTTATGCTGAGTGTCAAGAAAGCAATGAGGAGTATGTAAATATTTACTTAATGGTGCAATTAGACTTAGATTCAGATTTAGACTCAATTTCAAATTCAGGTTTGGATATAGAGAGAGAATTTGAGGTAAGTTACCCCAAAATTCCTATTGAGGCATCAAATTATATTGATGAGCTTTGTTTAATTGGAAATATGATCTTAAGAGGATGTTCAAATTGAAAAAAGGAAAAATTTTTGCTGAGACAATAGGATCTTTCTCAGAAAGACAAAATTGTGTTTTTGCGAAAAGAGTTTCATCAAATCAAAGAAAATCGAATTTTCCTTGCAAAAGAAAATGATGCAATAAAAAAGGAATTTTCAGATATTATTACAAAAATTTTCCCAAGGTTAAAAAATGTTAGAATGTATCATTTCCATACGAGTTCCTTATTATAACAAGTCTAGACTTGGTTTCATTAAGGAAAGTGATCTTCCAATTGATTTTCCAAAAGTTAAAGAGAGACTTAAGCAAAGACCTCCAAAGCGTGATTACAAAAATTATTTTCAATCGAATTTTATAAAACATGTTGGCCTAAATGCCCTCAAAT
Organism: Corymbia calophylla; assembly: GCA_014182845.1. NCBI lineage: Eukaryota > Viridiplantae > Streptophyta > Magnoliopsida > Myrtales > Myrtaceae > Corymbia > Corymbia calophylla. Next base: position 43,687,862 of record CM024697.1, on the reverse strand, counting down.
GCTCAAAATGTTGATTCGGAACACTTTTGAGAATGAATGTTCAAAAGTCCGGAGACCAACTTGAAGAAACTAGATAACAACAGCTTATTCTACAACTCTCGAGGACCCAAGCAAATTTGGGTACCAAAGAAAAATAATAAATGGTACGTGGACAATATTTGTTCAACACACATGATAGGAGATTCAAGTATGTTCGTTAATCTTGAAAAACTTAATGAAAGAAGTGTGTCTTTTGGAGGAAACAACAAAAGAAATATTATAGGCAAAGGAAATGTCAAAATTGGAAGCCTCATCATCAAAGATGTCTCTTTGGTTAAAGGTCTCAATTACAACCTTATAAGCATAAGTCAATTATGCAATATAGGTTTCAAGATCAATTTCCAGAAGAACATATGTGCAGACATGGTAACATCTACCTTCTGGATGTAAAGTCTGACACTGCTCAATGCCTAGTCACTATCAAAGATGACATAGACTTATGGCATAGAAAGTTGGGGCATAGTAGTACAAAATAGATATCCAAGCTTTCTTTTGAAAAGCTTGTTCGAAGACTTCTTGATTTGAAATTCAAGAAATCCAAATTATGCACAGCTAGTACTCTAGGAAAGTAGGTAAGAAGTTCTTTTAAATTTATAAACCATGCTTCTACTAACCTGCATTGTAGCTTCCACACATGGATCTACTTGGACCACCTAGAGTTAAAGCATTAATGATAAGAAGTATCATTTAGTAATTGTTGATGACTATACCACTAACACATGGGACTCTTTCTTGCACACAAAAACAAGACCTTTTTTTATTTTTCAAAGTTTGACAAAATGGTCCATACAAAAAAGGATATATGTTGTTTCTAGCATCAAAATTTATGGGGGAGAATTTGAAAATCAAATATTTGTAGACTTTTGTGATGAAAATTTTTTCAACATATTTTTTCTTTTCCTTACACTCTATAACAAAATAGAGTTGTTGAAAGGCAAAAATCGTTCTTTACAAGAAATGGCCAAAACTCTTTTGATTAAAGCAAACTTTTTTTGGTGAATTATAAAAATTCTGATGTTGTAACAAACTTGCTAGTTTATCACACACACACACACATATATATATGCATATATATATTCGATAATAGACTATAGGGAAAATTCAAAATAATGGCCCAAAGTGGTCATCTCAGTTTCAAAGAAGGATATGTCCTCACCAGCTAGTCAATGGCATTTTTGTCCTTTACATTTTCTTATTCTCTTCCCTTTTTTTATTTTTTATTTTTTCCAAAACAAGTAAAAACTAAAAGAAAGACTAAAACTTATAACAAAACAATTTTTTTTTTTAAAAAGCCAAGGGAGGGTTGGGCCAGCCCTCCCACCTGTAACTATCGCCCCATCATCGATGGGGTGTTAGCCATGGTCGATGGGGTCGTCAAGCCTTGGCAAGGGCCATGGCCTCACCCAACCCTAGGAGAGGAGCTCTCTCCCAATTCTAGCGAAGGGTGCTCGCCTCTGGTCAATGGGGTCGTCAGCCATATGGTGACCCCACTAATTATGGCAAAGACCCCACCAATGATGGGGTAGGAGCCATAAGCAAGGGAGGGTTGTTACCCCCTACCCCCTTTATTTTTTTTCTTTTCTTCTTTTTTAAGTTTTAACCTTTTATTTTCTTTTTTGAGTTTTTTTTGGAAAGAAAAAACATAAAAAGGAAAAATGAAAGAAAATAAGAGAAAAATAAATGACGACAATGCCCTTAACTAGTTGGTGAGATCAAACTCTTCTTTAAAACTAACATGGTTATTTTTGAACCTTATGTAAAATAAAGTCCACTTCAAGTCCTTAATTAAGAAAATAAAGACACTTTAGGTTTCTATTTGAAACAATATTAAATTCATATCCTTATTTAAGAAATTCATAGCACTTTAAGTTCTTATTTAGAATTTTTTTAGTTGTGTTTAAAGCTGTGTCCTTCATATTGAAGGATGACTACGTCAACCCTTACTCTTATTGGTTTTGGGGTGTGACAATTTTATCATTTAACGTAGATCAAACCAATCAAATTATGTAAATTTAATGTCTCATTTATTTTTTTAATATTAAGTCAAATCCTTTGTTTTTTGCAACACTTTCTTTCCAAATCCATTCAAGGTCCAGGATACCATTCCGTGTACTCACTCATTCATTTTGCGATCCCATAGAAGTCCATCCGGGATATCAACTGTATCAACTTGTACAAAAAAATATTGGGTGCATATTATGAACTAGTGTGGTAAATAATAAGATCATAAACTTGTGACACGTGTCTTGAGTGGGCCCACACATCAGACTCCTCTCTCTCCTCTCCTCTCTCTCCTCCCTTTGTGCGCTCTCTCTTCTATCTCCTCCACAAGCTTTCTCTCTCCTCTCTCCTCTCTCTTCCCAGCACGCTCTCTCCCTCTTTGCCACCCCCCCTTCGATGGACGAACCACCGGATCGACAAACTTCACGACGACAGAGTTGAGGCAGAGGTGGAGGCCGCGTGGTGGCTCTTCGGACGAGCCACCGCATCCTCGTCCGACTAACAAACCACGAGCCACTGCGCAGCCTCCTCTCGACTGTGCCCTCTCTCTCTCTCCCTCCGTGTCACGACCGAGCTATCGTCCAACGAGCCACTGCGCAGCCTCCTCTTCCGCCTCAAAAGGTTGCCTTTGCCGTGACGAAGTTCATCAGTCGCGCGCGGTGGTTCATCGATCGGACGAGGGCTCGGTGCAGCGAAGAGAGAGAGAGAGAGTGGAGGGGAAGAGAGAGGAGAGCGTGTAGAGAAAGCTTGCAGAGGAGACAAAAGAGAGAGAGAGCGCGCAGGGGGAGGAGAGAGGAGAGGGAGGAGAGAAGAGTCCGATATGTGGGGCCCCTTTGGGACCCGTGTCTCAGCCTATGGTCTTTCTTATTTAGCACATCCAATATTTTCTCCACAGCTCATTCCTAGTTCAGATGAATTTCCGCGTGGAAAGCACCCGTCATGTGCGGCCACAAGAACATTCGGAGAAACACGGCCAAGAAGATTGTCCAAGTTGACTCCGTTGACCCTGAGCATTGGTACTCAGGGGAGGGGCTTGAATTGAAAAGTAATGTACGATCAAGGAATTTGATTAGACAAATCAGAAGTTGATGGACTTTATTGAAAGAAAGATACAAATTCAAAGACCAAAAGTGGGCTTCTGTTCAGCTTATAATGACTTAAAGAGATAAGACTCCAAGAAAATCTCAAGAACCAATGAAAGCCATCAGAACATGAGCTCTTCCTTCACCATCAATTTGTTGATCAGCATCTCTCACATCGGTGAAGCGGCGGCACCAATTTTCCTCGACAACTATTGCCCCGACACCAAACCATTCCTTCCTAATTCTACCTACCAGGAAAACCTCGACAATCTCCTCTCATCACTTTCCTCCGCTGCCGAGTCCGCCAGCTACAACATCAGCACCGGCGGCGGGTTCAGCAATGCCACCGCTGGCGAACACCCGCCGGACCAGACCTACGGGATCTTCCTCTGCCGTGGCGACATCGATGCCCCAACATGCAGCAACTGCACAGCCACTGCGGCCCAAGATATTGGCCGGCGATGCCCCGGCAAAAGAACCTCCATCATCTGGTACGACATATGCATGCTGAGGTACTCGAATCTGCCCATTTACTCGGTCATGCAACAATCCCGTGGCGATGCAGGGGAACGGTTGGAACATCACAGGGGACCCATCTCGGTTCTCTCGACTCCTGAATGAAACCATGGACGTTTTACTGCGGAGGGCCCCGAGCAGCGGATCGGGGAAGAAAGTGGCCGCCGCAGAGGCTGACCTGACGGGCTCGCAATGGCTGTACTCGCTTGCGGAGTGCACGCCCGACTTGACGGCGTCGGACTGCGGCACATGCCTTCGGTGGCTGTAGCAGCCCTCCCTCCGGAGACGGTAGGAGGAAAGCTGTTGACTCCGAGCTGCAACGTGAGATTTGAGGAGTACCTCTTTTACAACCCCGAGCGGGTAACTGTGGTGACGGTGGCGGCGCCGCCACCGGTCCGGCTTCCTCCTCTTCCTGCTCCGGTGACTGAACCTAAAGGTACCTAGTTTTGTTTTGTTTTTTTGTTTTCTTTATTTCCCACTCTTTCCAGCAATATTAGAAATTAAATAGCTGTTTTTTTCAAAAGAAACTGCCATCTTAAAGTCAAGTCATGAACGAGTGGATGCATACGTTTCCCGGAAGACACGGGCATAAGTGGACCACGATGGACTGGCTAGTGGATTCCACTTTGACTTGCAAGAGCCGTGTCTAAATTGGCTTTTGAACTCATTTTAAATTGAATGAATGGGCAATTAAAACTTATTTATAAATTGTTTTACAAAGTAATTTGTTGGACTCATATTTGATACTTAGATGTGATCTACTTATTTTGAATACTTGTGTCATATCATTTACCCCATAAATATTGTAAACTTTACTTGTAAATATACATTGTATAATTATATTCCAATTACGAGTCTAGTTACAATAAAATTCGCAAGTCTTTTTTTGTTGTGAACCGATTTTGTCCATCAGTCAAGCAAATTACCTTTGATTGCCCATCCATTTGATGCGTTCATATAGAACTTAGGAGGATATGCATCAGTCTTTTTATGCGGGGCCAAAGAAACACTTTTCTTCCTTGGAAAATATCTGCAAAACATACGAAAGCTATCACCACAACTGAAAGCATGGTGTCCTCCGTATGCAGGAAGAAACAATAAATCGACAGCGATGATAATCACTGCCATTGCTGTTCCAGTTGGCGTACTTATGGTGATTCTTTCTCTTGCTTGCTGTTTCGTTTGGAAGAAAGCGGCCAAGACCCATGACCTCATCCAAGAAGAAGCCGGTAATTGACTAAGTTCGTCATGAAAACATTGTGTCCGTGGCTTGGATAAGTTATATGCCTTCATTGAAATGACCAGTCTCATGCTCTTTCGTTGTGTAGGTGTGAACGAAATTACAAATGAGGAACCATTCCAATATGATTTAGCTACAATACAAGCTGCTACAAACAATTTTTCTCATCAAAACAAGTTAGGTGAAGGTGGATTCGGTGAAGTTTTCCAGGTATTATTAATTTTGATACATCAAGAACCGCTTATGTTTAGTTGGAAGACTCTTGTCAAAAGAAAAGGAACAACTGAAACAATCATTTCAGGGGAGGCTTCCTAATGGGCAAGATATAGCGGTGAAGAGGTTATTTCAGAGCTCAAGGCAAGGTGCTGAAGAATTTAAGAATGAAGTTAAGTTGGTTGCAAAGCTTCAACATCGAAACCTCGTGCGACTGCTCGGATGTTGTTTGGAGGGAGGAGAAAAGCTACTTCTTTTTGAATTTGTGCCTAATAAAAGTCTAGACTACTTTTTGTATGGTAAGTTTAGGTTGAGTATGCAACTGTCTTCTCTTATAATGTCGTCCTCTTGCTCATAATACGATGAAGTTGCATTTGAAAATAGGTATATAATCTTAGCAAGCTAGACCAATTACTAAATTGCAAGACAACTCTCTAATTGTGCAGATCCTGAGAAAATTATGCAATTGGATTGGTTAAAGCGTTATAACATAGCATGGGGAATAGCTCGAGGACTACACTATCTACATGAAGATTCCCGACTTCGGATTATTCATCGCGACCTGAAAGCAAGTAATATCTTGTTAGACAATGGCATGAACCCAAAGATTTCAGATTTTGGCACGGCCAGGATTTTTGGAGTTGATCAAACTCATGCAAGCACTAATAAAATTGTGGGGACTCTGTAAGTTTTAAATTCTCATTACATTGGCTTATCATTTGATCATGTCAAGAGATGTATTCTTGTTAAATGTGACTCCCTACATGGCAAAGATGCAAGCGCACTTAGATTGAATTGTTGTATCCTCTATTTTACTTACATGTGTGTTGCAATCAATGTGTTTCTTCATTTGCAGGGGTTACATGCCTCCGGAGTATGCAAGGAATGGGAAATTCTCCGTAAAATCCGACATCTATAGTTTCGGTGTCCTACTTCTAGAGATCATTACTGGGAAGAAGATTGATCATTTCTGCCAACTAGATGGGGGAGAAGATCTAGCTAGCCCTGTAAGTTGCCTGTACTATTGTCACTGACCAGTTTATGGATGCAAATGTCACACTGCACTCTCTGGTATTTCGACTGAGTCGGGCCAACTCCAGTACAGGAAGTACATGTACACTTTGTCCCCTCCAAACTAACATGACTTCAGTATTGTGACTTTGGTTAACATAACTTGTGTAATACTAATTGTATACTTCATCGAATTAATGCTACAATTTACCAAGGTTGTTTCCTTAATGGATTGTAAACAGGCATGGAGACACTGGAGAGACGGGACGCCATTGGAAGTTTTGGACCCGGCCATCCTAGACTCAAGTTCGAGAGATGAAGTGCTAAGATGCCTACACATCAGCTTACTTTGTGTACAGGAAGATACTGTTGATAGACCCACCACGGCGACAGTGCTTCGCATGCTCAGTAGCCGGCCCATCACTATGTTGCAGCCTCGACGTCCGGCCTTCTTCCCTCGAAGTACAGACCAATCCGTTAGTAGATCAATACAGCATTCGGTCAACGGAGTGACAATTACGGAATCATACCCTCGATGACACAAGTAGTTGTTTTATGTAAAAGCTTCACTGGCCTTGATATGCTTGGCCATCCGTGGATACCAGTAGTAAACAATAAGCAATTTCTACTTGTTTGGAGATCTTATGCATGACTTTTTATTGATTAACTCTGTGCTTTCATCTTTAAATCAGTTTGGAGACTGCCCTGCTGTTCTTATGTGAACGAAAAATGTTTTCACAATCCATGAAAATGTTTTGGTATAAATTGTTATTGACAATGAAAACATTTTCTACATATTTGTAGCGATAAAAGCAATAATTTTTGACTATAGAACGTTGTTTAAATTAGTTTTTTTTTTTTATTGATTAACTATGGTCATTTGATTATGAAGGCATGAAATTGACTGCTAGCTTTTCATATGAATGGGAAGCTCGGTCAGCTATTCGTCTTTCCGTGACGTGGCTTAACTATGAATTGTTTCATAATTCTAAATGATCACGATAAATTTATTATCGAAAACTTGTAAAAGTCAGAGTAGCTTCTTAACTTCCCTTCACTTTATTCTTTATGGTGAAGATTGTTTAAGTTCTAGAAAGTTTGTTGTTAGAGAATGGCGGTTATCGTTGCTCATAGGTCCGAGTATCACCAAAGCCTCGCAACATGGACAGAACAAAAGAGTGAAGTTCCACGTCGCAAATTATTGTAATGAAACATAGGATGCAATATTTGTCATTCCATGTCACTTTTATAGAATGAAATCTGTGCAGGACGAGGTTATTGTATGTACATAAGAGTGTCATGAGGAAAATTCTGTGTTTTTAATAATTAGTTAGAGCAATACGTGAGTTAAGAGTCCAAAAAAGATTCGCCTTACACATGACCGAGTGCAAGTAATAACGTAATTGTGCTACCCATTTTGACTTTAACTCACATCTTATATGACTTATGGGATTAGACACTATTTTATAGAACCTATTGCCCTTGTCAATGCTGAATTAAGTAGTCAGTAATATTTTTCACCACCTAGTGTGGTGATCCAATTGCAAAATGGCACAATATCTTTTCTGATATCGTAAGTTCGAGCTATGTTGTCAATCAACCTCTGATCAATTTGTACCTTGAATATTTGCAACATGGTTGAGGTTTTGGAGTTTGCAAAACTAGTGCCCCGACTTTATTCTGACAGTATATGCAATAAATATTTTTGGAATGTTGTCTATGTCTCAGTTCCTTTCTTTGCAATAAACGTTTGCCCATCGCCCGTTGACCAACCTTTTTTAATTATCTTCCAAAGAAAATATCACTCTTTGTATGCTCTTACCCTCACGACTAGATTCCCTTGCCAATTTGTAGCCAAAATAAAATGGAGACAACCTCCTTTGCTTCCCTCTTCGACTACCACAATTGTTGGCCCTTTTTATGTAATCTAGAGGAATTAATTCCTACAATCATGTTGGCTCAAATTTGTCGGAGAAAAGCATGGAAGATTTTTCTGATTGATTGATTGGACCTCTTTCTTTTTTAAGGGAGAAAAGCCAAAATCTCTTGCCCTTTTTTAATTTTTTAATTTCATATTCATGTTAAATAAGTGATCGGTTTCATTCGAACGGATAGAGAACTGATCACTTCTATGATATATCTTTTGTGAAATATCTTGGGTGTTCGCCAGGCACATGAACAACATAACATCATGCATGCTTATGAGCCGATGTCGTAACCATGCTCCGAGCACCTAGTACAATCATTATGAGAATGCCATTGCAAACCGTGTGATCATAGCAGTAAATTGAAAGCCATGTTAAGTACATAATAAATTACTAGGGCTTGTCCTAGTGACCACCCTTCTCACATGAGAAGGGGAAAATGAAGGATTTGAATCCCCACCTTCTAATGAGGTGTTGAGGTGAGAACAATTTAACTTTAGATGTGGATTTTAACTCTCACCCCCTACAAGGATGCAAGGCAAAAGTACGAGAGTGAAAGTTAAAGTAGAAGCAAAGTATGACTGATAAAAAAAGAGAGTATATAATAGTTATATCCAAATCCTGTGGTATTGATACGCAAATCTCTTAGAAGTCCGCATAAACAAAAATAGTAACCATCTGCCTCATTTTATTTGTCTTCGCTACATATTTGCTGGTGTCGTCAAGCATGCCTATCACAATTTGTTAGATCAGTGTGACTCACATTCACGAGAATAGTAGCAAAGTATTCTACTACAGATCAAGCAATATAACGAAAATTACAACAACACTTGAGTCACTCAAACATTCAGTATTTCTTAGCTCCAATTATATCCAATAACCTACATAATGTTTAGTCCAACAATTCCTTATGAAATAATTGATCGATCTCACGAAGTAACTACACACATTTTACTGCAAGAATATAATCAGTTTCAACACTTAAATTCTCGGTGTAATGCAACGAAGGAAAACCTCCACTACACATGAACAGATCGAAGAACCACTCCGCCACTTGTCATTAACAAACGCCCAAAAAGAAATACCACAATCCGTTCGGTGGAAACCCATGTTCAGAACCCGAATTCGGTCAATCCCCAAGTCCAAGTTGGACTTTTCCCTTTTGAATTTTTTGGTCGATTTGCTTCCTTTTTTTATTTTTAAATATTTGTATGGCCGACATGTTTGCACATTAATTTGATATTGTCACGAAAAGGGAGAGCGATCGAACAATAAAATAGACAGAATAAAGAAAATAAATTGGACACCAGATTTACATAATTTGATCATAGAGATCTACGTCCACAGGGAGAGCAGCGACAAATTCTACTATAGAACAAGCGATTCAATAGAGATTATACATTTGAGTCACTTAAATACTCTTAGTATTTCCCAAGCTCTAATTACACCCAATAACGCACGTAGTGTTTAGCCCCACAATTCTTCGCAAAGAAATTGACAAATCTTATCACAAGATTTCGTAGCTACAAATAATAAAAGAAAACTTCTTGGATGTAATTCACGAATAAGATTCGCCGCACGCACAACACAAAAATAGCCCACGCTTCTCAAGCACTCTTCCGGCGCTTCAAGACTTCGTATGAACAACAGCTGAATCTCCAACATGCGAATATGTATCTATATATTCAAGTTGACCGAATATTGCTCCAATTCGAGTCAACGTTGGACTTTCCAAATTTGACCGTGACTTCGACTTGCAATAGGAAAGTGGATTTCAGCATTTTCCTTCACCGACTTCAACGTAGAGATATATTTCCGAATATTTCAAACAAAGTCTAAAATTCTGACTTTCCTATTTTTGTCTTCTTTCTTCACCGAGTCGAACTTGTAGAAGGAAAAAATATACGTACTCGGTCTTGAGCTTTAACCTATCGAATTAATACCCAAATAAACTTGGTTAGGGTTCGTTTGTCCATTGGACTCAAACTCAAGACATATTATAACATATATCAAGACAAAATAGGATATTTGAATTTTCTGTGAACATTCAAACATCTGTAACTGATAATTCATTTCAGGTTAGATTATTTTTACGTGCTCAAATTTGAGACATATTTTAATACTCATTTTGTTTGATGAGCCCAATTTGACACGGGAATTCCCATAGCCATTGTGATCCGGTATAGCCGACAGGGCAGGATCACAAAGCTGTGGCGTAAATTAGTGGCACAGGTACCGAATGTCCATGGGAAGTCCATCTTGAACAAGAGCTAAATGCTAATTGGTGCCTGTTGGTAACTAACATAAAATCTTTGTGCAGTAATTTTTCGTTATGTTTTTTTTTTCCCAAACTGAACAAATTAGTTCACATCCCTAGCTCAATTGACATTGCAAGTATGTCCATAGGCATCGGGAAGTGACCATTCCTGCAACTTGTTCAATACAAATCACTTATATACATGTAAACGCATTATATAACATGAAATAATACACATTGATATGACATTGTCATTGTTGGGGGTGATCGGTTTTATAATGAATTGCTTCCAAAATCTTAGAACCAAGAATCAAACCAGTTATACTTGGAACTAGTCTAGAAACAAATCAGCTGGATTTTGTAAAATTTACATGGTTGATTTTATATATTATTTAGTTTAGCCTAGGACTAGTGAAGTCACGGGTTCCATTCTTCTCACTTGCATCTCCCCATATATATATTTTTTAAGTGAGGTGTATAAAAGGAAACTAGTGATTCTGACATAAATCGACAATCGAATGGGTTAAAGACTAATTATAGGGTTTGGAACTGGGTACTAGATATGTTCTTCATAATTACGAGAACCGGATTTGCTTATATGAACAACCAAATCTTCAGTGATTGCATTCATCATTTCTAGTGGCGAATTGATTCTCATGAAAATTGTCCAACAGCTACTTTGGAAACTAAAGGAATATATGACGGAAAAAATGAGATAGCTAGAAAACTTTGATGTTGTCACATTCTTATTGTGTTGTGAGCGTAAATATATTCACTTGTGTCCTATTGAGAGTATTCGTTACTGATTGTAACCCTCAATTTGAGAAGTGGACAAGTGTAGGCAATGCTTGTACAGTGAAAGCGGGATCTATTAGCTTTGGGTAGAAATTGCATATGCTCCATTGTAACTGTTCACACTTTTACTAGTGGATGCTAGCCTATTGATGGTTATTAATTTAGGAAAGTGGACATAGATTTGATCTAAGTCAACCAATATAAAGATTTGTGTGCATAGTTTGTCATCTCTTTTCTTATTTAATTATTTACCTTATAGAAGCAGTCTGTGCTTGATATTATCAATCTATTCTTGCATATATTATATTTTCCTCTCTAATATCCTAGTTTAAAATCTATTTCTAAATACAGACCAAAAAAAAAATCTATTTGTAAATACATAACAAACCTTCTTATGTCATAATACACTCTTTTCCTTTCTTTTCCCTCTCTAGCATTCAAACAACGTACTAACTCAATCGCTATATATGGTTTTAGTTCTTTTCTCTCAGAATTATTTAGATGCTTTCTTTTTTATTGAATTACTCCTACCAAAGTGAGATTATTCTCTCCAAAAAATACTCTTCCCTTTGTAGTAAAAGGCAAGATAAGCGAGTCGCATCAAGCGACGGATATAAATTATGGGACTTGCTATCAATAATTCGTGAAAACGAGAGAATCACATCGAAAATAAAGCCCGGGAACATACCCCACACGATGAAACCCTGGACAAGCAACTTCTCTACGCATGCAATAGTCACACCAATGCGCCATCTCGGAGTCAAGTCGACGGTTGGGAAATAAGACTCGCACTTGCATCCATATGATATGTTTGTCCTTGAGTAAGAGATGATGCTAGTAGTGGGATGTGACTGTTACCCGCACATCATAGCAACAATGGTAGAAATTTCCCGTTACGCCCTTTTTCTGACCCAAAGAATTTGAGGTAAGCTACCCATATTATTTTTTATTTCTTCAAAAATTGAGGGAAGAGAGCAGCATGAATGGTCTCACTAATTTGCTTCGTTCCCATTAGTGCTTATATCTCTTACCTACTTTCTTCAAAAAATAAGGGAAGAGAGCCACATGTTTTCCTTTTATTCTTTCCCTATTGACCAACCTTTTTAATTATCTTCCAAAGAGAATATCACTCTTTGTATGCTCTTTCCCTCGCAAATAGATTCCCTTGCCAATTTGTAGCCAAAATAAAATGGAGACAACCTCCTTTGCTTCCCTCTTCTATCACTGCCACAATTGTTGGCCCTTTTTATGTAATCTAGAGGAATTAATTCTTTCAATTATGTTGGCTCAAATTTATCAGAGAAAAGCATGGAAGATTTTCCTGATTGATTGATTGGACCTCTTTCTTTTTTAGGGAGAAAGGCCGAAATCTCTCACCTTTTTTTTTTTTTTTTTTATTTCATATTCATGTTAAATTAATGACAAGTTCCATTTGAACGAATAGAGAACCGATCACTTCTATGGTATATCTTTTGTGAAATATCTTGGGTGTTCGCTAGGCACATGGCAACATAACATCGTGCATGCTCACAAGCTGATGTCATAACCATGCTCCAAGCAACTAGTACAATCATAATCTATGAGAATGCCATTGCAAACAGCATGATCATATCAACAAATTGAAAGCCATGTTAAGTACATGATAAATTACTAGGGCTTGTCCTAGTGACCACCCTTCTCACATGGAAACGGAAAGATAGTGGATTCGAATCCCCACCTTCTAATGAGGTGTTAATTTAGCTTCAGATGTGGATTTCAATTTTCACACCCTGCAAAGACGCAAGGCAAAGTCTAAGAGTGAAAGTTAGAGTAGGAGCAAAGTATAACCAACTAAAAAAAAGTACATAATAGTTACATCCAAATCTCGTGGAATTGATATGCAAATCTCTTAGAAGTCCACATAAACAAAAATAGTAACCATCTGCCTCATTTTATTTGTCTTCGCTGCATATTTGCTACACCATGGTCTCATCAAGCATGCCTCTCACAATCTAGCAGATCAGTGTCACTTACATTCATGAGAATAGTAGCAAAGTATTTCACTATAGATTAAGCAATATAACGAGGATTACAACAAAACGTGAGTCGCTTAAATACTCAATGTTTCTCAACTCCAATTAGATCCAATAACCTACATAATGTTTAGTCTCACAATTCTTTACAAAAGAATCAAGCGATCGCACGAAGTAACTACACACGTTTTACTGCAAGAATCTAATCAGTTTCAACACTTAAATTCTCGGTGTAATTCAACGAAGAAAAACCGCCACTGCACATGAACAGAACGAAGAACCACTCCGCCACTTTTCATTAACAAACGCCCAAAAAGAAATACCACAATCCGTTCGGTGGAAACCCATGTTCAGAACCCGAATACGGTCAATCCCCAAGTCCGAGTTGGACTTTTACCTTTCGAATGTTTTGGTCGATTTGCTTCCTCCTTTTCTTTTATATATATTTGTTTGGCCAATATTTTTGCACATTAATTTGATATCAAGACAAAATAGGATATCTGGATTCCCTGCGCACATTTAAACATCCGTGACTGACAATTCATTTTAGGTTAGATTGTTTTTACGTACTCAAACTTGAGACAGCTTTTAAAATTCACTTTGTTTGACGAGCCCAATTTGACATAGGAATTCTCATAGCCATTGTGATCCGGTACAGTCGACGGGGCAGGATCACAAAGCTGCGGTGTAAATTAGTGGCACAGGTACCGATTGTCCACGGGAAGTCCATCTTGAACAAGAGTTAAATGCTAATTGCTGCCTGCTGGGTAACTAACATAAAAACTGAACAAATTAGTTCACATCCCTAGCTCAATTGGCATTGCAAGTATGTCCATAGGCATCGGGAAGTGACCATTCCTACAACTTGTTCAATACAAATCACTTATATACATGTAAACACATTATATAGCACAAAATAATACACATTGATATGACATCATCATTGTTGGGGATGATCGGTTTTAGGATGAATTGCTTCCAAAAACTTCGAACCAAAAATCGAACCAGTTATACTTGGAACTAGTCTAGAAACAAATTGGCTGGATTTTATAAAATTTACATGATTGATTTTATATATTATTTAGTTTAGCCTAGGACTAGTGAAGTCGCGGTTCCATTCTTCTCACTTGCATCTTCCCATATATATATATATATATATATTTTAAATGAGGTGTATAAAAGGTCCAACTAGTGATTCTGACATAAATCGACAATCGAGTAGGTTAAAGACTAATTATAGGGTTTGGAACTGAGTACTAGATATGTTCTTCATAATTACGAGAATCAGATTTGATTATATGGACAACCAAATCTTCAGTGATTGCGTTCATCATTTCTAGTGGCGAATTGATTATCATGAAAATTGTCCAACAGCTACTTTGGAAACTAAAGGAATATACGACGGAAAAAATGAGATAGCTAGAAAACTTTGATATTGTCACATTCTTATTGTGTTGTGAGCGTAAATATATTCACTTGTGTCCTATTGAGAGTATTTGTTATTGATTATTGTCATGCCCCGACTCTCGAGCTCGCGGCAACCCCATTTCCATGGTCAATTGAAAGCGACGTCCCAGGGCCCATCGACGACCATTCATTTTATCTTTGATTATGCGCAAGCGGAAGACGAACCATCCCCAGACAAATAAACAATCAAACAGGGATAGAGGGATGAACAGCAAGAACAACAACAACTACTCATTTATTCAAATTACTGGATTAACTAATGGAGGATCGTTTTCCGAATTACAAGCCCGACAAAAAGGGCCGATCCATCCTCTAAGCCAAACCAAAAAGAAACTAGGCTAATCCAATAAAACAAGAAGAACCCTCGGGTTCAGCACCATCATCACTCCAATCCATCGGACTCAAGCTCCGTCGGGTCGATCACTGGAGGAACGGGGGCAGGATCCTCCACTGCGGGTACGCCATTTTAGGGGCCTGAAAATGGTTAATCACGACGGGTTGAGATAAAATCTCAGTGAGTTCTTCCCCTAAGCCCCGGTTAGTATATCAACTCAACCTGGGGTATCTCTCCAGAACCACCTCTCACTCAACCCAACGACAGACGACAGACAACAGACAACCCGCAATCAAACAACCACCAGGGTCAACCAATAAACACTATTTGGTTCGCATGCAACCTTACCCGGTATGCCATACCCTGCACGTCAAATCTCATACAATGCAAGCAAGGCACATGGCTGTCAGATGATATAGTTCATCAATCACATGCGAATCGCGTCACAAGCGATCTCACCTGGCCATTGCCACACCCTGCACGACTGTCAACTCATGCGATCATCACGACATTAAGAGCATGCGAATAATCAGAGCATCTCACACAACTTTCTCATGTCTCACACTCACACATGCTCTGATTATTACGCCCCCTCCTGGGCCAACGGTACAACCTTATGGTTGGCGGTTCCTGGCTAAACCAGCTTCGTCCTCTTTACCTCGAGGCACGGCGACGTCAAGGGTCATCCCTTCCCTCTGACGGCATTCCAGAAGGAGCACATGACCCACCCACTACCGCAGTCCCGCAACTGACAGGAACATAGGACCCACCCACTACCGCAGTCCTGCAACATGTCCCCCGTCAGGCATCCGACCGAAGTCAGGCGACCAAACGGCCACGGCACAACCCCATAAGGATTGGCGGTCTTCCGACAACGCCGGGTTCCCTCTCTTAATGTCATCATGCAACACATCATCAAGCAATTCATTCTTGTCTTTGCTTTTGCTTGGTCGTGGATGCAACATCGCTCATGCGCTCATGCTCATGCGACATGCCATTTCGGATAACCCGCGCAATATGTCATGCGATCTCACTCGACAATTCCAAAAATCCAAATTCCAACCAACACTCGATCACGCATTTCATCAATATTCACCAGCATAATTAACAATCGGCACTCCAATTAATCACAACAATCAATAGCACATCAAATTCAGACAAAATTTAGCTTCTAGATGAACAGTGCCGTGAACAGTAATCGTGAACAGTGCTTGTGAACAATAATTGTGAACAGTGATTTTTTCGAAATTCAATTAATTAAAATATTTAATCCAGAAATTAAACAAAATATTAATTAAAACAATTAATCAATCAATTTAAGCAAATCATGCTTAATTAAACACATAAGCACAATTAATCCCAAAATAAGCACAATTAAGCTTAATAAGCAAAATTAAGCTAATCTAATCTTAATCATCTATCTAACCACCTATCTTAGAACTAATACAACTTAATTAAACCCCTTAAACCAAAATTAACACTAACTAACCAACCCTAAGCAAGTTTAGGCACTAAATAGAGATTAGGAGCTAAACTCACCTATTAAGCAGGCCGGCGACACGGACGCGGCGGCGGCGACGAACCCGACACCTGGGGACCTCTACCACGATGATCCAAGGCTGTCCCGGGCTGAACACAGCAGCAACAAACTCGGAATCCCTCTGCAACTCTGAAAAATTGATTGCACAGGAGAAAAGTGGCTGATCGGAGGAAAAAGGGCTGCCCAGAGCTTCGGCGAGCGGCGGGCCGGCAACCGGTGGCACCTAGGGGTCGAGGGGGAACCACTGGTGGCTGGTATGGGCGGTGATTTGGTCAGAAAGGAAGAAAAACAGGTGAAAATGCGGAACAAAGCTGCTGCAGGCGGAACAGTGACGGTCCAGCAACAGCCGGCTTCCGGAGTCCGTACGGATCGGTCGGAGCCTCCTTTCGACGATCGGCTGACGTCATATGAACGGATTTCGTCTTCTGAACGCAACGGCAGGTGGCACGGGCTGAGATTCACACGGGAAGGCCATGAACAACTCCATTTTCGGTGAAAGGTCAGAACTGAAAAATTGAAGGAAGGAAGGAAAACTAGGGAAGAGAGGGGCTGCGATTTTGGAGAAGATGAAGAGGAGAGAGAGAGTGAAGTGAAGCTGAAGATAGGCCTCAATTAAGGCCATTAATTGTTTGGCTCAAGTCCCCAAAACATGACATCATCTTCTCTCTCTTCCTTTTTGACTTTTCTTCAAAATATCCAAGGGCATTTTGGTCATTTCCACCTTGTACATTTCCCAATGTGCCCTTGGGCTGAAAATGAAGGGCGGCCCTAGGAAACGGGCTTGAAAATGAATAGGAAAGGGCTTGGGAATTTGTTGGGCTCGAAACGGCTCAAGGTTAGACAACGGGCTCGGAAGGGTAAAGGGTTGGTTTGGCCTAACGGGCTCACTTGCTTGCCTCGAGCCTTCCATGGTGGCTGTCCCACCTTGGGCGTGAGGCCCACACTGATCTTGCCCGGCCCACGTCCTCGTAGGCTTGTGTCCTCGGTCCAAAATCCCCTTTCTCAAAAACTCGAGTCGAGTCGTTTTCCCAAGTCAAGTTCTTTAGTCGCACGAGTTCTGTCCTCATTAGCCTTTCCCCTCAAGGTCAGTATGTCAGGAGTGATCAGTTCCGAGTGAGATCAACCAACAATGCATTGGGGAAATTCACATTCATTCATCCCTCAAAGGGCTCGAATTTCAGGATGTTACAATTGTAATCCTCAATTTGAGAAGTAGACAAGTGTAGGCAATGCTTGTACAGTGAAAGCGGGATCTATCAGCTTTGGGTAGAAATTGCATATGCTCCATTGTAACTATTCACACTTTTACTAGTGGATGCTAGCCTATTGATGGCTATTAGTCTAGGAAAGTGGAGATAGATTTTATCTAAGTCAACCAATATAAAGATTTGTGTGCATGGTTTGTCATCTCTTTTCTTATGTAATCATTTACCTTATAGAAGCAGTCTGTGCTTGATATTATCAATCTATTCTTGCATATATTATATTTTCCTCTCTAATATCCTAGTTTAAAATCTATTTCTAAATGCCGACCAAAAAAAAATATTTGTAAATACATAACAAACCTTCTTATGTCATAATACACTCTTTTCCTTTCTTTTCCCTCTCTAGCATTCAAACAACGTACTAACTCAATCACTATATATGGTTTTAGTTATTTTCTCTTAGAATTATTTAGATGCTTTCTTTTTTATTGAATTACTCCTACCAAAGTGAGATTATTCTCTCCAAGAAATACTCTTCCCTTTGTCGTAAAAGGCGAGATAAGCGAGTCGCATCAAGCGACGGATATAAATTATGGGACTTGCTATCAATAATTCGTGAAAATGAGAGAATCAAATTGAAAATAAAGCCTGGGAACATACCCCACACAATGAAACCCTAGACAAGCAACTTCTATACGCTTGCAATAGTCACACCAATGCGCCATCTCGAAGTCAAGTTGATGGTTGGGGAATAAGATTTGCACTTGATATTGCTAGTACCAACACCTAAAGGGGGGGTGAATAGGTGTAAATGAAATTTATGCACTAAAACAAATGGTATAAAGTCTAATAGTAACATAATCAGAATATCAGTATTGAACATAGTTTGAATGAGGTAGACTTAGTTGTATGCAATCAAAAATAAAAGAGTGAGGGACGAAAAGATTGCAAACAAAGTTATAGCAGTTCGGCTTTGGTCAAGCCTACGTCCATTCTCCCACGCAGTCAAACAATTGGCTGAATTTCACTATGTGACAAAAGTGATTTCACGTTTCTTGAGTGTAAGTACTCGATGAAGATGTCTCTCACTAAGTCACTCTTCTTGGCAATACACTTGGATCACTCGGTTTTTACACTTTCTCAAACAATTAGTAAAAAACATAATTAGACTTTGGAATGTTGTATTCTCTATCTGTCTTCTGGTCGTATCCTCTCCTTCTATACTCTCTGAGCCGAAACAGACCGTTGGCTATCACCTTGAGAGATTTGCCTTCCATTTCATTTTTGGACAGACTTCATAAGGAAAGGTTTCTTGATCATTGAAAACAGATTGAATCCCATTTGATTCTGATTGCCCATACAAACAGAATCTAGGTTTCCATAAGTATTCCATCCTTCTTTGGAAATTGTCTTGATGATTGATCTTGTTAATCAATTTGATTTACCAAAATCAATACGAGTAAGGTAAGTGAAATTTGTAGCTGTTGGTGATCTTGTCCTTGTTCTAGTCTTGAAAGTCCGTTCTAGTCCATGACAGAATGAGATTTTGCATCTTTTTACTTCTCCTTCTGTAAGGAGTAGACTTTGAAGAATATGTCAATGTATGATGCTTCTTCCACAGTTTGTATTTGAAGAATTGCTTGTGTAAATGCATAGAAAGATTTGTTAACATCAAAATTAGGAGTTTTCTCAACAGCACTTGCATCCATATGATATGTTTGTTCTTGAGTAAGAGATGATGCTAGTAGTGGGATGTGACTGCCACCCGCACATCATAGCAACAATGGTAGAAATTTCCCGTTACGTCCTTTTTCTGACCCAAAGAAATTAGTTAACACCCTTAACTCGATCAACGTTGCCAGTATTTCCATTGGCAACGGGAGGTGATTATCGGTCCAAGTTCTCCCACAATTACTTTGTACAAATCACTTTTGTAACAATTAAATGCGACATGTGATGCGATAGTCAAGGAAGTCGATGCGGAATAATCAACGTTAGCATCGCACTTGGGGATAAGAGGCAGACTACTATAAATTGGGGGATAAGAGTTGCGTTTGCATCCGAATGATATCTTTGCCCTTGAGTAAGTGATGATGCCAGTAGTACGATGTGACTGCTACCCTCACAACATAGCAACAATGGTAGCAATTCCTCGCCACGTCCTTTTCTGAGCCAAAGAAACTAGTTTACACCCTTGACTCAATCGCCGTTGCCAGTATTTCCATTGGCATCGGGAGGTGATTATCGGGCCACGTTCTCCCGCAATTATTTTGTACAAAGTCGATGCGGAATAATCAACGTTAAGACCGGAACCATTACTGCAAGTTCTGTTGGACAGCATTGGCAGCTAACCATCCAAATCTTGTGCGTGTGCATAGCCTGAGGTGACAATTGGTGCAAGTTCTGCCGCAATTAAGTTCGTACAAACCACCATGTGATGTGATAGTCAAGCAAGTTGATGCGAAATAATCAATGTTAGCATCGGGACCATTACTGCCCGTCATGTTAGACGGCATTGGCGGGTAACCACCCTATCTTGACTGTGTCTGCCAGGTGACAATCAATACAACGTGACAGAGTTGGCTTCCCCCAACTCTATGCCACTCCTTTCAATCCTGATAATTTTCCTTCTATTTCTAAGATTTTCTTTTCTAAATGACGAAAAAAATCAATTTTAATTATGTCAATCTCACGGTTTATTACTCTAAAAATTATTGAACTTATTAAAATGGATTTATAGTTAGTTCATTAAACAATATGTCGAGCTATTATTGACTTTAAATATGACTCAATTATGTCGAGGATCATCGAAAAATTAACTAATGTCTTAGTAAAATCAATGTAAACTAACTTCATTAAATCTAGCTACTTGGATTAAGTTTTTAAATTGTCGACATGTACTACTTCTCTCTCTAATCCCTTGAAAGTGTACTACACGAACAAGAACCATAAGCTCTGCAATATTTAGCCTGACAATCTTCCAGACTCTGCATCGAGCAAAACCATTCAAAGCACCGAAAACACCAAAACCATAACATGACTCGCTCATCATCCACTCTTTATTTCCTCATTTTTCTGACTGTTCTGATCCGAGCCTCCGCACATCATGCAGAATTCTGCAACTACACCAGAAACTTCACGTTGAACAGCGCCTATGGGAAGAACCGTGACACCATCATCAGCTCTCTCTCTGATAACGTGTCTTCACATGATGGGTTCTACACCACAAGCACGGGCCAGAACCAAGATACCATCTACGGTCTCGCTTTCTGCCGAGGCGATACGACGCTGAATCTCTGCGAGAACTGTGTGAGCTCTGCGTTCCATGATTTGATTGAGAGGTGTCCTGACCAGAAGGCGGCTTTCTCCTGGGGGACCGGAGGCGAGCCATGCTTTATCCGATACTCGGACACCCCAATATATGGCATACTGCAAACGCAACCTACCCTTATGATTGATAGCAATGACATCATCAGCATGAGCCCAGCAGTATGGTGGAACTTGACGTTAGGAGTAGTGGACGAAGCTGTGGACAGCCCTTCGAAGCTCAAGTTCGCAACGGGGCAGGCCAACTTGCCCGACAACCGTACGATCTACTCGTTGTTGCAGTGTAGTCCTGACTTGTTGGCAAACAATTGCAGGAGTTGCTTGCTCGAAGCCATTGACTATTATGATAAGTACGGCCGCGGAAAGCCAGACAGCGGTGTTTATAAGCCCAGCTGTATTTTCCGGTGGGATTTGTACCCGTTTGTGCAGCAGTCAAGCTTCAGTCCACCGGCACCTCTGGCTGCTCCGCCGGCTTCTGGTGGAAATTTCGGGAAAGGTACGTTGCGTTGAGGCTAACATTTTCTGTCAGGGGAAATAACAACTAATAAAATGATAATAACATTTGAGGGCAAGTTTTCGAAAAAGTCCTAAATTTATTGTATGGCCACCAATTCAATCTTGAACTTACCATTTTAATTAATGTAATCCTAAACCTTCTAAAGATTTTTCAACATAGTCCATCTAGCCAATTTAAGTTGAAGATTGTTAACATGGTGATTTAGTCAATGCATGCCATCCTACATCACATGACTGTCATCTGTTGTAGACGATCTTAGATGAAACGATGTAATTTTGAGTTTTTTTTTTTCAAATTTATTTTCTTTTTCCTTCTTTTTATTTTTTTCCTCTTATTTCCTTCTCTACAATGTTCATCTTCTTTCCTCCACCCAAAAAGGCCAGCGGTGGTGGCCAGAGCCTTGGCGATGGCCACAGGCAAGGGTCATGGCCCTTGCCCAAATTCGAGCAAGGGCCTGTAAGCCTTCGATAGCGAAAGGAAACTTCAATGGAGATCCAACACCTTGGCCAAGTGTGTACCCCTGAACCGAAAGCAATCGAGCGTGTGCGTCGCTTGCTTCTTGTCCCTCTTAAAGGTCACCGAATGCTCAGAATTTTCTTTGACTAAGCAAAGACAAAATCATCGCTTCATAGTCTGCTTGGTCATCTTCCTTTAACGTTTGTTTTTTTTCAGTTTCACAAGATCACCACTTGCCCAGATCGTGCCCCCTTAGAGATCTTCCAAATTCTGTCTTTTTTAATGAGCGTTTGGTGTGCGCACTTTCTTCTTCAACGCTATTGCTTTTCTTGGACGGTCAACCAATCTCCCACCTTTCCAACCGAATGCTCTGTGAACGCATGATGTGCCCCAGAGAACGTGTCTCTTGTGGCCATTGCCGAGGCCCCGGCGGAGGAAAGAATAGGGAAGAAAAAAGGAAAAAAAGAAGAAGAAAAAAAATGATAAAATAAACTCAAACCTGCATTGTTTCATTTAAAATTATCCACATCAGATATTGATTGTGCCACATAGGTGGTCGGTGCTAACTGGAGTGCTAAATCAGCAATTTCCAACAAAAATTGGCAAAATGGAATATATTGGAAATCATCAAAAAATTTAGGACTACAATGGCTAAATTAAAAAAATTTAGGATAGAATTGAAAATCATATAATAAGTTCAAGACATTTTGGACAATTTTCCTAGACAACTGGTAATTTGCAATATATGAAAAACAGTTGATAATTTCATAATAACGTCGATAAGATATCAATAAGTCACCAAAAGATCATGTGAATGGTATTTTCCTTTTACCCCAATAATTTTTTGATACTTACCAACTCTTTTAGAAATTTACTGGTACAAAAGAGAACTCCTTTCTTACACACAATAGTAGAATCGTCCTATGTTTATGTGCTAATGCAGGCAATATGTGCATTGCAAGGCCAAAAGAGTAAGAACCTTCATGGGCTTATGTGAGTAGAGTAACAGCTAATGGGTTTTGTTAAAAAAAAAAATGCCTTCTTGTTTTGGAAGTCATATCGATCCCTATTGGGTATCTGAGCATCCAGTCTTTTATGATTGCAATTAACTGATGGTTTTAGATATGCTGAGAAAGACTACTATCTGATCAGGTACCTTGGCTGCAACGATCGTTTCAGTCGCCATTTTTGTAATGCTTCTCTTCATCGGTTGTCATTGCCTTCGGAGGAGGCGAGCACAGAAGAAATACGAAGCGGCAGAAGATGAATGTGGTAAGACTGTCGTTTTTCAAAAGATTGAAGCTTTCAATTGAGAAACTCAAAAATTGTGTGAAAAACAAGTACAAGTGTAAACGACTTTGTTGTTCACTCATGAAGGTGTAACCGAGATCCCATCCTTAAAGTCCTTGCAATTCGATTGGGATACTTTACTTTCAGCTACGGACAACTTTTCTCAAGAAAACAAGCTTGGCAAAGGTGGATTCGGGGAGGTTTACCAGGTACATTAGTTATCGTTAACATCATAAAATACTTTCGGAAATCGCTTGATGCTTGGTTTGGAATTGAATCTGAAAAGATGATGATATCTAATCTCCTTGAACTTTATTTCGATTTAGTGGGGCACTTGAAATTTTTCCAAAGTGCTTTTTTCGCATAATAGAAAGCTCGTTACGGTGTGCTTTTATTGATGTATTTTCTCAATTAAATGACATTGTCTTTAAGCTATTATATGAATGTATGGTTTAATATTTAAATATTCTATCACTTCCTCTCACAAGGGTGAAAATATGTTAAGGAGACAAATAGGGATTTGAAAATATATTAGAGAGAATAGGGATTTGAAAAGATTTGAACTTAAGATCTTTGATAAAATGTGAGATTAGTGAGATTACAACCATTCAAAATCTTAAGTTATAGATAAATGTGTGATTTGATATTTAAATATTCTAATATCAACCATTATTGAACCAATTCCATGCCGTGAACCTTCAGATCACTTACATCGCAATGGACGTTAGATGAGCTATATCATCCTCTCTTTTTTCAAGAATTTCCATAATAAAAAAGTTTCTGAATTTCTCTCTCTAGCCATAAGAGTGACTCGTGGTCAATAACTACTTATGATCGTGAATAGTGTCCATGGCACTATTGTGTAGGTGTTATAATAATGTGAAAACGTGACCGCACAATTTTAAATCTTTGGGAACCCTAGCGAATTAAAATATAGTTAAAAGTAACACTGCATACCAGTAAAAACTTCAGAAAGTCATGATCCTAAAATCCAAAAAAGAAAGTGAAGAGTTCTCAAGATCTTGTCACCTTTCACAAATTTTTACAGGGTAGGCTTCCCAATGGACAAAATATAGCAGTGAAGAGGCTATCCCAAAGCTCAGGACAAGGTGGGGAAGAATTTAAGAACGAGATTGTGTTGGTGGCAAAGCTTCAACACCGGAATTTAGTGAGATTACTTGGATTTTGCTTGGAAGGAAGGGAAAAGCTACTCGTATATGAGTTTGTGCCTAACAAAAGTCTCGACTACTTCTTGTTCGGTTTGTTCTACTTCACTGGCTTTAAGTTAATGTTTGACATAGATGATTGAGCATATAATCATTTATTCGTTTACTCAACCATATGTGACAGTTTTAATCTAGCTCCTAGGCTTCCTAGATGATACTCTCATTTAAAATCACTACAGACCCCGAGAAAAGCAAACAGTTGGATTGGCCAACACGTTACAAGATAATATCGGGCATTGCTCGAGGAATGCTCTATCTTCATGAAGATTCTCGGCTCCGAGTCATTCACCGGGATTTAAAAGCTAGCAATATCTTGCTGGACAATGATATGAGCCCAAAGATTTCAGATTTTGGCATGGCGAGGATTTTCAAAGTCGATCAAAATAATGCAAGCACTGGAAGAATTGTAGGAACCTAGTAAGTCTTGCATTCTTCAAAGTTTACCAAAAGGTAGCTTTACGTTTAAAATTGATAATGGAATGAGTACAGATGAAAGGCATCTCAACATATATTTTTTTGGTGGTGGTTTTCAGTGGTTACATGTCCCCAGAATATGCTATGCATGGACAATTCTCTCAAAAGTCAGATGTTTACAGCTTTGGGGTCCTCCTCCTTGAGATCATTTGCGGCAAGAGGAATAACTACTACTACCACCATTCTGATGTACGTGAAGATCTCGCGAGCTATGTAAGTATTTTGTATGATTTAATCGTTCCTTGCACGCTCAATCAAACAATATTATCTGTGGTTCACTTGTGTCCAATTGAGCTGCTCTAGGCTTGGAAACGTTGGAGAGGCGATGCGCCTTTGGAAATATTGGATCCGGCATTGGGAGAATCTTATTCTACAAGCCAAGTGTTCAAATGCGTACATATCGGCTTCTTATGCGTTCAGGAAGATCCAGCTAATAGACCGACCATGGCGAACATAGTTCTTGCGCTGAGCGGCCAAATTCTTAGTCTACCAGAGTCACGAGAACCCGCCTTTTACCTCCAAACAGAACTGCCGAATAAAATCATAGGGAATGACCAGGGACATGATCAAATTACCAGTAGCTCTATGCCTTTGTCGATCGATGAACAGTCGGTCACTGGAGTCTACCCTCGATGAAGCACATGACCATCTATTCACGGCATGATTTCATCTGCTTCTCGAGCTAATTATGTGGAATCATGGATGCTATGTCCAGTGGTACTGTTTAGTTTTACATGAACTGTTTGCTGAGTGCGCTTGTATAGTCACCAATAAATTGGTAGTAATGCGATCGTTTCTTTCTCTCTGTACGAAAGAAGCCAACTATTTCTAGTCGGATTGACTTCCAAATTTTTACTTTCAATTAATCTCATCCAACGTCGACAAAGTGGGAGGAAGAAAAGAATAAGGGGCATTTTGAAAATAGCCATTACTGCCAAACTATAACACCTATTACGACTGTTACATTGGTGGAACCAAACATTGTAAATGGCAATTAACACGCAACGTAGATCCATAATGTAATAGTCATCACTGAACCTTATTAGTTTGGACGAAATGACTACGCCTCATATCTCATTTTGCAATCTTCAAGTCGACTCTAGGCCTCAATTCCATAACATTCCGAAATCAGCTTTTGTTCCAAACCGGTAGTACGTAGTAATCCGAATGGTCTCCTTGCAAGCCGCGTGGCCGTAACAGCCATAACTGAAGACGTTGTCATGGCTGTAGTAGTTATCCAGAATCCACTGTATTGATTCATAAATCTTGGAGAAATCTGTATACACAATAATAACAAACAACACATTCACTGTATTGGTTTTTATTGCATATTTGTTGCACCAGTCTCGTCGGGCATTCCTCTCATGCTCTAGCACGTATAATATAGCCCAACACTTGGATAATTATCAAAAAAGTCCTAAACATATATACAAATACCAGTTTAGTCTCAAACACTCTTTCAATTTAGTCAATTGAATCATAAACTCTTTAACAATTTGTCAATGTAATCATTTCAGTTAATTTTAATTGGAAATCGCTGACATATACGTTGATCGTTCTACGTGATACAATGAGGACCGTCGACACTTAGGGATAATCAGTTTTAGAGTGAGTCAAATCCCACTCTAAAACTTGGAACCGGATCAGGTTGGTAAAAAAAAATAATAATAACTAAAAAATTGGAAGAAATATTAAAATTATCTACCAGCTTGGAATGACAGATTTCTCCGGCAGCTTGTAGCCGTGAGAGTGACCGGACGACACGAGCTTACGTATGAAAAACGCCCCTCATATTCGACCACAGAATCTTTTTGGAGAACTGGGGCCAGGAAGATGGTCAAGTTGACTCCACTGACCTTTTCTTATGGTCGACCTTTATTTTCTTTGCAATATTTTTGCCGATACATATTCAGAGAATACGAGGTTGCAAACCAAGGTATCATGATGTAATCCACTTTGTCTTAATTCTCATGCATTCAGTGACACACGCCCCCACTACTGAATAAATTCAAATTAAAAAAACGTTAGAAAATTCTGGGATTGGCAAGAATGTATCTTCTTTATTCATTTAAGGAAGTATAGTAATGACCATGCACAAAGAGCAGTTTCTTCACACACAGAAGATTTATTCAGTAAATGAGTACGCCTCGTATCTCATTCTGCAGTCTTTGAGTTGTAGCTGAGCCCCGACTCCTGAGCATTGCGTAAGGAGCACGTCGTGAGCACGCTCCAAGCACCTATTGCAATCATAATCAGCAAGGGCGCCATTGCAAGCCGCATGACCATAGCACTGAAAGTTGAAAACCGTGTTATGTGCATAGTAGTTAAATCCAGATTCTGCGGTATGGATAAGTAAATCCCTCATAAGATCGCATAAACAGAAATAGTAATGATCGCCCTCTTGGTATTTCTCTCCGTTGCATATTTGCTGCACCACGGTCTCATCCGGCATGCCTCTCACAATCTGGCAGATGCAATGCAGACCGATAATGGCAGCCATGATTCTCTCAAGAGAAGCCATCTTCGTTTCTCTATCTGTTATCCAGTTTTCTTTGCTGTTGCACTAGACAATACGAAACACGTCCGTATGCTGGAATTCCCCAGGCCTTTTAAAATGCTCAGCTCGGTTGCAGCATTAATTGTTACGCCCTCCCTTTTCTTAGTGATGTCTACGATTACGTGTTTCACCTAATAATCATCGCTCGTCCCTTGCTTGATCGATGATTGCAATGCTTCGTTCTTGCTAGATTAGAATCTTGACACTGAAACTTATTCACTTAAAGTGCAGCCGAGGAATTCGTGATGCTTCTGTCGTATTCTAAGCTTTTTAGAATGCATGATTCTCTTGTTGTACCGATTACGATAAATTGCTATTTATCTCGTGTCCTTGTGCATACGTACGTTATTTTAACTTATACATACGCACGTAATTCGACTTTTCTTTATGACTACGCAACAACGAAAGGATCGTAATCGCTGGGAACTGCTCTGCAATGAAGTAATACTATCTCTTGAAGCGCGGGGTGGTATTCGAAACCAGCACACGTGTATTCAATCGTTGGATGCGAATCGCAGGGCAGCCAGCATATTAACATCGTGTCGTATTACAGAACGAAACAACTTAGTTCACATCGCTAACTCGAATGATGTTGCAAGTACTTCCATTGGTATCAGGAGGTGACCCATTCAGACAAGTTGTCCCGTTATTTTTCGTGCAAATCACTTATATACTCGTAAATGCATTACGTAACACAGCAGTAATGCGCGTTGATGCGACATAGTAATTGGAGCCGGTAATAACATCTGAACCACTAACTGCAGATTATTTTAAACGGCGGGTAAACTAACATAGCAATTATTTAGCGTTTCTTTCCTATCACAATGTTATTGTCGGTTTGGCGGAGAATTTAGTGGGGTTTTTTTTTCGACCCAGTGGGATCCAAAAGCATACTTAGAACCTGTTTGGTAATTATTTTATTTACGGGAATAATTTCTTATAAAAAATGATTCTTTTTTATTCTGTTCTCAATAATAATTTTTGAATATTTGAAGGCGTTTGATAAACTGTCCAAAATTTTTATTCATATGACAGAAATGCGTTTGATAGAACTCTTCAATTTTTTTTATTCTTTTAATTTTTTATTACTTTTATTGTAATTTTCTTATGTTTCTCTTTTTTTATTTCTTCATTTTCTTTTTCCCTTTTCTCCTCTTCTTCCTCCTTTAGTGGCCAATCACCACTGTTGGCGATGGCCGACAAGTGGTGGGGTGAGGTCCGGCGAGCTAGCATGGCCACCGGCAAGGCTTAGCCTCGCAAAGGCTAGGCCTTGCTAGGCTAAGGCGAGGCCGACCTCGTGCCACCTAGGGGAGGACGAGCCTTGCCAAGCTGGCTGGTCAAGCCTCACCTAGCCATCGACGAGGCTCATCCTCACCTAAATCTGCGTGGTTGAGCCTTGTCGGTGGCCAGGCGAGTCTCTAGCGAGCTCGTCAGATCTAACCCTGGCCTAGCAAGGCCCTAGTGAGCTCGCCGAACCTCACCTGGCTACTTGCCAGCGATGGCGGTAGTGGTCGGGGCGGTGATGGGGCGGTAGTAGGCTAGGAGGAGGAAGGAGAAGAAGAAAGGGAAAGAAAAAAATAGAAGAGAAGAAAATGGAAGATAGTGAAATTTGATTTTTGAAATTGTTTCTGGGAGCAAGAAGCAACTTTTTTTTATTCTTGATTCCATTCCAAATTTGTTTCTGAGAACAAAAAATTTACTAAACGGATTTTTTCCAAACTTATTCCTGAAAACGAAATAATAGAATCAATTATTTCTGATAGCGTTACCAAATAAACCCTTAACCTTTTATTCATTTAATGGGGTTTGATTTGATCTTTTACTTTTTGTTTTTTAAGCTTAATAAATAAAAATGTGATGTTTATGAGAATAACAAAAAAAATTTCAAATATATACCTCATGTCACGGGAACAAGTGGATCAAACACAATAATAAAGAGAAAAAAATCAGTTATCAAATTTACGTGATTCGATCAATACGAATTTTTGTATCGAAAAAACAACACGGAATTCCACTATATCAAATAATAAAAGATTATAATTATACTCAAGTCATTCAATAATTTGACAGCCTCGTTTTTTTTTTTTTTTTTTTTTTTTTTTGGTAAGGTAAGTTTATATAATTCAACCAACAATATACAGCAGACAAGAGGCGAGGCACCAACAGGCACTCATCTAGACAACAAGTCATTGGAGTGACAGGGTACCTCGGTCACAAATGAGAACTAAAGGTACAATAGGGGAAAGCCAAAATTAGGAAGGGGAGAACTAAATGACCTAGACTCAATCCAGATCCACGTCAAAAATACGGGGGTCAATTCCCCAACCCCGCTGCATCCTCCTATTCCTTGGGTTATCTTCCACTCTTTTGAAGGTCAAAGCCTTGTCTTTTACCGCCTTAGCCAGTTGCATCTTCAAGGATGGAGTGTATAGGTTCCGGCCTCGGAATATAACTTCGTTCCTGGTTTTCCAAATGATGTAACAGAGTGCGCCAAAGGAAAACCGAGCTATCACTTGGTGAAACCCTTTGCCAGAAATGGCATTTTTAACCCAGAGGAGGTTTTCAGCCCACACATTATTGATCCAAGGGATATTGCATTTAGCGGCCCAAAAGTTGGCAAGAGAATTGGGGACGCAGCATTCAAAAAACAGGTGGTTGACAGAGTCAGGCCTAGATTGACAAAAGGCACATACTGTGGAAGGAATTCTACCATAAAGCATGAGAAGTGCCTGCGTAGGAAGACGATTTTTGGATATGAGCCACATAAGAAATTGATGTCTAGGGGCGAAAGCCTTATCCCAGACGAATGAGGTCCAGGGGACCGGGTTAGAATTCCTATAGAAACAATCTCACACTATGTTTTTCCCTTAGAATTCCTATAGAAACAATCACCTGTTCTCACGGATAAATGCGAAAAATAGTACCACGGAACTTTTACGGCTACAAACACTAGCGATGGCCAAAAAAAATTGTGCACCAATTCTTTTTTCTTTATCACCTGCTCTCAATTCTTCTTCTTTTTCTTTATCATTCTCAATGGTGCATCTCAAGAAAATAAATCCATCCTCGTTGCTCGACGATGTTTACCCAAGTGCATTATTCTCATTTAAGTAAGTACCATGGTGGTTGTTTTATAGCATCTTTGATGCATTACCAAGTCAAGTTTTCTTCTTCTTCTTTTTCCACGGAGATATTTTTCAACATTGCGAAGACGCATCTTCGCATAGTATCTTTTGTCAGAGATACATCTGCAAGTGATTTTGATGATGTCCAAACTATCCTCAATATAATATTTACTATGGAATGTGCAAATGTTCATATCAAAGGATTGCGTAATATTCATGGTGTGGTCTAATGGACAGTAGTATGTAATAAGTCTAGAAACGGTTTTTCTATAAATAGTACCAATGGACCTCAAGATCAACTAATGACGATGTTTATGTCGTAGCTACAAACATTGGGTCGTAGGTGTTGTAGCAGGCACATTTAATGATATTCGTTGGGTTAGCAAACTAGCCGTTGTGGCTGAGGATTTGCACAATAGCATAATCCAAATAAAAGCAGTAATCGAGAAGCTAGGTCGTCTGATAAGTTTGTCAAAGACAACAACAAAGAGATAGCAGTAGAGTCTATTTTTAAGTAGACTACAAATGTTCAAGAAAAAAAGATTGTATGGGTAATTGTATCTCTAGATAGCAACTCAATATTAACTCTAATAGCTCTTTATTTCTCCAATCCACCTCCAATGGATAGATTGAAGATTTATAAAATGGAATGCCTCATAAGCCAAATGTTAGAGAAAGCAATTACTAAGATTTAATAATTTGCTTCTAGGTGTGTTCTAAACGATATGCTCCATTTCCAATTGTTTCACTGAGTATTGTATTCATATTGTCTAACTAATTATGTTAAAGATTAAGTATACAAGAGTAAGGGTAGGAGATGAAACTTACTAGTGTGATCAATCTTGTGAACAGATTGGTGCTTGCCGATTGTAACTTTCTCAACAGATTATTAGTGCAATCCAGCCCAACTAATGACTACTAGTTTGAAGAGTGGGCATGGGCTTAGAATAAAGCCAAACCACTATATGTCACGCCTCGACTCTCGAGCTCACGGCAACCCCATTTCCATGGCCAATTGAAAGCGACATCCCAAGACCTATCAACGACCATTCATTTTATCTTTCGTTAAGTGCAAGCAGAAGACGAACCATCCCCAGACAAATAAGAACTTTAGCACAGGGGTATAGCACTCACTAGTTCAAAGTGCATAATGCTCGATCTAACCTTTCCTTAACTAAATTATCCCCGTCTCTATGGTTTGTCCAGGTGAAGGCGCAACCTTTGCTTTCTAGATCCATCAGGGAGTAATCATCGACAAAGCTCCTGAATGCCATAATCCTGGACCGCTCAATCTGTCTTTTTCCAACTTTTTCCCAATGGTACAACACCTCATTGAAGTCGCCAATGCATAACCAGAGAATATCCGACAAACCATGTCTCTCCCGAAGGAGATTCCATAAGGTAAGTTGCTAATTTAAACAGGTTGACGCATGTAGAAAGGAGATTGTCATAGATACCCCCTATCCCTATCCTTGCATGCAACCTCAAGGAGCTCATTGCTAGCATAATCCACATTAATATGTATATCCTCATCCCATAATAAAGCTAGGCCGCCCGCTATCCCCACCGGATTCACAATATAAGAGTTAGATAAAGTTAACCTCCTTTTGATTCGATCCACCACCCTCTCGTTATTCTTAGTTTCCATAAGAAAAACTAAGTTAGGTCTCTCATGAGCCATCAAGGCTCTAAGATGTTGGACTATCAAGGGAGAGCCTAGACCTTGACAGTTCCAACTTAGTATCTTCATGGTTGTTTTGGTGGCTTATTAGGGCCAGCCACCAAAGCCCCTGCCATCACCCTTTCGCATACTTGAATTGGGGTGTCCATAAGTTTATCCACATCCACAAGACATGCTAGAGAGTCTCATTTTTCATATGGAGCAAACCATTTCAATTTTTTAACAGCTTGTCTTTTGAAATGGGACTTTTCGGATTTAAGTTGTCTAACCCCCTCATCCTGCTGTATTCTCTTCCCCTTGTTCAAAGAAATGTTGTCCACCATCATCACATTGGCAGGATCTGTCTTGATTGGTGGGTTATACAGCACTAAAGCCTGATTATGCTCCATTTGGGTTTGGCAACTTGAGGTATCCCCAATAGGTGGAGTAGGAGCATCTGGTCTCATGTCTTCCATTTCCAAGGTAACATCAAGTTCTCCATAAAATGTCTACCAGCATGGACTAGGTTCTTTAACTTCTGCTTTCAGCCATGAGCCATATTTCCCTGCCTTATCTTGTGGTAAACCCGACTCTTCGTAAGGTATTTTGGGACAATAATTAGCATAATGTCCCGTATAACCACATGAGTAACAGAAATGTGGAAGTCTCTCATACTTAAAGTCAATCCATCACTTTTTGTCTCCAACCTATATGATAGTTCCTGTTTTCAACGGGTTCAGTAAATTTAGTTTAACTTGTGCCTTCCCGGTCTTACGAGAGCTATTGTTCCTTGCCTCAATTCTAACTACCTCCACAACTCCCAGTTTGCCAGCAATCATTCTAATTGAATCCTCTATTGCAGCTGCTCGTGGTAATCCAACCATGTGCACCCAGAAGGAGCAGTGCATAAAGTCATAACAATGTTCAGGAATGTGCGGGTCGCCCTCATATAGGACCAACAGGTTACTGGCGAATAACCAAGGACCTGTTTGCAGTATTCTTTGCCGTTCTTCCGTCTTAAATATGAACACGTAATACCCAAGTTCAATCACTTCACATTTGACCTCATCTAGTTTCCAGGATCTCTTCATAGTGCTGTAGAATGCCTGAAAATTGACATTGGGCTTTGAAAGTAACTTACCATACAGTATAAATTCATTTTCCGGTGGTTGACTCTCAGGTGATGCATCAGTGAGAACCGTAACTTCGTCGTCGGCCCACAGGTCTCCCATTTTCTTACAAAGGGCCAACAATCGGAGCTGGTTCACTTGGGCACTCTCCATTAGGGATCCCCGAGCTTGATTTGTTGGAGCGAAGGGAGCTCGAAGCAAAGGAGGTGGAACCCAGAAGCCTACCTCGTTGGGTGTGGAAGACCAGTGTTCCAAGACAGATTGTTGTTCGATTGAAGGGGTCACCTGAGGGATAGAGAGAATCTCATTCAAGGTGAGAGAACTTCGCCTTTGGCCTAGCTTGATAAGTGCTAACCTACATAATGTTTAATCCCACAATTCCTTACGAAATAATCTATCAATCTCATGAAGTAACTGCACACGTTTTACTGCAGGAATATCATCAGTGTCAATACTTAAATTCTCGGTGTAATTCAACGAAGAAAAACCTCCACTGCACATGAACAGAGCGAAGAACCACTCCGACACTTTTAATTAACAACCGCCCGAAAAGAAATATCACAATCCGTTCGGTCGAAACCCATGTTCAAAACCCGAATTCGGTCAATCCCCAAGTCCGAGTTGGACTTTTCCCTTTTGAATTTCTTGGCCGATTTGCTTCCTTTTATATATATATTTGTTTGGCCAACATTTTTGCACATTAATTTGATATCAAGACAAGATAGGATATCTGGATTCCCTGGGCACATTCAAACATCCGTAACTGACAATTCATTTCAGGTTAGATTGTTTTTACGTAATCAAAGACATATTTTAATACTCACTTTGTTTGACGAGTCCAATTTAACATGGGAATTCCCATAGCCATCGTGATCCGGTACGGCCGACGGGGCAGGATCACAAAGCTGCGGTGAAAATTAGTGGCACAGGTACCGAATGTCCACGGGAAGTGCATCTTGAACAAGAGTTAAATGCTAATTGCTGCCTGCTGGGTAACTAACATAAAAACTTTGTGTAGTAATTTTTCGTTGTGTTTTTTTTCCAAACTGAACAAATTAGTTCACATCCCTAGCTCAATTGACATTGCAAGTATGTCCATAGACATCGGGAAGTGACCATTCCTACAACTTGTTCAATACAAATCACTTATATACACGTAAACGCATTATATAACACAAAATAATACACATTGATATGACATCATCATTGTTGGGGTGATCGGTTTTAGTACGAATTGCTTCCAAAAACTTAGAACCAAAAATCGAACCAGTTATACTTGGAACTAGTCTAGAAACAAATCGGCTGGATTTTGTAAAATTTACATGATTGATTTTATATATTATTTAGTTTAGCCTAGGACTAGTGAAGTCGCGGGTTCCATTCTTCTCACTTGCATCTCCCCATATATATATATTTTGAATGAGGTGTATAAAAGGACGAACGGGTGATTTTGACATAAACCGACAATCGAACATGTTAAAGACTAATTATAGGGTTTGGAATTGAGTACTAGATATGTTCTTCATAATTACGAGAACCAAATTTGATTATATGGACAACCAAATCTTCAGTGATTGCGTTCATCATTTCTAGCGGTGAATTGATTCTCATGAAAATTGTCCAACAGCTACTTTGGAAACTAAAGGAATATACAACCGAAAAAATGAGATAGCTAGAAAACTTTGATATTGTCACATTCTTATTGTGTTGTGAGCGTAAATATTATTCACTTGTGTCCTATTGAGAGTATTTGTCACTGATTGTAATCCTCAATTTGAGAAGTGGACAAGTGTAAGCAATGCTTGTACAGTGAATGCGGGATCTATCAACTTTGAGTAGAAATCGCACATGCCCCATTGTAACTGCTCACACTTTTACTAGTGGATTCTAGCCTATTGATAGCTATTAGTCTAGGAAAGTGGACATAGATTTGATCTAAGTCAACCAATATAAAGATTTGTGTGCATGGTTTGTCATCTCTTTTCTTATTTAATTATTTACCTTATAGAAGCAATATGTGCTTTATATTATCAATCTATTCCTGCATATATTATTTTTTCCTCTCTAATACCCTAGTTTAACATCTATTTCTAAATACCGACCAAAAAAAAATCTATTTCTAAATACATAACAAAGCTTCTTATGTCATAATACACTCTTTTCCTTTATTTTCCCTCTCTAGCATTCAAACAACGTACTAACTCAATCGCTATATATGGTTTTAGTTCTTTTCTCTCAGAATTATTTAGATGCTTTCTTTTTTATCGAATTACTGTTGACACCTAAATTTTGACCTAACGTGTGGCTATATTTGTAGGCTGACTCACAAGAAGGATACCTTTGGTTGATGCTTTTTATGGAAAATATGTTTAGCCTAATAAGGGACCATGAACCTTGCCCATAATATGAGGAAGGGGATAGATAAATTGCACACATGAGGATAGAAAATTCGGAAGGAAATCAATGGGATACTAGGGGGTTGCAATTTTCACAAAGAATCTTCGGAGGAATTCATGGGATAAGATGGATGAAATGGAGGGAAGAAAACGAAAACATTTGTGGCAAGTGTGGGCTGTGGAGACTTACAAAAGGAAGCTAATGAGCTGGAAAATAAGAGGGGATTAATCTAATTGGCTATGCAAGGAAGGTGGGAATCCTGGTCAGCCATTCTTGTTCTGATGGATATTCAGATTTTGGTAAATGAGGATCCAAATTTCCAATTAAGAATCAAAAGCCAAAAAATCAGGTGAACATAAAGGCAAGAAATTTGACAAAGGAAGGAATCAAGACGTTCGGGTCTGAATGGCTTACATGAAATAGGAAAGATTGAGCTGGCCACAAAATCGGGTACCAATTTGTAGACCATGAATTAAGGCAATGAGAAAAGGAAACTCAGAAAATTGCCCGTAGAAAGAAATGCTTGGGGCCATTGTAAAAGGAGGGGAGAAGAGCATGAAAGGATCATCAATTTTCTCATCACCATATGAAGCTCTCTCATGATTTCACAATGTTGTGGTGCCTTGCATACATCACAACGCAGTCCTTTTCTTGAGTCCTCAATCTTCAAACGAGTCTCCAATAGTGGCTACAAAAGCTCTGCCCTCATTGAAGACCTACATCGTTGATCATTGCTGCTGTTCACTACTGATTTGCTGCTGATTTGCTGCTGGTCGCTATTGTTTTGCCGACATTTGTTGCTGCTCTTGTGCGTCATTGTTGCTACGTTGCTACTACATCCCTTTAGTTGCTTCCTATAATATTGTGCTTCCGGTTTGTGCCAATCTCTCTTAGTTTACTCAAACTAAGAAACCTTGTGATAATGATAATATCATTTTTTTAAATATGTTCAGGTTCATATTTTTTTCATGATCATGATCGTTGAATGTTATTTTATTGTTTGCTCAATTGCTTGGTCATATTTTACACGTTAATGGTGTAGTATTACAAAATCTAGCAAAGGTTGTATGCAAAACATTTTTTTTTTAAATAAGGAGAAAAGGTACAAGTCCCCGAACTCACGATTTTTGGTTCGCAGAAGTAAAATGTACTCCCACATTTTACTTGGGTGTCTAATCGACCCAAAACCGGTTAGTGGCGGCTCCAATAGGTAAGATAAATATCATTGTTGAATCGAGTACTAAGTTGCGATTAGTAGGACTTGGGAGAGTCTGTGCTAAGCACTGCGTTTAGTAATCCATTAACCTCCTTCAAGAGGGTCGCGACAGCTTGGCGACTCCACTGGGGAATTGAATTAAAATTCGTAGAGGACTTAAGGCCTGAATTTCTCTTGTAAAAAATGTTTTTGCTTTTCATGCGTGGTGACCACGTATGCCACTAATTTTAGGTGTTAAATGGTTTTGCAGCTGACAGTTATATAGGGTGGAGCATATGTTAACCCTTATTTTTCAGGGAGGTGTTGTGGATAAATGATTTAATTTATTGTTGAAGCAGTGTATGCATCATATAAATTGTTGTGCTTGTTTTAAATGTTTTAGCACTACACCTTTACACATACGTCTCGTGACTGAACCTGGGTCACATGCTAGGAAAATAATTAGGATGGTGTTAAGAGGATCTGGCAACGCCTGCAGACACGCAGGGGGGCCACCCTCTTTAACCCCGCTTATTTTAGGTGTTGGGAGTGTTCATCTTTACTTCCAAACACGCGATAGTAGAGACAACCTTTCGACTAAGTCGGTATCAAGAGGACTTGATTTAGCCAGTAGACACGTCTGGCTAATCAGTATATCCTCTTGAACTATAGTATCAAGCTTTTTAGTACATCCCACCTTTAGGCATCAAACCTCACATGTACATGTGCATGTTTTTGTGTCTTCCTAAACTCCGCTATCGTTATTCTATCCTCTTTGTCCTTATTACATCGTGTTGTCCAATCATTCTGTTTTGATAAATTATATGCTTTCATGATCAAGTATAATTATTTTCAAAATGATGGGGCATTGTTTTGATCAATAAGGAATACCTCTTCAAAGATACTTTCTTTTCTAATGAAATCCTAGCAAAAAAAAAATTATATCCTCGAAGATAAGTGGGTTGCTTTGTTTTCACTCCTAGAGATAGTCTCATTGAAGACCCCAAGTCCCTTTTTCTTTATCTTTGCACTTATTTTCGTCAATGCACTAAAAAACTCGGTTTGCTAAATCACCTTTTAAACTTGTCTTTGAGGAAATGGTGATATCAGTTCCAATTTAAGCTCAGTGTGCCCCAAAAGAACTCATCGCTTTTTTTATCAGTATTTGCAAAGGTTAATGTGGGGCAAAACCATCTTGATTATTCGATCCTGCAAGATGTGGAATAATGGCGTAGGAATGAGAACACACCTTCAAAAAGAAAAAAAGGTGGCATCTGTGGTTCCTCAAACACATGTTTTTGTGTTTGAGACGGGTTAACAAACCAACATTACATGAAGGAGGACCAAATCAATGCAAATATGTCCTCAAAGAAAAGGTGATACTTGTTCCAATTTAAGCTTGACTTGTTATGAGAGTAAGCCGTTTCTTTTTTGTTTTTCTCTTTTACAGAACTTACAAAAGTAGAGGAAATTAAGGTGGAGGCAAATCCCAAATGTATAAAAGGAAAAGCGACCTAGCTGAAAATGAAGCCTTCTTCAAAGAAAAAGGGAGCATCCATCAAAGTCAAATCAACCCGCTCATGAATCAACTTAGATCATTCATTCTTGTAGGTGACAATCATGGAAAAACGACCATGCCCACCTCAAAAAGCAAAAGGAGTGTACGTTCCTAATTTTAACACTTCTCGATTTCATATTTGACACTGTTCTCTCCTTTCAAACAGATCACAAAAGGAAATCAAGATTTTTGTGGATAAGGAGATACAAGGGAACGAAAATGCAAGAGAAGCATCCAACCTTGAAAAGAAAAAAGAAGAGTGCATCTTGTTCCTAAACCTAACTCAATTTGTTATGAAAATGACAATTTTTTTTGGATGACAAACCGAGGGACACATCAGATTTCGATAGCAACAACGAATTGACTAATCAAGAAAATGCCCTAGTTTCAACTGAAATGGAAGACCAAATTTTCCTCAATCTTAGCTTGCATTTACTCTTGTATAATATCTCTTGAGTGCCATTTCCCTTTAAATAGGGACAAGCTACCATGAGGAGATGTAAAGGAACTAAGATAAAAAAATTCACCCAATTTTCGGAGAAAATGGTGTATATCATGCGTGAACATAACTTGATTAATGACGCTATTTTCATTTACAGGTGACAAGCTTAGGGGCATGGATGGTCAAGGTGCCCCAAATTCTGCAGGGGCAGAGAAATGAGTTGAATTGGTGAATAATCGAAGATTCAATGCAGAAAACCTCTATGAGCTCATCCTCCAAGAAGGCAAGAAACGACACCTAATGGCTCTAGTCATAAGATCTGACACTCTGTCTTTTGCAAGAATAGTGTCCAAGTCCTCTTATACTTGCTTGTGCTAATATTGCAATGTTTATCATGCTAAAAGTTGATGAATCCTTACACTGCTTGTATTCTTTGAAGTGAGAATTTTGCATGACAATTTTGCCTATTCAAATCACCAATTTCATTTGAAGCTTTTTTAGTCAGACGATTCAATGAATGATGTGTGATGCTAAGAATGCCAAATGAGAAGTGTCGGGATGATGAAAGGCAATCCCTATCATACACACGGTCCCTTATAACTGAGGTGAGTATAAAAAAATTCCATGTTCTCGAGGTAAAGAGTTTTCTTGCAAAAGGTACATAAACTGAAATGATGAGGGGCATCTCATTTCTCTTCCTTGTACAGTACATGTAACCATTGTTTAACCCCTTTGAGCTTGAATGTTAGAAGAAATTCTTTCAAAATAGCCCTGTCAAGAACCACCCCCACATTGGGGCAAACTGAAGGTAAGGGTCCTATTACAAGGTGGAAAAATGGATAGAACTTTCTTGCCTTCACTAGTATCAATCTTCAAGTGTCTTTAATGCAAATGAACTCAAATGTGAATTTAAGTGCCTTTAAATGATGAAGAGCATTCATTTCTCTATCATACACACTTTTATCCCTTGCATAACCCAATTGAGCCTGTAAATATTTCTAAAAAAACCTAGTTGGTGATCATCCCCACACTGGGGCAAGATAAATGAGTTACCACGTTGAGACAGTGTGGTTTAGAGCGTAGATTGAAGAGGTAGACCCAAGAGTTCAAACGAACTGAATTGTCCAAGAGTTGATGGCGCCATAAAAGCCAAAGTTTTTCTA
Organism: Corymbia calophylla; assembly: GCA_014182845.1. Classification (NCBI taxonomy): domain Eukaryota; kingdom Viridiplantae; phylum Streptophyta; class Magnoliopsida; order Myrtales; family Myrtaceae; genus Corymbia; species Corymbia calophylla. The sequence continues at coordinate 43,647,708 of CM024697.1, read as the reverse complement.
GTCCATTGGGACACTGCAAGAAATGTATCGAAAAAGGGGAAAAAATGAAAAAAAAAAAAAAAGAAGGAAAAAAGGGGGTGAGAGAAAAACTATTGAAGCCCAATTTTTGAGGTTGAAGGCCAAGTTTCTGAAAATCATCCTCTAATGGAAAGGCAATGTTGGACTATCATGGTGTCTACACAAGAAGATAACCCCAAATGAAGGAGAAGACTGGTAATGATGCCAAGATGATCGCCTACTTAAAATCTCTTCAGTGAAAAATCTTTGAGCCTAACAAATCCTTTCACCTAGCCTACATTACATCCCTTTAAAGTCTCTTTAGATTATGGCACTTAAATTAACGTAGGGGTTTCAATTGTTGGAAGTTTCACTAGAAGAAGTGCGGGCAAGATTGTTTCTATTTCATTTGCAGGGTTCTTGATTTGTAAACCAAGTGGAGATGATGCATGAAGAACAATCAAAGCCATGAATTGAATATCCTTTGACCAAGCCTACATTACGGTCCTATTAAAAGACCCATCAGATCGGTAAGATTGTACTGCTTGCAAGAAAAGCTCAGACCCTTGTTAACATGATGACAATAGAGAGATAGAGTGATCATTTCATTTCCCGCAATAATGAACGGGACAAAACAACATCTCAAAGAGTGAAAAGTCTTTTCAGACTGGAAGTCTCTTATTTGGCATTTTGAGTAAATCCATGTTATGAATAAAGGTCGTCTTGATAATGATTTTCTCTTGTGAAATTTGGTGATGCAAACATGGTGAAATTGATATGCTTAAATCTCAATTAAATAATTTAATTGGTTTTTTCAAAGATATACATGGGTATTTAATCTAATAGAGACAAGAGCCATCTGGCGAGTACTTTGCTTACCTTTGAATCATTACCTGATGAAGATTCCATGTATATCATCAAGATAATTCAGATGCCTGAGGTGAGTTCCAGGTACCCTTCCAGACTATATGAGGCGAGTTCCAGTAGTCTGTCTATTATACCTTAAATGAGTTCCAAGTACCTTTCAAGGCGATCTGAAATGAATTCCAGATGTCTATTTAATACTTGAGGTGAGTTCCAAGTACCCTTCAAGGGGATCTGAGGTGAGTTCTAGATGTCTATTTAATACCTGAGGTGAGTTCCAAGTACCTTTCCAGACTATATGAGGTGAGTTCTAATAGTCTGTCTATTATACCTGAGGTGAGTTCCAGGTACCGTTCAAGGTGATTTGAGGTGAGTTCCAGATGTCTATACTTGAGGTGAGTTCAAGGTACCCTTCTAGACTATATGAGGCGAGTTCCAATAGTTTGTCTATTATACCTGAGGTGAGTTCCAGGTACCTTTCAAGGCGATCTGAGGTGAGTTCCAGATGACTATACCTAAGGCGAGTTCCAGGTACCTTTCAAGACGATCTGAGGTGAGTCCCAGATGTCTATTATACCTAAGGTGAGTTCCAGGTACCTTTCAAGGCGATCTGAGGTGAGTTCTAGATGTCTATTTAATACTTGAGGTGAGTTCCAAGTACCTTTCCAAACGATCTAAGGTGAGTTCCAGTAGTCTGCCTATCATACCTGAGGTGATTTCCAGGTACCCTTCCAGGCTATATGAAGCAATTTCCAATAGTCTGTATGTTATACCTAAAATGAGTTCCAGGTATCCTTCAAGGCAATATGAGGTATTTATCTAGACTCTCAACAAATAATTTCATACCTAAATACACTTTTCTAGGACTCCAGATCAACCTTGATAGGTACACACTTTATCTTTGTACTAGCATCATTCTTAATGCATTTCCCTTCCCAAAAAAAAAAAGAGAGTATTTGCATAATTGAAATTTAGGTGTCATGAATCTTTGAAGGAAACCTCTGTGAGACTCCCCTTCAAAGAGGGGCAGCTATTGACACCTAAATTTTGACCTAACGTGTGGCTATATTTGCAGGCTGACTCACAAGAATGATACCTTTGGTTGATGCTTTTTATGGAAAATATGTTTAGCCTAATAAGGGACCATGAACCTTGCCCATAATATGAGGAAGGGGATAGATAAATTGCACACGTGAGGATAGAAAATTTGGAAGGAAATCAATGGGATACTAGGGGGTTGCAATTTTCACAAAGAATCTTCGAAGGAATTCATGGGATATGACGGATAAAATGGAGGGAAGAAAACGAAAACATTTGTGGCAAATGTGGGCTGTGGAGACTTACAAAAGGAAGCTAATGAGCTGGAAAATAAGAGGGGATTAATCTAATTGGCTATGCAAGGAAGGTGGGAATCTTGGTCAGCCATTCTTGTTCTGATGGATATTCGGATTTTGGTAAATGAGAATCCAAATTTCTGATTAAGAATCAAAAGCCAAAAAATCGGGTGAACATGAAGGCAGGAAATTTGACAAAGGAAGGAATCAAGACGTTCGGGTCTGAATGGCTTACATGAAATAGGAAAGATTGAGCTAGCCACAAAATCGTGTACCAATTTGTAGACCATGAATTAAGGTAATGAGAAAAGGAAACTCAGAAAATTGCCCGTAGAAAGAGATGCTTGGGGCCATTATAAAAGGAGGGGAGAAGAGCACGAAAGGATCATCAATTTTCTCATCACCAAATGAAGCTCTCTCGTGATTTCACAATGTTGTGGTGCCTTGCATACATCACAACGCAATTCTTTTCTTGAGTCCTCAGTCTTCAAACGAGTCTCCAATAGTGGCTATAAAAGCTCTGCCCTCACTGAAGACCTCTATTGTTGATCATTGCCGCTGTTCACTGCTGATTTGCTGCTAGTCGCTACTGTTTTGCCGACGTTCGTTGCTGCTCTTGTGCGTCATTGTTGCTACATTGCTGCTGGTCATTGCTACTACATCCCTTTAGTTGCTTCCTATAATATTGTGCTTCCGATTTGTGCGAATCTCTCTTAGTTTACTCAAACTAAGAAACCTTGTGATAATGATATTATCATTTTTTTAAATATGTTCAGGTTCATATTTTTTTCATGATCATGATCGTTGGATGTTATTTTATTGTTTGCTCAATTGCTTGGTCATATTTTACACGTTAATGGTGTAGTATTACAAAATCCAGCAAAGGTTATATGCAAAACATTTTTTTTTAAATAAGGAAAAAAGGTACAAGTCCTCGAACTCATGATTTTTGGTTCGCAGAAGTAAAATGTACTTCCACATTTTACTTGGGTGTCTAATCAACCCAAAACCGATTAGTGGCGGCTCCAATAGATAAGATAAATATCATGGTTGAATCGAGTACCAAGTTGCGATTGGTAGGACTTGGGAGAGTCCATGCTAAGCACTGCGTTTAGTAATCCATTAACCTCCTTCAAGAGGCTCCTACCAAAGTGAGATTATTCTCTCCAAGAAATACTCTTCCCTTTGTAGTAAAAGGCGAGATAAGCGAGTCGCATCAAGCGACATATATAAATTATGGGACCTACTATCAATAATTCGTGAAAACGAGAGAATCAAATTGAAAATAAAGCCCAGGAACATACCCCACATAATGAAACCCTGGACAAGCAACTTCTCTACGCATGCAATAGTCACACCAATGTGCCATCTTGGAGTCAAGTCGACGGGTGGGGAATAAGACTTGCACTTGATATTGCTAGTACCAACACCTAAAGGGGGTGAATAGGTGTAAATGAAATTTATGCACTAAAACAAACAGTATAAAGTCTAATAGTAACATAATCAAAATATCAGTATTGAACACGGTCTTGATGAGGTAGACTTAGTTGTATGCAATCAAAAATAAAGGAGTGAGGGAAGAAAAGATTGCAAACAAAGTTATAGTAGTTCGGCTTTTGTCAAGCCTCCGTCCACTCTCCCATGCAATCAGCCAATTGGCTGAATTTCACTATGCGATCAAAAGTGATTACACGTTTCTTGAGTGTAAGTACTCGGTGAAAATGTCTCTCACTAAGTCACTCTTCTTGGCAATACATTTGGATCACTTGATTTTTGCACTTTCTCAGACAATTAGTAAAGAACATAATCAGACTTTGGAACGTTGTATTCTCTGTCTGTCTTCTTCTAGTCGTATCCTCTCATTCTATACTCTCTAAGCCGAAACAGACCGTTGGCTATCACCTTGAGAGATTTGCCTTCCATTTCCTTTTTTGGACAGACTTCATACGGAAAGGTTTCTTGACCATTGAAAACAGATTGAATCCCATTTGATTCTGATTGCCCATACAAACAGAATCTGGGTTTCCATAAGCGTTCCATCTTTCTTTTGAAATTGTCTTAATGATTGATCTTGTTAATCAATTTGATTTACCAAAATCAATACGAGTAAGGTAAGTGAAATTTGTAGCCGTTGGTAATCTTGTCCTCGTTCTAGTCCTGAAAGTTCGTTCTGGTCCATGACAGAATGAGATTATGCATCTCTTTACTTCTCCTTCTGTAAGGAGTAGACTTTGAAGAATATGTCAACATATGACGCTTCTTCCACAGTTTGTATTTGAAAAACTGCTTGTGTAAATGCATAGAAAGATTTGTTAGCATCAAAACTAGGAGTTTTCTCAATAGCACTTGCATCCATATGATATGTTTATCCTTGAGTAAGAGATGATGCTAGTAGTGGGATGTGACTGCCACCCGCACATCATAGCAACAATGGTAGAAATTTCCTGTTACGTCCTTTTTCCGACCCAAAGAAATTAGTTAACACCCTTAACTCGATCAAGGTTGCCAATATTTCCATTGGCAACGGGAGGTGATTATCGGTCCATGTTCTCCCACAATTACTTCATACAAATCACTTATGTAACAATTAAATGTGACATGTGATGCAATAGTCAAGGAAGTCGATGCGGAATAATCAACGTTAGCATCGCACTTGGGGATAAGAGACAGACTACTATAAATTGGGGGATAAGAGTCGCATTTGCATCCGAATGATATATTTGCCCTTGTGTAAATGATGATGCCAGTAGGAGGATGTGACTGCTACCCTCACAACATAGCAACAATGGTAGCAATTCCTCGCCAAGTCCTTTTCTGAGCCAAAGAAATTAGTTTACACCCTTCACTCAATCGACATTGCCAGTATTTCCATTGGCACCGGGAGGTGATTATCGGTCCACGTTCTCCCGCAATTATTTCGTACAAATCACTTATGTATCAACTAAACATGACACATGATGCGATAGTCAAGAAAGTCGATGCAGAATAATCAATGTTAAGACCGGAACCATTACTGCAGGTTATGTTGGACAGCATCGGCGGCTAACCATCCAAATCTTGTCCGTGTGCATAGCCTGAGGTGATAATTGGTGCAAGTTCTGCCGCAATTTTTTCGTAAGTTCTTACAAACCACCATGTGATGTGATAGTCAAGCAACTTGATGCGAAAAAATCAATGTTAGCATCGGAACCATTGCTGCCCGTCATGTTAGACGGCATTGGCGGGTAGCCACCCTATCTTGACTGTGTCTGCCAAGTGACAATCAATACAACGTGACAGAGTTGGCTTCCCCCAACTCTATGCCACTCCTTTCAATCCTGATAATTTTCCTTCTATTTCTAAGATTTTCTTTTCTAAATGACGAAAAAAAATCCATTTTAATTATGTCAACCTCACGGTTTATTACTCTAAAAATTATTGAACTTATTAAAACGAATTTATAGTTAGTTTATTAAACGATATGTCAAGCTATTATTGACTTTAAATATGACTCAATTATGTCGAGGATCACCGAAAATCTAACTAATGTCTTAGTAAAATCAATGTAAACTAACTTCATTAAATCTAGCTACTTGGATAAAGTTTTTAAATTGTCGACATCTACTACTTCTCTCTCTTATCCCTTGAAAGTGAATTCTACTACACGAACATGAACCATAACCTCTGCAATATTTAGCCTGACAATCTTCCTGTTAGAATAATATAAAATTGATTGTTGAAGACTTACTTCGTTTGCACATGTCTTGCTGCATGAAGACAAATGGAAAGAACAAAACAAACAACTTCTGCAAAGAGGATTCCAAAGTCAAAAGTGAGCTTCCTTTGTTCTTTCCTCATAAATGCTACTGCAGAGGGCTTTGGAAAAGAAAGGAAAGGAGAGAAGGTTCTACGTCCAATTTTTCTCTCCTTCATTAATGCATGCCTTGTTGAATGGTGCTATTTGTGCTGCAAAAGACTTGTCTTGCAGATATTGTTTTTTGAAAGAAAAAATAGGACAATTTTTGAAATGGCAAGAAGTATGCTAAGAGCTAAACATTTACCCAAGAAATTTTGGGCAGAAGCAGTTGCGTGTGCTGTATTTGTGTTGAACAGGTGTCCAATAAAGAGTGTTCTTGGAAGAACCCTAGAAGAGGCTTGGAGTAGCAACAAGCCAGATGTTTCGTTCCTACGAGTATTTGGGTGCGTGGCATATCCATAGGAAGAAGTTGGATGACAAAAGCGAGAAGTGCATCTTCATTGGCTATAGTGACACAACTAAGGGTTATAAGCTGTATAACCCAATCACTGAAAAGGTAATCACTAGTAGGGATGTCCAATTTTTTGAAGATGAAGCCTGGGACTGGAACCAAAAGGGTGTACAAAAAGGCATTACCATCGAAGATGAACCATTGGAGGGAGACATAGAAAAACCTTCATCATCTTCGACTGGTGGTGCATCTTCTTCACCAATAGCAACTTCAGAACCACCATTACGTCATTCACAGCGATTACAAGAGACTCCAGCAAAATTCAGGGATTATGTGGTCACAAGAGACGATGATAGTGATAGTGATGGAATAACTGATGAAACTATGGCAAATTTTTGTCTATTTGCTGAATGTGACCCTATATCCTATGATGAAGTAGCTGTAGATGAGAAGTGGATTCAAGCAATGGATGAAGAAATCAACTCTATTGAGAAGAATGACACATGGATGCTAACTTCTTTATCTCCCGGTAAGAAGCCCATTAGTGTCAAGTGGGTGTACAAGACGAAGTACAAATCCAACGGTCAGGTGGATCGTTACAAAGCCAGACTAGTTGTAAAAGGTTACAAACAAAAGCCAGGTATTGATTACTTTGAAGCATTTGCACTAGTGGCTCGAATGGATACCATTCGGATGATTTTAGCACTTGCAGCTCAAAATCATTGGAGGATCCATCAAATGGATGTGAAATCAGCATTTCTTAATGGTGTCCTTAAAGAGGAAGTCTATGTGGAGCAACCACAGGGTTATGTGAAGAAAGGGCATGAAAATCAATTTTACAAGCTGAAGAAGGCATTGTATGGGCTAAAACAAGCACCTCATGCTTGGTACACACGAATCGACACGTGCCTGTTAGAGCATGGTTTTCAAAAGTGCCCGTATGAGCATACACTGTATATCAAGTCAAATTCTAACGGTGACATAATAATTGTGTGTCTTTATGTTGATGACTTGATATTTATAGGGAGTTGTGAAAAAATGTTTGCTGAATTCAGGGAGGCTATGACTAGCCAGTTCGAGATGACAGATTTGGGATTGATGTCCTATTTTCTTGGACTTGAAGTGAAGCAGACAAATAATGGCATATTTGTTTCACAGCAAAAATATGCTAATGATATTTTGAAGTGATTGAAAATGGAATCGCTCAAACCAAATCGGAACTCCTGTAGTGGAACAGTTGAAGCTGAAGAAAGAAGGAATTGGTGAACTGGTAAATCCCACTTATTTCAAAAGCATTGTTGGTAGTTTGAGATATTTGGCTTCTACTAGACCAGATATTACCTATGGAGTGGGAATTATTAGTAGGTTCATGGAAAAACCGTACCAATCACATTTGCAAGCAGCAAAAAGAATTTTACGGTATGTCAGTGGAACTCGTGACCATGGAATTTTATATTCTTATACTGACAATTTCAGTTTAGTTGGGTATACAGACAGTGATTGGGCAGGTGACATTGAGACTCGGAAGAGCACTTCCGGATATGCTTTCTTTCTTGGATTAGGAGTAATTTCGTGGTCCTCGAAGAAATAACAAGTTGTTGCACTCTCGACAGCTGAAGCAGAATACATGGCATTAGCTTCGGCAGCTTGTCAAACAATATGGCTTCGTAGGATGATGTGTGAATTGAAACATGAGCAAATAGGTCCTACCAAAATAATGTGTGACAACAAGTCGACTATTGCATTAGCCAAGAATCCAGTTTTTCATGGCAAGAGCAAACACATCAACATCAAGTATCACTATATTCGCGAGCGAGTCAAAGATGGTAAGATTGAACTAAATTTCTGCAAATCAGAAGATCAAATTGCAGATATTTTGACAAAACCACTGAAGGCGGAATTGTTCGAAAAATTAAAGATGATGCTCGGTGTTGTTGAATTCAACGATCAATTTTAAGGGAGGCTGTTAGAATAATATAAAATTGATTGTTGAAGACTTACTTCATTTGCACATGTCTTGCCGCATGAAGACAAATGGAAAGAACAAAACAAACAACTTCTGCAAAGAGGATTCCAAAGTCAAAAGTGAGCTTCCTTTGTTCTTTCCTCGTAAATGCTACTGCAGAGGGCTTTGGAAAAGAAAGGAAAGGAGAGAAGGTTCTACGTCCAATTTTTCTCTCCTTCATTAATGCATGCCTTGTTGAATGGTGCTATTTGTGCTGTAAAAGACTTGTCTTGCAGAAACTTGTTTTTTGCTTTATGCTCTTTTTCTTCCTGTTGTAGACTTTTGTGTGTTACTCATTTAATATTTGTCTACTATGTACGTGCCCGACCTCTTTAAAAGGTTGAGGAGTTCAGACTTGTAAACACACCAAAAAATCTACTAGAAAGCATTTCCATTTCTATTGTTCTCCTCCAGTATTCATTCGTGCCTCATTTCAAAACTTTCCAAACGTTGCCATTTTTTCTTTAGTTTTTTGGTTCCAACACTTCCAGACTCTGCATCGAGCAAAACCATTCAAAGCACCGAAAACACCAAAACCATAACATGACTCGCTCATCATCCACTCTTTATTTCCTCATTTGTCTGACTGTTCTGATCCGAGCCTCCGCACATCATGCAGAATTCTGCAACTACACCAGAAACTTCACGTCGAACAGCACCTATGGGAAGAACCGTGACACCATCATCAGCTCTCTCTCTGAAAACGTGTCTTCACATGATGGGTTCTACAACACAAGCACGGGCCAGAACCAAGATACCATCTACGGTCTCGCTTTCTGCCAAGGTGATACGACGCTGAATCTCTGCGAGAACTGTGTGAGTTCTGCGTTCCATGATTTGGTTGAGAGGTGTCCTGACCAGAAGGCAGCTTTCTCCTGGGGGACTGGAGGCGAGCCATGCTTTATCCGATACTCGGACACCCCAATATATGGCATACTGCAAACGCAGCCTACCCTTATGATTGATAGCAATGACATCATCAGCATGAGCCCAGCAGTATGGTGGAACTTGACGTTAGGAGTAGTGAACGAAGCTGTGGACAGCCCTTCGAAGCTCAAGTTCGCAACGGGGCAGGCCAACTTACCCGACAACCGTACGATCTACTCGTTGTTGCAGTGTAGTCCTGACTTGTCGGCAAACAATTGCAGGAGTTGCTTGCGCGAAGCCATTGACTATTATGATAAGCACGGCCGCGGAAAGCCAGACAGCGGTGTTTATAAACCCAGCTGTATTTTCCGGTGGGATTTGTACCCGTTTGTGCAGCAGTCAAGCTTCAGTCCACCGGCACCTCCGGCTGCTCCGCTGGCTTCTGGTGGAAATTTCGGGAAAGGTACGTTGCGTTGAGGCTAACATTTTCTATTAGGGAAAATAACAACTAATAAAAATATAATAACATTTGAGGGAAAGTTTTCCAAAGTCCTAAATTTATTGTACAGCCACCAATTCAATCTTAAACTTTCCAATTTAATTAATGTAACCCTAAACCTTCTAAAGATTTTTCAACATAGTCCATCTAGCCAATTTAAGTTGAACATTGTTAACATGGGGATTTAGTCAGCGCATGCCATCCTACATGACATGACTGTCGCTTGTTGTAGACAATCTTAGATGAATCGATGTAATTTTGAGTTTTTTTTTTCAAATTTTTTTTTCTTTTTCCTTCTCTACAATGTTCATCTTCTTTCATCCACCAAAAAAGGCCAGCGGTGGTGGCCAGAGCCTCGGCGATGGCCACAGTTGCCCAAATTCGAGCAAGGGTCCGTAAGCCCTCCCTAGTGAAAGGAAACTTCAATGGAGATCCAACACCTTGGCCTTCAAGTGTGTACCCCTGAACCGAAAGCAATCGAGCTTGTGCGCCGCTTGCTTCTTGTCCCTCTTAAAGGTCACCGAATGCTCAGATTTTTCTTTGACTAAGCAAGACAAAATCATCGCTTCATAGTCTGCTTGGTCCTCTTCCTTTAACGTTTGTTCTTTTCAGTTTCACAAGATCACCACTTGCCCAGATCTTGTCCCCTTAGAGATCTTCCAAATTCTGTCTTTTTTAAAGAGCGTTTGGCGTGCGCACTTTCTTCTTCAACGCTATTGCTTTTCTTGAACGGTCAACCAATCTCTCACCTTTCTAACCGAATGCTCTGTGAACGTATGATGTGCCCCAGAGAACGTGTCTCTTGTGGCCATCGCCAAGGCCCCGGCGGAGGAAAGAATAGGGAAGAAAAAAGGAAAAAAAGGAAAAAGAAAAAGATGATAAAATAAACTCAAACCTGCATTGTTTCATTTAAAATCATCCACATCAGATATTGATTGTGCCACATAGGTGGTTGGTGCTAACTGGAGTGCTAAATCAGCAATTTCCAACATAAATTGGCAAAATGGAATATATTGGAAATCATCAAAAAATTTAGGACTACAATGGCTAAATTAAAAAAATTTAGGATAGAATTGAAAATCATATAATAAGTTTAGGATATTTTGGACAATTTTCCTAGACAACTGGTAATTTGCAACATATGAAAAACAGTTGATAATTTCATAAGAACGTCAATAAGATATCAATAAGTCACCGAAAGATCATGTGAATGGTATTTTTCCTTTTACCCCAACAATTTTTTGATACTTACCAACTCTTTTAGAAATTTACTGGTACAAAAGAAAAATCCTTTCTTACACACAATAGTAGAATCGTCCTATGTTTATGTGCTAATGCGGGCAATATGTGCATTGCAAGGCCAAAAGATTAAGAACCTTCATGGGTTTACGTGAGTAGAGTAACAGCTAATGGGTTTTGTTATAAAAAAAAATGCCTTCTTGTTTTGGAAGTCATATCGATCCCTATTGGGTATCTGAGCATCCAGTCTTTTATGATTGCAATTAACTGGTGGTTTTAGATATGCTGAGAAAGACTACTATCTGATCAGGTACCTTGGCTGCAACGATCGTTTCAGTCGCCATTTTTGTAATGCTTCTCTTCATCGGTTGTCATTGCCTTCGGAGGAGGCGAGCACAGAAGAAATATGAAGCGGCAGAAGAAGAATGTGGTAAGACTGTCGTTTTTCAAAAGATTGAAGCTTTCAATTGAGAAACTCAGAAATTGTGTGAAAAACATGTACAAGTGTAAACGACTTTGTTGTTCACTCATGAAGGTGTAACCGAGATCCCATCCTTAAAGTCCTTGCAATTCGATTGGGATACTTTACTTTCAGCTACGGACAACTTTTCTCAAGAAAACAAGCTTGGCAAAGGCGGATTCGGGGAGGTTTACCAGGTACATTAGTTATCATTAACATCGTAAAATACTTTCGGAAATAGCTTGATGCTTGGTTTGGAATTGAATCTGTAAAGATGATGATATCTAATCTCCTTGAACTTTATTTTGATTTAGTGGGGCACCTGAAATTTTTCCAAAGTCCTTTTTTCGCCTAATAGAAAGCTAGTTACAATGTACTTTTATTGATGTATTTTGACAATTAAATGACATTGTGCTTAAGCTATTATATGAATGTATGGTTTAATATTTAAATATTCTATCACTCCCTTTCACAAGGGTGAAAATATATTAGGGAGACAAATAGGGATTTGAAAATATATTAGAGAGAATAGGGGTTTGAAAAGATTTGAACTTAAGATCTTTGATATCATATGAGATTAGTGAGATTACGGCCATTCAAAATCTTAAGTTATAGATAAATGTGTGATTTGATATTTAAATATTCTAATATCAACCATTATTGAACCAATCCCATGCCGTGAACCTTCAGATCACTTACATCGCAATGGACATTAGATGAGCTATATCATCCTCTCTTTTTTCAAGAATTTCTTCTAAATATCTCTCTCTAGCCATAAGAGTGACTCGTGGTCAATATCTACTTATGATCGTAAATAGTGTCCATGGCACTATTATGTAGATGTTATAATAGTGTGAAAACGTGACCGAACAATTTTAAATCTTTGGGAGCCCTATCGAATCAAAATATAGTTAAAAGCAACACTGCATACCAGTTAAAACTTCAGAAAGTCATTATCCTAAAATCCAAAAAGGAAAGTGAAGAGTTCTCAAGATCTTGTCACCTTTCACAAATTTTTACAGGGTAGGCTTCCCAATGGACAAAATATAGCAGTGAAGAGGCTATCCCAAAGCTCAAGACAAGGTGGGGAAGAATTTAAGAACGAGATTGTGTTGGTGGCAAAGCTTCAACACCGGAATTTAGTGAGATTACTTGGATTTTGCTTGGAAGGAAGGGAAAAGCTACTCGTATACGAGTTTGTGCCTAACAAAAGTCTCGACTACTTCTTGTTCGGTTTGTTCTACTTCACTGGCTTTAAGTTAATGTTTGACATAGATGATTGAACATGTAATCATGTATTCATTTACTCAACCATATATGACATTTTTAATCTAGCTCCTAGGCTTCCTAGATGATACTCTCATTTAAAATCACTACAGACCTCGAGAAAAGCAAACAATTGGATTGGCCAACACGTTACAAGATAATATCGGGAATCGCTCGAGGGATGCTCTATCTTCATGAAGATTCTCGGCTCCGAGTCATTCACCGGGATTTAAAAGCTAGCAATGTCTTGCTGGACAACGATATGAGCCCAAAGATTTCGGATTTTGGCATGGCAAGGATTTTCAAAGTCGATCAAAATAATGCAAGCACTGGAAGAATTGTAGGAACCTAGTAAGTCTTGCATTCTTCAAAGTTTACCAAAAGGTAGCTTTAGGTTTGAAATTGATAATGGAATGAGTACAAATGAAAGGCATCTCAACATATTTTTTTCTGGTGGTGGTTTTCAGTGGTTACATGTCCCCAGAATATGCTATGCATGGACAATTCTCTCAAAAGTCAGATGTTTACAGCTTTGGGGTCCTCCTCCTTGAGATCATTTGCGGCAAGAGGAATAACTACTACTACCACCATTCTGATGTACGTGAAGATCTCGCGAGCTATGTAAGTATTTTGTATGATTTAATCGTTCCTTGCACTCTCAATCAAACAATATTATCTGTGGTTCACTTGTGTCCAATTGAGCTGCTCTAGGCTTGGAAACGTTGGAGAGGCGATGCGCCTTTGGAAATATTGGATCCGGCATTGGGAGAATCTTATTCTACAAGCCAAGTGTTCAAATGCGTACATATCGGCTTCTTATGCGTTCAGGAAGATCCAGCTAATAGACCGACCATGGCGAACATAGTTCTTGCGCTGAGCGGCCAAATTCTTAGTCTGCCAGAGTCACGAGAACCCGCCTTTTTCCTCCAAACTGAACTGCCGAATAAAATCATAGGGAATGACCAGGGACATGATCAAATTACCAGTAGCTCTATGCCTTTGTCGATCAATGAACTGTCGGTCACTGGAGTCTACCCTCGATGAAACACATGACCATCTATTCACGGCATGATTTCATCTGCTTCTCGAGCTAATTATATGGAATCATGGATGCTATGTCCAGTGGTACTGTTTAGTTTTACATGAACTGTTTGATGAGTGCGCTTGTATAGTCACCAATAAATTGGTAGTAATGCGATCGTTTCTTTCTCTCTGTACAAAAGGAGCCAACTATTTCTAGTCGGATTGACTTCCAAATTTTTACTTTCACTTTTTTTTTTTTTTTTGGTAAGGTAAGTATATATATATAGAACGACCAGAGATTTACAACAATTGTGAATCGTGGCACCAGCAGGCACTCAACTAGACAACATGTCCTTGGAGTGACAGGGTCCCACGTTCACCTGAGAGTACAAAAAGTACAAAGGAAACAAACCTACATATAGGCCAAGGGCAGTACAACATCAAAAATACGTGGATCTATACCCCAACTCCGCCGCATCCTTCTATTCCTAGGGTTATCTTGAACCCTATTAAAGGCCAGTGCCTTATCCTTTACTGCCTTGAATAGCTACAACTTCAAGGATGGAATGTAGAGGTTTTGGCCACGGAAGATAATATCATTCCTGGTTTTCCAAATGATATAACATAGCGCTCCAAAAGAGAATCGGGCTATCTCCCGATAGAACTCCTTGCCAGAAAGAGCATTGCTAACCCAATGGAGATTGTCCAGCCAATCTGAATTGATCCAAGGGATATTACATTTAGCAGCCCAAAAGTTGGCTAGGGAGTTGGGGACGCAACATTCAAAAAATAGGTGGTTGATTGAGTCGGGTCTTGTCTTGCAGAAGGCACATACCGTAGAAGGTATTCTACCATATGACATGAGGAGTACCTGTGTTGGAAGGCGATTTTTGGAGGTGAGCCATAGGAGAAATTGGTGTCTAGGGGCGAGAGCCTTATCCCAGACAAAAGAAGACCAACACACCGGGTTGGCCTTGTAGCGGATAGTAGCCCAGGCAGAGGACATCGAGAATTTACCTAAGCATTCCTCCACCCAAATAAATTTATCTTGGCCTTGAGAAAGTGGAGGAACCACAATTTGCCACACTGATAAATCTTGTATAAGTTGGTGCCCATCTGGAGTATATAGATCCTTTACCTTGGCTTGTCGAGGAAGGTCTGACTGATTAATATAAGTGTTAGAGAAAAACAAGTTAAGAGGGCCAATTTCTAGCCAAGGATCATACCATAGCGATGTATGCTCGCCATCACCTATCTTCCAACGAAAGTACGGCTGGAAAATATCTCTGCGTGCAAGAATCTTCCTCCAGGCCCAAGAACAAAGAGTCAGAGTAGGAGAGATCCAAAAAAATTTCCTTTTAAGATATGTGGCGTGTATCCATTTACACTATAACGATTTTTTGTCCGTGAAAAGCAGCCATATATGTTTGGCCATGGCTGCCTTATTACTATCCCTGATTCTCCTCAAACCAAGTCCTCCTTCAGGTGTGGGGAGACAAACATCAGCCCAAGATACTTTAGCACCTCCCGGCCCCATAGTTGGCCCCTTCTAAAGAAACTGTCTACATATTTGCTCAATTTTGTCAACTACCGATGCAGGAAGCCAAAAGATGGATGCCCAATATGCTTGGATGGCCTGTAGTACTGATTTAATGAGTTGGAGCCGGCCCACAAACGAGAGGAAATGGTGTGTCCAAGATTGGACTCTAGCGGTAAGGTGGCAAATCAAGGTATTACAATCCACTTTGCTCAGCCGAGATGTGATGATAGGCACTCCCAGATAACGAACTGGAAACGAGCCCAAATTGAAGCCTAAGGCCTGTATGATCTGGTCCCTCACTGAGTTGGAGCCACCAGAGATAAAAGCTACACTCTTGTTGGGATTTGGGGTCAGGCCACTCCATGAGGAAAATAATGTGAGCCCGTTCTTGATACAAGATATGGACGCAAGGCTCGCTTGGTTGAAAATTAGAACATCATCTACAAAAAACAGATGAGATAGTTGCGTGGCCTTGCAGCGCCAATAATACCGGAAATCCGTAAGCCTGGTATGGACATCAATGATACCTATGAAGATCTCCATCGCCAGGGTGAAGAGATAAGGAGACATAGGGTCTCCTTGTCGAAGGCCTCGTCCACTAGAAAAGAAACCATGTAGTTCGCCATTAATAGAGATTGAAAACTTCGGGGTGCGAACACATACCATTATCAGTCTTGTGAAATGGTCAGGGAAGCCAAAGGCCAAGAGGGAGTTCTCTAGGAAATCCCAATCCAAAGTGTCATAGGCTTTCTTGAAGTCCACTTTGATAGCACATTTTGGAGTGTGGGGCTTGGTATGAAACCCACTGAACAATTCTTGAGCTAGCAGAATATTATCACTGATCCGTCTTCCTTTTACGAATGCTGTTTGTGCCTAGCTTATAAGTTCAGGAAGAACGGCAGCAATTCTAGAAGATAGAATTTTGGTAATACATTTGTAAATTGTATTACAACATGCAATTGGACGATAATCTGAAACCGATTATGCATTGGGGACTTTAGGTACCAAGGCAATGATAGTATTATTGACTTCTTTAAGTAACGAACTTGATACAATGAAGTCCATAATAGCTTCAAAGTGGATCGAGGAGCCCACCTTATCCCAGTTTTTCTTGAAAAAGTCCGCGTTATATCCATCTGGCCCTGGAGCTTTGTTACCAACAATAGAGAACATAGCATCACGGACATCCGAGGGATTGAAGGGGAGGGAAAGAAAATTGACCTGGTCTAGCCTGAGAGGGGAGTGAATAACGTCCCTGATCTCCTGGATAGATGGTCTCGAAGCCATAGCGGCCGGGGCAAGTAAGTCTTGGAAGTATGAGACAAAGACTCTCTGGACTTCTACCTGCTCAGACACCAGTTGACCTGAGCTGTCCATGACAAATAGAATCCGATTGCGGAGGTGACGATGATTGACCGAATGGTGAAAAACTTGGTATTATGGTCTCCTTCCTTTAGCCATCTGATACGAGATTTTTGTCTAAAGAAAGATTCCTCCAGGGACCTGAGATTATAGTACTCTTTGATTTGTAAGTGCTCACCTTCTGCCAAGAGGCTATTTTGAGGGTCATGAATGAGGGCTTCTTGGGTAGCTGAAAGCATCCTCTTTGCTGCAGAAACTCTCATAGAAATGTCCGAATAAGCATCTCTATTTAAGCATTTGAGGCGGCCCTTCGGGGAGCTTGAGGTGGCCGTATAATTTGAACATCGGGAGCTTGAAATTTGGGTATCCTGACACTGCGATACAAGCATAGAAAATCCGGATGCCTCATCCACAGGTTATAAAATTTAAAAGGGACCCATCGAGGAGTATGCGGAAGCACTTTCACAACCATCGGTGTATGGTCCGAAATCCCTGGGGCCAAGAATGAGGCTTCTGAGAAAGAATGGGACATACACCAATAATTATTAACCAGCACACGGTCAATTTTCCTTTGTTTCCTGCGAGTACCAGAGGAAGTAGACCAAGTAAAACGGAACCCCACATACCGTAAGTCAATCAACTCAGCCTGGTCCAAGCAGTCCCTGAACTCATCAAAGGCAGGGATCCAAATGTCAGGGCTCCCCATATGGTCTGATGAGTCTCGGATGGCATTAAAATCGCCCGCCAGTATCCATGGGCAATCCTTAAGACCATTGCTCAATCTGATCTTGTCACGCCAGAGAGGTCTACGGGAGACAAAGGAATGCTCCTCGTACACCATAGAAAGAGTGAGATCATTATCCGAATTCAAAATTTTTATATTTCCATGGATAATCTGGCTAATACTAAAAAGAAGCTTGAACTCCACTAGAAGCGGGTTCCATCCAACCCATATGCGTCCCCGAGCGGAGTGCTCATAGTTAGCCAACCATAACCATCCAGGCAATAATCCAGCAGAGATAATGCAAAAATTATCAATAGGAACTTTAGTTTCTAGAATACCAACACAAGATATGTTATTGCGGCGCACAAAAAGCCTAACTTCCGCTTGTTTAATGGGGTTCATGAGACCCCTTATGTTCCAGCATCCAAAAAACATGCAACAAGTACAGAAGACGAGTCACGGACTACCTCTTTTTTGGCCGTCGCTTGCTGGTAGACGGCTTGGCTTTAAAAGAGGGAGAGCCTGAATGTGGTCCCTGCTGGTTGGCCATCTTTGGCCTTAATTCAGTTGGTACAGGACTGATATCAGCGGCCTCCTGCAGGGGGACATCAGTAGTTGACAGCAGCTTGGTCTCCTTCTGCACAGGGGGGACAGCCACCAGCGAGGAAGCCATCTTCGGGGGGTTAGGTTCCTTCGGCTTCAGGCCAGGCGGAGATGGGTCAGCCTCTATTCCTGGGCCGGCTTGATTCAGCAGCTCCTATCCAACTCTTCCAGTCAAATCCACCTCCAATGATAGATGTTCTGGACTTGTAGGACACGGCAAGGGCTGATGGGAAGGCTCTTCTTCAAGGTCATCGTCTGAGTCGAAGGGTGAAGCCTGATCTGCCATGGGAATGACAGTACTTATCTGTTGTAACTTAGCCATACAAGAAGCTGAAGGCTTAGTTGGGGTAGGTCGCACTAATGCGCTTCCCACTCTCTCCTTCCCAGCTCTGCTTTTGACTTGTTGCCACACCTCCAATGGGGCTGTTTCGGGTACCCCCTCAGGCTGAGAAGCGCCTGTTTGGATGGGCTGTTCTTGGCCCATAACTGGATTCTCAGAAGCGTGTTCCTCAGGTTGGACCTGTTGTTCAGCTTGAATAGGACCGGGATTGGGTGTAGTACACCTATGCCCAAACACTCCACAAGCTTGACATAGTATGGGTTTCCACTCATACTCCACCTCCACCACACGGACGACCCCGTTTAGGGAAACATTGATGGTATCCCAACAAGCTTTGGAGGCCTCAAGCTCAACACATACTCTAGCAAACGAGATCATTTTTAATGCTCCGTTCGTTGGTTTACATATAGGGGTTTGCCCAAGATACTCGCGACTTTGCTTATTCCCCGTGCTGACCATAGCCCATAGGGAAGGTTCTTCAATCTAATCCATACTGGAACCGAAGTATGCTCTCCTTTCTTCAGTTCTAACATGGGTTTCCATTGCTGAAGAATGAGAGGCACCCTTGCCACTGTCAACGGGCCGCCTTCCAAGACTTTCCTCCTAAACTCCGCGTCCGGGATATGGAAGAAGTAGAAACCTTGGTCATTGGCTTTTACCTCTATTAGTCTAGGACCCCATAGATGCTTAATGGCAGCCTCAACAAGCTTAAATGGGAGTTTTTTCCCCACGAAGTAACCAACTAAGCACTCTTTCCAGAGGGGGTCAGCAGCTTCTAGATCCTCGTCTGAGCAAATCACAGCATTAATACCCCCTGAATTGGGAGGGTAGTAAGTCAGGGAGTACCCCTGAACGGCAGCTTTAGCCACATTCGCCCAAGAACGTATAGGAGCATCCTGTTTCACTAAAGGTTGCTGCAACATGGGGGTTCTGCTTTCATGGACAGCAGCTTGTTGTCCACGCCCGACCACACCAGCATCAGCTATAGCAGGAGACATATCTACTCTCCTCCTCCCATTAGCCACACTATCAACCAAGACATCAACATTCCTAATTCTATCATGCGCACCAACTCGCCTATCTCCTACCGAGCCCAAGACAGGGGCGTTCTCTATACGGGACCGGTCATGCGAGAAGGGGCGACCAGGCGAAGCCCTACTCCGGCTCCGGTTGCGTCCTCCTTGTTGCTCAGACTGAGTTACAGGAGCTAATGGAGCCTTTTCCATATCGTAGACAAGGGAAACAGAGCTTCGGCCCCAACAAGCAGAGCAACCCTAGCACTCCAAGAGCGAAATCGAAGAGAAAGAACCTTACCAGACCCGAAATCGATGGGGGTTCAAGAGGACTGCGGAGGAATAGCTCCTATTCCAAGATTCAGCTTCAAACGGCGCCGGAAACAGCCACCCGAAGCCGGAGTCCGAGCGGGAGCTACAGTGGCTCAAGAGCGTCGCGCAGAAAGAGAGGGGGATGAACAGTATGTCATTGTGTTTGGTCGTTAACTGACTAGCATTTGAAGTTTTTACTTTCACTTAATCTCATCCAACGTCGACAAAGTGGGAGGAAGAAAAGAATAAGGGGCATTTTGAAAATAGCCATTACTGCCAAACTATAACACCTATTACGACTGTTACATTGGTCGAACCAAACATTGTAAATGGCAATTAACACGCAACGTAGATCCATAATGTAATAGTCATCACTGAACCTTATTAGTTTGGACGAAATGACTACGCCTCATATCTCATTTTGCAATCTTCAAGTCGACTCTAGGCCTCAATTCCATAACATTCCGAAATCACCTTTTGTTCCAAACCGGTAGTAAGTAGCAATCCGAATGGTCTCCTTGCAAGCCGCGTGGCCGTAACAGCCATAACTGAAGGAGAAAATATTCAGTGGTATGCGCGCGCCACGTCATCCGCTGATGTGGTGTGCATTTACCACTCATGTGTTGACACGCGTCCAGTGCGGGACCTGCTGGAAATTAGAAGGCCGGTTCTCAGCTGGCTCGGCTGGGCTGGGCTCGGTTGGCAGAGAAGGACGGGTAATAAATACGCACCTCCCGCTCAAAAAATTTCTCTCTCCCCGCTTGAATTTTTTGGGGCTTTTTGTTTTTCTCTCTCTTTCGTGGAAGAACGACCCAGACCGAGGACGACCGAGGATGACACGCTTCCTCTATTTCTCTCCGCGCCTGCGCCTCCCCAAAGCCTCGTCGGCCGGTCATCTGCCTCTGGCACGTTGCCTTCTCCAAGAGCCCCCGCCGGTGGCAGCTGGGTCTCGAGCCCCCGTTCGCCTCCGCCTTCACCTCCGACTGTTTCCATCGCGGAGATCGAGTACAAGGTTTGTGGTCGCCTTGCTTTCTCTTCTCAGACAAAGGAAAGAGAAGCAAATCCTCCCTTGCGAATACGAACCACCATTTCTTTCTCTTGGACGAAGGTTTTGAAATTTTGAATCCCAAATTTTCTCTTTCTGCTGCTCCGCCCTTCCCCCGCCGTCGCCGACGATGCACATTAAGGCCGGAATAAATGTGCTTCGTCGACGGACCGGGGCAGGAGGGATGTCCGTTTCTTCTTGAGGCGGAGGGAAGGGGGCAGAGATCTGGCCGTGGTGGGGCGGCGGAAGTGGAGCCTGAGGCACATGTCCACGCTACGGAGCCGGTTCAAAACCCCACGCTCACATCTCGGAGAAACTCGACCGTTGGTTCAAAACCCAGATCTCCGTGCCCAAGAAGCAGGAAAGATGCCGAGAATGACGAAGACGGCGAGAACCCGAGAACCCATTTCGAGCCCCACCTCGCGCGTCGACGACGACCGAGCCGAGTCCAAGAAGATCTCCCTCTACGAGCAGCGCATAGAGGAGCGGATCAAAGAGAACCTCGAGAGGATGCGGACGCTCGGCATCGTCGACCTCTCTCAGAAGCTCCGGCCCTCCTCCTCCTTGCCTTCCAAGCGGGCCCCATGTCGCAAATCGTTTGAAAAGCGCGCTCCGATTCAGCCGCCGGGTCTCCTTCGACGGTCTTCCAGGTGGGTCGTCGCAGTGCTGAGAAAGAGTCGTGAGTTTCTGTTCCGTCTGATGGTTTGTTGGGTCGCTGAGGAAAATGCAGAAATCTCATGGAAATTTTGTGGCTTAAGTAAAGATACTTGTTTGTTAAAAATGTCTCCTTTATAGTCTACAAATTTTGATTTTTCTCTGGTTGAGATGCTTTTTTTTTTTCCCCAGTGGCTGATGTTAGATTGTTTGTTTGGTAGCTGAGAAAATAAGTTATAGAATGGAGAAACGTTTTGCTTAGAAGTTTAGAGGAACACGACAATGGCTCGGATGCATGCGAATGTATCTCGGGAAGCTGGTTCAATAGAACTGCTTTACTTACAAGGGTCTTTCCTGCTTTTTTTTTTTTTTTATTCAAGATGAAAACTTCAGAGAAACAAGATATTGCGATTATTTTTCCCCTAACGTGGTTTGACAAGATGATGAATTTGACGACTGTAGCCCTGCAAATATAATCCTCTTTTTTCCCTTTTTCTTTGGACGTTATTCTAGTAATGGATCTTCTTCTATCTTGTTGCACCAAACACCAAATCCTTGTATTTTGATTCTAGCATAAGTGCAAACATTGTTGGTTCTCTCATTTCTGTATGCGTATTCTTGTGTCCGTCATATTCTGGAGCTAGGTTGCAGAGCTGTGCAGAGATTCAGTCGGCCAAGAAGGACAGCTGTTTGGAAGATGAGGGGATGGTTCTGGAAAAGGGCTCAAAGCCAGAGATTTATACAGAGAAGCATGAGAAGCTGTTGAGTAACCAACAGTTCAAAGAGTTCAGAATAGCGGAAATCGTCGATGGCCTATCAAGGGCTGCTTCTTTTAATGCCATGAATCTGTATTTCGTACTTCTCATGCAACCATCCTATCTTTGGTCTCCATATGTAATGGTACGGAATGAATCGGATGCTCATTACAATCATCATAGTTAGTTACAATCATAAACTGTCATTAGTCATGAGCTGTCCTGAGCGAGATATCCTGGAAGAAACTCTACCATCTCATCATACTTAATAAGGTATGTACCAGTTGGCTGAAAGATGTATGCTCTGGGTGCCTAAAGAAAATAGAACTACAGTGTCATATGACATATCTATAAGGTGAAGGCACCTTTACAGAAGTTCCCTTAGGTAGCAACCATTGGTAAATATGATTTACCTGATAATCCACACTTCCATCATCTCCAGAGTAAAAGCTGAATGATTGCTAATGATAACATTGCACACATTCTTCAAAAGATTATTTCTCATCACATAGAGCTGTGTCAAATTGCACCACTCTCATTCATTAATAGCAGTGCCTCGGCATAATAGTTGTCATGTACAAATCTCGTGCCTCTATCTCATCTTGCTAACTCGAAGCAAGCTCAATTGTCTCCATCCTATGATTATCATTTTTCAAATCTAAAGCAAAAGTACATGTATTTCCGGTAAAGACATGTTGAGGCATACAGCAAATTCACTGTCTTTCTCCTCCACCTTCTCCATCTCTCTAGGTCTTCCCCTACGCTTTCTTTCTATGTGTTTCTCTGCCCCCTTCTAACCTGAGCCTCCACCAGAGCTCTGCATGGCCGGGACCATTGAGCTCCTTTGATCTTTTTTAGTTTTTTAGCCGGATTCTTGATTGGGTCCTTCAATTTGATTCACGATTGGCTCGACATTGTCTCCCGTCTTACCTAACATGATAAGATCATGAATTAATAAGAGTTAATATATCATCTAATCGACCATAGTTTGTATCGATTTGAATGAATTGAAAAATCCAGCCATGGATGATAAATACGACAAAATACATTAACTTGTGCTCTGTCAAGTCACAAGTTAATGCAAGGGTTCAGAGATGATCTCGGAAAAGGCATTCAAAAATTTAGATCGTAATTTAAATGGTAGAATTAACATTGAACCAACGCGGCCGACAATAACTTTTAAGCTAATATTTGCCATGAGTAAAATGATGACTATGATTCTTCTCTACAACCATAATAACCATTCCTGGGGCAAAAGATATTGATCAAAACAAATATGGTTGCCACTATTTATGTCACTTGAATTTATACTGTTGATAGAACAAAATCCTTCAAAACATATTTTGTTTGCAAAGGGGCAAATCGTACTTCTTCTTTTTTCATCAAGATGATTAGCAGAAAAGGTATGTATCTGTTTCGACATATTTGAAGTAAAAGTTGCATGTTGTTTATCTCACGAAAACTTGAAATATCATTTAAAGTCTAACAGATATATGAAAAAGCCATATGTGAATTTACATGTTGACATTTACATATTTTCTAAGGTTTTCGACATATGAACTAAACAAAGTCAAGTAGCATGAACCACCAAAATCGACAGATGAAGTTCTTGCGACTTACTAGGTGAGCAACAGCAATTGGAGCATTGATCAGCTTTGAAGATGACGACCTTAAACTGAGCATTACCAGTAGGCATCGATTCAAAGATGCAAGCGTCACCCTTTTGCAATTCGTTGTGCACCACAAAGGCTCTCCAACCGCTTTGGGCCCAAACTTTTCGACTAGATCTGTACAAGCCTAGTTGGTATTGGACAGTCCAGACCCTCCCGCTAGAGATGCACAGCTTCATATAACCTATTCCACTAGTCTCAGAGACATGTCTCATGAAGAACGCAATTGGCATATTCTGCAAATGAATTTGGAGGGGACAAAACATGTCATTTGAGGGGAAGAGAAATCTAAATTTCCTTCACACGTTTGGTCCTCTAATTGGTCTCATTTGTTCATTTGATCTTTTGAGTTCTTGCAAAACAAATCCTCTAACTCATTCATTTTGTGTTTCTGATAGGAGCATTCATGTTCTTACTAAATTTTAAGAGAAATGGCTTTACCATACAAATCAAATGTAACCACTATAATTGAAAGGCTAGAGAATAACATTGAACAAAAGGATCAGTAAAAGACCTAAAACTAGACAAAAAAATTATCATCAGTCAATGACCATTTCAAGGTGCATCAATGATGTTTTAGTTATGTCCCTTTTAAGGCTACACCAATGCCTTAAGGAATTCAAGAGGTACCCTTTGGGCATTTGCTTCCCTTAGCAACCAGAGTAAAATAAATCCTATACTTGTTATACCACTTGGCTTCCTTATCTAGCTGGTCCAGAAGTACATGCTATGTTGAGCCCTAGGTCCTTGTGGTGATAAAAGTGCGTGCATATGTATCACCACCCCAAGCTAATCAGAACATAATCAGGTGCACCAAACAAATTATGGTCCTACATAAATTCTAACAATTGTAATGAGCATCCGATTCATTCCGTACCATTACATATGGAGACCGAAGATAGGATGGTTGCATGAGAAGTACGAAATACGGATTCGTGGCATTAAAAGAAGCAGCCCTTGATAGGCCATCGACGATTTCCGCTATTCTGAACTCTTTGAACCGTTGGTTACTCAACAGCTTCTCATGCTTCTCTGTATAAATCTCTGGCTTTGAGCCCTTTTCCAGAACCATCCCCTCATCTTCCAAACAGCTGTCCTTCTTGGCCGACTGAATCTCTGCACAGCTCTGCAACCTAGCTCCAGAATATGACGGACACAAGAATACGCATACAGAAATGAGAGAACCAACAATGTTTGCACTTATGCTAGAATCAAAATACAAGGATTTGGTGTTTGGTGCAACAAGATAGAAGAAGATCCATTACTAGAATAACGTCCAAAGAAAAAGGGAAAAAAGAGGATTATATTTGCAGGGCTACAGTCGTCAAATTCATCATCTTGTCAAACCACGTTAGGGGAAAAATAATCGCAATATCTCGTTTCTCTGAAGTTTTCATCTTGAATAAAAAAAAAAGCAGGAAAGACCCTTGTAAGTGAAGCAGTTCTATTGAACCAGCTTCCCGAGATATATTCGCATGCATCCGAGCCAATGTCGTGTTCCTCTAAACTTCTAAGCAAAACGTTTCTCCATTCTGTAACTTATTTTCTCAGCTACCAAACAAACAATCTAACATCAGCCACTGGGGAAAAAAAAGCATCTCAACCAGAGAAAAATCAAAATTTGTAGACTATAAAGGAGACATTTTTAACAAACAAGTATCTTTACTTAAGCCACAAAATTTCCATGAGATTTCTGCATTTTCCTCAGCGACCCAACAAACCATCAGACGGAACAGAAACTCACGACTCTTTCTCAGCACTGCGACGACCCACCTGGAAGACCGTCGAAGGAGACCCGGCGGCTGAATCGGAGCGCGCTTTTCAGACGATTTGCGACATGGGGCCCGCTTGGAAGGCAAGGAGGAGGAGGGCCGGAGCTTCTGAGAGAGGTCGACGATGCCGAGCGTCCGCATCCTCTCGAGGTTCTCTTTGATCCGCTCCTCTATGCGCTGCTCGTAGAGGGAGATCTTCTTGGACTCGGCTCGGTCGTCGTCGACGCGCGAGGTGGGGCTCGAAATGGGTTCTCGGGTTCTCGCCGTCTTCGTCATTCTCGGCATCTTTCCTGCTTCTTGGGCACGGAGATCTGGGTTTTGAACCAACGGTCAAGTTTCTCCGAGATGTGAGCGTGGGGTTTTGAACCGGCTCCGTAGCGTGGACATGTGCCTCAGGCTCCACTTCCGCCGCCCCACCACGGCCAGATCTCTGCCCCCTTCCCTCCGCCTCAAGAAGAAACGGACATCCCTCCTGCCCCGGTCCGTCGACGAAGCACATTTATTCCGGCCTTAATGTGCATCGTCGGCGACGGCGGGGGAAGGGTGGAGCAGCAGAAAGAGAAAATTTGGGATTCAAAATTTCAAAACCTTCGTCCAAGAGAAAGAAATGGTGGTTCGTATTCGCAAGGGAGGATTTGCTTCTCTTTCCTTTGTCTGAGAAGAGAAAGCAAGGCGACCACAAACCTTGTACTCGATCTCCGCGATGGAAACAGTCGGAGGTGAAGGCGGAGGCGAACGGGGGCTCGAGACCCAGCTGCCACCGGCGGGGGCTCTTGGAGAAGGCAACGTGCCAGAGGCAGATGACCGGCCGACGAGGCTCTGGGGAGGCGCAGACGCGGAGAAAACAGAGGAAGCGTGTCATCCTCGGTCGTCCTGGTCAGGGTCGTTCTTCCACGAAAGAGAAAGAAAAACAAAGAGCCCAAAAAATTCAAGCGAGGAGAGAGAAATTTTTTGAGCGGGAGGTGCGCATTTATTACCCGTCCTTCTCTGCCAACCGAGCCCAGCCGAGCCGAGCCAGCTGAGAACCGGCCTTCTAATTTCCAGCGGGTCCCACACTGGACGCATGTCAACACATGAGTGGTAAATGCCCACCACATCAGCGGATGACATGGCGCGCCCATACCACTGAATATTTTCTCTAATTGAAGACGTTGTCATCGCTGTAGTAGTTATCCAGAATCCACTGTATTGATTCATAAATCTTGGAGAAATCTGTATACACAATAATAACAAACAACACATTCACTGTATTGGTTTTTATTGCATATTTGTTGCTTCACAGTCTCGTCGGGCATTCCTCTCATGCTCTAGCACGTATAATATAGCCCAACACTTGGATAATTATCAAAAAAGTCCTAAACATATATACAAGTACTAGTTTAGTCTCAAACATTCTTTCAATTTGGCCAATTGAATCATAAACTCTTTAACAATTAGTCAATTTAGTCATTTCAGCAAATTTTAATTGGAAATCGTTGACATACACATCGATCGTTCTACGTGGTACAATGAGGACCGTCGACACTTAGGGTTAATCAGTTTTAGAGTGAGTCAAATCCCACTCTAGAACTTGGAACCGGACCGGGTTGGTAAAAAAGAAAAAAAAACTAAAAAATTGGAAGAAATATTAAAATTATCTACCAGCTTGGAATGACATAGATGTCTCCGGCAGCTTGTAGCCATGAGAGTTACTGGATGACACGAGCTTATGTATGAAAAACGCCCCTCATATTCGACCACAGAATCTTTTTGGAGAACTAGGGCCAGGAAGATGGTCCAAGTTGACTCCATTGACCTTTTCTTGTGGTCGACCTTTATTTTCTTCTCAATATATTTGCCCATACATATTCAGAGAAAACGAGGTTGCAAACCAAGGTATCGTGATGTAATCCACTTTGTCTTTATTCTCATGCATTCAGTGACGCACGCCCCCACTACTGAATAAATTCAAATTAAAAAAACGTTAGAAAATTCTGGGATTGGCAAGAATGTATCTTCTTTATTCATTTAAGGAAATATAGTAATGACCATGCACAAAGAGCAGTTTCTTCACACACACAAGATTTATTCAGTAAATGAGTACGCCTCATATCTCATTCTGCAGTCTTTGAGTTGTAGCTGAGCCCCGATTCCTGAGCATTGCGTAAGGAGCACGTCGTGAGCATGCTCCAAGCACCTATTGCAATCATAATCAGCGAGGGCGCCATTGCAAGCCGCATGACCATAGCACTGAAAGTTGAAAACCGTGTTATGTGCATAGTAGTTATATCCAGATTCTGCGGTATGGATAAGTAAATCCCTCATAAGCCCGCATAAACAGAAATAGTAATCATCTCCCTCTTGGTATTTCTCTCCGTTGCATATTTGCTGCACCACGGTCTCGTCCGGCATCTCTCTCACAATCTGGCAGATGCAATGCAGATCGATAATGGTAGCCATGATTCTCTCAAGAGAAGCCATCTTCGTTTCTCTATCTGTTTTCCTGTTTTCTTTGCTGTTGCACTAGACAATACGAAACACGTCCGTATGCTGGAATTCCCCAGGCCTTTTAAAATGCTCAGCTCGGTTGCAACATTAATTGTTACGCCCTCCCTTTTCTTAGTGATGTCTACGATTACGTGTTTCACCTAATAATCATCGCTCGTCCCTTGCTTGATCGATGATTGCAATGCTTCGTTCTTGCTAGATTAGAATCTTGACACTGAAACTTATTCACTTAACTTGCAGCCGAGGAATTCGTGATGCTTCTGTCGTATTCTAAGCTTTTTAGAATGCATGATTCTCTTGTTGTACCGATTACGATAAATTGCTATTTATCTCGTGTCCTTGTGCATACGTACGTTATTTTAACTTATACATACGCACGTAATTCGACTTTTCTTTATGACTACGCAACAACGAAAGGATCGTAATGGCTGGGAACTGCTCTGCAATGAAGTAATACTATCTCTTGAAGCGCGGGGTGGTATTCGAAACCAGCACACGTGTATTCAATCGTTGGATACGAATCGCAGGGCAGCCAGCATATTAACATCGTGTCGTATTACAGAACGAAACAACCTAGTTCACATCGCTAACTCGATTGATGTTGCAAGTACTTCCATTGGTATCGGGAGGCGACCCATTCAGACAAGTTGTCCCGTTATTTTTCGTGCAAATCACTTATATACTCGTAAATGCATTACGTAACACAGCAGTAATGCGCGTCGATGCGACATAGTAATTGGAGCCGGTAATAACATCGGAACCACTAACTGCAGATTATTTTAAACGGCGGGTAAACTAACATAGTAATTATTTAGCATTTCTTTCCTCTCACAATGTTATTGTTGGTTTGGCCGAGAATTTAGTGGAGGTTTTTTTGCGACCCTGTGGGATCCAAAAGCATACTTATAGCCTGTTTGGTAACTATTTTATTCCCAGGAATAATTTCTTATCAGAAATGATTCTCTTTTATTCTGTTCCCAAGAACAATTTTTGAATATTTGAAGGCGTTTGATAAACTATCCAAAATTTTTATTCCTATGATAGAAATGTTTGATAGAACTCTTCAATTTCTTTTTTGATTCTTTTAATTTTTTAATACTTTTATTATAATTTTCTTCTGTTTCTCTTTTTTTATTTTTTCATTTTATTTTTCCCTTTTCTCCTCTTCTTCCTCCTTTAGTGGCCAATCACCACCGTCGGCGGTGGCTGGCAAGTGGCGGGGTGAGGTCCGACGAGCTAGCATGGCCACCGGCAAGGCTTAGCCTTGCAAAGGCTGGGCCTTGCTAGGCCAAGGCGAGGCCGACCTCGCGCCGCCTAGGGGAGGACGAGCCTTGCCAAGCTGGTCGAGCCTCACCAAGCTGGTCGAGCCTCACCTGACCATCGACGAGGCTCGTCCTCACCAAAATCTGTAAGGTTGAGCCTCGCCGGTGGCCAGGTGAGCCTCCAATGAGCTCGTCAAACCTAGCCCTAGCCCGGCAAGGCCCTAGTGAGCTCGCCGAACCTCACCCGGCTGCTTGCCGACGGCAGCGACAGTGGCCAGGGGGCGGTGATGGGGCGGTAGTAGGCTAGGATGAGGAAGGAGAAGAAGAAAGGGAAAGAAAAAAAAGAAGAGAGGAAAAGGGAAGATAGTGAAAATTGATTCTTGAAATTGTTCCCAAGAGTAAGAAGCAACTTTTTTTTTTATTCTTGATTTCATTCTAAATTTGTTCCTAAGAACAAAAAATTTACTAAACGGATTTTTTCTAAACCTATTCCCGAAAACGAAATAATAGAATCGGTTATTCCCGAAAGCGTTACCAAACAAACCTTTAACCTTTTCTTCATTTAACGGGGTTTGATTTGGCCTTTTACTTTTTTCTTTTTAAGCTTAATAAATAAAAATGTGATGTTTATGAGAATAACAAAAAAAAATCAAATATATACCTTACGTCACGGGAACAAGTGGATCAAACACAATAATAAGGAGAAAAAAATCAGTTATCAAATTTACGTGATTCGATCAATATGAATTTTTGTATCGAAAAAACAACACGGAATTCCACTATATCAAGTAATAAAAGATTATAATTATACTCAAGTCATTCAAATAATTTCACAGCCTCATTTATACCAAATAATCTCACACTATGTTTTTTCCTTAGAATTCCTATAGAAACAATCACCTGTTCTCACCGATAAATGCGAAAAATAGTACCACGGAACTTTTACGGCTACAAACACTGGCGATGGCCAAAAAAAATTGTGCACCAATTCTTTCTTCTTTATCACCTGCTCTCATTTCTTTTCTTTTTTTCTTTATCATTCTTAATGGTGCATCTCAAGAAAATAAATCCATCCTCGTCGCTCGACGATGTTTACCCAAGTGCATTATTCTCATTTGAGTAAGTACCATGGTGGTTGTTTTACAGCATCTTTGACGCATTACCAAGTTGAGTTTTCTTCTTCTTCTTTTTCCATGGAGATATTTTTGGACATTGCAAAGACGCATCTTCACATAGTATCTTTTGTTAGAGATACATCTGCAAGCGATTTTGATGATGTCCAAACTATCCTCAATATAATATTTACTATGGAATATGCAAATATTCATATCAAAGGATTGCGTAATATTCATGGTGTGGTCTAATGGACGGTAGTATGCAATAAGTCCAGAAACGGTTTTTTTGTAAATAGTACCAATGGACCTGAAGATCAACTAATGACGATGTTTATGTCGTAGCCACAAATATTGGGTCATAGGTGCTGTAGCAGCCACATTTGATGATATTCGTTGGGTTAGCAAACTAGCCGTTATGGCTGAGGATTTGCACAATAGCATAATCCAAATGAAAGCAGTAATCGAGAAGCTAGGTCCTCTGATAAGTTTGTCAGAGACAACAACGAAGAGACAGCAGTAGAGTCTATTTTTAAGTAGACTACAGATGTTCAAGAAAAAAAGATTGTATGGGTAATTCTATCTCTAGATAGCAGCTCAACAGTAATTCTAATAGCTCTTTATTTCTCTAATCCACCTCCAATGGATAGATTGAAGATTTATAAAAGGGAATACCTCATAAGCCAAATGTTAGAGAAAGCAATATACTAAGATTTAATAATTTGCTTCTAGGTGTGTTCTAAACGATATGCTCCATTTCCAATTGTTTCACAGAGTATTGTATTCATATTGTCTAAGTAATTATGTTAAAGATTAAGTATACAAGAGTAAGAGCAGGAGATGAAACTTACTAGTGTGATCAATCTTGTGAATAGATCGGTGCTTGCCGATTGTAACTTTCTCAACAGATTATTAGTGCAATCCAGCCCAACTTATGACTACTAATCTGAAGAGTGAAGAGTGGGCATGGGCTTAGGATAAAGCCAAACCACTATACATTTTTGTGTGCTGCTGTTTCTATCTCTCTACATTCACTAGCACACATTTCCATGACAAGCTTTGAAATATTTCCTTGATTTGATCTTTACTTAGCGTTAGCTAATCTTCACGAAAGGTTGTTAAGTTTCTAAAACAAGCTATTTATCCCCTTAAGGTTGTATTGTTAGCCCCCAACAAATTTTTCCTTAGTAGTACTTGGTTTATCGGCTTGCTGTAACTACGCCAACCATATCAGCTGCATTTATGTTACTATCTCGATGGCAAAGTTGACCGTAAAGGATGCATGCTACTTGACTCCAATTCTTCCGATTCTCGATTTTTAACTTCTTGTTTCGAGAAGCCAACACGATCACCAAATTTGCATTCAACAAACAAGCAATATATTGAAATCTTCTTGTCAATCAAAGCTTGGGGGTATCATACGCATCGTGTGACGTCCTGAAATTTCTATCCATTTTGAGATAAATGAAATGATTATTTATCAATGCATTGTAAATTACGTTTACTCTGAATTGATCACTACAAGTTAACTAATATAACGTAAATTATTTTTGGCAATGTGTATTTCCTAGGAGCTGCAGCTTTTCTCACGGACCGCTGCCTAAGAAAGGTTATGCACATGTACAAAAGAATAGACCTAGGAAGTTCTATGCTTTGTGCAATAATAACTAGACATCAAACATCAAATATATATATATATATATATATATAATATATGTATATACACAAGAAAACAATGTGCTTGAGAAGTTATCTTCTAAGGAAGTTCTGTGCTTTGTGCAATAATAACTAAACATCAAACATCAAATATATGTATATAATATATGTATATACACAAGAAAACAATGTGCTTGAGAAGTTATCTTCTAATCTTTCTATTATATGAGAGAATTCAAAAGGAGGTTGAATTCATAAAACTTTCTCAATTATAGCTTGGACTAATACACATAAATTCATAAGTGATCATAACCCCACGATACTAATTGATAGAGATATTTAGGATGATTATAATGATTTTCTGTATCTTTTAAGATTGTATGAATATCTCTATTTGATTGTACGCATTTTGATTAATAGTTATCTTATTTAGTCATTTCATAGAGCCTATAAATAGGCTGATATAATTTCATTATGAGATATAAAATTATACATAATTCTATATTTCTCTATTCCGCATTTTATTTTAATTCTAATGATGGATAAAATCATAATTTGATTGTAGTTAAAAGAACAATAATGCAATTTCCAAATCTGTAACAACACTCTCTTGTTTTAAAAAAAAATTAAATTGAAGTTTGATTTTATCTTATGATGATCTAAATTACTACTTCCCTAATAGATCAATTCTTTAAATATAATTTTTTTTTCTCAATGTTTATTTCGATTTTTGCCCCCTTTTGCCGGTTTAATATAAATGTAAGAATCAGTCCTCTCCATTCCTACGACCTAACTAGTGAACAAAATTCATCTATTTGCAATCTGATTCTTTCTATGCTAACATCTCTTCAATTAAGGTAATGTTTCGGACACCATCAGTCAAAGCGATCATGATGAGTGTATTTGCATTGTACCTAACTTTCTTCTATTTTATTTTCGAACTCAATCTTGTTAGAGTTGTACAATTTTTACATAAGATAATCTGTAATTGGAAAAAACATTCGAAAATAAATTTGAGATTGAAATCCTTGAAACGACTACTTTTCTGCGGATGCAATAATCACACCGCCGCGCCATCTTGCAGTCAAGTCAACGGGGAAAGGAACTGATGTTACTCGAGTCAGCGGAGGGAGGCGCAGACTTCCAAGTGGACTCATGTCACAAATGGGACAAGACTCGTCACCTCCGGCGTAGGAGGGAAGTTTCTCTTCTTTTGTTTTTGTCGGTGGAGGGAAGTCTTTGACCAAGACCTAGTCTTAGCATGCTCCCGCGGATTTTATAAAATAAAAGGCAAAAATCATCAAAAACTCTCGAATCATACAATATTTATCTAAATTTTTTTAATGATATAAAAAATTTCAAACTTTTGCTTTAGTGACATATTTATCCCACATCAATGTACATCAATAAAGACCGTTAAAAATCTGCTTGCATTGACGCCTAAAACTAAATATTGTTGACATAGCATTGATGTGACTTAAGTGGAATAAAAACGACGTTTTAATTGAAAAATCATCTAATGAAATCTTGAGGGAGGGTAAATGCATCACGTAAGTATAAGTTTGGGTTTTTTATGTTATAAGAAAAAGTTTAAGGTAAATATATTATAGCAAACACAGTTTAGGGGTTTTAATGTTACAAGAAAACAGTTCAAAATAAAAGTGTTGCGGTGGGCATGATTTGAGATTTTTTTTGACTTTTTTCATAAAATAAAAAAAATAAGAGGCCAAAACAAGTTAAGAATTAATTTATTTGAAAATAGGAAGAAATTGAGAGGAAAGACCACATTTTTATCGAAAAGATTTTAGCATCGAGGCGTGACTATCTGCACAACATAGCAACAACGAGAGTAATTTCTCCTCACGTCCCTTTCCGAGTCAAACGAACTAATACACTTCCGCAACTCGAATTGACGTCGCTAGCATTTCCATCGGCATCGGGTGGTGATTACCCATACAAGTTCTTCGGTGATCATTTCGTATGAATCACTTGCATACATGCGAACACGTTACGTGATGTGATAGTCATGCATGTCGATGCGACATCGTCACTTGCGAGTGACGGTAACATTGCAACCATGTCCCACTTAATTTTAGATGGCGGGGACTGGGTCGATTGGCCAACCGTGCTGCCCTTGTTGGGTGGGCGCCAGGCGAGCATTCTTGTTATTCTTGACTGAGTCGAAGGGATGATCAATTCAAGACGGTGGGATTGCATTTCCCCAACCGGACGCAACGCCTTTTGATCCTGATAGTATTCCTTCTATTTAGGATCAACATGTTATAATAAGCATAATTTAAATTTTTTAATGGTTTTTTCCTAAAATTAAACAATAAAAGGCTAAAAAAAAAGTGCAAAAAAGAGTTAAGAATTGATTTATTGAAATTAGGAAGAAATTGAGAGGAAAGAAAACACTTGTATGGAAAAGATATTAGTATTAGGAAATGACTATCCACACAACATAGTAACACCAGTAGTAATTTCTCGTTCCGTTTTCTTTTTGAGCTGAATGAACTAGTTCACACCCTTAATTCCATCGAAGTTACTAGTGTTTCTATAGGGAGTGGCTCCATGTTATGTAATACAACAGTCATGCACATCAATACGATGTCGTCACTTGCAATTGATGGTACTATCGGAACATTATTGCCCATTAGGGTTGATACTATAGAAAAATCCAAACTAGTACACATGGGACAAATTTAATCCAAATTAATTTTCTGACCACAAATATCCAAAACTATTATTTTTATGATAAATTTACCGTTGATTAGTTTCCGTTAAATTAAATTAATATTCTGAAAAATTACAAACTCATATACATATGGCAAACGGAGGTGAAATCTAAATTGATATATCCATCAATTACCATATATCGTCCAATTCAACAATTTGATAGTAAAATTTAACGAAAATTAATGTAGGATAAATTTATCATAAATATACCAGTTTTGAGTTTCTAATGATAAAAAAAATTAATTTAAAATAAATTTATCTTCGATGTATCATTTTAAGATATTTCATAATATTTATCCTCGACATTATTTTCAAGTGGGTGCTGGGTCAATTGGCCAACCACGTTGCCCGATCCAACGGTCTTCCAAACCCTAGACAGCCTTGCCCTCGTTTCGTATCCATGACTGAGTCAAAGTGATAATAAACGCAAGACGACGGGATTGGCTTCCCCCAACTGCACGCCACACCTTTTTGATCCTGAGACTGTTCCTTCTATCATGATATTTCCCCTTTCTAATGACGAAAAAGGCCCTGTTTTACTTACATAAACGATAATCCATGCGAGGAATCAAATTTGTTCCGTACGTCCAATCCATACAGACAACCAAAGTTCTAATTTGTTAAGCCAACATCATGAGTTTTCGTTCTGGATTAATCTTATTAAGACTGCTTTATATAATCAATTTATTAAATGAAATGTTGGGCTGTTATCGGCTTTTAAAAACGATTAAATAATGTCAAGGATCACTGATAATCTAATATGTCTCTTGGTACATCGGTTTTGTAAGGTGGTTGTCGTAAATCTAGCTATTTGGTTTGAGGTTTTGACTTGTCGACATGTAGTACTTTCCTCTCTTGTTCTGTTTTTCCCCCTCACGTTGTCCACTTGCAAGTGAATCCTACTGCACAAACACAAACCACATAACCTCTGCAATATATAGCCTGGCGATCTCCGACCCTGCATCAAGCAAAACCATTCTAAGCACCAAAAGCGCCCAAACCAAACATGGCTCACTCATCATCAACCCTTTATTTCCTCGTTTTGCTGACTGTTTTGATCCGAACCTACCCATCCCATGCACAATACTGCTACAACACCACCGGAAACTTCACGTCGAGCAGCCCCTACGCAAAAAACCGCGAGGCTGTCCTCATCTCTCTAGCCTCCAATGTGACTGCAAATGATGGGTTCTACGCCACGAGCACGGGTGAGAACCCAAACGCCATCTATGCCATCACTTTCTGCCGTGGGGATTCATCGGCAGGTACCTGTGCAGGCTGCGTGAGCTCCGCAGTCCAAGGTTTGGTCGTGAAGTGCCCTAACCAGAAGGCGGCTTTCTCCTGGGGAATCGGAGATCCGCCATGCTTTATCCGATACTCAGACACGCCGATCTATGGGAAACTGCAAACGAGTCCTACCTATAAGATGGCCAACGTTGGCAACCACATCACCATGAACCAAGACCAGTTCGATGAGGTGTGGGGGAACTTGACGCGGAGACTAGTGAACAAAGCTGCCGATGGCTCTTCAAGGCTCAAGTACGTCACAGGGCAGGCCGACTTGCCAAACAACAAGACGATCTACTCATTGTTACAGTGTAGTCCCGACTTGTTGCCGAACGATTGCGGGAGTTGCTTGAGCGAAGCCATTGATGATTATTATAAGTGTTGCCGTGGATGGCAAGGCGGCTACGTTTACAAGCCCAGCTGTAATTTCCGGTGGGAATTGCACAAGTTTTTCGAGTCAAACCTCAGTCCATCGTCGTCTTCTTCACTACCTCCATCTTCTCCATCGCATCCAGCTGCTCCGCCAGCTCCCGGGAGAAATTTTGCCAAAGGTACAGCGTTTAAGTTCGTGGAAAAAAATAATATAGTCCTATGTTAATGTGCTAATACGGGCAATTTGTGCATTGCAATGGCAAAAGTATGAGAACCTAAATAAAATTACTAAGTATCAAGGTCAAAAGTGTACGTAAACCTTCAATTATTTATTTGAGTGGAGTAACAGCTAATGGATTTTGCTAAAGGATGCCTTCAAGGCTCTTGTCAACAAGCCATTTAAAGCAACTACGAAGTTTACTATACACTATTTTTCTCTTTTTATGTGTAATCAACACTTTTTGGAAATCATATTGTTCCCTGTTTGGTGTGCTTGGCACTCACTCTTTCAGAATTGCGATTTAATTGATGGTTTTAGATATGCTGACAAAAACAATCATCTGATCAGGTACCTTGGCTGCTATCATCTCTTCAGTCGCCGTTTTTATAATGCTTCTCTTCGTCAGTTGTTGTTACCTTCGAAGGAGGCCAGCAGAGAAGAAATATGAAGCTGTACAAGAAGGAAGTGGTAATGATTGTCCTTTTATAAAAATGATCACAAGAACGAAACTTTCGATTGAGAAACTAAAAAGATTCTGAAGCTATGGTGACCGTAAGAAACGAAAGTCTAAACGACTTTGTTGTTCACTTATGAAGGTGTAAGCGAGATCACATCCTTGAAGTCCTTGCTATTCGATTGGGATACTTTGCTCACCGCCACGAACAATTTTTCTCCAGAAAACAAGCTTGGCCGAGGTGGATTCGGGGAGGTTTATCAGGTATATAGTGATTATGAAAGATGTCAAATGCTTTTAGAAGTATCTCGATACTCAGTTTGGAATTGAAATTGAAATGATGAAGATATATAATATCGTCTTTGAACTTTATTTTGATTCAGTAAGGTACCTGAAATTTTTTTTGAAGTGCTTCTTCGCTAAAATGCTAGATGTGGTTTATTTTTACTGTGTACATTGACAACTCAACCATAAATGAATTAATCCACCCCATGTCAAGAACTTTCAGCTCACTTAAATCGAAATGGACGTTAAATGGGCTATATCATTCTCTTTTTCTGATGAATTTTAAGAATAAAATTTCTAATTTTGTCTCTTTAGCCCTAAGAATGACTCTGGTCAGCGCCTCTTATTATCATAAAAGGTGTCCACGGCCCTATCGTGTGCACGACGTAAACAAACAATTTCACAAGATTAAAAAAAGAAGTGGAGAGTTCATGAGATCTTGTCCCCTTTCACAAATTTTTTTCAGGGCAGGTTTCCCAACGGGCAAAAAATAGCTGTGAAGAGGCTATCCCGAAATTCAGGGCAAGGCATCCAAGAATTTAAGAATGAGATTGTGTTGGTGGCAAAACTTCAACACCGGAATCTGGTGAGATTGCTTGGATTTTGCTTGGAAGGAGAGGAAAAGCTACTTGTATATGAGTTTGTGCCCAACAAGAGTCTCGACTACCTCGTGTTCGGTTAGTTCCATTTACACTAGCTTTATGTTCATCTCTTAGGTATAGATGATTGAGCAAATACTTCTTTACTATACCATATATCATCTTTCGAATCTAACTCCTAGACTTCCTAGATTATACTTACTCTTATTCACATCCTTAAATCACTATATAGACCCAGAGAAAAGCAAACAATTGGATTGGCCAAGACGTTACAACATAATATCAGGCATCGCTCGAGGGATGCTCTATCTTCATGAAGATTCTCGACTTCGAATCATTCACCGCGATTTAAAAGCTAGCAACGTCTTGCTAGACAACAATATGAACGCAAAGATTTCGGATTTCGGCATGGCAAGGATTTTCGGAGTCGATCAAACTAAGGCAAACACTAGAAGAATCGTAGGAACTTAGTAAGTTCTACATTTTTCGAAGTTTAATATTAGGTAGCTTCTGGATAAAAATCGATAAGGATAGTAGTATAGATGACAAGCATCCTGATATGTATGGTTCTGGTGGTGGTTTTTCAGCGGTTACATGTCCCCGGAGTATGCGATGCATGGGCAATTCTCTCAAAAGTCCGATGTTTACAGTTTCGGCGTCCTCCTTCTCGAGATCATTTGCGGCAAGAGGAATGACTACTACTACCAATCTGAAGGAGGTGAAACTCTCGCAAGCTATGTAAGTGTTTTTTTTCCCTTAATGATTTAATTGTTCTGCGCTCGAAAGTAACAGTATTGTTCAGTGGTTCACTTCTTGTGTCCAATTGAACTGCTCTAGGCTTGGAAACAATGGAGAGACAATGTGCCTTTGGAAATATTGGACCCGGCATTGGGAGAATCTTATTCGAGAAGCGAAGCGCTGAGATGCATACACATTGGCTTCCTATGTGTTCAGGAAGATCCGACTAATAGACCGACCATGGCGAGCATAGTTCTCGCGTTAAGCAGCCAAACTCTTAGTCTGCCTGTGCCACGAGAGCCTGCCTTTTTTCTCCGAAGCTGGACGGAACAGCCGGATAACATCATAGCAAATGACCAGGGACATGATCAAAATAGCAGCGGCTCTGCGCATTTGTCAGTCAATGGAGTGTCGATCACTGAAGTCTACCCTCGATGAAGCACATGAACATCTATTCACGCATGATTTCATCTGCTTCTTGAGTTAATTATGGGGATGTTGTGTCCAGAAGTACTATGTAGTTTTAAATGAACTGTTTGATGAGTGCGCTTGTAGTCGGTAATAAACCGGTAGCAATGCGGGTTTTTCCTTTTCTCTTTGTATTAGAATAGGCAGCTATTTCTAGTTGGATCGAGTTCTAAATTTTTACTTTGAATTCATAAATATCATCCCACATGGACAAAGTGGCACCAATAAAAGAGCAAACATTGGTGAGGTTGGGCCCCAATTCCGCAACATTCCGAAGGCAGCTTATCACGGGCATGTTCCAAGGAGCACCATGTAGGTAGTGGCCAACTGGGTCTGACTAAGCAAACGTAGGCGTGAACACGAACGTTAGAAGCAACGGATCAAAGCAATTTGTGTTGATTTGCATATTCTCGGGCATGCCCATGTTACCATTTGGGCCGACTGGGCCTGGGGGAGATGGACAGGCATCCAAATCCATGAAGTACTCTCCATTCGTGATCCAGAGATCCGAGATTGCCAAGCAAATTGATACAACCCACGGTAGTACCAAAGTTCCAAAACTCATCGGCATTAAGCTGGATGCAC
Source organism: Corymbia calophylla (assembly GCA_014182845.1). NCBI lineage: Eukaryota > Viridiplantae > Streptophyta > Magnoliopsida > Myrtales > Myrtaceae > Corymbia > Corymbia calophylla. The sequence goes on along the minus strand of CM024697.1, from coordinate 43,607,916 downwards.
GCGATGCTTGTATGAATGACTTTTCTAAGATTTTTATAGAATTACAATTGATTGTCATAAAAACTTAAACTTTTAAACAAATGTGGGTTTATTATTTAAATATTTTAACACTTGCTCTCACGTTTAGTCTAATGTTTTTTCCTAGTACTAAGAGTGGAAATATTTAATTGGAGAAGCAAATGGGGCCTGGAAATTTGAACTCAGGACCTATAAATTTGATACCACGTGAGGTTCTTATGGAACCATAATCGACTATTATAAAACTTTTGCTTTTAGATGAATGCATGATTTATTATTTAAATATTCTAACAACTTTAGTTTTGGTGAGAGTGACCTAGGCGTTTGTGGAATAGTAGCCCATGCTATTTAAGCCACCACCATGGAATGTCAAGGGTTAGCATTTTCATTTGCATAATTCCTCAATTATACGTTTGTCACGCAAACGCGCTTTGACATGGACCAACATAATGGTTGAAGATCTTTTGATGGTCTTCTTCCTTTATTGTCCTCGTCCACTTCAATCTCTATCAACCACTCCTTTATTACCCAACCTTGCTAAGCTAACGGCACCGTTATTCCCCGTGAATAGCGGTGCTTTTTTTTACCTTAAAGTGCCACCGATATGCAGTTGGCAATCCCAGACTATTTCTCACATGGAAAGTTCTCAGATATGGACGCTGTTTCAAACCAATAAGAATCAATTATTGCAGGTCAACCTTTTTATAAAATTTTGAATGACTACTTAAATATAAAATTCATTTGAGGAGTGAATACAAATTTTACTAGATCTTTTTTCTTGATTAAGGCTTCATTTCTTTCACGGAAGATAAATAATTTGAAAAAAAAATTCTAAAAAATGATTACTTATATCACTTGAAATAATTAGTCGGTAAAAAATGTTTTCATTACCAACAATAATTTATGTTTAAACATTTTTTAGGACAATAATAATATGGATGTTCAAATTTGTTGCTTCCTTTTCACTGATATTTGATGTATCGATTGGACAAAAATTTTTATCAAACCATTTGGCTGTACTTTACACAGAGAACAATTAAGAACCCATATGATCTCTATTTGGAGATTCGATCAAATGTATATTGTTAAATTGGGAGAGGCGTTTTGGTATAATAAGTGGGATCACTTGAGGACTTCTTTATCTGCACAAGGATTTGCGCCTTAAGATCATACACTATGATTTGAAGCCTAGTAATATTCAGTTGGATGAGAACATGAATCCTAAGATTTCCGACCTTTTCATGGCAAGGCTATTCGTTTTGGACCAAAATAGAGCAAATACTAAAAAAAATGCATAAGTATAGCTCAAGTGCCAAAACTTGACACGATGGGACACTTAAGTGCCAAAAGTTACAAAAGTTACACTTAAGTGCCATTTTTCAAAACAAATAGATCACTTCAATCCAAGTTGTCGGAATCCTCCCGGAAATCCTACGTGGCAATTTTTTATTAATTTTCTTGCCTATGTGGCTCGTCGAAAACTGAGTAGGCGAAAAATCAGCCAAAATGACGTTGTTTTGCACCGACGTGGATTTTAAAAATTATTATTTAAATAATATAAAATAATTAAAAATATATATTATTATAAAAATGATTAATTTAAGAGAGAGAGAGAGAGAGAGAGAGAGAGAGAGAGAGAGAGAGAGAGAGAGAGAGAGAGAGAGAGAGAGGGAGGAAGGGGGATCCGGTAAGGGCTGTGCAGCCCTCGCCGCCGCCGCTGTTGTCACCCCACAATCATCGGGAAGGGCTAGCGACGGTGGGCAAGGGTCGGCTGGGGTCGCCGGGCCCTGGCCAGCCGACAACCCCGGCCGGCTTGCGGTGAGAGCCTGCGGGCCCTCACCCAGATCTAGGGCGAGGGTCACCACCCTCCCCTAAATCTGGCAAGGGTCGCCGACCCTCGCCCAGCCGAGCCAAAGGCTGCCGGCCGCCCAAACGAATCCACTTGCTCATGATTCATCACCAACATCAATAAACGAACCTTCCATGATAGATCCACACCATAGAGAATTGGATTTGATTAGACTATGTGTGGACATTTTACCTCGACCATCAATAGGTTTGGCCAAAATTTAGATAAGTTTATGCTTTTGCAAAACATACTCTTGGTAAGTTCATTAGAAATCTAACTGGAGATTATACGGTGGAAAGGTGAAAAATAGATTGGAAATTCTTGTTTATTTTCATAATCTAAGGGTATAGAATTGTACCCCAATTTTATGAAAATCCATGGAACCCCTTGTAAGGCACGCAAACTAATAAATACTTAAATTCGAGTTTTTGATATATGCAGTTTGCTTTGAAGAGTCAATTTTTTTAAGAAATTATTTTAAGACGCAAATGAAGATATCTGCATCGACCAATGTAAATCTAGATGAGGAAGATAAGCATGTACTTTGTTGTGTTCACTGACAAATTCATGGGAACATATAATTGTTTTGAAAGAAGGATACTAGAAGTGCCTAAACTTGTATACGGTGCTCACTTTAGAGCCATAATTTTTTTTTCAAATAACTTAAGTGCAACTTTAAAAAAAAAACTATCACTTAAGTGTCAATTTCGATTTGGATCACCGGAAATCTAGCCTGGTTATATTTTATTATTTTCTCGATCTAACATGACTTGCTGGCATGCCCAATTAGCATATAACCCTCTAAATGACATCGTGTAGTGGGCTAAGAAGAGATCATTTCAATACCGGCTGTTATAAAAAAAATGATCACTTTAGTGCCAACCTTAATGAAAAATGATCACTTCAATGCCAAAAAAACCCCTAAATAACGTCGTGTAGTAGATTAATAAGTGATTACTTTAATACCAATCGTGGTAAAAAAAATGATAATTTTAGTGCCATCATTGTTAAAAAGTGATCACCTTAGTGCCAATCTTAATGAAAATGTGATTACTTCCGTGCCAAAAAATGTCACATTAGATAAAATTTTCAATTACAAAAGCTACTTAATTTCTCTAATCAGAACTTTTCACCGAAAGCACTTAAGTGGTCATTTTTTGTCCAATTTTGGCACTTAAGTGAGATAGCGAAATATTGTAGTACTAAAGTGAGTGCCGTACATAAGTTAAAACACTTCTAGTATCCTTTTGCCTAATTATTTCTATTAGCGCCAGTGTTAGTGCATTATCCTATGAGGGTGTTGTAGCTACTTTATTATCAGAGGAGATGAGGAGAGTAGGCTCTAATAGTGCAACGCAAAAAACTCTTTTAAAGGAAGGAATAGTGAATGATCCAAATCTAGATTTGGTGGCATGAATAAGCCTTGAGGAAGATCTAAAAGCTGAGATTGATCGGAAATAATGTGTTGGAAGTGCAAAAAGCCTAGACACTTAAAGAAAGATTGCAGAAGCAAAAGTGTAAGTCCAGAGAAGCAAGATGATGCATCATCCTCTTGTACAAAAAAGGATGATGACAACAGCATGGGAGACATGTACCTTGTTTACAATCCATCGCAAGGTGACCGTAGTGCATGTAATTGATACCGACGCATCTTTTGACATGACACCTCATATAGATTGGTTCTGCTATTATGAGCCATATCAAGGAGGTATAGTGCGAATGGGAGATGATATGACACTTGATATAGTTGATCGCGGAAAGGTGAAGTTGAAGATGAAAGATGTGACAATAAAAAATCTTCCAAATGTGATGCTTATTCCTGATCTTATTGGGAATCTTAATTCTGTGAGAATTATGGCAAATGATGGCATTACTTTCACCAATGATAAGTATTCATGCAAGCCAACCTGTGTATATATGGTGATCACCAAAGGCAAACGATATGGAAAACTATGGAAGTTTTTGAGAAGCACAATGATCATTGGTGAGGATTATATCTCGGAGCAAGTGGAAGATGATCTTTCAATGCTATGGCATTAGAGATTGGGTCATATTGGTGAGAAATGGCTAATGACCCATATCTCAAAGAAAATGGGAGATGGAATCCCAAGCTATTCTATGGGTTTCGAATTTTGTGAACATCGTCTACATGTAAAACACAATCAATCCATAGGAGGGAGAGCTAAAGGAATTCTAAATCTAATCCACAACGACATCTTCGGTCTTACACCTGTAGCATTGTTTGCAAAATCAAGGTGTTATGTTTCTTTTACTTATGATTATTCTAAATATGTGTGGATAATTTCTTGTAGAGGAAAGACGATGTATTTGAAAATTTCACGAGTTCAAAGCTTTAGTGGAAAATCAGTTTGATAAAAAAATTAAAGTATTTTGGATTGACAACAAAGGAGAATTATATTCAGCAAAAGTTGATCAATTCTATACAACCAATGGCATTGCTAGGTAGAAAACAAAGCCCTATTCACCTCAGCATAATGGGGTGTTAAAGAGAGTTAATCGGTCTCTCATGGAGAAATTAAGGAGTATGTTAAGTGGTACGAACTTAGCATTTGAATTTTGAATAGAAGTAGTGGCTCCTACTTGTTATTTGAAGAACAAGTCCCCCACATTAGTTTTGAAGGATCAAACACTGTTAGAGGCACTATTCGAGAAGAAGCCAAACATATCTCATGTTAGGGTGTTTGGTTATGAGGGGTATGTGCTTGTGCCAAGGGAAAATAGGAACAAACTCTAGAGCAAGTCAAAGAAGTGTACATTCATTGGATACAATGATGGTGTTAAAGAGTATAAGCTGTGGAATCCTAATACTAAAAGTATTATCTACAGTAGAGATGTGGTGTTCAAAGAATTTACAACAAATCAAATTGTTCCACAACATCCTGAAAAACTATAGACAATTGAGTTTGATGTTGGTTTGAAGGAAAAGACAGAGGTTATACAAGCTAGAATAGAAAATTCAAATTTTGAAGTTAATGAGCGTGGTGGGATGGATGATATAGTAGATTCTGAAATTAAATTTGAAGATGAAGCACTTCCTGAACTGGTCTTAAGAAGGTCCACACTGCTAAGAAGACCACCTAAAGGTATACCTTATTTTCCAGTAATGAGAATTGTTCTCTAATTATTATAGGTGATGACCCAAATACTGTCAAGGAAGAAAGAAGTGCTAGGATGCCAAATAGTAGGAGAAAGTCATGAAAGATGAGATGGACTCATTAAATAAAAGCGGAATGTGGAGTCTAGTAAAACTACACGTGTACCGAAAAGGCAATTGGTTGCAAGTGGTGTTCAAGAATAAAATATATGTAGATGGAGAGATAGAATGATACAAAGCTTGTTTGGTTACGAAGGGATACTCACAGATAGAGGAAGTCAATTATGGTGATATTTTTTTCTTGTTGAAAATTAAATTCCATAAGACTTGTCTTATCTATAGCAGCTACATACAATTTAGAGGTGGAGCAACTTGATGTAAAAATAGTGTGGCTCCATAGTGATATTTCCATGAAGCAACTAGAATGACTTGTAGTTAGAGGAAAAGAAGACTTTGTGTGCAAACTAAACAAGTCTTTGTATGGCCTGAAACAATCTCCAAAGATGTGGTATCAAAAGTTTGACTCATGTATTAAAGCTTGGCTTTGTTCGTTGTGATGCTGATTATTGTGTCTACGTGAAAAGCTTAGAAGATAACATTATTATCTTAACCTTATACATTGGTGATATGCTACTAGTCGGGAATAGTATGAGAATGATTAGCATTGTTAAAGGACTGCTGGGAAAACAATTTGAGATGAAAGATCTATGTCCGGCAAACTTCATCTTAGGCATGCAAATTAAAAGAGAGCGTGAGAGTGGGAAATTGTGGTTAAGTCAGAAGAAATATATTGAAAATGTGTTGGAGAAATTCAATATGGCAAACTGCAAACCAGTGAAGACCCTCGTGTCCACAACCAAACTCCCGCCGGTTTCTTCTAGGTTTGCCAGGCATCATTCTATCCCATCGGGCACTGCTACGTCTCGAACTTCCGTCCAGAAGGCATTCCCAAAGGAGCATAGATCTGGCCTCTACCGTAACCTGCATCCGGATTTCCGTCGGGATTTCCGACAAATCGGACTTTGTCCCCCGAATTCCCGCCAGGGTGACGGATTATTTATGTGACCACACGAGCTCACCACAATAATATAACTCAATGCATTAGCCAATATAGATATGGTACATGCTCAACATAAAAGTTTACTGTACATTTTTCATGTAAAAATTGCAGGAAAGAATTGCACGTGGTTACATTTTATTTCAAAACCCGTCCAACCTTCCATGCCTTATCAATTAAACATGTCGGTCTCATTTTCATTGCAATACTTGACGTATATATACCTGACACATCGGAGTTTTCCTTTTTATATATCCATGCAATTGTATACAAACATCAAGGTATAATTATCAGAGCAATCAAACACTTGACCATGTCAATCATATGATCAATACATTATTGATTCAAGCAACAATTCAGTGTGCCTTAATAAATAGGACTCGTCAAATTACTCTCACAATTTAATTATAAATAATTAATATTATTCTTAATTAAATTAAATTATTTATTTTTAAGATAATTAATAATCATAAACGAATTTAATAAAATAAAATAAAATAATTCTTTTTAATGAAATAATACTAATCAGGATTATCCCACTAATCCTCGATTATTCTAATTAACCTCCATTAATTATCATTAAGCATGATTAACAAATTAATTAAAGTTAACCATAGTAAACTAAACTAGCCATACTTCTACCATAGTTAATTAACTCAACCCTAGTAAATTAACCCAACCCTTGGTCAACCATAGTTAACTAACCTAACCTTGGTTAATTAACTTTACCATAAGTCAACTTTAGTTAATTAACCCAATCTTGGTTAATTAACTAACCATAGTCCACTTTTTGGCTAACTCAACTATGGTCATTTTTCTAACCATCCATTCTAACCATAATTAATCTTAATTAACTTCATAACTAAAATTAACTATAAAATAACCTACCCGTAAGCAAGTTTAATGGACTAATCGAAGGATTATAGTATAAACTCACTTGTTAATCGAACTGGAGACACGGGCATGACGCCGGCAATTACGACTACGCATGGGAACCTCGGAAATGTTGATGCAAGGCAACCCAAGGACAAAAACAACAATTGCAAGTGCTAGGTTCCTCTGTTTTGCAAAAAACCGAAACAAAACTAAGGAAACTGACGGCTATCTGGGCTGATCGGCGATCTAACGAGCGGCTAGCTAGCTTCCAGTGGCTCCGGGTGACTAAGGGTGAGGCGGTGGTGGCTGTTTAGAGCAGCGATGAGGCGGAAACATCAGCAGTTGGGTGTTTCCAACCGATGCAACAGAGAGAAACAGAGGCGGACAAGGGACGGTGGTGATCTAGGTGGTCGGCGGGGGGTCCTGCAACTTAGACCGACAAGTGGCGACTGCAGGGGGCATGGATTGAGGCTCCTGGTCGCTACTACAGGTGGCTTAGGTGGCAATGAGGCTGATCAAGCAAGGAAAATGGAAGAAAGAAAGAAAAAGGAAGAAGAAGGAGAAGAGAGAAGGGGGGTGGTTGGCCAAGGAAAGGAGGAGAGAGAAGAAGAAGATGAAGCCACTTCAATGCACATCAATGCACTTCATTCCCCATGCAAAAATCCATCATTGCCAAAGTCTTCTCTTTCTCTTTTGTTTTGCATGCATTAATGCCAAGAAGGGATGTTGGTCTTTTCACCTTAGGCTCAATTACGAAATTGTCCTTGAGCTGAAGATAAGAAGCAGGCCTCGGAAACGGGCTAGAAATAAATAAGAATGGGCTCTGCAAATCGTTGGGCTTGAATTGGGCTCAAAACAGATAATGGACTAGAAAGAGGGTAAGTGGGCTAATTGGACTAAACGGGCCCACTTGGTTGACTTGGGCGCACCTTGTGGCTACCTAGTATTACGCATGAGGCCCACTTGGGCCTTGTCCAGCCTACTTCCTTGTAGCTCATCTTTCCGGCCTATTAATTCCTTTTCCGTTAATTTCGAGCTTACCAATAAACTCGAGGATTACAGAGGCATCGTCTAATAATTCGTCTCTAATGTTCTTGAAAGTCCGACATCCAAAATTGGATTACCATTCATAGTCAATTTCAATCAAATGTAATTTTAGTGTCTCTCAACTAACGGGCGACATCGAGGAATTACGCGTTATCGACTCGTGATTGACCTAGCCTCAAACCACGTTCAAGTTTTCTCGACACTTGGACGACTTCGATGATCATGAAATTGCGAATGATCGATTCTTATTTCAAAGTACGCGATTACTTGGAATCGACTTGGGGTCGTTCACAGTCTCGATAATAGTAAACGAAATCATCCATTATCCCATTATATCCTGTCTGTGAATCGACTTATAATCATTCCTTGAATCGGCATGTATAACTATAGGATCGTCCTTACGCAAGTTTTATGGTCGAATCATTATTCCAGGTTGAGTTCTTTAGTTGCACGTACTCATTTTCTCATTAGCCTTTCCCCTCGGGGTTAGTATCGCGAGAGTGATTGATTCCAAGTGAGATTATTTAATAATGCATTGATGAAATTCATAGTCATTACATTCCTCAATGGCTCAAATTTCAAGATGTTACACTTTATGCAAAAACAAAACACGTTGACATTTAATATCACTTTATCTGAGAGAAAGTGGAACCGAAAACCATAGTGCTAGAGAAAATTGACACAAAGGTGAATTGTGCATAGTTTTTAACCAAGGCAATGAGTGTAGAAAAGTTTAAATGATGTATAACTGTCTTGGGTTTAAAGAAATGTGTGGAGTATTCACCAAGTGGAAGAATGTTGAAGTATGGTTCATACTCCTCATTAACTGTGTATGGACAGCACCCTCACGACGTTAGAAAGCTTTTATAGTTTGAGCTTATATTTTATTAGCAATTTGAGTTTTAGCTCATTAATGGCTACTAAATATATATTTCCTTTTTTTTTGTTATTTTAATAATAATTTGGGCTTTGGCTTATGAATAACTATTTGATATATATATATATATATATTTTGTTTGAATATATATACATATATATTCTCTTTGAATATATATGCATATATATTATCTTTTCTCCTGTAATTGAAGAATGTAATAGAGAGATGTGACGTGCTAATTATAGTAGAATCATCAGTTGGACATAACCCTAATTTAAGCGTGAACCAAAATAAAATCTCATGGCTCAAATTTCTCTCTCGCTCTTACTCTCTATTTTCTTTATAATTGTCCAATGGATCCAAATTGATACAATAAAATCTCCGAAAAGACTTTGTTTGTAGTTGCTCCACACTACATAACAATCTAATATGTTAATATCTTCTCCCAAGGGAGTGCAGGGAAATAGCAAAATTAAGCAAACAAAGTCGATTTTCCTATTTTAGAGGGGTTGCTTCCATCACCCGCCTTTGCTAGACAGCCCTTGCCAACGATCTACGGAGAGCCAGCCTCCCTATCTATTGATGCGTATTAATGTTGTTGCTCAACCACATTCGATCATTCATAAAACTTTTAATTAGCAATATGTCATCATAACATGAACAACTTGAACAAGAAAAACGAAATATTTTGATACACCAGTTTCTAGCCAAAATGAGAAAAACGCACAAAACACCCCTTCGAGCTCTCTCACTCTCTCTCCAGTCACAAGTCTGCCACCCCTGCCACCGGTGAAGTGCATCTCGTGGCTTTTGCCGTCAACATGGCTGTCGAGGTACAGGGAACTTCTATCATTAGTGATTAACAGTCATTTGGAAATCGAAATTTCGGGTGAAGGTACACTTAGGAGTTGAATGTACGACTGATCCATTCGATTTGCGAGTCAATCCCTTCTCATGTCAGAAGTGTTTCTATGTCGCATCACTGCTTCAGAGACTTTGCAGTCGTCCTTTCACCGTGTCGTACTCTCCCATTCCATTCCCACCGGCATTGCCCATCAGGCTACTTTGCTCGCGGTCAATAGACTCAATACGTCAAAGTCAAAAAAACAGTTTCAACTTTTTATTTTTATTTTCTCCCAGCGATCATGATGTAATAATCCTAACATATTTTTTTCAGAAGAATAGATTTATAAGCTGAAAAGAAACATATTGACCATCCTAAAAATCATCCTCCGATGGAACATATGGGTAAAAGGTACTTTTTTTTTATTGCCCCTTTGAAATTTAAAATATTATCCAAACTTTAAAAATTTATAAAAATATTATATATGAGCGAATTTATATGACGACTAGTATATTCTGTTAAAGTGTGAACCCAACAAGATTAAGACTAAGTAAAAGTGAAAATTTAATTCAGATATTTATAAAAATTGAAAAAAATACCAAAAAATCCATAAACTTATTACATTGACACCAATTTAATCCTAATATTTCAATTGGACTACTTTAATTATAAATTTTGTCATATTGATACTAATTCAATCCATCCAATCAATTTAAGCAAGAATCGCTCACGTGAATGCCAATTATATTACGTGGCACGACCAGTATTTTTTTTTTTTTTGGGTGACCTAGGGAATCCCACACCCCGCCGACAGCCAGAGAAGTAAACCCTGAGGGCCGCACGTACTAGCCACCACACATGTGCTAGCCACCACACATGTGCTACCAGGGTAAGTCACCCTATGATGAAGCTGGGATTCGAACTCTCGACCTTTTGCGAGAGAAAGAGAACGCGAACCAGCAACGCCACCTAAGTGGGTGGTGGCATGACTAGTATTGATATAAGCATTTTTCAATAATATTTTAATGATTAGAACTTTTCTTTTTTATTCCTTTTTCTTTTTTCCTTCATTTTGGCTAGCGAGAGTCATCGACGACCCTTGCTGGCCACTTGGTAAGGGCCAATAAGCCATCACTAATCGTTGGTGAGGGGCAAGGGTCGTAGCCCTCTCCAGATTTGGGTAAAACGAAGGGGAAAAAAAGAAAAGAATAAAATAATCATACAAATTTCTGAAAATCATTAATATATAATTAAAAAATTATCTACATTAGTGTTAATCATATCATGCAATACGATCAGGTCCACATTAGCAATTTCCAACCTAAATTAGTTAGATAAATTGAATTGATATTGATGTGAAAGATTTAGTATTGAAATGCTATTTATATAATAAATTTAAGATTTTTTTATACTTTTTCTCACCATAAATTTATTGGCTTTGCTGTGTGAATAATAATATCATGAAAAGAAGACACAGCACCCACGTTTCTGTCTCGTCACGCAAAAAGCACTTTGACCTGGTCCACAAGAGTCCGTGTTGGAAAAGATCAACTTTGAATATTCTACCGTTTCGTAGCCGTCCTTGTCTACCCCGATGTCTAACTTGGGATATAATATTACAGAAAAATGCACCAGAAATTTTAAATTATGTCACTTAGAATAAGTTTATTTTAAATTTTTTTGTAATAGTAAAAATCTCAAACTATATCACTTAGGACAAATTAGTTTATGACATTAAAAACGCTTAATTATGTCATCTATGACAAATTTACCTTGAACTTTTTTTGTGACACAAAAAACCTGAACTTGTACTCGTGTAACATATCTACTCTAAATTTTTTTTGATTAAAGGGCATTTTGTTCTTTTTTCTTTTTCTATTTTTTGTTTTTGTTTTTCTATTTTCTTCTTCTTCTTGAGGGCCACCCTCGCTTGCCCAAGTCACCCTTGCTGACTTCCCTCAGCCATGGCTAGCAGAGGGAGATAAGAGGAAGAAAAAGAAAAAATATGAAAATGCCTTTCCATCAAAGAGTTTGGATTCAATGTGTCATACGAATACAAGTTCAAAATTTTTTATGTCACAAAAAGGTTCAAGATAAATTTATCCCAAATGAAATAGTTTGCGAATTTTTTGTGACATTTTCCCAATATTATATGACATTCCCTGAACATTCATATCTAAGTACGTATGAATCTGGCGTTTGACAAAGATTTATCACAGAAGTGAAGATCAACGATTGTGAGAAAATTGTGAGAAAATTAATTATATACACAACAATAGTCTTAACTACGTGGGCATGACAGTTCACGTAACACTTAAGTGAGCATCATATGTAAATTATGACACTTGTTGTATCTCTATCTCCATCATTGAATTTTCATGTAATTTTACAGGCAAGTATTCCAAATCTGAGTAAGTACAAGATTGAGCATATATTATTTTTTTAAAAAAACATTTTTCAATTGTTGTTAGGTGATAAATCGGAAAGTTCTCTACACTCTTCGAACGATTCAATTAATCGTTTAGAAAGAATAATGCTAGATGTACTAATCAATATAATAAATATTAGTAAAGCTAACTCTTGTACATGTAATACATTTAACGCAATGGCCATAAATGAGATTATTATTTTGCTTTCCAAATAAAAATTTATTTATAAAGAGAATTTAAGAATATGTAATTCCACTTTATCTATGTAATTTAACATAGCTTTGACTCCTTACTTATGCGGTCCTATCAAGTCGTTTCTTCACGTGGTCTGACAAAGCAAATTAATTGCATTTTTTATATGTAAATTACGTGTACTTCGCAAAGGTTAATGCATGTAGTAACATATTCAGAGCCATTATCTATTTATTATTGTCTTCTATCAAATTTCAGGGAAACAAACTAATATGAACCAACAGTGATTGAACTTTTGTAGCTAAACAGTATTTGATGTAATAATATTAGTCTTATTGATGTGTTCATTTTCGTTCATCCTGCGTGGTACCATCATTAGCCAAAATCAAACGGCAGTTTGATAATGTGGATTCTATGTCGTTTCTAAGTTTTTTTTTTTTTTTTTTTTTGGTGACCCAGGGAACCCCCGCACGGCCGGCAGCCGGGTGGTAAACCCCAGGCCAATGGAAGCTAGCCACCACACTCCCACCAGCGGGTTAAGTCACCAAGTGCCTCCCCCAAGTTTCGAACTCCTCCCCTTGAAGCGCAAGGGTCACAGGAGCCTAACCAGCGGAGCCACCGCAGCGGGTGGTTCTAAGTTTATGCCTATGTTTCATTAAATTATCTAATTCTATTATCATATATATTATCTATAATACAACCGACTTCGATAAAAACCCATGTAAAGCATGGGTAACAACACTAGTTTTTAGAGTAATATTAGCGCCATGTATAATGCAAGGATGATGCATAGACTTAATAATATATCATCTAGACTTTGATAATAATATATTGTCTGCTTGCAAGGTGTTTGCAAGAGAAATATGCTTAAATTTGTTGACTTGCGGAGTGTGAAGTTTGTGGCCATGGAATATTAAAGCTCTGCAGTATATACCAACTTCGAATTCTGGTATTAGCCTGTCCACCCGAGTGTCAGGCGATCCTCATCAAGCATCACGTGAGATTGATGAGTCTTGAACTTGATCAATCGATTTGGGATCTGAATTAGGGCTTTTTAGAGTTGGGCGAGCAATTGATTCAGGGCAAGAAGGGCTTTTGGAGCCTTGAAACGCACAAAAATAAAATGTTGTTGTTTTGGTGTTTGGCATCCACATCAACGCCAGTCCAATCACGTAGGACAACTAATGCTAATTGAATATCCACGTAAGCATTTTCTAAGATAAATTGACCAAATGAACTCAATTAGTAAATTGTAAAAAATTTTATGATTCAATAAGTAAAATTAAAAGGTTTAGGACTGAAAAAAAAGTGCAATAGGCTTGGGACCGTTCGGATAATATTTCCCTTAAATTCGTGGTTTAAGTTGAAGGGGGTTGAAACACTTCTTCCATCTTATGAGAACATGGGGCTACATGAGGTGGTCCAAGTGGAGTAAATATCGTCGATGGTGAGAAATTGACTCAAGAATATGTATGAGGTATTGGCCAATCGATTTGACACGACATGATGACAGTGTCCTCATTGATTTTGTGTTTGTCACGCAAACGCGCTTTGACATGGACAGAGATAGAAGTTGAAGATCTTGTCATGGTCTTCTTCCTTTGTTGTCCTCGTCCACTTCAATCTCTGTCAATCACTTCTTTTCTCTAGGCATAACCTTACCGAACCTTGCTAAGCTAACGGCGCCGTTATTCCTTGTGAATAATGGTGCCTTTTTTACCATAAAGTGCCATCAAGACGAAGTTGGCAACCGGAGACTGTTTCGTACATAGAAAGTTCATAAATATGGACATTGTTTCTTTCTTCGAGTAAGGAAATGAAACCAATAAGAACTGCCGGAAGGAAAAATGCTTAGCCGACCGTCCTCCATCGAGTGACGGAGTGACGGTCAGCTAAGGACCGCTCATTTTGTGAGGAAACCAGTTGACTTTTTCAACCGGTTTCATCTCACCTGATTTTTTTCTTTTTGATTTTTACGATTTTTTTGTTGCAAGCTTAAATTGAGAGATAAAATCGTAAAAGGGCCTGATGATCAATCTTCATAAATATGATGAAAGAAAAAATAAATTAGATACCGAAATATAAATAATTAGAAATAATTAATATTATCACCTACTAATAGATAGATCTATTAAATTCAAAAGATGAAAAAACACCACTTGAGACGTTGGCTTCCTCGACTGGTTTCATTTATCTATTTTGCATTCAAGATACATTGTTATTGTTATTGTTATATGTATATAACTGTATACTTTAAAGCTTTAGAACTTCTTCACTAATAATTCTAATTAACATGACATAATTTTCTCATATATTTCTTTCTAGCTTGATAGTTGTTTGCTAAACTAATGCACATGAACTTTCTTGTACAAGAAAACAACCCCTAATCACTTGATGCACATTGACTCTTCTATGAATTTGGATCGCACGGTATGGTGTTTCCAAATTAGTTTTCAATAATTATGTAGAATTATTTGAAAATATATGTCATAGCATCTATTAGTTGAATTAACATATACAATTTGCCAAGATGAGGGTACAAGGAATTTCATTAATTTTTACACAATTGGTAATTCGGATGAGATGAGTCACTGTAGCTATTCTCGAAATTTGATTTACAATCAGGAAAGAATCGGGGGTTTTTCAATCATTACTAGTACATGTTATTATTTTATCTTGAAACAAAATAAGTTACTATAAATTGACTTTTTATCTATATAAATTGATATAGGGTCAAAGTCTCGTGGTTATGTGAATCTTCTCAATGAACCAAACATTGAGACTATATTAGGTAAAATTGTAAAAAAATCGAACAAGAATCATTTTTTGGCTTAGATTTCATGTGATCCTGAGATTGATTTTGTAATGTTTTAGGTCCCAACACATCTTCATCTACGAGATTTGGACCAATGGGGTAAATTTTCTTGTCCAATTTTGTTATTTTCTTTACTTCATTCGTTTTATGCGTAATCGATATCACTCATCTTAATTTTAGGTCACCAGAGACTCCTTCTAAAGCAATATGATTTTGGAAAAAGGACCGAGAAGCTAACAACGTTTTTGATATTAATTGCAGAGCCAACATCTCAAGTGTTTTTTCATCTTTTAAATTCAATAAATCTACATAATGACATTAACGATTTCTTTTTAGTAGGTGTTGATAATTTTTACTTGTAATTATTTATATTTCAATATATATTTTATTTTTTCTTTCATCATATTCATGAAAATTAATTGTGTGGGCCCTCTCAGGATTTTATCTCTCAATTTAAGCTTGCAATAAAAAAACATAAAAATATAAAAATAAAATCGGGTGAGACGAAACTGGTTTCCTCACAAAATGAGCGGTCCTTAGCTGACCGTCACTCCGTCACTTGATGGAGGACGGTCAGCTAAGCTGGGCTCGATGCTGCGCATCTCCTACGAACGACTTTAGCCTTGGCGAGAGTGACCTAGACGTTTGTGGAATAGTAGCCCATGCTATTTAAGCCACCACCGTGGAACGTCAAGGGTTAGCATTTTCATTTGCATACTTCCCTGATTTCGTGTTTGTCTCGCAAACGCGCTTTGACATGGACCAAGATACAAGTTGAAGATCTTGTAATGGTCCTCCTCCTTTATTGTCCTCGTCCACTTCAATCTCTATCAGCCACTTCTTTTCTCTGGGCATTACCTTACCCAACCTTGCTAAGCTAACGGCACCGTTATTCCACGCGTATAGCGGTGCCTTTTTTACCACGAAGTGCCATTGACGTGCAGTTGGCAATCGGAGACTAGTTCTTACGTAGAAAGTTCTCAGATATGTAGAAAGTTCTCAGACATGGACATCGTTTCTTTCTTCCAGAAAGGAAATGAAATTAACAAGAACCAACGGTGCCGGAAGTGCTTCAGAATCCGCCGTGAGATTTGTGGGATTTTGATTTCCCAAGGAAACCGGACAAATAAGTGACCTCCGCAGAGAACGACTCATACGTCTCCCCTCCAACAATGGAGCTGAAGCGGCCAGCACCCACCATGTCTGCACAGCCTCCTTCAATCCCTCTTTTTCTACTTCGTCTTCGTTATGTTCTTCTCTGTCTTCACATCCTAACTTTTGACCTCTCTGACGCTCAACCCTGCTACGACACTGGCAACTTCACGGCCGGCAGCAACTACGCCAAGAACCGTGAGCTCATCCTCTCTTCTCTCCCTAGCGACGTGGCTTCGAACGGCGGGTTCTACTCCGGGAACATAGGGAATGGCTCGGACGTTGTTTACGTGCTCAGTTTCTGCAGAGGTGACTCTTCGAACAACACTTGCTTCGAGTGCATAAGCTCTGCTGCTAAAGATTTGATGATCAAGTGTCCGAACCAGAAAGCTGCTTGCACCTGGGGTACAGGAGATATTCCTTGCATCATCCGTTACTCTGATGTTCCAATGTACGGCGTGAAGCAGACATTTCCGACAATAAAACTTTATAACACTGGCGACATCCAGATAGATCAGGATCAGTTTGATCAGATATGGAGGAACTTTACGGAGGAGCTGGCAGCAATGGCTTCGATGGGGACGTCAGAGCTCAAGTTCGCAGCAAGGAGTACAGCGTTGCCAAACTTCCAGACCATGTTCGCACTGTTGCAGTGCAGCCCCGATTTGTCTCCGATTAATTGCCAGAGTTGCTTGTGGGAATGCATAAATGATTATCAAGATTGTTGCCACGGAAAACAAGGTGGGGTTGTTCAAAAGCCGAGCTGCATTTTCCGATGGGACTTGTACCCATTTTTCGAGTCTGATCCTAGCAATCCGCCGCCATCTCCGCCACCACCAACTGTAGTCACCGAGGCCGACCCTCATGCTCCTCCACCTTCAAATGCCCAAGTCACCAATGGTTGGTTCAATTTTAAGGTTACTGCTGATTTTAAATTAACGAATCACAACTCTCATTCAGAATCCGCGCCTACCACTTGGTATAATGTCTTATCTGATACACATGAAATTGCCTATCCTTGTCTCAGTGGGGATTAGTAGAGCCGAATGTTTGGATGTCGTGCTCTAGAAAGAATTATTATAATCTGAAATGCTAACAATCGTGAGTTTTGATTTCAAATTGTATTAAACGTATTGCTTCATGTTGGCAGGTAATATCTGGAAGTTATTACGCATTGCAATTGGTGTGGTATGTTCGGCAGTTCTGTTCGTGATGGTTGTTGTCTCCATGTGTTGCTTTATTAGAAGGAGCAGAAGTAATCCATGGATGGTCTCATCTGGTTAGTGGATTTATCGGCAGTTTTGTGTTCTGCATTTTAGTTGTTATCAAGCTTTGCATAAGGATTAAGTAGTGTGGGAGGGAGAAGGGCGTGATTTTTGTTTATATTCCCTTTCTGAGAGACGGTGCAAAATTTAAAACCAATCCTACAATTTATTAAATGATTAAGAAAGCCGAAATGACATGTTAAGACCAAGAAAATTTTTAACTTTTTTATCTATCGGATCATGGAGATCTCGTGTTGATTGCTCTACATTTTCTTCAGCAAAAGACGAGGTTGAAACTGATGAAAGCTTACAGAATGAGGTCGAAACTGCTAACAGCTTACAGTTCAAAATAAGCGAGCTCAGGGCTGCCACCAATTTCTTTTCAGAAGCCAATAAGCTCGGAGAAGGGGGATTCGGAAGAGTGTATAAGGTAGCTAGAAAATTCTTTTTGATGTTTATTTGGAGACTACATCATTACATGGAGATAAACGTTGTTTCTAAATGAAAATTTGACTGAAGGGCAAGCTTGAAAATGGACAATACATTGCCGTCAAGAGGCTTATGGGGTGTTCCAATCAAGGTCAGCAACAGTTCAAGAATGAGGTCGCTCTGATGGTCAGACTTCAGCACAAAAATCTGATTAAGCTCCATGGGTACTGCTTGGAAGAAGGGGAAAGAATTCTTGTACTTGAGTTCGCACCCAATGCTAGCCTTGAAGAATTCATTTCTGGTACGAACTTGGACGTTCAAATTTGTCGCTTCCATTTCACTGATTGTTAATTTATTGATTGGACAGACTTTTGCATTAAACCATTGGCAGTACTTTGCATGACATGCAGAACAATTAAGAGCCTAAATGATCTCTATTTTGCAGATTCAAACAAACGTATGTTTTTAAGTTGGGAGAGGCGTTACGGTATAATAAGAGGAATCGCTCGAGGACTTCTTTACCTGCATGAGGGTTCCCACCTTAGGATCATACACCGTGATCTGAAGCCTGGTAATGTTCTCCTAGATGAAAACATGAATCCCAAGATAACTGATTTTGGCACGGCAAGGCTATTTGTTTTGGACCAAAGCAGAGCAAATACTGCACAAATCGCAGGAACTTTGTAAGTTTCAAATGATTTATCTAAAGCTTTTTCATCTATTTCAACCTTTCTAGAAAAGTACACAATGAAAACAGACATCAATTTCAGTTTCAGGATTGACGATTTTTGGATATATTTGTTTTATGTGTTGTAGTGGCTATATGGCTCCGGAATATGTAAGGCATGGAGAGATCTCTGTGAAGACTGATGTGTATAGCTTTGGTGTGGTGATACTAGAGATCGTCAGTGGTAAGAAAAATTCATACTTCAGCATTTCGGGTAATTCGGAGCATCTACTGAGCTACGTGAGTATACAATTTTGGAGTTTTGTCCAACAATTTAGTTGGTGGAAATCTATAATATTTCTCCATGTGCATGTGAAATTACTAAACCCATTTACTTGCTTTTGCAACTATGCATTGCAGGCATGGAAAAATTGGAGAAAGGGAACACCTTTTCGCCTTATAGATCCCATGTTAAATGGCACTTCGAAAAGTGAAATGTTGAGATGCATTCACGTTGCGTTGGTATGTGTTCAAGAGAACGTAGCGAGACGGCCTAACATGGCTTCGGTGGTTTTAATGCTCGAGAGCCAAAGCACGACCCTCCCAGTGCCAACACGACCTGCATATTTGATGGATGCTAATAGTAGAGAAATGTCGACTTCATCTACTCATGGCTCATCACCAATATCAATAAACGAAGCTTCCATGACGGATCCACACCCTAGATGATATTATTATCGAAGGAAGCTGAACTTGGAAACAAGATGATGCGAGCTGCTATTAACATAAGTTTATGCTTTGGAAAGGCTTAAACTCTTGGTGAGTTCATTAGAAAATTGATCGGAGAATATGAGGTGGAAGGGTGAAAAATAGATTGGAAGCTCTTGTTTATTTTTATAATCCAAGGGTATAGACTCATACCCCTTTATTTGAAAATCCAGGGAACACTCTCAAAAGCACACGAACTGGTAAATACTTATATCAAGCTTTTGATATATGCAGATTGCTTTGAAGAGTCAATTTTTTGAAGATAATATTTTCGGACGCATATTACTTCATCATCATACATGATATACAAATCAAGCTATTCAAGTAATTTATTAGCTTCTCTCTCCTCATAACTTGTATGTATCTAATACGATCTCCGAAAGACATTTTTTATTGTTGCTTCAAACTAAATAACAATGTGATGTGTTAATATCTTCTCCCAATGGAATGCAGAGAAATAGCAAAATTTAGAAGACAAAGCTGATTTTCTTATTTCAGAGGGGTGGCATCCGCCATCGGCTTTTGCCGAATGGCCCTTGCTTACGACGTATGGAGAGCCGGCCCCCCTCTCCAGCGATGGGCATTAATGCTGCTGCCTGAACACATGTCAATCATCTCATGAAACTTTTAATTAGAAATGTGTGAACATAACATGAACAACTAACTCAAACAAGAAAAACGGTGATGTGCATCTCGCGGCTTTGGCTGTTGACATCGCTGTCAATGTATCGGAGAGAACTCGGCAATGAACTTCCGTCTTAGGTGGTTAATAGCCATCTGAAAATCAAAATTTGTGGCCAAGGTTACACTTAGGAATTCAATATATCGTTGATCCATTCAATTTGCAAGTCATTCCCTTTTCATATCAGCAGTCTTCTATGTCGAATTACTGCACCAGAGACTTTGCGGTCGTCCTTTTGCCGGGTCCTACTCTCCCGTACCATTCCAGTCCCACCAGCATAGCCCATTAGGCTTCTTTTCTTACGGTCTATACGTCAAAGTCAGAAATTGTTTCAACTTTTTTTTTTTTTTAGTTTCCTCCCATCAATAATGATGTGATAGCCCTACATATTATTTTCATAAGAATAGATTTATAAGCTAATAATCCTCCGATATAGGTAAAAGGTACGTTTTTTTTTAAACTGCTTTGTTGAAATTTAAAATATTATCCAAACTTTAAAAAAAATAAGGAAAATTTCAAAAAAGGCATTAATTGCCTTTAGTTTTTCAAATAAGAGCTCGAAGTTGATATTGTTTCAAATAAAGACCCAAAGTGACCATGATTGTTTTAAATGAGGGCCTAATCTTGCCAATCACCGGCCAATTAAATTTTCCGACCGATCAAGGGCATGACCTTGTCGGTCACCGGCTAGCCACCAACGATATCATAGAGGGCTGGGCGAGAGTCACCTTTGCCCGATTCGGCTAGAGCCACCCTCGTCGACCACTGGCAAGGGACGGGCGAGGCCGTCTCCTGCCTTGGGGAGGCCGCCTCACGGCCATCCACAAGGTTGGCCCTTGTCGGCCCTTGGCAAAGGACGGGCGAGGCTGTCTCTCCCCCTGAGGAAGGCTGCTCTAGCAACCATCCGCGAGGTTGGCCCTCGTCAATCACGAGCGAGGCTGATCTCGCCAAATCTGGCGAGGTTGGCCCTCGTCGGCTGCGAACGAGGGTGACCTCGCCAGATTTGGCGAGGTCGGCCCTTGTCGGCCGTGAGTGAGGCCAACCTTGCGGATGGCCGCGAGGGGTAGCCTCTGGTCGCCTCGCCTATGTGAGGCCATCCTTTGCCGGATCGAGCCCATCCTTGTGTGTGCTTCACCGATGGCCGACTAGCCACCAGTGATGAAGAAGAAGATGACCAGAAAAACGAAAGAAAAAATAGTAAATGATGAAAATGCTTTTGATCGCCGGAAAGTCATACCCTTATTTGAAATAGATATAACCACTTTAGGCCCTTATTTGAAACAAAGTCAACTTCGGGCTCTTATTTGAGAAATTGAGACCATTTGAGACCATTTTTTGGAATTTTCCCAAAAAAATATAAGCAAATCTATACGTCCAAATGGTGTCATTATCTCATTTGTCTAAATTTGCCAAAATCCTAACTTCATATCAAATTTTGAAGAAATTTCTCAAATTATGGAGTTGGTTTAATACATCCTTTTTGTTTGGAATTGGATACCTAATCCATTGTAATGCTTTATTCAAAGGCGTGTAATTGATAAATAGCCTAGGCACTCCTCTTTCTAATTAAATATTTTTATTAACATAAAAAATAGAACAACTCCAAGGTGATTGACTTTTTACATTAGTTTTTTTTATCTAATAAGTCTTGAATTTCTTTTTGGCAAAATTGCAAAATCTCTTTTTGGCAAAATTGTACAGGGAATTTTTTTTTCTGAAAAATCTAGTTCATTGGGTAAACCGATAATATGTTTCTTTCTTTCCCAAAATGCATTAGGTAAGGTAGAACATATATTTTGTTTAATGTGATTCTGAGCAGAAGCAATTTCATATTTTATTTTTGGTTCAAGTAATTTTTGCTCTATCCTTATAAATTCTAAATCATCCTTTAGATATTGGAGTTGTTCTTTGTTTTTTCATAAGATAATTTAATTTTGGTAATTGAATGTTCTTGTAGTATATTTAGATTTCTTGTCCGTGGTTTAGTGATTAATTTTTTTGTTCATATGTCGTGTTTCAATTCCTTCATCGATAATTGTAAAGGGTTGGATTGAAAATAAAAAGGCATTCGTAAAATTACATTTTTCCTTGTGTCTTTGACTTAAAGGAAAGATGTTTTTTAAGATATTATATTTTTTTTACTACCAAAGCTTCAGGTAATTTATAATTGATTCTAAGTCTGTCTTGCAAGGTTGACTTTAATGATTGTGTAGTTTTCTGAAAATATTTTCTTGGTATTTACCCTTCTGTTATGCAATTAAGGTCGGCCCCAATACCGAAAAGTGTTGCAGGAATTCATCATTGATTTTTATTGTTATATCTATTATCTTATTTCTTGATGTTATTTTTGATAAAGTCATTAAGAAATTAGGATCCGAATTATTTGTTGATTTTTCATCTCGTCCAACCCGTCCGTGAACATCTCCGCATACAGATAATTTTTTAATAAAAAATATGACAAAGGGAATTCGAAATGCTCTTACGTGACGCCCCGAGACCTCATCCAACCCGTCCGTGAACATCTCCGCAGACAAATAATTTTTTAATAAAAAATATGACAAAGGGAATTCGAAATGCTCTTACGTGACGCCGCGAGACCTCGTCTAACTCATCCGTGAATATCTCCGCAAACAGATAATACTCTCTCCTCTAAAGTTCTGCATCGACCGCGAAAAAGAAGCAAATCATATGAAATATGGGGAGAGAGAGAAAGGGAGAGGGAGAGAGACGACGACGAACCCGAGAAACGAGACGTGATGGATGAGTTGCAAGTAGAAGGAGTTGTAGAGAAGATAGCTTGGATGGATGTGTTTGGGTTGAAGCCTTTAATGTGTTTGGGTGGAATAATGTTCCGACCCTAACTTGACCCAAAACACGTATTCTATTTATATTTATAATTGTTACTCGAACAATATTAAGACCTAAAACATGTACCATACTTATTTCGTGTTCGGGTCATGTTCGGTTCAGGTTGGATGAGTTTTTTGGACACCCCTAATTGCCAGTGACTTGGCTCATAAAGATATCATAATTTAGTTAGCACATACCCATAAACCTTTAACCGGATTCACACAATATCGAACCGTCATCCTTTGAAATCCACAAATCAAATTCATAATCAATATCACAAACCAATTTACAAGACAAAGCATACACTCTTTCGTCACTCAACTCATCTACCAAAATACCTTTAGAGATTTATTTCAAAAAAAATTTTAAGCCATTTCAATTAATGAATATGTTAGTAAATGTGGATCTGAAGTTATGCAACGATAATATTCTAAACATCATTTTTCCTCTTTAAAGAAATATAAAATATGTCACGCCTCTTTAACTCATAATATATATTTCTATCATTTTAAGATATGAGTTTTATAAAATCAAAAGACTGAAAATCAGCCTATAGTGGTTACTCGAGCAAATGTACTCAAATTCCTAACAATCAATTGAAAAGCAATATAAAAAACTGAGTAAAATAATATTCTAATGAACAACTCAACTAAACTATGCTTATACGTCAATATAACACACCTATGCACCAACAGAAAGCTCGTCCACAGCAAATACTCAATAACTGTCCTTTATACGTAGCTTAAGGGCTGAATTTCTTCTCGTTATAACTTTTTCCACCAAACTCTGTTTCAAGCGAACTTATGGTAGACGTACTACAAGATCCCTAGCTAGCCGAAAATAGATGAAATCCAGCCCAAAAGTTATTGTTGGCTATTGTTCAAAATGTACAATTAACTTAAAAATTTTGTTCCACACAAACCTTATGCTCATATCGAGTTCCGTAAAATATTATAACTTCACAACATCCTAAAATATCATTTCTGTATATATACACAGCCCGACAACTCCTCAATTAGATACAACAACATTGAATTGACATATATCCGAATTTGTGCCTTAACTTCGGCAATTTTTCCGATTAGACAAATAATAGGTTCAAACACTTACCCGGCGTCGCAAAACAGTATTGATTCGACTTGTCAGGACGTCCAAGTCCACTACGTGCAAAGAATTTTTCTCTCTGATTTCCCCCCAATTTCTTCTCGTGAACAAGCTGGTTGCTCCTTCCTCTCCTTTATTCCGCTGGCTTCATCACTTCATCTGTAGAAGAACATAAAAGATGGCTTGGGCTTGGGCTTTAGAGAATGAGCTGAGTTTTGTAAAGATCTATGTGTTGGCCCATATATTAAATTTTCTAAGTTTATGCCTAAGTTTCATCAAATTATCTAATGTTATGTCATATATATCATCTATAATACAATCGACTTTGATAAAAACCATGTAAATCCTGGGTAACAACACTAATTTTTAAATTAATACTAGCACCATGTATAATGCGAAGATGATGTGTAGACTTGATAATATATCATCTAGACCATTATATCCGCGAAAGTCAGCTTTATTCACGAGCTTCCTACATTTCTTTTAGCTACCCCTTGCCCAATGTTGCCACAGCCCCACGGCAGCACCTTTCGCATTGGCATAATTTCTTGATTACGAAACGCGCTTTTGACTTGAACCATGCCCTGTGTTGGGAGAAAAGTCAACAACTAAATTTGAAGATCCTGTAACGGTCTTCTTCCTTTATTGTCCCCATCTACTTCAATCTCTATCAGCCACTTTTTTCTCTCCAGGCATCACCACAGTGGACGACTCATACGTCTCGTCTTCAACAACGGATCTGAAGCAACCTGCAACCACCATGTCTGTACAGCCTCCTTCAATCCCTCTCCTTCTTCGTCTGCCTTCTGTCCTTCTCTGTCTTCACATCCTAGCACTCGGCCTATCCGATGCTCAACACTGCTACGACATGGGCAACTTCACAGCTGCCAGCAGCTACGCCAAGAACCGTGAGCTCGTCCTCTCTTCTCTCCCCAGCATCATGGCTTCGAACGGCGGGTTCTACTCTGGGAAGTCCGGAAATGGCTCAGACATCATTTACGTGCTCAGTTTCTGCAGAGGCGACTCTTCAAACGACACTTGCATCAAGTGCATAAGCGCTACTGCTGAAGATTTGATGATCAAGTGTCCAAACCAGAAAGCTGCATACTCAAAGGGGACTTATAATCCTCCGTGCTTCATCCGTTACTCCGATAGTCCAATGTATGGTGTGAAGGAGACATTTCCGACACTAAAATTTTATCGTGTAGGTGACATCCCGATGGATCAGGATCAGTTCAATCGGATATGGAGAAACTTGACGGAGGCGCTGGCGGCGAGGGCTTCGATGGGGACATTGGAGCTCAAGTTTGCAGCAGGGAGCACGGTGTTGCCGAACAGCCAGACCATGTACACGCTGTTACAGTGCAGCCCCGATTTGTCTCAGGGTGATTGCCAGAGTTGCTTGGGGGAATGCATTAATGATTATCAAGGATGTTGCCATGGAAGACTAGGCGGGTCTATTTACAAGCCAAGCTGCATTTTCCGATGGGAGTTGTACCCGTTTCTCGAGTCTAATCCTGGCAATCCGCTGCCATCTTCACCGCCGTCAACTGCAGCTGGCGAGACACCTTCTGCTCCTCCACCCCTAAATGCCCAAGTCACCAGTGGTTGGTTCAATTTGACAGATACTAGTAATTTAAAAATCATGAATTACAATTCTTATCTAGACTCTGTGCCTGCTATGTGGAAGAAAGCCTTATCAGATGCGCATGAAATTGTTGGTTTCCATGCAGACGAGCCAGGTGTTTGCATGTGCGTGCTATAAGAAGAATCATTTGAATCTGAAATGTTAGCAATGATGAGTTTGAATGTCAAATTGGATTAAACGCATGGCTTGATGTTGGCAGGTAATATGTCGAAGTCATTACGCATTGTCATTGCTGTGGTAGGCATAAATACTTTAGAGTCTTGCCATAACTTTCGACGGCGCTCACTTTGGTGCCAAAACTTTTTTTTTTCGCTCACTGAGTGCGCAAGTTTTAAAAATCGTTCACTTGAGTGCCAATTCTAACGTGGCCGCAGTAAAGAAAAGGCGACATGGTAGGTGAACAATATTTTAATATATTTTAATATATTTATTAATTTTTTTTTGATTTTTTTTTTTTTTTTTTTTTGATTTTTTTTGATTTTTTTGATTTTTTTAAGGCTGGTGAGGGTCACGGGTGGCCCTCGTGGGCCCTAAAAAAACAAAAAAAAACAAAAAAAAACAAAATCGAAAAAATTTTAAAAAGAGTAAAAACGGCGTCGTTTTCCTTGAAAAGTCTACGTCGGCGTTGAAATTTATTAAAAAAAAGAAGAAAAATCATAAAAAAATTCCACATGTGCATTTTGGCCGGAAGTGGCGCTTAACTGAACGATTTTTGGCCGGAAGTGGCACTTAACTGAACGATTTCACTCCGATGTGGCACTCAAGTGAGCGAAAAAAAAGTTTTGGCACCAAAGTGAGCGCCGTACAAAAGTTATGGCACTCCTAGTGTCCTAACCCCGCTGTGGTAGGTTCGACAGCTCTCTTTGTGATGGCTATTGTCTCTGTGTGTTGCTTTATTGGGAGAAGAAGTAATCCATGGAAGGTCTCATCTGGTTAGTGGATTTATCAGTTGTTTAGTGTTCTGCATTTGAGTTTTGGTTGAATGACTTCTTAGCAAGCTTAGCATAAGGATTAAATAGTGTGGGAGGGACAATGACGTGATTTTGGTTTATATTCCCTTACTGAGAGACGGCACAGAACTAAAACCAACCCTAAATGTTTGTTAAAATGATCGAGAAAGCCCAAATGGCATGTTAACTTGTTAGGAACAAGAAAATTTTAATTTTGTTCCTGATTGATTTCTTGAGAACTTAGGTTGATTGCTCTCCATTTTCTTCAGCAAAAGACAAGGCTGAAACCACCGAAAGCTTACATTTCAATAAGCGAGATCAAGACTGCCACAAATTTCTTTTCAGAAGCCAATAAGCTTGGAGAGGGGGGATTTGGAAAAGTGTATCAGGTAGCTGGAAAATTTATTCAATGGCTGTCTGGGAATTACATCATCACGTGGAGATAAACATTGTTTCAATTTGATTGTAGGGCAAGCTTGAAAATGGACAAGACATTGCTGTCAAGAGGCTTCAAGGGTGTTCTAATCAGGGCCATCAACAGTTCAAGAATGAAGTCACTCTAATGGCCAGGCTACAGCATAAAAATGTGATTAAGCTCCTTGGGTATTGCTTGGAAGAAGGGGAAAGACTTATCATACTTGAGTTCGCATGCAATGCAAGCCTTGAAGGATTCATTTCTGGTAAGAACTTGGACGTTCAAATTTGTCGCTTCCAATTCCATGATAGTTATTTGCGAGCAATGTATCCATTGGAGAGATTTGTAACTGAAACTCATTAGCTGTACCTTTTATTATACACAGAAGAGTTAAGAGTCTAAATGATCGCTATTTTGCAGATTCAATCAAACGTACATTGTTAAGTTGGGAGAGGCGTTTGAGTATAATAAGAGGAATCGCTCGTGGACTTCTTTATCTACATGAGGAGTCCTGCCTTTGCATCGTACATCATGATATGAAGCCTAGCAATGTTCTGCTCGATGAGAACATGAATCCTAAGATTTCCGATTTTGGCACAGCAAGGCTATTCAGTTTGGACCAAAGTAGAGAAAATACTTCGCAAATCGCAGGAATTTTGTGAGTTTTAAATAAACTTTTCTAATCATCCATCATTTGTTTCAACCTCTCTATGGAAGTAAACAATAAAAACATACACCAGTTTCTATTTCCTGATTGATGATTCTTGGGTCCATATATGTTATGCATTGCAGTGGCTATATGGCTCCTGAATATGTAAAGCATGGAGAGATCTCTGGGAAGATTGATGTGTATAGTTTTGGTGTAGTGGTATTAGAGATCGTGAGTGGCAAGAAGAATTCATGCTTGAGCAGTTCGGGGAATTTAGAGCACCTACTGGACTACGTAAGTTTGAAATTGTGGAGTTCATCCAACAACTTAGCTAGTGAAAATCTCTAATACTACTCCGTGTGCATGTGAAATTACAAAACCCGTTTACTTGCTTTTGTGATTCTGCACTGCAGGCATGGAAAAATTGGAAAAATGGAACACCCTTTTGTCTGATAGATCCAATGTTAAATGGCAGTTCAAAAAGCGAGATGTTGAGATGCATCCACATTGCACTGTTATGTGTTCAAGAGAACGTAGGGAGACGGCCTACCATGGCTTCGGTGGTTCTAATGCTTGGGAGCCAGAGCACAACCCTCCCAATGCCGACACGACCTGCATATTTGACAGATGCTAGTGGTAGAGAAATGTCAACTTCATCTGCTCATGGCTCATCACCGACATCAATAAACGAAGCTTCCATGACGGATCCACACCCGAGATGATATTATTACCGAAGGATCGAAGCTGAGTTTGGAAGTAAGAAGATATGAGCCGCTGTTTAGATAAGTTAATGCTTTTGAGAGGTCTAAACTCTTGGTAAGTTCATCAGAAATCTAACTGCAGAATAAGTGGTGGAAAAGTGGAAAAGAGAATGAAAACTCTTATCTCGCATGAATCCGCTAAATTCAAGCATTTCATCTATGTAGTTTATTTGAAGAGTCAATTTTTTGAACGTCCTCATCTAACATGATGTACCAATCAAGCTAGTCAAGTAATATAATAGCTTCTCTCACCTCCGAGTTTGTAATTTAATATTCCCAAAGGCGTTTTTTATGTTGCTTTCCACTACGTAACCATTGGTTTTGTCAGCATCTTCTCCCAACAAAGTGTAGGAAACAAACAAACTTGACTTTCTTACATAAGAGGGATGGCACCCAGCGGCCGGTGGCCGCCTTTGCCAGCTGCCCTTGCTAACGACCAATGGAGAGCTAGGCCCCCTCTTCAGCAATCTCCATTGCCCTCTCTCTCTCTCTCTCTCGCTAATGCAATCAATTTCTTGATTATGAAACGCGCTTTGACAAGGACCATCCCCTGTGTTGGAAAAAATCCGCCATCTAAAGTCGAAGATGCAGTGATGGTCTTCTTCCTTCATTGTCCACATTCACTTCAATCTCCATGAACCGCTTCTTTTTCCCTCCGGGCATTATCAAAATCCAACCATGACCTCCACAGAGGACGACTCATAAATAAAAGTTTGATCCGTGTTGGAAAAATTCAACTTTGGAGACTATTGTTCCCTTTCTGTTATTCTCCTCATCTTCTCCAATCTCTATCTGCGGTCATAAGACATGAAAATCATAGTGGACCGGCGTTAGGCAAAGATAAACGTCTTATCACTGAAGTCAAGATTAACGACTGTGAGAAGTTGAGTATTTCTAAGACACTAGCCTTGCAAACGTGGCCATGATAATTAATGTAAAAGAAATCATTAACAGTTTGAGACGAAAGGAAAAGTTGATATTCAGTAGGACAGATCATGCACAATGAAGAGAACACCACAAGTACCGTGACTTTTATACAATACTCAAATAAATGTCATTACATTTCAATTGATAAATTAAGTACCATAAATTTTAAGAACTATTCACCACAAGTGCATAAATCCAATGTAAGATGACACTTGTGGTGAATGTTTTTTAAAAGTCAGAGCACTCAAGTGATTAATTGAAAAGTTATGGTATACAAGTATATATTTTTTTAAAAATCACGGATTTAAGTGATCAACTGAAAGTATAGCATTTGTAATATCTTCATCTCATAACATATAGCTTATAATGCACATGCTAAACTAACAATTTTTCTTTAAAATAAAAATATTTGCTCAAACTCGTAGTCATGTAGATTTTGAACACTTGCCCGTAAAACTCTATCGAAATTCAAAAATGATATTAAGGCTACCGAGATGGATCAAGTGTATAATAAACTTATCTTAATATGGAATGTTGTTGGTTGATGTTTCTATTGAATGTTGATCTTGACAAAAATCCATGCTTCTGTTTTGGAACACCGCTTTGATTCGTTTAAACACAAGTTTTTCAACAAAATGAGGATTAGCAAACGAGAAAGAAAAGGCTAATGATAACACCCGTAAAAACGTTTTTCCAAATTATTGGTAGTTGATAAGTTGGAAGGTTCTCTAAACTCTAGTTAATCGTCAAGAAAGAATAATGCTAGATGTACTTAACAATCTAATAAATATTAGTGTAACCATGTGGTCTGATCAAGTTATTACTTTGTGTGATCCAAATTAATAGATTTAGGATTGAATTGACATCTGTATATTAGATTTATCTATAATACAATTGCCTTTCATAGTAAACCATGTAAATAGAGCATGGGCAACACCGCTAGTTTTTTATGAAATACTAGCACCATAGGTAATGCATGAAGGACGCTTAAACTTATGATATATCATCACGTATTAGACTGGCCGTGAAAAAGAATTTAACATATAAGATGTTGAACAAGGCATGCGAGGTGATGGATATATTAACGATGTACATCGCTTGGAGTGGAAGTGTCATCCCTCACGATCTACACAATAAGATTAGAGGGTTGTTGAAATCCTTAGGGACTTCTTACAGGTTTTCAACGATGCGACAGATGCTTTTTGTCGAGCGATTGTGTCAAGCAACTGCCCATTTTATTTTTGTACATGATGCCAACAGAATTAGCAAACAGGAGGGTGATTTCTTCTTCAATGAAGAAGCACAAAGGCAAAATCGCTTCAATGGTTTAAGAACCTTCCACATGTTTTTCAGGCCCACCGTTTGGCATTCGAGATTCAAGTTGAAGGATTTGAAACTCTAGTTGTTCCCAATTCTTTTCAACATGATTTATGATTTAGGATGCGAATAATAACTATTATTTTTCATTGTTTTTCTTTTTTTCAGTTTTTGGAAATAGGTTTAGAACATAAATCCATTTAGTAACATAATTTAATTTTTCTATTTATAAAACAAAATTTTAATCCAGAAATAAGTTTGGAACAAATATTATAAGTAAAAATTTTCTATTTCTCTATTTCTAGAACATAAATAAAAAATAAAAACTTTTATCAACGCTTGCCCTCATTACTAGCCAGCCATACACCTGTTGTTACCAGTCGTTTGCCATCGCTATCGTCATTGCCCTTTGGCTACCTCCTGCCACTAGTCATCGCCTGCAATCCTCTGCTGCCCACTGCCATCTTCCACTGTCCATTGCCACCCGCCATCCTCCTCCTTCTACCCTATCCATTGGTCGTTTGGGAGGGAGAAATTTTGTATCGTTATTAAATAAATTTATGTTCCAAGAATATAAATTTTGTATTATTATCAAATGCATATTTTTACTTAGAAACTCATCTAGGAAATAGACATAAAAAATTTATTTCAGGCCATAAATTGGTTTCAAAAATAGAATAGCTATTAACCATGCCATTACTAACCCCACGGGACATGGTACCGTAGTCCACGTTTAGTGCTAGTCAAAGGATTATGAAAGACGATGGCCGTAGCTTGACCGCAAAAATATAGAAATGGCTATCTACGGGCATGATTGATTATTTCAAAAATTGACTTTACTTAAAATGCCCAATGCAAAGAAGAGGACAACGACGCACTTCATCCGAATCATGGCGAGGGCACAGTGACAATACACCGAATAAATCAGACGTTCTCTTCGGTGTAGTTTATTTTAATCTTTATTACTGCACTTGTACATTAATCTTTTATTCCTAATTGGAAGATGTACTTGTATTAATTCGCGTTTAATTGAATAAGTGTTTTCATTAATTTTCCTCAATTAATTTGTGAATTATATTTTATGTTATAAAACGAAAAAGAAAATTATTTGTGGCAACAAAATGGCTACATTTTCTAGCTGTTGAACCAACGA
Source organism: Corymbia calophylla (assembly GCA_014182845.1). NCBI lineage: Eukaryota > Viridiplantae > Streptophyta > Magnoliopsida > Myrtales > Myrtaceae > Corymbia > Corymbia calophylla. The sequence goes on along the minus strand of CM024697.1, from coordinate 43,576,060 downwards.
CTATAAAAAAAAAAAATTAAAAATTGCCCAGTACCAATTGGCCTATAAGTAGAGCACCAACTCTGTATTACATATCCACAAATCACTACTCACAAACCTCTTGTAAATCGATATCCATAAGTTCATAAATTATTACCCACTTCACATTACCAATCCAACCAAACAACATATGGCCAGTTTGAACGTTTAATGCACTTGAGTTGGATAATCAACCAAGAAGAAGTGGCATCGGCAAATGGTAATTGTTCAAGATTAAAGAAATTTTGGACTTGGCCCGTCATGCGGTGTGCAAACAGTGTCAGCAAACTTTTGCATATAATCCAAACAACGGGATGGACCATTTGTGATGGCACAAGGAGCACAACTGCCATCAAGAGGAGCGTGCGAGTAGCACCGAGTCAAATTTTAATTAGTATTAGCATATTAGTACATCATGTTTAAATGTATCATGTAATGTCTTAGTTATCCCAAATGTTATTGTATTTCTATTTCTCACAGTTATCATTGAATATCACAATTTACAAACTCAACTTTTTTTTTATCGAATTTCTCTTTTTAAAGAATTAATATTTTATTTTGAAAAATGGTTTGGACCAACCTTACCCGAGCCCAGCACGTTGGGCTAGCAAGGCACAATAATGCACTTGTTCTAGCGCTGCTTGGCTCGGCAGCCACCCCCATGTACCATGTTTCAACACATTCTTTTAGCATCACATTGATCACCTTCGTCACATCATTTATGAGATGAACCGATTGAATAAGGCATTGTTTGGTAACACTCCTGAGAACAACTAATTCTATTCTTTTGTTCCCGGGAGCAGATTTAGAACAGAAATGCATTTGGTAAATTTTTTGTTCCCGGGAACAAATTTGTTTCGGAGAATAGATTTGGAGTAGAATCAAGAAGCAAAAAAAAGTTGCTTCTCACTCCCAGGAACAATTTAAAGAATCAGTTTTTTTTTCTCTTTTTTCTTTCTCTTTTTTTCCCTTCCTTTTCTTCTTCTTGTTCCTCTTCCTCCTCCCACCCCATCATTGCCCCATTGCCGCCCCTGGGCCGCCACCAGCGAGCGGCCGGGTGAGGTCCGGTGAACTTGTCGAAGCCTTGCCAAGCCAAGGTGAGGTCTGGCAAGCTCGCCGGAGCCTCGCCAGGCCAGGGTGAGGTCCGGCAAGCTCATCGGAGCCTCGCCTGGCCACCGGCAAGGCTCGGCCTCGTAGATCTAGGCGAGGCTCGAGCTTGCCCTAGCCTAATGAGGCCGAGCCTCGCATCGGCTGGCGAGGTCGAGGCTCGCCGATGGCCGGGCGAGGCTCCCGCAAGCTTGCTAGACCTCGCCCTGGCTTGGCGAGGCTCCGGCGAGCTTGTCGGACCTCGCCTGGCCGCTCGCCGGTGGCTAGGCGAGGCTCCGGCGAGCTTGCTAGACCTCGCCCTGGCCTGGGGAGGCACCGGCGAGCTTGTCGGACCTCACTCGGCTACTTGCCGGCGACGGCGGCCAAGTGGAAGAAGGGGAGAAAAAAGAAAAAAGAAGAAAAGAAAATTATAAGAAAAAGTATTAAAAATTAAAAGAATCAAAAGATCAAAAAATTTTATCAAACGCATTTCTGTTTCCGAAGTAAAAATTTTAGATATTTTATCAAACACTTTAAATACTCAGAATCTGTTCTTGGGAGCAAAATAAAAAAAAAATCATTTCTGATTAGAAATTGTTCCTAGAAGTAGAATCGTTACCAAACACACCCTAATACTTTTATCAAAAAGTTATATTCGTCTAACCTCCATTTTGTTAATGGTTAACACCGCGAAAAATCTCAAACTGTACATCTATGACAAATTTACATTAGACTAATTTTTTAACTACCAAAAACCTAAACTGATACATCTGTGATAAAATTATCCTTGACTAATTTTCCAACTACCAAAACCCCTAGCCTGGTATATTTATAATAAATTTACCCTCCATTAGTTTCTGTTAAATTGGATCAATACCGTAAAAAATAACAAACTAATACATTTATGATAAATGGAGGATAAAATCCCAAGCTAGTTCATCTGTCAACTGTTATGTGTTATTCAACTTAGCAATTTGATTGTATAATTTAATGAAAACTAATAAAGGGTAAATCTGTTATATCTATACCAATTTGGGGATTTTTTTGGTCAAAAAATTGAATTGAAGTAAATTTGTTAGAGATGTACTAATTTGGGATTTTTCATGAAATTAAATCTTTGGGTAATCATTGGTTTTCTGGCAAAGAAAGAGAAAGATTCAACGACTTCATCTGTATGAAAATTCAACACGCCACAACCCCCGCGCAAAAGTAAAAGCTGTGGACCGAATGGATTTCCACAAAGTGTCTAGCTGTTCGACATTAATCAAAGAAAGATGATTCTTCTCGACAGAAGACGCAAAGAAAGACCACTTCTGCACGCGTCCATAAAATTACCCACCTTGTCTGGCCGTTCTTCATTTGTAGATCATCGCGCCTGCACGTTGACGGAAGCCACTTTATAATTGCACCTAACCACGTTTGACGGAAGCCACTTTGGAATTGTTGACCGTCGGAGTTAATCCTGAAAATCTTGACCTAAAATAATCAATTAGCAAGGTTCAATGGCTGGGGATCGTCTGATCAGATACTTTTGAGGACAATATAAGTATGAAAAACACATAAGAAACCACATTTCATACGTAATGAATAATAGAAAAAAAAATTATAGTGGGTTTTCTCCTTGTAATTAGAATTGAATACCCTCCAAAAGAAAAAGGTCCAAAGGCCTAACCTAATTAATTCAGTTCACGATATTTCGACTGACAAAGGGAAAGTATGAAAGAGAATATGATACTCAAATGCCCGAGGACTTTCCTTGCGAATTTCCTCTTCCTCTTCGGCTGTGAAATCTTACTCAATGTTGAAAACTAAGAAAAATGGATCCTCCAAATCTCCTTCTCTTGCTTCTTCTCGTGTTTGCTTCCACCATTAACGCCCAAAATCTCCCACAAGAGTTCTGTTGCGGAAAGGGCGAGCGATCGAACAATAAAATAGACAGAATAAAGAAAATAAATCGGACACCAGATTTACATGATTCGGTCGTAGAGACCTATGTCTCCGGGGAGAGCAGCGACGAATTCCACTATAGAATAAGCGATACAATGGAGATTACACACTCGAGTCACTCAAACACTCTTAGTGTTTCCCAAGCCCCAATTACACCCAATAACTCATGCAGTGTTTAGCCCCACAATTTCTAGTGAAATAATCTCTCAATCTCACAAAAGAATTATACACGAATTCTTACCACAAGAATTTAATCGGCTACAAACACTTGAATCTTCTTGGCGTAATTGCTCGAACGAAATCAACGGAGAAATCTTCTCCCAAGCACTCGATGACGAATTGACGCTTCAAGACTTCTTGCATCAACAACGGCTTAATTCTTCTCCATGCATAGCCGTATATATATAGTGGATTTGAGGACTTTCCAATTCTTGAAAGTCTCTCCTACTTGGAGTAAGAAAGAATAAATTAAGAAACCGACACCTACTAGGATTAGGAAACCCACACCTACTAAGATTAGGAAACAAATCAAACTTTTGCTTTGGGCTCAAACTCGAGACATATTTTTAACAATCTCTACTTTGGCTCGACGTTTGAGCCAAGTGACAATCGCTTCAAAATTCGAACTCTGCCGCTTCTCTCCCATAGCCTCGATGGACTCAACCGCCACAGATATCTTTTAAGCCCAAGTCTCGCTTGAACTTCGCCATAATCGAGAACCTCATAAGAACACCAACTCCACATGCACCTTTAACTGCTACGCAAGGATTTCTCGACACAATCTCCTTAACCACAGATAAAGCAAAACCATTATCGCATCCATATCTGTCAAGAGATCGAATATGTACCTTGTCAATATCAGCAGTTACAACAACTGTTGGCTTTACAAACTCCACCTCGTTACAAGCACCATCTGTGTTGATTACCACATTAGTACCCGCTTGTAACATCCTGAAAATCGACTCAATTTAGCTCGGATTTTTAATCCGATTTTGGGAACCGACTTCTCAGTGATATCATGATTAAATACTTGGACGTCGCCTCATTTATTTTGGAATTTTCCATTGGACACGGAAGCGTCGGAAAAGGGAAGAATTGGACCGGGTTTTGGGCCCGTGGGTGGGCCGGCCCAAGACTGGCGGCCAAATGGGCCTTGCACCCATTCAGCCCAGCCCAAGAGGTGCCCAAGTTGGCCCAAGTTCCCCTCCATTTCCAGCCCATGGGCTTCTCTCTTTGGCCTTTTGCTTTTGTGCCCAAGTGGGCATTGTTTTTGCTTGTTTATTGCTTGTTTTTGATTGGTCCTTCAAGCAAGTGGCAAGCCCACTTACCTTGGCTCTTATCCTTGACCAGCAGCTCCTTCTCTCTCCTCTTTCTCCCCCAAAATTCGTGCACCAGCCCAGCCCCCCTCTCTCTCCCTTTTTCTCTTCCTTTTCTCTTCCATTTTTGCTGTTTCTTGCTGTTCTTGCTGTTTTCCAGCCCAAAAACAGCCTAGTTGCCATCACCGGAGCCGCCGTAACCGCCCAAAGTGTAGTCCTGGGAGTTAGGAAGCCAACCGCGCATCCCTGGTCACCTTTGGTCGCCGTTAGCCGCCCGTTTCGGCCTTTTCCGTTCAGCTGCACCGGTTCCGCGTGAATAGTAACCAGCATTGTTTTTGGCCCGTTTCGACCACCGTTTGTCACTCGTTGTCATCCCCGAGCTTACCCCTCGTAGCCCTCGTTCCCCTCTATGCGCCGGTGTCGTCGGATTTCCGATCCAAGTAAGTTAACTTCCTAATCCTTGTTTAGGGGTTAATCTTGCTTAGGGGTTAATTAGTTTAATTTTTGTGCTTGGTTAATTATGGGTTAGTTTGTTAATGGTGGCTGAGTTAATTAAGCTGACTAGGGTTAGATTAATTGACCATAGTTAGTAATAAAGTAACTAAGGTTAATTAATTAAAGTAACTAAGGTTAGTTTCTAAAGTAACTATGGTTAATTATTAATCATGGTTATGTTAGATTAACTAGGGTTGAGTTAAATTGTTAACCATGGTTAAGTTTATTTATTTTTATTTGTTTATTTAATTTCGGACGAAATTACTGTTCACGGATTACTGTTCACGGCACTGTTCATACAGAAGTAAACTTTGGTTTCAAATTGTTGTGTTCTTGGTTGTTATGCTTTCCTGAAGTGCCGATTGTTAATTATATACGTGAATAATAATGAAATGCATGATCGAAGATCGAGTGGAGGTGAAAGTGTTTGATTTTATTGAGTTATTCCCGAGAATTAGGGAATGTACGTGATTGTTGATTGGTGGAATTTGGAATTTTGGAATTGTCGAGTGATACTGCATGACATATTACGTGGTTATTTAAATGGTATGTCACATGAGCATGAGTGTATGAGTGATGTTACATTCACGACCAAGCAAAAGCAAAGACAAGAATGAACTGTTTGCTGATGTGTTGGATGGTCAGATTAAAGTTGATAGCTCGGTTGAGCCGAATGACCGCCAATCCTTCGGGGTTGTGCCGTGATCATTGGGTCGCCTGACAGTGGTCAGATGCGGAGTCGCGGTTGAGGCCGGACCCATGCTCCTTATGGAATACCGTCGGTGGGGGAGAGCCCATGACGTCGCCGTGCCTCACGGGGGAGGACGATGCCTGGTTTACGACCAGTTGACCGCCAACCATAAGGTTGTGCCGTGGCCTAGAGGGTCGTAATAATCAGAGCATGTGTGGGTAGTGTGATATGAGAAAGTTTTGTGCAATGCTCTGATTATTTGCATGTAACATCCCGAATTTCGGTAAGTCCGAATTATTGGAAAAGGATTCAACGGGCCGAGTTTTGGAGCCAAATATTTGGGAATTTGTGCTTCAGGGGCAAAAAGACCAAATTGCCCTTTCTAGAAGCTTGTGTGATTTTGTCTTGTTTTGTCTTGTTGTCTTTCTTTTTCTTTTTATTTTTCCTTTCTTCCTCCCTTTTGGCCGCTCATTTCCCACGTTTCTCTCCCCTCTCCCTTTTCTCTCTCTTCCCCTTCACGTTTCCCCCTTGTCGACAGCACCCCCTCCCCCACTTGCTCATCTTATCTCTCTTTCTCCCTTTGACTAGTCTTCTCCCTTATCTCTTTCTTCTTTTTCTCTCTCCTCTCCCACTTGCCTGACAAGCCCATGTGGGCATCTCTCTCTCTCTCTCTCTTCCGTGTGCGCAGCTCCCTGCACGTCCCCCTCACCTTCTTCTTCTTCTTCTTCTTCTTCTTCTCTGCTGGTCGACGCCGGCTTGCTGCTGTTGCCGCCATCACCGACCGCCACCGCAACACCACAGCTCCGTCACCGCCCCTGCTCTTCGCTCGGTCGCCGGTGAGCCGCCGTTTGCCGGCCTTGGGCCGAACCAGCACCACCCCAAGCTTCTGTCTTCGTCTCTTCCTCCTCTGTCCGCCGTTGCAACGCCGGCCAGCCGACCGCCTGGACGCCGGAGCAGCTTGCTGCTGCCTCGCCGTCACTCGGCCACCACCGTCCGTCGCCCAACCACCCCAGCTCGAGCTGCCGTCGCCTCCGCCTGTCTCTCTTTCTTTCCGTCGGGTAGGGGTCGGGATGGCCACCCTTGCCGTCCGGCCGCCTTCCGCCGCCGTTCGGCCGCCCTGGACCGCCGCTGGGAGCCGTCCTAGCTGCCACTATCGTCGTCGTACTCTCTCTCACCCTCTGGCCGTGGCTTGGACACGCGGCTAGCAGCCTTGCCGCTGCCCGCCGCCGCCGGTCACCGCCGCAGGCCCGCCGGAGGATCGTTCCGAGCCTCTCCATTGCCGAGCCACCACGGAGTCTTCCTTCCCGAGGGTCAGCTTGGTCCGAGACGTTTCGGCCGAGACCCGGTTCCGAAACACTTGGTTTCGGTGAACCGGAGGCACCGCTCGTTCCCCTCGCCGCCGCCGTCGCGCCCGTGTCGTCGGAATCGCTAAATCGTGAGTCGATTTCCTAATCCCTTAGTTAGGGGTTAATCTTGCTTAGGAGTAGTTTAATTAGTTTAAGCTTGGATTAATGCTTTGGATGATTATTATTAGTGTTTTAATACTATTTTATTAAGCTTTGCTTAGTGTTAAGCATGGTTATGATTATTAAATATTATTATTATTTTTTAAATAAATAATAATTATTTATTATTTTCGGAATTATTAATTAATTAAATTAATTTATAATTTCGAATTATTAATAGTAATATTGTTATTACTATTCATTGCTGAAAATTAATTATTTTTGGAGAAAATAATTAATTGTGATTATTTATTGGAAATGGTTTTAATTGAGTAATTTTGGGGGAAAATTACTATGGTCTATTTTTCCAAAGTCAATAGTATTTATATACTATATTATTAAATGACATTGGTTTATTAAAGAAGGGTTTTACTAAATGGAATTATTTGGGTTGGATAATTAATTATGGGATTGAAAAATAATTATAAGTATTTTGTGGGACTTGAATTATTTTATCGGAACAATATACTTCTTAAATGAGTATCTTTGAGTATAATTATATTTTATACTTATTTTTGGATAATTGAGTATTATTGGAAATAGTTGATTGTTGTAGTCTTAAGGACACGTATTTACTTATTATTGAAGATTGAGATGTGTGGTTGGGCACCGTAATTATTGAGGTACGTACAAGTGTTGTGATGTTTATTAGTCGGAATTGATTGTCAGACTGTGACTTGAACTGCTGGTTTTGCAAGTTTCGTAAGAGATTGAAATGCTGCTATTGTGCGTGATTGCTGGACACTATTGCATTTCATTATACGTGTGCCAACTGCAAAAGCATGTTTGCGTGAGCACGAACTATATGTGCATTCACGGCGAGCAAAGAAATGAACATTGTTTGATGATGTGTTGCATGGTCACATTAAGAGGAGAGAGCGCGCCGCCGGTAGATCGCCAATCCTTATGGGGTTGTGCCGTGGCCTTTTGGTCGTCCCGACTTCGGTCGGTTGCTCGACGGTGGTCGATTCACGGGGCTGCGGCAGTGAGCGGGCCCCATGCTCCATAGGGAATGCCGTCGATGGGAGAGAGCCCGTGACGTCGCCGTGCCTCATGGGGGAGGACGATGCCTGGTCTTCGACCGGTAAACCGCCAACCATAAGGTTGTGCCATGGCCCTAGTGGTCGTAATAATCGGAGCATGTGTGGGTGTGAGATATGAGAAAGCTGTGTGCAATGCTCTGATTATTCGCATGCCTCTTAATGTCGTGATGATTGAAATGACGGTTTCGCGGGTTGCGTGTGCCAAGGCAAGGTAGGGTCGCTTTGTGTTTGCATCTCGCTATTGAACGTCGTCGATATACCGCTTGAGGTGTGGTATGTGTTGTTTGCCGGAACTAGGTTGCATGGTTAGATTGCTCCCAAGGCGAGCGAAGTTCCTAACCGGGGCTTAGGACTTTGACTTGCTGAGTTTATCTCAACCTGTCGTGGTTAACATTTTTCAGGTCCGTAGGATGGAGGATCGACGCGTGTTACGGCTCGTGGCCGTCTTTGAAGGGAGTAGATTAACCCCGGCTTGTCGGTTTCATTGGCTCGTTAGGAAGATGCCCGTGGTAAGGGCTTGTACTTGTAAACTTCCTAGGGTTAATCAGTTAGTTAATAAAGCGATACTTTTGATGTGTTCTTGTTGGGTTTTCCTGCTATCCCTGTTTTTGTAATTGACCAGGGGTATTGTGTTTCGCTTCCGCATGCGTTTAATTAAAAGATAAAAATAACGGTCGGCGACGGATCCTGGTGAGTCGCAAATCAAATGACCGCAAGAGAACAGGGGTTGCCGCGTGTCGAGGGTCGGGGCGTGACATTGCATGCCTCTTACTGTTGTTGTGAAACGATTGACAGTTTCTGCAGGTCGTGTGTGCCAAGGCCAGGTAGGGTCGCCTGTGATTGCACCTGTTTATTAAACTGTCTTCTGTGGTTATCTCTCTGAGGTGGTATTGCATTGATTGCTGTGTTAGGTTGTATGTTAAACTCCCGAGGCGAGCGAAGTTCCTAACCGGGGCTTAGGACTTTAACTTGCTGAGTTTATCTCAACCCGTCGTGGTTAACCTTTTCAGGCCCTAGATGATGCAGTACCCAAGGATCGAAGAGAGCGATCCCTCTGAGGCCCGTGAGTAGGCAGCTGTAGCCTATTTCCTTTTTGACGAGTCTTCCCCCACTTGTATAGGGTTAGGTTAGCTAGGCCGGTCCCTTTTTGAGTAGGCCTTAGCTTGTCGCCTGTAGTAAGGCGTGTATGTATTTGCTGGTGTGCCGGCTAACCTTCAGATATATAAAATACTGTTTGTCTTTCCTCTGCTGCTGTTGTTGCTATCCTTATTGGTTTGGGAGTTGTTCGTTCCGCATGTGCTTAATTACAAGATAAAATGAATTGGTTGACGACAGTACCTGGGACGTCGTACAGATAGACCTCAAGTGAAATGGGGTTGCCGCGAGCTCGAGAGTCGGGGTGTGACAACCCTGTCGATTTTGGTATCAGAGCCAGGTTGGCTGATGGAGTGATAAGGTGCGATAAGTCTTGCGTTGGTGCGTGGGGATAGTTAGTAGGAAAGACAATTTCTTTACTTGCATGTGATTGACTGCAGGATCCTTCATGGTCCTTTGTTGTAGGGTTGTCTCATTTTCTAATTCCGTGTGGGGGGAATTGGAACGCAGGTTAGGAGAGTCCTGCAAAATGAGCAGTCCATATCAGAGTACCCCTGGTTTGAGGACCCCAGGTCAGAGGAGTCAAAGGAAGAGGACGGCGCAGGTACCGATCGGTGCTAGGGAGGTAGCACCTGAGGATCCGAGGATGGATGGGATTATGCATGCCATTGAGGCTCTGATAGGTCAGCAAGCTCAGACCCAAGCCGCTATCGCTGCTGTCGCAGCTGCTCCTGCAGCTAGGCCTGGGACTGGTAACCGGCCTATGCATCAGCTGGTGGAGCAATTCATGAAGCTGAAGCCGCCCAAGTTTTCTAGGGCTGGCGACCCCGAGACAGCGACCCTCTAGGTGCGGGAGATAGAGAAGACTTTCACCTTGCTGTAGTGTACTGAGGAGGAAAAAGTGATCATGGCGGCTTATCAACTGCAGGGTAATTCCGGCACTTGGTGGGAAGCTACCCAAGGATGGGTATTTCCTGAGGGTACAGCTAGGGTATGGGATACCTTCAGGGAGGCTTTTCTGAGTAAGTACTTCTCAGACTGCGCGAGAGAGCAGAAACTGGCAGAATTTCAGAGGCTGCGTCAGAATCAGATGACCGTGGATCAGTATGAAGCCAAGTTTGCAGAGTTGTCGAAGTACGCGCCACGGATGGTCGAGCATCCTTTGGACAAGGCCAGGAGGTTTCGGGATGGACTGAAGATAGAAATCCGAGACCACTTGGTATCGGTGAACCTGAAGAATTACAATGAGCTGTATGAGAGAGCTCAGATGATCGAGAGGCACCTTGCTGAGAAGGCAACCGCATCTGTATCGTGGTTTATGCCTGGCAGGGATAACCGTCGGTTTGGGAAGAAACCGATGGCGGGAGGAAGGTATCCTCTTCCGCCTAATAGAAGGGACGGTGTGGGGAAACCGTTGCCAAGTTCGTTTGGAGGATGCAGAATGTGTGGCAAGAGATATGGAAATGCCCCGTGTCCCCTTCCGATGGGAGCTTGTTTCGGGTGTGGTCAGGTGGGCCACCGAGTGAGGGACTGCCCACACAGGCCCATGATGCCATTCATGCCACGACCGTCAGCCGGACCACCAGTGGGGAATGTTTAGCAGGGCAATCAATACAGATCCCCTGCTCAAGGACGGGTGTATGCAGTCACGAGGAAGGAGGCGGAGGACACGCCTGCCGTGATTACAGGTACGATATCTCTTCATGACCATGATGCTTATGCGTTGTTTGATCCGAGAGCTTCGCACTCCTTTATTGCTAAACGGTTTGTAGAATTAGTAGGATTAAGACTAGAGCCGTTGGAAACGGTCTTTGTTATTTCTACTCCGTTAGAGGATTCGATTTTATCTCGCGGTAGGATGTGCTAGCCGTAAACCGATTATAGATGGTCGGGAAGGAATAATTGATTTGATTGTTTTGGCGATGTATGACTTTGATGTCATTATCGGTATGGATTGGCTGATCAAGCAAGGAGCTACTATGGATTGTCGGGAGAAGAGAATCCGATTTAATCCGACTGGAGCTAGTAGTTTCCAATTTGTAGGGAGCCGAGGAGGGTCCTCGATTCCCTTGATTTCTTCTTTGGAAGCAACCAGGTTGTTGGGGTTAGGATGTCGAGGCTTTTTGGCGTCTGTGAGTGATACGTTGAAAGAAGGACCAAACCTGGAGGACATCGTGGTAGTACGAGATTATCCTAATGTCTTTCCAAAGGAATTACCAGGATTACCCTCGGCCAGAGAGATAGAGTTCGTAATCGAGTTGGCTCTTGGGACGGAACCAATCTCGAAAGCACCATATAGGATGGCGTTATCAGAGTTGAAAGAATTGAAGGTACAGATGCAGGAATTATTGGACAAGGGCTTTATTCGCCCAAGTGCATCGCCTTGGGAAGCGCCAGTCCTGTTTGTCAAGAAAAAGGATGGTTCGTTGCGGTTATGCATTGACTATAGGCAGCTTAATCAAGTGACGATTAAGAACAAGTACCCGCTGCCAAGGATTGATGACTTGTTTGATCAGCTCCAAAGAGCATCGATATTCTTTAAGATAGATCTAAGGACGGGCTATCATCAATTGAGAATCCGAAAGGAGGACATACCGAAGACAGCTTTCCGTACTCGTTATGGTCATTATGAGTTTATGGTAATGCCTTTTGGATTAACAAATGCCCCTGCTGCTTTCATGGATTTGATGAACCGGGTGTTTAAGGAATATTTGGATCGGTTCGTGATCGTGTTTATTGACGACATTTTGGTGTATTCGAAGAGTCCGGATGAACACGAGCAACACCTAAGGACCGTGTTGCAAACCCTAAGAAATCACGAGCTGTATGCGAAATTTAGCAAGTGTGAATTTTGGTTGGCTCGAGTGGCTTTTCTAGGCCACGTGATCTCAGGCGAAGGGATTTCGATAGACCCGACCAAGATTGAAGCAGTCATAGATTGGCCGAGACCGACTTCAGTAACGGAGGTTCGTAGTTTTCTGGGACTGGCTAGTTATTACAGACGATTTGTGGAAAGATTCTCTTCAATAGCTATGCCATTGACGCAATTGCTGAAAAAGGACAAGAAATACGAGTGGAAGGATAAGTGCGAGCGTAGTTTCCAAGAGCTTAAGCATAAGTTGACTACCGCACCAGTTTTGACTATTCCGTCAGGCTCGGGAGGATATGAGATTTTTAGCGACTCGTCATACAAGGGACTCGGTTGCGTTCTGATGCAATATGGTAAAGTGATAGCATATGCTTCCAGACAGTTGAGGCCTCACGAGCTGAATTATCCGACACATGACTTAGAGTTGGCGGCCATCATATTTGCGTTGAAGATATGGAGACATTATCTCTATGGAGAGAGATTTCAGATTTTTACGGACCACCAAAGCTTGAAGTATCTGTTCTCCCAAAAAGAACTGAATATGAGACAGCGTAGATGGATGGAACTTCTTAAGGATTATGACTGCGACATCCTATACCATCCAGGCAAAGCAAACAAAGTGGCAGACGCTTTGAGTCGCAAGTCATCGGTTGCGAGTATGATGGTACAAGAATGGATTCTGTTGGAGGGAATCCGCGATTCAGAATTCAGGCTCGAGGTATGCCATCTTTCCAGTTTAATGGCTACCCTTAGGATCGAACCTGAAATTCAAGCCAAGATTAAGGCAATGCAACCTTTGGACGCTGAGATCCAAAAGATTCTGCAAATGGACGCGACCAAGAGAAAGTCGGATTTTCAAGTATCCGAGGATGGGATCTTGAAATTCCGTGGACGGTTATGTGTACCAAGCGACGCCGAAATTAAGGAGAGGTTGTTATCCGAAGCGCATCGTAGCGACTACGGTGTGCATCCCCGGCAAAGCACGAAGATGTATCAGAATCTGCGACATTATTATTGGTGGAATGGCATGAAGCTAGACATCGCCAAGCACGTGGCGAAGTGTTTAACTTGCCAACAAGTGAAAGCGCAGCATTGCAAGCCAGGAGGGTTATTGCAACCTCTTGAAATCCCTGAATGGAAATGGGAGCACATCACGATGGACTTCGTGACGGGATTACCAAGAAGTCAGCGGGGTAATGGTGGGATTTGGGTCATAGTGGACCGATTGACGAAGTCGGCTCACTTCATCGCCGTACGCAAGGACTTCGCCTTGGAAAAGTATGCAGAATTGTACGTGCGACAGATTATTCGTTTGCATGGGGTGCCAGTGACGATTACTTCAGATCGAGACCCCAGATTTACGGCTGCATTTTGGAAGAGTCTACAGACTTCGATGGGGACAAAACTACAGTTCAGTACGGCCTACCATCCTCAGACAGACGGTCAATAAGAGAGAACAATTTAGACTTTGGAGGATATCCTGAGAGCCTATGTATTGGATTTCAAAGGAAGTTGGGAGGAACAACTTCGTCTCGTGGAGTTCGCGTACAATAACAGTTATCAGCAAAGTATCAGAATGGCACCGTTCGAAGCTTTGTATGGCAGACCGTGTAGGACTCCAATTTGTTGGGACGAAGTCGGCGAGCGGAAAATTACGGGGCCGAGTTGGTGCAGCAATCGTTAGACGCCGTCAAGATGATTCGAGAGAGGTTAAAGACGGCTCGGAAGCGGACGAGAAGAGCTATGGAGACAGACGACGTAGGCCATTGGAATTTCAAGTGGGCGATCATGTGTTCCTTAAAGTATCGCCGATGCGAGGTACATCGCGATTTGGAAAGAAAGGAAAACTGAGCCCAAGATACGTAGGACCGTTCGAGATTCTAGAAAGAATCGGGAATTTAGCCTATCGTCTTGCACTACCGCCTCGACTTGCTCAAGTGCATGACGTATTCCACGTGTCGATGTTAAGGAAATACGAGCCGGACCCGACGCACGTGTTGAATTTTGAAGAGATAGAGGTGGACGACAGGGTGTCGTATGTGGAGAGACCGATTCGAATTGAGGACCGGAAAGAACAAGTGTTGAGAAGCAAGACGGTCTCCTTGGTCAAAGTCATTTGGCAGCATCATGGTACGGAGGGAGTTACATGGGAAAGCGAAGAAATCATGAGGCGTCAGCACTCCTATCTTTTTGAGAATTAGTGTGTCAGTTCAAATTTCGAGGACGAAATTTCTATAAGAGGGGAAAAGTTGTAACATCTTGAAAATCGACTCAATTTAGCCTCGATTTTTAATCCGATTTTGGGAACCGACTTCTCAGTGATATCATGATTAAATACTTGGACGTCGCCTCATTTATTTTGGGATTTTCCATTGGACACGGAAGCGTCGGAAAAGGGAAGAATTGGATCGGGTTTTGGGTCAGCGGGTGGGCCGGCCCAAGACCGGCGGCCCAATGGGCCTTGCACCCATTCCGCCCAGCCCAAGAGGGGCCCAATTTGGCCCAAGTTCCCCTCCATTTCCAGCCCATGGGATTCTCTCTTTGGCTTTTTGCTTTTGTGCCCAAGTGGGCATTGTTTTTGCTTGTTTATTGCTTGTTTTTGATTGGTCCTTCAAGCAAGTGGCAAGCCCACTTGCCTTGGCTCTTATCCTTGACCAACAGCTCCTTCTCTCTCCTCTTTCTCCCCCAAAATTCGTGCACCAACCCAACCCCCCTCTCTCTCCCTTTTTCTCTTCATTTTCTCTTCCATTTTTGCTGTTTCTTGCTGTTTTCCAGCCCAAAAACAGCCTAGTTGCCATCACCGGAGCCGCCGTAACCCCCCAAAGTGTAGTCCTGGGAGTTAGGAAGCCAACCGCGCATCCTTGGTCACCTTTGGTCGCCGTTAGCCGCCCGTTTCGGCCTTTTCCGTTCAGCTGCACCGGTTCCGCGTGAATAGTAACCAGCACTGTTTTTGGCCCGTTTCGACCACCGTTTGTCACTCGTTGTCGTCCCCGAGCTTATCCCTCGTAGCCCTCGTTCCCCTCTACGCGCCGGTGTCGCCGGATTTCCAATCCAAGTAAGTTAACTTCCTAATCCTTGTTTAGGGGTTAATCTTGCTTAGGGGTTAATTAGTTTAATTTTTGTACTTGGTTAATTATGGGTTAGTTTGTTAATGGTGGCTGAGTTAATTAAGCTGACTAGGGTTAGATTAATTGACCATAGTTAGTAATAAAGTAACTAAGGTTAATTAATTAAAGTAACTAAGGTTAGTTTCTAAAGTAACTATAGTTAATTATTAATCATGGTTAGGTTAGATTAATTAGGGTTGAGTTAAATTGTTAACCATGGTTAAGTTTATTTATTTTTATCTGTTTATTTAATTTCGGACGAAATTACTGTTCACGGATTACTGTTCACGGCACTATTCATACAAAAGTAAATTTTGGTTTCAAATTGTTGTGTTCTTGGTTGTTATGCTTTCCTAAAGTGCCGCTTGTTAATTATATGCGTGAATAATAATGAAATGCATGATCGAAGATCGAGTGGAAGTGAAAGTGTTTGATTTTATTGAGTTATTCCCGAGAATTAGGGAATGTACGTGATTGTTGATTGGTGGAATTTGGAATTTTGGAATTGTCGAGTGATACTGCATGACATATTACGTGGTTATTTAAATGGCATGTCGCATGAGCATGAGTGCATGAGCGATGTTACATTCACGACCAAGCAAAAGCAAAGACAAGAATGAACTGTTTGCTGATGTGTTGCATGGTCAGATTAAAGTTGATAGCCCGGTTGAGCCGGATGACCGCCAATCCTTCGGGGTTGTGCCGTGACCATTGGGTCACCTGACAGTGGTCAGATGCGGAGTCGCGGTTGAGGCTGGACCCATGCTCCTTATGGAATGCCGTCGATGGGGGAGAGCCCATGACGTCGCCGTGCCTCACGGGGGAGGACGATGCCTGGTTTACGACCAGTTGACCGCCAACCATAAGGTTGTGCCGTGGCCTAGAGGGTCGTAATAATCGGAGCATGTGTGGGCAATGTGATATGAGAAAGTTTTGTGCAATGCTCTGATTATTTGCATGCCTCTTACTGTTGTTGTGAAACGATTGACAATTTCTGCAGGTCGCGTGTGCCAAGGCCAGGTAAGGTCGCTTGTGATTGCACCTGTTTATTAAACTGTCTTCTGTGGTTATCTCTCTGAGGTGGTATTGCATTGATTGCTGTGTTAGGTTGTATGTTAAACTCCCGAGGCGAGCGAAGTTCCTAACCGGGGCTTAGGACTTTAACTTGCTGAGTTTATCTCAACCCGTCGTGGTTAACCTTTTCAGGCCCTAGATGATGCAGTACCCAAGGATCGAAGAGAGTGATCCCTCTGAGGCCCATGAGTAGACAGCTGTATCCTATTTCCTTTTTGACGAGTCTTCCCCCACTTGTACAGGGTTAGGTTAGCTAGGCCGGTCCCTTTTTGAGTAGGCCTTAGCTTGTCGCTTGTAGTAAGGCGTGTATGTATTTGCTGGTGTGCCGGCTAACCTTCAGATATATAAAATACTGTTTGTCTTTCCTCTGCTGCTGTTGTTGATATCTCTATTGTTTGGTTTAGGAGTTGTTCGTTTCCGCATGTGCTTAATTACAAGATAAAATAAATTGGTTGACGATAGTACCTGGGACGTCGTACAGATAGACCTCAAGTGAAATGGGGTTGCTGCGAGCTCGAGAGTCGGGGCGTGACACCGCTACCTCAGGAGTTTCTGGTTGCAACTTCACCTCAAGCTGAACACCGTTCAGATCCATACAAGCACTGCTATTACCACTCCTAACCAGAAGTACTAGAGACTCGTCAAACGTAACTTCTCTACTGATAACAGGTGAATTTAACTCCGGGCACCACAACTGATAACCCCGCTTACCTTGTGCATAGCCTAGGAATATGCACTTTCTTACCCTTCCATCGAGCTTACCATCACTCGCTCGAACATAACATGGGCAACCAAATATTCTAATAATAAAATAATCAGCAACGTTACCTGACCACACTTCTTCGGGAGTCCGATGTTTAATTGCAGTCGATGGGGATCTATTCATCAGGTAGCAAGCCGTACTAAGTGCATCCGCTAGGAATCCCCTAGCCATACCAACACTAGAGATCATTTTATGAGCCATCTCTAGTAATGTTCTGCTCAACAATTCTGCAACATGTTGTGGTTCATTGGCAGTAGTGCGGTGTTTCACTATGCATTCCTTCATGCAGAATTCATTTAACAGCTTCGAGCAAAACTCCATACTGCTGTCAGTCTGCACCTGCTTGATCATCTTACCAGTCTCCTTTTCGATCAGAGCTCTCAATTGCATGATCCTAACAATAGCATCAAACTTGTAGCTAAGCACAAACACCCACGTCTTCATCGAGTAGTCATTAACAACTGTTAACATATATTTGGCACTCTTCCTAGAAGGAAACTGCGACAACCTACGAACATTCAAGTGAAGTAACTCTGCAATTTCCGTGGTTTCTTTGACTATCGTACTGAACTGCACTTTTCGCCGTTGATCTAAATCACAGCACCTGCATACATTCAGTTCGTTAGCAATATAACCACATAGTAGATTTCTTTCACTTAGAACCTTCTGGCTTCTCTCGTCAATGTGCCCCAAATGCATATGCCACAATTCGGACTCTCGAACAGATGCATCTGACGTCTCCGCAGCGAAATCTGTCATTGTCTCACCTTGAAGCTCATACAGGCCATTGTGCTTGATTCCTTTCATTATCACTAAAGCACCTTGAACAACTTTCAGAACTCCACATTCTGAAAAATACCAACACCCAGCTGAATCCAAGGCACTCAAGGAAATTAAGTTTTTCTTCAACTCTGGAATGTGCCTCACTCTAGTCAATGTCCTCACAATACTATCATGCATTTTGATTTTAATATCGCCAACACCTACAACATCGCATTCAGCGTTGTTCCCCAACTGCACTTTACTACCATCCGTGCACTGATAAGTAGTAAACCAGTTTCTATTTGGTGTAGCATGAAAAGAACAACCAGAATCCATAATCCATCCATCAAACGATGAATAATCAGTGACAGACAAGACATAATCGGCACTATCCGAATTACCAATAGCTATGCCTGCAACATCATCTGCAGTATCAACTAAAATTTCCTTACCCTTCTCATTCTTCAGCTTAAGGCAATTTCTTCGAAGATGCCCCCTCTTGCCACAGTTCCAACAGACTGCACCACCAGTCCTTGACTGGCTATGTCTGTTCATGTTCATACTACCACGTGTACTAGTTCTTCCTCTGTTTTCACCTACTAAAGCAATAGATACAGGTTCACCAGATTCTCTTCTACGAATATCCTCACTTAGAATTAAATCTTGAACCCCATCAAACGTTAAGCTTGTTAACCCAGAGGAATTACTAATAGCAGTAACAGTAGTATTCCAATTATCAGGCAATGAGGATAACAGAATCAAAGCACATACCTCATCTTCAAAGTCAATATCAACTGAACTCAATTGACTAACAATCACATTGAATTCATTGATATGATTTGCAACTGACGCACCTTCGCTCATCTTCAAGTTAAATAGACGCCGCATCAAATAGACCTTATTGATTGCAGAGGGCTTCTCGTACATATCCGATAGGGCTTTCATCAAACCAGCAGTGGTAGTCTTCTTCACGATATTAAACGCAACGTTACGAGCCAACGTCAACCGAATAACACCCATAGCTCGTCTATCCAGCAAATCCCAGTCAGCTTTCTTCATCGTCTCTGGTTTCTCGCATGATAAGGGCGCGTGCAATTTCATCTGATAAAGATAATCTTCAATCTGCATCTTCCAGAAACCGAAATCCTTTCCATCAAATATGTCGATTCTCACTTTTACTTCTTCTGTCGCCATCGATTCACTTCAACTCAGCCAAGCCTGGCTTTGACACCAATTGTTGCGGAAAGGGCAAGCGATCGAACAATAAAATAGACAGAATAAAGAAAATAAATTGGACACCAGATTTACGTGGTTCGGTCGTAGAGACCTACGTCCACGGGGAGAGCAGCGACGAATTCCACTATAGAACAAGCGATACAACGGAGATTACACACTCGAGTCACTCAAACACTCTCAGTGTTTCCCAAGCCCCAATTACACCCAATAACTCACGCAGTGTTTAGCCCCACAATTCCTAGTGAAATAATCTCTCAATCTCACAAATGAATTATACACGAATTCTTACCACAAGAATTTAATCGGCTACAAACACTTGAATCTTCTTGGCGTAATTGCTCGAACGAAATCAACAGAGAAATCTTCTCCCAAGCACTCGATGACGAATTGGCGCTTCAAGACTTCTTGCATCAACAACGGCTTAATTCTTCTCCACGCATAGCCGTATATATATAATGGATTTGAGGACTTTCCAATTCTTGAAAGTCTCTCCTACTTGGAGTAGGAAAGAATAAATTAAGAAACCCACACCTACTAGGATTAGGAAACAAATCAAACTTTTGCTTTGGGCTCAAACTCGAGACATATTTTTAACAAGTTCTATGCCACCACCGGCAACTTCACCGGCAACAGCACCTACCAAACCACCCTCATCACCCTCCTCTCCTCCATCTCCACCACCAACTCCTTGTCCCTCACCTACGGCTTCTTCAATGCCTCCTCCGTGGTCTCCAGCACCTCCCAAACCATCTACGTCATTGGCTCCTGCCGGGGCGACCTCACTGGCGAGATCTGCCGCGCCTGCCTCGATGCCTCGGCCTCCAACATCCGCCGCCTCTGTCCCCTCCAGAAGGAGGTGGTACTCTACAGTGGGAACTGCACCGTCCGGTACTCAAATGCCTCAATGTATGGCGAAGTCGTGGTCGACCCCGACTACCCGGTGTACAACCCTCATAACATCTCGAGCCCAGACACGTACAACGTAGCACTGAGGACGCTGTTGGGAAGTCTGCAGGGTGAGGCAGCGAGTGGCGGCTCACTGAGGAAGTACGCGACAGGGAACGCGTCTGTGGGGTTCCATGTGATATACGCAATGGTGCAGTGCACGCCGGACTTGACGGAGCAGCGATGCATCGACTGCCTGGTGAAAGTCGTCGGGAGGCTTACGGACTGCTGTGCTGGGAGGATAGGAGTGAATTTCATGGCGCCGAGTTGCCAGTTTCGGTATGAGACCAATTATCTGTTCTTCACCACCATCGGCGAGCCACTTCCGCAATCGCCCCCACCACCAGGTATATTGGCTCTTGTTTAGAAGTTGGGTACACGGCGTTTGTGTTTTTCTTATCTACAATTCAACTAGATTATGATCATCTAAATTAATAATTATGCAGATTCCACTTGAGATTCACCCTGTTGATTGTTCAAATGAGCAAAATCTACATGCTCTACTTACCATGTAATTTTCCTTTTGGATCGATATATCATCTATAGACTACAAAATATTTCTTGTCCGTGTTGGAAAATTAATTTTTTGCAAAAGAGTGGGCATGGTTTGGTCCATTTTTTCAGCAAAAGGAGGCGTGAGTCCATGTCTCTATCTTTGACGCATTCACATGGCTAATAGTCAACTGTCCTAGTCACTTCACTCAATCACAACTTATGACATTCATAGCTCTCAAGCTGTCATATTTAATTTAATAATAAAGTGAGTCTAGGCTAGGCTAATCAATCATTAGCAGATGTTCGTTGCTTCTCGTCATTCAGTCACCACCAATTTGTTGATACACATCAAATGCAAAAAGCTTTTTAACGGCGAGAATCTTTGCATGACAAAATGCAGACATCTGAATTACTTTTCCTCGAGTCATCGAAGAATTACTTCACACCATAATCAGGGAGCCATGATCGAAAAACATAATGTGCCTTTGCTCTTGCAGGTGTTAAGGGCAATCCAACGAGGACTGTGATCATTGCGGCCACCACAATTGTTTCTGCAGTACTTGTTTTCAGCGTTCTCATACTCCTGATAGAGAAAAGGAAGAAGCAGCAGCCCAGAGAAAGAGCTGAAGGTGAGTTTTTTCCTTTTGGCATTGGTACATTAACTGATACGAGGTTAAAAAGATCATGAAAATAATGAAGTTGACCAATTACCACAGCGTTTGCACCAGCAAAATAGCGAGAGCTACATTGCTTTTTACAATCAGGCCAAAAGTTTTATAACAAATTGAGTTGAGAATTTCAAAACATGGAATTGTAACTTCCATCTTTACCTTTCATGCGCGCAGCTCATACATGCCCATGTACACATTTCTCATTGTCTATAGTTACCATTGCCTGATTATGCAGGCCAAAATAGCAAGTTGAATGCAGGTGCAATTATATAAGTCTCTGAAACTTTCATTAAGAAATTATGAAAAGAAAATGATGCTCTCTCTAGGTGAAGTTGAGGATGAAATTAGCACGGTGGAGTCACTACAATTTGATTTCGGCACTATCAGAGCTGCAACGGATAACTTCTCTAATTCCAACAAGCTTGGACAAGGTGGTTTTGGTGCTGTTTACATGGTAATAATTAACAAAGCATCATCTATTCTCTTGCATTCAAACTTTACGCAACGCAATAGTCATAGAGGACATCAATATGATGCTCTTCAAAATGCTTCAATGAACCAATCAACACTCACAAGGACCTATTTGACGAAATTTCAGGGCCGACTCTCCAATGGACAAGAAATTGCGGTGAAACGGTTGTCTCAAAATTCCAGCCAAGGAGAAGTAGAATTCAAGAATGAGGTCATATTATTAGCTAGGCTACAACATAGGAACTTGGTCAGGCTCCTAGGTTTCTGTCTGGAGGGAGTCGAACGACTTCTTATTTATGAATTTCTATCCAATTCGAGCCTTGATCATATCATAATCAGTATGTTTCTTGGGTTGTCAGTCATAAAATCAGATCCTCACTAATTGATTAAGAGACGTCTTATAGTATGTGATTTTACCAAAATGTAGATCCCCTAAAGCGTGCAAATCTCAATTGGGATAGGCGTCACAAGATACTAATGGGTATTGCTCGAGGGCTGCTTTACCTACATGAAGACTCTCGACTTCGCATCATCCATCGGGACCTCAAAGCCAGTAACATTTTGTTGGACTCAGAAATGAATCCTAAAATATCAGATTTTGGTATGGCGAGGCTATTCGAGTTGGACCAAACTCAGGCCAAGACAAACCGAATCGTGGGGACCTAGTAAGTGCCCCTACATCCTAGAGTTAATGCTTACCAAAAGACAAAAGGCAAATTACAAAGCTAATTTAATTGACTCATTGTGATGCACAGTGGATATATGGCGCCGGAGTATGTGATGCATGGAAACTTTTTTGTCAAGTCAGATGTGTTTAGTTTTGGAGTGCTGGTTTTGGAGATTATCAGTGGTCAAAGGAACAATCTTTTCCACATAGGCGATGACACAAAGGTCCTTATAAGTTATGTGAGTATAAGAACATACTTCTCATTTCAGATAATGTTTTTTTTTTGGTAAAGCATTTCAGATAATGTTCCGGACATCAATTTGCTCAATGTTTATATGATGTTTGCAGGTTTGGAAGAATTGGATGGAAGGATCAATACCGAACATCATTGATCCCTCTATAACTTATGGTTCGAGTACTGAAATTGTGAGGTGCATCCACATTGGTCTACTATGTGTCCAAGAAAATGTGGCTAGCCGGCCAACAATGGCCTCGGTCCTTCTCATGCTTAATAGCCACTCGGCCACCCTTCAAGTGCCATCAAGACCAGCATTTTTCATGAATGGAAGCATCGAATCTGATATGTCGCCAATGCAGGATCACAATTCCCGAATATCTGAGATTGAGAGGTCAAGGAGCAAATTGAACCGGTTCTTGAAAAATGATGCCTCTATGACCGAGTCATATCCACGATAGCCTTGAAAAATGGGAGATTAACATGCCCTCCACATTAATTTTTGTGTTTGTCATGGTTTTTTTAGATCATCACATGCTCGCGATTAAATTGTTCCTCTAGATTATTAAGGATTGATCTGGCTTCATCGGCATGGGATCAGATCCAGACTCATAGATTGTGGGAAGTAAAAGATACTCGCAAATAGTCATGCCCTACGCTACTTGTGTAAAGACAAGGACAGCCAGAACAGCTTGCCCTTACAAAATTCAATAGGTCTGAGGATTCATGCCACTCCAGGAGCTATTTGGTTTCAAATAATTGTCGTAGATGTATGAAAATGTTTGTCCTTTCTCCTTTGATATTGGAAATATAAACTTTGAAATTATATAATGTCGCGACCTTCCCGAAGGTGAATCACCATGGGAAGACTAATGAATTACTAAGTTTGAAGGCTTAGTGCGGACTCTCCCAAGCCCTATCAACTGCAACTTGATACTCAAAATTTAACATTGTTAAACATGCAATTTTATTTAATTAGGAGCCGCCACTAATCAATTAGGGTTGATTAGAAACCCAAGTAAAGTATGGGAGAATACTTTACTTCCGCGAACCAGAAATTTAATAAGTTCAGGAACATGGTTATGCTAAGTTAAACTAGCACCCTTTCAGTACCATTTCTTTTTAAGCTTCAAAAATATTTTTGCAAGCAATTTTGATTGATTTTAACCTAAGCCACTAACATGGAAATGAGTAGTCATGCGGATCACAATCAATAACATTCAGTAAGTCCAAAAGGATAAATGTAAGAATCATGATCAATCTTAAGGCAAAACAAGTTATAACTAAAAATGCATATTCTAAACATAAATTCTAAATAGGATGACATCTCCTTTTTTTGGATTTTTCTAAAATTAATTATATATAACTTTAGTCTAGATTTAATATGCATGATTTTTACTCTAATAATATATGACATGCAATTTAAATGGCCTAGCTCTAATGACATACGTTAATTGAAAACTATTGTGACAGGGATGCAATATAATTTACATGACCCTAAATATGCATGTATTACATGACGTGGGATGAATAACATATTAATACTGTAACATCCTGAAATTTGAGCCCTTTGAGGGAGGAATGAACGTTAATTTCGCCAATGCATTATTGGTTGATCTCACTCGGAACTGATCACTCTTGAGATACTGACCTTGAGGGGAAAGGCCAATGAGGACAGAACTCGTGCGACTAAAGAACTTGACCTGGGAAAACGACTCGACCGTGAGACTTGCGTAAGGACGATCCTGTAGTTATGCAGGCCGATTCCAGGGACGAATAGAAGTCGATTCGCGGACAGAATATAATGGGACAACGGGTGATTCCGTTTACTATTATCGAGCCCGCGAGCGACCCTATGTCAATCCTTGATAATCGTGTACTTTGAAATAAGAATCGATCCTTCACAATTTCATGCAGTCAAGGACGTCCATGTGTCGAGAAGTTTTGAACGTGAATTAGCACGAGTCGGTTACGCGTGAATCCTCAAAGCCGCATGTCAGTCTGAGTAGTACCAAAATGGCATTCGGGCGAAATTGACAAGGCATGTGAATCCAATATTGGACTTCAAATTTTCAGGAACGTTCGAGAAGGACTTTTGGACGATGCTTCTTAGTCAGTCGACAGTGCCGGCTGAGTCGAATAATTGGAAAATGGACTTTTGGACCGAGAACCCGAGCCTATGAGGACGTGGGCTGGGCAAGAACAGTGAGGGCCTCACGCCCAAGGTGGGACAGCCATCGTGGAAGACCGAGACGACGAGCAAGCCCGTTGGACCCAACCGACCTCTCACCCGTCCTAGCCCGTTATCCAAACCTGAGCCAATTTAAGCCCAATAAATTCCCGAGCCCGTTCCTATTCATTTTCCGGCCCATTTCCTAGGCCCGCCTTTCATTTTCAGCCCAAGGGCACATTGGGAAATGTGCAAGGTGGAAATGACCAAAATGCCCTTGGATATTTTGAAGAAAAGTCAAAAAGAAGAGAGAGAAGATGAGGTCAATTGTTTGGCAAGTTGGGGCAAGCATTTATGGCCTTGATAAGGCTTATCCTTCAGCCTTCACTTCACTCTCTCTCTCCTCTTCATCTTCTCCAAAAACCGCACACTTCTCTCCCTAGTTTTCCTTCATTCCTTCAGTTTTTCAGTTCTGACCTTTCACCGAAAATCGAGTTGTTCATTGCCTTCCCGTTGGAATCTCGGCCCGTGCCACCCACCGTTGCGTTCAGAAGACGAAAACCGTTCAGATGGCGTTGGCCGTTCGCCGAACGGAGTCGTTGCCTGTCCTGTACGGCCGCCGGAAGTTGCTGCTCACCGTACCGTCACTATTCCGCCTGCAGCAGCTTTGTTCCGCCTTTTCCCCTGTTTTTCTCCCATTCCAGCCAAACCACCGCCCATACCAGCCACAAGTGGTTCCCCCTCGACCCCCAGGTGCCGCCGGTCGCTGGCCCGCCGCTCGCCGGAGCTCCGGGCAGCCCGTTCAACTCCGATCAGCTTCTTTCCTCCTGTGCAGTCAGTTTTTCAGAGTTGCAGTGGGGATTCCGAGTTGTTACTGCTGTGTTGAGCCCGGGACTGCCTTGGATCATCGTGGTAGATGTCCCCGGGTGTCGGGTTCGTCGCCGCGGCCGCGTCCATGTCGCCGGCCCGCTTAACGGGTGAGTTTAGCTCCTAAACCCTATTTAGTGCCTAAACTTGCTTTGGATTGGGTTAATTAGTGCTTAGGGCTGATTAGTGTGTTTAATTAAGTGCATTAGCCTTAAGATAGGTGGTTAGATTAAGGGTTAAGATTAGATTAGCTTAATCTTGTTTAATTATGCTTAATTATGTGTTATGTGCTAATTAAGCATGCTTTGCTTGATTAAATTGATTAATTGTATTAATTGATTGATTTATTTAATTTCTGCATTTATTGATTAAATTATGTGATTTATGAATTAAATTATTTAATTATTTAAATTCGGAAATTTACTGTTCACGTGCACTGTTCACGATTACTGTTCACGAGCACTGTTCACAATTACTGTTCACGGCACTGTTCATCCAGAAGCTAAAATTTTCCTGAATTTGATGTGCTATTGATTGTTGTGATTAATTGGAGTGCCGATTGTTAATTATGCTCGTGAATATTGATGAAATGCGTGATCGAGTGTTGGTTGGAATTTGGATTTTTGGAATTGTCGAGTGAGATCGCATGACATATTGCGCGGGTTATCTGAAATGGCATGTCGCATGAGCGATGTTGCATTCATGACCAAGCAAAAGCAAAGACAAGAATGAATTGCTTGATGATGTGTTGCATGATCACACTAAGAGAGGGAACCCGGCGTTGCCGGAAGACCGCCAATCCTTATGGGGTTGTGCCATGGCCGTTTGGTCGCCTGACTTCGGTCGGATGCCTGATGGGGGACATGTGACGGGACTGCGGTAGTGGGCGGGTCCTATGTTCCTGTCAGTTGCGGGACTGCGGTAGTGGGCGGGTCTTGTGCTCCTTCGGGAATGCTGTCTGAGGGAAGGGATGACCCCTGAGGTCGCCGTGCCTCGAGGTAAAGAGGACGAAGCTGGTTTAGCCAGGAACCGCCAACCATAAGGTTGTGCCGTTGGCCAAGGAGGGGGCGTTAATAATCGGAGCATGTGTGAGTGTGAGACATGAGAAAGTTGTGTGAGATGCTCTGATTATTCGCATGCTCTTAGTGTCGTGATGATCGTGATGATTTATGGTACGCACGCATGAGTTGACAATCGTGTAGGGTGTGGCAATGGCCAGGTGAGATCGCTTGTGACGCGATTCGCATGTGATTGATGAACTGTTTCATCTAACGGCCATGTGCCTTGATTGCATTGTATGAGATTGAACGTGCAGGGTATGGCATACCGGGTAAGGTTGCATACGAATAGAATATTGCTATGTTGGTTGCCCTGTCTGTTGTTGGCTGTTGTTTGGTTTTGGTCGTTTGTTGTTGGGTTGAGTGAGGGGTGGTTCTGGAGAGATACCCCGGGTTGAGTTGGCGTACTAACCGGGGCTTAGGGGGAAGAACTCGCTGAGATTTTATCTCAACCCGTCGTGGTTAACCATTTTCAGGCCCCTAGAATGGCGTATCCGCAATGGAGGATCCTGCCCCGCTCCTCCAGTGATCGACTCGACGGAGACTGAGTCCGATGGGTCCGAGTGACCGTGGTGTTGAACCCGAGGGTTCATCTTGTACAGTTGGATTAGCCTAGCCTAGTTCCTTTTTGATTTGGCTTAGAGGATGGATCGGCCCCTATTGTCGGGCTTGTAAATCGGAAAACGATCCTCCGTTGGTTAATCTAGTAAACTGTATAAATGAGTAGTGATGGTTGTTCTTACTGTTCATCCCTCTATCCCCGATTGATTGCTTGATTGTTTGTTGGACTGGGGATGGTTCGTCTTCCGCTTGCGCATAACGAAAGATTAAAATGAGTGGTCGTCAACGAGTCCTGGGACGTCGCTTTCTATCGACCAAGAGAAGGGGTTGTCACAAGCTCGAGAGTCGGGGCGTGACAAATACCATATGCAATGCATGTTTTTTTTTTACTTTTTATTATAATAAGAAATTGCTTATTGTTTACCATGATTCAATATGCAATAAAGAATAATAATAAAAACTATTTTAACTAATGAAATTTCCTAAGCTTCTACATCATATGCAATGTAGACTATAAGTCTAGTCCGACATGAAATGTATTAATCTACTCTATTATGCAATGGATTTTTTTTATGTATTTTCATAAGCTTACTAAAAAATCAACACATATAATGCAACCGATCATATAAAGCACGCAATTTGTCCCAACCCAAGATAAAAAATCCAAACAATCAAAAACATATCCGACGTCTCGCAGCTCGATATTTTTTTATTATTAAGATTTTTTTTTAAAACACAACACAACAACTTCACTTAATCAGAATATGCCTAATATCTCAAGGAAATCGCGTTAGTAACGAATATATTGCAAATTAGGCAATTTAATATTCAGATGAGCGAATAGATTAGAAAATTACCTTGATGGTCTTTCTCCGGTTTTCACAAACAACTAGCGATGGCTTGTTATCGTTAATGACAGCACGGCAGCAATGGACGGCCAACGATGGTGAGCAACAGTAGCAAAATTGGATAGCAAACGACCACGAGCAGCTGCGGCAAAATTGGGCAGCAAATGACCACGAGCAGCGGCAAAAATGGACAGCAAACGACTAGGAACAACAGCAGCACAACCACGAACAGCGGCAGCAAAATTGGATAGCGAACAACCACGAACCACGGCGGCAAAATTTGGATAGCAAACGACCACGAGCAGTAGCGACAAAAAGCAGGGCCACAGTAGCGGTCAATTGATCCCCAAGGTTTCCTCACCTTTGACCCTTTTCCCACTCACTTTTTTTTTAGCCTTTCTTCTCTCAACGTTTCCTCACCTTTGACCCTTTTCTCTCCTCTCCGACTCTTCACCTCCCTTCCCCAAGGTGTTCAGGCTGGCCTCCTTTTATAGCAAAAATTCTCCCATGTATTGTTGGAAAGTCAGGATCCGTGGAGCCAATTGATGATTCTCGGAAAATTGCTCAATTTTGGCTTTGATTTGTCACTGAGAATTGATTGTGAATCACTCTAATTCACTTCCAAATTAGCACTTCAAATCTTTTGATTTTCCTTTTAGCTTCTATTCACATTCCCGCGAACGCGTCCAAATTCACTCATCTCCATTCACTATTCCATGACCAGCTTGATTCTTTCCCTTAATTTCCTATCACAATTCTATGGCCAGCTCATTAGTTTCTTTTCGTAAATTCTAGCAGCCCACACTTTCCACAAATGCTTTGATTTTCTTCCCTCCATTTTGTCTATCTTGCCGCATTTTCTTTCGTCATTTATCCCACAAATTCCTCCAAAATTTACTAGAGAGAAGATTCTTGTGATTGATTGGTTTCCTCCTTGTGGAAATTGCAACCCCCATGTATCCAATTGATTTCCCTCCAAATTTTCTATCCATAAAACATCAACTGAAGGTATCCTCCTTGCAATGTAAAATTATGCAATGCCAATTTTGCTTAGGAGTCGGATCGACCCTCAAATTTTTTATGCAAATAAATGTTCATATGTGAGGCCAAAAATTTAGGTGGTCAACATATAAATATAAAGTTTCTTGCATATTTGTTTGGCTGGCTTAAAGATAATATTTATTTAATCAAAACAATAACAGAACCAACCGATAGCAAGTTATGTCTTTTCGTCGAACATTGACATCGTCAGAGTTTGAGTTGAAAATATGGCTTCTATAACAGAATATTTTCTCCGTATTTACTTCTACCAAGATCACGTACCAAAGTCCACGTTCTACTTTTCTTTTACGGATTGGATTTTGTTAAATGGGCGCAAATTCAAAACATATTCTAACACCTCAACTGTTCATTGTAAATATAAATTGGAAATTAATTTTATTGCGCAGGATTTTCTCAGAGGATTGTTTGAAATGGTTTTAAGACCAACAGCACAGGCACTAATACTCAAAAGAAAAAAATTTAAAAAAATGGCAAGACAAGTACTCTACATTTCGGATCATGAGATAAAAAAAGAAGAAGAAGATACAATCCTTTGATTATTCTTCCAATAAGTATGATTGTTCCTCTCTTCTAATCATTAGGGTTTGTTAGGAGAGATTAGGAGGGAAGAGAAGGTATTTTGAAAGTATATATACTCTTATATTAATGGACGGAAAGAGACACTGAAATTATTATAAGAGTTGGGAAGGGATTGATAAAGTCAATTTTACGTACATTTCAAAATTCTTCAAATATCTCCAATATGAAAAAATTTGTATATTGATAAACAAATCTATGTTTCTTTCTCATTTAAACCCTAGTTTTACATCTATTTGTAAAAACGTAACAAAGATATGTGTCATAATACATTCTTTTCCTCTCATTTCCCTCGCTAGCATCAACTACCATATTAACTCAATCCCTGTCTATGGTTTCTGTTTTTTTCTCTGATAATTATTTAGATCCCCTTCTTTCCTTTCAAATTAGTTCTACCAAAGTGAGATTATTCTTTCTCAGAAATACTCTTCCCTTTGTAGTCTAAGGCGGAATAATTGAGTCTGCATCAGGCGATACATAAATTTTAGGGCAATTGCTGTTACTAATTCAAAAAAACAGAAAGAAATTCGTAAGAATAAAACCTGGGAACATACACCACACGGTGAAACCCTCGACAAAGCAAACTTCACTGCAGATGCAATTATCATGCCAGTACGCCAACTGGAAGCAAAGTCAACGGGAAAAGGAACTGTTGTTAGTCGAGTCAGCGAATAGAGACGCAGAAATAAAGAAACAAAAGCGGAAGCGTTTTTCTTCTAGGTGCACTTAATTCATTGGACGACCAACGTGCCGTGACTGCTACTTTAAATTACGTAGAAGACTTGTCAATTGGGACGCGGGAAGAAGCCTCCCACATGACAAAAATCTTGCAGACTGTCGGTGTTTGGGTTTGAAAAAAACGAAAGAGGTGAAGAAAGATGGACTAATGATAGAAATGCCCTTGGATAAGAGAATGTAATAGCGCAATACTTGTTTGGGAAAAGTGCACCAAAATTTATTAAACTTGTTAAGGAAATGTAATTGTGTCATAAAACTTTCGGATGATATAATCGAGTCCTACAACTTATAATACTGATGCAATTAAGTTCCTCCTTTAGATGACTTAACGTGGCTTTATTTATTAATTTTTCTCTCCTACATAGCTGTTTATTTAACTGTGGTCCATGATAGATTATAATGATGTCGTTTCTTCCCCTTTAACATTTTAAAACCGTGTTGTCTTGTAATTACGTGTCAAAATAGGATGCCCAGGTCTTCTTCTTCGTGCAAGCCCTAATTTGTAGAGAATCGACATTTAGAGGAATTGAGGGCATCGGAGAGAACGAAGATTCCTTCACATAATGCGCATCAAGCATTGACTCCATTGTCAATGTTGCATTTGCATTTAGAGTAGAAAGGTGCTGCATTTAGGTTCTTCGAAAATTGCTAACTTTGTATGGTCAGAACCTTCCATTTATTGGGACCACTTGCTTTGTATATTGCACATATTAAAAAAATGGTGCTCATCGCATAGTTTGGTCCCTTGCGGGTCTAATGGCTGACAACAATGTCTCTGTTATGGTGTTCTTTGGTTGTAGTTTTTTAGTTGGACCACCCTTTGAATGCGTAGCTGAAAGAGACAATTTTATTGAAATAACCTAGATAAGGGCTCACTCTCCCATGTAACTGGCAATATTGTGACGGAGGTTTGGTGTAAAATAGACAAACTATATCAGAGAGTTCCTGGAAATAGTACTCTAATTAGGTTTTTAAGAGATAACTTTGCAGTGATTGATCTCAAATAGCATTACCTACATTATGACATCATTGACCTATGCAATATTATGGTGGTGATGAATATAAGTGTTGAGATTAGGGGGATCTCAAATGAAATGGAAGATCTATATAATGTATATAATGTCGATGTGGACAGGGTTGAATATGTGGCTGGTAATGTAAATGTGGTTGGGAATGCTGATGATAATGGGTGTTGGGTTGAGGTTGGTATTGGACATTTACATCACCCCGGAGGAAATTTGGTGGATGTGGCATTTGCGCTTAGTAATAATCTTGAACCAATTGAAGCAAGGAGAAAGACAAAGGCATATTCAACGAGATATAGGCTCAACACTAGGCTAACGCAAGATCAAGTGGGAACTCCCTATCAGAGGGTAGCTCCCAAAGACAGTTAGAAACTAATCCTTAGTTTATGGGTACTTCTAGGTACCAGACATAGTATTATGATTCAGATGATGAAGAAAGTTTTTATTTAGGTTGTGATAATAAGGGTTGATAGGAGGAACATATTACTTTTTCAATTAGGAGAAGTAAGTTAACATGTGATCCTTGGTCTCCCAAACAGAGTACTGTGACTCAAATGAGAAACAAAGTCTTCATTCAGATTTAGATAGTATGGAAATATCTGTGTCCATTGTCATCGGGTATGGGAGATGGTGCAAGACTAAAAAGCTGTGGTATAAATTAATGGCACAAGCACCAAAAGTTCACACAAAGTCTACATATTCAAAGTATGAATTGCTATTGCTTTCGGTAAAAAATGACTTGAATAAATTCTTCCCCTACACTTTATAGTATAATTAAATAGAATGGTGCTTGTACATATATAGGTAATTTAACACTCACAAAAGAAATTCATGCCCATGAATTGCATTGTTGTTCTAATTCACAACCCTGATCTATGAATTACTATGCTCTTAGAAAAGGATCATAATAACTGTGAACTACTCTACAATGAAGTAATTATATGTTCTCGAGAGTGGTGTACTTGAAACTTGCATATCACACAATAACTGTGGTTATGTACATGTGAGTTACATTAGAAAGTCCCACATCAAAAAATTAATGTGGTGTATAGTAGTTAATATATTTTAATTGTCACATAACTTATTGATTTAAATTTTTAAGTGAATATGAATTCAGCTAGATATGTTGAGAGGCTCGAATTTGACCTCTTTCTTAGAGTTCTCTATATGCACTCACAAAAAAAAAGGCAAGGTGTTGCACTTCTGCATAGCTTCTAAGGATATATCAGAATAAAGGGTTAGTAAACTTGAGGGGGCTATGAGAGTGCAACTAGAAATGTTGACAAGTTTAGACTCATATTCCCTTTTATAGATCTCTCCAAGTTGAGCCTATTGCGTGCTCACAACAAATACATCATGTAGTAATTTCTCGTAGAGTCCCTTTTTTGAGACAAACAAACTTGTTTATATCCTTTAACTTAGTTGATGTAGCAAGTATTTTTGTTGGCATCTAGAGGGGACTATCCGTACAAATGGTCAGCCAATTTTCATTTAAATTGCTTATATACATGTAAATGCACTACATAATATAGTAGTGATGTTCATTGATGGGACATTGCTACTATAGGCAACAGTAACATCAGAATGATTATTGCGCATTATATTATACGATAGGTAACTGGCACTTTATTCCAAGAGCCCGTGAAGAACAAGGTACAATGAATTGTGGAATGGGTTGAGTGTACTAAGGGATTTGACTGGCCTCGTCCACCAATTCTTTACCTTTTCCTAATTTTGGGGCTGAACCATTTCTTTTCGACAACCGAATCATTGCTTTAACTTTTTCTTTTTTTTTTAGTAATATTGCTTTAACTTTTTCTTGACCCCTACAAACAAGCTAATTGAGGATTGACCTTCCGCCACTAGGCAAAACGGTAGATATACATCAATTTGTGAGACCCACTTTCACGGGACCATATGTGACATCATTGCTGCTTAATATTTGAGAAGAAATACATATGTATGCATGGACTTTTATTCATATCTCTAATTGGTGGATTTATAAGTGTGGATATCACATACATTTAATTTTGATTAAGTATTTATGAGTAACTTTTATAATTTATAACCCATCAATTAGATGTATGGTTAAAGAAGTCCTAACATGATTCGAGGAAAATATTGTCTTTTTTTTTTTTCATTTTACATAAAAAGACTTCATCCTTATTTAGGCATACTATATAATGTGTAAGGTCAAAATCAAATTTTGATGTTTGTCTTCAAAAATTCGAAAACACATTGACATCGATCTTTCCTCACAACAGTAGTCGGCCAAAAGCTTGTAATCCCAGACTCAATATGAAAAAATATTTTTTTTGGATCGTATTTAACTTTGATCACTATTGCAAAGAAGAATTTATATGACCTACACCATCATATATCTAACTAAGTATGAGAGAGAAGGAAAGCTCTATGGCTCTGAGTTTATACTTGAGATGGTAAGGGTTTAAAGTTAATACAAAAAAACTTTTAAAAATCCACCAATTACTTTGATGGTTCTGTGTGTGTGTAAGACACAAGCTATCAAACCTAGAATTTTCGTACTTTGATTATTGTACGGAATTATTGAATCCGTGTTGTGCGCTTGATTCACATATATATCTAGAAGTCTCCCCAAGATATTTTAGGACGATTTTTTATTTTTATGTTACACGAGCACGAGCATCCTAGTATCTTGACCTAGTCCACTGACAATCCTATCGACAGGGTGGGATTGTCTTCTCCCAGCTCAATTGTGCGCCACTCCTTTTTAATGACAAAGAAATCCAATTGGTTCTACGCGTCTGATTCCTACACACAAGCCAAATTCTACATCGCCAGGCCATCAAATATCTAACTAAGTATGAGAGAGAAGGAAAGCTCTATGGCTCTGAGTTTATACTTGAGATGGTAAGGGTTTAAAGTTAATACAAAAAAACTTTTAAAAATCCACCAATTACTTTGATGGTTCTGTGTGTATAAGACACAAGCTATCAAACCTAGAATTTTCGTACTTTGATTATTGTACAGAATTATTGAATCCGTGTTGTGCGCTTGATTCACATATATATCTAGAAGTCTCCCCGAGATATTTTAGGACGATTTTTTATTTTTATGTTACACGAGCACGAGCATCCTAGTATCTTGACCTAGTCCACTGACAATCCTATCGACAGGGTAGGATTGTCTTCTCCCAGCTCAATTGTGCGCCACTCCTTTTTAATGACAAAGAAATCCAATTGGTTCTACGCGTCTGATTCCTACACACAAGCCAAATTCTACATCGCCAGGCCAACATGACGGGATTTTATTTTAGGAAAATATTAGATTTATCACAACTAGGTTTTACAATTCATTTATTAAATGATCTATTGGGCTATTGTTGATTTTTTTAATATAACCACTTATTCAAAGGATCACTTACAATCAACCATATCTCTTTAAAAAACAAATCAAACATATCTCTTAATAAATAAGTTTTGTAAAACAAATTTCTAATAAATCTTACTCTCTGGTTTAGGGCTTTCACTGGTCCACATATAGTACTTTCTCTTCTTCGTATTCTTTACTTCACCTCTGCGATATATAGCCTAAAAAATCTCCGACTCTGCATCAAGCAAAGCCATTCAGAGCACCAACAACACCAACACCAAACCGTACCATGACTCGCTCATCCTCCACTGTCTATTTCCTCGTATTGCTGGCCGTTCTGATCCGAACCTACCCATCCCATGCACAGTACTGCTACAACACCACCGGAAACTTCACATCGAGCAGCCCCTACGCGAAGAACCGCGAGGCCGTCCTGAGCTCTCTCTCCCCCAACGTGGCTGCACTTGATGGGTTCTACGCCACGAGCACGGGAGAGAGCCCAAACATGGTCTACGCCATCACTTACTGCAGAGGGGACACTTCGGCAGATATCTGCCGGAGCTGCGTGAGCTCCGCGGTCCAAGATTTGGTCGTGAAGTGCCCTAACCAGAAGGCGGCTTACTCCTGGGGAACAGGAGACCCGCCATGCTTTATCAGATACTCGGACACACCGATCTATGGCATACTGCAAACGCTTCCTACCCTTCGGCTTTACAACGTCGGCAACATCACCATGGACCAAGACCAGTTCGATTCGATATGGAGGAACTTGACGCAAAGGCTAGTGTCCGAAGCCGCGAACGGCTCTTCGAAACGCAAGTTTGCGACGGGGCAGACCGAGTTGCCAGACAACAAGACGATCTACTCGTTGACACAGTGTAGTCCCGACTTGTCGCCAAACGATTGCGGGAGTTGCTTGTCTGAAGCCATTGATGATTATGATAAATGTTGCCGCGGAAAACAAGGCGGCGTTGTTTATAAGCCGAGCTGTATTTTCCGATGGGATTTGTACCCGTTTTTGGAGTCGAACCCCAGTCCGCCACCGGCTTCTCTGCCACCTCCGGCTATGCCGCGGGCTCCCAGTAAAAAAATTGGCAAAGGTACGTTGCGTAAAAGCTCGTCTATCGAGTATTTGTTTTAGTAAAAATTCTAGAGTAACTAGCATTTTAAATTTTAGTTCTTGAAATTGCACTTTATATTTTATACTTGCTATTTTTTGAGTTAATTTCATTAAAGATTGCACTTCAGATTTTTAAATTCTACCCTAAACTGCGAAATTTATTATGGAAATGTCTGAACTTCGTGCTTGGTTCAAATATGGCATGCATCAATTTCTCAACAGTGCGTAGGGAAAATTATTGTATCCACCCAGTGCAGCACATGTATATTCTCTTCAACCGCTCTTAGTGCAACACGTGTACTCCACTAGGTAAGGGATAAAAAGTTACAATTGGGAAAAAAAGTCCACAGATCTACAGCGGTAGTCAAAGTTTTTCACCGAACCAGTAGCCAGTAGGTTTAATGCATTTATAGTAACAATTAAATAATAAAAATCTCTAAATTGATACATTTGTGATAACGAATTTATCAATTTAGGGTTTTACTCTCCATTTGTCACAAATGTGTTAGTTTGGAGTTTTTCATGCTATTAATCTAATTTAACAAAAAATAATGAAGGGTAAATTTGTTACAAATATATCAATTTGGCATTTTCGATAAATTTATCAATAATGTTAATATTTGGGATTTGGGATTTTTGGTAATAAAAAAATTAATTTTGGTACAAAATCTACTAGTTTTGAGTTTTTGATGATCAAAATAATGAATTTTGAGTAAATTTGTCATAAGTGTTTATGTTTGAGATTTTTGGTGGTCACAAATTAGTTTGTGATAAATATATCATAAGTGTTTCAGTTTGGGTTTTTTGTTGTCAAAAAATTCATTAAGGATAAATTTATTACGGATGTATTTTGGAGTTTTTCGTAATATTAACCCTTGTAATAACAAAAATTAACATTAAGAACAGTTGATAATTCGCAAAAAGTTTAAAAGAAATGGTAATTTCATGAAAGTGTCGATAGCTTACTAACAAGTCAATGGAAGATCTGGTGACCAGTAATTTGTTTTTGTACCAATAGCTAACACTTACAACCCTTTTAGAAATTTACCAGCATGGAGGAAAAATTCTTTTTTTAACGGAATGATAGAATCACCCCATTTTATTTGTGCAGGGAAGAGGCATGAGAACCCAAATGAAATATTAAGTACGAGCTTCAAAAGTACATGGAAAATTTTTTCGATTTATATGAGTTGAGAAACGGCTAGTGGATTTTGTTAAAGGAAATGCCTTAAAGGCATTTGTTAACAGGTCATTTAAAGCAAGTTTGAAATTTTCCATACACTATTTTTCTCCTTTTACTCGCAATCAATGCTTTAGACATTGTAATAATTATTATTAGACAGGAAAGCATGGGGTCCCACTCCCAAGTGAGCGGGTAGAGGTTCGAGGGCCGCCTTGATGTGGGACTGCACCTCGAGTTACCAGAATGTTTTTATAGTTAGAGTCCATATTTTATTGTTAATTTGAACTTGAGCCCATTGATATATAATCTCTTTCTCTTATAATCAATGGATGTAAGAAAGAAGTGTGAGGTACTTATTATAATGGAATCCTCTGGTGAATATAACCCTAATTTAAGGTGAACCAAGATAAAACATTGTGTATGGAATTCTCTTTTCTCATTTTTACTCTCTATTTCTTTGTGATTGTGTGGCAAATCTCAACATTAGGCATGCAGGCAATTCATTCTTTTAGTTTGCAATTGACTGATGGTTTAAATATGCTGATAGAAAAAATTATCTGATCAGGTACCTTAGTTGCAGTCGTCGTTTCGGTAGTCGTTTTTCTACTGCTTCTCTTCGTCGGTTGTTGTTACCTTCGGAGAATGCGAGCACAGAAGAAATATAAAGGGGCACAAGAAGAAAGTGGTAAGACTCTGGTTTTTTCCGAAAAAAGAGAAAAAAGAAGAAGCAAAAGATCGAAACTTTCAATCGAGAAACTAAAAGATTGTGAAGCTATGACCTTAAGACATGAAAAACAAGTACAAGTCTAAACGACTTTGTTGTTCACTCATGAAGGTGTAAGCGAGATCGCATCCTTGAAGTCATTGCAATTCGATTGGGATATTTTAGTCGCAGCCACGAACAATTTTTCTCAAGAAAACAAGCTTGGTGAAGGTGGATTCGGGGAGGTTTACCAGGTACGTTAGTGATTGTAAATGTCGTAAAATGCTTTCAGAAGTCTCGGTTTGGTTTTACTTATGTGCATTGACAACTTAACCTTCATAAAATCAATCCCATTTCATGAAGTTTCAGCTCACTTAAATCGAAATGGACGTTAAATGGGCTACATCATCCACTTATTCTGAAGAATTCTTAAGAATGAAGTCTCTAGTTTTGTCTCTAACCATAAGAATGACTTGTGTGTGGATGTTATGAAAGCATAACGACATACCGAACAATTTCATATCTTTGGGAACCCAATTGAAATTGAAATATATTTCAACAAATAGCCTTGGATATTGGCTAAAAGTTCAGAAAGTCATTGCCTAAAATCAAGAAAAAAAAAGTGAAGAGCTCATGAGATCTTGTCACCTTTCACAAATGTTTTCAGGGTAGGTTTCCTAATGGACAAGAAATAGCAGTGAAGAAGCTATCTCGAAGGTCAGGGCAAGGTGTCGAAGAATTTAAGAATGAGATTGTGTTGGTGGCGAAGCTTCAACACCGGAATCTAGTGAGATTGCTTGGATTTTGCTTGCAAGGAGAGGAAAAGCTACTCGTATACGAATTTGTGCCCAATAAGAGTCTCGACTACTTTTTGTTCGGTTTGTTCCACGTCACTGGCTTTAAATTCATCTCTTAGGTTAATGCATTAGTGGAAAATCATATGCTCGTTTACTAGATCATATATAACATTTTGAATCTAATTGCTAGGCTTCCTAGATGATACTTACTGATACTTTAATCACTTCATAGACCCTGAGAAAAGCAAGCAATTGCATTGGCCAAGACGTTATAAGATAATATCGGGTATCGCTCGAGGGATGCTCTATCTTCACGAAGATTCTCGGCTTCGAGTCATTCATCGAGATCTAAAAGCTAGCAACGTCTTGCTGGACAACGATATGAACCCAAAGATTTCGGATTTTGGCATGGCGAGGATTTTCGGAGTTGATCAAACTAATGCGAGCACTAGAAGAATTGTAGGAACCTAGTAAGTTTTGTATTCTTCTAAGTTTACTGTTAGGTAGCTCCTTGTTAAGAATTGAAACAGGATTAGTATAAATAAAAGTATTTATAACAATATGGTTCTGGTGGTGGTTTCAGTGGTTACATGTCCCCAGAATATGCGATGCACGGGCATTTCTCTCAAAAGTCCGATGTTTACAGTTTTGGCATCCTCCTCCTTGAGATCATCTGCAGCAAGAGGAATAACTACTACTACCAATCTGATGGAGGCGAGGATCTCGCGAGCTATGTAAGTTTTTTATCCAATTTAGTTGTTCTTTGCGTTCTCAATAAACAACATCGTTCTGTGGTTCACTTGTTGTGTCCAATTGACCTGCTCTAGGTTTGGAAACATTGGAGAGACAATAAGCCTTTGAAAATATTGGACCCGGAATTGGGAGAATCTTGTTCTAGAAGCGAAGTGCTTAGATGCATACATATCGGCTTACTATGTGTGCAGGAAGATCCGGCTAATAGACTGACCATGGCGAACATTGTTCTTGCACTGAGCAGCCAAACTCTTAGTCTGCCATTGCCACGAGAACCGGCCTTTTTCTTACGAAGCCAGACAGAACCGATGATTATCATAGGGAATGACAAGGGACATGATCGATTTACGGGCGGATCCATGCCTTCATCGATCAATGAAGTATCGATTACAGAAGTCTATCCTCGATGAAACACATGGACATCTATTCATGGCGTGATTTCATTTTGTTCTCAAGGATATTTAGCATATGTTATGTCCGGAAGTACTATTTAGTTTTACATGAACTGTTTGATGAGTGTGCTTGTAGTCGTAGTAATGTGTTGGTTTCGTTTTTGCTTTGTAAAAAAAGGAGCTAGCTATTTCTAAATGGATTGACTTTTAATAAGTACTTCCATTTACTACGTATTATTGGATTGATGAATCCTTTATATTGAACCGGGTGAAGAGTCAAATGTTTTGGTACATTCTCATGGGGACGAATCATAATAATTTTAATCAATTTTATCTGACATCGACAAAGTGGGAGGGAGAAAAGAAGCATTTCAAAAAATAGCCATTATAGCTAAACTATAATACCTATTACGGCTATTACATTGCTGGGAGCAAACATTGTGAAGGCGATAAACTTATTATATAGGTCATAATGTAATAGTCATCACTGAAACCAAACTTACTAGTTTTTGCGAAATGCGTACGCCTTCTGCAATCTTTAAGTTGGGGCCCAATTCCACAACCTTTAAAAGGAGCTTGCCATGAGCATGTTCCAATCTGACTCAAGATGTGTTATGGCCACAGTAGTTATCCATGATCTGCGGTATTGATATGTATACCTCAGGAGAAGTCCACATATGCAGTGTTGAACGTCAAGGGCGCAGCTCTAATGACAATTTGATTGGAGTAATCTTGAAGG
The DNA here is from genome assembly GCA_014182845.1 of Corymbia calophylla. NCBI lineage: Eukaryota > Viridiplantae > Streptophyta > Magnoliopsida > Myrtales > Myrtaceae > Corymbia > Corymbia calophylla. The sequence goes on along the minus strand of CM024697.1, from coordinate 43,535,626 downwards.
TGAAACACTCACAACTCACACAAAAAAGAGGAGGAGATAGATAGGTTTTTCTATTTTAATTCACTTCATTTTACCTTAATGAAAACAATTACAGTATCCCTCTATTTATAGACCTTTACATGACCTTTCCTCTTCCTCATAAATATAGCTAGCATTCCAAGAAGATAAATTTCTAGGAATTTATAAAACATTGATGAGACCTAGAAACACGAATAATCATAACATAGAAACATGAACATACATCTTAAAAGTAACGCAATAATGATGACTCTTCTTCAATGCGGGTACCGAAAAGTCTTTAATATCAATTTTGAGATACTGATATCGAAATATTGGCAACTCAGTACCGATGATATTTATGAATTTGGTTTAATTTGTAACACTTCCCCTTAAACCAAATTCTTTTCCATTGATCATTCCAAGTAGGCTTTTGAATTTCCAGAAAGCATCGATCTTGAGAGGTTTAGCAAAAATGTCTGCTACTTGATTCCTGTCTTCACATGCAATACTTCGATTTCTTTTTCTCTTACTTGTTCTTGAATAAAGTGATATCAAACATTGATATGTTTACTTCATTCATGAAAAACTAGATTTTTCACCAAAGCAATAGTAGAAACATTATCAACAAAAATCTCCATTACTTTCTTCTATTCCATATGAATGTCTTTGAGTAGTCTTCTCAACCATATTGCATGACAAACACTTGAACATGCAGCTACATATTTAGCTTCATATGTTGACAGAGTAATACTAGGTTGCTTCTTTGATGACCACATGAACGCAGTATCACATAAGAAATATACAAAGCCTTGTAGTGCTTTTTTGATCATTGATGTCTCCACCATAATCACTATCTGAATAGGCTCTAAGCTAAAAGGATTCGACCAATAGTAGTGCAGGCAATGAATAACAGTACCTTTGATGTAGCGAAGTATCCTCTTTGAGTAGTCTTCTCAACCATATTGCATGACAAATACTTGAACATGCAGCTGCATATTTAGCTTCATATGTTGACAAAGTAATACTAGGTTGCTTCTTTGATGACCACATGAACGCAGTATCACATAAGAAATATACAAAGCCTTGTAGTGCTTTTTCGATCATTGATGTCTCCACCATAATCACTATCTGAATAGGCTCTAAGCTGAAAGGATTCGACCAATAGTAGTGTAGGCAATGAATAACAGTACCTCTGATGTAGCGAAGTATCCTCTTTGCCACTTTTAAATGAGATGACTTTGTCTTCTCCATGTACCGACTCACAATTCCAACACTATATATGATATCCAATCTTGTGCATGTCAAATATCTCAAGCTCCCGATCAAGCTTCTATAATATGTCAAATCAACATTGACACCATCATCAAACTTTGAAAGCTTGGTTCCGCACTCCATTGATGTAGAACAATGGGAAAATGCTTATATTGAAATCTTCGAGCGTCAAAAGAGCGGGTGGTCCCACAAATCAAAGAAGATTGTAGAATCTTCGAAGTTACAAGTGGGTTTTGATATTTGATCTCAAAATCACACGTTTTCTTTGATTTCCGGGATATCAAAGATTTAGGATGTGTTTTGGAGATTTTCTAGTTGCGTTTTGAAAATTTTCCCCTTTATCAATATTTTTTCATTGATTTTGTTATTTGATTATTTTATGGCGGCCTCCTTATAAAAAGGTGCCTAAGATATTGCAATATGCACTTCTTTATTCAAAATAAACATTGTCTTTTGGAATCCTTTTTTCCAAGTTGTTGTAACCTATTTTTTCCTTCCTGAGGGGGAAAGAAATATCTAAATATAGTTAGATGTATTGTCTAAAGGGTGGGTCCAGGACCCTCATTAGACTTAGGCTCTCCCAAGCCCATACCCTGCGTGACATTGGCTGTTCATAAAAATCTTCTAATGAGAAGTCACCACTAGCCTATTGGGGTCAGTTAGAAACCAAGCGAGACATGGGAGTGTGCCTCACTTTCTACGCAACCAAAGAATCTAGGATCAAGGACTTGATTACACTAATTGATCAATTAGTGCAATTTTGGTACCTAATCTTGTTCATTTCAAAAAGAATTTTGTCAGGCAGTTTGGATTGATTTTAGAATTATCCACTAACATTTGAGGTGATCATGTAGGTGCGCAACCATCAAAATAACAATCAGCAACTAAGGGAAGTAGTAAATAAATTGCTTTAGAGAATAAACACCTAGCATCATTAAGAGATAAACAAATGACGGTCCTAATTAGACTAGGAGGGAACCATAATCATCGCATCATGAGCGTGCAATCAAGGGAAGTTGTATCCGAGGATAATTAGAATCCTAAGGTGAAGCCATGCGGGCTTGTTTAATTTTAAGCATAATCTTAGATCGATGGTTTTCCTACACCCTTTTAAGAGAAAATTGTCCAAGAATTATTTTAAAGCTTTTTAGGGAACTCTAAAACAAGCTTGGAATTTTTGGGATTTTTGAAAATTTTCTTTTTTTTTGGAATTTCTAATATTTTAATTTTTTTGATTTTTTTTAAAAAAAAATTCCATAAATTTTTATAAATTTTCAGGTTACTGAATTTTCCATGAATTTTCTGAAATTTCGAATTTTTTATGATTTTTTAATATTTTTTTATGTTTTTTATGAATTTTCGGTTTTTTATATATTTTTTTTAATAAAAAAATGATTCGGACCGGGTCAGGAAACCCGGCCTCGCTGACCCGATTCAGATCCCTTCGGTCTGGGTTGGGCTGAAGGAACCAGGCTGGCCTTAAGCCCACTAAGAGAAAAACAAAAGGCCCACGAAATTTCCTTAAAAAAAACCATCTTCAATTTTTATTTTGCTCTCGGCCCAGCCATATTCGGCCATGCATAGCGTAGGCCCACTCGACGCATTCTCAGCCCAGCCCCTATTTCATTTTTATTCTATCTGTTTTTTTGTTAATTTCTCTTTTTTATTTCCTTCTGGTCTTCTTCTTCCCGCCTGGTCTTCTTCCTCCCGCAACAGCAGCACGCCCGCCCAAAGCTCCTGCAGCTTCTTCACTTGGCCGAAGCCGACACCACCATGAGTCTTGACCGTCCTAAGGAAGTCGCCATGCCATCGCCTGGCGTTGGAGTTCCATCCGACCGACGCCGAGCGCCGCCAGCCATCGGTCGGCCGGCATTCCAAGAGTCACCGAATAGACTCCGGTGAGCTACAAACGCCTAAACCGACGCATGCGGCACAGGATAACCCACTGAAAAACCCGAAAAACATCGAAAGCAGTACGTGGTAACAGTATAACTCATAGCAACGCGGAAAAAAAAAACAAAAGCCGAGCTCCGGTCGAGAGCTGAGTTTGGTTTTTCAGTGGGGCATTTCATCGAACACCTAAAGGACACTACCGAAGGGGGGCTGCGGACTCAAACACAGCATGTTGGAGCACACGGTAACGTCGATGGGGGATCGCCGGGGCCAAAGCTCGCGCGAACTGGTCGGTCGCAAGCCCCAGCCTAGCCTTTCCCAGAAAATGGAGTACTTGAAGTTCAAGGAACCTACCTCGTTCGGGCAAGAGTTGCGGTGGGCAGTGGCGGCGGAAAGGCCTCCGACAATGGCTTATCGCTCCCTCGAGCTCACCTTCTCCCTCTAGTTCGCTCTGTCACGCTCCAACTCTCTTTCGGTCTCTCTCTTTTTTTGTTCGAGTTCTCTTTCTCGGTCTCTCGCTCCATTTTTTTCTATTCTTTTTTCTTCTGTTTCCTCTCCTCTCTCGCTCCAGGTAGAGCACGCATCTGGTGCCAGCGATCTTCACAGGGGCAGCAGAATCGTCCGTACAGTCCGAGATGAGAACGGTGGTGCCAGCGAGCGCGAGCTGAGTGGAGAGGACAAGGGGGAGTTCCTGGTCAGCCTTGCGCTTGGGTGAAGGGTGCGGCTGAGTTCCTCGGCACCGAACGCGGACTTGTAGAACTCGATGGTGTCGCCGGCCTTGGGGGCCTCCACCACAAGCTGCGGCTTCACCGCCGTTCAGGACCTCCCGCTCTACCTTTATGCTCTCCCTCTTTTTGCTATGCTCTCTCTGCTGTCGTCTGATCTGCCTCTGCTCTTTCTCTTTCTTTCTTTCTGCAGAAGACATTTCCGCGCGATGGAGAACAGGGAGAAGGAAGAGACAGAGTGGGCCGGGCCGAGGAAGAAAAAAGGAAAGAAGAAGAATGGGCCAAGCCTGTGTGGGAGGGAAAAGAAGAAAAGAAAGGGGCCGGGCAGGCTGGCCCACAATGTTTTTTTCTTTTCTTTTTATAAATTCGAATTTTTTTAATTAATTTTTTCGTAAATTTTTTTTTGATAAATTTTAAAGCTAGTGACGCAAATTCCCTTAATGTCTATAGGCGATGCAATTTTAATGAAATTTTTTTTGCTAAGGGGTTAGAAATTAATCCCTCATTTTTCAATGCAATTAATAAACACTTAAATAAATCACCAAAATTTAGGTGTCAACAACTGTCCCTCTTTGAATGGGTGCTTGAAGAGGTTCCTTTCAAAGACAAGAGACACCTAAATCTTGTCCATGGACGATGACGATCAGGGGCTGCGGATGAGAAAATGATATGAAGGGATGATCTTACTTTGTAAAAAACATCCCTCGACCGAGACAGGAAAGTCTTATTGTATAATAACTAGTTCGGACTAGAAGGGAGGTCTCATCGTGTAAAAACGGGTTTTGACCGGATGTGATAGTCTCACCATGTAAAAACGGGTTTCGACTAAGAAGGAGGTCTCAACGTGTAAAAATGGGTTTAGACTAGGAAAGAGGTCTCACCGTGTAAAAATGGGTTTCGACCAGATGTGATAGTCTCACTATGTAAAAATGGGTTTCAACCGAATGGGATTGTCTCATCATGTAAAAACGGGTTTCGACCGGATGTGTTAGTCTCATCATGTAAAACTGGTTTTGACCAGGGAGGAGGTCTCATCGTGTAAAAACGGTTTCGACCAAATGAGATAGTCTCATCATGTAAAAACGGGTCTCGACCGGATGTGATAGTCTCACCGTATAAAAACAGGTTTCGACCGGATATGATAGGCTCACCGTGTAAAATCAGGTTTTGATCGGATATGATAGGCTTACCATGTAAAAACAGGTTTCGACCGGATATGATAGTCTCACCATGTAAAAATGGATTTCGACCGGATGGGATAGTCTCACCGTGTAAAAACGGGTTTCGACTAGGAATGATGTCTCATCATGTAAAAAAGGTTTCGACCGGATGTGATAGTCTCATCGCATAAAAATGGATTTCAACTAGGGAGGAGGTCTTACCGTGTAAAAACGGGTTTCGACCGGATATGATAGCCTCACCGTGTAAAAACGGGTTTTAACCGAATATGATAGTCTCAATGTGTAAAAACGGGTTTCGACCAAGAAGGGACAAGCGTGGTTTAAGGATGAACCCACAAACCGTGTGGTTTCGGATGACCACCAATCCCGTGGTTTAAGGGTAGACCACCAACCGTGTGGTTTAAGGGTAGACCACAAACTGTGTGGTTTCAAATGACCACCAACCCTGTGGTTTAAGGGTAGACTATAAACCGTGTGGTTTCGGATGACCACTAACCCCGTGGTTTAAGGGTAGACCATCAATCGTGTGGTTTAAGGGTAGACCACGAACCGTGTTGAGAATACATTATTTCACTGGGGGAACCATACAAGATCAACTCGCAAGAAGTGTCATTAGAGATAACCTAGAAAAATATTGAAGATGAGAAAGCGTTGATTGCCGTAGCAAATCGAGCTAATTCAATTATTTGGTAAATATATGACACTGCTTGGTATCGCAAAATTGTCATAGAGTTTGGAAGATATCATCAATTCTCAAATTCCTTTAGAAGAAAAGTTGATATCAAAGTGATCCTGACTTATGAGAAGGATTCGTTAAACATGCCAAGCAAGGGCTCTTAGTCAAAAAGGGCTTCTCACATCTTCTCGAGAAAATGGCTATTTGATCCCATCCCTTAATGTGGGAAGCATGACTGATCATTGGGGCTATCTCATATAACCTATGTCAAAGGCTTTGAGAATCATTCGCATTAAGTACATATTGACTAATCTAAGAGGTCTTTTTAGAAGGGCCATGATGTGATTTGGTCAAGGTTTCAACAAAGGATAAGCATCATTGGCTATGAAATAAAATAATCATTGATCAACATCTTCGTCAGGTTTACAAGTTAAGAAACCTTATGAGATAGGACGACTTTGCCCTCGCTTCTTTAAGCGGTAGCTTCTTCGAAAAGTCCTTACTTTCACTCGAGTCATCTCAATCTGAAGAGACTTCGGGAAGGGGTTGTAATGTTGGTTTGGTTATAGGCTCAAAAGGCTTAGAATTCTCTTTAAAGAGGGGTTTGAGAGTTGGTAATCATCCTGGTATCGTTACCATTTCATCCAAATTTTTTCGAAGGCACTTGACTTTAGAAATCTAACTTTGTCTCGAAAGTCTTTGGCTAAATATCTTAACATGAGAACTTTGCTCTTTCATCTAATGGCTTTTGCATTTGCAATCATTTTCTTTTCATTGCAAGCATTTCAGCTTTGCCAATTTTTTCTTCACAAGAAAGTTTTTTTTTCTTCGATGCGACTTTCCTCGCTCTTTTTTCTCATTTTTTTTGAAAACGAGCATTGACCTTGCTTTTACCAGGCACACTACTTTTTCATGCCCCATAATTTTCATTGAAAATTTTTGAAGCTCTTAAGACTTTCGAGACACTTTCCACATCTTCATGTAAATGTCAATTACCTTGATAAATCATATGACTTGCCCCAGTGGGGGAGATAATCACCATTTGGGCTTTAGAAGTGAATATTCAGGCTCAACTTGGCTAAGCAAAGGGCATAAGTGTTTAGGTAGAGAAATGAATGCTCTTCTTCATTTTGGGATACTTCGAGTTTCCACAAGAACTCACTTGAAGCTACTACAAAAGATTGATGCAAGTGAAAGCAAAGCAATCCTTCTCATATTTCTTCTCCAAATAATGTCAATCCAAACCTCTATAATTGCCCCATTGTAGGGTAGTTCTTGACAGGGATATTTTGTAGAAAATTCTCTGTATTTAAATGCTCAAATGGGCAAACTATTATCACCTGTGGTGTGTAGGGCAACAGAAAGAAACTGCTCTTTTCACTTTGATCCATGTACCACCTGCGAATGAATCCCTCGTCCTTAAATGACACGGCTTTTCTTTTTTTCTTTTTTTTTTGCTCGACTCTCAAAATGTTTAAAGGATGTGTGTGGAGATGGGTTGCCTTTTCTCATCCTAAGTGCTTCTCGCTTGGCACGATTAACATCCCAATTTCAATTGGTCAAAATCATCTAAGTAGATTGATCTCCATGGGGAATTTTAATTCAAAATGAGTGATCCACCAAGTGGATAGATAATTTTGAGATAAAAAAGATGTTCAAAGACTTTGTGGAAAAATTTTTTCAATTTCAATTTTTTATGTTTATTTTGCAGGAAAACGGCAAAGATTTTTTTTTTTTTTGATGAAAATTATCCATTCATTTTCCTTCTAATTTTGAAGAAGGGTACTTACCTGCTACGAGGCGACATGACAACCTTGTAAACAATAGAAAAGAATGTATCAGTGTAAGGACCTTGATAAAATTAAAGATTGGAAACGATACATCGTTACCCCTCACTCGCATTTATCATTTGAGTGATAATATCACCCTTTTGGATGTTTGGCAACTCTACATCTTCACTTGCATTTATCTTTACATGTCCAATGTTTCCCTTCACATGCTTTTGTTCTTTGAGCATCAACATGCCTTGCTACGAGGCGACACGACAACCTTGTAAACAATAGAAAATAATGTGTTAGTGTAAGAACCTCAATGGAATTAAAGATTGGAAACGATACATTGTTACCCCTCACTCGCATTTATCCTTTGAGTGCTAACATCACCATTTTGGATATTTGGCAACTCTAGATCTTCACTTGCATTTATCTTTACATGTCCAATGTCTCCCTTCACATGCTTTTGTTTTTTGAGCATCAACATACCCTATCAAGAATGGCAACAAAGCGTGTTAGGAAAAAATTATCAAGGATGAATAGGATCAATGCAAGAGTGACATTCATTAACTTTCTTTTGTAAATTTTTTTTTCGGCATCTTCAAAAAGAAATACACGAAAAGAATGTACGCCTGACATGCGTAAAATAAGTTGTCTAAGTGACTAGGACTGCTTGAAAAAATTGGTTATGTGTCCTGATTTCATTCATGGAAAGCATTTCTTTATTGCATACAACGTTCCACAATGTTCAAGTTTTTTTTTTTTTAAAAGGCATCTAATCAACGGGAAGTTTGAAAAACTTGGAGGTGAGTCATTAAAAGTGTTTTTCAAATTTGCCTTTAAATGGACCATTCCGATGTCATTGAATTCACTCGTCCTAAGTGAGTGTCAAAGATGAAAAGAGAAGGGTACTCCCTGTTTGGACATTCGAGGGCATTGTTCCTTGGATACTTTGCCCCGCGTCAAAATGGACGATTGAACTTCAACATACTTCTTTGATGGAAGGCATTGCTCCCATGGTCAGTGTGTGCTTTTTTCTGCAACAGATGGACATGTTACTCATGTTCCTAAATTGAATTGGACTAATTTAGGAACAATACTCCCTTTTCGTACTGAATCCATTGACTCTACTTCATCTTAGTTCAAGAACGAGAATCACAATGCTTGAGTGACTTGCCCCATCATCGCCTCGTTGGTGAGAGGTGTTGTCCCTTTGACGGACTCTCCTCCAACATTGGTTGCTCTATCACACTGGCCTAGTGGACTACCATTCATCGGTCAAATGCCCTTCACATTTAGTTAGATAACCCGATGTGACTAAAATGTGGATTGCTTTCCTAACAACATCGGTAGTTTTGGGCAGACCCAAAAGAAGTGAACATTCCCAAACTTTGCAATCTTCAGAACAACAAAAACAGACATGTCCTCCTTGCTCAAATTCTTTATCCATACGACTACAACAAATGGTTCTGACAGTCTCTCATCTTGTGCTCTGGTGGATCAGTGGGTGGGATTTTTCGCCTCCCATTTAGGATAATGTTTCAAAAGAGCATCGGATTTATGCTGAACAACATTCTTCCAAGTAGAGGAGAAACTAGCAGATTGCAAGTGAAAAATAACATGGAAGTCTTGGAACTCAACGTGTCTGAATCCTCATTTGCTCCTAATCCAGAATCATCTACTACACTTTGGAACTCCAGGAAAATATGTCTCCTGGGCTAATCAAGTTGAAACTCACAAATACTTGTATCTCCCTTGATGCATTTCCATTGACGATCACGCATGTTGTGTTCATCTCAAATTCCAAGGGTTTATGTTTTTGTCCTTTAGATTGGGTAATTGACAACCTCAAATGACCCTTCATTTTACCTGATTAATGAAGAGAAAAATAAAAATAAATGAGTTAGTTGTTGTACAAGAGATTCCCATTGGAACGATTACAACCTTACCATCTCAAAGTATCACTTTGCGGGTCAACCTACGAAGGTGGTTAAGAGAATGGATAAAATCTTACGCGAGTTCTTCTTGAAACTCATTTTTTGAAACATTTTAAAGTTAAAGGCATAAAAGCTTGACCCTAAAAGTTCATCTGAAACGCTTCAGCAAAAGTTTTTTTATTTTTTATTTTTATTTTTATTTTTATTATTTTTTGCCCCATTTTTTTTGGCTTTTATGATGATTTTCATGAAATTGGATTTCATTACTAAAAAATGTGAGTTGCATGATTTTAAAAAGTGTCAGTCGGGCCTGCAATTGAAACTTAAAATGGAAAACATGATTCTTAACAAGAATGAAAACGATGATAAAATACAAAAAAATCTTATATAGATGAGTGTAAAAATCAATTCTCGTCCAAGTTTGAAAGTCCACTTATTTGTATGGTCAAGCAGATGTCAAAGAGTAAATGTTACTCGTGTCCTACAAGAAGGAAATAATGGCAGTATGTGAATGAGAAAATGATCTTTCAATGATGTCGCCTCTTACAATGAAATCAAGACAATGGCACATGCCCCCATGGTCTCTATTGTAGGATTTTGGTATTTTGCCAAGATTTTATCATAAGTGGAGACATCATGAAAAGATTGATCCGCAACTATCAATCGAATGTTGACTTTATTTCAAAAGTTTTATGCACATGATGTGGCATTGATTTTGAAAAATTGATTTGTGATTTTACTCTTGCAAGAATGAGGCAATTTTATTATGAGAAATCTATACAAAAAATGTGATTTGACTTTTCAATCCCAAAATGTGAGAAGGAAAGAATTCGATTAAAAGTGCGATTTCAATTTTTTTTGTGCCCCAGAACATAATCATGAATTGGAAGAACTTTTTGACGAGATGTAATTTTAAGCCCATGATTGGAAACTTTAACAAAATCATCTGTTGTATAGGTGCAAATCAGAGATATTTGAAATTGATACTCAATGTTCACTTATGAAGAGTAATTGCCGATTTTTCCAATTAGAAGCCTATGGCACCAAGGGCATTCGATTGATCTCTGCGAATTTCAAAATTGAAAATTTCAATAAAAAAAATGAACAAGTAAAAGAAGAAATCATACTTATAGTGGGTGATGATTTTTCTTTTCATTTTTCTTTTTCTTTTTCTTTTTCTTTTTCTTTTTCTTTTTCCCAATCACATGGACATGTGCATGAGATGTGGTTTGATTTCTACTTAGATAGCTCAAAATGAAGTCATAGGATTACCAGACTGAACCAACATGATCGCAGTTAGGTTGGGGTTCCCATGACTCCGGCTTTGTCAAAGAGTCGACCCGTGTCGCGTGGTTGCAAACCGGGGTGGGAACTCTTGACACGAGAAGGAAATTTCGAAATTGAGATGGACGACTCGTACTACATGGTTATAGTCGGAGTAGTATCCACCTCAACACCCTCCTAAGTGATCATGTGCGGCCCAGGTTCGGCGGCAAGTCGTGTGTGCTAGGGTGTAGTGCAATGCAAATGATACATGCACAACAATTTATAAGCAGACAATACTCCGTACATAAAAATAAACCATGCATTCCTACACCTCCCTACAAGACAAAGGTGAGCAAACACTTCCCCTTATGCCTCCTATTCTGCAAAAACATTTAACACCTTTAATGTTAGGGGTATACCTGGAATCCTCGTTGCAAAACAAAAATATTTTTGAACAAGATTAATTTTGGCCTAAGTCCTCTAAAGTTTAAAACCAAGTCCCTAACGGAATCGCCAAGCTGCCGTGACCTATTTTTTCTTTCCCAAGGAAGAAAGAAATATCTAAATATAGTTAGGTGTATTGTCCAAAGGGTGGGTCCAAGACTGCTCTTCCAAACCCATACCCTGCGTGACATTGGATGTTCATAAAAATCTTCTAATGAGGAGTCGCCACTAGCCTATTGGGGTCGGCTAGAAACCAAGCGAGACATGGGAGTGTGCTTCACTTTCTACGCAACCAGAGAATCTAGGATCGGGAACTTGATTACACTAATTAATCAATTAGTGCCCTTTTGGTACCTAATCTTGTTCATTTCAAAAAGAATTTTGTCAGATAGTTTGAATTGATTTTAGAATTATCTACTAACATGTGAGGTGATCATGCAGGTGCGCAACCATCAAAATAACAATCAGCAACTAAGGGAAGTAGTAAATAAATTTCAGAAGAGAATAAACACCTAGCATCATTAAGAGATAAACAAATGACGGTCCTAATTAGACTAAGGAAAACCATAATCATCGTATCATGAGCGTGCAATCAAGGGAAGTTGTATCCAAGGATAATTAGAACCCTAAAGTAAAGCTGTGCAGGCTTGTTCAATTTTACGCACAATTTTAGGCCGATGATTTTCCTACACCCTTTTAAGAGAAAATTGTCCAAGAATTATTTTAAACCTTTTTAGGGAACTCTAAAATAAGCTTGGAATTTTTGGGATTTTTGAAAATTTTTTTTTTTGGAATTTCTAATTTTTAAATTTTTTAAATTTTTTTAAAAAAATATTTTTCCCGAAAATTTTATAAATTTTCAGGTTTTTGAATTTTCCATGAATTTTCTGAAATTTCGAATTTTTTATGATTTTTTAATATTTTTTATGCTTTTTATGAATTTTTGGTTTTTTATATATTTTTTAAATAAAAAAAATGATTCGGACCAGGTCAGGAAACCTGGCCCCGGTAACCCGATTCAGATCCCGTTGGCCCAGGTTGGGCTGAAGGAACCGGGCCGGCCTTAAGCCCACTAAGAAAAAAACAAAAGGCCCACGAAATTTCCTTAAAAAAAACCATCTTCAATTTTTATTTTGCTCTCGGCCCAGCCATATTCGGTCCATGCCTAGCGTAGGCCCACTCGACACATTCTCAGCCTAGTTTGAAGAAGTATTCGAAAGCCTTTAGTGCAATAAATGACATTTGATTTGCACTAATTTTCAAGTGGTTGAGGTGAATTCTTGGTTTGGTTATTAAATGGATGTGAAAGGAATGTTGAAAAGAAAAATCAATGGTTTGTGAAATTCGGACAACGATTCGATGAAATTCAGTGAATCAAATTTCAAGTGTTGATAAGTGACCCCGTGGAAACGAACTCATGGTTGACGAGCTGGAGAAAGTTTTGCACTTTGAGGTGCTCAGACGAGGTTAAAACCGTGAGGCTTGGTATGGGACGGGCCAAAGCGGATAATACCTCTATGAGATGGTGCATGTCAAAAAGGGACTTTTGCTAGTAGTGGTGCAGTTCAAAGATGCTCGTAACGACTGATCCGACGAGGGTAGGAGTGGTCGCCGGGGCCAGAGTGCCTGAACAAGGAGCGACTCCTGGCAGGCTTCTAGGATGTCGAAAGGGGCAGAAATGAACTGAACTACGCACTGTGCAAAAAGAGAGTGCTTGTGGGATAAGATTTTATCGAAGTGATATAGCAGAAATATGGTCGAGTTGGTGGGACTCCAGTCTATGGAACGAGGTCAGAGAACTGGGAATCGCTGGTACAAAATTGGTTTAGCAGTTATTGAATACAGTTCAGATTATTAGAGACAGATTAAAGACTGCTCAGAGTCATCAGAAGAGTTATGCAGATAAGCGTCGTAGACTGTTGGAGTTCAAGATGGGCGATCATGTGTTTCTGAAAGTATTGCCGATGAAGGGTACTTCCAGATTTGGCAAGAAAGGAAAGTTAAGTCCGAGGTACGTTGGACCCTTTGAAATTTTGGAAAGGATCAAGGTTTTAGCGTATCGTCTTGCGTTGCCACCGAAGCTTGCTCAAGTACATGATATTTTCTACGTGTCCATGTTGAGAAAGTATGAACCAGACTCGACTCATGTTTTGAATATTGAGGAACTGGACGTAGACGACAGGGTGTCGTACGTGGAGAGGCCGATTCGAATAGAGGACCATAAAGAGCAAGTACTTCGAAACAAGACTATCGCTTTAGTTAAGGTGATCTGGTAGTATCGCGGAATAGAGGGAGCTACACTGGAAAGTGAAGAAGTGATGAAGCATCAACACCCCCATCCTTTTGAGGATTTGTTAGTAGTAGCAAATTTCGAGGACGAAATTTTTATAAGAGGGGAAGAGTTGTAACATCATGAAATTCGAGCCCTTTTGAGAAAAATGAACGTGAATTTCGTCGATGCATTGTTGGTTGATCTCACTTGGAACCGATCACTCCTGAGATACTGACCTTGAGAAGAAAGGCTAATGAGGATAGAACTCGTGCGACTAAAGAACTTGACTTGGGAAAACGACTCGACCGTGAGACTTGCGTAAGGATGATCCTGTAGATATGCAGGCCGATTCCAGGGACGAATAGAAGTCGATTCGCGGACAGAGTATAATGGGACGACGGGTGATTCCGTTTACTGTTATCGAGCCCGTGAACGACCCTATGTCAATCCTTGGTAATCGTGTACTTTGAAATAAGAATCGATCCTTCGCAATTTCATGTAGTTAAGGACGTCCATGTGTCGAGAAGTCTTGACGTGAATTGGCACGAGTCGATTACGCGTGAATCCTCAAAGCCGCCTGTCAATCTGAGTAGTACCAAAATGGCATTCGGGCGAAATTGACAAGGCATGAGAATCCAATATTGGACTTCGAATTTTCGGGAACGTTCGAGAAGAACTTTTGGACGATGCTTCTTAGACAGTCGACAGTGCCGGTTGAGCCGAGTTTTTGAGAAAAGGGATTTTGAACCGAAAACTCGAGCCTATGAGGACGTAGGCCGGGCAAGGACAGTAAGGGCCTTACGCCCAAGGTGGGACAGCCGCCATGGAAGGCCCGAGGCAAGCAAGTGAGCCCGTTGGGCCAAACCGACAATTTACCCTCCCGAGCCCGTTGTCTAACCTTGAGCCGTTTCAAGCCCAATAAATTCCCGAGCCCGCTCCTATTCATTTTCTGGCCTGTTTCCTAGGCCCGCCCTTCATTTTCAGCCCAAGGGCACATTGGGAAGTGTGCAAGGTGGAAATGACCAAAATGCCCTTGGATATTTTGAAGAAAAGTCAAAAAGAAGAGAGAGAAGATGAGGTCAATTGTTTGGCAAGTTGGGGCAAGCATTTATGGCCTTGATAAGGCTTATCCTTCAGCCTTCACTTCACTCTCTCTCTCCTCTTCATCTTCTCCAAAATCACAGCCCCTCTCTTCCCTAGTTTTCCTTCATTCCTTCATTTTTCAGTTCTGACCTTTCACCGAAATCTGAGCTGTTCATTGCCTTCCCGTTGGAATCTCGTCCCGTGCCACCCGTCATCGCGTTCAGAAGACGAAAACCATTCAGATGGCATCGGCCGTTCGCCGAAAGAAGCCTCCGGACGATCCGTACGTCGGCTGAAAGCCACCGCCGGCCTGACCGTTTTCTGACCGCCTGCTGCTGTTCTGTTTTGCTGTTTCGGCCATTTTCCTCCCTTTTCCGACCCAATCACTGCCCATACCAGCCACAAGTGGTTCCCCCTCGACCCCCAGGTCCCGCCGGTCGCTGGCCCGCCGCTCGCCGGAGCTCCGGGCAGCCCGTTCAACTCCGATCAGCTTCTTTCCTCCTGTGCAGTCAGTTTTTCAGAGTTGCAGAGGGATTCCGAGTTTGTTGCTGCTGTTTTGAGCCTGGGACCACCTTGGATCATCGTGGTAGAGGTCCCCGGGTGTCGGGTTCGTCGCCGCCGCCGCGTCCGTGTCACCGGCCCGCTTAACGGGTGAGTTTAGCTCCTAATCCCTATTTAGTGCCTAAACTTGCTTAGGGTTGGGTTAATTAGTGGTAAGATTGGTTTAGGAAGTTTAATTAAGTTTATTAGCCCTAAGATAGGTGGTTAGATATATGGTTAGGATTAGATTAGCTTAATTTTGCTAATTGTGCTTAATTATTGCTTAAATGAGGGTTATGTGATTTTTGTGATTAATTAAGCATGATTTTATTTAATTGAATTGATCAATTGTTTTAATTAATATTTTGTTTAATTTCTGGATTAAATGTTTTAATTAATTGAATTTCGGGAAAATCACTGTTCATAATTACTGTTCACGGCACTGTTCATGCAGAAGCTAATTTTTGTCTTAATTTGATGTGCTCTTGATTGTTATGATTAATTGAAATGCTGATTGTTAATTATACTCGTGATTGATGATGAAATGCGTGATCGAGTGTTGGTTGGATTTGGATTTTTGGAATTGTCGAGTGAGACCGCATGACATATTCGTGGGTTATTTGAAATGGCATGTCGCATAAGCATGAGCGATGCATTCACGACAGAGCAAAAATATAAATGGATTGTTTGATGATGTGTTGCATGATCACACTAAGAGGAGAGCCCGGCGCTGCTGGTAGACCACCAATCCTTATGGGGTTGGTGCCGTGGCCTTTTGGTCGTCCTGACTTCGGTCGGTTGCCTGACAGTGGTCAGTTGCGGCAGTGAGCGGGCCCCATGCTCCATAGGGAATGCCGTCGATGGGAGAGAGCCCGTGACGTCGCTGTGCCTCATGGGGGAGGACGATGCCTGGTCTTCGACCGGTAAACCGCCAACCATAAGGTTGTGCCGTGGCCCTAGTGGTCGTAATAATCGGAGCATGTGTGAGTGTGAGACATGAGAAATCTGTGTGAGATGCTCTGATTATTCGCATGCTCTTGATGTCGTGATGATTTGTGGTATGCACGCATGAGTTGAGAGTCGTGCAGGGTGTGGCACTGGCTAGGTGAGATCGCTTGTGACGCGATTCGCATGTGATTGATGAACTGTATCATCTGACGGCCATGTGCCCTTGATTGTATTGTATGAGATTTGACGTGCAGGGTATGGCATACCGGGTAAGGTTGCATGCGAACCAATTGTATGATTATTGGTTGCCCTGTCTATTGTTGGCTGTTGTTTGGTTTTGGCTGTCTGTTGTGGGGTTGAGTGAGGGGTGGTTCTGGAGAGATACCCCGGGTTGAGTTGGCGTAACCGAGGCTTAGGGGAAGAACTCGCTGAGATTTTATCTCAACCCGTCGTGGTTAACCATTTTCAGGCCTCTAGAATGGCGTACCTGCAATGAAGGATCCTGCCCCGCTCCTCCAGTGATGGACCCGACGGAGACTGAGTCCGATGGGTTGGAGTGATGATGGTGCTGAACCTGAGGGTTCTTCTTGTTTAATTGGATTAGCTTAGTTTCTTTTTGGTTTGGCTTAGAGGATGGATCGGCCCTTTTTGTCGGGCTTGTAATTCGAAAAACGATCCTCCGTTGGTTAATCCAGTAAATTGAATAATTGAGTAGTTGTTGTTGTTCTTGCTGTTCATCCCTCTATCCCTGTTTGATTGTTTGTTTGTTTGGGAATGGTTCGTCTTCCGTTTGCGCTTAACGAAAGATAAAATGAATGGTCATCGACGGGTCCTGGGACGTCGCTTTCAATCGACCAAGGTAATGGGGTTGCCGCGAGCTCGAGAGTCGGGGCGTGACAACACTGACTCCATATGTGGCGAAATCACATACAGGGATGGCAAATGGATAGATTTGGTCAAGTTTAGGAGGATCAAATATAAACAAGGATCATACTAACCCATTTAACCCATATTTACATATTCTCATCTTATACAACTCAATGACCTA
This sequence comes from Corymbia calophylla, assembly GCA_014182845.1. Classification (NCBI taxonomy): domain Eukaryota; kingdom Viridiplantae; phylum Streptophyta; class Magnoliopsida; order Myrtales; family Myrtaceae; genus Corymbia; species Corymbia calophylla. The sequence goes on along the minus strand of CM024697.1, from coordinate 43,518,569 downwards.
TAAATGACTCAACATGGATAAACCAAATAATCCGTATTTTGAATACACTAACAAAGTGATCCATGCCATTACTCAGCCATCATCATCGCCACTATCAGCACATTGGAAATTTTGTAACTAAAAAAATGGTAAATTTTTAAAAAATTGAATAAAGAAAAATCTTAAATGTTGTTTTTTCAACCAAAAGATCTCCAAGAATTGACCAATAAATATTAAAGTAAAAAAACAATATCAAAGTTGAAGATCTGGAACTCCTCTCTGCATGTGCAATCATCTGGGTACCTTGCCGGTGGACACGCTAAAGATCGTTAGATTCTCTCTCCCCCCCCCCTCTCTCTCTCTCTCTCAGCGTTACCGCATTTCTTTTTCTTTTTTTCCAGTCTATAAACTTGCTTCTTCTTTTTCAATTTTCCTATTTGACTAACATTGGTTGCAAGTGGGTATAGTCCAGATCTATCAACCCCGTATCTAGTCGGACTTTACTAAAAACCCACTAATTCCTTCTTTAAACTTTAGCTAACTCATACATGACCAGCCCTGTAAACATGAGTCAAGAAGCAGGTATTTGAACCATTTTTACACATGCAGTCACACGCTAATGGAAAGAGGCGTCGGCTCCGTGGGCGTGCACGGTGTAATGTTGTCCATGTGTATGGCAAACACCCAAGACATTTCTCTAATGATATCAACCTTTACCATCTTAGAATGACAGAAGTTTTCAGCAGCTTATAGCCGCGAGCGAGAGTGACCAGACGAGACGAGCTTGCGTATGAAAAACGCTCCTCATCGAAAACTTCTATGTCATTCCAAGCTGGTAACGGTTGATATCTTTATAGAAATTTCTTGGGTGTTTGCCATACAGCCAAGAAGATGGTCCAAGTTCATTACATTGACCTTTTCTAATTGTCGACCTCTATTTTCATCGCAATATTTTTGGCCATATATGTTCAGAGAATACCAGATTGCAAACCATGGTATTGCGATGCAGTCCTCGTAGTCTTAGCTCGCGTGAATTTAGTCATTTACGCTATCTCATTAAGGAACGTTAGAAAATTCAGGGATTGGCAAGAATATATCGCCTGTATTCATTTAAGGAAATATCGTAATGACCATGCGCAAAGAACAATTTCTTCACAAAGAGAGAAGATTTATTCAGTAAATGGGTACGCTTCATATCTCATTCTGCAGTCTTTGAGTTGGAGCTGAGCCCCGATTCCCGAGCACTGTGTAAGGAGCACGTCGTGAGCATACTCCAAGCACCTAGTGCAATCATAATCAGCAAGGGCGCCATTGCAAGCCGCATGACCATAGCACTGAAAATTCAAAACCGTGTTATGTCCATAGTAGTTATATCCAGAGTCTGCGGTATTGATGCGTAGATCTCTCAGGAGCCCACATAAACAGAAATAGTAATCATCTCCCTCGTTGTACTTGACTCCATTGCATATTTGCTGCACGACGGTCTCGTCTGGCATGCCTCTCGCAATCTGGCTGATGCAATGGAGACCGATAATGACAGCCACGATTCTCTCAAGAGAAGCCATTTTCGTTTCTCTCTGTCTTCCTGTTTTCTTTGCTGGATTGCCCCAGGCCTTTTAAAGTGCGCGGCTCGGTTGCAGCATTAATTGTTACGCCCTCCCTTTTCTTAGTGATGTCTACGATGACGTGTTTCACCTAAAAATCATCGCTTGTCCCTAGCTTGATCGATGATTACCATGCGTGGTCCTTACTAGATTATAATCTTGACACTGAAACTTATTCACTTGGTGTCCAGCCGAAGAATTCATGATGCTCTTGTTCTATCCTTGTTTTATATCTATTACGAAATCCATAATATAGATATCTGAGTCATAATGCATTCTTTTCCTTTCTTTTCTCTCGCCGGCATCCAAACAACATATTAACTCAATCCCTATAAACCCTTTCTTTTTTCCTTATTTTTGCTCTCGTAATTATTTAGATCCGTTCTTTCCTTTCGAATTGCTTCGGCCAAAGTGAGATTATTCTTCATGGGAAATACTCTTCCCTTCGTGATTCAAGGCGAAATGAGTGAGTGGCATCATGCGACATATTTAAATTATGGCAATTGCTATTACTAATTTATCAAAGAGAAAAATCACAATAAAAAAATAGAATTAAACCCTGGAACATACCACCCCACAATGAAACGGACAAGCAACGTTGGTATTAATTTCTCGTTAAGAATTGATTTATTTATATAATAATCACTAGGGATGAGAATGGTTTTAGAATAAAATCAGGAACCTGAGAATCAGACTAATTCCCTGTTCTAGGTTCTAGGATATAGGAACTTGACACTACTTTTCTTGATCTATGTCTTCACATAATTCAATGGTATTCTATGGTGTCCAATGATAAATGTATAATATAAAATAACTAATCTGAACTTTGATTTCCAGTGATATTCATGACTAAAAGTTTTATTTTGTTAATATTTCATAATTTTTTTTATCTAAATATAAGTTGTGATTAGTGAATTATTAAAAAATAGGAGTTGAGGTAATGATTTACTGTAATTGTTCAATTAAGAGTACGGGTAGAAACTTTCACGGAAATCATACCATTTTTGGAAAATATTTTCCAAGAAATCATTTTCCATGAAAATGATTAGTTTTCCTGTGTTTGGTGATATGTGATGGAAAATGTTTTCCATAAAATCATTTTCCATAAAAAAGGAAGGAACTAAAGACCTAATAAAGAGGGAAACTGTTTTCCCCTTCCCACGCACAGGAATTCATTTTCTTAAAATAAAACATAATATTTCTGTTGATCGGAAAGTATTTTCCATTGACTAAATTATTTTTGGAGAAACAAACAGTGGAAAGTTTGGAAAACACTTTCCAGAAAAATACTTTCATTGAAACAAACACACCCTAAGTAGATCATGAATCCTGTAATAGGGTAGTTTCTAGGTTTTAATAGTTAGGGAACCTGTTTCGGTTGGTAAGTTCTAAATTTTATGTAAAACTTTGAAATACTCACCCCTAATAATTATATCAATGTACGGGCAGTTTTTTTACTTAAGAATTTATTTATTTGAAAAGAGGAAGCAATTGAGAGGAAAGAATACATTTGTATCGAAAAGATATAAGTAACATCGGTAATAATTTCTATTACGTCCTTTTATGAGCCAAATGAGCTAGTTCGCATCATTAACTTGCTAGGATTTCCATCGGCATTGGGAGGCGATTATCCGTACAAGTTCTCCGGCTGTCATTTCGCACTAATCACTTATATACACATAAACTTGTTACATGATGCAATAGTAAAGCGCGTTTATGCGACATCATCACTCGCAAGCGACGGCAACATCGGCATCATTATTGCCCATTATTTTGGATGTTGGGACTGGGTCAGTTGGCAACCAAGCTGGCCGATCCAACGGTCACCCAAACCCTAGACAGCCTTGCCCTCGTTTCGTTCGTTCGTGAGCGCTGGGCAAGCATTCTTGTTATCCTTGACTGAATCATAGTGATGAATAATAGAAGACGACGGGATCGGCTTCCCCCAACTGCACGCCCCACCTTTTGATCCTATGATCGTTCGTTCTATTTAGACATTTCCCTTTTCTAATGACGAAAAAAGCCCAGTTTTACTTACATGAATGATAATCCGTGCGAGGAATCAAATTTGTTCCGTGTGTCTAATCCATATGGATGAACCAAAATTCAAAATTTTTAAGCCAGCATCACGGGTTTTTGTTATGGCTAACCTTATTAAGACGGCTTTGTATAATCAATTTATTACATGAAATGTCAGGCTGTTATTGACTTTTAAATATGACTATATTATGTCAAGGATCACCGACAATCTAATTTATCTCTTGGTAAATTGGTTTTGCAAGGTAGTTTTAGTAAATCTAGCTCTTTGGTTTAAGGTCTTGACTTGGCGACATGTAGTACTTTCCTCTCTTCTTCCCCTTCCCCCCTTCACCTGGTCCACTTGCAAGTGAATTTTACTGCCCAAACACGAACCACATAACCTCTGCAGTATTTAGCCTGACAATCTCCGACCCTGCATCAAGCAAAGCCATTCAAAGCACCAAAACCATAAATATGGTTCATTCATCATCCACCATTTATTCCCTCATTTTTGCTGACTGCTCTTCCCTTGTTTGCGACATGAATTCTATCCTTTGATTCACGCTTGTTTTCTTGGCCTCATACTTACCGGTCATCTGTAAGCTTTTGGAGGATGATTTTCTTGCCTAGTTCATGTCATTTTAGAATCTTATGACAGATTTAGATTCTGTAAATGTGCGGCTTAAAGAACTCATAGTAACTATCTCGCATTCTTATCGTTTTCACATCTTTTTAATGAACAAGTTTCGTATCTTGAGAACCATCTTGCACTCGTGATAAGATATTTGTCCTCTCTCCAACTCTCCCGCCTTTCGTTGAATGCTCCAAATTGACTGAATGATGCCTGAGTTTTTTGCACTCAGTGATAGAGATCACTGAAACAAGAAACAGCTAGGCAAGTATATCGGATGGATGCTGGGTAAACCTTTTGCTCGAGGCGAAAAGTAGTTTCCTAATTTAAAGTAGCGAAAGTTTTCTAGTTGTTTTTCTTTCTTATTTTCTGCGAGGCACAAATGCAAAGTGTTGTTTATATGAATCTTATTTTCTGCGAGGCACAAATGCAAAGTGTTGTTTATATGAAGACTCATGAAACACTTTACAAGCCTCATGAACCAATAAGTATAGGCCTAAGCTCAGTATGGTTTGTTGCAGTTTTGGATGTCAAGCCAAACCACATTTCATAAATTCGATTTAAGAAAATCAAACCAAACCATACCACATTGTAGTTAAGAACAAAATCAAACTATTTTTGTGGTTTAGTTCAATTTGAATCGAACCAAACCTATTTACTTCTTTCATTCTTTTTCTCTTCGATGTTTGTAATTTCATGAGATTAAACTCACTAAACTAGCATTTGAAGGAGCAGTAATTTAAAAGAAATAGGCCGCTTCATGCAAAACTGGTTAAGATTTGGATAGTACATAGAAATGTGAAGCTCAAGTAGTGCAACAGGAGAAAATATTAGGAGCGCATGGCAGACGCCCGATATCTTTACTAGAGGAGATCGCCAAGAAGAAACCCAAGTTCGAGCTAGCCAACATATTTAGTTGGACCCACCTTCACTAAAAAGCTTAAATTAATGAGTTATAGGCCAATTAAGATAATATTAACTACTCAACACCACATCAATTTCGCAATTTGAGATCTTCTCTAACACAACTCACACATGTATAAACACATATCAATTGTTGATTTGGTGTCTACCACAAATATCAACTGCCCCACAACCATAGGCTCTGATACCATTTATTAGAAGTGCGCGACATAAGCCCAATATCATCACCTCGAGAGATCGCCAAGAAAAAATCCAAGTCCAAGCTTTTCAATATATCTAGTTGGACCCATATTCACTTAAAATCTTAAGCCAATGAGTGATGGGCCAACTAAGATATATTAACTGCTCAACACCACATCATTTTTACGATATTGGACTTGTCTAACACAATTCATGCGTATATCCTAACAAAAATAGCCTAAGGCAACATAATATCTTTCTTTTGTTGTCTCGGGCTATCCAAATGTGGCTAAATTAGATATGACCTAAGGCAATGAATCGTAATTTGTTTATCTTTTATATTGTAGTCTTAGTGTGAACCAGCCGTACCTAGGTGACAAAAGGTACTAGAATTCAAGAATTAGAACTTTTTTTTGGTAAAGGTAAGTATTATATATATGAGATTTCCAACAGACAAATATACAAGGGGTGAGGCTCGGCACCACATCACACTCATCGGGACAACATGTCATAGGAGTGGGGGGGCCAAGTACACAAAACAGCAAAGAAAACTACAATAAAAGCAAAACAGGGCAGCATACCGCCCTTTGCTAATAAAAAATTTTAGGGTATATTCCCCAACTTCGCTGCAATCTCATATTTCTCGAGTTGTCAGCTACCGAGTTAAAAGAGAGAGCTTTATCTTTGACCACCTTGGTAAGATGCTACTTCATAGAAGGTACATAAAGGTTGGAGGACCGGAAAGTAATGTCATTCCTAGTCTTCCAAATTACATAGCAGAGAGCACCGAAGGAGAACTTTGCGATGTCAACATAGAAATCACTTCTTGAGAGGGTATTGGTGATCCATTGAAAGTTTTCCACCCATGAACGGTTACTCCAGGGGAGGTTACATTTTGCAGCCCAAAAGGAAGCAATGGAGTTAGGCACGTGACATTCAAAAAACAGGTGATCGATAGAGTCTGATCTTGTGTTGCAAAACACACAATGAACCATAGGGAGTCTGTTAATAGACATCAGAAAAACCTGGGTAGGGAGTCGGTTCCGAATGATAAGCCAAAGGAGGAATTAATACCGAGGGGCCAATGCCTTGCTCCATACAAAAGAGGCCCACGGGACCGGCGCCTCTTTTCTCCGGATGACTGACCATGCAGATGCAGTAGAGAAGATGCCCGAGGGATGCTTAAGCCAAGTGAGAGTATCCTTCATGGGATTTAACAATGGAAGCGAAATCTGCCATAAAAGTATGTTATGTACCACGGTCTGACCATCCTGTGAGAAAAGGTCTGCTACCTTAGCATGCCTAGGTAGAGCCGATTGGTAAATATAAGTATCGTCGAAGATCAAATTTAAAGGGCCTATGTCAAGCCATGGATCAAACCATAATGAAGCCGTCTGTCCATCACCAATCCTCCATTTGAAAAAAATTATGATTTCCCCCCGCAAAGCAAGTAATTTCCTCCAGGCCCACGAGCACAAGGTCAGGGGGGAGGTATTCCAGAAGTACTTTCCTCTGAGGTGGATGCCATGTATCCACTTGCACCATAAGGATTCATTGTCAGAGAAAAGGATCCAAATATGTTTAATCATGGCAGCTTTGTTGCTATCTCGAATTCTTCTAATCCCGAGTCCCCCTTCTTTTTTTGGGAGACAGACATCATCCCAGGAGACTTTTGCCCCCCCAGGTCCAAGGGCGGGTCCTTTCCATAAAAATTGCCGACAGATTTGTTCTATTCTGTCAACAATAGATGATGGGAGCCAAAAGATAGACGCCCAATAAACTTGTATAGCATATAACACCGATTTGATAATTTGCTGTCTACCCGCAAAGGATAAAAATCGGTGAGTCCAATATTGAACTCTAGTAGCGAGTAAGCATACTAGAGCATTGCAGTCCGCTTTGGTTAACCGGGAGGTGATAATTGGGACGCCAAGATAGCGAATTGGAAGGGATCCCCTCCTGAAGTTTAGGAATTGTAGTAGCTGGGTTTGGGTATTCTCTGATCCACCCGAGAGGAATACCTCGCTCTTGTTATTATTTGGGAGTAGGCCACTCAATTGGGAAAATATGTTTATTCCTTCCTTCATACAAGAAACCGAAGCCAAGTTGCCTTCGCTGAAAATGAAAACATCATCAGCAAAGAATAGATGTGAGAGACGAGGGATCTTACATCTCCAATAATACCGATATTCAGGCCGGCTTGCTTGAGTTTCCAAAATTCCGGTCAACACTTCCATTGCTAGAGTGAATAAATAAGGGGATACTGGATCACCTTGTCTGAGACCACGGCCACTATTGAAAAAGCCATGAAGTTCTCCATTCAGTGAGATAGAAAATTTTGGGGTGCGGACACATACCATAATAAGGTATATAAACTGTGCCGGGAACTCGAAAGCTGTCATAGTTTCCTCCAGAAAATCCCAGTCAAAAGTGTCATAAGCACACTTGGGAGAATAAGTGTCCAAGAATTAGAACTTTGTTTCCATTATCAATCAAAGATGGGCCTTTATTGAATCTTGAATCTCCGGTACAAACATGAAATTTTTCGCCTTTGGTCGGACCGAAGGCAACATAAATACAATGACCTAAGGCCACAGACATCAGATTTCTGTCACCTTTGGTTAGACCAAAGGCCACAAACTACGGTCTTCATCGCCTTAGAAATACTAACAATTTTGTCGCCTTAGAGCATATTTAAGGCAACAAAAATGAATGATTTTGCCAAGTTTGTTTGGATTCGTGATAAGATTTGTTTTTTTTTAACTTGAGAGAAAATTGTACAAAATTTTAATATGTAGTCAATGTGTGCAAGAACTGCTAAGTTATATATGATTGTTGTCACTCTTGAGGCCTAATGGTTGAAATTATTACATCTACAAGAAGTAGAGTTACCGATTAAAGCATTCAATTCCACAAATGCCCATTGAGGATATTATGTCTTCCAAATTGTCGAGATATACATGTGAATAGTGTTAAAAAAGTTCCAAATCAGATAAATTGTGTGATGTAAAGCAGTTAATATATTCTAACGAGTCATAATTCATTAACTTAAATTTTTGAGTAAAGGTGAATCCAATTAAAAATATTAATTAGCTCAGACTTGAGCTCTTTGCTAACGATATCCCCGATGAAGGTATCGGGCTTATTGCATACTTCCAACAAATGGTTTTAGAGCCAATGTTTGATTTTTTTAGTGAAGGAGGGCAGTCGGCACTTTTGTGGAGTGAATTAACAGGTGAGCGATAAAGAGCTCTCCACATTATATCCTTGAAAGTCGGTCATATAAACCTTTAATTGGCTCCATCGTTGGAAGAAGGAATCGGGGTTGTATAGACATTTCATGCACCACAAAATGGAGTTTTTTCGCCCCAGGCATACTTCAAGGAGACAGAAGTTTTAGGTTTTTTGTCGCCTTACCTAAATGATAAGGCGACAAAATTGATATTTTTATCGCCTTAGGGATGTCAAGAAAGGTTGACCTGGACCATCCATGCCCGTGTTGAAAAAAAAAAAATACCAACTCCATTTAAAGATCTTGTAATGGTCTTCCTCCTTTATTGTCCTCAACTACTTAATCTTCACCAACCATTTTTTTCTCCAGAGCATCGCTAAACTCCAACCATGACCTCCGTAATTCACTTTTTCACTCCAAGGTCACAGAGGACGACTCATACTTCTCAGTCTTCAATAATGAAGCTGAAGCATTCTGCAACCGCCATGCGTGCACAGCCTCCTTCTTCAATCCTTCCACTTCTTCGTCGTCTTGCTTCTGTCCTTCTCTGTCTTCACATCCCAACGTTCGACCTCTCCGACGCTTCTTACTGCTATTACGTGGGCAACTTCACGGCCACCAGCGACTATGCCAAGAACCGCGAGCTCATCTTATCTTCTCTCCCTAGCAACGTGACTTCGAACGGGGGATTCTACTCCGGAAAAGTCGGGAATGGCTCGGATGTTGTTTAAGTGCTCAGTTTCTGCAGAGGCGACTCTTTGAACGACACTTGCTTCAAATGCATAAGCTCTGCTGCCAAAGAGTTGATGATCAAGTGTCCGAACCTGAAAGCTGTGTTATCATGGGGTACGGGAGATCCTCTGTGCATTATCCATTACTCTGATGGTCCACTGTATGGTGCGAAGCAGACATTTCCGACCTTGAAGCTTTATCGCTTCGGCGACATCCTGATGGATCAGGATCAGTTCGATCAGATATGGAGGAACTTGAATGAGGCGCTGGCAGTAAGGGCTTCGATGGGGACGTCAAAGCGCAAGTTCGCAAGAGGGAGCTCGGTGTTGCCAAATCTGCAGACTCTGTATGCACTGTTGCAGTGCAGCCCTAATTTGTCTACTGTTGATTGCGATGGTTGCTTGGGGGAATGCATTAATGATTATCAAAACTGTTGCCATGGAAGACTAGGTGGGACTATTGAGAAGCCTAGCTGCATTTTCCGATGGGACTTGTACGAATTTCTCGAGTCTGGTTCTGGCAATGCGCCGCCATCTCCACCACTGCCGACTGCAGCTACCCAGACCAACCCTCCCGCTCCTCCGTCTCCAAATGCCCAATTAACCAATGGTCGGTTCAACTTTACTGTTACTGGTGATTTAAAATTCATGAATTACAATTCTCATTCAGAGTCTACTTGAGTTATCCGATATACATGAAATTTGCCAGTTTATGTATTAATGGGGATTAATTGAGCCAAGTATTCGGATGTCCGAGCTATAAAAAGAACCATTCAAATCTGAAATGTTAGCATGGTTATTGTCTCCATGTGTTGCTTTATTAGAAGGAGAAGTAATCCACGGACGGTCTCATCTGGTTAGTGGATTTATCGGTAGTTTTGCCTTCTGCATTTAAGTTGTTATTGGGTGACTTCTCATCAGGCTTATAATGCTATAGAAAGAATCATTTTACATTTTTGTTAAATAATTAAAAAAGCCCAAATGGCATCTTAAGAACAAAAGAATTTTAACCCTTTTTCTGATCGGATTCTAGAGATCTCATGTCGATTGCTCTGCATTTTCTTCAGCAAAAGACAAGATCAAAACCCCTGAAGGGTTACAGTTCAAAATAAGCAAGATCAGGACCACCGCATATTTTTTTTCAGAAGCCAATAAGCTTGGAGAATGGGGATTCGGGAAAGTGTATCGGGTAGTTTATTCGATGTTTATTTGGGTATTACATCATTGCATGGAGATAAACAATGTTTGCTAATAAAGGTTTCAACTTGAATCCTCTGTGCACTGTTCATCTGCGCTCTTCCTTTGTTCTCGAGTCACTGTTCACTTGTGAACTCTAGCTGCTGGCCAGGCCGACCCAGGGCTCCATCGGAGCTCCTCTTCGGAGGATTGGCTTCTCATACGGTGGGCAACATCCTCAGCGAAGCAATAGAGCCGGTTATGTCCCAATCTCTTGGAAACTTAGATCTGGGATAGGTTTTTTTTTCTGCTTTGTGGTTGCTGGTGTGTCTTAGTCGTGAATGGCTTCCGAGCCTAGCATATTGTCCGAGGATCGAGTCCCTTCGACTCACATTCCCTTTGGGGAGGAGAGTAGCCGCCAACGAGGCAGAAGTAGGCCTCCTCTCCATCGTTCGAAATCTCGTGGTCGGTTAGGGTCAAATAGGGGCGGTCACCCGCTGAACACAAATGGGACCTTTGACTCTGTCTCTGGCCAAGGTTTACCACTGATAGGGACTCAATCTCCCTCTGGAATCGTGTGGGGGTTTCAGCTAATCAACAGAGCAGCTCTCTCCCTCATAGCACCGCCATTCAGAATACCCATACCCCTCTGTCTGGTCATACACAATCTGGAAAGGATTCTTCAGCTCCCCGATCATGGGCAAACGTCGCTCGTACGGCGATGAAGGGATATGAACTCAATTACATAGAGCCGGTGAACATTGACGATGAGCTGGTTGCTAAATTTGAAGAGGAAGACTTGGATGCCACGGATCCAATGTGGTTTGAATGTCTTGTAGGATACTTGATCGGGAAGAAGCTCCCGTTTCATATGGTTGAGGCAACCCTCAAGCATGCCTGGGGCTCCAAATTGGTTGAGGTAAGGGCAAACGACCAAGGTTTCTTTTTCCTTCGAGTTCCTGATGCTGTCTATAGGAGGAGGTTGCTGGAAAGTGGCCCAATTATAGTTGCTAGGGTCCCATTAATATTGCAGCAATGGGATCCCATGTTGGAATTGAAAAAAGATAACCATGCTAAGGTTCCGGTGTGGATAAGGCTACGTAATATACCCCTAGCCTTGTGGTCGTCACGGGGCATCAGTGGCATTGCTAGCTTGATAGGCAACCCGCTCTATGTAGACCAAAACACAGAGCAGAAAAAATTTCTCTCTTATGCTCGTGTATGTGTTGAACTGCTTGCCACTGACTCTAGGAGAGATACTGTGAAAGTATACCTTAAAGGAGCAACTCGAATGGTCTATATCGAGTACGAGTGGAGGCCAATATCTTGTGCGCGATGCGGCACCTTTGGACACAGATGTAGCCTCCCGGACCAGATGCAGCCTGTTGCTACAGTCGCCCCTCGGACAGCAGCTCCAGCTGTTGCAGCAGCCTCTCGACCAGCAGCTCCAGCTGCTGCAGAAGGTCTTCGGTCAGCAACTCCAGCTGCTGCAGCAACTTCTCGACCAGCAGCTCCTGCAGCTGCAGAAGGTCTTCGGACAGCAACTTCTCGTCCAGTAGATCAGCCTTCTGATATAGCAGCTCCCCGGACTTCAGAACCATCAGCTACTACAGAAGCTTCCAGATCAGCAGGAAAACCTTATGTTGAAGAAGACTCTCGGCAATCAGAGCAGCCAGCAAATGTAGAAGAATCTAGGATAGCAGGAAAGCCATCTGTTGCAGATGATCCTCGGTTACCAGAACAACCAGCATTTGCTGACCTGTCCAGGCGCAAACAACAGCCAGGGTACCTCGGACTTAAAGCTCTGATCAAGCAGGGAAAGCTTTAGAAATTTATGTGGATCTTGCTATTCCTTCGGAGTCCCTAAGGCAATGGCAAGTCCAACCAGCCAGCAAGCTCTCTCTTCGCCGGAAATTGAGGGCTTTTGAACATAAACAGAAGGCTGGTTCATCCCCCCTGCCTCCCCTAGCTTTGTAAGTAGAAGAAGGCACAAAGACCCTCTCCGGTTTGATGAAGCCATAAGGCAGCTGGCTGGTCCTTAGCAATCCTTCTCCTCTACAGATGATCTTGAAGACTCTGAGGCCGGCTGCAACTTAGAGGAAGTAGACCAGGAGGCGGTCCCAAAGACCAGTCTCGAAGGCCCATAGGAGGTAGGCTTGTCCTTGAGCAAAGAACCAGATCCTTCGCTGAAAATGGCTGAACCTCAGCCCACTCTCAAGGACCCTCAACTCTTGGTTAAAGGAGAAATCAGCCCTCCCTCTAAACAGAAATCGTTGCCTCAAAGACCGACGGTTGGGAAACGCCGTACGGGAAAACGCAAGTAGGTGTCTACTACCTTCCCCCCCCTCTTACTTTTTGAATGAACTTTGATTTCTGGAATATACGGGGTATGATGGACCCGGTTAAGCAATCGGAGGTGAAACATTTTGTTCGTGCAAATGATATTTGCTGTCTTGGCCTTATGGAAACTAAAGTCCTACCACACCATTTTGACTCTATCTCCTCCAACTTTTTTTTGGGATGGAAATGGAAAGCAAATTATGATTTCTCGGCTAGGGGGCGTATATGGGTTGGTTGGAACCCTATTTTGGTTGATTTCAATTGTTTGTATGTTTCTAGCCAAATGATACATGGTGAGATCAAGGTTTTGCATTCGGGCTCTTTTCTTCATTTTACAGCTGTGTATGGGGACCATACGTTTGTTGCTCGTAGGCCTCTATGGACTGATTTGATTCGCTTGAGTCCTACCCTCTCGGACAGCCCCTGGATGGTGGGTGGTGATTTCAATGCTATTTGGGATCCGTCAGATCGTATGGGGAGCCCGGATATCTGGCCCCCTTCTTTTGATGATCTTAAGGAATGCCTATTCCAAGCTGAACTTGAAGACCTCAGATATATTGGCCTTCGATTTACCTAGTTTTTCTCTTCGGGAGAAAATAGAAAACAAAGGAAGATAGATTGAGTATTGGTGAACAATAAATGGAGCTCGGAGTACTCTGACTCAGAAGCAAGCTTCCTTCCCCCTGGTATATCGGATCACACCCCGATGCTAGTTAAAATTCTGGCCCCAAGGCCGCAGAGGAAATCATTCAAATTCTTTAATTTCTGGATGACTCATCCGGATTTTAATGGTATTGTCTCTCAGGTGTGGGACAACCAAATCTCGGGAACGCACATGTACAAGTTATGTACCAAACTTAAACTCCTGAAATGCAGGCTTAAGCAGTTGAATAAAGATGTGTATTCTGATATATCAGAGAGAGCAACTACAGCCAAGCGGGCTCTCCACACAACCCAAGAAGAGCTCATCCATGAGCCTGGGGATGTATCATTGGCGATGACTGCAACAACCCAAGCTCGACATTACTACGAGCTTCGCTCTCTTGAGGAATCATTCTTTAAACAAAAATCAAGGATTCAATGGCTAAAGGAGGGCGATCAAAATACAAGATTTTTTTCACCATTCGGTCAACCGCCACCACTTGCGCAATAGGATTATCTCAATCTAGGATGGAGCGGGTAATAGGGTCACAAAACCTGAAGAAATTCAGTCGGCGTTCATTGATTATTTCCAGACTCTCTTGGCTCAGGCGAACATGGTCTTGAAGCCATCTACTGGAGATATCAAAGAAATGCTGAAACACACACTACATGATGACCAGGTTAGACTCCTAGTTGAAGAGGCGGTACTGGACTTTTTTCAAACCGGTAGGTTACTTAAGGAAATCAATTGCACAATTCTCGCTCTGGTTCCCAAAGTTCCAAATGCATCTTTTGTCAATGACTTTCGCCCTATAGCTTGCTGTAACACTATTTATAAGTGTATTATCAAGATATTGGCGAATAGAATTGCTGCAGTCCTCCTTGATATCATCAGCCCAGCCCAAACGGCTTTTGTCAGAGGCAGACGCATTACTGACAACATTCTCTTGGCTCAAGAGCTGTTTAGTGGCTTCCACTCAGACAAATACTCCTCAAAGTGTGCCATAAAAGTTGATTTCAGGAAAGCGTACGATACTCTAGATTGGGATTTCTTGGGAATGACCCTTACAGCATTCGGGTTTCCTGATCATTTTATCTGATTAATCATGGTATGTGTTCGCACTCCAAAATTCTCCATTTCTATTAATGGTAACCTTCATGGATTTTTCAATAGCGGCCACAGTCTTAGGCAAGGCGACCTAGTCTTCCCTTACATTTTTACCCTGGCTATGGAAGTGCTCACGGGTATCCTAGAAAAGCAAGCATCTAGGCTTGATTTTCGCCTCTACTGGCGGTGCAAGAGCCCTCGCCTATCGCACCTATTTTTCGCGGACGATATCCTTATTTTTAGCGAAGGTAAGACATCATCAGTCTCATGTATGAAAGAGGGTCTCAACCTATTTTCCCAGTGGAGTGGACTCATCCCTAACAATAGCAAAAGTGAAGTTTTTATGTCAGGTGGCTCAGAGACAACTAGAAATCAGCTTCTGCAAATTCTAGAGTTTAGGATGGGGACTCTCCCGGTCCGGTACCTAGGCGTCCCTATTATCACATCACGACTGAGCAAAGCGGATTGCAATACCCTGGTATGTCTTCTGACGAATAGAGTCTATTCCTGGACCCATCGATTTCTATCATTTGCGGGTAGATTACAACTGATTAGATCAGTCCTACATGCTATACAAGTGTATTGGGCCTTCCTTTTTTGGCTCCCCTCTTCTGTAGTCGACAAGATAGAACGGATTAGTCGGCAATTCCTTTGGAAAGGACCAGGGCTTGGAGCAGGTGGAGCAAAAGTCTCTTGGGATGACGTCTGTCTTTCTAAACAAGAGGGAGGTCTAGGGATTCGAAGAATCAGAGATAGCAACAAAGCTGCAATGATCAAGCATATATGGATCCTTTTCACCGATAAGGAATCCCTTTGGTGTAAATGGATACATGCAAACCACCTTAAAAGTAAGCACTTCTGGACTGCTCCCACCCCAACTCTCTGCTCCTAGGCTTGGAGGAAGATATTAGCGTTAAGGGAAGAAATCCGAGGATATTTCCAATGGAAAATAGGGAATGGACTATCTACATCGCTTTGGTTTGAACCGTGGCTTGAGATGGGTCCACTCAGTTTGATTTACACGGATGCTCAAATCTATCAATCGCCTCTTCCAAGGCATGCAAAGGTGGTGGATCTATCTCCCCTGATGGTCAAGAAATACTTCACGAGTTGCACTCATGGTAGTTCTTGATTCCCTCCTTAAATCAATTGCCGGATTCTTTTTCTTGGACCAAACATCCTTCTGGCAGATTCTCCATAGTGTCTGCATGGTCGACCATCAGGAGGAAGGTATCACCGGTCCTGTGGGCTTCTTTTGTGTGGCACAAATCTATTATCCCCCGGTACCAATTCCTCCTTTGCCTCATTTCACGCAATCGACTCCCAACCCAGGTATCCCTAATGGCACATGGTAGACTGACTTTGGCCCACTGTGCTTTATGCAACTTCAGGCCAGACTCTATTGACCACTTATTTTTTGATTGTCATATATCCAACTCCCTCGCTAAATTTTGGGCTGGGAAGTGTAATCTTCCGTAGACTAATCGACCCTGGCTAGAACTAATTCAGTGGGCTCATAACTCTCTCTCGGGTAGTGGATTTTATGAGGACATTGCCAGATTCTCCTTTGGTGCACTATGTTATATAATTTGGAAAACTAGGAATGACATCACATTCCGGTCTTCCAACCTCTTCTTGCCCTCGATGAAGCAATATATTATCAAGGCAGTAAAGGACAAAGCATTGGCCTTCAATGGGGGTAACTGATTCTCCAAGGAATAGGCGATTACAACGTAGTTGGGGCATTGATCCCTCCATTTTTGGATAGTTAGAGGGAGGTCAGGTGTGATTGCTCCTCTGTTTCTTCTCTAGTATTCTCTAGCATGTTTTGTGAACTTGGCCCCTACACACTCCAGTGACATGTTGTCTAGTTGAGTGCGTTGGTGCCGAGTCTCACCCCCTTATATAGTGCATGGTTGGATTCATATATACTACTTACCTTTACCAAAAAAAAAAAAAAAAAAAAAAAAAACAGTGTTTGCTAATGAAAATTTGACTGTAGGGCAAGCTTGAAAAAACAAAAATTTGATTAAGCTTCATGGTTATTGCTTGGAAGAAGGGGAAATACTTCTTATACTTGAGTTCGCAGCCAATGCAAGCCTTGAAGGATTCATTTCCGGTACGAACTTGGACGTTGAAATTTGTCGCTTCCATCCAATGGTGGCTACTGCATCGATTGGAGAGATTTGTGCATCAACAATTAGGCAGTACTTTCTATTATATGTAAAACTATATAGAACCTGTATGATCTCTACTTTGCAGATTCAATCAAAAGTACATTGTTAAGTTGGGAGAGGCGTTTCAATATAATTAGAGGAATCGCTAGAGGACTTCTTTATCTACACAAGGACTCGCGCCTTAGCATCATTCATCGTGATCTGAAGCCTGGCAATGTTTTGCTGGATAAGAACATGAATCCTAAGATAACTGATTTTGGCATGGCAAGGCTATTCAATTTGGACCGAAGTAGGAAAAAAACTGCCCATATCGCAGGAACTTTGTAAGTTGTGAATTAATTTTTCCAATTATCCGTGGTCTGTCAACCTTTCTAAGGAAGTACACAATGGAAACATACACAAATTTTGATTTCCTGATTGATGATTCTTGGATCCATTTGTTTTATGTGTTGGAGTGGCTATATGGCTCCTGAATATATAAGGCATGGAGAGATCTCTGTGAAGACTGATGCATATAGCTTCAGTGCAATGGAAGCTAGAGATCATCTGTGGCAAGAAGAATTCATACTTCGAGAAATTCAGAGCACCTACTAGGCTACACGATTATAAAATAGTGGAGATTTGCCCAACAATTTAGTTAGTGAAAATCTATAATACTTCTCCGTGCACTTGTGAAATTACGAAACCCATTTACTTGCTTTTGTGACTTGTGAAATTACGAAACCCATTTACTTGCTTTTGTGACTGTGCACTGCAGGCATGGAAAAATTGGAGAAAGGGAACACCTTTTCACCTTATAGATCCCATGTTAAATAGCAGTCCGAGAAGCGGAATTTTCAGATGCATTCACATTGCATTGTTATGCATTCAAGAGAACATACGGAGACGGCCTACGATAGCTTCGGTGGTTTTAATGCTCGGGAGCCAGAGCACAATCCTCCCAAAGCCGACACAGCCTGCATATTTGACAGATGCCAATGGTAGAGAAATGTTGACTTCATCTATTCATCACTCATCACCGACATCAATAAACAAAGCTTCCATGACGGATCCACACCCCAGATGATATTGTTATCGAAGGATCGAAGCTGAAGTTGGAAGTAACACTGATGTGAGCTGCTCTTTAGATAAGTTTATGCTTTTGAAAGGTCTAAACTCTAGATAAGTTCATTAGAATCTAACCGGAGAATATGCAGTGGAAAGGTGAAAAATAGAAAGAAAAGTCTTTGTTTATTTTTATAATTTGAGGAAATAGACAAATGGATCCGTTATCTAAAAAACTCAGGAAACATCTTGTGAGGCACACGAACCAATTAATACTTAAATTCAAGTTTTTGATATATGCAGTTTGTTATGAAGAGTCGAGTTTTTTGAAGAAAATATATGCTGATTGAAAATATTTCTTCATCATCTGACTTGACGTATGAATCACACTATTTGAGTAATTTATTATCTTTTCTATCCTCCATAACTTGTATTCACGATGTAATGTGATCTGCAAAAGACATTGTTACATTGCACCACGCTACATAACAATTTGATGTGTTGATATCTTCTCCCAACGGAGTGCAGGGAAATACCAAAATTTGAAAAAAAGAAAGAAAAAAGCTTGATTTTCTTCTATGAGAGGGGTGGCATCTGCCACGCACCTTTGCTGGACGGCGTCTGTGTTTTGGACTATTCCATTAAGGTTAACGCTGCTGCCCGACAACATTCAATCATTCATGAAACTTTAATTAACAATGTGTCAATCTGACATGAACAGGGAAACTGGAACGAGGAAAACGAAATACGCCGTGACACTTATTTCTAGCCAAAACTAGAAAAAACCACAAAACACCCCTTTGATCTTCCTCACTCTCTCCTCCTCTCGCAGCTCTGCCGTCCCCCCTCTACCACCCAGGTGATTTGCATCTCGTGGCTTTCGCCATCGACGTCGTGGTAGCTGCCATGCAGCCATCGCCATGTGGAAGGAAATCTCTCTCTCTCCTTGTTGCATAGATTTGAGGTGGACCAGCACCATCGACCTTGGATGCAAAGTAAACGGTGGAGGTCCGACCTCGGATCGGCTCAACGAGCCTCAAAGGGAGAGGCTAGCATAACCGTCCTTTGCAGAGTGACGGTCAGACGGTCAAAGGAACCGGGAGACTTCCTCAACCGGTTTCAATTTTTGACTGCATGTTTCCTTTTTCTTTTCCTTTTCCTTCTTCTTTTTTTATGTTTCCTTATTGAAGCTCAAATTGAGAGACAAAATCACAAGAGGGCCCACGGAATCCATTTTCTTGAATATGAAAAAATAAAAAAATAAATTAGCTACCAAAATATGAATAATTACAAATAAAAAATATTATCACTTATTGAAGAGAAATCATCAATGTCTTTATATAGATCTATTAAATTTATATAAAAAAAAAAATTCATGTTCTATGGTGTCGTGATACTCTCATCACCATCATTTTCGGTTGCATTGCTCATCTCGTCTTCATTGCCATAATTACTTTCATTAGTGAAGTTGCTTTCAATACGGACCTCATCCATATAAACAAGATTAGAAGAAAAACTTAAGCATCATAGGTCTATAATATATAGGTACAAACTAAAATTCAACAACAATGAATACCTCTTACTTTCTTTCAATCAAGAAACAGAGATTAAAGAACTTCTATCCATAGTTATGACTTATTCGATTACAAAATCCTACAATAGTTGATTTGGGAGCCACATTCACTAAAAAAAGTTCAAACCCATCAACATATTTAATTTGATCATCTTTCACTTTAAAGCTTAAACCAATGTATCAACTATTCCACACCACATAAATTCTACGATTTTGGACTTTTTAGTGGGTGCTCCAAGTTTTTTTGTCTCTTGAAGTCAAAGAAAATAATAGGAACTTGAGGGCACCTCATAATGATGGCAAGAGCCTAAATAACTGGATCTAGGGGGAAACAGAAAACTGAAGATATAAAAATACCTAAACGGTCCGATAAACATCTCGTACAAGCGAAGAGAATCCGCACCATACTTGGAAACAACATAATCAGGATCAACGAACATTTCCCCCGCTCTTAATTCATTTTGTAGGCACGTGCTATTATACGTGTAAGAATAAGAATTGGGCTTATAGAAGAAAAGTAAGAAAACCATAAGCCCATGTCCAAGTCACTTCCGCCCGAAGCTCAAGCCCGTGTAACCCACTTTCTTTTCCTCCGACAACAGCTCGTGCATTTGAAGGCAAAAAGAAGAAAAACGGCAGTGACAAAACCAAAAGACAAAAAAAAGAAAAAAAGGTGAGAGAAAGCTTGAGCGTACATGTTGCAGGGACCTCGCCAAGTCGAATTAGCTTCATTTTGCAATAACCGATAAGTAATCGAACTCATTATTCATTTAATCGGGAGTAATTTCAGAAGTAGGCCATAAGTTAATGGTTATGTGAATTTTGAATTGCAATAGTTGATTTAGGATTTAATAAGCTTTGTGAATTATTTGAGATGATAGGTTAGGGCGTTGCAAAGCCATGCAATTTGAAGAAAATTGATTCTGAATTATGGTTTGATCAAAATAGATTTTCAAAGTTTCATGGACGAGTTATGTGCAATGAACGATATATGTAGAGGATAAAGATGAATGTTGCTATGAATGAGTTTCCTCGTTAGCATGTGTAGCAACTTGCTCCAAGTGAGATTCAGGGATTGGGCATTTGTTAGAGTGATGGCTTGCCCAGTGAGAGTAGGCAGAGCCTCTTACGAGGTTGTGCAAATGCTTGGTGTGGATTTTCCCAAACTCTATCAATCTACAACGTTTGGTTGAGTCGGTTCATTATAGTTAATTGTGTTCTTTCATTTTGGTGGCATCACTAACCTGTTCTAGGCTGGCTTGGGGCTACGTGAAGTGTAGGAGAACATTTCACTTTCCACAAACTAGAGATTTTAGGAACGTGGCCTTGGTTACACTAATCGTGTAATTAGCTGCCTTTCGGCACCTAAACTTTCTTTGTTTATTGAAAACATGTTCTCAAGCGGCCCTGTCAAATTTTAAACTCTTAGGTACATTCTACTAACTGATCATACATGGTTGCTAGCAAAAATGAGTATCCATCAAGCAAATAGATAACATACTAAAATGAGATAAACATGCAAAATAAGGAAAACGGAAAACTGCGAGAGAAGTAAAACCCGATGTAGTGTTGGGCAAAAAATATACATGGCCTTGATGGGACCTCGTGAGTGGTACCCTAAACTAATCATGCTTATATATCAAACTAAATAACACGAAACGACCATTAACTGGACAAAATGAAGTGACTAGCTAAGTAATAGCAACTAAACATTGATCAAAGGTTTAAGCCCATCCTAAAATATGATTCCAAACTGAGCGCCATGCTTACTATCCTTTTTATCTTTTCCTAGATCTTTTTATCCTAACATCTACTTTACACCAAACCATACATTAGATTAGAATAATACGGGATTGAACGTAGACTCAAAACATTACTTAAAGTTGCAACTCGACACTAAACTAGCACAACATTTCCTAAAAAGCTATTTTTGTAAAATTTTTCATTTACACACCCTTTGTGCCACTTTTTCACATGCACTAACGGTAACATGAAAAATCACTAAAGATCATAGTAAAAGGAACAATTAACCCTAAATAGACCAAGATCACACTAATCAAAGCATAATAACACCTAAACATATGATTCCAACACCGACACTTATACTAAGTTGAAAGAGGCGCCCCGGGACCATCAGGGACCACTAGTGAGCCAAATGTGAGCCCAAGCGCTCGGGCTGCGGTACAGCAGGCTTCAAATGCTCATTTGGGCCCTAAATCAATCGGAATGAGCCCGGAATGGGTGACCTATACAAGCAAAAGGGATGTGCCGCGACCGCTCGGGATCCTTAAATGGGCCGTAATGGGACCCGAAGTCCACTGTGCAGCGCAATTAGAGGGGCTGGACAGCGGGCTCTTGGTGCTCTATTTCGGCTCAAACGAACCCGAATGGCCACAAAAATATCCCGTACGGCTCCTAAAGTTTAATATGGTGCAAGATCACCCTAGCGAAGACATGGGCAACTAACATACACCGATACATTCAAAAGTGAATAGCCATGATAGGTCACAGATAAGACGAGATAGGGTGAGTTTTGGAATGCCATAACCAGCTTCGCGAACTAGAGATCGAGGCATCGAGCTCATGGCGCCCGCTAGGGCAAGGCAACCCATCGTGCGTTGACTTTGAACTCTGGTTTAAGTAGTACGGCGTCCTTGGCAATTCGAAGATAAAAGAAAAGTGGTTCCTACCTCGAGGTGGGTCATAATGAGACGGCAAAGGAACCAAGATGGGCTATTGGTCCTGGAGAAAGAGATGAGAAAAATAGAGCGGCGTGAACGGGAGAGTGCATCCCTCAAAGGTCTCTCACTTTCGCTATCTAACTTGGCCATGGTTTGCTCTCACCTTGCTCTGTGACTTTTACCTTCAAGCTCCAGAATTTTTTAAGAAGAGAAAACACCCAAGAACTGTCAAACTCGCACCCCAAAATCTTTTGCTCTCTCCTCTCTACCTTGGAGCTCTAGAGAAATTTGTAAAGGAGAGAATGGCCAAGAGGACCACCAAGACTCAAAAGCCCAAGCTCCCTCTTTGCTCTGCTTAGCTGCTGCAGTTTTTGTGTCCATTTTTCAGCTATCATTGTCCCTCTTTTCTCTCATCTTTCTGCCATTCAACCACCTCACCTGTGTCAACTTTTCCAACGCTCTTCCTCACCAAAAAATCAGTTGCCACCAGCGGCAAAATGGCCAGAGAAAGGGCTGGGGCAGCAGCTTCTGCAGTCCACATGTTCCCACTTACTCTTCACGTTTTGGCTCCAATTGCTAGTTAAAGTTTTGTTGATTACTTGTCCAATTTGGAATAGATGTTGATTAATCTTAAGGATGTAATGATGTGAAGAAAATGAAAGGATAAGTGGTGATGAGGGGTGCAAATGGTAAAATTTATAGCAAGAAATTGATTTCTGGAATATATAGATTTTATTTATTTATTATTGGATGAGTTTTTGAGCAAAAATACGTGTTTGATAATGATACAAAATTTCTATTTCTAAAATAGAAATTCGTTTAACAATGACACAAAATTTCTCCCTCTCAAATGGTAGCGATGTAGAGAGGAGGTGACAGTAGCCAACAATTGGTAGCGGTGACTGGCCAATGATCAGTGGTGGCAGCCAGCGATCAGTGGAGGGGAGGGGGCAATAGTAGTCAACGACCAACGACTGATGACCGGCAACTAGCACCAGTTGCGGCAACAATTGGAGGGTGGCAGATGGCTAGGGGTCAGAGAGAATCTTTAGGGTGAGAAGTAGAAAAAGACAAATAGTTTCTGATTTCTATTCCAAAAATAGAAAAGTAGAATTTTTTTATTTGTGATTTCTATTCAAAACCTATTTCTAGATTGAAATCTATTTCAGAAATTAAAAAATGAAATTATTTTTCCAAACGGATTTCTACTCCAAAAACATGTCTGGAATATAAAAATAGTTCTAGAACAAAAATAAAATAGTTATCATGTGCGCCCTAGAGAGCTGAAAGTGACGCGTATCTTGGGTCTATAGACCCGGTCTAGTAGGGGCAAACTGCGTAGTCAGGTGGAAATGGCAAGTATGAGCTCATTGTTCATCTGATTGGGCTCAAATTTTGAGGGGAGTTAGTTGACATGCCAACGTAGGTTGTATTAAAATTTTGAACCCAATGGACATTAGGAAATCTACTTTTGGGAAACGTGTGATAACCATTCTATTTCTGTTACAGAATTATTTTTCTATTCTAGACTTTTTTCTAGACAGAAATCCATTGAGTAAAATGATTTCATTTTTTTATCTTTAGAACAGATTTTTATTCCAAAAATATGTTTGAAATATAAATCAGAAATTATTTTTTTATTTTTTTATTTCTAGAATAGAAATTGAAAATTATTTCTCTTTTTTCTAATTCTCACAAGAAGGAATTTTTCCCTAACCCCTTGTCATGAGCCCCTCTAGTCACTATCGCTAGTCATTGGCCACCGGTGGTGGTGGCCATTGGTTGCTGATTGTTAGCCGCCGGTCGTCACCATTGGCCCCACCTGCCGCCAATATCGCTACTTGGTGTCTCAAATGAATTTCTATTCCAATAACGTATTTTTGTTCCGAGAATACAAATTCTATGTCGTTTTCAAACGAATTTTTATTCCAAAAATAGAAATTATGTGTCGTTATTAAATACATATTTTACTCAAAAAATTATTCAAGAATAGAAATGAAAAAATCTATTTTTATTTCAAAAATCATTTTTTAACCAGAAATTTAATCATTTGCACCTTTAGAGGTCATAAATTACCGGTTTTTGTCTGGGCCTAGTGCAGGATCAGCTGACACCAGCTCGAGAAAAGGCAAACCTGGAAATCTAGGCTTGGAACTAGAACACTGGCGATATATCAGTAGAAAATACACTTGAAGACATTCGAAGAAACACAGTGAAAAAAATGGACTCAAGATATGTGACGTAGACATTTTTTTTATTAGCGGTCGAATTACGCCAATCACTAATCTTCATGAGATGTGTGGATGGCCTACACAGATTGAGACCTAGTTATTAATGAAATACCATGCTTATGATATATACGTGAAGAAGGAATGTGAGGAGAACAAGGAATGCAAGGTCATATAAACTTACTACTTTTGACAGTGGTCAATTACTGCTGTTATCGACCTAATTCTTGGAATGATATTCTTTAGATGATGCATGAGTTCAGTGTAAGGTCAACTCTCCTTAAGTTTACGTACCTCTGAACAATCACCACCATTTGAAAACTGGAGTAAAAAGGTACACTCTTCCTTGAGTTTGTGTGCCAGGCTGAAGATGATGTTGATGAAATCATCTTTGGTCCCTGTTTTAAGTCAGTTTCCAGTTCCATCAGTGGCCTCACTGATGGCTGGTGATAGCAGCCCTTGCTATCACCAGCCCTTGCTAGATCGAGCAAGGACAACCCTTGTCCAAGCAAGGCTAACCCTCACCTAATTGTGCCCATCAAGGCATGGCGTCGCCTAGGTATGGCGAGGCCAACCATAGCCTAGGCAAGGTCGTCCCTCACTATATCAGGTAGGGGTGTCAAATGGGTGGGTCGGGTTGGGTTTGGGTCGGGTCGAAAATAGTCCAACTCACATCGACCCATTTAACCCGTTTTGACCCATTTTCATACAATGTAAATTTGATGACCCATACCCAACCCATATTACCAATACATATTAATATTTAATTTAATTTAAGAAAATCTACTCCCACTTATTTAATTCACTTTAAACTTTTTACATATAAATTATTTGAATAAAAATTTCACATCAAATTTATAAAGTAAATTAAATAATAAAAAATTAGTAAATAAAAAAAATGTGGATACCTCTAAATTGAAATAGTTTGAGGAAAATAATTTTAAAAAAAATCGATTTTTTAATTATTGTTGAGTGAACCACATCGGATTGGCAACGGAGGTCGAGAACGCATAGAGGAGGGGGATGGAAGGAGAGAGATTATGGGTTTACCTAATAACTCACTCGACCCATATTTGACCCATATTTAACTTTTACTTGACTCATATTTAACCCATATTTAACTTTCACTTAACCCATATTTGACCCATATTTAACTTTCACTTGACCATATTTGACCCATTTAACTAAAAGTGGGTCATAATATAGGTTTATAACCCATATTGACACCTCTAATATCAGGCAAGGGTGACCTCGCCTACCCTTTTCAACCATTGCCAATGGTCAGCCACTAGCAAAAAGTAAAGGAAAAATTGGAAAAAGAAAAGAACAAAAGAAACTTAGAAAATTTTAAGAAACTATCCACATTAGTGCCGATATGCCACAATGGACAATCGACATTGATTGAACCGCAACATTAGTATTTTCTATTCAAAATTGATCGAATAAACTCAGATAGCACAATAAAAAGGTTTATGACTGAAGTTATCAAAGTGTAATAGATTTAAGATTTCTTAGACAGTTTCTCTTGTAAGAAAAAAAGTAACTTTTTGGTCGCCTTATGTAAATGATAATTGATAAGGCAAAAAAGTTATTTTTTTATCGACTTGGGTGTAATCCACGGTGCCCCACCAACCATAGCACAAGCAACGGTTGGGATGCTGCCACGACACTCTCTCTTTCCTTAACTAGCAACCCAGGACCTTTAAATTTTTTCCTTTTCCACAAAACAAAATCATTCTTCATCCATCACTACCCCTGGCCCAACGTCATCACCGCGGCGTCGGTGCACCATCATCGTGCCTTACCCCGATACCCTTTTAACACCATCCACCAGCATTATCACCTCCCACGCGGCTGCCTATCCAACCACCATTGGCAACAGCCGGTGCCATTTGCAGAATAGCAGCCCGTGCCATTTACGCCACCAGCATGGTTTGTCAGGGGTTGACATGAACCATGCCCGACCCTTGTTGGAAAAATATACCGATTGCATTGAAAGATCTTGTAATGGTCTTCCTCCTTTATTGTCCTTATCTACTTCAATCTTTATCAACCAATTTTGATGGAGCTGATTAGGCTCACTCATGCCACGTGGGTTAGTGATGTGGTAATTGCAAACCACCGAATATTTTCTCAATAGGTATAAGAACAATGCCCCTGTTTGTTTGTTTTTTTTTTCACGATCTAGGATTTGAGGTTCATGTTAAAAGGACTTGAAACTCCGCTTGTTCCGTATTAGGAGAAGTTGGGACTATGTGAAGAGGTCAATTTGGAGGTAGATATCGATGATGGTGAGGTGCATACGTGGCACGCCAACCCCCTGTATGAGTCGAATGTTATGTTCTAGTTTTCTGTGACACCTATTTGTGGGAGAATCATAAAAAAATTCTAAATATATTTTAAGTGTGCCAATTCAATTGTAAAATTTTTTAGCAATTAAGTTTTAAAGCTTTAACATTTGTGCCAATATTGTCCATTCGATTAATTTTAACTGAAAATTGCTAATACGGATGTTGATTATTTTACATGACGGGCCAATGCTAACATGAATATTTTTATAATATTTTAATATTTTAAAAATTATTTATTATTTATTATTTGTTTTTTTTTCCTTCCCTTCATTCTTCCTCGAGGCAGCCACCAGACCTTAGCGTCTTTGCTAGACTCTGGCAAAGCTCACCCCTTGACCCTAGCCAATCATTGAGGTCTGGCAACTTATTGAAGGAAGAAGGAAGGGAAGGAAAAAGAAAGAAAGAAAAAGAAAAGAAAAGAAATAAATAATTAAAAATATTATTAAAAATTATTCACGTCATTATGAATCATGCTATGTAGGATAACTAGCGTTCATATTAACGATTTATGACCAAAATCATTTGATGTACTAAATTAACACAAATGTAAAAGGCCTAAACCCAATTGATAAAGATTAAATGACATAATTGTAATAAATTTATAATTTTTTTTTGATAATTTATGCGATTAACTGTGGGTTTTCGGCTGACTAATAAAATAATTGTGGGTAGAAAACACGCCGCGCAATACTCTTTGACCAGGCCATAAGAATCCGTGTTAGAATGAGTCAACTTCGAAGGTTCCATCGTTTCCTGTAGCTATTGTCCTTTTGTACTCCAATCTCTATCATCGTTCAAAGTATACGCTAGACCTTCGCGCCACTTGTTTAAAGTATATACGGAGTCACAGTGGACAGGAAGTGGATAAAACAAAACGTGTTGTCACATAAGTCAAGATCTACTATGACAAACTTACGTGGGCATGATAATTCTCGTAAAAAGATATTATTAACAATTCCGAAGAAGAAAAAGATATTGGTATTCGAGGGAACATATGTATAGTTTATTATTAATTGCGCATAATTGAATATTTCATGTAATTATAAGGGCCAGTGTTCAAAATCTAGTAAGTGCGAGTTCGAGCATACATTATTTTTGAAATAGATTTATACTTTGGTATTAGAACTAGGCAAATACTTTGCCTCTGGAACCCCGCTTTGAAATGGGTTCAAATATAAATTGTCCAACCTAATAATGACAATCCGACTAGTATAAAATGGCTAATGATATCATCTTTCAAAATGTTTTTCAATTATCGTCAGTTGATAACATCTTTAAAAATGTTTCACCTTAGTCACCGAGAAAGAATAATATAGACATTCTATTCCATCCCTCGTAGTAGAATTGTTGGTCTCTCATCGATGAAACAACAAGATTAGAGGGTTGTTGAATGTTGCGACGGGATGCTTGGTTCTGCGATTATCAATCAAGCTACACATTTTATTTATAAATATGATGTCAGTTAAATTAGCAAACAGCGAGGATGGTTCGTCCTTCGATAAATCGGAACTGAAGGCAAAATCCTTCAAAATGTATAAGAACATTGCACCTATTTGTTTTGTGTCTATTATCTTGTGTTCAAGTTTCGAGTTCGAAGGAACTCGAAACTCTTGCTTGTTCACCATTACATGAAGTTGGGGTTTTGTTCACTATTACTCGAAACTCTTTCTTGAAGACGAACTACTCCAAACACATTCAAAAAGTTAGTGAACACAATGTCGACATTCCGAAGTCGGTCATGGAGCAAAGTTTAGTGTTTCCCATTCTTTCTACCATGGCTCATGACTTGCTCCCCCACGGTGTCTATGGTACATTCGAGTCTACATTCGGTGCTAGCCGATAGTTATGGAAGACGATAAGAGCAGCTTGAGTACGAAAATTGTGAAAATTGATGGCAAAGAAAAAAGATCCATCCGGCCTCCATTCGGTTAAGACTTTTCTCAAAAAGTAGAAATGTACGAATGTTGAATAATACTTTCATGAAAAGTCATTCATCTGACCACCATAAGGTCGGTTTTCTGGCGAAGAACAAGAAAGATTCAATGATTTCATTTGTGTCAAAAATCAACCCGCCTGGACCACCACCCCAAAAGAAAAGTCGTAGACGAAATAGTGATTTCGACGAAGCAACTTGGATAGATCAAAGAAAGACCCATGTTCACAAATTATTAGCCTATCGACATTAATATAAGAAAGACCCGAAACACCAAAGAGAAGGGAAAGAGATGGATCCTCGAAATCTCCGTCTCTTGCTTCTTCTCACCTTTGCTTCCGCCATTAACGCCCAATATTTCCCAGCGCCCTACTGCGGTTCGACCGGCAACTTCACCGCCGACAGCCCCTACCAAACCACCCTCACCACCCTCCTCTCCTCCATCTCCACCACCACCTCCCAGTCCCTCACCTACGGTTTCTTCAATGCCTCCGCCGCCGTCTCTGGCGCCTCCCAAACCCTCTATGTCATCGGTTCCTGCCGCGGTGACCTCACTGCAGAGAGCTGTCGTGCCTGCCTCAACGCCTCGGCCTCTGACATCCGCCGCCTCTGCCCCCTCCAGAAGGAGGCGGTCCTCTACAGCGAGAACTGCACTGTCCGGTACTCTAACGCCTCGATCTTTGGCACAGTCACGACCGACCCTGACTACAAGCTGTTCAACGTGAACAACGTCACGAACCCGGACACGTACAACGCGGCGCTGCGGCTGCTGCTAGACGATCTGCGAGGCAAAGCAGCTGCTGGTGGCTCACTGAGGAAGTACGCGACAGGGAACACGTCAGCGGATTTCAACAAGATCTACGCGATGGTGCAGTGCACGCCGGACTTGACGGCGCAGCAATGCAGCGACTGCCTGTTGACAGTCGTTCCGAGGCTCGGGCAGTGCTGTGCCGGGAAGTTGGGAGTGAGGATCATGGCACCGAGTTGCCAATTTCGGTACGAGACCAACAGTCAGTTCTTCGACCTGGTTGGCGAGCCACTTCCGCCTCCGCTTGCACCACCACCACAGGCGGCAGATGTGCCACCTCCTCCACCACCAGGTATGTTGGGTCTTGTTTATGAGTAAGATACCAGGCGACTTTGCCTCTTTATTTTATAATTATTATGCAGTTTCCACACGAGATTTACATGATCAATTGTTCTTTTTTTGATCTGTCAAATGAGTTTAATCTTAAATGATCATGCAATTTTCTTTTTCCGTTTGGATCGGTACGTTGGATAAATACTTTGTTGCCATAAAGAAGATGTGCATTGGTCCATACTTTCGGCCAAAGAAGATAAGGGTTCACATCTCTAAACTTTGATGTATCCGCATAGCTACTAGGCAACTACCACAGTCGGTCCATTGAATTGCAATTCATGCCATCGATAGCTCGCAAGCTGTCTTATTAGATTTTTAAATGGAATGATAAAGTGGTTAACAATGCTCTAGACAAAATCGAGAAATGCTCGCATGATCATGTGACAGTGTAACGGACATACCTCAGCCACAAAGATTATGGATAGAAAAGGAAAGATGCAAGTCAAAGGTGGGCACTCCTTTGATTTGTAGCTGGCATTTCACCGTTGGACTGTTACGTGATCATGATAGCAGTGCTTCTAAGAGTTTTTGCCCAAATCATCTTACTAAATGACGGGGCAAAATTTTAATGGGGATTGAAATAAGTGCAGTCTGTTTATTTAATAATCGATAATCTAAAAAAAATAAAAAAATACCGGCAAATCACTTAAAAAGAAGGTTCCGATAAGGTCTTTTATTCGGTATAGCATTACTCGTGATTGAGTTGGATAAGAAATTCCACTGTATTTGCCAATATATATTTTTTGATTTGGAAAATATAGAAAACAGACATATATAGTCCTCTATCACGGTTCTTTTAACCCTAATTAACAAAAAAGTGTAATTAATTTTGTCCAGAGCACATGGGAGCATCTTATAACTCAGCAGAAATCTTTGACAGAGAGCATTTGCAAACTAGCATTGGTTGTTCCTTGCTCCACTCTGTTTCTATAAACCATTGTACTGTCATTACCCTAATTTTTGTAAGAAATCCAGAAATTCTATTTTCACTCCCACACCCTGCAAAAAAGTAAGATAAAAGTCCGAGAGTAAGAGTTAGAATAAGAGGAGAGTATGACAAAAAAAAGTTGGAAAGGTAACCGATTAAGCTCGAAAACTTTAAATTCTGGAGAATAATGTGATATTTTTCTAATGTTAACACTCCATTAGACGAGACCTGGCAAGATGACAACATCCAGAAATTTGTGTAACTTCCACTCAAATTATCAGAGAATGGGGTGACGTATGTTTAACATGTCTTTTGCTTCCACATTCGAAATGGCACTTTAGTGATTTCTCTTGCGTATCACTTTTTAATTTGTAAGCAATGATCATAAACATTAGGTGCCTTTGCTCTTGCAGGTAAAAAGAGCAATTCAACGAAGACTGTGATCATTGCAGTTGCCACAAGTGCTTCTGCGATACTTGTTATTGGCATTGTCATATTACTGATAGTGAAAAGGAAGAAGAAGCAGCCCAGACAAAGGGTTGAAGGTGAGTCTTTATCTTTTTTCTTTGGAACAACAACTGTTCATGAGTCTAAAACGACTGTGAAAATAATGAAGATTAATTATTATGCTTTTGCACTAGCATAATAGTGACAATTAGGCTAAATTTTCTTTTAATAAATTGGGTTGAGTATTCCATAACATGGAATTGATATTTTGACCTTTACATTCATGTGCACCTCTCGTACATGTCCGATTCTACATTTCTCATTGTCTTTAGTTAGCATAAACCATTGAGCAGGCCAAAATAGCAAGTTGATTAGTAATGCATGCATGTGCAACTCCATATACTAAAAGTTTTGGGAAACTTTCACTATAAAAACTATGATAAAGACAATCATGCTCTGAATGATCGTGTATTTCTTTTTCTAGGAGAAGTGGATGAAATTAGCACGGCGAAGTCACTGCAATTTGATCTTGAGACTATCAGAGCTGCAACTGATAACTTCTCTGATTCCAAGAAGCTTGGACAAGGCGGTTTTGGTGCTGTGTACATGGTACTAATTAACAAAGCACCCTCTGGTCTCTTGTGTGCAAAATTTAAACAACAAAATAATCATGGATCACATCAATCCGATACTCTTTGAAATGCTTTAATTACATATCGGTACTCACAAGGACCTACTTTGATGAAATTTCAGGGTCAGCTTTTCAATCGACAAGAAATCGCGGTGAAACGGTTGTCGCAAAATTCTGGCCAAGGAGAAGTAGAATTCAAGAATGAGGTCATGTTACTAGCTAGGCTACAACATAGGAACTTGGTCAGGCTTTTAGGTTTTTGTTTGGAAGGAGTTGAGCGGCTTCTCATTTACGAGTTTGTGCCCAATTCAAGTCTTGATCACTTCATTTTCGGTATGTTTCTCAGGTTGTCATTCCTAAAATCATATACTCATGAAATGATTAAGGGATGTCTAATAGAATGTGATTTTCAACAAAATGTGTAGATCCCCTGAAGTGTGCGAATCTTGATTGGGATAGGCGTCACAAGATAATAATGGGTATTGCTCGAGGGCTACTTTACCTACATGAAGACTCTCGACTTCGTATCATCCATCGGGATCTCAAAGCCAGCAACATTTTGTTGGACTTGGACATGAATCCTAAGATAGCAGATTTCGGTATAGCAAGGTTGTTTGAGTTGGACCAAACTCAGGCAGAGACAAACCGGATTGTGGGGACCTAGTAAGTGCTTTAACCTCCTATAGCTAATGCTTACCAAAACAACAAAGGTAAACTATAGAGCTAATAAGATGGACTTATTGTGTACACAGCGGATATATGGCGCCGGAGTATGCAATGCATGGAAACTTCTCCATCAAGTCTGATGTCTTTAGTTTCGGAGTACTGGTTTTGGAGATTATGAGTGGTCAAAAGAACAATCTTTTCCATGTGGGTGATAACACAGAGGTCCTTACAAGCTATGTGAGTATAAATACATACCTTCTCATTTCGCGTAATGTTTTTGAGATCAATCTGCTCAATGTTTATCAACTGTTTGCAGGTTTGGAAATGTTGGAGGGAAGGAACAATATCGAACATCATCGATCCCTCCATAACTTCTGGTTCTAGTACTGAAATCATAAGGTGCATCCACATTGGTCTACTATGCGTCCAAGAAGACATGGCTAACCGGCCAACAATGGCCTCGGTCCTTTTGATGCTTAATAGCCACTCGGTCACTCTCCAAGTGCCGTCGCAACCCGTATTCTTCATACAGAGGGGCGTTGAATCAGATGTGTCATCTACGCAGGATTACAGTTCAAGGGTATTTGAGGTCAACAGATCAAGAAGTAGATCAAACGACCTCTCAAAAAATGAGGTCTCTATAAACTGAGCCATATCCACGATAACCTCAACAAACGGGAGATTAGCATGCACTGCACCCTAATTTTCATGTTTGTCATTGTTTTTAGATCATCAAAATGACATTCTCATGATTTAGTCCTTCCTCTTGATTATTGAGGAGTTATATAGCTTCATTGGCTTGGGATTGAATCCAAACTCTTAGAATGTTGGAATTGAAGGATACTCTTGAAAGATCATGCATTACCTTACTTGGTCTGATTAAGGACATGAGGATTCAAGTTACACGTCCGGGCACTACAGAAATTTTTCCGCCCCACTGCAGTTAAACCTTTATCAAATGTTGAATTGTATGCAGTTTCGTGCCAACGGTAGTCCACGAATTCATTGATTTTGTACGCAAACATTATTAACACCTAAATTTTGCCTATTTATTTAGATTTTAAATTACACAGAAAATTAGGTATTAATTTCTAACCTCTAACAAAAATAATTTTCATCAATTTGCATTGCATATACACATTAGAAACATTGGCATTACTAGTATTAATTTTTAAAATTTTCAAAAAAAAAAATTAATTAAAATAATTAAATTATTTAAAGAAATTAATATAAAAAAGAGTAAGAAAACGTGTAGTGCATGATCTTTCAAGAGTGTACATGGTCTGGCTGTTCGGCAACACCGTGCTCCCTGCTGCAAACTTGAGCTCCATTGTCCCCATCGATGGGGACAATAAAGGAAGAAGACCATTACAAGATCTTCAAATTTAGTTGTTGACTTTTCTCCCAACACAGGGCATGGTTCAAGTCAAAAGCGCGTTTCGTAATCAAGAAATTATGCCAATGCGAAAGGTGCTGCCTTGGGGCTGTGGCAACATTGGGCAAGGGTAGCTAAAAGAAATGTATGAAGCCGTGAACAAAGCTGACTTTCACGGATATAATGGTCTAGATGATATATTATCAAGTCTACGCATTATCTTTGCATTACACATGGTACTAGTATTAATTAAAAAATTAGCGTTGTTACCCAGGATTTACATGGTTTTTATCAAAGTCGATTGTATTATAGATGATATATATGACATAACATTAGATAATTTGATGAAACTTAGGCATAAACTTAGAAAATTTAATATATAGGCCAACACATAGATCTTTACAAAACCCAGCCCATTCCCTAAAGCCCAAGCCCAAGCCATCTTTTATGTTCTTCTACAGATGAAGTGATGAAGCCAGCGGAATAAAGAGAGGAAGGAGCAACCAGCTTGTTCACGAGAAGTTGGGGGGAAGTCAGAGAGAAAAATTCTTTGCACGTAGTGGACTTGGACGTCCTGACAAGTCGAATCAATACTGTTTTGTGACGCCGGATAAGTGTTTGAACCTATTATTTGTCTAATCGTAAAAATTGCCGAAGTTAGGGCACAAATTCGGATATATGTCAATTCCATGTTGTTGTATCTAATTGAGGAGTTGTCGGGCTGTGTATATATACATAAATGATATTTTAGGATGTTGTGAAGTTATAATATTTTACGGAACTCGATATGAGCATAAGGTTTGCGTGGAACAAAATTTTTAAGTTAATTGTGCATGTTGAACAATAGCCAACAATAACTTTTGGGCTGGATTTCATCTATTTTCGGCTAGCTAGGGATCTTGTAGTACATCGACCATAAGTTCACTTGAAATAGAGTTTGGTGGAAAAAGTTATAACGAGAACAAATTCAGCCCTTAAGCTATGTATAAAGGATAGTTATTGAGTATTTGCTGTAGGCGAGCTTTTCGTTGGCTCATAGCTATGTTATATTGACGAATAGGCATAGTTAAGTTGAGTTGTTCATTAGAATATTATTTTACTCAGTTTTTTATATTGCTTTTCAATTGATTGTTAGGAATTCAAGTACATTTGCTCAAGTAACCACTATAGGCTGATTTTCAGTCTTTTGATTTTATAAAACTCATATCTTAAAATGATAGAAATATATATTATGAGTTAAAGAGGCATGACATATTTTATATTTCTTTAAAGAGGAAAAATGATGTTTAGAATATTATCGTTGCATAACTTTAGATCCACATTTACTAACATATTCATTAATTGAAATGGCTTAAGAAATTTTTATGAAATAAATCTCTAAAGGTATTCTGGTAGATGAGTTGAGTGACGAAAGAGCGTATGCTTTGTCTTGTAAATTGGTTTGTGATATTGATTATGAATTTTATTTGTGGATTTCAGAGGATGATGGTTCAATATTGTTTGAATCCGATTAAGGGTTTGTGGGTACATGCTAACTAAATTATGATATCCTTATGAGCTAAGTTGCTGGCAATATAGGTGAAGAACTTAACAAGGAAGGACTCTTGATTGTCTTGTCATGGGGTATTATGCATGATCATGATTAGATATCTGAGCACGAAATTGGTCAACGGAATATACCATTGTATTGTGTTTTGATATCAATGGGTTGGACCTTTTGATTATATTAATATTTTCCTACAAATTTAATACAATTTGTAATCTCAAAGATATTCTTAACAAAAATAAGAAAATTCAATATAGTTGTATTAATATTAATGACCTTAGTATTGAAATTAATCACCAAAAATTAGAAATAAAGGCTCTCAAAGCTACCCAAGCCTAGATGCAAAAGGAAATTTTGGCAATAAAATTTAAAATTGATAAAAGAAAAGAAAAAGAAGATGAAAAATCAACAAATAATTCGGATCCTAATTTCTTAATGACTTTATCAGAAATAACATCAAGAAAATAGATAATAGATATAACAATAAAAATCAATGATGAATTCACCATCGATACTGCAACACTTTTCGGTATTGCATAACAGAAGGGCAAATACCAAGAAAATATTTTCAGAAAACTACAAAATCATTAAGGTCAACCTCGCAAGATAGACTTAGAATCAATTACAAATTACCTAAAGCTTTGGTAGTAAAAAACGTCTAATATCTTAAAAAACATCTTTCCTTTAAGTCAACGAGACAAGGTAAAATGTAATTTTACAAATGCCTTTTTATTTTCAATCCAACCCTTTACAATTATCGGTGAAGGAATTGAAACATGACATATGAACATAAAGATCACTTTCAAATTAATCACTAAACCACGGACAAGAAATCTAAATATACTACAAGACATTCAATACCAAAATTAATTGTCTTATGAAAAAACAAAGAACAACTCCAATATCTAAAGGATGATTTAGAATTTATAAGGATAGAGCAAAAATTACTTGAACCAAAAATAAAACACGAAATTGCTTCTATTCAGAATCACATTAAACAAAATATATGTTCTACCTTACCTAATGCATTTTGAGGAAGAAAGAAACATATTATCAATTTACCCAATGAACCAGATTTTTCAGAAAAAAAATAAAATTCCTGCACAATTTTGCCGAAAAGAGATTTTGCAATTTTGCCAAAAAGAAATTCAAGACTTATTAGATAAAAAACTAATTAGAAAAGCCAATCACTTTTGAGCTGTTCTACTTTTTATGTGAATGAAAATGTTGAATTAAAAAGAGGAGTACCTAGGCTATTTATCAATTACACGCCTTTCAATAAAGCATTAAAATGTATTAGGTATCTAATTTCAAACAAAAAGGATAAATTAAACCAACTCCATAATTTGAGAAATTTCTTCAAAATTTGATATGAAGTTAGGATTTTGGCAAATTTAGACAAATGAGACAATCGCACCATTTGGACATATAGATTTGCTCATTTATTTTTTTAAAGTTTGGATAATATTTTAAATTACATCGAGGTAGTTTGTAAAAAAACGTACCTTTTAGCTATATTGGAGGATTATCAGCTTATAAATCTATTCTTCTAAAAAGAATATGTAGGGGCTATCACATCATTATTGATGGGAGAAAACTAAAAAAAGAAGAAGGAAAGTTTGACAGAAACTAGAGTGTTTGGAAAAATGTTTGGGACAATTGTAATCTATATATTCTGTCTCTCCATTGTACAAATACACCAATCTATATATATTACAAGAGAAAGATGAGAAAGGAAATATACACGATTATATCACGATTACATTCCCGCTTTACCAAGCTAATCACAGATTGACTGAGTCAATTAACAGAATCAATATCTCCTATTATATTTCCAACACTCCCCCTCAAGCTGGTGGCCTATATATGTCAAGGACACCTAGCTTGCTTAGAAGGTACGTATGTTGTCTTTGACATAATGGCTTGGTAAAGACGTCTGCAGGCTGCTCAACAGTTCCAATTCCCTTTGCTGTGATAATTTCTTCTCGAATCTTGTCTTGAGTAAAATGACAATCAACCTCTATATGCTTCGTTCTTTCATGAAATACTGGATTTGCCGTTAGCTTGAGTGCAGCATCATTGTCACAAAACAGTTCGGTGGGTCCATCAATTTGTACTCCAAGGTCTGAGAGCAATCCACGTATCCAGACTATTTCACAAACAATCTTTGCCATGGCCCGATATTCTGGTTCAGTTGACGATAGTGATACAATTGACTGTTTCTTTGTCTTCCATGAAATGAGTGATTTCCCTAGTTTGATACAGAAACCAGTAACCGATCTTCTTGTCACTGGACAAGTAGCATAATCTATATCACAATAGGCTATCATCTTCATATTGCAGTCACGAGATAGAAAGATGCCAAGTCCTGGACATCCTTTCAAGTATTTCACAACTTTCAGTGCTGCATTCATATGAGACTGCTTTGGCTTGTGCATGAATTGACTGAGTATTTGTACTGCATAACATATATCAGGTCTTGTCATAGTGAGATAGATTAGTTTTCCAACAAAACGTTGATATCCCGATGGATCCTTAAGCAATGGATCATCAATGGGTGAAGACAAACCCATATCATATTCATGCGTTGTTAATTTCGCATTCTGTTCAATTGGTATAGCAGCCAGTTTACATCCTGATAGTCTTGCTTCTGAAACTATCTCCAAAATAAACTTTCGTTGGCTAAGGCAAATTCCTTTACCATATCGAGCTATTTCAATGCCAAGAAAATATTTGGGAGGTCCTAAATCCTTAATATGAAAAGCAGAATGCAAATATTTTTTGAATTTTGTGATAGCCAACTCACTATTTCCCATGATAAGAATGTCATCAACATATATCAACAAATAAATTGATGACGTACCCTTAATCTAGCTAAATAAAGCATAGTCATGCTTGGAGTGCTGGAATCCGGAGTTGATTAGTGTAGTAGTGAACTTTGCATACCATTGTCTGGAGGCTTGTTTAAGTCCATAAAGGGATTTACGGAGACGACACACATGAGACTCCCCCTGTTTATGTAAACCCTGTGGAAGTTCCATATAAGTTTCTTCATCCAGGTCTCCATGTAAGAATGCATTATGAACATCCATCTGATGTAATTGCCAATTGCGAAGAGCAGCAATGGATAAAAAAGAACGAACAGTAACTTCCTTAGCTATAGGAGAGAAGGTTTCATGATAATCAAAACCTTCCCGTTGTGTGAAACCCTTTGCAACTAATCGAGCCTTGTATCTTTCAATGGAACCATCCGTCTTGAATTTAATCTTGTAAACCCATTTGCAGCCAATGGCCTTTCGATGTGGAGGCAGTGGAACAATATCCCACATATGGTTTTCAGTTAGTGCCTTAAGTTCAGCCTCCATAGCGTTTTGCCATTTGGGGTCCCGTGCTGCCTCATAATAAGAAGATGGTTCATGTTCTTCAGAAATTCTACTAACACAGCACATATGTTCTGGTGATAGCTGACTAAATGAAACTTATGAAGATACAGGATATTGTGTACCTGGAGAATTTAGTGTAGGACATATGTAATCCTTTGTCCAAGTGGACGGTCGAGTATGTCTACCAGAACGTCGAGGTTGCTCAACTCTTACTTCTTCAGGAATGACAAGTGAGGGTTCATGGGAAGAAACCTGTGACTCTTGTTGTGAAGAAGTAACTGGAGATCCCAATGGGCGATTTTCTTCATCTGAAAGAATCGGTGAATCAGCATCCTGATGTGGGGAATCTGTTATAATATGTGCAGGCTGCTCTAGCGCAATAATTACATATTGAGGCTCCATAGATAGATCTTCTTCTAACAAAAATGGACGATGATTGGAAGTTGAGATAGATGATGATGAAGGGGCATTTTCCTGAAACGGAAATATGTCTTCATGAAATACCACATCTCTGCTCACGAAGAAATGCCCTGTAGAGATCTCCATGACTCTATAACCTTTCTGCAGAGGAGGATATCCCATAAAGACACGTGGAATGGCACGAGGATCCATTTTATCCCTAGAACCCACAGTCGTTGCATAACATAAGCATCCAAACACTTTGAGATGATAAATTCTCGGTTGTTTTCCATAAAGCAATTGAAAGGGGGTGCGCCCGTCGAGGATTTGAGTTGGCATGTGATTAATCAAATAAGCTGCCGTGACCACATAGTCTCCCCAAAAATTTTCTGGAATCGAGGCCTGATATTTAAGAGCTCGGGCAACCTCTAAGAGATGCCGATGTTTCCGCTCAACAATCCCATTTTGCTGGGGAGTATAGGTGCAAGAGCTTTCATGTATTATTCCCTTAGTTGATAGAAAAGACACACACTCCGTGTTGAAGAACTCACGTCCATTATCCGTACGAATTCGTTGGACAGATTTGTCGAATTGATTTTCAATGAGAGTAAGAAATCTCGACAAATTTGAAAAAGTCTAACCTTTGGATTGCATAAGAAAAACCCAAGTGGCACGAGTATAATCATCGACAATGATGAGAAAAAAACGTGACCCATCACGATGTGGTGTGTGATAGGGTCCCCAAATATCAATGTGAAGTAAAGAGAAAGCACTAGTGGTTCGAGATGTGCTAGTTGGAAAGGGTGTCCGAGACTGTTTAGCTAGAGGGCAAATAGGACATTTTGGATAAGGGAAACATGCACTATGACCTAGGCGCTGATGAGAAATAATATTTTTATTATTGATAATAGCATTACAAGAGGTGTTTTTATCAAAAAATTTGGAAAAACTGATCCAAAAATAAAGTCATTGTGCAACACTACCCAAGCCTATCAGTTTGTTAGTCGAAAGGTCCTGAAAGAAACAATTGTCAGGATTGAATATGGCACGACAAGAATTATCTTTGCAAGCTTTTGAGACAGATATTAGATTGAACTCAAATTCAGGAATATGAAGGACATTTTTTAGCACAATATTAGGACTAAGGTGAACTGTTCCAACCTTAGTGACATGAGTGACATTGCCATTTGGAAGACGTACGGAATATGAGTGTGAACTTTTCTGTATATGGGAAAATAATTTCTCATTGCAGATTATGTGATCACTGGCACCCGAATCGATTATCCATGCATTTAGCTCTATTGAATTTGTCTCGCAAAGGAAAGTACTTGAGAAATTTGCAACTTTGTCATTTGTGGTCAATTGATCCAAAGCCCTCATGATATTCTCGTACTGATCTTGAGTAATTGGTTGATGTATCCCATCAGTCCTCAGTGCCGAAACCTGATAAGCAGAAAATTCTTTTTCCTTTTTTTCTTTATCACCTGGCTTACCATGTAATTTCCAACATGTTTCTATTGTATGATGAGGACGTTTGCAATATTCACAATATTTTCCTTTATTTTTCGAATTTTACCCACCTGATTTGTGTGATGACGTGGCATTTCGTGATCCGTTAGATCCCCTATGAATAGGTGATGGCGTGGCCGAATCATAGGCGTCGGATTCGGGCATGCTGAAAGAAAAATATCCACCGTTGGATTCAGGCCAATTAATGGGCAATTTTGAGCCATCGGATGGCTTCTTATGATCGTGGCCGTCCATCCATGGGTTCTTAGGGTTCCCATTTTCTTTCTTTGCAGCCCCCAAATATCCCACGTTCCCACGCTCCCGATCCTTCCATGGCCGCCGAACAACAAGTCCGCCGAACTGGAACCATCGGCAAGGGCAGCAAGGGTGACGCCGTTCATGTTTCTCGCGTGCTCAGCCGTCACCATTCTTTGGCTCTCCTCCTGAATAGCAAGTTGATAAATTCGACCAAGCGATGGCATCGGCTCCATCATCAAGATCTGGGACCTAAAAGGTGCGTACGTCTCATTCAAACTCAGCAAAAAACATGTCACTTTCTCCCTTTCCTTCATGGCCCGATACTGACGAAGTGTTGCTTCGGGTCCCTCGAGTTGTTCTTTGGCTGCCTCGAGCTCGTTCCAAAGGGCTGAGAGCCGATTGAAGCAAGCAGCAACCGTTAGGTTCCCTTGCTTCAATTCGGAGATAGCTTGCGTTATGCTGAACAACCTCACCCGATCAAGTCGTCCGTACATCTCTCGGATGCTTTCCCAAATGGTTTTTGAGTCCTCCGTCGGTGGAAGCCCTGTAGCAACGTTCGGCGCGAGGCAATTTCCGATCCAGGTACGTACCAATTGATTGCACTTCCTCCAGTGTCGCTGAAGACGCTCATCTATCGGATAGGGTACGGATCCGTCGAGAAAACCTTCTTTGTCCTTGGTGACGAGGGCGCGGTGGAAATCACGTGCCCAGGTGCTGTAGTTGTTGGGGCCGGTGAATTGGAGTTGAATGAGCTTCAGATCTGGACCATCCGCCGGCGATGTGAAGAGAGGGTTGCCGGGTTCGAGACGGCTGCCGACGGGAAGCAAATACGGCGTGTAGCCGGGTCCAAGAATCGGGTAGGGATTCATCCCTTGAC
This sequence comes from Corymbia calophylla, assembly GCA_014182845.1. Lineage (NCBI taxonomy): Eukaryota > Viridiplantae > Streptophyta > Magnoliopsida > Myrtales > Myrtaceae > Corymbia > Corymbia calophylla. The sequence continues at coordinate 43,476,856 of CM024697.1, read as the reverse complement.
CCGGGATGGACCCGATTCCTTGGTTCGAATCCCTCTGATCCGCTTCTTGGTTCGGGTCAGCTCCAAGCCCATTAGGATTCAAACCTCCGCTAGGCTGAGGTCCAAAAAAGGAAGAGCTCTCTTCTCCATATGGGCCATATTGAGCCCACGTTTGTCCTGGGCTTGTGGCCCATTGACCTTGGACGGGATACCATGGAAACGGAGGCCGGTGCATTGGTCCAGAAGCTTGAACGATTGTGGGCATCGGAACCGAAGGATGTTGCTGGGAATCTTGCGTCTGGTCAATCTGATCTAAGACCTTATTTTCAGGAGAGTTGTCGAATGATCCCTCCATGGAAGGTGGAATCGTCTCTTGGTTGTTGTTGCTGTTGCTAGGCATGGTGCTTTGAAGTTTGAATTCCTTATCAGTGTTTCAATTTGTTTTGCAGGAAGAAAGTGCAACAACAATTGAAAAAAAAAAACTGAAGGCAATTCAGAATTTCCGCGGAAGCGAAGTCAGAATCCTAAAGCTCTGATACCATGACAGAAACTAGAGTGTTTGGAAAAATGTTGGGATAATTGTAATTTGTATATTCTGTCTCTCCATTGTACAAATACACTGATCTATATATATTACAAGAGAAAGATGAGAAAGGAAATATACACGATTATATCACGATTACATTCCCGCTTTACCAAGCTAATCACAGATTGACTAAATCAATTAACAGAATCAATATCTCCTATTATATTTCCAACAAAGTTGAAACTATTTCTGACTCTGACGTATTGACCGTAAGCAAAGAAGCCTAATGGGCTATGCCGGTGGGACTGGCTTGGTACGGGAGAGTAGGACCCGGTAAAAGGACGACCGCAAAGTCTCTGGAGCAGTAATTCGACATATAGAAGACTACTGATATGAAAAGGGAATGACTTGCAAATTTAATGGATCAACGATATATTGAACTCCTAAGTGTAACCTTGGCCACAAATTTTGATTTCCAGATGGCTATTAACCACCTAAGACGAAAGTTCATTACCGAGTTCTCTATGATACATTGACAGCGATGTTGACAGCCAAAGCCGCGAGATGCACATCACCTAGGAGGCGGGGGCGGCAAAGCTGGGTGGGGAGAGAGAGAGAGCAAGAGAGCTCATAGGGATGTATTGTGGGTTTTTCTCGTTTTGGCTAGAAATTGGTGTCTCAGCGTACTTCGTTTTTCTTGTTTGAGTTTGTTGTTCATGTTATGTTCACACATTTCTAATTAAAAGTTTCATGAGATGATTGACGTGTGTTTGGGCAGCAGCATTAATGCCCATCGCTGGAGAGGGGGGCCGGCTCTCCATACGTCGTAAGCAAGGGCCATCCGGCAAAAGCCAATGCCGGATGCCACCCCTCTGAAATAAGAAAATCAGCTTTGTCTTCTTAATTTTGCTACTTCTCTGCATTCCATTGGGAGAAGATATTAACACATCACATTGTTATTTATTTTGAAGCAACAATAAAAAATGTTTTTCAGAGATTGTATTAGATACATACAAGTTATGAGGAGAGAGAAGCTAATAAATTATTTGAATAGCTTGATTTGTATATCAGTCTGATGATGAAGTAATATGCGTCTGAAAATATTTTCTTCAAAAAATTGACTCTTCAAAGCAAACTGCATATATCAAAAGCTTGATATAAGTATTTATCAGTTCGTGTGCTTTTGAGAGTGTTCCATGGATTTTCAAATAAAAGGGTATGAGTCTATACCCTTGGATTCTAAAAATAAACAAGAGCTTCCAATCTATTTTTCGCCTTTCCACCTTATATTCTCCTATCAAATTTCTAATGAACTCACCAAGAGTTTAAGCCTTTCAAAAGCATAAACTTATCTTAATAGCAGCTCGCATCTTCTTGTTGCCAAGTTCAGCTTCGTTCGATAATAATATCATCTAGGGTGTGGATCCGTCATGGAAGCTTTGTTTATTGATATTGGTGATAAGCCATGAGTAGATGAAGTCGACATTTCTCTACTATTGGCATCCAGTAAATATGTAGGTCATGTCGGCACTGGGAGGGTCGTACTCTGGCTCTCGAGCATTAAAACCACCGGAGCCATGTTAGGCTACTCGCTACATTCTCTTGAACACATACCAACGCAATGTGAATGCATCTCAACATTTCACTTCTCGAAGTGCCATTTAACATGGGATCTATAAGGTGAAAAGGTGTTCCCTTTCTCCAATTTTTCCATGCCTGCAATGCACAGTCGCAAAAGCAAGTAAATGGGTTTAGTAATTTCACATGCACATGGAGAAGTATTATAGATTTCCACTAACTAAATTGTTGGACAAAACTCCAAAATTGTATACTCACGTAGCTCAGGAGGTGCTCCGAATTACCCGAACTACTGAAGTATGAATTTTTCTTACCACTGATGATCTCTAGTATCACCACACCAAAGCTATACACATCAGTCTTCACAGAGATCTCTCCATGCCTTACATATTCTGGAGCCATATAGCCACTGCAACACATGAAACAAATACATCCAAAAATCATCAATCCTGAAATTGAAATTGATGTATGTTTTCATTGTGTACTTTTCTAGAAAGGTTGAGCGATTCCTCTTATTATACCGTAACGCCTCTCCCAACTTAAAAACATACGTTTGTTCGAATCTGCAAAATAGAGATCATTTAGGCTCTTAATTGTTCTCCATGTAATGCAAAGTACTGCCAATGGTTTAATGCAAAAGTCTGTCCAATCAATAAATTAACTATCAGTGAAATGGAAGCGACAAATTTGAACGTCCAAGTCCGTACCAGAAATGAATTCTTCAAGGCTAGCATTGGGTGTGAACTCAAGTACAAGAATTCTTTCCCCTTCCTCCAAGCAGTACCATGGAGCTTAATCAGATTTTTGTGCTGAAGTCTGACCATCAGAGCGACCTCATTCTTGAACTGTCGCTGACCTTGATTGGAACACCCCATAAGCCTCTTGACGGCGCTGTATTGTCCATTTTCAAGCTTGCCCTTCAGTCAAATTTTCCTTTAGAAACAACGTTTATCTCCATGTAGTGATGTAATCCTCAAATAAACATCAAAAAGAATTTTCTAGCTACCCGATACACTCTTCCGAATCCCCCTTCTCCGAGCTTATTGGCTTCTGAAAAGAAATTTGTGGCAGCCCTGATCTCGCTTATATTGAACTGTAAGCTTTCAGCAGTCTCGACCTCATCTTTTGCTGAAGAAAATGGAGAGCAATCAACATGAGATCTCCAGAATCCAATCAGAAAAGAAGTTAAAATTTTCTTGCTCTTAACATGCCATTTGGGCTTTCTTAATTGTCTAACAAATTTGTAGGACTTTTCTTAGATTCTGCACTGTCTCTCAGAAAGTCAACGTAAACCAAAATCACGCCTTTCTCCCTCCCACACCTCTTATGCAAAACTTGATAGGAAATCATCTAATAACAACTAAAATGCAGAGCGCAAAACTGCCGATAAATCCACTAACCAGATGGGACCTCCCATGGATTACTTCTTCTCCTTCTAATAAAGCAACAGATGGAGACAATAACCATTACGAAGAAAAACAAGAAAGACACGGTAAATGAAAGAACCGACCAAACCCTCTCTGTTTCTGAGCGCCTGACAACTGTAGCTCCGGTTCTGGGATTCCTCTGTGCCGGCGTTTGCTGGCTCCGGCTATAATCTCACTTCGGAGGTGAAGTCGTGTGGAAGCCGAACACCTGATCCTTTGTTCGGGTAAGGTTTTCTTCTCCACGATTCTGTCTTGCGATGGGTAATCTTAGGTTTTGCTAGTTGGGTAGTTCTGTTCTGTGGATTCATGGAAAGGGGTTCTATTGGTTCGCAATCCCACCTTGGATTAGGCGGTGGTCGTCACCGTAGCCGTAGTAGGGCTCCAGCTGGCCGAAATGCTGCTGGAGATCAAAATCGTAGAGGCAACAATGTTGCCCATGCTTTTGCTGCTGGAGATCCTCTGTTAAGAGGCAAAAATGTGGCCCAAGTTCCTGCTACGGTGGGGAAAAATAATGACAGCAGACCCACTGGTATGGGTGTAGCTGAACCTTCCCATGGTCAGGCTTCCATTACAGCAGAGCATAGGATAGGCACGTCACCTCAGTTAGCTGGAATATCGGCCCCAGCCACTCGCTCTTGGGCGAATGTAGCCAAGGCTGCTATGCAAGGGTATTCTCTTACTTATATTGATCCTTGTTCGGGTGGGGATAATATAATTCATTGTTCGGAGGAGGACCTTAGCGCCGCCGATCCTATCCGGCATGAATGTTTAGTCGGCTACTTTGTGGGGAAGAAACTCCCATTCAAGCTAGTTGAGTCAGCCCTTAACCATCTGTGGGGCCAACGCTTACTGGAGGTCAAAGCAAATGACCAAGGTTTCTATTTTTTTCATATCCCGGACTCTGATTTCAGACGGAAGGTCATAGAAGGTGGTCCTTTGACCGTAGCACGTGTGCCGTTAATCCTTCAACAATGGCTCCCCTTGTTAGAGTTGAAAAAGGAGATCATTCTACAATCCCGGGCCTGGATTAGGCGAAGAATCTCCCCTATGGGTTGTGGTCCGCTAAGGGGATTAGCAAAGTTGCTAGCGCTGTGGGAAGACCGCTATATGTAGACCATCGCACGGAACAACTAAAAATGATTTCATTTGCTCGAGTATGTGTCGAACTTGCTGCTACTAAAACTTGCTTTGTGATACTATTACGGTTGACCTAAATGGGCAAACCCGTATAGTGGACGTTGAATATGAATGGAAACCGGTATCATGCCATCTATGTGGTACTTTTGGACATAGGTGCCCCGCTCAAAACCCCGCCCGCCCGCTCGCCCGAACCAGCTATCCGGCACGTGTGCAGCCATCCGATCGTCCAGTGTTAGGGATGAACAAGGCCCTTCTACTCTACAAGGTATGGATGCTTGTCCAGCCCCTACTCTGGAATGGAAACGAGTCAACAGCAAGCAAAACCGCCGGGCTGGTAGTAACAAGCAGCCAGCGCTTGATCCTGCTCCCTCATTTTATTTTGAGTCAGATGATGATCTAGATGAGGAGGATGTTGCTACTGATGCTTTAGAAACTTCTGATGCTGTCCAGGAGCTTCCTGCTGCTGTGTGTTCTTCTCCAGGTTCTGCTGATGCTGGTCTCCTCTACTCCGGTCAGGAGATGTGTCCTGGAGCAATTTCCCTAGAGTCTGCTGCTGGTGTTTCTCCAACTAGAGCTGCTGGTGCTGCTGTTATTCAAGAACTCGGTGCTGCAACTGATGGTTCAAGGCTTGAGGGTTCTCGCTCCCTCTTTGTTCCTGCTTTTGCGGTGGCCCTTTCAATGAGTTTCGCCGCTGTCCCTTCTTTAGCTGGTGCTTTGCTATCAATGATTCAAGGCCTGCTGGTGCTGCTGTTGTTCTTCCTTCAAGGCTCGCTGGAGTTGCTGCTGGTCCTTCTTCAGTGAATGCAGTTGCTGCTCCTTCTTTAGCTGGTGCTGCTATTGCTTCTGCAGAGTCAGCTGGTGCTGCTGTTGTTCTATCAATGCCAGCTCGTGATGTTGCTATTCCTGCAGGCCAGGACAAGGTAGCTGCTGCTGCTGTCTGTGTTTCACCAGAATCTGCAGGAGCTGCCTTCCTCGGTCCCGCATCGGGAGGCGGGCCTTGGTGCCGCCCTTCCAGGGACTGTTATTGCTTTGCTATTTCAGCGGTGGCCCTTGTTGCCGATGCTAGTTCGGGTCGAAGAAGATGAGACTGCTCCTCCAGAGAATGACCTACATGATCTCGCAGCTCACCGAGGTTAGGATTGAGCAAGCTAGTGGGTTGGAGCCTCCCCCTATTACTCCTTGTGTTAAAGCAAAATCTGTGGCAGATTAACGGGCCTAGTCCTTCATCGGGACAGCTTCTGTAAAAAAGAAACCAGTAGCCGCCAAAAGGCGGTCAAAAAGAAGATAGTCTGCCTGCCCTTCCTGTTGTACAATAATGTCTTTTGGTTTTTGGAATGTCAGGGGCCTTATGAATCCTGTTAAGCAGGCTGAAGTTAGACAGCTTGTGCGCCGTAATAATATTTGCTGTCTTGGCTTATTGGAAACCAAAGTTCCTGTTGCTAGTTATCCTAATATCTCCTCTGCTTTACTCCCTGGCTGGATGTGGGTTTCAAATTATGAGTACTCTCCTCGAGGGCGTATTTGGGTTGGATGGAACCCGCTTGTGGTATGCTTCAATACTCAATCTTGTTCTGACCAGATTATTCATGGTGATGTAAAAATCTTGAACTCAGGGTCTACACTACTTCTCTCGGTGATATATGGTGAGCACACATTTGTTGCTCGCAGACCCCTATGGAGTAAGCTAGTTAGTCTGAGCACTTCTCTCAAGGAAAGTCCTTGGATGGTTGCCGGTGATTTCAATGCCATCGAGATTCTTCGATCGTATAGGGAGCCCGGATATCCGGATTCCCGCTTTTGATGAATTCGGGGATTGCATGGACCAAGCTGAACTTTTGATCTTCGTTATGTGGGTTTCCGTTTTACCTGGTCCACCTCCTCTGGCATTCGTAGGAAACAACGGAAAATAGACCGGGTCCTGGTCAACAACTGTTGGTGCACCACCTTCTCCTTCTCTGAAGCTTCTTTCTTGGCCCCGGGCTTATCTGACCACACTCCGATGACTGTGAGAATTCTTGCTCCTGGTAGTCGGCGTATTCCTTTTAAATTCTATAACCTTTGGATGAGCCACCCTGATTTCCCCATGCTAGTAACTCAGTCTTGGGAGACCCAAGTAGCAGGTTCTCCTATGTACAGACTCTACACTAGACTCAAGCTTCTAAAGGGCCGGCTTAAGTGTCTTAATAGAGATGCTTACTCAGAGATCTCCTTGAGGGTAGCCTCGGCTAAAAGAGTCCTTTCAACCACTCAAGAGGCACTTCATCTAGACCCTCATAGTAGCTCTTTGGCGGCTGAGGAACTTTCTCAACTCAAGGACTATATTGTACTCCGATCTCTTGAGGAGTCCTTCTTCAGACAAAAATCTAGAATTCGCTGGCTAAAGGAAGGGGATCATAATACTAAGTTCTTTCATCATTCGGTCAATCATAGGCACCTCCGTAATCGTATTATCTCCGTTGTGGACAGCTCAGGACAAACGGTAACGGACCTGAAGGATGTACCAAAGGTTTTTGTTTCATATTTCCAGGATCTCCTTGCTCCGGTTGAGATGACTGTGAGGCCTTCTATTCAGGATCTCAAGGATGTCATTCACTCTCCTCTCAAGGAAGAACACATCAACTTTCTATCCCAACCTTTTCTTCCTTCCGATATTCGCGATGCTATGTTTTCTTTGGCTGGAAATAAAGCCCCTGGTCCTGATGGATACAATGCCGACTTCTTTAAAAGAATTGGGACAAGGTGGGCCATTCAGTTACTGAAGCGGTAATGGATTTCCTTGAAACTGGATGCTTGCTCAAGGAAGTTAACAACACTATTGTTGCCCTGGTGCCAAAAATCCCCAATGCAACATCAGTCTCTGACTTTCGGCCAATTGCTTGTTGTAATACTATATACAAGTGTATCACTAAAATATTCTCCTCTAGAATTGCTGCGGTTCTCCCAAATCTAATTAGTCCGGCTCAAACTGCTTTTGTAAAAGGTAGGGGGATCAGAGACAATATTCTTCTTGCCCAAGAACTTTTCAGTGGGTTTCATAATAAGCCTTATATCCCAAAGTGTGCCATCAAGGTGGATTTTAGGAAGGCCTATGATACTCTTGACTGGGACTTCTTAGAGAAAACCCTTCAAGCATTTGGATTTCCCACCCACCTCACAAAACTCATTATGGTATGCGTACGTACTCCAAAATTTTCTATATCCATAAATGGTGAACTCCATGGCTTCTTTTCCAGTGGTCGTGGTATAAGGCAAGGTGATCCTATGTCGCCATACCTATTCACCTTGATTATGGAGGTTTTCACTGGGATTCTCGACTCTTACACTCGGCATCCGGATTTTTGATACCACTGGCGGTGCAAGGCTACATGCCTATCCCACCTTTTTTTTGCAGATGACGTTTTTCTCTTTAGTGAAGCAAGGCCCGCTTCGGTCTCTTGCCTCCAGAATGGACTCACTTTATTCTCTACTTGGAGTGGTCTTGTTCCCAATACCAGCAAAAGTGAAGTCTTTATTTCAGGAGGGTCTGAGACTACCAAGGAGCAGATCGTGCAAGTGCTTGGCTTCAACCTTGGTTCCCTCCCCCGTGCGCTACTTGGGTGTACCTATAATTACTTCGAGAATGAGCAAAGTGGACTGCAATGCTCTTGTATGCCGTCTCACTGCTAGAGTCCAATCTTGGACCCACCGGTTTCTTTCTTTTGCAGGCCGACTACAACTTATTAAGTCGGTATTACATGCTATCCAAGCTTTTTGGGCCTCCATCTTTTGGCTCCCATCTTCGGTAGTGGATAAGATAGAGCAAATATGCAGACAATTCCTCTGGAAGGGCCCATCCATGGGTTCGGGAGGTGCAAAGGTATCGTGGGTTGACGTCTGCCTTCCCCTGTCAGAAGGAGGCCTTGGTATAAGAAGAATCAGAGATAGCAACAAAGCAGCCATGGCTAAACACATCTGGTTGCTATTTACTGATAAAGAGTCCTTATGGTGCAAATGGATTCATGCCACATATCTCAAAAGGAATAATTTCTGGGATGCTTCGACTCCTACTCTTTGCTCTTGGGCCGGAGGAAGATCCTTACTCTAAGGGATGTATTCCTACCCCACTTCAGATGGAAGATAGGAGATGGTGAATCTACGTCGCTTTGGTTTGATCCATGGCTTGACATTGGTCCCCTAAACTTGGTATTCTCAAACAGTTATATATACCAATCGGACCTTCTTAGACAAGCGAAGGTGAAGGACATATATTCCCCGGATGGGACTCTATTACTTCAACAGCTGGCTTTATGGCAAATTCCGGTTCCTCACCTCTCAGTTGGTCAAGATACCTTTTCTTGGGTGGAGGATTCCTCCGGTAAATTTTCAGTGGCTTCAGCGTGGGATATAATCCGGTGCAGGTCCAACCCGGTTCTTTGGTCCTCCTTTGTCTGGGATAAGGCTTTGGCCCCTAGATATCAATTCCTTCTTTGGCTTATTACCAAAGATCGTCTTCCCACTCAGGAATATCTTATGTCATATGGCAGTATCCCTAATTCGGTCTGTGCTCTATGCAACTCTAGGCCTGATTCTATTAACCACCTGTTTTTTGATTGCAGCATCTCCAAATCTTTGTCTAATTTCTGGGCCGATAAGTGTAATCTCCCTTGGCACAACTCCTCTTGGTCGGACAATCTTCAATGGGTTATTAACTCTGTCACTGGCAAAGGTTTCCACCCGGAGATAGCACGCTTTTCCTTTGGATCTTTATGCTATATTATCTGGAAAACTAGGAATGATATTCTCTTCCGTGGCCATAATCTTTATGTCCCTTCAATGAAACTATACCCGTAAGGCGGTCAAGGACAAAGCTCTAGCTTTCAAATCAGTTGAGGATATTCCCAGAAATAGAAGAATGCAACGTAGTTGGGGGATTGACGCCCGCATTTTTGGTGTGGAGCCAGCCACAATATAGTATAGGATGAATTGTGTTCTCTTGGTTCTTCTATGCTCTTAGCCTACTTGTAATTTTCCTTTGGTGACCATGGTACCCCTCTACTCCAATGACACTTTGTCTAGTTGAGTGGTTGTTGGTACCGTGTCTCCCCCTCTGTTGTACATTTCGCTGGTCGATTTTATGATAATTCTTACCTTACCAAAAAAAAAAAAAAAAACCATTACGAAGAGAACTGCTGACACCACCACAGCAACCACAATGCGTAATGACTTCGAGATATTACCTGCCAACATCAAGCAATGCGTTTAATCCAATTTGAAATTAAGACTCATGATTGTCAACATTTCAGATTATAATAATTCTTTCTATAGCACAGACATCCAACATTCAGCTCTACTAATCCCCATTGATACATGGACAGGCAATTTCATGTGTATCAGATAAGACTTTATCCCACGTAGTAGGCACGAACTCTGAATGAGAGTTGTGATTCATGAATTTAAAATCAGCAGTAACCTTAAAATTGAACCAACCACTGGTGACTTGGGCATTTGCAGCTGAAGGAGCATGAGGGTCGGCCTCAGTGACTACAGTTGGTGGTGGCGGAGATGGCGGCAGATTGGTGGGATTGGACTCAAAAAATGGGTACAAGTCCCACCGGAAAATGCAGCTCGGCTTTAGAATGCCACCGCCTTGTTTTCCGTGGCAACAACCTTGATAATCATTTATGCATTGCCACAAGCAACTCTGGCAATCAATCCGAGACAAATCAGGGCTGCACTGCAACAGTGCAAACATGGTCTGGAAATTCGGCAATTTTGTGCTCCCTGCCGCATACTTGAGCTCTGATGTCCCCATCGAAGCCCTCACTGCCAGCTCCTCCGTCAAGTTCCTCCATATCGGATCGAACTGATCCTGATCCATCTGGATGTCGCCCGTGTTATAAAAACTTCTCGTCGGAGATGTCTACTGTGCGCCATACATCGGACCATCAGAGTAACGGATGATGCACGGAGGATTCCTGTACCCCAGGTGCTCGCAGCTTTCTGGTTCGGACACTTGATCATCAAATCTTTAGCAGCACAACTTATGCACTCGAAGCAAGTGTTGTTCGAAGAGTCACCTCTGCAGAAACTGAGCACGTAAACAACGTCCGAGCCATTCCCTATGTTCCCGGAGTAGAACCCGCTGTTCGAAGCCACGTTGCTAGGGAGAGAAGAGAGGATGAGCTCACGGTTCTTGGTGTAGTTGCCAGCAGCCATGAAGTTGCCCGTGTTGTAGCAGTTTTGAGCATCGGTGAGGTTTAGGATGTGAAGACAGAGAAGGACAGAGGAGGGAAGACGAAGAAGAAAAGGAGGGATGGAAGGAGGCTGTGCAGACATGGTGGTTGCTGGCTGCTTCAGCTCCATTGTTGAAGATGAGACGTATGAGTCGTCGTCTGTGGAGGTCATGGCTTGGATTTTAACAGTCCATGGAGCAAAAACAAAAGTGGTTGATAGAGATTGAAGTAGATGAGAACAATAAAGGAAGAAGACCATGACAAGACCTTCAACTTTAGTTGCTAGGTCTTTTCCAACACAGGGCATAGTACATGTAAAGCGTGTTTCATAATAAAGAAATTATGCCAATGCAAATGCTAAATCTGACATACCTTGTTGTTGGCTTAAATGGCACGGGCTACTATTCCACAAACGCGCGTTCACACTCACAGAGGCTAAAGTTGGTCATAGGAGAAATGCAGGGAGAATTGCCAAAAAAGTCCTAAACCTATTGAGCCTGTGTCAATTCAGTCATAAACCTTTTTTTGACCAATTCAATCATTTTGCGATTGTGCCAATTTAGTCCATGCGGCCAAATTTGGCCGGCCGGAGCTGACATAGACGCTGGCAGGCGCCGGCAATAATATTTTAATAATATTTTTATTATTTTTTCGAATTTTTTAATTATTTTTTTAATTATTCTATTTTTGTCCCTTTTCTTCTTTTTTTTTCTCTTCCTCCCTTACCCCTCCCCCCCCCGCTGGCGGTAGTGGCCGGCCAGCTCCGACGAGGCTTGTCGGCCATTGCGCGAGGGCCGCAAAGCCCTCGCCGGCGTCCAGCGAGGGTCACGGCCCCCGTCGACCCCCACCCTTGCCGACGGCCTCGCCCAAACCAGGGCGAGGCCTGGGGGCTGTGGCATGGCAACCTCGCCTAGATCCGGGTAAGGCCGCCTCGCCATGGCCCGGCCGCGGCGAAGGCGACCGGCCCAGATCCGGGCGAAGCCACCTTGCCGCGGCTCCCAGGCCTCCCTAGGTCCGGGCGAGGGTGGCCGGTTTGACGGGGCCGCGACCCTCGTTGGTTGCCGGTGAGGGCTTCGCGGTCCCGTCGTGCGTGGCCGGCAAGCCTCATTGGAGTTGGCCGGCCACCGCCGCCGGCCGGGGGGGAGGGGCAAGGGAGGAAGAGAAAAATAATAGAAAAGGAAAATAATAGAAAAATTAAAAAAATAATAAAAAAATTCAGTAAATAATAAAAAAAAATCGAAAAATAATAAAAATATTATTAAAGTATTGTCGCCGGCGCCAACCGGCGTCCACGTCAGCTCCGGCTGGCCAAATTTGGCCGGATTGACTAAATTGGCATAATCGCAAAAGGTTTAGGACTAAATCGGTAAGAAAAAAAAGGTTTAAGACTTTTTTGGCAATTCTCTTGAGAAACGCGGGCATCTTGCTACCTGCGGATGAGTTTTGGAACTTTGGCAATAAGTTGGGCTGCCTCGATTTTCTTGTCAGTTTCGGATCTTTGGAGGCCCATCAGTCTCACCCAGGCCTGGTCAGCCCAAATGGCAGCATGGGCATGTCTGAGAATGTCAACGCATATTGCTCAATCCGTTGCTTCTTACTTTCGTGTCCTCGCCTATGTTTTGGTTAGCCAACCTTAGTGGCTACCTAGGAAGTACTGATACTCTTCGGAAGCCTTTGTATAGTGTCAAACACTCTGATACATGTTCAACACTCTCAACAAACAGTCAATAGGTGTCGGAAAACCCGACATTTAGTCAACTTTTCTGACACTTGAGTCTGGAATTCCGACATGCATGGGGTTAATTTTGAAAATTTTCAATAAATAAGGGATCAAAATGTAAATATATAAAAATAATAAATGGAGAAAGAAAAAAAATTTAGTTTTCTCCTCTTTTGACTCTCACTTCTCGTGATACGCAATTCACTTCTCAAGTCTTTTTTTTCTTCTTCTCTTTTGACACGCGAGTTTAGAATGTAGATTGCTTTTTTTTCCTCCAAATTCTATGGATTATTTGAATGTAGTTGAGTTTGTCAAATTAAAATAATGAATGATATTGAAAAATGTTGGATTAATATTTTTAGTGTAAATTCATTATAGGCCATTTTTTATTATTTATTTATTTGTGAATTTGAATCAAATTAATTTGATTGCAATAATCATAAAAATTATAATTTATCATATATGTATATATATAACTACACATTTAATATACAACGTGTTCTAATGTGAAATTTTTCTTTTTTTTATGAGAAATAACATGTCGGTGTATCGTCGGTGTCGATTCTACTTTGGTGGCCACTACCTCCATGGTGATCAACCACACTAGGGAGGGAGAGGGAGAGGGAGAGAGAGGGAGTTTGTGTTTGTTGCCGACGGTGGACTCAAGTGATGGAGATAATGGTGGTTGGAAAGGCTGCCTTGGTGGTGACAATGCTTGTGGTGGAAGAGTAATATAGATTTTCACTAACTAAATTGCTAGACAAACTCTGCAAATTTCGTACTCACGTAGCCGAGGACATGCTCCAAGTTCCTCAAACTGCTTGAAGTATGAATTCTTCCTGCCTCTAATGATCTCTAATACCCCTATGCCAAAGCTATACACCTCAGTCTTCACAAAGATCTATCCATGCCATACATATTCGGGATCCTTATAGCCATTGCTACACACAACGAATGGATCCAAGAATCATCAATCGGGAATTGAAACTGGTGCTTGTTTTAATTTTTTACTTTCCTAGAAAGGTTGAAATAGATGGAGCTGTAGATAAGTTTAATTGAAACTTGCAAAGTCCCTGCGTTTTTTTAGTATTTGCTCTATTTTGGTCCAAAACAAATAGCCTTGCCATGCCAAGGTCAGAAATCTTAGGATTCATGTTCTCATCCAACTGAATATTACTAGGCTTCAAATCATAGTGTATGATCCTAAGGCGCAAATCCTCGTGCAAATAAAGAAGTCCTCAAGTGATCCCACTTATTATACCAAAACGCCTCTCCCAATTTAACAACATACATTTCATCGAATCTCCAAATAGATATCATATAGGTTCTTAATTGTTCTTTGTGTAAAGCAAAGTACCGCCAAATGGTTTGATAAAAAATTCTGTCCAATCGATACATCAAATATCAGTGAAAAGGAAGCAACAAATGTGAACATCCATATTATCATTGTCCTCGAAAATAATTAAACATAAATTATTGTTGGTAATGAAAATATTTGTTATTGACTAATTATTTCAAGTGATATAAATAATCATTTAAAAAAAATTTCAAATTGTTTATCTATCGGGAAACAAATGAAGCTTGTTCGTATTCCTAAGGCGATGAAGACGGTATTTGTGGCCTCTGGTCTGACCAAATGCGACAAAAATCTGATGTTTGTGGCCTTAGGTAATCGTATTTTTGTTGCCTTTGGTCCGACCAAAGGCTAGAAAATCTCATATTTGTCACTGTAGATTCAATAAAGGCCCATCTTTAATTGGATTAACGGAAACAAAGTTCTAATTCTTGAATTCTAGTTAAGGTGACGAAAGGTCGTTTTTGTCGCAAGGATACGGCTGGTTCACACTAAGGTGACAATATAAAAGATAACCAAATTATGCTTTCGTCGCCTCAGGTCGCACCTAATTTTGTCATATTTGGATAACCTGAGGTAACAAGAGAATTTTTGTTGCAGAATATTATATCGCCTTAGGCTGTTTTTCTTGTTGCACCGCTTTAGCTTCACATGTCTACGTACTGTCTAGATCTTTACCAGTTATGCATGAAGTGGCCTATTTGTTTTAAATTACTGCTCCTTCAAATGCTAGTTTATTGAGTTCAATCTCATGAAATGTCAAACACTGAAGAGGAAAAAAAAAAAAAAATGAAAGAAGTAAAACAGGTTTGGTACGATTTCAAATTGAACTAAACCGCAAAAATAGTTTGATTTTGTTCTTAATTACAATATGTTATGGTTTGGTTCAATTTTCTATAAGTTGTATTTATGTGATGTGGTTTGGCTTGACATCCAAAACCGCAACACGCCATACGATGCTCATGCCTATACTTAATTGGTTCACGAGACTTGTGAAGTATTTCATGAGTATTCGCATAAATCGCTCTTTGCATTTATGCCTTGCAGAAAATAAAAAATAAAAACAATGAGAAAACTCTTGCTACTTTAAGGCTCCATTTATTTCAGGAAAAGTAACGTCTAAAAAAATGTTTTCTAGATTTTAGCAGTGTCTGGTTCATGGAAAATAAACTAGTCAAGGAAAATATTTTCCGCCAATGGAAAATAATATATTCAAAAGTGCAGAAAATGTTGTCCACTTTTTAGAATGTCACGCTTTTTCCATTCCTCATTTGGCTTGAACACTCCCTTTTACAATATACTGGCTATATTACCCCTTGTTTTTTCCATGTTTGGGATTTTTTTTTATTTGTTTATTTTTTTCTTCCACTTTCCATTTTCATCTCGGTACTTTTGTTAATTAGGGAATTGTGGATCTGACGATGTCACCATATCCCATGATAATTTCTTGATAAGAGGATCAAGCTCTTTATCCTCTTGGGTGGCCAATTGTAGATATATCAAAGTTATCTTCTTCATGTTTTAGGTTTTTGCTCATGTTGCCTGTAGGCTTGAGCACATTGATCATTCTGTTTAGATTCTCATGAATCATCGCAAGATCAAAGAATTGTAGTAGAGAATTACATCTTGAGGAAGCTCGTGCTGGCATGAGGGTGGGTTTGCCAGACATGCCAAGGGTTTATGAGGGGCGATGGTGAGGTAAAGAGGAAGCCCATGAGGTTATGTGAGACCGCTTGGTTGTTGGTGTGCATGGAGATGTCGGAGGAGGAAGATGAAGGAGCACCGGGTACAAGAAGGAAAGTGGAAGAAAAATAAGAAACAAACTCAAAAGAGGCCCCTACATGGGCCCAACATTTGACTATGTGGGGTACAATATTTAAAGGAGGTAAAAACAATGGGCAAAATGGTCAATAAACTATAAAATGGAGTGTTGCAGCTAAATGAGCAATGAAAAAAACACAATCCTTTTAGAAAATGGAAAACATCTTCCATCCCCTTTCTTTTGCTTCTACAAGTACTTTCTTTCACCAAACAATTTTTTTTTTTTGGTAAGGTAAGTATATATAATAACGACCAACAATGTACAACAATTGTGAGGCGTGGCACCAGTAGGCACTTAACTAGACAACAAGTCATTAGAGTGACAGGGTACCACGGTCACAAATGAGAGCAAACCATGTACAACAAAATCGGGGGGCGCTAAAAGGTCCCAATCATTCTAGGATTGAGCCCAAGCCAGTTCCACATAAAAAATACTGGGGTCTATTCCCCAACCCCGCTGCATCCTCCTATTCCTAGAGTTGTCTTCCACCCTTTTGAAAGTCATAGTCTTATCTTTTACCGCCTTAGATAGTTGCATCTTTAAAGATGGCGTGTAGAGATTTCGGCCACGGAAGATAATTTCATTCCTGGTTTTCCAAATGATATAACAAAGTGCTCCATAAGAGAACCGAGCTATCTCTTGGTAGAAACCTTTTCCAGAAATGACATTATTAACCCAGAGGAGGTTGTTAGGCCAAACAGTATTGATCCAAGGAATATTGCAGTTAGCGGCCCAGAAGTTGGCAAGAGAGTTGGGGACGCAGCATTCAAAAAAAAGGTAATTGATTGAGTCAGGCCTAGACTGACAAAAGGCACAAACCGTGGAAGGAATTCTTCCATAGAGCATGAGGAGTACCTGGGTTGGAAGACGATTTTTGGATATGAGCCACATGAGGAATTGGTGTCTAGGGGCAAGCGCCTTATCCCAAACGAAAGTAGCCCGGTGAACTGGGTTGGTTTTATGGCGGATAGTGGCCCAAGCTGAGGCCATCGAGAATTTCCCGGAGGAGTCCTCCAACCAACAAAAATTATCCTGGCCTTGAGAACGAGAAGGAACCGAGATTTGCCACGTTGACAGGACTTGCATGAGTTGAATCCCATTCGGAGAGTATATATCCTTCACCTTTGCTTGCTTGAGAAGGTCTGACTGGTAGATATAATCATCAGAAAAGAGCAAGTTGAGGGGGCCACACTCTAGCCACGGATTGAACCAGAATGATGTGTGTTCACCATTACCTATCTTCCATCTAAAGTGTGGTCGAAATACTTCTCTGAGCGCAAGTATTTTCCGCCAGGCCCATGAGCAGAGTGTTGGAGTAGGAGAGATCCAAAAGTTTTGTCTTTTGAGATATGTGGTGTGAATCCATTTACGCCAAAGAGATTCTTTATCAGTGAATAGCAGCCAGATGTGTTTGGCCATGGCTGCCTTATTACTGTCCCTTATTCGCCTCAAGCCAAGTCCACCTTCAGGAGTGGGGAGGCAGACATCCGCCCATGACACTTTTGCACCTCCTGGTCCCATGATTGGTCCCCTCCAGAGGAACTGTCTACAAATTTGTTCTATCTTGTCCACAACCGAAGCTGGAAGCCAGAAAATGGATGACCAATAGGCTTGAATGGCATGTAACACCGACTTTATAAGTTGTAGTCGGCCCGCAAACGAGAGAAATCGGTGGGTCCAGGATTGGACTTTCGCAGTAAGATGGCTGACTAGGGTATTGCAATCCACTTTGTTCAACCGGGAAGTGATGATAGGCACACCCAGATAGCGAACTGGAAAGGAGCCCAGTGTGAAGCCCAGTGTGAAGCCCAGTGCTTGTATGATGTGGTCCCTCTCAATATCAGAGCCACCAGAAATGAATACTTCACTCTTGTTGGAGTTTGGAATCAAGCCACTCCAAGAGGAAAATAAAGTGAGCCCATCCTTAATACATGATATGGAAGCGAGGCTTGCTTGGCTAAAAATAAGAACATCATTAGCAAAAAATAGATGAGATAGCCGCGTGGCCTTGCATCGCCAATAGTACCTGTACTCCGAGTGTCGGGTGTAAGCATCTATGATACCTGTAAAGACCTCCATTGCCAAGGTAAATAAATAAGGAGACATAGGATCTCATTGCCGTATTCCTCTTCCACTAGAAAAGAAGCCATGGAGTTCACCATTTATGGAAATGGAAAACTTAGGGGTGCGGACACATACCATGATCAGTCTAGTAAGATGGTTAGGGAAGCCAAAGGCTAGGAGAGTGTTCTCAAGGAAGTCCCAATCCAATGTGTTGTAGGCTTTCCTGAAATCTACCTTAATGACACATTTCGAAATATGGGGCTTGTTATGAAACCCACTGAAAAGTTCTTGAGTAAGGAGAATATTGTCAGTAATCCGCCTTCCTTTTACAAATGCTGTTTGAACCGGGCTTATGAGTTCAGGGAGAATTGCTGCAATTCTGGAAGAAAGAATCTTGGCAATGCATTTGTAGATTGTATTGCAGCATGCAATTGGTCTATAATCTAAGACCGATGTTGCATTGGGGACTTTAGGCACCAAGGCAATGATGGTGTTATTGACTTCTTTAAGCAGGCAACCCGTCTCAACAAAGTCCATAACGGCTTCAGTGACAGCGGTACCAACCTTGTCCCAATTCTTCTTGAAAAAGTCCGCATTATAGCCATCTGGACCCGGGGCTTTATTCCCGTCAATAGAAAACATAGCATCACGGATATCCGAGGGAAGGAAGGGGAGAGAGAGAGAATTAACCCGGTCTTGCCTGAGGGGGAAGTGTATAACATCAATAATCTCCTGAATAGATGGTCTCATTAACACAGTAGCCGGGGCTAGTAAGTCCTGGAAGTACGAAACAAATATTCTCTGAACTTCTACCTGATCCGAAACCATTTGATCGTTGCTGTCCAAGACTGACATGAGTCGATTGCGGAGGTGCTGATGATTCACCGAATGGTGGAAGAACTTGGTATTATGATCTCCCTCCTTAAGCCAGTGAATTCTCGATTTTTGTCTAAAAAAAGACTCTTCAAGGGACCGGAGAGCATAGTACTCTTTGATTTGGATGAGTTCATCAACCGCCGAGAGGCTATTATTAGGATCAAGGAGGAGAGCTTCTTGAGTCGTTGACAGGATCCTTTTAGCCAAAGAAACTCTCATGGAGATGTCCGAGTAGGCCTCTCTATTTAAGTTTTTCAATCGGCCCTTCAGAAGCTTGAGACGGCCATATAGTTTAAACATAGGAGAGCCTGAGACTTGAGTATTCCACGCCTGCGTCACAAGCCTGGAGAAATCCGGAAGATTGATCCAAAAGTTGTAAAATTTGAAGGGAACCCGGCAATGAGCAGGTGGTAGGACTTTTACCACCATTGGAGTATGATCCGAAATGCCCGGGGCTAGAAAAGAAGCTTCTGAAAAAGAATAAGACAAACACCAGCAATTATTAACCAGAACACGATCAATTTTCCTTTGCTTTCTGGAAGCACCCGAGGAAGTAGACCAAGTGAAACGAAAGCCCACATAACATAAGTCTATTAGTTCAGCCTGGTCCAGACAGTCCTTGAAATCATCAAAGGCAGGGATCCAAATATCAGGGCTCCCTTCTCGATCCGAGGGGTCCCGGATGGCATTGAAGTCGCCAGCAACAATCCAGGGGCAGTCCTTAAGACCATAGCTCAGTCTAATAATGTCTAGCCAAAGAGGTCTACGGGAGACAAAGGTGTGCTCCCCATACACCAGAGAGAAGGTGATGATAGTGTCAAAACTTAATATTTTTATATCCCCATGGATAATCTGACTAGACTCAAAAAGAAGCTTGAAGTCCACAAGGAGCGGGTTCCAACCCACCCATATGCGCCCCTGAGGGGAGTGTTCATAATTGGCTAACCACATCCATCCAGGCAATAAACTAGAAGAGATAATATCAAAATTGTCAGCAGAGACTTTAGTTTCCAAAATACCAACGCAGCAAATATTGTTGCGGCGCACAAAAATTCTGACTTCTGCTTGCTTAATGGGGTTCATGAGACCCCTTATATTCCAACATCCAAAAAACATATACTAGGATCAAAAGAAGGCCCAAGACTACCTTCTTTTTGGACGCCGCTTACTAGTGGAAGGCTTTACCTTTACAAATGGAGAACCAGAGAATGGCTCTTGCTTGTCGGCCAGCTTTGGTCTCTAATCAGCTTCCTCCTGAGTGGGCGAGTCAGTGTAGACCAGCAGGTTCCTCGGCATCTGCACAGCACTGTCAGAATCCAGGGGGGGCGTCCAGCTGCTAGGGGAGGTCAGAAACTTCCTTATGCTGCTTAGCAGGGACAGGAACAGCCATAGTAATCTCCTGCAAGGGGTTGTCAGTCCTATTACTTTGCACCAGCAATTCATGGCTCAAGGTAGTGGTCAAATCCACCTCCAACAGCACTTGATCGGTGCTAGTCGAGCACAGCAGGGACCGGTTGAGTGTAGGGCCATGGTTTGCGTCATTGACTTCAGTAGAGGCGAGGGAAGAGTTGGGAGCTGGAGCAGCCGAGGGGTTCTCTTGCTGGACAGCAGAATCCTGCTGTAATCTTGCCCCACAATGAGCTGATGGTCGGCTTGGAGTTGGCCGCGTTGGCACCTCTTTGCCAGCTCTCCTACTTACCAATTGCCACTCCTCCGTGGGGGCTGGTTTGGGAACTTCCTTCGGCCGAGAAGAGCCCATATGAGTATGTTGGCCAAGAACAGCATCAGGAGTTTGAGAGGACTGACCCCCAAGATGGTTCTCTTGTACCGGTTGGTTGTTATCGGGATTGGTAGCAGGACACTTATGGCCAAACACTCCACATGTTTGGCATGAGATAGGGTTCCATTCGTACTCCACTTCCACCTCACGGACAGCCCCATTTATGAATACATTGATGGTTTCATAGCAGGCTTTGGGGGCCTCTAGTTCAACACACACTCTTGCAAAGGAGATCAATTTTAATTGCTCCGTACGTTGATCGACATATAAGGGTTTACCCAAGATACTAGCCACTTTACTTAGTCCCCTAGCAGACCACAATTCATATGGTAAATTCTTCAGTCGAATCCAAACCGGAACCAAGGTGTGCTCGCCTTTCTTCAACTCTAACATAGGTTGCCATTGTTGAAGAATGAGAGGCACCCTTGCCACTGTCAAAGGGCCCCCTTCCACGATTTTCCTTCTAAGCTCCGTATCTGGGATATGAAAGAAATAAAACCCTTGGTCGTTGGCTTTCACCTCCATTAGTCTAGGTCCCCACATATATTTAAGGGCTGACTCAACTAGCTTGAACGGGAGTTTTTTCCCGACAAAATATCCAACAAGACACTCTTTCCAGAGTGGATCAGCAGCTTCGAAATCCTCATCATAGCAATTCACAGCATTATCAACACCCGAATTTGGGGGATAATAGGAGAGGGAGTACCCTTAAACAGCCGCTCTAGCCACATTCGCCCAAGAGCGGTTTGCTGTGGTCTGTTTTCCAGCTTGTTGCTGCATCAGAGGAGGGCGAGTTCCATTTGCAGCTACCTGTTGACCTCTAGAGATCCCCTAGGCACCAGCTATTGCAGAGACCAAACCTGCATTATCAGAGTTTTGCATCCTAATTGCAGAGCTAAGTACACCGGTATCAACATGCCTACTGTCAGTTTGCTGCCCTACGCCTACGAAGCTAATTGTAGGGGCTTTGCTGTTCTGGCCCTGATCTCGCGAGAGATTTCTACTTGCCGGAGCCCTACTCCGGCTCCAGTAGCGACCTCTACCCAGGTCTGTCTTGGCCTTAGGAGCTAACAGATCATTTTCCATCGTTGAAGCAGAGGAGGCTGAGCTAGCAACTTAGCTTGAAACAGAGTAACCCTAACTCCGCATAGTTAAATCACAGAGAATCAGCCCTTACCAGAGTAGAGATCGAAGAGGGTTCTGAACACCTTGTTAGGATACACGTGTGAGTTGTGTTAGAGAAGTAAGTCCCACATCGGAGAATTGATGTGGTGTAGAGCAATTAATATATCCTAGTTGGCCCATAACTCATTAGCTTAAGCTTTTGAGTTGAAGTGGATCCAACTGGATATATTGATGGGCTCGGACTTAGGCTTCCCCCTTAGAGATCTCTCCAGTAAAAGATATCGGACTTCTGCTGCGCGCCCCCAACAACTGGTATCAGAGCCGATGGTTACGGTTCCCGGGCAAGTAAGCGTTGTGGTGTAACAACGTGGGCCCGTGAGGATGGCCTAGGTGGACGTTGTGGTGTAACAACATGGGCCAGGATGATGTTGGGCCAGAAGGATATCTGGTTTAAGGGGGAGTAGACCTAACACTGGAGCTCACACGTGAGGGGGAGATTGTTAGGATACACGTGTGAGTTGTGTTAGAGAAGTAAGTCCCACATCGGAGAATTGATGTGGTGTGGAGCAATTAATATATCCTAGTTGGCCCATAACTCATTAGCTTAAGCTTTTGAGTTGAAGTGGATCAAACTGGATATATTGATGGGCTTAGACTTAGGCTTCCCCCTTAGAGATCTCTCCAGTAAAAGATATCGGACTTCTGCTGCGCGCCCCCAACAACTTTTGATCGACCCCTACTGCTCGATCCTTCATCCTTCTCCACCATAGTGTAAAATTATTCTTCCCGGTGAATCGTTCAATATCAAATCGAACTGTTGAACCTTTTCCACAAATTCAATCGATTGAAAATTCGAATTAAAAAGTCGATCGGGAAATCTAGGAAGGCTTGAAGATTGCAGACTATTTGTTTCCTAATATATTTCCTAGATTTGGACCTATCTATAAGAGGTATTCATGGGAAATAGTCCCGATTCATTGTAACTGGGATATATAATGATATATCTAATATATAGGGGATAATCACTAAAGATATTATTAGTAAGTTTCAAATTAGGTAATATCTTTAGGGTGGAATTCCTTTCCTATTTGGATTAGGAAAGTGGGGAACTAATTCTTTCCTATTTGGATTAGGAAGGTGGGGATCTGAAGATCTATATATATCAGCATTGTACCTTGTACTTAACGCGCAACTCTCAATAAGAAATCGTCTCTCTCTCCCGTGGACGTAGGCGGATTTTCGCCGAACCACGTAAATCTCCATGTTTCTTGATTATTCTTGTTTCTTTTCTCATCTAGTTAGAGTGTTCTTCTGCACAACACACCTACACGCAGGCTGCACCTCTGCAAAAGTGCGGCTTCAATCGGCGCCGAAAGTGTCCTCCCGAACCAGAATCAGAGGCGGAGCTACAGTGGCTCAAAGGTAGAGCGTCGAGAGAAAAAGGGATGAACAGTACTTCATCTAAATGGTCGCTTTTCACCAAACAATTTGATCTCCATTGAAATTGAATAAAAAACAAATAAGAAGAAATTTCCAAATGATCAACTCATAGATACTCTGCTTGATGTGTTATTTCCACACTGATTTGTAGAAGGTTCTGTACTGTAACCATACTAATTTTTTATTTTTTATTTGTCACCTGAATACTCACCATTGAGATTTAGTTCAGTTTTGCAGGTTTGCTTACGAGTTCTCTTCACAACCAGCAAGTTCTAGTCTTTGCCGGTGTTCCCACAGCCCCGACATTGTTCCTCCTTGACGGAATCCATTCGTCTATAGCCATAAATTCTCACCATCGTCGGACAGGACACCATCTTCCAAATTAGGTAACCTCAGAAGTTAAACTTCATTTGAATATGTTGTTACCTAATCCGGATTATCGTGAATTATAACTCTTATTTGGATTAAGTTCTACGCATTCCCAAATAGAAAATTTTATGTGTTTAATCATGCATATAAATGAGAGTTCGATATTTAAGAATTACGATATCTTTATTTCCTAATTTTGATGTCGTGATTATTTCAGGTGGGTTTACATGTTGCTTACAATTAATTTATGAAACTTTCCTACTTTGAAAAATACAATAAAAATTTGCATTACATGTTGGGATAGATTGCATTCATCTAGTTTTCTAACTTAGAATTGCATATTTAGGAACCATGTAGTTATTTAGGAATACTTTAGATTAAGGTTTAAACTAAATAATTTCCTTAGTTTAAATTAGGTTGTCATATATTTTAGGTAGTTTCCTCTTAGTCTAAACGAAAATAATATAAAAATAACAATATGGAAATCCCATATGGAATTTGTCTTACTATCGCATGTCTTCATCATTATTGCCATGTCATTTTTGTCACATTATTGTGGGCCATGTCATCACATACCATATCATCAATTCCACGTCATCTCATTTCATGTCATAATTTCCATGTCATCATATCAATGTCATTTAGTGATTGCATGTTTAGGCTCCTATAAATTAGATTGCTTGTCATATTAGGTTAGTTCATAATTTTTGCTGGTCATTAAAATTAGGTAATGTCACATGTCATTAGTTTTGTAATTCATGCATGTAAACTTAGAGTAAAATGGCATATGGTTTAGTTTTCATAAACAAGAAAAACACAAAACATAGAATTAGTTGGAATTGCGTTAGCATTTAGAAATCTTATCTAGGCCAGACATGCATTATCTTTTATTAACATATTGCAGTTATATGGAAATCAATCATAGGAAGATTGTGCTTTGCTTTGCATTGAGGTTAATCCTATTTCTAGCAATTTATTTATTGCTTTGGTTTATTGAGTGTTACGTTGTTGATAGCACACCTGCTTAATAACATATCACACGTTAATGGTTTAGGCTTAATTTCAACCATGATTGCCTACAAAATATTTTTCAAATAAGAGAAAAGGTACCAAAATTATGTTAGATTTATTTAATGTAACCAATTCCCCATATTTTAATAAATCTCTTAGTGACAGAAGTAAGATATTTTCCCACATTTACTTGGGTTACTTGAACAAATTTCAAGATTTGATCGGTTTTTCTATATTTCCTCTTTGGGGGAAGTGACATCCCCATTTGGGGAAGAGGGAGGCTATGAATCACTTGGGCTATTAATCGACTCCAATAGATTAATGGTGACACCTAATTGAATTTAATTATATGATAAATTGATTAAATCAGAACTTGACAATTATAGTTGATATGGGCTTCAGAAAGTCTGTGCTAAGTCTTTGAATATGATAATCTATTAGTTTTTCCTCTGGTAAGGTCATGACAATTGCTACCGAATATAATAGAGAGTCGATTCCCTAGTGCACTTGAATAGGTCCCCATAAGGCTCTGCATGGCAACGATTCTCGTTCCCGGAACGTTTCGCTCGTAAATGTTTTTTTTTGTTTCTGTTCCCGGGAACAGTTTCTGAGCATTTGAAGGCGTTTGGCAACTGAAATTTTTTTTTGTTCCGGGAACAGAAATGCGTTTGGTAAAAATTTCCGATCTTTTAATTTTTTTCTTTTTCTTTTTTCTTTTTCCTTTTTCTTTTTTTTTTCTCCCTATTGGCCGCCGCCGAGGAGGCTCGCCGATGGCGACCGGGCGAGGCTCGGCCTCGCCCAGATCTGTAAGGCCAAGCCTCACCGGTAGTCGAGCGAGGCTCGCCCGACCTGGCACCGCTTGGGTGAGGCTCGCCCGGCCTAGCGCCGCCTGGGTGAGGCTCGCCCAGCCAGGCGCCGCCTGGGCGAGGCTCCGGCGAGCTTGCCGGACCTCGCCCTGGCCTAGCGAGGCGCTGACGAGCTCGCCGAACCTCACCCGGCGGCGACGATGGGGTGGCGATGGGGCGGCTGAGGGGTGGGAGAAGGAAGAGGAAGAGGAAGAAGAAGAAGAAAAGAAAAGAGAAAGAAAAAAAGGAAAAAAAAAAAAAAAAAAAAAAAAGTGTTTCTTGAAATTGTTCAGGAACAAGAAACAACTTTTCTTGTTTCGATTTCTACTCCAAATCTGTTAGGGGAACAAATTTGTTCCCGGAAATAAAAAATTTACCAAACGCGTTTCTATTTCCGGGAACAAAAGAACAGAAACAAGTGTTCCCGGGAGCGTTACCATGCAGAGCCTAAGTAACCACAATCAAACCAAGAAAATGCAGCACGCCTAAGCTCAAAATGTAGACATATTTGTTTGCAATGTACGCTTGTAAAATATGATATTTTTCAACTTAGGCTTTGTTCGTTTCATAGATTATAATTTTTTGGAAAACATTTTCTAAATTTTTCAACATTCATTTCAAGGAAAATGAATTAGTCAAAAAAACATTTTCCATCAATAGAAAAAAAGTCTTCTAAAATAAGGGAAAATGTTTTCCACTTTTGAGAAAGAGGAAAACATTTTCCATATCTTCTTTCACCTTATTTTGTTTGACCAAATAGTTTTTCCTTTTATTTTTTTAAAAATCAATTTTTATATCATTTTTATTTTTCTTTTATTTTTCTTTTATTTTTCTTTTATTTTTCTTCTTCTCCTTCTAAGCCTGAGCATCGCCAAAAGATGGCAAGTCACGAGCCTTGCAGATCGATGACACTTGAGCATTGCCAGGAGGCGATGACACTCGTGCTTTGTATATCGACGACACTCAAGTGTTGCTAGGAGGCAGCGACACTCACGCCTCATAGATTGGCAACGCTCGAGCCTTGCCAAAGGCCGTGAGGCTCAGACCTCACTAGATTAGTGATGCTCAAACATGGCCAGGAGGCAGCAAGGCCCATGCCTCGCAAATCGGCGATGGCCGATCATTGCCAGGAGGTGGTGAGGCCCATGCCTTGTTGATTGGCCAAACCTCGAGCTTGCCAATCCATGTCTTGGTTGGTCGTCGGGCAATTGGCCATTGTCGAGGCATGCAATGTTGGAGGAAGAGTAGGAACAAGAGGAAGGAGGAAGGAAAAAAAAAAAAAAAAAATTCACTTTTTAAATAAAATTTAATTAAAATTTAATTTTTATATATTAAAATTAAACTGGTATTTTTTCCCATAAAACCAAATTAGATATCGAACGATGGAAAATATTTTTCACTTCATTTTCAAGTTTCAACCGAATATAAGAAAAATTGTTATTTTTCTAGAAAATGATTTCCTTGGAAAACATTTTCTGAAACGTGATATTTTCCGTGAAATGAATGGAGCCTTAATTATTGAGATAGGGCATGGCCTTTGATTTGTCCACCTCTTGTCTTCATGAAGTGGAAGAGAAGCTCATGTTCGATCTCCTTCACTTCCAAAGCTTACGTGCATTCTCATGCATGAATAGAGAAGGATCTAGAATTTTAGGATTGAAAGATCAAGTTTATGCTTGATGTTTTATGTTGTGGTGTGATTCATACTTCCCATCGACACAAAGGCATAGAGGTCTTGCTTCCTAGTGAGCAGGTAAGAGTTCAAGGGGTCGGCCTTGACAAGGGTCTTAGGGCAGTGCCCCTAGATTGTCAAATTTTTTTTATAATTTGAGCTCATATTTTATTGGTAGTTAGAGCTTGTACCCGTGAATAGATACTAGTTTTCTTGTGCCACTTAACTAAGAGTTGTAATAGAAAGGTGGGAAATACTAATTATACTAGAATTCTCTACTAGATATAACCATAGTTTAACAGTGAACTAGGATGAACCTTATATCTTGATTTCTCTTTCTCGCCTTTACTCTATTTCATCATGTTTGTACGCTTAATACTAACAGTTTAAGCACTTATTTTCAAAGGAAAAGGTTCAATAATGCTAAATTATCTTCTCAATTCACCCATCCAATAAAAATTGCTAATGTTTGTCGCAACCTAGCCCTCAGGAGGAGAATAAATAGGTTTAGGAGTATTGCCTAAAAGATTAGCCTACAGCCCATGATTAGGCACGGATTCTCCTAATGAGGAGAACATTGGAGTATTCATAAAAATCTTTTAATAATGAGTCGTTACTAGTCTATTAGGTTTGGCTACAAACCAAATGAGGCATGAGAGTATACCTTAATTCCTAAGCAACCAAAGAATCTACGATCACAGACTTTATTGTGCTAATTAAATAATTAGTACCCTTTCGCTACCTAATCTTATTTATTTGAAAAATATTTTAGTCAAGCAATATGGATTAATATATGAGATGATTGTACGAATGTGCAATCAAAAGTAACAATTAGCAACCAATGACGCATTAAATAAACTGAAAAATAAGCATATAAATTAAGAAATATATAAATGCCAATCCTAATTGAACCAAAGGGAAGCCATGATAAAGTGCACAATCAAGAGCACCCGCCCCCGCCGCCCCCTCCCCCCCAAAAAAATGATTGACACCCCAACATAAAACCCTAAGAGCTTGTTTACTTTTAGGCCAAAAGGCTCCTACGTTTGAGAAAGATTACCTAAAAACTACTTTTTAAGCTTTTGAGAATTCTAATTTTTTTGAAATTTTTAAGTTAATTTTTTAAAAATTTTCTGCATTTTTTTCTAATTTCCTGAATTTTTCGAATATTTTTTAAATAAAATTTTGTAATTTTTTTAAAAAGCACGTATATATTAATATTAATATAATATAAAACGGACCTGGGTTGGATCTCCAACTCTGACCCGGGTCCACGACTGGACTGGGCTCATCAATTGAGCCCGGTCCCGCAACCCCCCAAAAGCAAAAGGATAAAAAAGAAAGAAGCCAAGACCAACGCCTATTATAAACTTAAGCCTAATAAGTCCAAACTTCTGCCAGCCCTTCTTAAAAACAATCCGAAGTCCAATAACCCTAGATGAGCCCAAACCTGTCAAAGCCGATCAGACCTAAAGTCATTTAATCCCACACAAGTCACAACCCACGGCCATGTCTGCATCTTTTCTTTTCCCAGAACTTCGACCTCTTCACAGAATCATTCGATGAACAAGATTTTGTAACGAAATGGCACTAATTATTTAATTAGTATAATCAAGTCAAAAAGGAATTCGCCTTCTAACAATAAGGGATTTACATTACTATACCGAAAGGGCTCAAACAGCAAATGAGGAGTCTCGATCTAGGCTAAGCCAAGGTAAGGAAAAATAGGGCACAAGGAAAACTGAAGATGTTGTCGTCACTGGAGATGGCCCTACCCGGCTCGGCGACGGCGAATGTATGGTGAATTGGAGATATGTAGGACTTAGTCCAGTCGCCTCTCACATCTCGGAACTCGGATCCTCGGGAGAACGGATCTAAAATAAATAAAACAGGGGCTTACCGGAGGCATAGGCGCTGACAAAGGTAACCATGAGTGTCGGCGTTTGACGGGAGGGGGTTCCGGTGATGCTGAGCTCACATACTTTGCTCTTTGGCTCGACACTCACTATCCGTCTCTCCTCCTCTCCCTCAGTCAGAGTCGTTGCCGGACTGCGCCCAGCCACCCACTCCGGGGAGATGCTCACCCTCTATTCTCTGTCTCCTCTGCCATTGGACGAGCGTCCTTCCCTATTTTTGTCGTTTAGCCCACGTCTAAGAGTAAGGGAAAGGAGGAGGAGGAGGAGATGGGGACTGGACCACGGAAAGAAAGGGAATAGGGATCGGTCAACTCGCGCTAGGGGAGGAAGTGGGCCGGCCCTAGCCCGGACCCACACGCTTTTTTTTCTTTTCTGGTTCTTTCTCTTTTTTATATTAATTTTTTAAATAATTTAATAATTTTAATTAATAATTTTTTTTTGAAAATTTTAATAATTAATACTAGTAATTTCAATGTTTCTAATGTCTATATGCAATGCAAATTGATGAAAATTATTTTTGTTAGGGGTTTAGAAATTAATTCCTAATTTTTTTATGTAATTTAAAATCTAAATAAATAGGCAAAATTTAGGCGTTAACAATGTTTGCATACAAAATCAATGAATTCGTGGACTACCGTTGGCATGAAACTGCGTACAATTCAACATTTGATAAAGGTTTAACTACAGTGGGGCAGCAAAATTATTGTAGTGCCTAGACGTGTAGCTTGAATCCTCATGTCCTTAATCAGACCAAGTAAGGTAAGGCATGATCTTTCAAGAGTATCCTTCACTTCCAACATTCTAAGAGTCTGGATTCAATCCCAAGCCAATGAAGCTATATAACTCCTCAATAATCTAGAGGAAGGACTAAATCATGAGAATGTCATTTTGATGATCTAAAAACAATGACAAACATGAAAATTAGGGTGCGGTACATGCTAATCTCCCGTTTGTTGAGGCTATCGTGGATATGGCTCGGTCATAGAGACCTCATTTTTCGAGAGGTCGTTCGATCTACTTCTTGATCTATTGAACCCAAATACCCTTGAATTGTGATCCTGCGTAAATGACACATCTGATTCAACGCCCCTCTGTATGAAGAATGCGGGTTTCGATGGCGCTTGTAGAGTGACCGAGTGGCTATTAAGCATCAAAAGGACCGAGGCCATTGTTGGCCGGTTAGTCATGTCTTCTTGGACGCATAGTAGACCAATGTGGATGCACCTTGCGATTTCAGTACTATAACTAGAAGTTATGGAGGGATCGATGATGTTCGATATTGTTCCTTCCCTCCAACATTTCCAAACCTACAAATAGTCGACAAACATTGAGCAGATTGATCTCAAAAACATTATGCGAAATGAGAAGGTATGTCTTTATACTCACATAGCTTGTAAGGACCTCTGTGTTATCACCCACGTGGAAAAGATTGTTCTTTTGACCACTCATAATCTCCAAAACTAGTACTCCGAAACTAAAGACATCGGACTTGATGGAGAAGTTTCCATGCATTGCATACTCTGGCGCCATATATCCGCTGTGTACACAATAAATCCATCTTATTAGCTCTATAGTTTACCTTTGTTGTTTTGCTAAGCATTAGCTATAGGAGGTCGCAGCACTTACTAGGTCCCCACAATCCGGTTTGTCTCTGCCCGAGTTTGGTCCAACTCGAATAGCCTTGCCATACCAAAATCTGCTATCTTAGGATTCATGTTCGAGTCCAACAAAATGTTGCTGGCTTTGAGATCTCGATGGATGATACGAAGTCGAGAGTCTTCATGTAGGTAAAGTAGCCCTCGAGCAACACCCATTATTATCTGGTGACGCCTATCCCAGTCAAGATTCGCACGCTTCAGGGGATCTACACATTTCGTTGTAAATCACATTCTATTAGACGTCCCTTAATCATTTCATGAGTATTTGATTTTAGGAACGACAACCCAAGAAACATACCGAAAATGAATTGGTCAAGACTTGAATTGGGCACAAACTCATAAATGAGAAGCCGCTCGACTCCTTCCAGACAAAAACCTAAAAGCCTGACCAAGTTCCTATGTTGTAGCCTAGCTAGTAACATGACCTCATTCTTGAATTCTACTTCTCCTTGGCTGGAATTCTGCGACAACCGTTTCACCGCGATTTCTTGTCGATTGAAAAGTTGACCCTGAAATTTCATCAAAGTAGGTCCTTGTGAGTACCGATATGTAATTAAAGCATTTCGAAGAGTATCGGATTGATGTGATCCATGACTATTTTGTTGTTTAAATTTTGAATACAAGAGATCGAGGGTGCTTTGTTAATTAGTACCATGTACACAGCACCAAAACCGCCTTGTCCAAGCTTCTTGGAATCGGAGAAGTTATCAGTTGCAGCTCTGATAGTCTCAAGATCAAATTGCAGTGACTTCGCCGTGCTAATTTCATCTACTTCTCCTAGAAAGAGAAATACACGGTCATTCAGAGCATGATTGTCTTTTATCATAGTTTTTATAATGAAAGTTTCCCAAAAATTTTAGTATATGGAGTTGCACATTCAGGCATTACTAATCAGCTTGCTATTTTGGCCTGCTCAATGGTTTATGCTAACTCAATGAGAAATGTAGAATCGGACATGTACGAGAGGTGCACATGAATGTAAAGGTCAAAATATCAATTCCATGTTATAGAATACTCAACCCAATTTATTAAAAGAAAATTTAGCCTAATTGTCACTATTATGCTGGTGCAAAAGCATATTAATTAATCTTCGTTATTTTCACGGTCGTTTTAGACTCATGAACAGTTGCTGTTCCAAAGAAAAAAGATAAAGACTCACCTTCAACTCTTTGTCTGGGCTGCTTCTTCTTCCTTTTCACTATCAGTAATATGACAACACCGATAACAAGTATCGTAGAAGCACCTATGGCAACTGCAATGATCACAGTCTTCGTTGAATTGCTCTTTCCACCTGCAAGAGCAAAGGCACCTACAAGAGCAAAAGCACCTTATGTTTATGATCATTGCTTACAGATTAAAAAGTAATACGCTGGAGAAATCACTGAAGTGCAATTTCGAATGTGGAAGCGAAAGACGTGTTAAATATACGTCACCCCATTCTCTGATAATTTGAGTGGAAGTTACACAAATTTCTGGATGTTGTCATCTTGCCAGGTCATTAGACTAATGGAGAGCGTTAACATTAGAAAAATATCACATTATTCTCCAGAATTTAAAGTTTTGGGGCTTAATCGGTTACCTTTCCAACTTTTTTTTTTTGGTCATACTCTCATCTTATTCTAACTCTTACTCTCAGACTTTTATCATATCATTTTGCAGGGCATGAGAGTCGAAATAGAATTTCTGGATTTCTCACAAAAATTAGGGTAATGACAGTGCAATGGTTTATAGAAACAGAGTGGAGCAAGGAACGACCAATGCTAGTTTGCAAATGCTCTATGGTCAAAGATTTCCGCTGAGTTATAAGATGCTCCCCATGTGCTCTGGACAAAATTAATTACATTTTTTTGTTAATTAGGGTTAAAAGAACTATAATAGAGGACTATATATTAATTACAAAATTAATCGAATGGATTGAATTTGTATAAATGCAAAAGTTTTAGAACTCAATTGGCAAAAAACAAAAAGGTTTAGGATTGAATTGTCACGATTGTAATAAGTTTATGCCTTTTTGGTAATTCTTCTACTGTTATGCAGTAATGCCAACACTAGTGAATCTAGCAATTCAATATCAAACATGATATACCGAAATTACTAGAGAAAACAACAAGGAATAATAAAGATATCGGAAATTTACACTGTTCAGTCTGAGTGTTACTACTTACTTTATGAGAACCGGTCACAAAGATGAATTTGGAGGATTACAAAGTATACAATCACTCAAATGATTAAGGGTTTACCAACCCTAGATTACACCCAAGACATTCCCAATTGTGTTTACACACAATCTCTCACGGTATTTTCATCAAGAAAATTCACATAGAGAAAAGCCACCTTGGAGTAATTGCCGCCGCTGCAAAACATGAGCACTTAGGCTTAAATCTCTCTCTCTCTCTCGCAATTTTCTTTCCCTTCTGTTTTGGACTGAATGATGATAAGTATCGAACATTTGCTATTGCTTCATTACATTACCCTAGCCTAGACTCACAATCTCATACACAGCTCGTGAGCTATGAATGCCAAGTGATTCAATGAACTGACTGTGATAGTCAACTAGTATCCACGTAGATGCATCAATAATCAAACATATCTTCTTTCCCCAAAACTATGGTCTAACCGATTCTTTCTTTTTTGCCAAGAAGCGTTTATTCAATAAAAATTATATGATCTACTAAGCATATGCCAATAAAAATTTATGTATGGTCTATAGAGCATGTAGATTAAACTCATATGAAGATACGAAGAACTGATTATGTGAATTTCACACGAAATCCGCACAATTTCATAGAAAAAAAAAAAAAACCCAAAGCCATGTACCTAACTTTTGAACAAGAGCCAACATACCTGGCGGTGGAGGCAGCATACCTGGCAGCATACCTGGCGGTGGAGGCAGCACATCTACCTTTTTGGTCTCATACAAGATAATGCAACTTGGCACCATGAGCCGTCCTCCTGTCCACCTGTAACAGCAATCCCTTAATCCCTGGTCGCTTAATGCCAGGCAGTTGCTGCATTGCTGCTCCGTTAAGTCTGGCGTGCACCGCAGCTTCGCCTGGATCATGACAGGCCCCGCTGATTCGTTCCCTGCCGCGTACTTTCTCTGTGAGTCGCCACCCGCTGCTGCGGCTGACAGACGACTCATGAGCTTCCTCCATGCTCCATCGTATATCTCGTCCGGGCTCGTGACGTCAACACCGGTTCCCGACAAGTAGGAGGGTTCTGTCACCATTGCGCCGAAGAACGACGCATTTGAGTATCGAATCATGCAGTTCCCAGTGTAGAAGAGTGCCTCCTTCTGTATGGGGCAGAGGTGGCGGGCGTTGGTCAAGTCACTGAGGCAGGCTTGGCAGAACAGTTTGGCAAAGTCACCAAAGCAAAGGCCAAAGACATAGAGGGTTTGGGAGGTGCCAGAGACCGGAGAGGAATCATTGAAGAAGCCGTAGGAGAGGGACGAGGAGTTGCTGGTGGAGATGGAGGAGAGGAGGGTGGTGAGGGTGGTTTCGTAAGTGCTGTTGGCAGTGAAGTTGCCAGTGAAACCACAGTTGGGCGCTGGGAATTGGGCGTTTATGGTGGAAGCAAAGATGAGAAGAAGCAAGAGAAGGAGATTTGGACGATCCATTTTTGTTTTCTTTTCGGGTGCATTGGGTCTCTCTATGATATAGAGGGGCGGCTGCCGTAAGTGGCACGCTATGCCCGCCACATTATCAGTTTCAATGCATATTATTTTATAACACATTTAAAAAATCTTTTGTATTTTTCTGTTTGGATTGGCATCTTACTTCAATGTTTAAAAGTTGTAAAGACCTTAAGTTTTAAATTTACATTGATATAAAAACTTATTCGAGATCACAAAAAGTTACATCTTGCAAAATCTTAAAGAATGAAAGGTTAGAGCCATCATTCACCTCGCTAATTTTGGCCTGAAAGACCATATTGAGTTTGGTGGAGTCAAAAAGGGTGGCCAAAATACCATTTTAAAGAGCATTTAATGACTAAAGAATTTGAATTTAGTTAATATGAAGCCACACCAAATAAATGAAGGGTTTAATCTTAAGAATGTATCTAATAAAAAAAATCTTAAGAAAGTAAATTTATTCAAATATTTTATGAAAAGCAGTGACTCCTTTTATCATATCCATCTTTCGCAAGTATAAAAGAAAGCGCAAAAGGAACCGACGATTTCCAATAAAAAAACCAAAAATGACATCAACACGGATTGCCAAAGTTTTGCACAGAGTTATCGTGTTTCTCAATGGGCAAAGTCTAAGTCTTGGAAAAGCAATGACTCCTTTTACTGTATCCGTCTTTTGCAAGTATAAAAGAAAAAGTAAAGGGAACCGGCGATTTCTAAGCAAGGTGGGATTCCAGTCTTGAGAACGGCGATTTCCAATCAAAATCGAATCTTTACTAAAGATGATGTTTTCTCTATTGATGATGGCAAGGAAATATACTCATCTTCTTGTGATTTTTAGGTTCTAATTTTATTGAGAGCACTTCGAGGATAATTTGATGCGGGAGAATATGCCTTTAGATCAACCTCACCTGGACTTCACCTAGCCCATTTTATAAAAGAAAAAGTTGAAAAATAATGTTGACAGAGCATTTTATATCACTTCATCCTGTCAGAGAGAAATTTCACTATGTTTTAATATTTGCTCATGAGACTTTTTGGTCATCCTTGGTTTACCATACCAGATTCTCCCGTTCCCACTAGCCCTCCACACTAGGTTTCTAATTTTAAATTATGGGATAGAAGGTTTAAGTAGAAGTTTCCTCTGGTCAAACAAAGTAATATACAAAATGTCATGTCCATATTATTTTTTGACATCATTTTTGGTACAGTGGGGTCAAGTGAATTTTAGATTAGCATTCGCGCATTTCAATTGGACTTTCGTGTGTCATCTTAAGGACGCACTTCTCATATTGATTGATGCATTTAGGATTTTATTTGTAGGGTGCTCTAAAAAACAGTTGAAACAAAAATCACATGGAGATGAACAAATTTTCTTTCACGTGTAAAGATTCCTCATCGCTCCGCAATTGCCGCGCAAAAGACACGGCAGAAGGCGTCAATGCGTCAATGCTTTTTTATTGCACTTGCTAAAGAGAAAAAACTCCTCTATTACAGTTGCAGAAGACCGAGACTCCTTAGGGGACTCTGCTTTTCCATTAGAGTCAATGCTTCGTCGAGACGGCAGTTGCTCATTGCTTGGAAATCGCCGGTCATCTTATTATACTTGCAAAAGACAGACGCAGTAAAACGAGAGACACGAGAGACCCAAAAAACGAAAAATGGATCCTCCGAATCTCCTTCTCTTGCTTCTTCTGATGTTTGCCTCCACCATAAACGCCCAATTCCCAGCGACCTACTGTGGTTCGACCGGAACCTTCACGGCCAACAGCACCTACCAGACCACCCTCACCACCCTCCTCTCCTCCATCTCCACCACCAACTCCTCGTCCCTCTCCTACGGCTTCTTCAATGCCTCTGGGGCCGTCTCCGGCACCTCCCAAACCCTCTACATTTTTGGCCTTTGCCATGGTGACTTAGGGTCTGCATGGCAACGTTTCTGTTCCCGGGAACAGTTTCTGCTCAGAAATGTTTTTTTTTTTGTTTCTGTTCCCGGGAACAGTTTCTGAGCAGCGTTTGGTAACTGAAAATTTTTTTTGTTCCGAAAACATAAATGCGTTTGGTAAAAATTTCCAATCTTTTGATTCTTTTAATTTTCTTTTTTCTTTTTCCTTTTTCTTTTTTTTTCCTCCCTATTGGCCACCGTCGGCGAGGCTCGGCCTCACAGATCCGGGCAAGGCCGAGCCTCGCGCCGGCCAGCGAGGCTCGAGCCTCGCCGGTGGTGGCCAGGCGAGGCTCGGCCTCGCCCAAATCTACAAGGCCGAGCCTTGCCGGTGGCCGGGCGAGGCTCGTTGGTGGCGGTTGGGCGAGGCTCGGCCTCGCCTAGATCTGCAAGGCCAAGCCTTGCCGGTGGCCGGGCGAGGCTCGCCCGGCCAAGCGCCGCCTAGGCGAGGCTCCGGCGAGCTTGCCGAACCTCGCCCAGGCCTAGTGAGGCGCTGGCGAGCTCGCCAGACCTCGCCCGGCGGCAGCGATGGGGCGGCTGACGGGTGGGAGGAGGAAGAGGAAGAGGAAGGAGAAGAAGAAAAGGAAAGAGAAAGAAAAAAGGAAAAAAAGAAAGGAAAAAAAACTGTTTCTTAAAATTGTTCCCGGGAACAATAAACAACTTTTTTTTGTTTTTGATTTCTACTCCAAATCTGTTTTCGGGAACAAATTTGTTCTAGGAAACAAAAAATTTACCAAACGCGTTTCTGTTCCCGAGAACAAAAAATCTATTTCCGGGAACAAAATAATAAAAACAGTTGTTCCCGGGAGCGTTACCATGCAGACCATTAACTGCCGTGAGCTGCCGCGCCTGCCTCAATGTGTTGACCTCCGACATCCGCCGCCTCTGCCCATTACAGAAGGAGGCACTCCTCTACACTGGGAACTGCATCATTCGGTACTCGGACACATCATTCTTCGATACAATCATGACAGAACCCTCCTACTTGGCAAGCACCACCGACAATGTCTCGAGTCCGGACGTATATGACGCAGCAATGAGGAAACTCCTGAACGTTCTGTTGGCTGCGGCGGCGCGTGGCGGCTCGTTGAGAAAGTACGCATCGGGAAACGAATCAGTGGGGCCTGACATGATCTATGCGTTGGTACAGTGCACACTAGACTTGACGGAGTAGCAATGCAGCGACTGCTTGGTTATAGACGGCCAGGAGATCAGGGGTTGCTGTGTCAAGTACACAGGGGGACGGTTCATGGTGCCAAGTTGCCTAATCCTGTACGAGACCAATCATCGGTTCTTTGACCCAGTCAGTGAACCACCACTTCTGCTGCCGCCACCACCATCGCAGGGGGGAGATGTGCTGCCTCCATCACCAGGTATGTTGACTCTTGTTTAGGAGCTAGGTACACGGCGTTTGTCAAAAAAAGAAGGAATCAATTGGTCCATATCTTCAGGGAAAGAAGATATATTTAATCATTGATGCATATATATGGATTCTGCTCAACTATCACAGTCAGTTTATTGAATCACCACTTATGGCATTCATAGCTCACAAGGTAATGAAGCAATAGCAGATGTTCGTTACTTCTCATCATTCAGTCAAAATAATTGCGAGGTCAAAACTTGCTTTAATCGTGTTTGATCATCTGAAATGAAGCTAATCAGAATAAGATTGATCGGCAATGTTAGACATACTAAGAAATTTTATCGAAATTCTCTTATTAGGTGTTGAAATAAATGGGGCCCGTGTCTTAAATGATCAACAATTAATAAAGAAATCAGCATCACCTGATAAGGGAGTTTCTATAAAATAGGGAGAAGTACCAAAAAAGTTTTAAGCGTATTGCATCTATATCAGTTCAGTTTTAAACCATTTAAATGTACCAATTGCCAATTGAGTCTTTCAGACCAATTTTGACTGAAAAATCACTAATATAGATATTGGTTATCCTATATGACACGACAAGAGCTAATGTGGATAATTTTTTACATTTTTTAAAGAAAAAATGAATTTTTTATTTTTCTTTTATTTTTATTTTTTTCTCTTTCATGGCTGGGCAAGGGTGAGGCTACAATGGCCTCACCTAGGGCCTTTGTGGCCGAGGAAGTAGAGAACTGAGGGACGCAGGGTGAGAGGAGTAAAAGGAAAGAAAAGAAATAAAGAATAAAGAATGAAAAAAGGGTGAAAGCAAACAAAGGTAGGTCTAGGCGGTAAATGGGATAATTGAAGAAAAGCTGCTTTCTTAGTTTGCCATGTGCAGGGGGCGGCGAAAAGGACACAGAAGGGATCGGTTCGAGAGAGAGAGAGAGACTAGGAGTGTGCGGTTCCAAGTTCCTTACAGATTCCGCTTGAAACCTAGAGCCTACCCTCGGGTACAGGTTCCTCATTTTTTGGAACCTGAAACCTACCCGTCGAAATCTGGAACCTAGAACCTACCCTCTCACAAGTTCTGGTTCCGGTTCCAAGGTCCAACAGGTTCTTTTTTCTTTTTTTTCATTTAAGTGGAACCCGTTCCGGTTCCGAAAAAAGAGGAACCGGGAACCGGAACCTCCCTCCCTAGAATCGGGAATCGTGATCATCCCTTCCAACATAGTTTTTATAATGATAATGGCATAATTTCTATGAAGATCTCCCTAAGTCATAAAACAATCATGTCATCATCCATGATTTTTTTTTCTGGATATTGATCATATTGCAAAGCAAGAGGTACAGCACAAGTCTCACAAATTAAAGAACAAAATTATCTACAAAATGAGGGACTTATATCATCAATGACTAAGAGAAAATCATGCTTTCTCTTACATCTCACAAGCTCACCCATTTGGTGCAAAGTCTCTATCCATGCTAAACAAACTGTGGAGGAAGAAAACAAGGATCAACCAGTTTAAAATTTAAATTACTATCCACTGAACTAAAATAATTATTAGAAAGCCTTACCACGTATCTTCATTCCGCTTTAATTAGTAAACTCTATTTACTGGTGATCTCCTCATTAAGACAATCCATATCTTTAAAAAAAAAAGAGAGATTAAATGAAACATTCACTTATTAGATATATATAAGGATTTACAACATATAAAACTAGAAATATCACTTACCCAACTCAAATTTTTCTGCATTCTCAATGCACTCTTCAACATTAATAGGCACACGAACGGCTCTCAACCAATTTTGAGTGCAAATCAAAGCTTCAACTACTTTGGGAGTCAAAGAACTTCGAAAGCCATCAAGCACACGACTCGAAGTACTAAAAGTTGACTCCGAAGCAACGGTAGTTACGGGAATAGACAAAACATCTTGAGCCATCAAAGATAGGGTTTTATATTTTGAGCCACTAGTCTTCCACTACATCAAAATGTCAAGATCAATAACTTTTTCAATTTTATCTTCAAGATATTCATTAAGCTTAGATTTATTGACATCACACAATTGTTGGCTCGAGTTCATAAAAGTTTTCCGCCATGCTTGGGCGTCATACTTCCTTTTGTTAGCTCCATTGCCACTGGCATCGGCATTGGAACCACTACTACTAACACTCCAATTTTGGAAACCAAAATTCTGATCACTTGAACCAAAAGAATATTGCTTATAAAATTCAAACAAACGCTCTAATGTGTTCTTCACCTTATGATGCATGCCATTAACTTTTGATTCATCGTCATAAATTTGTCCATACAAAAATTTCACATAACTCAACTTGACTCTAGGATCCAATACAACCGCAATCAATATCATCATATTCACTTTGTCTAAGCTCCCATAATATTTGTCGAATTTTTCTTTCATTTTCAAACCCATAGCTTGAAGTTTAGGATCCGAGTCATTCGCCGTATCTTTCAAATATTTATACAAAAGAGCTATCCCCTCAAAATAATCATTGGAAGTTATATATGAACTCCTCGACATTTGATTGGTAGCATCATAGAACACCTTTAGAAACTCTGAAAGAATAACAGTATTTTCCCAATCATCATCTTGAGGAATCTCATGGTTAAGCTCACTTACAAAAGATAAATCATCTTCTTCCAATCTTTCGAAAGTTTTCCTGAACTTTACAGCAATGTCTAACATAAGATAAGTAGAATTCAATCTAGTGGCTACGTCAATAATAACTGAACCC
Source organism: Corymbia calophylla (assembly GCA_014182845.1). Classification (NCBI taxonomy): domain Eukaryota; kingdom Viridiplantae; phylum Streptophyta; class Magnoliopsida; order Myrtales; family Myrtaceae; genus Corymbia; species Corymbia calophylla. The sequence goes on along the minus strand of CM024697.1, from coordinate 43,436,651 downwards.
TTGTAAGTGATATTTTCAATCTCAATACAAGATTGAAATGCTTTGGCTCTTAAGGGAGAAATTTTCACATACTTAACCACATTGCGGATACGTGCGATAGAGTCACGTACCATGCTCAAGCCATCTCTCACAATCAAGTTCAATATATGAGCTGTGCACCTCATATGCAAAACACTACCATCTAATATCGCCACCCTTTTTCTTAAAAAATTTTCTCTCAAATAACCAATTGCAACATCATTGGAGCTAGCATTGTCAACAGTAATTGTTGACACTTTTTTTAATATTCCCCACTCATTAATGCACTTTTCTACCATTTTTCCAATCTCCTTACCTCTATGATTATGCATCACCACAAAATTGATGATTCTTTTATGCAACTTCCAATTCTCATCAATAAAATGTGCAGTGAGACACAAATAATTCATGTTTTGAATAGAAGTCTAGGTATCGATTGTAAATGCAATCCTAGACTTAATCTTACCAAAGTAAGTCTTCAAACAAGCTTTTTCGCGGAAATATAAGTTCATGCAATCTTTAGCCACTGTAAAACGTGATAAATGCTTGAAGAGAGGTTGTAATTCAGAAACAAACTCATGAAATCCGACACACTCTACCAAAGAAAAAGGTTGTTCATCAATAATGATGAACCGGGCGAGCATTTCCCTGCAACGTTCTTGATTAAATGACCATGTCGATAAGACATTACCGGTGCTGGATTCTCCTCCTACCTTGCTAGCCCACTTACATTACGTCGTACAAAGAATTTCTGCCTCTTCTCTATATTACGAGGAAACTTCTTGCATGTTGTTAAATGCTTCCTCATGGCGGAAGTACCATTAAAAACATGGTACTTTAACAAAGACCCACAATGAATGCATTTCACCTGATGTGGGTTTCCATCCTTATCTTTGATTTTCGTATAATGATTCCAACACTCAGATGTATATTTCTTATCACGAGAAGGAAGAGAAGAACCAAGTACCTTGTCTGTCCCACTCATGTTTGGGGATGGATCTTGTTCTTGTTCATTTTCATCGCCCGACATTTCCAATTCTGTAATAGGAGTCATCTCCTCATAGTCATATCCCTCCTCTTCCATTGACATATTAACTTGATAAGTCCAACAAACAACACTGCCAAGCAACCATTTAATCATCTCAATAATCAGAAATAAGGTCACACGATGACAATTTCACATAATCTAAGCTGGCTAAAGCAAAACATATTAAAAAAAATTTACCTAGTAAGCAAAAACCGTTCTCTAGTCCCTTTATGGATCAATTTCAGGTTCTATAAGACTAAAATCCAACCACCAGCAATAGTTTATGCAATCAAATCACAATTTCTTCAGTATTGGTTCTAATTAACTTGATTGAAGCTAAAAGTCTATGCTACAATCTGGTCAAATCCACCCCCTCGCGAGGCCTTTGTTCTGCTCAGCGAAGAATTCAGTTTCAATTTCTCTGAACAACAAAGATAACATTCACCACATCAGGAATCGGAGTAAATACGATACAAAACAGACCAAGTAAAAACTGTAGAAGCCTTACAAAGATGTGATATTTGTGGGAAGAGACAAAAATGAATCTATTATTTAAATAACTCTTCACACAATAAAAGCAATCTGCACCTAAGAACCAAACTTCCTTGGACATCTTTCACCATGTTACTAACCGTGAAGACAAACCAACTGAAAAATCATTCACTGATTCTTTACTAGACAACTCTAAAAGCAATTCTCGTTTTGTTGCATGACTTTTAGCCTTATCTTGTCCGATTCCTACTCCCTCATTTTCCAATTTTTTTTTTCGTCAAAGCATGCTTGCTTTATCCCATCCTAAACCAAAGGGCACTTGCCATCCCACCCATAACAAAGGGCGAACACTACTACCAAGGAACAGCAGCAACTCTGCTCTTGCAAGTCGTATGGATACTGAAAATCCTTTTGCTTTCCATTGAACTCCAGAGAACAGAACACACACCATTATCCATCAGTATCCTACAGCACTATCACCACTAAAATCATTTCACCCATTCAACTCACCACTTTGCTCATGACCAAGCAACCATATACAAAGTCAAAATCTACAATGCCTCTTTCACCGATATTACTTCCTTCTTGAGCCACGAGTAAGGTCGGTGACCACACAAGTGTCGACCAGGTCATATCTACTCAAATTCTGGAGTTTCATGGCCAAGCAAAGTTGCCTTTCTAATTGGATTAATCTACGCCTAATGTTGGTTCCAAAGACTGAGCTAAAGCCCTTTCACCTTGCCATCTTACCAGCTTTCTTGGAAGACAAAACAAAAACCAGCTCCACCAATGCACACATGTCAATTGAAAATAATAATAATAAAAATAATTCAAGCGTTGCCTGTCTATAACAAATAATATCACAAAGCCAGGACAGAGATCATCACATTATTCATGTCACAGGTGATGTAACTAGTATTAACACCTAGAGGGGGGGTGAATAGGTGTAGAGGGATTTTACGCGCAAATATATATATAACTTTTGCAATCTACAAATAGAAATTAAATAGAGAGAGTAGAGAAGATTGCAAACACAGTTTATAGTGGTTCGGCTTTAGACAAGCCTACATCCACTCTCCGGGCGATCAGCCAATAGGCTGTATTTCACTATGTGATCAACGGTGATTACACACTCTCGAGTGTTAGTACTTAGTGATAATATGTCTCACGAAGTCACTCTCTTTTGTAATACACTGGGATCACTCAATTTCGCACTATGAATAACAGTTGAAGAACAGAATCAACTTTGGAATTGTGTTAATCTAATCTACCTCCTACGTCTCAGCCTATCCTTATATACTCTCCAAGCTGCACTCGACCGTTGGCTCTTTCCTTGAGAGTTTAGTCTTCCCTTTCTTGGACATACTTTATAAGGCAAATCATTTTGATCGTTGAAGGTAGATCAGATCCCCTTAAATTCTGTTCGCCCATACAATCAGAATCCGAGCTTCCATAAGTGCTCTATTCTTCTTTGGAAGTTGTCCATTAATTGATCATGCCAATCAGATTAATATAACATAATCAATATAAATAAGGTAAGTGAAATACTTTACCGTTGGTGATCTTATCGTGTAGATTCGTCTTATGTCTAACAGACTTAAGTTCTGAGTTTGCCTAGATTTTCAGTCTGGTACGGTCAGACTCAAAATCTTAGTCTGGTATGGTCAGACTCAAAATCTCAGTCTGGTCGGGTCTTCCGTCTGGTACGGACAGACTCAAAGACATCTTATGCTTTATCTTCTGCCATCAACAGACTTTAAAGCATATGTCATTTTGTGACATTTTCCTTTAAAAAATATATATAAATATCATAAAATGTTTTGTTAGCATCAAAACTAGGAGTTTTCTCAACAACAGGCTCACAAATCCTTGTGGCAGTTTAAACTTTGATAACATATCAAAGCTCTGATTTAGGAAAGAGTGAATGGACTGACTCAACTTGTTTGGAAAAAAGAAATGGAAGATTTTGCTAATAGATGAACAAAACAAGACAAGGAGACGAAGTTACCAACTAGGACAAACACCAGAGGTTATGTTGAGCCAGGCGAGCAGAGCCGCGGGCGAGCGGCGAGCAGACGAGCGGAGCGGCGGGGGAGCAGAGCGGCGGGCGACGGCTCAAGGCAGTAAGAAGAATTGAAGAAGTCAGACGTGGGGACTGGGAAGAGAGGGAAGAGAGACTTGACCTGAGAATTAGAAAGGGGGCAAAAAATTATGGCTAGAATTGGGGATTTTTTGGGAAGGACTAAGGGGGAGGTGGCTGAGGTAGACCGGTTCCCGGTTCCAGTTCCGGTTCTGGTTCCGGTTCCAGTTCTATGAGGAACTGGGAACCGGAAACGGAACCGCCAGTTCCGGGAACTGAGGAACCGATCTCCCTAGAACCGGGAACCGTGCTCACCCCTAAGAGAGACAAGTGGGCTTGGGCGTTGATCTTAGTTCAGTGGGACTAGTGAGGTGGCTTTGGTTATAAAAGTTGCGGGCTGGTTGTAGTTTTACTAATATAATAATATATTATTATTTATATATAAAATCCAAAAAATATTTTTATCCAAAAAAAAATCAGAAAAACCCAAAAATATTTTCTATTTTCCAAAAAATCAGAAAGAGCCAAAAAATCGTTGTTTTAACAATTCATGGAAAATTCCTTGAAAAATTCAAAAATATCAAACCTGAAGGTTTAAACAAGATTAGATACTGGAAACTTTCAATATTAGGTATCGGAAGAGCATTAATGATTAATTAATATAATCAAGTTCTCGATTCTAATTTCTCTGGTTGCGCGGGATTAAAATATTTCTCTTAATATTTTACTTGGATTTCTAATTGACCCACCCCAAACTTATTAGTGCGACTCTTTTTTTTAGATGAAATTGAATTGCAAGTTAAAAACTCGGACCTTAAGTCATGAATTTGTGGGTTTGGGAGAGCCTAGGCTAAGTCCTGATAAGGCATTTAGCCGAGCCATTAGCCTTCGGGACACGCGAGAGGGAGGTCGCAGCATGTTGACACCTAAATTTTGGTTACTCATTTAATTGTTTATCAATTGTATTGGAAAATTAGGGATTAATTTCTAACCCCTTAACAAACAAAAAAAAATTTCATTAAATCTGCATCGCATATAGACATTAGGAGCACTTGCATCGTTATTTTTAAAATTTATCAAAAAAAAATAAGAAAATTAATTAATAAAATTAATTAATAAAAATAATAATTAATTAATTTTTTTTTTGAAAAAGGGTAGTGGGTCCGGGCTAGGTTGGGCCTGCCCAGCCTCTTTCTTTTCTTTTTCCCCTTCCCCGTGCAGGCCCAGCCCGTTTCTCTTTTTCCCTTCTCGGCCCAGCTCGCGCCTTTCTTTCTTCTTTCCCTCTTCTCTTCACACGTTTTGATTTTGGGAAAAAAAAAAAAGAAGAGAAAAGAGGAAGAACGATAGAGGAGGTGCAGGTCAGACGGCAGAAGATAAGGGGCAAAGCAGCAGGCCACAACCCGATCTCAGGGTCGAAGATCAAGTCAGCTGTGGCGAGTTGGCATGGCGGAGGCTATGCACGCCGGCTGCTGTTCATAAAAAGGGCAGAGAGAGAGATCAGAAAGAAAAGTTCACGGAGCGAGAGAGGGACCGAGGGTCGGAAAAAGAGAGTGGGAGTGAGAGCGAGGGCAAAGAGCGAGAGAAGTTCCTGCGGCCACCACGCCTCGAACGCAGTTGACGAGCCATCGACGCGTTTCCTTCCCTTCGCCAAAGCTCTTGGATCCGAGAGAGAAAAAAGAACCGAGAGAAGAGAAAACGAGGGAAGAGAGGACTGGTGAAACGCTGAAAGAGAGTTGCAGCGGGAGAGACAAGGCGAGGGAAAGACAGAGAAAGAGAGATCGAGCAAGTGAGAAGAGACAGAGAACGACCGCTGGTATCCACGCCTGAACCGAGACCAGCGATCGCCACCGCGCAACCTCGCCTAAGCATTATATTATATCTAAGGCATTATATCAATCACGGAAAGGGCAGTTACCTTTTTCCGCATTGAATAGCTATTTGATCGACTTTACTGGTTTTGCCAATCGCTTTTCAAAATGAGTAAGGGGTTAGCTTTTTGATCATATAGCCTAACTACTAACTAGCATAGTGACCAATAAAGAGATTTTCTATTTATACCTTAAATCGTATTTGGACCAACCAAGCGCTCCAATTACCCGTATCATCAAACATCAATTACAAAGTGAATAGTGCAAATGATATCATGCTTAGATCGCATCCTCATGTTTTATCCAGCTCATCAAATCAGTAAGATACTTCATGCGTCTTTGATGAGCATATTAAAGTGGGTTTCAATAAGTGAATCTATAGTCTAAAAAGTGCCTTTGTTATGATGACCTAAAATCGATATTAGACATAAAGTTTAACATATCTTTTTCCAAAAGAATCAAATATTTAGTCTAAGGTACTTTTGGTTTTGAGAAAGAGAGAGAGAGAGTATTTCTACATGAGAAATAGAAAGAAAATAAATGTGGAGAGATTAAAGATGAAAGAAGATGGAACTAATTGAGAAAATTACCCAATAGACCTTAAATAATGAAGTCAATACACTTCAAAATTTTTCAATTTTGCCAATTTAGTTCTAAATATTTGCGCGAAGTTCTAATATAGTTATTTCAGTTCATTTTGCACAAAGTTCTAAAATCCATCGTTGTAGTAGCGCGCCAAATGTTCGATATAATGCCTTAGACTAGATCTGAAAGATCCGGTTGGGAAAATTCGTGCTCGACGTGGCTACTGTGTCTGTGGCCATCGCTGCCTCATTCTTTGATCAAGTTGACGCAGGGGGGAAGTGTCTTTGTGAAATCGCTTTCGGCTAGCAGGGGTGTCGAGGCCTGAGTTTTGAGCTCGGGTGGCTGTTCGATCAATTTAGCCATAAGGGGGTGATGGCAGTGGCTAGCATCGGTCGGACCGAACGACCGACGCCGAGCGATGGCCTGGCGACACCCCCAAAAGCCGGTGCAAGCTCGTCGCGCGTGGAGGCGGGCTTTGGCGAACGAAGTTGCAGAGAAGCTTCGGGGAGAAGAAGAACGAAGAAGAAGACCAGAAAAGAAAAAAAAACAGAAGAGTAAAAGAAAATAATAAAAAAATAGAAACAAAAAAGGGCTGAAAATAAAAAGAAGGAGATGGGCTTCGCTTCAGGCTTGCGCACGTTGGGCTTGAAATTTTTCCCGGGGGGGATGACTGGGCTGGAAATATAAAGGGGAAATGGGCCATTAGCTGGGCTAAAAAAATGGAAATCAAAGTTGGGCTTTTTATTAAAAAATCCGTGTGGGCCTTTTTGTTTTTTCTTAGTGGGCTTAAGGCCGACCCGGTTCCTTCAGCCCAACCCTAGCCGACGGGATCTGAATCAGGTCAGCGGGGCCGGGTTTCCTGACCCGATCCGAATATTTTTTTATTAAAAGAATATAAAAAAATCCGAAAATTCAGAAAATAAAAAAATATTAAAAATATTAAAAAAACATAAAAAAATTCTAAATTTCAGAAATTTCATGGAAAATTCAGAAATCTGAAAATTTATAAAAATTTTCGAAAAATAATATTTTTTAAAAAAAAATCGAAAATATTAAAATATTTTTTTCAAAAATCCCAAAAATTTCAAGTTTGTTTTAGAGTTCCCTAAAAAGCTCTAAAATAATTATAGGACAATTTTCTCTTAAAAGGGTGTGGGAAAATCATTGGCCTAAGATTGTGGTTAAAATTGAACAAACCCCCACGGCTTCACCTTAGGGTTTTAATTATCCTCGGATACAATTACTCTTGATTGCATGCTCACGATGCGATGGTTATAATTCCCCCCTTAGTCTAATTAGGACCGTCATTTGTTTATCTCTTAATAATGCTAGGCGTTTATTCTCTCCCGCAATTTATTTACTACTCTCTTATATTGTTGATTGTTATTTTGATGGTTGTGTACCCGCATGATCACCTCACATGTTAGTGGATAATTCCAAAATCAATCCAAACTGCCTGACAAAAGTCTTTTTGTAAACAAGATTAGGTACCAAAATGGCATTAATTGATCTCCGATCCTAGATTCTCTAGTTGCGTAAAAAGTAAGGCACACTCCCACAAAGATCCTCGACTCATCTTCTAGATAATACCCCTAAATCTATCATTACATTTCCTTTTCCCTCGGGACGGAAAAAATAGATCGCGACATAGCATATACATGTACCTCCGCTATATTCAATATTTACAAAAAGTAAAATTGGTCAAAGGTTTCCCGCAGTTAAGAAAACCACCCTCGGCTGCCCCTAGAATCCAGATTTGATTATATTAATATTCTATGAATAAAAAAATAAAAAAATAAAAAAATAGGATTAAAAGGTCACAGCAATGTAAACGGCTCAAGCTTGACGAATAATTTAAATACATCTATGACCTCTGTTAAATATATATCCTGATATATAAATATACACATATATATCGTCTTAGAAGCAAAAAAAAACCCGCATCTTAAATATTACATATAGAGCGGTACCTTAACCCTCAACTTTTATCATTAGTGGTTAATAGCCAATTGGGAATCAAAATATAGGGTCGATCTTCCGCTTAGGAGATCAAAGTACGGTTCATCTCTTCATTAGCAATAATTCACTTTGCAAGTTCTTTCTTTCTCATTTCTGAAATCTTTTATGTTTTAATAATTGCTCATGAGACTTTTTGGTCATCCTTGGTTTACCACACCAGATTCTCCCGTTCCCACTAGCACTCCACACTAGGTTTCTAATTTTAAATTATGGAATAGAAGATTTAAGTGGAAGTTTCCTCTGATCAAACAAAGTAATATACAAAATGTCCTGTCCATATTATTTTTTTTGACTTTATTTTTGGTATAGTGGGTCAAGTGAAATTTAGATCAGCATTTGCACATTTCAATTGGACTTTCGTGTGTGATCTTGAGGATGCACTCTTCATATTGATTGACACATTCAGGATTTTAATCACATGGAGATGAACAAATTTGTTTTAATATCTATTCATCTGTTGAAAAAACACCATATCTAGTCAAGATTTTAAGGGTAAGATTCCACATTGTTTAGCAATTGCCGGGCAGAAGACAGACTAGGCAGAAGACGTCAATGCGTCAATGCTTTTTTATTATACTTGCTGAAGAGAAGAAACTCCTCCTCTATTACAATTGCAGAAGACCGAGACTCCTTAGGGGACTCTGCTTTTCCATTAGAATCGATGCTTCGTCGAGACGGCAGTTGCTCATTGCTTGGAAATCGCCGGTCATCTTATTATACTTGCAAAAGACAGACGCAGTAAAAGGAGACACCCGAGAGACCCAAAAAACGAAAAATGGATCTTCCGAATCTCCTTCTCTTGCTTCTTCTGATGTTTGCTTCCACCATAAACGCCCAATTCCCAGCGACCTACTGTGGTTCGACCGGCAACTTCACGGCCAACAGCACCTACCAGACCACCCTCACCACCCTCCTCTCCTCCATCTCCACCACCAAGTCCTCGTCCCTCTCCTACGGCTTCTTCAATGCCTCTGGTGCTGTCTCCGGCACCTCCCAAACCCTCTACGTTTTTGGCCTCTGCCGTGGCGACTTAACTGCCGTGGGCTGCCGCGCCTGCCTCAATGTCTTGACCTCTGACATCCGCCGCCTCTGCCCTTTACAGAAGGAGGCACTCCTCTACACCGGGAACTGCATCATTCGGTACTCGGACACATCGTTCTTCAGTACAGTTGTGACAGAACCCTCCTACTTGGCAAGCACCACTGACAATGTCTCGAGTCCGGACGCATATGATGCAGCGATGAGGAAGCTCCTGAACGTTCTGTTGGCTGAGGCGGCGCGTGGCGGCTCGTTGAGAAAGTATGCATCGGGAAACGAATCAGTGGGGCCTGACATGATCTATGCGTTGGTACAGTGCACACCAGACTTGACGGAGCAGCAATGCAGCGACTGCTTGGTTATAGGCGTCCAGGAGATCAGGGGTTGCTGTGTCAGGTTCACAGGGGGACGGTTGTTGCGACCTCCCCGAAGGTGAATCACTATGGGAAGACTAATGGATTACTAAGTCCGAAGATTTAGTGCGGACTCTCCCAAGCCCTACCAACCGCAACTTGGTACTCAAAATTTAACATTGTTAAACATGTAATTTTATTCAATTAGGAGCCGCCACTAATCAATTAGGGTTGATTAGAAACCCAAGTAAAGTATGGGAGAATACTTTACTTCTGCGAACAAGAGATTCAATAGGTTCGGAGACATGGTTACGCTAAGTTAAATTAGCGCCCTTTCGGTACCCTTTCTCTTTTAGTTTCAAAAATATTTTTTGTAAGCAATTTTGGTTGATTTTAACCTAAGCCACTAACATGGAAAAGAGTGGTCATGCGAATCACAATCAATAACATTCAGTAAATCTAAAAGGACGAATATAAAAATCATGATCAACCTTAAAGCAAAATAAGCTTTAACTAAAATGCATGCCCTAAACATAAATTCTAAATGGGATTACATCTATTTTTTTGGATTTTTCTAAAATTAATTATATATATATAACTCTAGTCTAGATTTAATATGCATGATTCCTACTCTAACGACATATGACGTGCAATTCATCAAGACCCAAGATAGAAAATCAAAACAAGACCCAAGATAGAAAATCAAAACAATCAAAAACCTGATCCGACGTCTCGCGGCTCAATATTTTTGATTATTGAGATTTTTAACACGACAAAATGACCTCACTCAATCGGAATTCAATCAAGCATGCAATACTTCAAACAAGGAAACAAACTATCCAAGAATTGATTTAAATAGGAACTTTACCTACCTTGTCTGTTCTTTCCAAGTTCGGATGATAACAGATTGCGGGAATCGCGATCGACAATGCTTCAAGGCGGATGACAAGGGTGTGATGGCGATGTGAGAGCAATTCACGCTAGAGTTGGGCTGAATTGCAGCGGCACGGACTGATCCGAATTGTGGAATCACCGCCAAGAAATTGCTGGGAATATCGTCGAAACGTGGACAGCAATGTGAGAGCGAGAGCGCATGCGATGGTTGTCCGAATCCGTTACGCAAAGTTAAGGCCACGTCTATGAGAGCGTGGGCTCGCTGCTCCGAATGTCGTCGTAAGTGTGGCCGCGAGTCGAGAAAAACAGATGGCGAGTTGGACGACGCGATTGAAAACTTCGGAGGAGGATGCTCGATTCCCCTTTCACTTCTTTTCTCCTTTGACTTTGCTGGACGCCTCTCCACGTCCCACGATCCTTTCTCCCTTGTCTCTTGGGAAGAGGCCTCCTTTTGTGAGCCTACCTTCAAGACCTGCAGCAAAAAAAGACGCTTTTCTCTCTCTCTCTCTCTCTCTATATTGCGCTGCCGCTCCTTTTCTCTCAATTGTCGCTGTCTTTTTTTCTGTGTGTGCCCCCTTTTTTTATAGGTGAGAGGATTATGTTATTTAAGGAAAGATGATAAAATTGCATGTTGCATATTTAGCTCTTGTATCCCACGTGCAATATTTTTTCAATATTTCATCCGACACCTTCCCTGAATATTGAAAGAATAATGCGAATATTCTCGGGAACATTCTCATATTCCTAGGAATATTCTCATATTCTAGCTCGTCACCCCTTAACGGGAATATTTCATCCGACACCTTCCCTGAATACTGAAAGAATAATGCGAATATTCTCGGGAACATTCTCATATTCCTGGGAATATTCTCATATTCCAACTCGTTACACCTTAACGGGCCTAGCCAAATTCTTTTTCCTTGTGGGCTTAGTCCAACTTGTTAAATTAAAGCTTAGAACCATCAATTAAAGCCCATCTGCCACATGTCCAATGCAAATGCAATGATAAATGCTCCTAAAACTATATGCTATGCAATTTATTCCTAATATATTTTTGTTTAGGGGTTAAAATTAATCCCTAAATTTTGTTCATTAAATTACGAATGATCAATCAAAATTTAGGTGTCAACAGCTGCCCCTCTTTGAAGGTGAGCTCGCAGAGGTTGCATTCAAAGATAAATTGAAACCTAAATTTTGACCATGCATATGCAATATAATGTTATTTTTTGTAGGAAAATGAATCCCATTTTAAAATGCAATATGATATGATGCATGGAAAAGCTAATGCAAAGTGTGAAAATAAAAGAAGAAAAAAAAAAAAGAAAAAGAAGAAGAAGAAGAAGAAGAGCGTGCACTGTAGTTACTTACCAATCGATACGGTAGAGCATCTTGAGGTACGTGATGAATTCCATGAGACTTACAAAACACATCGAAGATCGGAATTCTCATCAGATTTCAAAAGAGATTAAGCACTGGAAATCACGTCCGATATTTATGGGTTCAAATATCGGGATTCACATCGACATTTGAGAATATTTACTAACCACCTGGAAATCACATCAGGTATATAAAGGTTCGAACCTCGGAATTCACATCGACATTCACTACACACTGAAATCACATCGGGTATTCAAAGGTTTGAACATCCGGAATTCATTTGAAAAAAATTCACTAAACACTGGAAATCACATCGGGTATTTAAAAGTTCGAACATCTGGAATTCACATCAGACATTCAAAAAAATTCACTAAACACCTGGAAATCACATCAGGTATTTAAAAGTTCAAGTACAAGGAATTCTCACCAAATATTGAAAAAGTTTTAGGACACTGAAATTTTCGCCTGAAATTCTCATTAGGAATTTAGATTGACTTGAGAACCAATTCCTGGAATCCTCATCAGGTACTTTTGAATTATCTTGAGAACAGATACCTGGAATTCTCATAAGGTATTTTGAAGATTTAACAGTATTTGGACAAATTCATGGCTTCAAAGAGGAGCTCTTTGGTCTCTCGAAGAAACCCACATGTCAAACATGATTAGAGCAAATGTGCATTCAACAGCAAAGTGAAGAATTAAAGTCATTCTTGGACAAGTAAAACTCAAGGAGACCCATGCGTATGTTTTCATCCCCATATTCCACCAGTTAGAATCATCATCAAGACAATTTTCACTCATAGTGTGGACTTCTTGAAAATGCCAGATGAGAGACTTTTAGTCTGAAAGGGCTTTTCACTCACTCTCATTTAAGAAGGCTACTTGTCCCGATTAATGCGGGAATATCGAATCGCTCGATCTTACCATCAAGTCAACAAGGATTCGAGCTTTCTCGCAAGCGGTACGATTTTACCAATCCGAGAGGTCTTTACCGGGATGTGATCTTGGTCAACGGCTTAACAAGGGGACTCTTTGAGTCAAGGCTATTGAAAGAACAATTCTGCAATCATCTCCAGGTTTACAAGTCAAGAATCTTGCAAAACGAGATAGAAATAATCTTGCTCACACTTCTTCGAGCAATGCTTAAGACATGTGAACACCTACATTAATTCAAGTGCCCTAATCTGAAGAGACTTTATGAGGGACGTAATGTAGACTAGGTTCACGGGTTGAGAAATGAAAGGATTATCAGGCTCAAAATGTGTGTAAATGGGTGAGAGTTGGTGATCATCTTGACATTACCACCAGTCTTCATCTTCGCCATCAAGGATTATTTCCAAAATGTGTTCTGTTGACCGCAAAAGTTTTGCATTTGACAACTTTTCACAATCGATAGTCATCTATCTCGACTCTTTTTTCGTTTTCTCTTATGGGCATTGGCCTTGCTTTTACCAGGCACACTGCTTTTCTTGCCCCTCTTTTTTAACTCTTATGTCTACGGGCATCGGCCTTGCTTTTACCAGGCACACTACTTTTTCATGCCCCCTAGTTCTATTTTTACCAATGACACGTTGTCTATGATGTATCAATTTTCCATTTGGACTTTTGAAGGTCTTCACATTTTGTTGGCACTCTAGACCTTGCTGCTTCTTGAATGATTATTTTTTGCCCTCCCCAATGTGGGGGATGATCACCAACTAGGTTCAAAGAAATGAATTTTTAGGCTCAAAGGGCTATGCAACGGATATAAGTGTGTAGGATAGAGGAAAAAAATGCTCTTCGTCATCCTAAGGCACTTGGATTATTGTTTGAGTTCATCTACAATAAGATACCCAAAGATTGATGCAAGTGAGAGCAAGAGAATTTCCATCTATTTTCGTTGCCACGTGATGCCAACTTACCTCCAATTTGCCCCGATATGGGGTGGTTCTTGACAGGGGTAATTTGAAAGAAATCTCCACAAGTGTATGAGGCTCAAAGGGGTTAAGCAATGGTCTACTTGCAGTGTTTAGGATAGAGAAATAAATTGCCTCTCGTCATTTTAGTTGTCGTCCCTTTCGCGAGAAAACCCTTCACCTTGCCGACATGGATTTTTTCACACTCATCTCACAATGTATATACAAGGGATTGTGTATAGGATAAGGCTTGCCTTTCATCATTCTAGCAAATTCAAACATTTCCACACTATTCATTGAATTGTCTATTTTGACAAATCTCGAGTGAAATTGGCGAATTAAACAAACTATCATGTGAAAATGCTTCACCATGATAAAGCAACTAGGCTCCATTCATGCAAGCAACAAACATCGAATTCCAAAGTCAAAGCTAAAAGGTGGGAGCTTGAAGGGGTTTCTTGCAAAGATAAATGACACCATCCATCTTTTGCCCCTACAAAAGTAAAACATGCATGATTATATACTCGAGGCTTCGTCTTCATTAAAGCAGATGGTGCAGGATCATGCCTGAGACATAAAGTAAACAATCAGAGAGACAAACGGGGTGAACAAGATGCATGTTGAAAAAATCTTTTTATTTTGGAAAATTTTGAGAGAACATGAAGAAGCCCAGCCTTCAGAATTAGCTCCATGCCGTTTTCTTTTTGGTAGGATTTCATCACGGGGCCGGTTTGGTGTACTTCAACATGCCCTTAAAACATGAAAATCTTCATGTATTTTATTGGATGAAAAGCAAATTACATTATTGGAATGAAAGAAATCCTAACATGCAAACTAGGAAAGCAATAAAGACTCCTACGCAGAGGAGTATGCAAACAATTAAAATTCTCCTACTCTTGAGCTTCATCAATGGCGAACATTAAATTCTCCTCAAATAATTCGATCATTCCTTCGACCTCGTCATCTTCTGCACTGGATTGAGTAGTGGACACGGCACTTGGAGTACTGATTGCCCCTTCTTCCTCATGCAACATTGTCACAGGACCAGGGAATGTGGACCTGATGTGGGGTATAGTGAGGCCAAATCGTCCTCGACCTCTTCCTCTTCCTCGGTGGGATCGTCCACCCCTACCACGATAGCCCAATCCAGTTGTGTATGAGTTTCGCCCCACTTCAATTGGTTGCCGGGTGCCTTGACCATGTCGGCCCAAGCCATCACCAGGGGCGAAACCACTTCCCAACATGATCTTGCCTACCATGATCGCAGATTTGGATACTTCTGGGGTTGGTGAAGTAGTGCCTCGAGAAATATGAATAGTTGAAACCAACTCAAATGCCTGATAACTGGATTCTGCTTTATGATCCGGTTCGATATAGGGGATAGCTGTCTCATGGTAGATTTTAAAGTCATCTTCCCCTTGGATTGTAATAATCTTCCCTTGCGCCACAAACTTCACCTTCGGTGAAGGCTTGAAGGAACCGCACATCTGCATGTATCCATGGACGACCTAATAAGAAGTTGAACGCAAGTGGGTATATCCAAAACTTGGAAAACCACATTGAATATCGGCGGCCCTATTTGCATGTCTAAATCAACTTCTCCAACTGCTTCTTTCCTAGTCCCGTCAAACGCCCGAACAGAGGTCTTAGCTGCACGAATTTTCTCTAAATCATACCCTAGGCGTTTTGAGTTGCTAGAGGGCATATGTTTAAAGCCGATCCATTATCAATGAGTACACGGGCCACTAAAGTATCTCGACACGACCGAGATATAAAGGGCCTTGTTATGTCCTCTTTCTTCATCCGGGAGCTCCTCATCCGAGAAGGCAATTTGATCTTTTAACAAAATGGACCCGACAAATTCCTCCAACTTCTCATGGTCAATGGATTCTGGGACGTGTATCTCACTAAGAACTTTCATCAAGGACTTTTGATGCTTATCTGATGTCTGGAGCAACTCTAACAGGGAGATATGTGCGGGCATTTTGCGAAGCTGGTCTACCACATTATACTCACTTGCCTTAATTACAGCTAAGAATTCTTTAGCTTCCTCATCAGTGACCGGCTTGACAGGTTGTGAGTTGGTTTGAGCATAGGTGCGCCCCGATCGAGTGACCACATCTATCTCCGCATCATAACACCATGGCACTGCTTTATCACTTGTATACGCATAGGGTTGCGTAACATCAAGAATTAACTCTTCCTCATCAGACAATGGTGTGTCGATAATGATCAATCCATCCTCATCCAACGCATCCTCCAATGGTGGCATGTCAAGAGGTAGGGGGTCAATCTCATCAGCTTTAATGTTCCAGTCAGCAAACTCATCCCCTTGATCGGTAAACTCCTCTTCCAGGTCAATAAGGATTGGAGTGATGGTTGAAATTATGCCAGTATGGTCTGCATATGCAATCATGCCTTGGTTGGATATCGCCTTAACTCTTTGTTTCTTCAGAGACATTGTAGGTTTTTTTGTCTCTGAATAATACCCGGCATGAACCAAACTATCATAAACGTCATCCACATGTACTTTCAAGTTCTTCTTCCTATCAGCATCAAAACTGAAGATGGCATTTATACCTTCCGCGTGGTCAGGGAGTGGGTTATTCTGGACGTTTGGTTGTGTATCGCGGAAGGAGACCACCTTAGCATCCAAAAGATTTTGGATTTTGTGTCTCAACGTATAGCAATCATCAACAGAATGCCCTCTTTCCCCCATGTGATAATCACATGTCTTGGACGAGTTGTAGTTGGGGAAACGCTCGGGATTGGTCCGCTTAGGTTCTTTGGCCAGTAACCCTTTCTTTTGGAGGATCGGCAGAATCTTGGACAAAGGTTTAGGAAGCGGCGTGAACCGACGCCTAGAAGAGTTCCTCTGTTGACCATAAAACGGTCGCGCTCCTCCTTGCTGGGTGTTCTGGGTGGAGCGAGGTGGTTGGACATAAGCTGCATTAACCTCCGCTACGGGTTCCTTATCTTTCTTGACTGAGAATCTCTTATACGAGTTGGTCTGATCGGACGCCCATCCATCACGCAGGGTCATTTCAATTCGTTCACCAACAGGGATTAGCTGATTGAATGACTCAGCAGTCGAACCGAGCATCCGACTTCGATATTCAGGCGGGAGTGTCTTCATAAACAAATCCATTAACTCTTTCTCCGTCGGTTCGGGACTGATTTGAGAAGCCACGACTCGCCACCTTGTGACATATGCCTTGAAAGATTCCGTCTTCTTCTTTTCTGTACGAATCAAATCCTCCCGGGATGGAGTAACATCGATATTATACTTATATTGCTTGAAGAAAGCATCAGTCAAATCCTCCCAAGTCTCTAAGAGATTAATTCTCTTCATGATGTACCATTGCAATGCCGGCCCTGTCAAACTCGCTTGGAACGACTGAATCATTAAGGGTACATTATCAACATACTGGGTCATCCTGACCAAATATGTCTGCAGATGGATCTTTGGGCAAGAGGTGCCATCATACTTTTCAAAGTCAGGCATTTTGAACTTCTTCGGCACTTTGACTTTTGCATAAAGAGACAAGTCTGTCGGGTTTTGGCATTCTGAACCCTGTAGTTGCTTGAGCTTTTCCTCAATTTTCGCCAAGCGTTTTTCTTGCTCGGTTTTTGGTACGACCGGGTGCATCACTTGTACCTCATCATCAGCAACAATTTGAGGCATGTCAGTGATTTTGATTGTAGAAGCATCACCAGAGTTTGACGGGTCGATTGCAGTCATATTCTTGCCCTTATCTCTCGAATCACCAATAGGAGGTTGTTGAGGTAACACCACTTCAACTTGCGGAGCTGATGGGACAATGCTCGATTTGAGGGAATCCATTTGTTTAGACAGCTGCTCAAGGACATTCAGGACTTGCTTCATTTCCGTTTCAAGGGCAGTGACACGAGCTTGTTCAGTAACACGTGCTTGTTCAATGTTATCGGCCATTGCTGCTCTAGAACGAGTACGAATAGGCGATCTCGGACGAGCCGTGTTGTATCAATGTTATCTTGTGTAAAAAAAACAACACAGTAAGCATCATGACAAATGAAATTGGTCCATGACAACGATCGATCGTGCATTTTATTAAGTGAAATTGGATTCCAAAGACATTAACCTAAGAAATGAAAATGACTCCCTAGGGAATTAAATTCCTAAAACATCAATCTGAGAAATTGAAAAAACACTTTAAAGTTGGAATTGAACTCCTAGACATGAAAATAAAAACAATCTGTTCTATATACAATTGACCTTTTGTCATGGACCCAAAAAAAATGATAAAATAAATAGATTGCATAGTGTAAGGTAAGAATACTTACTTCATGAAGGAAAAATGGCAACCACATAGACATACACATGAGACGTGAGGTTCGACACCTAAACTACAAGGCTTAGCAAATTAGAGCCAAGAGGAATGATTCGACTAGTCGCAGTCTCGCGTGCAAAGGTCGGGTCCTCTTAGCTCCGGCTTGGTCAAAGAAAATCCTATAGTCATGCGATCTCGCAGACAAGGATAAACATTTTGACACAAAGAAAAAAATTCGGAGTTGAGAAAGGCAACCTCTACATCGCAGTCTCGCGTTCAAGGTTGGATCATTTCTCAACACCATCCTAACATCCTTAATTGCGGTCCAGTCCGACGGGTAGTGTGTGCAAAGTGTAGTGCTAAAACCATTTAAAAATCATGCACAGCAATTAATAATGCAAACATCACTTCAATATAAGCAAAAATTCAACCTCAACACCTTCCCTGCAAAACAAAAGGTTAGCAAACACTACGCCCCTTATAACTCCTTTCTGCAAAAACATTTAACACTTCATGTTAGGGGTGTACCTGGTATCCATGCTGCCAAACAAAAAAAATATTTTTGAAAAGAGAAAAATTAGGCCTATGTCCACTATGAGTTTTAACTCATGTCCCCAGCGGAGTCGCCAAGCTGTTGCGACCTCCCCGAAGGTGAATCACTATGGGAAGACTAATGGATTACTAAGTTCGAAGATTTAGTGCGGACTCTCCCAAGCCCTACCAACCGCAACTTGGTACTCAAAATTTAACATTGTTAAACATGTAATTTTATTCAATTAGGAGCCGCCACTAATCAATTAGGGTTGATTAGAAACCCAAGTAAAGTATGGGAGAATACTTTACTTCTGCGAACAAGAGATTCAATAGGTTCGGAGACATGGTTACTCTAAGTTAAACTAGCGCCCTTTCGGTACCCTTTCTCTTTTAGTTTCAAAAATATTTTTTGTAAGCAATTTTGGTTGATTTTAACCTAAGCCACTAACATGGAAAAGAGTGGTCATGCGAATCACAATCAATAACATTTAGTAAATCTAAAAGGACGAATATAAAAATCATGATCAACCTTAAAGCAAAATAAGCTTTAACTAAAATGCATGCCCTAAACATAAATTCTAAATGGGATTACATCTATTTTTTTGGATTTTTCTAAAATTAATTATATATATAACTCTAGTCTAGATTTAATATGCATGATTCCTACTCTAACGACATATGACGTGCAATTCATCAAGACCCAAGATAGAAAATCAAAACAAGACCCAAGATAGAAAATCAAAACAATCAAAACCCGATCCGACGTCTCGCGGCTCAATATTTTTGATTATTGAGATTTTTAACACACGAGAATGACCTCACTCAATCGGAATTCAATCAAGCATGCAATACTTCAAACAAGGAAACAAACTATTCAAGAATTGATTTAAATAGGAACTTTACCTACCTTGTCTGTTCTTTCCAAGTTCGGATGATAACAGATTGCGGGAATCGCGATCGACAATGCTTCAAGGCGGATGACAAGAGTGTGATGGCGATGTGAGAGCAATTCACGCTAGAGTTGGGCTGAATTGCAGCGGCACGGACTGATCCGAATTGTGGAATCACCGCCAAGAAATTGCTGGGAATATCGTCGAAACGTGGACAGCAATGTGAGAGCGAGAGCGCATGCGATGGTTGTCCGAATCCGTTACGCAAAGTTAAGGCCACGTCTATGAGAGCGTGGGCTCGCTGCTCCGAATGTCGTCGTAAGTGTGGCCGCGAGTCGAGAAAAACAGATGGCGAGTTGGACGACGCAATTGAAAACTTCGGAGGAGGATGCTCGATTCCCCTTTCACTTCTTTTCTCCTTTGACTTTGCTGGACGCCTCTCCACATCCCACGATCCTTTCTCCCTTGTCTCTTGGGAAGAGGCCTCCTTTTGTGAGCCTACCTTCAAGACCTGCAGCAAAAAAAGACGCTTTTTCTCCTCTCTCTCTCTATATTGCGCTGCCGCTCCTTTTTTCTCAATTGTCGCTGTCTTTTTTCTGTGTGTGTGGCCCCCTTTTTATAGGTGAGAGGATTATGTTATTTAAGGAAAGATGATAAAATTGCATGTTGCATATTTAGCTCTTGTATCCCACGTGCAATATTTTTTCAATATTTCATCCGACACCTTCCCTGAATATTGAAAGAATAATGCGAATATTCTCGGGAACATTCTCATATTCTCGGGAATATTCTCATATTCTAGCTCGTCACCCCTTAACGGGAATATTTCATCCGACACCTTCCCTGAATACTGAAAGAATAATGCGAATATTCTCGGGAACATTCTCATATTCACGGGAATATTCTCATATTCCAACTCGTTACCCCTTAACAGGCCTAGCCAAATTCTTTTTCCTTGTAGGCTTAGTCCAACTTGTTAAATTAAAGCTTAGAACCATCAATTGAAACCCATCTGCCACATGTCCAATGCAAATGCAATAATAAATGCTCCTAAAACTATATGCTATGCAATTTATTCCTAATATATTTTTGTTTAGGGGTTAAAATTAATCCCTAAATTTTGTTCATTAAATTACGAATGATCAATCAAAATTTAGGTGTCAACAACGGTTCATGGTGCCAAGTTGCCTAATCCTGTACGAGACCAATCATCGGTTCTTCGACCCAGTCAGTGAACCACCATCACCATCGTAGGGGGGCGATGTGCTGCCTCCATCACCAGGTATGTTGACTCTTGTTTAGGAGCTAGATACACGGCGTTTGTCAAAAAAAGAAGGAATCGGTTGGTCCATATTTTCAGGGAAAGAAGATATGTTTAATCATTGATGCATATATATGGATACTGCTCAACTATCACAGTCAGTTTATTGAATCACCACTTATGGCATTCATAGCTCACAAGGTAATGAAGCAATAGCAGATGTTCGTTACTTCTCATCATTCAGTCAAAATAATTGCGAGGCCAAAACTTTCTTTGATTGTGTTTGATCATCTGAAATGAAGCTAATCGGAAAAAGATTGATCAGCAATGTTAGATATACTAAGAAATTTTATCGAAATTCTCTTATTAGGTGTCGAAATAAATGGGGGCATGCATCAATTTCTCAACAGTGTGTAGGGAAAATTATTGCATCCACCCAGTGCAGCACGTGTATATTCTCTTCAACCGCTCTTAGTGCAACACGTGTACTCCGCTAGATAAGGGATAGAAAGTTACACCTGGGAAAAAAAGTCCACAGATCTACAGCAGTAGTCAAAGTTTTTCACCGAACCAGTAGTCAGTAGGTTTAATGCATTTATAGTAGCTATTAAATAATGAAAAACTCTAAACCGATACATTTGCGATAAATTTATCTTTCATTAGTTAGGGTTAAATTTTACTGTCAAATTTTTGACTTGGATGACATGTGGTAGTTGATGGATTTATCAATTTGGGGTTTTACCCTACATTTGTCACAAGTGTACTAGTTTGGAGTTTTTCATGCTATTAATCTAATTTAACAAAAAATAATGAAGGATAAATTTGTTACAAATATATCGATTTGGCGTTTTCGATAAATTTATCAATAATGTTCATATTTGGGGTTTTTGGTAATCAAAAAATTAGTTTTGGGTAAATTTGGTACAAAATCTACTAGTTTGGAGTTTTTGATGATCAAAAAATTAATTTTGAGTAAATTTGTCATAAGTGTTCATATTTGAGATTTTTGGTGGTCACAAATTAGTTTGTGGTAGATATATCATAAGTGTTTCAGTTTGGGTTTTTTGTTGTAAAAAAATTAGTTCAGGGTAAATTTATCACGGATGTATTTTGGAGTTTTTCGTACTATTAACCCTTATAATAACAAAAGTTAACATTAAGAACAGTTGATAATTCGCAAAAATTTAAAAAGAAATGGTAATTTCATGAAAGTGTCGATAGCTTACTAACAAGTCAATGGAAGATCTGGTGACCGGTAATTTGTTTTTGTACCAACAGTTAACACTTATGACCCTTTTAGAAATTTACCAGCATGGAGGAAATTTTTTTTTTTTACGGAATGATAGAATCACCCCATTTTATTTGTGCAGGGAAGAGGCATGAGAACCCAAATGAAATATTAAGTACGAGCTTCAAAAGTACATGGAAACATTTTTCGATTTATATGAGTTGGGAAACGGCTAGTGGATTTTGTTAAAGGAAGTTTCTTAAAGGCATTTGTTAACAGGTCATTTAAAGCAAGTTTGAAATTTTCCATACACTATTTTTCTCCTTTTACTCGCAATCAATGCTTTAGACATTGTAATAATTATTATTAGATATAGAAGGTATGGTTCATAGTCCCCATGAACAGGAAAGCATGGGGTCCCACTCACAGGTGAGCGGGTAGAGGTTCGAGGGCCACCTTGACGTGGGGCAGCACCTCGAGTTACCAGAATGTTTTTATAGTTAGAGTACATATTTTATTGTTAGTTCGAACTTGAGCCCATAGATATATAATCCCTTTCTCTTATAATCAATGGATGTAAGAAAGAAGTGTGAGGTGCTTATTATAATGGAATCCTTTGGTCAATATAACCCTAATTTAAGGTGAATCAGGATAAAACATTGTGTTTGGAATTCTCTTTTCTCGTTTTTACTCTCTATTTCTTTGTGATTGTGTGGCAAATCTCAACATTAGGCATGCAGGCAATTCACTCTTTTAGGATTGCAATTGACTGATGGTTTAAATATGCTGATAGAAAAAATTATCTGATCAGGTACCTTAGTTGCAATCGTCTTTTCGGTAGTCGTTTTTCTACTGCTTCTCTTCGTCGGTTGTTGTTACCTTCGGAGGATGCGAGCACAGAAGAAATATAAAGCGGCACAAGAAGAAAGTGGTAAGACTCTGGTTTTTTCCCAAAAAAGAGAAAAAAAGAGAGCAAAAGATCGAAACTTTCAATCGAGAAACTAAAAGATTGTGAAGCTATGACCTTAAGACATAAAAAACAAGTACAAGTCTAAACGACTTTGTTGTTCACTCATGAAGGTGTAAGCGAGATCGCATCCTTGAAGTCATTGCAATTCGATTGGGATGTTTTAGTTGCAGCCACGAACAATTTTTCTCAAGAAAACAAGCTTGGTGAAGGTGGATTCGGGGAGGTTTACCAGGTACGTTAGTGATTGTAAATGTCGTAAAATGCTTTCAAAAGTCTCGGTTTGGTTTTACTTATGTGCATTGACAACTTAACCTTCATAAAATCAATCTCATTTCATGAAGTTTCAGCTCACTTAAATCGAAATGGACGTTAAATGGGCTACATCATCCACTTATTTTGTCTCTAACCATAAGAATGACTTGTGTGTGGATGTTATGAAAGCATAACGACATACCGAACAATTTCATATCTTTGGGAACTTAATTGAAATCGAAATATATTTCAACAAATAGCCTTCGATATTGGTTAAAAGTTCAGAAAGTCATTGCCTAAAATCAAGAAAAAAGGTGAAGAGCTCATGAGATCTTGTCACCTTTCGCAAATGTTTTCAGGGTAGGTTGCCTAATGGACAAGAAATAGCTGTGAAGAAGCTATCTCAAAGGTCAGGGCAAGGTGTCGAAGAATTTAAGAATGAGATTGTGTTGGTGGCAAAGCTTCAACACCGAAATCTAGTGAGATTGCTTGGATTTTGCTTGCAAGGAGAGGCAAAGCTACTCGTATACGAATTTGTGCCCAATAAGAGTCTTGACTACTTTCTGTTCGGTTTGTTCCACTTCACTGGCTTTAAATTCATCTTAGGTTAATGCATTAGAGGAAAATCATATGCTCGTTTACTAGATCATGTATAACATTTTGAATCTAACTGCTAGGCTTCCTAGATGATACTTACTGATCCTTTAATCACTTCATA
Source organism: Corymbia calophylla (assembly GCA_014182845.1). Lineage (NCBI taxonomy): Eukaryota > Viridiplantae > Streptophyta > Magnoliopsida > Myrtales > Myrtaceae > Corymbia > Corymbia calophylla. Next base: position 43,412,842 of record CM024697.1, on the reverse strand, counting down.
GACCCAGAGAAAAGCAAGCAATTGCATTGGCTAAGACGTTACAAGATAATATCGGGTATCGCTCGAGGGATGCTCTATCTTCATGAAGATTCTCGGCTTCGAGTCATTCATCGAGATCTAAAAGCTAGCAACGTCTTGCTAGACAACGATATGAACCCAAAGATTTCGGATTTTCGCATGGCAAGGATTTTCGGAGTTGATCAAACTAATGCGAGCACTAGAAGAATTGTAGGAACCTAGTAAGTTTTGTATTCTTCTAAGTTTACTGTTAGGTAGCTCCTTGTTAAGAATTGAAACAGGATTAGTATAAATAAAAGTATTTATAACAATATGGTTCTGGTGGTGGTTTTAGTGGTTACATGTCCCCAGAATATGCGATGCACGGGCATTTCTCTCAAAAGTCCGATGTTTACAGTTTTGGCATCCTCCTCCTTGAGATCATTTGCAGCAAGAGGAATAACTACTACTACCAATCTGATGGAGGCGAGGATCTCGCGAGCTATGTAAGTTTTTTATCCAATGTAGTTGTTCTTTGCGTTCTCAATAAACAACATCGTTCTGTGGTTCACTTGTTGTGTCCAATTGACCTGCTCCAGGTTTGGAAACATTGGAGAGACAATGCGCCTTTGGAAATATTGGAACCGGCATTGGGAGAATCTTGTTCTAGAAGCGAAGTGCTCAGATGCATACATATCGGCTTACTATGTGTGCAGGAAGATCCGGCTAATAGACCAACCATGGCGAACATTGTTCTCGCACTGAGCAGCCAAACTCTTAGTCTGCCATTGCCACGAGAACCGGCCTTTTTCTTCCGAAGCCAGACAGAACCGATGATTATCATAGGGAATGACAAGGGACATGATCGATTTACGGGCGGATCCATGCCTTCATCGATCAATGAAGTATCGATTACAGAAGTCTATCCTCGATGAAACACATGGACATCTATTCATGGCGTGATTTCATTTTGTTCTCAAGGATATTTAGCATATGTTATGTCCGGAAGTACTATTTAGTTTTACATGAACTGTTTGATGAGTGTGCATGTAGTCGTAGTAATGTGGTGGTTTCTTTTTTGCTTTGTAACGTCTAATCCATACGAACAAACCATAATTCTAAATTGTTAAGCCAATAACACGGGTTTTTGTTTTGTTCTAAATTTATTAAGATTTATTTATTAATTTATTTATTAATGATATGTCGGGCTATTATTGATTTTTGAAATATGACCAAATATGTGAGGATCACTGACAATCTAATATGTCATGAGTTAGTTTTGGCAATGTGTGTTTCCCAGGAGCTGCAGCTTTTTTCACGGACCACTTCCTAAGAATGGTTATGCGTAGTACAAAAGAGTAGACCTATGCACATGAAAACAATGTGCATGAAAAGTATCTTCTAATCTTTCTATTATATAAGAGAATTCAAAAGGAGGCCGTAACACTTTCTCAATTATAACTTGAACTAATACATATATATAAATTTGTAAAACTGATCATAATCACACAATACTAATGATGGATAAAATTGTAATTTGATCATAGTTAAAAGAACAAGAATGCAATTTCCGAAATCTCTAACGCTTCTTTTGAATTCGAATTGAAGTTTGATTTTTATCTTATGATAATTTAAATTATTACTTCCTTAATAGATCAACTCTTTAAATATAATTTCATCCTCAATGTTTATTTCAATGTTTTCCCCCCTTTTGCTGGTTTAATATAAATGAAGAATTGGTTCCCTCATATGACCTAGTCAATAAACAAAATTGATCGATTTGCAATTTGACTCTTTCTATGCTAACATCTTTTTAATTAAAGGTGATTTAAGCGATCATGAAGAGTGTGGACACTTTACGCAACTTTCTTCTATTTTATTTTCAAACTCAATCTTGTTAGAGTTAATAATTTGCAAATAAGGTAAATCGTAATTGAAATGTGCATTGGGAAGTCAAGTCAACAGGCCATCTAGAAGTCAAGTTAACGGGGAGGGAAACGTGCACGGGGCAGTTGGGAAGAAACTCCTCGGGAAGAGAGGGAAACGTGAACGGGGATATAAAAATGTGGAGTGAGAAACAATCTCGGAGAAGAGAGAGAGAGAGACAGAGTGGAAGGAAGGAAGCACGAGATACCTCCGCGCCTGGCTGACCCGATCCATGCCTCTCGGGTCCACCCTCAAAACCCGGGTGACGTTGTCAAAAGAATGTCTTTAAAAGAACTTCGACATATGTTCAACATGAATTTTTAATTCGTTCAATATTTAAGTTAGCTCATAGGCTGTATGAAAATATTTGATATTATTCTCCCATTAATTTAGATTCATGGATGACATTGAATATTTTCATATAGTTAAGGTACTGAATTTGACATGTATAAAAAATTTAAGAATTACATTGAACATTAGGAACGATATTCACATAAAGTTAAAATTTAGGGACCATATTAAATAAATTAAAAGTTCAAGGACTATATTGTGCATTAAGCGAAAATTCATGGACCATTTATATTGTTTTCCCTTTACATTTTTAAATTGTTTCACTCAAAGCTTCACAATATATAATTTTTGATAAGTTAATTGACATATAATTTTCTAGATTAGTGAATAAAAAATGCTTGCTAATTTGGCAAGGCTTGAGCTCACCGCATGCCTAGCTCGCTAATCAGGTGAGCGACAAGCTTGAGGCCTCAGGCCTTGCCAAACTAGTGAGCAGCGAGCTCAAGCCTTAGCTCGCCGCCAATTGGGCGAGCCTCCACCGCTCGCCGTTGATCAGGCTAGCCTTGAGCTCGCCCCTAACTAGCAAGCTCAAGGCTTGCCTCTGGCCAGTGGCCATGGCTAACTAGAGGCGACTGGTCTCTTTGACAAATGGAATGGATGCTAAATGTGTCACAAAAGTAAAATTTGTGATATTTTATATCATAAAATTTTTTTTTAGGATAAATGTGTTATAATGAACATAGTTTGTAATTTTTTTGTGACTTTTTCCCTTTCTTTATCTCTCTTTGGGTAAGAAATTGATTCCATGTGATAAAACCTAAATCTTTTACACTATAATTATTGTGTGAAATAATTGAACTTGTGTCATACTATTCACATATATATATTATTGAAAGAAAGATGCCATTCAAATATTAGAACAATATTGAGATGTGTATAGAACTCTTTCAAGTTTAGCAAATCCCAAATAAGTGTAAAACTACGCAAAAACCAGAAAGCAAATAACAAAATACAGTCTACAACCAAAAACATACTCTCATTCCTTAAGAATAGATCTAACATTGTAAATGATCAGCAGCCTATCACCATATCAATGATGAGCACATGCCAAGATCCACCTACAACAGCTTGCAGTGCATGTTTAAGTTCAACGTTCTTATAACCATTGTCGTGTAGAGATACTTAAATTAAAATTTTGAAAAAATACATATCAAATACCTGTAAGGAACTCCCAGATCTATATTTAGATGTAGTTCGAGAGAGTAAAACCACTAAAACTTGACCTAAATCTAAATTGGAAGAGGAAAGCGACATAATCTCCGAAAGTTTATGGAGCCATATTATGAGCATCCTCTTTAGTGGTGAATCACCATTTTTTAACTGAAGATGATAAATGGAATTTCATCTTCTAATAATTGATTTGGTAAATGAGGTAACTAGTCCTCCTAAACTACCTTAAAGTCTCACCAAGATTTTTTAAGATGATTTTTAGCTTGGGTTAATACCTCAAAAAACCCAATTTGGTGTACATATGATAAATTTATCATCAATTAGTCTTCATCAAATTTTACCACCAAATTATTTAGTTGAATGATGCGTAACAATTGATGAGTATATCAGTTTGGGATTTTACCCTCCATCTATAATAGGTGTACTAATTTGTAGTTTTTCATGATATTAATCCAATTTAACGGAAACTAACGAATGATAAATCTATTACAAATATATCAGTTTTGGATTTTCGATGGTCAACAAATTAGTTTGGAGTAAATTTATTATAAGCATATCAATTTACAATTTTTGATGATCAAAAAACTAATTCGAAATAAATTTATCATAGTTATATTATTTGAGTATTTCGTCAATCATTTTATTTTTTATGTTACACAGGCTTAAGCATTCTAGAATCATGACCTAGTCAACTGACAATCATGTCGGCACGATAGAACTGCCTTTCCCCAATTCTACTCTCCGCTGGTCCTTTTTCTCCGATAACATTTCTTCTTTTCTTTTCTTTTTTTCTAAATTCACTTTTTAATGACAAAGAAATCCAATTTGTTCTTTGGGGCTAATTCATATGCACAAGCCAAATTCTACATCGCCAAGCGAACATCACGGGATTTTATTTTAGGTAAATACTATTTTATACAATCAATTTAATTAAAAGAAAAGCACTACAAACAACTCAAAACTATGCCTAATTTGATATAAATATCCTAAACATTTTTTTTTGTGTTATAAAAAATTCAAAACTTACTCATTGTATCACAAATATCTTAACTTTTTTATGTCATTAAAAAGCTCAAACTTATAACCTCTATTTTAGCTCCATCCAAAAATATGTTTGTCACATCAATATAAGTTCGGGGTTCACTATAACGCAAAAAAAAAAAATTGAGATATTTGAATATGATTTTAATGACAAAAAAGAAGTTTTGAACATTTGTGTCCCAATGAATATAATTTGCAGTTTTTTGTGGTATTAACTCTTTTTTAATTGATATATTGAGCTATTATTGATTTTTTAATATAACCACTTATTTAAAGGATCACTCATAATTAAACAATTCTGTCAATATATCAGTTTTGACTTGTCGACATATGGTACTTACCCGGTTACCCCCTACAAGTGAATTCTACTTCATAAACCCGAGCCATAACCTAGAAGTCCCCCAAAGCCATTCAAAGCATCAACACCACCAGCCCATACCATGACTCGTTCATCATCCACTCTTTATTTCCTCATTTCGCTGGCTGTTCTGATCCGAACTTACCCATCCTATGCGCAATACTGCTACAACACCAGCGGAAACTTCACGTTGGGCAGCCCCTACGCGAAGAACCGCGAGGCTGTCCTGAGCTCTCTCTCCCCCAGCGTGGCCGCACATGACGGGTTCTATGCCACGAGCACGGGGGATAGCCCAAACACCGTCTACGCCATCACTTTCTGCAGAGGGGACACTTCGGCGGATATCTGCGGGAGCTGCGTGAGCTCCGCAGTCCAAGAATTGGCGGTGAAGTGCCCTAACCAGAAGGCGGCTTACTACTGGGGAACCGGAGACCCGCCATGCTTTATCAGATACTCGGACACACCGATCTATGGCATACTGCAAACGCAGCCTACCTTACCCCTTTACAACGCCGGCTACATCACCATGGACCAAGACCAGTTCGATTCGATATGGAGGAACTTGACGCAAAGGCTAGCTCTTGAAGCCGCGAATGGCTCTTCGAAGCTCAAATTTGCGACGGGGCAGACCAAGTTGCCAGACAACAAGACAATCTATTCGTTGACACAGTGTAGTCCTGACTTGTCACCTAACGATTGCGGGAGTTGCTTGTATAAAGCCATTGGTGATTATGAAATATGTTGCCGCGGAAGACAAGGCGGCGTTGTTTATATGCCGAGTTGTATTTTCCGATGGGATTTGTACCCGTTTTTGGAGTCGAACCCCAGTCCGCCACCGTCTTCTCTGCCACCTCCAGCTGCTCCGCCGGCTCCCGGTAGAGATATTGGCAAAGGTACGTTGCGTTAAAGCTCATGGAAAAAGTGACGTTACGACCGAGACTACTGAGCATTTTTTTTAGTTAAAATTCTAGAGTAGCTAGAGTAGCTAGCATTTTGAATTTTAGTTCTTGAAATTACACTTTAGATTTTATACTTCTTAATTTTTGAGTTAATTTCATTAAAGAAAGCCTAAATTGCACTTCAGATTTTTGAATTTCAACCCAAACAACGAAATTTATTATAAAAATGTCTAAACTTCGTGCTTGGTTCAAATATGGCGTGCGTCAATTTCTCAACAGTTCTTAGGAGAAAATATTGCAGCCGCCCAGTGTACCACATGTATATAGTATATACTCCTGAACCGCTCTTAATGCGACATGTGTACTCCACTAGATAAAGGGAAGAAAAAGTCTCAAACGGGAAAAAAAGTCTATAGAAGATATTGTACGGACAGTTTTTTAATTGAAGAATTATAAAAAAGTCATAAATTTATTATAATTATATCAATTCAGGTCAAATTTTTTTATATTTGTGTCAATTTAATTTATCTGACTAATTCAGAAAATTAATGGTGATGTGGACAATTTTGAATAATATTTTAATATTTTTTGAATTTTCTTTTTCTTTATCTTTTTATTTTCTTTTTTCTTCTTCCCTTCCTTCTTCCTTCAACTAGTCCCCAGTTGCGAGGCCGACCTCACCATCAGCCTCGCTAGATCTAGTGAGGGCACGCCTAGCCTAGCGATGATGAGGGCTCACTTGATTTGGCAAGGCTTAGCTTCACCCAACAACAACAAGGTTAGCCTTGCCCAATCATGACGAGGCATTGTTGGGTGAGGTTGAGCCTCGCCTAGCAACGGCAAGGTCGACGAGGGCCCTAGCATCTAGCTAGTTGCTTACCGACGACTGATTGGATGATGAAGGAAGGGAAGAAGGGGAAAAAAAAAAGGAAAGAGAAAGAGAATAAAATAAAAAGGAAAAAGAAAATAAAAAATTCAAACAAATATTAAAATATTATTAAAAATTATTTACGTTTAACATCAACTAGCCAAAATTGGTTAAATGAATTGAATTGACATAAATACAAAAGGTTTATGATTCAATTAGCACAATTACAATTAATTTATGACTTTTTGATAATTTTTCCGTTATTTGATGCTACAACTCCTTTAGAAATTTACCAGCATGGAGGAAAAATTCCTTTTTATACATCATAGAACCATCCTACTTTATGTGCTAATTCATGCAATTTGTGCATTGCAACGTTAGAGGTTTGAGAAGCTAACGAGCTTCAAAATTACGTGGAAACATTCTTCGATTTATTTGAGTAGAGAAACGGGTAGTGGATTTTGTTTAAAAGAATGCCTTCAAGGCACTCGTCAACAAGCCGTTTAAAGCAAGATTGCAGTCTTCCATACACTATTTTTCTCCTTTTACTATTAATCAACGCTTTAGAGATTGTAATGATCCTTATTAGGCATGCTCACAATTCACTCTTTCGGGATTGCAATTGACTGATGGTTTAAATATGCTGATAAAGACAATTATCTGATCAGGTACCTTGGCTGCAATCATCGTTTCAGTCGTCGTTTTTCTAATGCTTCTCTTCGTCGGTCGCCGTTGGCTTCGGAGAATGCGAGCACAGAAGAAATATGAAGCGGCACTAGAAGAAAGTGGTAAGACTGTCGTTTTTTCAGGAAAAAAAAAAAAAACAAAAGCAAAATATTCAAACTTTCAAACGAGAAACTAAAAGATTGTGAAGCTATGAGCCTAAGACATGAAAAACAAGTATAAGTCTAAACGACTTCGTTGTTCATTTATGAAGGTGTAAGCGAGATCGCATCCTTGAAGTCCTTGCAATTCAATTGGGATATTTTAATTGCAGCCACGAACAATTTTTCCCAAGAAAACAAGCTCGGTGAAGGTGGATTCGGGGAGGTTTACCAGGTACGTTAGTGATTGTAAACATCGAAAAATGCTTTCAGAAGTCGCTTGATGCTCAGTTTGGCTTTACTTATGTACACCGACAGCTTAAACATCATGGAATCAATCTCATTTCATGACGTGAAATGGCCATATCACCCCCTTTTTCTGAAGAACTATAAGAATAAAAATTCTAATTTTGTCTCTCTAGCCATAAGAATGACTTGTGTGTAGATGTTATAAAAGCATAACGACGTACCAAACAATTTTGAATCTTTGGGGACCCAATTGAAATCGAAATATATTTTAAAAATAGCATTGCATATATGCTAAAATGTTCAGAAAGTCATTACCCTAAAATAAAGAAAAAAAGTGGAGTTCATGGGTCTTGTCACCTTTCACAAATTTTTTCAGGGAAGAATTCCCAGTGGACAAGAAATAGCTGTGAAGAAGCTATCTCAGAGCTCAAGGCAAGGTGTTGAAGAATTTAGAAATGAGATTGTGTTGGTGGCGAAGCTTCAACACCGGAATTTAGTGAGATTGCTTGGATTTTGCTTGGAAGGAGGGGAAAAGCTACTCATATACGAGTTTGTGCCTAACAAAAGTCTCGACTACTTCTTGTTTGGTTTGTTCCACTTCGCTGGCTTTAAGTTAATGAATGACATAGACGATTGAGCAAATAATCATAATTTTGTTTACTTGATCATATATAACATTTTCAATCTAACTCCTAGGTTTCCTAGATGATACTCTCATTTAAATCACTATGGACCCCGAGAAAAGCAAACAACTGGATTGGCCACTACGTTACAAAATAATATCGGGCATTGCTCGAGGGATGCTTTATCTTCATGAAGATTCTCGGCTTCGAGTCATTCACCGGGATTTAAAAGCTAGCAATGTCTTGCTGGACAATGATATGAGCCCAAAGATTTCAGATTTTGGCATGGCAAGGATTTTCAGAGTTGATCAAAGTAACGCAAACACTGGGAGAATTGTAGGAACCTAGTAAGTCTCGCATTCTTCAAAGTTTATCGTAAGGTAGCTTCTATTTAAGAATTACTGATGGAATTAGTATAGATGAAAGGCATCCCAACATGTATGGTTGTGGTGGTGGTTTTCAGCGGTTACATGTCCCCAGAATATGCTATGCACGGACAATTCTCTCAAAAGTCAGATGTTTATAGCTTTGGTGTCCTCCTCCTCGAGATCATTTCTGGCAAGAGGAATAACTATTACTGCCATTCTGATGGTGGCGAGGGCCTTGCGAGCTATGTAAGTTTTCTTATTTAATTTTTCTTCGCACACTCAATCAACGATATTGTTTTGTGGTTCACTTGTTGTGTCCAATTGAGCTGCTCTAGGCTTGGAAACATTGGAGAGACGATAAGCCTTTGGAAATATTGGACCCAGCATTGGGAGAATCTTATTCTAGAAGCCAAGTGCTCAAATGCATACATATCGGCTTCCTATGCGTTCAGGAAGATCCGGCTTATAGACCGACCATGGCGAATATAGTTCTCGTGCTGAGCGGCCAAACTCTTAGTCTCCCAATGCCACGAGAACCTGCTTTTTCCTCCAAACGGAAACGCCGAATAGCATCATGGGGAATGACCAGGGATATGATCAAATTAACTGCAGATCAGTGCCTTTGTCGATTAATGAAGTGTCGGTCACTGAAGTCTACCCTCGATGAAGCACATGAACATCTAATTAGGGCATGACTTCATCTGCTTCTCGAGCTAATTGTGTGGATGTTGTGTCCAGAAGTACTGCCATTTAGTTTGACATGAACTGTTTGATGAGTGCGCTTGTACAGTCACCAATAAATTGGTAGTAATGCGATTGTTTCCTTTCAATTTTAAAACAAGGAGCCAACTATCTCTAGTTGTATTGACTTCTAAATTTTTACTTTCAATTAATATCATCCGATATCGACCAAGTGGGAGGAAGAAAAGAGCAATGGGCATCTGAAAATAGCCATTATAACTATAACGCCTATTACGACTGTTACATTGTTGGAAGCAAACATTGTAAATAGCAATAAACACACAACATAGATGCATAATGTAATAGTCATCACTGAACCAAACTTATTGGTTTGGACGAAATGAGTACGTCTATATCTCATTTTGCAATCTTCAAGTTGACTCTAGGCCCCAGTTCTATAACATTCCGAAAGCAGCTTATGTTCCAAGTAAGTAGTATGTGGTAATCCGAATGGTCTCCATTGCAAGCTGCGACAGCCATAATTGAAGACTTTGTCATGGCTGTAGTAGTTATCCATAATTCCCTGTATTGATTCATAAATCTCAGAGAAGTCCGTGTACACAATAATAACAAGCAACACCTTCAGTGTATTGGTTTTTTTATTGCATATTTGTTGCACCAGTCTCGTCGGGCATTCCTCTCATGATCTAGCACGTACAATATAGCCCAATACTTGGATAATTACTAGAAGAGTCTTAAACTTGTTATATGGATACTAGTTTAGTCTCAAACATGATCTCAATTTGGCCAATTAAGTCCTAAATATTTTGACAATTTTGATCAAAAATTACTAACATAGATAACAATCATCTTGTGGCACAATGCATGACATCCAACGTTTTGGGATAATAAGTTCCAAGGTTGGATTGATTCCCACCTTAGAATTTGAACTGGATCGAGCAAGGTCTGTTCCTATTGTGGAATAAGGAACTAGTAATCTATGTCGCTCTCACTAAAGTGCCCATCCATGGAGATATCAATACAGCACTCAAGCCTCTGTTACCCTTGCACCACGGCGATTCGAATCGAAAAAGAAATGGTTTAAATGCAATCATAAGAGTATGTATACTCTACACTTTATTTCCTGGGGATTGTAGTTCAATTGGTTAGAGCACCGCCCTATCAAGGCGGAAGCTGCGGGTTCGAGCCTCGTCGCCCCGACGGGATCAAATCCAACAAAAAATACATTAATTCATCTCTCCATTTGGATGTGAAAAGAGATACAAATAAAATAGTCGAATTTCATTCCCAACAGGGATTGGATTTCTCTTATTTTTCTTTTTTTTTTTGTTTTCCGCAAAAATGAAATCATTAAAAAAGAGTACTTAACTCCTTCTTTTCTATTTTACTTCTATTGTTTGTTTGGGTTTGTAAACTAGTCCACTCAATCTTAGAATTGGATCGGACCAAGCCAACCGATTCAACTTGTTTCCAAGGTTAATTTCAAAATTGTTGTTGTTGTTGTTGTTGTTGTTATTGTAACATCCTGATGTCGCGACCTATTTTTTCCATCCTGTGGGGAAAAGAAAAATCTGAATAAATAGGTTTAGGGGTATTATCCAAAGAGTGGGTCCAAGACCCTCATTAGACGTGGGCTCTCCCAAGCCCATACTCCACGTGACATTGGGTGTTCATGAAAATACAAATGAGGAGTCGCCACTAGCCTATCGGGGTCGGCTAGAAACCAAGCGAGGCATGGGAGTGTGCCTCACTTTCTACGCAACCAAAGAATTTAGGGTCGGGGACTTGATTACACTAATTAGCCAATTAGTGCCCTTTCGGTACCTAATCTTGTTCATTTCAAAAAGACTTTTGTCATGCAGTTTGGGCTGATTTTACGTTTAACCACTAAAATGTGAGGTAATTATGTAGGTGCACAATTATCAAAATAGCAATCAGCAATTAAAGGAGGCATTAAATAAATTGTAGGCAAAAATAAACACAAGCATTAAGAGATAAATAACAAACACAAGCATTAAGAGATAAATAACAATCCTAATTAAACTAAAGGGAAACCATAATTATCGCATCATAAGCGTGCATTCAAGGGCAATTGTATCAGGGATAATTAAAACCCGCATGGTGAAGCGTAAGGCTCGTTCAATTTTAAACACAATCTTGGCGGATGATTTTCGGACATTTTTTAAAAAAAGCGTCCAAGAATTATTTTAGAGCTTTTTAGGGAACTCTAAAACAATCTTGGAATTTTTGGGATTTTTGAACTTTTTTGGAATTTTCAATATTTTAAATATTTTTTTTGATTTTCTGAATTTTTTATTTTTTTATTATCTTTTTTTTAATAAAAATAATTCGGACCGGGTCAGGAAACCCGGCCCTACTAAATCTACTCGGACCCTGTCGGTTCGGGTCGGACTACAAAAGGTCGGGCCGGCCCTAAATTACTTAATTAACAAAAAGGCCCCACGAATTCTCCTCTTTTCCCTTTTTTTTTTTTTTTTTTTCAAAAAAGGCCCAATTTTGATTTCCAATTTCTAGCCCAGCTGATGGCCCGCTTCCCTTTTCTATTTCCAGCCCAGTCGTTCCCGGCCTGCGAAGCAAACAAGCCCAAAGCAAAGCCCATCCTTGTTTGCCCCCTATTTTTATTTTTTGCCTTTTTTTTGTCTTTTCTATTTTCTTTTTTTTTTCTTTATTTTTCCTTTATTTTTTTCTTTCTTTATGGTCTTCTTCTTCACGTGTTCCTGCAGCTCCTGGTCTTCATGCAGCTTCTGACTATTTCCTCCACCGAACGAACGCTGAACGAACGCCAAACGACAAGCTTCACCATCGTTCGTTGCCGGCGCCTACACCGTCGTTGCTCAGGCCACTACCGAGCTGACTCCCAATCTCTTATAACCAGGAGGACAAGGGAAGGAACGGGATAGGACGTGCAGAAAAATGAACCCAACTCATAACGTATGGCCGAAAACTCGAATCACGACAAAGTGAACTTGAAACGAGCGAGAAGAAAGCGTGCAAAACAGCTACAAGACATATCTAGCAACGGTGGACCTCAGAATGGGCTAAAGTTCGAAGATAATCATGCAGGTTTCATTTAGGCATTCATGCGAACAGTTGGCGTACTTCACAAAATCCTAAGGTTTCCAGCCGAACTAGGACTCGAGCGTGCACCGGAGGTCTCAACACGACATACAAGGGACACAAAAACGAAGTGCCAGAGTGACGAGGGCCGGAGCTTGCGCGAGCCGGACGGCCGCGAGCTCCGGCCCGGCGCGCCTAAAACGGAGCAAGAACGGAGCCGAACTTACCTGGTTTGGGGAAGGGTTGCGGCGGACAACGGCAGCGGACGGGCCTCCGGCGACGGCTAACCGCTCCCTCGAGCTCGCCTTCTCCCTTCTGTTTTTCTGCTATCACTCTCGCTCTGCCCGTCCTTTTTTCTCTCCGGTTTTCCTTCTTCTTCTTTTTTTCGACCGTCGGTCTCTCTCTCTCAGTTTTTTTTCTTCCCTTTTTTCGGTCACTCCCTCTCTCTCCCTCGAGCACTCTCTTGCGCTCTCTCTCTCGGGCTCCCGGAGTCCTCTCTGTTCTCTCAGATCTGTCTCCGAGACTAAAAACCTCCGCTCTTGTTCTCTTTTTTTTTCGCCTTTTCTCCTCGTTTTCTCTCTCCTTCGTTTTTTCTGTATTTCTGTTCTGTCCCCTTTTTTCTCTGCAGAAGCTTTTTGCTCTTTTGTTGCTAGTTGCTGCTGGCTTGCTGCTGCTTCTGCTCTTCTGCAGGTTGCCGTTTCCACGCGCGGGAGAAGAAGGGAAGGAGAAGGGAGACGGACGGGCCGGGTCGGGAAAGGAAAGGATAAAAAGAAAAATGGGCCAGGCCCATGCGGAGAAAAAGAAAGAAAAGAAAGGGGCCGGGCAGGCCCAGCCCCGGCCCAAACCCTCTTTTTTTTAATTTCGAATTTTTTTAAAAAAATTAAATTAAAATTTTTTAATTTTTTTTTATAAATTTTAAAACTAATGACACAAGTGCTCCTTATGTCTATACGCAATGCAATTTTAATGAAAAATTTTGGGTTAGGGATTAGAAATTAATCCCTAATTTTTTAATGCAATTAATAAACACTTAAACAAATCGCCAAAATTTAGATGTCAACACCTGAAAATCGACCCCATTTTTTGGATTTTATAAAATGGCAATGTTAGTCGATTGCTTGGTTAATACAAATGTTCTGAGCAATTTGTTCTTGGGATAAAGGATTTTAGAGAGGCGCCGATAAGAAATGATATGCATATAACTCGCAATTTCGATCGGGAACAAACCCTTCAACCATGAGGACTCGGGCGGAAACGATATCCTCCAATACTAGGCTATTAAAGAAACGGAAATAAATCGATTTGCCATAAGTACAAAGTCGAATTACGAGTGATTTCCGTATGACTTCGATAAAAACTACGAACAACGTTAAACCAAATTATTTTCATTTGGTACTCGGGATTATCAATTGAGCCCCCGGGACCACACGACAATTGAGGGACGTCCCTAGCTCGAGAATTGGCATAAATGCGGACCAAAGAAAGGTTGACCACGGGTCAATTGTGAGAAAAATCCTAAATGGGTGTTCGATAATCCAAATTGTGCTACGGTCGCAACTGGCTTAATTTAGCCCCGAATTTAATCCAATTTTTGGGAACCGACTTCTCAGTAATGTTAGGCCTGAACATTTGGACGTCGCCTCATCTATTTTAGGATTTTTCGTTGGACTCAAAAGTGTGGAAAAAGAAAATTTGGACCGAGTTTCGGGCCCGTGAGTGGGTTGGCCCAAGATCGGCGGCCCAATGGGCCATGCGCCCATCTAGCCCAGCCCATGAGAGGCCCAAGCTGGCCTAATTCCTCCCCCCATTCTCAGCCCAATGGGCTTCTCTTCTTGGCCCTTTTCCTTTTGGCCCAAGTGGGCTTTGTTGTGGCTTGTCTAGCTTGTTTTTGATTGGTTCTTGAACAAGTGGGCAAGCCCACTTGTCTTGGCTTATTGTCTAAGTTCAACAGCCTTTTCTCTCTCCTCCTTTCTCCCTAGCCTAGCCGCACCATCCTAGCCTTTCTCCCTCTCTTCCTTTTCTATTCCTTTATGTTGTCCTTGATGTTTTCCCGTTGGAATTTGCCCTTGCCACCATCACCAACGTTAAGCCACCGGAGTCAAAAAGCCAGCCGCTCACCGCTAGCCGCCCCTAACCACCGCCCATCCGGCCGTTTCCGCCACCCTTGCTCCCTTCCACATGAACAATGTTCCGACACTATTTTGGTTAGTTTCGGTTGACGTTTGTTGTTCGTTATCGTCCCCGAGCTAACCCCTACATAGCCCTCGTTCCCTCTTCGCGCCGGTGTCACCGGATTCCCGATCCAAGTGAGTTAATTTCCTATTCCTTATTTAGAGGTTAATTTTGCTTAGGGGTTAATTAGTTATATTTGTGTGCTTGGTTAATTATGGCTAGTTAATTAAGTTGATTAAGGTTAGATTAATTGACTATAGTTAGTAATAAAGTAACCTTGGTTAATTAATTAAAGTAACTAAAGGTTATAAATTTAATCATGATTAGGTTAAGTTGACTATGGTTAGGTTAATTGATTAACCATGGTTAGGTTTATTTATTTTTATATAATTAATTAATTTCAGACGAATTACTGTTCATGGTACTGTTCACACAAGCAATACGTATTTGATAACGATACAAAATTTCTATTTCTAGAATAGAAATTCGTTTAACAATGACACAAAATTTTTCTCTCTCGAATGATAACGATATAGGGAGGAGGCAACGGTAGCCGACAATTGGCAGCGGCAACTGTGGCCAATGATCAATGGTGGTGGCCAACAATCGATGGAGGGGAGGGGGCAATAGTAGTCGATGACCAACGACTGACGACCGGCAACTGGCACTGGCGGTGGTGACAACTAGAGGGGCGCAGATGGCTAGGGGTTAGAGAGAGAATCTTTAGGGTGAGAAGTAGAAAAAGGAAAAATAATTTCTGATTTCTATTCCAAAAATAGAAAAGTAAAATTTTTTTATTTCTGATTTCTATTCAAAACTTATTTTTAGATTGAAATATATTCCAGAAATTAAAAATGAAATTGTTTTTCCAAATAGATTTTTACTCCAAAAACATGTTTGGAATATAAAAATAGTTCTAGAACAAAAATAAAATGGTTATCATGTGTGCCCTAGAGAGCTAAAAGTGACATGTGTATCTCGAGTCTATAGACCCGGTCTAGTAGGGGCAAATTGCGTAGTCGAGTGGAAATGGCAAGTATGAGCCCATTGTTCATTTGATTGGGCTCAAATTTTGAGGGGAGTTAGTTGACACGTCAACATGGGTTGTATTAAAATTTTGAACCCAATGAAGATTAGGAAATCCACTTTTGGGAAACGCATGATAACCATTCTATTTCTGTTATAGAATTATTTTTCTATTCTAGACTTGTTTCTAGAATAGAAATCCGTTGAGTAAAATAAATTTCATTTTTTTAATCTTTAGAACAGATTTTTATTCCAAAAATAAGTTTGAAATATAAATCAGATTCTATTTCTAGAATAGAAATTGGAAATTGTTTTTCTTTTTTCTACTTCTCACAAGAAGGAATTTCTCCCTAACCCCTAGTCGTGAGCCCCCCTCTGGTCACTATCGCTAGTCATTGGCCACCGGTGGTGGCAGCTGTTGGTTGTTGATTGTTATCCGCCGGTCGCCACCACTGGCCCCACCCGCCACCAATACCACTACTTTGTATATCAAACGAATTTCTATTCTGGGAATACAAATTCTATGTCGTTATCAAACGAATTTTTATTCTGAAAATAAAAATTATGTATCGTTATTAAATACATATTTTACTCAAAAAATTGTTCAAGAATAGAAATGAAAAAATCTATTTTTATTTCAAAAATCAAATTTTAACCAGAAATTTTATCATTTGTACCTTTAGAGGTCATAAATTACCGGTTTTTGTCTGGGCCTAGTGCAGGATCAGCCGACACCAGCTCGAGAAAAGGCAAACCTGGAAATCTAGGCTTGGAACTAGAACACTGGCGATATATCAGTAGAAAATACACTTGAAGACGTTCGTCATGACACTTGTTTTGCAAGTTTTCGAGCTCATTTCGGCCTTCAATCGATCAGGGAAAGTCAAACGAAAATTGGTGGAGTGGAGGTTGAGACCCAGTGCGAACTGGGGCGGTCGAGACTCTCAGGAGTTGCCATTGACCAATTTTTTTAGCTGTTGGACCCAAGAATCTAATACTACGATGTCTTAAGCTTAAATTTGGAAGAAACACAGTGAAAAAAATGGACTCAAGATATGTGACGTAGATGGTTTTTTTATTAGGGGTCGAATTACGCCAATCACTAATCTTCACGAGATGCGTGGATGGCCTACACAGATTGAGACCTAGTTATTAATGAAATACCATGCTTATTATATATACGTGAAGAAGGAATGTGGGGAGAACAAGGAATGCAAGGTCATATAAACTGACTACTTTTGACAGTGGTCAATTACTGCTGTTATCGACCTAATTCTTGGAATGATTTTCTTTAGAGATGCATGAGTTCAATGTTAGGTCTACTCTCCTTAAGTTTACGTACCTCTGAACAATCACCACCATTTGAAAACTGGAGGAGGTAAGTACACTAGGAGTGCCATTATTTTTCGACGGCGCTGACTTTGGTCCAAAACTTTTTTTCGCTCACTTGAGTACCAAATCGAGTGAAATTGATTACTTGAGTGCCACTTCGTAGAAAAAGGCGCGTGGCTCTTTGGAATGCTGACGTGGCAGCCGGAAAATAATATTTTAATTAATTTTTTTGATTTTTTTGAATTTTTTTTTTTTTTTTTTTAAGGCCGGCGAGGGCCACCGTTGACCCTCGCCGGCCGCGGAACCCTAGCCCAAATTGGGTGAGGGGGCTCTCGCCGTTGGCCGCGAAGGCCTTGGGTGAGGCCATCGCGGCCTCCCCGCGACTGCCGAGGGCCATTGCGGCCTTGCCCAGAGCTAGATCTGGGCAAGGGCCGCCTGGCCTTCGTCGTCACTGCCGCGGGTGAGGCCGTTGACGGCCTCGTCGGCCTCACCCAAGGCCTTCACGGCCGACGGCGAGGGGGCTCTCGCCGGCCTTAAAAAAAAACAAAAAAAAATTAATTAAAATATTAAAATATTGTTTTCCGGCTATCACGTCAGCATTCCGGCGGCCACGTCAGCTTTTCCGGCGAAGTGGCACTCAAGTGATCGATTTCACTCCGATTTGGCACTCAAGTGAGCGAAAAAAGTTTTAAGACACAAAAGTGAGCCGTCAACTAAAAGATGGCACTCTGTGTCCCCATCCCAAAACTGGAGTAAAAAGGTACACTCTTCCTTGAGTTTGTGTGCTAGGCTGAAGATGAGGTTGATGAAATCATCTTTGGTCCCTGTTTTAAGTCAGTTTCCAGTTCCATCAGTGGCCTCGCCGATGGCTGGTGATAGTAGCCCTTGCTAGATCGAGCAAGGACAACCTTGTCCAAGCAAGGCTGGCCCTCACCTAATTGTGCCTGTCAAGGGATGGCATCACCTAGGTATGGCGAGGCCAACCATAGCCTAGGCAAGGTCATCCCTCACCATATCAGGCAAGGGTGACCTCGCCTACCCTCTTCGACTATTGCCAATGGCCAGCCACCGGCAAAAAGGAAAGAAAAAATCGGAAAAAGAAAAGAACAAAAGAAACTTAGAAAATTTTAAGAAACTATCCACGATAGTGTCGATATGCCACAGCGGGCAATCAACATTGACTGAACCATGACATTAGTATTTTGTAGTCAAAATTGATCAAATAAACTCAATTGGCACAATAAAAAGGTTTATGACTGAAGTTATCAAAGTGTAATAGATTTAAGACTTCTTAGACGGTTTCTCTTGTATAAAGAAAAAAAGCAAGTTTTTGGTCGCCTTATGTAAATGATAATTGCTAAGGCAAAAAAGTTTATTTTTTATCAACTTGGGTGTAATCCATGGTGCCCCAATCAACCATAGCATAATCAACGGTTGGGATGCTGCCACGACACTCTCTCTTTCCTTAACTAGCAACCCAAGACCTTTAATTTTTTTCCTTTTCCACAAAACAAAATCATTCTTCATCCATCACTACCCATGGTCCAACGTCATCACCGCGGCGTCGGTGCACCATCATCGTGCCTTACCCCGATTACCCTTTTAACACCATCCACCAGCATTGTCACCTCCAACGCGGCTGCCTATCCAACCACCATTGGCAACAGCCGGTGCCATTTATGCCTCTTGAGTGTGACCTCCCCTTTGCGGAATAGCAGCCCATGCCATTTACGCCGCCGGCATGGTATGTCAGGGGTTGACATGAACCATGCCCGACCCTTGTTGGAAAAATATACCGATTGCATTTAAAGATCTTGTAATGGTCTTCCTCCTTTATTGTCCTCATCTACTTCAATCTTTATCAACCAATTTTGACGGAGCTGATTAGGCTCACTCATGCCATGTGGGCTGATGATGTGGTAATTACAAATCACTGAATATTTTCTCAATAGGTATAAGAACAATGCCCCTGCTTTTTTTTTTTTTTTTTCACCATCTAGGATTTTAGGTTCATGTTAAAAGGACTTGAAACTCTGCTTGTTCCGTATTAGGAGAAGTTGGGACTATGTGAAGAGGTCAATTTGGAGGTAAATATTGAAGATGGTGAGGTGCATACGTGGCACGCCAACCCCCTGTATGAGTCGAATGTTATGTTCTAGTTTTCCGTGACACCTATTTGTGGGAGAATCATAAAAAATTCTAAATATATTTTAAGTTTGCCAATTCAGTTGTAAACATTTTTAGCAATTAAGTTGTAAAGGTTTAACATTTGTGCCAATATTGTCCATTCGACTAATTTTAAGCTGAAATTGCTAATACGGATGTTGATTATTTTACATGACGGGCCAATGTTGACGTGAATATTTTTATAATATTTTAAAAATTATTTAATATTTAATATTTTATTTTTATTTGTTTTTTTCCTTCCCTTCATTTTCCTCTAGGCAGCCACCAGACCTCTGCGACTTTGCTAGACTCTGGCAAAGCTCACCCCTCGACTCTGGCCAATCATTGAGGTTTGGCAATTGATTGAAGGAAGAAAGAAGGGAAGGAAAAAGAAAAGAAAAGAAATAAATAATTAAAAATATTATTAAAAATTGTTCACATTATTGTAAATCACGCTATGTAGGATAATTAGTGTTCATATTAACGATTTATGACCAAAATTATTTGATGTACTAAATTAACACAAATGCAAAAGGCCTAAACTCAATTGATAAAGATTAAATGACATAATTGTAATAAATTTAGAATTTTTTTGATAATTTATGCAATTAACTGTGGGTTTTCGGCTGACTAATAAAATTCTGGGTAGAAAACACGCCGCGCGATACTCTTTGACCAGGCCACAAGAATCCGTGTTAGAATGAGTCAACTCCGAAGGTTCCATCGTTTCCTGTAGCTATTGTCCTTTTGTACTCCAATCTCTATCATCGTTCAAAGTATACGCTAGACCTTCGCGCCACTTGTTTAAAGTATATACGGAGTCATAGTGGACAGGAAGTGGATAAAACAAAACGTGTTGTCACAGAAGTCAAGATCTACTATGACAAACTTACGTGGGCATGATAATTCTCGTAAAAATATATTATTAACAATTCCGAAGAAGAAAAAGATATTGGTATTCGAGGGAACATATGTATAGTTTATTATTAATTGCGCATAATTGAATATTTCATGTAATTATAAGACCCGTGTTCAAAATCTAGTAAGTACGAGGTCGAGCATACATTATTTTTGAAATAGATTTATACTTTGGTATTAGAACTGGGCAAATACTTTGCCTCTGGAACACCGCTTTGAAATGGGTTCAAATATAAATTGTCCAACCTAATGATGACAATCCGACTAGTATAGAAAGGCTAATGATATCATCTTTCAAAATGTTTTTCAACTATCGTCAGTTGATAACATCTTTAAAAATGTTTCACCTTAGTCACCGAGAAAGAATAATATAGACGTTCTATTCCATCCCTCGTAGCAGAATTGTCAGTCTCTCATCAATGAAACAACAAGATTAGAGGGTTGTTGAATGTTGTGACGGATGCTTGGTTCTACGATTATCAATCAAGCTACCCATTTTATTTATAAATATGATGTAAGTTAAATTAGCAAACAGCAAGGATGGTTCCTCCTTTGATAAATCGGTACTGAAGGCAAAATCCTTCAAAATGTATAAGGACATTGCACCTATTTGTTTTGTGTCTATTATCTTGTGTTCAAGTTTCCAGTTCGAAGGAACTGCAAACTCTTGATTGTTCACTATTACATGAAGTGGGGTTTTGCTCACTATTACTCGAAACTCTTTCTTGAAGACGAATTACTCCAAACACATTCAAAAAGTTAGCAAACACAATGTCGACATTCCGAAGTTGGTCACGGAGCAAAGTTTAGTGTTTCCCATTCTTTCTACCATGGCTCACGACTTGCTCCCCCACGGTGTCTATGGTACTTTCGAGTCTACATTCGGTGCTAGCCCGTAGATATGGAAGACGATAAGAGCAGCTCGAGTACGAAAATTGTCAAAATTGATGGCAAAGGAAAAAGATCCAACCGGCCTCCATTCGGTTAAGACTTCTCTCAAAGAGTAGAAACGTGCGAATGATGAATAATACTTTAATGAAAAGTCATTCATCTGACCACCATAAGGTCGGTTTTCTGGCGAAGAACAAGAAAGATTCAATGATTTCATTTGTGTCAAAAATCAACCCGCCCCGACCACCACCCCAAAAGAAAAGTCGTAGACGAAATAGTGATTTCGACGAAGCAACTTGGATAGATCAAAGAAAGACCCATGTTCACAAATTATTAGCCTATCGAAATTAATATAAGAAAGACCCGAAACACCAAAGAGAAGGGAAAGAGATGGATCCTCGAAATCTCCGTCTCTTGCTTCTTCTCACCTTTGCTTCCGCCATTAACGCCCAAGTTCTCTTCCCACACGAGCTCTGTGCCACCACCGGCAACTTCACCGCCAACAGCACCTACCAAACCACCCTCACCACCCTCCTCTCCTCCATCTCCACCACCAACTCCCTTTCCCTCACCTACGGCTTCTTCAATGACTCCGCCACCGTCTCCGGCGCCTCCCAAACCCTCTATGTCATCGGTTCCTGCCGCGGTGACCTCACTGCTCAGAGCTGTCGCGCCTGCCTCAACACCTCGGGCACCGACATCCGCCGCCTCTGCCTCCTCCAGAAGGAGGCGGTCCTCTACAGCGAGAACTGCACTGTCCGATACTCTAACGCCTCGATCTTTGGCACAGTCAAGACCGACCCTGACTACCAGCTGTTCAACGTGAACAACGTCACGAACCTGGACACGTACAACGCGGCGCTGCGGCTGCTGCTAGACGATCTGCGGGGCAAAGCAGCTGCTGGTGGCTCACTGAGGAAGTACGCGACAGGGAACACGTCGGCGGATTTCAACAAGATCTACGCGATGGTCCAGTGCACGCCGGACTTGACGGAGCAGCAATGCAATGACTGCCTGTTGACAGTCGTTCCAAGGCTCGGGCGGTGCTGTGCCGGGAGGATGGGAGTGAGGATCATGGCACCGAGTTGCCAATTTCGGTACGAGACCAACAGTCAGTTCTTCGACCCGATCGATGAGCCACTTCCGCCGCCGCTTGCACCACCACCACAGGCGGCAGATGTGCCGCCTCCTCCACCACCGGGTATGTCGGCTCTTGTTTAGAAGTTAGATGCCAGGCGACTTTGCCTCTTAATGTTATAATTAACTATGCAGTTTCCACACGAGATTTACACGATTAATCGTTCTTTTTTTATCTGTCAAATGAGTTTAATCTACATGCCATTTAGATCATGCAATTTTCTTTTTCCGTTTGGATCGGAAAGTTGGATAAATACTTTGTTGCCACAAAGATGTGCGTTGGTCCATACCTTCGGCCAAAGAAGATAAGGGTTCATATCTCTAAACTCTGATGTATCCGCATAGCTACTAGGCAACTGCCACAGTCGGTCCATTGAATCGCAATTCATGCCATCGATAGCTCGCAAGCTGTCATATCAGATTTTTAAATAGAATGATAAAGTGAGTCCAGGTTAACAATGCTCTAGACAAAATCGAGAAATGCTTGCATGATCATGTGACAGTGTAACGGACATACCTCAGCCACATAGATTATGGATAGAAAAGGAAAGATGCAAGTCAAAGGTGGGCACTCCTTTGATTTGTAGCTGGCATTTCACCGTTGGACTGTTACGTGATCATGATAGCAGTGCTTCTAAGAGTTTTTGCCCAAATCATCTTACTAAATGACGGGGCCAAATTTTAATGGGGATTGAAATAAGTGCAGTCTGTTTATTTACTAATCGATAATCTATAAAAAAAAAAAAAATACCGGCAAATCACTTAAAAAAAAAGGTTCTGATAAGGTCTTTTATTCGGTATAGCATTACTCGTGATTGAGTTGGATAAGAAATTCCACTGTATTTGCCAATATATATTTTTTGATTTGGAAAATATAGAAAACAGACATATATAGTCCTCTATTACGGTTCTTTTAACCCTAA
The DNA here is from genome assembly GCA_014182845.1 of Corymbia calophylla. Classification (NCBI taxonomy): domain Eukaryota; kingdom Viridiplantae; phylum Streptophyta; class Magnoliopsida; order Myrtales; family Myrtaceae; genus Corymbia; species Corymbia calophylla. Next base: position 43,389,823 of record CM024697.1, on the reverse strand, counting down.
TTAACAAAAAAGTGTAATTAATTTTGTCCAGAGCACATGGGGAGCATCTTATAACTCAGCAGAAATCTTTGACCAGAGAGCATTTGCAAACTAGCATTGGTTGTTCCTTGCTCCACTCTGTTTCTATAAATCATTGCACTGTCATTACCCTAATTTTTGTAAGAAATCCAGAAATTCTATTTTGACTCCCACGCCCTGCAAAAAGGTAAGATAAAAGTCAAAAGTAAAAGTTAGAATAAGAGAAGAGTATGATACAAAAAAAAAAGTTGGAAAGGTAACCGATTAAGCCCCAAAACTTTAAATTCTGGAGAATAATGTGATATTTTTCTAATGTTAACACTCCATTAGACAAGACTTGGCAAGATGACAACATCCAGAAATTTGTCTAACTTCTACTCAAATTATCAGGGAATGGGGTGACGTATATTTAACACGTCTTTCGCTTCCACATTCGAAATGGCACTTTAGTGATTTCTCCAGCGTATCACTTTTTAATCTGTAAACAATGATCATAAACATAAGGTGCCTTTGCTCTTGCAGGTGGAAAGAGCAATTCAACGAAGACTTTGATCATTGCAGTTGCCACAAGTGCTTTTGCGATACTTGTTATCGGCGTTGTCATATTACTGATAGTGAAAAGGAAGAAGAAGCAACCCAGACAAAGAGTTGAAGGTGAGTCTTTATCTTTTTTCTTTGGAACAGCAACTGTTCATGAGTCTAAAACGACCGTGAAAATAATGAAGATTAATTATTATGCTTTTGCACCAGCATAATAGTGACAATTAGGCTAAATTTTCTTTTAATAAATTGGGTTGAGTATTCCATAACATGGAATTGATATTTTGACCTTTACATTCATGTGCACCTCTTGTACATGTCCGATTCTACATTTCTCATTGTCTTTAGTTAGCATAAACCATTGAGCAGGCCAAAATAGCAAGCTGATTAGTAATGCCTGCATGTGCAACTCCATATACTAAAAGTTTTGGGAAACTTTCACTAAAAAAACTATGATAAAGACAATCATGCTCTGAATGATCGTGTATTTCTCTTTCTAGGAGAAGTGGATGAAATTAGTACGGCGAAGTCACTACAATTTGATCTTGAGACTATCAGAGCTGCAACTGATAACTTCTCTGATTCCAAGAAGCTTGGACAAGGCGGTTTTGGTGCTGTGTACATGGTACTAATTAACAAAGCACCCTCTTGTCTCTTGTGTTCAAAATTTAAACAACAAAATAGTCATGGATCACATCAATCTGATACTCTTTGAAATGCTTTAATTACATATCGGTACTCACAAGGACCTACTTTGATGAAATTTTAGGGTCAGCTTTTCAATCGACAAGAAATCGCGGTGAAACGGTTGTCGCAGAATTCCGGCCAAGGAGAAGTAGAATTCAAGAATGAGGTCATGTTACTAGCTAGGCTACAACATAGGAACTTGGTCAGGCTTTTAGGTTTTTGTTTGGAAGGAGTTGAGCGGCTTCTCATTTACGAGTTTGTGCCCAATTCAAGTCTTGATCAGTTCATTTTCGGTATGTTTCTCAGGTTGTCATTCCTAAAATCATATACTCATGAAATGATTAAGGGACGTCTAATAGAATGTGATTTTCAACAAAATGTGTAGATCCCCTGAAGCGTGCGAATCTTGACTGGGATAGGCGTCACAAGATAATAATGGGTGTTGCTCGAGGGCTACTTTACCTACATGAAGACTCTCGACTTCGTATCATCCATCGGGATCTCAAAGCCAGCAACATTTTGTTGGACTCGGACATGAATCCTAAGATAGCAGATTTTGGTATGGCAAGGCTGTTCGAATTAGACCAAACTCAGGCAGAGACAAACCGGATTGTGGGGACCTAGTAAGTGCTTTAACCTCCTATAGCTAATGCTTACCAAAACAACAAAGGTAAACTATAGAGCTAATAAGATGGACTTATTGTGTACACAGCGGATATATGGCGCCGGAGTATGCAATGCTTGGAAACTTCTCCATCAAGTCTGATGTCTTTAGTTTCGGAGTACTAGTTTTGGAGATTATGAGTGGTCAAAAGAACAATCTTTTCCACGTGGGTGATAACACAGAGGTCCTTACAAGCTATGTGAGTATAAATACATACCTTCTCATTTCGCGTAATGTTTTTGAGATCAATCTGCTCAATATTTATTAACTGTTTGCAGGTTTGGAAATGCTGGAGGGAAGGAACAATATCGAACATCATTGATCCCTCCATAACTTCTGGTTCTAGTACTGAAATCACAAGGTGCATCCACATTGGTCTACTATGCGTCCAAGAAGACATGGCTAACCGGCCAACAATGGCCTCAGTCCTTTTGATGCTTAATAGCCACTCAGTCACTCTCCAAGTGCCTTCACAACCCTCATTCTTCATACAGAGAGGCGTTGAATCAGATGTGTCATCTACGCAGGATTACAGTTCAAGGGTGTTTGAGGTCGACAGATCAAGAAGTAGATCAAACGACCTCTAAAAAAATGAGGTCTCTATGACCAAGCCATATCCACGATAGCCTCAACAAACGGGAGATTAGCATGCACTGTGCCCTAATTTTCATGTTTGTCATTGTTTTTAGATCATCAAAATGACATTCTCATGATTTAGTCCTTCCTCTTGATTATTGAGGAGTTATATAGCTTCATTGGCTTGGGATTGAATCCAAACTTTTAGAATGTTGGAATTGAAGGATACTCTTGAAAGATCATGCCTTACCTTACTTGGTCTGATTAAGGACATGAGGATTCAAGCTACACGTCCAAGCACTATAGAAAATTTTCCGCCCCACTGCAGTTAAACCTTTATCAAATGTTGAATTGTATGCAGTTTCGTGCCAACGGTAGTCCACAAATTCATTGATTTTGTACGAAAACATTATTAACACCTAAATTTTGCCTATTTATTTAGATTTTAAATTACATAGAAAATTAGGGATTAATTTCTAACCTCTAACAAAAATAAATTTCATCAATTTGCATTGCATATAGACATTAGAAACATTGGCATTACTAGTATTAATTTTTAAAATTTTCAAAAAAAATAATTAATTAAAATAATTAAATTATTTAAAGAAATTAATATAAAAAAGAGTAAGAAACAGAAAAGAAAGAAAAGCATGGACGTGTAGTGCATGATCTTTCAAGAGTGTACATGGTCTGGCTGTTCGGCAACACCGTGCTCCCTGCTGCAAACTTGAGCTCCAATGTCCCCATCGAAGCCCTCACCACCAGCGCCTCCATCAAGTTGCTCCATATCCGATCGAACTAATCCTGATCCATCGGGATGTCGCCTACACGATAAAATTTTAGTGTCGGAAATGTCTCCTTCACACCGTACATTGGACTATCGGAGTAACGGATGAAGCACGGTGGATTATAAGTCCCCTTTGAGTATGCAGCTTTCTGGTTCGGACACTTGATCATCAAATCTTCAGCAGTAGCGCTTATGCACTTGATGCAAGTGTCGTTCGAAGAGTCGCCTCTGCAGAAACTGAGCACATAAACGACATCTGAGCCATTCCCGGCGTTCCCAGAGTAGAACCCGCCGTTCGAAGCCATGATGCTGGGGAGAGACGAGAGGACAAGCTCGCGGTTCTTGGCATAGCTGCTGGCCGCTGTGAAGTTGCCCATGTCGTAGCAGTGTTGAGTGTCGGAGAGGTCTAGCAATTATCGATGGTATGATGTGGACGTTGACAATAATCGCAGTATAATTTTCTTTTTTCTTTAAAATTACCCCTTGATGACGTGGTAGAAGGAGGGCCGTTGGATAATTTAAAGGCTGGTGCCATCGTGGCTTCATGAGGACCATCGGATCCTACAGACGGTCAATTACCACGAGCGCCGTTCGATCCAAATGAGGCAATTGCATATGAGCCGTCCGATCCAGACAAAGGGGACAAATATGGGCCGTCCGATCCACTTAGTGGATGAGATGGCCACGAGCCGTTGGATCTCTTCATCAAATCTAGGCTGTTCACTCTTCTTTTTCTCTCTTCAGCAAAAGCAAACCCTAGGGTTTCACTTTGCCTCTCCCCCCACCCCTTTGTCGCAGCCCCTCTGTGCCCGCCCATATAGGCGGAGAGGGCCATCCCTTCTCCAGCGTTCAGGTGGTCGGAGGTGGCGAGGCGTTGGTTCTCTTCTTGGACGGCGAGCTGGTAGATACGTCCGAGGGGCGGCATGGACTCCATCGTCAGGATTTGTGAATGAAAAGCTTGGTAAGATTCGTTCAGAATTAAGAGGAATTGAGTCACCTTTTCTTGATCCTTTATGCTTCGATACTGCTGTAATGTTGAGTTTGGCCCTTCTAGCTTCTCTTTGACTGCTTCCAATTCATTCCTTAAAGTTGAAAGTTTGTTGAATGTCACGGTTATGCTCATGTTCCCTTGTTTCAGATTTGAGAGTTGTTGGGTTAGGGAAAAATTTTTGACCCGATCTAATTTCCCGTACATTTCTTTGATATTTTCCCACATTTTCTTCGAATCCTCCGATGGGGTAGTCTGGCCGTGACTTCGGGGGTGATGCAGTTTCCGATCCACGTTCGGACAAGTTGATTGCATTTTCTCCATAGTCGTGCCGTTCGCTTGTCGGACGGAATCGAGACTGTTCCGTCGACAAAACCATCATTGTCTTTAGTGACCAGTGCTCGACGGAACTCCCGCGACCAGTTTGAGTAATTGTCGGCTTCGGATAGTTGCTACGTGATGATTCGTAGCTTTGGTCCGTCGGCCGTCAACGTGTAGAGTGGGTCGCCGAGCTCCGAGCAACCGCTGGTCGCAGCAAATGGATATGGGAAGAAACCGGTTTGAGAAACCAGGTAGGGATTTAGACCCGGGCCCGAATTACCCGAGTCGCCCATATGGCCTGCATATGAAAAACCCGTTTCGGTGGATGGGCTTGGCCTGCTTGCAGCTGGTGAGCTCTCATCGGACTGGACGTTGTAGCCTTGGACCCCCGGCGATGATGTATTTGGGCTTGGCCCAAAAAATAATGGATAGGGCTGCATTGGCAGCCACTGGTAAGGTTGGCCCACTGTGGGCTGGCCCATCGTGGGTTGCCCCAGACTGAACTAAGCCTGGTGAGGTTGCCACTGCACATATTGGGCCGTATTGGGTTGTTCTTGGACCCGAACCTCTGAAGTTGGGTTCTGGTCCTGTGAAGCTTGCGTGTCTTGTTCATCGGATGCAGGAGGAAGACTGCTGATTCTGCTCCATGGTGAGAAGTTCCTTTCTTCAATTGATTTCCTTTTGACACATTTGATTCCTACACTAATAATAACCTTGTTTTGCAGGTTAAATTCTCTTGTTGCAACAAGAATGTAATGCAGGTAATCACAAGGCGGAAGCTATATAAGGAGCTAGCAAAGCTTTGATACCATGAAAGGAGATAGGGAAATTCAAGGAAGAGAAGGAAGAATTGACGCGAGAAGAAAGAATTGTAAAAGAATTTTCTGTATTTCTCATTATATTGTACAATGTACAGAGGCAACAATATATAGTGAAAAGAATGGACAATAAAGAAGGAAAGATTATATATTCTAATCTACGTGTATCAAATCTAATCCTAAATTCACCTAAGATAATCAATTATAATCCTCGATATCTTCTCGATATCTTCAAACATATCTTCCAACAAGATACATAAACGGAAACGACATATCTTGTTTTTGCTTATTTTCGTTGATCTATTAACCACCATAATTACAACAGGTGTTACATTATATATGTCATTAAATTAGGCAAATGCCTTATATAAATATATATTAAAAAAAAATTGCATTGCATTTAGTTTATATTACATTCATGCATATTTCCTAATTTAAAATTTTATATTTGTAGTGCAATAGGAATCATGTAATAACCTAGAAAATTACCTAATTTAGATTAGGATTTAACATGAATTATCCTAATTTAAACTAAGTCATCATATAGATTTAGGTAGTTTCATATTTTAACTCATAAAGAAAATAAAAAAATAGTGCATACATATCTTATATAGATTTAGTTAGTTCATCAATGCATGTTAATTTAGGACTCATATAGACATTGCATTAAAATTAATTCACGCTAATGTCAAAGGAAAACCCAAAAAGAATAAATTACATCAGCCAAGGTCATGCATACATCACATCATTGTTTGGTCTTTAGTTAAAGTTTTGTAGAACACTTGATGTGTGAGTGTAAGATGATAATAAAGTTTCTCTTTTGAATTGCTTAGCGCATCAAGGTTTTTGCCCATTTTCTAGAAATTTATTTATCGCTTTGATCATTAAGTGTCAAATTCCTGTTTGCACATTCGCACAATTGCTCATTGCATGTTAGTGGCTAAATATTTTTTAAATAAAGAGAAAATGTATTGAAAGATTTATCTAGCATAATCAAATCTTGGATCCATAAAATCTCTGGTTCACAGAAGTAAAATGTTCATCCATATTTTACTTAAGTTTTTAATTGACCTATAATAGATTAGTAGTCATATTTTTGTTTAGGGGTTAAAATTTAGTCCCTAATTTTCTAATTAAATAGAATACCAAAATTTAGGTGTCAACAAGTCGCAGTTAGTATGGGTTTGAGAAAATTCGCACCAAATATTTGCTTTGTAATCCTTGGTGGTATCTCTGGGACGGTTGCAACAAAGCTAAGTCAAATTTGAGATGTTACATTAGAAAACTTAGTTCACTTAAACCTAGAAATCATTTCTTTTAAATATACAATGTTATTAAGTTTTGACGCATCATAGTGAGTTTCACTATGACAAAGTGTTGAATTTATGGTCTCGGTAGAAAAAAGGTATCGTCTTAAAAGCAAAAGATCGCATCTCAAAGACTACATATAGAGCCGTATCTTAATCGTAACTTATCATCATTAGTGGTTGATAGCCAATAGGAAATCGGAATTTAGGTCAACGTTACACTTAGGAGTTTAATATACCGTTGATCTATTCATTAGGAATCATTCGATTTGCCACTTCTTGCTTTTTCATTTCAGATGTCTTTTATGTTGAAAATTGCTTGAGGGACTTTTTGGTCATCCTGGGTTTCCTCTTCTATTACCACATACGCTACCATTTTTTCGATTTTTAACAATGATGTAATAATTCCTACATTTCTTTTCAGAAGAAAGAGTAGATTTATAAGCTGATGAGTAAAATATTGTCCATTTTAAAAGTGTTATATAGCAGTTTTAAAACAGAAAAATATGGAGTTTGTGAATAAAAAGAATTTTTACTGTCCTATTGAAATTTAAAAAATTATTCAAATCTTAAAAAAATATAGAAAAATTTTACATAGGCAAATCTACATGTCCATCATTATATATTATAAAAATCTTAGATGTTTAAGGTTAGAAAAAGTTGACGACAAAAAAAAAAAAAGGTTAAAAAAAGAGTTAAAATGAATATCCGACAAAACTTAGATTAAGTAAAATATAAAATACAAATTTGGACGTGCTATTCATTATTAAAAATGAAAATCACATGATATATCTTAATTTTGACTCCATTTGTTTAACAGAAAATAAATGATTTGAAAAATATCTTTCTAAAAACAATTGCTTATATAGCCTAAAATAATTAGTCAATGAAAAATATTTTCATCATAAATAATAATTTATGTTTAAATATTTTTTTGAAAGATGAAAATATATTTCCTTATTCATTTTAATAAGTAATATAACTAATTATTTTAAGAAAATATTTTTAAACTTATTTATTTTTAACAAAATAAATGAAGGTGAGCTTTCACTTGCGCCACAAGAGTCCGTATTGGAATTTTCTATTGTTTGCTTCCCTTTTTTTTTTTAAATTATTATCCTTATCTTCTCCAATCTTCATTAAAATATAATATTATATCATATAATCTGTACCTTCGTACCATTTGTCAAATATATAATAAACTTGCTTTAAGCTGTAAGGAGTGTATATGCCCTCCACATATGTTCGCTGTTAGAGATCGAATGTCGACGTTGAAAAGATTCGACGCTTCGCTTCGGGAACACCGCTTTGAATCATCCAAACATGAAGTTTCTCAAATTTTGGAGTAACCATACTATAACAATAACAATGTCTTTCTAGTTATTTATCCTGTTGCATTTAAGTTTGAGAGGGCAAATCTTTTGGAGTATGTATCTCATTTTTCCGACAACTTATTTTTCTGAAATTTGTTTTGATTTTACATAATCTTTCATAAGGAATGTAATAGAAAATGCGAAATTTCTTGAAAATAGGATGAGCCATGCTATAACAGCATCTCTCTAGTTATTTGTCCTATTGCATTTAGTTTGAGAGGGCAAATTCTAGAGTGCATATCTCATCTTTCCAACAACTTGTTTTTGCAAAATTTATTTTGATTCTACATAACCTTTTGAAAGGAATGTAATGAAAAACACGAAATTTCTTGATATATGATGAATCATACCATGAGAGTGTTTCTCTAACAGCATCTCTTTCAGAGTGTGCATCTCATCTTTTCGACAACTTTTTTTGGCAAAATTTGTTTTAATTCCACATTGATTTTCGATAGGGATGTCATGGAAAACATGAAGACTAAGTATATAGGAATAATGTTACAAGTTGGGGCATGCCAACAGATCGCATTATGTGCACATAAGACAACCGGTTTGGGACATTTCAAGAAGTCGTCAAGATTCCTCTACCCTATAATGTTACCGGTTTCGGATTTGGGGGGCCATAAGTATTGCTCTCCCCTTGGACCAGCTTTTTCCCATAGATAAGGCTTGAGAGATGAAGACTCTTCCTCATCGTTTTTTTGCCAAAATATATGATGTCCCACCCTTTGCTGGGATCATGCCTTTTTAGAAGCTGTTCTTGGGTATGCTTTTAATTGATTACATTTCTCATGCGCTTTTTAACATAAGACTAGAAGGAAATAGGTATAGCTATTTATGATCCAGACCTTAAATCATACAGGCACATGAAAGACAGCAATTATACCATCATAGTTCAACTAGAAAGGGTACGAGATGCAAAAGTCAAAACCCGAAGAGAAACCGCACAAGTCTACACGAGAAGATTCGCCGGCTTTGAATTCTCTCTCTCTCTCTCTCTCTAGATTCGCCCGCTTTGAATTTGACTCTCTCTCTCTCTCTCTCTACCCGCTCAAAAAAGAAAGAAAAGGAATTCGAAGTCTGGTGCCGTTATAAATGCGTGAAAAGGACTAAAAGCGTCACCGTCCTTTTGTAGCCATGATATTCCTTCACTGCACGGGGCGACCATGCATCGTTCCGTCTGCCCTAATTACATGATCTTATGCTAAGAGATATTTAGGTTATTTGTAGAGATTTGATTCGACAGTTGAGGAGTACGAAGCTTCGAGTGAATGAGATGGCTGCATCTAAGTTAGACTATTCTCTAAGACAAGACTATTCTCTAAAACTATGTGTGTTTGATTGAATTTCTAATCAGAATAAGACTGGATAAGATACAATATAAGATCTAGGAATTTGATTATATCTTATTATTAACATTTGGTTTTAGCCAATCATTTTAGAAAGTTTATAAATCAAGACTTTTGGAATTCTAATCGTGACGGAACATTTTGCTTGACCAAAAAGAGTCATAAAAGTTCTTAGATGTCGTTTTCAAAAAAAATAATCAAAAATTTACAAATCCTCAAATCAATTATTTTTACCTTAATTTGATTTTGGTGTTGTTCATTTTACAAAAATCGATCAATAATCAAATTTCCCCAAAAAATCCGATTATCTACGTCAATTGGCAAAAAATCAAAATTCATTGAATTTTAGTCATTTTTTAGGTTTGTTTTCTTCACGGCATTTGAACCTAGGAACATCATTGTCCATAATTTCAAGCCTATTTTGCCAATTTGGGTTTACACATCGTGATGGTAGCTCGGATTTTAGCTTGAGGTTTGAGTCAACTCGGTTTGACCAAAGTGACCCTTTCTAGAAATGGTGGCCCAGGCTCGACCCTAGCCTCGAATTGCGAAAATTGCCTTTCAAAGCTCAAGAAGACCAAAATGCCCTTGCATTTTTTTTTAAATTCACACAAGGGTCCAATCTTGGCCATTTATTAGACATGTGATCATGGCCATCTAAATGACATGTCACCTTAAACGAGCTAATCACATCATTTCTTGTTCACCAAGCCCAAATATGGACCCTTAGATCAATCGTAGGGCCACAATTAAAATCATAAAGTGCCAAAGGACCAAAAAAAAAAAAAAACACTGGACAAAACCCTAGCCACTAGCAACTTACTTCATTTCTCTCTCCTAGTCATCTCTCTCTCGGCCGTGCAGCAAGTCATTTTCAGGACGTCATTTCGGCAAGTCATTTTCGCCGACTGTTTCTCGGCCGGTGTCCGGCCACCCGCCCGCAGTTCTCTCTCCCGACCATCCTTGTGACCTGGCCCCCTCTGTCTCCGATGCAACGCTGGTGGTGGCTCGCCGAACCGACCACCGGAGCACTACGTGCCGGGCCATTTCCGTTTAACACTCAAATTCAAAGAGCCTCATCGTTCGTGCTCCAATTTTTCTGATCGTCCAAAGATCCGACGATGAATATACTCCAAAATCGAAGTATAAGCTTCGATCTAGGTTCATTTCCAAGTTAGGACGTGAAAAAGTGCAGAAATTGGGTAGAATTTTGGGCCTAGAACTAGCTCATATCTTTGAAATCCAGGTTGAGTTGCTTGCTGTCCAGACCTTGTTCAAATGGGTTGATTGATGTTAATTTGGTGATGTTTTGTTGCTTAAATGATGAGTCTAAATAATTTTTGTCGAGTTTTGTTGAATGGGTTGTAGGTGTTCTTCAAAGTTCATGTTGAGGGTTCAAATAAAGCACATCGTTTCTGGAAATGTGGTCGAGTAAGGTTGAAGATGGCCTTAGTCCACTCGAACAACTTGATTGCAACTTTTAAGCCAAAATCAGAAAGCTGGAAATTCATAGTCCTTTAGACCTCTGTCTGTTCTTCGATTTTTCTAATCTTTTTTGTTTGGATTTTGGAAAAAGTTTCTTCACCAAAGTTGAAGAGGAGAATTCAAGCTTTCCAATGATGCCAAATTCATAAAAATACAATTTCATTCATGTCCCCTCAGAAAGGACGATCGAACCCAGTGTTTGATCTGTTTTTCAGGAGTCCGCGTCGATTGATTTTGTTTTGTAAATTCCACAGTTACGGGCCTATTTTGAAAAATAATCAAAACTAGAAAGTTGTTCATTAGGGTCTGATTTAGTAGACTGGAAATTTTGGGGACATGGGTGCAAAGTTTGTGGGGTCAATTTCGTAAATTTTGGAGAGCGTTGGGATCTGACCTGGAAAAGCTGTTTCGAATGAATTTTTGGGAATTCTAGTCGATTTCACATGGCCTAAGGGCTTATTTCCGAATGTGCAAAACACGAAAGCTGTTCACAGCATGCTGAGCTGGCTCCCTGCGAAATATGACAGCATTTTGAAAATTCTAGCTACTCTTCCCGTAATTTAAAATTCAGTGTCGGAACCGGGCCGATCTGGAGCAGGTTTGGTTTTGGGTCAAAGTTGGGTCTATAGGGTCCGGATCGGGTCAAGTGGTATGAGTGAAAATCAAAGCAGACTTCATGGTCTTTCCAATGATGAAAGGATCAGTAAATGGGTAGGTCATTAAGGTTTTTAATTCAACTCAAACGTAGTTGCCCAAATCAAGGGAGGTCTCCTGACTCTTAATTGGGCAACTAGCTAGCTCTCAATAAAGAGGCTAGTGACAACTTCTAGATAACATTTTTAAGTTGTCTAAAAAATCTCAAAATAAACTCCTATCGTGAGAGGCATGGATTTAGAAAAATCCGCATTTGTAATTAATGGATGGAGTATGACCCGGTGTGCCAGCTGCCGCTGCCAGCCTGGCCTCCGACCAGACATTCTCGCTGGCTCGACTCCCTCTGCTCTGCCTGGTCTCCAGTACCTCCATCCTTTGCTAGCGTCGTCTTTTCTTCAGCTGGCGTCCAAGACAAAGAGGAAGGGAGGAAGACAGAAAAGGAGAAGAGGAAGGAATGGGAAGGCCTAGCATGGTGAAGGAAAAGTAAAAGAAAAGCCGGCCCCGCTCCGTCCCCCCCCTTTTTAAAAAAAAAAAAAAAAATTAATAATAATTTTTTTAAAAAAATTCGTAATTATTTTTTTATAAATTTAATACTAGTAATGCAAATTCTATTAATACCTATATGATAGGCAATTTAATGAAAATTATTTTTGCTAAGGTTTAAAAATTATACCTTAATTTTTTATGTAATGAATTTTTAGGTGTCAACGCCTTTAATGTTCATCAATTTATCGCTCTACTACTCAAGTCAATGAGAAACACAAAAGCAAGAAGACGTCAGTTATCATGGTCATTTAAACTCACGGATTATTGTATTTCATGGATTATACTATCGAATGGAATGAATATACGTATAAAAAGAGTAGTAATGACAACAATCTCCGCATTCTAATCCTTAGTGCCTCAAAGGGACGAATCATGAATCTAAAGATATACCGAGAAGTAGTCAAATAATAAATGGACAGAGAAAACGAAGAGGGCGGCCATGTGTATCGTAATGGATCATGCTCTCTGCCAGCGAACCGCTGCAGAGCAGCAACGAACAGCAGCCAATAACGACCAACAGCAACAACGCAGCAGTGAACAGTCGTAAACCACAACAAACAGCGATGAACAACAGCGAGTGGCAGCAACGCAACATGTTACCCTGTCATTAAGTTCTCAACTCACTTTCCAAGGCCATGGAGAAATGTATCCCAAATTCCTATGTGTTCAGAATCGATTAGACCAAAGAATTTCGAAATTTATCGTTACAATCATTGAAAGATTAATGAGAAAAAAATAAGAAGCTTCTAAGAGAAATGAGAGATCTCGAACTGTATAAAGAAGTCGAATTGAAGGAGGAGAGTATGAGGAATATAAAAATAACTCAATGCCCATCTTTTGTTCAGACAAGATAACAAGGCTAGGTTGGTAGATAATCTTAAAAAGGTATATGCTTTGGTAGACATCCGAGGAAATATGAATGGAAGGATCCTTGCCTCTCCCATCATAATCTAACAAAACTTCGGTCGATCACTAATCCATTTTCAACCCTGGATTTCTGGAGGTGCAGTACATGACCTCGATTTCTAATACATGAGACAGAAATAAAGCGGTGCGGATTATGTAAGAACAGATATATCTCATTGTATATCATGGAAAAAGGTAGACGAGAAAGAACTTATATTCCTCAATCCGATGACACTGCATGCAAAAATTATAAAGATAAACAGCCTTCCATGTCTAGTGGATCAAAACATATTAGACTCGAAGTGAAGACACTTTGTACGTTTATGCGTAAAGGAAATAGGTGTTTGATAATTGTCCATCAGTGATCTCAACGAAATGCCAAGGATCCTTTTACATCACCGTCCACTGGGCCTAAACCTCGTCAAACGCAATCTCATTGGTCGACAATGGCATAAACCTACTGATTAGTTGGTCCGGTATCGGTATCTCTGTCCTGCTGAGGAAGAAGGTCGGTTGTTGGGGCAGTTCAAGAGCAACATGGCGGCTTCTCAACTCACGGACTATATCCGCCATCGTGGGTCTGTCGTTCGGATCTTTCTGAGCGCACAGCAAACCAATTTTGAGGCATCTGACAACTTCATCCTCTGAATACGTCTCTCCGACAGCAGGATCTAACACTGCCAACCGCGTACCACCACTCCAATTTTTCCAGGTCTAGAAACAATACATTGAAAAGAATTTCTCAACATCAAGTTTGCTTAGTTTACCAATTTTCATATGAGTTATAGAGTCGATTAATGCAACTTACATGGATAACAATATCTTCACCCACATCTGGTTGGTAGAAAGAACTATTCTTCTTACCGGTAATGAGCTCAAGAAGTAGGACACCAAAACTATAGACATCGGACTTCACGGAGAATTGACCAAGTGTTGCATACTCAGGTGCTATGTAACCACTGCAGCTCGTGACACGTCGGCAATATAAGCATACATAAGCATAAAAAGGTTGAGAACAAGGCATAACAGTACCTACCGAGTCCCCACAACGTGATTGGTGTTTGCCTGTGATTGATCAACTCCAAGAATCCTTGCCATGCCGAAATCTGAAATCTTTGGGTTCATTTCATAGTCCAACAATATATTGCTTGTTTTAACATCGCGGTGGATGATCTGAGGTCGTGAGTCCTCATGTAGATAGAGCATTCCTCTAGCAATCCCACATGCTATTTCATAACGTGTCGACCAATTCAATTTCTTGCTCCTTTCCTTATCTGCATGCATGCATAATTGAGATGCGGGTATCTTCAATTGAGAAATCCTCTTAAATGGATATTAAGCAAGGAACTAACTTTAGGTTCCAAAAGCTAGCAAAACATTCAACATGGTTCGAGGCTAATCACATATTCACCTCAACATGAAAGGCGATAGCTTAGGAATATATTGAAGCAAGACATACCAAATAAAAAGTAGTCAAGACTTCTGTTAGGCATAAACTCATAGACAAGCAGTTTTTCTTCACCCTCCGAGCAGCACCCGAGTAGCTGCACGAAGTTTTGATGTTGAAGCTTTGGCTGCAGAATGACTTCATTCTCAAATTCTTTGGCACCTTGTTGTGAGTCTTGAGATCGTCTCTTTACAGCTATTAGTTTTCCATTACGAAGCCTGCCCTGAAAGGTTAGTATCATTGATATTTAAATACCCATGAATAGCATCTGATAACAACTCTCCAAACATCCAAATCTAAGATACCCTAGAGATCTTTCAAGTATAATAACTAACGGTACCTTGAAAACTTCACCAAATCCACCCCCGCCCAATTTGTTTCGAGGAGAGAAGTTTTCTGTGGCGTCTCGTATGGTGGCAAAATTGTACCGCAAGGACTCAGCATTTGTCATCTCAATATGGCCTACACAACGAAACGATACGAGATGGTCATTTCACCAAAAGTATAGCACAGTACATCCACCAGATATACGGTTTCATCATTCTATCCAAGTATACGGCATAGGTGCATCTTTCGTACCGCTTTGATCTCCTTGGATGACTGCGTGCCTCTTGGTCGCTTTCCTCCGACAGAAAAAGCAAACAAGGGAGAGAAGCAGCACGCCTTCGCTAACAGGAACGGCAACGGCGATCATTATCGCCCTAAATTTATTGCTTTTGCCTACAAACGTGCAAATCATATCTGTATAGCATCACTCTGTGTTTATGATTGCATGAGCTTTTTAGAAACTGGAATTGCTACCATAGGCTAGGGCAAATGTAAAATATAGAATAAAACAGAAGGAATACGCTTAAAGAGCAACCATCCTATAGAAATGAAGCCGTAATTTATAAATATATGGGGGAGGAACCATTAACCAATTAAAATCAAAACAATTGTTATGTAAATAATCTAATGCCATAACTCGGTATTATTAATCCACCCAGGAAATATTTTTCACCTACCACATCTTGACTCAGTCAAGTTGACTGGACGGGACGAAAGACGTGGATGAATTATTAATTTCTCTTAAATTTCAATGTTTGTTAATATTATCGTCTATGCAAACACTCGACGATTGTTTTAATAATAATTATTATGAGACGACACCTAAATCAAATTCAAAAAAGGACAGGACCAACAAACACTCTAGGACCGGAAAAATGTAATCAATATCTTTTTTTTTGTAAAATAAAATAAATACTTACGTTAATTTATGCTCCTAAATCAACATGTTGATTCAAAATAGAAAGAGGAGAGCTAAGGGAAAAAATCCAAATCCAATTAAACTGGACTCAACGATCTGTCCATCACGAAAAAATCCAATTCTTTTCCTAAATTCCTATTTGAGTGCACCGATCTTGTCTATTGGGGATTAACCATTAATCGATTTAAAAGCCAATCTTATCCACATGTTCCGCAGAACAGAAACCACTATGTTCTTTTTAACAAAATGTTGCAGCATTTAACTTGAATCACCTCATATCTTTAATCAAGATGTTAATCTAAAATATAAAGCGAAAAATGTTAAGGAAAAAGATCATAGGTTGAACTCGAAAAAATATTATGCTTGAAATAAAGAGCGGAAATTAAAGACAAACACGAAAAGAAGCAAGGCCATTTCTTCGGAGCGACAAGGGAAATTTGCTAAGACTCTGAAAAAAGCCCCTCGAATACTCCAATAAATCTTACTCGCCCGCTTGGATACCTCAAAAGAAATGCTTGTTTATGTCACCGTGACGGATCACGACAGCTTCACAGGTTATTTTTGTCGGAGAAATTAAGGAAAAAAAATAATCAAAAGAATTCAATCCAAAGGCCTAGTCGGATAGATACTTTTTTTTATAAAGGTTTACTGACTCGGAGTGTAGATTTTTTGACCCCTGGACTAAAATCCACGTCCGCGATCTGCTAAAAAAGGAGAGTTTGGACGGAGGAAGAAAGGTGGTACGAGCACACTTGTACCTTTAGGTATCGCCACCAGAGCGGGAGGTGGAGGCATCGGTGGGTGGAGCTCATACCGCATGTTGCAGCTCGGAGTGAGCGATATTCCCCCCTGCTTCCCCTGAGGCAGATCAGCGATCACGAAGTGGAGGCATGCGCGACACTCTGATGCCGTCAGGTCCGGCGTGCACTGTGCGAGTACGTACAGCTTCTGCAAGCTCGTGAAGTTCACCTCCGCCATAGCGACCTTCTTTCCCGACCCACCAGCTGAAGCCCTCATGGTGACTTGATTCAGGGTTTCTCCTAGGAGCTGCATAAACCCGGTTGGTTCAGTGATGTTCCCGAAGTTTGACTGATAGGTGGAGTTGGGAGGGAAGAACGTGGTGTTTGGGCATTCATGATAAAGATATTCGGGTGAAGCCTCGATACTGAAAATGTCGATGAAGAAGAAGAGGAAGAAGGAGGAGGAGGAGAGAGTGATGGAGATGGTGAAGCAAGATTTCATTGTTGATAGGTTGATGAAGAGATCAGATCAACTGCGATATCAAGAATATAAAAAGCTTTTCTGGTATGCGCCGGAGAGGGAGGGAGGGAAGGAGGATGGGGAAAAGATGAAAGAGAAGTATAATGATGATATGAGCCCTGCTTCTGGTTTGCGGATGAGTCCTGCTCTGCCTCTCTTCTGCCTCTGGCGGCTTTTTATATGTTGACATGGCTTCCGTCATCCTAATCCAAAGATCTTCGCCATTCCATTTTCAATCCAAACAAAAGCTTTTTGCAAAAACCACGGTTTCTGTCATCCCTTCAGACATCCTAATCCAAAGATCTTCGCCATTCCAGTTTCAATAAACACAAAAGCTTTTCACAGAAAACACGATTTCTGTCACCCGTCTTCCCTTCCGTCATCCCTAATCCAAAGATCTTCGCCATTCCATTTTCAATAAAAAAAAAAAAGCATTTTACATGCAACTCGATTTCCGTTGTCCCTATTCCAAACATCTTCGCCAGTCAAAACAAAAGCTTTTTATATGCCAACATGGCTTCCGTCATCCCTAATCCAAACATCTTACAGTCCATTTTCAATCAAAACAAAAGCTTTTTTCCCTCTCTTTGAATGAATAAAAAGATATCATATTCTATTTGCCTGCGTGTCGTCTCGTCGTTGACCAACTGCAGGCCTGCGACTCTGCACTGCGAGCATCAGCTCCAATGACCTAACAGCCTCCTCACTCTCCATATGACCGTGGACCTGGCCTCTTCCCTACTTTAGTCGCAACAAGCGCCCCCAACATGTTCAATTCGAATCACAATTACTAACGTCATTAGTCATGCGAGAATTCGAATCATAAGTACTCAATGTCATTAAGTGGCTTTGATTGATAGTGAGCATTTTATAAAAAAGAAAAGAAAAGAAAATCCCTTCCTCTTAATTAAATCTTGATTGATACTGAACGCCTAGAGGTGAAGATTTTAAGATTGCTCGCAATGCGTGTGAATGTACAAAGAATTGTTGAGTTGTTGGGGATTTAACTACAAATTTCATGGTAATTACGTATTCGTCTTTCAAATATAATTTTTGGATGATAATATATTCAATTGAAATGGTCATATGTGAAATGTAAATGGGTTCTTTCCGAGAAAAAGTAGGAACTCGTTTTCTTTTCCTGTTGCATAATCTACCCCACTATATAGAAAGGTTTTTCCGACATTTTTAGTGTTTCCAACTCAGTTAGATTTTTTTCCTTATTTGGGGTAATATTTAATATCATCATAAATCATGTAGTTGTTACATTATATATGTCATTGGATTATGCGGATACCTTATATAAAACATATAAAAAAAGTGCATTGCATTCAGTTCATATTACATTCATGCATATTTCAATGTTTCACTAATCTCAATCATATTTTTCCACAAAAAGCACTCAAATTTCGCTTTGGTAAGGATCTATATCATATACCATCGTCATCTACATGTCCTAGTGGAGACTGCATGATAGAGGAAAAAATTATTTACATAGAATTAGTCTAGTAAATCAAATCAATCCCGATATTCAGAAACGATGAGAACAACTAGACCTACGTTAAGAACACCAAAGAATCACCATGATTTCTTGAGCTTGAGCTGGCGATCTAGGGTTAAAGATAAGCACAGTTGTTCGTTTTTTTATCAGTGATGGGAAATAACCTACTAAAAGGTCACGCCAAAGAATCAGCAATATTACAATGCAGCCTCGGATACATTTTATTGCTGCATTAGCAAAGATCCATCTACAAGCTCAATTCCCGATCCTTCACTTCCAACAGAGCGATGATAGACAATTTGACCAGTCTATACAAATTCTGTACCTAAATTATCCACCCTCACTATGCAGCTTGTCTCTGTTCATTTGCGTGTTCACCGCCACATTCTGCTCCGATCGACGAAAATTGAACAATGAAGCTCGAGCAATGGGCACAAGGACATGCGGACTATTCGCCAATTCTTCGCGAAGACTCTTCCACACCGCGTGTCCATCAATTCTCTGCTGCCCTTTTTTTTTCCTATGCCATGTGAATCGGAGAATTTTTAAACCATTGAAGTCCCATATAAATTGGTCCTATAAAGTCGTATTATTTGCCCGTCCCATGCTGTTATTTTAATGATATTTTAATGTTCGACCTAATCTTCATTATATTTTCCCATAAAAAGCAGGCAATCGTAAAATTGCTCAATTTTCGCTTTGGTAGGGATCTATATCATGATTTGCTTGCCAGGTTGATGAATTCATGATTTACTTGCTCGGTTGATGAATCCCTTGGAAGGGCAAGGATTTATAGCCGAAGAGCATCGAGGGGGTGTAATACCCATTAGAGGTACTAGCCTATACATGTCCGTTGATCAATTTATTTTTCAAAGCCAGAGAATCTCGCTTCGCCAAAAATTGGCAATATTTTATTTTCATAATAACAGACCATCAGCCCTTCACATCGTTTTCATCATGAGAGAATCGTAGAAAAATGTAGAAAATATAGTGGTCTTATTTGACCACCGTGGAGACGGGGAGGGAGATTAATGCCGGTTATAATGATATTTTAATGTTCCACCAAATCCCATCAAATCAAAAGGCATGCGACATTATAACCGGCATTGATCTCCCTCCCTCTATATCATTTTACGACCACATAAAAAAAGGATCTATATCATATACTATTCGTCATTTGCATGTCCTAGTGGAGACTGCATTATAGTAGAAAAAATTATTTACATAGAATTAGTCTAGTAAATCAAATCACTTGCCATATTAAAAAACGATGAGAACAACTAGTCCTACGTTAAGAACACAAACTGCATGCCATTTGTTGTAAAATCGATGCCTCCAGGTGAAGATTTTAAGATTGCTCGCAATGCGTGTGAATGCACAAAGAATTGTTGAGTTGTTGGGGATTTAACTCCAAATTTTCACAGTAATTACGTTTTCGTCTTTCTAATATAATTTTTAGATGATAATATATTCAACTGAAATGGACATAGGTGAAATTTAAATGGGTTCTTTCTACGAAAAAGTAGGAACTCTTTTTCTTTTCCTATTACATAATCTACGCCACCGTATAAAAAGGTTTTTCTGACATTTTAAGTATTTCCAACTTAGTTATATTTTTTTCCTTATTTGGGCATGGTAATATCTAATATAATCATAAATCATGTGGGCGTTACATTATATACGTCATTAGATTAGGTTGTGTTATATATATATATATATATAAAAGTGCATTGCATTCAGTTTATATTACATCCATGCATATTTCCTATTTGAGAAATTCATATCTGAAGTGCATTAGGAATCATGTAATAACCGAGGAAATCACCTAATTTAAATTAGGATTTTATATAAATTATTTTCTAATTTAAACTAAGTCATCATGTTGATTTAGGTAATTTCCTATTTTAATTCATAAAGAAAATCTAAAAAATAGTGCATCCATATCTCATATAGAATTAGTTAGTTCATCAATGCATGTTAATTTAGAACTCATATAGACATAGCGTTTAAATTAATTTACGCTAGTTTCAAAGAAAAACCCAAAAAAAAAAAAAATTACACTAGCCTAGGTCATGCATACATCACGTCATCGTTTGGTCTTTAGTTAAAGTTACGTAGAACACGTAATGTGTGAGGTGATAATAAACTTTCGCTTTTGAATTGCTTAGCACATCAAGGTTTTTGCCCATTTTCTAGAAAATAGTTTATCGCTTTGATTATTAAATGTCAAATTCCTGTTTGCACATTCGCATGATCAATCATGGCTAAATATTTTTGAAATAAAGAGAAAATGTATTGAAAGTGCATTAGATTTGTATAGCGTAATCAAATATCATATCCATAAAATCTATGATTCTCCAAAGTAAAATATTCACCCACATTTTACTTAGGTTTCTAATTGACCCATAATAGATTTGTAGCAACTCCAAAATGAATTGATTGGCATATTTAATAGATTAAATAAAAACCCCAAAGCTACGGTTGGTATGGGTAGGAGAGTTCGCGTCAAGTATTTGCTTTGTAAAGCTAAGTCAAATTTGGAATGTTACATTAGAACTCTAGGTTCACTTAAACCTAGAAATCATTTCTTTTAAATATACAATGTTTTTGAGTCTTGACATATCATAGTGAGTTTCAATATTATAAAATGTTGAATTTATGGTCTCGGTAGAATAAAGGTATTGACTAAAAAGCAAAAGATCGCATGTCAAAGACTACATATAGAGCAGTATCGTAATCGTAAATTATCATTAGTGGTTAATAGCCAATACGAAATCGGAAGTTGGGGTCAACGTTACACTTAGGAGTTTAATATAACGTTGATCCATTTATTAGGAATCATTCGATTTGCAAGTTCTTGCTTTTCCATTTCAGATGTCTTTTATGTTGAATTTTTGCTCAAGGGACGTTGGGGTCGTCCTGGGTTTACCATGTTATATTCTCCCATTCTTTCTTTTTTTTTTGGTCGGAATTCTCTTATTCCTACTTGCGCTGCCACTTTTTCGATTTTTTCCACCAATAATGATGTAATAATTCCTACATATTCTTTTCAGAAGAATAGAATAGATTTATAAGCTGATGAGTAAAATATTGTCCATCCTAAATGAGTTATATAGCAATTTTAGAGCAGCAAAATATGGAGTTTGTGGATAAATTTTTTTAACTGTCCTGATGAAATTTATAATATTATTCAAATCTCAAAACAATGAAGAAAAATTGTAAATAGGCGAATCTACATGTCCATCATTGCATATTATGAAAATCTGATGTTCAAGATAAGCATGTATCTAACAAAACTTAGATTAAGTACAATATAAAATACAATTCTAGCGTGCTATCGATTATTGAAAATGAAAATCACATGATATATGTTAATTTTGGCTCTATTTGTTTTGTGAAAAATGAATTATTTGAGAAATATTTTCCTAAAAATAATTGTTTATATCTCTTAAAATAATTGATCAATGAAAAATATTTTTAATAAACAACAATTTATGTATAAATATTTTTCTGAAAAATAAAAATATTTTTCCTTATTCATTTTTATGAACGATACAAATAATAATTTTTATGAAAAATATATTTTAAATCATTTATTTTTAGCGAAATAAACGAAGCATCAATTTGTGGATCTAAAGGTGACCTATGACATGCGCTAGAGGAGTCCGTGTTGGAATTTTCTATTATTTGCTTTTTTTTTTTTTTGGTCAGGTAAGCATGTATATTCCAAACCACCGCTGTACAACCTAGGGAATAACGGTACCCATTATACTCGATTAGCAAAAGCTACTGAGTGGAAAGGTGCCGAAATCCAAGAATATCTAAAGTAGTAACAATATAACAAGACCAACAAAGCACTTAAGCATAAAAAATAGAGGCATCAAATCCCCAAGCTCTTTGTAATCTTTTATTAACTATATTGTCTTGAATCTTCAGCCCTGAAGCCACTTTGTCCTTGACAGCGCTAATAATATAATGCTTCATAGAAGGAATGGACACCACTTTTCCTCGAAATAAGGTGTCATTACGAGACTTCCATATAACATAACATAGTGCTCCAAAGGAGCATCTAAATATCTCCTTCTAGAAGCCTTTACCACTCATATTTTAACTAATCCATTCAAGAGTATTCCACCATGATCCTCCCGACCAGGCCAAATTACACTTACCCACCCAAAAAACAGCAATATCATGCGTTATATTACAACCAAAAAATAAATGATCAATAGAGTCTGGCCTAGACTTACAAAAAGGACAAGGGGCACCAACAATCCTTCCATAAGATAGTAAGAGCAATTGTGTAGAGAGGCGATTCCTAATAATCAACCATAGCAAAAATTGGTGCTTCGGCACAATGGACTTGCTCCACACAAAGGAAGACCAATGTACCCACACGGCCCGACTTCTAATATTATCCCAAGCCGAAGCCATTGAAAACTTACCCGAGGAATGTGGTAACCAAGTAAGCTCATCGGGCCTATTGTTGAGAAATGGAACTGAATACGGCCAGCTTTGAATATGTTGGAGGACCACATTTCTAGCCGGGGAGAACAGGTCCGCCACTGTTGCTTCCCTAAGAAGATTGGATCGGTAGATATAAGTGTTAGAGAAAAAGAGATTTAATGGACCTCGAGGGTGCCAGGGATCAAACCATAGTGAAACAATGCGACCATTGCCAACCTGCCACCTCATAAAGGCAAGGAAATCGGGCCTCAAATCAAGAATTTTCCTCCAAGCCCAAGAGCAATACGTCGGTGTAGAAGTGGTCCAGAAGTTCTTGTTTTTTTAAATAAGTGGCATGAATCCACTTACAACAGAGAGATTCCTTGTCTGTGAACAAGAGCCAAATATGTTTCATCATGGCAGTTCTATTGCTCTCCCGAAGCTTCCTCACACTAAGTCCACCTTCAGTCTTAGGTAGACACATGTGTTCCCAAGCCACCTTTGCACCACCTGAGCATAAACTAGGACCATTCCACAAGAACTGTCGAAATATTTGTTCAATTCTCTTCAGGACCGAGCTCGGTATGATAAAAATACTAGCCAAGTAAACTTGAATAGCATGAAGGACCGACCCGATAAGTAATAGTTGATCCGCAAAAGACAAAAAGCGATGGGTCCAAGAATGGACCCGAGTAGTAAGGAGACTAACCAAGGCAACACAATCCTCTTTGGTCATCCTCTCAGTGATGATTGGAACACCAAGGTATCTCACTAGTAGGGTCCCTAGCCGAAACCCCCATATTTGGATGATTTGATCGCGGGCTACTGCCGAGCCACCCGCTAGAAACACCTCACTCTTGTTAAGATTCGGCCGAAGACCACTCTAGGATGAGAATAGAAGAAGACCTTCCTTAAGGCTTGAGCACAAGGTCATAGAAGCTTCACAAAAGAGGAAAACATCATCTGCAAAGAATAAATGAGATAACCTAATAGCTTTACATCTCTAGAAGTACTTAAGTCCTGGACACTTGGCTTGCCGAGATATAATGCCAGATAGGACTTTCATGGCTAAGGTGAAGAGATAGGGTGACATGGGGTCCCCTTGCCTTAGCCCCCTCCCACTTGGGAAAAACCCATGAAGCTCTCCATTAATTGCAATAGAAAATCTAGAAGTCCACACACATGTCATAATACGGTCTAAACCATAAGCTTTTAAGACTAGTTCCAGAAATTCCCAATCAAGGGTATCATAGGCTTTCTGAAAATTAACCTTGATTGCACATTTAGGGAGGTAAGGCTCCACATGAAATCCACTGAATAACTCCTGGGCTGATAAAATGTTATTACTAATTCGCCGGCCTTTGACAAATGCGTTCTGGAAAGAGCCAACTAGGAATGGGGTAACCTTAGCAACTATATTCGCAATAATCTTTGTGATGCATTTATAAACAATGTTGCAGCACGTTATTGGCCTAAAATCCCCCATGGAAGAAGCATTGGGAATTTTAGGTACAAGAGTGAGGATAATATTATTCACCTCTCTTAACAATCTCCAGTGTTAAAAAAATCCATAACAGCATCAACCACAACCTGGCCTACCACATCCCAATTCTTTTTGAAGAAGTCAAAATTAAATCCATCCGGACTCGGGGCCTTATTACAGGCAAGTGAGAACATAGCATTATGAACTTCAGAAGCTATAACGGGACTAGATAGCAGCCGAACCTGTTCATCCGTGACTCCAGTAGAAAGCACCGATTTAATGTCCAATAGAGAGGGCCGAATCTCCATGTGAACCGGCCCAAGCAGCTCCTGAAAGTGCTGGATGAATATATTGTTAACTTCCTGCACATCAGAGACGAGGTTTCCATATTATCCTGGATAGACAAAACTCTATTCCTAAGATGCCGATTATTCACCGAGTGGTGAAAAAATTTGGTATTGAGATCCCTTTCTTTTAGCCATCGAATTCTGGATTTTTGACAGAAAAAAAGATTCTTCATGAGACTTGAGTTCATAAAACAGCCTAAGCTAGGTTCTTTCTTAGTCTGTCAACTGGACATTCTGCGGATCCAACCAGTAAGCATCCTGAGTAACTTTGAGAGCACCCCTAGCATCTTCAACAGGTGATGAAATGTCAGAGAAAGCTTCGTTGTTTAGTTGTTTTACGCAGCCTTTTACCTCTTTTAATCGAACGTATAATCGATACATGGGGTTACCTGTCACCGAAGCAGTCCAGGCCTGGCTAAGAATAGGCCGAAATTCTGGGTGTTCTATCCAAAAGTTAAAAAATTTAAAGGGTTTCCTCCTGTGTGCCGGTTCTGTAATCTTGACAATCATAGGAGTGTGGTCAGAAATACCAGGAGCAACAAAAGCAGCTTCAGAGAAAGAAAAATCCTAACACCATTTACTATTTATCAAAACCCAGTCAATCTTACGAAGTTTACGAGAAGGGCCAGAGGAAACCGACTAAGTGTAATGGTATCTAACATACCTAAGGTCATCAAGCAAGGCTTGAGAAAGACATTCTTTAAGTTCATCAAATGACGGGATCCATGGAGTAGAACTACCCACTCTATCCAAAGGGTCACGGATAGCATTGAAATTCCCGGCCATCACCTAGGGACTATTATTGTAGGAAGAACTCAATTGAACCAAATCAGCCCAAAGAAGTCTACAAGCCACAAAAGCGTGCTCACCATAAATTACCAACAAGTTAAAGGAGATACCAGAACTAAACTCCAAGAGGCTACCATGAATAACTTGACCATGAGCTAGAATGGCATTAAATTTAACTCTACTCGGGTCCCAACCCACTTAAATACGACCCCTAGGAGAGAAGGCATAGTTAGAGGACCAATGCCACCCCGGAATAGTACTAGAAGATAGAGCCTCAAAACGTCCAGCTGGAACCTTAGTTTCCAATAATTCTATACAACAAAGATTGTGGGTACGCACAAGCTTGTGGGCTTCAGCTTGGCGTACTGCGTCCATTAGACCCTTAATATTCCATATACCTATATTCATATATTACTATATGCATCAAAGAAGGAGAACTTACTTGCGCCAACTTGTTCGCCGACGACTCTTCAAAGGCTTTGAGCTATGGGCTGTCATCTTGGAAGACGGATGAGAGAGATCAACACCAGAACACATACCCGGCTGTTTGGGCCCCTGATCAACAATAGCGGGTTTAACTGGTTGGGGCCTAGTATCTCCATCCTCCAGGAGGTCCTTTGCCGAGCTGCTCTCCATCTCCACTCCATTATCTAGCCCTTCTTCTAATGAGGTTGAAGCGGAAGATGATGGTGAGACAACCAAACCAGCCTTAGTCTGAGGAGCTGTCTAAAGGGGTACTAGAGGAGCAGACTTGATTAACCAGTTCAGCCTTAGCTCTCATCTTACTTCTAGCCTTCCTTCTTGAGTGTTGAGTTTGCCAAGCTTCCTTCGTAGTAACTTCTTGGACTACTCTAGCTGTGACACCCTCACTGCTACCTAGTGAATCAGCAACAGGCAACACACTCTTCCCTAACTCCCTCCGGCTTTGGGTTGGAACAGAAATATCAACCACTAGATGCCCATCTCTTAGTGGAGGAACACCATCGTCAAGAGGTTGGCCAGCTCTTAGAGGAGGATCTCCTTCAACGAGGGGCTGGTTGGCAGCACCATCTCTTCTCAAATTAGTATCCTTGGGTGAGCATTTATGCCCAAACAGTCCACAAGATAAGCAGCAAAACAGCCTCCACTCATACTCCACATCCACCTTATGCATAGATTCACTAATAAGTACATTAACTGAAGTTGGAAACTCCGATGTGGCTGACATTTCCACACACACGCACGCAAAGGATAGCAACTTCATTTGTTCAGTACGTTGGTCAACATACAGAGGTTTCCCATGCACACTTGCCACAACACTAATACTCGGCGCAGACCACAACGCATAAGGAATATTTTTCAAACGAACCCACACCGGCATGGAGGAGTTATGAACCTTTGTGAGCTACAGGAGTGGGCGCCATTGTTGGAGCATAAGAGGAACACGTGCAACTGTTAAGGGACCCCCTTCCAAGACCCTCCTGCGAAATTCCTGATTCGGCACATGAAAAAAGAAAAATCCTTGATCGTTGGCTTTAACATCCACAAGCTTATCCCCCCCCCCATACATGTTTGATCGCAGACTCCACTAGCTTAAATGGTAATTTCTTCCCTATCAGGTAACCCATGATACATTCAGACCATAAAGGGTCAGACGCTTCCAAAACCTGGTCAGTAACTTCAGCCACCAACCTATTATTGGTCCGAGTTGGTTGAACAAAGGATAAGTTATAACCTTTCATGGCTGAATGAGCCACATTAACTCAAGGTCGATCAGTAAGGGGACGCGACCCACCACCCTGTCTTCTAGGGAAAGGACCTACAACAGCACGCCCTTGCATCTGTCCTAGCTGCACAGCAGCCCCATCTGGACTAGGGACATTAGCCGAAGAGAATCCTTCAGTCCCTACCACAACAGCACCTACAGCAGCCCTTGCCACATTACCCAAAACAGAAACTACAGCATTTTGCCTTTGCTGGATAGAACCTCCATCAGAGCCTATAACAGCACTTGCCACATTACCCAGAACAGAGCCTACAGTAGTTTGTTTTTGTTGGACAGCTTGAGTCACATTGCTTAGCAACTGATCGGACTGCATATCAGTCCCTATCGAACCAGGGAGAACAACCAAAGAAGGTCCATTCGCCCCTGCCAAAACAGAACGCTCATTGCCCAGGGAAACATTAACGTTTTGCCTTGTTTCTGGCCATTTTCGGGCCACCATCGGCCTGCTTCTACTCCGGTCTCTCCTATCCCCTAATGCAGTAGAATGTCTAACCTGAAGTCGCCTAGTATCAGAGACTTTGACCCTCAACCCAACACTCATCTCAGCGTCCATCATAGAACAAAGCAGAGCAGAAACCCTAATTGGAAGATACCATACCGGAAATTACAGCTTGCTCTAGGGAATGGCTTTGGTAGAAAGATGGTGGCGGAGATGGCGAAAAAAACCCACCAAAGATCGGCCCCAACCGTCAACCGCAACCACTGGAATCAACCACTCTACCGACGAAGAGACAAGCCTCGGCAGCAGCAGGTTCAACAGCCCAGCTCGATGGAAATCCTTCGGTAGAACGAACAGTGGGAGAGGTGGCGAAGAGAACCACCAATTTTCAGCCCCAGCCGCCCCCCCTTAGTCGCCGGAATGGGGTTTCCACCGGCGGAGGAGATGGGCGCTCGAGACTAGCTGAAGAGAGAAAAGGTGAACAATGGTTTTTACCACAACCTTAGAGATCTAGACCATGCTATTGTTTGCTTTTGTTGTTTTCCTTATCTTCTCCAAATCTTCATTAAAAGATAATATTGTATCATATATTTTGGACCTTTGTACCAATTGTCTAATTTATAATAAACTTACTTTAAGCTTTACGATAATAAATTTGATTTACAGCAGGTCACATGTTTGCTCAAGAACAACCATCTCTCTCTCTCTCTCTCTATTCCCACGCGTGCTCCATCCCCAACCTAGGAACTTTTACTCTCTCTCTCTCTCTCTCTCTCTATCTTTCTCTATTCCCTTTCTCTAGTCCACCTTTGCGGCACAACTTGGGAACCACCTTTAGAAAGGACAAGCTTAATTTCTTCTTCTCTCACTCCCGTCGGTGGAAATCAAGTTTGTTTTTTTCTTCAATGCGGTTGCCTACTTCGTAGCATAAATCGTTATTATTGTCTATTGTACTCTCTCTCTCTCTCTCTCTCTCTCTCTCTCTCTTTGGGGGTATGATCCTGGTTCTTTATAATAGGGATGAACAATTTCAGGTTTTATATAGTTTTAAATTTAAAACCTACCAATTAGAATAGGATCCTTATATTTTAAGACTTGGAATCGACCCTGGAACCTATCTATTATAGGTTCCAGGGTTAGTTCCAAGTTATATTAAGAGTCCACTTATATTATTAAATGATTGTGATGAATCATTATCTTTAATGATCACAATTTGCTGCTACTATCCACTAACCACAACTTATATTTAAACACATAAAGAATTTGAAGTATTAACAAAATAAAAGTCTTTATATAGAATGGAAGCTTAGATTAGTGGTTTCAAATTATATACTCATCATTAGATGCTATGAAATATCATAGGATCGCACAAAGATATAGATCAAGAAAAATACAAAAAAAAACTTATTTTAAGTTTCACCTACCCACAACATATAACCTATTCATCAAAACAGGTTATCAAAATTTTTGGAATTTGGAACGTACCCATATTTTGAAATCTGAAATCGAACAAGTTCCCATCGGTCCGAATTGTCAGTTTCAGTTACTACCCTAGGCTCACCCATATTTATAACTTTTTAGTCATTTTTTTCAAATTTCTATCGTGGTACCTCTGTAGTTTGTAGTAGCCCTCAGCTGCATTCACTTCACCTTCCTTCCTCCTTCTCCTGAAGCATATTTTCCTCGCTTCCATAAGAGACTTGAGTCTCCTTGGGATATATAATAGGTCGTCTACATTATCATAAATACATCTATACGACCAAGCCACAATGTCCAGCAGAAGGTTGAGGCAGTCCGGGTCTTCGAGGATCACCGATGATCAGATCATTGATCTAGCGTCCAAGTTGCCCCAACTTCTTCCTGAGATCCACGATTGTCGACGCTCTGATAAGGTACATAAACTTTCTCTCCATCTCTAAAGAGTGAATGGATAAGGGGTGTGTAACTTCCTAGCTGGCTACCTAGGTTGATTTAACTAACACGGTGAGGGGGCGTTGTTTCGGCGGAAGGTAAATATGCAATTTAATCTAACCTTATATATATATTAGTAAAACTGACTTTTGCACATGGAATACATCCAAAGCAGAGAGATATTCTAAGAACATTTAATTCCATTATATCTATGGAATTTATCATAGGTTTGACTCTAGTTGTAATGCACCACGGGGTCCGATCAAGTTTTTGCCTAAAAAGACCAACGGAAAAGCAAGTTGAATGCGTTCTCAACGTGTAAGCTATTATTGACCAAAAAGAAGGTGTAAATTACATGTAATGCAAAAGTAAATTCATATAGTAGCATGTTCAGAGTTACCATCTATTTATTATATCCTCAATCAAATTTAGAAAAAATGTACGTGGCAATTTTATGTTAATAAATTGACGTAATTATATTAGTCTTATTGATGTGTTCAGTTTCGTTCTTCTTGCGTGGTACTATCGTTAGCCAAAATCAAATGTGGTTTTGATAAAGTGGATCCAACATTTTTTTTTAAAAGTTTATGCCCATGTTTAATCAAATTATCTAGATTTATTATCGTATATATATTACCTATAATGGGTTTGACTTGATTTTTTTTTGTGGTCGATGTTAAACTTAATTAAGGCAACACTAGTTTTTAAGTAAATTTAGAGGGGAAAAATTGTCCAAAAAATCCTAAACTTATTGTACTTTCATCAATTTAGTCATAGACCTTTTAATTTTGTCAATTTTGTCCTAAATATCTTTACATTTTATCAATTGAGTCCATCCAGCCAATTTTGACTGAAAATCAATGATATGGATGATGTTATCTTACGTGGTATGGCCAATGTTGACATGAACAATTTTTTAATGCTATTACGCTATTTTTTGATTATTTTATTTTATTTTTTGAATTTTTTCTTTTCCTTTTATTATGTGTTTTTTCTTTGCCACTAAGGACCTTCGTGGCCTTGCTAGTCGTGGTTGAGGTAGCCCTCTCCTAGATCTAGTGAGGGCCTTTGTGACCTCATCCATGGCCGGCAAGGGCGCAATGGCCCCAAGCAGGGGCTTCATAGCCCCACCAACCATGGGCAAGGGCCACCTTACCCTAGGCCCTTGCGGCTCAATCAGCCATAGGCAAGGTGGTCCTCCCCTAGTTTGGGAGAGGCTTGTGTAGCTAGCAAGGGTCACTGGTGACCCTTGCCGGGAGAGGGAAAAAAAACAAAGAAACAAAGGAAAATAATAATAATAATTCAAAAAAATTAAAAATTTTGATAAAATATTTAAAATATTATTAAAAGTTATTTCTGTTAGCACCGATTTGTGCTACCTAGGATAGACAATGTCCACGTCTGCGATTTCTAGTCAAAATTGATCGGATGAACACAATTTGTAAAATGTGAAAAGATTTAGGACTCATTTAGCAAAATTGAAAAGTTTACGACTGAATTGGCAAAAGTGCTATAGGTTAGGACTTTTTGGGCAATTTTTCAAATATTAGCACCACATGTAACACGGATGATGCTTAGACTTCCACATTAAGAATTACACTGGACATAGAGAGGAGGTTGTATTCCATGTATAAGATGTTGGACTAGGCATTAGAGGAGATGGACATGCTGATGCCGCACCCACTATTCATGGCGAAAGCGTCGGCCTCTTGTCTTTGACTCTGTTCAAGACTGAACGTTCGTTTGATGTCCGGAGTTGGAATTGAAACGTTGGACCAAAGCTGGGCCAGACATCCGACTTGGACTGGCCAGAACAGATTGAGGAAGTGGGAATATAGCCAAGAAATTCGAGGGTCCAACCCACTTCGGGAGGGCGTACGACCACGCACCGGAAATTTTTTTATAGACATGTTCAACCCAATATCTCATGCAACGAAAGCCTAAAGTCAACATAGAGCTCAATGGGCTGCCGATAGTATCATTGTTAGACCCGTTAAATGGGTGGGTCGGATCGGGTTTGGATCGAGTTGAAAATAGTCCGACCCATATTGACCCATTTAACCTGTTTTAACCCATATTCATGTAATGTAGATCTAGTGACTCATACTCGACCCGATCCATACCCAACCCGACCCGTATTGCTAAAAACCATTATTATTGTAAAGAAACCCAAACTTACTCTAAGCTCTATACTAAATGAATAAAACTTCAAATTAAATTAAAAAAAATTAAAAAATAGTAAATAAAATAAAAAATGTAAAAAAACCTATAAATCGAAATATTTTTAAAGAATTTCACCAATTAAATATATCTTTGTAAAAAATCTATAAATTGAGATGGGGTGGAGGTGAGCGGTGGAGGCGAGCGGCGAAGGCGAGCGATCACTAGTAGGTCACCACCAATCACTGAGCTTGAGGATGACTCAATGTACACGTTTTACAATTGGGTTAAAAATGGGTCGAAAATGATTCATACGTTTTATAGTTGGATCAAAAATGGGTCACACATTCTGACCTATTTTCGACCCATTAAGATAGAACATGACTCACAAAATGGGTCCATGACCTATCTTGATGTCTCTAATCATTGTTGTGAGGTCAACATTTCTCATTTTGTCTCGGGAGTTTATAAGACTTTTTGGGTGTGATTGGGATCTTGAGAACATTTGAGAGTTGTACATTTCAACTGACCATAATCTCTTCCTTTTGATTTAGTGGAACATCTCGGGGATCTCTCCCCTAAGGAACGCAATGCCTAGCCAAACTACGTATATCCTCTTTGTCGGGTTTATTTTCTGTGTTAGTTTCTTGCTTGAATTATTTGCATTTGTTCCACGCTTCCGCCATTGTGGGTAACATCGCATGTGGCATCGAGTGCCATGTGAACGTAACCAATGAGATAATTAATATGGGTGAGATGATTGTTAAGAAATCACACGTCAATTCCGTACGCAAACAATCCACCAAAGCAGAATATAATAATAAAGATTAGAATCAGAAGCACATACTAGAAAAATTTGTTATCGAAGTTCACCCAAATTTGGGCTACGTTTCCGCACAGAGACACTCTAAAAATCCACTAGACTTCAAAGAAAGTTGAAATATAGCGATGATCTTCTCTCAAGCTCATGACAGATGATCTTCTCTCAAGCTCATGACACAAGAGATTGAGAACTCACAAAAAAAGAAAAAGAAAACTCACTTTTTCTTCTCTCTTTTACTATCCTCTCTATTTTCTTTTTTAGCCCCTTTATGGCTAGCATCTAACTATCGCACATATTAAGGGGCAGCTTTCAACCTACAAGCAAAATTAATAAAAAAAGACAAAAAAGCCCTTACAAAATATTTGGCTTCACCTACCAACAATGATAGCTAGGTGTGGTTTTTATGTACAACTAAGCACAAAGAAAACAACTTTTTTTTGTCGATCATACTTTAAGTCTCCTACTCTAATACTTAGACCTTTTGTCCTACCTCCTTTCAAGGTGTGGGAGTTGAAATCTATTCCTAAAATTAATCCCCCCGTAATCTTAGAAAATTGCACTTATATATGGTATCTTTTTTTACTGAATATATTAGTCAAAAAGTGAAAAGATCTTAGGAAATTGCACCTATGTATGGTACCTTTTTTACCCCTGTTTTTTCGGTCCGGAAACAGGGTCAACCCTATTTTCATTGGAACCTGTTTTGCAACCGTTTAATATTCTATACGACTTCGAATTTTACATTAATTAGCGAAAAAACAACAACGTAATTCTCTTAACATTATAAGACAAAGCAAAAATCCTAAGAATGCATAAGCTTTAGCAACAACCATAGATATAATATTAGTTTCATTCCCACAAATACTTCTAATATGACCTAATGTGCTTACTTATGTGTATGTGACGGAACTCTTATTAAGATGACATCTTTCTTGAGTTGGACTGAGAATTAGTGCTACAATAGTTAGTAGCATTTGTCCTGCGACTATAGTAATAATTGAAAGTGGGATCATTAAAAAAGAAAAATAATTCATGAGAACAGTTCTTTTTAACAATTCTTTCAAAACAATTCTCTCTTAACTTGATTCAGAGAAAATCTTTCTTTTTTTAATATTTCTTCGAAAACAAAGAAACTCAAAAGCATTATACAGAGAGACGATTTTTTTTTTTAACAGAGTAAAAACCGGTTCCAAAACCGGTCCGGTTCTGGGTGGGTCTTTGCTTGGACCCGTTCCCGGACCGGTTTCAACCGGTTCCCAAAAATTGGAACCTGTACCCGGACCGGTTTAACCGGGAATCGGTTCCCGACCCTGTTTTTCGGGTGGTCCAGTCCGGGTTCCGGGTAAACCCGGTCCGGTTGCACACCCCTAGTACCAAGGTGTGGGCGTGCTTGGGTGTTTACCGGATTTGTCCAGATGCTCCGCTTCAGTTTCACTTTGACCATAAGGATCAAATCTGCTCCCTTCTGTCTCCACACCAGTTCCCAAGCTTCGACTTGCTAAACCCCATGATCATATTCTTCACTTAGCCCTGTGTTATATACTAATGCCCAAAACTTGGATTCTCAATTGAAGGAGCAGCGGCAAATCAACAGTGGGGCAACGCCAAGGAGCAGCAGCTACTCTAGCATTTCCCCAACAACCGGCCTTCTTCCCCAGCAGCACAGAAAGACCAATGTAAGAGCTCGGATCAGACCTATCTACCTTTAGGTCTGCGCATTCGAGTCTGATCAGTGATGAATAAAGAACAAACACCGATGTCGCATATGAAGTGTCTTCTCTTCAAGGCTAATCATGTCTGAACCACTAGACATGGAAGGATTTATATTAATATACATATCTATATGGTATGTCTTGTAAATCTAAATGCACCAATTGAATCTTTGATGCTAATTATATTTTGAGCCATTAGACATGAAAGATTGTAAATATATGTGTGTGTGGTTTTACTGGATGGAGGAAGACAAGTTCCACCTTGTCTATAGAAAAGAACTCTAGGAATGGTGCTAATTCCCATGTTGCATATACGTGCTGATACAGCCATTATCGCTTCTGTACCAGAACTTCCAGCAGCATAGTGTGAATCTGAGAGAACTTGACAGCTCCACCATTCTTATGCTGTGTCATCATTTACATGTTCATGCTGTGGTCGAATTCCCACAGGACTTCGTAAAGAAATTTAACCACTTGTAATCTATTTGCCATTCAAAAACAAAGTCCACATGCGAAATGGCAACTTAGCTA
Source organism: Corymbia calophylla (assembly GCA_014182845.1). Lineage (NCBI taxonomy): Eukaryota > Viridiplantae > Streptophyta > Magnoliopsida > Myrtales > Myrtaceae > Corymbia > Corymbia calophylla. The sequence goes on along the minus strand of CM024697.1, from coordinate 43,354,947 downwards.
GCAAACTAGAAACCAATAGGGCATTCTAAAGAAATGACAGATGACGCGACAGAGGTATGACCTTCGTAATACATTTATGAAGAGAACGAAGCTGTTCTAGATTTGGTTCTAAATTGGTTGCCAATGTCACCTCCTTGAATACTAGGCGATGGTGAACCAATAAGCAGCCTTCCAATGGACACGCTCAGTCTCATTGGTACTGATGAGAGTATGCAACAGAAACCCAATACCTTCATTCAAGAATTTGGAGGGAACCACATTCACTAAAAAAGTTCAAACCCGTCAACATATTTAATTTGATCATTTTTCACTTAAAAGTTTAAACCAATGAATTATGGGTCAACTATGATATATCAACTATTTCACACCACATAAATTCTATGATTTGGGACTTTTTAGTGGGTGCTCCAAGTTTATTTGTCTCTTGAAGTCAAAGAAAATAATAGGAACTTGAGGGCACCTCATAATGATGGTAAGAGCCTAAATAACTGGATCTAGGAGGAAACAGAAAACTGAAGGTATAAAAATACCTAAACGGTCCGATAAACATCTCGTACAAGCGAAGAGAATCCGCACCATACTTGGAAACAACATAATCAGGATCAACGAACATTTTCCCCGCTCTTAATTCATTTTGTAGGCACGTGTTATTAGACGAGTAAGAATTGGGCTTATAGAAGAAAAGTAAGAAAACAATAAGCCCATGTCCAAGTTACTTCCGCCCAAAGCTCAAGCCCAAGTAACCCACTTTCTTTTCCTCCGACAACAGCTCATGCATTTGAAGGCAAAAAGAAGAAAAACAGCAGTGACAAAACCAAAAGACAAAAAAAAAAAGAAAAAAAAGGTGAGAGAAAGCTTGAGCGTACATGTCACGGGGACCTCGCCAAGTCGAATTAGCTTCATTTTGCAATAACCGATAAGTAATCGAACTCATTATTCATTTAATCGGGAGTAATTTCAGAAGTAGGCCATAAGTTTATGGTTATGTGAATTTTGAATTGAAATAGTTGATTTAGGATTTAATAAGCTTTGTGAATTATTTGAGATGATAGGTGAGGGCATTGCAAAGCCATGCAATTTGAAGAAAATCGATTCTGAATTATGGTTTGATCAAAATAGGTTTTCAAAGTTTGACGAGTTATTCGCAATGAACAATATATGTAGAGGATAAAGATGAATGTTGCTATGAATGAGTTTCCTCATTAGCATGTGTCGTGACTTGCCCCAAGTGAGATTCGGGGATTGGGCATTTGTTAGAGTGATGGCTTGTTAAGTGAGAGTAGCCAAAGCCTCTTACGAGATTGTGCAAATGCTTGGTGTGGATTTTCCCAAACTCTATAAATCCACAACATTTGGTTGAGTCGGTTCATTATAGTTAATTGTGTTCTTTCATTTTGGTTGCATCACTAACCCGTTCTAGGCTGGCTTGGGGCTACGTGAAGTGCAGGAGGACATTTCACTTTCCACAAACTAGAGATTTTAGGAACGTGGCCTTGGTTACACTAATCATGTAATTAGCTGCCTTTCGGCACCTAAACTTTCTTTGTTTATTGAAAACATGTTTTCAAGCACCCTGTCAAATTTTAAACTCTTATGTACGTTCTACTAACTGATCATACATGGTTGCTAGCAAAAATGGGTATCCATCAAGCAAATAGATAACATACTAAAACGAGATAAACATGAAAAATAAGGAAAACGGAAAACTGCGAGAGAAGTAAAACCCGATGTAGTGTTGGGCAAAAAATATACATGGCCTTGATGGGACCTCGTGAGTGGTACCCTAAACTAATCATGCTTATATATCAAACTAAATAACACAAAACGACTATTAACCGGACAAAATGAAGTGACTAGCTAAGTAATAGCAACTAAACATTGATCAAAGGTTTAAGCCCATCCTAAAATATGATTCCAAACTAAGCGCCATGCTTACTATCCTTTTTATCTTTTCCTAGATCTTTTTATCCTAACATCTACTTTAAACCAAACCATACATTAGATTAGAATAATACGGGATTGAACGTAGACTCAAAACATTACTTAAAGTTGCAACTCGACACTAAACTAACACAACATTTCCTGAAAAGCTATTCTTGTAATATTTTTCATTTACACGCCCTTTGTGTCACTTTTTCACATGCACTAACGGTAACATGAAAAATCACTAAAGATCATAGTAAAAGGAACAATTAACCCCAAATAGACCAAGATCACACTAATCAAAGCATAATAACACCTAAACATATGATTCCAACACCGACACTTACTCTAAGGTGAAAGAGGCGCCCCGGGATCATCAGGGATCACTAGTGAGCCAAATGTGAGCCCGAGCGCTCGGGCTGCGGTACAGCAGGCTTCAAATGCTCATTTGGGCCCTAAATCGATCGGAATGAGCCCTGAATGGGTAACCTATACAAGCAAAAGGGATGTGCTGCGACCGCTCGGGATCCTTAAATGGGCCGTAATGGGACCCGAAGTCCACTGTGCAGCGCAATTAGAGGGGCTGGACAGCGGGCTCTTGGTGCCCTATTTTGGCTCAAACGAATCTGAATGGCCACAAAAATATCCCGTACGGCTCCTAAAGTTTAATATGGTGCAAGATCAGCCTAGCGAAGACATGGGCAACTAACATACACCGATACATTCAAAAGTGAATAGCCATGATAGGTCACAGACAAGACGAGATAGGGTGAGTTTTGGAATGCCATAACCAGCTTCGTGAACTAGAGATCGAGGCATCGAGCTCATGGCGCCCGCTAGGGCAAGGCAACCCATCGTGCGTTGACTTTGAACTCTGGTTTAAGTACGGCATCCTTGGCAATTCGAAGATATAAGAAAAGTGGTTCCTACCTCGAGGTGGGTCATAATAAGACGGCAAAGGAACCGAGGTGGGCTATTGGTCCTGGAGAAAGAGATGAGGAAAATAGAGCGGCGTGAACGGGAGAGTGCATCCCTCAAAGGTCTCTCACTTTCGCTATCTAACTTGGCCATGGTTTGCTCTCACCTTGCTCTGTGACTTTTACCTTCAAGCTCCAGAATTTTTGGAGAAGAGAACACCCAAGAACTATCAAACTCGCACCCCAAAATCTTTTGCTCTCTCCTCTCTACCTTGGAGTGAAAGGAATTAGGAAAACTCAAGGAAGACAAGGAAGTATTGACGCGAGAGAAGAAAATTATAGAAGAGTTTTCTGTATTTTTCTATATGTTTAACAGTGTATAGATGCAGCAATATATAATGAAAAGAAAGGACAATAAAGAAGGAAAGATTATATACTCTATTCTACGTGTATCAAATCTAATCCTAACTTGACTTAATTAATATTCTCGATATCTTCAGACATATCTTCCAACACTCCCCCTCAAGCTGGTGGCTTATATATGTCTAAGACACCAAGCTTGCTTAGGAGATATGTATGCTGCCTTTGACATAAAGGTTTGGTGAATATATCTGCTGGCTGTTCAGTGGTCCTGATTCCTCTTGTTTCAATTATGCCTTCTTGGATCTTCTCTCTGGTGAAATGGCAATCAACTTCTATGTGCTTCGTTCTTTCATGTAGTACAGGATTCGCCGCAAGCTTGAGTGCAGAATCATTGTCACAAAACAATAAGGTTGATCCCTTGACTTGTATTCCAAGGTCCGAGAGTAATCCTCGTAGCCAGATCACTTCACAAACAGTTTTGGCCATGGATCGATATTCAGCTTCTGCGGATGATAAAGACACAGTGGACTGTTTCTTTGTTTTCAATGAAAGCAATGAATCTCCAAGCTTAATGCAGAAACCGGAGATAGATCGTCGACTCATAGGGCAAGTTGCATAATCAGAGTCGCAATAAGCTGTCATTTCCATATTGCACTTGCGAGAAAGTAGAATCCCTAGTCCTGGGTATTTCTTCAAATACTTCACAACCTTTAAAGCAGCATTCATATGAGACTGCTTGGGATTATGCATGAATTGACTCAAGGTCTGAACCGCATAACAAATGTCTGGTCTGGTCATGGTGAGGTAAATGAGTTTGCCAACTAATCGCTGATAAATTGATGGGTCCTCGAGCAATGGATCATCAATCCCAGGTTGGAGTCCCACATCATATTCAGCCGTAGTCAACTTCACATTTTGCTCAATGGGAATAACAGCTAGTTTACATCCTGATAAACCTACTTCTGATATAATTTCCAGTACATATTTTCGTTGGCTAAGAGAAATCCCTTGGTCTGAACGAGCTATCTCAATCCCAAGAAAATATTTCGGTGACCCTAAGTCTTTAATATGGAAAGCAGAGTGCAAATATTCCTTGAGCTTTCTTACAACAGGTTCATCATTTCCCATAATAAGTATGTCATCAACATATATCATCAAGTAAATGGATGACATACCTTTTGTCCATGTGAAGAGAGCATAATCATGTTTGGACTGTTTGAATTCTGCAGCAGTGAGTGCATTGGTGAACTTGGCGTACCATTGGCGTGACGCTTGTTTGAGACCATATAGGGATTTACAGAGGCGACATACCTTAGACTCCCCCTGTCTCCGTAAACCCGGTGGAAGCTCCATATAGATTTCTTCATCTAAGTCACCATGAAGGCATGCATTGTTGACATCCATTTGGTGTAGAGACCAATCACGACATGCTGCAATTGATAGAAAAGTGCGGACCGTAACATCCTTTGCTACCGGGGAAAAGGTTTCATGATAATCAAAACATTTTCGTTGAGTAAAACCTTTGGCCACTAACCGAGCTTTGTATCTCTCGATAGAGCCATCTGCCTTGTACTTAATCTTGTACACCCACTTGCAACCAATCGGTTTATGATGAGAGGGTAATGAGACAATGTCCCATGTATTATTTTCCATCAAGGCATGGAGTTCATTTTCCATAGCTTTCTGCCATTGTGGATCTTTTACTGCTTCATAATAATGGGATGGTTCCTGCTCCTCAGATACCCGACTAATGCAGCACATATGGTCTGACAACAACCGATGAAAAGAGACATACAAAGAAATAGGGTAACGAGTACCTGATAAGTTTGAGGAGGCACAAACATAATCTTTCGTCCATGTAGGTGGACGGCTAATACGCCCGAATCGTCGAGGTGCATCCTGCTGTGGAATAGTATTGGATTCTTCATTCCTGGGTGCATCCTCAGTGGTTGAAGGAACTGTCTCTGGAGAAAAATTGGGTTCTGCATCATTTAATGCATATTCTTGCATATTTGATTGATCCATAGCTGTTATTGGTGCAGAAGTCTCGTTAGATAATGGTGTAGCAGCTTTTGGTCGATGCTCGGTAGGTGCAATAATGTAGGATTGTCCAGGGGATAAGTCCTCTTCAGAAAGGAAACGATGAATATTTGTATTCTGATCCAATTCTTGAGAAGAGGATAATTCTTCACGAAAAGGGAATATATCTTCATGAAAAGTAACATCCCTGCTTATAAAGAAATCCCCAGTGGATGGTTCATAGATCCGATATCCTTTCTTTAGGTTCGGATACCCCATGAATATACATCTACGAGCTCGAGGACTCATTTTATCCCGAGGCCCCACTGTACTCATGTAGCATAAGCAACCAAAAACCCTCAAATGTTGAAGTTCGGGTTTCTTTCCATAAAGCATTTCAAAAGGTGTCTTCCCATCAAGAATACGACTTGGCATGCGATTAATTAGATAAGCAGCTGTGACCACATAGTCTCCCCAAAAAATTTCAGGAATAGAAGCTTGAAATTTAAGGGCACGTGCTACTTCTAATAAATGACGATGTTTACGTTCTACAATTCCATTTTGTTGTGGGGTATAAACACATGAGCTCTCATGTAGAATCCCATTGGAAGAAAACAAGGACATGCATTCACTACTGAAAAATTCTTTGCCATTATCAGTACGAATGCGTTGCACAGATTTTCCAAATTGATTTTTGGATAAAGCAAAGAATGTTCTCAAATGGGATAGAACTTGACTTTTAGATTGTATGAGGAATACCCAAGTAGCACGTGAAAAGTCATCTACTATTGTGAGGAAAAAACGTGAGCCATCACGATGTGGTGTGTGATATGGCCCCCAAATATCGACATGAATCAAGGAAAATGAGCTTGTAGTGCGGGAAGTGCTATTTGGAAAAGGCGCACAAGTTTGCTTTGCTAAGGGGCAAATAGGGCATTGAGGATAAGGAAAAGAGGCAGTATAACCCAATCTTTGATGACTAAGGAAAATTTTATCATTGGTAGCAGTGTTACACAATGATTTTTTATTCAATTCAACAGAAGACAATATGAAATCACTAGAAAAATTGATCTAGAAATATAGTCCTTGCGAGACACTACCCAAGCCCATCAGTTTCCCAGTCGAAAGGGTCTGAAAGAAACAATTATCAGAATTGAATAGGATTTGACAAGAATTTTCATCACAAGCTCGAGAAACTGATATGAGATTGAAATGGAAATCTGGAACATAGAGCACATTTCGAAGTGTAATAAGTGGACTAAGATCAACTGTGCCAGTCATCATGACATGTGTGGTATTTCGATTCGGGAGTTGCACTGAAATTGGTAAGTGCAATTTTTCGATTTTTGAAAAGAAATTTTTATTGTAGACAATGTGGTCACTAGCTCCGGAATCTATTATCCATGCATCCTTGGAAATCGAATTCATCAAGCAATATGAAGTACCTGTAAAACTCTCGCTTTTATCATAAGTGTCCAATCTCTTTAAGGTCTTCAGAAGTTCTTGATACTAGTCATCATTAATTGTTGGACGCAATCTGTCCGGATGTTGACCTGTGACCTACAAAACTGTCGAAAGATCCCTTTTTCCTTTTTCTCCGGGTTTACCGTGCAATTTCCAGCAATTATTGATCGTATGATGCGGACGTCGACAATAATCGCAGTATAATTTTCTTTTTTCTTTAAAATTACCCCTTGATGACGTGGCAAAAGGAGGGCCGTTGGATAATTTGAAAACCGGTGCCATCGTGGCTCCATGAGGGCCGTCTGATCCTGCGGACAATTGAACACCACGAGCGCCGTCCGATCCAGATGGGGCCATCGTGTATGAGCCGTCCGTTCCAGATCCAAGGGGCGAATATGGGCCGTCCGATCCAGTTAGTGGATGAAGTTGCCGCGAGCCGTCGGATCTCTTCATCAAATCTGGGCTGTCCATCCTCCTTTTTCTCTCTTCAGCGGAGGAAAACCCTAGGGTTTCACTTTGTCTCTCCCCCCGCCCCTTCGTCGCAGCCCCTCTGTTTCTGCCCGTATAGGCGGAGAGGGCCATCCCTTCTCCGGCGTTCAGGTGGTCGGAGGTGGCGAGGCGCTGGTTCTCTTCCTGGACGGCGAGCTGGTAAATCCGTCCAAGTGGCGGCATGGGCTCCATCGTCAGAATCTGTGAACGAAAACCTTGGTAAGATTCGTTCAGTATTAAGAGGAATCGAGTCGCTTTTTCTCGATCTTTTACGTCTCGGTACTGCTGTAAGGTTGAGTCTGGTCCTTCTAGCTTTTCTTCGACTACTTCCAGTTCGTTCCATAAAGCTGAGAGTTTGTTGAATGTTGTTGTTATGCTCATGTTTCCTTGCTTCAGATCTGAGAGTTGCTGAGTTAATGAGAAAATCTTGACCCGATCTAGTTTCCCGTACATTTCTTTGATATTTTCTCACATTTTCTTCGAATCCTCCGTCGGGGGTAGCCCGGCTGTGACTTCGGGGGTGATGCAGTTTCCGATCCACGTTCGGACGAGTTGATTGCATTTCCTCCATAGTCGTGCCGCTCGCTCGTCGGATGGAAACGGGACTGCTCCGTCGATAAACCCATCCTTGTCCTTGGTGACCAGTGCTCGCTGAAACTCCCGCGACCAGTTTGAGTAGTTGTCGGCTCCGGATAATTGCTGTGTGATGATTCGTAGTTCTGGTCTGTCGGCCGTCGACGTGTAGAGCGGGTCGCTGGGCTCCGAGCGGCCGCTGGTCGCGGCAAACGGGTACGGAAAGAAACCGGGTTGAGCAACCGGGTAGGGATTCAGACCCGGACCCGAATTACCCGACTCGCCCATATGACCTGCATACGAAAAACCGGACTCGGTGGATGGGCTTGCCCCGCTTGCGGCTGGTGGGCCTCCATCGGGCTAGACGTTGTATCCTTGAACCCCTGGCAATGATGCATTTGGGCTTGGCCCAAAAAATAATGGATAGGGCTGCATCTGAAATGGCAGCCACTGGTAAGGTTGGCCCGCCGTGGGCTGGCCCATAGTGGGCTGGCCCATAGTGGGTTGCCTTAGATTAGACTGAGCCTGGGGAAATTGCCACTGAACATGTTAGGCCGTATTGATTTGTTCCTGGGCCCGAACCTCTGAAATTGGGTTCTGGTCTTTTGGAGCTCGCGTGTTTTGATCACCGGATGCAGGGGGAAGACTCTGTTGATTCTGCTACATGGTGAGAAGTTCCTTTCTTCAATTGATTTCCTTTGACAGATTTCATTTTTGCACTAATAATAACCTTACTTTGCAGGTTAAATTTTCTTGTTGCAACAAGAATACAATGCAGGTAATCACAAGGCGAAAGCTGTATAAAGAGCTAACAAGGCTCTGATACCATGAAAGGAATTAGGAAAACTCAAGGAAGACAAGGAAGTATTGACGCGAGAGAAGAAAATTATAGAAGAGTTTTCTGTATTTTTCTATATGTTTAACAGTGTACAGATGTAGCAATATATAATGAAAAGAAAGGACAATAAAGAATGAAAGATTATATACTCTATTCTACGTGTATCAAATCTAATCCTAACTTGACTTAATTAATATTCTCGATATCTTCAGACATATCTTCCAACATGGAGCTCTAGAGAAATTTGTAAAGGAGAGAATGGCCAAGAGGACCACCAAGACTCAAAAGCCCAAGCTCCCTCTTTGCTCTGCTTAGCTGCAGCAGTTTTTGTGTCCATTTTTCAGCTATCATTGTCCCTCTTTTCTCTCATCTTTCTGTCATTCAACCACCTCACCTGTGTCAACTTTTCCAACGCTCTTCCTCACCATAAAATCAGTTGCCACCAGCGGCAAAATGGCCAGAGAGAGGGCTGGGGCAGCAGGGGCAGCAGCTTCTGCAGTCCACATGTTCCCACTTACTCTCACGTTTTGGCTCCAATTGCTAGTTAAATTTTTGTTGATTACTTGTCCAATTTGGAATAGATGTTGACCAATCTTAAGGATGTAATGATGTGAAGAAAATGAAAGGATAAGTGGTGATAAGGGGTGCGAATGATAAAATTTCTAGCAAGAAATTAATTTCTGGAATATATAGATTTTTTATTTATTATTGGATGAGTTTTTGAGAAAAATACGTATTTGATAATGATACAAAATTTTTATTTCTAGAATAGAAATTCATTTAACAATGACACAAAATTTCTCCCTCTCGAATGGTAGCGATGTAGGGAGGAGGCGACAGTAGTTGACAATTGGCAGCAGTGACTGTGGCCAATGATCAGTGGTGGCGGCCAGCGATCAGTGGAGGGGAGGGGGCAATAGCAGTTGACGACCAACAACGACGATCGACAATTGGCATCGGCGGTGGCGACAACTGGAGGGGGGCAGATGTCTAGGGGTTAGAGAGAGAATCTTTAGGTGAGAAGTAGAAAAAGAAAAATAATTTCTGATTTCTATTCCAAAAATAGAAAAGTAAAATTTTTTTATTTTTGATTTCTATTCAAAACTTATTTCTAGATTGAAATCTGCTAATACAGATGTTGATTATTGTTCATTCGACTAATGGTGCGCACTCCTTTGATTTGTAGCTGGCATTTCACCGTTGGACTGTTACGTGATCATGATAGCAGTGCTTCTAAGAGTTTTTTCCCAAATCATCTTACTAAATGACGGGGCAAAATTTTAATGGGGATTGAAATAAGTGCAGTCTATTTATTTAATAATCGATAATCTATTAAAAAAAAATACCGGCAAATCACTTAAAAAGAAGGTTTCGATAAGGTCTTTTATTCGGTATAGCATTACTCGTGATTGAGTTGGATAAGAAATTCCACTGTATTTGTCAATATATATTTTTTGATTTGGAAAATATAGAAAACAGACATATATCGTCCTCTATTACGGTTCTTTTAACCCTAATTAACAAAAAAGTGTAATTAATTTTGTCCAGAGCACATGGGGAGCATCTTATAACTCCGCAGAAATCTTTGACCAGAGAGCATTTGCAAACTAGCATTGGTTGTTCCTTGCTCCACTCTGTTTCTATAAACCATTGTACTGTCATTACCTTAATTTTTGTAAGAAATCCAGAAATTCTATTTTGACTCCCACACCCTGCAAAAAAAGTAAGATAAAAGTCCGAGAGTAAGAGTTAAAATAAAAGGAGAGTATGACCCAAAAAAAAAGTTGGAAAGGTAACCGATTAAGCCCCGAAACTTTAAATTCTGGAGAATAATGTGATATTTTTCTAATGTTAACACTCCATTAGACGAGACCTGGCAAGATGACAACATCCAGAAATGTGTGTAACTTCCACTCAAATTATCAGAGAATGGGGTGATGTATATTTAACATGTCTTTCACTTCCACATTCGAAATGGCACTTCAGTGATTTCTCCAGCGTATCACTTTTTAATCTGTAAGCAATGATCATAAACATAAGGTGCCTTTGCTCTAGCAGGTGGAAAGAGCAATTCAACGAAGATTGTGATCATTGCAGTTGCCACAGGTGCTTCTACGATACTTGTTATCGGCGTTGTCATATTACTGATAGTGAAAAGGAAGAAGAAGCAGCCCAAACAAAGAGTTGAAGGTGAGTCTTTATCTTTTTTCTTTGGAATAGCAACTGTTCATGAGTCTAAAACGACCGTGAAAATAACGAAGATTAATTATTATGCTTTTGCACCAGCATAATAGTGACAATTAGGCTAAATTTTCTTTTAATAAATTGGGTTGAGTATTCCATAACATGGAATTGATATTTTGACCTTTACATTCATGTGCACCTCTATATCGTACATGTCCGATTCTACATTTCTCATTGTCTTTAGTTAGCATAAACCATTGAGCAGACCAAAATAGCAAGCTGATTAGTAATGCCTGCATGTGCAACTCCATATACTAAAAGTTTTGGGAAACTTTCACTATAAAAACTATGATAAAGACAATCATGCTCTGAATGATCATGTATTTCTCTTTCTAGGAGAAGTGGATGAAATTAGCACGGCGAAGTCACTGCAATTTGATCTTGAGACTATCAAAGCTGCAACTGATAACTTCTCTGATTCCAAGAAGCTTGGACAAGGCGGTTTTGGTGCTGTGTACATGGTACTAATTAACAAAGCACCCTCTAGTCTCTTGTGTTCAAAATTTAAACAACAAAATAGTCATGGATCACATCAATTTGATACTCTTTGAAATGCTTTAATTACATATCGGTACTCATAAGGACCTACTTTGATGAAATTTCAAGGTCAGCTTTTCAATCGACAAGAAATCGCGGTGAAACGGTTGTCGCAGAATTCTGGCCAAGGAGAAGTAGAATTCAAGAATGAGGTCATGTTACTAGCTAGGCTACAACATAGGAACTTGGTCAGGCTTTTAGGTTTTTGTCTGGAAGGAGTTGAGCGGCTTCTCATTTACGAGTTTGTGCCCAACTCAAGTCTTGATCAATTCATTTTTGGTATGTTTCTCAGGTTGTCATTCCTAAAATCAGATACTCATGAAATGATTAAGGGACATCTAATAGAATGTGATTTTCAACAAAATGTGTAGATCCCCTGAAGCGTGCGAATCTTGACTGGGATAGGCATCACAAGATAATAATGGGTGTTGCTCGAGGGCTACTTTACCTACATGAAGACTCTCGACTTCGTATCATCCATTGGGATCTCAAAGCCAGCAACATTTTGTTGGACTCTGACATGAATCCTAAGATAGTAGAGTTTGGTATGGCAAGGCTATTCGAGTTGGACCAAACTCAGGCAGAGACAAACCGGATTGTGGGGACCTAGTAAGTGCTGCAACCTCCTATAGCTAATGCTTACCAAAACAACAAAGGTAAACTATAGAGCTAATAAGATGGACTTATTGTGTACACAGCGGATATATGGTGCCGGAGTATGCAATGCATGGAAACTTCTCCATCAAGTCCGATGTCTTTAGTTTCGGAGTACTAGTTTTGGAGATTATGAGTGGTCAAAAGAACAATCTTTTCCACGTGGGTGATAACACAGAGGTCCTTACAAGCTATGTGAGTATAAAAACATACCTTCTCATTTCGCGTAATGTTTTTGAGATCAATCTGCTCAATGTTTATCAACTGTTTGTAGGTTTGGAAATGTTGGAGGGAAGGAACAATATCGAACATCATCGATCCCTCCATAACTTCTGGTTCTAGTACTGAAATCACAAGGTGCATCCACATTGGTCTGCTATGCGTCCAAGAAGACATGGCTAATCGGCCAACGATGGCCTCGATCCTTTTGATGCTTAATAGCCACTCGGTCACTCTCCAAGTGCCGTCGCAACCCGCATTCTTCATACAAAGGGGCGTTGAATTAGATGTGTCATCTACGCAGGATTACAGTTCAAGGGTATTTGAGGTCGACAGATTAAGAAGTAGATCGAACGACCTCTCAAAAAATGAGGTCTCTATGACCGAGCCATATCCACGATAGCCTCAACAAACGGGAGATTAGCATGCACCACGCCCTAATTTTCATGTTTGTCATTGTTTTTAGATCATCAAAATGACATTCTCATGATTTAGTCCTTCCTCTTGATTATTGAGGAGTTATATAGCTTCATTGGCTTGGGATTGAATCCAAACTCTTAGAATGTTGGAATTGAAGGATACTCTTGAAAGATCATGCCTTACCTTACTTGGTCTGATTAAGGACATGAGGATTCAAGCTACACGTCCAGGCACTATAGAAATTTTTCCGCCCCACTGCAATTAAACCTTTATCAAGTGTTGAATTGTATGCAGTTTCGTGCCAACGGTAGTCCACGAATTCATTGATTTTGTACGCAAACATTATTAATACCTAAATTTTGCCTATTTATTTAGATTTTAAATTACATAGAAAATTAGGGATTAATTTCTAACCTCTAACAAAAATAATTTTCATCAATTTGCATTGCATATAGACATAAGAAACATTGGCATTACTAGTATTAATTTTTAAAATTTTCAAAAAAAATAATTAATTAAAATTATTAAATCATTTAAAGAAATTAATATAAAAAAAGAGTAAGAAACAGAAAAGAAAGAAAAGCATGGACGTGTAGTGCATGATCTTTCAAGAGTGTACATGGTCTGGCTGTTCGGCAACACCGTGCTCCCTGCTGCAAACTTGAGCTCCAATGTCCCCATCGAAGCCCTCACCACCAGCGCCTCCATCAAGTTCCTCCATATCCGATCGAACTGATCCTGATCCATCGGGATGTCGCCTACACGATAAAATTTTAGTGTCGGAAATGTCTCCTTCACACCGTACATTGGACTATCGGGGTAACGGATGAAGCGCGGTGGATTATGAGTCCCCTTTGAGTATGCGGCTTTCTGGTTCGGACACTTGATCATCAAATCTTCAGCAGTAGCGCTTATGCACTTGATGCAAGTGTTGTTCGAAAAGTCGCCTCTGCAGAAACTGAGCACATAAACGACGTCTGAGCCATTCCCAGCGTTCCCAGAGTAGAACCCACCGTTCGAAGCCATGATGCTGGGGAGAGACGAGAGGACGAGCTCGCGGTTCTTGGCGTAGCTGCTGGCAGCTGTGAAGTTGCCCGTGTCGTAGCAGTGTTGAGTGTCGGAGAGGTCAAGTGCTAGGATGTGGAGACAGAGAAGGACAGAAGGCAGACGAAGAAGGAGAGGGATTGAAGGAGGCTGTACAGACATGGTGGTTGCAGGCTGCTTCAGATCCGTTGTTGAAGACGAGACGTAGTCGTCCACTGTGGAGCTCATGGTTGGACTGAGGTGATGCCTGGAGAGAAAAAAGTGGTTGATAGAGATTGAAGTAGATGGGGACAATAAAGGAAGAAGACCATTACAAGATCTTCAAATTTAGTTGTTGACTTTTCTCCCAACACGGGGCATGGTTCAAGTCAAAAGCGCGTTTCGTAATCAAGAAATTATGCCAATGCGAAAGAAGGTGCTGCAGTAGGGCGGTGGCAACATTGGGCAAGGGGTAGCTAAAAGAAATGTATGAAGCTCGTGAATAAAGCCGACTTTCACGGATATAATGGTCTAGATGATATATTATCAAGTCTATGCATCATCTTTGCATTACACATGGTGCTAGTATTAATTAAAAATTAGTGTTATTACCCAGGATTTACATGGTTTTTATCAAAGTCGATTGTATTATAGATGATATATATGACATAACATTAGATAATTTGATGAAACTTAGGCATAAACTTAGAAAATTTAATATATGGGCCAATGGGGTTAGGACACCAGGAATGCCAATACTTTCATACAGCGCTCACTTTGGTGTCAAAACTTTTTTTTCGCTCACTTGAGTGCTAAATCGGAGTGAAATCGATCACTTGAGTGCCAATCCGCCGGAAAAGTTGACGTGGCCGCCGGAAAACAATATTTTAATATTTTAATTAATTTTTTTGATTTTTTTTTTTTTGCTTTTTTTTTTAAGGGCCAGCGAGGGCCACGGTTGACCCTCGCCGGCCGCGGAACCCTCGCCCAAATTGGGCAAGGGCCCCCTCGCTGTCGGCCGCGAAGGCCTTGGGTGAGGCTGTCACGGCCTCCTCGCGACTGCCGAGGGCCATTGCGGCCTTGCCCAAGGCCAGATCTGGGCAAGGGCCACTTGGCCTTCGCCGTTGCCGCCGCAAGTGAGGCTGTCGACGGCCTCACCGGCCGCACCTAAGACCTTCAACGGCCTCGTCGGCCTCACCTAGTGCCTTCGTGGCCAACGGCAAAGGGCCCTCGCCCAATCTGGGCGAGAGTTCGACGGTCGGCTAGGGTCAATGGTGGCCCTCGCCGGCCCTAAAAAAGCAAAAAAGAAGCAAAAATATTAATTAAAATATTAAAATATTGTTTACAAGCGACCACGTCAGCATTCCAGCGGCCATGTCAGCTTTTCGGCAGATTGGCGCTCAAGTGAGCGAAAAAAAAAGTTCTGGCACAAAAGTGAGCACTGTACGAAAGTATTGGCACTTCTGGTGTACTTACCGTTGGGCCAACACATAGAATTTTACAAAACCCAGCTCATTCCCTAAAGCCCAAGCCCAAGCCATCTTTTATGTTCTTCTACAGATGAAGTGATGAAGCCAGTGGAATAAAGGAGAGGAAGGAGCAACCAGCTTGTTCACGAGAAGAAATTGGGGGGAAATCAGAGAGAAAAATTCTTTGCACGTAGTGGACTTGGACGTCCTGACAAGTCGAATCAATACTGTTTTGCGACGCCGGGTAAGTGTTTGAACCTATTATTTGTCTAATCGTAAAAATTGCCAAAGTTAGGGCACGAATTCGGGTATATGTCAATTCTATGTTGCTGTACCTAATTGAGGAGTTGTCGGGCTGTGTATATATACAGAAATGATATTTTAGGATGTTGCGAAGTTATAATATTTTACGGAACTTGATATGAGCATAAGGTTTGCGTGGAACAAAATTTTTAAGTTAATTGTACATGTTGAACAATAGCCAACAATAACTTTTGGGCTGGATTTCATCTATTTTCGGCTAGCTAGGGATCTTGTAGTACGTCGACCATAGGTTCACTTGAAACAAAGTTTGGTGGAAAAAGTTAAAATGAGAACAAATTCAGCCCTTAAGCAACGTATAAAGGACAGTTATTGAGTATTTGCTGTGGGCAAGCTTTTCGTTGGCGCATAGCTATGTTATATTGACAAATAAGCATAGTTTAGTTGAGTTGTTCATTAGAGTATTATTTTACTCAGTTTTTTATATTGCTTTTCAATTGATTGTTAGGAATTCAAGTACATTTGCTCGAGTAACCACCATAGGCTGATTTTCAGTCTTTTGATTTTATAAAACTCATATCTTAAAATGATAGAAATATAAATTATGAGTTAAAGAGGCGTGACATATTTTATATTTCTTTAAAGAGGAAAAATGATGTTTAGAATAATATCGTTGCATAACTTTAGATCCACATTTACTAACATATTCATTAATTGAAATGGCTTAAGAAATTTTTATGAAATAAATCTCTAAAGGTATTCAGGTAGATGAGTTGAGTGACAAAAGAGTGTATGCTTTGTCTTGTAAATTGGTTTGTGATATTGATTATGAATTTTATTTGTGGATTTTAGAGGATGATGGTTCAATATTGTTTGAATCCGATTAAGGGTTTGTGGGTACATGCTAACTAAATTATGATATCCTTATGAGCTAAGTCACTGGCAATATAGGTGAAGACCTTAACAAGGAATGACTCTTGATTATCTTGTCATGGGGTATTATGCATGATCATGATTAGATATTTGAGCACGAAATTGGTCAACGGAATATACCATTGTATTGTGTTTTGATATCAATGGGTTTGACCTTTTGATTATATTAATATTTTCCTACAAATTTAATAAAATTTGTAAT
Source organism: Corymbia calophylla (assembly GCA_014182845.1). NCBI lineage: Eukaryota > Viridiplantae > Streptophyta > Magnoliopsida > Myrtales > Myrtaceae > Corymbia > Corymbia calophylla. The sequence goes on along the minus strand of CM024697.1, from coordinate 43,338,399 downwards.
CTCAAAGATATTCTTAACAGAAATAAGAAAATTCAATATAGTTCTATTAATATTAATGACCTTAGTATTGAAATTAATCACCAAAAATTAGAAATAAAGGCTCTCAAAGCTACCCAAGCCTAGATGCAAAAGGAAATTTTGGCAATAAAATTTAAAATTGATAAAAGAAAAGAAAAAGAAGATGAAAAATCAACAAATAATTCGGATCCTAATTTCTTAATGACTTTATCAGAAATAACATCAAGAAAATAGATAATAGATATAACAATAAAAATCAATGATGAATTCACCATTGATACTGCAACACTTTTCGGTATTGCATAACAGAAGGGCAAATACCAAGAAAATATTTTCAGAAAACTACAAAATCATTAAGGTCAACCTCGCAAGATAGACTTAGAATCAATTACAAATTATCTAAAGCTTTGGTAGTAAAAAACGTCTAATATCTTAAAAACATCTTTCCTTTAAGTCAACGAGACAAGGTAAAATGTAATTTTACAAATGCCTTTTTATTTTCAATCCAACCCTTTACAATTATCGGTGAAGGAATTGAAACATGACATATGAACAAAAAGATCACTTTCAAATTAATCACTAAACCACGGACAAGAAATCTAAATATACTACAAGACATTCAATTACCAAAATTAATTGTCTTATGAAAAAACAAAGAACAACTCCAATATCTAAAGGATGATTTAGAATTTATAAGGATAGAGCAAACATTACTTGAACCAAAAATAAAATACGAAATTGCTTCTATTCATAATCACATTAAACAAAATATATGTTCTACCTTACCTAATGCATTTTGGGGAAAAAAGAAACATATTATCAGTTTACCCAATGAACCAGATTTTTTAGAAAAAAAAATTCCTGCACAATTTTGCCAAAAAGAGATTTTGCAATTTTGCCAAAAAGAAATTCAAGACTTATTAGATAAAAAACTAATTAGAAAAGCCAATCACTTTTGAGCTGTTCTACTTTTTATGTGAATGAAAATGTTGAATTAAAAAGAGGAGTACCTAGGCTATTTATCAATTACACGCCTTTCAATAAAGCATTAAAATGTATTGGGTATCTAATTTCAAACAAAAAGGATAAATTAAACCAACTCCATAATTTGAGAAATTTCTTCAAAATTTGATATGAAGTTAGGATTTTGGCAAATTTAGACAAACGAGACAATCGCACCATTTGGACATATAAATTTGCTCATTTATTTTTTTAAAGTTTGGATAATATTTTAAATTACATCGAGGTAGTTTGTAAAAAAACGTACCTTTTAGCTATGTCGGAGGATTATAAGCTTATAAATCTATTCTTCTGAAAAGAATATGTAGGGACTATCACATCATTATTGATGGGAGAAAACTAAAAAAAAAAGGAAAGTTGAAACTATTTCTGACTTTGACATATTGACCGTAAGCAAAGAAGCCTCATGGGCTATGCCGGTGGGACTGGCTTGGTACGGGAGAGTAGGACCCGGTAAAAGGACGACCGCAAAGTCTCTGGAGCAGTAATTCGACATATAGAAGACTACTGATATGAAAAGGGAATGACTTGCAAATTGAATGGATCAACGATATATTGAACTCCTAAGTGTAAGCTTGGCCACAAATTTTGATTTCCAGATGGCTATTAACCACCTAAGACGAAAGTTCATTACTGAGTTCTCTACGATACATTGACAGCGATGTTGACAGCCAAAGCCGCGAGATGCACATCACCTAGGAGGCAGGGGCAGCAAAGCTGGGTGGGGAGAGAGAGAGCAAGAGAGCTCATAGGGATGTATTGTGGGTTTTTCTCGTTTTGGCTAGAAATTGGTGTCTCAGCGTACTTCGTTTTTCTTGTTTGAGTTTGTTGTTCATGTTATGTTCACACATTTCTAATTAAAAGTTTCATGAGATGATTGACGTGTGTTTGGGCAGCAGCATTAATGCCCATCGCTGGAGAGGGGACCCGGCTCTCCATACGTCGTAAGCAAGGGCCATCCGGCAAAAGCCAATGCCAGATGCCACCCCTCTGAAATAAGAAAATCAGCTTTGTCTTCTTAATTTTGCTACTTCTCTGCATTCCACTGGGAGAAGATATTAACACATCACATTGTTAATTAGTTTGAAGCAACCACAATGCGTAATGACTTCGAGATATTACCTGCCAACATCAAGCAATGCGTTTAATCCAATTTGAAATTAAGACTCATGATTGTTAACATTTCAGATTATAATAATTCTTTCTATAGCACAGACATCCAACATTCAGCTCTACTAATCCCATTAATACATGGACAAGCAATTTCATGTGTATCAGATAAGACTTTATCCCACGTAGTAGGCACGAACTATGAATGAGAGTTGTGATTCATGAATTTAAAATCAGCAGTAACCTAAAAATTGAACCAACCATTGGTGACTTGGGCTTTTGCAGCTGAAGGAGCATGAGGGTCAGCCTCAGTGACTACAGTTGGTGGTGGCGGAGATGGCGGCAGATTGGTGAGATTGAACTCAAAAAATGGGTACAAGTCCCATCGGAAAATGCAGCTCGGCTTTAGAACGCCACCGCCTTGTTTTCCGTGGCAACAACCTTGATAATCATTTATGCATTACCACGAGCAATGCTGACAATCAATCCGAGACAAATCAGGGCTGCACTGCAACAGTGCAAACATGGTCTGGAAATTCGGCAACGCCGTGCTCCCTGCCGCATACTTCAGCTCTGATGTCCCCATCGAAGCCCTCACTGCCAGCTCCTCCGTCAAGTTCCTCCATATCGGATTGAACTGATCCTGATCCATCTGGATGTCGGCCGTGTTATAAAAACTTCTCGTCGGAGATGTCTACTGTGTGCCATACATCAGACCATCAGAGTAACGGATGATGCACGGAGGATCTCCTGTACCCCAGGTGCTCGCAGCTTTCTGGTTCGGACACTTGATCATCAAATCTTTAGCAGCAGAGCTTATGCACTTGAAGCAAGTGTTGTTCGAAGAGTCACCTCTGCAAAACCTGAGCACGTAAATTATTGTGGAAATGGCAAGCGATCGAACAATAAAATAGACAGAATAAAGAAAATAAATTAGACACCAGATTTAAGTGGTTCGGTCGTAGAGACCTACGTCCACAGGGAGAGCAGCGACGAATTCCTTTATAGAACAAGCGATAAAACGGAGATTACACACTCGAGTCACTCAAACATTTCCCAAGCCCCAATTACACCCAATAACCCACACAATGTTTAGCCCCACAATTCCCCACGAAATAATCTCTCAATCCCACAAAGAAATTATACACAAATTCTTATCACAAGAATTTATTCGGCTACAAACACTTGAATCTTCTTGGCGTAATTGCTCGAATGAAATCAACGGAAAAATCTTCTCCCAAGCACTCGATGAAGAATTGGTGCTTCAAAACCTCTTGCATCAACAACAGCCCCTTTTTTCTCCAAGCATGGCCATATATCTATAGTGGACTTGAGGTCTTTCAAATTCTTGAAAGTCACTCCTATGTAGAGTAGGAAAGAATACGTAAAGATATAAAATTAAGAAATCCACACCTACTAAGATTAGGAAACAAATCAAACTTTTGCTTTGGGCTCAAACTCGAGACATATTTTCAACATAAACAACGTCCGAGCCATTCCCTTTACCCACTGTTCGAAGCCACATCGCTAGGGAGAGGAGAGGATGAGCTCGTGGTTCTTGGCGTAGTTGCCAGCAGCCGTGAAGTTGCCCGTGTCATAGCAGTTTTGAGCATCGGTGAGGTTTAGGATGTGAAGACAGAGAAGGACAGAGGAGGGAAGACGAAGAAGAAAAGGAGGGATGGAAGGAGGCTGTGCAGACAGGGTGGTTGCTGGCTGCTTCAGCCCCATTGTTGAAGATGAGACGTATGAGTCGTCGTCTGTGGAGGTCATGGCTTGGATTTTAACAGTCCATGGAGCAAAAACAAAAGTGGTTGATAGAGATTGAAGTAGATGAGAACAATAAAGGAAGAAGACCATGACAAGATCTTCAACTTTAGTTGCTAGGTCTTTTCCAACACAGGGCATAGCACATGTCAAAGCGCTTTTCATAATAAAGAAACTATGCCAATGCAAATGCTAAATCTGACATACCTTGTTGTTGGCTTAAATGGCACGGGCTACTATTCCACAAACGCGCGTTCACACTCACAGAGGCTAAAGTCGGTCATAGGAGAAACGCGGGGATCTTGCTTCCTGCGGATGAGTTTTGTAACTTTGGCAATAAGTTGGGCTGCCTCGATTTGCTTGTCAGTTTCGGATCTTTGGAGGCCCATCAGTCTCACCCAGGCCCGGTCAGCCCAAATGGCGGCATGGGCATGTCTGAGAATGTGCATATCAACGCATATTGCTCAATCCGTTGCTTCTTACTTTCGTGTCCTCCCCTATGTTTTGCTTAGCCAGCCTTAGTGGCTACCTAGGAAGTAATGGTACTCTTCGGAAGCTTTCGTATAGTGTCAGGCACTCTAATACATGTTCAACACTCTCGACACACAGTCAATAAGTGTTGGAAAACCCGACATTTAGTCAACTTTTCCGACACTTGAGTCTGGAATTTCGACATGCATGGGGTTAATTTTGAAATTTTTCAATAAATAAGGGATCAAAATGTAAATATATAAAAATAATAAATGGAGAAAGAAAATAAATCTAGTTTTCTCTTCTCTTTTGACTCTCACTTCTCGTGATACGCAATTCACTTCTCAAGTCTTTTTTTCTTCTTCTCTTCTAACACGTGAGGTTAGAATGTAGATTGCTTTTTTTTTTTTTCCTCCAAGTTTTATGGATTATTTGAATGTAGTTGAGTTTGTCAAATTAAAATAATGAATGATATTAAAAAATGGTGAATTAATATTTTTAGTGTAAATTCATTATAGGTCATTTTTTATTATTTATTTATTTATGAATTTGAATCAAATTAATTTGATTACAATAATCATAAAAATTACAATTTATCATATATATAATATATATATATATATATAACTATACATTTAATATACAATGTGTTCTAACGTGAAATTTTTTTTTTTTTGAGAAATAACATGTCGGCGTATCGTTGGTGTCGATTCTACTTTGGTGGCTACTACCTCCATGGTGATCAACCACACTAGAGAGGGAGAGGGAGAGAGAGTTTGTGTTTGTTGCCGATGGTGGACTCAAGTGATGGAGATAATGGTGGTTGGAAAGGCTGCCTTGGTGGTGACAATGCTTGTGGTAGAAGAGTAAAATAGATTTTCGCTAATTAAATTGCTGGACGAACTCTGCAAATTTCGTACTCACGTAGCCGAGGACATGCTCCAAGTTCCTCGAACTACTTGAAGTATGAATTCTTCCTGTCTCTAATGATCTTTAATACCCCTACGCCAAAGCTATACACCTCAGTCTTCACAAAGATCTATTCATGCCATACATATTCGGGATCCTTATAGCCATTGCTACACACAACAAATGGATCCAAGAATCATCAATTGGGAACTGAAACTGGTGCTTGTTTTCATTTTTTACTTTCCTAGAAAGGTTGAAATAGATGGAGCTGTAGATAAGTTTATTTGAAACTTGCAAAGTCCCTGCGTTTTTTTTAGTATTTGCTCTATTTTGGTCCAAAACGAATAGCCTTGCCATGCCAAGGTCGGAAATCTTAGGATTTATGTTCTCATCCAACTAAATATTACTAGGCTTCAAATCATAGTGTATGATCCTAAGGCGCAAATCCTCGTGCAAATAAAGAAGTCCTCAAGTGATCCCACTTATTATACCAAAACGCCTCTCCCAATTTAACGACATACATTTGATCGAATCTCCAAATAGAGATCATATAGGTTCTTAATTGTTCTATGTGTAAAGCAAAGTACCGCCAAATGGTTTGATAAAAAATTCTGTCCAATTGATGCATCAAATATCAGTGAAAGGGAAGCAACAAATTTGAACATCCATATTATCATTGTCCTCGAAAATGTTTAAACATAAATTATTGTTGGTAATGAAAATATTTGTTACTGATTAATTATTTCTAGTGATATAAGTAATCATTTTTTAAAAAAAATTCAAATTGTTTATTTATCGGGAAACAAGTGAAGCCTTAATCAAGAAAAAAGATCTAGTAAAAATGAGTTTTTTATTTAAGTAGTCATTCAAAATTTTATTAAAAGGTTGACCTGTAATAATTGGTTCTTATTGGTTTCAAACAGTGTCCATATTTGACAACTTTCTATGTGAGAAATAGTCTCCGATTGCCAACTGCATATCGATGGCACTTGGTGGTAAAAAAAAGCACCGCTATTCACGGGGAATAACGGTGCCGTTAGCTTAGCAAGGTTGGGTAAGGTAATGCCCAGAGAAAAGAAGTGGTTGATAGAGATTGAAGTGGACGAGGACAATAAAGGAAGAAGACCATTACAAGATCTTCAACTATTATGTTGGTCCATGTCAAAGCGTGTTTGCGTGACAAACGCATAATCAAGGAATTATGCAAATGAAAATGCTAACCCTTGACATTCCATGGTGGTGGCGGCTTAAATAGCATGGGCTACTATTCCACAAACGCCTAGGTCACTCTCACCAAGACTAATGTTGTTAGAATATTTAAATAATAAACCATGCATTCATCTAAAAGCTTAAGTTTATATAATAGTCGATTATAGTTCCATAAAAATCTCACATAGTATTAAATTTAGAAGTCCTGAGTTCAAATTTCCAGGCCCCATTTGCCTCCCCAATTAAATATTTCCACTCTTGGTACTAGAAAAAAACACTAGACTAAACGTTAGAGTGAGTGTTAAAATATTTAAATAATAAACTTACATTTGTTTAAAAGTTTAAGTTTTTATGACAAGCAGTTGTGATTCTATAAAAATCTTAGAAAAGTCATTCCTACGAGCATTGTATGCATCCAGCTTTACGCCGATGAGTTTTGGAACTTTGGTACTACAGTGGGTTGTATCGATTTGCTTAGCAATCTCGGATCTCTAGATCACGAATGGAGAGTAATTCATGGATTTGGATGCCTGTCCATCTCCCCCAGGCCCAGCCGGCCCAAATGGTAACATGGGCATGCCCGAGAATATGCAAATCAACACAAATTGCTTGATCCGTTGCTTCTAACGTTCGTGTTCACGCCTACGTTTGCTTAGTCAGACCCAGTTGGCCACTACCTACATGGTGCTCCTTGGAACATGCCCGTGATAAGCTGCCTTCGGAATGTTGCGGAATTGGGGCCCAACCTCACCAATGTTTGCTCTTTTATTGGTGCCACTTTGTCCATGTGGGATGATATTTATGAATTCAAAGTAAAAATTTAGAACTCGATCCAACTAGAAATAGCTGCCTATTCTAATACAAAGAGAAAAGGAAAAACCCGCATTGCTACCGGTTTATTATCGACTACAAGCGCACTCATCAAACAGTTCATTTAAAACTACATAGTACTTCTGGACACAACATCCACATAATTAACTCATGAAGCAGATGAAATCATGCGTGAATAGATGTTCATGTGCTTCATCGAGGGTAGACTTCAGTGATCGACACTCTATTGACTGACAAATGCACAGAGCCGCTGCTATTTTGATCATGTCCCTGGTCATTTGCTATGATGTTATCCGGCTGTTCCGTCCAGCTTCGGAGAAAAAAGGCAGGCTCTCGTGGCACTGGCAGACTAAGAGTTTGGCTGCTCAGCGCGAGAACTATGCTCGCCATGGTCGGTCTATTAGTCGGATCTTCCTGAACACATAGGAAGCCAATGTGTATGCATCTTACCGCTTCGCTTCTGGAATAAGATTCTCCCAATGCCGGGTCCAATATTTCCAAAGGCACATTGTCTCTCCATTGTTTCCAAGCCTAGAGCAGTTCAATTGGATACAACAAGTGAACTACTGAACAATATTGTTGCTTTTGAGCGTAGAACAATTAAATCATTAAGGGAAAAAAAAACACTTACATAGCTTGCGAGAGTTTCACCTCCATCAGATTGGTAGTAGTAGTCATTCCTCTTGCCGCAAATGATCTCGAGAAGGAGGACGCCAAAACTGTAAACATCGGACTTTTGAGAGAATTGCCCATGCATTGCATACTCTGGGGACATGTAACCGCTGAAAAACCACCACCAGAACCATACATGTCAGGATGCTTGTTATCTATACTACTATCCTTATCGATTCTTATCCAGAAGCTACCTAATATTAAACTTCGAAAAATGTAGAGCTTACTAAGTTCCTACGATTCTTCTAGTGTTTGCCTTAGTTTAATCGACTCCGAAAATCCTTGCCATCCCAAAATCTGAAATCTTTGCATTCATATCGTTGTCCAGCAAGACGTTGCTAGCTTTTAAATCACGGTGAATGATTCGAAGTCGAGAATCTTCATGAAGATAGAGCATCCCTCGAGCGATGCCTGATATTACGGTGTAACGTCTTGGCCAATCCAATTGTTTGCTTTTCTCTGGGTCTATATAGTGATTTAAGGATGTGAATAAGAGTAAGTATAATCTAGGAAGTCTAGGAGTTAGATTCGAAAGATGATATATGGTATAGTAAAGAAGTATTCACTCAATCATCTATACCTAAGAGATGAACATAAAGCTAGTGTAAATGGAACTAACCGAACACGAGGTAGTCGAGACTCTTGTTGGGCACAAACTCATATACGAGTAGCTTTTCCTCTCCTTCCAAGCAAAATCCAAGCAATCTCACCAGATTCCGGTGTTGAAGTTTTGCCACCAACACAATCTCATTCTTAAATTCTTGGATGCCTTGCCCTGAACTTTGGGATAGCCTCTTCACAGCTATTTTTTGCCCGTTGGGAAACCTACCCTGAAAAAAAATTGTGAAAGGGGACAAGATCTCATGAACTCTCCACTTCTTTTTTTAATCTTGTGAAATTGTTTGTTTACTGTGTGGACACCTTTTATGATAATAAGAGGCGCTGACCAGATTCACTCTTAGGGCTAAAGAGACAAAATTAGAGACTTTGTTCTTAAAATTCATCAGAAAAAGAGAAAGATATAGCCCCTTTAACGTCCATTTCGATTTAAGTGAGCTGAAAGTTCATGACATGGGGTGGATTAATTCATTTATGGTCGAGTTGTCAATGTACACAGTAAGAATAAACCACATCTAGCATAATTAAGCGAAGAAGCACTTCAAAAAAAATTTCAGGTATCCTACTGAACCAAAATAAAGTTCAAAGACGATATTATATATCTTCATCATTTCAATTTCAATTTCAAACCGAGTATCGAGAGACTTCTAAAAGCATTTGACATCTTTCATAATCACTATGTACCTGATAAACCTCCCCGAATCCACCTTGGCCAAGCTTGTTTTCTTGAGAAAAATTGTTCGTGGCGGTGAGCAAAGTATCCCAATCGAATTGCAAGGACTTCAAGGATGTGATCTCGCTTACACCTTCATGAGTGAACAACAAAGTCGTTTAGACTTTCGTTTCTTACGGTCACCATAGCTTCAGAATCTTTTTAGTTTCTCAATCGAAAGTTTCGTTCTTGTGTTCATTTTTATAAAAGGACAATCATTACCAGTTCCTTCTTGTACAGCTTCATATTTCTTCTCTGCTGGCCTCCTTCGAAGGTAACAACAACTGACGAAGAGAAGCATTATAAAAACGGCAACTGAAGAGATGATAGCAGCCAAGGTACCTGATCAGATGATTGTTTTTGTCAGCATATCTAAAACCATCAATTAAATCGCAATCCTGCAAGAGTGAGTGCCCAGCACACCGAACAGGGAACATTATGATTTCCAAAAAGTGTTGATTACACATAAAAAGAGAAAAATAGTGTATAGTAAACTTCGTAGTTGCTTTAAATGGTTTGTTAACAAGAGCCTTGAAGGCATTCTGTAGCAAAATCCATTAGCTGTTACTCCACTCAAATAAATGGATGAAGGTTTACTTACACTTCTGACCTTGATACTTAGTAATTTCATTTAGGTTCTCACACTTTTGCCATTGCATGCACAAATTGCCCGTATTAGCACATTAACATAGGACTATATTATTTTTTTCCACAAACTTAAACGCTGTACCTTTGGCAAAATTTCTCCCGGGAGCTGGCGGAGCAGCTGGATGCGATGGAGAAGATGGAGGTAGTGAAGAAGACGATGGTGGACTGAGGTTCGACTCGAAAAACTTGTGCAATTCCCACCGGAAAATACAGCTGGGCTTGTAAATGTAGCCGCCTTGACATCCATGGTACCGGTAATAATAATTTTCAATGGCTTCGTTCAAGCAATAATCGCAATCGTTTGGCAACAAGTCGGGACTACACTGTAACAACGAGTAGATCGTCTGGTTGTTCGTCAAGTTGGCCTGCCCTGTGATGTACTTGAGCGTTGAAGAGCCATCCGCAGCTTTGAACACTAGGCTTCGCGTCAAGTTCCACCACACCTCATCGAACTGGCCTTGGTTCATGGTGATGTTGTTGGCAAAGTTGCCTACCTTATAGGTAGGATTCGTTTGCAGTATCCCATGGATCGGAGTGTCCGAGTATCGGATAAAGCATGGCGGATCTCCAATCCCCCAGGAGAAAGCCGTCTTCTGGTTAGGGCACTTCACGACCAAATCTTGGACCGCGGAGCTCACGCAGCTCGCACAGGTATCTGCCGATGAATCCCCACGGCAGAAAGTGATGGCATAGATGGTGTTTGGGTTCTCACCCGTGCTCGTGGGGTAGAAGAACCCATCATGTGCAGTCACATCGGAGGCTAGAGAGCTGAGGACGGCCTCGCGGTTTTTTGCGTAGGGGCTGCTCGACGTGAAGTTTCCGGCGGTGTTGTTGCAGTATTGTGCATGGGATGGGTAGGTTCGGATCAAAACAGTCAGCAAAACGAGGAAATAAAGGGTTGATGATGAGTGTGCCATGTTTGGCTTGGGCGCTTTCGGTGCTTAGAATGGTTTTGCTTGATGCAGGGTCGGAGATCGTCAGGTTATATATTGATTCCTCGCATGGATTATCGTTTATGTAAGTAAAACAGGGCCTTTTTCGTCATTAGAAAGGGGAAATATCACAACAGGAGGAACATTCTCAGGATCAAACAGGTGTGGCGTGCAGTTGGGGGAAGCCAATCCCGTCGTCTTGCGTTGATTATCACTTTGACTCAGTCATGGATACGAAACGAGGGCAAGGCTGTCTAGGGTTTGGAAGACCGTTGGATGGGGCAACGTGGTTGGCCAATTGACCCAGCACCCACTTGAAAATAATGTCAAGGATAAATATTATGAAATATCTCAAAATGATACATTGAAGATAAATTTTTCTTAAATTAATTTTTTTATCATTAGAAACTCAAATCTGGTATATTTATGACAAATTTACCCTACATTAGTTTCCGTTAAATTTTACTATCAAATTGTTAAATTGGATGATATATGACAGTTAATGGATATATTAATTTTGGATTTCACCTCTGTTTGTCATATGTATATGAGTTTGTAATTTTTCATAATATTAATTCAATTTAACGAAAACTAATTAATGGTAAATTTATCATAGAAATAATAGTTTTGGATTTTTGTGGTCAGAAAATTAATTTGGATTAAATTTGTCCCATGTGTACTAGTTTGGATTTTTCTATAGTATCAACCCTAATGGGAAATAATGTTACAATATTACCATCAATTGCAAGTGACAACATCGTATTGATGTGCATGACTGTTGTATTACGTATCATGGAGCCACTCTCAATAGAAACACTAGTAACTTCAATTGAATTAAGGGTGTGAACTAGTTCATTCGGCTCAAAAAGAAAACGGAACGAGAAATTACTACTGATGTTACTATGTTGTGCGGATAGTCACATCCTAATACTAATATCTTTTCCATACAAGTGTTTTCTTTCCTCTCAATTTCTTCCTAATATCAATAAATCAATTCTTAACTCTTTTTTGCACTTTTTTTTAGCCTTTTATTGTTTAATTTTAGGAAAAAACCATTACAAAATTTAAATTATGCTTATTATAACATGATCCTAAATAGAAGGAATACTATCAGGATCAAAAGGCGTTGCGTACGGTTGGGGAAATGCAATCCGGCCGTCTTGAATTGATCATCCCTTCGACTAAGTCAAGAATAATAAGAAAGCTCGCTTGGCGCCCACCCAACGAGGGCAACAATGGTTGCAATGTTACCGTTGCTCAGAAGTGACGATGTCGCATCGACATGCATGACTATCACATCACGTAACGCGTTCGCATGTATGCAAGTGATTCATACGAAATGATCACCGAAGAACTTGTATGGGTAATCACCACCCGATGCCGATGGAAATGCTAGCGACGTCAATTCGAGTTGCGGAAGTGAATTAGTTCGTTTGACTCGGAAAGGGACGTAACGAGAAATTACTCTCGTTGTTGCTATGTTGTGCGGATGGTCACGTCTCAATGTTAAAATCTTTTTGATAAAAATGTGGTTTTTCCTCTCAATTTCTTCCTATTTTCAAATAAATCAATTCTTAACTTGTTTTGGCCTCTTACCATTTTATTTTATGGAAAAAGTAAAAAAAAATCTCAAATCATGCCCACCGCAACACTTTTATTTTGAACAGTTTTATTGTAATATTAAAAACCCCAAACTGTGTTCACTATGATATATTTACCTTAAACTTTTTCTTATAACATAAAAAACCCAAACTTATACTTACGTGATATATTTACCCTCCTTTAAGATTTCATTAGATGATTTTTCAATTAAAACGTCGTTTTTATTCCACTTAAGTCACATAAGCGCTATGTCAACAATATTTAGTTTTAGGCATCAATGCAAGCGGATTTTTAATTGTCTTTATTGATGTAACATTGATGTAGGATAAACATGTCACTCAGGCAAAAGTTTGAAATTTTTTATACCTTTGAAAATATTTAGATAAATATTGTATAATTCAAGAATTTTTGATGATTTTTGCCTTTTATTTTATAAAATCCGCGGGAGCATGCTAAGTGTAACATCCCGAAATTCGAGCCCTTTTGAGGAAGGAATGAACGTGAATTTCGTCAATGCATTGTTGGTTGATCTCACTCTAACCGATCACTCCCGAGATACCGACCTTGAGGGGAAAGACTAATGAGGACGTAACTCGTGCGACTAAAGAACTTGACCTGGGAAAACGACTCGACCGTGAGACTTGCGTAAGGACGATCCCGTAGTCATGCAAAGCCGATATCGTGACGAATAGAAGTCGATTCGCGGACAGAGTATAATGGGACGACGGGTGATTCCGTTTACTGTTATCGAGCCCGCGAACGACCCTATGTCGATCCTTGATAATCGTGTACTTTGAAATAAGAATCGATCCTTCGCAATTTCATGTAGTCAAGGACGTCCATGTGTCGAGAAGTCTTGAACGTGAATTGGCACGAGTCGGTTACGCGTGAATCCTCAAAGCCACCGTCGGGCCCGAGTAGTACCAAAATGGCATTCGGGCGAAATTGACAAGGCATGTGAATTCAATATTGGACTTTGAATTTTCGGGAACGTTCGAGAAGGACTTTTGGACGATGCTTCTTAGTCGGCCGACAAGTGCAAAGCCGAGCCGAATAATTGGAAAAGGGACTTTTGGACCGAGAACCCGAGCCTATGAGGACGTGGGCCGGGCAAAAACAGTGAGGGCCTTACGCCCAAGGTGGGACGGCCACCGTGGAAGACCGAGACAACGAGCAAGTCCGTTGGACCAAACCGACCCTTTACCCTTCCTAGCCCGTTATCTCAACCTCGAGCCAATTTGAGCCCAATAAATTCCCGAGCCCATTCCTATTAATTTTCCGGCCTTTTCCTAGGCCCGTCCTCCATTTTCAGCCCAAGGACAGATTGGGAAATGTGCAAGGTGGAAATGACCAAAATGCCCTTGGATATTTTGAAGAAAAGTCAAAAAGAAGAAAGAGAAGATGAGGTCATTGTTTGGCAAGTGGGGCAAGCCTTGATGGCTTGGATAAGGCTTATCCTTCAGCCTTCACTTCACTCTCTCTCTCCTCTTCATCTTCTCCAAAACCGCACACCTCTCTCCCATGGTTTTCCTTCCTTCCTTCAGTTTTTCAGTTCGACCTTTCACCGAAAATCGAGTTGTTCATTGCCTTCCCGTTAGAATCTCGGCCCGTGCCACCCGCCGTTGCGTTCAGAAGACGAAAACCGTTCAGATGACGTCGGCCGTTCGCCGAACGAAGTCTCCGGTCGTCCTGTACGGCCTCCGGAAGTCACTGCTCGCCGGACCGCCTACTGTAGCGGCAGCTTTGCACAGCTCCGCCTTTTCTTCCGTTTCTCTCCATTTTCGACTAAATCACCGCCCATACCAGCCACAAGTGGTTCCCCCTCGACCCCCAGGTGCCACTGGTCGCTGGCTCACCGCTCGCCGGAGCTCCGGGCAGCCCGTTCAACTCCGATCGCCTTCTTCCTCCTCCGGCAGGCAGTTTTTCGAGTTGCAGTGGGGATTCCGAGTTGTTGCTGCTGTGTTGAGCCCGGGACCGCCTTGGATCATCGTGGTGGAGGTCCCCAGGTGTCGGGTTCGTCGCCGCCGCCGCGTTCATGTCACCGGCCCGCATAACGGGTGAGTTTAGCTCCTAATCCCTATTTAGTGCCTAAACTTGCTTAGGGTTGGGTTAATTAGTGGTAAGATTGGTTTAGGATGTTTAATTAAGTTTATTAGCCCTAAGATAGGTGGTTAGATAGATGGTTAGGATTAGATTAGCTTAATTTTGCTAATTGTGCTTAATTATTGCTTAAATGAGGGTTATGTGATTTTTATGATTAATTAAGCATGATTTGATTTAATTGAATTGATTAATTGTTTTAATTAATATTTTGTTTAATTTCTGGATTAAATGTTTTAATTAATTGAATTTCGGAAAAATCACTTTGTTCACAAATTCATGTTCACGGACATCGTTCACTAATCACCTGTTCACGGACATCGTTCACGACCATGCATTCACGGACTTTGTTCATCCGTAAGCTAAATTTAGTCTTATTTTGATGTGCTCTTGATTGTTGTGATTAATTGGAGTGCCGATTGTTAATTATGCTCGTGAATATTGATGAAATGCGTGATTGAGTGTTGGTTGAATTGAATTTTGGAAATTGTCGAGTGATACCGCATGACATAATGCGTGGGTTATCTCGAGATGGCATGTCGCATGAGCATGAGTGCATGAGCGATGTTGCATTTATGACAAAGCAAAAGCAAAGATAAGAATGAACTGTTTTGATGATGTATTGCATGGTCAGATTAAAGTTGATAGCCCGGTTGAGCCGGATGACCGCCAATCCTTCGGGGTTGTGCCGTGACCATTGGGTCGCCTGACAGTGGTCAGATGCGGAGTCGCGGTTGAGGCCGGGCCCATGCTCCATATGGAATGCCGTCGATGGGGATAGCTCGTGACGTCGCCGTGCCTCATGGGGAGGACGATGCACGGTCTTTAACCGGTAGACCGCCAACCATAAGGTTGTGCCGTGGCCCTAGTAGTCGTAATAATCGGAGCATATGTGTGGATGTGAGGCCTGAGAAAGTGTGTGAGATGCTCTGATTATTCGCATGCTCTTAGTGTCGTGATGATTTATGGTATGCACGCATGAGTTGTGGTCGTGCGGGGGTGTGGCAATGGCCAGGGTGAGATCGCTTGTGACGCGATTCGCATGTGATTGATGAATTGTTTCATCTAACGGCTATGTGCCTTGATTACATTGTATGAGATTGAACGTGCAGGGTATGGCATACCGGGTAAGGATGCATGCGAATCGAATATTGCTATGTTGGTTGCCCCTGTCTCGTTGTTGGTTGTTCTTTGTTTGTTTGTTGTGGGTTGAGTGAGGGGTGGTTACGGGAGAGATACCCGGGTTGAGTTGGCGTACTAACCGGGCTTAGGGGAGAACTCGCCGAGATTTTATCTCAACCCGTCGTGGTTAACCATTTTCGAGCCCCTAGAATGGCGTACCCGCAATGGAGGATCCCGCCCGCTCCTCCAAAGTGATCGACCCGACGGAGATTGAGTCCGATGGGTCCGAGTGATGATGGTGCCGAACCCGAGGGTTCTTCTTATTTAATTGGATTAGCTTAGTTTCTATTTGATTTGGCTTAGAGGATGGATCGGCCCTTTTTGTCGGGCTTGTAATTCGAAAACGATCCTCCATTGGTTAATCCAAGTAAATTGAATAGTTGAGTAGTTGCCGTTGTTCTTGTTGTTCATCCCTCTATCCCCGTTTGATTGTATGTTTGTGCAGGGATGGTTCGTCTTCGCTTGCGCATAATCAAAGATAAAATGAATGGTCGTCGATGGGTCCTGGGACGTCGCTTTCAATCGACCAAGAGAAGGGGTTGCCACGAGCTCGAGAGTCGGGGCGTGACACTAAGACTTGGCCCCTTGAATTCGGTGATAACCACACGGTGGCCACACAATGTCGAATAAGAATAGTGAGGCCAGGATAATATCACATGAGCATCACCTGATCTCGTGCTTGAGAGACTCGGTAGTTGTGATCTCAGGTAGTGATCGCCCGAGCGATAATTCTTCAAGTTGTCAATTCATCAAGTGATCAATAATTTTGTTAACAAATTATCAAACTCTACTCTTATCGACTAAGTCTATTGCATGTCGATAATAATCAAAAGTTAGTTATTTTTTGGTGTAAAGAAATGCATCTTTTAAAAGAATTGAATAATTTATCGATCATTTGATTATTTAAATTAGATAATCAAGAGTCCATATTAAGTGTGAGCTTAGTAATCCATAAGCTTTGTAGTTCACCACCGGAAGGTCATGACAATAAGAAAATTAACTTCAATCTTATATAGCATTTTCTTCATTCATATGACCGGAAATTGAGTGCGTAGTCCTATACTTAGAACGGTTAAATTATTTGAATACAGTGTTGAATATATTTTACGTGTTGACATTTTTTACTTCTCTTTCTTTTAAGTCTTGTTTGGAACATTTCTCCCTTTCTTTCAATAAAGAATTTACACCAATTGAAAGATATAAGAAATCTGGCAGATGTGATGACAATTTTTTGTTTCTTTTAGTCAAACCTCGATTATATATCAATCATCGACATGCGAATTTGTATTAATTTACAATATTCGGAACTGTAATTTACAATACTTAGTCTCTAAGGGTTTTTCATTTGGTAAACAAAGTATAGTCAATACCATACAAAAGTATGCCACCTTAGTTTATAAACCAATGTTATGAATCATTTTAATATACCAAAGCATCATTCATTATCCTAATGCAATTATATGCTGGAAAATTCACAGCTGTAAGCATCACCAATATCACTTTCATCTTCATCCTCCTTTTTTTTTGGTTTTAGTAGTAAAGTGGGAGAATTAACTCAATCTATTCTAAAACTATTGTACTTGATGCCAATTCAGTCATAAACTTTTCAATTTTGCCAATTTAGTCACAAACTTTTATGTGAAATTTCAATGTAGACATTTCGGTCAATTTTCGCCAAACATAATTAATATAATGATCCAGCTATTGCCCCCTGTGATATGTGGCAAACCACAACATTAGCAATTTTGAATGAAAATTGGCAATATTACGTTGAATTATTGCTCAAGAGACTTTTTGGTCGTCCTTGGTTTACAATATTAGATTCACCCAGTCCCAGTAGCACTACAAATAGGCTTCTATATTCACAATTATGGAATAAGAAGTTTAAGTGAAATTCTCTCTAACAAGATGAAGTGATATAAAATGCTCTGTCAACATTATTTTTCAACTTTTTCTTTTATAAAGTGGGCTAGGTGAAGTCCAGATGAGGTTGATCTTAAGGCATATTCTCCCGCATCAAATTATCCTCGAAGTGCTCTCAATAAAATTAGAACCTAAAAATCACAAGAAGATGAGTATATTTCCTTGCCATCATCAATAGAGAAAACATCATCTTTTTGATTGGAAATCGCCGTTCTCTTTGCTTTTCTACTTTGTAAAAGGAGTTCAATGCTTTTTCAACACTGGAATCCCACCTTGCTTAGAAATCACCGGTTCCTTTTGCTTTTTCTTTTGTACTTGCAAAAGACGGACACAGTAAAAGGAGTCATTGCTTTTCCGAGACTTAGACTTTGCCCGTCGAGAAACACGATAACTCCGTGCAAAACGTTGGCAATCCATGTTGATGTCATTTTTGGTTTTTTTATTGGAAATCGCCAGTTCCCTTTGCGTTTTCTTTTATACTTGTGAAAGACGGATACAATAAAAGGAGTCATTGCTTTTCCGAGACTCAGACTTTGCCCATCGAGAAACATGATAACTCCGTGCAAAACGTTGGCAATCCGTGTTTAAGTCATTTTTGGTTTTTTTATTGGAAATCACCGTTCCCTTTGCTTTTCTACTTAGTAAAAGGAGTTCGATGCTTTTTCAAGACTGGAATCCCACATTGCTTAGAAATCGCCAGTTCCCTTTGCTTTTTCTTTTATACATGCAAAAGACGGATACAGTAAAAGGAGTCATTGCTTTTCTGAGAACACGATAACTCTGTGCAAAACATTGGCAATCCGTGTTGAAGTCATTTTTGGTTTTTTTATTGGAAATCGCCATTCCCTTTTCTTTTCTACTTAGTAAAAAGAGTTCGATACTTTTTCAAGACTAGAATCCCACATTGCTTAGAAATTGCCAGTTTCCTTTGCTTTTTCTTTTATACTTGCAAAAGATGGATCCTGTAAAAGGAGTCATTGCTTTTTCGAGACTTGGACTTTGCCCATCGAGAAACACGATAACTCCGTGCAAAACGTTGGCAATCCGTGTTGATGTCATTTTTGGTTTTTTTATTCGCTAAGGTCTTGATGACGTGGTAATTTTCATAAAATATTTGACTAAATTTACTTTCTTAAGATTTTTTTTTATCAGATACATTCTTAAGATTAAACCCTTCATTTATTTGGTGTGGTTTCATATTAACTAAATTCAAATTCTTTAGTCATTAAATGCTCTTTAAAATGGTATTTTGGCCACCCTTTTCAATTCCACCGAACTCAATATGGTCTTTCAGGCCAAAATTAGTGAGGTGGATGATGGCTCTAACCTTTCATTCTTTAAGATTTTGCAAGATGTAACTTTTTGTGATCTCAAATAAGTTTTTATATCAATGTAAATTTAAAACTTAAGGTCTTTACAACTTTTAAACATTGAAGTAAGATGTCGATCCAAATAGATAAATACGAAAGGTTTTTTAAATATGTTGTAAAATAATATGCACTGAAACGGATAATGTGTCGGGCATAGCGTGCCACTTAGGGCGGCTGCCCCTCTATATCAAAGAGAGACCCAATGCACCCAAAAAGAAAACAAAAATGGATCGTCCAAATCTCCTTCTCTTGCTTCTTCTCATCTTTGCTTCCACCATAAACGCCGATTTCCCAGTGGAGTGTGGTTCGACTGGCAACTTCACTGCCAACAGCACTTACGAAACCACCCTCACCGAACTCCTCTCCTCCATCTCCACCACCAGCTCCTTGTCCCTCTCCGACGGCTTCTTCAATGATTCCTCTCCGGTCTCTGGCACCTCCCAAACCCTCTATGTCTCTGGCCTTTGCCGTGGTGACTTAACCAACGTGAACTGCCGCGCCTGCCTCACTAACTTGACCTCCGACATCCACCGCCTCTGCCCTCTACAGAAGGAGGCACTCTTCTACAATGATAACTGCATGATTCGATACTCAAACGCATCGTTCTTTGGCACAATGGCGGCAGAACCCCACTACTTGGCGGGATACGATGAAGAAGTCATGAGCCCGGTGGAGATATACGTTGGAGCACGGAACAAGCTCATGAGTCGTCTGTTGGCCCAGGCGGCGGGTGGTGACTCACGGAGAAAGTACGCGGCAGGGAACGAATCAGCGGG
Source organism: Corymbia calophylla (assembly GCA_014182845.1). Taxonomy (NCBI): domain Eukaryota; kingdom Viridiplantae; phylum Streptophyta; class Magnoliopsida; order Myrtales; family Myrtaceae; genus Corymbia; species Corymbia calophylla. The sequence continues at coordinate 43,318,532 of CM024697.1, read as the reverse complement.
GCCTGACATGATCTACGCGTTGCTGCAGTGCTCGCCGGACTTAACGGAGGAGCAATGCAGCAACTGCCTGGGATTAATAGGCCAGAGAATCAGGGATTGCTGTTACAGGTGGAAAGGAGGACGGTATATGACGCCAAGTTGCATTAACTTGTATGGGACCAATAATCGGTTCTTCGACCCGGTACCAGATGAGGCAGATGTGCTGCCTCCACCACCAGGTATGTTGGCTCTTGTTCAAAAGTTAGGTACATGGCTTTGCGTCCTATTTTTTTTTTTGCTATGAAATTATGCGGATTTCATGTGAAATTCATATAATCAATTCTTTGTATCTTCATTTGAATTTTATCTACATGCTCTACAAACCATAAGATTAATTTTTATTGGCATATGCTTAGTAGATCATGTAATTTTTATTGAATAAAAGCTTCTTGGCAAAAAGAAGGAATCGGTTAGTCCATAATTTTGGGGAAAGAAGATATGTTTAATCATTTATGCATCTACATGGATACTAGTCGACTATCACAGTCAGTTCATTGAATCACATCTTGGCATTCATAGCTCACGAGCTGTGTATGAGATTGTGAGTCTAGGCTAGGGTAATGTTATGAAGCAATAGCAGATGTTCGATACTTATCATCATTCAGTCTAAAGCGAAGGGAAAGAAAATTGCGAGAGAGAGAGAGAGAGATTTAAGCCCAAGTGCTCATGTTTTGCAGCGGCGGCAATTACTCCAAGGTGGCTTTTCGCTTGTGAATTTTCTTGATGAAAATACCATGAGAGATTGTGCGTAAACACAATTGGGAATGTCTTGGGTGTAATCTAGGGTTGGTAATCATTTGAGTGATTGTATACTTTGTAATCCTCCGAATTCATCTTTGTGACCGGTTCTCCTCATAAAGTAAGTATCAACACTCAGACTGAATAGTGTAAATCTCCGATATCTTTATTATTCCTTGTTGTTTTCTCTAGTAATTTCGGTATATCATGTTTGATATTGAATTGCTAGATTCACTAGTGTTGGCATTACTGCATAACAGTAGAAGAATTACCAAAAAGTCATAAACCTATTACAATCGTGACAATTCAATCCTAAACCTCTTTGTTTTTTGCCAATTGAGTTCTAAATCTTTTGCATTTATACAAATTCAATCCATCCGATTAATTAATTTATAGTCCTCTATTACAGTTCTTTTAACCCTAATTAACAAAAAATATTAATTAATTTTGTCCAGAGCACATGGGGAGCATCTTATAACTCAGTAGAAATCTGACCATAGAACATTTGCAAACTAGCATTGGTCGTTCCTTGCTCCACTCTGTTTCTAAAAACCATTACACTGTCATTACCCTAATTTTTGTGAGAAATCCAGAAATTCTATTTCGACTCCCACGCCTTGCAAAATAGTATGATAAAAGTCAGAGAGTAAGAGTTAGAATAAGAGGAGAGTATGACAAAAAAAAGAAGGTGGAAAGGTAACTGATTAAGCCCCAAAACTTTAAATTCTGGAGAATAATGTGATATTTTTCTAATGTTAACACTCTCCATTAGTCTAATGACCTGGCAAGATGACAACACCCAGAAATTTGTGTAACTTCCACTCAAATTATCAGAGAATGGGGTGACGTATATTTAACACGTCTTTCGCTTCCACATTCGAAATGGCACTTCAGTGATTTCTCTAGCATATTACTTTTTAATCTGTAAGCAATGATCATAAACATAAGGTGCCTTTGCTCTTACAGGTGCCTTTTCTCTTGCAGGTGGAAAGAGCAATTCAACGAAGACTGTGATCATTGCAGTTGCCACAGGTTCTTCTGCGATACTTGTTATCGGCGTTGTCATATTACTGATAGTGAAAAGGAAGAAGAAGCAACCCAGACAAAGAGTTGAAGGTGAGTCTTTATTTTTTTCTGTGGAACAGAAGAATCGGTCATGAGTCTAAAACGACCGTGAAAATAACGAAGATTAATTATTATGCTTTTGCACCAGCATAATAGTGACAATTAGGCCAAATTTTCTTTTAACTAATTGGGCTGAGTATTCCATAACATGGAATTGATATTTTGATCTTTACATTCGTGTGCACCTCTCGTACATGTCCGATTCTACATTTCTCATTGTCTTTAGTTAGCATAAACCATTGAGCAGGCCAAAATGGCAAGCTGATTAGTAATGCCTGCATGTGCAACTCCATATACTAAAAGTTTTGGGAAACTTTCATTATAAAAACTATGATAAAGACAATCATGCTCTGAATGACCGTGTATTTCTCTTTCTAGGAGAAGTGGATGAAATTAGCGTGGCGAAGTCTCTGCAATTTGATTTTGAGACTATCAGAGCTGCAACTGATAATTTCTCTGATTCCAAAAAGCTTGGACAAGGCGGTTTTGGTGCTGTCTACATGGTACTAATTAACAAAGCACCCTCTAGTCTCTTGTGTTCAAAATTTAAACAACAAAATAGTCATGGATCACATCAATCTGATACTCTTTGAAATGCTTCAATTACATATTGATACTCACAAGGACCTACTTTGATGAAATTTCAGGGTCAACTCTACAACAGACAAGAAATCGCAGTGAAACGGTTGTCGCAGAATTCTGGCCAAGGAGAAGTAGAATTCAAGAATGAGGTCATGTTACTAGCTAGGCTACAACATAGGAACTTGGTCAGGCTTTTAGGTTTTTGTCTGGAAGGAGTCGAGCGGCTTCTCATTTACGAGTTTGTGCCTAATTCAAGTCTTGATCAGTTCATTTTCAATAAGTTTCTCGAGTTGTCATTCCTAAAATTAGATACTCATGAAATGATTAAGGGACGTCTAATAGAATTTGATTTTCGACAAAATGTGTAGATCCCTTGAAGCGTGCGAATCTTGACTGGGATAAGCGTCAGAAGATAATAATGGGTGTTGCTCGAGGGTTACTTTACCTACATGAAGAGTCTCGACTTCGTATCATCCATCGGGATCTCACAGCCAGCAACATTTTGTTGGACTCAAACATGAATCCTACGATAGCAGATTTTGGTATGGCAAGGCTCTTTGAGTTGGACCAAACTCAGGCAGAAACAAACCGGATCGTGGGGACCTAGTAAGTGCTGCAACCTCCTATAGCTAATGCTTACCAAAACAACAAAGGTAAACTATAGAGCTAATAAGATGGACTTATTGTGTACACAGTGGATATATGGCGCCGGAGTATGCAATGCATGGAAACTTCTCCATCAAGTCCGATGTCTTTAGTTTCGGAGTACTGGTTTTGGAGATTATGAGTGGTCAAAAGAACAATCTTTTCCACGTGGGTGATAACACAGAGGTCCTTACAAGCTATGTGAGTATAAAAACATACCTTCTCATTTCACGTAATGTTTTTGAGATCAATCTGCTCAATGTTTGTCAACTGTTTGCAGGTTTGGAAATGTTGGAGGGAAGGAACAATATCGAACATCATCGATCCCTCGATAACTTCTGGTTCAAGTATTGAAATCACAAGGTGCATCCACATTGGTCTGCTATGTGTCCAAGAAGACATGGCTAACCGACCAACAATGGCCTCGGTCCTTCTGATGCTTAATAGCCACTCGGTCACTCTCCAAGTGCCGTCGCAACCCGCATTCTTCATACAGAGGGACATTGAATCAGATGTGTCATCTACGCAGGATTACAATTCGAAGGTATTAGAGGTCGGCAAATCAAGAGGTAGATCGAACGACCTCTCGAAAAATGAGGTCTCTATGACAGAGCCATATCCACGATAGACTCAACAAACGGGAGATTAGCATGCACCGCGCCCTAATTTTCATGTTTGTCATTGTTTTTAGATCATCAAAATGACATTCTCATGATTTAGTCCTTCCTCTAGACTATGGAGTAGTTATATGGCTTCATTGGCTTGGGAGTGAATCCAAACTCTTAGAATGTTGGAAGTGAATGATACTCTTGAAAGATCATGCCTTACCTTACTTGGTTTGATTAAGAACATGAGGATTCAAGCTACACGTCCAGGCACTACAAAAATTTTGCTGCCCCACTGCAGTTAAACCTTTATCAAATGTTGAATTGTACGTAGTTTCGTGCCAAAGGTAGGCCACTAATTCATTGATTTTGTATGCAAACATTGTTAACACCTAAATTTTGCCTATTTATTTAGACTTTAAATTACATAGAAAATTAAGGATTAATTTCTAACCTCTAATAAAAATAATTTTCATCAATTTGCATTGCATATAGACATTAGAAACATTGACATTACTAGTATTAATTATTAAAATTTTCAAAAAAATAAATAATTAAAATTATTTAATTATTTAAAAAAATTAATATAAAAAGAGAAAGAAACAGAAAAAAAAAAAAGCGTGTGGGTCCGGGCCAGGGCCGGCCCACTTCCTCCCCCAGCGCGAGTTGACCAGTCCCTTTTCCCTTTCTTTCCGTGGCCCAGCCCCCATCTCCTCCTCTTCCTCCTCCGCCTCCTCCTTTCCCCTACTCTTGGATGTGGGCTGAACGACAAAAACAGGGAAGGACACTCGTCCAGTGGCAGAGGAGACAGAGAGCAGAGGGCGAGTGTCTCCCCGTAGTGGGTGGTCGGGTGCAGTCCGGCAACAACTCCGACCGAGGGAGACGAGGGGAGACGGAGAGTGAGTGTCGAGCCAAAGAGCGAAGTATGTGACCTCAGCATCACCGGAACCCCCTCCCGTCAGACGCCGACGCTCATGGTTACCTTTGTCAGCGCCCATGCCTCCGGCAAGCCCCTGTTTTATTTATTTCAGATCCGTTCACCCGAGGATCCGAGTTTCGAGACGTGAGAGGTGACTGGACTAAGTCCTACATATCTCCAGTTCGCCATACATTCGCCGTCGCCGAGCCGGGTAGGACATCTTTGGTTTTCCTCGTGCCCTATTTTTCCTTACCTTGGCTTAGCCTAGACCGAGACTCGTCCTTTGCTGTTTGAGCCCTTTCGCTATAGTAATGTAAATTACTTATTGTTAGAAGGTGAATTCCTTTTTGACTTGATTATACTAATCAAATAATTAGTGCCATTTCGTTACATAATCTTGTTCATCGAATGATTCTATGAAGAGGTCGAAGTTCTGGGAAAAGAAAAGATGCAGACATGGCCGTGGGTGGCAACTTGTGTGGGATTAAATGACTTTAGGTCTGATCGGCTTTGACAGGTTTGGGCTCATCTAGGGTTATTGGACTTTGGATTGTTTTTAAGATGGGCTGGCAAAAGTTTGGACTTATTAGGCTTAAGTTTATAATAGCCGTTGGGCTTGGCTTCTTTCTTTTTTATCGTTTTGCTTTTTGGGGGGTTGCGGGACCGGGCTCAATTGATGAGCCCAGTCCAGTCGTGGACCCGATTGGTCTGGACTCGGGTCGCAAGTGGAGTCCAACCTGGGTCCGTTTTATATTATATTAATATTAATATATACGTGCTTTTTTAAAATTACAAAAAATTATTTTTTAAAAATATTAGAAAAATTCAGAAAATTAAAAAAATCCAGAAAAGTTTTAAAAAATTAACTTATAAGATTTCAAAAAAATTAGAATTCTCGAAAGGTTAAAAAATAGTTTTTAGGCAATCTTTTCTCAAACGTAGGAGCTTTTTGGCCTAAAATTATGATCGAAATTAAACAAGCCCTTAGGATTTTACCTTAGGGTTTCAATCATCTTTGGTGGGACAGGTGGTCTTGATTGAGCACTTTATCATGACTTTCCTTTAGCTTAGTTAGGATTGGCATTTATTTATTTCTTAATTTATATGCTTATTTTTCCTTACAATTTATTTAATGCGTCATTAGTTACTGATTGTTACTTTATTGATTGCGCATATGTGTGATCATCTCATATATTAATCCAGATTGCTTGCCTAAAATCTTTTTCTAATATATAAGACTAGGTAGCGAAATCATACTAATTATTTAATTAGTATATATCAAGTCTGTGATCCTAGATTCTTTTATTGCTTAGGAATTGAGGTATACTCTCACGCCTCATTTGGTTTGCAGCCAAACCTAATAGGCTAGTAACGACTCTTTATTAGAAGATTTTTATGAATACTCCAATATTCTCCTCATTAGGAGAACCCGCGCTTAATCATGAGCTGTAAAATAATCTTTTAGGCAATACCCCTAAAACTATTTGTTCTCCTCCCAAGAGCTAGGTCATGACAAACATTAGCAATTTTTATTGGATGGGTGAATTGAGAAGATAATTTGCATTATTGAACCTTTTCTTTCGAAAGTAAATGCTTAAACTGTTAGGATTAAGTGTACAAACACGATGAAATAGAGAGTAAAGGTGAAAAAGAGAAATCTAGATACCAGCAGACCGTGTTTGTATTGTTGCAGTGCAGCCCTATTTTGTCTTGGGTTGATTGCGATGATTACTTGGAAAATGCATAAATGATTGTAAAAAATGTTGCCATGTAAGACTAGGCGGGACTGTTGAGAAGCCTAGCTGCATTTCCCTATGGGACTTGTTCCGGTTTCTTGAGTCTGATCCTGGCAATCCGCCGCCAACTGCAGCCGCCAAGACTGACCCTCCTGCTCCTCTGCCTGCAAATGCCCAATTAACCAATGGATGGTTCAATTTTACTGTTACTGGTGATCCAAATTCGTGAATTACAATTCTCATTCAGAGTTCAGGCCTGCTACTTGATTTATCCGATATACATGAAATTTGCTGGTTTGTATGTATTAATGGGGATTAGTTGAGCCAAATTCTTGGATGTCCGAGCCATAAAAAGAACCATTCAAATCTAAAATGTTAGTAATGATGAGTTTCAATTTCAAATTGAATAAAACACGTTGCTTGGTGTTGGCAGGTAATATGTTGAAGTCATTACGCATAGACATTGTTGCTGTAGGTTCAACAGTTCTCTTCCTGATGGTTATTGTCTCTGTGTGTTGCTTTCTCAGAAGGAGAAGTGATCCATGGAAGGTCTCATCTGGTTAGTGGATTTATCGGTTGTTCATGTTCTGCATTTGGGTTGTTATTGAGTGACTTCTTATCAAGCTTATCATATTCCCTTTCTGAGAGACCATATGGAGTGTTAACATCATATTACTTTATTTCTGATCGGATTCTGGAGATCTCATAGTGATTGCTCTGCCTTTTCTTCAGCAAAAGACAAGGTTGAAACCGCCGAAAGCTTACAGTTCAGAGTAAACGAGATCAGGACTGCCACAAATTTCTTTTCAGAAGCCAATAAGCTTGGAGAAGGGGGATTCGGGAAGGTGTATCAGGTAGTTTATTCGATGTTTATTCGGGAATTACATCATTACATGGAGATAAACAGTTTTTGCTAACGAAAATTTGACTTTGGGGCAAGCTTGAAAATGGACAATTCATTGTTGTGAAGAGGCTTGAGGGGTGTTCTAATCAAGTTCAACTACAGTTGAAGAATAAGGTCACTCTAATGGCCAGGTTTCATCACAAAAATCTGATTAAGCTTCGTTGGCATTGCTTGGAAGAAGGGGAAAGAATTCTTATACTTGAGTTCACACCCAATGCAAGCCTTGAAGGATTCATCTGTGGTACGAACTTGGATGTGAAAACTGTCGCTTCCATTTCACTGATAAGTGGTTTGCTAGTTACATAATTCTGTGAACCCCGAAACAAAATTTTTAGCATGGCTTTTCATTTTAGGATCATTAGATCTTAATTTCCTTTCAATCTTATATCCGGCAAATCGATGAGATTTAATATGTAATTAGTATGAGATTTCTATTTGACTAAAGAGATTGTGGCGGGATGTGGGTTGCCGAAAGGAACCCGATTACTTTAATGAGGCAAGTTTGAGACTTTATATTGAAGTCCAAAAAGGTTTGGAATAGATTTAGAATTCGATTGTTTCATAGAAAAATGAATAATTTGAAAAATATTTTCCTAAATTTGATCGTGTGCATTGCTTAAGAAAATAAATAAAAGATAAATATTTAGACTTGGATTGACTAAACATTTTAATTGACACAAGCAATCAATTTTAGAAAAATATTTTTCAAAGTGAGTTTTTTTCAAAATAAACGGAGTTTATAGTATGACAAGAATTATTGGGACAGGTTTTGATGAGTACGGAAAAGAAAAAGAAAATGACACCATGCCTCTCGTGCGGCTTCCATGTCTCCTTCAGGGAATCTTCTGCTGTATGTGGTATGAACTAACGATCCTTAAATGGAAAGCCATGCTTAAAATTTTGTTTCGGGGTTCACAAAATTATGCAAGCCTTGAAGGATTCATTTGTGGTATGAACTTGGATGTGAAAATTTGTCGATTCCAAATTTTCAATTGGAGAGATGTGTGCCTCCAACTATTTGGCAGTTCTTTGTGAACAATTTAGAACCTATATAATATCTATTTTGTAGATTCAGTCAAACGTACATTGTTAAGTTGGAAGTGGCATTTGAGTATAATAATAAAAAAATTGCTTGAGAACTTCTTTATCTGCATGAGGATTCGCGCCTTAGGATCATACCCCGTGATGTGAAGGCTAGCAATCTTCTGCTGGATGAGAACAAAAATCCAATGGTATCCGATTTTGGCATAGCCAAGCTATTCATTTTGGACCAGAGTAGAGAAAATACTGCGCAAACACACAAACTTCATAAGTTTTGAATAAATTTTTCAGAAGCTTCGTTGTCTATTTCAATCTTTTTTAAAAAGTACCCAATAAAAACATACACCAATTTCAATTTCTCAAATGATGACTCTTGAATATGTAAAGCATGGAGAGATGTTTGGGAAGACTGATGTATATGTTTCACTGGAGTGATATTAAAGATCATTAGTGGCAAAGAGAATTCACACTTCAGCAGATTAGGGTATTCGGAGCACCTACTGAGCTATGTGAGTACGAAATTGCGGAGTTCATCCAACAATTTAGTTAGGGGAAATCTATAACACTTCTCCATTCACATGTAAAGTTACAAAATCTGTTCACCTACTTTTGTGACTCTGCACGGCAGGCATGGAAAAATTGGGCCAAAAGAACACATTTTTGCCTTATAGATCCCATGTTAAATGGCAGTTCGAGAAGCAAAATTTTAACATATATCCACATTGCTTTGTAATGTGTTCAAGAGAACATAGCGAGATGGCCTAACGAGGCTTCGGTGTTTTTAATGCTTGAGAGCCGGAGCGCAACCATTTCAACACCAACAGGGCCAACGTATTCTGCATATTTGACAGATGCCAGTGGTAGAGAAATGTCAACTTCATCTATTAATGGATTAACACGGACATCAATAAATGAACCTTTGATGACTGATCCCCACCATAGATGCCATCATTGCCAAAGGATCGAAGCTGAATTCAATAACAAGATAATGCAAACTGCTTAGATAAGTTTATGCTTTTGGAAGGTTGAAACTCTCAGTAAGTTCATTAGAAATCTAGCAGGAAAATATGCAGTCGAAAGGTGGAAAATAGAATGGAAAATCTGCCTCCTTGGGCATGGACCCGGCTACCTAAAAATCCAAGAAACATTCTACAAGCCACCCTAAACAGTTAAAATCAAACCTCTAGTCTATTCAAGTCGCTTCGAAGAGTCAACATTTTGAAGAAATACTTAAGGATCGCAGATTACTTCATTAGCTAACATGTTGTATTCTAGTAATTTATTAGCTTCTCTCTCCTCTTTTGATTTAGTGGAACTTATTGTCAATCTTTCCCCATGGAGTAAGCATGCCCAGCCAGCCACCTAAAACCTCTACATCAAGATTATTTTCTACATTTATTTCTTACTTAGATTAGTTGTGTTTGTTTGTTGCTTTCGCCACTGATACCATGTTAAAGGTCCGACCCAAAAACTTAATCTTATAAATAGGGGGAGACCACATATATAAAAAGAGCATATACACCCATAGTTAAGCGATGTGGGATATTTTAATACATTTCTCATATGCAAGCTAGATTAGGAATGATACTTGGAATTTGACAAATAGGAGGTAAACACCCACTCCAAATAAACTAAGGCAGAACTTGGCTTTGACACCATGTTAGAAAGCCTAAATTAAAAGCTTAAACTTATAAGTATTTGGAGACCACATGTATATAAAGACAATGTAAGTCCCATAGTCAATGTATTTCAACATTTTAGAGATATTTAGGATATTTTCCTTGACGGTCCATCTCTCTTGATGTTGCATATATTTATGAGATTCTCCATATCTTACTTTGATTGTATGTATTCTTCATTATATAATATAGAAATATACAAAAACTACTCAATTCTCTTTTTCGCTTCATCCAATTTAAGCAATCCCCAAGAAATTTTGAGTGCACCGGGTGCACACTCAAGTGCACACACCAGAGAATATACTACATGTCATGTCGTTTTTTTATTCTAGTACCATTGATATCCCTCCCTTGATGTCGATCCTCAACATTGTTTGTAACCACGTCAGTTTGTTTTTATTTCGTAGACCCTACAACAGCCATGACGACCTTTGGCGCCATGACAACCTCTTGCTGCGTAGCCTACATCGTAACCACGCAGCTTCCTATCGTGAAGACGGGCTCTTGCGTGACAACAGCCTCCTACTGCATAGCCTACATAGTAGTTACGACAGCCTCATGTCCCTATAGCGAAAATCATGTCTAAATGATAGCCCCTTGCTACAGAGTTTGTATAGCAACCACGACAACAAATGGTAGCCGAGTAAGCAGTCACATCAAGATCAATTAGTTCTCTCTTCAACACACCAAACCGCTTCAACTATCCATCCAAGTGTTTTGTTTTGTTTTTCCATTGGATTTTTTATCCAAACTCAAGTCGATTTCTTTTATGTCACTTGAGTTTGAGGGGATGATACAGCTTTAAGATATTTCCCTTGATGTTCCATATCTCCCGTAATATTGCATAAATTTTGGAGATTTTCCATATCTTCATTTGATTAAAAAGTCTCATAATTAAACTCATAAATAGGCTCATAAGGTTTTGATTAGAACACATTGAAATATACAAAAATTACAAAATTCTCTCTTCCCCATTATTCTTATATGTGGGTAACATTGCATATGACATCTGGTGCTATGTGAGCGTAACAAATTAGCATGATTCATACGGTTACAAGGTGTGGTTTTTATGTAGAAACATGCACGAAGAGAGCAAATGAAATAATACAAGAAATCTTAGCAAAGTGCGCCTACATATATATATATAAAATATACTACAGTAGACAAAAAATAAGACAAAATCCTTCTTGATATGCCATTATACTTGAAATGATAACAAAAAGAAATTCGCTAAAATGGTAAATTATTAGGTCACGTATAAATTACTAAGATTTTGGAAATATTCCAGGCTATTGAAAGTAATTGCGTTTGCTCTTCCATTCTTACAAAGTCCTAAAATAATCTGCCCCGGCAATTTAGAAGAAAAACTTAAGCATTATAGGTCTAAAAATATATAGATACAAACTAAACTTCGACAACAATGAACACCTCTTACTTTCTTTCAATCAAGTAGCAGAGATTAAAGAACCTTTATCCATAGTTATGACTTATTCGATTACAAAATCTTACAATAATCGGAAGTTCAAATTATACAAGATAATTAGATTCCTTTTTTTTTTTTTTTTGAGTTATTAAGTTTTTTTTTTTTTTGGGAATTATAATATTTATCTTTGGTCATAGAATAATATGCACTATTTTAAAAGTAGTTTCTTATTGTTTGAATATTATCATATTGAATTGTTTCTATGAAAAAGACAAGAAAACGTATTTAGTAAGTCTCCGTTTGAATGATTCTAGACAAATTGGATTTGTTTTAATATTTCCTCAACAGATTAGGTCACGACCTGCTTCGGAATATGCATTTTTTTGTTATAAAAAGGGAATTTGTAAAGTAAGGCTCTGTTTGGCAACGCTCCAATTTCTTTGTTTTTTCTGTTATTTTGTTAAAAGGAATAGAAAAAGAATAGAAATCCGTTTGGTAACGCCAACTGATTTTTCTATTCCCGTGAATAAAAAGTTGTTCCTGAGAATAGATTTGGAGTAGAAATGAAAAATAAAAAAAAGTAGCTTCTTATTCTTGGGAACAATTTCGAGAAACTGTTTTTTGGGGATTACTCACCGCCTATAGTATGTTGCCACCCACCCATCGCCGCCGTCCTTCTTGCCACCGCCGGTCACCCGCCGCCCGTCGCCGCCCATCGATCGTTGGCGGCCGCCACGGCCGCCGCCGCCGCCGGACCCCGATCTCGCCACTTGTCGCCAGCCGCCCCCACCCACTCGCCGCCGCCGATCGCCAATTGCCGCCACTAGCCGATCGCAATCGCCGGCCTCTCGCCGTGTCCTTCACCCGTGGCCTGGCGCGGCGGCGGCGAGGGTCAGCGATCGGCGGCGGTGGGCAATGGCCGTGGTAGCGGCGGCGATCGGCATGCGGCGGCGGCAACGACCGGCGGCGGGGGCCGCCACCCTCGGTCGCGGTCTACACCTCGCCGCCCCCGCCCGCCGGTCTTCGCCGCTATCGGGGAAGAAAGAAATAAAAAAAATTTGTCAGTACCAAATGCATTTTTATTCTTTTTCTATTTTGAGAATAATAAATTTTTGTAGTTACGAAACGCCATATTTTACTCAGAAATTGTTTGGGGAGAAGAAATAGAAAAGAACTATTTCTCAAAAGAAATTGTTTAGGGAGTAGAAATGTTCCAAACGCACCCTAAGTCTCCCATTTTGAAGGTGGAAAATGTGTGGCTGAGGTATGGCCGTTCCTATTCAAAACTAACGGCACGGTTATCTCAGCATTTTCCGAGCCTCAAATCCATTGGATCAGAGAGGAAGAGAGAGAGAGAGATCTTGGTGGTTGTGCACGGTGATGACGGCAATTGGGATGACGACGGCCAACGTTGACGACGGAGCCATGTGGATTTCTTGTACCGGTGTTTGTTTGGGGTCACTGGTTACTAAATCTTCCTTTTGTTAAATTTAGCACCTAATTGGCATCATATCACCCTCACGTGTTTCACAAAAAATAAAAACCCTCAAGTTAATTAAAAAAAAATTAGAGAGGCAGTGTTACATTTTTCGATCGTTTAAAATGGATTGAATTAATTGAAGCACTCGGTTTTATTTATCTGATAAATTTGTGATCAGGATTAATTGTGTAATTTCTTTTTATAGGTTAGCAAACTGAAGATCATAAACTCCATGGGTGTCAATATTGCTCGATTCAAACCCAACCGAAAATTTCAGTTATTTTCAGTTCGGTTTTCATTCTGGTTTGGTTAGTAAGAAAAAAAAAAAGATACCTTGACGGTTGGGTTCGGTTTGGTACAAGTACAATACTCGAATCTACCTGAGAAACCCTAAACAATTAAATAGTCTGAGACGGAGAATGCATAAATCTGAAATGAAAACTTGGAATATAAAGAAGCAGTGCGCAAATGACGTCTTCAAGATCACCAAAGTCTCCAACCACCTCCGGTGTCCACCAATCCGTCACTCTACTCAAGCAGGTCCTCCTCAATCACTCTTCTTCTTTTTCTTCTTATTCTTCTTCCTTACTTTTTTTTTTTTTCTTTTTGTGTCTGAAATCCTGCATGCGTAACGACACCAATTTCGATTTCGCGATTTACTCTGAGTCCGATATTGTTCTTGCGAGCTTATAAGTGTGCTTGGATTGCAGGTTCTTCTACGTGATAAACCGCAGAATAAGCCGTGAGTTCATGGATGAGGTTTTTGAGCAGAGCAAGCAGTTTTTTGATTTGCCGAGGAGAGCCGGTGACTCGTGATCAATCTCCTGAAAAGGAGACAATAGATGGTCAGTGCTTGATCAGTGGCATTTAGGCTCTATTAACGGGGATTGTTCTATTGTACAAGAGGCTCGGGAAGGAAAAAAAAGGCTGCCAAGCAAGGTTTGAGGCTGTTAAGGATAAGAGCACATGACTAGTTCAAATTCAAAATATTTTGAATTAGTCTATTCTTATCTCATGTAGTTATTACTGTAGTTGTTACTATCTATTCTTCTCTCGTGTAGTTATTATTATAGTTATTATTGTAATGGACCAATTCAAAATATTTGAATTTGTCCATTCTACTCTCATGTAATTATCATTTTAGCTATTCGTAACGGATTAATTCAAAATTCAAAATATTTTGAATTAGTCCATGTACTTATTGTGGATAAACTCTATAAATACAAATGCTATCCTAGAGTTGAAGGATAAGCGATGAGTCTAAATATCTACAGCGATGGTCATGTGAAGAGTTCTCCATTAATGGTGGCTTCAGGCCCAAGGTCAAAGCAGCGATATCATCATTGGGAAGCATCGAAGTTCAAAGGACTGAAATTTGTCATTGAAATTCTTAGGTGAATTGCAAGTGCACAATATCAACAAGTAATAAAGTGATGAGTGAGTATCGTTCCCACAAGGACTTGTTTTTTATTTTATCCAATTACTTACCGAAAGTGATCAATTAAAAAATCTAGCTAACCAAATCGAAAAGACGAGTAAAAAGTAAACTAAACCACTTAAAATACTAAAATATAGAAAAAGTCAAAACTTAAAGAATTAAAAGTTAATTAAAATTGTAAAATAAAAATAATCTAAAGCAAAGCAAATTGAAAATTAATAATTATCAAGATCACAAAACGTTAGAGCATCCAACTTCACTTAACCATTCATAATTAATTTTCTTAACTTTTCATGCAACAAATTAATTTCCAATTGTGTTGGCGAAATTTCCCTAAGATGGATTAAAAGCCGACCTCGGTCTAATAATCCCTAATTAGGTATGTTAACCCACACTAACCTTAGGTGAATTTAAACTACCTAAAAGCATTAAGTTCTTGTGGAAATTCCCGGATTTAATCTAAATAGTCCCAACCTAGATCTACTACCGCAGCCACATAAATAACCTAGTGTACCTTGACCTAGATTTAATTTATGGTTCAATATCACTAATGCGCATGCACACGATCTCCACCCGGTATCATGTATACATCAAAAATCATTCAAAAGTTGGCCGGACTTTAAAAGCATTAAGATCATGATATGAACGACACAATCAAAACAATTCTATTGCATGAAAGTCTTTGAAAATTAATCAATCATGATTAAGATCCATTGTAACTCTAACAAAAGAAATTTAGAACATAGTAAAAACTAAACTAACAAATATTAAAGAAAACATAATACTAAATAAAAACAAATTCACCGAATTTATGATACAAGGAGCTTCAAGTTTGTCTCCTCCTTCTTTCCTTGATACGCACCAACTCCACTAAAATTGAAGAACATAATCTAAAATCTAAAACCTCCTGCAAAGATGGTGGCTCCAAGGATTCTCTCTTCTCCCCCTTATATGCGGCACAAGAGCGGTTTATATAGTCTCCAAAAATCTGCCCTAAGTCGACTCCTATTAGGATTTAGAAAAGATTCCTCCTTATCTCCTTGATTTTCTTTGAACCTTATTTTCAATCATGGTCAAATTCTCCAAATATCGATTTGGGTGGCTTTTTCTTCAAGATGAAATATTTTGAAAGATATTGCAATATTCCGGAAGATTCGAAAATATTTCATACAAAATAAAATTACATGAGTAGCAATTAAATTCACCCAAAATTCATCAAAATTTAGCAAATATCAAGTCTAAATTAGCAAGAATACTCTATTAAAAATAGAGTTATCAGAAATCTTTGAAAGGAAGGAAAATCCAAAACCACAAATTCAAACCAAACCGAACCGTGTTTTAGGTTCAGATCAGATATGATTCTGATCTCGGTTCAAGTTGCTGCAAATGCATAACTAAACAAACCAGTTCGGCTCAAGTATCACGGAAACCTGAACCGAACCGTTTGACAGCCAACTGCTAGTACGTGAGCAAGAAATGGCTTGGTCACATAGACAGATTCGTCTTGCATGAAAAATGCACGGGGAAGACACGTAGCTCATTTGCATTGTTGACACCCGATTTTTTATTTATTTTGTTCTAATTGCCCATTTATTCTGCACTTATAAATACATATTAATTTACAAAAAAAAATATTTAAAAAATCGGATGGGCTCAGTTCAGCCCACTCCTCTATTCGCCCATTTCTTTTTCTTTTCCTTCTTCTTTCAGCCCACCTCCCTCTTATTTTGGGCCTGGCCCATCCTCCCTTGGATGTTTCTTCTTCTCCCACGTTCACGCACACACGGGAAGGAGAACGGCAACGCACGCATAGAGAGGGGCGAGAAACAAGGGGGCCGTTCGGACGACCGCGGAGACGAGGAGCAGAACGCGGGGGAGAGGGCAACGACGCCGCTCGAATAACCCCCACCACTGAGAGGAAATCGGAGAGGAGAACACGAACAGGGGGGAAACGGAAAAAGAAAAGGGAGGAGGAAGAGGCAGTCTTTGGAGGGGGCAGAAAACAGAGAGAGCAGGCAGCATTTTTCAGGGAGAAAAAGGGAGCCGAGGGAAAAAAAAAAACCAAAATAGATTCGGAAAAAAAAAAGGGCAGCGTTTTTTCTGGTTTCTGGGGGGCAATGGAGAGCTGAAGAACGAAAAAAAAAGAGAAGCAAAAAAGAAGAAGAAGAAAGAACAAGCAAACTGAGCTAAGAAAAACGCAGAGGAGGGTGCCGGTTTTGGTTCTCGGAGAAGAAGGCGCCAAGAAGAAGGAAACCGGAGAAGGAGAGGAGCGACTCGAGAGAGGAGATCCAGGAAGGAACTTCGGCCGTATACCCAGTCGTCCGACGATCCTATCGGCGATATCCTCAGGCCGAAACAGCTCCTTCCGAACCAGGTCAGTGTCCTCTGCTCATTTTTTGCCTTGTTCGGACAAGGGAGAGGGCCAGAGCTTGTGGGCGACTGGTTCCTACAAAATCTGGCCCTGAAGATGATCCATAGATGTTTTTCTACTTGCTTGTATGCTTTTTTAGAAACTCATAATCGATTTGAGCCCTCATCGAACCCGATAGCCCCTCGTTCACATAATGCATGCCAACTGTTTGTAGAAATGTTCAAGAGAAGGCCGAGAGAGTAATCTGTGTTTAAGTCTGATCGTTTCATGTTTACGTATATGTTTGTTGAAGTACATCTGACTATGGTGTTTTCGCCGTGCTTTCATGCCATTTCTTTAAAAAATCGGTCGTCATTGGTGGGTTGTTTTCGGTATGGATTTTTTTTCCTGCGTGTTGCGGTCGCTGGAAGGGTACGTCGGAAAAGATGGGTGTCGATCGTTGGAAGCGGCCGGTGGTTGGAGTCGGTTCTATGCTGGCATGGGTCGATGGTCGGCGGTCGAAAGTGTGGTGTCGATGGAGGCAGTCTCGGCGAAGTTGCAGGCGAAGTTGCAGGCGAAGAGGGTGTCGAGAGGTTGAAGACGCGCAGCGTGGAGGAAGAAATATGCATGCAGAAAAGGACAAAAAAAAAAAAAAAAAAAAAGATTAAAGAAAAACAAAAGAAAAAAAAAAAAGAAAGCAAAAACAAAAAGCTAAAAACAGGAAAATGGAAAGAAAGGGAAATGGGCTGTGGCTTTCTAATTTTCGGCTGGTCAGTGGGCTTATGCATCATGGGCCATGGTGACTGATTACTGAGATAAGATTAGAAATTGGATGTGGGCTTCTTCTTTTTTTTTGAGAGAAGCATTTTCGTGGGCCATCTTGGTTATTTTTTGAGTGGGCTTAGGGCCGGCCCGATTTGTTTTTAGTCCAGCCCGGACCCATAGGGTCCGGGTCGGTTAAGTAGGGCCGGGTTTCCCGACCCGGTCCGAATTACTTTTTAATAAATAAAAAAATCGAATATTTTCAAAATTCCAAAAAAAAAAAATAGAAAAATTTAGAAAATTCCAAAAAAAAAAAAAAGGAAAACATTAATAAATGTTTTTTTTTAAATTCCAGAAAAAGCCAAAAAATTTCAAAAATCTTAAAAGCTTGTTTTGTTTAATTTCTGAAAATTCGAAAAATATTAAAAAATATTAAAAAACATAAAAATTCAGAAAAATTCAGAAAAAATCAAAAAAATTGCAAAAGTACAGAAAAGCCTTAAAAAAGAAAAAAAACCAAAATCGAATAAGCCTTTAGGGCTACAATAGAATTTTCTCATGTACCTTGTTTTGCAATGATATTTTGGACACTATTCCCTTATCTTAGAATGATTAGAATAGACCTTAGTTTCCTCGAATACATTGCCATGACCTCATTAATACATGATCAAGTTAGGTACCGAAAGGGCGTTAGTCGCATGACTAACGTAATCAAGCCCCCGACCCTAGACCCTCCGATTGCGTAAAAAGCGAGACGCGCTCCCATGTCTCGCTCGATTCCTAGTCGGACCTCAATGGCTAGTGGCGACTCCCTATTTGAAAACTTTTACGAATATCCCAACGTCGCGCGGGGTATGGGCTTGGGAGAGCCCGAGTTAATTAAAGGCCGTCGGCCCGAAATTAACAATACCCCTAAACCTATTATTTATTATTTAGAAAAAAATTAGGTCGCGACATGCATGCTGAAGAAATGGCTAGTGGACGCACGTTATATGAACAAGCTTATCTTGAGAGAATTAGAATGATTGGTCCGTGTGTTATGCTTCATTCGACAATCAGAGTGATCTAGTTCGTCTTCTTGAAATTGAGGGAGTGACCGAGAGAGAGAATCAATTAGACGAAGAAAGGTCGAATTAGCCAAGGTTGGGAAAACAATAATATTTAGGAATCTAGAATCTGATTTTGGAAGAGATTTCGTTTACCCCAACTCTAATCTTTGTGTGACTCTGTATTTTATGTTTTATATGTAAAATCGGATTAGAATATCTTATGGATCCTGTATATTCTAGGGTAATATCTTATGGATTTTTTGTATCTTCCAGGATATTCTAGAATTATTCTTTATATTCTCTGGGATTGTTTTCCTAAAATGTTCTAGATTAGGCTTCATTGTACCAATTTATTCTGGCCTTGTGCTTCAATACATATACACAA
Organism: Corymbia calophylla; assembly: GCA_014182845.1. Taxonomy (NCBI): domain Eukaryota; kingdom Viridiplantae; phylum Streptophyta; class Magnoliopsida; order Myrtales; family Myrtaceae; genus Corymbia; species Corymbia calophylla. Next base: position 43,299,632 of record CM024697.1, on the reverse strand, counting down.
ATTTTCTTGTAAATCTTTCCTCTCTATCAGAAGAAAATACAATTCGACAAAGGTTTTTGTTTACAAATTACAAGAAGCTTGAAATTTCATAGGTTACTCATGTCGTGTAATGTAGAATTCGACTTTGATGTACTTTCAAAATAGTCGCCATGAAATTACAGCATTCTAGAAGTATTATTAGTCTTGGAATGACATTCCTTAGAACATGAAAATATTTGATTGTAAAGGGAAGGAACGGTTAGGCTTTGCTATACAATCACAAAGAAAAATAGAGAGTAAACTGAGAAAGGGAATTTGAGAAGTAAAGTTTTATCTTGGTACACTCTTAAATTAGGACTATGTCCATCTGAGGATGGGGAATATGAACCCACATGCCATCCTATTGATGGGAAATATGAACCACCCTAATAGGAACCACTTCTCATTGATCCAATATGGCTTTGCAACATCATAATGTGCCTCAACCTCATCTCTCATTCAAGTCACTGAGAGGCACACAAGCAAGGAAATGCCAGTTATTATTGTCATTCAAGTTCATGAGTTATATTCTTGATTGAGTATCTTGACTGTGACGTCCTGAAATTCAAGCCCCTTTTGAGGGGAAATAATTGTGAATCCTCAGCCGGTGGTCGGGGGTCATAGCAAAATGACATTAGGGAGAAATCGACAAGGCATGAGGATCCAAGATTGGACTTCGAATTGTCGGGAACGTCCAAAACGGACATTTGGATGGTGCTTCCTTGATAGTCAATGATGTCGGTTGAGCCGGGTTTTTGAGAAAGGGATTCTCGGACCAAGGAAATGAGCCTACGAGGACGTGGGCCGAGCAAGAACAGTGAGGGCCTCACGCCCAAGGTGGGATGACCACTGTGGAAGACTGAGACAAACAAGCAAGTCCATTGGACCCAACCGACCTCTCACCCGTTCTAGCCCGTTATCCAAACTTGAGCCAATTCGAGCCCAACAAATTCCCGAGTCTGTTCCTACCCATTTACCAGCCTGTTTCCTAGGCCCTCCTTTCATTTTTAGCCCAAGGGCAGTTTGGGAATTGTGCAAGGTGGAAATGACCATTTTGCCCCTAGATATTATTAGGAAGAGACAAAAGGAAGAGAGAGAAGATGAGGTCATGTGCTTGGGAAATTGGAGCAGCCATTAATGGCATTGATGAAGGATTTTGAGCTGCTGAATAGCCCTCTCTCACTCAACTTGATCTCTCAAAAATCTCAGCCCTTCTTCCCCTTGCTTCTCTTTACATTTCTGCAATTTCTACTTCTGACCTCTCACCGAATTTTGAGTTGTTCATTGCCTTCCCGATGGAATCTCGGGCCGCGTCACCTATCAAACTGTTCATCACAGAAAATTCGTACAATTTGCGTCGGCCGATCGCTGGACACTGTCACCGGCCGTCCCGTACGGCGGCCTGAAGTCGGCAATCCTCCGTCCGTCATTGTAGCACGCCTCCTGCACAGCTTCACATTTTCCTCCATTTCTCTCCATTTTTGGCCTACCCACTACCCACACCAGCCACACACAACTCCCCCTTGACCCCCTGGAACCACTAGCCACCAGCTCGCCGGAGCTCCGGCCAAGCCGTTTCGCTCCAATTAGCCCGGTTCTCCTCTTGTGCAGTCAGTTTTTCAGAAGTTGCTGAGGGAACCAGAGTTTGTTGCTGTTGTTTCAGCCCCGGGACCGCCTTGGATCGTCGTGGTAGAGGTCCCTGGGTGTCGGGTTCGTCGCCGCCATCGCGTCCATGTCGCCGGCTCGCTTAACGGGTGAGTTTAGCTCCTAAACCCTATTTAGTGCCTAAACTTGCTTAGGGTTGGGTTAATTAGTGCTAAGGGCTGATTAGGGTGTTTAATTAAATGCATTAGCCCTAAGATAGGTGGTTATATAATTGATTAATATTAGCTTAGCTTAATCTTGCTTATTTATGCTTAATTGTGCTTAATTAGGCTTAATTGAGTGTTTTGTGCTAATTAGTCATGTTTTGCTTTAATTGCTTGATTAATGTGATTAATTTTTTAATTTATTGATTTAATTAATTTCTGCATTTAAGTATTTAAGTATTTAATTTTCGAAATTTATTTATTTAATTATTTTAATTTCGGAATTTAATTATTTAATTATTAAATTCTGAAATTTCACTATTCATGCACTGTTCATCCGAAATTAAAATGTGTAATTTCATGTGTCTTGATTTTATGAAGTGAATTGAATGTATAATTGTATGAGCATTCGCATGAATCGTGTGATTCTCATAAAAATGGGAAAAATGTGAATTGTCCGAGGGACACCAGAAATGAACCGTTTTTATGAGAAAGGATGTGAGGTTTTATATGCAAGTATGTGTACATTGGCTAATGCTCTAAGATAATAAGTGGGTTGTGACGGCATGCTTGCGTGATCACTAAACTAAACCCGCCGTCTCGGAAGAATATCCCTTGACATCTTTTGGAAAGTACAGTCTCGGGAGAGTATCCCTTGACATTCTTTGGGCATGCGTCTTGGGAGAGTATCCCTTGACGTGCGTTGGGCATGCAGTCTCGAGAGAGTATCCCTTAAAGTCTCAAGAGAGTATCCCTTGACGTTCTTTGGGCATGCTATCTTGGGAGAGTATCCCTTGACGTCGCCATGCCTTACAGGAGAGGGCAATGCCTGGCTTTGCCAGTAGACACTAGCAGAGATTCAATTGTAGCTCTATAGGGCAGTAATAATCGGAACACGTGTGAATGCAAGAGTGCGTGAGAAAAACATGGCATCATTGGTTCTGATTATGCATGAGATGATCACATCATTTATGGCACACACGCATGAATTAATAACGTGCAGGGTGTGACAATGGCCAGGTGAGATCGCTTGTGACACGACTCACATGTGGTTGATAAACTGCATCATCTAACGGCCATGTGCATTGCGTGTATTGTGCTGACATATAACGTGCAGAGTATGGCATACCGGGTAAGGTTGCATGCGAACCGACTTTTGATTGTTGGTTGACCCTGTCTGTTGTTTAATTGCTGATTGCTGGTTGTTTGTTGTTTGGTTGAGCGAGGGGTGGTTCTGGAGAGATACCCCGGGTTGAGTTGGTGTACTAATCGGGGCTTAGAAGAAGAACTCATTGAGATTTTATCTCAACCCGTCGTGGTTAACCATTTTCAAGCCTTTAGAATGGCGCACCCGCAGTGGAGAATCCTACCCCCGCTCCACCAGTGATCGACTTGATAGAACCGAGTCCGATGGGTCCGAGCGACCGTGATGCTGAACCCGAGGGTTCAATTTGTATATATGGATTAGCCTAGTTTCTTTTTTGCCTGGCTTAAAGGATGGATCGGCCCCTTTTGTCCGGCTTGTAATTCGAAAGATGATCCTCCGTTGGTTAATCCAGTAAGTTATATAAATGAGTAGTTGAGGTTTCTACTGTTCATCCCTCTATCCCTGTTTGATTGTTTGATTGTCTGTTTGGACTGGGGATGGTTTGTCTTCCGCTTGCGCATAATGAAAGATTAAAATGAATAATCGTCGACAAGTCCTAGACGTCGCTTTCGATTGACCATGGTAAGGAGTTGTCGCGTGCTCGGGGTTCGGGGCGTGACATTGACAATGTGAAATGAATAAAGACTAGTCATGACAACAATCTTAGTACCTCGAGAAAACAAGCTTATTGCATTCTATAGGGTAACTGGGACAGCATTGGGCTTTCAACCAGTAATGAGAGGGGACAAATCATGTATCTCAATCTTCTAAAAGAGAGCTGGATGATTTGTTTATATTATTGAGCTGGAAAGTTGATCGTAGAAAGATAAAGGGAAACTTGACTTGCTTTGCCGTGCACAATAATCTTTATCCTCGAGCTGGAAAGTTGATCTTATCAGAAATCCTAGCCATACATGCAAAATTTCCTTTTGCTAGTGCGTGTAGATATTCCTTCCACGCGCATGCAAAAACGACGAGTGAGAGTATCATTTTCTTGCCAGGCAAATTAGCCAATGACAAGATGGGAGGGGACTAGTGTTGGACCGTCTTCCTCCAGGCTGGGTCCTCAAGTGAAATTTCTAATAATTATTTATCGTAACTGAGGGAATTTCAGGTAAATTTAGATATTTTCCTACTCACCGGCCAACGAATATTTCAAAAGAGCATTAGTGATTAACTAGTGTAATTAAGTCCTCGATTCTAATTTCTTTGATTGTGCAAGAGTAAAAAAAAATTCCCAATATTTTACTTGGGTATTTAATTGACTCACCATAAACCGATTAGATTAGTGGCGACTCATTTTTAGATAAAATTGAATTATAAGTTAAAAACTTGGACCTTAAGTCGTAAATTGGTGGGTTTGGGAGAACCCGGGCTAAACCCTGATAAGGCATTTAGCCGAGCCATTAGCCTCTGAGACGTGAGATGGAGGTGGTAACATATATATGTGCCTTCGCTGCATTCAATATTTACAAAAAGTCAAATTGGTCAAAGATAACCTCTCCCGCAGTTAAGAAAACCACCCTCGGTTGCCCCCAAAATCCAGATTTGATTATATTAATATTCTTTGAATAAAAAAATATAAAAATAATTATATTGGATTAAAGGTCACAGCAATGTAAACGGCTCAAGCTTGACGAATAATTTAAATAGATCTATGACCTTTTTTAAATATATGCCTGATATATAAATATACACACACATATATCGTCTTAGAAGTAAAAAAAAATCCGCATCTTAAATATTACATATAGAGCGGTACCTTAACCCTCAACTTTTATCATTAGTGGTTAATAGCCGATTGGGAATCAAAATATAGGGTCGATCTTCCGCTTAGGAGATCAAAGTACGGTTCATCTCTTCATTAGCAATAATTCACTTTGCAAGTTCTTTCTTTCTCATTTCTGAAATCTTTTATGTTTTAATATTTGCTCATGAGACTTTTTGGTCATCCTTGGTTTACCATACCAGATTCTCCCGTTCCCACTAGCCCTCCACACTAGGTTTCTAATTTTAAATTATGGAATAGAAGATTTAAGTGGATGTTTCCTCTGGTCAAACAAAGTAATATACAAAATGTCATGTCCACATTATTTTTTGACTTCATTTTTGGTAAAGTGGGTCAAGTGAATTTTAGATTAGCATTCGCGCATTTCAATTGGACTTTCGTGTGTGATCTCAAGGACGCACTTCTCATATTGATTGATGCATTTAGGATTTTATTTGTAGGGTGCTCTAAAAAACAGTGGAAACGAGAATCACATGGAGATGAGCAAATTTTCTTTCACGGGTAAAGATTCCTCATCGCTCCGCAATTGCCGCGCAAAAGACACGGCAGAAGGCGTCAATGCGTCAATGCGCGTCAATGCTTTTTTAGTGTACTTGCTAAAGAGAAGAAACTCCTCTGTTACAATTGCAAAAGACCGAGACTCCTTAGGGGACTCTGCTTTTCCATTAGAGTCGATGCTTCGTCGAGACGGCAGTTGCTCATTGCTTGGAAATCGCCGGTCATCTTATTATACTTGCAAAAGACAGACGCAGTAAAAGGAGACACCCGAGAGACCCAAAAAACGAAAAATGGATCTTCCGAATTTCCTTCTCTTGCTTCTTCTGATGTTTGCTTCCACCATAAACGCCCAATTCCCAGCGACCTACTGTGGTTCGACCGGCAACTTCACTGCCAACAGCACCTACCAGACCACCCTCACCACCCTCCTCTCCTCCATCTCCACCACCAAGTCCTCGTCCCTCTCCTACGGCTTCTTCAATGCCTCTGGTGCCGTCTCCGGCACCTCCCAAACCCTCTACGTTTTTGGCCTCTGCCGTGGCGACTTGACTGCCGTGGGCTGCCGCGCCTGCCTCAATGTCTTGACCTCCGACACCCGCCGCCTCTGCCCTTTACAGAAGGAGGCACTTCTCTACACCGGGAACTGCATCATTCGGTACTCGGACACATTGTTCTTAGGTATAGTCGTGACAGAACCCTCCTACTTGGCAAGCACCACTGACAATGTCTCGAGTCCGGACGCATATGACGCAGCGATGAGGAAGCTCCTGAACGTTCTGTTGGCTGAGGCGGCGTGTGGTGGCTCGTTGAGAAAGTATGCATCGGGAAACGAATCAGTGGGGCCTGACATGATCTATGCGTTGGTACAGTGCACACCAGACTTGACGGAGCAGCAATGCAGCGACTGCTTGGTTATAGGCGTCCAGGAGATCAGGGGTTGCTGTGTCAGGTACACAGGGGGACGGTTCATGGTGCCAAGTTGCCTAATCCTGTACGAGACCAATCATCAGTTCTTCGACCCAGTCAGTGAACCACCACTTCTGCTGCCGCCACCACCATCGCAGGGGGGAGATGTGCTGCCTCCATCACCAGGTATGTTGACTCTTGTTTAGGAGCTAGGTACACGGCGTTTGTCAAACAAAGAAGGAATCGATTGGTCCATATTTTCAGGGAAAGAAGATATGTTTAATCATTGATGCATATATATGGATATTGCTCAACTATCACAGTCAGTTTATTGAATCACCACTTATGGCATTCATAGCTCACAAGGTAATGAAGCAATAGCAAATGTTCGCTACTTCTCATCATTCAGTCAAAATAATTGCGAGGCCAAAACTTGCTTTAATTGTGTTTGATCATCTGAAATGAAGCTAATCAGAATAAGATTGATCGGCAATGTTAGACATACTAAGAAATTTCATCGAAATTCTCTTATTAGGTGTTGAAATAAATGGGGCCCGTGTCTTAAATGATCAACAATTAATAAAGAAATCAGTATCACCTGATAAGGGAGTTTCTATAAAATAGGGAGAAGTACCAAAAAAGTTTTAAGCGTATTGCACATGTATCAGTTCAGTTTTAAACCATTTAAATGTACCAATTGTCAATTGAGTCTTTCTGATCAATTTTGACTGAAAAATCACTAACATAGATATTAGTTATCCTATTTGACACGACAAGAGCTAACGTGGACAATTTTTTACATTTTTTTAAGAAAAATTGAATTTTTTATTTTTCCTTTCTTTTTATTTTTTTCTCTTTCATTTTGGCCATTAGGGGACACTTCGCGACCCCACCAGCCATGGGCAAGGGTGAGGCTACAAGGGCCTCACCTAGGGCCTTTGTGGCCGAGGAAGTAGAGAACTGAGGGACGCAGGGCGAGAGGAGTAAAAGGAAAGAAAAGAAATAAAGAATAAAGAATGAAAAAAAGGGTGAAAGCAGACAAAGGTAGGTCTAGGCGGTAAATGGGATATTGAAGAAAAGCTGCTTTCTCGAGAGAGAGAGAGAGACAAGTGGGCTTGGGCGTTGATCTTAGTTCAGTGGGACTAGTGAGCTGGCTTTGGTTATAAAAGTTGCAGGCTAGTTGTAGTTTTATTAATATAATAATATATTATTATTTTAATACAAAATCCAAAAAATATTTTTATTCCAAAAAAAAATCAGAAAAACCCAAAAATATTTTCTATTTTCCAAAATATCAGAAAGAGCCAAAAAAATCTTTGTTTCAACAATTCATGGAAAATTCCTTGAAAAATTCAAAAATATCAAACCTGAAGGTTTAAACAAGATTAGATATTTGAAACTTTCAATATTAGGTATCGGAAGAGCATTAGTGATTAATTAATGTAATCAAGTCCTCGATCTTAATTTCTCTGCAGTTGCGCGGGATTAAAATATTTCTCTTAATATTTTACTTGGATTTTTAATCGACCTACCACAAACCGATTAATGCGACTCTTTTTTTTAAATGAAATTGAATTGCAAGTTAAAAAGTCGGACCTTAAGTCATGAATTGGTGGGTTTGGGAACCAGGGCTAAGTCCTGATAAGGCATTTAGCCGAGCCATTAGCCTCCAGGACACGCGAGAGGGAGGTCGCAGCATGTTGACTCCTCTGTTACATTTTTTCTGCTATGTTCTCTCTCCTCTCTCTCTCCTTTGCAAAGGGGAGAGAGAAGCCCGACCTCTGCTCCGACCAGGGGAACGCGACGGCGAGCCTCCGCCTCCCCGAGCCCCGCCCCTTTGCCTCCGCTCGTGGATCTAGACCTCCCTTCGCCTCCACCTCCTCGAGCCCCACCCCTTCGCCTCCCCGAGCCTCCGCCTCCGCCTCCGCCGAGCCTCCATTGCCTTCTTCAGCAACTTCTTCTTCTCATTAACTGAGAAGCCCCCAAATCAAACAATATCTCGTCCTCCTCCATCCATTTAAAGCTCCTGCTCATTGCCTTCTCGATAGCCCTAGATTCGTCCCGCTTCCTCGGCGTCGGCTTCTTCGACGAGCACCAGAAGCAACCGCCCTTGCTCGGGGGCGACGGCAATGGCGATTTCTCTTCTGGGTTCCGGTTCGGCGGTGAGAAAATCACATCCTCCGCGGCTGAATTCCACGAATTAGAACCCGAAGAATCGCGCCACCCATTTCCCCGCGAATCCTCCGGCTTCGTGTCCTGTTTCGGGCGAGCCTCCCCGCCGGAGGCGGGGCACTCGGGGAGGCGACGGCGGAGGCGGCGTCGACATCTAGATCCACGAGCGGTGGCGGAGGGGCGGGGCTCGCGGAGGCAGAGACGGAGGCTCGCCGTCGCGTTCCCCCCGGCCAGAGCAGAGGTCGGGCCTCCTCTTCTGCAAGAGGAGAGAGAGGAGAGAGAGGACATAGCAGAGCAGAAAAATGTACGATTTGGCAGAGGAGACAGAGGAGAGAGGCGAGAGGGGTTCGGCCCTTTGTGTGGCCCACCGCCAACGTGGACGCCACGTGTCGTTCTCTGAGTTGTGAGTTGCACAATCTACATGTAATGTCTCACCTACCCAATATTTTCTCCTTGATCTCAGGGTCGGAGATCAAGTCAGCTGTGGCGAGTTGGCATGGCAGAGGCTATGCACGCCGGCTGCTGTTCATAAAAAGGGTAGAGAGAGATCGGAAAGAAAAGTTCATGGAGCGAGAGAGGGACCGAGGGTCGGAAAAAGAGAGCGCGAGTGAGAGCGAGGGCAAAGAGCGAGAGAAGTTCCCGCGGCCACCGTGCCTCGAACGCGGCTGACGAGCCGTCGACGCGTTTCCTTCTCCTTCGCCAAAGCTCTTGGATCCGAGAGAGAAAAAAGAACCGAGAGAAGAGAAAACGGGGGAAGAGAGGACTGGTGAAACGCTGAAAGAGAGTTGCAGCGGGAGAGACAAGGCGAGGGAAAGACAGAGAACGAGAGATCGAGCAAGTGAGAAGAGACAGAGAACGACCGCTGGTATCCACGCCTGAACCGAGACCAGCGATCGCCGCCGCGCTACCTCGCCTGAGCCGGACCGATAAGCCTTGCTCCGTCTTGTTCTGGTTTGTGCAGGAGTGCGCCGGCTTGCGCGAACTCCGGCCCCGTCCATCCTTTCTCCAATTGTTATACGTCGAGAGTCTTGGTGCCGAGCCCAAAATCCGTCGTTGTAGTAGCGCGCCAAATGTTCGATATAATGCCTTAGACTAGATCTGAAAGATCTGGTTGGGAAAATTCGTGCTCGACGTGGCTACTGCGTCTGTGGCCGTCGCTGCCTCATTCTTTGATCAAGTCGACGCGGGGGGGAAGCGTCTTTGTGGAATCGTTTTCGGCCAGCAGGGGTGTCGAGGCCTGAGTTTTGAGCTCGGGTGGCCGTTCGATCGGTTCAGCCGTGAGGGGGTGACGGTGGTGGCTGGCGTCGGTCGGACCGAATGATCGACGCCGAGCGATGGCCTGGAGACACCCCCAAAAGCCGGTGCAGGCTCGTCGCGCGTGGAGGTGGGCTTTGGCGAACGGAGTTGCAGAGAAGCTTCGGGGAGAAGAAGAACGAAGAAGAAGACCAGAAAAGATAAAAAAAAAAAGAAGAGTAAAAGAAAATAATAAAAAAATAGAAACAAAAAAGGGCTGAAAATAAAAAGAAGGAGATGGGCTTCGCTTCAGGCTTTCGCACGTTGGGCTTGAAATTTTTTTTCGGGCCGGGGATGACTGGGCTGGAAATATAAAGGGAAATGGGCCATTAGCTGGGCTAAAAAATGGAAATCAAAGTTGGACTTTTTATTAAAAAATCCGTGTGGGCCTTTTTGTTTTTTTCTTAGTGGGCTTAAGGCCGACCTGGTTCCTTCAGCCCAACCCTGGCCGACGGGATCTGAATCAGGTAAGCGGGGCCGGGTTTCCTGACCCGATCCGAATCATTTTTTATTAAAAAATATAAAAAAATCCGAAAATTCAGAAAATAAAAAAAATATTAAAAATATTTAAAAACATAGAAAATTCGAAATTTCATAAATTTCATGGAAAATTCAGAAACCTGAAAATTTATAAAAATTTTCAAAAAATAATATTTTTTTTAAAATTCGAAAATATTAAAATATTAGAAATTCCAATTTTTTTTTCAAAAATCCCAAAAATTCCAAGTTTGTTTTAGAGTTCCCTAAAAAGCTTTAAAATAATTCTTGGACAATTTTCTCTTAAAAGGGTGTGGGAAAATCATCGCCAAGATTGTGGTTAAAATTCAACAAATCCCCACCGCCACCTTAGGGTTTTAATTATCCTCGATAAAATGCTCTTGATTGCATGCTCACGATGTGATGGTTATAATTCCCCCCTTAATCTAATTAGGACCGTCATTTGTTTATCTCTTAATGATGCTAGGCGTTTATTCTCTCCCGCCATTTATTTACTATTTCCCTCATATTGTTGATTGTTATTTTGATGGTTGCGCACCTGCATGATCATCTCACATGTTAGTGGATAATTCCAAAATCAATCCAAACTGCATGACAAAAATCTTTTTGTGAACAAGATTAGGTACCAAAATGGCACTAATTGAAGCCAACTAAGGTTCTCAGCCCCAAAATTGCAGTTGTGAGGTGAAGGCTGCCTCGGAGATTAGGGGTGTCAGTAATTGAATCGGAAACCGGAAACCGAACCGAAATTTCGTGCGTTTTCGGTTCGGTTCGATTTTCGGTTCGGTTAACCGAAAAAATCAAATTATATCTCCTAATTCAAAATCTATCCAATTCGGTTAACCGAATTGAACCAATTAAATCAAAATCTCTCTCGATAGTCTCCCTCTGTCTCTCTCGTGCTTGGTCGTTCTTGCCTCCGTCTTTGTCACGATCCGCCTCTATCTCCGGTGCAATCAACCTCCGCCTCCACTTTCGTCTCCAGCCGATCGGCCTTCGCCTCCATCTCCAGCGCAAGCTGTCTCCGCCTCTGACTTGATCACCTTCACCTCCACCTCCGACTTGATCCATCTCCGTCTCTCTCTCATTCGCTCACTCGCTCGCTTGGTCATCTTCGTCTCTCGCTCGATCCGAACGGTTCCCATCTGTCACCCTCGCTCGGCTCTGCTCACCTTCCTCCTTCGAACACATGTCAGATCTCACTTCTGGGTTCGTCCTCCAGAAGCCAAAACCCTAACATCGAGCCCGAATCCAAGCTCGATTCAAGTACTTGACTCATAGTTTTCTATGATCCACAAGCACTGTGGTTTACTCTCTTTCGTCTCCTTCGATTCTTTTACTCTTTCAAAGATAAATTTTATGCAATTAAATTGATTTCAGTTAATGGTTACTGAGATATTGGTAATGTCACGTTCGATGCTTTTGTTTCTACTAGCTTGCTTGTATATAGTTCACTGAATGCGCCGAAAGTTCTATCAACAAGAGGGATGTAGGTCTTTAAGATGGGTGTTGCTGGTACATGATCAACGTTATTAGATGCGTGATATTGTAATATTCTAGGGTTCGGTTGCAAGATTCCTTTTTCAGAATGTTCTTTTGTAGTCTCGCTACAGGACTGTGTAAAAGGACTCCTCATAATTTTAGGGACTTGCCGTTGTGGACAATTGGCATGGATTCAATGACAATGTTTGTGTTTCCCTACACCGTGAACACGCTTAACCTGTTTAGACTAAATTGGTTTGAGATGTAACTGAGCTGTTTGATTTCGATTTACATCGGGTTAAATATGGGTTGTTGTATGATTGGTTTCGTGCAAAAATATTTCCATTTTAGTAAGAAGCGGGTGACGTTGTAGCAGTCGACAGTATTATATAATTCCTAAGTTGATGATAGTTTGTCCTATTTGGAAGTTTGATGATCTCTGTGAAAGTCAAAGTGGATTCCTTAGACCTTTATTGTCCCTTCTGATAATTTGTTTGTCTCTACTCGATAGCAGACAAGTTGTTAAATTGTTTAGTCTCCTTATTGGATCTCGATACGTCAGTATATTTACTTCTTTCTGTGATGGAGTGTGTAATGCTGTTAAGTCTTTTCAGGGTTAAAAAGTTGACAAAGAAGTCAGAGGAAGTGGCAAGTGGGATCCTTTCTGGAGTTGTGAAAGTATCCGGCTTCATCACTGGTTCAATTGTAAATTCCAGGGCTGGCAAGAAATTTTTCAGCCTCCTTCCAGGAGAGATTGTGCTTGCTTCTTTGGATGGGTTTAGTAAGTCTTCCATCTTCTTTTGGTCTTTATTTCTATCATAAATTGAAATAAGTTTTTCATCGATGAAGATTCTGTAAAATTTTGTTTTCCTTTTCTTTTTGGACTAAACACAAGCGAAATGCTTTTGAGATTCAAATTTGAAGACACGGGAACTCTTAGATATCGAGTTCTTGATGTGGTAATGCTTTTTAATGATCATTGTCTATCATTTGCTCGATTAACTTTGTTGCTGATGATTGCATGTTGCAGGTTGAAAAGCTACAGCAATAAACTAGCTCCCTGTAAATGGAGGTTCCATTTGTTTTTGCCGTGACAGGTTGTGCTTATGGTTTCCTCTTAGATATCAGTTCAAGGGTGTTTTTAGAATTGCCTTGGAATAGAAAGCTCTAGCTCATTCTAGTAAGATAACAAGAACAATATAGAAAGACAAGCAATAACTAATAAACAATTGGGGATCAAGCATTTTGATATTCTTTCTGTCAAGATTTTAGTGTACACACTCCATTGTTCTTTTATAGATTTCATGTTTTTTGTGTGAATCCCAAATCTTTTCTGTTAGTTCAAGCTGTCATTAGAAAGTTGGGATCAGATTTTGGTTACGGTTGTTGCTGTCGTTGTGGTTGTTGTTGTTTGCATGTGGGATAACTTTTATGTTGATCTCTCAGAACTTCAAAGGGATAAGGGTATATAACTTAAATTAAAAGTCACCAACTAGCTTGATTGCTCTTGTATCATTGGTTGCCTTTTTCCTTTTTGAATTATGATTTGATACTCGTTCTTTGGGATCACCATTAGCTTGATTGCTCGTGCTCTCTTTTTTCACCCTCATTGTTGGAGGTTTCTGTAGGTTTGATGATTGAATTTGCTAGTGGCTTATTGCTTTCAGGAATTAGGTAGAATTTGAAACTCTTTCTTTTGAGTGCATGCTCCGCTTCACATAAAGAGATATAGCAGATCACAGTGACATATCTATGCCTTGAATATTTCATCTTTATGTTTAAATGAGAGTGTCGCAAGCCCGACGGTTACAGTTGTAGTGAGTGGATACGGCAGGATCAAGTGATAACATGTCAACAAAAAATTTAGCGATTAAACCATTAGGCTTTGAGGATTGAAGCTTGGATGCTAGCATGGTTTAGGGGGTAAGTACACTAGGAGTGTTATAACTTTCGACGGCGCTCACTTTGGTGCCAAAACTTTTTTTTTCGCTCACTTGAGTGCTACAAGTTTTAAAAAACGTTCACTTGAGTGCCAATTCGACGTAGTTGTCGGAAAAGCTGATGTGGCCGGAAAAGCTGACTTGGCCGCCGCGGAAAAGGCGACGTGGCGCCGGTGAACAATATTTTAATATATTTATTAATTTTTTTGATTTTTTTGAATTTTGTTTTGATTTTTTTTTTTTTTTTTTTTCTTTAAGGCCGGCGAGGGTCACCGGTGGCCCTCGCCGGCCCTAAAAAAAACAAAAAAAGCAAAAAATCGAATTTTTTTAAAAAAGAGTAGAAACGGCGTCGTTTTGCCTGAAAAGTCCACGTCGACGTAGAAATTTATTAAAAAAAAAGGAAAAATCAAAAAATTCCACGTATGCATTTTGGCCGGAAGTGTCACTTAACTAAACGATTTTTGGCCGGAAGTGGCACTTAACTGAATGATTTCACTCCGATGTGGCACTCAAGTGAGCGAAAAAAAAGTTTTGACACCAAAGTGAGCGCCGTACGAAAGTTATAGCACTCTTAGTGTCCTAACCCCATGGTTTAGATAGCAGATTTTACAATAAGTGGCACTTCAGATTCTAGATTGTCCTGTGTATTCTTGCTTGTGTTAATGGAATAGGAGATAATTACCAAAAGAATTTTGCTGTGATCTTGGCCTGCAAGAGTGCTAGATTTTTGTAATTCTGAGTGGCTTCGAGTTCATGACTTGATGAATCGACTAATCAATTTGCTTCCGCCCGGAAAGCCTTTCTTTCTCTTTTAGTATTTTCCTCTCTGGTTTTTGCTTGTCGAGTACTAAGCTCATTGAGGTGGATTCTTGGGTTCTATAAACCGAGGTCACTTACTGACCTTGTACTTTTAGCCATCATGCTTTCAAATATGTGCAGATATAATTACTCCAATGCCATTGAAGTAATCTCGAACTTATGGCTTTTAACATATATTTTTGTAACTTGTTATGTTAAAATCTGTTAGCATCAGTAAGATTAAAGCTTGTATCTCTCTGTCCACTCCAGTTTTGAACAACTTAAAGCAGGAATTAGAGGCTCCAGGAGCTCTTGATTTTGGGATGGTTTCGAAGCGGATTAACAAGGAGTTGAAGGACCTGCAAAAGGACCCTCCTGTTTCTTGCAGTGCTGGTTTATATTTTGAAGTTGCTGAGTACTTTTCTTTGATTGATTAAAACGATAAGCTGTTGGTTTGGACTTCCGGAATTCATCAATTTAACTTTTCTTTGATTGATTAAAATGTGATTTCCGGATGTAATGATTGATTCGAAGCTTAAAGATGGACATGTAAAGAGCGGATTTTGTTATTGATGTGAAATTCTTGTAATTAATGAGGACAAATAGAGAAAAGAGGAGTTCCCATAATTGATATTATATATTTTTTTTAAAAGTCAGGAAAAACCAAAAAATCGAACCGAAATTTTCGGTTCAGTTCGATTCATTGCACATCCTTATCGGTTCGGTTCGGTTCGGTTTTCTGAGAAAATCGAACCGAACCGAACCATTTACACCCCTATCGGAGATTATCAAGTAGGCCAGAGGGCTTCTCCCAAGCGATGTGAGACTCCCTTCCGCAGGGGCTTAAGATACACCCGGATCCATCTTAACCCGGCTCTGATACCAACTAAGGTTCTAGTTTGTGGTTTGCAAGGGGATGGAGAAGGAGTCACCTTGGGAGGTTTTGGTGGTCCATATGAAACAATGAACTGGTATTTGCCACCATCTTCTCCAAGGGGTCCAACAGTAGGATCTCCATCAAGATACCTTTGATAAAGTGTATCTTCAATCCTAGATCCTCTGGTTGCGTAGAAAGTGAGGCACACTCCCATGCCTCGCTTGATTTTTAGCCTACCCCAATAGGTTAATGGCGACTTCTCATTAGAAGATTTTCATGAACACCCAATGTTACGCGGGGTATGGGCTTGGGAGAGCCCATGTCTAATTAAGGGTCCTTGACTCATCTTCTAGATAATACCCCTAAACCTATCATTATATTTCCTTTCCCCTCGGGACGGAAAAAATAGGTCATGACACAGCGTATACATGTGCCTCCGCTGTATTCAATATTTACAAAAATAAAATTGGTAAAAGATAACCTCTCCCGTAGTTGAGAAAACCACCCTCGGCTGCCCCTAGAATCCAGATTTGATTATATTAATATTCTATGAATAAAAAATAAAATAAAAAATAAAAATATTGGATTAAAAGGTCACAACAATGTAAACGGCTCAAGCTTGACGAATAATTTAAATAGATCTATGACCTCTGTTAAATATATGCCTGATATATAAATATACACACATATATCATCTTAGAAGCAAAAAAAAAATCCGCATCTTAAATATTACATATAGAGCAGTACCTTAACCCTCAACTTTTATCATTAGTGGTTAATAGCCAATTGGGAATCAAAATATAGGGTTGATCTTCCGCTTAGGAGATCAAAGTATGGTTCATATTGATATATTGACGGGCTTGGATTTGGGCTTCCCCTTGGAGATCTCCCCAAATAAAGGTATCGGACTTCTGCTACGCACTCCCAACAGAATTGAGGGCATCGGAAGAATGAAGATTCCTTCACATAATGCGCATCAAGCATTGACTCCATTGTCAAAGCTGCATTTGGCGTTAGAGTCGAAAGGTGCTGCATTTAGGATCTTCGAAAATTGCTAACTTTGTATGGTCAGAACCTTCCATTTATTGGGACCACTTGCTTTGTATATTGCACATATTAAAAAAATGGTGCTCATCGCATAGTTTGGTCCCTTGTGGGTCTAATGGCAGACGACAATGTCTCTGTTATGGTGTTCTTTCGTTGTAGTTTTCTAGTTGGACCACCCTTTGAATGCGTAGGTGAAAGAGACAATTTTATTGAAATAGACCTAGATAAGGGCTCACTCTCCCATATAACTGGCAATATTGTGACTGCGGTTTGGTGTAAAATATACAAACTATATCAGAGAGTTCCTGGAAATAGTACTCTAATTAGGTTTTTAAGAGATAACTTTGCAGTGATTGATAGATAACTTTGCAGTGATTGATCTCAAATATCATTACCTGCATTATGAAATCATTGACCTATGCAATATTATGGAGGTGATGAATACAAGTGTTGAGATTAGGAGGATCTCAAATGAAATGGAAGATCTATATAATGTATATAATGTCAATGTGGACGGGGTTGAATATGTGGCTAGTAATGTAAATGTGGTTGGGAATGTTGATGATGATGGGAGTTGGGTTGAGGTTGGTAATGGAGATTTATATCACCCTAGAGGAAATTTGGTGGATGTGGCGTCTGTGAGTAATAATAATCTTGAACCGATTGAAGCAAAGAGAAAGACCGAGGTATATTCAACGAGATATAGGCTTAACACTAGGCTAACGCAAGATCAAGTGGGAACTCCCTATCATAGGGTAGCTCCCAAAGACAATTAGAAACTAATCCTTAGCTTATGGGTACTTCTAGGTACCAGACATAGTATTATGATTCAGATGACGAAGAAAGTTTTTATTTAGGTTTAGATAATAAGGGTTGATAGGAGGAACATATTGCTTTTTCAATTAGGAGAAGTAAGTTAACATGTGATCCTTGGTCTCCCAAATAGAGTATTGTGACTCAAATGAGAAACAAAGTCTTCATTTAGATTTAGATAGTATGGAAATATTTATGTCCATTGTGATTGGGTATGGGAGATGGCGCAGGACTAAAAAGCTGTGGTATAAATTAATGGCACTGGCACCAAAAGTTCACATAAAGTGTACATATTCAAAGTATGAATTGCTATTGCTTTCGGTAAAAAATGACATGAATAAATTCTCGCCCTACACTTTACAGTATAGTTAAATAGAATGGTGCTTGTACATATATAGGTAATTTAACGCTCACAAAAGAAATTCATGCCCATGAATTGCGTTGTTGTTCTAATTCACAACCCTGATCTATGAATTACTATGATCTTAGAAAAGGATCATAATAACTGTGAACTACTCTACAATAAAGTAATTATATGTTCCCGAGAGTGGTGTACTTGAAACTTGCATATCATACAATAACTGTGGTTATGTACATGTGAGTTACATTAGAAAGTCCCATATCAAAAAATTAATGTGGTATAGAGCAGTTAATACATTTTAATTATCACATAATTCATTGATTTAAATTTTTAAGTGAATATGAATTCAGCCAGATATCTTGAGAGGCTCATATTTGACCTCTTTCTTAGAGTTCTTTGCACACACTAACAAGAAAAAAAAAAGGCAAGGTGTTGCACTTCTGCATAGCTTCTAAGGATACTAGAATAAAGGGTTAGTAAACTTGAGGGGGCTATGAGAGTACAACTAGAAATGTTGACAAGTTTAGACTCATATTTCCTTTTATAGATCTCTCCAAGTTGAGCCTATTGCGTGCTCACAACAAATACATCATGTAGTAATTTCTCATAAAGTCCTTTTTTTGAGACAAACAAACTTGTTTATATCCTTTAACTTAGTTGATGTAGCAAGTATTTTCGTTGGCATCTGGAGGGGACTATCCATACAAATGGTCAACCGATTTTCATTTAAATTGCTTATATACATGTAAATGCACTACATAATATAGTAGTGATGCGCATTGATGGGACATTGCTACTATAGGCAACAGTAACATCATAATGATTATTGCGCATTAGATTATACTATAGGTAACTGGCACTTTATTCTGCCAATCAAATTGGCCAATTATGATGCTAATGATACATTGAATAGTGAACATCTCTTTTAGTAGAGGTCTTCGAGGAAAGAATAGAAAATGTGAAATAGAAAATGTGACTTCATTTCCAAGAGCCCGTGAAGAAGAAGGTACAATGAATTGTGGAATGGGTTGAGTGTACTAAGGGATTTGACTGGACTCGTCCACCAATTCTTTACCTTTTCCTAATTTTGCGGCCGAACCATTTCTTTTCGACAACCCAATTATTCCTTTAACTTTTTCTTGACCCCTACAAACAAGGTAATTGAGGATTGACCTTTCGCCACTAGGCAAAACGGTAGATCTACATCAATTTGTGAGACCCACTTCACGGGACCATATGTGACATCACTGCTGCTTACTATTCGAGAAGAAATGCATATGTATGCAATTCGATGTAAATATTTTTCTTTACACCGAAGAAACTTGCATGGACTTCCATTCATATCTCTAATTGGTGGATTTATAAGTGTGGATACCACATACATTTAATTTTGATTAAGTATTTATGAGTAGCTTTTATAATTTTTAACCCATCAATTAAATGTATGGTTAAAGAAGTCCTAACATGATTTGAGGAAAATATTGTCTTCTTTTTCTTTCTTCTTTTCATTTTACATAAAAAGACTTCATCCTTATTTAGGCATACTATATAATGTGTAAGGTCAAAATCAAATTTTGATGTTTGTCTTTAAAAATTCGAAAACACATTGACATCGATCTTTCCTCACAGCAATAGTCGGCCAAAAGCTTGTAATCCCACACTCAATATGAATTTTTTTTTTTTTTTGGATCTTATTTAACTTTGATCACTATTGTAAAGAAGAATTTATATGACCACACCATCATATATCTAACTAAGTATGAGAGAGAAGGAAAGCTCTATGGCTCTGAGTTTATACTTGAGATGGTAAGGGTTTAAAGTTAATACAAATTTTTTTTTTAAAATCCACCAATTACTTTGATGGTTGTGTGTGTGTAAGACACAAGCTTTTTTTTTGGTCGGATAAGACACAAGCTATCAAACCTAGAATTTTCGTACTTTGATTATCATACGGAATTATTGAATCCGTGTTGTGCGCTTGATTCACATATATATCCTCTTTTGAATTATTAAATAAAAATATACTCGATCAATTAAAAAAGTAACATTAATTGACATTTTTAAACCGGAGATAATAAATGGAATTTCATCTTCTAATAATTGATTTGGTAAATAAGGTAACATGGCCATGTGCATGCATTCCCATGCAAATTGGTGGGTGCTGCGGCTTCAGAAGCTTGTCTTGTAGGCGCTATTTGTTTTATTCTCCCTCCATTCTCCTATGAAAGGAGGACTTCGGTGGCCATGAGAAAGAAAAAGAGAGAGAGCAAGAAGAGCGCGAGATGTGAGCTTTACTGAAGGCGTGGGAGCTCTCGGTAGAAAGGGAGATTTTTCTCGTTGTAATTACACCAGAGTGTTTAGCCAGTTAAATTCTTATTAGTAGAATTTGTTTAATTCATTGAGTGAGAATTTCACTAGGAATTGTGAGGGGCTAAATACTGTGTCAGTTATTAGGTGTAATTGGGGGCTGGGAAACATTGAGTGAGTGTTTGAGTACTCGAGTGGGTGTAATCTCCATTGTATCGCTTGTTTTTTTTATAGTGGAATTCCGTGCTGCTCTCCCCATGGACGTAGGTTCCGATATTCGGACCGAACCATGTAAATCCGGTGTCCGATTTCCTTTCCTTTCTTCCGACTAATTTTATCCCATTCGCTCGATCAATATCCGCGTAAAATTTCAACACATCCCATGCACAGTACTGCTACAACACCACTGGAAATTTCACGTCGAGCAGCTCCTACGCGAAGAACCGCGAGGCCGTCCTGAGCTCTCTCTCCCCCAACGTGGCTGCACTTGATGGGTTCTACGCCATGCTTTCTAGACTGGATCCCACATTGCTTAGAAATTGCCGGTTCCCTTTGCTTTTTCTTTTATACTTGCAAAAGACGGATACAGCAAAAGGAGTCATTACTTTTCCGAGACTCAGATTTTGCCCATCGAGAAACACAATAGCTCCGTGCAAGACGTTGGCAATCCGTGTTGATGTCATTTTTGGTTTTTTTATTCGCTAAGGTCTTGATGATGTGGTAACTTTCATAAAATATTTGAATAAATTTACTTTCTTAAGATTTTTTTTTTATCAGATACATTCTTAAGATTAAACCCTTCATTTATTTGGTGTGATTTCATATTAACTAAATTCAAATTCTTTAGTCATTAAATGCTCTTTAAAATGGTATTTTGGCCACCCTTTTCGACTCCACCAAACTCAATATGGTCTTTTAGGCCAAAATTAGCGAGTTGGATGTTGGCTCTAACCTTTCATTCTTTAAGATTTTGCAAGATGTAACTTTTTGTGATCTTGAATAAGTTTTTATATCAATGTAAATTTAAAACTTAAGGTTTTTATAACTTTTAAACATTGAAGTAAGATGTCAATCCAAACAGAAAAATAAGAAAGATTTTTTAAATGTGTTATAAAATAATATGCACTGAAACTGATAATGTGTCGGGCCTAGCATGCCACTTGGGGCGGCCGCTCCTCTATATAAACGAGAGACCCAAAACACCCAAAAAGAAAACAAAAATGGATCGTCCAAATCTCCTTCTCTTGCTTCTTCTCATCTTTGCTTCCACCATAAACGCCCAATTCCCAGCGACCTACTGTGGTTCGACCGGCAACTTCACGGCCAACAGCACCTACCAGACCACCCTCACCACGCTCCTCTCCTCCATCTCCACCAGCAACTCCTCGTCCCTCTCCTACGGCTTCTTCAATGATTCCTCTCCGGTCTCTGGCACCTCCCAAACCCTCTATGTCTTTGGCCTTTGCCGTGGTGACT
Source organism: Corymbia calophylla (assembly GCA_014182845.1). Classification (NCBI taxonomy): domain Eukaryota; kingdom Viridiplantae; phylum Streptophyta; class Magnoliopsida; order Myrtales; family Myrtaceae; genus Corymbia; species Corymbia calophylla. The sequence goes on along the minus strand of CM024697.1, from coordinate 43,278,402 downwards.
TAACCAACGTGAACTGCCGCGCCTGCCTCAGTAACTTGACCTGCGATACTCACCACCGCCTCTGCCCCCTACAGAAGGAGGCACTCTTCTACACTGGGAACTGCATGATTTGATACTCAAACGCATTGTTCTTCGGCGTAATGGTGACAGAACCCTCCTACTCAGCGGGAACTGGTGAACACGTCACAAGCCCGGATGAGATATACGATGGAGCATGGAGGAAGCTCATGAGTCGTCTGTTGGCCAAGGCGGCGGGTGGTGACTCACGGAGAAAGTATGCGGCAGGGAACGAATCAGCAGGGCCTGACATGATCTTCGCGTTGCTGCAGTGCACGCCGGACTTAACGGAGAAGCAATGCAGCAACTGCCTGGGATTAATCGACCAGGGAATAAAGGATTGCTGTCGCAGGTGGACAGGAGGACGGCTCATGGTGCCAAGTTGCATTATCTTGTATGGGACCAATGATCGGTTCTTCGACCCGGTACCAGATGAGGAAGATGTGCTGCCTCCACCACCAGGTATGTTGGCTCTTGTTCAAAAGTTAGGTACATGGCTTTGGGTCCTTTCTTCTTTTTTTCTGCTATGAAATTATGTGGATTTCGTGTGAAATTCACATAATCAATTCTTCGTATCTTCATATGAGTTTAATCTACATGCTCTATAAACCATAAGATTAATTTTTATTGGCATATGCTTAGTAGATCACGTAATCTTTATTGAATAAATGCTTCTTGGCAAAAAAGAAGGAATCGGTTAGTCCATAATTTTGGGGAAAGAAGATATGTTTGATCATTGATGCATCTACGTGGATACTAGTCGACTATCATAGTCAGTTCATTGAATCACTTGGCATTCATAGCTCACGAGCTGTGTATGAGATTGTGAGTCTAGGCTAGGGTAATGTAATGAAGCAATAGCAGATGTTCGATACTTATCATCATTCAGTCCAAAACAGAAGGGAAAGAAAATTGCGAGAGAGAGAGAGAGAGAGAGAGAGAGAGATTGCTTCAGATGTTCGATACTTATCATCATTCAGTCCAAAACAGAAGGGAAAGAAAATTGAGAGAGAGAGAGAGAGAGAGAGAGAGAGAGAGAGAGAGAGAGAGAGAGAGAGAGAGAGAGAGAGAGAGAGAGAGATTTAAGCCTAAGCGCTCATGTTTTGCAGCGGCGGCAATTACTCCAAGGTGGCTTTTCTCTCTGTGGATTTTCTTGATGAAAATACCGTGAGAGATTGTGCGAAAACACAATTGGGAATGTCTTGGGTGTAATCTAGGGTTGGTAAACCCTTAATCACTTGAGTGATTGTATACTTTGTAATCCTCTGAATTCATCTTTGTGACCGGTTCTCCTGATAAAGTAAGTATCAACACTTAGACTGAACAATGTATCCGATATCTTTATTATTCGGTGTTGTTTTCTCTAGTAATTTCGGTATATCATATTTGATATTGAATTGCTAGATTCACTAGTGTTGGCATTATTGCATAACAGTAGAAGAATTACCAAAAAGTCATAAACCTATTACAATCATGACAATTCAATTCTAAACCTTTTTGTTTTTTGCCAATTGAGTTCTAAATCTTTTGCATCTATACCAATTCAATCCATCCGATTAATTTTGTAATTAATAAATAGTCCTCTATTATGGTTCTTTTAACCCTAATTAACAAAAAATTGTAATTAATTTTGTCCAAAGCACATGGGGAGCATCTTATAACTCAGCAGAAATCTTTGACCAGAGAGCATTTGCAAACTAGCATTGGTCATTCCTTGCTCCACTCTGTTTCTATAAACCATTGCATTGTCATTACCCTAATTTTTGTAAGAAATCCAGAAATTCTATTTTGACTCCCATGCCCTGCAAAAAAGTATGATAAAAGTCCGAGAGTAAAAGTTAGAATAAGAGGAGACCCAAAAAAAAGGTTGGAAAGGTAACCGATTAAGCCCCAAAACTTTAAATTCTGGAGAATAATGTGATATTATTATAATGTTAACACTCTCCATTAGACGAGACCTAGCAAGATGACAACATCCAGAAATTTGCGTAACTTCCACTCAAATTATCAGAGAATGGGGTGACATATATTTAACACGTCTTTCGCTTCCACATTCGAAATGGCACTTCAATGATTTCTCCAGCAAATTACTTTTTAATCTGTAAGCAATGATCATAAACATAAGGTGTTTTTGCTCTTGTAGGTGGAAAGAGCAATTCAACGAAGACTCTGATCATTGCAGTTGCCATGGGTGCTTCTGTGATACTTTTTATCGGCGTTGTCATATTACTGATAGTGAAAAGGAAGAAGAAGCAGCCCAGACAAAGAGTTGAAGGCGAGCCTTTATCTTTTTTCTATGGAATAGCAACTGTCCATGAGTCTAAAATGACTGTGAAAATAACGAAGATTAATTATTATGCTTTTGCACCAGCATAATAGTGACAATTAGGCCAAATGTTCTTTTAACAAATTGGGTTGAGTATTCCATAACATGGAATTGATATTTTGATCTTTACATTCATGTGCACCTCTCGTACATGTCCGATTCTACATTTCTCATTGCCTTTAGTTAGCATAAACCATTAAGCAGGCCAAAATAGCAAGCTGATTAGTAATGCCTGCATGTGCAACTCCATATACTAAAATTTTTGGGAAACTTTCATTATAAAAACTATGATAAAGACAATCATACTTTGAATGACCGTGTATTTCTCATTTTAGGAGAAGTGGATGAAATTAGCATGGCAAAGTCACTGCAATTTGATTTTGAGACTATCAAAGCTGCAACTGATAACTTCTATGATTCCAAGAAGCTTGGACAAGGCGGATTTGGTGCTGTGTACATGGTACTAATTAACAAAGCACCCTCTGGTCTCTTGTGTTCAAAATTTAAACAACAAAATAGTCATGGATCACATCAATCTAATACTCTTTGAAATGCTTCAATTACATATTGATACTCACAAGGACCTACTTTGATGAAATTTCAGGGTCAACTCTTCAACAGACAAGAAATCGCGGTGAAACGGTTGTCACAGAATTCTGGCCAAGGAGAAGTAGAATTCAAGAATGAGGTCATGTTACTAGCTAGGCTACAACATAGGAACTTGGTAAGGCTTTTAGGTTTTTGTTTGGAAGGAGTTGAGCGGCTTCTCATTTACGAGTTTGTGCCCAATTCAAGTCTTGATCAGTTCATTTTCGGTATGTTTCTCAGGTTGTCATTCCTAAAATTAGATACTCATGAAATGATTAAGGGACGTCTAATATAATGCGATTTTCAACAAAACGTGTAGATCCCCTGAAGCGTGCAAATCTTGACTGGGATAGGCGTCACAAGATAATAATGGGTGTTGCTCGAGGGCTACTTTACCTACATGAAGAGTCTTGATTTCGTATCATCCATCGGGATCTCAAAGCCAGCAACATTTTGTTGGACTTGAACATGAATCCTAAGATAGCAGATTTTGGTATGGCAAGGCTGTTCGAGTTGGACCAAACTCAGGCAGAAACAAACCGGATCGTGGGGACCTAGTAAGTGCTGCAACCTCCTATAGCTAATGCTTACCAAAACAACAAAGGTAAACTATAGAGCTAATAAGATGGACTTATTGTGTACACAGCGGATATATGGCGCCGGAGTATGCAATGCATGGAAACTTCTCCATCAAGTCCGATGTCTTTAGTTTTGGAGTACTGGTTTTGGAGATTATGAGTGGTCAAAAGAACAATCTTTTCTACGTGGGTGATAACATAGAGATCCTTACAAGCTATGTGAGTATAAAAACATACCTTCTCATCTCATGTAATGTTTTTGAGATCAATCTACTCAATGTTTGTCAACTGTTTGCAGGTTTGGAAATGTTGGAGGGAAGGAACAACATCGAACATCATCGATCCCTCTATAACTTCTGGTTATAGTATTGAAATCGCAAGGTGCATCCACATTGGTCTGCTATGTGTCCAAGAAGACATGGCTAACTGGCCAATGATGGCCTCAGTCCTTTTGATGCTTAATAGCCACTCGGTCACTCTCCAAGTGTCGTCGCAACCTGCATTCTTCATACAGAGGGGCGTTGAATCAAATGTGTCATCCACGCAAGATTACAGTTCGAGGGTATTTGAGGTCGACAAATCAAGAGGTAGATTGAACGACCTCTCGAAAAATGAGGTCTCCATGACTGAGCCATATCCACGATAGACTCAACAAACGGGAGATTAGCATGCACCGCGCCTAATTTTCATGTTTGTTATTGTTTTTAGATCATCAAAAATGACATTCTTATGATTTAGTCCTTCCTCTAGATTATTGAGGAGTTATATGGCTTCATTGGCTTGGGATTGAATCCAAACTCTTAGAACGTTGGAAGTGAAGGATACTCGTGAAAGATCATGCCTTACCTTACTTGGTCTGATTAAGGACATGAGGATTCAAGCTACACGTCTAGGCACTACAATAAGTTTGCTGCCCCACTGCAGTTAAACCTTTATCAAATGTTGAATTGTACGCAGTTTTGTGCCAACGGTAGTCCATGAATTCATTGATTTTGTACACAAACATTGTTGAAACCTAAATTTTGCCTATTTATTTAGATTTTAAATTACATAGAAATTTTGGATTAATTTCCAAACCCCTAACAAAAATGATTTTCATCAATTTGCATTGCATATAGACATTAGAAACATTGGCATTACTAAAAAATTTCAAAAAAATAAAAATAAAAAAATTAAATTATTTAAAAAATTAATATAAAAAGAGAAAGAAACATAAAAGGAAAAAAAGCGTGTGGGTCTAGGCTAGTGCCTGCCCGACCTAGCCCTTTCTTCTTTTCCTACTCTTCCTCCCTAGTGCGAGCCGACCGATCCCTTTTCCCTTTCTTTCCGTGGCCCAACCCCCAGCCCCCATCTCCTCCTCCTCCTCCTTGCCCCTTACTCTTGGATGTGGGTTGAACGACAAAAACAGGGAAGGACACTCGTCTAGTGGCAAAGGAGACAGAGAGCAAAGGGCAAGCGTCTCCCCAAAGTGGGTGGTTGGGCGTAGTCCGGCAACGACTTCGACTGAGGGAGAGGGGGGAGATGGATAGTGAGTGTCGAGCCAAAGAGCGAAGTATGTGAGCTCAGCATCACCAGAACCCCCTCTCGTCAAACGCCGACGCTCATGGTTACCTTTGTCAGCGCCCATGCCTCCGGTAAGCCCCTGTTTTATTTATTTCAGATTTGTTCTCCCAAGGATCCTAGTTCCGAAACATGAGAGGCGACTGGACTAAGTCCTGCAAATCTCCAATTCACCATACATTCGCCATTGCCGAGCCGGCTAGGGCCATCTCCAGTGACGACAACATCTTCGGTTTTCCTTGTGCCCTATTTTTCCTTACCTTGGCTTAGCCTGGACCGAGACTCCTCATTAGTTGTTTGAGCCCTTTTGCTATAGTAATGTAAATCCCTTATTGTGAGAAGGCAAATTCCTTTTTGACTTGATTATACTAATTAAATAATTAGTGCCATTTCGTTACATAATCTTGTTCATTGAATGATTCTATGAAGAGGTCGAAGTTCTGGGAAAAGAAAAGATGCAGACATGGCTGTGGGTGGCGACTTGTGTGGGATTAAATGACTTTAGGTCTGATCGGCTTTGACAGGTTTGGGCTCATCTAGGGTTATTGGACTTTGGATTGTTTTTAAGATGGGCTGGCAAAAGTTTGGACTTATTAGGCTTAAGTTTATAATAGGCGTTGGGCTTGACTTCTTTCTTTTTTATCGTTTTGCTTTTTGGGGGGTTGCGGGACCGAGCTCAATTGATGAGCCCAGTCCAGTCGTGGACCCGATTGGTCTGGACTCGGGTCGCAAGTGGAGTCCAACCTAGGTCCGTTTTATATTATATTAATATTAATATATACGTGCTTTTTTTAAAATTACAAAAAATTATTTTTAAAAAATATTAGAAAAATTCATAAAATTAGAAAAAAAATCCAGAAAAGTTTTAAAAAATTAACTTATAAGATTTCAAAAAAATTAGAATTCTCGAAAGGTTAAAAAATAGTTTTTAGGCAATCTTTTCTCAAACGTAGGAGCTTTTTAGCCTAAAATTATGATCGAAATTAAACAAGCCCTTAGGATTTTACCTTAGGGTTTCAATCATCTTTGGTGGGACAGGTGGTCTTGATTGAGCACTTTATCATGGCTTTCCTTTAGCTTAGTTAGGATTGGCATTTATTTATTTCTTAATTTATATGCTTATTTTTCCTTACAATTTATTTAATGCGTCATTGGTTACTAATTGTTACTTTATTGATTGCGCATATGTATGATCATCTCATATATTAATCCAGATTGCTTGCCTAAAATCTTTTTCTAATATATAAGACTAGGTAGCGAAATCATACTAATTATTTAATTAGTATATATCAAGTCTGTGATCCTAGATTCTTTTATTGCTTAGGAATTGAGGTATACTCTCATGCCTCATTTGGTTTGTAGCCAAACCTAATAGGCTAGTAATGACTCTTTATTAGAAGATTTTTATGAATACTCCAATATTCTCCTCATTAGGAGAACCCGCGCTTAATCATGAGCTGTAAACTAATCTTTTAGGCAATACCCCTAAAACTATTTGTTCTCCTCCCAAGAGCTAGGTCACGACAAACATTAGCAATTTTTATTGGATGGGTGAATTGAGAAGATAATTAGCATTATTGAACCTTTTCTTTCGAAAGTAAATGCTTAAACTGTTAGGATTAAGTGTACAAACACGATGAAATAGAAAGTAAAGGTGAAAAAGAGAAATCTAGATACCAGCAGACTGTGTTTGTATTGTTGCAGTGCAGCCCTATTTTGTCTTGGGTTGATTGCGATGATTACTTGGAAAATGCATAAATGATTATAAAAAATGTTGCCATGTAAGACTAGGCGGGACTGTTGAGAAGCCTAGCTGCATTTTCCTATGGGACTTGTTCCAGTTTCTTGAGTCTGATCCTGGCAATCCGCCGCCAACTGCAGCCGCCAAGACTGACCCTCCTGCTCCTCTGCCTGCAAATGCCCAATTAACCAATGGATGGTTCAATTTTACTGTTACTGGTGATCCAAATTCGTGAATTACAATTCTCATTCAGAGTTCAGGCCTGCTACTTGATTTATCCGATATACATGAAATTTGTAGGTTCAACAGTTCTCTTCCTGATGGTTATTGTCTCTGTGCGTTGCTTTCTCAGAAGGAGAAGTGATCCATGGAAGGTCTCATCTGGTTAGTGGATTTATCGGTTGTTCATGTTCTGCATTTGGGTTGTTATTGAGTGACTTCTTATCAAGCTTATCATATTCCCTTTCTGAGAGACCATATGGAGTGTTAACATCATATTACTTTATTTCTGATCGGATTCTGGAGATCTCATAGTGATTGCTCTGCCTTTTCTTCAGCAAAAGACAAGGTTGAAACCGCCAAAAGCTTACAGTTCAGAGTAAACGAGATCAGGACTGCCACAAATTTCTTTTCAAGCCAATAAGCTTGGAGAAGGGGGATTCGGGAAAGTGTATCAGGTAGTTTATTCGATGTTTATTCGGGAATTACATCATTACATGGAGATAAACAGTTTTTGCTAACGAAAATTTGACTTTGGGGCAAGCTTGAAAATGGACAATTCATTGTTGTGAAGAGGCTTGAGGGGTGTTCTAATCAAGTTCAACTACAGTTGAAGAATAAGGTCACTCTAATGGCCAGGCTTCATCACAAAAATCTGATTAAGCTTCGTTGGCATTGCTTGGAAGAAGGTGAAAGAATTCTTATACTTGAGTTCACACCCAATGCAAGCCTTGAAGGATTCATTTGTGGTACGAACTTGGATGTGAAAATTGTCGCTTCCATTTCACAGATAAGTCGTTTGCTAGTTACATAAATCTGTGAACCCCGAAACAAAATTTTTAGCATGGCTTTTCATTTTAGGATGATTAGATCTTAATTTCCTTTCAATCTTATATCTTGCAAATCGTTGAGATTTAATATGTAATCAGTATGAGATTTCTATTCGACTAAGGAGATTGTGGCGGGATGTGGGTTGCCAAAAGGAAGCCGATTACTTTAATGAGGCAAGTTTGAGACTTTATGTTGAAGTCCAAAAAGATTCGGAATAGATTTAGAATCCTATTTTTTCATAGAAAAATGAATAATTTAAAAAATATTTTCCTAAATTTGATCATGTGCATTGCTTAAGAAAATAGATAAAAGATAAATATTTAGACTTTGATTGACTAAATATTTTAATTGACACAAGCAATCAATTTTAAGAAAATATTTTTCAAAGTGAGTTTTTTTCTGAAATAAACGGAGTTTATAGAATGACAAGAATTATTGGGACAGGTTTTGATGAGTACGGAAAAGAAAAAGAAAAGACACCATGCCTCTCGTGCGGCTTCCATGTCTCCTTCCGGGAATCTTCTGCTGTATGTGGTATGAATTAACGATCCTTCAATGGAAAGCCATGCTTAAAATTTTGTTTCGGGGTTCACAAAATTATGCAAGCCTTGAAGGATTCATTTGTAGTATGAACTTGGATGTGAAAATTTGTCGATTCCAAATTTTCAATTGGAGAGATGTGTGCCTCAAACTATTTGGCAGTTCTTTGTTAACAATTTAGAACCTATATAATATCTATTTTGCAGATTCAGTCAAACGTACATTGTTAAGTTGGAAGTGGCATTTGAGTATAATAAAAAAAAAATTGCTTGAGAACTTCTTTATGTGCATGAGGATTTGCGCCTTAGTATCATATCTCGTGATGCGAAGGCTAGCAATCTTCTGCTGGATGAGAACAAAAATCCAATGGTATCCGATTTGGCATAGCCAAGCTATTCATTTTGGACCAGAGTAGAGAAAATACTACACGAACACACAAACTTTATAAGTTTTGAATAAATTTTTCAGAAGCTTTGTTGTCTGTTTCAATCTCTTTTAAAAAGTACACAATAAAAACGGACATATGGACCCCTGAGTGCCAAAACTTGGGAATTACAATAATCGGAAGTTCAAATTACACAAGATAATTACATTCCTATTTTTTTTTTGAGTTATTAAGTTCTTTTCTTTTTTGGGAATTATAATATTTATCTTTGGTCATAGAATAATATGCACTATTTTAAAAAGTAGTTTCTTATTGTTTGAATATTATCATATTGAATTGTTTCTATGAAAAAGGCAAGAAAACCTATTTAGTAAGTCTCCGTATGAATGATTCTAGACAAATTGGAATTTTGTTTTAATATTTCCTCAACAGATTAGTTCACGACCTGCTTCGGAATATGCATTTTTATGTTATAAAAAGGGGAAACCTGTAAAGCAAGTCTCCCATTTTGAAGGTGGAAAATGTGTGGCTGAGGTATGGCCGTTCCTATTCAAAACTAACGGCACGGTTATCTCAGCATTTTCCGAGCCTCAAATCCATTGGATCAGAGAGGAAGAGAGAGAGAGAGATCTTGGTGGTTGTGTACGGTGATGACGGCAATTGGGATGACGACGACCAACGTTGACGACTGAGCCGTGTGGATTTCGTGTACCGGTGTTTGTTTTGTGTCACTGGTTACTAAATCTTCCTTTTGTTAAATTTAGCACCTAATTGGCATCATATCAACCTCACGTGTTTCACAAAAAATAAAAACCCTCAAGTTAATTAAAAAAAATTAGAGAGGCAGTGTTACATTTTTCAATCGTTCAAAATGGATAGAATTAATTGAAGCACTCGGTTTTATTTATCGGATACATTTGTGATCCGGATTAATTGTGTAATTTCTTTTTATGGGTTAGCAAACTGAAGATCATAAACTCCATGGGTGTCAATATTGCTTGAATCGAACCCGACTGAAAATTTCAGATATTTTCAGTTCGGTTTTCATTCTGGTTTGGTTAGTAAGGAAAAAAAAAAAAAAGTACCTTGACGGTTGGGTTCGGTTTGGTACAAGTACAATACTCCTGAACCGCATTAGAGAAACCCTAAACAATTAAATAGCCTGAGACGGAGAATGCATAAATCTGAAATGAAAACTTGGAATATGAAGAAGCAGTGCGCAAATGACGTCTTCAAGATCACCAAAGTCTCCAACCACCTCCGATGTCCACCAATCCGTCACTCTACTCAAGCAGGTCCTCCTCAATCACTCTTTTTCTTTTTCTTCTTATTCTTTTTCCTCACTTTTTTTTCTTTTTGAGTCTGAAATCCTGCATGAGGAACGACACCAATTTCGATTTCGCGATTTACTCTGAGTCTGATATTGTTCTTGCGTGCTCATAAGTGTGCTTGGTTTGCAGGTTCTTCTACGTGATAAACCGCAGAATAAGCCGTGAGTTCATGGATGAGGTTTTTGAGCAGAGCAAGCAGTTTTTTTATTTGCCGAGGAGAGCCTGTGACTCGTTTTCAATCTCCGGAAAAGGAGACAATGGATGGTCAGTGCTTGATCAGTGGAGTTTTGGCTCTATTAACGGGGATTGTTCTATTGTACAAGAGGCTCGGGAAGGAAAAAAAAGGGGCTACCAAGCAAGGTTTGAGGCTGTTAAGGATAAGAGCACATGACTAGTTCAAATTCAAAATATTTTGAATTAGTCTGTTCTTATCTCATGTAGTTATTACTGTAGTTGTTACTATCTATTCTTCTCTCATGTAGTTATTATTATAGTTATTATTGTAATGGGCCAATTCAAAATATTTGAATTTGTCCATTCTACTCTCATGTAATTATCATTTTAGCTATTATTGTAACGGATTAATTCAAAATTCAAAATATTTTGAATTAGTCCATGTACTTATTGTGGTTAAACTCTATAAATACAAATGCTATCCTAGAGTTGAAGGATAAGTGATGAGTCTAAATATCTACAGTGATGGTCATGTGAAGAGTTCTCCATTAATGGTGGCTTCAGGCCCAAGGTCGAAGCAGCGATATCATCATTGGGAAGCATCGAAGCTACACTTCAAAGGGCTGAAATTTGTCATTGAAATCTTTGAAAGGAAGGAAAATCCAAAACCGCAAATTCAAACCGAACCCAACCGTGTTTTAGGTTCAGATCAGATATGATTCTGATCTCGGTTCAAGTTGCTGCAAATGCATACCTAGACAAACCAGTTCGGCTTAAGTATCACGGAAACCTGAACCGAACCGTTTGACAGCCAACTGCTAGTACGTGCGCAAGAAATGGCTTGGTCACATAGACAGATTCGTCTTGCATGAAAATGCACGGGGAAGACACGTAGCTCATTTGCATGCTGAGGAAATGGCTAGTGGACGCACGTTATATGAACAAACTTATCTTGAGAGAATTAGAATGATTGGTCTATGTGTTATGCTTCATTGGACAATCAGAGTGATCTAGTTCGTCTTCTTGAAATTGAGGGAGTGACCGAGAGAGAGAATCAATTAGACGAAGAACGATCGAATTAGCCAAGGTTGGGAAAACAATAATATTTAGGAATCTAGAATCTGATTTTGGAAGAGGTTTCATTCACCCCAACTCTAATCTTTGTGTAACTCTGTATTTTATGTTTTATATGTAAAATCGGATTAGAATATCTTATGGATCCTGTATATTCTAGGATAATATCTTATAGATTTTGTGTATCTTCCAGGATATTCTAGAATTATTCTTTATATTCTCTGGGATTGTTTTCCTAAAATGTTCTAGATTAGGCTTCATTGTACCAATTTATTCTGGCCTTGTGCTTTAATACATATACTCAAATTTTCTTCTAAATCTTTCTTCTCTATCAGAAGAAAATCCAATTCGACAAAGGTTTTTGTTTACAAATTACAAGAAGCTCGAAATTTCATAGGTTTCTCATGCCGTGTAATGCAGAATTCGACTTTGACGTACTTACAAAATAGTCGCCATGAACTTACAGCATTCTAGAAGTATTATTAGTCTTGGAATGACATTCCTTAGAACATGAAAATATTTGATTGGAAAGGGAAGGAACTGTTAGGCTTTGCTATACAATCACAAAGAAAAATAGAGAGTAAAACTGAGAAAGAGAATTTGAGAAGTAAAGTTTTATCTTGGTACACTCTTAAATTAGGACTATGTCCAGCTGAGGACGGGGAATATGAACCAACATGCCATCCTATTGATGGAGAATATGAGCCACACCTTAATAGGAATCACTTCTCATTGATCCAATATGGCTTTGCAACATCATAATGTGCCTCAACCCATTTTCATCTCTTATTCAAGTCACTAAGAGGCACACAAGCAAGGAAATGCCAGTTATTATTGTCATTCAAGTTCATGAGTTATATTCTTGATTGATTATCTTGACGATGTGAAATGAATAAAGACTAGTCATGACAACAATCTTAGTGCCTCGAGAAAACAAGCTTATTGCATTCTATAGGGTAACTGGCACAGCATTGGGCTTTCAACCAGTAATGAGAAGGGACAAATCATGTATCTCAATCTTCTAAAAGAGAGCTAGATGATTTGTTTATATTATTGAGCTGGAAAGTTGATCGTAGAAAGATAAAAGGGAAACTTGACTTGCTTTGCCATGCACAATCTTTATCCTCGAGCTGGAAAGTTGATCTTATCAGAAATCCTAGCCATACATGCAAAATTTCCTTTTGCTAGTGCGTGTAGATATTGCTTGCACGCGCATGCAAAAACGACGTGTGAGAGTATCATTTTCTTGCCAGGCAAATTAGCCAATGACAAGATGGGAGGGGACTAGTGTTGGACCGTCTTCCTCCCAGCTGGGTCCTCAAGTGAAATTTCTAATAATTATTTATTGTAACTAAGGGAATTTCAGGTAAATTTAGATATTTTCCTACTCACCGGCCAACAAATATTTCAGAAATTTTCCTTATCTTGCCATCTACGTGAGTTTTTGCATGTACAAATACTTATTATTCAATCGTAGATAATAAGACCAATGATATTAGAATTTTTCAAATATAAAGAACGTTGATTCCTTTATATTCCTGTGCATTGAATGAGTTTGCCACGTCTTTAGATAAAGAAGTGATGATAACTAGTCTCTATACATGGCCACAAGATAATAGAGTTCATCTATCTATTTATATATCTACCAGTAAAGGTGCCCACATGTTGTGTGTATGCAAAAAATGAATGTTTAAAAGATTTTATAATATCGTATTATTGTGAAATATGCGAATTATTAAAATACTTAAAGAAATTTTTGATACAATATGAAAAAAGCTATACACATAAATGTGGAAAGTACAAAATATGTATTTGAACTTTTTTGGTAAGGTTGTTTATAAGATTGAAAAGATTTAAATTTTAAAATCGATGTGAGAGATAAAAAAAAAGTTATAATTTTATGCATTTCCCTATTGACAGAATTCTATAATAAATATTGTGGATATTTTGGTAAGGAAAAAAGGATTGTGATCCCTTAGAAGGAATTCTTTGATTATATCATAATATAAATGATTACCTAGTTATGTGAATGCACATGCGCATTACGTATCCCTTAACCCTAAATAAATAAAAAATGTTGTGACATGGACTTATTGTTTCGTCAGAATTTCTCCCTTGACGAGATATCTCTCATCAAAAGTTGTTCTTTAATTCTTAATTAAATGAGACAAGTTCTGTGGCAACTCAAGACATGAAATATCATAAGTAAATAAGGAAATCAGCAACTTTACTTCAAATGGAACTAAACAAGCACAAACCGTGTCAGAATTTAAACATGATCAGGATACTTTTGACAAAAAAAGAATATGATTAGGATGCATAATACAAATAACTTTTCACACTCTTAAATAAGCCAGAGTCATAAAGACAGATTCAAATCTATTCCAATACAACTATTGAAGTTTGAAACTAATGTAAGTCTAATAAATTACACTAGAATAAAGCATGTCATTTTAATATTACTGATGCTAATTTTTCTTTTATCTTGATTGAGAGCAAAGTTATTACGGAATTCTCCATTGTTTCGTAAAGTAGGCCTACTTTCCGATTAGGGGCACATTTATTAACAGTGCAGTATGCAGTCAATTTCAAGGCAAACGAACATATACTAAAATGGAAATTACAAATTCTTTACAAACAACATTAACATCTCATTTTGATTTTAGAATATTTAAATGTTAAGCCACATTTAACAATGATTTCACAGATTTTACATGGTATAAAGCATGAGTTCCTAAGCTCAAATCTTTATAGGTCTCTTATTTGCTTCCCTTACTATATATTTTCATACTTAATCTTAAGCCAAACTATGACAACACATGAAGAAAAGTGTTATAATATTTAAATATTGAATTATCCCTTCATCTAATTATTTATGTTTTTAGACAAAGGAGGTAGTTTGTAGAGATAGACTAGTCTGTAGAGATAGACTCCCAATAGTGGAGATCATATCACGTTGTATGCCTATAGTAACAATGCATTATAATTTCTATTTGGTTGGTCTGGAAAATCGAGATCATCTATTCTTTCAATGCACGTAGACGAGAAGCATATGGTGTATTATCCTTGCACAATACGAAATCCGTCGTACTCTTGGAGAATGGAATGATGAACTCCAATGGATGATTAGGGCTACCAAGGGCAAGAACTTGGCGGTAAGGCTTCTCAAAGTAACTTTTTTAGCAAACATATATTGCATTTGGATGGAACGTAACCGTAGATGTTTCCAAAATAAGTCAAATGATGTTCCCATCATCGTGGCTAAAATTCGTAAGCTTGTTCGAGGGCGAGCATCATATTATAAAAATTTTTTCTAGACAAATGCAATTTTGGCTAGTATATGGAGACTCTCTCACTCCATTTTTTCACGTTCTTAGTTAACTATATAATACTGGGGAATGCCCCTAAGCTCATGTATGTCATCTTATAAATGATACTTACATTTCAAACCCCAAAAAAAAAGGCAGAATAAGGGGTAAGAAGTTTAATCAAAATGGTGAATGGCAAAAGGAAAGGAAGAAGTGACAAACCTATGGGTGAAGACAAAGGATACGCTTGATAATTATTTTGTTTCCGAGAACATTTTTTGCTCAGAAATGATTTTTTTTATTTAGTTCTCTAGACATGTTTCTAAGCATTTGGAGGTATTTGGTAATTGTGCAAAATTTTTATTTCCAAAATAGAAATGGGTTTAGTAGGATCCTTAAAATTTTTAGCCCAAAACATTTTCTTTTAATTTTTTAATAATTTTATTATATTTTCGTTTTATTTTTCATTTTTCTTCTTCTCCTTCCTCTAGTCGCCTCTAGTTGCCAGCCAAATGAGGGTCGGTGACCTTGCTCAAATTTGGCAAGGCTGAGCTCGCCCAACCACTAGCGAAGCTTGGTCTTGTTAGGCCATCGCGAGGGCATCCTTGCTTTGTTGGGTGACGTTGACCTAGCAATGGCCCTCACCGAGGCTTGGCAATGCTCCGACAAGGTCGTTGGCACTCCTCTAGCAAGTTGTTGGCCATGGCCAAGGTCAGCGACCAGCTAAAAGGAAGAAGAAGAAGAAAAAAAGGAAATAGAATAGAAGAAAAGAAAAAAATTGAGTTTGACTTTGGAATTATTTTGTAGAACAAAGAAGCAACTTTTTTTTTTTTTACTTCTTAATTATATTTTAAATCTATTCCCAGGAACAAACTTGTTCCCTAGAACAAAAAAGTTATCAAATGAATTTTTTTATTTCGAAAAATAAAAGAATAAAATCAAGCACTATTTGGCACGTTATCAAAGAGCCATTAAGTGTGGAAGGTGAGGACAAGTCTAAAGTTGGTAATTTTTATAGAGATGAGTGAAGTGATAGATTACGTCTAGACCTGTTAAACGGGTGGGTTGGGTCGGGTTTGGGTCGGGTCATAAATGGTCCGACCCAAAATTGACCCATTAACCCGTTTATGATCCATTTAATATTTAAATGGGTCATAAATGGGTTATACACCCATTTTGACAGGTGTAATTACGTTCAAGGATGTACAGTTTTTGGATGAAGAAATTTCCAAGAAAGATAGCAATAGAGGAACAAACTAGTCCACGGTAGTTCACAGCCTTGACTTTTCGTTCCCAAGTCTCCGCTTGAGGTTGAGGACAAAATAGCCCAACTCACTCGACTTTATTCAGCTTTGGAAGAACACAAGATTATGTAATCGACTTTATAGAAAGAAAAAGGTGATTGAGATCAGATCACTATGTCGTGGCCTCCTCGGCCCAACAACCACCAGACGGTGGCCCCTTGAGTTCGGTGATAACCACACGGTGGCCACACAATGTCGAAGAAGAATAGCGAGGGCAGGATAGTATCACATGAGCACCCCTGATCTTGTGCTTGGGAGACTCGATAGTTGTGATCTCAGGCTATGATCACCCGAGCAATAATTCTTCAAGTTGTCAATTCATCAAGTGATCAATAATTTTGTTTATAAATTATCAAACTCTACTCTTATCGACTAAGTCTATTGCATGTTGATAATAATCAAAAGTTAGTTATTTTTTGATGTAAACAAATGCATCTTTTAAAGGAATTGAATAATTTATCGATCATTCGATTCTTTTAAATTAGATAATTAAGAGTCCATATTAAGTGTGAGCGTAGTAATCCATAAGCTTTCCTTTGTGTAGTTCGCCACTGGAAGGTTATGATAATAAGAAAATTAACTTCAATCTTATATAGCATTTTCTTCATTCATATGACCGGAAATTGAGTGCGTAGTCCTATACTTAGAAAGGTTAAATTATTTGAATACAGTGTTGTATATATTTTACGTGTTGACATTTTTTACTTCTCTTTCTTTTAAGTCTTGTTTGGAACGTTTCTACCTTTCTTTCCATAAAGTATTTGCACCAACTGAAAGATATAAAAAATCTGGCAGATGTGATGACAATTTTTTGTTTCTTCTAGTCAAACCTCGATTATATATCAATCATCGACATACGAATTCGTATTAATTTACAATATTCGGAACTATGATTTACAATATTTAGTCTCTAAGAGTTTTTCATTTGGTAAACAAAGTATAGTCAATACCATACAAAAGTATGCCACCTTAGTTTATAAACAATGTTATGAATCATTTTAATATACCAATGCATCATTCAATATCGTAATGCAATTATTTGCTGGAAAATTCACAGCTATAAGCATCACCGATATCACTTTCCTCCTCATCCTCCTTTTTTTTTTAAGCAGTAAAGTGGGAGAATTAACTCAATCTATTCTAAAACTATTGTACGGATGCCAATTCAGTCATAAACTTTTCAATTTTGTCAATTTAGTCTCAAACTTTTGTGTGAAATTTCAATGTAGATATTCTGGTCAATTTTCGCCGAAAATCATTAATATATGATCTAGCTATTGCCGCCTGTCATACATGGCAAACCACAACATCAACAATTTTGAATGAAAATTGGCAATATTACGTTGAATTATTGCTCAAGAGACTTTTTGGTCGTCCTTGGTTTACAATATTAGATTCACCCAGTCCCATATCACTACAAATAGGCTTCTATATTCACAATTATGGAATAAGAAATTTTAGTGAAATTCCTCTCTGACTGGATGAAGTGATATAAAATGCTTTGTCAACATTATTTTTCAACTTTTTTTTTTTTATAGTGGGTTAGGTGAAGTCCAGATGAGATTAATCGAAAGGCATATTCTCCCACATCAAATTATCCTCGAAGTGCTCTCAATAAAATTAGAACCTAAAAATCACAAGAAGATGAGTATATTTCCTTGTCATCATCAATAGAGAAAACATCATCTTTAGCAAAGATTCCACTTCGGTTGGAAATCGCCATTCTCTTTGCTTTTCTACTTAGTAAAAGGAGTTCGATGTTTTTTCAAGACTGGAAGCCCACATTGCTTAGAAATCACTGGTTCCCTTTGCTTTTTCTTTTGTACATGCAAAAGATGAATACAGTAAAAGGGCTCATTGCTTTTCCGAGACTCAGACTTTGCCCATCGAGAAACACGATAGCTCCGTGCAAGACGTTGGCAATCCGTGTTGATGTCATTTTTGGTTTTTTTATTCGCTGAGGTCTTGATGACATGGTAATTTTCATAAAATATTTGAATAAATTTACTTTCTTAAGATTTTTTTTTATCAGATACATTCTTAAGATTAAACCCTTCATTTATTTGGTGTGGTTTCATATTAACTAAATTCAAATTCTTTAGTCATTAAATGCTCTTTAAAATGGTATTTTGGCCACCCTTTTCGACTCCACCGAACTCAATATGGTCTTTTAGGCCAAAATTAGCGAGTTGGATGATGGCTCTAACCTTTCATTCTTTAAGATTTTGCAAGATGTAACTTTTTGTGATCTTGAATAAGTTTTTATATCAATGTAAATTTAAAACTTAAGGTTTTTATAACTTTTAAATATTGAAGTAAGATGTCAATCCAAACAGAAAAATAAGAAAGATTTTTTAAATGTGTTATAAAATAATATGCACTGAAACTGATAATGTGTCGGGCCTAGCATGCCACTTGGGGCGGCCGCCCCTCTATATAAACGAGAGACCCAAAACACCCAAAAAGAAAACAAAAATGGATCGTCCAAATCTCCTTCTCTTGCTTCTTCTCATCTTTGCTTCCACCATAAACGCCCAATTCCCAGCGCCCTACTGCGGTTCGACTGGCAACTTCACTGCCAACAGCACTTACGAAACCACCCTCACCACCCTCCTCTCCTCCATCTCCATCACCAACTCCTCGTCCCTCTCCTACGGCTTCTTCAATGATTCCTCTCCGGTCTGTGGCACCTCCCAAACCCTCTATGTCTTTGGCCTTTGCCGTGGTGACTTAACCAACGTGAGCTGCCGCGCCTGCCTCAGTGACTTGACCAACGCCAGCCACCTCTGCCCCATACAGAAGGAGGCACTCTTCTACACTGGGAACTGCATGATTCGATACTCAAACGGGTCGTTCTTCGGCGCAATGGTGAAAGAACCCTCCTACTTGGCGGGAACCGGTGAAGACGTCACGAGCCCGGACGAGATATACGATGGAGCATGGAGGAAGCTCATGAGTCGTCTGTTGGCCAAGGCGGCGGGTGGCAACTCACAGAGAAGGTACGCGGCAGGGAACGAATCAGCGGGGCCTGTCATGATCTACGCGATGCTGCAGTGCACGCCGGACTTAACGGAACAGCAATGCAGCAACTGCCTGGGATTAAGCGACCAGAGAATAAGGGATTGCTGTCACAGGTGGACAGGAGGACGGCTCATGCTGCCAAGTTGCATTATCTTGTATGGGACCAATAATCGGTTCTTCGACCCGGTACCAGATGATGAAGATGTGCCGCCTCCACCACCAGGTATGTTGGCTCTTGTTCAAAAGTTAGGTACATGGCTTTGGGTCCTTTCTTTTTCTTTTTTTTTGGCTATGAAATTATGCGGATTTCGTGTGAAATTCACATAATCAATTATTCGTATCTTCATATGAGTTTAATGTACATGCTCTATAAACCACAAGATTAATTTTTATTGGCATATGCTTAGTAGATCATGTAATTTTTATTGAATAAATGCTTCTTGGCAAAAAAGAAGGAATCGGTTAGTCCATAATTTTTGGGAAACAAGATATGTTTGATCATTGATGCATCTACATGGATACTAGTCGACTATCACAGTCAGTTCATTGAATCACTTGGCATTCATAGCTCACGAGCTGTGTATGAGATTGTGAGTCTAGGCTATGGTAATGTAATGAAGCAATAGCAGATGTTCGATACTTATCATCATTCAGTCTAAAGCAGAAGGGAAAGAAAATTGTGAGAGAGAGAGAGAGAGAGAGAGAGAGAGAGAGAGAGAGAGAGAGAGAGAGAGAGAGAGAGAGAGAGATTTAAGCCAAGTGCTCATGTTTTGCAGCGGCGGCAATTACTCCAAGGTGGCTCTTCTCTTGTGAATTTTCTTGATGAAAATACCGTGAGAGATTGTGCGTAAACACAATTGGGAATGTCTTGGCTGTAATCTAGGGTTGGTAAACCCTTAAATATTTGAGTGATTTTATACTTTGTAATCCTCCAAATTCATCTTTGTGATCGGTTCTCCTCGTAAAGTAAGTATCAACACTCAAACTGAATAGTGTAAATCTTTGATATCCTTATTCTTCCTTGTTGTTTTCTCTAGTAATTTCGTTATATCATGTTTGATATTGAATTGCTAGATTCGCTAGTTTTGGCATTATTGCGTAACAGTAGAAGAATTACCAAAAAGTCATAAATTTATTACAATCGCGACAATTCAATCATAAATCTTTTTCTTTTTTGCCAATTGAATTCTAAATCTTTTGCATTTATACCAATTCAATCCATCCAACTAATTTTGATTGGAAATTACTAACATGAACATCAACTGTGTTACAAGACGTGATTAACGCTGACATAGACAGTTTTAATAATATTTTTAATATTTTTTCTTTTCTTTTACTCTTTTTTTTTCCTTCCATTCTTCCTCTAGCCAGTCCGGCTAGATGCTGGAGCTCTCATCGGCCACTTGCACTGCACAGATCAGTTAGGAGCTGAATACTGCTATCAGTGAAGCCCAGCTGCTCTTGAGGCCCTCTACGAATATAAAATTGGATCCTATAGACAGAGAGTCAAATCGAGTAATTGATTGGACTGCAGAAGCCCAGGGAATGAATAGTGTGCCACGAAATTGGATATCAAAACCCCCTCCGGCCCGTTGGGAGCTTCTTTGTTCTGAAGCACCTGAAATGTGTCCACAAACTCTTTTCAAATAAATGAAAATCGTGGCTTCTGACCCTGAAAAAAAAAAAAAAAAAAAACAAAAAAAAAGCAAGGGTTGGTTCATCTTAGAATTCTTTTGCTTCTTAATATTTTCACTTACTTGGATTCAACCCTATCATTTACCAAAAACAAAACCATACAAATGCAAGAGCTGCAATAGAAGTTGAGTCTTTCTCGTTTAAGCCTATCTATTTAGATCTATCAATGCCCCTTCTTGCATGCCATATGATAATCTTCAAGATTCTTGCATGGGTCTAAATCCAACCTAGTGAAGCAGAGTGTTATAATGTTTAAATATTAAAAAGATTTCATCTAAAAAGCTTTTAGATTAGTTTGAGAATTGTCTCATATTCATAATGGTATGTGTGCAGGAAAAAGCAATAAATTTACTGTGATGACCATCGCCATTATTGTTTCTATTGGAGGTGTTATGATATTTCTCTTTCTCACCTATTTGATTCGAAGAAAAAGAAAGAAGACATATGGAGTCGTCAAAGGAAATATCGGTAAATTGACTATTTACCTTTATTTTGTTCATAAATTATCTATGTCATATAATTGAGCATCCAATGAAACTTCTTTATTCTTCATAAGGAATCCAATATATGAACCATTCAAATTTAGAGTCCGTTTGATATAACTACAGTTATAGTGTAGCTTGTTGTGCTGACAATTTGCTGTGAAATACCGCAACTTGTGTATTTGGTAATACAAACTCAAAAACTGTATTACCTTACAACTAGCTGAGATAACTCCATAAAGTTATTTTACCTTAATACAGCAGCGGCATTTTACAATAACCGCACCACGGAAAAAAAAAAAAAAACACCGTTTTTTTTCATAATTTAAGCTGGTCGGGCAAGTCGTACCAAAACGAAAAAGTGGAGCCAATCCTTATTACAAGCTTTAAAACAACGTATTTGTATTTTTCAATGCCTAAACATCAATAGTTTTCCTTTCAAACTTATCACCAAAAGCCAATGTACGTTTGATATCAGAAACAAGTGACGGAAAACCAGCATCAACTTTTGTTAGTAACATACAGGACCAAAATTATATGATTCGAGATACGCACAGGTAGATAATTGTTTCCCTAATACATACTTAAAAAAACTTCACTGTGATAGAATCGAAAAATGATGGTATCATAATTTTACATCAATCTTATTGTGATGTCTTATTGTAAACAAGAAAAACTTACATATTATAGTAGGACTATTTAAAGATTTTATAGAAATATCAAATCTCATAAATTAATTTTGTTATCAATTTGTGTCTAAGGAATCACAGTAATTCTATTTCAATTTTGTGAATATGAAATAAAATTAATCATATTTTGGGCCTATAAATGATTCCAAACAAGTTACATCATTAATTGACCTGATAAAAAAACATGAAACAAGTTCAAAATTGAAGTACTCTACCTGAGTATAAAACAACCACCAACTGAAAGCAATCGACATTAATCAAAATTCAAAGATTGTAATCAATAATGGAAGAATCCGATTCTTCATGCTCCTTCAACCTTCAAAACTATACTTGACTGCCCGAACATATATAATCCCATCAAGAAAAGGAATAGTTTGGGAATTTAACAGCTCATTTCTAGCCTTCTAGATGAAATAAATGCAAGAATTCCACAAAAGATCACCAAATGGCTATTAAAGTCTCTCCCCTCCATAGCCTACTATATCAAGATAATACAAACTCCCAAAATCACCAATATCTCTATTAGGAAAACAAAGTTGAAAACACTCTTCCAGACTTACTTATACTGCATACAAAGAACAAATATGATCTAATCTTAGTGCTTTCAGTAGGCAGCTTATCATGTATAGCCAATCAAAACATGAATCCAAACCTTAGCACATTAGGTGAAAGCCAAATCAACCAGTGCCATTCAACTCTTGTGCCTTTATTCCTGACAATCTTTAAAGCTGAAGTAGAGGTAAGAATATTATTAGAAGCAAAAGTGCGAGTATCTTGATCTTCCAAAGAAGAATTTCGAAAAATTACACAATTAACTACTACCTAGATTGATACAAAGTCTTCAAACCACACATTGGGCCAATTCCATTCATGGCACAAATTATACCAGCCACTTTTGTAGTTCAAAGAAGAGGTGAATTATAAACTACTCTCCTCGTGTATACATCTTGCAAGATCCCATTAGGATGCCATTAGCCATGCCAAAGTGATAAAGATTCACCATTGCCAACCACATAATGAGGCCTCAAAATACTCCTAACTTTTAATAATTTCCTCCAAGCTTAGGTAGCCTTTATAGTATGCACTGCAATTAACAGATCTAACACTACCCTCAGCATGAATAAATGATTTGCTGGGGACGCGAATATATGAAAAAATAAAAGTAGGGAAGACAAAAGACAAGCAAGAATTTTTTATGTGGAAAGCCCTTCCGAAAATCAGGAAGGGAAAAACCACGGTGCCACACTAGGCAATCTTTTCACTATCGCACGTGTTACAAGCTCAGGGTTACAAAGTTTTAGCGTTACAACTATAAAAGAAATTGCCCTATTTATAACAGGAGTCTAGGGCATACATAATTAAGATGGAAATTACATGTATGCCATTAGCAGTAATATAAACTCTATTATCTGTTTTAATATCTCAGGATGGGTAACCTACTGGGAAGCGCCTACCCACAATAATATTTTTCTCTTCAGGATGGGTGACCTACTTGGAAGTGCCTACCCATAATAATACTTTTCTCTATCAGACTCCACAATTCCATCAATCTCTCACTTGGAGGTTAATCTTCAAAAAACAACATAATCTTTTATAGTCTTTATCTTTTCAACTTAAATTGTCCTAGTGCGGCGGCCCCCCTCATCACTTACCTTGGAGGCCAACTAAGGCAATGCACAGCCTCGGCTTCTTAATGGTGACAACCTTTGTTAACATATCTGCTGGATTTTCTACACCAAGAATCTTTTTTAATGACAATATCTTGTCATCTATCAACTGACGAATTTGATGATATTTTAACTCAATGTGTTTTGTTCTTGAGTGAAATACCGGATTCTTTGCAAGACAAATAGCACTTTGACTATCACTGAAAATAACACTATTATCTTACTCCTTGCCTATCTCCTTTAGAAAATTTTTCAACCAAATCATCTCCTTACCAGCTTCAGATATAGCCACATACTCTGTTTCAGTGGTTGAGAGAGATATACAAGTTTGAAGTCTAGACATCCAACTGATTGCAGTGCCACCTAAGGTAAAAACATAACCCGAGGTGCTCTTCTTATTATCCAAGTCACCACCAAGATCTGCATCAACAAAGCCTTGTAAAGTTGCACTATTTTTCATAAAACATAATGACATACTTGAAGTGCCTCTTAGATATCTTAATAACCTCTTTATAGCTTCCTAATGTTTTACCCATGGATTTTCCATGTATCTGCTCACAACTCCCACTGCGTGAGCTATGTCTGGTCTAGTACACACCATTGCGTACATTAAACTGCCAATAGCTGATGCATAAGGTACTTTGGCCATATACTCCCGCTTTTCATTCGTCTTTGGTGATTGCTCCTTTGAAAGCTTGAAGTGACTTCCTAAAGGAGTACTTCTGGGTTTTGCATTTTGAAATCCGAATCTATGTAGCACTTTTTCAATGTACTTTTCTTGAGATAACTTTAGAATTCTTTTAAATCTATCTCGCGTGATCTTCATCCCAAGAATCTGATTCGCTATGCCCAAGTCCTTCATCTCAAACTCTTTTGACAATTGTTGCTTTAGTATGTTGATCTCTTTCATGCTAGATCCTAGGGGTAAGTACACTAGGAATGCCATAACTTTCATACGGCGCTCACTTTGGTGCCCAAAACTTTTTTTTCACTCACTTGAATACCAAATCGGAGTGAAATCATTCACTTAAGTGTCACTTCGCCGAGAAAAGCGATGTGGCACCAGAAAACAATATTTTAATATTTTTTTTGATTTTTTTGATTTTTTTTTTAGGGCCAGCGAGGGCTACCATTGACCCTCGCCGGCCACCGAACTCTCACCCAGATTAGGTGAGGGCTCCTCGCCGTTGGCCACGAAGGCCCTAGGTGAGGCTGGCGAGGCCATCGAAGGCCCTAGGTGAGGTCGGCGAGGCCGTCGACGGCCTCACCCGTGGCGGTGACGGCGTCGACGGCCTTACCCGTGACGATGACGGCGAAGGCCAAACGGCCCTTGCCTAGATCCGGCTCTGGGCAAGGCCACAATGGCCCTCGGCAGCCTCGGGGAGGCCGCAACAGCCTCACTCAAGGCCTTCGCGGCCGACGGCGAGGGTCAACGGTGGCCCTCGCCAGCCCTTAAAAAAAATAAAAAAATAAATTAAAATATTAAAATATTATTTTCCAGCGGCCACGTGAGCTTTTCCGGCAGAGTGGCACTCAAGTGAACGATTTCACTTCGATTTGGCACTCAAGTGAGCGAAAAAAAAGTTTTGACACCAAAGTGAGCGCCGTACGAAAGTATTGGCACTCTTAGTGTCCTAACCCCTAGATCCTGTAATGAGCATATCATCTACATACAACAGCAAAATAATATAGCAGTCATCAAATTTTTTGAAATAACAACAGTAATCCATATCACTTCTAGTGAACCCATCACCACACATAAATGTGTCAAATTTTGTGTACCACTCTCAAGGAGCCTATTTCAAGTCATATAAACTTTTCTTCAATTTGTAAACATAATTTTCTTTTCCAGGATCCTGAAACCTTCCGGTTGTACCATATAAATATCCTCCTCCAAATTACCATGGAGGAATGCAGTCTTAACATCTAGCTGTTCTAGATGTAAATTTTCTGTAGCAACAATACTCAATACTAACTTGACAGTAGTCAATTTCACAACTGGAGAAAAAATCTCTATATAGTCAATTCCTTCTTTTTGTTGAAACCCTTTTACTACTAACCTTGCTTTGTACCTCTTGCTGCCATCAAGTTCTTCTTTGACCCGATACACCCATTTGTTCTGTAATGCCTTCTTCCCATCTGGTAACTGAGTAACACCCAAGTTTTGTTTTTCTTGAGTGTATTCAACTCATCCTACACTGCTAACTCCCACTTAACAAAATCTTCAACCTACACTACTTCCGAAAAATTTCCTAGTTCGCCAGCGTTATTCAAAAGCAAATAGTGCAATGATGGAGAATATCTCTATACAGGTTTAGGTGTTCTACTAGATCTTCTCAAAATGGGATCAAGTGTACGTGATTCTTGTTCAGCAACAGTTTTAGGAATTTCAACCAGAACATTTTTAGAATTCTCTTCCAATTCAATCTCTGTATTCTCCACTAAATTTTTCTTCACACTACATTTTGCCACAGATTTGTCTTTGTACAACATGTTCTCATTGAACGTAACATTAGCAGTTCTTATTATTTTTCTATTTTTTTATCCCAGAACCGATAGCCAAAATAATCAGAACCATATCCAATGAAAAAATAGTTTTTAGCTTTTGCATCAAGTTTATCTCTATTTTCAGAATCTACGTGGACATGGGAAACACAACCAAAAACTTTCAAATGCAAGAGACTTACTTTCTTTCCACTCCATTCTTCTTCTGGTAACTTAAAATCAAGTGGAACCGAAGGTCCCCTATTAATTAGATATGCTGCCGTATTAATTGCATCTGTCCAAAATATCTTGGGTAATCCTGCATGCAACCTCATACTTCTTGCATGCTCATTCAGAGTTCTGCTCATCCTTTCAGCAACTCTATTTTGCTGCAGTCTATTGGGAACGGTTCTTGTCATTCTGATTTCATTCTCTGCACAAAATTGCTTGAATTCCTTGCTATCATATTCATCGCCATTATCGGACCTTAAACATTTAATTCTCAAGCTAGTCTTGCTCTCCACTTCAGCCTTCCATATTTTAAAAATAGTAAACACGTCAGATTTATTTTTTAGAAAATAAACCCATACCTTTCTGGTGGAGTCATTAATAAATATGACATAATAGCACGAGCCTCCAAGGGAATGTACAGGAGCTGGGCCCTACACATCTGTATGCACCAACTCTAATTTTCCTTTCTTTGGTTCTTTTCCAATCTTTGAAAAACTAACACGTTTATGCTTACCCATTACACAATCTTCACATAGACCAATATCTATGGACTTCAAATTAGGCAATTTTCCCTTAGATGCTAATATATTCATTCCTTTTTCGCTCATGTGTCCAAGCCTACGATGCCATAATTTAGAATCAATTTCCGATTCAACAATTGCTGTAGTTTCTCTATTGATTTCACTCACGTAGAGCGTTCTTGACTTTGTTCCATGTGCTACAACCAGAGCACATTTAACAATTTTTCAAAAGCTATCCCTAAAAATAGTCTTGTATCCTGTGCTGTCTAGCTGACTTATATAGATCGGATTTCTCTTAAGTCTTGGAACATATTTGACATCATGCAACTTCCATTGATATCAGTTAGTAGATTTTATATAAACATCACCATTTCCCATAATATCCAAAGGTTCATCATCAGCATAATAAACCTTTCCAATTTTTCTAGCAACAAAATTGTGCATTAATTCTTTGCATGAAGTAGAGTGAAATGACACACCTGAGTCAAGAATCCACGACACAATTGGATTGTCAATGCTCAAAATTAAGGCACCACTATTTTGTGTCTCTTTAAAAGTTATATTCACGGATTTTTCTTTCTCTCGATTTCGATCTCGATATTGAATTTTCTTCTTTGGAGCTCTACAATCTCATTTCAAATGTCCCTTCTTTTCGCAATTCTATCAAATAATTTCACCATGAGGTCTTGATTTGCTTCTCCCTTTGGACTTTGATCTACCATGGTACTGGTTTCACCCTCGTTGATTGCTTCTCTCTCTGCCTTCAATATTTAAGGCAACAACCAAAAATTCACTCGATTCTTTTCTACGAATATCCTCGCTAAGAAGCAAATCTCGGATTGCTTGAAGCTTCAACTTTTTCTTACCAAACGAACTACTCACTATAGTCACAGTTGCACTTCAACTTTTAGGTAGAGAAGATAATAAAATTAAAGCTTTTATCTCGTCATCAAATTTGATATCCACCGAACTTAATTGAGTCGTGATCATGTTGAATTCGTTGATGTGATTTGTCATAGAAGCACTCTCGTCCATCTTCAAATTGAAAAGACGACGCATCAAATATACCTTGTTTGATGTAGAAGGCTTCTCGTACATGTCAGATAACGCCGCCATCAAATCCACCATTGTCGCCTCATTGGCAATGTTGAAAGCAATGTTCCGCGCCAATGTAAGACGAATCAAACCTAGAGCTTGTCGATCTAACAATTCCCACTCCGCTTGCTTCATAGATTCTGGTTTCTCTCCAAACAGAGATTGATACAAGTTCTTCTGATATAACATATCCTCGATCTGTATCTTCCAGAAACCAAAGTCCTTGCCATCGAACCAATCAATCTTCACCTTTCCTTCGTCCATATACACTTCCACTATTTCGCCAAAAATAAGCTCTAATACCAGTAGGTCACCCATCCTGAGATATTAAAGCAGATAATAGAGTTTATATTACTGCTAATGGCATACATGTAATTTCCATCTTGATCATGTTACAAGATTCATTTGATTACATTGTTTCCTATTGTATTGATGATTTTTTTTCCTTCATCATCAATCAAAGAGAGGAAAGACTTCTTTGGGGTTGGGGGACAAATATACCAGTCTAATCCAATGCTCTTCATTGTGATAATGTTCCCAACCATTAACAACTGTATAAATGCCATTAGGAGCCGAGGTCGAAATTTTGATAATCAAATTGCATTTTATGGTAATGTAGGAGCGAACGAACTTACCACCATGGAGTCCTTGCAATTTGACTTGGCTACAATACAAGCCGCGACAAATGATTTCTCTCCTGAAAACAAGTTGGGAGAAGGTGGATTTGGTGAAGTTTACAAGGTACATACTATATATTAGTTAGTAACAATAAAGAATGCTTTACATATGAGTTGAACATAATGATGTTGAAAAAAAGGAAAAGCATAAAGCTTTCTTATGTTAGTTTCAAAATTGTGATAAGCAATGAAATGATACATACAAAACACTTTAGGGAACACTTTCTAATGAACAACAAATTGCGGTGAAGAGGCTATCCCAAAGTTCAAGACAGGGTGATGAAGAATTCAAGAATGAAGTTCTATTAGTTGCAAAGCTTCAGCATAGAAACCTTGTACGACTACTTGGGTTTTGCTTGGAGGGAGGCGAAAAGCTATTGGTCTACGAGCTTGTGCCAAATAAAAGCCTTGATTACTTCTTATTTGGTATGTTGCAATTTAACTTCTTATGTGGAGAAATGTATAATATGCTTGAAATCAAATGTTTGAGCTTTCACTAACTATGTAAAACTTGAAATTAAGAGGGTTTATGATCTTTCAACTGATTATAAATATTTTTTGAGCTACCATTGATAATTGAGAGTAAATATATTTTGGTATTGTGTAATGAGAATTTTAGTTTTTGATTTGATGCCACATCCTGGTACATTAACAAATTTTGGTGCAATGATGCAGATCCCGAAAAAAGGGGACAATTGGATTGGCCATTACGTTATAAAGTAATTATTGGGATTGCTCGGGGATTGCTTTATTTACATGAAGATTCTCGTCTCCGGATCATCCACCGTGACATAAAATGTAGCAATATATTGTTGGACAATGAAATGAACCCAAAGATTTCAGACTTTGGCATGGCGAGAATTTTTGGAGTTGATCAAACTGAAGCTATCACAAAAAAAATTGTGGGGACTTTGTAAGTCTTGGTTTTTGAATAGATGACTTTGTGATTGGAGGTTGGACTTCCTCATTTGATCTATTTAAGGATGCTACATGATCTGAATCTAATTCTGCAATATACATGTGACTATTGTTTGTTTTTTGTAGTGGTTACATGTCTCCAGAATATGCAATGCATGGAAAATTCTCAGTGAAATCCGATGTTTATAGCTTTGGCATACTACTTCTAGAGATCATTTGCGGCATGCGGAATAACTTCTACCACCAATTGGATGGGGGTGAATATCTTGCTAGCTATGTGAGTTTTACCATGCTAATAGACAAATATTGGCACCCTACTCTTTGTAATTTTGGTCAAATGAAATTGGAATTCCTCTGTAAAAATCTCGTTCGTTTATCCTATGGAAACACTTATGGCTTTTATTTGGTCCTCTGTCAAATTTGGTTTTTATAAGATTCTGATGTCTTGCATGATGAGTCATATTAATGTGACCATTCTGAGACAATTTTTCGAACTTATTTTGGCAGGTGTGGAAACAATGGAGAGACGGTAGGCCCTTGGAAGTGTTGGACCCGGCTACTATGGATTCACATTCAAGAGATGAAGTGCTTCGATGCTTGCACATTTGCTTACTATGCATTCAGGAAGATCCGGCTATAAGACCCACCATGCCAATTGTAGTTCTCATGCTCAGTAGCAATCTCATTACGTCACCATCGCCTCAACATCCAGCCTTCTTTGTCCAAAGTAGATCGCGGGAACTGAGGATCCCAATGAAAGAGCTTGAATCGGACCAATCCACCAGTAGGACTATGCCTTCATCAGCTAATGATATGTCAGTCACCGAATTGTATCCCAGGTGAACGGCGGTGTGAGCCAAATCTTTCTTCATGGATTGTCTCATAGTGAGATTGCTTGGCCTTCCACTGAGATTTTCTATGAATAATAAGGGAAAATCTATGTAATTAGAGAATAAGCTGTTAAATGCTTAAGGAGGTGGTTTGCTAATAGAGGAGTCTATACATATATTATGATTTGTCTATGACTTTGTTACTACTTGAGGCTAAATCATACATCCATCCACTGTAATTTAGACTAAGTCAAATCGTGCTTCTATAAGATTCAATCCAACTACTTCTCTTGTATAGACTAAATAATAAATATGAAGTATTCGTTACCTGAAATTATGAGAATACAAAAGCGAGAAGTCTTTGGAGGGGTGACTATTTTCCTATCGGCGTCGTAATTATCACCTCGGAAAAGTCAGGTTGTTGACACTTACCGCCCATGAGAATGTTATTCTGCCACACAGAGGCGGCAGATGCGCCTTCTTCTTCATTTTCTCCACCATCCATAAACATGCTGTCTTCACGGTCTACTCACAACTCCACGATGACCGTGTTGTTGTGGAGTTCTATGACGGGCTCCTCCTTGAAGAAACCGTAGCACTCTTGCGAGCGCCACCGCCGCCTCCTGGAATGGAAAGCACTCATGAACAGCACAAAGGCACAAAGAAGGGTCATCGTGACTAGGCCGAGCTGAGGGGCGCTCATAGCCGAGTGAGTTGATTGGAGCGGGCAAGCCATGGGGAGAATCTAGAGAGTGTGATGGATAGAATTCAAGGTGACCGAACACATATATACTAATGCCGAACAGGTTCGTTAGATGATTGGAGGATTCGTTGATAGTTTGGTTCAGGTCAAGGTGATTGACATCATCATTGTGGGGGTTCAGTTCAGTACTTATCTTCGACCTACAAGAGCTCATCAAGTGGACTTCAACGGGAATTAACTGTTAATCAGGATTTGACTTTTGACTAAGGTGTGATTTTCGAATTCCAACGGTGCCTTCTTTCCAATCACCTCGGGCCTTCAAAATTTGGCCTTGTTCCTTGGAATCCTCTTGTGCTTTTAGGCTAAATATTGGTGTTCACAGAGACTCTTGGCCACCTTCTTCAGTTACCGCGTAAACTACACATTTCTTCACTATTGAAACTATTTGGAGAAGGGAAAAATGCTCTTGATTAAATTATATGTCGTTATCTTCCTATGAAAAATGGTATTGTGAGAACCTCTCCAAAATCAACTTTAACATTCACCACATTATGCATGCAGTTCATCCTAAGCAAGACCATCCTTAGTGGAGACTGCACATTGTTACTCTGGAATCATGGGACCTACGTTGGTGAGGGCGAGAAAGTCCTTGAAACTTCATTTTCCCATACTTGACGCATTCATACAGTTTTCATTGTCTTTGGGCCTCTATTACTGTTATGTATTTCACTTCTAGCTCCTAACAAACAGCGCTAAGAAAAGGAGGCATGAAAAACTCCATAGGAACCCAATCCCACGGGAAACCATCGGCCCCCGCCAAGACACTGCAACTATGGATGCGCTTCTGCAGCACAAGAGGATTGGAACTACAACCGTGACTTAATATGGATCTGTTGGATTTGCGGAAGCGTATGTTGGTTTTTGGCTCGCGTGCAATTATTTGTTCGTGAGCTCTTCACATCACTTCAAGGTAAGGAATAATAAGGCAAACGGGCAAAGATTGACAGGAATTTGCAAGGAATGAAGGCACAACGAAAATGTTTGTTAAATAGTTTTCGACATAAGGACATGTGCCAAAAGTTTCATATGATGCTCACTTTATCCTCAAAATTTTCTTTGAATAATGTAAATGCCACTTTTATAAATAAATAAAAAATCACTTAAGTGCAAACTTCGATTTGAGTCATTAGAGATCCGACATGGCAATATTTTATTAATATCTCTGACCAACATGGCTTGTTGGTGTGCATAGTCAGCATATTATCCCCTAAACGATGTTGTCTACTGGTTTTGCCCCAAATAGAAATCCTAAATCACCAATTAAATAAAATTCCCAAATTCCAAACACTAAATCACCAATTCAACGAAATTCTCATAATTCTGTTGAGAAGATTGTAGTGACCTATCCCTCAAGGGACTGCCCTTGGCAAAATAGGTTTAGAGGTACTTGTTCAAGAGATGCTCCAATTGGTCTATTGAAAAGATGACTTAAACACATCATCTTAACAATGATCCAAAAAATTCATCACTTTAGAGCATGGACTCTCTCAAGCTATACTTCACGTGACACGGGAGTTCTTTTAATTTCTTTATAACCTGAATATTTACTCGGAGTTGCCACTAATCATTGTTGGGGGTCGGCTATAACCCTATCAAGATGTGAGAGGTTCATCTGGAATGCAACCAAAGATTTCTAGGAAATGGAACTTGATTATGCTAATATTTTATTAGAGATCTTTTGGTACCTAACTATTGGGTTGCTTTCATAGGTGGTTATGTGATCTTGATTTAACTTTTATGAATCCTAAAGGTCTTAAAGCTGCTAAGTGATAATGCAAATGTTTTTGTGATTTTTCATTGTAATTCTAGTATAATCCTAATACTAATTTAGGAAAGCAATTAACAATCAATTTATTGAAAGATGATGCATTAAGTAAACACCAAAGTATTGACAGCATCTATCTAGGTGCAAAAATAGAAAACCCGATACAAAGTCAGGCAAAGAATATTACATGGCTTTGCTACTAAGCCTTGAGACATGATACCTTGGAAGCATGATATTAAAGACTAGGCAAGCCTATATCTAATGAATTGATTAAGATGAAGCCTAAACTAAACTATCCTACCTATTTATTAAAAATGTAGGGCTATGTCTGATCAAATTTTATTTGCAAAGCCTCAACTAATTGGCCTACAAATATTTAAACTAACCTAATTAAGGCTATTCTAAGCTAAAGTATTACAAAATTTAAGACTGGATTGGACATCGGTCTTCCACCATTGTAGCTCTTCTCGCTACCACCTCCTCAATCATCACCCTCAACCATAACTTGACGGGTGTCGGTTTTATTATTCGTTCATTCATTTCAAACTATGCACCCAAGCAAAGCAATCAACTAGCAAAATTCATCAAAGCAATCATGGAATAGCCTCAGGATGGGCCTTTAATTTTGTTAGGATGGCACGTGTAAATGAGTTGTATTAGAGGTCCCATATCGGAAAATTAATGTGGTATAAAGCAATTAATATATCCTAGTTAATCCATAACTCATTGGCATAGACATATGAGTGAAGGAAGGTCCAATTAGATATATTAATGAGCTCAGGCTTGGGCTTTCCCATTGGTGATCTCTCCAGGTGAAGGTATCGAACTTCTGTTGCGTGCTTCCTAACAATTGATATCAGAGCCGATGGTTGCGGTTCCATGCAGGTGAGTGTTGTGGTGTAGCAATGCAGGCCCGTGAGGATGAAGTTAGGCTAGAAGATACCTAAATTAAGCTCAGTTCCAAGCAAGTTAGTGTTGTGGTGTACGAGCTTCTCTCTTGGTGGATATCAGAGCCGATGGTTGCGGTTCCATGCAGGTGAGTGTTGTGGTGTAGCAATGCAAGCCCGTGAGGATGAAGTTAGGCTAGAAGATACCTAAATTAAGCTCAATTCCAAGCAAGTTAGTGTTGTGGTGTACGAGCTTCTCTCTTGGTGATCTCCCTAATTGAAGATATCGCAATTCTACTGTACACTCCCCAATAAATTTCATGCAATTTGATCACCCCAAATCACCTCTTAATTGCTATGGTTCATTAATTGAGATTAATGATAATTGATCACCAACTTGCATTCACAAAGCGATGGACAACTTCATTGATCACTAATCTAATCATCCCATTAAGCTTCCCATCGAATCATCCATCGTCCATAAACCTATATCTCATATCACATGCAAAGTCCCTAATTAATTATGCATTTATGCTAATTAGCCTTGGACAATCTTAACCTCACCATTGCCTAGTAGCCTTGCCTAGCGACGGTGAGGTTGAGCCTTGCTAAAGGTCGGTAAGGCTTGACTATGGCCAACCATCGAAGTCTGACGACTGACTGAATGAAGAATGAAGAAGGAAGGGAAAGAAAAAAAGGAAAAGATAAAATAAATAAATAAATTTGTAAATATATTAAAATATTATTACAAATTATCTATTGCAGTGCCGACTGTGTCATATATGTATTGGCGTCAGCAATTTCCGGCAAAAATTGCTTATAAACTAAAGAGAAATGATTGTATGATTTTTTTCATATATTGCGAGAATAATAGTCTATTCAGTATAAAAAAATCAAATAATAATATAAATTGTTGTAAAGCCTGCTTCTTAAAAAATTTGTGGCTCATAACAAGTTATTATTCTCACAATAATCCAAACAATATAATGCTAGCAAAGCCCTAAACTAAATTGACACAAATGCAAAAATTTTAGACTTAATTAGCCAAATAAAAATTTAGAATTGAATTACATAATTGTAATAGGTGTAGAATTTTTTGATAATTTTCGCCGTACACACGGTATTTGGGTGACTGACAAAATTCTGAGAAGAAAACACAGTGGGCGATATTCTTTGATTAGGCCATAAGAATCCGTGTTGGAAAAAGTCAAATTCGAAGGCCCCGTTGTTTTCTTTAGTTATTGTCCTTATCTACTCCAATCTCTATCATCGTTTATAAACTTATTCACTAGACCTTTGTACCAATTGTTTAAAGTATAAACGGAATCATAATGGACTGGTGGTAGAAAAAGCTGAACGTGTCGTCACAGAAGTCAAGATCTACAACAACACAACAACAAACTTACGTAGGCATGATAATTCACATAAAAAGATATTATTAATAATTTCAGAGAAGTAAAAATGTCGGTATTCGAGGAACATTATACTTTAGTATTAGCATCAGGCAAATAATTTGATGATGATATTGCAAATATGATATTGACCAAAGTCATACTTTGCTTCTGGAACGCGGCTTTGAAATGGGTTCAAACACGAGTTTTCCAACCTAATGATGATTATCAAACGAGTGCGAAAAGGTTAATGATGACATCTTTGAAAGCGTTTTTCAACTATTGTCAGTTGATAACATCTATAAAAATGTTTCAACTTAATCGCCGAAAAAGAATAATGTAGATGTTGTACTCAATCCCTCCTAGCGGAATCGCTGGTCTCTCACCATTTTTTTTTTTTGTCGGAAATTCTTCATTGATTGCTACTAAGATGGTGGATTACAGGTGTTGGTAGTTTGTTTGTAAAACAAACCAAGAGATGCCTTGTCCCACATCGAAAAGATATGAGTACGCACGTGGACAAGATTTGGCACTAACCAATGATCATTTTGTAAAAATTTATTATTATAATTCTGAATTTTCCATATGTGTCTTTTCAAGACAACTTTTGGAAATTATACTAGTTCATTTTGTAACTTTTCCCGAAGAGTTACATTGATTCATTTTGCAATTTCTTTTGAAAGGTTATATTTGTTCATTGTATAACTTCTTTCGAAGAGATATCTTTGTTAAATTTTTGCAACATTTCATGAAGAGTTGCCTATGTTTCTATATATATCAGTTTTTGGAAAAACCATAAAACGAATCATTATTATTTTTAAGTCTTTTTTCAAAACTGTAGCCAATTGTTTCCAATTGTTTTTTAAAAAGACCCTGGAGATATACTAGAATTGCTATCTAGTATTTTTATTTGAGACTTTGTTGTATCCTAGAGGAAATTTGCCGGTGACCATTAGCAACTTTGTGGGGCAAATAAATCCTTAAAGAAAGTGATGTTACACCTCAAAATCCGATGTGATTACTCTATTGATTTGTACACACATTGACTTCATTGTTGTACCCAAGTACGAAGATGATTTTCCCAACAATTTTAAGGATTTATTTTTGCAACAATGAAGTCAGAATGTTTGATTTAGCGAAGGAGTGGTCATGGGTAAGAATGAAATGTCAATGGCTACGGGGCAACTTGGTTGGAGAAAGACAACAAGCAAGGACCCGACGGATGGAAGACGCATGGCGCATTCGTAACGGCCGTCTTCTCGATGCAAGGTTAATGTATGTGGGGGAATGGCAAAGGATACCAATTTGGTGTCTATAGGGGATTCCAAGTCTCCCAACCTCGTACCCAATGTTGAGGATGCCGAAACAACGATCCACGAGATCAAGCGTAGGATGAGGAGGCTTTGTACATGCGGCCATTGTTATTGCGATCTCACTCGGGGGTTAGGACACTAGGAGTGTCATAACTTTCGTACGGCGCTCACTTTGGTGCCAAAACTTTTTTTTCGCTCACTTGAGTGCCACATTGGAGTGAAATCGTTCAGTTAAGTGCCACTTCCTGCCAAAATCGTTCAGTTAAGTGCCACTTCCCGCCAAAATGCATACGTGGAATTTTTTTAATGATTTTTTTTTTAATATGTTTCGATGCCAACGTGGATTTTTCATGTAAAACGACGCCGTTTCTGCTCTTTTTGGAATTTTTTCGATTTTTTTTTTTTTAGGGTCGGCGAGGGTCACCAGTGACCCTCGCCCTGGGCCACGAAGGCCCGGGGCGAGGCCGCCGGATCTTGGCCGGCCGCTAGCGAAGGCCATTGCGGCCTCGCCCGCAGCTGGCAAGGGTCTCGCCAGCTAGCCCAGATCTCACCGAAGATCTAGGCTAGTCGGCGAGATCTAGGCTGGCCGGCGAGATCCTCACCAGTTGCGGGCGAGGGCGCGACGGCCTTCGCCAACGGCTGGTCGAGCTCCGGCGGCCTCGCCCCGGGCCTTCGTGGCCTAGGGCGAGGGTTTTGCGGCCGGCGAGGGTCACCGGTGACCCTCGCCGGCCTTAAAGAAAAAAAAACAAAAAAATCGAAAAAAAAAATTCAAAAAAATTAATAAATATATTAAAATATATTAAAATATTGTTCACCGGCGCCATGTCAGCTTTTCCAACGGCCATGTCAGCTTTTCCGGTGGCCACGTCAGAATTGGCACTTAAGTGAACGTTTTTTTAAACTTGTGGCATTCAAGTGAGCGAAAAAAAAGTTTTTACACCAAAGTGAGCGCCATACGAAAGTTATGACACTCCTAGTGTACTTACCTCTCACTCGGGAGTACGATTTGTCTTTGCCTACTCAGTCACTCGGTGTTGGAGTTTCAACGAATTCTTGTCTCCCTTGCGACGCCTGGCTACTGCAGTGGGGGTTGCTATGCGGTTGTTTTTGTACGAATGTTGTCTCGTTAAGGTGATTCGAAGATAGTTGTGGCATCGTGGACGATGGTTTCAATGGTTTAGATAGCGATGCCGATAGGGTATATAAAACCGTCATGGATCATTCTTATGCATATCATGACATGGAGATATCATGACATGGAGAAAGCCTTGGACCAGACTGGCATTGGCTCGGTCACTGCTTTAATCATTGTTGAAATCATCCTTGTTCTTCACGTGGGGGGGCACCAGGAAGAGGGCGAATGCGAGCCTCAGGCTTACGATGCAATTATTGACATACTGTCCGGTATAAAGTACAAGGCAAAGCAGTTTTGAATTGTCTGTAACCTATTGGATTACATGAAGAGAAATGAGAAAAAGAGAGCTCGTATGGAAGTTCTTCCGAGGATATTGAGGCAGTACACAAAAAAGTAATTGACCCATCTTCAGAAAATTCGCTAAGAAGAAGATAATTTAAGGGAAAACTGAAAGAAGTTAATTCTCGTAGGCAGCCCGGAAGCAGTTGGGTCCAAGTGGCACTAATTTGTTTATCCTCAGTTCTTTCTGAGAAATATTTTGTGATGTTATGCAAATGTATGCATTTGAGCGGTGCATTTGCTAATTCAGTGTAATGGAAATTATGGCAATTAAAATGCTGTTGAGGGATGGTGCACTCCCTACTGCACTTGAGAGCTACGTCAATCCCAGAGGTGTTAGCCAAAGGTACGCTGTTCTTCCACGCGATTCTCGGTGTAATTGCCAGTTACGTTGCTGTCCAACCTTGGAGGACCATTGCCTCTGGTTTTCACAAGGGATTGGTGTCGGTCGCATGGAAAGTTGTATGCTTCTTCCCTTGTATGGCCTTTTTGATCTTGACTATTCTGAGTTTTTCTCTTATGGAAGAAGTAGATATTTTATTAGATATTAAAATTAAAACATAGTGGGGGTTATTCTTTGAGCCAAATTGATTATGTGGAAAAGATGTTGAATAAATTTCAATATCTTAGGTTTCAATGAAATGAATAATCCAATTGATTCATAGTATAGGGTCTTTAGAGTGAGGGCTATAGGGAATGTACGCGATGCACTGTATTGACCTAATATTGCTTATTATGTATGTAAATTGAGTACATCTATTTGTAATTCAAGTATAGAACATTGGAAAGTCATTACCCGAATTTTTGGTTATTTTAGAGAACTAAAAAAAAAAAATTGAGATTGTTCTATAATAATTATTCGGCTGTATTAGGAAGATACACTGATAAGAATTGGATTACAAGTATGAGTGATAAACAATCCACAACTGGATGGATTTTCACATTAGGTGAATGTGTTGTTTCTTGGGCGAGCAAGAAACAAATGTGCCTAACTCACTCAATGATGGAATTCGGACTTGTTGCTTTGGCGACAATTGAGAAAGAGGCCGAATGGATTAAGAATTTGTTATTGGATATCGAATTATGTCCAAGTCCTATGTCTCATATTTTTATAAATTGTGACAGTCAAGCTATTTTGGCAAGAGCTTATAATAGCGCTTATAATGATAAGTCTAGACATATTAGCTGAAGGCATAAGTATGCAAGACAATTGATTAAATATGGTACCTTAACAATTGTCTACGGGAGGTTGTCGCGACGTCCCTCTCGCGTCCCGGGAGGCTAATGGCTCAGCTAAATGTCTTTTTCATTAGGGTTTTAGCCAAGCCCACCTATTCACGATTTAAGGTTTGAATTGTTAACCTGCAATTCAATTTTATATAAAAAAAAAGTCGCCATTAATCAGTTTGGGGTGGATCAATTAGAAACCCAAGTAAAATATTTGGAGAAATATTTTACTCCTCGCGCAAACTGCAGTAAAAACTAGAATCGCACTGATTACACTAAGCAATTACTAACGCCCTTCCAGTATCTAATCTTGTTTAAATCCTCAGGTTTGGTATTTTTGAATTTCTCAAGGATTTTTCCGTGCATTGTTGAAACAAACTTTTTTGGCTTTTTCTGATTTTTGTTGAAATTGAAAACTATTTTTTTAATTTTCTTGGTTTTTGGAAAAATATGAAACATTTTTTGATTTTCTGATTTTTCTGAAAAATATAAGATATTTTTGGTTTTCTTTGTTTTCTGAATATATGAAATATTTTTTTTTTTTTTTGGAATAAAAACATTTTCTATTATTTTAAAATAATAATATTATATTATAATTTTAAAACCAATCGGACCCGGGTCGGATATCCGGGTCCGGTCCGGGTTAGGACCGGCTGGGCCTATTTCCGTAGGTGGGCTCGGCCCATCTGCACCTCTCTATCACAAAAAATGAAGCCCAGCCCGCAAGCCCAAAATAAAAACTCAAGCCCACATAAGATTCAGACCCGGCCCATCTCAGCCAAACTAGCAACCAAACCCTACCCGAATTCAACCCGTGCTCGACCCGGTTCACGACCCGGATCACGGCATCCGCTGCCCTCCTTCTCTCCTCGGCATGTCGGGAACGGCTGGGACGGGCGGTGTGGCCACGGCGAGCAGCGTCGACGTGGGGAGGGATCGGCGGACGTGATGACGAGGTGGTGCCTGACAGCAAGGCCAACGACGGGCTCGCTGGGGTGAGGCTTGGCCGAGCTCAGCCGGCGACCAGGTTAGCAGAAGAGACGGCAATAGCTACGAGGGCGGATGGCGATGGAAGTGGCGCGATCAGCGGCGGTGGCGTCGGGGGGTGGGACGGCGACGGCTATGGCTGCGGGCAACAACGAGTGCGACGCGGGCGGGCAGCACTATCAGCGGTGGCGTCAGGGCTCGGTCCTACGAGTCTCTCCTTCTCAGCTCCATCGTCACGGGACAGAACAACGACGGCTTTGGGCACGGTCGTCGGCAGAGCAGCGTGAGCAGGCGGCGTCGGGGGTGCGTCGGGCCTGGCAACCCGCGTTGTCCAAATGACGCTGGGGTTCGGCTCCGCAGCTCTCTCTCTCTGGTCACTCGACTCTCCCACAGATCTCTCTCTTTCTCGGTTTCCTCTGCAGATCTGTTTCTGCCTCTCTCTCAGATCTCACTTTTCTCTCTCTCTTTTTCTGCCCTTCAACCGAGCTCACGGTCGCCCTTTTTATAGGCGAGGTGCCAAGTCGACAGAGGTGCTCCGATCGGCGGTCCTCGGCGTGTCAGCCGGGCTCTCCCTCGGCCGAACCGGCGTGACCTCAGATGCTCGCGTGCCGTGCCACTCGCTTTGCATTGAAGACGAGTCCCATCCATCCAGGTCTTCGCGCTGCTTCGTTGGGCGGCATTAATGGCGCGTGCGAGGAGTCCCCATCCGTCAGTGGCCTACTCTAGCCTCCCTCCTTCCGTTCTGCTCACCTGCTTCTCGCGTGCAGGGAAGAAGAAGAATGGAAGAAGAAGAAGAAGATGGAGAGGGCCGGGCCGCGAGGGTGAGGGGGGCCGAATGGGCCCTGAACCCACGAGAATTAAAAAAAGGGGGGCTGGGCGCAAAGGCCCAGCCCGCGTGGGCCTCCCTCCTCTCTCTTTTTTTTTTCATCTTTTTTTTTAAAATAATAATAATAATTATCCGAAAAATAGTGTAAAATAGGGGAAAATAAAATTTATTAAAAGGTAAATAATATTGATACTTAGGTGATGCAAAAATCCTTTTTGTTAGGGCCAAATTAGTCCCTAATTTTCTAGGCAATTTAAATTTAAATACTTAATCAAAATTTAGATGTCAACAGTCGCCCCTCTTTGAAGGTGAGCTTACAGAGGTTGCTTTCAAAGACGAACTGATACCTAAATTTTGTCCATGTATATGCAACAGATGATAGCTAACCTGGGACCATGCATAATACATACTAAAATGGATAAAAAAAATACCTGCAGTTACTTACAAGGAAAGAGCGATATGGAGTGTGAACCCCGAGTTTTTGGCAAGTATCAGGATATTTCCTTATCTGATGCTAATATAGAAAAGGTACCTGTGATTACTTTCTGACATTCGTGAAGGTATCTCACCCTCTAGTATAAGTTAGGAATATCGAGGTCAACACCTTAGACATTCGTGAAGGTCTCTCACCTCCTGGTAAGTTGGAATATCGAGGACGCACCTCGGATATCCCTGAATGTCTCCCATCTCCTGGTAAGTTGGGAATATCGAGGACGGACCTCAGGGATCCCTGAAGGTCTCCCACCTCCTGGTAAGTTGGAATATCGAGGACGCACCTCGAGTATCCTTGAAGGTCTCCCACCTCCTAGTAAGTTGGGAATATCGAGGACGGACCTCAGATACTCCTGAAGGTCTCCCACCTCCTGGTAAGTTGGGAATATTTAGGATGCACCTCAAATACTCCTGAAGGTCTCCCACCTCCTGGTAAGTTGGGAATATCGAGGACTGACCTCGGGTATCCCTGAAGGTCTCCCACCTCCTAGTAAGTTGGAATATCAAGGACATACTTGAGAT
The DNA here is from genome assembly GCA_014182845.1 of Corymbia calophylla. NCBI lineage: Eukaryota > Viridiplantae > Streptophyta > Magnoliopsida > Myrtales > Myrtaceae > Corymbia > Corymbia calophylla. The sequence continues at coordinate 43,236,429 of CM024697.1, read as the reverse complement.
ATCCCCGAAGGTCTCCCACCTCCTGGTAAATTGGGAATATCGAGGACGGACCTCGGATACTCCTGAAGGTCTCCCACCTCCTGGTAAGTTGGGAATATCGAGGACGGACCTCGGGTATCCCTGAAAGTCTCCCACCTCCTGGAAAGTTGGAATATTGAGGACGTACCTGAGATATCCCTGAAGGTCTCCCACCTCCTGGTAAATTGGGAATATCGAGGATGGACCTCGGATACTCCTGAAGGTCTCCCACCTCTCGGTAAGTTTGGAATATTGAGGACGCACCTCAAATACTCATGAAGGTCTCCCACCTCCTGGTAAGTTGGGAATATCGAGGACGGACCTCGGATACTCCTGAAGGTCTCCCACTTTCTAGTAAGTTGGGAATATCGAGGACGCACCTCAAATACTCCTGAAGGTCTCCCACCTCCTAGTAAGTTGGAATATCGAGGATGCACTTCGGGTATCCCTGAAGGTCTCCCACCTCCTGGTAAGTTGCAGGCCTAATGAGATCTCTGCTTTTTGAAAGTATGTCTCCTGTCAGACAAGTATGCAATATGTACACATGATTTGTGCATACTGTACATTTTTTTAATTCAAATGGGGTTCATGCATGAAGATTTTTTGTCAGTTTTCATCACCAAAGTCCCACCTGGGAAAATTTTTCAGAAAGACAATTCATACTCAGAATGAGGATGTCTTGAACATGTCAAATGAGGGGCCTTCAGTCTGAAAGGGCTTTCCACTCACTCTCATTGAAAATGCTATTTTGTCCTGACCATTAATGCAGGATCATAGAAATCTCACCCTTTCACAATCATTATGTTGACAGAGGTCCGAATGTTCTCGCAAATGGTACAACTTTACCAATCTGAAAGGTCTTTGTTAGGACTGTAATGTAGGCTTGTTCAAAGGCTTAGCAAAGGGGACCACGAAGGTCAAGACTTATAGAAAGAAATGTTGCACAGCCATCTTCGGGTTTACAAGTGAAAAACCCTACGAAAAGAGATAGGAATGATCTTGCTCGTACTTCTTCGAGCGATGTTTATAAACATATGAATTCCTATGTTAATTCAAGTGCCCTAGTCGGAAGAGACTTTTACAAAGGGACACAACGTAAGGTTGGCTCATAGGTTGAAAAACAAATGGATTCATAAGCTCAAAAATGTGTACAAGAGTTGGTGATCATCTTGATATTGTCACCGGTCTTCTTCCTCATCGATGGAGCTCATCTTTGTAGAGACTTTTTTGCTCAAGCATCATGTTTTGCTTGAGGGCATTGGCCTTGCTTTTACTAGGCACATTGCTTTTTCATGCCCCTAGTTTTCATTCATTTTTTTTTAGGACTATTCTAGACTCTTGGGTCTTTATCTTTAGTCGGCCGCTTCGGCTTATACTGCTTGAATGATAGTAACCTTCTCTTTGCCCCACTGTGGGGAATTGAAATGAAATTACAAACTCAATGGGGTTGTACAATGGATACAAATGTGTAGGTCAAAGGTGCTTCATCATTCTATGGCACTTAAATTATTGTGAGTGTTCATATGCAATAAAAACACCCAAAGATTGACGCAAGTGCAAGCAAGAAAATTCCCATCCATTTTCTCACCTTGTGATGCCGTCCCTTCCTTCAATCTGCCCTAGTGTGGGGTGGTTCTTGACAGGGGTAATATGAAAGAAACTTCACAATGGCATGGGGCTCATAGGAGTTAGGCAATAGATAACTTGTAGTGTTTAGGGTGGAGAAACGAAATGCCCCTCATCACTTCGGTCATCGTACCATTCATGAGAAAATTCTTTACCCTGCGGACATAGAATTTCTTATGCTCACCTCACAAGTGTTTAATCAGGGGACTGTGTGTAGGTTATGGTTTGACTTTCATCATCCCGATGTACCTCATTTAGCATGCTCAATTGATTCCACATCATTCATTGAACTGCTTAATTTGATAATCCTTAGTGGAATCGGTGACTTAGACAGACAAAATCATCATGTGAAAAATCCATTTTGAAAAGGCATGGAGCATTTTAAGCATGGAGGAGTTTGCATCCTTAGAATGATTTAAATTTACTCAAAAGAAGAAAACTTTCTAGAGCATGAGATGCAAAATTGTCTCTGCAGGCGTGTTTGAACATAGGGGGATTATTAAAAATGAGTGTTCATGGATTGTCGCTACTCAAAGGGGAATGGCACGTGAATGATCAGTCAGGATTGAAAATCCCATCTTTGATTGGGCAGGCACATTTGTTTTTGCCCCTGCATAAGAGAAAGTGCAGAAATCAATTGCTGAGTAGAGCCAAAAGCAAATGCGAATTAAGGTTTGAAATATTCCTGTTATCCATTTTGGCGATACTTAGGACGCCGTTTCACTTGGGAGAGTTGATCCAATGTCGTCATCAGAGTTTGACATATCTCTTCTTGCTCTGTTGTCTGCACCCTAGGCGGACAGATGAACCTATAAAGAATAAGAGGGAATGTGTTAGTGTATGAATTTTCCAAAATTGAAAAATTGGAAACGATATAGCATTACCCTTCGCCAGTTTGCATTTGTCGTCCACACTTTTGACGGACAAATGACCCTACAAAGAATGAGAGGGAATGTGTTAGTGTATGAATTTTCCAGAGTTGAAAAACTGGAAACGATATAACATTACCCTTTGCCAGTTTGCAAATGATTGGATAGACCTAGGGTCCTGAGGCTTAAAGTGAGCATGAGATCCTGAACTTTCGATCTCGATATGCCAGAAGCAAAGAGAGAGAAAAGATTCGATCTCGATATGCCAGAAGCAAAGAGAGAGAAAAGAAAAGAAAAACTTTTTTTTTAATTATTTTTTCTCCTTTTTTTTTTTCACATGTGGCTATTGCCACTTCGGGGGTTCGAACCCCCGTTCGGACCTTGGTGCTCCATTCCCGGATACCACTCGGCTAAAGGCATCGGCGGTGTCCATGGAGCGCATTCTTTTTTAATTAAGTGATCTGGCCACTAGAATGACATGTCTTTTTACACCAAGTCAGGTGAATTTAGCATGGGTCGTCTCCAGGTGTTTGCTTGGCCCGTATTGGTTGGCTCAAATTAGCCCATCAAGTTGTTTTTTTTTTTTTTTTTTGAATGTTGATGCTTCCTGTCAAAATAAGGAAAATGTATTAGGAATGAAGTTAGAGCAAGGTATTGGAAACGATACCAAGTTACCCTTCTACAAAGTTTGTATTTGAAGACTTCTTGGCATGTCTTGAATGTTGATGATTGCCATGGTCCTCCCACGGCTTGGCACTTTATTTTGGTTGGCCCTCTTTGCCCATGGCCCTAGACGAATGGCTGATGATGGTCGATCCATCTTCAACGCCTTCCTTCTGTGGACATTTTTCCTCTCTCATTGTTGGACATCAGCAGCGTTAGGCAATGTCATGTACCTCAGGCTTCTATGGAATCTGAGATGGACAATCAAAACCTCCAGTTTTCTGTTGATAATCACTTCTTCGCAGAGCATGTGTCTGGAACGAAAGTCATCATCTGGAACAGGTGGTTAGAATTTGCCTCAACTGTCTGGATTTTCTCCCTGTTGACAATAGCCAATTCAAAGTGGAAGTGAAGGAGTTCATTTTCTGTGCTTTTCGGTTTGCCGAAGTTGAACGTCCCGCCTATGAGATTGCAATGCTCGACCTCCTAGAATATGTTGCTGGAAGGAACTACTGCTTAGGCTTGCACTGATGGGAGGTAGCCTGTGCAGAGTTTTAGGGATGGCTCGTCGAGATAACTCGAGAGATGGGGGAGGCCAAAAGCAACGTGGAGGAAACGTCTCTAGAAGCTTTTCTTGAGCTACTACGATCTGCATGTTTTGAGTTTGATCGTATGCATATACCTATTACGTCCTGTCTTTTGTTCCCTACAAATGAAAAGGAAGAAAGTGTCATTCCTAAGATCATGTTAGGAAGCAAGACATACCCTTTTATAAATGGAGTAATCTTATCCGTTTGCCCCGGTTTTCTTGGAAGAATACTCCTGAATTTATTGAGTCCATGTCCTTGGGACCTGATGTGCTGGTTTCAAATGCCCCGTTTTCAAGGAGATGATGTTCTGAGATACAAAATAAGTAAATCAGAAAAACAAACAATGCTAAATTCGACACATTTTTCTTTTTTGCAATTTTCTTTTTTGCAATTTTTTTTTTTGCAATGAAATGCTTTTGTTTTCATAATGATTTTGTTTCAAATGCCCCGTTTTCAAGGAGATGATGTTCTGAGATACGAAATAAGTAAATCAGAAAAACAAACAGGATTAAATTCGACACTTTTTTTTTTTGCAATGAAATGCTTTTGTTTTCACAATGATTTTGTTTCAAATGCCCCGTTTTCAAGCGTTCTGAGATACGAAATAAGTAAATCAGAAAAACAAACATGGCTAAATTCGACACATTTTTTTTTGTATTTTTTTTTTTTGCAATGAAATGCTTTTGTTTTCACAATGATTTTTGGAGGAAGCATGAGGAAGCCCGGCCCTCAGGATTCTCCTAGGATGATATTTTCTTTTCATGGTTGGATAGCATCACCGGGCCAGTTTGATGTACTTCTTCATACCCTCAAAAGTTTTATTGATCAAGCACTAGATGGATTTACAAACTTGGAGAGGTAGGTTTTCAAAACTCAATTCCTCTAGTGGGAATGACATCCAAAAAACAAAGAAACAAGCCAGTAAAGGAAAACAGGAAAGGTTCCTATATAGGGGATTATGTAAGGGGAATTGAAAGAGGTTCTACTCAGGCGGGCCTGCACCCATCTCTTCCGATGGTCCTTCGTTGATAGCGCCTACATAGAAGTCTTTAAACCAATCGCTTATCGCATCTCCTAATGCTCCCTGCTTTGCGAACGTCAAATCCTCCATGCCCTTCCACCTATTGGAGATGACATCCTGATGATTGGCGTATATAATAATCCCAGCCTTGGCCATTTCTGACACCCTTTCTTTCATCATTGCTAAAGAAAATATTTCATTGCATGAATAATACCCAGCCTTTATCAACCCCCGATACACATCGACTGTGCGAGCTTTGACACTTTTGATTTGGCCGGCATCAAAACTGAACACGGCATTTACTTTATCCGCATGATCAGGGAGTGGATTGCTTTGGACATTTGGCTTGGCAATTTGAAATGAAAAGGCTTCAGTGTCTAATAGGTTCTGGATTCGACTCTTGAGGGCGAAACATTCATCAGTTGAGTGCCCCGCTTCACCTGTGTGGTAATCGCATTTCTTGGACGGGTCGTAGTTGAAAAAATTTTCGGCGTTGGGTCGCTGAGGTTCAGTCGAAAGTAAGCTCTTTTTTCGGAGGATTGCCAATACTTGAGATGGGGATCCGGGAAGTGGGGTGAATTGTCTCTTGTTGTTATAGCGCTGGTAAGGCTGACGACCAGCAGCCGCTGCTGTCCTTCGCCTATGTGTATCGTAGGGGGATGACTGGTGACTGTAGTGTAGGCTGCGTTGACGTCCACGGAGGGGTCTTTATCTGTCTTCGTGCAGAACCTTTTACTCGTGATAGAAGTGGGCTCCGTCAACCACCCGTCCCTTAGTTCGATTTCGACCGGTTCTCCCACCGAGATGAGTTGGCTGAATGTGTCAGCAGTCGAGCTGGCCATTTGTGCTCGAAATTCACGAGGGAGAGTCTTGAAGAAGAGTTTCATCAACTCGTTATCAGTGGGTTCTGGCGTGATTTGCCCCGCCAAGTTCCTCCACCTTGTTGCATATTCTTTGAATGACTCCGTTTTCTTCTTCTCGATGCGTTCAAGATCTTCACGAGAGAGGGTGATGTTGAGGTTGAACTTGTATTGCTTGGTGAATGCATCAGCCACTTCATTCCAAGTCTCGATGAGGTTCACGCTCCTTTTGATGTACCAGTTTAGGGCAAGCCCAGTCAGGCTTGCTTGGAATGATTGGATCATGAGAGGCTCATTGCTAATGTACTGCGTCATCCGTACGTGGTACATGTGCAGGTGAGTCTTTGGGCAACAGGTGCCGTCGTATTTCTCGAATTCAGGCATTTTGAACTTTTTTGGTACATTAACCTTTGCGTAAACGGATAAATCCAATGGAGGTGAACTTTGCGGCACTTGCAACAACCAGAGTTTTTCCTCCAACTTTGCAAAACGCTCATCATGCTCTGTTGTAGGTACATTTGTTGGCTTGACTTTTTCCGTCGCGACTGGAGGCGGTTCATCTTCTAACAGGGGCATATCATCCTCAATCTCTCCACCTTGACCATCCACAGCGGATGGCCGAGGTAGCAATACTTCAATTGTAGGTGGAGCAGGAGTAAGTTTGCTTTGAAGGGAATCCATCTGCTTTGAGAGTTGTTGGAGCACATTAAATACTTGCTTCATCTCGCTTTCCATGTTCGCAATGCGATTTGGCATACTTTCTTCAGCCATTCTCGCTTTCGTTATTGAGCGAGTTTGGATTGGCGATCGTGGATGTTCCGTAATCTGTATTCATAAGATGAAGTGCGGTAAGTATAAAATTTCAAAAAGGATCAGTCCATGACTCAGTCTAGTTTTGTCCTTTTAGCTTTCATTCCCCTCTTTTATTACATTCGCCTTCCTCTTTGAAAATGATGAGAATTTTCGTAGAAAATAATGAAAACAACGGTATGCTTGAGTGACTAAAGGCATAAATCAAAAGTAAATTCTTTGTAAAAGTTTTCCCCCTTTTTTCAACAATTATTTCCAAATGACCATGGTATTAAATCCTTGACTAATCATGGACCGATCAAGACAACGAGAAAGTATGTAAATTGCAAAGTGCAATAAAAAATTTACTTAAGTAGAGAAAATCAATGATAATCACATGGACATAATGAAATTAAGAGGAAATTGCAAAAGCACATGCGCATGATACGTGCAGCTCGATTTCTAACTAGAAAGGTATAATGAGGTTAAGAAGTAATATGACCGTCGCAGTCTCGCGTTCGTGTCAAATTCTCTCAACCTCGACTCTACCTAAAATTTCGGGGAAAAGACAGGCAGCATCTACATCATAGTCTCGCGTTCAAGGCGGTATCTTTCTTAACACCATCCTAAAATATCCTATGGCGGCCCAGGTCCGGCGGCAGGGTTGTGTGTGCTATAGTGTAGTGCTAAAACATTTAAAGCATGCACAATAATTTATACAGGAAAATTTATTTGAACAAAATTAGCATACCTGCACAAAATAAAGTACCCAAGTTAGGGAAACAATTAAACAAGACAAAAAGGCCTAAGTCCACAAAAAAATTATTCCCCAGTGGAGTCGCCAAGCTGTCGCGACTTCCCTCTCGCGTCCCGGGAGGCTAATGGCTCGGCTAAATGCCTTTTTCATTAGGGTTTTAGCCAGGGCTCTCCTAAGCCCATCAATTCACAACTTAAGGTTTGAGTTGTTAGCCTACAATTTAATTTCATTTAAAAAGGAGTTGCCACTAATCAGTTTGGGGTGGGTCGATTAGAAACCCAAGTAAAATATTGGGAGAAATATTTTACTCCTGCGCAACCAAAGAAACTAGGATCGGGGACTTGAATACACTAGTTAATCACTAACTCCCTTCCGGTACCTAATCTTGTTTAAACCCTCAGGTTTGGTACTTTTGAATTTCTCAAGGATTTTTCCGTGCATTGTTGAAACAAACTTTTTTTTGGCTTTTTCTGATTTCTGTTCAAATTGAAAACTATTTTTTTTTTAATTTTCTTGGTTTTTTTGAAAAATATGAAACATATTTGGATTTTCTGATTTTTCTAAAAAAATGCAAGATATTTTTGGTTTTCTTTGATTTCTGGAAAATATGAAATATTTTTGTTTTTTTTTGGAATAAAAAACATGTTTTATTATTTTAAAATAATATTATTATATTATAATATTAAAACCAACCGGACCCGGGTCGGATATCCGGGTCCGGTCCGGTCGAGACCGACCGGGCCTATTTCCGTAGGTGGGCTCGGCCTATCGCACCCTCTGTCACAAAAAATGAAGCCCGGCCCGCGAGCCCAAAATAAAAACTCAAGCCCACATAAGATTTAGACCCGGCCCATCTCAGCCAAACCAACAACCAAACCCTACCCGAATTCAACCCGTGCCCGACCCGGTTCATAACCCAGATCACGGCAGCCACTGCCCTCCTTCTCTCCTCGGCACGTCGGGAACGGCTGGGACGGGCGGCGTGGCCACGGCGAGCAGCGTCGACGGTGGGGGGATTGGCGGACGTGATGACGAGGTGGTGGCTGACAACAGGGCCAACGATGGGCTCGCCGGGGTGAGGCTTGGCCGAGCTTGGCCGAGCTTGGCCGGCGACCAGGTTAGCAGAAGAGACGGTAACAGCTACGAGGGCGGATGGCGACGGAAGTGGCATGATCGGCGGCGGTGCCGTCGGGGGGTGGGATGGCGACGGCTATGGCTGCGGGCAACAACGAGTGCGACGCAGGCGGGCGGCACCGTCAGTGGTGGCGTTAGGGCTCGGTCCTACGGGTCTCTCCTTCTCGGCTCCGTCGTTGCGGGACAGAACAGCGACGGCTTTGGGCACCGTTGTCGGCAGAGCAGCGTGAGCAGACGGTGTCGGGGGGTGCGTCGGGCCTGGTAACCCGCGTTGTCCTACTGACACTAGGGTTCGGCCCCGCAGCTCTCTCTCTCTCTGGTCACTCGACTCTCCTACAGATCTCTCTCTCTTTGGTCACTCGACTCTCCCACAGATCTCTCTCTTTCTCGGTTTCCTCTGCAGATCTGTTTCTGCCTCTCTCTCAGATCTCACTTCTCTCTCTCTCTTTTTTTGCCCTTCAACCGAGCTCACGGTTGCCCTTTTTATAGGCGAGGAGCCCAGTCGACGGAGGTGCTCCGACCGGCTGTCCTCGGCCTATCAGCTGGGCTCTCTCTTGGTCGAACCGGCGTGACCTTAGCTGCCCGCGTGCCATGCCACTCGCTTTGCATTGAAGACAAGTCCCATCCATCCGGGTCTCTCGCCGGTCTTCGCGCTACTCCGTTGGGCGGCATTAATGGTGCGTGCGAGGAGTCCCCATCCGTCGCCGGCCTACTCCAGCCTCCCTCCTTCCGTTCTGCTCTCCTGCTTCTCGCGTGCAGGGAAGAAGAAGAATGGAAGAAGAAGAAGAAGATGGAGAGGGCCGGGCCGCGAGGGTGAGGGGGCCGAATGGGCCCCGAACCCACGAGAATAAAAAAAAAAAAGGGGTTGGGCACAAAGGCCCAGCCCGCATGGGCCTCCCTCCTCTCTCTTTTTTTTTTTCATCTTTTTTTAAAAAATAAAATAAAAATAATTATCCGAAAAATAGTGTAAAATAAGGGAAAATAAAACTTAGTAAAAGGTAAATAATATTAATACTTAGGTGATGCAAAAATCCTTTTTGTTAGGGCCAAATTAGTCTCTAATTTTCTAGGCAATTTAAATTTAAATACTTAAACAAAATTTAGGTGTCAACAGAGGTCAATCAAGAATTTGGCCAATCCTTTTATAAAAGATTTACCAAGAGATGTGGTAAAGATGACCTCACAAGAAATAGGGCTGAAACCCTTTAATTAAAATCATTAGTAATGGTAACCCGACCTTTTTTCTAGAACATCACTAGTTACAAAGTTTAATGGTTAAGAACAAGTTACTGAATGTGATTGTTTGATACTAACGTAGCCCTGATATGAGAAGTCAGTATCATCTATTATGTTTTGTAAGTTAAATTGAATTCTTAATGAAGTATAGAACAAATTTGTAACATGTTAATAGTAACAGTAACATATGGTAGATACTTCACCTATATGAGCTTAGAAGTGGTATCGCTTCTTACGAAAGTTAGGGTTGCTTTCTAGAGAGCTTATGAAACAGGATCAAGCACATGGCCATAATAGTGCGGAGTAATATAGAACTTCTTGCTAAAACAAGAGGTTAATATATGTGTGGTATTTCCGATTCTATCATTTGAAAGTACAAATTTAAAGCCGAGCTATTTGTCATTTTGATAGGGTTTTGAGATATTTGCACTAAGTAAATGTTTAACTTGAAAGAGACCTTTATGTATGTATATTAATCTCATGGAAATGTTGGCTGTATTTTTTTTTTAAGTTTTATTTCTATTTTGTTTTACAAACAAAAGTGGGGGATTGTTGGTAGTTTGTTTGTAAAACAAACCAAGAGGTGCCTTGTCCCACATCAAAAAGGTGTGAGTGCGCACGTGGACGAAATTTGACACTAACCAATGATCATTATTTTTATTTATTAAAAAAATTCGGAATTTTATTTATTATTTTTTAAAAATTATTATTATTATTCTGAATTTTCCATATGTGTCTTTTCAAGACAACTTTTGGAAATTATACTGGTTCATTTTGTAACCTTTCTTAAAGGGTTATATTGATTCATTTTGCAACTTCCTTTTGAAAGGTTACATCCGTTCGTTGTATAGCTTCTTTCGAATGGATATCTTTGTTATATTTTTGCAACATTTCATGAAGAGTTGTCTATGTTCCTATTCCTATATATACATATATACATATATATATATATATAAGTTTTTGGAAACACCATAAAACGAATCATTATTATTTTCGAGTCCTCTTTCAAAACTGCTGCCAATTGTTTCCAATTGTTTCTTAAAGAGGCCCTGGAGATATACTAGAATTGATATCTAATATTCTTATTTGAGACTTTGTTGTATCCTAGAGGAAATTTGCCGGTGACCATTAGCAACTTTGTGGGGCAAATAAATCTTTAAAGAAAGTGATATCACGCCTCAAAGTCCGATATGATTGCTCTATTAATTCGAACATACATTGACTTCATTGTTGTACCCAAGTACGAAGACGATTTCCCCAACAACAGGTCGTGCTGAAATCTAAACATAGAACAAGATAAAGGTTTTGTGGGGGCTTAGAGACCTAATAACTAGGAAGAGACCCGGCATTATGGGCTTTCACAATCCAATCTGTGGCCCGGTTCGTTTGACGTGGTTCAAACAGTAAATGGACATCTCCCAGCTGGGCCAGTAGCTGTTTGTAGTCGAGCACAATAGGAAGGGAGGCCTAGGGAACTTCAATTTGGCCCAAGATGAAGTCCATAGCTAAGAGGTAGTCGCTGGATAGGTACACGGGCAGATCAATTCATGTTGAAGGAGTTGTACTTCTCAGATAAGTTCGCAACTCCTTTAGCCACAACAAACCCTGTCGAACAGCTAGGGTTTCACCTGTGCAAGCTGATGGGGCATGAATTTTCTGTGCGAAACCGGCGATGCAAACCCCATCGGCTCCTCTGCAGATTCCGGCGATTGAGCTCTCCGAGCTCTCTCCCTGCCACAAGTAGTCGACGTTTAACTTGAAAGAGCCGGGAGCTGGAGGCGCCTAGCTATTTTGTCTTGAGGTAATAGCCTTCTCTCTCTCATCCTTTCGTTGAAACCATTTGTCATATAGCTGCTGGGACAGAATGGCTTCGCTGATTATCTGGGTTGGTTGTGGTTTTTGTCCTTGAAAGAGTAGAGAGTTGCGAGCCTTCCATATTAGCCTGAGGATATGTGCGAAAATCGCCTTTCCTTGCGTCGAAATCCTAGATTGGAGGTAATCGCTAACCCATTTGTCTATTCGTGTTATAGACGTAGGGGAAACATCGATATCGACGCTGTTATTTGACCATATTGCATTTGTCCACCTACACAGTGTGAAGAGGTGCTCGGTGGATTCTAGAAATTGATGGCAAATTGGACATGTAGGCTCAGGTATGATTTTTCTCTGGTATAAATTAGTCTTTGTAGGAAGACCTTCATTGCATAGACTCCACATGAAATGCCTAATTTTGGGGTAAGTCTGTAGATTCCAGATTTCCGTCCATAAACGTATCGGAACTTGGTATGAAGGGGATGCCTAGGATTCTGTGGTTGTTGTGTTAGCTGCTCGTAGTCTGTGATACCCACTCTTTACTTTGTAAGTCCATGAGTTGTGCCTTGTCCAAATTAGTCGGTTGGGTTGGGGAGGATACTAAGGGGATTTGGCTTAATTTCTTCTAAAATGTTGCTGTCAAAGAGATCATTCAGGAGTTGATTGTTCCATGCGCGCACACTTGGGTCAATGATATCAGCCACCGGCTTGAGGTCGTTGTGTTTTGTTGGTCCTCTGATCTTGCCTGACATTAGCCAACGATCTTCTCTTCAATTAATAGATTTTCCATCCCCTCCCTCCCATTTTATATCAGGTTCTAGAACATCTCTGCCTATTAGGATACGTTGCCAACCCCAAGATGGTATGGCCCCATTCATTGCAGTCCATAGGTTACCATTAGGGAAATAGAGGCTTTTAAAAATTTTGCTCCATAAGGCTTCTTGTCACGACTCGACCCTTAACTCCGCGACAACTCGTGTTCTCTTGCGGTCATTTGATTTGCGGCTCTCCAGGATCCGTTGCCGACCGTTATTTTTATCTTTTAATTAAACGCATGCGGAAGCGAATCACAATCCCCAGTCAATTACAAAAGCAGGGATAGTAGGAAAACCCAACAATAACACGTTCCAAAGTGCTGCTTTATTTATTTACTAATTAACCCTAGGAAGTTTACAAGTACAAGCCCTTACCACGGGCATCTTCCTATCGAGCCAATAAAACCAACAAGCCGGGGTTAATAAAACAGCCACAAGCCGCAACACGCGTCAATCCTCCATCCTACGGATCTGAAAATGGTTATTTAATAACCAGTGAGATAAAATCTCAGTAAGTCAAAATCCTAAGCCTCGGTTAGGAGACCTACTCGCCTCGAGTGCGCCCTAAAAGTACAATCTTTCTACCGCCAGCAATTCAACAACAGAAGAACACCCATTCAACCATTATCAGACGCACGATTAGGCCAAGGCTCATATGCAATCATTAACAATTAACAGTTGCAATCATAGGCATCCTTACCTTGCTTTTGGCACACACGCAACCTGCATGATACAGTTTATTATATGCTCATCTCAATGCAGCAATTATATCAAACAATCAGAACACCTTTCAAGTTGTCCCATGCACCATGCACTCACTCGTGTTCTGATTATTAACAACACTTGGGGGAATTTCCTTCCAACACACAAGTTGGCAGTCTATCGGCATAACTAGGCATCGTCCCACCCCATTGGGCACGGCTACGTCTGGCGTCTAGGCGGCATTCCCGAAGGAGCATAGGTCCGGCCTCTACCGCAACCCGCATCCGAACCCCAGCCAGGCATTCTAATAATATGGACTTCGTCAACCATAGATCCCCCACTAGGTGACGGGCTCTTATGTGACCACGCAAGCACACCAATTAATCATACTCATTTTATTATCTTTCAGGGCAGCCAATGCAGACATGATTCGTGCTTGTACATATTAATTCACCGCAATCTCTACATGTAATGCGATAATATTTTACATGTGGTCATGCGAATACAAATGCATTTCACACGTGGTCGTACGAATATGCTAAACACGTTAACCCTAATTCACAATCGCAGCCCACCAATTTACTCCATCGAGTACACTTTAAACAAGATCATCAAAGACAGTAGCATATATGTATTCAATATGTAATCCACATGAGAAAAGTACAAACAATAATCCACCGAAATTAATCGATACTAACACAATTAATAAATCAAGTGCTTCCCAAAAATAATACTTTACTCCAAAAATATTCCATTAATAATTATCCAACAATCAATGTTTAACATCCAAAAATAATTAATCATCCATAACTAATTAATTAATCATTTTCCAAAATTAATTAATTAATTATTACTCCAAAAATAATAATAAATAATTACGAATTTAATAAATAATTAATTCCGAAAATAATAATAAATATTTATTTCGAAATTAATATTAACCGCAGTTACCATTTAACCCAATTACAATTAACTAACTCAACTGAAGTTACTTTATTCAACCACGGTTAATAAATCTGACTGCGGTTATTTTAATCTAATCACGGTTATTTTAACCAATTACAGTTACTTTAATTTAACTGCAGTTACTTTATTCTAACCCAGGGTAAATTAATCTAACTACAGTTAACACTAATCAGGATTAAACAATTAACAAATACTAATTACTCATCATTAGCAATATAAACCAAGTTTAAAATTAAACTAATAATCTCTAATGGAATTTAGCACCCTAATCAAGGGTTAGAAAATCAACTCATGGGTTAGTCGATTCCGACGACACCGGAACGACGGCGGTGGCAAGGACAACGAGCGGCTCACTTGGGGACAACGACGGGCGACAACCAGCAGCCGTTTTCCGGCAAAACAGCTTCTGATGAAGCTGTTTTGTGCTGAACAGCAGCCGAACAGCGGCTGGCTATGTCCCGGACAGCGGCCAACAGCAACCAGCAGCAATGGCAACAACTTCCAGCAGCAGAAACAGCAAGAAACAGCAGCGGACAGCAGCAAACAGCAGGAACAGCAGCAGAAAACAGAGGAAAATGGAAGGGAAAGGAGAGAGGAAAGGAGGTGGCGGTCCGGTGATGGTTTGGCGGCAAGAACGGAGGCTGATAGTGGCTGGTTTTGGGAAAACACAGCAGCACAGCTGCTGTTTTGGGGGGAACCAGAAAAGAACTCAAGAGGGAAAGGAGAAAGACAAAAGGGAAAAGGGGGTGCCTGGTGGTGGACGTGAAGAGGAAGGTGGGAGGAAGAAAAGTCAACAAAAAAAGGGGGGAGGAAGAAGGAAACTTGTAGTGGAAGGTGGGGAGAAACAAGAAAAAGAAAAAGAAAAAGAAAAAGAAAATAGAATATCACAAAAATCCTAAACAAGCTTCTAGAAAGGGCATTTTGGTCTTTTTTCCCTGAAGCACAAATTCCCAAATATTTGGCTCCAAAACTCGGCCCAATGAATTCTTTTCCGATAATTTCGGGCTTACCGAAAAATTCGAGAATCAATGAGGCAACGTCCAATATTTTAGTCTCGACATCCTTAAAAGTTCGATACCTAATACTGAATTGAAATCCGTGGTTAAAATCGATCAATCGCGACTTTAGTACGACCTAACTTTCGAGCGGCGTTTAGGGGTTCTCGTGCGTTTGACCCGTGGTTGATAGCTTTTCAATCGATGATCGTGCATTCAAATCAGGGTGATCATCGATTGTCATGTAATCACGAGGGGTTAATTGCTCACACTGAGTACAGGGCCAAAAGGAAATCGGTTTAACGTTGTCCGTAATTAATATCGAAGTCGTGCGGAATCACCCGCAATCCGACCTCGTACTTTTGCCGAATCGATTTATTTCCGTTTGCTAATTGGCCTGCAATAGTGTGGTATTATTCCTTTTTGATCCTTATGGTCAAGCAGCCTATCCCTGATTAAATTCACTAGTCGTACGCATATCGATCCTTAATTGCCTTTCCGAACAGTTAATTAACTCATGAGGGGCCAACTCAGAATAAACGTAACTAACAACGCATTAATAAAATAACCATTTCATTTTATCCTGGAATGGATCGAAATTCAGGATGTTACACTTCTGGAACTTGACTTAATCTCCACGCTTGTTTCCCCAACATAGCCCTATTGAATCCCACTAGGTCTTTAAACCCAGTCCTCCATTTTCCTTCCTTACCTTTATGAAATCCCAACTCTTCCAATGGATGCCTTTTTGTTTTGCATTCTGCTTCCACCAGAAAGCTGAGATTTTTTTTCTCAATTGCTCTGCATTAGATATAGGGATTTTAAAGATATTCATGGCATATTGGGGTAATGCTTGGACAACCATTTTAATTAGCACCTCCTTACCCGCCTTCGATATTAATTGCTCTTTCCATCCCTCTAGCTTTCTGTCAACCCTTGCTAAAATCCAAGCAAACATCTATTTTTTGGTTTGGCCCCAATCAGATGGTATACCTAAGTATTTCCCAATTTTTTCCAATATAGGAACCCTCAGTTCTGATGCAATATTCCTTCTCAACTCCTGTGGACAGCTTTCCCAAAAAACACACAAGACTTGTTTAGATTGATTAACTGACCAGAGGCAAAATAATAGCAATTAAGTAAATTAGCGAGGTTCTGAGCTTCCCTAATTGTGCCATCCAATAAGAAAATGGCATCATCAGCAAATAATAAGTGGGATAGGGTAGGACAAGAAGGGTTCAGCTTGATTCCTTTTATACTTCCATCAATAACAGCATTATTCACCAGGTGGGATAGGACATTGGCCAATATAATGAAAATATAAGGTGAGAGGGGATCACCTTGTCTAATACCTCTGGTAGGATTGAAAGCTTCACAAAATTCTCCATTCACTAGGACATGAAAGTTGACTGAGGAAATGCAAAATCTGACCATGGACACCCATTTATCACAAAATCCCATCATCTTCATACAATCACAAAGAAAGAGGTACGGACCTCTAGAGTGCCAAAAGTTGGCACGAAGGGACACTTAAGTGCCAAAAGTTACAAAAGGTACACTTAAGTGCCAAAATCGGAGCAAAAGGGATCACTTAAGTGCCAACGGCGAAAAATTCCGGCCAAATTGCCACGTGTCCATTTTCCGGCGATTTAATTTGCTGACGGAGCATTTTTTTTAAATAAAAAATCCACGTGACATTTTTTTCAAAATAAAAAATCCACGTGGCAATTTTTTTTAAAAAAATTGTCCACGTCAGATTTTTAAAAAATTAAAATCGATTTTATCAAAAAAAAAAAAGGGGAGGAGGGGATCGGCGGGGCGTGCGGCCGTCGCCGCCCCACCTCGCCGGGAAGGGCCGGCGACGGTGGGCGAGGGTCGGCCGGGGTCGCACGCCCTCGCCGGAGGCCGGGGGGTCGCGGCCACCGGCCGGGCCCGCGACCCGGCCGACCCTCGCCCACCGTCGCCGGCCCTTCCCGGCGAGGTGGGGCGGCGGCGGGCGGCGGCGGCGGCGGCTGCACAGCCCTCGCCGATCCCCTCCTCCTCCCCCTTTTTTTTATAAATAAAATCGATTTTATAATAATATATATTTTAATTATTTAATATTATTTAATTAATAATTTTTAAAATCCACGTCAGCCAAAACGACGTCGTTTTGGTCGATTCAGTTTCCGGCGAGCCACGTAGACAAGAAAATTAATAAAAAATTGCCACGTAGGATTTGGCGGCGAGGTTCGGCGACTTGGCACTTAAGTGATCCATTTTTTTAAAAAAGTGGCACTTAAGTGTACCTTTTGTAACTTTTGGCACTTAAGTGTCCCTTCGTGCCAACTTTTGGCACTCCCGCTGTACTTTTGCCCACAAAGAAAGTCCCATTCAATTCTGTCATAAGCTTTCTACATATCCAATTTCAACACAGCTTGGAATTTTCGCCGTGTCTTTTTGACCCTTAGCTTATGGAGGACTTCTTGAACAGTAAAAATATTGTCTTGTATTTGCTGACCTCCTACAAATGCACTTTGTTATGGGGAGATAATAAGTGGGAGCCAAGGTTTGAGTCTATTCGCCATGACCTTTGTGATAACTTTATAATTAAAATTACACAAGCTGATGGGTCTGAATTCGATTATATTCTCAAGGTTCGCTACTTTAGGAATGAGTGTGATATGGGTCTCATTCAATTCAGGGTCAAATTTTCCTTCATTGAAAAAGGAATCCGCCAGTTTAAAAACGTCCTCTTGAATGATAGGCCACTGACTTTGGTAGAATAGGCCACTCAGTCCATTTGGTCCAGGGGCCTTAGATGCTCCCATTTGAAATACAGCTTGCTGAACTTCCTCCCTGGTAATTTGTCTTGTTAAGGCCTCATTCATTTCCTCAGAAACAACTAGCGGGCATTGCTCTAAAATTGGCTGATAAAACCGGGACCCAACTGAGGTATATAGGTCATTATAATAGCCTATGATGTGTTGTTTGATAGTTTGAGGATCGCGACTCCAAGTGTTCTCCTCAAGCCTTAACATGGAAATCTTGTTTCGTTGTCTCCTCTGAATAGTTGTGGCATGGAAGAACTTGGTATTCCTATCACCCCACTTTAACCAATTAATTCTGGATCTAATACCCCAATACAATTCTTCTTGGCGCCAGAGTATCTCAATTTTCTCTATTGTGGTATTGTATTCCTCCCCCCTAACTGTTGTGTTTGCCCTGTTCAAAATATGAGTTAGCTTGCTTTTGAGTTTGTCAATTTGTTTCAATGCATCTTAGAAATATTTCTGGCTCCATTGTCTCAAATCATGAGCAACCTTCTTTGTTTTCCTGACCATACTCACCTGATGCCCAGTATCTGCCTTCCAAGCCTTATCCACCACTATTTTGCATTCTGGATGATCCAACCAGTAGGCCTCAAATCTGAATAACTTTTGTTTCTTAGGTTCAGCTGGATGTAGGCATAGTAGAAGAAGACAATGGTCAGACCCAATAGCTGGGTATGCAAACGCTTCAGCATTAGGAAAGAGAAGCCTCCATTCTAGATTACACAATGCTTGGTCAAGGCATTTTTTAACTAACTCATCTCCTTCACGGTTATTTGTCCACGTGAAAGCAAGCCCTTACTTTCAATGTCAATAAGAGAACATGTGAAAACAAATTCCCGAAACACCGTAATCCAGTATCTTTCCACATCTCATCTACCCACCTTCTCCCAATGATATAACACTTCATTAAAATCTCCGATACATAACCAAGGTGAAGTAGTAGTCCCATTTCTAGCTCGAAGTGTATTCCAAAGAGAAACTCTCTTGAAAATTAGTGGAGCATGTAGGAAAGATATCTTCATTTGAAGACCAATTTCAGTATCTCTGCATAAAATCTCAATCACCTCTTGATAGCTATGTTCTATAGTAATCTGCACCGACTCATCCCATAATAAGGCCAATCCTCCCATTGTTCCAATTGGATCAATAACAAACATAGAGGGAAATTTAAGTCTCCTTTTAATATTCTCCACCACCCTGTTTTGGTTCTTGGTGTCCATAAGAAAAACCATATTAGGTCTCTCACGAGCCATTAAGGCCCATAGATGTTGGACTATCAAGGGAGAGCCTAAACCTTGATAGTTGTAGCTTAACACCTTCATGGCTTCCTTGGTGGCTTATTAGGGCCAGCCACTAAAAGCCCCTGCCATGTTGCCTTCCCACACTTGAATCGGCGTGTCCAATAGTTTCTCCGCATCAACAAGAGTTGCTAGGGAGCCCCTTTTCTCATAAGGAGCAAAGCGTTTCAACTTTTTAGGGACTTGTTTCTCTGAGCCAGATTTTGCTGCCACATGGGCCCCTGTATAGGAAGTATAAATTCACCTTGTTGTTCCAGAAACTGATGTACTCTTTTCCCTTTGTTCTGTGCAGCGAGTTCCACTAGTTCTGAGAGTTCTGGTATTGTCTTTTTGTCATGATTATAAAGCACAATGGCCTAACTACCAGTTGTGTTAATGTTGCAGCTCAAGTCTTCACTAGTAGGGACAATAGGAGTCTCAAGAACCATGTCATCCACTTCTAAGGTAAAGTCAATCTCTCCATAGAATGTATTCCAGCAAGGGCTTAGATCCTTCACCTTCGCTTTCAACCAAGAGCCATAACATCCTAGTTTATCCTGAGTGATTCCCGACTCTTCATATGGAAAGCTAGAACAATAGTTTGCATAACGGCCTATATGACCACAGGAATAGCAATAGTGTGGTAATCTTTCATATTTGAAATCAATCCACCAGTTTCAATCCCCCACATGGATCATAGTGCCAATTTTAAGGGGATGAAGCAAATTCAACCTCACTTTTGCTTTTCCTATTTTGCGTGAGCTATTATTCCTAGCTTCAATTCTGATTTCCTCTATTTTTCCTAATTTTGCAGCAATCAACCTAATGCAATCCTTCGCCAGAGCAGCACGTGGAAGCCCCATAAGGTGCACCCAAAATGAGCAATATGTGAATTCATAACAGTGTCCGAGGACGGTAGGGTCACCTTCCTGTAAAACTAATAAATTACTTGCAAAAGACCAGGGACCTCATTTGTAGTACTCTTTTCTGCTCTTCCTTTGACTTAAATATGAAGACAAAGAAACCTAGTTCTATCACCTCACATTTTACATCTTCTAATTTCCAAGCCTTTTTCATAGTAGCCTAGAATGCTTAAAAATTGACATTGGATTTTGAGAATAATTTCCCATACAAAAGAAACTCATCATCCTGTTTGTGTACCTCAAGGAGATTGGCATTCAGCACCGTGACATCATTCGCAACCCATAAGTCCCCCATTCGTTTGCAGAGCGCTAGCAATTTGAGTTGATTTTCATGGCTGCCCTCCATGGCTAAAGAGAGGCTTGCAAGATTGCGGAGTTTTGCTCGGCTAGACTGGTTTTGGCTGTCGAGGGGATTTAGGGATTAGGTGGGGAGGATGGGTTGTGTAAGGAATGAAGGGAGCTCTGTACATTGCAGGAAACCATTTCTAAAGTAGCGGGACTCAAGGTGTTTCCTCCATTTAGGGTTTCAGCACTAACATTCAGTTTGAAAAAGCAGCCAAACTAGGGATTTAGAAAAGCAATTTGTTCGTTGTTGGAAATCATGGAGAGAAAAGATGGGTTTTGGTTAATCAGGTGGAAAGGCTATGTAGATAGCCATTTTTTTGCAAGCAAGAGAATACAATCTGGGGATTTAGACAGGGAAACTATCACCCAAAGGGATAGGGAGGAACTCACCCATGGTGAACCAGGTATAATATTTTCTCCAGTTGAGTAAGCAATTATTGGTCTCTCACCGTTGAAACAACAAGATTTGAGGGTTGTTGAATGATGCAACGGATGCTTGGTTCTGCGATTATCAGTCAAGCAACCCATTTTATTTCTATATGTAATGTCAGTTAAATTAGCAAACAGCGAGGATGGTTCCTTGTTCGATAAATCAGTATCGAAGGCAAAATCCCTCAAATTGTATGAGAATGTTGCACCTATTTGTTTTGTGTCTATTATCTTGCGTTCAAATTTCAAGAAGAAGGAACTCGAAATTCTTGCTTGTTCACTATTACATAAATTTGGGGTTTTGTGAGGAGGTCCAGAAGGAGTAGATATTGGCAATGATGGGAATTGGCTCCAAAATATGTATGATGCATATGTCAATTGATTCCATACGATGAACTCCACCCTATGGATGGAGATAGCGCGCTCATTAATAGTGCCCAGAGGTTTGTATGGTCATCGCTCCATAAAAAAGAAGAATATCCTATTAGCTTTTGCTAGTCCTTCCTCATCATCTATTAGTAAGGTTGGGATGTACTTGAAGACAAATTACTCCAGATACATTCAAAAAGTTAGCAAACAAAATGTCGACATTCCGAAATTGGTCACGGAGTAAAGTTTCGTGTTTCTCCATTCTTTCTACCATGGCTCATGACTTGCTCCCCCACGGTGTCTACGGTACTTTCGAGTCCACATTCTGTGCGAGCCGATAGATATGGAAGACAATAATAGCAGCTTGACTATGAAAAATGTGAAAATTGATGGCAAAGAAAAAGATCCATCCGGCCTCCACCCGGTTTAGACGTTTCTCAAAAAGTAGAAATGCACAAACGTTGAATAGTACTCTCATGAAAAAGTCATTCGTCCGACCTCCATAGGGTCGGTCAATCTGCAAAGAACACGGAAGCTTCAATGATTTCATTTGTGTCAAAATTCAAGCTGCCCCGACCCCCACTCCAAAGGAAAAGTCGCAGACCAGATAGAGATTTCGACGAAGCAACTTGGATAGATCAAAGAAAGACCCATATTCACAAATTATTAGCGTATCGACATTAATCTACAAAAGACCCGAAACACCAAAGAGACGGGAAAGAGGTGGATCCTCGAAATCTCCGTCTCTTGCTTCTTCTCACCTTTGCTTCCGCCATTAACGCCCAAGTTCTCTTCCCACACGAGGTCTGTGCCACCACCGGCAACTTCACCCCCAACAGCACCTACCAAACCACCCTCACCACCCTCCTCTCCTCCATCTCCACCACCAACTCCCTTTCCCTCATCTACGGCTTCTTCAATGACTCTGCCGCCATCTCCGGCGCCTCCCAAACCCTCTATGTCATCGATTCCTGCCGCGGTGACCTCACTACAGAGAGCTGTCGTGCCTGCCTCAACGCCTTGGCCTCCGACATCCGCCGCCTCTGCCCCCTCCAGAAGGAGGCGGTCCTCTACAGCGAGAACTGCACTGTCCGGTACTCTAACGCCTCGATCTTTGGCACAGTCAAGACCGACCCTGACTACTAGATGTTCAACGTGTACAACGTTGCGAGCCCAGACACGTACAACGCGGCGCTAAGCACACTGCTGGATAGACTGCAGGGCGAGGCGGCAGCTGGTGGCTCGCTGAGGAAGTACGCGATGGGGAATACCTCAGCGGATTTCAACAGGATCTACACGATGGTGCAGTGCACGCCGGACTTGACGGAGCAGCAATGCAACGACTACCTGTAGGCAGTCGTTCCGAGACTCGGGCAGTGCTGTGCCGGGAAGTTGGGAGTGAGGATCATGGCACCAAGTTGCCAATTTCAGTACGAGACCAACAGTCGGTTCTTCGACCTGGTCGGCGAGCCACTTCCACCGCTGCTTGCGCCACCACCACAGGTGGCAGATGTGCCGCCTCCTCCACCACCGGGTAGGTCGGCTCTTGTTCATATCTCTAAAGTCTGATGTATCCGCATAGCTACTAGGCAACTACCACAGTCGGTCCATTGAATCGCAATTCATGCCATCGATAGCTCGCAAGCTGTCATATCAGATTTTTAAATGGAATGATAAAGTGAGTCCAGGTTAACAGTGCTCTAGACAAAATCGAGAAATGCTTGCATGATCATGTAACAGTGTAACTGACATACCTCAGCCACAAATATTATGGATGGAAAAGGAAAGATGCAAGTCAAAGGTGGGCACTCCTTTGATTTGTAGCCGGCATTTCACCGTTGGACTGTTGCATGATCATGATAGCAGTGCTTCTAAGAGTTTTTGCCCAAATCATCTTACTAAATGACGGGGCAAAATTTTAATAGGGGTTGAAATAAGTGCAGTCTATTTATTTAATAATCGATAATCTATAAAAAAGTACCGGCAAATCACTTAATAAGAGGGTTTCGATAAGGTCTTTTATTCGGTATAGCATTGCTCGTGATTGAGTTGGATAAGAAATTCCACTGTATTTGCCAATATATATATTTTGATTTGGAAAAATATAGAAAACAGACATGTATAGTCCTCTATTACGGTTCTTTTAACCCTAATTAACAAAAAATTGAAATTAATTTTGTCCAGAGCACATGCCGAGCATCTTATAACTCAGCAGAAATCTTTGACCAGAGAGCATTTGCAAACTAGCATTGGTTGTTCCTTGCTCCACTCTGAATCTATAAACCATTGCACTGTCATTACCCTAATTTTTGTAAGGAATCCAGAAATTCTATTTCGACTCCCACACCCTGCAAAAAAGTAGGATAAAATTCCGAGAGTAAGAGTTAGAATAAGAGGAGAGTATGACCAAAAAAAAAAAAGTTGGAAAGGTAACCGATTATGTCACGCCCCGACCCTCAAGCACATGACAACCCCTGTTCTCTCGTGGTCATTTAGATGCGACGTCTCAGGACGCGTTGCTGACCATTATTTTTATCTTTTAATTAAACACATGTGGAAGCGAATCATAATCCTCCAATCAATTACAAAAGCAGGGATAGTAGGAAAATCCAACAAGAACACATTTAAAAGTATTGTTTTATTTATTTACTGATCAACCCTAGGAAGTTTATAAGTACAAGCCCTTACCACGGACATCTTCCTAACGAGCCAATGAAAACCAACAAGCTAGGGTCAATCTTGTAACATCCTGAAATTCGAGCCCTTTAAGGGAGGAATGAACGTGAATTTCGTCGATGCATTGTTGGTTGATCTCACTCGGAACTGATCACTCCTGAGATACTGACCTTGAGGGGAAAGACTAATGAGGACAGAACTCGTGCGACTAAAGAACTTGACGGGAAAACGACTCGACCGTGAGACTTGCGTAAGGACGATCTGTAGTCATGCGAGCCGATATCGGGGACGAATAGAAGTCGATTCGCGGACGAGTATAATGGGACGACGGGTGATTCCGTTTACGTTATCGAGCCCGCGAACGACCCTATGTCGATCCTTGGTAATCGTGTACTTTGAAATAAGAATCTATCCTTCGCAATTTCACGTAGTCAAGGACGTCCATGTGTCGAGAAGTCTTGAACGTGAATTGGCACGAGTCGATTACGCGTGAATCCTCAAAGCCGCCTGTCAGTCTGAGTAGTACCAAAATGGCATTCGGGCGAAATTGACATGGCACGAGAATCCAATATTGGACTTCGAATTTTCGGGAACGTTCGAGAAGGACTTATGGACGATGCTTCTTAGTCAGTTGACAGTGCCGGTTGAGCCGGGTATTTGGAAAAGGAATTTTCGGACCGAGGAAACGAGCCTACGAGGACGTGGGCCGAGAAAGATCAGTGTGGGCCTCACACCCAAGGTGGGACAGCCGCCATGGAAGGCCCGAGGCAAGCAAGTGAGCCCGTTGGGCCAAACCGACAATTTACCATCCCGAGCCCGTTCCTATTAATTTTCCGGCCTTTTTCCTAGGCCCGCCCTTCATTTTCAGCCCAAGGACAGATTGGGAAATGTGCAAGGTGGAAATGACCAAAATGCCCTTGGATATTTTGAAGAAAAGTCAAAAAGAAGAAAGAGAGGATGAGGTCATTGTTTGGCAAGTGGGGCAAGCCTTGATGGCTTGGATAAGGCTTATCTTTCAGCCTTCACTTCACTCTCTCTCTCCTCTTCATCTTCTCCAAAAATCGCAGCACCTCTCTCCCATGGTTTTCCTTCCTTCCTTCTGTTTTTCAGTTTGACCTTTCACCGAAATCTGAGTTGTTCATTGCCTTCCCGTTGGAATCTCGTCTCGTGCCACCCGCCGTTGTGTTCAGAAGAGAATTTCCGTTCAAATAGCGTCGGCCGATCGCCGGAAAGAGCTTCCGATCATCCCGTATTCCGGCCGAAAGCCGGATGTCGCCGGACCGTTTTCTGACCGCCTGCTGCTGTTCTGTTTTGCTGTTTCGGCCATTTTCCTCCATTTTCGACTAAACCACCGCCCATCCCAGCCACAAGTGGTTCCCCCTCGACCCCAGTGCCGCCGGTTGCTGGCCCGCCGCTCGCCGGAGCTCCGGGCAGCCCGTTCAACTCCGATCAGCTTCTTTCCTCGTGTGCGTCAGTTTTCGAGTTGCGAGAGGGATTCCGAGTTTGTTGCTGCTGTTTTGAGCCCGGGACCGCCTTGGATCATCGTGGTAGAGGTCCCCGGGTGTCGGGTTCGTCACCGCCGCCGCGTCCGTGTCGCCGGCCCGCTTAACGGGTGAGTTTAGCTCCTAATCCCTATTTAGTGCCTAAACTTGCTTAGGGTTGGGTTAATTAGTGGTAAGATTGGTTTAGGAAGTTTAATTAAGTTTATTAGCCCTAAGATAGGTGGTTAGATAGATGGTTAGGATTAGATTAGCTTAATTTTGCTAATTGTGCTTAATTATTGCTTAAATGAGGGTTATGTGATTTTTGTGATTAATTAAGCATGATTTGATTTAATTGAATTGATTAATTGTTTTAATTAATGTTTTGTTTAATTTCTGGATTAAATGTTTTAATTAATTGAATTTCGGAAAAATCACTTTGTTCATGGATTTCTTGTTCACTAATCACTGTTCACGAATTACTGTTCACGGCACTGTTCATCCAGAAGCTAAATTTAGTCTTATTTTGATGTGCTCTTGATTGTTGTGATTAATTGGAGTGCCGATTGTTAATTATACTCGTGAATATTGATGAAATGCGTGATCGAGTGTTGGTTGGATTTTGGATTTTGGAATTGTCGAGTGAGACCGCATGACATATTACGTGGGTTATTTGAAATGGCATGTCGCATGAGCATGAGCGATGTTGCATTCACGACAGAGCAAAGATATAAATGGATTGTTTGATGATGTGTTGCATGATCACATTAAGAGGAGAGCCCGCGCGCCGGTAGACCGCCAATCCATGGGGTTGTGCCGTGGCCTTTTGGTCGTCCCGACTTCGGTCGGTTGCACCGACGGTGGTCGGTTGCATGGGGGCGGCAATGAGCGGGCCCCATGCTCCATAGGGAATGCCGTCGATGGGAGAGAGCCCGTGACGTCGCCGTGCCTCATGGGGGAGGACGATGCCACGGTCTTTTGGCGGTAGACCGCCAACCATAAGGTTGTGCCGTGGCCCTAGTGGTCGTAATAATCGGAGCATGTGTAAGTGTGAGACATGAGAAAGTTGTGTGAGATGCTCTGATTATTCGCATGCTCTTAATGTCGTGATGATTTCTGGTATGCACGCATGAGTTGACAGTCGTGCAGGGTGTGGCAATGGCTAGGTGAGATCGCTTGTGATGCGATTCGCATGTGCTTGATGAACTGTTTCATCTAACGGCCATGTGCCTTGGTTGCATGTATGAGATTTGATGTGCAGGGTATGGCATACCGGGTAAGGTTGCATGCGAACCGACGTATGATTGTTGGTTGCCCCCGTCTCGTTGTTGGCCATTTGTTTGGTTTTGGCGGTGTTGTTGGGTTGAGTGAGGGGTGGTTCGGGAGAGATACCCCGGGTTGAGTTGGCGTACTAACCGGGGGCTAGGGGGGAGAACTCGCGAGATTTTATCTCAACCCATCGTGGTTAACCATTTTCGGGTCCCTAGAATGGCGTACCCGCAATGGAGGATCCCGCCCGCTCCTCCAGTGATCGACTCGACGGAGACTGAGTCCGATGGGTCCGAGTGACTGTGGTGTTGAACCCGATGGTTCTTCTTATTTAATTGGATTAGCCTAGTTTCTATTTGATTTGGCTTAGAGGATGAATCGGCCCTTTTCGTCGGGCTTGTAAATTGGAAAACGATCCTCCGTTGGTTAATCCAATAATTTGAATAAATGAGTAGTTGTTGTTGTTCTGGCTGTTCATCCCTCTATCCCTGTTTGATTGATTGATTGTCCAGGGATGGTTCATTTTTCGCTTGCGCTTAACGAAAGATAAAATGAATGGTCGTCGACGGTCCCGGGACGTCGCTTTAAATCGACCAAGAGAAGGGGTTGCCGCGAGCTCGAGAGTCGGGGCGTGACAAATCTACTCCCTTTAAAGACGGCCACGAACCGTGACACGCGTCGATTCTCCATCCTACAGACCTGAAAAATGGTTAACCATGACGGGTTGAGATAAATTCAGCAAGTTAAAGTCCTAAGTCTCGGTTAGGAACTTTGCTCGTCTCGGGAGTTTAACATGCAACCTAATCCATCAAACATCAATCACCATACCTTAGAGAAACGATAGTAGAAGACAGTTTAATAAGCAGATACAACCACAGGCGATACAACCACAGGCGATCCTACCTATCCTTGGCACACATGACCTGTAGAAATTGTCAATCATCTCACCAAAGCAGTAGGAGATATGCAAATAATCAAAGCATTGTACAAAACGTTCTCATATCTCAATGTCCACACGTGCTCCGATTATTACGACCCTCAAGGCCACGGTACAATCTTATGGTTGGCGGTCGCCTGATCATAGACCAGGCATCGTCCTCTACCTTAAGGCACGGCGATGTCATGGGCTCTCCCCACCGATGGCATTCCCTAAAGAGCATGGGGCCCGTCCCACTACCGCAACCTCGCATCTGACCATTGTCAGGCGACCCAATGGTCACGGCAAATCTCGAAGGATTGGCAGTCATTCGGCTATACTGGGCTATCAACTTTAATCTGGCCATGCAATACATCAGCAAACAGTTCATTCTTGTCTTTGCTTTTGCTTGGTCGTGAATGCAACATCACTCGTGCTCATGCGACAAGCTATTTCAGATAACCCACGTAATATGTCATGCAGTATCAATCGATAATTCCAAAAATTCAATTACAACCAATCAACAATCACGTACATTCCCTAATTCTCAGGAATAATCAATATTTACACTTCAACAAGCCTTAATAATAATGATGAACACAATAATTTAAGACCAAAATTTGCTTATATATGAATAGTGTCGAGTGAACAGTAAATGTGAACAGTATTCGTGAATAGTACACATGAACAGTAACTAATCCGAAATTAATAGAATAATATTAAACTTAACCATGGATACTAAATTTAACCTAACTAGGGTTAATTAACTCAACCATGATTAATAATTAACCATAGTTATTTTAGAAACTAACTTTAGTTACTTTAATTAATTAACCAAAGTTACTTTATTACTAACTATGGTTAATTAATCTAACCCTAGCCAGCTTAATTAACCAGCATAATCAACCAATCAACCTTATTTAATCACAAGCACACACATACACTAATTAACCCCTGTTGACACTTAAATTTTGACTAAGTGTTAAGGTTTAAATTACATAGAAAATTAGGGTTTAATTTGACCCTAACAAAATGATTTTCACATCACCTGGATACTAATGTCGTTTGCATCTATTAATTTTATTTTCTATCTTTATTTTATCATATTTTTATTCTATTTTTGGGTTATTATCATTTAAAGAAAAGAAAAAAGAAGAAGAGAGGCCCATGAAGGGGCTGGGCTTTCGCGCCCAGCCCCCTTCTTCTTTCTTTCTTGTCCACGCGGCCCAGGCCCGTCTTCCCCCACTTTTCCTTCTGAGGACCGGCCCGGCCCTCTTCTCCTCCTTCCTCCTTCCTTCTACGCCTCTGCAACTTGGACAGAGAGAGAGGAGTAGGCCGGCGACGGATAGGGATTTCTCGCACGCGCCATTAATGCATCCAGCAGAGCGGCGCGAAGACCAGCGGGAGACCCGGACGGATGGGACTAGTCTTCAATGCAAAGCAAGTGGCGCGGTAAAGCGGGGCACGCGGCAGCTGAGGTCACACCGGTTCGGTCGAGGGAGAGCCCGGCTGGCGCGCCGAGGACCGCCGGTCGGAACACTTCCGTCGACCGGACTCCTCGTCTATAAATAGGGGGGTCGAGCGAAGGAGAAAAGCAGCGAAAAACAGAGAGAAAGAGAGGGATCTGTGAGAGAGCGGAGGCACCAGATCTGAGAGAGAAAGAGCCGCGAGAGCGAGGTCGAAAAGAGAGGGAGAGAGCCGCGAGGAGAACAGATCTGCAGAGGAGGAGTGAGCTTAGAGGGCCTCCCCGGAGAGATATCCGGAGAGGCCTGAGAGTGAGCAAATCCAGAGGAGAGAAACTGAGATCTGAGAGGGCTGAGAGAGAGATCTGAGACGGAGCAGGAGGAGCGAGCAGATCCGAGCCGGATCTAAGGGAGAGAGACGGAGCCGCGAGGGAGGGAGCCACAGGTTGAGCTCCATCGCCGGTCGCGCAACGCGACTTGCCTGGCCGATGCCACCACCGACGACACCGCCGGATCGCGTCGCTTCCGTCGCCATCCGCTCGCATAGCCGTCGGCGTCCCTTCTGCCAGCGAAACGCTCTCGTCGCTGCTTGCGTCCGAAGCCGTGCTGACCCACGGCGGGGTCGTCGTCCCTTCCGCTGGTCTCATGGTGGTCACCATCGCTCGCCGTGGCCGGGCCGGGACATGCTCGACCGCCGCCCATCGACGCCGCAGAAGGACTGCCAAAGAGAGGGGCAGCGCAAGTCGGGTCATGACCGGGTCGGGCACAAGGACCCGGTCGACCGGGTCGACCCACTAGGGTTTGGTTTTGTGGGTTTGGGCTGAGAGGAATTATGCTTATTGGGCTTATTCTATTTTTTTGGGCCAGACTTTGTTTTATTTGGGCTTGGGCTTGACTAATTTCTATTTGATTTGCAGGTAATCTTTCGGGCTTTGACGAACTGGGCCCATGAGCTAGACCCGGTCCAGCCGGAGGCCCGAGGCCACCCACCTGGGTTGAGTTCGACCGGGTCGGACGAGAAGACCCGACCCGGATCTCCTTTTTTAATAATATTATATTATTATTTTAATTATAAAAGTATTTTAAATAAAAAAATAATTATTTTTTTAGAATAATCAGAAAATCCGAAAAAGGTTTATAATTTCCAGAAAAACCAAGAAAATCCATAAATATTTTATATTTTCTAAAATAAAATCAGAAAAAGCCAAAAAAATGTTTGTTTCAACCAATGCATGGAAAAATCCTTAAAAAATGCAAAAATACCAAACCTGAGAGTTTAAACAAGATTAGGTACCGAAAGGGTATTAGTGATTAACTAGTGTAATCAAGTTCTCGATCCTAGTTTCTCTGGTTGCGCAGGAGTAAAATATTTTTTCCCGATATTTTACTTGGGTTTCTAATCGATTCACCCAAAACTGATTAGTGGCGACTCCTTTTTAAATGAAATTAAATTACAGGTTAAAAACTCGAACCTAAAGTCGTGAATTGGTGGGCTTGGGAGGGCCCAGGCTAAAGCCCTGATAAAAGGCATTAGCCGAGCCATTAGCCTCCGGATGCGGAAAGGGAGGTCGCGACAGCTTGGCGACTCCGCTGGGGACATAATTTTTTGTGGACTTAGGCCATTTTGTCTTGTTTAATTGTTTCCCTAACTTGGGTATTTTATTTTTGTGCAGGTATACTAATTTTGTTGAAATAAATTTGTGTATAAATTATTGTGCATGCTTTAAATGTTTTAGCACTACACTGTGACACACACAACCCTGCCGCCGGACCTGGGCCGCCATAGGATATTTTAAGATGGTGTTAAGAAAGATACCGCCTTGAATGCGAGACTGCGATGTAGAGGCCGCCTTTCTTTTCCCCGAAATTTTAGATAGAGCCGAGGTTGAGAGAATTTGACACGAACGCGAGACTGCGACGGTCATATTACCTCTTAACCTCATTATGTCTTTTTAGTTAGAAATCGAACCACACATATCATGTGCATGTGTCACGGGCCGATCGTTTGAGATCTCGACCGTGCGGCGACTTAGGCTATTTCGAATCACAGGGGATCGTCGCTCCTAAGCCAAGCCTTCTTCAGATCGATGAATCACTTCACTCACCCGGATCGTAGACAGAGAAACTAGAGAGAGAAATTAGAGAGAGAAGCTCTGAAGAAAGAAAGAGAACTTGGATTGCTAATAGTTGGATGATTCTAGTGAGGGGAGGGCACCTTCTTATAGTTGAGGGCCCTGACGATTCTGCCGCTTGATCGAGATTCGATCTGGTGGACGAGATCGCACCGCCTCACCTACCACCTAACAGTACTTATGACGTCACCTACCGATACTTATTACGTTGCCAACCACCGACATTTATGACGTCATGGGAACTACCGACATTTAAGATAGGAAGACTTTGGACCACGGCGCAATTACATGATCGCCCGTCCTTGAGAATGTTGCGGAAGCGTTGGGATTCTTCGAGGGGCGTTTGGGTCGTTCCACCTCGATCACGAAGGCCCCATTAACCAGGGAAACCTCTCCTCCGTGACATTCTCCTCCACTCAATCGAGCGATGTCCTTGGCGCTCACAGCATGGGGCGAGTTCTTCTTGGCGCGAGCTTTTTCTAGCTTCTTCTTATTCCGCTTGGCCTTGACCGACTCGAACGGTACCTCGAACGGCTTCACGTACATGTGGGCGCACATTCCTTTCTTCGGTTGGGAGTGGCACGCGGTACGGACTCCACTTTGGGGAATAGGACTTCGATCGGCATGTTTTGATTTGGCGGTGTCTTCGGTTGATTGGCCATGCGTTTGGCCGCCTTCAAGTTTTTATCGAGGAGATGCACCGCGGCGATCATCTTGGTGTTCATCGCCCCTTTGAGCATCGGCACCATGGACGGGCACTTCGGATCAAGCACAATGATGCACTTGGATCCTAGGTCGATCACGGCCCTCGCTTGGTCGAAGAACTGCATCCCCAAGATGAGATCGTAGTCGTCGAGCGGAACTACCTCGAATGGAATCTTGCCCTTCCATCTGCCAATCTGGACTTCGACCTCCGAAGTTGTTCCTCCACTGTCAAGGTCTTCCGAGTTGACGGTTTTGAAGCGCCTTCCATTCGGTCGCACTTCCAGACCCAACTTCTTTGCCACCTCGGTCGCCATGAACACGTTGGACGCCCCCGTATCGACTAAGGCGTAGAGAGTTATTCCACATACCTCGATTTCAACGAAGAACATGTCCACTTGCTCATTCCTTTCAGGTGGAGGTTGAGCTTGCATGGCGTTGAGATTCATCCCACCGAGTCGGATTTGACGCTTCTCCTCCTTTGGCCGTTCTTCTTCTTCGACGGAGAGGATGGCGTTCACCCGGTGCTTTTGTGGACATTTCTACGTCCAGTGATTCCCTTTGCAAATGAAGCAAGGCGAGGGCGGAGGTTGATCAAACTTAATTGTGTAGTTCGTATTGGGTCGACTTCCTTGGATGAGTTGTCTGGATGAGCCTTCTCCCCAATTCTTCGTTCGGCCACCTTGATACTTGGGCCCACGGGAGTTGTCACCACCTTCATCCTCGGAGGGCCGATCCGACCTCCAATCTCTCGACCGATACTTCGCTGCATCGAATTTGTTGAGGTCGATGAGCGACTCGGCCACGGTTAGAGCCCTCGAGAGACTCCTCACATCCCGACGCATCAACTCTTGCTTGGCCCATGGCTTCAGTCCATCCATGAACGCTCCGAAAGCCTCCTCATCTCCAAGATTGTTGATCTGGAGCTTGAGTTCCATGAATTCCTTCACGTACTCTCGGACCGTTCCTCGTTGTTCGAGGCGATGGAGCTTGCTACGAGCTTCCTGTTGAGCGAACTCGGGGAAGAAGTACTCCCGAAACTCCTCCACGAAGCCATCCCATGTTTCCACAGGATGGGCACCGCGCTTCGTTTCATCACACCTATTTCGCCACCACAACATCGCAGTATCAATAAGGTACATGGCAGCAGTTCGTACCTTAACATTTTCTTGTTGGATGTTGGCGGCTCTGAAGTATTGATCCATACTCCAGACGAAGTTGTCCACCTCTTTGGCGGATCGATCGCCCTTGAACTCCTTGGGCTTCGGCACCTCCAGCTTGGGTACCGCTTGGGTAGGCATCGCTCCGTTCGCGATGCTTAGTTTGCACAAGGCGAGCTCTATCTTCAATTCTTGGATCTCCACCTTCATGACATCGACTTCATCCCACCGGGGGTTCTCCTCCTCCATGGTTCGGACGCGTTCCCTCAAGTCGTCGATCGAGGGCATCGTCCTTCGCTTGAAGAGGGACCGTCGCATCGTTGATGGCGTTCGTAAAGTCTTTGCGAAGCGAGCCTTCAACCTCTATGATCCGGTCTCGAACATCATCGAGTCCTTCAATCATGTCGGCCATGGCACTCCGCATCTTCCCAAACTTCTCATCAAGCGCAGCAAGGGCTTACGGTGAGGTTGCTCTCTTCTTGCTTCGGCCGCGAGTCTCTCGGCGGGTGCAACCTCCACATCCAAAATAGCTTCTTGGCTCGACATTCCTTCGAACAGTTGGCGCTCCTCTTCTTACTCTCTTTTTGCTCGATACCACTTGTCACGGGCCATCGTTTGAGATCTCGACCGTGCGGCGACTTAGGCTATTTCGGATCGTAGGGGATCGTCGCTCCTAAGCCAAGCCTTCTTCGGATCGATGGATCACTTCACTCACCCGGATCGTAGAAAGAGAAACTAGAGAGAGAAGCTCTGAAGAAAGAAAGAGAACTTGGATTGCTAATAGTTGGATGATTACAAGTGAGGGAGGCACCCCTTCTTATAGTTGAGGCCCTACGATTATGCCCTTGATCGAGATTCGATCGGCGGACGAGATCGCACCGCCTCACCTACCACCTAATAGTACTTATGACGTCACCTACCGATACTTATTACGTCGGCAACCACCGACATTTATGACGTCATGGGAACTACCGACATTTAAGATAGGAAGACTTTGGACCACGGTGCAATTACATGATCATCCGTCCTTGAGAATGTTGCGGAAGCGTTGGGATTCTTCGAGGGGCGTTTGGGTCGTTCCACCTCGATCACGAAGGCCCCATTAACTAGGGAAACCTCTCCTCTGTGACACATGTCTGTGTGATTGTTATCAATTTCCTCTAATTAAGTAAGTTTTCTATCATTGTGCTTTGCAATTTACTTACTTTCTCTTGTGCCTTGGTCAGTCCATGATTAATTTTGGTTAGTTATGATTTTAATGCCATGATCATCCCTTTTTTTTTAAAAAAAATAGAAAAAAATTTGCAAAAAAAAAAAAAAAAACATTCAATTCATTAAGTTTTTTTTTTTTAAAATTTGCTAAAAAAAAAAATGTTCAATTCATGCCTTTATTTCCCCGAATCATGCCATGAATTTCTTGTTTTGAATTTCTTTTTTTCAAAAATTTCCCGTGCCTTAAAAAAGAAAAATGGTGCAAAATCAAAAAAGAAAAAAAGAAAAAAATCTTTTAGCATGAAAATGGGTTTATTCATAAAAGACTTTTTTTGCAAAGCATGTGTCAATTTTAACTCAATTTTTTTTACTTCCTTCGTGTCTTGAAACATCCCTTGACTTCATGTGACGAAAAGGGCATTCGAAATTGAAAAATCAAGTTCCATTGAGCTAGACTCATTGGATTCAAGAACACCCTTCCAAGAAAAT
Organism: Corymbia calophylla; assembly: GCA_014182845.1. Lineage (NCBI taxonomy): Eukaryota > Viridiplantae > Streptophyta > Magnoliopsida > Myrtales > Myrtaceae > Corymbia > Corymbia calophylla. The sequence goes on along the minus strand of CM024697.1, from coordinate 43,201,920 downwards.
AGGGGCAAACGGAAAAGATCACCCCGTTTTTTTTAAAAAAAAAAAAGAGAGGGGTATGTCTCGATCCCTAGCATGATTTTGGGAATGACGCTCTCTCCCTTTTCATTTGCAGGGAATAAAAGACAAAGCGTAATAGGCACATACACACGATTAAACTCAGAACATGTGGATCGTAGTAGCTCAAGAAAAGCTTCCCGAGACGTTTCCTTCATGCTGCTCTTGACCTCCCCCATCTCTCGAGTTATCTGGGAGGTCGAGCATTGCAATTTCATAGGCGGGACATTCCACTTCAAAAAACATGGAAAATGAACTCCTTCACTTCCCCTTTGAATTGGCTACTGTCAACAGAAAGAAAATCCAGACAATTCTATAGAAGCCTGATGTACATGATCTTTGCCAACGCTGCTGATGTCCAACATCGAGAGAAGAAAAAATTCCACAGAATGAAGGCATTGAAGATAAATCGACTACCATCGACCATTCGCCTAGGGCCACGGGTGAAGAAGGCCAACCAAAATGAAGTGCCAAATCGGGGCAAGACCATGGAAATTATCAACATTCGAGATACGCTGAGAAATCATCAAATATAAACTTTGCAGAAGGGTAATTTGGTATCGTTTCCAATATCCCCCTCTAATTTCATTTCTAATACAGTTTCCTTGTTTTTGACAGGAAGCATCGGCATTCAAGAGACAAACTCAATGGGTTAATTCGAGCCAATCAATATTGGTTAATCAAGCACCTAGAGACAACCTATGTTCACCTGACTAGGCATGTCATTCTAGCGGCCGGATCGCTTAAATAAAAAACAATGCGCTCCGTGGACACCGCCGGCGCCTTTAGTCGAGTGGTATCCGAGAACGGAGCGCCAAGGTCCGAACGGGGGTTCGAATCCCCGAAGCGACAATAGCCGCATGTGGAAAGAAAACAAAAAGAAAAAGAAAAGAAAAAAATAATTAAAAAAAGTTTTTTTTTCTTCTCTTTGCTTTTTTTCTGGCATACCGGGATAAAAAATTCAAGATCTCATGCTCCCTTTAAGCCTCATGACCCTAGGTCCATTCAATCATTTGCAAATTGATGAAGGGTAATGTTATATTGCTTCCAGTTTTTCAAATCTTGAAAATTCATACACTAACATATTCCCTTTCATTCTTTGTAGGGTCATTTGTCCGCCAAAAGTGTGGACGACAAAACAGGAAGAGAAATGTCAAATTCCAATGACAATATTGGATCAATTCTCCCAAGTGAAATGGCGTCCCAAGGATCGCCAAAGTGGATGACAGGAATCTTTTGGGCCTCAGTTTGCATTTGCTTGCGACCCTGCTTGATAATTTATTTCTACATTTCCTCTTGTGCAGGGGCAAAAGTAGATATGCTTGCCCAATGAAGGATCAAATTTTCAACCTCGACTGATCATTCATGCGCCCTTTCCTCCCTGAGCAGGGGCAGTCCAGGGGTGCCCATTGTTGAATAATCCCTTCCTGTATTCAAAATTTAACACCTCCATAGGGAGAATTTTGTTAAATAGCTATTTTTCATGCTGTTGATGGAGTTTTGAATATGATAAATCGTTCATTCTAAAATTACAAACTCCTTCGTGCTTACAGTAATCCATGCATTTTCAAAATTGTTTGTGCATGATGATTTTTGTCTGTCTAGGTCATTAATTCCACTGAGGACTATCAAATTAGACAATTTGATAAACAATGTGAGATTGATTGAGCGTGCTAAATGAGGAACATCAGGATGATGAAAGGTAAACCATATCCTACACACAGTCCTCTGATTAAACACTTGTGAGGTGAACATAGGAAATTCCATGTCCGCAGGGTAAAGAGTTCTCTTGCGAATGGTACGATGACCAAAGTGATGAGGAGCATTTCATTTCTCTACCCTAAACACTACAGGTTATCCATTGCCTAACCCCTTTGAGCTCCACGCCATTGTGAAGTTTCTTTCATATTACCCCTGTTAAGAACCACCCCTCACTGGGGCAGATTGGAGGAAAGGCGGCATCATGAGGTGAGAAAATAGATAGGAATTTTCTTGCTTGCACTCGCATCAATCTTTGGGTGTCTTTATTGCATATGAACACTCACGATAATTTAAGTGCCCTAGAATGACGAAGAGCGATTTTCTCTCTATTCTGTGCATTTGTATCCAATGTACAGCTCCATTGAGTCTGTAAAAAAAAAAAAACTTATGCTGATATGAACCCCCACATTGGGGCAAAGAAAAGGTTGCTATCGTTCAAATAGCATGAACCGAAGCGTTGATTGAAGACAAAGACCCAAGAGTCTAGGATAATCCTGAATTAAAACTAGGGGCATGAAAAAAGCAATGTACCTGGTAAAAGCAAGGCCAATGCCCATAGATGTGAAAATTGCATTGAAAACTAGGGGCATAAAAAAGCAGTGTGCCTAGTAAAAGCAAGGCCAACCCCTCAAGCCAAAAGTGATGCTTGACAAAGTTGTTTGCCAATGAAGTTTTTACGAAGATGAACCCCGTTGATGAGGAAGAAGACCGGTGATCAATTCCTACACATATTTTTGAGCCCATAAATCCCTTTGTTTATCAACCCATGAACCGAATCTACGTTGTGTCCATTTGTAAAAGTCTCTTCCGACTATGGCACTTGAATTAACGTAGGAATTCATATGTTTATAAGCATCGCTCGAAAAAGTACGAGCAAGATTATTTCTATCTCTTTTTGCAGGGTTCTTGACTTGTAGACCCGAAGATGGCTGTGCAACAGTTCCTTCATGAGCCTTGATCTTCATGGTCCCCTTTGCTAAGCCTTTGACCAAGCCTACATTCCAATTGTAGCAAAGACCTCTCAAATTGGTAAAGTCGTACCGTTTGCAAGAATATCTGGACCCTTGTCAACATGATGATAGTGAAAAGGTGAGATTCCTATGATCCCGCATTAATGGTCGGGACAAAATAGCCTCTTCAATGAGAGTGAGTGAAAGCCCTTTCAGATTGAGGCCCCTCATTTGGCAATGCTCGAGACATCCGCATTTTGAGTATGAAATGTCTTTCTAAATTTTTCCCAATGGAACTTTGGTGATGCAAATTGACAAAATTGTCATGCATGAACCTCATTGGAATTGAAAAATTTACAGTATGCACAAATCATGTGTACATATTGTTACAGGAGACACACTTTCAAAAAACAGAGATATCTTCAGGTAAGTATATCTCTTCACTTATTTCCAAGAAGCTTATGGTCGACTAGGTATTTCCTAGAGTACTTACCACTGTCTAGGTACTCTCTCTCTCTCTCTTCAACGTTCAATTTATTCGAGTTGTCCTCTGAGTATAAATACCCGTGATCGTCCAGGTATCCCATTATTTTGGAGTACTTGCCACTGTCCAGGTACGCTCCCTCATTGACACTCAACATGTTCAAGTCGCCCGCTACGTACAGATTCCTATGACTGTCCAGGGTATGGATACTGGTATCTGACTAAGTATCCCATTTTCTATGAGTGCCTGTCATTGTTTAGGTACTCTCTCTTATTATTAGGACACTCGACTTGCCCGAGTTGTCTCCAAAATGCATTTTTGATACTTATAGCTATATAGGTATTCCATTGCTTTGTGTGCTTGCGGCCATCTAGGTATGCTCCCTTATTGCTGGCACTCAACTTGCTCGAGTTGTCCCAAAATTATATCTTTGAATACTTCTGCCCGTCTAGGTATTCCATACTATTTCAATGCCTGCGAATGTCCAGGTATCCTCCAAGGTTAGTGCTTGTGAACATCCAAACACTATTTCGATGCCTGTTGATTATCCAGGTGTCCTCCAATGTATTTTTCCAGGAAATATCACAAGGGAATCGACCCAGCGTGCTTCTATAGCCGGGAGTCCCCCTCATCGACTCGGCGTGCTTTCGTAGCCCGGAGTCCCCCTCATCGACACGGCGTGCTTCTGTAGCTCGGAGTCCTTTTCATCGACACGGCGTGCTTCTGTAGCCCGGAGTCCCCCTCATCGACACGGCGTGCTTCGTAGCCCGGAGTCCCCTCATCGACCCGGCGTGCTTTCGAGCCGGAGTCCCCCCTTATCGACCCGGCGTGCTTTCCTAGCCGGAGTCCCCCTTATCGACCCGGCATGCTTTCCTAGCCCGGAGTCCCCCTTATCGAGCCGGCGTGCTTTCGTAGCTCGAAGTCCCTCTCATTGACATAGTGTGCTTCTGTAGCCCGGAGTCCCCCTTATTGACCCGGCGTGCTTTCGTAGCCCGGAGTCCCTTTCATCGACACGGCATGCTTCTATAGCCCGGAGTCCCTCTCATCGACTCGACGTGCTTTTGTAACCCGGAGTCCCTCTTATCGACCCGGCGTCCTTCTCATTGGCACGGCGTACTTTCGTAGCCCGGAGTCCCTGTCATCGACACGGCGTGCTTCTGTAGCCCGGAGTCCCCTTTATCGACCCGGCGTGCTTTCGTAGCCCGGAGTCCCTCCCATCGATACGGCGTGCTTCTGTAGCCCGGAGTCCCCCTCATCGAACCGGCGTGCTTTCGTAACCCGGAGTCCCTCCCATCGACACGGCGTGCTTCTGTAGCCCGGAGTCCCCCTTATCGACCCAGCGTGCTTTCGTAGCCCGGAGTCCCTCCCATAGACACGGCGTGCTTCTGTAGCCCGGAGTCCCTCCCATAGACACGGCGTGTTTCTGTAGCCCGGAGTCCCCCTTATCGACCCGGCGTGCTTTCGTAGCTCGGAGTCCCCCTCATCGACACGGCGTGCTTCTATAGCCCGGAGTCCCTCTTATCGACTCGGCATGCTTTCGTAGCTTGGAGTCCCCCTCATCGACACGGGGTGCTTTCGTAGCCCGGAGTCCCTCTCATCGACCTGGCGTGCTTTCGTAGCCTGGAGTCCCCCTCATCAACATGGCGTGCTTTCGTGAGTCCCCCTCATCGACCCGGCGTGCTTCTGTAGCCCGGAGTCCCTCTCATCGACCCGGCGTGCTTTCGTAGCCCGGAGTCCCTCTGATCGACCCGGCGTGCTTTCGTAGCCCGGAGTCCCTCTCATCGACACGGCGTGCTTCTGTAGCCCGGAGTCCCCCTTCATCGACACAGCGTGCTTTAGAAGCCCGGAGTCCTCCTTCATTGACACAACGTGCTTTAGAAGCTCGGAGTCCGTCTTTACTGATGCCACTTACTACTGTAGCCTGTGGTCAGGTAAATAAACTAATATCCCTGTGAAAGATAGGGCGATACCCTGATACTTGCCAAAAACTCAGGGTTCGCACCCTATATCACTATTTCCTGGTAAGTAACTGCAGGTATTTTTCTTATCCTTTTTAGTATGTACTATGCATTATTGCCATTTTTTGCTTTGGACACTTGGTCCCAGGTTAGTTATCATCCATTGCATATGCATGGATAAAATTTAGGTATTAGTTCGTTTTTGAAGGCAACATCTGCGAACTCATCTTCAAAGAGGGGCAGCTGTTGACGCCTAAATTTTGACTAAGTGTTAAAATTTAAATTACATAGAAAATTAGAGTTTAATTTGACCCTAACAAAATGATTTTCACATCACCTGGATACTAATGTCGTTTGCATCTATTAATTTTATTTCTATCTTTATTTTATCAGATTTTTATTCTATTTTTGGGTTATTATCATTTAAAAAAAAAAAAAAAGAAGAAGAAGAGAGGCCCATGAAGGGGCTTGGCTTTCGCGTCCAGCCCTCTTCTTCTTTCTTTCTTGTCCACGCGGCCCAGGCCCGTCTTCCCCCACTTTTCCTTCTGAGGCCCGGCCCGGCCCTCTTCTCCTCATTCCTCCTTCCTTCCTCCTTCCTTCTACGCCTCTGCAACTTGGACAGAGAGAGAGGAGTAGGCCGGCGACGGATAGGGACTTCTCGCACGCACCATTAATGCCGTCTAGCGGAGCGGCGTGGAGATCGGCGGGAGACCCGGACGGATGGGACTCGTCTTCTATGTAAAGCAAGTGGAGCGGTAAAGCGAGGCACGCGGGTAGCTGAGGTCACACCGGTTCGGCCGAGGGAGAGCCCGGCTGGCGCGCCGAGGACCGCCGGTCGGAGCACTTCCGTCGACCGGACTCCTCGTCTATAAATAGGGGGGTTGAGCGAAGGAGAAAAGCAGCGAAAAACAGAGAGAAAGAGAGGGATCTGTGAGAGAGCGGAGGCACCAGATCTGAGAGAGAAAGAGCCGCGAGAGCGAGGTTGAAAAGAGAGGGAGAGAGCCGCGAGGAGAACAGATCTGCAGAGGAGGAGCGAGCTCAGAGGGCCTCCCCGGAGAGACATCCGGAGAGGCCTGAGAGTGAGCAAATCCAGAGGAGAGAAACTGAGATCTGAGAGGGCTGAGAGAGAGATCTGAGACAGAGGAGGAGGGAGCGAGCAGATCCGAGCCGGATCTGAGGGAGAGAGACGGAGCCGTGAGGGAGGGAGCCACAGGCTGAGCTCCATCGCCGGTCGCGCAACGCGACTTGCCTGGCCGATGCCACCACCGACGACACCGCCGGATCGCGTCGCTTCCGTCGCCATCCGCCCGCATAGCCGTCACCGTCCCTTCTGCCAGCGAGCCGCTCCCGTCGCCGCCTGCGTCCGAAGCCATGCTGACCCACGGCGGGGTCGTCGTCCCTTCCGCTGGTCTCACGGCGGTCGCCGTCGCTCGCCGTGGCCGAGCCGGGACATGCTCGGCCGCCGCCCATCGACGCCGCAGAAGGACTGCCAAAGAGAGGGGCAGCGCAAGTCGGGTCATGACCGGGTCGGGCACGAGGACCCGGTCGACCGGGTCGACCCACTAGGGTTTGGTTTTGTGGGCTTTGGGCTGAGATGAATTATGCTTATTGGGCTTATTCTATTTTTTTGGGCCAGACTTTGTTTTATTTGGGCTTGGGCTTGACTAATTTCTATTTGATTTGCAAGTAATCTTTCGGGCTTTGACGAACTGGGCCCATGAGCTAGAACCGGTCCAGCCGGAGGCCCGAGGCCACCCACCTGGGTTGAGTTCGACCGGGTCGGACGAGAAGACCCGACCCGGATCTCATTTTTTAATAATATTATATTATTATTTTAATTATAAAAGTATTTTAAATAAAAAAATAATTATTTTTTTAGAATAATCAGAAAATCCGAAAAAGGTTTATAATTTCCAGAAAAACCAAGAAAATCCATAAATATTTTATATTTTCTAAAATAAAATCAGAAAAAGCCAAAAAAATGTTTGTTTCAACCGATGCATGGAAAAATCCTTAAAAAATGCAAAAATACCAAACCCGAGGGTCTAAACAAGATTAGGTAGGAAGGAGCGTTAGTGATTAACTAGTGTAATTAAGTCACGTCCCAGTTTCTTTGGTTGCGCGGAAAGTAAAATATTTTCTCCCGATATTTTACTTGGGTTTAAATCGGCCCACCCCAAATTAGTGGCGACTCCTTTTTAAATGAAATTGAAGCTGCGCAGTTAAAATCTCGAACCTTAAGTCGTGAATTGGTGGGCTTGGAGGAAGCTGCAGGCTAAAAGCACGATAAAGGCATTAGCCGAGCCATTAGCCTTCGGACGCGGAAAGGGAGGTCGCGACAACCCCTAAGCAAGATTAACCCCTAAAGAAGGATTATGAAATTAACTTATTTGGGTCAGAAATTTGGCGACACCGGCGCGTAGGGGGAATAAGGGCTACGCGGGGTAAGCTTGGGGATGACAACAGATGATGAATGGTGGCCGAAACGGACCAAAACAGCCCCAAATTACTGTTTATGCGGAAGGGGGCAGTAGTGTGGAAACGGCCGTATAGGCGACTGGCAGCGACCAGGGGTGGCCAATGGTGTGTGGCTGGCTCCTTGACTTCAGTGGCTACACATTGGGTGGTGGTGGCGGCTCCGGCAACGGCGACAAGGGTGGTTTCCAATGGGAAAACAGCAAAAACAATAAGAAAATGAAGAAAAAGGAAGAGAAAAGAGAGAGGAAAGAGACGCGGCTTGGCAGCCATAGATGGACGCCACCACAACGGCAAAGTGGCGCCAAAACAGCAGCAAAGCAGCCAAGATGGCGGGTGAGGGTGGTCCAGTTGGTCAAGGGGCACCCAAGGGCAAGAAACAAGAAGAAAACTAGAGGAAAAGAGAGAAAATGAGGGAGAAAAAGTGATGAAGAGGGGGAGAAACGTGGGAGTGGGTTGCAACATTGGAGAGAGAGAGAGAGAGAGAGAGAGAGCAAGAAGCCAAGTCCAAACTCCTTTCTAAAACATCATTTCCCTTCAATTTTCCTTGACTTTCTTGGCTTATCCTCCAACATTGAATGCCACTTCTAGAAGCGGGCAAAATGGTAAATTCCCAAAGTATAGTATACCTTACTATACGTGTACACGGGCCAAGATTCCATACGGGCTAGAATAAAATCGGTTTGGGCTCAAATTGAAGGGAAACGGGCTAGAAAAAGCTAATAGGCTCAAAGGCTTGAAGTTGGGCTTCCTTGGGCCCACTTGGGCTAGCTTGGGCCTACGTGGCCGACCCCTCATAGGCGCAAGGCCCATTGGGCCTTTGGTTGGTCCAATTCCTTTTGGCTCCAATTTTTCGGCCCGTTAAATCCTTTTCCGATAATTCCCGGGCTTATCGATAAATTCGAGAATCAATGAGGCAACGTCCAATATTTTAGTCTCGACATCCTTGAAAGTTCGATACCTGATACTTGATTGAAATTCATAGTTAAAATCGATTAATTGCGACTTTAATACGACCTAACTTTCGGGCGGCGTTTAGGGGTTTTCGCGCGTTTGACCCGTGGTTGATAGCTTTTCAATCCACGATCGTACCTATTCAATTCAAGACGATCCTCGATTGTCATGTAATCATGAGGAGTTAATTGCTCACATTGAGTACTAGGCCAAAAGGAAATCGGTTTAACGTCATTCGCAATCAATATCGAAGTCATGCTGAATTACCAGCAATCCGACCTCGTACTTCTGCCGGATCGATTTATTTCCATTTGCTAATTGGCCTGCAACAGTGTGGTATCATTCCTCTTTGATCTTTATGGTCGAGTGGCCTATCCCTGATTGAATTCACTGGTCATACGCGTATCGATCTTTAATTGCCTTTTCGAATAGTTAGTTAACTCGTGAGAGGCCAACTCAGAGTAAACGTAACTAACAGCGCATTCATAAAATAACCATTTCATATATCTCGGAATAAGTCGAAATTCAGAATGTTATAGATTAAGCCTCAAAACTTTAAATTCTGGAGAATAATGTGATATTTTTCTAATGTTAACACTCTCCATTAGACGAGACTTGGCAAGATGACAACATCCAGAAATTTGTGTAACTTCCACTCAAATTATCAGAGAATGGGGTGACGTATATTTAACACATCTTTCGCTTCCACATTTGAAATGGCACTTCAGTGATTTCTCCAGCGTATTACTTTTTAATCTGTAAGCAATGATCATAAACATAAAGTGCCTTTGCTCTTGCAGGTGGAAAGAGCAATTCAACAAAGACTGTGACCATTGTAGTTGCCACAGGTGCTTCTGCGATACTTGTTATCGGCGTTGTCATATTACTCATAGTGAAAAGGAAGAAGAAGTAGCCTAGACAAAGAGTTGAAGGTGAGTCTTCATCTTTTTTCGAGGCTGGGTCGGGCATGAAGACCCGGTTGACCTGCTAGGGTTTGTTTTAGTGGGCTATGGGTTGAGATTAATTATGCCTATTGGGCTTATTTTGCTTTCTTGGGCTAGACTTTGGGCTTGGGCTTGACTAATTTCTATTTAATTTGCAGGTAACCTTCGGGCCTGACGAACCGGGCCCTTGAGCTAGACCCGGACAGCCGGAGTCCTGGGCCCGCACTCGGGCTGAGTTCGACCCAAGCCCCTTTTTTTTTAAATAAAATATTAAAATAAAATTTAAATATTAAAAAAATTTAAATAATAATAAATAATTTTTTTTTCCAGAAAATTCCTAAAATCCCAAAAATAATATATATTTTCTAAAAAAATCAGAAAATTCAAAAAAAAATTTATATTTTCCAAAAAAATCAGAGAAAAGCAAAAAAGATGTTTGTTTCAACAATGCATGGAAAAATCCTTGAAAAATTCAAAAATACCAAGCTCGAAGGGTTTAAATAAGATTAGGTAACGGAAGGCCGAGTGCATCACGGCATAGCCGCAATGGGCAACGCCGGTCGTTGTAAGACCGGTATATACGACGGCGAAGCGGGGAGAGGCAACAGGGACGGCAGTGAACTCAACGGCGTGAGGCTTAGCTGAGATCAGTGAGTGGCTCGATCGTCGGGGGGCAAGCGACGATGGAAGGGAGCGGCCCACTGGCAAAAGAGACCGCGATGGCTACACAAGGGGATGGCGACGGAAGCAACGCAATCCGGTGGCATCGTTGGTGGTTGAGCGACAGTGGTGTCGGGGGTGGCAAAGCGGTGGTGGCGTCGACTCGGCGACTCGCGTCGCGCGGCAGACGACGGCATTTGGCCTGCGACTTTCGCTCGTCCGATCTCAGCCTCGCAGTTCCCTTCGCCCCCTCGCAACTCTGTTTCCCCCTCTCAACCCAGATCTCTTCTTCCATTGGCTCACCGCCCTCGGTTTTCTCTCAGCTCAGATCTCTCTCTCAGTTTCTTTCTCTCTTCTCTCTCAAATCTGTTTCCTCTCTCTCAGATCTCTCTCGGATCGGCGGTCGCTCGGAATTCTAGCCTCTTGGATGTCTCTCTAAGGGAGGCCTTTTGAGTTCTTGCTTCACCGTCCAGATCTCTCTTTCTCGCTCTGTTTTTCGCTTCCCCCTTCAACCGAGCTCAAGGCCGTCATTTTATAGGCGAGGAGCCCGGTCGACGGAGGTGCTTCGACCGGCGGTCCTCAGCGCCTAGCCGAGCTCTCCCTCGGCTGAACTGGCATCCCATCCCTTCTTCTCCGCCGGGGCCATCTCGGCATTGAAGGAGTCCCCGCCAAGACGTCCCCTCCACCCAAGTTTTGCGTCAGATCTCGCGTGGCAACATTGATGGCGCATGCGAGAGTCCCTTTCGTTGCCGATCTGTCCCTTTCTCTCTATCGCACATGCACTGCAGCAAGGAGGAAGAAGGAAGAAGGAAGGAGGAGAAAAGGGCCGGGCCGAGCCGAACCGTAGAAAGAGTGGGGAAGACGGGCCTGGGCTCGCGTCGGCAAGAAGAAAGAAGGAAGAAGAGGGCTAGGCTCGAAAGCCCGGCCCCTCTATGGGCCTCTCTCCTTTTTTATTTATTTATAATAATGATAGTAATAATAATAACCTAAAACTAGAATAAAATTAATAGATACAAACGATATTAGTATCCAGGTGATGCGAAAATCATTTTTGTTAGGGTCAAATTGAACCCTAATTTTCTAGGCAAATTAAGTTTTAATACTTAGTCAAAATTTAAGTGTCAACAGCTGCCCATCTTTGAAAGTGAGCTCGCAGAGGTTACTTTCAAAGACGAACTGATACCTAAATTTTGTCCATGCATATGCAATGGATGATAGTCACCTAGAATCAGGTGTTCAATAAAAAAGGCAATAATGCATAATATATACTAAGTGGATAAGAAAAACACCTGCAATTACTTACCAGGAAAGAGTGATATGGGGTGCGAATCTCAAGTTTTTGGCAAGTATCAGGATATTTCCTTATCTGATGCTGATATAGAAAACGTACCTATGATCGATGATATGGGGAAACTGCTTTTCTAGGACCTAAAGCTATCTTCAGTCGCCTTTCCGAGCAATAAGTTGTTGCCAAGGACCCAAAGCTATCTCTGGTCGCCTTTCCGAGCAATGAATTGTTGCCAAAGACCCCAAGCTATCTCCGGTCGCCTCGACGATGAGGATTGCTTTTCCAGGACCCGAAGCTATCTCCGATTTCCTTTCCGAGCAATGAATTGTTGCCAAGGACCTGAAGCTATCTCCGGTCGCCTTTCCAAGCAATAAGTTGTTGCTAAGGACCCGAAGCTATCTCCGGTTGCCTTTCCGAGCAATAAGTTGTTGCTAAGGACCCGAAGCTAATCTCCGATCGCTTTGACAATGAGGATTGCTTTTCTAGGACCTGAAGCTATCTCTAGTCGCCTCGACGATGAGGATTGCTTTTCCAGGACCCGAAGCTATCTCCGGTCGCCTTTTCAAGTAATAAGTTGTTGCCAAGGACTCGAAGCTATCTCCGGTTGCCTCGACGGTGAGGATTGCTTTTCCAGGACCCGAAGCTATCTCCGGTTGCCTTTTCGAGTAATAAGTTGTTGCCAAGGACCCGAAGCTATCTCCAATCGCCTTTCCGAGCAATGAGTTGTTTGTCTAGGAACCGGACCTTTCTCCGATCGCCTTGATGAGGGATTGCATTTTCAGGACTCGGACCTTTCTCCGGTCGCTTGTAGAAGCAATAAGTTGTTTGTCTAGAACTTGGACCTTTCTCCGGTCGCCTTGACGGGGGATTGCCTTTCCAGGACTTGAACCATTCTCCGGTCGCCTGTCGAAGCAATGAGTTGTTTGTCTAGGACCCAGACCTTTCTCCGGTCACCTTGACGGGAGATTGCCTTTCCAGGACTCGGACCATTCTCCGGTCGCCTGTCGAAGCAATAAGCTGTTAGATACCTGACCTTTTTCAGGGACACAAGTTTGCTTACCTGAACTCTCTTAGGGATGTACCGACTTTTCTCGGGACACAATCTTGTTAAGTGTTTGGCTTTTCTCAAGGACACCGGTTTTTTCATTACCTGACTTCAGGCCACAGAGGCACGCCACGTCAGTAAAGAGGGACTCCAGGCTATGGAAACACGTGGTGCCAATGAAAAGGGACTTACCTTATATGTTTGTAAAGGTCTCATATCTCCTGATTGGTTAGAACATCGAGGACGCACCTCAAATACCTGTGAAGATCTCCCACCTCTTGGTAAGCTGGAATGTCGAGGACGTTCTTCGGGTATCCTTGAAGGTCTCCCACCTCCTGGTAAATTGGAATATCGAGGATGTGCCTCAAATACTCCTAAAGATCTCCCACCTCCTGGTAAGTTGGAATATCGAGGACGTGCCTCAAATACTCCTGAAGGTCTCCCACCTCCTAGTAAGTTAGGAATATCGACAACAGACCTCAGATATCCCTGAAGGTCTCCCACCTCCTGGTAAGTTGGGAATATCGAGGACGGACCTCAGATACTCCTAAAGGTCTCCCACCTCCTAGTAAGTTGAGAATATCGAGGACGGACCTTAGATACTCCTGAAGGTCTCCCACCTCCTGGTAAGTTGGGAATATCGAGGACGGACCTCGGATACTCCTGAAGGTCTCCCACCTCCTGGCAAGTTGAGAATATCGAGGACGGACCTCGGATACTCCTGAAGGTCCCCCACCTCCTAGTAAGTTGGGAATATCGAGGACGCACCTTGAGTACCCCTGAAGGTCTCCCATCTCTTGGTAAGTTGGGAATATCGAGGACGGACCTCTGATACTCCTGAAGGTCTCCCACCTCCTAGCAAGTTGGGAATATCGAGGACGCACCTTGGGTATCCCTGAAGCTCTCCCACCTCCTAGTAAGTTGGGAATAACGAGGACGGACCTCGGATACTCCTGAAGGTCTCCCACCTCCTGGTAAGTTGGGAATATCGAGGATGGACCTCGGGTATCCCTGAAGGTCTCCCACCTCCTGGTAAGTTGGGAATATCGAGGACGCACCTCGGATACTCCTGAAGGTGTCCCACCTCCTGGTAAGTTGGAATATCGAGGATGCACCTCGGTTATCCTTGGAGGTCTCCCACCTCTTGCTAAGTTGCAGGCATGATGATATCTCTGCTTTCTGATAGTGTGTCTCCTATCAGACAAATATGCAATATGTGCAAATGATTTGTGCATACTGTAAATTTTTTCAATTCAAATGGGATTTATGCATGACAATTTTGTCTGTTTTCATCACCAAAGTCCCACTGGGGAAAAATTTTCAGAAAGACAATTCAAACTCAGAATGAGAACGTCTTAAACATGTCAAATGAGGGGCCTTCAATTTGAAAGGGCTTTCCACTCACTCTCATTGAAAAGGCTATTTTGTCCCGACCATTAATGCAGGATCATAGAAATCTCACCCTTTCACTATCATTATGTCGACAAAGGTCCGAATATTCTCGCAAATGGTACGACTTTACCAATTTGAGAGGTCTTTGTTAGGACCGTAATGTAGGCTTGGTCAAAGGCTTAGCAAAGGGGACCACGAAGGTCAAGACTTATAGAAAGAAAGGTTACACAGCCATCTTCGGGTTTACAAGTCAAGAACCTTGCGAAAAGAGATAGGAATGATCTTACTCGTACTTCTTCGAGCAATGCTTATAAACATATGAATTCCTACGTTAATTCAAGTGCCCTAGTCAGAAGAGACTTTTACAAAAGGACACAACGTAAATTTGGCTCATGGGTTGAGAAACAAATGGATTCGTAAGCTCAAAAATGTGTACAAGAGTTGGTGATCATCTTGATATTGTCACCGGTCTTCTTCCTCATTGATGGAGCTCGTCTTTGTAGAGACTTTTTTGCTCGAGCATCATTTTTTGCTTGAGGGCATTGGCTTTACTTTTACCAGGCACACTGCTTTTTCATGCCCCTAGTTTTCATTCATTTTTTTTTTTTATCTTAGGACTATTTTAGCGTCTTGAGTCTTCCTCTTCAGTTGGCACTTTGGCTCATGCTACTTGAATGATAGTAATCTTCTCTTTGCCCCAATGTGGGGAGTTGAAACAAAATTACAGACTCAATGGAGTTGTACAATGGATACAAATGTGCAAAATAGAGAGAAAATCACTATTCATCATTCTAGGGCACTTAAATTACCATGAGTGTTCATATGCAATAAAGAGACCCAAAGATTGATGTAGGTGCAAGCAAGAAAATTCCTATCCATTTTCTCACCTCGTGATGCCGTCACTTCCTCCAATCTGCCCCAATGTAGGGTGGTTCTTGATAGGGGTAATATGAAAGAAACTTCACAATGGCATGGGGCTCAAAGGGGTTAAGCAATAGATAACCTGTAGTGTTTAGGGTAGAGAAATGAAATGCCCCTCATTATTTTGGTTATCGTACCATTCGCGAGAGAACTCTTTACCCTGTAGACATAGAATTTCCTATGCTCACCTCACAAGTGTTTAATCAGGGGACTGTGTGTAGGATATGGTTTGCCTTTCATCATCCTGATGTACCTTATTTAGCACGCTCAATTGATCCCACATCCTTCATTGAACTGCTTAATTTGATAATCCTTAGTGGAATCGGTGACTTAGACAGACAAAAGTCATCATGCAAAAATCATTTTGAAAAGGTATGGATTGCTGTAAGCACGAAGGAGTTAGTAATTTTAGAATAAACGATTTATCCTACTCAAAACTCCATCAGTAACGTGAAAGGAATCTATGTAACAAAATTCTCTCCACGGAGATGTTAAATTTTGAACACGGGAGGGATTGTTCAAAAATGGGCGTTCACAGATTGCCCCTACTCAAAGGGGAATGACACATGAATGATCAATCAGGATTGAAAATCCCATCTTTGATTGGACGGGCACATCTGTTTTTGTCCCTGCAAAAGAAAAAATGCAAGAATAAATTGCTGGGTAGGGCCAAGAGCAAATTCAAATTAAGGCCCGAAAGATTCCTATTATCCATTTTGGCGATGCTTAGGATGCCATTTCACTTGGAAGAGTTGATCCAATGTTGTTATTGGAGTTTGACATATCTCTCCCTACTCTATTGTTCGCACCTTCGGCAAACAGATGAACCAGGAAAGAATGAGAGGGAATGTGTTAGTGTATGAATTTTTCAGAATTGAAAAACCGGAAACGATACAACATTACCCTTTGTCGATTTGCATTTGTTGTCCACACTTTTAGCAGACATATGACCCTACAAAGAATGAGAGGGAATGTGTTTGTGTATGAATTTTTCAGAATTGAAAAATCGGAAACGATACAACATTACCCTTTGTTAGTTTGCAAATGATTGGATGCACCTAGGGTCCTGAGGCTTAAAGCGAGCATGAGATCCTGAACTTTTGATCTCGATATGCCAAAAAAGCAAAGAGAAGAGAAAGAAAGAAAAAATTTCTTTTTTAAATTCTTTTTTCTTTTTTCTTTTTCACATGCGGCTGTCGCCGCTTCGAGGGTTCGAACCCCCGTTTGGACCTTGGTGCTCCAATCCCGGATACCACTCGGCTAAAGGCGCCGGCAGTGTCCATGGGGCGCATTCTTTTTTATTTAAGTGATCCGGCCACTAGAATGACATGTCTTTTTACACCAAGTCAGGTGAATTTGGCATGGGTCATCTCCAAGTGCTTGCTTGGCCAGAATTGGTTGGCTCGAATTAGCCCCTCAAATCAGTTTTATTTTTTTTAATGCCGATGCTTCCTGTCAAAACAAGGAAAGTGTATTAGGAATGAAGTTAGAGCGAGGTATTGGAAACGATACCAAGTTACCCTTCTGCAAAGTTTGTATTTGATGACTTCTTGGCATATCTTGAATGTTGATGATCGCCATGGTCTTCCCACGACTTGGCACTTCATTTTGGTTGGCCCTCTTTGCCTATGGCCCTATACGAATGGCCGATGATGGTTGATCCATCTTCAATGCCTTCCTTCTGTGGAAATTTTTCCTCTCTCGTTGTTGGACATTAGCAGCGTTGGGCAAGGTCATGTGCCTCAAGCTTCTATGGAATCTGAGATGGACAATCAAAACCTCCAATTTTCTGTCGATAATCACTTCTTCGCAGAGCATGTGTCTGGAACGAAAGTCATCATCTGGAACAGGTGGTTAGAATTTGCCTCAACTGTCTGGATTTTCTCCCTGTTGACAGTAGCCAATTCAAAGGGGAAGTGAAGGAGTTCATTTTCGTGCTTTCCGATTTGCCGAAGTTGAACGTCCTGCCTATGAAATTGCAATGCTTGATCTCCTGGAGTATGTTGCGGGAAGAAACCATTGCTTAGGCTTGCACTGATGGGAGATAGCCTGTGCATAGTTTCAGAGACGACTTGCCGAGATAACTCGAGATATGGGGGGAGGCCAAAAACATCATGGAGGAAACGTCTCAGGAAGCTTTTCTTGAGCTACTATGATCTGCATGTTTCGAGTTTGATCATGTGCATATACCTATTACGTCCTGTCTTTTGTTCCTTGCAAATGAAAAGGAAGAAAGCGTCATTCCTAAGATCATGTTAGGAAGCAAGACATACCCTTTTATAAATGGAGCAATCTTATCCGTTTGCCCCGGTTTTCTTGGAAGAATACTCCTGAATTTGTTGAGTCCATATCCCTGGGACTTGATGTACTGGTTTCAAATGCCCCTTTTTTCAAGGGGATGATGTTCTGAGACATAAAATAAGTAAATCAGAAAAACAAATAGGGTTAAATTTGATACTTTTTTTTTTGCAATTTTTGTGAATGAAATGCTTTTGTTTTTCACAATGATTTTTTTGGAGGAAGCATGAGGAAGCCCAGCCCTCAGGATTCTCCTCAGATGATATTTTCTTTTCATGGTTGGATAGCATCACTGGGCCAGTTTGGGGTACTCCCTCATGCCCTCAAAATGAAATGTTGAAACTATACATTCACTGGTAAATTACATTACTGGAATGGAAAATGCAATAGTAACACACTAGATAGGATGGAAAATAGGAAATCATAAAAACAACTGAAACCCATGAAAACTCATGTGAAAGGGAGAATCCTGATAGCTGATGGCGTTGACCCTTAAATCAAGCTCTCTTGAGTTATTTGCCCTCGGTAGACTCGAAGTATTTGCACGAGAGAACCACTTCGTTGAAGTTACGGAAGTGCATTCCATGCAACTAGGAACGAAGCTTACGAGACAAAGCTTTTATAAATAGCTTCATCATTTCCTCCTCAGCCATCTAAGGAATAGCTTGCGTCATGAAAGCTTCCCACCTTTTTGCATATGCTCGGAAATTCTCCATTGGTCCTCTTCTGACGTGAACCAAATTCTTGTGGGGGAACGCATATCCTATCTTGTCTTGGTATTGATGTAGGAATGTAGAGGATAGCACATCTCAATCATGAGGCAGATCTTCGACACGAAGAACAATTGCAATGCGGATCCAGTAAGACTCTCTTGGAAGGCATGAATTATGAACAGTGCTTGATTGTCGTACTAACTCATTTTGGCTTGAAAATATTGCAAGTGGGTCATGGGACAAGTCGTGCCGTCATATTTATGGAAATCAGCTATTTCCATTCCTTTGGGAACAATAATCCTGTTGAGGTGAGATGGACTTGTCGCGTCTTGGTTAAGGAACCATCCCTTTTGCTGTGTTTCCAATCCTTTCATGGCGGCATCAAATTCTACTCCTTCAGGGAAGTTGGATTCTTCTGAGATCATTTCATCACTTTCTTTGGGGTCGAAATTTCCTACCGAGGATGAGGCGTCTATGTTACCCTGATAATCGAGTGACAAATTCAGCAGCCCATCGGAAGGAAAATCATGAAGAGCGAGCGTTCCTCTATTTAGCAAGCTCTGGGGTCCGTATGCGGGCGGGAGATGGTTACACTGTGAATAGTCATCTTCATCTATATAATACTGATGACTCTCCATTGGGCTGTACCACAAGCAATGTTCAAAGCCTCGGCGTGGCGGTTCATTGGCTGTCAGACTTTGCCCCTGTTTGATGGTGGGTGTTAGCTTGGATCGTTCCGGCTTTCCCTTCTTGACACTTTGTCTTGACCTCTTGAGTAGAGCCTTTCGTTCTACCAGTTTGAGCTTATCAAGGGCACCAGGAGACGGTGGAGTTTTATTCCCTAGGTTGATGGGTGCTAGTGCCCTTTAGACCCTAGTTCTCGCAGCAAGTTTGGGAAATAGCGTCTTGGTGCCTCGATTTTGGATAGGTTTTACAACTTCAACCATGTTTTCGGGTTCTTTGCCTCTCCGGGTAGGAAGCTTCCCATTAATGGAGCATTGTTTGGTAGCCCTTCTGTCATACAGAGCCGCTTCGAAGTTTCCTCCTATTGGTCTCTTTTGCTCTGGGCCGTCCTGGCAGTCAAGCTTCTTTCTATTGCAGTACATGCCATGACGAACTTTTTCCTCATCATTTCCTTGCTTACAAGCTCCTTGTGAGGTGGGGCGATGTTGATGTCAATGTTATATTCTTTAAGGAAAATATCAGTCAATTCCTCTCAAGTCTTGAGAAGAGTGATTCTCGTCATGATGTACCACCTCATGGCGGGGCCAATTAGATTCGATTGGTATGATCGAATCATCCTTTGGACCAGGTAGGCTTGCAGGTAGCTTTCTGGGTGAGAAGCAATGGCGAACGCCTCACATCCAAGCACCTTGAACTCCTCTGAGATTTTGACAGTGGCGTAGCTAGACAAATCAAGGGGATATTGATCCCACAGTTCACTCAGCTTACTCATGATCCTCGCAAAATGTCTGCTCTGTTGGTCAACTTTTGGCATGTCTGCAGGTGTCATAAATTTTTTCTCCCGTTATAGGGTGGTCCCGAGATTGGCCCTAGTTTGAGCAGACTCCATTTGCCTCGAGAGTTGTCGAAGGACAATGGGGATTTGTACCACGTCATCTTCAATATTAATAAGGCCATTTTGCACATCACCCTGATTGGTCACAATTGCATGTGGCCATGCACAGATGGCTGGTGGTTGGCGATTCATGATCACCTGCTATTGCAAAAAAAAAGACATGCATGAGCATGAGATAAATGAAGATTGACCCATGGCAACGGTCCAGTCGTTTTTATTTATCAACAAAGGATTCCAAGGACAAGACATTCCTAATCATCTAAAATTGGAATTGAAATGATAGAATTGAAATGCTAGATATTTAACAAAAGTCCTTAAACATCGGGACTAGAAATAAAATGAAATTTCCTAAATACAAAAACTGGGGGTTATGACCGCCATTTTATAAGCGATGAGGAGCCTCGGTCTTGCAAAGTTGTTTGCTTTCTGGGACTAGCCCAAAGACACATATCTAGCTCATTCCTGAACTCCGCTCGAAAGACTCGATATGCTCTTGTTAGGCCGGCTTTTTATTCAGGTTTGGGATTACTGGTTGCAAATTTGTCAAGACCTGGTGATTGAGAATATAGAGTGTGGAGGCATGATGAGCCTTCTCTTATCCTATCAGTCTCCTGGGCACGATGACCTTTTCAGCGTGGCATTTTCTCCATGCATCCCGATGATGCGGCTTTCTTCTAAGTAGTCTTGGCTCAAAAAAGGATTGTGGATAGACCGGGCTTGAGTAGTGGAAGGATCTCCTGGAAGGCCCTGTACTAACAAGCCACCCTATAGGGATAATACGAGGTGATCCTGGCAAGACCAAGTAGTGGGATCGGGTTGTGATATTTTAGTGCAAAGCGAGCTTCTCCCTCTCTAAACAATTTAGCACACCAAAGGAATGCCTTGGGAACAAGGTTCCTTAGGAAATTAAACCAACAAGAGTATATCCTACTGAGGGCATACTTTTTCTAAGATTTGAAACCCTTGCAGTGGGTGCTTGAAATTCTTAATGCCCGAATCCTTTGATATGAGAAAAGATTGCTTTTGTAAAATTTCCTGGCGTAGCCCTCAAGATTTTTCTGTGTTTTCTTTGAAACAATTGAGGGACAGAAATGTTTCCGGTAAAACCATGTTTACAAAATTCAACCTGGCACAAATTTGATTGACAACCCATGCAATTGAAGGATTTATAGCATTTTTTCAATGTGGGATGACGATGAATCCAAAGAAGACCAGTAGAAAAATTTTGCTTTTTTTTTTTTTTTGGGCCATGGGTTGTTTTTTCAAAAAAATCAACTAAAAACGATAGTGGGCAAGCATCCCAATTAGCCTTAAATACCCTCATTACCAAAGGAGTCACGATTTTTTTTAAAATAAAATTGAGCTAGCCAAATTACCGGGTTGACACGAGCTCATTTCCTAGAGGCATTTCGATGGTAATGCTGTATTTGTTCAGAGTTGGGGAAAGCTCGAATTTGCCAAGTATGAAAGTGGAGGTCTCAAGGCACTAGAAACAGGGGATCACTTGCATGACTCTAGAGTGGATACTAATTTGGAGCAATGGGAGGAGATGGCCGATTCTATCTTCAACATGTTTTTGACCAGGTTGATTTAATTGGTCTCGCCAATGGTGGAGCTCTTTCTTGGGAGCAAGAATGAACTGGACATCGTGTCTACCCATCGCATATAAAATAAGCGACCTAAAAGACTTACCTGAGTTGCCATGGGTCCGAGAACATAAATAAATAACCAAATAAAAAGGGTTAAGAAATTACCTCACTCTCAAAGATCACAATAGACACATAGACATGCGGATGATACGTGTGGTTCGATTTCTAACTAGAAAGGTATAATGAGGTTAAGAGGTAATCTAACCGATGCAGTCTCGCGTTCGTGCCAAATTCTCTCAACCTCAGCTCTACCTAAAATTTCGGGGAAAAGAAAGGCAGCCCCTACATCGCAGTCTCGCGTTCAAGGCCGTATCTTTCTTAACACCATCCTAAAATATCCTATGGCGGCCCAGGTCCGGTGGCAGGGTTGTGTGTGCTACAGTGTAGTGCTAAAACATTTAAAGCATGCACAATAATTTATACACAAAAATTATTTCAACAAAATTAATATTTACCTGCAAGAGAAAAAAAATATAACCAAGCTAGGAAAACATTTAAACAAGACAAAATGGCTTAAGTCCACAAAAAAATTGTCCCCAACGGAGTCGCCAAGCTGTTGTGACCTCCCTCTCGTGTCCTGGAGGCTAATGGCTCGGCTAAATGCCTTTATTAGGGCTTTAGCCCAAGCTCTCCCAAGCCCACCAATTCACGACTTAAGGTCCGAGTTTTTAACCTGCAATTCAATTTCATTTAAAAATGAATTGCCACTAATTGGTTTTGGGATGGGTCGATTAAACTCAAGTAAAATATTGGGAGAAATATTTTACCCCGCGCAACTGCAGAAAACAGGATCGACTGATTATACTAATTAATCACTAATGCCCTTCCGGCACCTAATCTTGTTTAAACCCTTCAAGCTTGGTATTTTTTTAATTTTTCAAGGATTATTCCATGCATTGTTGAAACAAACATCTTTTTGCTTTTCTCTGATTTTTTTTTGGAAAATATAAAATATTTTTGAATTTTCTGATATTTTTTAGAAAATATAAATTATTTTTGGGATTTTCGGATTTTTCTGGAAAAAAATGTTTTTTATTATTTTATTATTTTTAAAATTTTATTTAATATTAAAAATTTAGTTTAATATTTTATTTAAAAAAAGGGTCCCGGGTCGGACTCAACCTGGGTGCGGGCCCAGGACTCCGGCTGGACCGGGTCCAGCTCAAGGGCCTAGTTCGTCAGGCCCGAAGGTTACCTGCAAATTAAATAGAAATTAGTCAAGCCTAAGCCCAAAGTTTGGCCCAAGAAAGCAAAATAAGCCCAATAGGCATAATTAATCTCAACCCATAGCCCACAAAAACAAACCCTAGCGGGTCAATCGGGTCTTCGTGCCCGACCCGGCCTCGACCCGACTTGTGCCTCCCTCTTCCGCGATGCCAATGGAGCGGTCGAGTGCATCACGGCCTAGCCGCAGCGGGCAACGCCGGTCGTTGTGAGACCAGCATATACGACGGCGAAGCGAGGGGGGGTGCAGCAACAGGGACGGCGGTGAACTCGACGGCGTGAGGCTCAGCTGAGATCAGTGAGTGGCTCGATCGTCGGGGGGCAAGCGGCGACGGACACAGGCGGTGATGGGAGCGGCCTGCTGGCAAAAGAGACCACGACGGCTACACGAGGGGATGGCGATGGAAGCAACGCAATTCGGTGGCATCGTCGGTGGTTGAGCGACAGTGGCGTCGGGAGTGGCGAAGCGGTGGTGGCGTTGGCTCGGCGACTCGCGTCGCACAACAGACGATGGCATTTGGCCCACGGCTTTCGCTCATCCGATCTCAGCCTCGCGGTTCTCTCCGCCCCCTGGCGACTCTGTTTCCCCCTCTCAACCCAGATCTCTTCCTCCACTGGCTCACCGCCCTCGGTTTTCTCTCAGCTCAGATCTCTCTCTCAGTTTCTTTCTCTCTTCTCTCTTAGATTTGTTTCCTCTCTCTCTCAAATCTCCTCTCTCAGATCTCTCTCGGATCGACGGTCGCTCGGAATTCTGGCCTCCTGGATGTCTCTCTAAGGGAGACCTTCTGAGTTCTCGCTTCACCGCCCAGATCTCTCTTTCTCGCTCTGTTTTTCGCTTCCCCCTTCAATCGAGCTCAAGGCCGTCCTTTTATAGGCAAGGAGCCCGGTCAACGGAGGTACTTCGATCAACGGTCCTCGGCGCCCAGCCGGGCTCTCCCTCGGCCGAACCGGCATCCCACCCCCTCTTCTCCGCCGGGACCATATTGGCATTGAAGGAGTCCCCGCCAAGACGTACCCTCCACCCAGGTTTTGCGCCGAATCTCGCGCGGCAGCATTGATGGCGCCTGCGAGAGTCCCTTTCGTCGTCGATCTATCCCTCTCTCTATCGCACATGCACTGCAACAAGGAGGAAGAAGGAAGAAGAAAGGAGGAGAAAAGGGCCGGGCCGGGCCGGACAGCAGGAAAAAGACTGGGGAAGACGGGCCTGGGCCCTCGTCGACAAGAAGGAAGAAGAGGGCTGGGCTCGAAAGCCCAGCCCCTCTATGGGCCACTCTCTTTTTTTTTTTTATAATAATGATAGTAATAATAATAACCTAAAACTAGAATAAATATAGAAAATAAAATTAATAGATGCAAACGATATTAGTATCCAGGTGATGCGAAAATCATTTTTGTTAGGGTCAAATTGAACCCTAATTTTCTAAGCAAATTAAGTCTCAATACTTAGTCAAAATTTAGGTGTCAACAATAATAGTGACAATTAGGCCAAATTTTCTTTTAAAAAATTGGGTTGAGTATTCCATAACATGGAATTGATATTTTGATCTTTACATTCATGTGCACCTCTCGTACATGTCCGATTCTACATTTCTCATTGTCTTCGCTTAGCATTAACCATTGAGAAAGGTGCCAAAATAGCATGCCGATTAGTAATGCCCGCATGTGCAACTCCATATACTAAAAGTTTTGGGAAACTTTCATTATAAAAACTATGATAAAGACAATCATGCTCTGAATGACCGTGTATTTCTCTTTCTAGGAGAAGTGGATGAAATTAGCATGGCAAAGTCATTGCAATTTGATTTTGAGACTATCAGAGCTGCAACTGATAACTTCTCTGATTCGAAGAAGCTTGGACAAGGCGGTTTTGGTGCTGTGTACATGGTACTAATTAACAAAGTACCCTTTGGTCTCTTGTGTTCAAAATTTAGACAACAAAATAGTCATGGATCAAATCAATCCGATACTCTTCGAAATGCTTCAATTACATATCGGTAATCACAAGGACCTACTTTGATTAAATTTTAGGGTCAACTCTTCAACGGACAAGAAATCGCGATGAAACGGTTGTCGCAGAATTCCGGCCAAGGAGAAGTAGAATTCAAGAATGAGGTCATGTTACTAGCTAGGCTACAACATAGGAACTTGGTCAGGCTTTTAGGTTTTTGTCTGGAAGGAGTCGAGCGGCTTCTCATTTGCGAGTTTATGCCCAATTCAAGTTTCTTGATCAGTTCATTTTCAGTATGTTTCTCGAGTTGTCATTCCTGAAATCAAATACTCCTGAAATGATTAAGGGACATCTAATAGAATGTGATTTTCAACAAAATGTGTAGATCCCCCGAAGCATGTGAATCTTGACTGGGATAGGCATCACAAGATAATAATGGGTGTTGCTCGAGGGCTACTTTACCTACATGAAGACTCTCGACTTTGTATCATCCATCGGGATCTCAAAGCTAGCAACATTTTGTTGGACTCAGACATGAATCCTAAGATAGCAGATTTTGGTATGGCAAGACTGTTCGAGTTGGACCAAACTCAGGTAGAGGCAAAACGGATCGTGGGGACCTAGTAAGTGCTGCAACCTCCTATAGCTAATGCTTACCAAAACAACAAAGGTAAACTATAGAGCTAATAAGATGGACTTATTGTATACACAACGGATATATGGCGTCGGAGTATGCAATGCATGGAAACTTCTCCATCAAGTCTGATGTCTTTAGTTTCGGAGTACTGGTTTTGGAGATTAGGAGTAGTCAAAAGAACAATCTTTTCCACATGGGTGATAACATAGAGGTCCTTACAAGCTATGTGAGTATAAAAACATACCTTCTCATTTCGCGTAATGTTTTTGAGATCAATCTGCTCAATGCATGTCAACTGTTTGCAGGTTTGGAAATGTTGGAGGGAAAGAACAATATCTAACATCATTGATCCCTCTATAACTTCTAGTTCAAGTACTGAAATCACAAGGTGCATCCACATTGGTCTACTATGCATCCAAGAAGATATGGCTAATCAGCCAATGATGGCCTCAGTCCTTTTGATGCTTAATAGCCACTTAGTTACTCTCCAAGTGCCGTCAAAACCCACATTCTTCATACAGAGGGGTGTTGAATCAGATGTGTCATCTACGTAGGATTACAGTTCGAGGGAATTTGAGGTCGACAGATCAAGAAGTAGATCGAACGACCTCTTGAAAAATGAGGTCTCTATGACCGAGCCATATCCACAATAGCCTCAACAAATGGGAGATTAGCATACATCGTGCCCTAGTTTTCATGTTTGTCATTATTTTTAGATCATCAAAATGACATTCTCATGATTTAGTACTTCCTCTAGATTATTGAGGGGCTATATAGCTTCATTGGCTTGGATTGAATCCAGACTCTTAGAAAGTTGGAAGTGAAGGATACTCTTGAAAGATCATGCCTTACCTTACTTGGTATGATTAAGGACATGAGGATTCAAGCTACACGTCTAGGTGCTACAATAATTTTGCTGCCCCACTGCAATTAAACCTTTATCAAATGTTGAATTGTACGCAATTTCATGCCAACGGTAGTCCACGAATTCATTGATTTTGTATGCAAACATTATTAACACCTAAATTGTATCTATTTATTTAGATTATAAATTACATAGAAAATTAGGGATTAATTTCCAAACCCCTAACAAAAATAATTTTCATCAATTTGCATTGCATATAGACATTAGAAACATTGGCATTACTAATATTAATTTTTAAAATTTTCAAAAAAAATAAATAATTTAAATTATTAAATTATTTTAAAAAATTAATATAAAAAAGAGAAAGAAACTGAAAAGAAAAAAAAGGTTGTGGGCCCGGGCCAGTGCCAACCCGACCTGGCCCTTTCTTCTTTTCCTACTCTTCCTCCCCAGCGTGAGCCGACCGATCCCTTTTCCCTTTCTTTCCATGGCCCAGGCCCCATCTCCTCCTCCTCTTCCTCCTCTTCCCCCTACTCTTGGACATGGGCTGAACGAAAAAAATAGGGAAGGACGCTCGTCCAGTGGCAGAGGAGACAGAGAGTAGTGGGCGAGCGTCTCCCCGGAGTGGGTGGTTAGGTGCAGTCTGGCAACAACTCCAACTGAGGGAGAGGAGGAGAGATGGAGAGTGAGTGTCGAGCCAAAGAGCGAAATATGTGAGCTCAACATCACCAGAACCCCCTCCCGTCAAACGCCAACCCTCATGGTTACCTTTGTCAGCGCCCATGCCTCTTGTAAGCCCCTGTTTTATTTATTTCAGATCCGTTCTCCTGAAGATCCCAGTTCCGAGATGTGAGAGGCGATTGGACTAAGTCCTACATATCTCTAGTTCACCATACATTCGCTGTCGCTGAACATCTTCAGTTTTCCTTGGCCCTCTCTAATTCTCTCCACCTTCACTTTTTCTCTCAAATCTCTTTCCCAGATCTCTTTCCCCTCTTGGACTTCTTTTGTCCTCTCTTTTTTTTTCTTTTCTGGCCTTTTCCTTATTTTGTCTTCATCCCATTTTGATTTTTTCTTTTTCTTAGTCTCTTCTTCTGTGCACGTCAGACCAAGAAAACAGCCTATTTTTAATACTCCATTTACCGCCCAGGCTTGCCGTTGCCTCCTTTCACCCTCTTTTCATATTTCATTCTATTTTTTTATTATTCTATTTTTCTCTGCGTCTCTCAGGTCTCTCGTTCCTCGCTGCACATTACCAGACTAGAAGAAAGTAGACCTCCCAGTCTTTCCACCCTATGACCAGCCAAGAGACAAACGAGATTTATTTTATAATATTCTTGCCTTTCCTTTCTTCTGCTTTCAATCTTTCCCAGAACCAGGGTTAGCCACCGACCCCTTCTCTCGGGTTTTTCGTTCCCTTTGCACGAAATAAGCCAAGCACTACCGCCCTCACATTTTCGATGGACTGTATGTTCAAACGCTAAAACAAGACGTAAAATAAAACTTGAAAACTAGACAATAATGAACAAGCGAGACTCGATTTTAGCGAACGGTGTGCACTAAGTCTAGGCAAGAAGGAAACGAGCAAATCTCAGCCATAACAAAGGACACGAACGAGTATATATTTTCGGCATGCATTTCGTCGAGCGGGTGGCGTGCATCATCAGAAGAATGAACAAAAAACTTGACGGGCCTTACAAGAGGATCAAGATATGCAGTAAAAGACAAGCGACGACCCGACGGTGGTAAAGTTCATCATAGTTGAGGTCGGAACTCGCACGTAACGGGCGACGGTGGCCCGATTTGACGAGCCCGAGCCAGGGCACAAAATGAAAGCAGAATAAGGGTGGTCGGCAAATGGTCCCTTAGGCGACTCACGGCGTCGGACGGCAGACGAGCTTGAAGGTCAAGCTGCGTCCGTCCGCCTCGCGCACCTCCGAGTCGAGATCCTCAGGGGACCAACCTCTATTTCAGCTTGCTCTCACTTGACTCTCTTCTGGTTTTTTTTTTCTTATCCCTCTCCCTTTTTTTCTCCAGAAAAACTCTCCTCTTTTCAGATATCTCTCCCTCTCTCCTCTTCGCTGCCTCCGCTTCAACACAGCTGCAACTTTCTATTTATAAGTGGGGAGAGTCCGGTCGGCGGAGCCGGTTCTTGGAACGCCAACCGGCCTCCTTCTAGGCCGAACTGGCGTCCCATCCCATCTTCTCCGCCAGGGCCATCTCAGCATTAAAGGAGTCCGCCAAGACGTCTCCTTCGCCCGGATCTCGCGCCGGATCTCGCACTGCTTCTCTCAGCAGCATTGATGGCGCCTACAAGACATCTCCTCCGTCCCCGATCTACTCTGCTCTACTGCCGTTGGTCATCCTCCGCGCGTCATCAGCCTCCGCGCGCATGAGTTGCAGAAGCGGAGAAGGAAGGAGGAAGGGATTAGGAAGAAGAAGAAGGAAGCAGCAACAGAGGAGGGGGGCCAGGCCTTTGGAGTCGACTCCAGCTACTCTGCGTGTTGAATGCGCCTACCCTACCATCCCCTCCATCCCGGTCTTCCGCCGGTCTTCACGTTGCTCCATACGTTCGCGAACGTTGTCGTCTTCTGCCCCTTTGTCCTACACGTGAAACGCAGCAAGGAGGAAGAAGAAGATGGCTTGGCCGGGCCGGAGGAAACAAAATAAAAGGGGCCAGGCCTTTGGTCTGCGTGGAGAAGAAGAAGAAGGGGGCTGGGCGTGATAGCCCAGCCCTACCGTGGGCCTATCTCTTTTATTTTTTAAATAATAATAATAATAAACCTGAAAATATGGTAAAAATATGGTAAAATAAAGATAGAAAATAAACTTAACATACGCAAATAAAATTAGTACCAAGGTGATGCGAAAATCTTTTTTTTTGTTAGGGCCAAATTAGTCCATAATTTTCTAGGCAATTTAAGTGTACATATTTAATCAAAATTTAGGTGTCAACAATCTAGTTCTAAATTTTCACTTTTAACTAATAAATATCATCCAACAAGGACAAAGTGGGGCCAAGAAAAGAGCAAACAAGGGTGAGGTAGTGGCCAACTGGGTCTGACTAAGTAAACATCGGCGTGAACACGAAAGTAAGAAGCAACTGATCGAGCAATTCGTCTTGATTGGCATATTCTTGGACATGCCCATGTTACCATTTGGGCTAACCAGGCCTAGGCCAGCCCGACAGGCCTCCTTATCCATGAAGTACTCTCTATTCATGATCTAGAGATCCGAGATTGCCATGTAAATAGACACAGCCTGCCATAGTTCCCAAAGTTCCAAAACTCATCAACATAAAGCTAAATGCGCATGATTGTCCTACGAACGACTTTAGCCTCGGTGAGGGTGACCTAGGTGTTTGTGGAATAGTAGCCTGCCACCACCATGGAATGTCAAGGGTTAGCATTTTCATTTGCATAATCCCTTGATTTTGTGTTTGTCACGTAAACTCGCTTTGACATGGACCAAGATAGAAGTTGAAGATCTTGTAATGGTCTTATTCCTTTATTGTCCTCATCCACTTCAATCAGTGTCAATCACTTCTTTTCTCTGGACATTACCTTACCGAACCTTGCTAAGCTAACGGTGCCGTTACTCCTTGTGAATAATGGTGCCTTTTTTACCACAAAGTGCCATCAAGATGAAGTTGGCAACCGGAGACTATTTCTTACATAGAAAGTTCACAAATATGGACATTGTTTCTTTCTTCGAGTAAGGAAATGAAACCAATAAGAACTGCCGGAAGGAAAAATGCTTAGCCGACCGTCCTCCATCAAGTGACGGAGTGACAGTCAGCTAAGGACCGCTCATTTTGTGAGGAAACTAGTTAAATTTTTCAACCGGTTTCATCTCACCTGATGTTTTTTCTTTTTGATTTTTACATTTTTTTTGTCGCAAGCTTAAATTGAGAGATAAAATCGCAAAAGGGGCCGAGATGATCAATTTTCATAAATATGATGAAAGAAAAAATAAATGAGATGCCTAAATATAAATAATTAGAAGTAATTAATATTATCACCTACTAATATATAAATCTATTAAATTTAAAAGATGAAAAAACACCACTTGAGACGTTGGCTTCTTCAACTGGTTTCATTTATCTATTTTGCATTCAAGATACATTGTTATTGTTATATGTATATAACTATATACTTTAAAGCTTAAGAAATTTTTCACTAATAATTCTAGTTAACGCGTATATTTGTTTTTAGCTTGATAGTTGTTTGCTAAACTAATGCACACGAACTTTCGAAAATTTACCTCAACATACAAGGCCTAGTGGGAGTGTTGCATCGCCTAGCAAACTGAATTCACGAGAAGTTTAGTTGCGCAAAAGTAATCATAAAAGTATTCCCCGTCGTCGTTTTGAGATTGAAGGGGAAGCATTTATGATTGCTCCATAAGACGATGCTGAGCCTAAGACAGTTCAAGAGGCTCTCTCATCCCTTAATAAAGAAGAATGGAAAAAAGCTTTGGAAGACGAAATGGAGTTTATGAGGACAAACCATGTATGGGACTTGGTTGATTTGCCATTCAATCGCAAAGCTATTGGAAATAAATGGGTTTTCAAAATTAAGCGAAGGGCGGATGGATCCATTGATAAGTACAAAGCTCACCTTGTGGCGAAAGGTTATACTCAACAAGAGGGTATAGATTATGAGGAAACATTTTTCACTAGTTGTAAGGTTTGCCTCTATACGCCTTATACTAGCCATTGTCGAACATTTGGACCTAGAATTACATCAAAATGATGTAAAGACAGCATTTCTCAATGGAGAACTAGATGAAGAAATCTATATGAAACAATCAACGGGTTTCGTGACTGAAGGTCAAGAGCGAAAAGTTTGCAAGCTTAATCGCTCAATATATGGCCTTAAGCAATCATCTAGATAGTGGTATCTTTGTTTTCATTGAGACATTACTTCTTTTGGTTTTATGATGATCGAAGAAGATCACTGTGTGTATGTGAAACGGTCCAATGATAAATTTGTAATTTTATGACTTTATGTGGACAATATTCTATTAGCTGGGAATGACAAGGGTTTGGTTATAACCATAAAAGAATGGTTGTCCTCCAATTTTGAAATGAGAGACATGGGAGAAGTTGCTTATATATTGGGAGTTAAGATTGAAAGAGATCGATCAAAAAAAATCCTTGCTATGTCACAAGAATCTTATATAATGAAGATTCTTGAACGTTTCAATATGCAGCATTGTAATCCCATTGATACCCCTGTCATGTAAGGCGAAGGTATAAGTACTAAAATGTATCCTAAGACTCCAGAGGAAAAGAAATGAATGGAAACTGTTCCTTATGCAAGTGTGATCAGAAGTTTGATGTATGTTATGATGTGTACTTGACCCGACATATGTCATGCTGTGGGGTTAGTGAGCCGATATCAATCAAATCCTAGTCAAGTACATTGGAAAGTAGTTAAGAGGATCTTGAGATACTTGAAAGGCACCATGGACTATCGACTTTGTTATCAAGGGAATGACTTGCGCTTATTAGGCTACTCTGATGCTGATTGAGGAGAAGATCTTGATAAGTGTAAGTCAACGTCTGGCTATGTGTTCTTACTTAATGAAGGTGCAATTTCTTGGAATAACAAGAAACAGACGTGCATAGTCTTATTTACAATGGAAGCAAAATTTTTTGCATGTTTTGCCACAGTGTAAGAAGCAGTATGGCTAAAACGTTTCTTGGAAAAATTAGCCATTATCATTGAGGCTGCAAGACTAGTGACGGTTCATTGTGATAGTCAAGCAGCCATTGCCTATGTGAAAGATCCTAAGTATCATGGAAGGACGAAGCGCATTGACATAAAAAATAACTTTATTAGAGATATAATAGCATAGAAGAAAGTGGTCCTACAATATGTTTCAACCAACAAGATGGTTGCTGATCCATTCATGAAGGCTATTCCTAAAGATGTGTTCTCAACCCATAGGATGTCTCTAGGGTTACGTAGAATGTGATATGTAATATTGTTGAGGATCATTGGGTTATGCCTATGTGGATTTATGTATTGTACTTGTTTGTTTTCTTTCAATGAATTGATGTTTCATTAACAAGTATAAATTCATTATGAGATTAGCACATGCACACATATATCATTGAAAGGCATGTCAATAGGCATTGATTGGCTTACTCACATGAGCAATCGCCTCAAGTGCTACAATTAGCATGTTGAGATGAGACGTTATGTATTATAAATGCTAGAAGAGCAAGTTTAGTACATAATATTATTTTACGTCGCCTTGATTGGAATCAAGATGAGGTTTGTAATTTGTGAATAATTAGACTGAACATGATAACCCCACAATCATGTATGTCTAAAAGAAGCCGGATGCGAGTACTTAATTAGGCACTGTAGAAAGCGAGCTAACATAGCACTCAAGCTAAACATAAGTACGTGAAAAACATGTGACTATGTTTAGGCTAAGGTCTGTATAGTGGATATGTTTAACAAATGACGTATGCTCTTATAGAAAGAGAAATCCACTTAGCATGTAATTCATACTGTATGTGCTTTATTACGACCGATAAAGGAGATGAATAAAATTTATCCCTACTTACTCATCGTGTGAGTCCTTGAGGTAATTTATAACTTACCTCATTTAGTGTCTTATGTTACTTCTAACTATATTCTCGAAGTGACGGATCAATATTGCTACTTTAGCATGTTACCGGTGATCATGAAAAGATATAGCTTTATGGGACGTGCCTAGGAAAGCAGTTGCTCTGAAATGAAGAGAGACATGAGTGCGAAGGAAGACTATTGTTGTTTTACATCTATGACGTGTATTTACTGGTTGACCAATTATATCACCTTTTGTGGTTTTAGATATAATTGTAAATACATGGTGTTTTTAAAGAATATTCAAGTATAGCCTCTAAGGGATAGGTATACTTGGACTGATGTAGCAAAATATGTCTGGGGCACTGTGAGACATGGATTGTTTATCTTTTTTTTTTGGTTGTAGCCTTTATGTTATCCCTAACAGGTGCATAATTAGAGCTCCCAAGTGCAGGTGTACTCATTGGTCGCACGGTTTTCTTGCTAGTATGAATCATTTCTAAAGTAGATGAATATTGAATGCCTTATATCCTTGATAGAGTATTATTAAACCCATCATGTCCGAGTGGGAGATGTTATATTTTTGGTACGTCCATGATGAGGTATGTCCAAGAGACACCTATTACTTATGATAGAGTGTGTTTTAGAGAGGTATCCTTTGAAGGGGTATGAGAGGTTATTTTTCAAGAGAAGTATAAAATGATAACTTCTGAAAATAACCGCTAATGAATGAACGCAACTGAGAGAAACAGAATCCTCTCAATCAAAAGAAAAACACTGAAAGGTTCCATTATCTACTTTGAGAAACAATTGGCATTAACACTGTGGAATGTTAATACTTTCCTCGTGATTGTATTCAGACCAATGTAAAGTCGTATTATCCATTGTTTGTTCGGGATTCAACGTACGTTTCTAGGGTAATTTCTTTATTGCACATCGAAGAGGTAAGTTGTTTCTTTTGCCAACTATTCTCTCAACACGTGTGCTTTGCCGGTGGCCACGCTAAAGATCATTCGATTCTCTCTCTCTCTTTGCATTACCGCATTCGTTTTTTCCAAGTCTTCAAACTAGTTTATTCTTTTTCAATTTTCCCATTTAACTAACATTGGTTGCAAGTGGGTATAGTCCAGATCTATCAGCCCCGTATCTAGTCGGGCTTCACTACTCAAAACCCACAACAATTCCTTCTTAAACTTTAGCTAACTCATACATGACCAGCCCTGTAAACATGAGTAAAGAAGCAGGTATTTGAACCATTTTTACACATGCAGTCACACGCTAATGGAAAGAGGCGTCGGCTCCTGGGCGTGCACGGTGTAATGTTTTCCATGTGCATGGCAAACACCCACGATATTTCTCTAAAGATATCAACCTTTACCAGCTTGGAATGACATAGAAGTTTTCGGCAGCTTGTAGCCGCAAGAGTGACCAGACGAGACGAGCTTGCGGATGAAAAACGCCCCTCTCACCGAAAACTTCTATGTCATTCCAAGCTAGTAAAGGTCGATATCTTTAGAGAAATTTCTTGAGTGTTTGCCATACAGCCAAGAAGATGGTCCAAGTTGATTCCATTGACCCATTCTAATTGTCGACCTTTATTTTCATCGCAATACTTTTGCCCATATATGTTCAGAGAATTCCAGATTGCAAACCATGGTATTGCGATGTAGTCCTCGTAGTGTTAAGCTCGCATGAATCTAGTCATTTACACTACTCTAATTAAGGAACGTTAGAGAATTCAAGGATTGGCGAGAATATACCGCCTTTATTCATTTCAGGAAATATTGTAATGACCATGCGCGATGAGCAATATCTTCACAGAGAGAAGATTTATTCGGTAAATGGGTACGCCTCATATCTCATTCTGCAGTCTTTGAGTTGGAGCTGAGCCCTGATTCCTGAGCATTGTGTAAGGAGCACGTCGTGAGCATTCTCCAAGCACCCAGTGCAATCATAATCAGCAAGGGCGCCATTGCAAGCTGCATGACCATAGCACTGAAAATTGAAAATAGTGTTATGTCCATAGTAGTTATATCCAGAGTCCGCGGTATTGATGCGTAGATCTCTCAGGAGCCCACATAAACAGAAATAGTAATCATCTCCCTCGTTGTACTTGACTCCATTGCATATTTGCTGCACGACGGTCTCGTCTGGCATGTCTCTCGCAATCTGGCTGATGCAATGGAGACCGATAATGACAGCCACGATTCTCTCAAGAGAAGACATTTTCGTTTCTCTCTCTGTCTTCCTGTTTTCTTTGCTGGATTGCCCCAGGCCTTTTAAAGTGCGAGGCTCGGCTGCAGCATTAATTGTTACGCCCTTCCTTTTGTTGGTGACGTCTACGATGACGTGTTGCACCTAAAAATTATCGCTTGTCCCTTGCTTGATCAATGATTACCATGCGTGGTCCTTATTAGATTATAATCTTGACACTGAAACTTATTCACTTGGTGTCCAGCCGAAGAATTCATGATGCTCTTTTCCTATCCTTGTTTTATATCTATTACAAAATACATAATATATATATTTGAGCCGTTCTTTTCTCTCGCTGGCATCCAAACAAAATATTAACTCAATCCCTATAAACCCTTTCTCTTTTTTCTTTTTTTTCTCTCATAATTATTTAGATCTGTTCTTTCCTTTCGAATTGCTTCGGGCAAAGTGAGATTATTCTTCATGGGAAATACTCTTCCCTTTGTGATTCAAGGCGAAATGAGTGAGTGGCATCATGCGACATATTTAAATTATGGCAATTGCTATTACTAATTTATCAAAGAGAAAAATCACAATAAAAGAATAGAATTAAACCCTGGAACACACCACCCCACAATGAAACGCACAAGCAACGTTGGTATTAATTTCTCATCAAGAATTGATTTATTTATGTAATAATCACTAGGGATGAGAATGGTTTTAGAATAGAACCAGGAACCTGAGAATGAGACTAGTTCTCTATTCTAGGTTCTAGGATATAGGAACCTGACACTACTTGTTTTGATCTATGTCTTCGCATAATCCAATGGTATTCTATGGTGTCCAATGATAAATATATAATATAAAACAACTAGTCGAGCTTTGATTTCCGGTGATATTTATGACTAAGATTTTTATTTTGTTAATATTTCATAATTTTCGTGCATCTAAATATGAGTTGTGATTAGTGAATTGTTGAAAAATAATGATAGAGGTGATGATTTACTGCAATTGTTCAATTAAGAGTACGGGTGGAAACTAAGTAGATTCTGAAACCTGTAATAAGGTAATTTCAAGGTTTTAAAAGTTAGAGAATTTGTTTCGATGGATAAGTTCTAAGTTTTATATGAAACTTGGAAACACTTATCCCTAATAATTATATCAATGTGTGGACAGTTTTCTTACTTAAGAATTTATTTATTTGGAAAGAGGAAGTAATTGAGAGCAAAGAATACATTTGTATCGAAAAGATATAAGTAACATGGTAATAATTTCTCGTTACGTCCTTTTATGAGCCAAATGAGCTAGTTCGCATCATTAACTTGCTAGCGTTTCCATCACCATTGGGAGGCGATTATCCGTACAAGTTCTCCGGCTTTCATTTTGCACTAATCGCTTATATACACATAAAGTTGTTACGTGATGCAATAGTCAAGCGCGTTGATGCGACATCATCACTCGCAAGCGACGGCAACATCGGCATCATTATTGCCCATTATTTTGGATGTTGGGACTGGGTCAATTGGCCAACCAATCTGGCCGATCCAGCGGTCATCCAAAGCCTAGGCAGCCTTGCCCTCGTTTGGTGAGCGCCGGACGAGCATTCTTCTTATCCTAGACTGAATCAAAGTGATGAATAATACAAGACGACGGGGTCGGCTTCCCCCAACTGCACGCCCCACCTTTTGATCCTATGATTGTTCCTTCTGTTTAGATATTTCCCTTTTCTAATGACGAAAAAAGCCCAGTTTTACTTAAATGAATGATAATCCATGGGAGGAATCAAATTTGCTCCGTGCGTCTAATCCATATGGACGGACCAAAATTCAAAAATTTTAAGCCAGCATCATGGGTTTTTGTTATGGGCTAACCTTATTAAGACCGCTTTGTATAATCAATTTATTAAATGAAATGTCAGGCTGTTATTGACTTTTAAGTATGACTTTATTATGTCAAGGATCACTGACAATCTAATATATCTCTTGGTAAATTGGTTTTGTAAGGTAGTTATTAGTATATCTAGCTCTTTGGTTTAAGGTCTTGACTTGGCGACATGTAGTACTTTCCTCTCTTCTTCTTCTTCTTTCCACCCTCACCTGGTCCACTTGCAAGTGAATTTTACTGCCCAAACACGAACCACATAACCTCTGCAGTATTTAGCCTGACAATCTGCGACCCTGCATCAAGCAAAGCCATTCAAAGCACCAAAACCATAAATATGGTTCACTCATCATCCAACATTTGTTCCCTCATTTTACTGACTGCTCTACGCTTGTTTGCGACATGAATTCTTTCCTTTGATTCACGCTTGTTTTCTTCACCTCATACTTACCGGTCATCCGTAAGCTTTTAGAGGATGATTTTCTTGCCTAGTTCATGTCATTTTGGAATCTTATGACAGACTTAGATTCTGTAAATGTGCGGCTTAAAGAACTCATAATAACTATCTCGCATTCTTATCATTTTCACATCTTTTTAATGAACAAGTTTCGTTTCTTGAGAACCATCTTGCACTCGTGATAAGATATTTGTCCTCTCTCCAACTCTCCCGCCCTTCGTTGTATGCTCCAAATTGACTGAATGATGCCTGAGTTTTTTGCACAGATCACTTAAACAAGATATAGCTAGGCAATATATCATATGGATCCTAGGTAAACCATTTGCTCGAGGCGAAAAGTAGTTTCCTAATTTAAAGTAGCGAAAGTTTTCTAGTTGTTTTTCTTTCTTATTTTCTGTGAGGCACAAATAAAAAGTGTTGTTTATATGAAGACTCATGAAGCACTTTATAAGCCTCATGAACCAAGAAGTATAGGCCTAAGCTCGGTATGATTTGTTGCAGTTTTGGATGTCAAGCCAAACCACATTTCATATATTCAATTTAAGAAAATCAAACCAAACCATACCACATTGTAGTTAAGAACAAAATCAAACTATTTTTGTGGTTTAGTTCAATTTGAATCGAACCAAACCTGTTTTACTTTTTTCATTCTTTTTCTCTTCGGTGTTTGTAATTTCATGAGATTAAACTCACTAAACTAGCATTTGAAGGAGCAGTAATTTAAAAGAAATAGGCTGCTTCATGCATAACTGGTTAAGATTTGGATAGTACATAGAAATGTGAAGCTCAAGCAGTGCAACAGGAGAAAATATTAGGAGCGCATGGCAAACACCTAATATCTTTACCGGAGGAGATCACCAAGAAGAAATCCAAGTCCAAGCTAGTCAACATATTTAGTTGGATCCACCTTCACTCAAAAACTTAAGCCAATCAGTGATGGGCCAACTATGATATATTAACTGCTCAACATCATATCATTTTTCCATTGTTGGACTTGTCTAACACAATTCATTCGTATATCCTAACAAAAACAGCCTAAGGCAACATAATATCTTTCAACAAAAATACTTTTGTTGCCTCAAGCTATCCAAATGTGACTAAATTAGATACGACCTAAGGTGATGAATCGTAATTTGTTTATCTTTTATATTGTAGTCTTAGTGTGAACCAGCCGTACCTAGGTGACAAAAGGAACTAGAATTCAAGAATTAGAACTTTGTTTCCATTATCAATCAAAGATGGGCCTTTATTGAATCTTGAATCTACGGTACAAACATGAAATTTCTAGCCTTTGGTCGGACCGAAGGCAACAGAAATACAATGACTTGAGGCCACAAACATCAGATTTCTGTCACCTTTGGTTAGACCAAAGGCCACAAACTACGGTCTTCATCGCCTTAGAAATACTAACAATTGTCGCCTTAGAGCATATTTAAGGCAACAAAAAATGAATGATTTTGCCAACTTTGTTTAGATTGGTGATAAGATATATATATTTTTTTTAACTTGAGAGAAAATTGTACAAAATTTTAATATGTAGTCGATGTGTGCAAGAACTGCTAAGTTATATATGATTGTTGTCACTCTTGAGGCCTAATGGTTGAAATTATTACATCTACAAGAAGTAGAGTTACCGATTAAAGCATTCAATTCCACAAATGCCCATTGAGGATATTATGTCTTGCAAATTGTCGAGATATACATGTGAGTAGTGTTAAAAAAGGTCCAAATCAGATAAATTATGTGATGTAAAGCAGTTAATATATCCTAACAAGTCATAATTCATTAATTTAAACTTTTAAGTAAATGTGAATCCAATTAAAAATATTAATGGGCTCGGACTTGAGCTATTTGATGACGATATCCCCGATGAAGGTATCGGGCTTATTGCATGCTTTCAACAAATGGTTTCAGAGCCAATGCTTGATTTTTTGAGTGAAGGAGGGCAGTCGGCACTTTTGTGGAGTGAATTAACAGGTGAGCGATCTGAAAGAGCTCTCTACATTATATCCTTGAAAGTCGGTCATATAAACCTTTAATTGGCTCCATCGTTGGAAGAAGGAATCGGGGTTGTACAGACATTTCATGCACCACAAAATGGAGTTTTTTCGCCCCAGGCATACTTCAAGGAGACAGAAGTTTTAGGTTTTTTTGTCGCCTTACCTAAATGATAAGGCAACAAAATTGATATTTTTTTCTCCTTAGGGATGTCAAGAAGGGTTGACCTGGACCATCCATGCCCGTATTGAAAAATAAAATACCGACTCCATTTAAAGATCTTGTAATGGTCTTCCTCCTTTATTGTCCTCAACTACTTAATCTTCACCAACCATTTTTTTCTCCAGAGCATCGCCAAACTCCAACCATGACCTCCACAATTCACTTTTTCACTCCAAGGTCACAGAGGTCGACTCATAATTCTCAGTCTTCAACAACGAAGCTGAAGCATTCTGCAACCGCCATGCGTGCACAGCCTCCTTCTTCTATCCTTCCACTCTTTCGTCGTCTTCCTTCTGTCCTATCTGTCTTCACATCCTAACGTTGGACCCCTCCGATGCTTCTTACTGCTACGACATGGGCAACTTCGCGGCCGCCAGCGACCATGCCCAGAACCGCGAGCTCATCTTCTCTTCTCTCCCTAGCAACGTGACTTGGGACGGCGGGTTCTACTCCAGGTAAGTCGGGAATGGCTCAGATATCGTTTAAGTGCTCAGTTTCTGCAGGGGCGACTCTTTGAACGACACTTGCTTCAATTGCATAAGCTCTGCTGCCAAAGATTTGATGATCAAGTGTCCGAACAAGAAAGCTGCGTTATCATGGGATACGGGAGATCCTCCGTGCATCATCCGTTACTCTGATGGTCCACAGTATGGTGTGAAGCAGATATTTCCAACCTTGAAGCTTTATCACATTGGCGACATCCCGATGGATCAGGATCAGTTCGATAAGATATGGAGGAACTTGACTGAGGCGCTGGCAAAAAATATGTTGAAGGCCATTTTTGTCACGGAAGTCTACAAAATCCTGATTTTCAAATTCTCCACCATGATTTGTTTTAATACTAGAAATAGTATAACATTTCTCATTTTGAACTCTTTTTGCAAATTTTGAAAAATAAGAGAAGGTTTCTCCTTTATTAGCAAGGAAAAATACCCAGGTAAAACGAGAGTAATCATCTACAACAACCAGACAATACCTTTTACCTCCAATGCTTTGGGTTCTTGTTGGTCCAAAAAGATTCATATGAAGAAGCTGCAAAACATGATTAGAAGAAACATGTTTCAAAGATTTGAAAGAGCTTCGTACCTGTTTCCCTAGAGTGCATGCAGAACAAAGTTCTGATTTTTTGCAGCTTAAGGAAGGCAGTCCACGAACAAGCTTCTTGGTGAACAATTTCGAAATCTGTTTCATACTGACATGTCCTAGCTTACAATGCCAGAGATTTACTTCATCTTGAACTGATATGAGACATTAGCAATATCCTCATTTATATCCAGAAGATAGATGTTTCCATGTCTTCGTTTGGTAAAAGACTGAGATGAGTCCTGACTGGTTCCAGAACATATATTCTCCTTGAAGTCAATTCTAAATCCAACATCACATAATTGACTTATACTCAAAAGATTGTAGTTCAGCCATTTGACCAGAAAGACGTTGATGATGATAAGACTTCCAATCTTGACTATTCCTAGGCCAATAATGTTTCCCTTACTATTTCCTCCAAAGGAAATAGTTCCTCCTTTTATTCTTTCCAATCCAATGAACATTTTCGAATCACTAGTCATATGTCTCAAACATCCACTGTCTAAATACCATTTCCTTTTGCTTTTGATGCTTACCTTCAATCAAAAAGCATTCTTAAGTTTTCTTTGGTACCCAGACTTTCTTGGATCCATGAGAGTTAGTAGTATAGGCTTTGTTAATCCAGTTTCTCTGAACAGGTCTCCAGACTTTAGGATACTTAGTCTCAAAATGTTATGTTTTTCCGCAATTAGAACATTTGAGATTTCTTCGTCCAATAGGTTTGACAAAGTTATTTCGAAAATGATTTTTGTAAACCTATCAAGGGGGTCTCTGTCTGAGTCTCTCATTGACTTTTGGAAAATCTATTAAAGAATCATTTTCCTTATTATATCTAAGTCCAGACTTGTTTTAATAGGGAATCTGAATGTAAAGTATATGCTGTAAGGTTTTTGATCCTTTTGAAAATTTTGTAATAATATCCAAAAATTCCTTTTTGAGAGATTCATTTTCATTTAGTAAAGAATCTTGACTTTCCTTTGTTTCCAAAAATTCCTTTTGTAAATCATCAAATTTTTCTTTCAAAGAAAAATTATGTTGACTCAGCTTGTAGTTTTCCTTTTTCAGTCCAGAGATCCTCTTAAGAGTGGATTTCAAATTTAAACAAAGCTCATTTATATAGTCTGAAACCTTAATAGGAATATCAAAATGACTGACCTCAATATCTTTGTCTGAGTCTGAGTCAGATTCTGAGTATGCTCTGGAATTTGAGTCTGAGTGTGCCATCAGACAAATATTACCATATTCATCTTCGCTTTCTTTGCACTCCGTGTCGCTCCATGTTTTAGCTTTCAAGGCCTTCTTGTACTTCTCAAACTTTCCTTTATTCTTTTTTAGCATAGGACAGTTTGATTTTATATGTCCCTTCTTCTTACATTCAAAACAGATTACATCTTTGATAGAGTCTTCTTCATCCAATGTTCTTCTTTGTCCAGATTGTCTGTTTTGCTTCCTATTGTTGAACTTCTTCCCTTTCTTATTTAACTTTCTTACCTTTTTGATCAATAGGGCAAGTTCTTCGTTGTCCATTTCATCCTCAGAGTCTGTATCATCATAATCAATATTAGATTAAGAGCAATAGATTTCTTACCCCTTGACTCAATTTCTTAATTCATCTATTTCACCTCATAGGATTGCAAAGTTCCAACAAGCTCATCAACCGACAGGGGTGAAATTCTCAATGTCTCTCGTATAGAAGTCTTCACATTGTTCCAGTCCTTTGATAGATCTCTCAAGAGCTTGTTAACCTTCATTGGTCCTGAGATTGACTGACCTTGATATGCAAGCCCATTTACTATTTCAGTAAATCTGTTAAACGTATCTCCAATGGACTCTCCTTGCTTCATTTTGAACGATTCATATTGACCAAGCAGAATATTGACTTTGGTTTCCTTCACACGATCAGTCCCTTCATAGGTGACGTGCAACCTATCCTATACTTCTTTCGCTGTTTCATAAGAAGAGATTCGGTTATATCCATTTGGAGACAATGCACAGTGAAGAGAATAGATAGCTTTTGCATCTAATGCTTCTCTTTTTGTCAACTCTTCTTTTGAGAGAGTAGTAGAAGGTTCTATTGATTTCCCATCATCCTTCTTTGCAGCCTTTCTAGCTTCAATGTTGGGATCAATTCCTTTCTTGACAACATCCCATTCCTGAGGATCCTTTGATATGAGAAAATCTTTTATTTTGTTCTTCCATATGTTGTACTCTTTTCCATCAAAGAATGGTAGTCGAGTGTTGCTTTGTCTCTCAATCAGACCTGGTGCAAGAATACTAGCCATAGAAGATCTTTAGCTCTGAAGTAATAAACACTCCAAAATACTGAGCACGAGGCTCTGATACCAATTGATATTGGTAGTACCAACACCTAGAGGGGGGTGAATAGGTGTAAATGAAATTTATGCACTAAAATAAATAGTATAAAGTCTGATAGTAACAGAATCAGAATATCAGTTTTGAACATAGTCTGGATGTGGTAGACTTTGTAGTTTGCAATCAGAAATAAAAGAGTGAGGGAAGATAAGATTGCAAACACAGTTATAGTTGTTCGGCTTTTGTCAAGCCTACGTCCACTCTCCACGCGATCAGCCAATTGGCTTAATTTCATTATGTGATCAAAGGTGATTACACACTCTTGAATGATAGTACTTGGTGATGATATATCTCACTAAGTCACTCTTCTTGGCAATATACTTGGATCACTCTATTTTTGCACTTTCTCAGACAATTAGTGAAGAACAAAAGCAGACTTTGGAATATTGTATTCACTCTATTTTCTTCTGGTTGTATCCTCTCCTTATATACTTTCCAAGCCACAACTGACTGTTAGCTATCACCTTGAGAGATTTGCCTTCCATTTTCTTTCTTGGATAGACTCCATAAGGAAAGGTTTCTTAACCGTTGAAGATAGATTGAATCCCATTTGATTTTGTTCGCCTATACAATCAGAATTTGGGTTTCCATAAGTGTTCCATCCTGCTTTGGAAATTGTCTTGATGATTGATCTTGTTAATCAATTTGATTTACCAAAATCAATACGAATAAGATAAGTGAAATTCGTAGCCGTTGGTGATCTTGTCCTCGTTCTGGTCCTTGATAGAAAGAGATTCTGCGTCTCTTTACTTCTCCTTCTGTAACACGTAGACTCACAAATGTTCCTTTGCTTCTTCTTCTATAACAAGTAGACTCAGAAGAATACGTCAACATATGACTCTTCTTCCTCAGTTTGTATTGAAGTTTTCTCAACAATGTCGACTTCATCTATTCATCGCTTGTTACCGACATCAATAAACAAAGCTTCCATGACTGATCCACACCCCAGATGATATTATTATAGAAGGATCGAAGCAAAATTTGGAAGTAATACCAATGTGAGCTGCTCTTTAGCTAAGTTTATGCTTTTGAAAGGTCTAAACTCCAGATAAGTTCATTAGAATCTAACTGGAGAATATGCAGTGGAAAGGTGAAAAATAGAATGAAAAGTCTTTGTTCATTTTTATAATTTGA
Organism: Corymbia calophylla; assembly: GCA_014182845.1. NCBI lineage: Eukaryota > Viridiplantae > Streptophyta > Magnoliopsida > Myrtales > Myrtaceae > Corymbia > Corymbia calophylla. The sequence goes on along the minus strand of CM024697.1, from coordinate 43,158,196 downwards.
GGGTATAGATGAATGGTCTGTTATCTAAAAAACTCATGAAACATCCTGTGAGGCACACGAACCAATTAATACTTAAATTCAAGTTTTTGATATATGTCGTTTGCTATGAAGAGTCGAGTTTTTTGAAGAAAATATATCATGATTGCAAATATTATCTCATCATTTGACTTGATGTACGAATCAAGCTATTCAAGTATCCTCTATAACTTGTATTCACGATGTAATATGATCTGCAAAAGACGTCGTTACGTTGCTCCACTCTACATAACAATTTGATGTGTTAATATCTTCTCCCAACGAAATGCAGGGAAATAGCAAAATTTGAAAAAAAAGAAAAGAAAAACTGGATTTTCTTATATCAGAGGGGTGGCATCTACCACCCTCCTTTGGGGGAGAGAGAGAGATCTCGGTGGGTGTTGATGACGGCAATTGAGATGACGACGACCAACGTTGGCGATGGAGCTGTGTGGATTTCGTGTACCGGTGTTTGTTTTGGGTCACTGGTTACTAAATCTTCCTTCGTTAAATTTAGCACCTAATTGGCATCATATCAACCTCACGTGTTTCACCAAAAAAAAAAAAAAACCCTCAAGTTAATTAAAAAAATTAGAGAGGCAGTGTTACATTTTTCTATCGTTCAAAATGGATAGAATTAATTGAAGCCCTCGGTTTTACTTATCAGATAAATTTGTGATCAGAATTAATTGTGTAATTTCTTTTTATAGGTTAGCAATACTCGAATCTACCTTAACCACATTAAAGAAACACTAAAAAATTAAACAGCTTGAGACGGAGAATGCATATATCTGAAATGAAAACTTGGAATATGAAGAAGCAGAGCGCAAATGGCGTCTTCAAGGTCACCAAAGTCTCCAGCCTCAACTGTATCAATCTCTCCACCTCCGATGTTCACCAATCTATCGCTCTACTCAAGCAAGTCCTCCTCAATCACTCTTCTTCTTTCCCTTCTTATTCTTCTTCCTCACTTCTTTTTTTTTCTTTTTGAGTTTGAAATCCTGCATGAGGAATGACACCGATTTCAATTTCACGATTTACTCTGAGTCCGATATTGTTCTTGCGTGCTTATAGGCGTGCTTGGATTGCAGGTTCTTCTACGTGATAAACCGCAGAATAAGCCGTGAGTCCATGGATGAGGTTTTTGAGCAGAGCAAGCAGTTTTTTTATTTGCCGAGGAGAGCCGGTGACTCGTGATCAATCTCTGGAAAAGGAGACAATGGATGGTCATTGCTTGATCAGTGGCGTTTTGGCTCTGTTAACGGGGATTGTTCTGTTGTACAAGAGGCTCGGGAAGGGAAAAAAAGAAGAAGCTGCCAACAAGGTTTTGAGGCTGTTGAGGATAAGAGCACATGACTAGTTCAAATTCAAAATATTTTCAATTAGTCTATTCTTGTCTCATGTAGTTATTACTATATATTCTTATCTCATGTAGTTATCATTGTAGTTATTATTGTAATGGACCAATTCAAAATATTTGAATTCGTCCATTCTATTCTCATGTAGTTATCATTGTAGCTATTACTATAATAGATTAATTCAAAATTCAAAATATTTTGAATTATTCCATGTAATTACTGTGGATAAACTCTATAAATACAAATGCAAGGATAAGCAAAAGTCATGCTCAAACTTAGAGTCTAAATATTTACAGCCACGGTTATGTGAAGAGTTCCATTAATGGTGGCTTCAGGCCCAAGGTCGGAGCAGTGATATCATCGTTGGGAAGCATCGAAGCTACACTTCAAAGGGCTGAAATTTCTCATTGAAATCTTTGAAAGGAAGGAAAATCCAAAACTGCAAATTCAAACCGAACCGAACTGTGTTTTAGGTTCAGATCAGATATGATTCTGATCTCGGTTCAAGTTGCTGCAAATGCATACCTAAACAAATCAGTCCGGTTCAAGTATCACGGAAACCTGAACCGAACCGTTTGACAGCCAACTGCTAGTACGTGCGCAAGAAATGGCTTGGTCACATAGACAGATTCGTCTTGCATGAAAATGCACCGGGAAGACACGTAGCTCATTTGCATGTGTCGTGACCTAAAATTTCTGAAAATAATAGGTTTAGGGGTATTGTTAATTTCAGGCCGACGGCCTTAATCAACTCGGGCTCTCCCAAGCCCATACCCCGCGTGACGTTGGGATATTCATAAAAGTTTTCAAATAGGGAGTCGCCACTAGTCTATTGGGGTCGACTAGGAACCGAGCGAGACATGGGAGCGCGTCTCACTTTTTGCGCAACCAGAGAATCTAGGGTCGGGGACTTGATTACGTTAATCACGCGACTAACGCCCTTTCGGTACCTAACTTAATTGTGTGTTTCAAAATGTCATGGCAACCTATTCGAGAAATCTAAAGCTTGTTCTAACAGTTTTAAGGTAAGGAAATAGCATTCAAACCAGGCACAGGATAAAAGCCCTATTGTAGAGCCCTAAAGGCTTATTCAATTTTGATCTTTTTCCTTTTTAGGGATTTTCTGAATTTTTTCTGATTTTTCTGAATTTTTTATATTTTTTATATTTTTTAATATTTTCAAATTTTCCGAAATTAAAGAAAACAAGATTTTTTTTTTTTTTTTTTTTTTTCTGACTTTTCTGAAAATTTAAGAAAAACATTTATTACTGTTTTTTTGGAATTTTCTAGTCCTTTTTAATTTTTTTTTTGGAATTTTTGAATATTCGAAAAAAAGAAAAGAAAATTAAAAAATTAAAAAAACTTTTGAAATAAAAAAAAATTTTTTATTTTTGATGATTTTTTGATTTTTTTTTAAAAATTTTTTAAGATTTTTTAAACTTTTTGATTTTCTGAAATTTTTGGGTTTTGTTTTTTTGTTTTTTGTTTTTTTTTTTTTTTTTAATTTTTATTAAAAAGTGATTCGGACCGGGTCGGGTGACCCGCCCTACTAGACCGACCCGGACCCTAATGGTCCGGCCGGAGCAATGACCAGGGCCGGCCGAACGGCCCGGTCGAAATATTTAAAATGGCCCATTAGCAAAATTAAAGAAGAAAAGCCCATTTCTAGTTCTTAAAATTTCAGCCCAAACTTATCCTAGGCCCATTCGAAATTAGCCCAGCCTCACTCCTATTCAAACTCTCGGCCCGGCCCCCCTTTTCTTTTCTTTTTCTTTTTTTTTTTATTTCCTTTTTCTCGCATGCATTTTTCTCTCCTCCCTCGCGTGTCTTCAACCTCCCGACGCCTTCTTCTTCTTTCGCCGGACTTCGCAACTCCGTCGCGCCGCGCCGCCGTGCGGTCTACTCATCCTAACCGAGTCGTCGTGAAGTTGCCGGGCGTCGGTCGTTCCACCCGACCGACGCCGAGTACCGCGCCGTCCGTCATTGGACTAGCCCGAGGGTCCCCGGCGAGCCCCAAACGCCTAGTCCGACATACCCATCCCAAGACAGACCACCGAAAAGTCGAGACGACATCTAGGGCGGCATGTGACGAGGACATGATCACTAGCAACGCAGAAAAATCGAGGCCGAGCCGGTCGGGGATTGAGCTTGGTTTTCTAACCGAGGCATTTCCTCGAGCACCTAATGGGCACTATCAGGTTTGAAGGTTTCCGATTCGACCGAGCTTGGACTATGTTCTAGGGTCCTTAGAAATCATGTCAAAAGGGATAAGGAGCGAAATAGAAGGGCGGCAAGGGCCGGGGCTCGCGCGAACCAGTCGGCGCGAGCTCCGGCCCGCCGCCTCAACCCGCAAAAAAAAAAAAGGTGGGAGAGAAACCTACCCGGTTCGGGAGCGGGTCGCGCGGACGAGAGCGGGCGGACGGTCTCCGGCGGCGTCGGGTGCCCCCTCGAGCCTCCTTCTTGCTTCCGGTTTTCTCTCGATTTCGTCTCTTTCGTAATCCCTTCGGCTCTCACCTCCTCTCCTCCTCCGCTCCGTTTTTTTGTTTTTTTTGGTTTTTTATTTTTTTCCTCACTCACTCGAGCTCGTCTCTCTCCAAGATCTCCCTCTTTTCTCCCCCCCTTCTTTCGGTCTCCTCTCCCCCTCTCCTTTTCTCTTTCCCCTCCTCCTTTTTTTTTTATCTTTCCATTTCGACCCCTTATCCCGGCCGCACGCGCGCCGTCTCCCCTCCATCCGACGCCCGACTTTGCCGGCCTAATCTCTTCCGTCGACTGAGAATGCTCTCTCCCAGCCGCTACAATCACGCCGCAACTTGCTGCAAATTTTTATTTTCTGCGGGTTCCCGTTGCCGTGAGGCGGTGAAGGAGAAAGAGGAAGAGAAAGGCGTGGGCGGGCTGAAAGGGGAAGGAGAAAGGCGGGCTGTGCCCGCGCGGGAAGGAAAGAAGGAGAGAAAGGGGTTGGGCAGCCCACTGCCCGGACCCATTTTTTTTTTTTAATTTTTTTTTTTTTTTTTTTAATTTTTTTATATTATTATTTTTTTAGAAATTAATATGTATTTATATAAGCAAATTAAATGGGCATTTAAGACAAAATAAACAAAATTTCGGGTGTCGGTTTGCCCCTCTTTGAAAGGGAGCTCAAAGAGGTGCGTTTCAAAGACTAGGTGACACCCGACTTTTGCCGACGAGCAACGAAGGTGTGAATTTATTCCATTCATTTTTTCATTTTTCATTCATTTTCATTTTTTTTATTCATTTTTTTATTCATTCATTTTTCATTCATTTTTTATTTTTTTCATTTTTCATTTCGACTTGAAGGGGGTCTTACCGTGTAACAACGGGCTTTGACCGAGTTAGTAAAGTCTTACCGTGTAACAACGGGCTTCGACTTGAAGGGAGGTCTTACCGTGTAACAACGGGCTTCGACCGAGTTAGTAAAGTCTTACCGTGTAACAACGGGCTTCGACTTAGAGGGAGGTCTTACCGTGTAACAACGGGCTTCGACCGAATTAGTAAAGTCTTACCGTGTAACAACGGGCTTCGACTTGAAGGGGGTCTTACCGTGTAACAACGGGCTTCGACCGAGTTAGTAAAGTCTTACCGTGTAACAACGGGCTTCGACTTAGAGGGAGGTCTTACCGTGTAACAACGGGCTTCGACCGAGTTAGTAATGTCTTACCGTGTAACAACGGGCTTCGACTTGAGGGGGGTCTTACCGTGTAACAACGGGCTTCGACCGAGTTAGTAAAGTCTTACCGTGTAACAACGGGCTTCGACCGAGAATGCATGGTTTAAGGAGGACCCATGAACCTTTTTGGAAATTGCATGGTTTCAGGTTGACCATGAACCATGTGGTTTAAGGATACGCCCACCAACCTTGTGGTTTAAGGATAGACCACTAACCTTGTGGTTTAAGGATAGACCACTAACCTTTTGGAAATTGCATGGTTTCAGGTTGACCATGAACCATGTGGTTTAAGGAGGACCCACGAACCCTTCGAGAATTGCATGGTTTCACTGAGTGAACCTATCAAATTCAACTTGAGCAAATGTCATTAGAGACAATATCAGAAACATGCATTGGCAGTGTTGTAGCATCAATTGCATAAGTGAATCAAGCTAAGTCCGATCAAATTGAAAACATTTGATTTTTTGGTTTTTTTGATTGATTTATTATTATTATTATTTTTTTTTTGTACCACAAAATTGTCATCAAGTTTGAAAGGTATCATTAATCATCAGATCCCTTTAAGAGAAAAATCATGTCAAAATGATTCTCTTCATGAAAGAGGTTTGTTAAGCATGCCAAGCAAGAGCTCTTAGTTAGAAAGAGCTTATCACATGCTCTCAAGAAAGGCTATTTGATCCCATCCATTCATGTGGGAAATGATTTGATCACTCAATCCACCTCACATTTCCAGTGTCGAAGGATCTAAGAATCATTCGCAATAAGTACATTTTGACCAATCCAAAAGGTCTTTTAAAGGGACCGTAATGCAGGTTTGGTCATGGCTTTAGCAATGGATAAGCATCATTGGCTATGAAATGAAAAAATTATCTGTCAACATCTTCGCCAGGTTTACAAGTCAAGTAACCTTAAGATGAAATAAGACAGCCTTGCCCCCACTTCTTCGAGCGGTAGCTTCTTTGGAGAGTTCTAATTTCCACTTGAATCATCCCAACCTGAAGAGACTTCAGTAATGGTTGTAGTGTTGGTCTGGTCAAGGCTCAAAAGGCTTAGAACTTTTGACAAGAAGGGATTTGAAGGTTGGTGATTATCATGGCATCATCATCATATCACTCAATCTTTTCGAAAGCACTCGACTTTTGAAGTTTGATTTGTCTCGAAAGTCCTTTGACTGGTCAGATAAGAGCTTTGTCCTTCTGAATTTTTTCTTTGCATTCACAATGATTTTTATTTTTTATTTTATTTTATTTTTTTTCATGGGCATCGGCCTTGCTTTTACCAGGCACACTGCTTTTATGCCCCTTGATTTTTATTGGACTTTTGCCCTTTTGAACTTTTTGGGCTTTCGAGACTTTCGAGATCCTTTCTACGTTTTCACATAAGTGCCAATTGTGTTGGTCAATCATGTGCCTTGCCCCAATATGGGGAGATAATCACCACTTGGGTTTCAGAAATGAACAATTAGGCTCGACTTGGTTTAGGCAAAGGGTATCAGTGTTTGGGTAGAGAAATGAATGCTCCTCTTCATCTTGGGATGTTTCAAGCTTTCATAAGAATTCACCTGAGGTTACCACAAAAAGATTAATGCAAGTGAAAGCAAAAAAGTCTTTCTCATCTTTTCACCATATGATATCAACCAAGACCTCCAAATTTGCCCCATTGTGGGGTGGTTCTTGACAGGGGTATTTTTTGATTTCTTCATTTTAAAAGGCTCAAATGGGTTGACTATGGTCACCTGTGGTGTGTAAGATAGAGAAAAGGAACGCCTCTTTTCATTTTGGTCCATATACCAATTGCGAATGACTCCTTTGTCCTTAAACGACGCAGGTTTTCTTTTTCGCTCAATTCTCACAGTGTTTAAAGGACATGTTTGGGAATGGACTGCCCTTCATCATCCTAAGCATTTCCTGCTCGGCATGCTTAACATCTCAATTTCATTTGGTCAAGATCATCTGAGTAGATTAGTCTCCATGAGGAGTTTTGATTCAAAATGAGTAACCAACCAATTTGAGGCTTTTCCTTTTTTATTTATTTATTTATTTTTAAGAAGAAGTATACTTACCTGCTACGAGGCGACGCGACAATCTCACGTTTATCCTTTGAGTGCTAACATCGTCCTTTTGGATATTTGGCAATTCTAGATCTTCACTTGCATTCCGAGCGGTGGCCAATGACGGCCAGCGGCCGGAGTAGCAGCAGTGGTGGCTGGTTCGGTCAAAACCAGAACCAAGCGAGGGGGAGAGAGAGAGCAGCGGCTGATGGAGAGGGGGAAAGGGCACAAAAATGAAAGTTGCAAAAAGTTGGTTTTCGCCTCTTTTTCTTTTCTCTTTTTTTTTTCTTTATTTATTTATGCGGCCATTGCCGCTTTCGGGATTCAAACTCCCGATCGGACCAGGCGGATTCCTCCCCGGATACCACTCGGCTACAGGTGCCGACGGTGTCCAAAGTTGCTTTCTTTTTCCATTTAAGGCCAAAATCCTTATTTCTCCCTCAAAAAAAATCACGTGACCAGCGACTCCTCTTGAAGATCATCGGGGTCCTGCAAATCAAAAACATGTGCACAAATATGCGTGAAATGCGTGATATGCATGATATGCATGTTATGAACAATGCATGATCTAAGTGACTCGGATTGTATCAAAAAGGGCTCTAAGGTCTTCTGATTTCATTCATGGAAAGTACTGCTTCACCGAATCAGCATTTACAGTCTTTGGCAATTCTTGGCCATCCATCTCTATCAAGACTAACGCACCCCCAGGTAGTGTCTTCTTGATGACATATGGTCCTTCGTAGTTCGGAGTGAACTTTCCACGCGGATCTGGTATGATAGATAAAACTTTCCTCAGCACAAGGTCGCCTTCTTGGAAGCATCTGGGTCGAACTTTGCGATTAAAAGCTTTCGCAACTCGCTTCTGATAGCACTGACCATGACATAATGCAATAAGTCTTTTCTCATCAATCATGTCCAGCTGTTCATATCTTTGCTGCACCCACTCAGCTTCAGAGAGTTTACTTTGTAAGAGAACTCTCAATGAAGGGATTTCCACCTCTACTGGTAAGACAGCCTCCATACCATAAACTAGTGAGAATGGAGTTGCCCCAGTTGAAGTTCGTATTGAAGTTCGGTATGCCATTAATGCATATGGCAACCGCTCATGCCAGTCGCGATAGTTATTCGCTGTCTTGGACAGGATCTTCTTTATACTCTTGTTAGCCGCCTCTACAGCACCGTTCATCTGTGGTCGATAAGGTGATGAATTCCAGTGACGAATCTGAAATTCACGCAGCAACTCATCAACAATCTTGTTATTCAAGTTAGAACCATTATCTGTAATGATGGCTTCAGGCACACCGTAGCGTGCAATGATATCACGCCGAATAAACCTGGCCACATTCCTCGCGGTGACATTAGCATATGAGCTTGCTTCGATCCACTTAGTGAAGTAATCGATAGCCACCAGAATGAAACGATGTCCATTAGAAGCTTTAGGATTGATCAGTCCAATTACGTCGATTCCCCACATAGAGAAAGGCCATGGCTGAGTCATTAGATGCAATTCATTCGGCGGGGCATTAATTTTATCTCCATATATCTGACATCGATGACAATAGCGAACATGCTTAATGCAATCATTTTCCATGGTTAGCCAATAATACCCGAGCCTCATGATCTTTCTCGCTAAGAGATGGCCATTCATGTGAGGCCCGCATTCTCCTTCATGTATTTCTTGCATTAGTTGACTGGCTTCTTTGGCGTCGACGCATTTCAACAAGATTGAATCATATGACCTCTTGTAGAGTACACTTCCGGAGACAAAGAATTTTGGTGCTAACTTCTTGAGGTATTTCTTATCAGCTTCTTCACACCCTTGGGGGAACTTCCCATGCTGAAGATAGTTTAAGATATCATAGTACCAGGGATTTTGATCCGGCTCATCTTCAACTGTCATACAATAAGCCGGGCGTTTAGAAACCTCAATTTTCAATGGTTCGATGTCTAATCCTTCCATTACATTCAACATTGATGACAATGTGGCCAATGCGTCGGCAAACTGATTTTGGGATCTAGGCAAATATTCGAAGGCTATTTCATCAAATTCTTTTATTAATTCTTCCAGAAACTCATGGTATGGGACTAGCTTTGGGTCACGAGTTCGCCACAAGCCTTCGGTTTGCAGAATAATGAGTGCAGAATCTCCATACACTTGTAATTTTTTGACTTTCATGTCAATAGCCAATTGCAAACCTAGGATACATGCTTCATACTCCGAGACATTGTTTGTACAAGGAAAGACTAACTTGGCCGCCACAGGATAATGTTGACCGATAGGGGAGATCAAGACTGCCCCAGTTCCTGACCCGGATAAATTGACGGCGCCATCAAAATACATGACCCACTTGTCATACGAGATTGCCAAGATGCGCTCACCGAAACCATGTGTTGTATCATGGGATTCCGTGTCTTTTGAACTCCCGGCCAACATGTCGGCTATAGCTCTTCCTTTTACTGACTTTTGTGCCACACTACGTATGTCAAATTCAGAAATGAGGACCTGCCATTTAGCCATCTTTCCAACCAATGCTGGCTTCTCGAGCAAATATTTGATTGGGTCATTTTCAGTCACCAGGTGGATTTGATAATAGAGAGTATATTGGCGTAGCCGGTGCAACACCCAAACTAATGCCACACATGTTTTCTCCACTTTTGAGTAGTTCATCTCGGAGACAGTGAATTTCTTGCTGAGATAATATATGGCACGCTCCCTTTGATCACTCGGCCTTTTTTGCACAAGGACGGCCCCAAGTGATTCTTCATGGATGGTCAGGTAGAGAGTTAATGGTATCCCCGGTACCGGTGGCACTAGTACTGGAGGATGTGACAGATAATGCTTTATCTCTTCAAAGGCTTTCTGACATTCAACATCCCAATCAACTTTAGCGTTCTTCTTCAGGAGGTTGAAAAAAGGTTTGGCTGTCTTAGATAGCTGAGAAATGAATCTAGCAACATAATTCAATCTTCCCAAGAGGCTTCGAACTTCCTTGACAGTAGAAGGAGCTTTAAGGTCACAAATAGCCTTAACTTTCGATGGGTCAATCTCAATGCCCTGGCTACTGACCATGAAACCCAATAGCTTCCCAGACTTTGTCCCAAATATGCATTTTGAGGGGTTAAGTCTTAGCTTAAATTTCCGAAGTCGATCAAATAATTTCTTCAGGACTTCGAAGTGGTCTTGTCGAAGCTTCGATTTGGCGATCATGTCATCGACATATACCTCTATTTCTTTATGCATCATGTCGTGGAATAGAGTGACCATCGCCCTTTGATATGTGGCTCCCGCATTCTTTAAGCCGAATGGCATCACCTTGTAACAAAAAGTTCCCCAAGGTGTGATGAACGATGTTTTGCTTCTATCTTCTTCTTTCATCTTGATCTGATTGTATCCAGAAAATCCATCCATGAAAGAGAATAATTCAAAGCCTGCAGTGCTATCAACCAAGACATCAATGTGAGGCAAAGGAAAATCATCTTTTGGGCTTGCTCGATTTAGGTCACGGTAATCTATGCAGACCCTGACCCGTCCGTCTTTCTTCATGACTGGTACTATATTAGCAATCCAATCAGGATAGTGAGATACTTCGATGAAATCCACCTTCAACAGCTTCATGACCTCTTCTTCAATCTTTTTGGAAAGCTCAGGTTTTGTTCTTCGTAGCTTTTGCTTTTTAGGTGCCACATTCGGATTCGTCGGTAAAGCATGCTCCACAATTTGTGGGTCTAACCCTGGCATATCTGCGTATGACCATGCGAACACATCTTGATATTGTTTTAGGAGCTCAACCATCTCCCTTGCCTCGTTCTCAGACAAATTAGCCCCAATCTGAGTTTCTTTGATATTTTCTGCATCCCCCAAATTCACGGTGATCGTTTGTTCAACCGTCAAAGGCTTAGATTCTTCATGACGAATCCAGTCTCTCTCTATGTCTCTTTGAATATCATCGTCATCATGTTCAGGCTCACAAGAATCTTCGTTGTACAAATCTGAGTCACATATGTACCTATCATGATCATGCTGAATGAGATGCCTGAGATGCAAATGAGGGGGTTAGTAGAATTATTCAATGAGGATTATGCATGGTGCATTTTTCTCGGAATTTTTTTTTTTTTTGAATGATCACTTAAGAGCAAATGTTTGAACTATGAGATCATCCTCATATCATCGGACTCTTTTACCTCACAAATTTTGAAAACTAGGAGTCGTGAGGAAGTCCAGGCCTCAAAGCGTCATCATAGGACTGGTTTGGCACTTCCTCACGTCCTTAATAAAACATGCATGCATTTATATTAACATGATAAGGCCGTTTTACAATAGTTATAATCTTGGATCACGGCTCACGATCCAAGATCTTGATTACATAAAGGGAATAACAAAAGTAGCGAAACGACTCATCCCATGCAAGGGAGAACATAAAGGAAATGACATGAAAACTAAACAAAGCAGTCGGTCAGCATCCCTACTCCGATGGCTTGAAGGGAATCATGGAAGGGCCTGCCTCTTCATCCTCAATAGTGGCGCACACAAAGTCAGGATCGAACAGGTCAGCTAAGTTCGAGATGGCCCCTTCCTCTTCTTGCAGCGACTTGGGCGACTTGACAAATATCCTTTCAAAATGAAGACGCAGTTCTTCCAGCGAAGGAGGGAGTAATCCCTGTTGATTCCGAGTTGGGATAGTTCGGCCTTGATAGCTAGGTCGACCATGTAGCTATTAAAAGCACCTTGTTTTCCGAATCCTCCAGGGTAACCTCGGTTTCCACGACCAGCTCGGCCTCTGCCTCCCCCTTCTGAACTTGAACCTACCAGCTCGCCACTTCCTTTCTTATACTCAGAAGCTTCTTGGTAGCCTAAACCTATTTTCTTTTGATTTCCTAATACCTCGATAGGCTTTACAATACCTTGTGCATACATCCCTAACCCTGCCCCTGGGACATGGCCATATTCTAGTAAAACTTTGCTTGACATGATAGACGAGGCGGAGAGCTCAGGACGCCTCACGATAGACCTAGTGGGCACATGCACCATTGATACTAGGTCGAGAGTTTGGTAGCTAGGTTCTTCATTCACTTTAGGCTCTACATACGGGATGGCTGTATCTTGGAATATCTTGAAGTCAGTTTCGCAACGAACAATCACCAACTTACCCTTCGAGATGAAACGAACCATTTGGTGCAAACTGGAAGGCACAGCTATAGCATGGTGGATCCAAGGTCGACCTAAAAGGAAGTTGAAAGCACTAGGGATGTCGAGCACTTGAAACTTTATCGTGAATGGGACTGGACCAATCAGCAATTTGAGTTCGACCTCGCCTATTGACTCCTTTCTCACACCATCAAAGGCTCGAACAGTAGATTGAGATGCCGTGATCTCTTCCTCGCTCACTCCCAGGCGATGGAGGGTAGCCAGTGGACAAATATTCAAGGCGGACCCATTATCGAGCAATATGCGAGGGACTATCATATCACGACACTTGGCTGATATGAGCAACGCTTTGTTGTGGTCAGCGCCTTCTTGAGGAAGATCCTCATCTGAAAAAGAGATTTGGTCCAACAATAAAATGGATCCGACGAATTCCTCCAGCTGTTTGTCGTCGATACTTTCAGGCACATGAACTTCATTTAGGACTCTCAACAGTGCATTCTTATGTTTCTCGGAAGTTTTAAATAATTCTAAAAGTGATATTTGAGCAGGCATTTTCCTCAATTGCTCTATCACGTCGAACTCACTATTTTTTATCATGGCCAAAAACTGCTTAGCCTCTTCATCAGTGACAGCTTTCTTCTCAACAGCTTCCGCAGACGTGTAACAACGACCCGATCGAGTGACAGCATCCACTTCCTCCGTCTTGTAGTCCCACGGGACCGCTTTAGTATTGAAATTGACCAAGGGTTTCTTCGGACTCCCTTCTTGGTCGAAAGGTGGTAGCTCAATCACAACAGGCTGCAATCCATCCGCTTTTATCTCTAACTTTGCGAACTCTTCCGTCGCCAATTCGATGACCACGTGTTTGGTTTGATTATCGTCATAATCCCATTGGTCCCCTTCAGCGGGTAAGTTTATAACAAACGGTGTGATCATGGCCACAACATCTTCTCCAAAAGGATTTTCCATACCGTCGTGCGAATCACGTGCATCGATTTCGCCCTTCTGACCCTTCCAGTCTTCCTCGCCAAATATTACATTCACATCTTCAACGTGAGCAGGTAAAGGATTTTGTTGAACATTGGGTTGCTCTCTGAACGATAAAATCCCTTTGTCAAGTAAGTTTTGCACCTTGTTTTTCAACGTCATGCAGTCGTCTACATCATGGCCTTTTTCTCCCATATGGTACTCGCATGACTTTGCTAGGTCGAACCCAAAAAATTTAGGGGGATTGTTACGAGGGATTTCTTTAGCCACCAGCCTCTTTTCCAGCAGCATGGGCAACAGTTTAGACAGCGGCCTAGGCAGAGGGGTATACTGCCTTGGAGTCCACTTGTTTGGCTCATAATTCTGATATTTCGCACGTGGTGTAGAGGAACTTTGTGCACTCGCAAATGGCTTTGGGGCGACTGGAGCTTGTACATAAGCTACCTCAGCTTCCTTCTCCTTCCTAATGGTGAACTTTCGGTTTGATCCCTCAGTTATACGACCATCATGTATGGCTCCCTCGATTCTTTCACCCACGGCAACCAGGCGAGAGAAGTTTTCACAATCCAATCCGATCATCCTGTTGTAAAAGTCAGCAGGCAGGGTATTGATGAACAGCTCCACCATCTCTTTGTCATCCAGGGGGGGTCGAACTTGTGCAGCCAATGTGCGCCATCTTTGAGCAAAAGATCTAAAAGATTCGTTTCTTTTCTTTTTAGTGCGAGCCAGTATACTACGTGTCGGAGCAATCTCAGCATTGTACTTATACTGCATCACAAACGCTTCTGCTACATCCTCCCACTTCTCCAATTTCTCAGGTTCGAGCAAAATATACCATTGTAACGCCATCCCAGTTAAACTCTCCTGAAATGTGCGAATCAGCAAAGGGATGTTTTGAGCATAACGTCCCATCCTATTCAAATAATACTTCAAATGGATTCTAGGATCCCCAGTGCCATCGTACTTAGTGAACTCCGGGATTTTGAACTTGTCTGGGAAGTCTATCTTAGTGTATTGGGATAAATCTTCCACCATGCTAGCCTCATACCCTTGCAAGGCCTTGAGCTTCTCCTCCAGTTTAGCAAACCTCTTGCCATTCTCCTCCTCCATTCGGGCCGAGATGGCTTCCGAGATAGGGTCTAATTCTACCACAACAGGGGTTTGGTGTGCCACTTCTTCCGTCAACTTCCCTCTACTATTGGCATTACTGGCCTGCGGAGTTGCAGGTGTGTCTCGATTGGAGGCGGCAACCACCAAGCTTGACTTGATCTCGCTTGCAAATTGTGTGAATTGTGCGGCTAACTTAGTGATCTTGTTATCAAGCGCGGTGATCCGAGCGTTTTGCTCTTCAGAACTCATTTTCGCGGATTTGGATCGAGTACGGATAGGCGAACGCCTTGAAGCCGTGACGGTGGTACCTGGTTCAATAAATAGGTAAACACATGAGCACGAGATGTAAAATGATGCCGGTCCATGACAATGATCTAATCGTCCCGTTTCATTCATTTCGTGAAAGAAAAGAGCCTCCTAAACAACGTAACTAAAAATGAAAATAAAACATCCTGACATCAGAATTAGGCAAAGAAAATAACAAGACTCCCTAATCAGTAAAATAGAAGAAGATAAAATAAAACTAACCTAAACAACATTCTAAGAAAACAAAAATAGACTCAAGCGATTTTTTTGTTTTTTTGTTTTTTTTTTTCTATGTACAAATGGGGAAACAACAACTCTCTCATAACTGCCTAACTAGTCCTAGCCGACTTGGACGCACGCTCCTGGGCCTCTTTGAGCTCCCTTTTGAGGAACTTGATCTCCGCGCGATTGGTGGCCTTCGATGGTACATCAGGGATCTTCGGGCACCACTCCTCGGGAATTTTGTGTTGGAGGATATACTCCATCGAGGCGTAGTAGATCTTCTCTTTACCCTCTAACTCCTCCTCGGGCCAAATCAATTTTTGGGGACGACACATGTCCCACATCGATTGAAGCAGCCTGATGGAGTTCTCGTGATCGGGATCTCCATTTGTGAAATCAGTCTTGAGCGGGGCTTCCTGCAATGTCAATGGAAGTTGCTGCACGACTTGGTATTGTCGAGCAACTCTAGTTGGGTGATACTCGGTAGCACCTGTTATCCCTAACAAAGGAACGGGCCCGATACCTCCACATGTGAGCCGGGCCTCGTGAACCCGGAGCCATCTAGCGTGCCATAGGAAATCTTCAGGGTCAGGATTTTTCATAAAGCCTAACCAATCGAAGTGGTGATAATCCGGTGCATGCTCTTTCTTTTCTTTAAATTTCAAAATGGGGTGATTAAGATCACCGATGTCATGTATGGTCATTAAATTGCCAAACCCCTTGAGGTGAGAGAGAAACCAAACTTGCAAAAGTTCAGGAGGAGCATGTAAAGCTTCTTTTCCACTTTCTTTAAAACGAGTGAGGGAAAGGAAGGTCTCAGTTAAAACAGCATTAACAAAACCTTTTCCCATACACACTTCTTGAACAACACTTGCAATAGATGGATTAATAGCATTCTTATTGTGAGGAAAAACCATAAACCCGAAGAATGCTAACACAAAAATCCGCCTCATTTTGACGACGGGGCATTTTGAAAAAGTCCATTCAAAAATGAAAAGGGGCAAGCATTGCGGTTGGCTTTCAAAACTTTCGTTACATCTTCTCCTTTGACTCTAAGAAAATCGGCTAAAACTGATGCATGCTCTACTCCAATGGGTGGCCTAATCAATTCCGACACTAAAGGTTTCCCAATGATAGCGCTAAATTCCTCCAAGGTGGGGACAAGCTCATGTTCACCAAAGATGAACGTGGAGGTCTCAGGGCACCAAGTGTGTGCTAACGCCCGAACAATACCATAATGGACTTCCATGTCTAGTAAAGAGAATAACCATCCCACGTTGGATTGCACGAACTCACGACTGACATGGTCCAATCTATCCCACCAAGCGCGCAGCTCCTTCTTTGGGACAGAAATAATACGGAGCTCAGGTCCCCCCATTGCATACAAACCTAAAACTCGTAAACAACCTAATTGTCATGGACCGGCTGAAAAAAAATAATAATAAATATAAATAAATTGCAAGTGTGAGAGCTTTAGGAGACTTACATCACCCAATGAAAATTAAAGTCAATCACATAGACATGCGAATGAGACGTGGGTCAATTACTACTCTAGACGGCTCAAATGAAGCCACGGGATTACCGAACTGAACCGACATGCTCGCGGTTAGGTCGGGGTTCCCATGACTCCGGCTTTGTCAAAGAGTCGACCCGTGTTGCGTGTTTGCAACCGGGGTGGAAGCTCTCGACATCGGAAGAATTTTGGAATTGAGATGGGCGACTCGTACTACATGGTGGTAGTCGGAGTGGCACTCCATCTCAACACCATCCTAAGTGATCCTATGCGGCCCAGTCCGGCGGCGGGTTGTGTGTGATAAAGTGTAGTGCCATGTAAGGAAGACATGCACAACAATTTATATAGCAAACAACACTTCAAAAATTTTAACCATACAATCATTCATTCACATTCGCCAACCCTACAAAATAAAGTGTTAGCAAAAACTCCACCCCTTATTACTCCAATCCTGCACCAACATTTAACACGAGGTTAGTGGACTTACCTCACCTTCTCGAATGCGCTGCCAAAGAAACACATTAGATAACACATAATCAAGCTAATTAGGCCTAAGTCCTCTAAGGTTTAGAACCAGTCCCCAGCGGAGTCGCCAAGCTGTCGCGACCTAAAATTTCTAAAAATAATAGGTTTAGGGGTATTGTTAATTTCAGGCCGACGGCCTTAATCAACTCGGGCTCTCCCAAGCCCATACCCCGCGTGACGTTGGGATATTCGTGAAAGTTTTCAAATAGGAGTCGCCACTAGTCTATTGGGGTCGGCTAGAAACCAAGCGAGATATGGGAGCGTGCCTCACTTTTTGCGCAACAGAGAATCTAGGGTCGGGGACTTGATTACGTTAATCACGCGACTAACGCCCTTTCGGTACCTAACTTAATTGTGTGTTTCAAAATGTCATGGCAAATTCGAGATGACAGGTAAGGAAATAGCATTCAGGCAAATGATAAAATTTTAGAGCCCTAAAGGCTTATTCAATTTTGATCTTTTTTTTTTGATTTTCTGAATTTTTCAATTTTTTCTGATTTTTCAATTTTTTATATTTTTAATATTTTTTAATATTTTCAAATTTTCCGAAATTAAAGAAAACAAGATTTCAAGAATTTTTTGATATTTTCTGACTTTTCTGAAAATTTAAGAAAAACATTTTTTGGAATTTTTGTCCTTTTTTTTAATTTTTTTTTTGGAATTTTTGAATATTCGGAAAAAAAAGAACAAGAAAAGGAAAATTAAAATTAAAAAAACTTTTTGAAATAAAAAAAATTATTTTTGGTGATTTTTTGATTTTTTTTTTAATTTTTAAAAGATTTTTTTTAAATTTTTTTGATTTTCTGAAATTTTTTTTTGGTTTTTGTTTTGTTTTGTTTTTTTTTAAATTTTTATTAAAAAAGTGATTCGGACCGGGTCGGGTGACCCGGCCCTACTAGACCGACCCGGACCCTAATGGTCCAGGCTGGCCGAACGGCCCGGTCGAAATATTTAAAATGGCCCATTAGCAAAATTAAAGAAGAAAAGCCCATTTCTAGTTCTTAAAATTTCAGCCCAAACTTATCCTAGGCCCATTCGAAATTAGCCCAGCCTCACTCCTATTCAAACTCTCGGCCCGGCCCGCCCTTTTCTTTTCTTTTTCTTTTTTTTTTTTATTTCCTTTTTCTCGCATGCATTTTTCTCTCCTCCCCTCGCGTGTCTTCAACCTCCCGACGCCTTCTTCGTCTTCGCCGGGACTCCTGCAACTCCGTCGCGCCGCGCCGCCGTGCGGTCTACTCATCCTAACCGAGTCGTCGTGAAGTTGCCGGGCGTCAGTCGTTCCACCCGACCGACGTCGAGTACCGCCAGCCGTCATTGGACGGCAGTCTGAGGGTCCCCGGCGAGCCCCAAACGCCTAGTCCGACATACCCATCCCAAGACAGACCACCGAAAAGTCGAGACGACATCTAGGGCGGCATGTGACGAGGACATGATCACTAGCAACGCAGAAAAATCAGAGGCCGAGCTCTGGTCGGGGATTGAGCTTGGTTTTCTAATTGAGGCATTTCCTCGAGCACCTAATGGGCACTATCGGGTTTGAAGGTTTCCGATTCGACCGAGCTTGGACTATGTTCTAGGGTCCTTAGAAATCATGTCAAAAGGGATAAGGAGCGAAATAGAAGGGCGGCAAGGGCGGGGCTCGCGCGTGAACTAGTCGGCGCGAGCTCCGGCCCGCCGCCTCAACCCGCAAAAAAGAAAAAAGGTGGGAGAGAAACCTACCCGGTTCGGGGAGCGGGTCGCGGCGGACGAGAGCGGGCGGACGGTCTCCGGCGGCGTCTGGGTGCCCCCTCGAGCCTCCTTCTTGCTTCCGGTTTTCTCTCAGATTTCGTCTCTTTCAGAATCCCCTCGGCTCTCACCTCCTCTCCTCCTCCGCTCCGTTTTTTTGTTTTTTTTTGGTTTTTATCTGGTTTTCCTCACTCACTCGACTTCTCCAGCTCTCTTTTTCTCCCCCTTCTTTCGATCTCCTCTCCCTCTCCTTTTCTCTTCCTCCTCTTTTTTTATCTTTCCGTTCTGACCCCTTATCCCGGGCCGCACGCTGCTGCCGTCTCCCCTCCATCTGACGCCTGACTTTGCCGGCCTAATCTCTTCCGTCGACTGCTGAATGCTCTCTCTCCGTCTCTGCTGCAATCACGCCGCAACTTGCTGCAAATTTTTATTTCTCTGCAGGTTCCTGTTGCCGTGAGGCGGTGAAGGAGAAAAGAGGAAGAGAAAGGCGTGGGCTGGGCCGAAAGGGGAAGGAGAAAGGCGGGCCAGGCCCGCGTGGGGAAGGAAAGAAGGAGAGAAAGGGGTTGGGGGCAGCCCGGCCCTAGGACCCATTTTTTAATTTTTTTTTTTTTTTTTAAATTTTTTATATTATTATTATTTTTAGAAATTAATATGTATTTATATAAGCAAATTAAATGGGCATTTAAGACAAAATAAACAAAATTTCGGGTGTCAACAGCATGCTGAAGAAATGGCTAGTGGACGCACGTTATATGAACAAGCTTATCTTGACAGAATTAGAATGATTGGTCTATGTGTTATGCTTCATTCGACAATCAGAGTGATCTAGTTCGTCTTATTGAAATTGAGGGAGTGACCGAGAGAGAGAATCAATTAGACGATTCGAATTAGCCCAACTCTAATCTTTGTGTAACTCTGTATTTTATGTTTTATATGTAAAATCGGATTAGAATATCTTATGGATCCTGTATATTCTAGGATAATATCTTATGGATTTTGTGTATCTTCCAGGATATTCTAGAATTATTCTTTATTCTCTGGGATTGTTTTCCTAAAATGTTCTAGATTAGGCTTCATTGTACCAATTTATCCTAGCCTTGTGCTTTAATACATTTACACAAATTTTCTTCTAAATCTTTCCTCTCTATCTGAAGAAAATACAATTCGACAAAGGTTTTTGTTTACAAATTAAAAGAAGCTTGAAATTTCATAGGTTAGGCGTGTCACATAATGTAGAATTTGACTTTGACGTACTTACAAAAAAGTCGCCATGAAATTACAGCATTCTAGAAGTATTATTAGTCTCGGAATGACATTCCCTAGAACATGAAAATAGTTGATTGGAAACAGAAGGAACTGTTAGACTTTCCTACAGAATCACAAAGAAAAATAGAGAGTTAAACTGAGAAAGAGAATTTGAGAAGCAAAGTTTTATCCTGGTTCACTCTCAAATTAGGGCTATGTCCAGCTGAGGATGGGGAATATGAACCCTCATGCCATTCTATTGATGGGGAATATGAACCACTTAATAGGAATCACTTCTCATTGATCCAATATGGCTTTGCAACATCATAATGTGCCTCAACCCATTTTCATCTCTCATTCAAGTCACTGAGAGGCACAAAAGCAAGGAAATGCCAGTTATTATTGACATTCAAGTTCATGAGTTATACTCTTGAATGAGTATCTTGACAATGTGAAATGAATAAAGACTGGTCATGACAACAATCTTAGTGCCTCGAGAAAACAAGCTTATTGCATTCTATAGGGTAACTGGCACAGCATTGGGCTTTCAACCAGTAATGAGAAGGGACAAATCATGTATCTCAACCTTCTAAAAGAGAGCTAGATGATTTGTTTCTATCATTGAGCTGGAATGTTGATCGTAGAAAGATAAAGGGAAACTTGACATGCTTTGCCGTGCACAATCTTTATCCTTGAGCTGGAAAGTTGATCTTATCAGAAATCCTAGCCATACATGCAAAATTTCCTTTTGCTAGTGCGTGTGGATAAAAGAGAGCTAGATGATTTGTTTCTATCATTGAGCTGGAAAGTTGATCGTAGAAAGATAAAGGGAAACTTGACTTGCTTTGCCGTGCACAATCTTTATCCTTGAGCTGGAAAGTTGATCTTATCAGAAATCCTAGCCATACATGCAAAATTTCCTTTTGCTAGTGCGTGTAGATATTGCTTGCACGCGCATGCAAAAAACGACGAGTGAGAGTATCATTTTCTTGCCAGGCAAATTAGCCAATGACAAGATGGAAGGGGACTAGTGTTGGACCGTCTTCCTCCCGGCTGGGTCCTCAAGTGAAATTTCTAATAATTATCTATTGTAACTAAGGGAATTTCAGGTAAATTTAGATATTTTCCTACTCACCGGCCAACGAATATTTCAGAAATTTTCCTTATCTTGCCATCTATGTGAGTTTTTGCCTGTACAAATAATTATTATTCAATCGTAGATAATAAGACCAATGATATTGGAATTTTTCAAATATAAAGAACGCTGATTCCTTTATATTCCTGTGCATTGAATGAGTTTGCCATGTCTTTAGATAAAGAGGTGATGATAACTGGGTCTCTATACATGGCCACGAGATAACAGAGTTCATCTATCTATTTATATATCTACCAGTAAAGGTGCCCACATGTTGTGTGTATGCAAAAAATGAATGTTTAAAAGATTTTATAATATCGTTTGATTGTGAAATATGCGAATTATTAAAATACTTAAAGAAATTTTTGATACAATATGAAAAAAGCTATACACATGAATGTGGAAAGTACAAAATATGTATTTGAACTTTTTTGGTAAGGTTGTTTATAAGATTTGAAAAGATTTAAATTTTAAAATCGAAGTATGTGAGAGATAAAAAAAAAAAAGTGATTATTTTATGCATTTCCCTATTGACATAATTCTATAATAAATATTGTGGATATTTTGGTAAGACAAAAAGGATTGTGATCCCTTAGAAGGAATTCTTTGATTATATCATAATATAGATGATTACCTAATTATGTGCATGCACATGCCCATTACGCATCCCTTAACCCTAAATCAAACAAAATGTTGTGACATAGACTTATTGTTTCGTCAGAATCTCTCCCATGACGAAATACATTTCATCGAAAGTTGTTCTCTAATTCTTAATTAAATGAGACAAGTTCTGTGGCAACTCAGGACATGAAATATCATAAGTAAATAAGGAAATCAGCAACTTTACTTCAAATGGAACTAAACAAGCACAAACCATGTCAGAACTTAAATATGATCAGGATACTTTTGACAAAAAAAAGAGTATGATTAGGATGCATAATAACAAATAACTTTTCACATTCTTAAATAAGCTAGAGTCATAATGACGATTCAAATCTATTCCAATAGTTGTATTGAAGTTTGAAACTAATATAAGCCTAATAAGTTACACTATAATAAAGTATGCCATTTTAACACTACTGATGCTAATTTTTCTTTTATTTTGATTGAGTGCAAAGTTATTACGGAGTTCTCCATTGTTTCGTAAAGTAGGCCTGCTTTCCGATTAAGGGCACATATATTAACAATGCGGTATGCAGCCAATTTCAAGGCAAACGAACATATACCAAAATGGAAAATACAAATTCTTTACAAACAACATTAACATCTCATCCCACCCACGTATGGCTGCGCTGGTTGAGGACTGGCCTCCTGATCCCGAAGTCAGGCGTTCAACTCACGTCTGCCACAACTCTCAGAGCAATTCCGTGATTTAAGTGGGGTCCCGGCGATGGGTTGCTGGGCCAGTCTCCCCCGAGGTTTACGTCTAAATAGTGGCTTGCAACGACGTTCGACGGTGCCACCGGGCATTGGAGGGCGATGTGACCCTGATTAGCGTAAGCGAAAGGGAGTCTCTGGCGGTTTCTTGGTCACCAAAAAAAAAAAACATTAACTTCTCATTTTGATTTTAGAATATTTAAATATTAAGCCACACTTAACAATGATTTCATAGATTTTACATGGTACATGAGTTCCTAAGCTCAAATCTTTATACGTCTCTTATTTGCTTCCCTTACTATATATTTTCATACTTAATCTTAGGCCAAACTGTGACAACACATGAAGAAAAGTGTTAGAATATTTAAATATTGAATTACCCCTTCATCTAATTATTTAAGTTTTTAGACAAAGAAGGTAGTTTGTAGAGATAGACTCTCAA
The DNA here is from genome assembly GCA_014182845.1 of Corymbia calophylla. NCBI lineage: Eukaryota > Viridiplantae > Streptophyta > Magnoliopsida > Myrtales > Myrtaceae > Corymbia > Corymbia calophylla. Next base: position 43,135,355 of record CM024697.1, on the reverse strand, counting down.
CAGCGGAGATCATATCACGTTGGATGCCTATAATAACAATCCATTGTAATTTCTATTTGGCTAGTCTGGAAAATCGAGATCATCTATTCTTTCAGTGCACATAGATGGGAAGCATATGGTGTATTATCCTTGTACAATACGGAATCCATCGTACTCTCGGAGGATGTAATGATGAATTCCAATGGATGATCAGGGCTACCAAAGGCAAGGACTTGGCGGCAAGGCTTCTGAAAGTAACTTTTTTAGCAACCATATACTGCATTTTGATGGAACATAACCGTAGATGTTTCCGAAACAAGTCAAATGACGTCTCCATCATCATGGCTAAAATCCGTAAGCTTGTCAGAGAGCGAACATCATATTATAAAAATTTTAAACATTTCCAGACAAATATAATTTGGCTAGTATATGGAGACTCCTTCACTCCATTTTTCACATTCTTAGTTATCTATATAATGCTAGGGAATGCCCCTAAGCTTATGTATGTTATCTTATACATGATATTTACATTTCAAACCAAAAAAAAAAAAAAAAAGGCAGAATAAAGGGGTTAAGAAGTTTAATCAAAATGGTGAATGGCAAAAGGAAGGGAAGAAGTGACAAACCTATGGGTGAAGACTAAGGATATGTTTGATAATTATTTTGTTCTCGAGAACATTTTATGCTTAGAAATGATTTTTTTTTTATTTAGTTCCCTAGACGTGTTTCTGAGCATTTGGAGGTATTTGGTAAATGTGCAAAATTTTTATTACCGAAATAGAAATACGTTTAATAGGACCCTCAAAATTTTTAGCGCAAATCTTTTTCTTTTAATTTTTAAATAATTTTATTATATTTTTCCCTTTTTTTTTTTTTTTTTTTTTTTTTTTCATTTTTCTTCTTCTCCTTCCTCTAGTCACCGACCAAATGAGGGTTGGTGACCTTGCCCAGATTTGAGAAGGCTGAGCTCGCCCAACCACCAGCGAAGCATGGCCTTGTTAGGCCATTGCGAGGGCAGCCTTGCCTTGGCTGGGCGATGTTGACCTGGCAATGGCCTGGCAATGGCCCTCACCGAGGCTTGGCAATGCTCCGGCGAGGCCATTGGCCCTCATCTAGCAAGTTGTTGGCCATGGCCAAGGTCAGCGACCAGCTAAAAGAAAGAAGTAGAAGAAGAAAAGAAAAAAAAAATTGGGTTTGACTTTGGAATCATTTTGGAGAACAAAGAAGCAACATTTTTTTACTTCTTAATTCTGTTTTAAATATATTCCCAGGAACAAACTTGTTCTCTGGAACAAAAAGTTATCAAATGAATTTTTATTTTTATTTTCTTTGGTTTGGAAGAACAAAATAATAGAATTAGATATTGTTTGGCACGTTACCAAAGAGGCATTAAGTGTTGGGAGGTGAGGACAAATCTAAAGTTGGTAATTCACATAGAGATGAGTGAAGTGATAGATTACGTTCAAAGATGTACAGTTTTTGGATGAAGAAATTTCCAAGAAAGATAGCAATAGAGGAACAAACTAGTCCACGGTAGTTCACAGCCCTGACTTTTCTTTCCCAAGTCTCCGCTTGAGGTTGAGGACAAACTAGCCCAACTCACTCGACTTTATTTAGCTTTGGAGGAACACAAGATTATGTAATCGACTTTATAGAAAGAAAAGGGATATTGAGATCAGCCCACTATGTCGCGGCCTCCTCGGACCAACAACCACCAGACGGTGGCCCCTTGAATTCGGTGATAACCACACGGTGGCCACACAATGTCGAATAAGAATAGTGAGGCCAGGATAATATCACATGAGCATCACCTGATCTCGTGCTTGGGAGACTCGGTAGTTGTTGTTGAGAAAACTCCTAATTTTGATATTAATAAATCATTTTATGTATAAGAATTATATCTCTTTTTCAAGGAAAAGCCACAGGGTGGCATATGCTTTTAAATCTGCTGGTGGCAGAAGAAAAAGCATAAGATGTCTCTGAGTCTATCCGTGCCAGACGGAAGATCTGAAGATACGCAGATTTTGAGTCTGTCTGTACCAAACGGAAGACCCGAGTAGACGCAGTTTCTGAGTCTGACAGTATCAGACGGAAAACTTAAGCAGACTCAGAACATAAGTCTGTCAGACTCGGGCACTGAACTACGGGGATCGATCACCAACGGTCAAGTATTTCACTTACTTTATTTATATTGATTCTGTTGTATCAAACTGATTAGCAGGATTAATTAATGGACAACTTCCAAAGAAGAATGGAGCACTTATAGAAGCCCGGATTCTTATTGTATGGGCGAACAGAATCCAAGGGGATCTAATTTACCTTCAACGGTAAAAAAGACTTGCCTTATAAAGTCTGTCCAAGAAAGGGAACACTAAACTCTCAAGGAAAGAGCCAACGGTCGAATGTGGCTTGAAGAGTATATAAGGATAGGATGAGACCTAGGAGACTAGAGAAGATTAATATATTCCAAAGCTCGATTATGTTCTTCACTTATTGTCCAAAGCGCGAAATTGAGTGATCTTAGTGTATTACCAAAGAGAGTGACTTTGTGAGATATATCATCACCAAGTGCTAACACTCAAGAGTGTGTAATCACCGTTGATCACATAGTGAAATCCAACGTATTGGCTAATCTCCTGGAGAGTGGACGTCGGCTTGTCTAAAGCCGAACCACTATAAACTATGTTTGCAATATTCTCTACTCTCTATTTAATTTCTGTTTGTAGATTGCAAATTATTGACATTGCTTGCGCATAAAGTACTTCTACACCTATTCACCCCCCTCTAGGTGTTAATACTAGCAACATCAGTTGTGATCTCAGGTAGTGATCGCCTGAGCGATAATTCTTCAAGTTGTCAATTCATCAAGTGATTGATAATTTTGTTAACAAATTATCAAACTCTACTCTTATTGACTAAGTCTATTGCATGCCAATAATAATCAAAAGTTAGTTATTTTTTGGTGTAAACAAATGCATCTTTTAAAAGAATTGAATAATTTATCAATTATTCAATTCTTTTAAATTAGATAATTAAGAGTCCATATTAAGTGTGAGCTTAGTAATCTATAAGCTTTCCTTTGTGTAGTTCGCCACCGGAAGGTCATGACAATAAGAAAATTAACTTCAATCTTATATAGCATTTTCGTCATTCATATGACCGGAAATTGAGTGCGTAGTCCTATACTTAGAACGGTTAAATTATTTGAATACAGTGTTGAATATATTTTACGTGTTGACATTTTTTACTTCTCTTTCTTTTAAGTCTTGTTTGGAACATTTCTCCCTTTCTTTCAATAAATAATTTACACCAATTGAAAGATATAAGAAATCTGGCAGATGTGATGACAATTTTTTTTTTCTTTTAGTCAAACCTCGATTATATATCAATCATCGACATACGAATTTGTATTAATTTACAATATTCGGAACTGTAATTTACAATACTTAGTCTCTAAGGGTTTTTCATTTGGTAAACAAAGTATAGTCAATACCATACAAAAGTATGCCACCTTAGTTTATAAACCAATGTTATGGATCATTTTAATATACCAAAGCATCATTCATTATCCTAATGCAATTATATGCTGGAAAATTCACAGCTGTAAGCATCACCAATATCACTTTCATCCTCATCCTCCTTTTTTTTTTTTGGTTTTAGTAATAAATTGGAGAATTAACTCAATCTATTCTAAAACTAATGTATGGATGCCAATTCAATCATGAACTTTTCAATTTTGCCAATTTAGTCACAAACTTTTGTGTGAAATTTTAATGTAAACATTTCGGTCAATTTTCGCCAAACATAATTAATATAATGATCTAGCTATTGCCGCCCGTGACACGTGGTAAACCACAACATTAGCAATTTTGAATGAAAATTGGCAATATTACGTTGAATTATTGCTCAAGAGACTTTTTGGTCGTTCTTGGTTTACAATATTAGATTCACCCAGTCCCAGTAGCACTACAAATAGGCTTCTATATTCACAATTATTTAATAAGAAGTTTAAGTGAAATTTCTCTCTGACAGGATGAAGTGATATAAAATGCTCTGTCAACATTATTTTTCAACTTTTTCTTTTATATAGTGGGCTAGGTGAAGTCCAGATGAGGTTGATCTAAAGGCATATTCTCCCGCATCAAATTATCCTCAAAGTGCTCTCAATAAAATTAGAACCTAAAAATCACAAGAAGATGAGTATATTTCCTTACCATCATCAATAGAGAAAACATCATCTTTAGTAAAGATTCCATTTTGATTGGAAATCGCCATTCTCTTTGCTTTTCTACTTTGTAAAAGGAGTTCGATGCTTTTTCAAGACTGGAATCACACATTGCTTAGAAATCGCCGGTTTCCTTTGCTTTTTCTTTTATACTTGCAAAAGAAGGATACAATAAAAGGAGTCACTGCTTTTCCGAGACTCAGACTTTGCCCCTCGAGAAACACGATAACTCCGTGCAAAACATTGGCAATCCGTGTTGATGTCATTTTTGGTTTTTTTATTGGAAATCGCTGTTCCCTTTGCTTTTCTACTTAGTAAAAGGAGTTCAATGCTTTTTCAAGACTGGAATCCCACATTGCTTAGAAATCGCCGGTTCACTTTGCTTTTTCTTTTATACATGCAAAAGATGGATACATTAAAAGGAGTCATTGCTTTTCCGAGACTCAGACTTTGCCCATCGAGAAACACGATAACTCCGTGCAAAACATTGGCAATACATGTTGAAGTCATTTCTGGTTTTTTTTATTGGAAATCGCCGTTCCCTTTGCTTTTCTACTTAGTAAAAGGAGTTCAATGCTTTTTCAAGACTACAATCCCACATTGCTTAGAAATCGCCAGTTCCCTTTGCTTTTTCTTTTATACTTGCAAAAGATAGATCCAGTAAAAGGAGTCATTGCTTTTCCGAGACTCGGACTTTGCCCATCGAGAAACACGATAACTCCGTGCAAAACGTTGGCGATCCGTGTTGATGTCATTTTTGGTTTTTTTATTCGCTGAGATATTGATGACGTGGTAATTTTCATAAAATATTTGAATAAATTTACTTTCTTAAGATTTTTTTTTATCATATACATTCTTAAGATTAAACCCTTCATTTATTTGGTGTGGTTTCATATTAACTAAATTCAAATTCTTTAGTCATTAAATGCTCTTTAAAAATGGTATTTTGGCCATCCTTTTCGACTCCACCAAACTCAATATGGTCTTTCAGGCCAAAATTAGCGAGGCGGATGATGGCTCTAGCCTTTCATTCTTTAAGATTTTGCAAGATTTAACTTTTTGTGATCTCGAATAAGTTTTTATATCAATGTAAATTTAAAACTTAAAGTCTTTACAACTTTTAAACATTGAAATAAGATGTCAATCCAAACAGAAAAGTAAGAAAGATTTTTTAAATGTGTTATAAAATAATATGCACTGAAACTGATAATGTGTCGGGCCTAGCGTGCCACTTAGGGCGGCCGCTCCTCTATATAAAAGAGAGACCCAAAACACCCAAAAAGAAAACAAAAATGGATCGTCCAAATCTCCTTCTCTTGCTTCTTCTCATCTTTGCTTCCACCATAAACGCCCAATTCCCAGCGCCCAACTGCGGTTCGACTGGCAACTTCACTGCCAACAGCACTTACGAAACCACCCTCACCACCCTCCTCTCCTCCATCTCCACCACCAACTCCTCGTCCCTCTCCTACGGCTTCTTCAATGATTCCTCTCCGGTCTCTGGCACCTCCCAAACCCTCTATGTCTTTGGCCTTTGCCGTGGTGACTTCACCAAAGTGGACTGCCGCGCCTGCCTCAGTGACTTGACCTCCGACGCCCACCGCCTCTGCCCCCTACAGAAGGAGGCACTCTTCTACACTGGGAACTGCATGATTCGATACTCAAACGCGTCGTTCTTCGGCGCAATGGTGAAAGAACCCTCCTACTTGGCGGGAACCGGTGAAGACGTCACGAGCCCGGACGAGATATACGATGGAGCATGGAGGAAGCTCATGAGTCGTCTGTTGGCCAAGGCGGCGGGTGGCGACTCACAGAGAAAGTACGCGGCAGGGAACGAATCAGCGGGGCCTGACATGATCTACGCGATGCTGCAGTGCACGCCAGACTTAACGGAGCAGAACTGCAGCAGCTGCCTGGCATTAAGCGACCATAGAATAAGGGATTGCTGTTACAGGTGGACAGGAGGACGGCTCATGGTGCCAAGTTGCATTATCTTGTATGGGACCAAAAAGGTAGATGTGCTGCCTCCACCGCCAGGTATGCTGCCTCCACCGCCAGGTATGTTAGCTCTTGTTCAAAAGTTAGGTACATGGCTTTGGGTTTTTTTTTTTTTTTTTTTTTTTTTGCTATGAAATTATGCGGATTTCGTGCGAAATTCATATATTCAGTTCTTTGTATCTTCATATGAGTTTAATCTACATGCTCTATAAACCATAAATTAATTTTTATTGGCATATGCTTAGTAGATCATGTAATTTTATTGAATAAATGCTTTTTGGCAAAAAAGAAGGAATCGGTTAGTCCATAATTTTGGGGAAAGAAGATATGTTTGATTATTGATGCATGTACGTGGATACTAGTCGACTATCACAGTCAGTTCATTGAATCACTTGGCATTCATAGCTCACGAGCTGTGTATGAGATTGTGAGTCTAGGCTAGGGTAATGTAATGAAGCAATAGCAGATGTTCGATACTTACCATCATTCAGTCCAAAACAGAAGGGAAAGAAAATTGTGAGAGAGAGAGAGATTTAAGCCTAAGTGCTCATGTTTTGCAGCGGCGGCAATTACTACAAGATGGCTTTTCTCTCTGTGAATTTTCTTGATGAAAATACTGTGAGAGATTGTGCGTAAACACAATTGGGAATGTCTTGGGTGTAATCTAGGGTTGGTAAACCCTTAATCATTTGAGTGATTGTATACTTTATAATCCTCTGAATTCATCTTTGTGACCGGTTCTCCTCATAAAGTAAGTATTAACACTCAGATTGAACAGTGTAAATATCTGATATCTTTATTATTCCTTGTTGTTTTCTCTAGTAATTTCGGTATATCATGTTTGATATTGAATTGCTAGATTCACAAGTGTTGGCATTACTGCATAACAGTAGAAGAATTACCAAAAAGTCATAAACCTATTACAATCGTGACAATTCAATCCTAAACCTTTTTGTTTTTTGCCAATTGAGTTCTAAATCTTTTGCATTTATACCAATTCAATCCATCCGATTAATTTTGTAATTAATATATAGTCCTCTATTATGGATCTTTTAACCCTAATTAACAAAAAATTGTAATTAATTTTGTCCAGAGCACATGGGGAGCATCTTATAACTTAGCACAAATCTTTTACCATAGAGCATTTGCAAACTAGCATTGGTCGTTCCTTGCTCCACTCTATTTCTATAAACCATTGCAGTGTCATTACCTTAATTTTTGTAAGAAATCCAGAAATTCTATTTCGACTCCCACGCCCTGCAAAAAAGTATGATAAAAGTTCGAGAGTAAAAGTTAGACTAAGAGGAGAGTATGACCAAAAAAAAAAAAGTTGGAAAGGTAACTGATTAAGCCCCAATACTTTAAATTCTGGAGAATAATGTGATATTTTACTAATGTTAACACTCTCCATTAGACGAGACCTGGCAAGATGACAACATCCAAAAATTTGTGTAACTTCCACTCAAATTATCAGAGAATGGGGTGATGTATATTTAACACGTCTTTCGCTTCCACATTCGAAATGTCACTTCAGTGATTTCTCCAGCGTATTACTTTTTAATCCATAAGCAATGATCATAAACATAAGGTGCCTTTGCTCTTGCAGGTGGAAAGAGAAATTCAACGAAGACTGTGATCATTGCAGTTGCCGCAGGTGCTTTTGCGATACTTGTTATTGGTGTTGTCATATTACTGATAGTGAAAAGGAAGAAGAAGCAGCCTAGACAAAGAGATGAAGGTGAGTCTTTATCTTTTTTCTTTGGAATAGCAACTGTTCACAAGTCTAGAACGACCGTAAATATAACAAAGATTAATTATTATGCTTTTGCACCAGCATAATAATGACAATTAGGCCAAATTTTCTTTTAACAAATTGGGTTGAGTATTCCATAACATGGAATTGATATTTTGATCTTTACATTCATGTGCACCTCTCGTACATGTCCAATTCTACATTTCTCATTGTCTTTAGTTAGCATAAACCATTGAGCAGGCCAAAATAGCAAGCTGATTAGTAATGCCGGCATGTGCAACTCCATATACTAAAAGTTTTGGGAAACTTTCATTATAAAAACTATGATAAAGACAATCATGCTCTAAATGACCGTGTATTTCTCTTTCTAGGAGAAGTGGATGAAATTAGCATGGCGAAGTCACTGCAATTTGATTTTGAGACTATCAGAGCTGCAACTGATAACTTCTCTAATTCCAAGAAGCTTGGACAAGGCCGTTTTGGTGCTATGTACATGGTACTAATTAACAAAGCACCCTCTAGTCTCTTGTGTTCAAAATTTATACAACAAAATAGTCATGGATCACATCAATCTAATACTCTTTGAAATGCTTCAATTACTTATTGATACTCACAAGGACCTACTTTGATGAAATTTCAGGGTCAACTCTTCAACGGACAAGAAATCGCGGTGAAATGGTTGTCACAGAATTCCGGCCAAGGAGAAGTAGAATTCAAGAATGAGGTCATGTTACTAGCTAGGCTACAACATAGGAACTTGGTCAAGCTTTTAGGTTTTTGTCTAGAAGGAGTCGAGCGGCTTCTCATTTACGAGTTTGTGCCCAATTCAAGTCTTGATCAGTTCATTTTCGGTATGTTTCTCGGGTTGTCATTCCTAAAATCAGATACTCATGAAATGATTAAGGGACGTCTAATAGAATGTGATTTTCAACAAAATGTGTAGATCCCTTGAAGCGTGCGAATCTTGATTGGGATAGGCGTCACAATATAATAATGGGTGTTGCTCAAGGGCTACTTTACCTACATGAAGAGTCTCAACTTTGTATCATCCATCGGGATCTCAAAGCCAGCAACATTTTGTTGGACTCAAACATGAATCCTAAGATAGCAGATTTTGGTATGGCAAGGCTGTTCGAGTTGGACCAAACTCAGGCAGAAACAAACCGGATCATGGGGACCTAGTAAGTGCTGCAATCTCCTATAGCTAATGCTTACCAAAACAACAAAGGTAAATTGTAGAGCTAATAAGATGGACTTATTGTGTACACAGCGGATATATGGCGCCAGAGTATGCAATGCATGGAAACTTCTCCATCAAGTCCGATGTCTTTAGTTTCGGAGTACTGGTTTTGGAGATTATGAGTGGTCAAAAGAAGAATCTTTTCGATGTGGGTGATAACACAGAGGTCCTTACAAGCTATGTGAGTATAAAAACATACCTTCTCATTTCACATAATGTTTTTGAGATCAATCTGCTCAATGTTTGTCAACTGTTTGCAGGTTTGGAAATGTTGGAGGGAAGGAACAATATCGAACATCATTGATCCCTCTATAACTTCTGGTTCAAGTACTGAAATCACAAGGTGCATCCACATTGGTCTGCTATGCATCCAAGAAGACATGGCTAACCGGCCAACGATGGCCTCAGTCCTTTTGATGCTTAATAGCCACTTGGTCACTCTCCAAGTGCCGTCACAACCCGCATTCTTCATACAGAGTGGCGTTGAATCAAATATGTCATCTATGCAGGATTACAGTTCGAGGGTATTTGAGGTCAACAAATCAAGAGGAAGATTGAACGACCTCTCGAAAAATGAGGTCTCTATGACTGAGCCATATCCACGATAGACTCAATAAACGGGAGATTAGCATGCACCATGCCCTAATTTTCATGTTTGTCATTGTTTTTAGATCATCAAAATGACATTCTCGTGATTTAGTCCTTCCTCTAGATTATTGAGGAGTTATATGGCTTCATTTCCTTGGGATTGAATCCAAACTCCTAGAATGTTGGAAGTGAAGGATGCTCTTGAAAGATCATGCCTTACCTTACTTGGTCTGATTAAGGACACGACGATTCAAGCTACACATCTAGGCGCTACAAAAATTTTGCTGCCCCACTACAATTAAACCTTTATCAAATGTTGAATTGTACACAGTTTCATGCCAACGATAGTCCACGAATTCATTGATTTTGTATGCAAACATTGTTAACACCTAAATTTTGCCTATTTATTTAGATTTAAAATTACATAAAAAATTAGGGATTAATTTCTAAACCCCTAACAAAAATAATTTTCATCAATTTGCATTGCATATAGACATTAGAAACATTGGCATTACTAGTATTAATTATTAAAATTTTCAAAAAAAATAAATAATTAAAATTATTAAATTATTTAAAAAATTAATATAAAAAAGAGAAAGAAACAGAAAATAAAAAAAAACGTGTGGGTCCGGGCTAGGGCTGGCCTACTTCCTCCCCCAGCGCGAGTTGACCGATCCCTATTCCCTTTCTTTCCGTGGTCCAGCCCCAATCTCCTCCTCCTCCTCCTCCTTTCCCGTACTCTTGGATGTGGGCTGAACGACAAAAACAAGGAAGGACGCTCGTCCAGTGGCATAGGAGACAGAGAGCAGAGGGCGAGTGTCTCCTCGGAGTGGGTGGTCGGGCGCAATCCGGCAACAACTCCGATCGAGGGAGAGGAGGGGAGACGGAGAGTGAGTGCCGAGCCAAAGAGCGAAGTATGTGAGCTCAGCATCATCGGAACCCCCTCTCGTCAAACACGGACGCTCACGGTTACCTTTGTCAGTGCCCAAGCCTCCGGTAAGCCCCTGTTTTATTTATTTTAGATCCGTTCTCCTGAGGATCCGAGTTCCGAGATGTGAGAGGCGACCGGACTAAGTCCTACATATCTCCAGTTCACCATACATTCGCCGTCGCCGAGCAGGGTAAGGCCATCTCCAATGACTACGACATCTTCGGTTTTCTTTGTGTCCTATTTTTCCTTACCTTGGCTTAGCCTAGATCGAGACTTCTCATTTGTTGTTTGAGCCCTTTTGCTATAGTAATGTAAATCCCTTATTGTTAGAAGGGGAATTCCTTTTTGACTTGATTATACTAATTAAATAATTAGTGTCATTTCGTTACCTAATCTTGTTCCTAAAATGATTCAGTGTAGAGGTCGAAGTTCTGGGAAAAGAAAAGATGCAGACACAACCGTGGGCGTTGAGTTATGTGGGATTAAATGACTTTAGGTCTGATCGGCTTTGACAGGATTGGGCTCATCTAGGGTTATTGGACTTTGGATTGTTTTCAAGATGGGCTGGCAGAAGTTTGGACTTATTAGGCTTAAGTTTATAATAGGCGTTGGGCTTGGCTTCTTTCTTTTTTATTGTTTTGCTTTTTGAGGGGGTTGCGGGACCGGGCTCAATTGATGAGCCCAGTCCAGTCGTGGACCCGGTTGGTCTGGACTTGGGTTAGAGGTGGAGTCCAACCCGGGTCCGTTTTATATTATATTAATATTAATATATACATGCTTTTTAAAAAAATTACCAAAAATTATTGTTGAAAAATATTAGAAAAATTCAGAAAATTAGAAAAAAAATCCAGAAATTTTTTTAAACATTAACTTAAAAAATTTCAAAAAATTAGAATTCTTGAAACCTTAAAATATAGTTTTTAGGTAATCTTTTCTCAAACGTAGGAGCCTTTTGGCCTAAAATTATGATCGAAATTAAATAAGCCCTTAGGGTTTTACCTTAGGGTTTCAATCATCTATGGGGGGACAAGTGCTCTTGATTGTGCACTTTATCATGGCTTCCCTTTAGTTCAGTTAGGATTGGCATTTACATATTTCTTAATTTATATGCTTATTTTTCAGTTTATTTAATGCGTCATTGGTTGCTAATTGTTACTTTATTGATTGCGCATTCGTACGATCATCTCATATATTAATCAGATTGCTTGACTAAAATCTTTTTCAAATAAATAAGATTAGGTAGCAAAAGGGTATCAATTATTTAATTAGTACAATTAAGTCTATGATCTTAGATTCTTTGGTTGCTTAGGAATTAAGGTATACTCTCATGCCTCATTTGGTTTATAGCCGAACCTAATAGGCTAGTAACGATTCCTTGTTAGAAGATTTTTATGAATACTCCAATATTTTCCTCATTAGGAGAACCTGCGCCTAATCATGGGCTGTAGGCTAATCTTTTAGGCAATACTCCTAAACCTATTTATTCTCCTCCTGAGGGCTAGATCGCGACAAACATTAGCAATTTTTATTGGATGGGTGAATTGAGAAGATAATTTAGCATTATTGAACCTTTTCTTTCGAAAATAAATGCTTAAACTATTAGGATTAAGCATACAAACACGATGAAATAAAGAGTAAAGGTGAGAGAGAAATCAATATATAAGGTTCATCCTAGTTCACTATTAGGTTATATCTAGTAGAGAATTCTACTATAATTAGTATTTCCACCTTTCTATTACAACTCTTAGTTATAAAGTGATGAGATTATATATAAATGGCACAAGAAAATTGTCACGCCCCGACTCTCGAGCTCACGGCAACCCCATTTCCATGATCAATTGAAAGCGACGTCCCATGACCCATCAACAACCATTCATTTTATCTTTCATTAAGCGCAAGCGGAAGACGAACCATCCCCAGACAAACAAACAATCAAACAAGGATAGAAGGATGAACAGCAAGAACAACATCAACTACTCATTTATTCAAATTATTGGATTAACCAACGGATGATCGTTTTCTCAATTACAAGCCCGACAAAAAGGGCCGATCCATCATCTAAGCCAAATCAAAAAGAAACTAGGCTAATCCAATTAAACAAGAAGAACCCTCGGGTTCAGCACCATCATCAGTCGGACCCATCGGACTCAGGCTCCGTCGAGTCGATCACTGGAGGAGCGGGGCAGGATCCTCCATTGTGGGTACGCCATTCTAGGGGCCTGAAAATGGTTAACCATGACGGGTTGGGATAAAATCTCAGCGAGTTCTCCCCCTAAGCCCCGGTTAGTATGCCAACTCAGCCTGGGGTATCTCTCCAGAACCACCTCTCACTCAACTCAACAACCCACAACCAGAAAACAACAGACTAAACATCAGACAGGGGCAACCAACAATCAATATTCAGTTCGCATGCAACCTTACCCGGTATGCCATACCCTGCACGTTCAATCTCATACAATGCAAGCAAGGCACACGGCCGTTAGATGAAACAGTTCATCAATCACATGCGAATCGCGTCACAAGCGATCTCACTTGTCCATTGCCACACCCTGCATGACTGTCAACTCATGCGTGCGTATCATAAATCATCACGACATTAAGAGCATGCAAATAATCAGAGCATCTCACACAACTTTCTCATGCCTCACATCCACACATATGCTCCGATTATTACGACCACTAAGGCCACGGTACAACCTTATGGTTGGTGGTCAACCAGTCGTAGACCAGGCATCGTCCTCCCCCATGAGGCACGGCGACGTCACGGGCTCTCTCCCATCGACTACATTCCCTATGGAGCATAGGGCCCGCTCACTGCCGCAGCCCCGCATTCGACTGCGTCGGGCGACCCAATGGTCACGGCACAACCCCAATGGAGATTGGCGATCATTCGGCTCAACCGGGCTATCAACTTTAATCTGACCATGCAACACATCAGCAAACAGTTCATTCTTGTCTTTGCTTTTGCTTGGTCGTGAATGCAACATCGCTCATGCACTCATACTCATGCGACATGCCATTTCAAATAACCTATGCAATATGTCATGCGGTATCACTTGCCAATTCCAAAATTCAATTCAACTGGCATTCGATCACGCATTTCATCATCAATCATGAGTATAATTAACAATCGGCACTTCAATTAATCACAACAATCAAGAGCACATTAAAATAAGACAAAAATTAGTTTTCGCATGAGCAGTCCGTGAGCGATAATTGTGAGCGATGTAATCGTGAACAGTAATTATGAACAGTGATTTTTCCGAAATTTAATTAATTAAAACATTTAATCCAGAAATTAAACAAAACATTAATTAAAATAATTAATTAATCCATTTAAGCAAATCATGCTTAATTAATCACCTAAACCACAAATAAGCACAATTAAGCATAAATAAGGACAATTAAGCTTAATAAGCAAAATTAAGTTAATCTAATCTTAACCATCTATCTAACCACCTATCTTAGGGCTAATACAACTTAATTAAACTTCCTAAACCAATCTTACCACATTAAGCCAACCCTAAGCAAGTTTAGGCACTAAATAGGGATTAGGAGCTAAACTCACCCGTTAAGCGGGCCGGCGACACGGACGCGGCGGCGGCGACGAACCCGACACTTGGGGACCTCTCCCACGACACTCCAAGGCAGTCCCAAGCTAAACACAGCAGCAACAAACTCGGATTGCCCACTGCAAGCTGGAAAAACTGACTGCCGGAGGAGAAAAAAGCTGATTGGAGATGAACGGGCTGCCCGAAGCTCCGGCGAGTGGCGGGCCAACAACCGGCAGCACCTAGGGGTCGAGGGGGAACTACTGGTAGCTGGTATGGGCGGAGATTGGGTCGGAAAGGGAGGAAAATGGCTGAAACAGCAAAACAGAATAGCAGTAGGAGGTCAAAAAACGGTCAGGCCGGCGGTGGCTTTCGGCCGGCATACGGATCGGTCGGAGGCTTCTTTCGGCAAAAAGCTGACGCTATCTGAACGGTTTTTCTCTTCTGAACACGATGGCGGGTGGCACGAGACAAGATTCCAACGGGAAGGCAATGAACAGCTCACATTTCGGAGGAAGGTCAGACTGAAAAACTGAAGGAAGGAAGGGAAACTAGGGAGAGAAGTGGTGCGGTTTTGGAGAAGATGAAGAGGAGAGAGAGAGAGTGCAGTGAGGGCTGGAGATAGGCCTCATCAATGCCATTAATGGCTTGGCTCAAGTCCCCAAAAACATGACATCATCTTCTCTCTCTTCCTTTTGACTTTTCTTCAAAATATCCAAGGGCATTTTGGTCATTTCCACCTTGCACAATTCCCAAACTGCCCTTGGGCTGAAAATGAAAGGGCGGGCCTAGGAAATGGGCTTGAAAATTAATAGGAATAGGCTCGGGAATTTATTAGGCTCGAAACGGCTCAAGATTAGACAACGGGCTCGTAAGGGTAAAGGGTTGGTTTGGCCCAACGGGCTCACTTGCTTGCCTCGGGCCTTCCATGGCAGTTGTCCCACCTTGGGCGTGAGGCCCACACTATTCTTGCCAAGCCCACGTTCTCGTAGGCTTGTTTCCTCTGTTCGAAAGTCCCTTTTTCAAAACTCGGCTTAACTGACACTGTCGACTGTCTAAGAAGTATCGTCCAAAAGTCCGTCTCGGACGTTCCCGAAAATTCGAAGTCCAATACTGGATTCTCATGCCATGTCAATTTCGTCCGAATGCCATTTTGGTACTACTCAGACTGACATGCGGCTTTAAGGATTCACGCGTAACCAACTCGTGCCAATTCACGTTCAAGACTTCTCGACACATGGACGTCCTTGACTACATGAAGTTGCGAATGATCGATTCTTATTTCAAAGTACACGATTATCAATGATCGACATAGGGCCGTTCGCGGGTTCGATAACAGTAGACGGAATCACCCGTCATCCCATTATTTCTTGTCCGCGAATCGACTTCTAGTCATCCCTAAAATCGGCCTGCATGACTACAGGATCGTCCTTACACAAGTCTTACGAACAAGTTCTATTCTCATTAGCCTTTCCCCTCAAGGTCAGTATCTTAGGAGTGATCAGTTCCGAGTGAGATCAACCAACAATGCATCGATGAAATTCATGTTCATTCCTTCCTCAAAAAGGCTCGAATTTCAGGATGTTACAACTCGTCCCCTCTTATAAAAATTTCGTCCTCGAAATTTGCTGCTACTGTCAAATCCTTAAAAGATGGGGGTGCTGATGCTTCATTACTTCTTCACTTTCCAGTGTAGCTCCCGCTGTTCCGTGATACTGCCAGATCACCTTAACTAAGGCGATAGTCTTGTTTCGAAGTACTTGCTCCTTACGATCCTCTATTCGTATCGGCCTCTCCACGTACGACACCTTGTCGTCTATGTCCAGTTCCTCAAAATTCAAAACATGAGTCGAGTCCGGTTCATACTTCCTCCACAATGACATGTGGGAAACATCATGTACTTGAGCAAGCTTCGATGGCATCGCAAGACGATACGCTAAAACCCCAATCCTTTCCAAAATTTCAAAGAGTCCAGCGTACCTTGGTCCTTATTTTCCTTTCTTGCCAAATATAGAAGTACCCCTCATCGGCGATACTTTCAAACATACATGATCACCCACCTAAACTCCAACGGTCTGCGACGCTTGTCTGCATGACTCTTCTGATGACTCTGAGTTGTCTTTAGTCTATCTCTGATAATCTGAACTGCATTCAATAACTGCTAAACCAATTTTTTGAACCAGCGATTCCTAGTTCTCTGACCTCGTTCCATCGACTGGAGTTCCACAAACTTGACCATATTTCTATTATACCACTCCGATAAAATCTTATCCCACAAACACTCTCTTTTTGCACAGTGCATAGTTCAGTTCATTTCTGCCCCTTTCAACATCCTAGAAGCCTGCCAGGAGTCGCTCCTTGCTTAGGCACTCTGGCCCCGGCGACCACTCCCCGCCCTCGTCGGATCAGTCGTTACGGGCATCTTCGAACTACACCACTACTAGCAAAAGTCCCTTTTAGACATGCACCATCTCATAGAGGTATTATCCTCTTTGGTTTGTCTCATACCAAGTCTCACGGTCTTAACCTCGTCTAAGCACCTCAAAGTGTGAAACTTTCTCCAGCTCGTCAATCATGAGTTCGTTTCCACGGGGTCACTTATCGACACTTGAAATCTGATTCACTAAATTTCCATCAAATTGCTATTCGAATTCCACAAACCACATATTTTTCTTTCAACAATCCTGTTACGTCCATTTAATAACCAAACCAAGAATTTGCCTCAACCACTTGAAAATTAGTGCAAACCAATGTCATTTATTGCACTAAAGGCTTTCAAATACCTCTTCAAATCCTTTTTGATACCTCGAGAAGAAATCATCGACAATGCTATTTCCTCACTCATCCATCTAGCATAAAGGGATAAATAAATTCTTAATCCACCGAAGACAAAAATCCATTCCTCAGATCCCTATCTTATATATCTCCTGAAATAATCCACCTTGGTAAATTCATATCTTAATCGAATCTAAGACTTCTGAACAATAAATCACCCACCGTAATTCTTATCAAAGATTATCACCATTTAATAGATCATCTCTTATGATCCCATACCTACAACTCCTCAAATTATCAAGATAAATCTTATCTGACTTCCATTAAATCCAATAACCTCAATTGTCGTGACGTGTAAGCAACCAATCTTCCTTGTTGCCTTACCACGTAGTCAAATCTCTTATACGACACCTCACTGCAATTCTCGTATTCTCCAATAGTAGACTAAATCCTCAAAACTGGTGCGGTAATTAGCTTATACTTAAGCTCTTAAAAATTTCACTTATTCGTCCATTCAAATTCTTACGTCCTTCATTAACCTTCGTATTAGAGGCGTAGCTATCGTAGAGAACCTTTCTACGAATCATCTATACTAGCCTGTCCCACTTAGAAAACTTCGAACCTCTATCACCGTCATAAGTCCCGACATATTCATGACTACCTTGATCTTAGCGGATCCATAGAAATTCCTTTCGTCCAAAATCAAACAATAACAAAAGCAACGCGAGTAAACCCAAACTCACATGTATTAAACTTAGCATACTATTTATGCTCTTGAATGGTCTATAGCACCACCCTCAAGTGCTGTCCACGTTCCTCTAAATTCCTTGAATATTCCAATATATTGCTCACGAACACAATTACAATTTGCTCCAAATACGCCTTAATCACTCAATCCATCGAATCCATAAAAGCAACTGGCGCATTAGTTAATCCAAACAATGGTACAGTAATCTCATAGTGACCAAATCACACACGATATGTCGTCTTTAGTTTATCCTCCTTTTAATCCTCAACTACTGATAGCCCGTCCTTAGGTCTATCTTGGAACATATCGAAGTTCCTTGAAGTGGGTCAAACAAGTCATCCATCCTTGGTAATGGATACTTGCTCATGACCGTCCCTTGGTTGAGCTACTGATAAGCGATGCATAAGTGCAACGATCCATTCTTAATTCTTCAACTAACCCATTAACCTCAGTTGTCCAATAACCTTAGCAACCTTCGTCCAATAAACGAGTTACTTCCAACGCCGAATTTCGAAGGGGTCGAGGGTCCTCCTCGATTTCTCACAAACTCGAAACTATCACCCACTACTGGGTTAAACTGAATTGTCTTTCCATGACAATCCCCTTTCTGTTGGGTGGGATGAGATTCCTTCTCCCCATCATCGGTCCCTTTCCAAATCAACGATTGTCTCTATTAGGCACGAACCGCGAACTAGATGCGGTCGCCCTCTCAATCATGTTATTTTCTATCATCTAGGCCCTCTTATACATTTCATCAAAATTCTTCAAATTCAAAGGCACCGGCTGGCTTTCAATTCCGGCTTCAAGCCATCTCTGAAACGTATCGCCCTATCCAAGGGTCCTCCACTAATCTCGGCACATACTGGGCTAACTCAGCGAACTTCGTTTCATACTGATCCACCGAAATATGATTCTGACGAAATTGTTGGAACTCTGCCATCTTTGACTCTCTCGCATTGTCCAAGAAGTACTATCCAATGAAAGCATCATAAAAGGCACCCCAAGTCTGAGCTGTGCCTTCAGGAAACACTCTTCATTGAGTGGCTTCCTACCAATTAATGGCATTACCTTGAAGCTGATAAGCCGCTAGAAGCACTCTGTCTTCCTCTGAACACCTCAACATTGAAAAAGGTCCTCTCACTATCCCTTACCCAAAGGGTCGCAACTTCAGGGTCGTCCACGCCACTAAACCTCGGAAGCTTTAGTCTCAAGAACTGCTCTACCAGCCTAGGCATCGGTCTCCCTCTCAAGCCTCTCCTCTCACTAGGGGAACCACAAGGACCACAGCAAGAGCACACAGCTTGCTATCCTATCAAGGTCTCTAGCGCCACCACGATCCCGTCTAACCTAGGATCTGCCTGCATGCTACCTCTAGCACTGGTCTGACAAGACACTGCCCTACGCCTAGGGGCTGACTGCTCAGGATTGCTCATCACTCTGGACTATGAGCAACCCGCCACCACACCAAACCACAAAAGCAATCACAGGCACGTAAAGTAAAAGCCATCCCTATCTCACTATCCCAAAAATCTCACGCGCCTTATCACTTCAAGTCTTGACCTCGCTCTGATACCAAAACCGACGAGGTTGTCACGCCCCGACTCTCGAGCTCGCGGCAACCCCATTTCCATGGTCAATTGAAAGCGACGTCCTGAGACCCATCAACGACCATTCATTTTATCTTTCGTCGAGTCGATCACTGGAGGAGCGGGGTAGAATCCTCCATTGTGGGTACGCCATTCTAGGGGCTTGAAAATGATTAACCAAGACGGGTTGAGATAAAATCTCAACGAGTTCTCCCCCTAAGCCCCAGTTAGTACGCCAACTCAACCTGGGGTATCTCTCCAGAACCACCTCTCACTCAACCCAACAACCCACAACCAGAAAACAGCAGACTAAACATCAGACAAGGGCAACCAACAATCAATATTCGGTTCGCATGCAACCTTATCCGGTATGCCATACCCTGCACGTTCAATCTCATACAATGCAAGCAAGGCACATGGCCGTTAGATGAAACAGTTCATCAATCACATGCGAATCGTGTCATAAGCGATCTCACCTGGCCATTGCCACACCCTGCACGACTGTCAACTCATGCGTGCGTACCATAAATCATCACGACATTAATAGCATGCAAATAATCAAAGCATCTCACACAACTTTCTCATGCCTCACATCCACACATATGCTCCGATTATTACGACCACTAGGGCCACGGCACAACCTTATGGTTGGTGGTCAACCGGTCGTAGACCAGGCATCGTCCTCCCCCATGAGGCACGGCGACATCACGGGCTCTCTCCCATCAACGGCATTCCCTATGGAGCATGGGGGCTCGCCGCCGCAACCCCGCATCGACCACGCGTCGGGCGACCCGGTGGTCACGACACAACCCCAATGGGATTGGCGGTCATCCGCTCAACCGGGCTATCAACTTTAATCGACCATGCAACACATCGCAAAGAAATGTTCATTCTTGTCTTTGCTTTTGCTTGGTCGTGAATGCAACATTGCTCATGCGTTCATGCTCATGCGACATGCCATTTCAAATAACCTACGCAATATGTCATGCGGTATCACTCACCAATTCCAAAATTCAATTCAACCGGCATTCGATCACGCATTTCATCATCAATCACGAGTATAATTAACAATCGGCACTTCAATTAATCACAACAATCAAGAGCACATCAAAATAAGACAAAAATTAGTTTTTGCATGAACAGTGCCATGAAATGGTAATTGTGAAATGTCGTGAATGTGCTCGTGAACAGTAATTATGAACAGTGATTTTCCCGAAATTCAATTAATTAAAATATTTAATCCAGAAATTAAACAAAACATTAATTAAAATAATTAATCAATCCATTTAAGCAAATCATGCTTAATTAATCACCTAAACCACAAATAAGCATAATTAAGCATAAATAAGAACAATTAAGCTTAATAAGCAAAATTAAGCTAATCTAATCTTAACCATCTATCTAACCACCTATCTTAGGGCTAATATAACTTAATTAAACTTTCTAAACCAATCTTACCACTAATTAACCCAACCCTAAGCAAGTTTAGGCACTAAATAGGGATTAGAAACTAAACTCACCCGTTAAGCGGGCCGGCGACACGGACGCAGCGGTGGCGACGAACCCGACACACGGGGACCTCTCCCACGACACTCCAAGGCTGTCCCGGGCTGAACACAACAGCAACAAACTCGGATTGCCCACTGCAAGTTGAAATACATACCCCAACGGGCTCACTTGCTTGCCTCGGGCCTTCCATGGCAACTGTCCCACCTTGGGCGTGAGGCCCACACTATTTTTACCAGGCCCACGTTCTCGTAGGCTCGTTTCCTCTGTCCGAAAGTCCCTTTTTCAAAACTCGGCTTAACTGACACTATCGACTGTCTAAGAAACATCGTCTAAAAGTCCGTCTCAGACGTTCCCGAAAATTCGAAGTCCAATACTGGATTCTCATGCTATGTCAATTTCACTCAAATGCCATTTTGGTACTACTCAGACTGACAGGCAGCTTTGAGGATTCACGCGTAACTGACTCGTGCCAATTCACGTTCAAGACTTCTCGACACATGGACGTCCTTGACTACATGAAATTGCGAAGGATCGATTCTTATTTCAAAGTACACGATTATCAAGGATCGACATAGGGCCGTTCGCGGGTTCGATAACAGTAGACGGAATCACCCGTCGTCCCATTATTTCTTGTCCGCGAATCGACTTCTAGTCGTCCCTGAAATTGGCCTGCATGACTATAGGATTGTCCTTACGTAAGTCTCACGATCGAGTCATTTTCCCAGGTAAAGTTCTTTAGTCACACGAGTTCTATCCTCATTAGCCTTTCCCCTCAAGGTCAGTATTTCATGAGTGATCAGTTCCGAGTGAGATCAACCAACAATGCATCGATGAAATTCACGTTCATTCCTTCCTCAAAAGGGCTCGAATTTCAGGATGTTACAAAAACTAGTATCTATTCACGGGTACAAGCTCATGATGTTGCTAGTATTAACACCTAGAGAGGGGTGAATAGGTGTAGAGGAATTTTACACGCAAGCAATGTCAATAATTTGCAATCTACAAATAGAAATTAAATAGAGAGTAGAGAAGATTGCAAACACAATTTATAGTGGTTCGGCTTTAGACAAGCCTACGTCCACTCTCCAGGCGATCAGTCAATAGGCTGGATTTCACTATGTGATCAAAGGTGATTACACACTCTTGAGTGTTAGCACTTGGTGATAATATGTCTCACAAAGTCACTCTCTTTGGTAATACACTAGGATCACTTAATTTCGCACTTTGAACAACAAATGAAGAACATAATCGAGTTTTGGAATATGTTCATCTACTCTAGTCTCCTAGGTCTCATCCTATCCTTGTATACTCTCCAAGCCACACTCGACCGTTGGCTCTTTCCTTGAGAGTTCAATCTTCTCTTTCTCGGACAGACTTTATAAGGCAAGTCTTTTTAACCGTTGAAGGTAGATTAGATCCCAATCAAAATCCGGGCTTCCATAAGTGCTCCATTCTTCTTTGGAAGTTGTCCATTAATTGATCCTGCCAATCAGTTTGATACAACAGAATTAATATAAATAAAGTAAGTGAAATACTTAACCGTTGGTGATCTTATTCTGTAATTTCATTCTGAGTCTGATAGACTTATGTTTTGAGTATGTTTAAGTTTTCCGTATGGTACGATTAGACTCAGAAACTGCGTTAACTCGGGTCTTCCGTCTGGTACGGACAGACCCAGAATCTGCGTCTCTTCATATCTTCCGTCTGGCACGGATAGACTCAGAGACACCTTATGCTTTTTCTTCTACCACCAGCAGACTCTAAAGCATATGCCACCCTGTGACTTTTTTTTTGAAAGAGATATATAATAATCATACATAAAAAGATTTGTTAGCATCAAAATTAGGAGTTTTCTCAACAATCTCCCCCTTTTTGATGCTGACAAAACTTTTTATGCATACGGCTTGTTGTTCCTGCAAAATATGGTTAGATAGGGCAAACTTCCTACCATAGTAAAACATGATAAGTACAATGATGCTCAAATCACAAAATATCAGCCTATATCAACCATGCTCAAATGATATCAGATGATGATCCATTCATGTATCCATGTTCAAAACAACAATAACCCAACCAGTCAAACAATAGCAGAGCAGATCAACAAAAGATCAAGTTCATCAAAAGATTCATCAAAAGATCTGCATAATTACTCTCCCCCTTTTTGTCACTGTCAAAAAGTTAATATCCTAAAAAGAGTAAGCAAAGTCTAACAACAATTCGACAAACAGTTTTAAACAAAATAAACCAGAAGATGATGTGTTTAGGAAGATTTCTTTTTAGGGGTCCGAACAAGGGTGAAATCCTCCATATCTGTGGCAGACTCCTCAATCCTGGTGAGACATTGATGAACTGTCTTCTCTAAAGTCTCCAACCTGTTGTTGAAGGAGATTTCCATCACAGTCTGCTGATCTCTGATCTACATAAGAATTGCTAATATCTTCTGAGATTCAGCATTATCAGATGAAACTGCAGGGGTATGTGTTTCAACATTTTGAGATTGATGCTCCCCCTGAATTGATGCTTCAGTCTGGCTTTGTTGCCCCTATTGAGTTCTGTCCTCTTCCCTGTTATCAGCCTCAGGAATAGGACCCTCATTCATTCCATCTCTGTTTTCTTTGCTTCCTTCTTCTTCTTCTTCTGGATCTTCTTCTGGGTCAGACTCAACATTCTCTGCAAGTTCTGTGCTAAGAATGTTCTCTGCAAGTATTTCTCATTGAGGTATTTCTGCTTCTGTCTCAGTCATTCTGCATGCAGTCTGACTCATATTTGCTAAAATCTCAAAAATACTTTCCTCCTCATCTTTTTTATCCTGCAGCAGAAGTTGTCTCATTTTCTTAGAATTTGGTTCGGCAGTAGCTACTTCTTTTCCTTTTCTCTTAGTAATTGTTGATGCTTTAGCCAGTTCTTTCTCCTTTCTTCTCCATGTTTCCACAACGTCCTTCAGTCTCATTTTATTGATCATCTTAATGTCAATGGCCATTGTTGGAAGAGTTTTAGTGCAGAATCTCCTGGGTATATCTATCTTGAGATGTTCAAAGATTCTAGTCATCAAGGCTCCATAGGGCAGCTGTCCTTTATCCTTTGAAACTGTTCGATACATGTGCAGAAGAACAGTATGAGAGAGTGAGAACAGTACTCCCTTTTCAATTGCCCACATCAGTTTTGCCTCAAATCTAGTCACATTAGTTTTTGATGATGCCTTAGGACGAATGCAGCTAATGATAATTTTATGCAAAATTGTTCTTGCTGAAGTCAAAAGGGGATAAGTGATACCCTAACAGACTTTGTAAGATGTTTACAAACAGTCTCATAGGTAACTTCAATTGGCTTAAAAGTACCCCTCTCAACTTTCATGATATCAGCCAAAATATCTGAACTAACATCATAGAACCTATCATTTACACTGAATTGCATTCTATCTGGAGACAGAAATGTCAAATTGGAGTAGAAATATGCTGTTAGTTCTGGATAAACAGCAGCAGAGTCAATGCAGAATTGATCCATCTGCAACATTTCAAAATAACCTCGCAGATTTATATCAGCAGTATCCAAAAAATCAAAATCCACAATCCTGTGGTGCATAACTCCTCGTCCAACAATCTGTTATAAAATGCCTTATGCTCTTTAGATCGAAACAATTTCCCAATTGTGTTCTAAGCCACAGCAGCAATCCCTATTCTGACATCAAAATTTGTATAAATTCGTTCATCATCCTCCTTCTCACCCCAGACATTTTCTCTACTTCTATTTGCTTCACTGACTCGTTCTCTTCGTGCAGGCGGTGGTTATGTAGTTTGAACAGCTTGAACCAGACGAAACTCATTTGCATATCCTTTGTCTCGCAAGAAATAAAGTTTAACTTCTTCCGTAGCATTTCTTTGCACTAAACGTTCATACATTCTCATGATTGTATGGGGATTATCAGTAGGTTTAGGCAGAGTTAATCCAGACATACCTCTTTTGGAGACATTTCTTTGCTCAGATTCTGTTGGGGAATTCCTTGGAGATTCCACATTTTCACTTGCATCCCTTTGAACCGATGCATTTGGAGATTGTCTTTAGAAATCTTCAGAAGTCTGCGTCAGATCGAAGTGCGTCTGTCCTCCTTCGACAATCCTTGGTCCTCTACCAGCAATCCTGTTTGATCTTCTTCGAGGAGATGGAGACACAAACCTTGATCTGGACATGGAGGATCTCGATGTCATGTTCGAAGAGGATTTGACTTGGTTTTGGGAAAAAGATTTGTTCTATTAGGGTTTCTGAGGTGCTATGAAAAAAGACTCGACTTTTTGGGGGGTTATAAAACCTTCTGAAGTGAGGCAAATGAAAAGTCACGCCTTTTTGAAAAATAACTGAAAATGGCGGTTATTCAAGATCTATTAAACTTGACAAAAATAGATGCAGACAACATAGGCATGTACCAGAAATTATGCAAATCAATTATTTGCTAATAATGACTTACCAAGTTCAATCATATAAGGAAATAACTTACGCGCCAAAAATAAAAAATACCATCAAGTTCTTCTGAGTGCATCCCAGAAGATTGGTCTATCCAGACGATTGCTTCTCCCAGACTATATCATGTTCTCATAAACTTTATGAAAAAGGGTTAATAATATTTAATCTGCTACATATTGAATTGAATGTACCTTTGTCTAGTGGCTTTGTGAAGATATCTGCTAATTGATTTTTGGAATCAATAAATTCCACAATTATATCACCATTTTGCACATAGTCTCTAATAAAATGATGCTTGATTTCAATATGCTTTACTTTGGAATGTAGGATCGGGTTCTTGGTGAGATTTATAGCACTTGTATTGTCACATCTAATTTCAGTGCATGTTTCTTCCTTTTCGTAGTCTCTTAGTTGCTATTTCATCCATAGAATCTGTGAACAACAACTTCCAAGAGCAACATATTCTGCTTCTGCTGTAGATAGAGCCATAGTGTTTTGCTTTTTAGAAAACCATGAAACCAGCATCTTCCCTAGTAGTTGACATGTTCCAGACGTACTCTTTCTGTCCACTTTACATCCTGCTAGGTCTGCGTTTGAGTAACCAAGAAGAGTAAAGTCTGTTCCCTTAGGATACCACAGACCCAAGTGTGGATAAGTGGCTATATACTTGATTATACGCTTGACAGCCGAGAGATGTGATTCTCTAGGATCCACTTGAAATCGAGCACATAAACACACACTGTATAGAATATCTGGTCTGGATGCAGTAAGATAAAGAAGAGAACCAATCATACTTCTATAAGTCTTCTGGTCAACTTTCTTCCCCATTTTATCCTGATCTAGTTTGATGGAGGTTGACATTGGAGTTTCAGTCTTCTTGCAGTTTTCCATTCCAAACTTCTTGATCAAGTCTTTGGCATACTTTTCTTGATAGATGAAAGTTCCATGTTTTGACTGATTGACTCGAAGTCCTAGGAAGAATGTGAGTTCTCTCATCATGTTCATTTCAAATTCCTTCTGCATAGACTTTGAGATGTTCTTGCACAAATGTTCATTAGATGATCCAAAAATAATATCATCTACATATATTTGTATAAGTAAAATATCCTTACCTTCCTTTTTGATAAACATAGTTGTGTCTACCATACATTTCTTGAAGTTATTGTCTAGTAGAAACTTACTCAATCGTTCATACCGAGCTCGAGGTGCTTGTTTCAGACCATACAACACCTTCTTTAGTCTGTATACATGGTCTGGCTTTCTTGGTTCCTCAAAACCAGGAGGTTGCTCTACATAGACTTCTTCTTTGATAAACCCATTTAGGAAGGCACTCTTCACAATCCATCTGGAATAGCTTGAAATTTTGATAACAAGCATAAGCAAGCAACAATCTAATTGCTTCTAATCTTGCTACTGGTGCATAGGTTTCATTATAATCTATTTCTTCTGACTGAGAGTAACCTTTTTCTACGAGTCTTGCCTTGTTTCTGGTGACTTTACCAAGTTCATTTACTTTGTTCCTGAAGATCCATTTAGTGCCTATGATAGTTCTTCCTTTGGGTTTGGGAACCAATTGATGGAATTGTGGAGTCTGATGGAGAAAAATATTATTGTGGGTAGACACTTCCCAGTAGGTCACCCATCCTGAGATATTAAAGGAAATAGAAACATACATGTAATTTCCATATTTAATTATGTATGCCTAGATTCCTGTTATAAATAGGGTAATTTCTTTTATAGTTGTAACGCTGAAGTTTTGTAATCCTGAGCTTGTAACGCTGATACTGATAGTGAAGAGATTGTCTAGTGTGGCACCGTGGTTTTTCCCTTCTTGATTTTGGAAGGGTTTTCCACGTAAAAATTCCTGCTTGCCTTCTTTTTCTTCCCTACTTTTATTTTTCGCATATTCGCGTCTCCCAACAACTGGTATCAAAGCCTGGTTTTGGCGAAATAGTGGGAGCAAATATGGACGAAGGAAAGGTGAAGATTGATCAGTTTGATGGCAAGGATTTTGGTTTCTGGAAGATGCAGATCGAGGATATGCTGTATCAGAAGAACTTACATCAACCTCTCGCCCGGAGAGAAACCAGAATCTATGAAGCAAGCGAGTGGGAATTGTTAGATTGACAAGCTCTAGGTTTGATTCGTCTTACATTGGTGTGGAACGTTGCTTTCAACATTGCCAATGAGGCTACAACGGTGGATTTGATGGCGGCGTTGTTTGACATGTACAAGAAGCCTTCTGCATCAAACAAGGTATATTTGATGCGTCGTCTTTTCAATCTGAAGATGGACGAGGGTGCTTCTGTGACAGATCACATCAACGAATTCGACGTGATCACAACTCAGTGGAGTTCGGTGGATATCAAATTTGATGACGATGTAAAGGCTTTAATTTTATTATCTTCTCTACCTGAAAGTTGGAGTGCAATTGTGACTGCAGTGAGCAGTTCGTCTGGTAATAAAAAGTTGAAGTTTCAAGCAATCCGAGATTTGATTCTTAGCGAGGATATTCGTAGAAGAGAATCGGGTGAATTTTCGGGTGCTGCCTTAAATATTGAAGGCAAAGGGAGAAGCAATCAATGGGGGCGAAACCAGTACCATGGTAGATCAAAGTCCAAAGGGAGAAGCAAATCGAGACCTCGTGGTGAAATTATTTGCTGGAATTGCGAAAAGAAGGGATATCTGAAACGGGATTGTAGAGCTCCAAAGAAGAAAATTCAATATCGAGATCGAAATCAAGAGGAAGAAAAATCCGTGAATGTAACTTTTGAAGAGACTCAAAATAGTGATGCCTTAATTTTGAGCATTGATAGTCCAATTAAGTCGTGGATTCTTGACTCAGGTGCGTCATTTCACTCTACTTCATGCAAAGAATTAATGCACAATTTTGTTGTTGGAAAATTTGGAAAGGTTTATCTTGCTGATGATGAACCTTTGGATATTATGGGAAAATGGCGATATTTATACAAAATCTACTAATGGATATCAATGGAAGTTCCATGATGTCAGATATGTTCCAAGACTTAAGCGAAATCTGATCTCTATAAGTCAGCTAGACAGCACAGGATATAGGACTATTTTTGGGGATGGCTCTTGGAAAATTGTTAAAGGTGCTCTGGTTGTAGCACGTGGAACAAAGTCAGGAACGCTCTACGTGACTGAAATCAATAGAGAAACTGCAGCAATTGCTGAATCAGAAATTGATTCTAAATTATGGCACTACAGACTTGGACACATGAGCGAAAAAGGAATGAAGATTTTAGCATCTAAGGGAAAATTGCCTAATTTGAAGTGCATAGATATTGGTCTATGTGAAGATTGTGTTATGGGTAAGCATAAACGTGTCAGTTTTTCGAAGATTGGAAAAGAACCAAAGAAAGAAAAATTAGAGTTGGTGCATACAGATGTGTGGGGCCCAACTCCTGTGCAATCCCTTGGAGGCTCGCGCTATTATGTCACGTTTATAGATGACTCCATTATAAAGGTATGGGTTTATTTTCTAAAGAATAAATCTGACGTGTTTACTATTTTCAAAAGATGGAAAGCTAAAGTGGAGAACGAGACTGGCCTGAAAATTAAATGTTTAAGGTTTGATAATGGCGGTAAATATGATAGCAAGGAATTTAAACAATTTTGTACAGAGAACGGAATTAGAATGACAAGAACTGTTCCCAATAGACCGCAGCAAAACGGAGTTGCTGAGAGGATGAACAGAACTCTGAATGAGCGTGCAAGAAGTATGAGTTTGCATGCAGGATTACCCAAGATGTTTTGGGCAGATGCAATTAATACGACAGCGTATTTAATTAATAGGGGACCTTCGGTTCCACTTGATTTTAAGTTACCAGAAGAAGAATGGAGTGGAAAGAAGGTAAGTCTCTCGCATCTGAAAGTCTTTGGTTGTATTTCCTATGTCCACGTAGATTCTGAAAATAGAGATAAACTTGATGCAAAAGCTAAAAAATGTTTTTTCATTGGATATGGTTCTGATTATTTTGGCTATCGGTTCTAGGATGAACCAAATAGAAAAATAATAAGAACTGCTGATGTTACGTTCAATGAGAACATGTTGTACAAGGACAAATCCGTTGCAAAATCTAGTGTGAAGGAAAATTTGGTGGAGAATACAGAGATTGAATTGGAAGAGAATTCTAAAAGTGTTCTGGTTGAAATTCCTAAAACTGTTGCTGAACAAGAATCACGTACACCTGATCTCACTTTGAGAAGATCTAGTAGAATACATAATCCTGTACAGAGATATTCTCCGTCATTGCATTATTTGCTATGCTGGTGAACTAGAAAATTTTTCGGAAGCAGTGCAGGTTGAAGATTCTGTTAAGTGGGAGTTAGCAATGCAGGATGAGTTGGATTCACTCGAGAAAACAAAACTTGGGTGTTAACTCAGTTACCAGATGGGAAGAAGGCATTGCAGAACAAGTGGGTGTATCGGGTCAAAGAAGAACTTGATGGCAGCAAGAGGTACAAAGTAAGGTTAGTAGTAAAAGGGTTTCAGCAAAAGGAAGGAATTGACTATATAGAGATTTTTTCTCCAGTTGTGAAATTGACTACTGTCAGATCAGTATTGAGTATTGTTGCTGCAGAGAATTTACATCTAGAGCAACTAGATGTTAAGACTGCATTCCTCCATGGTAATTTGGAGGATGATATTTATATGGTACGACCGGAAGGTTTTTAGGATCCTAGAAAATAAAATTATGTCTGCAAATTAAAGAAAAGTCTGTATGGCTTGAAACAAGCTCCTCGACAGTGGTACAAAAAATTTGACACATTTATGTGTGGTAACGGGTTCACTAGAAGTGACATGGATCACTGTTGTTATTTCAAAAAAATTTGATAACTGCTATATTATTTTGCTGTTGTATGTGGATGATATGCTCATTGCAGGATCTAGCATGAGAGAGATCAACATACTGAAGCAGCAATTGTCAAAAAAGTTTGAGATGAAGGACCTGGGCGCAGTGAATCAGATTCTTGGGATGAAGATTACGCGGGATAGATCTAAAGGAATTCTAAAGTTATCTCAAGAAAAATACATTGAAAAAGTGCTTGACAGATTCGGAATTCAGAATGCAAAGCCTAGAAGTTCTCCTTTAGGAAGTCACTTCAAGCTCTCAAAGGAGCAGTCACCAAAGACGAATGAAGAGCGGGAGTATATGGCTAAAGTGTCTTATGCATCAGCTGTTGGCAGTTTAATGTATGCAATGGTGTACACTAGACCAGACATAGCTCATGCAGTGGGAGTTGTGAGCAGATACATGGCAAATCCAGGAATAAAACATTGGGAAGCTGTAAAGTGGTTATTAAAATACCTGAAAGGCACTTCAGGTATGTCATTATGTTTTATGAAAAATAGTGCAACTTTACAAGGCTTTGTTGATGCAGATCTTGGTGGTGACTTGGATAATAGGAAGAGCACCTCGAGTTATGTTTTTACCTTAGGTGGCACTGCATCGTTGGATGTCTAGACTTCAGACTTGTGTATCTCTCTCAACCACTGAAGCAGAGTATGTGGCTATATCTGAAGCTGGTAAGGAGATGATTTGGTTGAAAAATTTTCTGAAGGAGATAGGCAAGGAGCAAGATAATAGTGTTCTTTTTAGTGATAGTCAAAGTGCTATTTGTCTTGCAGAGAATTCGGTATTTCACTCAAGGACAAAACACATTGAATTAAAATATCATCAAATTCGTCAGTTGATAGATGACGGGACATTGTCATTAAAGAAGATTCTTGGTGCAGAAAATCCAGCAGATATGTTAACAAAAGTTATCACCACTGAGAAACTGAAGTTGTGCATTGCCTCAGTTGGCCTCCATGGTAAGTGATGAGGGAGGCCGCCGCACTAAGACAATTTGGGTTGAAAAGATGAAGACTATAAAAGATTATTGCTATTTTTTGAAGATCAGCCTCCAAGTGGGAGATTGATGGAATTGTGGAGTCTGATGGAGAAAAATATTATTGTGGGTAGACACTTCCCAATAGGTCACCCATCCTGAGATATTAGAGGAAATAGAAGCATACATGTAATTCCCATATTTAATTATGTATGCCCTAAACTCTTGTTATAAATAGGGTAATTTCTTTTATAGTTGTAACGCTGAAGCTTTGTAACCCTGAGCTTGTAATGCTGATACTGATAGTGAAGAGATTGTCTAGTGTGGCACCGTGATTTTTCCCTTCTTGATTTTGGAAGGGTTTTCCACGTAAAAATTCCTGCTTGCCCTATTTTTCTTCCCTACTTTTGTTTTTTGCATATTCGCGTCTCCCAACAACAATTCCCATACATCATTCCTTTTGAACTGCTGGAGTTCTTCTTGCATTGCTTCTATCCAGCTTTCATTCTCCAAGGCTTCACCTACTCCTTTGGGTTCAATCTCAGAGATCAGTGCAACAATGCCCGTATCTTTTTTGTTCTTCAATCTGGTTTGAATCCCTTCATTGATATTTCCAATGATTGGACTTATGCTTCCAGTTTTTGTTCTGCATTTCACTGTTATCAGAATCTTCTGGTGATTTAGAAGTGTCCAGCTGAGTGATTCTTTGTTCTTGAGTTGCTTTTGTGACTGTTTTCTGAGAAGATTCAGCTTCTTTGTTGAGAGTTGATTTCTCAGGAGCAGCATTTGGTTCTGAGTTTTCAATTTCAGTTCTACTCTGGTTTGAAACATCTTACTCCAAAAACTTCACATTCATGGATTCCTCCACTGTCTGAGTATTCTTGTTGAACACTCTATATGATTTACTATTGTTTGAATAGCCCAGAAAAATACCTTCATCTAACATTTCTTCAAACTTACTAGGATGATTGTTAGCATTTTTGAGAATAAAGTATTGACAACCAAAAATGCGAAAGTAAGAAACAATTGGTTTTCTTTCTTTGAAAATTTCATAGGGAGTTTTCTCAAGAATTGGTCTAAGAAAGACTCTGTTAATGATATGGCAAGAAGTAGAAACTGCTTCTGCCCAGAAACGAGTTGTCACCTTGCTTTCAATAAGTAGAGTTCTGGCCATTTCTTGCAAAGACTTGTTCTTCCTTTCCACAACTCCATTTTGTTCTGGAGTGTAAGGAGAGGAGAACATATGCTGAATACCATTTTTGTCACAAAAATCTGCAAAATCTTGATTTTCAAATTCTCCACCATGATCTGTTTTAATGCTAGAAATAGAGTAACCTTTCTCATTTTGAATTCTTTTTGCAAATATTGAGAAATACGAGAAGGTTTCTCCTTTATTAGCAAGAAAGAATACCTATGTAAATCGAGAATAATCATCTACAATCACGAGACAGTATTTCTTACCTCTAATGCTCTGAGTTCTAGTTGGTCCAAATAAATCCATATGAAGAAGCTGCAATAAACAATTAGTTGAAATCTGTTTAACAGATTTGAAAGAACTTCTTACTTGTTTTCCCAAAGTGCATGCGGAGCAAAGTTCTGTCTTCTTATAACTTAATGAGGGCAAACCATGAACAAGCTTTTTGCTGAGTAGCTTAGAGATTTGTTTCATACTGACATGTCCAAGTTTACGATGTCAGAGATTTGCTTCATCTTGGACTAAAATAAGACATTTTGCAGTGTCTTTATTTATAT
Organism: Corymbia calophylla; assembly: GCA_014182845.1. NCBI lineage: Eukaryota > Viridiplantae > Streptophyta > Magnoliopsida > Myrtales > Myrtaceae > Corymbia > Corymbia calophylla. The sequence goes on along the minus strand of CM024697.1, from coordinate 43,102,406 downwards.
CCAAGAGTTAGATGTTCTCATGCCTTCGTCCAGTGAATGATTGGGAAGAATCGTTGCTTGTTCCAAAATATAGATTCTCCTTGAAGTTGATTCTAAAACCAGCATCACACAACTAGCTGATACTTAGAAGATTGTAGTTCAATCCCTTAACTAGAGAAACATTGTTGATGATTAAACTACCAATCTTGACAGTTCCTAATCCAATAATGTTTCCTTTGGTGTTTCCTCCAAAAGAAACTATTCCTCCCTTAACTCTTTCTAAGCCAACGAACATCTTTGAGTCTCTGGTCATATGTCTTGAGCATCCACTATCTAAGTACCATTTCTTCTTGCTTTTGAAACTTACCTGCAACCAACACACATACTCATTTTTTCTTTGGTACCCAGATTTTCTTGGGTCCATTGAGGTTAGTAGTATATGCTTTTTTTATCCATTTCTTTTGAACAGGTCTCTAGACTTTAGGACATTTGTTTTCAAAATGTTATTTTTCTCCACAGTTAGAACAATTGAGATTCTCTCGACCAACAGATCTTACAAAATTCTTTCTGAAATGATTTTTGTAGGCCTGTCGAGGAGGTCTCTATTTAATTCTTTCCTTGACCTTAGGAAAATCAATTAATGAATCACTTTCCTTATAAAACCCAAGTCCTGACTTATCATAGTAAGGGATCTGAATGGAAAGTATATGCTGCAGAGTTTTCGATCCTTCAGAAAATTTTGTATTGATATTCAAAATTTCCTTTCTAAGAGAGAAATTCTCATTTTGCAAAGAACTTCGATTTTCCTTTGTTTCCAAAAGTTCCTTTTTAAGAGACTCATTTTCATTTAAAACAGAATCTCGACTTTCCTTTAATTCTAAAAATTCCTTTTTGAGATCATCAAATTTTCCTTTCAATGAGTAATTCTGTTGACTCAACTTATGATTTTCCTTTTTTAAACCGGAGGTCTTTTTCAGAGTAGATTTTAAATTAGAACACAGCTCATTTATATAATCTGAAACTTCTGTTGGAATATCAGAATGACTTACCTTAATCTCTTTGTCTGAGTCTGAGTCTGATTCTGAATCTGTTTCAGAGTTTGAGTCTGAATGTGCCATTAGACAGATGTTGCCATATTCGTCTTCACTGTCTTCAACCTCAGTGTCACTCCATGTTTCAACTTTCAGGGCCTTCTTGTATTTTTCGAATTTCCCTTTGTTCTTCTTGAGCTTGGGACAATTCTGCTTTATATGACCCTTTTTTTTGCATTCAAAATAGACAACATCTTTGGCATAATCTTCCTCATCCTCTGTTTTTCGTTATCCAGATTGTCTGTTTTGCTTCTTGCTGTTGAACTTCCTGCCTTTCTTGTTTAACTTTTTTACTTCTCTGATTAGCAGTGCAAGTTCTTCGTTGTCCAGCTCGTCCTCAGAATTTGTATCATCATAATCAATATTAGACTTGAGAGCAATGGATTTCTTACCTCTGGATTCCACTTCCTCATTCATTTGTTCTGCTTCATAGGGCTGCAGGGTACCAACAAGCTCATCGACTGTCAGCGGTGAAATTCACAGGGTCTCTTTAATGGAGGTCTTCACATTATTCCATTCTTTTGGCAATCCTCTTAAAAGCTTGTTGACTTTCATTGGTCCAGGAACAGGTTGTCCTTGATATGCCAGTCCATTTACAATTTCTGTAAATCGACTGAACATGTGTCACACCCCGAACCCCGAGCACGCGACAACTCCTTCTCTTGGTCGATTGAAGGCGACGTCCCAGGACTCGTTGACGACCATTCATTTTAATCTTTCGTTATGCGCAAGCGTAAGACGAACCATCCCGACCCAACAAACAATCAATCAATCGGGGATAGAGGGATGAACAAGTAAGAACAACCATCGCTACTCATTTATACGTTTACTAGATTAACCAACCGAGGATCGTTTTCCGATTTACAAGCCCGACAACAGGGGCCGATCCATCCTCTAAGCCAAACCAAAAAGGAACTAGGCTAGGCTAATCCAGCTGTACAAAAAGAACCCTCGGGTTCAACACCACGGTCACGGCCACGGACCCATCGGACTCGACTCCGTCAGGTTGATCACTGGTGGAGTGGGGGCAGGATTCTCCACTGTGGGTGCGCCATTCTAAAGGCTTGAAAAATGTTAACCACGACGGGTTGAGATAAAATCTCAGCGAGTTCTTCCCCTAAGCCCCAGTTAATACACCAACTCAACCTAGGGTATCTCTCCAGAACCACCCCTCACTCAACCCAACCACAAACAACCAGCAATCAATAATAAAACATCAAGCAGGGTCAACCAATAATCAAAAGTCGGTTCGCATGCAACCTCACCCGGTATGCCATACCCTGCACGTTATAAGTCAACACAATACACGCAATGCACATGGCCATTAGATGATGCAGTTCATCAATCACATGCGAGTCGCGTCACAAGCGATCTCACCTGGCCATTTCCACACCCAAAGACGTTATCAATTCATGCGTGCGTGCCATAAATGATGTGATCATCTCATGCATAATTGGAACCAATGATGCCATGTTTTCTCATGCACTCTCGCATCCACACGTGTTCCGATTATTACTACCCCACAGGGCTACAACCAAGGCGCAACGGCACTACGACGCCCTTCCTCCGCAGAGACGCAACCATGCCCTTCTATGTCCAAAAGACGTCAAGGGATACTCTCCCAAGACCGCATGCCCAACGAACGTCAATAGATACTTTCCCGAGACCACATGCCCACAAAAGTCAAGGGATACTCTCCCGAGACCGCATGCCCACAAAAGTCAAGAGATACTCTCCCAAGACCGCATGCCCACAAAACATTAAGGGATACTCTCCCAAGACGACGGGTTCAACTTAGTGATCATGCAAGCATACCATCAGAATCCACTTATTATCTTTGAGCATTAGCCAATGCACACATGCTTGCATATAAAACCTCAAATCTTTCCTCATAAAAGCGGTCCATTTCCGGTGTCCCTCGGACAAACCATTTTTCCCACCTTTCTCATAAAAGCGGTCCACTTCCAGTGTCCCTCGGACAAACCATTTTCTTTCTCATAAAGGCGGTCCATTTCCGGTGTCCCTCGGACAAACCATCTTTTTCCCATTTTTATGAAAATCATACAATTCATGTGGATGCTCATACAATTACATATTCAATTCACTCCATAAAATCAATACACATGAAATTACACAATTTAATTTTCGGATGAACAGTAATTTCAGAATTTAATAAATAAATAATTAAATTCAGAAATTAAAATAATTAAATAAATAAATTCCGAAAATTAAATAATTAAATAATTATTTTATTAAATGCAGAAATTAATTTAATCAATAAATTAAACAATTAATCACATTAATCAAGCAATTAAGGACAAACATGATTAATTAGCACAAAACACTCAATTAAGCCTAATTAAGCACAATTAAGCATAAATAATCAAGATTAAGCTAAGCTAATCTTAACCATTTATCTAACCACCTATCTTAGGGCTAATGCACTTAATTAAACACCTTAATCATCCCTTAGCACTAATTAACCCAACCCTAAACTAGTTTAGGCACTAAATAGGGTTTAGGAGCTAAACTCACCCGTTAAGCGGGCCGGAGACGCGGACGCAATGGCGGCGACGAGCCCGACACCCGGGGACTTCTCCCACGACACTCCAAGGTGGTCCCGAGCTCAACACAGCAGCAACAAATTCGGATTCCCCACCGAACTTCACAAAACAAAGACTTTGCGGCAGAGGAGGAGGAGGTTGCTGGTCGGAGCAAAAACAAGCTGGCCGGAGCTCCGGTGAGCTCGTGGCCGGTGACCGGAGGCTCCTGGGGGTCGAGGGGGAGTTGTGTGTGGCTGGTGTAGGCATTGGGTAGGCCAAAAATGGAGAGAAACGGAAGAAAAGCCGAAGCTGCACAGGAGGCGCTGCACAGTGACGGACGGAGGACCGCCGACTTCAGGCGGTCGTACGGATCGGCCGGAGGCTTCGTTCGGTGAACAGCCGACACCATCTGAACTTTTTTTCTGTTCTGCATAGATTGATAGGTGGCACGGCCCGAGATTCCACCAGGAAGGCCATGAACAACTCCATTTTCGGTGAGAGGTCAGAAGCTGAAATTTCAGAAAAGCAAGGGAAGAAGGGGAGAGAGGGGCTGCGATTTTGGAGGGCTGAAGGGGAGGAGAGAGAGTGCATTGAGAGCTGCTTCTAGGCCTCATCAATGCCATTAATGGCTTGGCTCAAGTCCCCACAAAACATGACATCATCTTCTCTCTCTTCCTTTGACTTTTCTCCAAAATATCCAAGGGCATTTTGGTCATTTCCACCTTGCACATTTCCCAATCTGTCCTTGGGCTGAAAATGAAAGGCGGGCCTAGGAAAGGGGCTGGGAAAGGGGTAGGAACGGGCCCGGGAATTTGTTGGGCTCGAAATGGCTCAAGTTTGGATGACGGGCTAGGACGGTGAGGGGTCGGTTCAGTCCAACGGGCTTGCTCGTTGTCTCGGTCTTCCACGGTGGCCATCCTACCTTGGGCGTGGGGCCCTCACTGTACTTGCCCGACCCACGTCCTCATAGGCTCGTTTTCTCGGCCCGAAAATCCCTTTCCCAAAAGCTCGGCTCAACCGACACCGTCGACTATTAAGGAAGCATCGTCTAAAAGTCCGTCCCGAACGTTCCCGAAAATTCGAAGTCCAATCTTGGATTCACATGCCTTGCCAATTTCGCCCAAATGCCATTTTGGTACTACTCAGACTGACAGGCGGGTTCAAGAACTCACACGTAACCGACTCGTGCCAATTCACGTTCAAGACTTTTCGACACATGGACGTCCTTGACTACATGAAATTGCGAAGGATCAATTCTTATTTCAAAGTACACGATTATCAATGATCGACATAGGGTCGTTCGCGGGTTCAATAATAGTAGACGGAATCACCCGTCGTCCCATTATTTTTGTCCGCGAATCGACTTCTAGTCATCCCTGAAATCGGCCTGCATGACTACAGGTTCATCCTTACGCAAGTCTCACGGTCAAGTCGTTTTTCCTAGGTCAAATTCTTTAGTCACACGAGTTCTGTCCTCACTAGCCTTTCCCCTCAAGGTCAGTATCTCAGGAGTGATCGTTTCCGAGTGAGATCAACCAACAATGCACTGGCGAAATTAACATTCAGTCCTCCCTCAGAGGGCTCAAATTTCAGGACGTCACAACATGTCTCCTATGGACTCCCCCTATTTCATCTTGAAGGATTCATATTGACCAAGTAAAATATTTACTTTGGTCTCCTTAACACGATCAGTCCCTTCGTATGTCATGTGCAGTCTATCCCATACTTCCTTTGCTATGTCACAAGAAGATATTCGATTACATTCATTAGGTGATAAAGCACGGTAAATGGAGTAAATAGCCTTAGCGTCTAGAGTTTGTCTCTTTGTCAGTTCTTCTGGTGAGATGGTAGCTGATGTTTCTGTTTCTTTCCCATCACTTTCTTTGAGGTTTTTCCAGCTTCAGTAGTGGGATCAACTCCTCTTTCAACTACATCCCATTCCAGTGGATCTTTTGATTTGAGGAAGGCCTTCATCTTGCTCTTCCATATATTGTAATCTTTATCATCAAAGTATGGTGGACGAGTGTTGCTCTGCCCCTCAATCAGACCTGGTGCAAGAATACTAGCCATAGAGGATCTTTAACTCAGAAGTAATAAACACTTCAAAATACTGAGTACAGGGCTCTAATACCAATTGATGTTGCTAGTATTAACACCTAGAGGGGGGTGAATAGGTGTAAGGAAATTTTACACGCAAGCAATGTCAATAATTTACAATCTACAAATAGAAATTAAATAGAGAGTAGAGAAGATTGCAAACACAGTTTATAGTGGTTCGGCTTTAGACAAGCCTACGTCCACTCTCCAAGCGATCAGCCAATAGGCTGGATTTCACTATGTGATCAAAGGTGATTGCACACTTTTGAGTGTTAGCACTTGGTGATGATATGTCTCACAAAGTCACTCTCTTTGGTAATACACTAGGATCACTCAATTTCCCACTTTGAACAACAAATGAAGAACAGAATCAAGCTTTGGAATATGTTCATCTACTCTAGTCTCCTAGGTCTCATCCTATCCTTATATACTTTCCAAGCCACACTCGACCGTTGGCTCTTTCCTTGAGAGTTCAGTCTTCCCTTTCTTGAACAGACTTTATAAGGCAAGTCTTTTTTACCGTTGAAGGTAGATTAGATCCCCTTGGATTCTGTTCGCCCATACAATCAGAATCCGGGCTTCCATAAGTGCTCAATTCTTCTTTGGAAGTTGTCCATTAATTGATCATGCCAATCAGTTTGATACAACAGAATTAATATAAATAAAGTAAGTGAAATACTTGACCGTTGGTGATCTTATCCTGTAATTTCATTCTGAGTCTGACAGATTTATGTTCTGAGTTTGCTTAAGTTTTCCGTCTGATATGGTCAGACTCAGAAACTGCGTCTACTCGGGTCTTCCGTCTGGTACGGACAGACTCAGAATCTGCGTCTCTTCATATATTCCGTCTAGCATGAACAGACTCAGAGACATCTTATGTTTTTTCTTCTGCCACCAGCAGACTGTAAAGCATATGTCACCCTGTGACTTTTCCTTTGAAAGAGATATATAATTATCATACATAAAACGATTTTTTAGTATCAAAACTAGGAGTTTTCTCAATAGCTCACACTACCAATAAAATATGAGCTCAAATTATAAAAGCTTTCTGACAATCCAGGGGCACTGCCCTAAGACCCTTGTCATGGTCGGCCCCTTGAACTCTTACCTACTCACTAGGAAGCAAGACCTATATGCCTTTGTGTCAATGAGAAGTATGAATCACTCCATAACATAAAACACCAAGCATAAACTTGATCTTTCAATCCTAAAATTCTAGATCCTTCTCTATCCATGCATGAGAATGCACGTAAGCTTTGGAAGTGAAGGAGATCGAACAGGAGCTTCTCTTCCACTTCGTGAAGACAAGAGGTGGACAAATCAAAGCTCATGCCCTATCTCAATAATTAAAGTTCTATTCGTTTTGCGGAAAATATCACGTTTTTAGAAAAAATTTTCTAGGAAATCATTTTCCAGAAAAAGAATAATATTTTTCGGTGTTCGGTTGAAACTTGAAAATGAAGTGAAAAATATTTTCCATTGTTCGGTATCTAATTTAATTTTAATATTATAAAAATTAATTTTTAATTATTTTTTATTTAAAAAGTGAAAATTTTCTTTTTCTTTTTTCTTTTCCTTCCTCCTTCCTCTTATTCCTACTCCTTCGTCCAAAATCACGTGCCTCAACGATGGCCAATTACCTGACGACCAACCAAGACATGGATTGGTGAGCTCAAGGCTTGGCCAATCAATGAGGCATGGGCCTCACCACCTCCGGGCAACAATTGGGCGTTGCCAATCTGCAAGGCATGGGCCTTACCGCCTCTTGGCCACGTTCGAGCATCACCGATCTAGTGAGACCTGAGCCTCACGGCCTTTGGCAAGGCTCAAGCGTTGCCGATCTATGAGGCGTGAGTGTCACCGCCTCCTAACAAAGCACTCGAGTCGTCGATCTACAAAGCACAAGTGTCGTCACCTCCTGACAGTGCTCAAGTATCATCAATCTACAAAGCTCAAGACTAGCCATCTTCTGGCGATGCTCAGGCTTAGAAGGAGAAGAAGAAAAAAGGAAAAAAAGAAAAAGAAAAAGAATATAAAAATTGATTTTTAAAAAAATAAAAGGAAAAACTATTTGGTCAAACAAAATAAGGTGAAAGAAGATATGGAAAATGTTTTCCTCTTTCTCAAAAGTGGAAAACATTTTCCCTTATTTTAGAAGACTTTTTTCTGTTGATGGAAAATGTTTTTTTTTTTTTTACTAATTCATTTTCCTTGAAATGAATGTTGAAAAATTCAGAAAATGTTTTCCAAAAAATTATAATCTATGAAACGAACAAAGCCTAAGTTGAAAAATATCATATTTTACAACAACGCACATTGCAAACAAATATGTCTACATGTTGAGCTTAGGCGTGCAACATCTTCTTGGTTTGATTGTGGTTACTTATGGGGACCTAGTTAAGTGCACTAGGGAATTGACTCTCTGATTATATTCGGTCGCAATTGTCACGACCTTACAAGAGGGAAAACTAATAGATTATCATATTCAAAGACTTAGCACAGACTCTCTGAAGCTCATATCAACTGTAATTGTCAAGTTCTGATTTAATCAATTTAACATAGAAATTAATTCAATTAGGTGTCACTATTAATAGCCCAAGTGATTAACAGGCTCCCTCTTGCCCAAATGGGGATGTCACTTCCCCAAAGAGGAAATATAGAAAAACCGATCAAATCTTGAAATTTGTTCAAGTAACCCAAGTAAATGTGGGAGAATATCTTACTTCTGTGAATAAGAGATTTATTAAAATATGGGGAATTGGTTACATTAAATAAATCTTACATAATTTTGATACCTTTTCTCTTATTTGAAAGACATTTTGCAGGCAATCATGGTTGAAATTAAGCCTAAACCATTAACATGTGATATGTTATTAAGCAAGCGTGCTATTAACAACGTAACACTCAATAAACCAAAGCAATAAATAAATTGCTAGAAATAGGATTAACCTCAATGTAAAGCAAAGCACAATCTTCCTATGATTGATTTCCATATAACTGCAACATGTTAATAAAAGAAAATGCACGTCTGGCCTAAATAAGATTTCTAAATGCTAACGCAATTCCAACTAATTCTTTGTTTTGTGTTTTTCTTGTTTATGAAAACTAAACTATATGCCATTTTAATCTAAGTTTACATGCATGAATTATAAAACTAATGACAAGTGACATTACCTAATTTTAATGACTGGCAAAAATTATGAACTAACCTAATATGACAAGCAATCTAATTTATATGAGCCTGAACATGCAATCACTAAATGACATTTATATGATGACATGGAAATTATGACATGAAATGAGATGATGTGGAATTGATGATATGGTATGTGATGACATGGCAATGATGACATGGCCCGCAATAATGTGACAAAAATGACATGGCAATTATGATGAAGACATGCGATAGCAAGACTAATTCCATATGGGATATCCATATTGTTATTTTTATACTATTTTCGTTTAGACTAAGAGGAAACTACCTAAAATATATGATAACCTAATTTAAACTAAGGGAATTATTTAGTTTAAACCTTAATCTAAATTATTCCTAAATAACTACATGGTTCCTAAATAAGCAATTCTAAGTTAGAAAACTAGATGAATGCAATCTATCCTAACATGTACTGCAAATTTTTATTGTATTTTTCAAAATAGGAAAGTTTCATAAATTAATTGTAAGCAATATGTAAACCCACCTGAAATAATCACGACATCAAAATTAGGAAACAAAGATATCTTAATTCTTAAATATCGAACTCTCGATTATATGCATGATTAAACACATAAAATTTTCTATTTGGGAATACATAGAAATTAATCCAAATAAGAGTTATAATTCACAATAATCCGGATTAGGTAACAACATATTTAAATGAAGTTTAACTTTCGAGCTTACCTAATTTGGAAGATGGTGTCCAACGGTGTCCGACGATGGTGAGAATTTATGGCTATTGATGAATGGATTCCGTCAAGGAGGAACAATGTCAGGGGATCAGAAAACGACGGTAAGGCACAGCAGGGGGCTGAAGCGTAGTTGGGCAGTGATGACACGTGACGGTGGAGCTTGGTGGATCAATGTCGGGGCTGTGGGAACACCGGCAAAGACTAAAACTTGCTGGTTGTGAAGAGAACTCGTAAGCAAACCTGCAAAACTGAACTAAATCTCAGTGGTGAGTATTCAGGTGACAAATAAAAAACAAAAAATTAGTATGGTTACGGTACAGAACCTTCTACAAATCAGTATGAAAATAACACATCAAGCAGAGTATCTATGAGTTGATCATTTGGAAATTTCTTCTTATTTGTTTTTTATTCAATTCAATGGAGATCAAATTGTTTGGTGAAAAAAAGTACTTGTAGAAACGAAAGAAAGGGGATGGAAGATGTTTTCCATTTTCTAAAAGGATCGTGTTTTTTTCACTGCTCATTTGGCCACAACACTCCCTTTTATAGTTTATTGACCATTTTGCCCATTGTTTTTTCCTCCTTTAAATATTGTACCCCACATAGTCAAATGTTGGGCCCATGTAGGGGCCTCTTTTGAGTTTGTTTCTTATTTTTCTTCCACTTTCCTTCTTGTACCCGATGCTTCTTCATCTTCCTCCTCCGACATCTCGATGCACACCAACAACCAAGCGGTCTCACATAACCTCATGAGCTTCCTCTTTACCTCACCATCGCCCCTCATAAATGCTTGGCATGTTTGGCAAACCCACCCTTATGCCAGCACGAGCTTCCTCAAGATGTAATTTTCTACTACGAATCTTTGATCTTACGATGATTCGTGAGAATCTAAATAGAATGATCGATGTGCTTAAGCCTACTGGCAACATGATCAAAAACGTGAAATGTGAAGAAGATAACTTTGATATATCTACAATTGGCCACCCAAGAGGTTAAAGAGCTTGATCCTCTTATCAAGAAATTATCGTGGGATATGGTGACATCGTCAGATCCACAAGTCCCTAATTAACAAAAGTACCGAGATGAAAACAGAAAGTGGAAGAAAAAGAAGAAACAAATAAAAAAAATCCCAAACATGGAAAAAACAAGGGGTAATATAGCCAGTATATTGTAAAAGGGAGTGTTCAAGCTAAATGAGGAATGGAAAAAGCGTGACCTTCTAAAAAGTGGAAAACATTTTCTGCACTTTTGAATATATTATTTTCCATTGGCGGAAAATATTTTCCTTGACTAGTTTATTTTCGGCATAAGTACAGCCCGAGTGCTAAAACTTGGCACGAAGAGACACTTAAATGCGAAAAGTTACAAAAGGTATACTTAAGTGTCACTTTTCAAAACAAATGGATCACTTCGGTCTTAAGTTGTCGGAACCCTATCGGAAATCCTACGTGGCAATTTTTTATTAATTTTCTTGCCTACATGGCTTGTTGGAAATTGAGTCGGCGAAGAATCAACCAAAACGACGTTGTTTTGTGCCGACGTGGATTTTAAAAATTATTAATTAAATAATTTTAAATAATTTTAAAAATATATTATTATAAAATTGATTTTATTAAAAAAAAGGGGGTGGGGGAAAGGGGGATCCGGTGTGGGTTGCACAAAATTGCCACGTGGATTTTTTATTTTGAAAAAAAATGCTCCGTCAGCAAATGAAGTCGCCGGAAAATGGATACGTGGCAATTTAGCCAGAATTTTTCGCCGTTGGCACTTAACTGATCCATTTTGCTCCGATTTTGGCACTTAAGTGTACCTTTTGTAACTTTTGGCACTTAAGTGTCTCCCCGTGCCAAGTTTTGACATTCCAAGGGACCGTATGTCGTTTATTTTCCGTGAACCAGACATTGCTAAAATCTATAAAACATTTTTTTGGAAGTTATTTTTCCTGAAACAAATGGAGCCTTAAAGTAGCAAGAGTTTTCTCGTTGTTTTTCTTTTTTATTTTTTGCAAGGCATAAATGCAAAGAGCGGTTTATGCGGATACTCATGAAATACTTCACAAGCCTCATGAACCAATTAAGTATAGGCATGAGCATCGTATGGCTTGTTGCGGTTTTGGATGTCAAGCCAAACCACATCACATAAATATGACTTATAGAAAATCGAACCAAACCATAACATATTTTAATTAAGAACAAAATCAAACTATTTTTGCGGTTTAGTTCAATTTGAAATCGTACCAAACCTGTTTTACTTCTTTCATTTTTTTTTTCCTCTTCAGTGTTTGTAATTTCATGAGATTGAGCTCACTAAACTAGCATTTGAAGGAGCAGTAATTTAAAACAAATAGGCCACTTCATGCATAACTGGTAAAGATCTAGACAGTACGTAGAAATGTGAAGCTAAAGCGGTGCAACAAGAAAAACAGCCTAAGGCGATATAATATTCTGCAACAAAAATTCTCTTGTTACTTCAGGTTATCCAAATATGACAAAATTAGGTGCGACCTGAGGCGACGAAAGCATAATTTGGTTATCTTTTATATTGTCTCCTTAGTATGGACCAGCCGTATCCTTGCGACAAAAACGACCTTTCGTCACCTTAACTAGAATTCAAGAATTAGAACTTTGTTTCCGTTAATCCAATTAAAGATGGGCCTTTATTGAATCTACAGTGACAACTATGAGATTTTCTCGCCTTTGGTCGGACCAAAGGCAACAAAAATACGATGACCTAAGGCCACAAACATCAGATTTTTGTCGCATTTGGTCAGACCAGAGGCCATAAATACCGTCTTCATTGCCTTAGGAATACGAACTACTCTGTCCCCTTAGAGGCATACTTAAGGCAAAAAAATGAATGATTTCTCAATTTTGTTTGGATTGGCGATAAGATTTTCTTTTAACTTGAGAGAAAATTGTACAAAATTTTAATATGTAGTCGATGTGTGAAAGAACTGCTTAGTTATATATGAATGTTGTCACTCTTGAGGTATAACAGTTGAAATTATTACATCTACAACTAGTAGAGTTACAGGTTAAAGCATTCAATTCCACAAATGCCTGTTGAGGCTATTATAGTCTTCTAAATTGTTGAGATATACGTATGAGTAATGTTAGAAAAGTCTCATATCAGATAAGTTATGTGATGTAGAATAATTAATATATCATAGTTGGTCATAATTTATTAGTTTAAACTTTTGAATGGAGATATAAGTCCAATTGGATATATTAATGAGCTTAGATTTGAGCTCTCTTTTGGTGATTTAGATATCAGGTTTCTGTTTAGTGCTCTTGTGCTCGACCTTTTGAGTGAAGGTGGGCATTTGCTTCTTGATTAACAAATTGAATATAAAGTTGGCACTTTTGTGGAATGAATTAACAGATGAGCTATTTGATAGAGTTCTCCACATTTTATCCTCGAAAGTCTGTTAAATATACCTTTAATTTCTATATTATCACATTTATGTCGTCTTGTATATCTGACAAAAAAATTAGCTCCGTCATTGGAAGAAGGAATCGTGGTTGTACATACATTTGGAGTATCACAGGATAGAAAATTTTCGCCCTAGGCATTCTTCAAGGAGACAGAAGTTAAAGTTTTTTTGTCGCCTTACGTAAATGATAAGCTGACAAAATTAATATTTTTATTGCCTTAGGGATGTCAAGGGTTGACATTTATCATGCATGTGTTACAGGCCCGCAGCTCATTTGACCACGGAATAGCTTGTGCAGCGTCTAATAAGCAGACAATACCAAACCAGCTTTCCTTCTGTAATTATTCTAGAAAACAATATGATGAATAACTTTCTTATATTGAATCATACCACGTCCAGTTTAGCTCAAGGTTCTAGTCTATCGAGTGAGATAGTGGATCACTTTAGGCACAACAACTAATTTTGGCATGCTTTGGCCTCATCAGGAGAGCGGCATCAATTTTCGACAAGTTCGTGCATGGGAAGTTAACCTTGCCTCTAGTGCTTCATAGAGATATATTTGTTCTATCTTCTAATTCCTAGCACCAACCGTCTTAACATCATTCCTATAGACTAGTTGTATTCATCCCTTTTGCACCACTCACTTTTTATCCAATAACCCAGGCTGCACTTACAAGGGTACACGAGTATGGGAGAATCACGGCCATGACACATGCCCCTGTGTTGAAAAATATACCAACTCCATTTGAAGATCTTGTGATGGTCTTCCTCCTTTATTGTCCTCGTATACTTCAATCTCTATCGACCAATTTTTCTCTCCAGAGCTCACCAAAGTCCAACCATGACCTCCAAAATTCAATTTTTCACTCCAAGGTCGCAGAGGACGACTCATGCTTTTCATCTTCAATGAAGCTGAAGCATTTTGCAGCCACTATGTCTGCATAGCCTCCTTTTTTCCCTCCACTTCTTTGTCTGTCTTCCTTCTGTCCTTCTCTGTCTTCGCATCCTAACGTTTGACCTCTCCGAAGCTTATTACTGCTACAACGTGGGCAACTTCACTGCCGCTGGTGACTACGCCAATAAATGCGAGCTCATCCACTCTTCTCTCCCTGACGACATGGCTTCAAACGGTGGGTTCTACTCTGGGAAAGTCGGGAAAGACTCGGATGTCGTTTACATGCTCAGTTTTTGCAGAGGCAACTCTTCAAACGACACTTGCTTCAAGTACATAAGCTCTGTTGCTGAAGAATTGAGGGATGAGTGTTTAAACCAGAAAGCTGCGTACTCATGGGGTACAGGAGATACTCCGTGCTTCATCCCTTACTCTGATGCTCCAATGTATGGTGTGAAGCAAACATTTCTGATCTTGAAGCTTTATCACGTCAGCAACATCCCGATGGATCAGGATCAGTTTGATTAGATATGGTGTTGGATGTATGCCCTAAAGCTACTATGTAATTGTTACATATTAGGGATTTCAGTTGTACTATCATCATTATTATTTAATTAATGGCAATAACGTATTCATTCATTTGTCCGATTATTTTATATTTATGAATGATTCCATAAGATCAGTTGCAACTAGACCTATTCTTGAAACGTCAAGAATATATGTGACAAGTTCATAGTTAGACCGAACCTTTAAATTGTTCCTGGTCAATGGATTATTGAGTGGATATTTATAATCCTGTTGAGACCAGTGTGTTCTTAACTTCACAATTAAGTATTGGATACTTAAGGGAATGATGAGTCGCAAGTCATTGGGTATTGTGATGCCTGAGTTAGAACACAGGTGTTTGTATTAGACAAATTCACTGAACGTGACGCATATAGAACAATTAGCAACATGGAAGCTTTTAGCATGGTCAATGTCTAATTGTTCATGCTTTGGTCTTGTGTAAATAATCCATAGATTGAGGCACAGTGTTAACTTGTGTATCGAATAACTATGGTTCACGGGTGCACATAATGCCGGGTCGTTGATCTGTCTTTATACCTAATGGTCATAGTTTGTTCATATACGAAATTGCACGTGTACGCAATATGGAATCTGTCTCCTTGTTACATACAAGGTATTATAATGATATCCTATGCAATCTGATTATGACAATGTATTGAAATCCTCGGCCGGAGTTGTAACTGAGAATAAATTGTTTATGTCTCGAATAAAATACATGTCAATTAGATTTGTGCATATGATCGAATTGGTGACTTGACAGATATTCCATGGTCTTTGTTCGATCGGGGCATAGTAAGATAGAGGGATTAAATTACACTATAGCCAAAACTGACAAGTTCATTATGTTCTTAAAGCATTCACACTATCTGGAAAGCCATGACATATTGCTAGATGTCAATCATGGCTTGTAAGACCCAAAGATTAATCAGGACAATTAATTATTTTGGGAGTACTAATGTGTTAGTACAAGTCTTACTACCAGTTTAGTGATGAACCTAGGAATGTCACACACCATAACCAATTAGGATAACGTGGAACAAGAGAGAAATAATTTTGCAAATGTGTTTGCGATTACTACAGTCGCATTGAGTCGACATGAAATTAAATTAAATGTGATTTAATTTAATTTGTATTATAGTCACAAACCTACGTGCATATGATGCACACGTATGCCCAAAGTGGATACATGTTAATGTACCCTAAATGCGAACACAAAGATTATGTCTTTTTATTTATTTTTGGAATTGATTAATTTATTAATCGATTAAATTATGCACACGGTCAGCAACAATTGCTGACCGTGTGCATTGCACTCATGTGCACGTTTTAATTGTGGGGCATGGTGGTCAACAACCGTTGCTGACCATCATGCATGAACCCATGACCAGCGACGGTTGCTGGTCGTGGGATCGTGGGTGGTTACCCACTGTTCTTATATAAGAAACATGAGTGTTCGTTTTTGTGCGCGTACGTACGCAAACGAAAAAGAGAAAACGAAGGATTCTCTCATTTTGGGCCGTGGCTAAAAATATCAAGGATACGAAGGATTATCTCCACGAAGTTGCTAGCACAATCGTAGTGGTGATTATCCACAAGTTCTCTCTTCATCCGACATCCATTGGTGGTGTGTCTGAACTAGAGGTCCGACGTTTGTGGGGCTCGAACTGAAGAACATTTGAACCAGTTCATTTAAAGCGCGCTTCGAGAGGTAATTCGTTCAACACCTTTTTTATTCGGATTTTCTATTGAAACGCACGAACAACGCCTTTGGAGATACATGTATAGAAATATTTCATCTTGTTTCCGCTGCGTTTATATTATTTTGCCTATACATGATTCATGAAACCCCAACATATGGAGGAACTTGACGGAGGCACTTGCAGCACAGGCTACAATGGGGACGCTGAAGCGCAAGTTCGCAGCATGGAGCTCAGTGCTGCCAACCAGCAGACTGTGTTTGTATTGTTGCAATGCAGCCCTATTTTTTCTTGGGTTGATTGCGATGATTGCTTGGAAAATGCATAAATGATTATAAAAAATGTTGCCATGTAAGACTAGGCGGGACTGTTGAGAAGCCTAGCTGCATTTTCCTATGGGACTTGTTCCAGTTTCTTGAGTCTGATCCTGGCAATCTGCCACCGACTGCAGCCGCCAAGACTGACCCTCCTGCTCCTCTGCCTCCAAATGCCCAATTAACCAATGGATGGTTCAATTTTACTGTTACTGGTGATCCAAATTCGTGAATTACAATTCTCATTTAGAGTTCAGGCCTGCTACTTGATTTATCCCATATACATGAATTTTGCTGGTTTGTATGTATTAATGGGGATTAGTTGAGCCAAATTCTTGGATGTCTGAGCTATAAAAAGAACCATTCGAATCTAAAAGCAATGATGAGTTTCAATTTCAAATTGAATAAAACACGTTGCTTGGTGTTGGCAGGTAATATGTTGAAGTCGTTTCGCATAGACATTGTTGCGGTAGGTTCAACAGTTCTCTTCCTGATGGTTATTGTCTCTGTGTGTTGCTTTCTCAGAAGGAGAAGAAGTGATCCATGGAAGGTCTCATCTGGTTAGTGGATTTATCGGTTGTTCATGTTCTGCATTTGAGTTGTTATTGAGTGACTTCTTATCAAGCTTATCATATTCCCTTTCTGAGAGACCATATGGAGAGTTAACATCATATCACTTTATTCTGATCGGATTCTGGAGTCATAGTGATTGCTCTGCATTTTCTTCTGCAAAAGACAAGGTTGAAACTGCCGAAAACTTCCAGTTCAGAGTAAACGAGATCAGGACTGCCACATGTTTCTTTTCAGAAGCCAATAAACTTGGGGAAGGGGGATTCGGGAAAGTGTATCGGGTAGTTTATTCGATGTTTATTTGGGAATCACATCATTACATGGAGATAAACAGTGTGTGCTAACGAAAATTTGACTTTGGAGCAAGCTTGAAAATGGACAGTTCATTGTTGTGAAGAGGCTTG
Source organism: Corymbia calophylla (assembly GCA_014182845.1). Classification (NCBI taxonomy): domain Eukaryota; kingdom Viridiplantae; phylum Streptophyta; class Magnoliopsida; order Myrtales; family Myrtaceae; genus Corymbia; species Corymbia calophylla. The sequence continues at coordinate 43,084,913 of CM024697.1, read as the reverse complement.
ACGGGTGTTCTAATCAAGTTCAACTACAGTTGAAGAATGAGGTCACTCTAATGGTCAGGCTTCATCACAAAAATCTGATTAAGCTCCGTTGGCATTGTTTGGAAGAAGGGGAAAGAATTCGTATACTTGAGTTCACATCCAACGCAAGCCTTGAAGGATTCATTTGTGGTACGAACTTGGATGTGAAAATTGTCGCTTCCATTTCACTGATAAGTTGTTTGCTAGTTACATAATTCTGTGAACCTCGAAACAAAATTTTTAGCATGGCTTTTCATTTTAGGATCATTAGATCTTGACTTCCTTTCAAGTATATCCTGCAAATCGATGAGATTTAATATGTAATTAGTATGAGATTTCTATTTGACTAAAGAGATTGTGGCGGGATGTGGGTTGCCGAAAGGAACCCGATTACTTTAATAAGGCAGGTTTGAGACTTTATATCGAAGTCCAAAGAGATTTGGAATAGATTTAGAATCCGATTTTTCATAGAAAAATGAATAATCTGAAAAATATTTTCCTAAATTTGATCATGTGCATTGCTTAAGAAAATAAATAAAAGATAATTATTTAGATTTTGATTGACTAAATATTAATTGACACAAGCAATCAATTTTAAGAAAATATTTTTCAAAGTGAGTTTTTTTCTGAAATAAACGGAGTTTATAGAATGACAAGAATTATTGGGACAGGTTTGGATGAGTACGGAATAGAAAAAGAAAATGACACCATGCCTCTTGTGCGGCTTCCATGTCTCCTTCAGGGAATCTTCTGCTGTATGTGGTATGAACTAACGATCCTAATATGGAAAGCCATGCTTAAAATTTTGTTTCGGGGTTCACAAAATTATGCAAGCCTTGAAGGATTCATTTGTGGTATGAACTTGGCTGTGAAAATTTGTCGATTCCAAATTTTCAATTGGAGAGATGTGTGCCTCAAACTATTTGGCAGTTCTTTGTTAACAATTTAGAACCTATATAATATCTATTTTGCAGATTCAGTCAAACGTACATTGTTAAGTTGGAAGTAGCATTTGAGTATAATAAAAAAAAATTGCTTGAGAACTTTTTTATTTGCATGAGGATTCTCTCCTTAGGATCATACCCCGTGATGTGAAGGCTAGCAATCTTCTGCTGGATGAGAACAAAAATCCAATGGTATCCGATTTTGGCATCAAGCTATTCATTTTGGACCAGAGTAGAGAAGATACTGCACGTACACACAAACTTTATAAGTTTTGAATAAATTTTTCAGAAGCTTCGTTGTCTATTTCAATCTTTTTAAAAAAGTACACAATAAAAACATACACCAATTTCAATTTCTCAAATGATGATTCTTGGGTGTATTTGTTTTGTGTGGTGTAGTGGTTATATGACTCCTGAATATGTAAAGCATGGAGAGATGTTTGGGAAAACTGATGTGTATGTTTCACTGGAGTGATATTAAAGATCATTAGTGGCAAAGAGAATTCACACTTCAGCAGATTAGGGTATTCGGAGCACACTACGTGAGTATGAAATTGCAGAGTTCATCCAACAATTTAGTTAGTGAAAATCTATAACACTTCTCCATTCACATGTAAAGTTACAAAATCTGTTCACCTACTTTTGTGACTCTGCACGGCAGGCATGGAAAAATTGGGGAAAAAGAACACATGTTTGCCTTATAGATCCCATGTTAAATGGCAGTTCGAGAAGCAAAATTTTAACATATATCCACATTGCTTTGTAATGTGTTCAAGAGAACATAGCGAGATGGCCTAACGTGGCTTCGGTGTTTTTAATGCTTGAGAGCCGGAGCGCAACCATTCCAACACCAACAGGGCCAACGTATTCTGCATATATAACAGATGCCAGTGGTAGAGAAATGTCAACTTCATCTATTAATAGATTAACACGGACATCAATAAATGAACCTTTGATGACTGATCCCCACCCTAGATGCTAACATTGCCAAAGGATCGAAGCTGAATTCAATAGCAAGATAATGCAAACTGCTTAGATAAGTTTATGCTTTTGGAAGATTGAAACTCTCAGTAAGCAGAAAAAAAACGTCCACTGTTACTGTTCATGCTTTCTCTCAAATAGACTGGTACCGTGCCCGTTTCCTCTGCCGGTGGAGTCCGGCCATTCGATGGATGTGGGAGGCGCTTGGGCCCGATTCTTGGTGGTCCTCTTTCGCCGTCTTCCCCACCCTTTTTCTACCGACGGTTTTCTTTGAGCGAGGTCAGTTCTTGCTGGTGCGGAGGTGCCGCGGGTCTGTTTCCCTCGCCGGTGGAAATCGCCATTCCGGTGGCTGTGGGTGGCTGTTGGGGCTGATTCTCCGGGGTTTTCGTCGTCATCTCCCCTATCACCTGTCTACCAGAGCTTTTTTCGTGGAGCAAGGTTAGGTTTACTAGTATGGCTCTTCATTTCTAGGGTTTCTGTCCTGCTTCGTGTCTGGTATGGAGGCTGGTTTAAGTTCTGGACTAAAAGGGATTGTCTCAAATGTTAGGGGGTTTCCGTCTAGGTCTTCTAATGCTGTAGGAGGAAGGAGAAACCGGAGTAGAAGTAGACCGGTTGGGGCCCGAAATTGGCTTGTAACAAAGAAGAGCAATGGCTCTGTTCTGCGAATTGGGGGTTCTGGTTTGGTAGAGAATGAGGGTCCATCATCAGTTCTCATACCTAATTCGGGAGGGGCTGTAGGCACGCCTCAGGAGGGATCTAGGAGGAGCAATGTGGCTGATTCCCAGCCGGTTCAAAGGCAAAACGAGAGGGCCCAAGCTGTCCTGTAAGGGCAAGCTTCTGCAGGCCCTCTCTTGCGCTCCCACACTGATCGTCCGTGGGCAAATAAGATTGCCCAAGCTGTCTTGCAAGGGCAAACTTCTGCAGGCCCTCCTCCGCGAACCCCTAATGACCGTCCTTAGGTTAATGTCGCCAGGTCTGCCATGAAAGGATATAATCTATCTTTTGTCAAGCCAACTCGCATCAATGACAGGTTGGTAGCTGAAGTCACTGACCAGGTGTTGGATGCTTCGGACCCTTTATGGTCTGAATGTATTGTGGGATATCTAATAGGGAAGAAGCTACCTTTTAGACTGGTGGAGTCTACCCTAAAACATGTATGGGGGGATAAGTTGGTGGATGTCAAAGCCAACGACCAAGGCTTTTTTCATATGCCGGATCCGGAATTTCGGAGAAGGGTGCTGGAAGGGGGTCCTCTAACTGTTGCCCACGTTCCTCTTATTCTCCAACAATGGCACCCACTTCTGGAGCTCACGAAGGTTCAGCATTCTTCCATGCCGGTGTGGGTTCGATATGCATTGTGGTCTACCCCGGGTATCAGTGTGGTTGCAAGTGTGCTTGGAAAACCTCTGTATGTTGACCAACGCACGGAACAAATGAAGTTGTTGTCCTTTGCCCGTGTTTGTGTCGAAATGTCAGCCACGTCGGAGTTTCCAACCTCAGTTGATGTGCTCATTAGTGGCACCATGCGTAAGGTGGAGGTGGACTATGAGTGGAGGCCAGTGTGCTGCCAATCTTGTGGCTTGTTTGGGCATAAATGTATGCCTAAGGACACTACTAAGGGGGATGTTATTGCTGCAACTCAGCCTCCTCTTGAAAATGCTCCCTCTCTAGGAGTAGGGCAATTTATTGTAGATATCTCAGTTCCAGTCCAAAGCCGGCGGGAGCTGGGAAAGAGTGTGATACCAGGTGATGCATTACCAGGGAGCAAGAAGGGTGACCCAGCCGAAGAAGTCCAAGATCAGAACGTTGAGGCAGCTTGGCAAACTCAACGCTCTAGCAGGAAGGCTAGAAGAAAGATGAGAACCAAGACAGACCTAGTTAGCTCCACTTATTCTCCGCAAGACAGCCCATCTCAGGACCCTCAGGCTTCTAAACAGGAAGACTCTCCATCATCATCCACTTCTACATCATCCAGTGAAGGGCTTGATGAAGGAGTAGAGATTGACAGCAGCTCGGAGGAGGTCCTCTTGGAAGATGGAGGAGACAAGCCCCAACAACCAAATCCCCTTGCTGTCGATATGGGGCCTAAAATGCCTAACACGGTGGCTGGTGCTGTTCCTATTCACCCGGCCTCTACATTGACACCCCGTTTGTCGAAGCCGTTGAAGAATCGTCGACGAACAGTCCGATGTAAGTAAGTGCTTTATCCTTGATGTATATAGTACTATATGAATATAGGTATATGGAATATTAGAGGTCTAGTGGACCCGGTACGCCAAGCTGAAGCCCGTAAGCTTGTACATACTTATAATCTCTGTTGTATTGGTATTTTGGAGACAAAGGTCCCTGCTGGTCGTTTTGACATTCTCTCATCCAGCACTATTCCGGGATGGCAGTGGTCCTCTAACTATGATTTCTCTCCCAGGGGCCACATTTGGGTTGGTTGGGACCTGAGTAGGGTTAAATTCAATGCCACCCTAGCTCATGGTCAGGCTATTCATGGCACTTTGTCTGATATTAGTACTACTATCTCATTTAACCTGTCTGTTATTTATGGAGAGCACATTTGTGGCTCGTAGAATCTTATGGGCTGACTTGGTCCAGTTGAGTTCATCTTTCAATGATAGTCCTTGGTTGGTGGCGGGGGACTTCAATGCGATTCGTGACCCATCGGATAGAGTGGGAAGTACGACTCCATGGATCCCGGCTTTTGATGAGCTGAAGGAATGTCTATCCCAGGCTTTGCTTGATGACCTCAGGTATGTTGGTTACCGCATGGTCGGTCTCCTCTGGTCCTTCTCGGAAACTTCGCAAGATTGATCGGGTATTGGTAAATAGTAATTGGTGCCAGGACTTTTCTTTCTCTGAAGCTACTTTTGTTGCTCCTGGCATTTCTGACCATACTCCTATGATTGTGAAAATCACTGAACCGTTGCATAGGAGGAACCCTTTTAAATTTTTTAACTTTTAGATAGAACACCCACAATTTCGGCCTATTCTCTGCCAGGCCTGGTTTGCTTCGGTGACAGGTACTCCCATGTATCAACTATACTCTCAATTAAAAGAGGTAAAAGGAGGCCTAAAACAACTTAACAAGAAAGCCTATTTTAACCTCTCTTCACGTGTGGAAGATGCTAGGGGTGCCCTCAAAGCAACCCAGGATGCTTATCGGTTGGACCCATAGAATGACCAGTTGGCGGCCCAAGAGAGAATCCAGCTTAGGCTGTTTTATGAACTCTTGTCTCAGGAAAAATCCTTTCTACGTCAGAAATCCAGATTCGCTGGCTAAAAGAAGGGGATCTCAATACTAAATTTTTTCACCACTCGGTGAATAATCGGCACCTCCGGAATAGAGTTTTGTCTATCTAGGATAATATGGGCAACTGGGTTTCTGATTTGCAGGAAATAAATAATATCTTCGTTCAGCACTCTCAAGAGCTGCTTGGCCCGGTGCACATGGAGGTTCGACCTTCTCTTATGGACGTTAAAGCGGTGCTTTCTACTGGAGTTACGGATGACTAGGTTTGGTTGCTATCTAGTCTCGTTACTCCTACTGAAATTCATAATGCTATGTTCTCACTTGTGAGTAATAAAGCCCCAGGACCGAATGGTTTCAACTCTGATTTTTTCAAAAAGAACTGGGATGTGGTAGGGCAGGCTGTGGTTGATGCTGTTTTGAATTTCTTCAACACTGGAAGATTGTTAAGGGAGGTTAATAACACTATCCTCACTCTTGTGCCTAAAGTTCCAAATGCTTCTTCTATGGGGGATTTTAGGCCGATAGCATGCTGTAACACTGTTTATAAATGCATAACGAAAATTATTGCGGATAGAGTTGCTGCGGTTACCCCCTTCCTAGTGGGCCCATTCCAGAATGCTTTTATTAAAGGCCGGCATATTAATGATAACATATTTTTAGCTTAGGAGTTATTCAGTGAGTTTCATGTGGAGCCATACCTCCCTAAATGTGCAGTCAAGGTTGATTTTTAGAAAGCCTATGATACCCTGGACTGGGATTTTCTGGAGCTGACTTTGAAAGCCTTTGGATTTCCTATTTGGTTAGTAGACCGCATAATGACATGTGTGCGGACTCCTGGATTTTCTATTGCAATTAATGGAGAACTTCATGGGTTTTTCCCAAGCGGGAGGGGATTAAGACAAGGGGACCCCATGTCTCCCTATTTATTCACCTTGGCCATGGAGGTCCTATCTGGTATTATCTCTCGACAAGCCATTTGTCCTGGTTTTAAGTTCTTCTGGAGATGTAAAGCTATTAGACTGTCCCACTTATTCTTTGCAGATGATGTATTTATCTTCTGTGAAGCTTCTATGTCCTCGTGCTCTTGTCTAAAGGAGGGCCTCCTTCTTTTTTCCTCCTGGAGTAGTCTTCGGCCGAACCTCAACAAGAGTGACGTGTTTTTAGCAGGTGGCTCTACTGTAGCCCGGGATCAAATTATCCATATGTGGGGATTTCGATTAGGTACCCTCCCAGTGAGATACCTTGGTGTTCCAATTATCACTAAGAGGTTGGCCAAAGCGGATTGTGTTGCCCTGGTTAGTGTCCTTACTAATCATGTCCATTCTTGGACTCATCATTTTTTGTCTTTTGCTGGACGGCTATTACTTATTAGGTCGGTCCTCCATGCCATTCAAGTTTACTGGGCTAGTATATTTATCATACCAAGCTCGGTCCTGAAGAGGATTAAACAAATATGTCAACAGTTCTTGTGGAAGGGCCCTACCTTAGGCTCTGGTGGGGCTAAGGTAGCTTGGGATCATGTGTGTCTACCAAAGGCTGAAGATGGACTTGGGGTGAGGAAGCTTCGAGAAAATAACAGAGCTGCAATGATGAAACATATCTGGGTCTTGTTTACAAATAAGGAATCCCTCTGGTGTAAATGGATCCATGCTACTTATTTAAAAAACACGAACTTTTGGATCACTTCTACTCTAACTTGTTGCTCCTGGGTCTAGAGGAAAATTCTTGACTTGAGGCCTGTTTTTCTGGCCCTTGTGAGATGGCGGGTTGGCAATGGTTGCACTGTCTCGCTTTGGTTTGATTCATGGCACCCTCGAGGTCCATTGAATCACTTCTTCTCCAATTCCGACATCTACCGATCCGGCCTTCCTAGGGAAGTGATGGTGTCGGACCTTTTCACTCTGGATGGACTCGCTGTTCTCCAACAACTACAAAGCTGGCCGTATCCGATTCCAATCCTTAACAACAGGCCAAATGTGCTTTCTTGGCTGCCGCATTCCTCGGGTGAGTTTTCGATGGCTTCGGCTTGGGATAATATTAGGAGTCAGGCTGTGAGAGTAAATTGGGTTTCTTTTGTGTGGAGCAAGGCCATTGTGCCGAGACACCAGTTTCTACTTTGGTTGATTATCATGAATCGCCTCCCTACACAAGTTCTCTTATTATCTTTTGGTAGGATTGCTGGGGCCGTTTGTCCTTTTTGTAAAACTAGGCCGAACTCTATTGATCATCTGTTTTTTGGTTGTAACCTAACGCATGATATTGCTATTTTTTGGGCGAGGAAGTGTAATTTGGCCTGGCCGGGTGGATCATGGAGCAATACCCTTGAATGGGCTTGTGGCAATTTGACAGGTAAAGGCTTCCAAAAGAAGATACATAGGGCTTCGTTTGGAGCACTTTGTTATGTTATATGGAAGTCCCGTAATGACGCTTTATTTCGGGGCAAAGTGGTGTCCCTTTCTTCTATGAAGCATTATATTATCAAAGTTATCAAGGACAAAGTGGCTTCAGGGCTGAAGTTTCAAGACAATATGGTGAATAGAAGATTACAAAGATCTTGGGGTTTTGAAGCCTCTATTTTTTTATGTTTAAAAACCCTTGTGGTTTTTCTATGTCGCCTTTGCTTTAGTTATATTTGGATTCCAGCACCTTTCCACTCGGTAGTTTTTGCTATTCGAGTGTAAATGAGTGCCGTTATCCACATGGTTGTACAGTGGATGGTTTGATTTATATACACGCTTACCTTACCAAAAAAAAAAAAAATCTCAGTAAGTTCATTAGAAATCTAGCAGGAAAATATGCAGTCGAAAGGTGGAAAATAGAATGGAAACTCTGCCTCCTTGGGCATGGACCCGGCCACCTAAAAATCCAAGAAACATTCTACAAGCCACACTAAACAGTTAAATTCAAACCTCTAGTCTATTCAAGTCGCTTCGAAGAGTCAGCATTTTGAAGAAATACTTAAGGATCGCAGATTACTTCATTAGCTAACATGTTGTATTCTAGTAATTTATTAGCTTCTCTCTCCTCTTTTGATTTAGTGGAACGTCTTCTCGATCTCTCCCCATGGAGTAAGCTTGCCCAGCTAGCCACCTAAAACCTCTACATCAAGATTATTTTCTACATTTATTTCTTACTTAGATTAGTTGCGTTTAATTCCAACGTTGACGACGGAGCGGTGTGGATTTCGTGTACCGGTGTTTGTTTTGGGTCACTTGTTACTAAATCTTCCTTTTGTTAAATTTAGCACCTAATTGGCATCATATCAACCTCACGTGTTTCACAAAAAATAAAAACGCTCAAGTTAATTAAAAAAAAATTAGAGAGGCAGTGTTACATTTTTCGATCGTTCAAAATGGATTGAATTAATTGAAGCATTCGGTTTTATTTACCGGATAAATTTGTGATCAGGATTAATTGTGTAATTTCTTTTTGCAGGTTATCAAACTGAAGATCATAAACTCCATGGGTGTCAATATTGCTTGAATCGAACCCAACCGAAAATTTCGGATATTTTCAGTTCAGTTTTCATTCTGATTTGGTTAGTAAGGAAAAAAAATAGGTACCTTGACAGTTGGGTTCGGTTTGGTACAAGTACAATACTCGAATCTACCTGAACTGCATTAGAGAAATCCTAAACAATTAAATAGCCTGAGACGGAGAATGCATAAATCTGAAATGAAAACTTGGAATATGAAGAAGCAGTGCGCAAATGACGTCTTCAAGATCACCAAAGTCTCCAACCACCTCCGATGTCCACCAATCCGTCACTCTACTCAAGCAGCTCAAGCAGGTCCTCCTCAATCACTCTTCTTCTTTTTCTTCTTATTCTTCTTCCTCACTTTTTTTTCTTTTTAAGTCTGAAATCCTGCATGAGGAACGACACCGATTTCGATTTTGCAATTTACTCGGAGTCCGATATTGTTCTTGCGTGCTTATAAGTGTGCTTGGATTGCAGGTTCTTCTACGTGATAAACCGCAGGATAAGCCGTGAGTTCATGGATGAGGTTTTTGAGCAGAGCAAGCAGTTTTTTTATTTGCCGAGGAGAGCCGGTGACTCGTGATCAATCTCCGGAAAACGAGACAATGGATGGTCAGTGCTTGATCAGTGGCGTTTTGGCTCTATTAACGGGGATTGTTCTATTGTACAAGAGGCTCGGGAAGGAAAAAAAAGGGGCTACCAAGCAAGGTTTGAGGCTGTTAAGGATAAGAGCACATGACTAGTTCAAATTCAAAATATTTTGAATTAGTCTATTCTTATCTCATGTAGTTATTGTTGGATATATTGTTAATATAATCCAAATAATATGTTCACATACAAGCCCAATAGGTAAAAGCATGGTTATTTGGGCGTATGGGCTGGAGCCCAATAACTTGCATATATATACTCTACAGGTTTCTGTTTATTTGAGAACACCTGTTGAGCGTTCCAAACTCGACGTTGGTGTAATATCTTCAAGCAACCAAAAGATTTTTTCTTCTCTCTCAAACCTATAACCTCCAACATTCTTGAAGTATTATGTTCGTGTGTGTCGATTTGAGCGAGTAAGGTGTCTTCTTGAAGATTTCATCAAGACGAATTCACAGGTATAATTTACTTTCGATTTCGACGGTGGTATTGGGTAGGATCTGAGTTTGAGGATTCGGGTGACCGAAATCTTTGATTCAAAAACCCAAAAATTATAGCCAATTTTAGAGGGTGAAACCACTTGGGCTTTGTTCTACTCGTCGATACGAACGTTTTGAGTGGTCACTCGCGTCGATCGGAGGTCGGACGGAGAAGTTACGGCACCCGAAAGTTTCCATCGGAATTTCCAGCGAATTTCCTGCGAATTTCCAGCGAATTTCCAGCGAATTTTGGCGAAAGGGGCAGTCCATCTTAAGGTTTTTGGGCGCTCCAGATCTATTTTTGGGGTTTGTTTTGGCAAGCGGTTTGATCAAGGTTAAGAGAGTTATTCGACTTTGTGGTTCCGAAGACTTCAAGGTGCACTCTTTTTAACACTTTGCTCGATTATAATGGCAAAGCGTAGTTCCTATGATATTCTAAAGTTGCAATCTTTTGATGTTACTGAGTTTCATGGATGGAAATTACATGTTCAATTTGGCATGAAAGAACGTGAGATATTCTATACTGTGTTAAGTGACTTTGCATCTACCATTGAAGATGTGGATGAATATCAATGGAACAAAGATGAAGATTTTTGTAGAGATTACTTGTTGAACTCTCTAAATCCTAATCCTGGCTATGACCTATAGTGAATATAAGACGGCGAAAGAGATATGGGATCACTTGAATGCTCGGTTCAAAAACAAGAGGGGCTCTCTAAAACTCTATTAGCGGAGAAATTCTTTGACTTTAAATTCACAATGAATTCAAGCATTACCTCTCGCCTAGTTGAATTTGAGAACATGAGGAACAAGCTGAAAGATGATAACTCGATATGTCCGATAATCTCTTTGTCGGTCTTGTATTGAGCAAGCTACCAAGCGAATGGAGTTCTTTTAAGACCGAAATGCACGGACTGAAGGTACGAGATGGGGACTGGACGAATTAAAGAGGTATATTCACATTGAGGATCAAAACATTACTAGAAAGAGTTTGGAACAAGTAGGACAACAACAGTCAGTTGCCAACTTAGTTTCACACTCCAATAGACTTCAAAAAAGGTTCAAGTCACCAAAAGGTGAATCCTTCAAGTCACCAAAAGGTGAATCCTCTTTACAGTTAGAGGCCAAAAAGACTATCTCCAAAAGAAAGAAGAAGGGCAAGTGCCATAACTGTGGAAAGTGGGGTCACTGGGCAGCAGAGTGTAAGTTACCAAAGAAGCCAAAGGATGACACATCACAAAATAAGGCTAATATGCTAATTAATGAATCTGAGCCTCGGGCCTTCGTTGGAATGATGAAGAATGGAAAGGCCTCGTGTCTCTTCGAGTGGTGGTTGGACGGTGGCGCTACTTGTCATGCTACAAATGACAAGAACTTACTCACCGAGATCACGAAGTGAAAGACACCGTGGAAAATTGCAATGGTGGTGAGGCGAGATGTGACTCATGCCGGAACCGCAAACTTGGTGCTTTCTTCGGGTAAATTACTAACTCAAACATGTTAGAGTAGTACCTTTACTTAAAAAGAATTTGATATCTATGAGTTTACTTGATAAAGCCGGTATGTCTTTTCAACTATGAATGGTAGAGTAACTTTATCTTGTTAACTCATATTATTTCGGTTGTGCATTCATGGTTAATGGTATGTATAGGTTGAGTTTAAATACTGATAGCATGAACCATGTGAATTCTACTTTGATTGATCCAAAGTTGCTACACAATAGACTTGGACATGTGAATTACAGGAAAATGCAACATCTAGCTAGAACTCACAACATTCCATTAGATACTTCTATTCGATTTGACAAATGTGAAGTGTGTGCACAGGCTAAGATCACTAGAAAACCCTTTAAATTGGTTTCTAAAAGCACACAACTTCTTGAGCTAATACATTCTGACATTTGTGACTTTAGAAATTACATTACTAGAGGTGGTCGGAAGTATCTATTAACATTCATAGACGATTTTTCTAGATATTGTCATGTCTATTTGTTGAAATCGAAAGATGAGGCTTTTGAAAAATTTAAGATTTTCAAGTCTAGAGTAGAAAATCAACTCAACTTGAAAATTAAGAGGTTTAGGAGTGATAGAGGAGGGAATATACAATGACAAGGTTCAAGGAATTTTGTGCTTCGGAAGGTATAATACTTGAAACCACTTTGCTCCTTATTCACCCCAATCAAATGGTGTTGCCGAGCGTAAGAATAGAACGTTAACCGAAATGTTAAATTCTATGTTACTTACAGCCGGCATGCCTTCCTCCTACTCGGGGAGAAGCAGTTTTAACTGCTAATCACATCTTGAACAGGTTGCCGCACTCTAAGTTGTCTATGACACCTTATGAGATATGGCATAAGCGTCCTTGTAGATATGATATTCTTAAGACTTGGGGTTGTATTGCTTATGTTAGCATACAAGATCCTAAGAGATCTAAGGTGGGACCTAGAACCATTACTTGTGTATATCTAGGTAGTGCAGAAGATAGTGCTGCAAATAGGTTTTTAGATCTATCTACTAACACAGTGATAGAATCTAGGGATGCAGTGTTCTTCGAAAACAAGTTTCTCAGAGATCAAGGCTTGAATGTTTCTGGATCTACAGATATGATTTCGGAATCTCCTGTAGAATCTGAAGCAGGCCCTTCTGACACTAATTCCACACAGCTGGCTGTTGAACAATTTCCAGTTAGAGTATCTACAAGAGAGAAAATTCCCAAAAGTTTTGGTGAGGACTTTGTTACTTACCATCTTGAGGATGATCCATTCTCCTATCAGGAAGCAATGAGATCTAGGGAATCTTTATTGTGGGCAGAAGCCATAGATGATGAAATGGGCTCTCTGTTGCAGAACCACACTTGGCAGCTAGTAAATTTGCCAAAAGGGGCTAAGACTATAGGCTGTAGATGGGTATTGAAAAAGAAACTGAATAGTGATGGATCAATAGCCAGATACAAAGCACGTTTAGTAGCTAAAGGCTATAAACAGCAGAGTGGAATAGATTATTTTGATGTCTATTCACCGTGTGTCATCTATCAACTATAAGAATTCTTCTTGCTTTGGCATCTATTGAACACTTTGTAGTGCATCAAATGGATGTAAAAACAGCTTTCTTAAATGGGGAGTTAAATGAAGAAATTTACATGGAACAACCAGAAGGATATGTTATCAAAGGTCTTGAGGACAAAGTTTGTAAATTAAACAAATCCTTGTATGGTCTTAAGCAAGCACCTAAGATGTGGCATCTTAAATTTGACAAAGTGGTAAAGAGTTATGGCTTTCGGTCTAGTTATTCGATAAATGCCTTTACCATCGTTTTATGTCAAATAAGATAGTCATCATTTGCTTGTATGTTGATGACATGTTAATTCTTGGTTCCGATCATTCTGTAGTGAGTGACATGAAAGCTACTTTAGCTAGAGAATTTGACATGAAAGATCTTGGTGTTGCTAATACCATTCTTGGTATGAAAGTAAGCTTTAAACGGCAAGTCATCTCCCTTAGCCAGACTCATTATATTGAGCAGGCTACTTTCTACTTGGGGATACGATAAGTGTAAACCGAGTGAGACACCATATGATTATAATAACATACTGAGTCCTAATGAAGGAACCAGTGTGGATCAGTTAAAGTACTCGAAACTGATTGGTAGTCTCATGTATGCTATGAGTTGCACTAGACCCGACATAGCCTTTACAGTTGGCATGCCGAGTCGTTTCACTAGTAATCCTAGTAAAAAGAGCATTGGGATGCCCTCAATAGGCTAATGAGATACCTTAAAGGTACTAAAGATTATGCTCTATATTATTCTCGGTTATCCTCCAGTTTGTGGATGGATATTCGATGCCTCATGGTGTTCGAGATATTGGAAATAGTAAGTCCACTAGTGGATATATATTCACTTTGGGTGGAGCCGCTATTACTTGGAAATCCAAAACGACAGACTTGTATTGCATTGTCGTCTATGGAATCAGAAATTTTTGCATTAGCCTCAGTCGGCGAAGAGGCCGAATGGATAAAGAATCTGATTATGGATATTCCTTTGACTCGGCTAAAGATTAATTCTTTAAGCCTATTCTGCGATAATCAAGCAGCTGTCCAAATCGTCAAGAATGCTCTCTTTAATTCAAAGCGAAGACATGTGAGGCGAGACATGCGTTGTTGAATTATCTCGAGAGAACAAGGGGTTATCACCTTGATCGATGTGAGATCGAAGGATAACATAGCCGATACTCTCACTAAAGGTATGCCTAAAGATCGATTATTCAAAACAGTGGGGGAAATGGGGTTAAAGACTATATAGGCAAGTCTTAATTACCATTTACTTACCTTCTAATTGTGTGTTTTGAATTATCGAGTCTTCCTTTATTGGCCACAATGATAAGCACGGTTTATATGTTTCATCGATGTTCACGCTTGTTGATTAATTTGAAAATGGTGAGTTATCTCATTCCAAACTTGATGAAGATGACTTTAACCTAATTCAAAGGTTCTATTAGGGAAGATTGTGTCATTCCAAACTTGATGATACAATTCAACTAAGTTGAACTATCCTTTTGGTTAAATAATCTCATTCCGACTTGATGCTAGATTATTTGACTTTAAGGAATCAAGAATCGTGACATTCCAAATTGAAACATAGAAACTTGATTGTTTACATAAGAAGCTTTGTTGGTCTTGTTCTTAATTGAAACTTGATATTATATGACTAGGTTATTGTAAGTGAGTTGACTATTGGTCATGTTCTTTGAAACGAGACAATAGTTATTCTCCTACAATAAACTTAAGTTAATGGCTCTTTGTAAATCACATTGTTTAGGTCTTGTTCATAATTTATGAAACTGACTTGATGCTTATGAACATGATATTATGATGCTTTATGACATCAATATATGTTCTTCTCTGCCTGATGGAATGGTGCTAAGTTTTTATTCAAATGATTGAATTCATGATAATATGAAATTCATATTTGACATTCTACAGGGGATGGCAGAGATGGAGGAGAGCTTCATGAGTGGGATCTTGACCAGGATGACCTACTTGATGAATGAATATATATTATTCAGAGCTTGTGGAGACTTGACAGTTTATCTGCTATTGCTTATTTTGATGGAGTCCATTTTTTTGAGGCTTGCATTTTGCTATCTCTTTTTGTGAACATTATTATGATTGTTTCTTATATTTGTAAGGCCTTGGACTATTTTGGTCGGCCTACTTATACTTGACTTTTATGCATATGTTGGTTGTGAATCGAGTCGAGATTTATTTTGGGAGTTAGGATTTGGATGAGTTTAGAATGAATCTAAAACTCCTAATACTTATTTTGATTTGTTGATCTCGTAACATATTCATGATAATGATGATTCACTTATTAATGATGATTGAGTTTAAAACTTTACTGCTGAAAAAAAACTCTTTGACTGATCCGAGTTGATTGTCTTGGATTGAATGTGGATGATTCCTGTTTGTTTGAACATTACACCGACACATCGTATTGGATTGTCTTTGTATGGTGAACATAGGAGGAGATTGTTGGATATATTGTTAATATAATCCAAATAATATGTTCACATACAAGCCCAATAGGTAAAAGCATGGTTATTTGGGCGTATGGTACCATAGGCTGAGCCCAATAACTGCATATATATACTCTAGGGTTTCCTCTACGCCTGGAGGAGGTAACACTGTTGAGAAAGCCTCCAAACTTGACGTCTCTTGGTGTAATACTTCAAGCAACCAAAAAGACTTTCTTCTCTCTCAAACCTATAACCTCCAACAGTTATTACTGTAGTTGTTACTATCTATTCTTCTCTCATGTAGTTATTATTATAGTTATTATTGTAATGGACCAATTCAAAATATTTGAATTTGTCCATTCTACTCTCATGTAATTATCATTTTAGCTATTACTGTAACGGATTAATTCAAAATTCAAATGCTATCCTAGAGTTGAAGGATAAGCGATGAGTCTAAATATCTACAGTGATGGTCATGTGAAGAGTTCTCCATTAATGGTGGCTTCAGGCCCAAGGTCAAAGCAGCGATATCATCATTGGGAAGCATCGAAGTTCAAAGGGCTGAAATTTGTCATTGAAATCTTTGAAAGGAAGGAAAATCCAAAACCGCAAATTCAAACCAAACCGAACCGTGTTTTAGGTTCAGATCAGATATGATTCTGATCTCGGTCCAAGTTGCTGCAAATGCATAACTAAACAAGCCAGTTCGGTTCAAGTATCACGGAAACCTGAACCGAACCGTTTGACAGCCAACTGCTAGTACGTGAGCAAGAAATGGCTTGGTCACATAGACAGATTCGTCTTGCATGAAAATGCACGGGGAAGACACGTAGCTCATTTGCATGCTGAAGAAATGGCTAGTGGACGCACGTTATATTGAAATTTTTTGCGGGCCGGGGATGACTGGGCTGGAAATATAAAGAGAAAATGGGCCATTAGCTGGGCTAAAAAAATGGAAATCAAAGTTGGGCTTTTTATTAAAAAATCCGTGTGGGCCTTTTTGTTTTTTTTCTTAGTGGGCTTAAGGCCGACCTGGTTCCTTCAGCCCAACCCTGGCCGACGGGATCTGAATCAGGTGAGCGGGGCCGGGTTTCCTGACCCGATCCAAATCATTTTTTTATTAAAAAATATTAAAAAATCCGAAAATTCAGAAAATAAAAGAATATATTAAAAATATTTAAAAACATAAAAAATTCGAAATTTCAGAAATTTCATGGAAAATTCAGAAACCTGAAAATTTATAAAAATTTTCGAAAAATAATATATTTTTAAAAAATTCGAAAATATTAAAATATTAGAAATTCCAATTTTTTTTTTTTTCAAAAATCCCAAAAATTCCAAGTTTGTTTTAGAGTTCCCTAAAAAGCTCTAAAATAATTATAGGACAATTTTATCTTAAAAGGGTGTTGGAAAATTATCGGCTTAAAATTGTGGTTAAAATTGAACAAATCCCCACAGCTTCACCTTAGGGTTTTAATTATCCTCAGATAAAATTGCTCTCGATTGCATGCTCACGATGTGATGATTATAATTCCCCCTTAGTCTAATTAGGACCGTCATTTGTTTATCTCTTAATGATGCTAGGCGTTTATTCTCTCCAGCCATTTATTTACTACTTCCCTCATATTGTTGATTGTTATTTTGATGGTTGCGCACCCGTATGATGACCTCACATGTTAGTGGATAATTCCAAAATCAATCCAAACTGCATGACAAAAATCTTTTTGTGAACAAGATTAGGTACCAAAATGGCACTAATTGAAGCTAACTAAGGTTCTCAGCCCCAAAACTGCAGTTGTGAGGTGAGGGCAGCCCCGGAGATTAGGGGTGTCAGTAACCGAACCGGAAACCGAACTGAACCAAACCCAAATTTCGTGCGTTTTCGGTTCGGTTCGGTTTTCGGTTTGGTTAACCAAAAAAATCAAATTATATCTCCTAATTCAAAATCTATCCAATTCGGTTAACCAAACCAAATCGGTTAACCGAATTGAATCGATTAAATCAAAATCTCTCTCGATAGTCTCCCTCTGTCTCTCTCGTGCTTGGTCGTTCTTGCCTCCGTCTTTGTCATGATCCGCCTCCATCTCCGGTGCGATCAGCCTCCGCCTCCACTTTCGTCTCCAGCCGATCGGCCTCCGCCTCCATCTCCGGTGCGAGCCGTCTCCGCCTCTGACTTGATCGCCTCCGCCTCCGCCTCCGACTTGATCCATCTCCGTCTCTCTCTCTCATTCGCTAGTTCGCTCACTTGGTCGTCTTTGTCTCTCGCTCGATCCGAACGGTTCCCGTCCGTCACCCTCGCCCGGCTCTGCTCACCTTCCTCCTCCGAACCCATGTCAAATCCCACTTCTGGGTTCGTCCTCCCGAAGCCACAACCCTAACATCGAGCCCGAATCCAAGCTCGATTCAGGTACTTGACTCATAGTTTTCTATGATCCACAAGCACTGTGGTTTACTCTTTTTCGTCTTCTTCGATTCCTTTACTCTTTCAAAGATAAATTTTATGCAATTAAATTGATTTGAGTTAATGGTTACTGAGATATTGGTAATGCCACGTTCAATGCTTTTGTTTCTACTAGCTTGCTTGTATATAGTTCACTGAATGCGCCGAAAGTTCTATCAACAAGAGGGATGTAGGTCTTTAAGATGGGTGTTCTTTGGTACATGATCAACGTTATTAGATGCGTGATATTGTAATATTCTAGGGTTAGGTTGCAAGATTCCTTTTTCAAAATGTTCTTTTGTAGTCTCTCGCTACAGAGTTGTGTAAAAGGACTCCTCATAATTTTAGGGACTTGCCGTTGTGGACAATTGGCATGGATTCAATGACAATGTTTGTGTTTCCCCGCACCGTGAACACGCTTAACCCGTTTAGACTAAATTGGTTTGAGATGTAACTGAGCTGTTTGATTTCGATTTACATCGGGTTAAATATGGGTTGTTGTATGATTGGTTTCATGCAAAAATATTTCCATTTTAGTAAGAAGCGGGTGACGTTGTAGCAGTCGGCAGTATTATATAATTCCTAGGATGATGATAGTTTGTCCTTTTTGGAAGTTTGATGATCTCTGTGAAAGTCAAAGTGGATTCCTTAGACCTTTATTGTCCCTTCTGATAATTTGTTTGTCTCTACTCGATAGCAAACAAGTTGTTAAATTGTTTAGTCTCCGTATTGGATCTCGACACGTCAGTATATTTACTTCTTTATGTGATGGAGTGTGTAATGCTGTTAAATCTTTTCAGGGTTAAAAAGCTGACAAAGAAGTCAGAGGAAGTGGCAAGTGGGATCCTTTCTGGAGTTGTGAAAGTATCCGGCTTCATCACTGGTTCAATTGTAAATTCCAGAGCTGGCAAGAAATTTTTCAACCTCTTTCCAGGAGAGATCATGCTTGCTTCTTTGGATGGGTTTAGTAAGTCTTCCATCTTCTTTTGGTCTTTATTTCTATCATAAATTGAAATAAGTTTTTCATCTGATGAAGATTCTGTAAAATTTTGTTTTCCTTTTCTTTTTGGACTAAACACAAGCGAAATGCTTTTGAGATTCAAATTTGAAGACACGGGAACTCTTAGATATCAGTTCTTGATGTGGTAATGCTTTTTAATGATCATTGTCTATCATTTGCTCGATTAACTTTGTTGCTGATGGTTGCATGTTGCAGGTTGAAAAGCTATAGCAATAAACTAGCTCCCTGTAAATGGAGGTTCCATTTGTTTTTGCCGTGACAGGTTGTGCTTATGGTTTCCTCTTAGATATCAGTTCAAGGGTGTTTTTAGAATTGCCTTGGAATAGAAAGCTCTAGCTCATTCTAGTAAGATAACAAGAACAAGATAGAAAGACAAGCAATAGCTAATAAACAATTGGGGATCAAGCATTTCGATATTCTTGTCAAGATTTTAGTGTACACACTCCATTGTTCTTTTATAGATTTCATGTTATTTGTGTGAATCCCAAATCTTTTTCGTTAGTTCAAGCTGTCATTAGAAAGTTGGGATCAGATTTTGGTTACGGTTGTTGCTGTCATTGTGGTTGTTGTTGTTTGCATGTGGGATAACTTTTATGTTGATCTCTCAGAACTTCAAAGGGATAAGGGTATATAACTTAAATTAAAAGTCACCAACTAGCTTGATTGCTCTTGTATCATTGGCTGCCTTTTTCCTTTTTGAATTATGATTTGATACTCGTTGCTGGGATCGCCATTAGCTTGATTGCTCGTGCTCTCTTTTTTCACCCTCATTGTTGGAGGTTTATGTAGGTTTGATGATTGAATTTGCTAGTGGCTTATTGCTTTCAGGAATTAGGTAGAATTTGAAACTCTTTCTTTTGAGTGCATGCTCCGCTTTGCATAAAGAGATATAGCAGATCACAACGACATATCTATGCCTTGAATATTTCATCTTTATGTTTAAATGAGAGTGTTGCAAGCCCGACGGTTACAGTTGTAGTGAGTGGATTCAGCAGGATCGAGTGATAAGATGTCAACAAAAAATTTAGCGATTAAACCATTAGGCTTTGAGGATTGAAGCTTGGATGCTAGCATGGTTTAGATAGCAGATTTTACAATAAGTGGCACTTGATTCTAGATTGTCCTGTGTATTCTTGCTTGTGTTAATGGAATAGGAGATAATTACCAAAAGAATTCTGCTGTGATCTTGGCCTGTAAGAGTGCTAGATTTTTGTATTTTTGAGTGGCTTCAATTCATGACAGTAATTTGACTAATCAATTTGCTTCCGCCTGGAAAGCCTTTCTTTCTCTTTTAGTATTTTCCTCTCTGGTTTTTGCTTGTCGAGTAGTAAGCTCATTGAGGTGGATTCTTGGGTTCTATAAACCGGGGTCACTTACTGACCTTGTACTTTTAGCCATCATGCTTTCAAATATGTGCAGATATAATGACTCCAATGCCATTGAAGTAATCTCGAACTTATGGCTTTTAACACATATTTTTGTAACTTGTTATGTTAAAATATGTTACCATCAGTGAGATTAAAGCTTGTTTCTCTCTGTCCACTCCAGTTTTGAACAGCTTAAAGCAGGAATTAGAGGCTCCAGGAGCTCTTGATTTTGGGATGGCTTCGAAGCGGATTAACAAGGAGTTGAAGGACCTGCAGGAAGGACCCTCCTGTTTCTTGCAAAGGCTGGTTTATATTTTGAAGCTATTGAGTACTTTTCTTTGATTGATTAAAATGATAAGTCTGTTGGTTCGGACTTCCGGAATTCATCAGTTTAACTTTTCTTTGATTGATTAAAATGTGATTTCCGGATGTAATGATTGATTCGAAGCTTAAAGATGGACATGTAAAGAGCGGATTTTGTTATTGATGTGAAATTCCTGTAATTAATGAGGACAAATAGAGAAAAGAGGAGTTCCCATAATTGATATTATATTTTTAAAAAAAAGTCAGGAAAAACCGAAAAACCGAACCGAACCGAGCCAAAATTTTTGGTTCGGTTTGGATTTCGGTTCGATTCATTGCACATCCTTATCGGTTCGGTTTTCTGAGAAAATCGAACCGAACCGAACCACTTACACCCCTACCGGAGATTATCAAGTAGACCAAAGGGCTTCTCCCAAGCGATGTGGGACTCCCTTCCGCAGGAGCTTAAGATACACCCGGATCCATCTTAACCTGGCTCTAATACCAACTAAGGTTCTAGTTTGTGGTTTGCAAGGGGATGGAGAAGGAGTCACCTTGGGAGGTTTTGGTGGTCCATGTGAAACAATGAACTGATATTTGCCACCGTCTTCTCCAAGGGGTCCAACAGTAGGATCTCCATCAAGATACCTTTGATAAAGTGTATCTCCGATCCTAGATCGTCTGGTTGCGTAGAAAGTGAGGCACACTCCCATGCCTCACTTGATTTTTTAGCCTACCCCAATAGGCTAGCGGCGACTTCTTATTAGAAGATTTTCATGAATACCCAATGTCACGCGGGGTATGGGCTTGAGAGAGCCCACGTCTAATTAAGGGTCATCGACTCATCTTCTAGATAATACCCCTAAACCTATCCCCTCGGGACGGAAAAAAATAGGTCGTGACACAGCATATACATGTGCCTCCACTGTATTCAATATTTACAAAAATAAAATTGGTCAAAGATAACCTCTCCCGCAGTTGAGCAAACCACCCTCGGCTGCCCCTAGAATCCATATTTAATTATATTAATATTCTATGAATAAACAAATTAAAAAAATAAAAATATTGGATTAAAAGGTCACAGCAATGTAAACGGCTCAAGCTTGATGAATAATTTAAATAGATCTATGACCTCTGTTAAATATATGCCTGATATATAAATATACACACATATATCGTCTTAGAAGCAAAAAAAAAATCCGCATCTTAAATATTACATATAAAGCGGTACCTTAACCCTCAACTTTTATCATTAGTGGTTAATAGCCAATTGGGAATCAAAATATAGGGTCGATCTTCCGCTTAGGAGATCAAAGTATGGTTCATATTGACATATTGACGGGTTTGGATTTGGGCTTCCCCTTGGAGATCTCCCCAAATAAAGGTATCGGACTTCTTCTACGCACTCCCAACAGAATTGAAGGCATCGGAAGAATGAAGATTCCTTCACATAATGCGCATCAAGCATTGACTCCATTGTCAATGCTGCATTTGGCGTTAGAGTCGAAAGGTGCTGCATTTAGGATCTTCGAAAATTGCTAACTTTGTATGGTCAGAACCTTCCATTTATTGGGACCACTTGCTTTGTATATTGCACATATTAAAAAAAAATGGTGCTTATCGCATAGTTTGGTCCCTTGCGGGTCTAATGGCAGACAACAGTGTCTCTGTTATGATGTTCTTTCGTTGTAGTTTTCTAGTTGGACCACCCTTTGAATGCATAGGTGAAAGAGACAATTTTATTGAAATAGACCTAGATAAGGGCTCACTCTCCCATATAACTGGCACTATTGTGACGGAGGTTTGGTGTAAAATAGACAAACTATATCAGAGAGTTCTTGGAAATAGTACTCTAATTAGGTTTTTAAGAGATAACTTTGCAGTGATTGATCTCAAATATCATTACCTGCATTATGAAATCATTGACCTATGCAATATTATGGAGGTAATGAATACAAGTGTTGAGATTAGGAGGATCTCAAATGAAATGGAAGATCTATATAATGTATATAATGTCGACGTGGACGGGGTTGAATATGTGGCTAGTAATGTAAATGTGGTTGGGAATGCTGATGATGATGGGAGTTGGGTTGAGGTTGGTAATGGAGATTTATATCACCCTAGAGGAAATTTGGTGGATGTGGCGTCTGTGAGTAATAATAATCTTGAACCGATTGAAGCAAAGAGAAAGACCGAGGTATATTCAACAAGATATAGGCTTAACACTAGGCTAACCCAAGATCAAGTGGGAACTCCCTATCATAGGGTAGCTCCCAAAGACAGTTAGAAACTAATCCTTAGCTTATGGGTACTTCTAGGTACCAGACATAGTATTATGATTCGGATGACGAATAAAGTTTTTATTTAGGTTTAGATAATAAGGGTTGATAGGAGGAACATATTGCTTTTTCAATTAGGAGAAGTAAGTTAACATGTGATCCTTGGTCTCCCAAATAGAGTACTGTGACTCAAATGAGAAACAAAGTCTTCATTCAGATTTAGATAGTATAGAAATATCTATGTCCATTGTGATCGGGTATGGGAGATGGTGCAGGACTAAAAAGCTGCGGTATAAATTAATGGCACTGGCACCAAAAGTTCACATAAAGTGTACATATTCAAAGTATGAATTGCTATTGCTTTCGGTAAAAAATGACATGAATAAATTCTTGCCCTACACTTTACAGTATAGTTAAATAGAATGGTGCTTGTACATATATAGGTAATTTAACGCTCACAAAAGAAATTCATGCCCATGAATTGCGTTGTTGTTCTAATTCACAACCCTGATTTATGAATTACTATGCTCTTAGAAAAGGATCATAATAATTGTGAACTACTCTACAATGAAGTAATTATATGTTCCCGAGAGTGGTGTACTTGAAACTTGCATATCATACAATAACTGTGGTTATGTATGTCGCGACCTCCCTCTTGCGTCCCGAGAGGCTAATGGCTCGGCTGAACGCCTTTCATCAGGGCTTTAGCCAGGGCTCTCTCAAGCCCACCAATTCACGATTTAAAGTTCGAATTTTTAACCTACAATTCAATTTTATTTAAAAAGGAATCGCCACTAATCAATTTGAGGTGGGTCGATTAGAAACCCAAGTAAAATATTGGAAGAAATATTTTCTTACAAGCGTAAACAAGAAACCAGGATTGGGGACTTGATTACATTAGTTAATTACTAATACCCTTTCAGTACCTAATCTTATTTAAACCTTCGGGTTTAATATTTTTGAATTTTTCAAAGATTTTTCATGCATTGTTGAAACAAACATGTTTTGGCTGTTTTTTTTATTTTTCTGGAAAATAAAACATATTTTTCGGATTTTCTTTTCTTTTTTGGAAATTATAAACCTTTTTCGGATTTTCTAATTTTTCTGAAAAAAATATATATATATTTTTTCGGAATAAAAACGTTTTTTATTATTTTATTATTTTATTATTATAATAATATTATAACCGACCGGACCCGGGTCGATATCCGGGTCCGGCCCGGGTCGGGACCGGCTGGGTCGAATGGCCCAGGCCTCCGGTTGGGCTGGCTTCCGAGTGGGCTCAGCCCAACCGTGCATCCCTACAAAAACCGAAGCCCAGCCCGCAATTTGGCTGAGACCCAAATAAAAAACAAGCCCACAATTTAAATAAAATCCAGGCCCGGCCCAGTCCACTTCTGTCAACCCAACGACCAAACCCTACCCGAATTCAACCTGCGCCCGACCCGGATCGGAGCTGCCGCTGCTTTCCTTCTCTCCGCGGCACGTCGGGAACGGTAGGGCCGGGCGGTGTGGCCACGGCGAGCAGCGTCGACGGTGGGGCGGCGACGGCTGCAACGAGTGCGACGCGGGCGAGCGGCGCCGTCAGCGGTGGCATCGGGGCTCGGTCCTACGGGTCTGGACAGCTTCGGTCGCGGGTGGCGATGGGAGCTGCGCGAGCCACCGGCAGAAACGACCGTGACGGCTATGCGGGCGGCGTCGTCAGTGGTTGAGCGGCAGTGGCGTCAGGGGTGGCGGAGCGGTGGTGGCGTCGGCCAGGCAAGTCGCGTTGCGCGACCGGCGACGGAGCTCGGCCTGTGGCTCCCTCCCTCGCGGCTCCGTCTCCCTCAGATCCGGCTCGGATCTGCTCGTTCCTCTTCCTCCATCTCAGATCTCTCTCTCAGACCTCTCAGATCTCAGTTTCTCTCCTCTTTTTCGCCCTCAGATCTCACTTCCCTCTCCCTCAGATCTCACTCACTTTCTCGCAGCTCTCTCTTGGATCGGCGGTCGCTCGTCCGGCCACCTTGGAAGTCTCTCCAAGGAAGGCTTTCTGAGTTCTCGCTTCACCGCCCCCTTCTTTTCTGCCCGCTAGCCTCTATTAATAGGCGAGGAGTTCGGTCGAAGGGGTGCTCCGACCGCCGGTCTTCGACGCGTCGACCGGCTCCTCCTCGGCCGAACTGGCGTCCCCTCAGCTGCCCCCTGTTCCGCTCTGCTGCACCGCTTGCTTTGCATTGAAGACGAGTCCCATCCGTCCGGGTCTTCCGCCGGTCTTCGCGCTGCTCTGCTGGACGGCATTAATGGCACCCGCAAAACGTCCCATCCGTCGCCGGCCACTGTCCTCCGCTCTGCTCTCCTGCTTCTCGCGTGCAGGGGAAGAAGAAGGGAAGCAGAAGAAGAAGATGATGGAGAGGGCCGGGCCGCGCAAGAAAATGAAAGGGGCTGGGCCCTGGGCTAGCGCGGATAAGAAGAAAAGAAAAGAAAAATGGGGTTGGGCGTGAAAGCCCAGCCCCCCATGGACCTCCTTTTTCTTATCTTTTTTTAATAATAATTATTATTATAACTATATTTATCCGAAAAATAGTGTAAAATAAGGGAAAATAAAACTTAGTAAAGGTAAATAAAATTAATACTTAGGTGGTGCAAAAATCCTTTTTGTTAGGGCCAAATTAGTCCCAAATTTTCTATGCAATTTAAATTTAAACACTTAGTCAAAATTTAGGTGTCAACAATGTACATGTGAGTTACATTAGAAAGTCCCATATCAAAAAATTAATGGGGTATAGAGCAGTTAATATATTTTAATTATCACATAACTCATTGATTTAAATTTTTAAGTGAATATGAATTCAGCTAGATATGTTGAGAGGCTCGGATTTGACCTCTTTCTTAGAGTTCTCTACACACACTCACAAAAAAAAGGCAAGGTGTTGCACTTCTGCGTAGCTTCTAAGGATACCATAATAAAGGGTTAGTAAACTTGAGGGGGCTATGAGAGTACAACTAGAAATGTTGACAAGTTTAGACTCATATTCCCTTTTATAGATTTCTCCAAGTTGAGCCTATTGCGTGCTCACAACAAATACATCATGTAGTAATTTCTCAAAAAGTCCTTTTTTTGAGACAAACAAACTTGTTTATATCCTTTAACTTAGTTGATGTAGCAAGTATTTTCGTTGGCATCTGGAGGGGACTATCCGTACAAATAGTCAGCCGATTTTCATTTAAATTGCTTATATACATGTAAATGCACTACATAATATAGTAGTGATGCTCATTGATGGGACATTGCTACTATAGGCAACAGTAACATCAGAATGATTATTGCGCATTATATTATACTATAGGTAACTGGCACTTTATTCTGCCAATCAAATTGGCCAATTATGATGCTAATGATACATTGAATAGTGAACATCTCTTTTAGTAGAGGTCTTCGAGGAAAGAATAGAAAATGTGAAATAGAAAATGTGACTTCATTTCCAAGAGCCCGTGAAGAAGAAGGTACAATGAATTGTGGAATGGGTTGAGTGTACTAAGGGATTTGACTGGACTCGTCCACCAATTCTTTACCTTTTCCTAATTTTGCGGCCGAACCATTTCTTTTTGACAACCCAATTATTCCTTTAACTTTTTCTTGACCCCTACAAACAAGGTAATTGAGGATTGACCTTTCGCCACTAGGCAAAACGGTAGATCTACATCAATTTGTGAGACCCACTTTCACGGGACCATATGTGACATCACTGCTACTTACTATTCGAGAAGAAATGCATATGTATGCAATTCGATGTAAATATTTTTCTTTTCACCGAAGAAACTTGCATGGACTTCCATTCAAATCTCTAATTGGTGGATTTATAAGTGTGGATACCACATACATTTAATTTTGATTAAGTATTTATGAGTAGCTTTTATAATTTTTAACCCATCAATTAAATGTATGGTTAAAGAAGTCCTAACATGATTTGAGGAAAATATTGTCTTCTTTTTCTTTTTATTTCATTTTACATAAAAAGACTTCATCCTTATTTAGGCATACTATATAATGTGTAAGGTCAAAATCAAATTTTGATGTTTGTCTTCAAAAATTCGAAAACACATTGACATCGATCTTTCCTCACAACAATAGTCGGCCAAAAGCTTGTAATCCCACACTCAATATGAAAAAATATTTTTTTTGGATCGTATTTAACTTTGATCACTATTGTAAAGAAGAATTTATATGACCTACACCATCATATATCTAACTAAGTATGAGAGAGAAGGAAAGCTCTATGGCTCGAGTTTATACTTGAGATGGTAAGGGTTTAAAGTTAATACAAAAAAACTTTTAAAAATCCACCAATTACTTTGATGGTTGTGTGTGTGTGCGACACAAGCTTTTTCTTTGGTCGGATAAGACACAAGCTATCAAACCTAGAATTTTCGTACTTTGATTATCGTACGGAATTATTGAATCCGTGTTGTGCGCTTGATTCACATATATATCCTCTTTTGAATTATTAAATAAAAATATACTCGATCAATTAAAAAAGTAACATTAATTGACATTTTTAAACCGGAGATAATAAATGGAATTTCATCTTCTAATAATTGATTTGGTAAATAAGGTAACATGCATTCCCATGCAAATTGGTGGGTGCTGCTGCTTCAGAAGCTTGTCTTGTAGGCGCTATTTGTTTTATTCTCCCTCCATTCTCCTATAAAAGGAGGACTTCGGTGGCCATGAGAAAGAAAAAGAGAGAGAGAGCAAGAAGAGCGCGAGATGTGAGCTTTACTAAACGCGTGGGAGCTCTTGGTAGAAAGGGAGATTTTTCTCGTTGTAATTACACCCGAGTATTTAGCCAGTTAAATTCTTGTTAGTAGAATTTGTTTAATTCCTTGAGTGAGAATTTCACTGGAAATTGTGAAGGGCTAAACACTGTGTCAGTTATTAGGTATAATTAGAGGCTGGAAAATACTGAGTGAGTGTTTGAGTGCTCGAGTGGGTATAATCTCCATTGTATCGCTTGTTTTTTTATAGTGGAATTCCGTGCTACTCTCCCCGTGGACGTAGGTTCCGATTTTCGGACCAAACCACATAAATTCGGTGTCCGATTTCCTTTCCTTTCTTCCGACTAATTTTATCCCATTCGCTCGATCAATATCCGCGTAAAATTTCAACACATCCCATGCACAGTACTGCTACAACACCACCGGAAACTTCACGTCGAGCAGTCCCTACGCGAAGAACCGCGAGGCCGTCCTGAGCTCTCTCTCCCCCAACGTGGCTGCACTTGATGGGTTCTACGCCATGCTTTCTAGACTGGATCCCACGTTGCTTAGAAATTGCCGGTTCCCTTTGCTTTTTCTTTTATACTTGCAAAAGACGGATACAGCAAAAGGAGTCATTGCTTTTCCGGGACTTAGACTTTGCCCATCGAGAAACACGATAACTCCATGCAAAACGTTGGCAATCCGTGTTGATGTCATTTTTGATTTTTTTATTGGAAATCGGCGTTCCCTTTGCTTTTCTACTTAGTAAAAGGAGTTCGATGTTTTTTCAAGACTGGAAGCCCACATTGCTTAGAAATCACTGGTTCCCTTTGCTTTTTCTTTTGTACTTGCAAAACATGGATACAGTAAAAGGAGTCATTGCTTTTCCGAGACTCAGACTTTGCCCATCGAGAAACACGATAGCTCCATGCAAGACGTTGGCAATCCGTGTTGATGTCATTTTTGGTTTTTTTATTCACTGAGGTCGCCCATCGAGAAACACGATAGCTCCGTGCAAGACGTTGGCAATCCGTGTTGATGTCATTTTTGGTTTTTTTATTCGCTAAGGTCTTGATGACATGGTAATTTTCATAAAATATTTGAATAAATTTACTTTCTTAAGATTTTTTTTTATCAGATACATTCTTAAGATTAAACCCTTCATTTATTTGGTGTGGTTTCATATTAACTAAATTCAAATTCTTTAGTCATTAAATGCTCTTTAAAATGGTATTTTGGCCACCCTTTTCGACTCCACCGAACTCAATATGGTCTTTTAGGCCAAAATTAGCGAGTTGGATGATGGCTCTAACCTTTCATTCTTTAAGATTTTGCAAGATGTAACTTTCTGTGATCTCGAATAAGTTTTTATATCGATGTGAATTTAAAACTTAAGGTCTTTACAACTTTTAAACATTGAAGTAAGATGTCAATCCAAACAGAAAAGTATGAAAGATTTTTTAAATGTGTTATAAAATAATATGCACTGAAACTGATAATGTGTCAGGCCTAGCATGCCACTTGGGGCGGCCGCCCCTCTATATAAACGAGAGACCCAATGCACCCAAAAAGAAAACAAAAATGGATCGTCCAAATCTCCTTCTCTTGCTTCTTCTCATCTTTGCTTCCACCATAAACGCCGATTACACAGAGCCCAGGTGTGGTTCGACTGGCAACTTCACTGCCAACAGCACTTACGAAACCACCCTCACCACCCTCCTCTCCTCCATCTCCACCAGCAACTCCTCGTCCCTCTCCTACGGCTTCTTCAATGATTCCTCTCCGGTCTTTGGCACCTCCCAAACCCTCTATGTCTTTGGCCTTTGCCGTGGTGACTTAACCAAAGTGAACTGCCGCGCCTGCCTCACTAACTTGACCTCCGACGTCCACCGCCTCTGCCCTCTACAGAAGGAGGCACTCTTCTACACTGAGAACTGCATGATTCGATACTCAAACGCGTCGTTCTTTGGCAAAATGGCAATAGGACCCTACTACTTGGCGGGATACGCTGAAGCAGTCATGAGCCCGGTGGAGATATACGTTGGAGCATGGAGGAAGCTCATGAGTCGTCTGTTGGCCAAGGCAGCGGGTGGTGACTCACGGAGAAAGTACGCGGCAGGGAACGAATCAGCGGGGCCTGACATGATCTACGCGTTGCTGCAGTGCACGCCGGACTTAACGGAGAAGCAATGCAGTAACTGCCTGGGATTAATAGACCAGACATTAAGGGAGTGCTGTTACAGGTGGAAAAGTGGACTTTATATGACGCCAAGTTGCATTTACTCGTATAGGACCAATAATCGGTTCTTCGACCCGGTACCAGATGAGGCAGATGTGCTGCCTCCACCACCGGGTATGTTGGCTCTTGTTCAAAAGTTAGGTACATGGCTTTGGGTCCCTTTTTTTTTTTTTTGTTATGAAATTATGCGGATTTCGTGTGAAATTCGCATAATCAATTCTTCGTATCTTCGTATGAGTTTAATCTACATGCTCTATAAACCATAACATTAATTTTTATTGGCATATGCTTAGTAGATCATGTAATTTTTATTGAATAAATGCTTCTTGGCAAAAAAGAAGGAATCGGTTAGTCCATAATTTTGGGGAAAGAAGATATGTTTGATCATTGATACATCTACGTGGATACTAGTCGACTATCACAGTTAGTTCATTGAATCACTTGGTATTAATAGCTCACGAGCTGTGTATGAGATTGTGAGTCTAGGCTAGGGTAATGTAATGAAGCAATAGCAGATGTTCGATACTTATCATCATTCAGTCCAAAACAGAAGGGAAAGAAAATTGAGAGAGAGAGAGAGAGAGAGAGAGAGAGAGAGAGAGAGAGAGAGAGAGATTTAAGCCTAAGTGCTCATGTTTTGCAGCGGCGACAATTACTCCAAGGTGGCTTTTTCTCTCTGTGAATTTTCTTGATGAAAATACTGTGAGAGATTGTGCATAAACACAATTGGGAATGTCTTGGGTGTAATCTAGGGTTGGTAAACCCTTAATCATTTGAGTGATTGTATACTTTGTAATCCTCCGAATTCATCTTTGTGACCGGTTCTCCTCATAAAGTAAGTATCAACACTCAAACTGAACAGTGTAAATTTCTGATATATTTATTATTCCTTGTTGTTTTCTCTAGTAATTTCGGTATCATGTTTGATATTAAATTGCTAGATTCACTAGTGTTGGCATTACTGCATAATAGTAAAAGAATTACCAAAAAGTTATAAACTTATTACAATCATGACAATTCAATCCTAAACCTTTTTGTTTTTTGCCAATTGAGTTCTAAATCTTTTACATTTATACCAATTCAATCCATCCGATTAATTTTGTAATTAATATATAGTCCTCTATTATGGTTCGTTTAACCCTAATTAACAAAAATTGTAATTAATTTTGTCCAGAGCACATGGGGAGCATCTTATAATTCAGCAGAAATCTTTGACCATAGAGCATTTGCAAACTAGCATTGGTCGTTCCTTGCTCCACTCTGTTTCTATAAACCATTGCACTGTCATTACCCTAATTTTTGTGAGAAATCCAGAAATTCTATTTCAACTCCCACGCCTTGCAAAATAATATGATAAAAGTCTGAGAATAAGAGTTAAAATAAGAGGAGAGTATGACCAAAAAAAAAAAGTTGGAAAGGTAACCGATTAAGCCCCAAAACTTTAAATTCTGGAGAATAATGTGATATTTTTCTAATGTTAACACTCTCCATTAGTCTAATGACCTAGCAAGATGACAACATCCAGACATTTGTATAACTTTCACTCAAATTATCAGAGAATGGGGTGATGTATATTTAACACGTCTTTCACTTCCACATTCGAAATGGCACTTCAGTGATTTCTCCAGCATATTACTTTTTAATCTGTAAGCAATGATCACAAACATAAGGTGCCTTTGCTCTTGCAGTGGAAAGAGCAATTCAACGAAGACGTGATCATTGCGGTTGCCACAGTGCTTCGCGATACTTGTTAACGACGTTGTCATATTACTGATAGTGAAAAGGAAGAAGAAGCAACCCAGACAAAGAGTTGAAGGCGAGTCTTTATTTTTTTCTATGGAATAGCAACTGGTCATGAGTCTAAAACTACCGTGAAAATAACGAAGATTAATTATTATGCTTTTGCACCAGCATAAAAGGGACAATTAGGCCAAATTTTCTTTTAACAAATTGGGTTGAGTATTCCATAACATGGAATTGATATTTTGACCTTTACATTCATGTGCACCTCTCGTACATGCCCGATTCTACATTTCTCATTGTCTTTAGTTAGCATAAACCATTGAGCAGGCCAAAATAGCAAGCTGATTAGTAATGCCTGAATGTGCAACTCCATATACTAAAAGTTTTGGGAAACTTTCATTATAAAAACTATGATAAAGACAATCGTGCTCTGAATGACCGTGTATTTCTCTTTCTAGGAGAAGTGGATGAAATTAGCATGGCGAAGTCACTGCAATTTGATTTTGAGACTATCAGAGCTGTAACTGATAACTTCTTTGATTCCAAGAAGCTTGGACAAGGTGGTTTTGGTGCTGTGTACATGGTACTAATTAACAAAGCACCCTCTGGTCTCTTGTGTTCAAAATTTAAACAACAAAATAGTCATGGATCACATCAATATGATACTCTTTGAAATGCTTCAATTACATATTGATACTCATGAGGACCTACTTTGATGAAATTTCAGGGTCAACTCTACAACAGACAAGAAATCACAGTGAAACGGTTGTCGCAGAATTCTGGCCAAGGAGAAGTAGAATTCAAGAATGAGGTCATGTTACTAGCTAGGCTACAACATAGGAACTTGGTCAGGCTTTTAGGTTTTTGTTTGGAAGGAGTCGAGCGGCTTCTCATTTACGAGTTTGTGCCCAATTCAAGTCTTGATCAGTTCATTTTTAGTAAGTTTCTCGAGTTGTCATTCCTAAAATCAGATACTCATGAAATGATTAAGGGACATCTAATAGAATTTGATTTTCAACAAAATGTGTAGATCCCTTGAAGCGTACGAATCTTGACTGGGATAAGCGTCAGAAGATAATAATGGGTGTTGCTCGAGGGCTACTTTACCTACATGAAGAGTCTCGACTTCGTATCATCCATCGGGATCTTAAAGCCAGCAACATTTTATTGGACTCAAACATGAATCCTAAGATAGCAGATTTTGGTATGGCAAGGCTGTTCGAGTTGGACCAAACTCAGGCAGAAACAAATCGGATCGTGGGGACCTAGTAAGTGCTGTAACCTCCTATAGCTAATGCTTACCAAAAAGACAATGGTAAACCATAGAGCTAATAAGATGGACTTATTATGTACACAGTGGATATATGGCGCCGGAGTATGCAATGCATGGAAACTTCTCTATCAAGTCCGATGTCTTTAGTTTCGGAGTACTGGTTTTGGAGATTATGAGTGGTCAAAAGAAAATCTTTTCCACATGGGTGATAACACGAGAGGTCCTTACAAGCTATGTGAGTATAAAAACATACCTTCTCATTTCAATAATGTTTTTGAGATCAATCTGCTCAATGTTTGTCAACTGTTTGCAGGTTTGGAAATGTTGGAGGGAAGGAACAATATCGAATATCATCGACCCCTCTATAACTTCTGGTTCAAGTATTGAAATCACAAGGTGCATCCACATTGGTTTGCTATGTGTCCAAGAAGACATGGCTAACCGGCCAACGATGGCCTCGGTCCTTCTGATGCTTAATAGCCACTCAATCACTCTCCAAGTGTTGTCGCAACCCGCATTCTTCATACAGAGGGGTGTTGAATCAGATGTGTCATCTACGCAAGATTACAATTCGAGGGTATTAGAGGTCGGCAAATCAAGAGGTAGGTCGAACGACCTCTCGAAAAATGAGGTCTCTATGACAGAGCCATATCCACGATAGACTCAACAAACGGGAGATTAGCATGCACCGCGCCCTAATTTTCATGTTTGTCATTGATTTTAGATCATCAAAATGACATTCTCATGATTTAGTCCTTCCTCTAGACTATTGAGGAGTTATATGGCTTCATTGGCTTGGGAGTGAATCCAAACTCTTAGAATGTTCGAAGTGAATGATACTCTTGAAAGATCATGCCTTACCTTACTTGGTCTGGTTAAGAACATGAGGATTCAAGCTAAACGTCCAGGCGCTACAAAAATTTTGCTGCCCACTGTAGTTAAACCTTTATCAAATGTTGAATTGTACGTAGTTTCTTGCCAACGGTAGTCCACGAATTCATTGATTTTGTACGCAAACATTATTAACACCTAAATTTTGCCTATTTATTTAGATTTTAAATTACATAGAAAATTAGGGATTAATTTCTAACCTCTAACAAAAATAATTTTCATCAATTTGCATTGCATATAGACATTTTTAACATTGGCATTACTAGTATTAATTATTAAAATTTTCAAAAAATTAAATATTTAAAAAATTAAATTATTTAAAAATTTAATATAAAAAAGAGAAAGAAACAGAAAAGAAAAAAAAAACATGTGAGTTTGGGCTAGGGCCGGCCCGCTTCCTCCCCCAGCGCGTTGACCGATCCCTATTCCCTTTCTTTCCGTGGTCTAGCCCCCATCTCCTCCTCTTCCTCCTCCTTTCCCCTACTCTTGGACGTGGGCTGAACGACAAAAACAGGGAAGGACGCTCGTCCAATGGTAGAGGAGACAGAGAGTAGAGGGTGAGCGTCTCCCCAGAGTGGGTGGTCGGACGCAGTTCGGCAACGACTCCGACCAAGAGAGAGGAGGGGAGACGGAGAGTGAGTGCTGAGCCAAAGAGCGAAATACGTGAGCTCAGCATCACTGGAACCCCCTCCCGTCAAATGCCGACACTCATGGTTACCTTTTGTCAGTGCCCATGCCTCCGGTAAGCCCCTGTTTTATTTATTTCAGATCCATTCTCCTAAGGATCTAAGTTCCGAGACGTGAGAGGCAACCGGACTAAGTCCTACATATCTCCAGTTCACCATACATTCACTGTCGCCGAGCCAGGCAAGGCCATCTCCAATGACTACGACATCTTCGGTTTCCTTGTGCCCTATTTTTCCTTACCTTGGCTTAGCCTACACCGAGACTTATCATTTGCTGTTTGAGCCCTTTCGCTATAGTAATGTAAATTCCTTATTGTTAGAAGGAGAATTTCTTTTTGACTTGATTATACTAATTAAATAATTAGTGCCATTTCGTTACTTAACCTTGTTCCTAGAATGATTTTGTGAAGAGGTCAAAGTTCTGGGAAAAGAAAAGATGCAGAATGGCCGTGGGTGGCGAGTTGTGTGGGCTTAAATGACTTTAGGTCTGATCAGCTTTGACAGGTTTGGGCTCATCTAGGGTTATTGGACTTTGGATTGTTTATAAGATGGGTTGGCAGAAGTTTCAACTTATTAGGCTTAAGTTTATAATAGGCATTGGGCTTGGCTTCTTTCTTTTTTATCTTTTTGCTTTTGGGGGGGTTGCGGGACCGGGCTCAATTGATGAGCCCAGTCCAGTCGTGGACCCGGTTGGTCCGGATTTGGGTCGAAGGTGGAGTCCAACCCATGTCCGTTTTATATTATATTAATATTAATATATATGTGCTTTCTTAAAAAATTACAAAAATTATTTTTGAAAAATATTAGAAAAATTCAGAAAATTAGAAAAAAAATCCAGAAAATTTAAAACAATTAATTTGAAAATTTTCTTGAAAAAAAATTTTAGGTAATCTTTTCTCAAACGTAGGAGCCCTTTTGGCCTAAAATTACGATCGAAATTAAACAAGCCCTTAGGGTTTTACCTTAGCGTTTCAATCATCTTTGGGGGACAGGTGCTCTTGATTGCACACTTTATCATGGCTTCCTTTAGTTCGGTTAGGATTGACATTTATGTATTTTTAATTTATATGCTTATTTTTCCTTATAGTTTATTTAATGCGTCATTGGTTGCTAATTGTTATTGATTACACATTCTTATGATCATCTCATATATTAATCCAGATTGCTTGACTAAAATCTTTTTCAAATAAAGAAGATTAGGCAGCGAAAGGGTATTAATTATTTAATTAGTATAATCAAGTCTGTGATCCTAGATTCTTTGGTTGCTTAGGAATTGAGGTATATTCTCATGCCTCATTTGGTTTATAGCCAAACCTAATAGGCTAGTAACGACTTCTTATTAGAAGATTTTTATCAATACTCCAATGTTCTCCTCATTAGAGAACTCGCGCCTAATCATGGGCTGTAGGCTAATCTTTTAGGCAATACCCCTAAACCTATTTATTCTCCTCCTGAGGGCTAAGTTGCGACAAACATTAGCAATTTTTATTGGATGGGTGAATTGAGAAGATAATTTAGCATTATTGAACCTTTTCTTTCGAAAATAAATGCTTAATATGTTAGGATTAAGCATACAAACACGATGAAATAGAGTAAAGGTGAGAAAGAGAAATCAAGATATAAGGTTCATCCTAGCTCACTGTTAAACTATGGTTATATCTAGTAGAGAATTCTACTATGACTAGTATCTCCCACCATTCTATTACAACTCTTAGTTATAAAACTAAGAGATTATATATAAGTGGCACCAGAAAACCAGTAGCTATTCATGGGTACAAGCTCAAACTATCAATAAAATATGAGCTCAAATTATAAAAGCTTTCTAACGATCCAAGGGCGCTACCCTAAGACCCTTGTTGGGGCCGACCCCTTGAACTCTTGCCTGCTCACTAGGAAGCGAGACCTCTATGCCTTTGTGTTGATAGGAAGTATGAATCACACCACAACATAAACATCAAGCACAAACTTGGTCTTTCAATCCTAAAATTTTAGATCCTTCTCTATTCATGCATGAGAATGCATGTGAGCTTTGGAAGTGAAGGAGATCAAACAGGAGCTTCTCTTCCACTTCGTGAAGACAAGAGGTGGACAAATCAAAGTCTAGGCCCTATCTCAATAATTAAGGCTCCATTCGATTTGTGGAAAATATTTTTAGAAAAATCACGTTTTTAGAAAATGTTTTTAGGAAATAATTTTCCAGAAAAATAATAATTTTTCTAATGTTTGGTTGAAACTTGAAATGAAGTGAAAATATTTTCCATTGTTTGTAATCTAATTTGATTTTATGGGAAAAATTACTAGTTTAATTTTAATATTATAAAAATTAATTTTTATTTAAAAAGTGAAAATTTTTTTTCTTTTTCTTTTCCTTCCTTCTTCCTCTTATTCCTACTCCTTCCTCCAACATCGCATGCCTCGACAATGGCCAATTGCTTGATGACTAACCAAGACATGGATTGGCAAGCTCAAGGTTTGGCCAATCTATGACACATGGGCCTCACCACCTCTTGGCAACGATTGGGCGTTGCCGATCTGTGAGGCATGGGCCTTGCTGCCTCATGGCCATGTTCGAGTGTCACTAATCTAGTGAGTTGTGAGCCTCATGGCCTTTGGCAAGGCTCGAGCATTGCCAATCTATGAGGCATGAGTGTTGCGCCTCCTAGTAGCACTCAAGTGTCGTCGATCTACAAAGCACGAGTGTCGCAAGCTCCTGGCAATGCTCAAGTGTCATCGATCTACGAGGCTCGAGACTCACCATTTTCTGGTGACACTCAAGCTTAGAAGGAGAAGAAAAAAAAAAAAAATAAAAAAAAAAAAAAGAAAAAAAAAAAATTAAAATAACATAAAAATTGATTTTTAAAAAATAAAAGGAAAAACTATTTGGTCAAACAAAATAAGGTGAAAGAAGATATGAAAATGTTTTCCTCTTTCTCAAAAGTGGAAAATATTTTCTCTTATTTTAGAAGACTTTTTTCTGTTGATGGAAAATGTTTTTTTTTTTTTTTTTAATAATTCATTTTCCTTGAATTGAATGTTGGAAAATTTCAGAAAATGTTTTCCAAAAAATTATAATCTATGAAACGAACAAAGGCTAAGTTGAAAAATATCATATTTTACAATAATGCACATTGCAAACAAATATGTCTACATTTTAAGCTTAAGCGTGCTGCATTTTCTTGGTTTGATTGGTTACTTATAGGGACCTATTTAAGTGCACTAGGGAATCGACTCTCTGATTATATTCGATCGCAATTGTCACAACCTTACCAGAGGGAAAATTAATAGATTATCATATTCAAAGACTTAGCACAGACTCTCTGAAGCCCATATCAATTGTAATTGTAAAGTTCTGATTTAATCATTTAACATATAAATTAATTCAATTAGGTGTCACCATTAATCTATTGGAGTCAATTAATAGCCCAAGTGACTCACAGCCTCCGTCTTGCCCAAATGGGGATGTCACTTCCCTAAAGAGGAAATATAGAAAAACCGATCAAATTTTAAAATTTGTTCAAGTAACCCAAGTAAATGTGGGAGAATATCTTACTTATGTGGATAAGAGATTTATTAAAATATGGGGAATTGGTTACATTAAATAAATCTAACATAATTTTGGTACATTATCTCTTATTTGAAAAGCATTTTGTAGGCAATCATGGTTGAAATTAAGCCTAAACCATTAACATGTGATATGTTATTAAGCAGGTGTGCTATCAATAACGTAACACTCAATAAACCAAAGCAATAAATAAATTGCTAGAAATAGGATTAACCTCAATCCAAAGCAAAGCACAATCTTCCTACGATTGATTTCCATATAATTGCAATATGTTAATAAAAGAAAATGCATGTCTGGCCTAAATAAGATTTCTAAATGCTAACGCAATTCCAACTAATTCTTTGTTTTGTGTTTTTCTTGTTTATGAAAACTAAACTATATGCCATTTTAATCTAAGTTTACATGCATGAATTATAAAATTAATGACATGTGACATTACCTAATTTTAATGACCGGCAAAAATTATGAACTAACCTAATATGACAAGCAATCTAATTTATATGAGCCTGAACATGGAATCATTAAATGACATTGATATGATGACATGGAAATTATGACATGAAATGAGATCACGTGGAATTGATGATATGGTATGTGATGACATGACCCACACTAATGTGACAAAAATGACATGGCAATAATGATGAAGACATGCGATAGTAAGACTAATTCCATATGGGATTTCCATATTGTTATTTTTATATTATTTTCATTTAGACTAAAAGGACCTAAAATATATGATAACCTAATTTAAACTAAGGAAATTATTTAGTTTAAACCTTAATCTAAATTATTCCTAAATAACTACATGGTTCCCAAATATGCAATTCTAAGTTAGAAAACTAGATGAATGCAATCTATCCTAACATATAATGCAAATTTTTATTGTATTTTTCAATATAGGAAAGTTTCATAAATTAATTGTAAGCAATATGTAAACCCACTTGAAATAATCACATCAAAATTAGGAAACAAAGATATCTTAATTCTTAAATATCGAACTCTCAATAATATGCATGATTAAACACATAAAATTTTATATTTGGGAATGCGTAGAACTTAATCCGTATAATAGTTATAATTCACAATAATCCAGATTAGGTAACAACATATTCAAATGAAGTTTAACTTCCGAGGTTACCTAATTTGGAAGATGGTGTCCAATGGTGTCCGACGATGGTGAGAATTTATGGCTATTGTCGAATGGATTCCGTCAAGGAGGAACAATGTCGGGGGATCGGAAAACGACGGTAAGGCACAGCAGGGGGCTGAAGCGTAGTTGGGCAGTGATGACACGTGACGGTGGAGCTTGGTGGATCAATGTCAGGGCTATGGGAACACCGGCAAAGACTAGAACTTGCTGGTTGTGAAGAGAATTCGTAAGTTGACCTGCAAAACTGAACTAAATCTCAGTGGTGAGTATTCAGGTGACAAATCAAAATCAAAAAACAAAAAAATCAGAATGGTTAGGTGCAGAATCTTCTACAAATTAGTATGAAAATAACACATTAAGCAGAGTATCTATGAGTTGATCATTAGGAAATTTCTTCTTATTTATTCAATTTCGATGGAGATCAAATTGTTTGGTGAAAGAAAGTACTTGTAGAAGCAAAAGAAAGAGGATAGAAGATGTTTTCCATTTTCTAAAAGGATCGTGTTTTTTCTACTATTCATTTGGCTCAAACACTCCCTTTTATAGTTTATTGACCATTTTGCCCATTATTTTTTCCTCCTTTAAATATTGTACCCCATATAGTCAAATGTTGGGCCCATGTAGGGTCCTGGGTCAATTAAAAAAAAAACCCCAAATTTTAGGTCTAGTCCCAAATATACCATAAACTTTTTTTTGTCTCAAGAAAAATCCCAAACTTTAGGTTCAGTCCCAAATATACCCCGAACTTTTCTTTTGTCTCAGAAAAAACACTAAACTTTAATTTTAGTCCCAAATCTATCCCGAATTTTGTTTTGTCTAAAAAAAAGAGTAAATATCATGAAAAATCACAAATTGGTACACATATGACAAATTTACCCTAAATTAATTTTTTGACCACTAAAACAAATTACCATCTATTAGTTTCCGTTAAAGTTTACTGTCAAATTGGGGTCAATTCCAAAAAAAAAAAAAAAACCCAAACTTTAGGTCTAGTCTCAAATATACCTTAAACTTTTTTTTGTTTTAAGAAAAATCCCAAACTTTAAGTTTAGTCCCAAATCTGCCCGAACTTTTCTTTTGTCTCGGAAAAACCCTAAACTTTAATTTTAGTCCCAAATCTACCCCGAATTTTGTTTTGTCTAAAAAAAAGTCAATATCATGAAAAATCCCAAATTGGTACACATATGACAAATTTACCCAAAATTAATTTTTTGACCACCAAAACAAATTACCATATATTAGTTTTCGTTAAATTTTACTATCAAATTGGGGTCAATTCCAACAAAAACCTCAAACTTTAGGTCTAGTCCCAAATATACCCTGAATTTTTTTTTTTTTTTTTTTTTTTTTTGGTGACCCAGGGAACCCCCGCACGGCCGGCAGCCGGGTGGTAAACCCTGGGGCCAATGGGAGCTAGCCACCACACTCCCACCAGCAGGTTAAGTCACCAAGTGCCTCCCCCAAGTTTCGAACCCCTCCCCTTGAAGCGCAGCGGTCACGGGGAGCTAACCAGGCGGAGCCACCGCAGCGGGTGGTCCTGAATTTTTTTTTGTCTCAAGAAAAATCCCAAACTTTAGGTTCAGTCCCAAATTTGCGTCGAACTTTTCTTTTGTCACAGAAAAAACCCTAAACTTTAATTTTAGTCCCAAATCAACCCCGAATTTTGTTTTGTCTAAAAAAAATAGTCAATATCATGAAAAATCCCAAATTGGCACACATATGACAAATTTACCCAAAATTAATTTTTTGACCACCAAAACAAATTACCATCTATTAGTTTCCGTCAAATTTTACTATCAAATTGGGGTCAATTCCAAAAAAAACCCCAAACTTTAGGTCTAGTCCCAAATATACCCTGAACTTTTTTTTGTCTCAAGAAAAATCTCAAACTTTAGGCTCAGTCCCAAATCTGCCCCGAACTTTTCTTTTGTCTCAGAAAAAATCATAAACTTTAATTTTAGTCCCAAATCAACCCTGAATTTTGTTTTGTCTAAAAAGAAGAGTCAATATCATGAAAAATCCCAAATTGGTACACATATAACAAATTTACCCAAAATTAATTTTTTGACCACCAAATCAAATTACCATCTATTAGTTTCCGTTAAATTTTACTGTCAAATTGCTAAATTAAATAACACGTCGCAATTGACGGGTATACTAATTTGGGGTTTTACCCTCCGTTTGTACTAAAAAAATCACCAATTTTTTATCTGTTCTCAAATATACCCCATGGTCCAGTCTCAACTTAACATGACATTTCCACATAGATAATAAATACACATAAGCAAAATGTCATAGAAAATTATTTTTAAAATAAAACCATTTTAGGACATAAAAAATTAGGGATTACTAATACAGCTTTTGGACAGAGGCTAACGAGGGCAAATTTTTAGGATTAGAGTAAAATTTGATGATTTTCTTTTTGACAAAAAAATTGGGATAGATTTGGGAATGGACTAAGAGTTTGGGGGTTTTTTTTAGACAAAAGAAAAGTTTGAGACAGATTTGTGACTAAATCTAAAGTTTGAGGTTTTTTCTAAGACAAAGAAAAGTTTGGGGCAGATTTGGGACTGAACCTAAAGTTTGGGATTTTTTTGAGACAAAAAAAAGTTCAGGGTATATTTGGGACTGGACCTAAAGTTTGGGGTATTTTTTGGAATTGACTCATAGGGTCCTTGAGTTTGTTTCTTGTTTTTCTTCCACTTTCCTTCTTGTACCCGGCACTTCTTCATCTTCCTCCTTCGACATCCCCATGCACACCAACAACCAAGCGGTCTCACATAACCTCATGGGCTTCCTCTTTACCTCACCATCGCCCCTCATAAACCCTTGGCATGTCTGGCAAAACCACCCTTATGCCAGCACGAGCTTCATTGAGATGTAATTCTCTACTACAATTCTTTGATCTTGTGATGATTCATGAGAATCTAAATAGAATGATCAATGTGCTCAAGCCTACGGGCAACATGAGCAAAACCCTAAAACGTGAAGAAGATAGCTCTGATATATCTACAATTGGCCACCCAAGAGGATAAAGAGCTTGATCCTCTTATCAAGAAATTATCGTGGGATATGGTGACATCGTCAGATCCACAAGTCCCTAATTAACAAAAGTGCCGAGATGAAAACGGAAAGTGGAAGAAAAAGAAGAAACAAATAAATAAAAAAATCCCAAATAGGCCCCATTTCTAACTCTTTACAAGTAACATGGAAAGACAAGGGGTAATATAGCCAGTATATTGTAAAAGGGAGTGTCCAAGCCAAATGAGGAATGGAAAAAGCGTGACCTTTTAAAAAGTGGAAAACATTTTCTGCACTTTTGAATATATTATTTTCCATTGGTGGAAAACATTTTCCATGAACCAAACACTGCTAAAATCCGGAAAACATTTTTTTGGAAGTTATTTTTCCTGAAACAAATGGAGCCTTAAAGTAGCAAGAGTTTTCTCGTTGTTTTTCTTTTTTCTTTTCTGCAAGGCATAAATGCAAAGAGTGGTTTATGCAAATACTCATGAAATACTTCACAAGCCTCATGAACCAATTAAGTATAGGCATGAGCATCGTATGACTTGTTGCGGTTTTGGATGTCAAGCCAAACCACATCACATAAATACGACTTATAGAAAATTGAACCAAACCATAACGTATTGTAATTAAGAACAAAATCAAATTATTTTTGCGGTTTAGTTCAATTTGAAATCGTACCAAACCTGTTTTACTTCTTTCATTTTTTTTTTCCTCTTCAGTATTTGTAATTTCATGAGATTGAACTCACTAAACTAGCATTTGAAGGAGCAGTAATTTAAAACAAGTAGGCCACTTCATGCATAACTGGTAAAGATCTTGACAGTACGTAGAAATGTGGAGCTAAAGCGGTGCAACAAGAAAAACAGCCTAAGGCGATATAATATTCTGCAACAAAAATGCTCTTGTTACCTCAGGTTATCCAAGTATGACAAAATTAGGTGCGACCTGAGGCGACGAAAGCATAATTTGGTTATCTTTCATATTGTCACCTTAGTGTGGACCAGCCGTATCCTAGCGACAAAAACGACCTTTCGTCACCTTAACTAGAATTCAAGAATTAGAACTTTGTTTCCGTTAATCCAATTAAAGATGGGCCTTTATTGAATCTACAGTGTCAAATATGAAATTTTCTCGCCTTTGGTCGGACCAAAGGCAACAAAAATACGATGACCTAAGGCCACAAACATCAGATTTTTGTCGCCTTTGGTCAGACCAGAGGCCACAAATACCGTCTTCATCGCCTTAGGAATACGAACAATTCTGTCGCCTTAGAGGCATAATTAAGGCAAAAAAATGAATTATTTGTCAATTTTGTTTGGATTGGCGATAAGATTTTCTTTTAACTTGAGAGAAAATTGCACAAAATTTTAATATGTAGTTGATGTGTGCAAGAACTGCCTAGTTATATATGAATGTTGTCACTCTTGAGGTATAACGGTTGAAATTATTACATCTACAACCAGTAGAGTTACAGGTTAAAGCATTCAATTCCACAAATGCCTATTGAGGCTATTATAGTCTTCTAAATTGTTGAGATATACATGTGAGCAATGTTAGAAAAGTCTCATATCAGATAAGTTATATGACGTAGAATAGTTAATATATCCTAGTTGGTCATAATTTATTAGTTTAAACTTTCGAATGGAGATATAAATTCAATTGGATATATTAATGGGCTAAGATCTCAGCTCTCTCTTGATGATTTCCCCAATAGAGATATCAAATTTCTGTTGAGGGCTCTTGTGCTCAACCTTTTGAGTGAAGAAGGGCATTTGCTTCTTGATTAACAAATTGAATATAAAGTTGGCACTTTTGTGGAATGAATTAACAGACGAGCGATTTGATAGGGCTCTCCACATTTTATCCTCGAAAGTCTGTTAAATATACCTTTAATTTCTATATCATCACATTTATGTTGTCTTGTATATCTCTGA
Source organism: Corymbia calophylla (assembly GCA_014182845.1). Lineage (NCBI taxonomy): Eukaryota > Viridiplantae > Streptophyta > Magnoliopsida > Myrtales > Myrtaceae > Corymbia > Corymbia calophylla. The sequence goes on along the minus strand of CM024697.1, from coordinate 43,040,943 downwards.
CAAAAAAATTAGCTCCGTTATTGGAAGAAGGAATCGTGGTTGTACATACATTTAGAGTATCACAGGATAGAAAATTTTCGCCGTAGGCATTCTTCAAGGAGACAGAAGTTAAAGTATTTTGTCGCCTTACGTAAATTAATAGCCGATAAAATTAATATTTTTATCGCCTCAGGGATGTCAAGGGTTGACATTTATCGTGCATGTGTTACAGGCCCACAGCTCATTTGACCACGGAATAGCTTGTGCGGCATCTGATAAGCAAGCAACACCAGACCAGCCTTCCTTATGTAAATATTTTAGAAAATAATATGGTGAATAACTTCTTTATATTGGATCATACCACGTCCAGTTTAGCTCAGGGGTCTAGTCTATCGAGTGAGATAGCAGATCACTTTAGACACAACAACTAGTTTTGGCATGCCTTGACCTTATCGGGAGAGCAACATCAATTCCTGACAAGTTTGTGCGCGGGAGGTCAACCCCGCCTCCAGTGCTCCGTAGAGATATATATGTTCTATCTTCTAATTCCTAACACCAACCGTCTTAACATCATTCCTATAGGCTAGTTGTATTCATCCCTTCTGCATCATTCACTTTTTATCCAATAACTAAGCTGTACTTACAAGGGTACATGAGTATGGGAGAATCACGGCCTATGAAACATGCCCTTGTGTTGGAAAAATATACCAACTCCATTTGAAGATCTTGTGGTGGTCTTCCTCCTTTATTGTCCTCATATACTTCAATCTCTATCGACCAATTTTTCTCTCCAGAGCTCACCAAAGTCCAACCATGACCTCCAAAATTCACTTTTTCACTCCAAGGTCGCAGAGGACGATTCATACTTCTCATCTTCGATGAAGCTGAAGCATTTTGCAGCCACTATGTCTGCACAGCCGCCTTCTATCCCTCCACTTCTTTGTCTGTCTTCCTTTTGTCCTTCTCTGTCTTCGCATCCTAACGTTTGACCTCTCCGAAGCTTATTACTGCTGCAACGTGGGCAACTTCACGGCCGCTGGTGACTACGCCAATAAATGCGAGCTCATCCACTCTTCTCTCCCTGACGACATGGCTTCAAACGATGGGTTCTACTCTGGGAAAGTCAGGAAAGACTCGGATGTCGTTTACGTGCTCAGTTTTTGCAGAGGCAACTCTTCAAACGACACTTGCTTCAAGTACATAAGCTCTGCTGCTGAAGAATTGAGGGATAAGTGTTTAAACCAGAAAGCTGCGTACTCATGGGGTACAGGAGATACTCCATGCTTCATCCCTTACTCCGATGCTCCAATGTATGGTGTGAAGCAGACATTTCCGATCTTGAAGCTTCATCACGTCAGCAACATCCTGATGGATCAGGATCAGTTTGATCGGATATGGAGGAACTTGACGGAGGCACTTGCAGCACAGGCTACAATGGGGACGCTGACGCGCAAGTTCGCAGCAGGGAGCTCAGTGCTGCCAACCAGCAGACTATGTTTGTATTGTTGCAGTGCAGCCCTATTTTGTCTTGGGTTGATTGCAATGACTGCTTGGAAAATGCATAAATGATTATAAGAAGTGTTGCCATGTAAGACTAGGCGGGACTGTTGAGAAGCCTAGCTGCATTTTCCGATGGGACTTGTTCTAGTTTCTTGAGTCTGATCCTGGCAATCCGCTGCCAACTGCAGCCGCCAAGACCGACCCTCCTGCTCCTCTGCCTCCAAATGCCCAATTAACCAACGGATGGTTCAATTTTACTGTTACTGGTGATCCAAATTCGTGAATTACAATTCTCATTCAGAGTTCAGGCCTGCTACTTGATTAATCCGATATACGTGAAATTTGCTAGTTTGTATGTATTAATGGGGATTAGATGAGCCAAATTCTTGGATGTTCGAGCTATAAAAAGAACCATTCGAATCTAAAATGTTAGCAATGATGAGTTTCAATTTCAAATTGAATAAAACACGTTGCTTGGTGTTGGCAGGTAATATGTTGAAGTCGTTATGCATAGACATTGTTGCTGTACGTTCAACAGTTCTCTTCCTGATGGTTATTGTCTCTGTGTGTTGCTTTCTCAGAAGGAGAAGTGATCCATGGAAGGTCTCATCTGGTTAGTGGATTTATCGGTTGTTCATGTTCTGCATTTGAGTTGTTATTGAGTGACTTCTTATCAAGCTTATCATATTCCCTTTCTGAGAGACCATATGGAGTGTTAACATCATATTACTATATTTCTGATCGGATTCTGGAGATCTCATAGTGATTGCTCTGCCTTTTCTTCAGCAAAAGACAAGGTTGAAGCCGCCGAAAGCTTACAGTTCAGAGTATACGAGATCAGGACTGGACTGCCACATATTTCTTTTCAGAAGCCAATAAGCTTGGAGAAGGGGGATTCGGGAAAGTGTATCGGGTAGTTTATTCGATGTTTATTTGGGAATCACATCATTACATGGAGATAAACAGTGTTTGCTAACGAAAATTTGACTTTGGGACAAGCTTGAAAATGGACAATTCATTGTTTTGAAGAGGCTTGAGGGGTTTCTAATCAAGTTCAACTACAGTTGAAGAATGAGGTCACTCTAATGGCCAGGCTTCATCACAAAAATCTGATTAAGCTCCGTTGGCATTGCTTGGAAGAAGGGGAAAGAATTCTTATACTTGAGCTCACACCCAATGCAAGCCTTGAAGGATTCATCTGTGGTACGAACTTGGATGTGAAAACTGTCGCTTCCATTTCACTGATAAGTTGTTTGCTAGTTACATAATTCTGTGAACCCCGAAACAAAATTTTTAGCATGGCTTTTCATTTTAGGATCATTAGATCTTAATTTCCTTTCAATCTTATATCCGGCAAATCGATGAGATTTAATACGTAATTAGTATGAGATTTCTATTTGACTAAAGAGATTGTGGCGGGATGTGGGTTGCCGAAAGGAACCCGATTACTTTAATGAGGCAAGTTTGAGACTTTATATTGAAGTCCAAAAAGGTTTGGAATAGATTTAGAATTCGATTGTTTCATAGAAAAATGAATAATTTGAAAAATATTTTCCTAAATTTGATCGTGTGCATTGCTTAACAAAAAAAAATAAAAGATAAATATTTAGACTTGGATTGACTAAACATTTTAATTGACACAAGCAATAATTTTAGAAAAATATTTTTCAAAGTGAGTTTTTTTCAAAATAAACGGAGTTTATAGTCTGACAAGAATTATTGGGACAGGTTTTGATGAGTACGGAAAAGAAAAAGAAAATGACACCATGCCTCTCGTGCGGCTTCCATGTCTCCTTCAGGGAATCTTCTGCTGTATGTGGTATGAACTAACGATCCTTAAATGGAAAGCCATGCTTAAAATTTTGTTTCGGGGTTCACAAAATTATGCAAGCCTTGAAGGATTCATTTGTGGTATGAACTTGGATGTGAAAATTTGTCGATTCCAAATTTTCAATTGGAGAGATGTGTGCCTCAAACTATTTGGCAGTTCTTTGTGAACAATTTAGAACCTATATAATATCTATTTTGTAGATTCAGTCAAACGTACATTGTTAAGTTGGAAGTGGCATTTGAGTATAATAAAAAAAAATTGGTTGAGAACTTCTTTATCTGCATGAGGATTCGTGCCTTAGGATCATACCCTGTGATGTGAAGGCTAGCAATCTTCTGCTGGATGAGAACAAAAATCCAATGGTATCCGATTTTGGCATAGCTAGGCTATTCATTTTGGACCAAAGTAGAGAAAATACTGCGCAAACACACAAACTTTTATGAATAAATTTTTCAGAAGCTTCGTTGTCTGTTTCAATATTTTTAAAAAAGTACACAATAAAAACATACACCAATTTCAATTTCTCAAATGATGACTCTTGAGTGTATTTGTTTTGTGTGGTGTAGTGTTTACATGACTCTTGAATATGTAAAGCATGGAGAGATGTTTGGGAAGACTGATGTATATGTTTCACTGGAGTGATATTAAAGATCATTAGTGGCAAAGAGAATTCACACTTCAGCAAATTAGGGTATTCGGAGCACCTACTGAGCTATGTGAAAAAATCGAAGTTTTTGTATTTCATTGATTCGATCTCTTTTGTACAGACTATATATAAAGATATTACAAGAGACCTAAATTAGGGATGATTGAGGATGCTTAAGGCAAGTAGAGAAAATACGGGAACAATATCAACAATATCTTAAATTAGATACAAGAGATAAGATTGCTGACTAGGAACGTTATCACCCTCCCGCAAGCGAAGCATTGTCAACAATGTGAAGCTTGGATCGTAAAAGACGAACCCGTGCTGATAACAGTCCTTTGGTGAAGATGTCTGCGATTTGATCATAGGTGTTGATGTAACAGATGTCAAGTAACTGGCGACCCACCAATTCATGAACATAATGATAATCTATTTCAATGTGTTTAGTGCGACTATGAAAAATTGGATTCCGAGTTAGAGCAATGGCAGAGATATTGTCGCACCACAATACGCGAGCACGTGGGAGCGAGATTCGTAATTCTCGGAGAAGAGAGAGGAGCCATTGAATTTCAGCAGCTATTTGAGCAAGGCAACGATACTCGGCCTCTGTAGAAGAACGTGCAACAGTAGGTTGCTTCTTTGCACTCCAGGAAACAGGATTGGCCCCAAGAAATAAACAATAGCCACTAGTAGAGCGACGATCATCGGGATTGCCAGCCCAGTCAGCATCACAATAGGCATGTAAAGAAATAGGACCAGGTTGAATCTGCATGCCATAAGAGATTGTACCTTTCAAATAGCGAAGGATACGCTTTACAGCACGCCAATGGTATTCTTCGGGTGCTTTGAGAAATTGACAAGCCTGATTAACAGCATAGCTAACGTCAGGACGACTGAGAGTAACATATTGAAGTGCTCCAACAACACTCCTATATAGTGTAGGATCCGAGACAGGGTCACTGCTTGAATGACCGAGTTTATTCGAGGTAGCCGGGCTGGAAACAGGCTTGCAGTCCAACATATTGGTGTGAGATCAGAGGTCATGAATATACTTTGCCTGATTAAGGAAGATATGATGGGGGTTTCGTCGAACAAGCTGAATGCCCAAGAAATAAGTCAAATGGCCTAAGTCCTTCATCTTGAATGAGTGGCGAAGTTCCTCAACAATAGCAGACATAGCTTTGGAATCATTTCCTGTTAAAATAATGTCATCAACATATGATAAGAGATAGATAATGGTAGAGCCATGACTATAAATGAAGAGGGACGGATTTGAGATAGTGGTTGAAAAATCAATGTCTTCTAGCCGAGCTGTGAATTTTTCAAACCAAGCGCGAGGTGCTTGTCGTAGACCATAGATGGATTTGTGCATTAAGCAAACAGAATGAGGAGCAGCAGGATCAACATAGCCTGGTGGTTGAGCCATATATACAGTTTCCTGGAGATTGCCGTGTAAAAATGCACATTCAACATCAAGTTGTTGAATCGCCCATCCATAAGTGACCGCCAACGTGAGAACGACCCGAATAGTAGTATGCTTTACAACGGGACTAAAAGTGTCCACAAAGTCAACGCCAGGTTGTTGGTGAAATCCTTTTGCTACGAGGCGAGCTTTGTAGCGACTGATGGTGCCATCTAGGTTTTGTTTTATCCGATAAACCCATTTGCAGCCGACGAAGTTCATGGTTGGATTAAATGGCACAAGAGACCAAGTGTGTTGTTCTTGTAAGGAATTAAATTCCTCATCCATAGCTTTTTGCCATTCAGGTGATTTGGAAGCTTGAGTGTAGCATGTCGGCTCCAAGGGAAGAGAAGAAGATAAAGCAATAGGATAACGAGAAGTAAAGGTTTTTGGTTTGAAAATACCATGTTGAGAACGTGTGATCATGGGATGAGTGCGGGTGGGAGGTGGTGGGGGAGGGTGTGGTATGGTGGTAGGTGGTATAGAGGGAGGTAAAGGAGGAGATTGGGGTTCATCTATAGTTAGCGAAGCAGAGGCAACACCGTCGGCGGGGCTAATGGTGGCTCAACCCATGCGGTATCCGTGGGGGCGGAGGTTGATGGTAGCCAGATGGAGATAAGACCAAGTGAGGGTAAAGTGGTAGGAGATTTTGGAGAGTTAGAGTTTGTGATAAACGGGTAAACAGATTCATCAAATTTGACGTGACAAGATATGTAAACTCGGTAACTTTGCATGTCATAGCAGCGATACCCTTTATGAGAGGTACTATAGCCTAGAAAACAACACGAAGAAGAGCGGAACTCCAATTTCTTAGAACAATAAGGACGGAGCCAGGGATAACAAAGGCATCCAAAGGCTCGTAAATGAGAATAATCAGGAATTTGTTGAAACAATTGTTGATATGGGGAAATTTGAGAAATAATAGGCATGCGGTTGATGAGATATATAGCTATATTGAAGGTTTCAAACCAAAAGCGAGAGGGCATACCAGCTTAAGCTAAAAGGGTGAGACCAGTTTCAACCACATGACGATGTTTTCGCTCAACAACACCATTTTGTTCAGGTGTATGTGGGCAGGAAAATTGATGACCAATGCCATGAGTATGAAAATAAGATTCAAGTGCATCATTAGTGAATTCGCCACTAGCATCAGAGCGGAAGAATTTAATTCGATGATTAAATTGATTTTCAACTTGCGGTTTGAAAGCCATAAAAATTTCATAAAAATCAGATTTATGGCGCATAGGAAATATCCAGCTGTAACGAGAGAAGTCATCAACAAACAGTACATAATACGAGAATTTTGAAATAGAAGACACAGGGGCTAGTCCCCATACATCACAATGAATCAGTTCAAGTGGAAGTTAAGTGCGCATGTGAGACAACGAAAAGGGTAACTTGCAACTTTTGCCTAACTGACATGCAGAACACAAAGAGTTGTCACGCTTATTTGATATTTGAAGCTGTTTAAAAATAAGATTTTGAATAGCTGCTGAAGGGTGGCCAAGACGATGATGCCAGGTGGAGGAGTTGATGTGGGAAGAAAATGAAACTTGAGGTTTGAAGAAAGATTTGGGGAACCGCATAGGATAAAGCCCATTCTCAGTCCAACCATGGTGTAGAATTTGCTTCGTTAACTTGTCCTTCACAAAAAATTGAGAATCATCAAATAGAAAATAGCAATTATTGTCTTTAACAAAACGACTAACTGAAATTAAATTGGTAGATGCTAGAGGACAGCGGAGTACATTAGTCAAATGCATGGAGGAAGCGGGATGTGAGAGAGAAGTGGAACCAACATGAGTAATAGACAAACCTTGGCCATTTCCAACCTGAACTTCATCAGAACCACTATAGGGAGCGGAGATGGAGAGATTACCCAGATCGGCTGTAATATGATGGCTAGCACCAGTATCAGTATACCAAGTGCCATCGTCAGTAGGTGGTGCAATAGCCATGGCAGCAAGTTTTTCAAGAGGATTGCGACCATGGTATGCATAGTTCATGCGATGATAGCAGTCAATGGCACTATGGCCATGTTTGTTGCAGATCTGACAGATTAGCCGGCCGGTGTTCAGTTGATGACCTTGAGGTCGAAATGATGGAGTAGGGAGAAGTCCCGCTTGATTGGAATGACCCCTGCTGCGTCTCCTATAACCAGTGCCACCCCTATACGGACGAGGTGTGAATGAGTGTTGTCCAGGAGGAGGAGTTCAAGGTTGTCGGTTTGCAACGAAAGCAGTAGTAGTTTTGGATACTGAATCATCAGTGATGCTCAATTCTTCAGAGAGTAGGAGATTATGTAAATCTTCAATAGTGATGGAAGTTTGATGAGCACGAACACGAATAGAGGATGCAAAGGAGCGGTAAAAGCGACGAGGCAACCCATCGAGAATGCAAATTAGGAGATCATCATCACTTACTGGAGATCCGCAAATTGCGAGTTTATCAGCTAAAGTTTTGAATTGTTGGAGATATTCTTGCATGGAGAGGTTGCCCTTCTTGAGGTGATGTAATTGTCTTTTCAGAGACATTACATGAGTAGGAGTGAGAGAGGCATAGCGACGAGCAAGGACATCCCATGCGGCTTTTGCAGATGTAGCGCCAACTACATATGGAAGTGCAGATTTAGACAAAGTAGCATTGATCCAGGAGAGTAGCATCTGATCTTTTTCAATCCATGTCTTGTAATTTTCGTCAGTTGAAGCAGGCGCTTGGGAGGTTCCATCAATGTAAGATATGAGGTTGTGACCTTTGAGAATTGGTTCGAAAAGAGAATGCCAAAGAAGATAGTTTGAGATGTTCAGTTTGACGGGTATCAAGTTGGATATGTTTGAGATAACGAGTGAGGGAGATGCGATAGATGAAGATGATTGAGATGATGGATTAGAGGCTGTCGACATTTTCTTTGGGAAGAAGAAAGTCGATGAAGAATGAGAGGAGAAGGAGATTTGAGTATCGTAGGGCGGATTACGCCAAATGTGGCTCTGATATCATGAAGAAATCGAAGTTTTTGTATTTCATTGATTTGATATCTTTTGTACAGACTGTATATAAAGATATTACAAGAGACCTAAATTAGAGATGATTGAGGATGCTTAAGGCAAGTAGAGAAAATACGGGAACAATATCAACAATATCTTAAATTAGATACAAGAGATAAGATTGCTGACTAGGAACGTTATCACTATGTGAGTACAAAATTGCGGAGTTCATCCAACAATTTAGTTAGTGGAAATCTATAACACTTCTCCATTCACATGTAAAGTTACAAAATCTGTTCACCTACTTTTGTGACTCTGCACGGCAGGCATGGAAAAATTGGGGAAAAAGAACACATTTTTGCCTTATAGATCCCATGTTAAATGGCAGTTCGAGAAGCAAAATTTTAACATATATCCACATTGCTTTGTAATGTGTTCAAGAGAACATAGCGAGATGGCCTAACGAGGCTTCGGTGTTTTTAATGCTTGAGAGCCGGAGCGCAACCATTTCAACACCAACAGGGCCAACGTATTCTGCATAGTTGACAGATGCCAGTGGTAGAGAAATGTCAACTTCATCTATTAATGGATTAACACGGACATCAATAAATGAACCTTTGATGACTGATCCCCACCCTAGATGCTATCATTGCCAAAGGATCGAAGCTGAATTCAATAGCAAGATAATGCAAACTGCTTAGATAAGTTTATGCTTTTGGAAGGTTGAAACTCTCAGTAAGTTCATTAGAAATCTAGCAGGAAAATATGCAGTCGAAAGGTGGAAAATAGAATGGAAAATCTGCCTCCTTGGGCATGGACCCGGCTACCTAAAAATCCAAGAAACATTCTACAAGCCACCCTAAACAGTTAAATTCAAACCTCTAGTCTATTCAAGTCGCTTCGAAGAGTCAACATTTTGAAGAAATACTTAAGGATCGCAGATTACTTCATTAGCTAACATGTTGTATTCTAGTAATTTATTAGCTTCTCTCTCCTCTTTTGATTTAGTGGAACTTATTGTCAATCTTTCCCCATGGAGTAAGCATGCCCAGCCAGCCACCTAAAACCTCTACATCAAGATTATTTTCTACATTTATTTCTTACTTAGATTAGTTGCGTTTGTTTGTTGCTTTCGCCACTGATACCATGTTAAATGTCCGACCCAAAAACTTAATCTTATAAATAGGGGGAGACCACATATATAAAAAGAGCATATACACCCATAGTTAAGCGATGTGGGATATTTTAATACATTTCTCATATGCAAGCTAGATTAGGAATGATACTTGGAATTTGACAAATAGGAGATAAACACCCACTCCAAATAAACTAAGGCAGAACTTGGCTTTGACACCATGTTAAAAAGTCTAAATTAAAAGCTTAAACTTATAAGTATTGGGAGACCACATGTATATAAAGACAATGTAAGTCCCATAGTCAATGTATTTCAACATTTTAGAGATATTTAGGATATTTTCCTTGACGATCCATCTCTCTTGATGTTGCATATATTTATGAGATTCTCCATATCTTACTTTAATTGTATGTATTCTTCATTATATAATATAGAAATATACAAAAACTACTCAATTCTCTTTTTCGCTTCATCCAATTTAAGCAATCCCCAAGAAATTTTGAGTGCACCGGGTGCACACTCAAGTGCACACACCAGAGAATATACTACATGTCATGTCGTTTTTTTATTCTAGTACCATTGATATCCCTCCCTTGATGTCGATCCTCAACATTGTTTGTAACCACGTCAGTTTGTTTTTATTTCGTAGACCCTACAACAGCCATGACGACCTTTGGCGCCATGACAACCTCTTGCTGCGTAGCCTACATCGTAACCACGCAGCTTCCTATCGTGAAGACGGGCTCTTGCGTGACAACAGCCTCCTACTGCATAGCCTACATAGTAGTTACGACAGCCTTATGTCCCTATAGCGAAAATCATGTCTAAATGATAGCCCCTTGCTACAGAGTTTGTATAGCAACCACGACAACAAATGGTAGCCGAGTAAGCAGTCACATCAAGATCAATTAGTTCTCTCTTCAACACACCAAACCGCTTCAACTATCCATCCAAGTGTTTTGTTTTGTTTTTCCATTGATTTTTTTTATCCAAACTCAAGTCGATTTCTTTTATGTCACTTGAGTTTGAGGGGATGATACAGCTTTAAGATATTTCCCTTGATGTTCCATATCTCCCGTTATATTGCATAAATTTTGGAGATTTTCCATATCTTCATTTGATTAAAAAGTCTCATAATTAAACTCATAAATAGGCTCATAAGGTTTTGATTAGAACACATTGAAATATACAAAAATTACAAAATTCTCTCTTCCCCATTATTCTTATATGTGGGTAACATTGCATATGACATCTGGTGCTATGTGAGCGTAACAAATTAGCATGATTCATACGGTTACAAGGTGTGGTTTTTATGTAGAAACATGCACAAAGAGAGCAAATGAAATAATACAAGAAATCTTAGCAAAGTGCGCCTACATATATATATATAATATACTACAGTAGACAAAAAATAAGACAAAATCCTTCTTGATATGCCATTATACTTGAAATGATAACAAAAAGAAATTCGCTAAAATGGTAAATTATTAGGTCACGTATAAATTACTAAGATTTTGGAAATATTCCAGGCTATTGAAAGTAATTGCGTTTGCTCTTCCATTCTTACAAAGTCCTAAAATAATCTGCCCCCGGCAATTTAGAAGAAAAACTTAAGCATTATAGGTCTAAAAATATATAGATACAAACTAAACTTCGACAACAATGAACACCTCTTACTTTCTTTCAATCAAGTAGCAGAGATTAAAGAACCTTTATCCATAGTTATGACTTATTCGATTACAAAATCTTACAATAATCGGAAGTTCAAATTATACAAGATAATTACATTCCTTTTTTTTTTTGAGTTATTAAGTTTTTTTTTTGGGAATTATAATATTTATCTTTGGTCATAGAATAATATTCACTATTTTAAAAGTAGTTTCTTATTGTTTGAATATTATCATATTGAATTGTTTCTATGAAAAAGACAAGAAAACGTATTTAGTAAGTCTCCGTTTGAATGATTCTAGACAAATTGGATTTGTTTTAATATTTCCTCAACAGATTAGGTCACGACCTGCTTCGGAATATGCATTTTTTTGTTATAAAAAGGGGAACTTGTAAAGTAAGGCTCTGTTTGGCAACGCTCCAATTTCTTTGTTTTTATGTTATTTTGTTCCCAAGAATAGAAAAAGAACAGAAATCCGTTTGGTAACGCCAACTGATTTTTCTATTCCCGGGAATAAAAAGTTGTTCCTGGGAATAGATTTGGAGTAGAAATGAGAAATAAAAAAAAGTAGCTTCTTATTCTTGGGAACAATTTCGAGAAACTGTTTTTTGGGGACTACTCACCGCCTATAGTATGTTGCTACCCACCCATCGCCGCTCGCTGCTGCCACCGCTGGTCACCCGCTGCCCGTCGCCGCCCATCGATCGTTGGCAGCCGCCACCGGTCGCCGCTGCCGGACCCCGATCTCCGCCACTTGTCGCCGGCCGCCCCCACCCACTCGCCGCCGGCCGACCGCCGATTGCCGCCACTAGCTGACCGCCAATCGCCGGCCTCTCGCCGTTGTCCTTCACCCTGTGGCCGGCGACTGGCAGGCGGCGAGGGTCGGCGATCGGCGGCGGTGGGCAGTGACCGACGGTAGCAGCAGCGATCAGCATGCGGCGGCGGCAACGATCGGCAGGCGGGGGCCGCCACCCTCGGTCGCGGTCTACACCTCGCCGCCCCTGCCTGCCGGTCTTCGCCGCTATCGGGGAAGAAAGAAATAAAAAAATTTTGTCAGTACCAAATGCATTTTTATTCTTTTTCTATTTCGAGAATAATAAATTTTTGTAGTTACGAAACGCCATATTTTACTCAGAAATTGTTTCAGGGAGAAGAAATAGAAAAGAACTATTTCTCAAAAGAAATTGTTTCCAGGAGTAGAAATGTTACCAAATACACCCTAAGTCTCCCATTTTGAAGGTGGAAAATGTGTGGCTGAGGTATGGCCGTTCCTATTCAAAACTAACGGCACGGTTATCTCAGCATTTTCCGAGCCTCAAATCCATTGGATCAGAGAGGAAGAGAGAGAGAGATCTTGGTGGTTGTGCACGGTGATGACGGCAATTGGAATGACGATGGCCAACGTTGACGACGGAGCCGTGTGGATTTCGTGTACCGGTGTTTGTTTTGGGTCACTGGAAACTAAATCTTCCTTTTGTTAAATTTAGCACCTAATTGGCATCATATCAACCTCACGTGTTTCACAAAAAATAAAAACCCTCAAGTTAATTAAAAAAAAAATTAGAGAGGCAGTGTTACATTATTCGATCGTTCAAAATGGATTGAATTAATTGAAGCACTCGGTTTTATTTCTCGGATAAATTTGTGATCAGGATTAATTGTGTAATTTCTTTTTATAGGTTAGCAAAATGAAGATCATAAACTCCATGGGTGTCAATATTGCTTGAATCGAACCCAACTGAAAATTTCAGATATTTTCAGTTCGGTTTTCATTCTGGTTTGGTTAGTAAGGAAAAAAAAAAGTACCTTGACGGTTGGGTTCGGTTTGGTACAAGTACAATACTCCTGAACCGCATTAGAGAAACCCTAAACAATTAAATAGCCTGAGACGGAGAATGCATAAATCTGAAATGAAAACTTGGAATATGAAGAAGCAGTGCGCAAATGACGTCTTCAAGATCACCAAAGTCTCCAACCACCTCCGATGTCCACCAATCCGTCACTCTACTCAAGCAGGTCCTCCTCAATCACTCTTCTTCTTTTTCTTCTTATTCTTTTTCCTCACTTTTTTTTCTTTAAGAGTCTGAAATCCTGCATGAGGAACGACACCAATTTCGATTTCGCGATTTACTCTGAGTCTGATATTGTTCTTGCGTGCTCATAAGTGTGCTTGGATTGCAGGTTCTTCTACGTGATAAACCGCAGAATAAGCCGTGAGTTCAAGGATGAGGTTTTTGAGCAGAGCAAGCAGTTTTTTTATTTGCCGAGGAGAGCCTGTGACTCGTTTTCAATCTCCGGAAAAGGAGACAATGGATGGTCAGTGCTTGATCAGTGGCGTTTTGGCTCTATTAACGGGGATTGTTCTATTGTACAAGAGGCTCGGGAAGGAAAAAAAAGGGGCTACCAAGCAAGGTTTGAGGCTGTTAAGGATAAGAGCACATGACTAGTTCAAATTCAAAATATTTTGAATTAGTCTTTTCTTATCTCATGTAGTTATTACTGTAGTTGTTACTATCTATTCTTCTCTCATGTAGTTATTATTATAGTTATTATTGTAATGGACCAATTCAAAATATTTGAATTTGTCCATTCTACTCTCATGTAATTATCATTTTAGCTATTACTGTAACGGATTAATTCAAAATTCAAAATATTTTGTATTAGTCCATGTACTTATTGTGGTTAAACTCTATAAATACAAATGCTATCCTAGAGTTGAAGGATAAGTGATGAGTCTAAATATCTATAGTGATGGTCATGTGAAGAGTTCTCCATTAATGGTGGCTTCAGGCCCAAGGTCAAAACAGCGATATCATCATTGGGAAGCATCGAAGCTACACTTCAAAGGGCTGAAATTTGTCATTGAAATCTTTGAAAAGAAGGAAAATCCAAAACCGCAAATTCAAATCGAACTGAACCGTGCTTTAGGTTCAGATCAGATATGTTTCTGATCTCGGTTCAAGTTGCTGCAAATGCATAACTAAACAAACCAGTTCGGCTCAAGTATCACGGAAACCTGAACCGAACCGTTTGACAGCCAACTGCTAGTACGTGAGCAAGAAATGGCTTGGTCACATAGACAGATTCGTCTTGCATGAAAATGCACGGGGAAGACACGTAGCTCATTTGCATGCTGAAGAAATGGCTAGTGGACGCACGTTATATGAACAAGCTTATCTTGAGAGAATTAGAATGATTGGTCCGTGTGTTACGCTTCATTCGACAATCAGAGTGATCTAGTTCGTCTTCTTGAAATTGAGGGAGTGACCGAGAGAGAGAATCAATTAGACGAAGAAAGGTCGAATTAGCCAAGGTTGGGAAAACAATAATATTTAGGAATCTAGAATCTGATTTTGGAAGAGATTTCGTTTACCCCAACTCTAATCTTTGTGTGACTCTGTATTTTATGTTTTATATGTAAAATCGGATTAGAATATCTTATGGATCCTGTATATTCTAGGATAATATCTTATGGATTTTTTGTATCTTCCAGGATATTCTAGAATTATTCTTTATATTCACTGGGATTGTTTTCCTAAAATAAAATGTTCTAGATTAGGCTTCATTGTACCAATTTATTCTGGCCTTGTGCTTCAATACATATACACAAATTTTCTTGTAAATCTTTCCTCTCTATCAGAAGAAAATACAATTCGACAAAGGTTTTTGTTTACAAATTACAAGAAGCTTGAAATTTCATAGGTTACTCATGTCGTGTAATGTAGAATTCGACTTTGATGTACTTTCAAAATAGTCGCCATGAAATTACAGCATTCTAGAAGTATTATTAGTCTTGGAATGACATTCCTTAGAACATGAAAATATTTGATTGGAAAGGGAAGGAACGGTTAGGCTTTGCTATACAATCACAAAGAAAAATAGAGAGTAAACTGAGAAAGAGAATTTGAGAAGTAAAGTTTTATCTTGGTACACTCTTAAATTAGGACTATGTCCAGCTGAGGATGGGGAATATGAACCCACATGCCATCCTATTGATGGGAAATATGAACCACCCTAATAGGAACCACTTCTCATTGATCCAATATGGCTTTGCAACATCATAATGTGCCTCAACCTCATCTCTCATTCAAGTCACTAAGAGGCACACAAGCAAGGAAATGCCAGTTATTATTGTCATTCAAGTTCATGAGTTATATTCTTGACTGAGTATCTTGACTGTGACGTCATGAAATTCAAGCCCCTTTTGAGGGGAAATAATTGTGAATCCTCAAAACTGCCGTTAGTCTGGGTCATAGCAAAATGACATTAGGGAGAAATCGACAAGGCATGAGGATTCAAAATTGGACTTCAAATTGTCGGGAACATCCAGGATGGACATTTGGATAGTGCTTCCTTGACAGTCAACGATGTCGATTGAGCCGAGTTTTTGAGAAATGGATTCTCGGACCGAGGAAACGAGCCTACGAGGACGTGGGCCGGGCAAGAACAGTGAGGGTCTCACGCCCAAGGTGGGACGACCACCGTGGAAGACTGAGACAAACGAGCGAGTCCGTTGGACCCAACCGACCCCTTCACCCGTCTAGCCCGTTATCCAAACTTGAGCCAATTCGAGCCCAACAAATTCCCAAGTCTATTCCTACCCATTTCCCAGCCCGTTTCCTAGGCCCTCCTTTCATTTTTAGCCCAAGGGCAGTTTGGGAATTGTGCAAGATGGAAATGATCATTTTGCCCCTAGATATTATTGGGAAGAGACAAAAGGAAGAGAGAGAAGATGAGGTCATGTGCTTGGAAAATTGGAGCAGCCATTAATGGCATTGATGAAGGATTTTGAGTTGCTGAATACCTCTCTCTCACTCAACTTGATCCCTCAAAAATCTCAGCCATTCTTCCCCTTGCTTCTCCTTGCATTTCTGCAGTTTTTGCTTCTGACCTCTCACCAAATTTTGAGTTGTTCATTACCTTCCCGGTGGAATCTCGGCCGCATCACCTATCAAACTGTTCATCACAGAAAATTCGTACAATCTGCGTTGGCCGATCACTGGAAATTGTCGCCGGCTGTCTTGTACGGCGGCCTGAAGTCGGCAGTCCTCCGTCCGTCACTGTAGTGCGCCTCCTGCGCAACTTCACTTTTTCCTCCATTTCTCTTCATTTTTGGCCTACCCACTACCCACATCAGCCACACACAACTCCCCCTTGATCCCCTGGAACCACTAGCCACCAGCCACCAGCTCGCTGGAGCTCCGGCCAAGCCGTTTTGCTCCGATTAGCTCGGTTCTCCTCCTGTGCAGTCAGTTTTTCAGAAGTTGCTGAGAGAACCGGAGTTTGTTGCTATTGTTTCAACCCTGGGACGGCCTTGGATCGTCGTGGTAGAGGTCCCTGGGTGTCGGGTTCGTCGCCGCCGCCGCGTCCGTGTCGCCGGCCCGCTTAACGGGTGAGTTTAGCTCCTAAACCCTATTTAGTGCCTAAACTTGCTTAGGGTTGGGTTAATTAGTGCTAAGGGCTGATTATGGTGTTTAATTAAATGCATTAGCCCTAAGATATGTGGTTATATAATTAATTAAGATTAGCTCAGCTTAATCTTGCTTATTTATACTTAATTGTGCTTAATTAGGCTTAATTGAGTGTTTTGTGCTAATTAGTCATGTTTTGCCTTAATTGCTTAATTAATGTGATTAATTGTTTAATTTATTGATTTAATTAATTTCTGCATTTAAGTATTTAATTATTTAATTTTCGATATTTATTTATTTAATTATTTTAATTTTGGAATTTAATTATTTAATTATTAAATTCTGAAATTTCACTATTCATGCACTGTTCATCCGAAATTAAAATGTGTAATTTCATGTGTCTTGATTTTATAAAGTGAATTGAATGTGTAATTGTATGAGCATTCGCATGAATCGTGTGATTTTCATAAAAATGGGAAAAAGGTGAATTGTCCGAGGGACACCGGAAATGGACCATTTTTATGAAAAAGGATGTGAAGTTTTATATGCAAGCATGTGTGCATTGGCTAATGCTCTAAGATAATAAGTAGGTTGTGACGGCATGCTTGCATGATCACTAAACTGAACCCGCCGTCTCGGAAGAGTATCCCTTGACATCTTTTGGAAAGTACAGTCTCGAGAGAGTATCCCTTGACATTCTTTGGGCATGTTGTCTCGGGAGAGTGTCACTTGACATTCTTTAGGCATGCATCTCGGGAGAGTATCCCTTGACGTGCGTTGGGCATGCAATCTCGAGAGGGTATCCCTTAAAGTCTCGAGAGAGTATCCATTGACGTTCTTTGAGCATGCTATCTTGGGAAAGTATCCCTTAACGTCGCCGCGCCTTACAGGAGAGGGCGATGCCTGGCTTTGCCAGTAGACACCGGTAGAGGTTCGATTGTAGCCCTATGGGGCAGTAATAATTGGAACACGTGTGAATGTAAGAGTGCGTGAGAAAAACATGGCATCATTGGTTCCGATTATGCATGAGATGATCACATCATTTATGGCACGCACACATGAATTGATAACGTGCAGGGTGTGACAATGGCCAGGTGAGATCGCTTGTGACGCGACTCGCATGTGGTTGATAAACTGCATCATCTAACGGCCATGTGCATTGCGTGTATTGTGCTGACATATAACGTGCAGAGTATGGCATACCGGGTAAGGTTGCATGCGAACCGACTTTTGATTGTTGGTTGACCCTGTCTGTTGTTTAATTGCTGATTGCTGGTTGTTTCTTGTTTGGTTGAGCGAGGGGTGGTTCTGGAGAGATATCCCGGGTTGAGTTGGTGTACTAATCGGGGCTTAGGGGAAGAACTCGCTGAGATTTTATCTCAACCCATCGTGGTTAACCATTTTCAAGCCTTTAGAATGGCGCACCCGCAATGGAGAAGTGCGTCCTTAAGATCACACACGAGAGTCCGATGGGTTCGAGTGACCGTGGTGCTGAACCCGAGGGTTCAATTTCTATAGATGGATTAGCTTAGTTTCTTTTTGGCCTAGCTTAGATGATGGATCGGCTCCTTTTGTTGGGCTTGTAATTCGAAAGACGATCCTCCGTTGGTTAATCCAGTAAGTTGTATAAATGAGTAGTTGAGGTTTCTACTGTTTATCCCTCTATCCATGTTTGATTGTTTGATTGTCTGTTTGAATTGGGGATGGTTTGTCTTCCGCTTGCGCATAATGAAAGATTAAAATGAATGGTCGTCGACAAGTCCTGGGACGTCGCTTTCAATTGACCATGGTAAGGGGTTGTCGCGTGCTCGGGGTTCGGGGCGTGACATTGACAATGTGAAATGAATAAAGACTAGTCATGACAACAATCTTAGTACCTTGAGAAAACAAGCTTATTGCATTCTATAGGGTAACTGGGACAGCATTGGGCTTTCAACCAGTAATGAGAGGGGACAAATCATGTATCTCAATCTTCTAAAAGAGAGCTGGATGATTTGTTTATATTATTGAGCTGGAAAGTTGATCGTAGAAGGATAAAGGGAAACTTGACTTGCTTTGCGGTGCACAATAATCTTTATCCTCGAGCTGGAAAGTTGATCTTATCAGAAATTCTAGCCATACATGCAAAATTTCCTTTTGCTAGTGCGTGTAGATATTCCTTCCACGCGCATGCAAAAAACGACGAGTGAGAGTATCATTTTCTTGCCAGGCAAATTAGCCAATGACAAGATGGGAGGGGACTAGTGTTGGACCGTCTTCCTCCTGGCTGGGTCCTCAAGTGAAATTTCTAATAATTATTTATCGTAACTGAGGGAATTTCAGGTAAATTTAGATATTTTCCTACTCACCGGCCAACGAATATTTCAAAAGAGCATTAGTGATTAACTAGTATAATTAAGTCCTCGATTCTAATTTCTTTGATTGTGCAGGAGTAAAATAAATTTTCCAATATTTTACTTGGGTATTTAATTGACTCACCCCAAACTGATTAGATTAGTAGCGACTCATTTTTAGATGAAATTGAATTACAAGTTAAAAACTTGAACCTTAAGTCGTAAATTGGTGGGTTTGGGAGAGCCCGGGCTAAACCCTGATAAGGCATTTAGCCGAGCCATTAGCCTCCGAGACGTGAGATGGAGGTGGCAACATATATATATGCCTCTGCTGTATTCAATATTTACAAAAAGTCAAATTGGTCAAAGATAACCTCTCCCGCAGTTAAGAAAACCACCCTCGGCTGCCCCCAAAATCCAGATTTGATTATGTTAATATTCTTTGAATAAAAAAATATAAAAATAATTATATTGGATTAAAGGTCACAGCAATGTAAACGGCTCAAGCTTGACGAATAATTTAAATAGATCTATGACCTCTGTTAAATATATGCCTGATATATAAATATACACACACATATATCGTCTTAGAAGCAAAAAAAAATCCGCATCTTAAATATTACATATAGAGCGGTACCTTAACCCTCAACTTTTATCATTAGTGGTTAATAGCCGATTGGGAATCAAAATATAGGGTCGATCTTCCGCTTAGGAGATCAAAGTACGGTTCATCTCTTCATTAGCAATAATTCACTTTGCAAGTTCTTTCTTTCTCATTTCTGAAATCTTTTATGTTTTAATATTTGCTCATAAGACTTTTTGGTCATCCTTGGTTTACCATACCAGATTCTCCCGTTCCCACTAGCCCTCCACACTAGGTTTCTAATTTTAAATTATGGAATAGAAGATTTAAGTGGAAGTTTCCTCTGGTCAAAGAAAGTAATATACAAAATGTCATGTCCACATTATTTTTTGACTTCATTTTTGGTAAAGTGGGTCAAGTGAATTTTAGATTAGCATTCGCGCATTTCAATTGGACTTTCGTGTGTGATCTTAAGGACGCACTTCTCATATTGATTGATGCATTTAGGATTTTATTTGTAGGGTGCTCTAAAAAACAGTGGAAACGAGAATCACATGGAGATGAGCAAATTTTCTTTCACGGGTAAAGATTCCTCATCGCTCCGCAATTGCCGCGCAAAAGACACGGCAGAAGGCGTCAATGAGTCAATGCGCGTCAATGCTTTTTTATTGTACTTGCTAAAGAGAAGAAACTCCTCTGTTACAATTGCAGAAGACCGAGACTCCTTAGGGGACTCTGCTTTTCCATTAGAGTCGATGCTTCGTCGAGACCGCAGTTGCTCATTGCTTGGAAATCGCCGGTCATCTTATTATACTTGCAAAAGACAGACGCAGTAAAAGGAGATACCCGAGAGACCCAAAAAACGAAAAATGGATCCTCCGAATCTCCTTCTCTTGCTTCTTCTGATGTTTGCTTCCACCATAAACGCCCAATTCCCAGCGACCTACTGTGGTTCGACCGGCAACTTCACGGCCAACAGCACCTACCAGACCACTCTCACCACCCTCCTCTCCTCCATCTCCACCACCAACCCCTTGTCCCTCTCCTACGGCTTCTTCAATGCCTCTGGTACCGTCTCCGGCACCTCCCAAACCCTCTACGTTTTTGGCCTCTGCCGTGGCGACTTAACTGCTGTGGGCTGCCGTGCCTGCCTCAATGTCTTGACCTCTGACGCCCGCCGCCTCTGCCCTTTACAGAAGGAGGCACTCCTCTACACCGGGAACTGCATCATTCGGTACTCGGACACATCGTTCTTCAATACAGTTGTGACAGAACCCTCCTACTTGGCAAGCACCACTAACAATGTCTCGAGTCCGGATGCATATGACGCAGAGATGAGGAAGCTCCTGAACGTTCTGTCGGCTGAGGCGGCGCGTGGCGGCTCGTTGAGAAAGTATGCATCGGGAAACAAATCAGTGGGGCCTGACATGATCTATGCGTTGGTACAGTGCACACCAGACTTGACGGAGCAGCAATGCAACGACTGCTTGGTTATAGGCGTCCAGGAGATCAGGGATTGCTGTGTCAGGTACACAGGGGGACGGTTCATGGTGCCAAGTTGCCTAATCCTGTACGAGACCAATCATCGGTTCTTCGACCTAGTCAGTGAACCACCATCACCATCGCAGGGGGGCGATGTGCTGCCTCCATCACCAGGTATGTTGACTCTTGTTTAGGAGCTAGGTACACGGCGTTTGTCAAAAAAAGAAGGAATCGGTTGGTCTATATTTTCAGGGAAAGAAGATATGTTTAATCATTGATGCATATATATGGATACTGCTCAACTATCACAGTCAGTTTATTGAATCACCACTTATGACATTCATAGCTTACAAGGTAATGAAGCAATAGCAGATGTTCGTTACTTCTCATCATTCAATCAAAATAATTGTGAGGCCAAAACTTGCTTTAATTGTGTTTGATCATCTGAAATGAAGCTAATCGGAATAAGATTGATTAGCAATGTTAGATATACTAAGAAATTTTATCAAAATTCTCTTATTAGGTGTCGAAATAAATGGGGCCCATGTCTTAAATGATCAACAATTAATAAAGAAATCAACATCACCTAAGATAAGGGAGTTTCTATAAAATAGGGAGAAATACCAAAAAAGCCTTAAGCGTATTGAACCTGTATTAGTTCAATTTTAAACATTTTAAATGTACCAATTTAATCCTAAAATTTTTCACAATTGCCAGTTGAGTCTTTTTGACCAATTTTGATTGAAAAATCACTAACGTAGATACTAGTTATCCTATGTGACACGGCAAGAGCTGACGTGGACAATTTTTTAAGAAAAATTGATTTTTTTTTATTTTTCCTTTCTTTTTATTTTTTCCTCTTTCATTTTGGCCATTAGGGTACGCTTTGCGATCCCACCAGCCATGGGCAAGGGTGAGGCTACAATGGCCTCACCTAGGGCCTTTGTGACCCTATTGGCTCTAGCAAGGCAGTCCTCACTAGTGGCAAGTGAGGGCTTTGGCCAAAATGAAAGGAAAAAAATAAAAATAAAAAGAAAAGAAAAAAATAATAAAAATTCAATTAATTATTGAAATATTATTAAAAAATATTTACGTCAGCACCAACCGTGTCACGTAAAATGATTGTCATCTACATCAGTGATTTCTAACAAAAATTTATGAAACCATTATAGTGTCTTTACTGTGATTTCCACAATAAATTCATGTAAGTAAATGAAATTGAAGTCAGAGAGGCAACCCAATTATTCCTAAAACTTAATAATTTAGAGAATAATGTGATATATTTGGAATCTTATTAGACGAAAATTGGTAGGACGACAAATCCAGAAATCCAAATAACTTTCCCTTGAGTTGTCAGAGAATCACGTGACGTTTAGTAATTTGTGGTGCGTATCTGTTTTTGTTATATCTTTGAAACATGAGTTTCGTTTCCACAGTCGTAATGGCGCTTTAGTCATTTCTCCTGAGCATTATTTAGTAATCAGTGAGCAATGATCATAAACATAATGTGCATTTGCTCTTGCAGTTGGAAAGAGCAATTCGTCGAGGACCGTGATCATTCTTGTCTTCACAAGTGTTTCTGCACTACTTGTCATCGGCGTTGTCATCGTGCTACTGAAAGTGAAAAGGAAAATGAAGCAGCCCAGACAATGTGATGAAGGCGAGTCTTTATCATTTTGCATTGGAACAGAAGCTGTTCATGAGGTTAAAAAACATCAGAAAATAATTAACTTGACTAATGACTATGCTTTTGCACCAGCGAAGTAGTAAGAGCTGCATCGTTTTCGACAATTAGGCCAAAAACTTTATCAGGTTTAAAAGGTCAAGGGTTTAGATTTACTAAAAGTTTGTGAAACTTTCATTATGAAAACTATGAAAGATAATGATGCTCGCTCTGAATGACCACATTTTTGTCTTTCTAGGTGAAGTGCATGAAATTAGCACGGCTGAATCACTGCAATTAGATTTTGGCACTATCAGAGCAGCAACGGATAACTTCTCTGATTCCAAGAAGCTTGGCGAAGGTGGTTTTGGTGTAGTCTACAAGGTAAAAATAACAAAGCACATCCTCTACCTATATTCAAAATTTAAGCAACCAAATAGTCTAAGATGACAACAATCTTATACTCTTCGAAATGCTTCATCACACCAATCAATACTCACAATGACCTAATTTGGTGAAATTTTAGGGTCAGCTCTCCAACGGACAGGAAATCGCAGTGAAACGGCTATCGCAAAATTCCAGCCAAGGGATAGTAGAATTCAAGAACGAGTTCATGTTACTAGCTAGGTTACAACATAGGAACTTGGTCAAGCTCCTAGGTTTTTGTCTCGAAGGAGTCGAACAACTTCTCATTTATGAGTTTGTGCCCAATTCAAGCCTTGACCAATTCATATTTGGTATGTTTCTCGGGTTGCCATTCATGAAATCAAATTCTCACAAATTAATTAATGGATGTATTATAGAATGTGATTCCACCAAAATGTAGATCCCTTGAACCGTGCAAATCTCAATTGGGATAGGCGTCACAAGATAATAATGGGTATTGCTCGAGGGATGCTTTACCTACATGAAGACTCTCGACTTCGTATTATCCATCGGGACCTCAAAGCCAGCAACATTTTGTTGGACTCAGACATGAATCCTAAGATATCAGATTTTGGTATGGCGAGGTTGTTCGAGTTGGACCAAACTCGGGCCAAGACAAACCGAATCATGGGGACCTAGTAAGTGCCAGAAACTCCTAGAGCTAATACTTACCAAAAGAATAGAGCAAACTATAGAGCTAACATGGTGGACTTATTGTGATGCACAGTGGATATATGGCACCGGAGTATGCGATGCATGGAACTTTCTCAATCAAATCAGATGTGTTCAGTTTTGGAGTGCTAGTTTTGGAGATTGTGAATGGTCAGAGGAACACTCTTTTCCGCGTGGGTGATGACTCGGAGGTCCTTATAAGCTATGTAAGTATAAGAACATACCTTCTCATTTCACATAATATTCCAAAGATCAATTTGCTCACTGTTTGTAAGATGTTTGCAGGTTTGGAAGAATTGGAGGGAAGGATCAATATCAAACATAATTGATCCCTCTATAACTTCTGGTTCAAGTATTGAAATTGCGAGGTGCATCCACATTGGTCTACTATGTGTGCAGGAAAATGTGGTTAGCCGGCCAACAATGGCCTCAGTCCTTCTTATGCTTAATAGCCACTCAGTCACTCTCCAAGTGCCATCGAGACCCGCATTCTATATGCACAGCGGCACCGAATATGATATGCCTTCCACGTAGGATTACGGTTTGAGGGTAAATGAGGTCGAGGAATCAAGAATCAAATCAAACCAGTTCTCGAAAAATGAGACCTCCATGACCGAGCCGTACCCACGGTAGCCTTAGAATATGGGAGATCAGTGTGCCCTATGCATTACTTTTAGTGTTTGTTATGGTTTTCGGATCATCAAATTACATTCTGATGATTTAATTCTTCCTTAGATTATTTAGGAGTTATATGGCTTCATTGTCTTGGGATTACATCCAGAATCATAGGATGTTGGAAGTGAAGGATACTTTCACAAAGTCATGCCTGACACTACTTGTATTAAGACAAGAGCAGCTAGAACAGCTTGCTCTTACAGAATTCGTGTTGGACTAAGTTATTTTAGGCGTGATTTTAGGTAACCTCCATGTCGGTAGTTTGGGTTAAACAGATATATAAGATACACAGAATGTTTATAGCTGCCAAGAAAATAATGAGAATTTGTCTCGAATTCTCCACATAGTCAAATTGGTTCCACCGCAATTCCAAAAATTAAATAAAAACAATTGGTTCCACCATTTGAATGCTTTTCAGATGGTTAACCACTTTAATCTTATCATCTATTTACATGTAAGTTCCATGAACTGAATTTGTTGACTTTCCGTCCCGTGTATTACAGAAACCAGCCAGGTCTTTGTCTCTCGTGGTGCATCCAATTATAATCACAATATACTTCCTGTGTTCCCACATGCGGTGTTATTTATAGTTGACCGCAATATGATCTTCCTGTCAAGTATATCTAATTTTCAGATCTAAATATTTCTTTCATTGATATAAAACTTAGGTATTTAAGCAATGATGTCACGACTGGCATGTCTCTGATAAGTGGTGCATTTGACTCTTCAATAAATGTTATTTGCGTCGATCCATCTTTTTATTTTTTTTTCAATTGACCGACTCATTAAATTAAGCTTGCTGCAACAAGATTGAGGTTCTAAGTACTAGACTTGCTATAGGAAGTTTGTTCTATGGGGACATTTGAAAAGGAAAGTTGCCCAAAAAGTTCTAAATCTATTAAACTTTTGCCAATTCAATCATAAACATTTTAATTATATCAATTGATTTCTAAATTTTTTCATATTTTCCTAATTAAGTTCATCTAATCAATTTGGCTAGAAATCGCTAGCAAGAACACCAACCGTCCTGCGTGACACAACTAGCATTGAAGTAGATAATTCTTAACAATATTTTAATAATTTTCAATTTTTTATTAATTTATTTTTTTCCTTTTATTCCTTTACTTTACTTTTCTTTTTCTTTTTCTTACAACTCTAGCTAGCAAGGTCACCAATCACTGTCATTATCCATAGCCGAGGGCCAAGGCTAAGGAAGGGCATCCTAGCCCTTGCAGCCACAAGCAAGGGCTTCCGAGCCCTCGCCAAGATCGAGGCAAGGTCATTGAGCACTCATGACTAGAGTTGTAAAAAAAGAACAAACAAACAATGGGAAAGAAAAAATTCAAAAAGTAATTCAAAAATTCAAAAAAATATTAAAATGTTATTAACAAATTATTCACTTTAGCGCCAATCGTATCATGTAAGATCACTAGCGTTCACATTAGTGATTTCCAGCCAAAATTACCAAAATAAACTTGATTAGCAAAACATGAAAATATTTAGCATCCAATTGGCACAATTAAAAAATTTAAGGCTCAATTGGTAAAAATAAAATAAATTTAGGATTTTTTAGACAATTTTCACATTTGAAAAGTATCCTTCAATTGCCAGCATAAGTATAGCGGAAGTGCCAAAACTTGGCATAGAGGGCCACTCAAGTGCCAAAACTTACAAACGGTACATTTAAGTGCCACTTTTCAAAAAAAATGGATCACTTAAGTGTCAAGTCGTCGGAACCCTACCGGAAATCCTATGTGGTAATTTTTTATTAATTTTTTTTGCCTACGTGGCTCGCCGGAAATTGAAATGACAAAAAATCAGCGCAAAACAACATCGTTTTTTGCGGCGACATGGATTTTAAAAATTATTGATTAAATAATATTTAATATTTAATAATTTTTAAAATAAATTATTATAAAATTGATTAATCTATAAAAAAAGGGGAGGGGGAAATTGGCGAGGGCTGTGCAGCCCTCGCCGATCCCCTTCTATTTTTTTTTTAATAAAATCAATTTTAATTTTTTTAAAATCTGACGTGGACAATTTTTTTATTAAAATTGTCACGTGGAATTTTTTATTTTGAAAAAATGATCCGAGCAAATGATGTCTCTGGAAAATGGACACGTGGCAATTTGGCCGGCTCGCCATTGGCACATCATAATCCATTTTCTTCGATTTTACTATGCCTAATATTGCTTAATGATTCCTCAAATTGAGCATGTAAGAGTAGCCTTTTTTTGCCTGGTCAACATGTGTGGGGACTTAAAAAAGAGAAAAAGAAAAAGGAAGAAATAAAAGGGGAAAAGGAGAGCACAACTAAGGGTATGCTCGAGAAAAAGAGAGGAAAGAGAAGAAGGAAAGAAGAAAAAAAAGGAATAAAGGGAAAAAGAAAGAAGAGGACTTTGTGCCACGAATGTCTTGTCAAGCCAATTCAACTACATATCATAACATCTAGTAATTATTTGCGTCCTTCATTCATCTAATTGGAGTAATATTTGGGGTTAGGGCACAGATTTGGGGCTTTGTGAAATTGAACTATGAGATTCAATTAAGTAGTCATTGAGCTAAAAATATATATAGGAATAATAGTTTAGCATGTTATAGAACCGTAAGATTTTACGGAACTCAATTTGGACTTACGATTTGCTTGAAACAAAATTTTGAATTGGTCGTGAATTATGAACAGTGCGCAACCAACGGCTTTCGGGCTGAATTTTGACATTTTTGGTTTGATTTTGGGTCTTCTAATACTTCAAAAGATCTTCCTTTTCACTGCAAGTTCTCCTAAAACGGAGTTTAGTAGAGAGAATTATGATTTGATTAAATTTTGTACTAAAGCTCAGCATTGCAAATAACTTTTAATATCCACTTTGATTGCAAGTTTTGTTAGCTCATAGAAATCATTCCATCTACGTTAAGTTGAGTATAGCCATTTCATAGTTGTTGTAGTATTTTATTCAATTTTGATGTCGATCCCCATTTGATTATTAGGATTACGAAGTTGTCGGTGCATAGAACTATGTTGTTTGATTGTAAGAATTCCAAGGTGGGTGGTACTATCTCTTTTTCGAGTTTGTAAATTTATATTTCAAAAGCAAAATGGATTATATATAGTAAGAGTTAAGAAATTGTATTGTTATTGCATGAAAAGCCAAATCAAGCATTTACTACTCTTTAGCTATTTACGAATGTTTAAAAAGTGTGTTGTGCAAGGTTTTGTGCAGTAATATATACATATATATGTAACTACTTTGCAAACTAGCTTATGAATAATTTGAGAAATGGCAGATGGGTTATGTCGCGAAAAGTTATTTATTTGGTTTATAAGATTTAGTTATGGTTGGATTTCTGGTATTGGAAGGCGATTGTTTGATGCTTAATATGACTGTGGGCTCAGTGAGGGATTTGTTGGAATGCATACCGATTTAGGATATCCTTCTAGATTTAGCCACTGGCTTTGTAGGTGGAGACATTGTCAAGGGGAATCTTAGTCGCCTTGTCATCATGGGTTATGTTGTAACTATAATAGAATATTAAGCATAGATTAGTTGATGGATAGACCATTGACATGTGATTTGAGATTGATCAATGGACTTGTGATGATAGATTAGATGGGTATTTCCGATTTATATATGATTTGTTGAAATGAAACAATATTTATTTGATTTGATATGTATATTATATCATGACTTTGGATTACTATACATGCATAATGTTTGCTTAATCTGCTTAACAGAGAATCACACCACTCATTGGCCTGTGTTGCTCATCTCATTCCTTCCCAATCTTTTCAAGTTCCTCAATTAATGGCCAACAAAAAGAGAGCATCAACGACGGGAATTTTAGGAAGCCGAACATTTTGGGTATAGTTTGAGGTCATGTCTTTCAAATAGAAGGGCAATTGGGTCATTACCTCTATCATTGTAGAATTTGGGGTGTGATAGTGTGACTCAAGAGGACTTGAAATTCAAAGACTCAACTCAAATAAATTGAAACTGCGACATTTGCCTTAAGTTTAAGTGAGCTATTGATTAAGAGCTTTTATTTGATGAAATGTTTTAGAAGCCAAAACTTCACTCTCCTAAGATTGATTACCAAAATTAAATCTTAGTACATACTTCGATTTTAACTCAAATTGGAGCTAAAGAGCTCAACCTTGGGCTTGAACTTGAATTTTGAGGTATGAAAATTAATAAAAATATATGTTACTTGCACTCACAATATCCTATACTTATTTTTTTGGTTTAAATAATTGTTAAGAATGTATGGAGGTGCTTTTTCTTTCTTGTTTGATATTGGAAATATAAATTTTGAGACTATATAGATATCGAGCTTCTTGCATAATTGTTGGGCAAGATTAAAGGTAATATTTACTCAATCAAACCTATAACAAAACACACTAATAATATGTTACGTTTTTCCAATAAAAAATCCAAATTATTAGAGTTTGGGCTGAAAATAGGTGATAAATCAATGCAAATGATACTATAAATACTCCTAGCGATTACCATCTTAGTCAAAGGCATCCGTCATATACATATATAATCAATGCTAGAAGATTTGTGACAAATTACTTTTTTTAAAACATAGCTCAAAGCAGTTCAAATCATACTATATATTGACACAGAGGAAAATATGTTTGGAAAAGGATTCCAAAAGATAGTGGTTATTTTGAATAATGAAGTGCCATTTACAATATTTTAGGAGTCTATTTATAGGTCGTCATTTAGGAAATAATCAAATAATTGAAATCAAATAATAAAATTAAGGAAAATTATTGATAAAGGGGAAAGTCTTCATATCACATCCTGAAAATTTGCAAAATATGTCTGAAATCTTTGACAACCCGGAAATCAAACATTGCCCAAATCGACGTAACCTACTTGCGACTTCGAAGATCTATCAATCTTCTTTGATTTGTGGGATGGTTTGCTCTTTTAACGCTCAAAAGTTTTCATATAAGCATTTGCTTGTTATTCTACATCAGTCTCCTCCACTTCAGAAGAACTCGACCCCTAAGTTATTGTCATGATAAATGGGAGTATCTGGAGAATGACACTCAAATAGGTTTGCTACATTGAATGTTGGGAGTGTTAATGAGAGATGTTGAGGTCACCCAGAAGATCACAACATAAGCATTGTCATTGATTTTCTTCCTAATTCGATCGGGGCTAACTTTCTTGTGCTCCAGTTTGTTATATGTACCAATAAGAAAGCATTCTTTTTAGAATTAGGCCATCACTTCATCACCCTTAGCAAATACTTTAAGACGACGATGTTTATTTACAGCAGTTTTGCCGATAGCAATTGAAGCCTCTAGCTATTGTTTCATACCTTCTTGTATCTCCTACAATTTTTCTGCTAAGTTCTCAATCGCAACACTATAGCTTGGGACTTTGGGCAAATGCATGAGGTCTAGTGTCTGTTGTGGCATTCTCTTTAGATGATTTCAAAAAGAGACTCACCCGTGGAGTAGTTGATGGTGCTGTTGAAAGTGAACTTAGCAAGAGTAAGAAACTAGTCCCATTACTTTGGCATGTCACTATAAAGACATTGAATGATATCTGTCATAGTATGATTGATAACTTTAGTTTGACCGTCAGTTTAGGGATGAAAAGAGCTACTTTATTGTAAATTTGTCCCAAATAAGTGCCATAGGATTCTCCAAAAATGACTAAAGAACTTGGTGTCGTGGTCGGAGGTGATGGTTTTGGGCACACCATGTAGGTGGACTACTTCTCAAAAGAATAAACTTGTCATATAGGAAGCATCAAAAGTCTTTTTGCAAGGAATGAAGTGTGCCATCTTTGTGAACCTATCCACTACCATAAAGACAAAATCCATACCTCGTTGGGTTTGGGGAAGCCCAACACAAAAGCCATTGAAATGTCTACCCAAGGTCTAAAAGAAATAGTTAGAGGGGTGAAAAGGAAGTGCCCTTTAGTAGTATGCTAGATGTAGCACTTTTTCACAAGTCACCCTATATCCTGCTTTAGTTGAGGCTAATAGCATCTCTCTTCAACTAAGGCAATAGTTTTGTCTTGCCCAAAATGTCCTTTGAGGGTGCCACCATTGAGCTCTCGAATAAGTTGTTCTCACAAAAAGCTACAAAGAATGCACAACCTATTACCAAAGAGCAAGATTTTCTCCTCAATGATCATGTCGCCATGAGAGTCTATTGCAAAACATTTCCCCAAATGTCTTGAAAGTCTTCATCATGGCATAAAGGCACAGAGGTGGTCAAAGCCCACAATGTCGGTGCGCATGGTGATGAGTGTTGCAGCGCGATGATTAAGTGCATCAATGACTTTGTTT
This sequence comes from Corymbia calophylla, assembly GCA_014182845.1. Lineage (NCBI taxonomy): Eukaryota > Viridiplantae > Streptophyta > Magnoliopsida > Myrtales > Myrtaceae > Corymbia > Corymbia calophylla. The sequence goes on along the minus strand of CM024697.1, from coordinate 43,010,177 downwards.
AAGTGGCCTACCTTGTGTTGAAGCACAAAGTTGAATTGCTCAAAAAAGGAGACCCAACGTCCATGTATTCGATTCAAATACCTTTGAATCTTGATATACTTGAGTGCCTGATAGCCAGTGTTTAGGATAAATTCATGTTGATAAAAATAGGGTTGTCAATGCTTGATGGCTTGTACTATAGCAAAGTACTCTTGCTCATAGATAGATCATCTCCTGTGAACACTATTAAGTTTCTCAATAAAATAAGCGATAGGCTTACCTTCCTAGGAGAGAACAATACCAATCCCTACGCCAAATGCATCACAGTCCAATCCAAAGACCTTTTCAAAATCTAACAACATTAGTAGTGGTGCCATGGAAAGGTTTTCTTTGATGAGAGCAATACTAGCTTCCACTTCGCCACCTCAATGAAACTTTTTTTCTTCAAGCACTTAGTAGAATGTCACAAGCCCATGGAAGCTATGCGCCTCCCCAATGATTTGGGGAATTAGCCAGTAACAAATGGCTGCTACCTTCTCTGCATCAACTTGAAAGCCTTCTCCTCCAACCATATAATCCAAAGAGAAGAGTCTGTCTATCACGAAGATACATTTCTTCATATTATTGTACAATTGGTTCGCTTGCAAGGTCGACAAGACATCCTTTAGATGCTCCATATGCCGTCGGTTGTTTGGACTGTATATGAAAATGTCATCAAAGTAAATCATCACAAATTTACCAATGAAAGGTTTGAGAACTTGAGTCATCAAATGGATGAAGGTGCTATGTGCATTAGTGAGGCCAAATAGTATGACAAGCACAGACCTTCACTTGTTTTAAATGCTATTTTCCATTCATCACCGGGATGGATTCAAACCTGGTGGTATTTGTTACGTAGATTGATTTTTATAAAGACCTTTGATCCTATAAGTCGGTTAAGTATGTCATCCAGGTGAGGGATTGGGGATCAATACTTGAAAGTAATCCAATTAATTACCTAGTTATCAACGCACATACGCATGCTTTTGTCTTTCTTCGGAGTGAAGAGTGTAGGGACTGCACAAGGGCTCATGCTCTCACGTAATTTCGAATGAGTTCTCCTATATGGTCTTGTAAAATCTAGGTTTCCTTTGGATTCATCCGGTAGTGTGGCAAATTAAGGAGACTTGCTCCTCAAATAAAGTCAATCTCATGTTAGATATCCCTCAAAAAAAGTAATCCGATGGATAGATCCTCTGTAATAACGTCGCTGAATGCTTTCAACAAAAGCTAAAGAGCATTAGGAATGGGAATAGTAACTTGTTGATTGCCTTTTCTCCACAATCATGTATGTGCTCTCACATTTGTAGGCATTTAGCATAACACCTGCACTTTGCTGCTTTGGAGCCTGAGGAGTGTTACTCTTTGGTTTCAAAGTAATTTTCGTCTTTTTCCAGACAAAAGAGTAGGTGTTCTCTTGAGCCCTATGGGTAATATCAATGTCGTACTGCCATGGTCGTCTTAGCAAAACATGGCATGCATTCATCTCCACCACATCGCAAATTATGATATCCTTATAGGACTTTCCAATTGAAATAGGTAAATGACATAACTGTGTCACCTTGAGTTTAGCCTCTTTACAAATCTAGCTGGTTGTATAAGTGGAGAGATGTGACTCTGTCTTTAGTTGTAAATGGTCAACCGAGACCTTGAACACCATGTTCTCATAACTTCCACTATTGATGACAACATCACAGCCTTTGCCACTAACGGTACAATGGCCATTGGAAAAGACTATTATGCCAGGTGTCCTCTCTTTAAGAAAGCATTAGTCGCTTGGGCGCAAATGATAAAATTTTTAGCTAGAAATTGATTTTTGCAACAAAAATAGATTTTCCTATTTCTATTTTTTGGATGAATTTCTTAGCAAAAAAACATGTTTGATAACGATACAAAATTTCGATTTCTAGAATATAAATTCATTTGACAAAAACACAAAATTTGTCCCTCTTAAGTGGTGGTGGCGAGGGAAAGGGGTGACGGCGGTCAACGACCAATAGTGGTGGGGGGAAGAAGCAACGGTAGCAATCGACAAAGGGAGGCAACGGTGGCAACTAGCGATGGAGGGAGTAGGTGGTGGCAGCCAACGGCGGGGAGAGGGGGCGATGGTGGCAACAACTGAGGAAAGGGATAGACGTGGCTGGCGGCCAAGCGGCGGAAAAAGGGGGTGTAACATCCTGAAATTCGAGCCCTTTGAGAGAGAAATGAACGTTAATTTCGTCAATGTATTGTTGGTTGATCTCACTCGGAACTGATCACTCCTGAGATACTGACCTCGAGGGGAAAGGCTAATGAGGACAGAACTCGTGCGACTAAAGAACTTGACTTGGGAAAACGACTCGACCGTGAGACTTGCGTAAGGACGATCCTGTAGTCATGTAGGCCGATTCCAAGGACGAATAGGAGTCGATTCGCGGACAGAAATAATGAAACGACGGGTGATTCCGTCTACTGTTATTGAACCCGCGAACGGCCCTATGTCGATCCTTGATAATCGTGTACTTTGAAATAAGAATCGATCCTTCGCAATTTCATGCAATCAAGGACGTCCATGTGTCGAGAAGTCTTAAATGTGAATTGGCACGAGTCAGTTACGCGTGAATCCTCAAAGCCGCCTATCAGTCTGAGTAGTACCAAAATGGCATTCGGGCGAAATTGACAAGGCATGTGAATCCACTATTGGACTTCAAATTTTCGGGAACGTTCGAGAAGGACTTTTGGACGATGCTTCTTAGTCAGTCGATAGTGCCGGCTGAGCCGAGTAATTGGAAAAGGGACGTTTGGACCGAGAACTCGAGCCTATGAGGACGTGGGCCGAGCAAGAACAGTGAGGGCCTCACGCCCAAGGTGGGACGGCCACCGTGGAAGACCGAGACGACAAGCAAGCCCGTTGGACCCAACCGACCCCTCACCCGTCCTAGCCCGTTATTCAAACCTGAGCCAATTTGAGCCCAATAAATTCCCGAGCCCGTTCCTATTCATTTTCAAGCCCATTTCTTAGGTCCGCCCTTCATTTTCAGCCCAAGGGCACATTAGGAAATGTACAAGGTGGAAATGACCAAAATGCCCTTGGATATTTTGAAGAAAAGTCAAAAGGAAGAAAGAGAAAATGAGGTCACTTGCTTGGCAAGTGGGGGCAAGCATTAATGGCCTTAATTGAGGCCTATCTTCAGCCTCACTTCACTCTCTCTCTCGTCTTCATCTTCTCCAAAATCGAAGCCCCTCTCTCCCCTTACTTCCCTTGCCTTCCTAAAATTTCAGTTTCTGACCTTTCACCGAAAACTGAGTTGTTCATTGCCTTCCCGTTGGAATCTCATCCCGTGCCACCCGCCGTTGTGTTCAGAAGACAAAAGCCGTTCAAATGGCGTTGGCCGATCATCGAAAGAAGCCTCCGACCGAAAGCCACCGCCGGCCTGACCGTTTTCTGACCGCCTGCTGCTGTTCTGTTTTGCTATTTCGGCCATTTTCCTCCCTTTCCGACCCAATCACCGCCCATACCAGCCACAAGTGGTTCCCCCTCGACCCCCAGTGCCGCCGGTTGCTGGCCCGCCGCTCGCCGGAGCTCCGGCAGCCCGTTCAACTCCGATTAGCTTCTTTCCTCCCGTGCGTCGGTTTTCAAAGTTGCAAAGGGATTCCGAGTTTGTTGCTGCTTTGCTTTGAGCCCGGGACCGCCTTGGATCATCGTGGTAGAGGTCCCCGGGTGTCGGGTTCATCGTCGCCACCGCGTTCGTGTCGTCGGCTCGCTTAACGGGTGAGTTTAGCCCCTAATCCCTATTTAGTGCCTAAACTTGCTTAGGGTTGGTTAGTTAGTGTTAATTTTGGTTTAAGGGGTTTAATTAAGTTGTATTAGCCCTAAGATAGGTGATTAGATAGATGGTTAGGATTAGATTAGCTTAATTTGGCTAATTGTGCTTAATTATTGCTTAAATGAGGGTTATGTGATTTTTGTGATTAATTAAGCATGATTTGATTTAATTGCTTGATTAATTGTTTTAATTAATGTTTTGTTTAAATTCTGGATTAAATTTTTTAATTAATTGAAATTCGGAAAAATCACTTGTTCATAATTACCGTTCACGACATCGCTCACTGACTTTGTTCATCCAGAAGCTAATGTTTGTCTGAATTTGATGTGCTATTGATTTTTATGATTAATTGAAGTGCCGATTGTTAATTATACTCATGATTGATGATGAAATGCGTGATTGAATGCTGGTTGGATTGAATTTTGGAAATTGTCGAGTGTGATCGCATGACATATTGTATGAGTTTCTGCAATGGCATGTCGCATGAGCATGAGCGATGTTGCATTCACGACAGAGCAAAGATATAAATGGATTGCTTGATGATGTGTTGCATGATCACATTAAATGAGGGAACCCGGCGTTGCCGGAAGACCGCCAATCCTTATGGGTTGTGCCGTGGCCGTTTGGTAGTCCCGACTTTTGTCGGTTGCGCCTCGACGGGGACATGTTTGCGGACCGTGGTAGTGGGCGGGTCCTATGTTCCTGTCAGTTGCGGGACTGCGGTAGTGGGCGGGTCTTGTGCTCCTTCGGGAATGCCGTCTGAGGGAAGGGATGACTCTTGACGTCGCCGTGCCTCGAGGTAAAGAGAACGAAGCTGGTTTAGCCAGGAACTGCCAACCATAAAGTTGTGCCGTTGGCCTAGGAGGGGGCGTAATAATCGGAGCATGTGTGAGTGTGAGACATGAGAAAGTTGTGTGAGATGCTCTGATTATTCGCATGCTCTTAATGTCATGATGATTTTTGGTACGCAAGCATGAGTTGACAGTCGTGCAGGGTGTGGCAATAGCCAGGTGAGATCGCTTGTGACGTGATTCGCATGTGATTGACGAACTGTTTCATCTAACGGCCATGTGCCTTGCTTGCATTGTATGAGATTGAACGTGCAGGGTATGGCATACCGGGTAAGGTTGCATGCGAATCGAATATTGCTATGTTGGTTGCCCTGTCTGTTGTTGGTTGTTGTTTGTGGGTTGTTGGGTTGAGTGAGGGGTGGTTCTGGAAAGATACCCCGGGTTGAGTTGACATACTAACCGGGGCTTAGGGGAAGAACTCACTAAGATTTTATCTCAACCCGTCGTGGTTAACCATTTTCAGGTCCTTAGAATGGCTTACCCGTAGTGGAGGATCTTGCCCCCGCTTCTCTAGTGATCGACCCGACGGAGCCTGAGTCCGATGGGTCCGAGTGATCGTGGTGTTGAACTCGAGGGCTCTTTGTGTACTGTTGGATTAGCCTAGTCCTTTTGGTTTCGCTTAGAGGATGGATCGGCCCTTTTTGTCGGGCTTGTAATTCGAAAAACGATCCTCCGTTGGTTAATCCAGTAATTTGAATAATTGAGTAGTTGTTGTTGTTTTTGCTGTTCATCCCTCTATCCCTATTTGATTGTTTGTTTGTTTGGGGATGGTTCATCTTCCGCTTGCGCTTAACGAAAGATAAAATGAATGGTCATCGACGGGTCCTAGGACGTCGCTTTCAATTGACCATGGAGAAGGGGTTGCCGCGAGCTCGAGAGTCGGGGCGTGACAGGGGGTATTGGCGGCAGTAGTGGGCGATCGGCGATTGGCAATAGGGGAAAGGGTGGTAGCAGCCAACGATCAACGATCGATGGTAGGGGAAGGGGGCGATAGCGATGACCAGCGATTGACGATGGTAAGGGGGTAGGGGGTAATGACAATGGCGATAAGTGACCGGCATCCGGTAGCAACGGGGGAGGCAGCGGCGATGGGCGACCGGGGGGAGAAGGGGTTGTAGGGGAGGGCGGTGGTGGCGGCGATGATGATGGTGGGTGGCAGCGGTCGGATGGGGGTAGATGACTAGAGTTTAGGGAGAGACTCCTTCGAGTGAGAAGTAGAAAAAGAAAAAAAATAATTTATGATTTATATTCTAGAAATTGAAAAGTAAAAAAATGCTTACTTCTAATTTTTATTCTAGGCTTATTTTCAAAATAAAAATCTGTTCCAAAAATAGAAAAATGAAATTGTTTCATCAAACGGATTTCTACTCCAAAAATAAATTTGGAATAAAAAGAAGAAGTTCTATAATAGAAATAGAATAATTATCATGCGTGCTCATAACGACGTAGTTGACATGCTCGCCTTCTTTGTCCTCCACTTCTTCTCCATTCACCCAGTTATCTTTGTATATGTTGTCACCATACTTGACAACATTGGCCATCTTTCACCATGGGCAGTCGTTTGAATGATGGCCCAGTTCGTTACACTTGCAGCATTTCATTGGTTGTGGCTTAGCGTACAAGTTATGGGCATTCTAATTGGTGCTACGATTGTTTAACGTAACTGGTTCCTTGGGCGCCCTAATAGTACTCCCCAAAGTTCAGTTTATATCATTGGTTTGCTGGTTAGAGGATTTTGGAACATCTAGTTGTCTCTCCCTTCCAAATGATCCTCAACTAGAATAATTGTTAACCTGATTAGTGGGGCTAGTTCTCTCTAGTTGCAACTCGACTTTCGGGCCATTTCTTGGGCATCCTCAACAAAGAACAAATAGTGTAGTGAAATATAGTCTTGAATGTTGAGTTGCAAGCCATGAATATAACTAGCAATCTATTGTGCCTTCGACTCAACTAGTTTGTTGTGGGCAAAAAGTCGAAGAAACTCCTCTGTGTAGACTTGGATTGATTGGTTCAACTAGTTAAAATTTTGGAATTGCCAAAACAATATTCAAAATTGGTTGGGAGGAACCAAACCTTCAACTTTCTTTCAATTGATTCTGTCATGCCTTGAATCCGAGTACGTGACAACCCCTTCACTTTGGTCAATTGAATATGACGTCCCAAGACGCGTCACCGACCACTCATTTTATTCTTTCATTATGTGCAAACGGAAACGAACTAACACCCAATCAATCAATCATAAAAGGGATATAATGATGAACAACATCATAGCAACAAAAATAGCTCATTTATTTAATCACTAGATTAACCACTAAGGAATGTTTTTTTTTACAAGCCCACCAGTGAGTTAGTGCCTTTTTCCAAGCCAAACAAAAAGAGGCCAAGGCTGGGTTAATCTACTCCCTCAAAAAGAACTCTCAAGTTCGGTACGTCCATCAAGGACTACCAAAGTGCAAGGACCCATTGGACTCAAGCTCCATCAAGTCGTAATCGGAGGGGTACGGGTCAGCTATAGGTGGGGTAGGGTCAGGATCCACCACGGCTCCATTTGGAGGATCCAACTCCATGGGATCCCAGTCTACATCCTCGAGGTCTCTACTAGGTGGCCCATCAAAACCACGTAAAAAACCAATCAAAAGGTCGTCCTCCCTAATGTACCATGCTAGGAACCAATAGGGAACTCATAGCATCGGTCCCTCATCTACCTAGATGGTGAAAACATATTTCTCGTAAAAATGTACCCAACCCGAGAAGCGGTGGTGCGTCACGATGGTCTCCTAGTCCTTGGGGACCCAAAATCGCATTGGAAGGTGTGTCATCCTAGGGACCTAAAATGGTTTAATAGAACAATGAGAGATAATATCAGCGAGTTATTGCCCTAAGCCCCAATTAGGACATCAACTCATCTCAAAGAACCTATCAAGAACAACCCCTTATGCAAATCAATGGAAACAACACTAACTGCCTTAGTTAAGACGTGATCTATTCAATAAATCCATGAATAATATTGATAAGCAATCAACTTGTAGGTAACCTTATACACGGTCATGCCATACCTTGCATGATTACACACATGCATATCATGATTAATGCATACCATATCTTAGTAATGCACTCAATTAGTCACATTCAAATCGTATTGCAAACTATCTCACCTGACTATTGCCACACCATGCACATTATCAACTCATACATATCATAAATGGTGCAACCAGCACATGCATAATCAAAATCAATGATGTCATGTTTCTCATGTACTCTTGCATTCATGCGTGTTCCAATTATTAACGCCCCTTAGAGCCACAACCGAACTCCCACCAGTGTCTACTAGCATAGCCTGTCATCACCCTCCCCCATGAGGTGTGGCTACATCAAGGGCTTCTTCCCAAGATGACATTCCCGAAGGAGCATGGGCTCGACCTCTACCGCAACTTCGCATCCGGACTCTCGCTGGGATTTCCAACAAGTCGGACTTCGTCCCCCAATCTCCCACCAAAGTGACGGGTTCAATTTAGTGACCACACAAGCATACCACCACAACCCATTTTAATCTTGAACATTAGTTGATGCAAATGTGGTACATGCTCACAGAATCAGTCTAATAATAACATGTGATCACATTTTATTCCAAAAATTGTCCAACTTCCATGCCTTATAAACAAAACATGCCCTTTCCATTTTCATGGCAACATTTGACATAAACATACACCCGACACCTCGGGGTTTTCCTTTTATATGCCCACATGATTTTATTAAAATGTCAATGCATTTAACAATTGATAACGCAAATCATACAATCAATTCATCTTTGATACAATCAGCCAATCAATGTGCCTTAATAATCATAAACGCATCGAATTAAGACTATAATTCATTTCCGTATGAATAGTACTGCATGAATAGTACTATTCATAATTTAATAAATAATAATATAAATTTTGAATTTCATAAATAATTAAATTATTAAAAGAAAAAATATTTTTAATAAAATAATGCTAATCAAGATTAACCCCATAATCCTTAATTATTCTAATTAATCACAATTAATGAGTACTAAGCAAGATTAACAATTTAATCCAAACTAACCATGATTAACTAACCTAACCATGCTTCAACCATGGTTAATTAACCCAACCTTGGTTAATTAACCTAACCATAATCCAACATTGGTTAATTAACCTAACCTTGGTCATCTTTCTAACCAACCCTCTTAACTTTAGTTAGCCATAATTAAACCCTAACTAAGATTAATCATAACTAAACTACCCCTAAACAAGTTTATCGTACTAATCAACGGATTAAAGCATGAACTCACCATTAGTAGGGTCGGAGACACGGGCGCAGCAATGAGAGCTATGCATGGGGACCTCGATAACGTCGACCCAAGGTAGTCTCGAGGTGAAAACAGTAGCTGCAAGCGGTGTCCTTGCTGTTTTGCATAAACCAAGCCAAACCAGGAGGTTTCGACTGCTAGCCAGACTGATCGGAGGTCTAGAAACCTGTTGGTCGGCGTCCGACGGCTCCAGGCGACTGAGGAGAAGATGCTGGTGGCTGGTCCAAGTGGCGACGAGGCGAAAACAGGTGCGGCTAAATGTTTCCAGCCGGTATAGCAGTTGGAAACACAAGCGAGCAAAGGAGTGGCAACTTTTGGACGGCGGTCGGCTGTCCGGCAACCAAGACCGACAAGTGGCGGCGACAGAGGGTACGGACGGAGCTCCTGGTCGTTGCTAGAAGTGGCTTGGGTGATGACAAAGCTGAACCAGCAATGAAAATGGAGGAAAAAAGGGAAAAAGAAGAAGAAGAAGAAAAAGAAAGAGAAGGGAGCGGGGTGGTTGGCCAACTAGGGGAGGAGAGAGAAGGAGGAGAGAGAGAGAAGATGAAGGCCTACTCAACCCACTTCAATGCCCAACAACTCTTGTTCCTTCCCCATGCGAAAGCCATCACCATCACCATCCAAGACTTTCTCTCTCTTTTGTCTTCTATGCATTAATGCCAAGAGGGGCAATTTTAGTCTTTTCCACCTTGGGCACAATTACAAATTGCCCATGGGCTGAAGATGAAGAACGGGCCTAAAAAACAGGCTAGGAATGAATAGGAATGGACTCGGGAATTTGTTGAGCTCAAATTGGCTAAAAAATGGTTAATGGGCTAGAATAGGTCAAATGGGCTAATTGGGCTCAATGGGCCCACACTTGTGGCTGTCCCTCTTTGGCTGTGAGGCCCACTTAAGTCTTGCTCGACCCACTTCCTCGTGGGCTCAATTTCTCGGCCTGTTAAATCATTTTCCAACAATTCGAGCTTACCGATAATTTCGAAGGTTATAGAAACATCGTCCAAAGGTTCGCATCTGACATTCCTAAAAATTCGACATCCAATATCGGAATTTACAAACATAGTCAATTTCGATTGAATGCAATTTTAGTACGTCTCGGATTAACAGGCGGCTCCGAGGATTTATGCATAATTGACTCGTGCTTGGCTCAGCGTCAAACTATGTTCAAGTTTTCTCGACACATGGACATCCTTGACTATCATGAAATTGCAAATGATCAATTCTTATTTCAAAGTACACGATTACTGAGAATTGACTTAAGGCCGATCACGATTTCGATAATAGTAAATGGAATCACCCGTTATCCCATTATATCCTGTCCGCAAATCGACTTCTAGTCACTCCTTGAATTGGCCTATATAACCACGGGATTTTCCTTACGTAGGTTTCATGGCCAAGTCGTTATAATTCTTTAGTTGTTCGTGTTCAATCTTCATTAGCCTTTCATTTTAGGTTAGTATCTCGGGAGTGATCAGCCCCGAGTGAGATTAACTAATAATGCATTAACAGAATTCACGGTCATACATTCCTCAAAGGGCTCGAATTTCAGGACTCACATATTCCATGTTCGAATGGGAGCTTTTCCTTGTTAGTGTTGGATGAGTTGTGTTTGCTCCAACTAGGTTGAGGCATTGCCTTCAACTTGTATGCCGCCAATTTTACTTGGCAGTCCAATTCGATCTCTATGGCATCGAAAAATTTCTCAACTTCCCAAAACCAATCCAAAAAGTCTTCAATATTCAAGTTGCCATTGAAGGTGGGAAGGTCAACCTTAAGTTGAAAATGTTTGGAGTCTTGTTAGTATCCCCATTCCGGTGGCTGCCACAAATGGACCCGTCCAGGAACTCTTCTCCATCTTCTTCGGAGTCCTCAACATAGGCTTGTCCCTTTGTCAGGGATTTGCCCCATATCCCATAGCTACTTTTGAAACTCGAGCAGCTTGAGCATGTTCTACTGGAAGATTACCAGGTAAAAGGTTGTTAGAAAAACATTGAATGGCGACAAGTAATTCTTGAAACCTCCATTTGATTTGCTCTGTAAATTGATTGAACTCAGCCCATGTAATAGGCCTGTTTTCACGGCTTTCAACTATAAGGAGATTGTCATTGATGTTATTAGTCATCGCCACAGGAGAGACTTGCTCCGATACAAAATGACGAAGAGAAAGATATGCTTGGAAAAGGATTCCAAAAGATAGTGTTTATTTTGAATAATGAAGTGTCATTTATAATGTTTTAGGTGCCTATTATAGGGAGGTCACCATTTAGGAAATAATCATATAACTGAAATCAAATAACAAAATTAAGGAAAAAATATTGATAAAGGGAAAAAATCTTCAAATTGTATCCTGAAAATCTGCAAAATATGTTCGAAATCTTTGATGGCCTAGAAATCAAGGAAAATGTGTGAATTTGAGATCAAGCATTGCCCAAATCAGCGTAACCCGTTTGTAACTTCGAGAATCTCGCAATCCTCTTTGATTTGTAGGACCTCCTGCTCTTTTGACACTTGAAAGTTTTCATATGAGCATTTGCCCATTATTTTACATCATATATACTCCTAGCTTTTTTATGTATTGCTCAAGTGATATATTGAGCCACTTTTTATGCATCAAACTAAGTCCTTTTCCAGTTTAGTCAAAGGCATGCTATCATATACATATGTGATCGATGAATGGGAGATTCGTAAAACATTACTTTTCTTAAAACATAGTTCAAAGCAATTAAATTGAGTAAGAAACAAACCTTCGATCTCGAGTTCTAGAGGCACAAATTCTTAATATTTTATCAATTTAAGTTTATTTAGGCCTAGCAATTGCTCAGACATTGATTGTTCATGAGACTTCAAAAATGGTTCTGTATAATCATCACCACTTTGAACAATACAATTTCATCAAATCACTACTTTATCAAATAAAATTGAACATGAGAATGATCTTTTACTTAGGAGAAATTGATATATATATTGTACCCATAGGAAAAAATTAGGATGTTGATTAAAAAAGCATGATGTAGTCTCAATCTTTTCTATAGACTTGGAGTCTGTTTTCCACGACTGTAGTTGTATTTGTGGTTTTGCTGTGTCCAAACACTTGTGTTTTGTCGACACATTTTTGAATTTTATGATCGGTAAATTATTTTTTAATTTCCTTCTTTTTTTGTCTTTACTAGCTATGGCCATAGAGCATACATGTATTTGTGTAGGAAGTAAAGAAAAAGTCAAAGAGTGTAAAAACAAATAAACATTTATCAATACACATTCGTTTAAAACATACTCATTTTTAACCCAATGACCACTTACATACATTTATCTTTACAAATACTACTTATGTACCTCTAAATAAAACCCTACTTTGAAAAGATCGAATTGTCCCTTCTTGCATACTCATTTTAGAATCTTGCTTAGGGTTTAGATGGTTTAGTTTTAGTTGCTTTTAATTGTTTGGGTTGGTGTGAGAATTTAGGATTTCAGTATAAACATTATTTGGAAAAAAAGAGGTGGCACTTTCGCAAATAAGGAGATAAAATTAATTGATGTAAATAAGTTGTAAAGTGGTCTCCAAAAGTAAAATTAAGGTATGTATTTGGTACTTTAAATATAGATATGTGGGTGGTTATTGAGTAAAGAATAAGATATGTTTTTTGTTCTTGTATGAATTTAAATAATTATTAAACAAAAAAGGACAAATCTTCCTTAACATTACGGTGTTGTGAGATTTACAGCAAGCGTAAAAGATTGACCAGAACCGATTAGTTATAATTGGAACTGAAATTTTTTTGATTTGAAAGTATTTTCAAGTCTAAAATCGATGTTATTCAATTTGAGATTTTACAATAATTGGATTTAAATAGGAGGTTTTCCTTCTGGGGATCTAATTCAAATTTATTTTCCATTTCTTATACATTGAAACCGTATAAAATTCCTTGTTATAAACTATTTCAACTAAGAGAATTTCTGCTTTTCTTTTGGGGCATATTTATCTTTGATCACTTTATTTAACCATTTTTATTCCCATCCTCCAACAAAAAAAAATACTTGACCTTTCTAAAATGAGAAATTCTTTTTGTTCTAAGAAAAAACATAGGCTCTGTCCTCTAGTCTACGCATGCGTACATACATACACACATACGATACTCTAACACATACAAAGCCACTCTCATGTACATCATAGATCCATATGTTTTTTTGTTAATATAGTCAGGCATTTTAATGGTTAGACTGGAATTTGGCCGGGTTAAAATGCAGGAAAATATAATTGAAAGGTATATAAAAGATCTGAAAAGATAAAAGTTCAAGATCTCCGTTTTGATATCCTCCTAAATTATGCAACAAATTAAAGTTTCAATATGAGAGCTTTATCCTTCATCATGACTTGACCCAAGCAAAGCTAGCTTTATCCAAAAAGTAAAATTTCAAAATAAAAATCCTGAATTAGACTCCCAATCATATAGAGCAACTTCTTTGCTAAGGTTTCGTGCATACTACACTGCATCTTGAAATATAAAAACAAACAAAGCGACCTTTAAAGACCAACAAGCCACGAAACAAGCACATTCGAAGAAAAGAAACTTGAAAGATGGAGCGGCACTTTGATCTTCTCTCGCAAGATGATCTATTCTTGTCATTATTATGTGATGCTCCTCAAGTATCAGATTCTGAATATGCTGAAGAGTTGCAGTTTCAGGAGGTTTTAGAAGTCTCCTGTGTGATGAATATGAATCCTTTAAAAAGAAATATTGGGTCTTCCTCGTCTTTGGTGGTTGTGACTGAGGCAAACCCAAACAGAAGTCAAATGAAAATCATAGATCCGGTTGAGATAGGCGTTCAACAAGATGGTGGCGAGTCATCAGAGAGCTTCTGTGAGATTTGTGCAGAGAGAAAAGAGGCCAAAGAAATGTTCAGGACCGGGACCGTGTGTTCTCACACCTTTTGCTCTCTCTGCATAAGCAGGTATGTGGAGACCAAAGTCCTGGACAGCGTCACCTCCATCAAATGCCCAGGATTGCAGTGTGAGGGTGTCCTACAGATTAATTCTTGCAGGCAAATCCTTCCTGAAAATTTTCTCTACATGTGGGAGAAATCGCTGTGCGAGGCAATGTTTCTTGACTCACAGAAGTTCTATTGCCCTTTCCAGAACTGCTCAGCCCTTTTGATCAAGGACCATGATGATGGGCAGGTGATTAGAGAGAGTGAGTGCCCATATTGCCATAGGTTGTTCTGTGCTGAGTGTTCTGTGCCTTGGCATGCCGGGCATGTCGTGTGAGGAGTTTCAGTTGCTGAACGAGGATGAGAGAGGGAGGGAGGATCTCATTGTGAGGGAGCTTGCAAAGGAGAAGAACTGGGGGAGATGCCCCAAATGCAAATATTACGTGGAGAGGACTCAGGGTTGTGCTCACATCATTTGCAGGTTTGTGATACGTTCACTGAAAAGATTTACTTGCTAGCGAATCATTTATCTAGATAAATCAAGAAGCTTGACACATTACAGCTGCTTTGTTGAGATTTTCTGAAATCCTATGGATGTCGCTGAGTTGTTGCTTGTGGGTAATTGGTGAAACAGACTTCATAGGGGATCTTCCATTTTTAGAAAGGAATTGTCATCGATTGTGGCTTTCAAATTTTAAATGACATAAAAGGCAGATGAACTCATGATAATGTAATTCAAGTATGAGGTCCAAGCGTATTTCATCAAATTGTGGTGGTCAAAACACACTTAAAAACAGTGTAAAAGCTGCATGATTAGGCAATGGTCAGTACATATTTTGATAATTAAGCATGAGACTTTTCATAAATCATCAAGACTTATGAGTGATATTTAATGGTAGTCTTTAATTAAGTAGCACTGTGGCCACTTTGCTTTATTCTGTCGATGGCTGGTACTGAAGATAACGCTGGTTAGTGTTTTATTATGAGTCCTCCAACAAAGGTAGTGGTACCTGAGTTTGTGAATGTTCAATTGTTCATACTTTTCTACTTTTTGTGGGCTATATTGTTGTTCCTTGGTGGCTTGCAATTGCAGGTGCCAGGTTCAGTTTTGCTATGGATGTGGATCAGAATGGACTGATACTCATGGTGGTTGCACAAGAAACTAAGAAGCAAAAGGCACAGGAAAGAAGGCCTAACCATGTAATCAGTTACATATGAATTTATCGTTGATAAGAACTTTTGGTACAGTGTAGAAGCGATGTGATCAATGTTTTTGGTGAAGCAACATATAGTGTATGGATTAAACCTGGTCTACGTTTTTTTCCAGTGTGTTCTTGTTTGAGCTTCTGGTGGCCTGTCGATCTTTTTTTCAAGAATATCACTGAAAGATCATTCAATGCAAGTCATAGTCACAAATATGGATTCATTTTATCAGTGGGTGTGTCAATTCCATATGATTCCACAATGCTTTCCCAATTCAATCTTGTGGCTTGCTTGAATTCGTCATTATTATCATAGAGTAGACAGCATTTTGCTTTTAAGAGTTTATTTTGCTGCTTAAAATGTCTCTGTAATCACGAAGTAGAATCATTTGCTTTTCCATGAAGCAATGGAAGTAACAGAGTATGAGCACTTCGCTGATGTTCCTAAGATCTGCCATTACATCTGAGTATTGACAAGAACAGTGCTCTCTTTAAAACTTCTAGATTTCTTTCCTTTTGTTGGGGTTTGAACAATGGCCTTTCCGGCCCCGTCTCAATATATCCTCTCCAATAAACATTGTTCACACTGGTTTTTAGTTTTTTACTCATTGATTGGAAATACTCCTTTGCATTCACTAAAATGCACCCAAGAAAATAGATTACAAAATAGCTACTTCTTTCAGCAGAAGTTGCTGAGCGGAAAAAAAAAAATTTCTTTGACAACAATATACCATTTCACACTGGTAATTGCTTATGCCTCCTCTTTTCACCAAGTCAAATTGCATCGTATTGCAATATCTCAAGACCAAAGTAGACCAGGAAGAGCATCAGTTGGATAGGTTTGCATTCTACCCCAATCTTAGAAGGACAACTTTACTGATATTGTGTTAGAGGCTTCCGCTCAAAATCACACATAATCTAATATGTATATAATCAGTCAAGAACATCAAGAATCCAAACTAAACATAGTTTAATACTTGAAGACGGTATGAAAGAAGTTGAAATTTGGCTCTAGTGTCACAGGTTCCATGCTGAACGCTTATGATTTCGATAGATGAAGGTAAATATGTTAGAAACAAGGTGTAGCCTAGCCTTTAAGAGAAGGAATCTTTTCTGTCCCATACTACAAATAATTATGTCCCTGAGATCGCTTTTTTATTTTTCAACACTAAAACGCTTCTGGGTGAAGCTAGGACTTTTCTTTTCCTCCTTACAGCTTCAATCCATTTCATTTTAGCCTACTTATGACGTATTCGAATTAAAAATCACAGTGCTCGTCTGAATAACAAGATATGAGTCATGGTTCTAGCACAGCCTTCAACTCTTAATTTTTACCTAAAAGTGAATAATGTTTCTGACCTAAAAAATTAAGAATTTTGTTCATCGAGACTTCCTAAACCCACGAGGTCTATGGTACCATCGAAGATCACGTTCAGTGCTAGTCAATGGATTATAAAAGACAACCGGTGCAGATTGACTGCTAAAATTATAGAAATGGCTGTCTACAAGCCTGATTGATTTTTGCAAGAATTGATTTCAGACTAACGTGAAGAAGAGGACAACCACACTTTCTCGTCCGAATCATGGTGAGGGACCAAGTGCCCAATATACCAAATGTTTTAGACATTCTCTTGGGAGTAATTTGTTTTTAATCATTATTGGGACACTTTTGAGATTCTCTTTCATATATCATTTTGATAATGAATGAAAATTTCTTCTTGAAAAAGAAAATGATCATTATTTTTTATTGATTAAAATTCGAATTTATAATTATAAAAAATTAGCCATTATATTATATTGAAATAATGCGACTGTTCACAAAGAGTTACGGTTATTTTTATTTTTTATTTATTTAATTCCGAATTTTATTACTTCTTCCGATGATCATCTCAAAGTTCGTATTTGTTTAGACATAAATTTTTAATCCTTGGAAGGTTGTATATGTTTGAATATAAGTTCTTGTTTTTTTCTATTAATTACTAAACGTGTTTGTTCAATAATCATCTTCTTCTTTCGATTTTTTTTTCTTTTGAAAGATAATACATCCATTATTTTTCAATTGTTTTCATTAAGAGACTTTGGAGAGATACTAAAATTACTATATAGTAGTATCAACGAAGACTTTGTTGTATCCTAAAAAAAATTTGCCAACAACCATTAGCAATGTTCTAGGGTAAATAATTCCTTAAAAAAAGTGATATCATACCTCAAAATTTAATTTCATTGTTCATTCCAATCGTTCGTCATATTTTCCTAAAAAGAAATGATGATAATTGTGACAAAAAAAAAAAGGAAAAGAAAGAAAAAATCAACATAAAAGATTTTTTTTTCTTGAAAGAGATGATCATTAAAAGGATAATTGTCAAAAAAGTTCTAAACCTATTGTACGACAATTAATTAAGTCTTAAACCTTTCAATTATGTCATTTTAATTTTAAACCTTTTAATGATTTATCAATTTAGTTATAAAAAATTCTTTATGTCAATTTAGTCCTCAACTTATTATTTAAATATTTGAGTACAAGGATTACATTAGTGAATGTCAAAAGGTTTAGGACTAAATTGAAAATCATCAAAAGTTTTAAGAATATATTAGCTATCACGCCCTAACTCTTGAGCTCGCAACAACCCATTTCACTTGAGGTTTAGTTGTATGATGTTCCACGTACTGTCGTCAACCAATTCATTTTACTTTGTAATTATGCACATGCGGAAATGAATACTCCCAACACAGAAACAATAGGGATAGCAACAATATCAATAGAGGAAAGACAAACACCATTTTATATTTGAAGGTTAGCCCGAATTACAGCACATATAAACATGCCTTACCACAGGCCTACTCAAAAAGGAACCGACCGGCTAACCTAACACTGTACAAGTGGGGGAGAGCTCATCAAAAAGGGGAATATGCCATAGCAGCCTACTCGCTGGTCTCAAAGGGATCACTCTCTTTGATCCTTAGGTCGCAGATCTCAGGTGCTGCATCATCTAAGGCCTGAAAAGGTTAACGGGTTGAGATAAACTCAACAAGTTAAAATCCTAAGCTCTATTAGGAACTTCGCTCAACTCAAGAGTTTAACATACAACATAATCCATCAAATCATCCAACACCACCTCAGAGAAAATGATAACAAAGATAGTCAAATAAACAGGTGCAATCACAAGCAACCCTACCTAGCCTTAGCACACGCAACTTGCAGAAATTGTCAATTGCCTTACAACAACAGTAAGAGGCATACAAATAATCAGAACATTGCACAAAACTTTCTCATATCACACTGCCCACATATGTTCCGATTATTACGACCATCAAGGACACGGCACAACCTTATGGTTGGTGTTGCAGCCTATTTTTTTTAGAAAGGTTTGGTTAGGGAACCTTTGATTAGGTTTAGGGATATTGTTAATTTCGGACCAACGGCCTTTCATTAACTCGGGCTCTCCCAAGCCCATACCCCGCGCGATATTAGATATTTGAAATTTTAATCGGTCTAGCCTATGCAAATTCACACAAAGGAGTCACCACTAATCTATTTAGGGTTGGCTAGAAACCCACTAAGATACGGGAGAATACCTTACTATTTGCCCAACTAGAGATTCTAAATTTAGGGACTTGGTTACGTTAATCATACGACTAACACCCTTTCGATACCTAACTCAATTGTGTATTAATTAAGGCCATTGCAACCTATTCAAGAAATCTAAGGCTTATCCTAACCATTCTAAGTAGGGAAATAACATCCAAAATATCATCATAAAATAAAGCACGAAAGAAACCTAATATTGTTTATAAAAAAAAATCACGTAAACAAAGAACCCTATTGTGGAGCCCTAAAGGCTTGTCCAATTTTGGGTTTTTTCTTTTTTAAGGGTTTTCTAAATTTTTGCAATTTTTTTCTGAATTTTTTGAATTTTTTATATTTTTTTGAATTTTCGATTTTATTTAAAAATAATAATAATGATAATGATAATTTGGACTGGGTCGGGAAACCCAGCCCTACTAAACCGACTCAGACCCTATCGGTCCGGGTTGGACTAAAAGAAACCAGGTCGGTCTTAAGCCCACTACGAATCAACTAAAGGCTCCAAAAATTTCATTTTAAAGAAAAGCCCATCTTCAAAAAATTTTCGGCCCAATCGTCTCCTCTAATGATATTTTTTAGGCTTGTATGCATCTATTGGTCCAGTTCGTGAAAGCGCTTTTCTTTCCTCGATGATCTCCCACTCACTGTCGTCTTTCACTTTTGCGATATCCTTGCTGCCTTGCAAGAGATGGGCAAGTCCAACAGAGCCAAGAACAGTGAGAGAAATCATGGGGGGCTATACCTGATGAAGGGATACTTCCTACCCCATCTCTTGAACGAAGCACCCGAGCTCTCACCCACCATCCCACTCTTTTTCTTTGGTGGATCTTCACGCCTTGCCTCAATCGTTGTCATCACTGCAAAGAGATCACCCAATCGTCTCTGGGTGTTAACACACGCCTACCCACATTTCTTTCCACCTAGAAGGGAGACATCCCAACACAAACCGAAGCTGTACAATTTGAAAACCCAGAGAACCTCCAATCCGAAAGTTAAAAAACACGCGAGCGAGCACACGAAACTCGAACGATCGAACGAGTACAGTTTCAGCGAAAAGACTTCGGTGTGGGAAAGAGCCGAAATTCCTTTCTTTTCACTAATTTCAGTCAGGACCCGGCACAGCAATTTTCATTTCAAGATCGAGACGGAGAGAAGAAAAGCTCACTGACCCGTTATGCAAATTAGGCAGAACTCGACTTGAAGCAAATCCTCGTGATTCTTCCGGCGTTCTTTGTCGAGAAGTTCTTCAAGCGTCGAGGTCTCAGGAACTCCTCGGGACTGCTGAGTGCGTTGATGGACCTGCAAAGAAAGAAAAACTCGCTGGATTTCGCCTTAGTGTTGGCGGAATTGGTAACCCGCTACAGCAGGGAATGAACTCTTGCTGATGCTGTGGATTAGCGTCGTGTGTCTCCGTGGGGCTATGGAGTAGAACAGCAGCCAGAGTTCAACGAGTGAAACCGATCATAAGAGAAATCTTCAGGTTGAATGCCTGTGTCTTCTCTCTCTCCTCCCGGGGAAGTCTTCTTCATGAAAACTAGAAAAAAACAACCCACTGCTTTCCTCCTGGTTTCCTTCGCCCCTGTTCTCCGGTCTCCTTTTTTCAGTCCGGGCTCTCGAGCCTTTTTGTTTCCTTCTGGTCCCTTTTCCTGCGTTTTCTGCTTCTCCCCTCAGTCCAGGCTCCCCTTCGTTTTCTGCCTTCAACGAAGCTATGTTTTGGACACACCTGTTCAGCTTGAAGATGAAGTCGGGAATGTTGTCGGATGGGCTCGTGTGCGGCTGAACTCCTCTCTCTCCAGTCGAGCTCCCTCCTCTCGGCTCCCCCTGAGCTCTCTCTCTTAAGCGCCTCCCCTGTTCTGCGTTTTTTTTCCTCGGCACTTTTTTTCAAAGCCAGCAAAATCCGCCTCTCTCCCCCTTCTGTTCCAGTTTTTCTTCTTTTCCTATCCGATCTTCCTCCTTCCTTCCCCCGCTCCTCGAGCCGCACTTTGGCACACAGGCCGCTTGTCACCGTCGCGATCACGCTCGCGCTGAACCCGACCAGATTGACAGCTACCTGCAGCTTCGAAAGGCCCTTGTGATGATCCTCCGTCGCGTCTGCCAATTTGCGAATCAACTTCCCGCCGTAGAGAGTAAGGACTTCAGGCACCATTCCGACCAATGAGCCCAGCAGATACGGACTGTATTTAACATCTGCAGCCACGATGGCGTAATTGAACAGCATATACGGAAATGGAGAACTCCTGATCAACACGACCGCTTGGAACTGATGAAACCAACTCCCTTCACCGGCTAGTCGTAGCACGGCCGCTTGCTTCGGGTATCTGGCCAACCATCTCTGAATCTTTTACCGGAAGAGCAAACCGATGAAATAAGGCAGGGTTATGCCGATCGCACATCCGGCCATCACTATGGCGAACCCAGTCACATAATCGAAGGACATCCCGGCGATCCACATGGAAGGCGTAGACGGACCATCAAGGCAGGGAATAGAGTGGTCGTGGTGAAAATCAGGAACGCTAGAGTCGGATGGTCGAAGCTTTGCATCACCCAGTTGATAGTTGGGACGACCACCTGGTTTAGTAAAGGGGCTGCGATGGACAACGGTTGAAGGATGGGCCTCTATTGATGATCGACCGCCTTCTCGAACTCTCTCGATCTCTAGTTCTCTGCCTTTCAACTCTCGGTCTCTCTACTGTTCTTCCCCCCATTCTCTCCTCTAGGTTTTTTTTCCTTCGATCCTAGATCATTTTCTCCCTAACCGAAAATTGTCCCCCCACCTAATAAAAATTAATCTCTCTAGAATCAGATTTTCTTCGCTATCTCCAGATTTTATTCAGTTTTAAACCCACTACCCATGTAAGCCAATTTTTTTTTAAAATTTTTTTTATCATTTCTATAAATTTATACATGTATATATTTGCAAAATTAATGGGTATTTAAAAGGTGTCGACAAAATTTTGGGTGTTAACAGTTGACGGTCAACTAGTTATAGACCAAGCATCGTTCTCTCCTGTGAGGCACGGCAACGTCATGAACTCTCCCCCACCAATGGCATTCCCTAAGGAGCATGGGCCTGGCCTCAACCGCGACTCCACATCTGATTACTGTCAGGTGGCCAAAAGACTGGACATGCTATTTGTTGTCTGGTTCCGATGAAACCGGGTCAGTAGGACAAGGGGTGAAGTGAAGAATGGTAGGAAAAATCGAGGAAGGTTCCTCTTTTGTTTTGCCGAACTTGATGGTAACAGTGCCATCTTTCTTACGGGTGAACTGAGGTTCACTGGATTGGACTGGCTTACAACTTTGATGGAGTTTTTCATAGTTGGTTACCCAACTATCTGGGAGGAGTTTAACAAGCTCACTTCTTGGGATCTGGCGAGGAACATGGATACAAGAAGTCTGGTCATGATCAACCGAGATAACAAGGGCATCTTCAGGTTGGGGATATTAAGATCAATGGCATGGTTCTGGACACGGTAAATCATTTGGTAATGCAAGGTAGCAGCAATCGATCCAGGAGTCTGAGGAGCTCCAGTAATTTGTAGCTGAACTTTCAAAGCAGTAAGAAGGTTGGGATCTGCAAGAGCAATGTTAACCGATCCATTTCTTCAAAGATCCCATAGGACATTGTTATTGGGATTCTGATTGTGCTTGTTCTTCATGCACCAAACTTGAAGATGAAGATGACCGACCTTCTTCCAAAAAGAAGAAGAAAAAAGACACACTCTACCAACGATACCTTGATAGAGATCCAACTGTTGGACCTCTAGGAGAAGACGGTGGTAGGTATCAGTTTATTGTTTCTTATGGGCCACCCAAACCACCTGTCATAACCACACCACCACCCCCTTGCAAGCCCGCACCTTCTCCTCAGACACCATCAGATAAGCCCATGATCACTTCACCCTTTTACAAACCCATCCAGAAATGGGTAAAAAAGAACCATTTCTGTCCCATCTATTTACCCAGACCAGGAACTTGTGTACCTTATCTCAATCCGCTTCCTGTCCTTCCCAGTATATGCATGTTTTCGCCAGATGACTTTCCCCCACTTGAAGCCAAAGAACCTGAGCCTAGCAAAAATCGGAAGTTTCCTCCATTGGAAAGATTCTCAGACCCCCACCAAATGTACCAGCATTCACCCAAGATACCTAACCCTACCGGCCTTGATGCCCAAGGACAACGTAAACAGCCTTCTGCTACTGAAACTGTCCTAAACTGGCAAATTGAAAATGCCTTGGCTCAAAACGAGGTCCTTGAAACTGTTGCTACACGACTTGAACGTGTAGACCAGAATACTGAGTTGTCTTGTAAAATGCTGAAATACTTCCAGAAAAGGCTTCATCTGCTAGAAACCAAGCAGGCACCGCCTAGTCACTATTTAGAAGACCAAAGGCCAGAAATTGAAAAGCTCAGGCGACAAATTCACATTCTCAAGAGTCAACAGACATTCACTCCTGTTGACCAATCTTTCTTTACGTCTCCTTCCTTATCATCAAAACCTGAATCTGCTCCACTCGGAGTATCCTCATCTTTTGCTGCTGTTTTAAGCTCTGCTGCTCCCCCTCCTCAGAACAATTTTCTGATCCTTCGAGAAAAGCTGAGCAAGCTTAAACAAAAACAGAAGAAATCACCAACTCCCTCTGAGTCATCGGTAGCATCACCTCGCACTCCAGAACCAGAACACCCTCCTGGACACCTACCTCCTGGTACGATGACTATAGCCAACCCACTTGAAAGCTTTCTTCGACACCAAATTCCTTCGATTGCTGCCATCAAACCATCCATAACAAGGCATGTGGAAATCTCTTCCGAATCCAAATCCGATCAGTTCCTCGGATCTTCTTCCTCGGATGAAAACTTGTTTATGGCCATCAGTGTCAAGGACAAAGAAATACTTTCTGAGCCTGAAATACACCACCAGGATCAACCTGATGCAACCCAGACTTTTACTGCATCATCATCCAAAGTTTACTTCACCCTGAATGATATTCCATATTATAAGTGGCCTGATAGGCTCCAAGAATTCCATGCCTGGCTCACTACTAGGCACATTTCCGAACCTAGTACTTATGACATTCTTTTGGAATTCACTAGCCGTTTTACAAGAGCACTTAAAGACTGGTGGCATACTGCTTCAGAACAAGACCAGATGTATCTCTTAACCCAGCCTTTGGATAATGCAATCCAGATTATCCATATGTATTTCATTGGCAAGCCCGAAGATTCCAAAAAACTCAAACGAAAAGAGTTCTTTGAAAGAAAGTGCTGCTCATTAAGGCACAAAGACTTTGACCGACACTGCCAAGTAATGATCAAGTTATTTTACTTGCTTGGTGCAGATTGGAATCTCAAGCCTATATTTTTGGCATCAATTCCTAGGGAACTTAGCCAAGCGGCTGAAAAAACCCTCCAACAGAGACAGAAGAGCTTAACCGAGGCTACTCTTGGCGAAATCCAGCAAACTGTTCATATTGCTATAGAAGAACTTTGTCTCCGAAGAGAAGCTTTCCGAAGCTATCTCAAAGAAAACAGGTATCTTGACAAGGCGTGCTTCAAACCCGGTTTAAAGATCAAATGTCCCAAAGATTGCTCAGATCCTTCCTGCACATGATGCAAAAAGAAGAGACACTTTAAACGGTTTTCCTTCAAACAGACACGCAAAGGAAAAAGCAAAGGCAAATGGAAATTTTTGCGGAAAAGCCATTATCGTTCTTCCAAAAAGCGCAACAAAGATAGATACTATATTTGCAACAAAAAAGGGCATTTTGTGAAAAATTGTCCCAAAGCCAAGAAGCGTGGAAGCCATCTGATTGACAAAATCGCCCAAAGCACTGGTATTCCGCTTGATGATTCAGATATTGAGTCGGTCTTCTCCTTAGACGATCAACCATCCGAAAACAGTCTCTGTGCTATTCAAACATATAGCTCAGACTCAGCCTCAGTCTCAGATTCTGACAATGATATCTTCACCTTCTTCCCTGATTCTCCTCCAGACATCCATATTGCTGAACCTGTTCATCATCCCTACATTCCCATTCATATTTTTTTGTCCAAATACCACAAACCCATTCCCCTGGTGGCACTCATTGATACTGGAGCAAGTTCTTCCATACTCGACACCAAGATTCTCCCAGAAGAATTTTGGAAACCATATACCAGGTACTTTAATTCTGCTTCTGGTGACACTTTTGCCACAAAGTACCGTAGTAAACCCATCACCATTCAATTCTTTCCCCAGTGTTTTATTACCACAAAAGTCCTTGGTTCTCAATCTCCAGACAAATATATTATTATTGGCTGGGACATTTTGACCCAACTTCCTAAGCTTAGAATCATTTCTCTTGGTCTCCGTTTCCGGAACCAATTCAAAGAATTTGTGGACATTAAAAGATTCTATGCCCTTCAACCAGCCTTACTGGACCCAATAATCCAGAGCCTACTATCCTCTTGTGCATAAACACATTCTCAATTTTTCCAAATTTGTGCTCAGCCCTTATGGGAAAACTCTCTTTTCTATGTCAAACTTTCTTTCAAACGGAATGAAGATATCAATCCCACCAAAGCCAGCCATTCTGGCATGAGCCTAGAACACCTCGCTCTTGCTCAACAAGAATGTGCAGACCTACTGGTACAGGGTCTCATTGAACCATCTAATTCTCAATAGGCATGTGAAGCATTTTATGTCAACAAGCGAGCAGAACAGAATCGTGGAAAAATGAGGTTAGTAATCAATTACCAGCCTCTAAATCAGTTTCTTCAGGATGACAAATTCCCATTGCCCCATCGAAACTCTCTTTTTCTTAGCCTTGCCAAAGCAACAATCTATTCAAAATTTGATCTAAAGGCAGGATTTTGGCAATTGGGTATTGATCTACCAGACAGACCTAAAACAGGGTTCTGTATCCCAAACCAACACTTCCAATGAACAGTTAGGGGTGAGCGGTTCCAGGTTCCTTATAGGTTCCGCTTGGAACCTGGAACCTACCTTCGGGTACAGGTTCCTCATTTTTTGGAACCTGGAACCTACCCGTCGAAATCTGGAACCTAGAACCTACCCTCTTACAGGTTCCAAGGTCGGTTCCAGGGTCCAATAGGTTCTTCTTCTTTTTTCATTTAAGTGGAACGGGTTCTGGTTCCGAAAAAAGAGGAATCGGGAACCGGAACCTCCCTCCCTAGAATCGAGAACCGTGATCATCCCTTCCAACATAGTCTTTATAATGATCGCGACATAATTTCTATGAAGATCTCCCTAAGTCATAAAACAATCATGTCATCATCCATAATTCTTTTTTTCTGAATATTGATCATATTCCAAATAGAGGCGAGTGGTTCCAGGTTCTGCCTATAACCTAGAATCTACCATTGAGTACGGGTTTCTTATTTTTGGAACCCGAAACCTACCCATCGGAACATGGAACCTGAAACCTACCCTATTACAGGTTCCAAGGTCGGTTCCAAGTTCCAACAGGTTCTTTTTTTCATCTTTAGTTAAGCAATATGTAAATAAACACAACAATAAAAATGAATAAGGATTTTATTATCGATTGCTTGAGAACGAGTATTTATATACACCTGTCGAATAGTGTTAAGGAAATTTTGTGATTTTAATACACTGGTTACTCTTGTATTATATAGAATCATTATCATAAAAGAAGCAATTGGAGTTTTCACTAGTCTGATAGTCTATGAAAATAAAATTCTCAATTATAAAATGGAAGTTTAGACTGGTGGTTTTGGATTATATACTTATCATCAAACACTATGGAATATCTCAGAATCGCGTGAAGACATAGATTAAGAAAAACATAAAAACTTGTACTAGGTTCTAGGTTCCGGGTTACAAGTTACAAGTTACAGGTTCCAGGTTCCACCAATCGAGAACCTAGAACCTACCCTCAAGTACAGGTTCTTCAAATTTTGGAACCTAGAACCTACCCTGCATACCTTAGAACCTGGAACCTACAGGTTCCTACTGGTGCGGTTCTCAGGTTCCAGGTTCTACCCTGGAACCATGCTCACCCCTATGAACAGTTCTCCCTTTTGGCCTCAAAACTGCACCTTCCCTTTTCCAAAAGGCTATGTGTAAAATTTATGAGCCCATCCTTCCACACTCTCAGATCTATATTAATGATATCCTTTTGTTCAGTTCTGATGAACACTCTCATTTTCACTTTTTGACACAATTTGCTGATATTGTCAAAAAGCATGGCATTATGCTTTTCCAAAAGAAAATAGTTATTGCCCAAACGGAAATTGAATTCCTTGGTATGCGCCTGAAAGAAGGTACTTATTGCCCTAAACCTCATATTGCTGATGAACTCCAAAAATTTCCTGAAAAGGACCTCACTCCTAAGCAAGTTCAGCAATTTCTTGGTATTGTCAATTATCTACGAGATTTTGTTCCCCACATCTCTCAATATCTTCAGCCTCTCCAGCGAATGCTCAAAAAAGACCCTCCCCCATGGGGACCCAAGCAAACCCAAGCTGTTTCTCAGTTTAAACAGCTTTTGCAGCATCTTCCTCCTCTAAACATCCCATCCACTGGCAAACGGATTCTCCAAACAAATGCTAGCGATAAATATTGGGCCGCCATTCTTTTCGAAGAAATTGATGGAACCAGGCATATTTGTGCTTACAAAAGTGGTTGATTTTTCAACGTAGAAACCCATTACCATTCCACCTTCAAAGAGATACTTGCAGTCAAGTATGGCATCAAGAAGTTCGAATTCCATCTCATTGGACACCATTTTCTTGTTGAAATGGATATGTCCTCATTCCCTCAAATGCTTAAGTTCAAACAAAAGCAAGTTCCCCATCCACAGTTGCTCCGATGGGCTGAATGGTTCTCCAAGTATTCTTTTGACGTCAAACACATTCCAGGAACTAAGAATGTTCTCGCTGACTTCCTATCCAGACCAAAAGAACCAATCCAAGACATTAACATGTATGTCAAAAAGGAACATTTCTCAGACACATACCGCACCATTGATATGCAATGCGGTTGGTCAAGTCTAAAATATCCCTCTGATGTCCCATTGGCCATTAGACACAACATCGTGAAAGAACGGCTTCCAGAACTCATGTGGGAATATTATCTCCTTATCTTCAGAGAACATAGCGGATTGATGCTCAGACCGGATGGACTCCACCCAGATTATCCATTTATCCATCCACTCCGGTGGTCTCCCAATGATGAATTCCCAGAAGACCTAAAATGGTTATTTTGGTACATGTTCAATATGTACACCATAGCCATTGAATTTCCCGCTGAGCAAATTTTGCAGGTTTTTATCAAGAATGTAGTGGGTCATGATCATAACCAGAAGTATCTACTGGATATTTTCGCCTGGTTTAAACCTCACCAATACTGGAAGAAACTCTTCAAAATCCAAAACCATCAAGGAAGGCCTGAACCAGAAAGACACAATATTGTCTTATTCCACCGACTATGGACATATTGCCACCCCACTGCATGGATTTCTGACAAACCTTCTGTTGCAGGAACTTCAAGTTACAAATCTCAAGTTTTTCAGGAATTTGCACGGGTTCACCAGACACTTCCTCACTCCATCTCCACCGACGGACCGCATCCACGAGAACTCCAGCGGATCCTATGTCAAGAAAATCGCACCATCCCACCAGAAGCATGGCTTTCTCCACAGGTCCCTGCCTCTTGGGACCACCTTGCAGCCTGGAATCCCACTCGAGACCAGATCTAAGAAGCACTCCATATTTTTCGGCAGAATAATCCAGACTTCTCCACCCCCTATGATCCTTGGGGGGGGCCCCTTTCGCAAGACCCTTGGGGAGACACCCAAAACTACGCCCCCTTTTCTAGCTCTTTCGGTGCTAGCTCCTCTCGCTCACCTGATTTGTCGGCAGAAGAAATTAAGAATCTCATCCGTGCCTTCAAAAGAGAAAAAGACGGAAGCTCCAATCCATCGGATATCGATGAAGACGCTCTCTTTGCGGAACAGCTAGCTCAACATAGCTCTGATGATTCGGACTATAGCTACAATGCTAGAGACGGAAGAGACAGATAAAAGGTTTCTATGAAACTAATTTCATAGTCTTGAGTTTGCAAACTCTTGGCAGGTATGCTATCCCACACACGGCTCTCCTAGCCTTAATAGGGACTGCTTGTTAGCCAACAAGTTGCTTCTCAAGCTATGAGCTTAGAACATAGTAATCTCAAGAATATCAGAAATTCTGATACATAGGATCCCCTAAGGGCAAGTGCAGAGCATACTCCAGGATTTTTCTCAATCATAGTGTTTGTTCAGAACCATCGTTCTGGACTAGAAGAGAATGGGAGTGTTTAGAAGATCATGTTGGAAGTAGAGTACACAACACCCTTCTTATTTCACTCTCTGGTTTTTACAATGAGGGCTCCTTGCGTTTATATAGGCAGAGGAGGATATAAACGACACAAGCAGGTACACTGGCCATGCTAGGAGATAATTATGAGAACACACTAGCCACTTATGGGCTACACGCAAAGGGAATCCTAAAGAAATCCCGTGACAGGCTATGAACAGTGATTTTCGCCTGATGCTACAGTAAAAGCAGACTAGATGAACAGTGAACAGTGTACATTGACCAGTGTACAGTGTTTTCAGGACGGCTTTTATCTGTCTCTTCCGTCTCTAGCATTGTAGCTATAGTCCGAATCATCATAGCTATGTTGAGCTAGCTGTTCCGCAAAGAGAGCGTCTTCATCGATATCTGATGGACTAGAGCTTCCGTCTTTTTCTCTTTTGAAGGCACGGATGAGATTCTCAATTTCTTCTGCCGACAGATCAGGTGGACGAGAGGAGCTAGCATCGAAAGAGCCGGAAAAAGGGGGCGTAATTTTGGGTGTCTCCCCAAGGGTCTTGCGAAAGGGGCCCCCCCAAGGATCATAGGGGGTGGATGAGTCTGGATTATTCTGCCGAAAAATATGGAGTGCTTCTTGGATCTGGTCTCGAGTGGGATTCCAAGCTGCAAGGTGGTCCCAAGAGGCAGGGACCTGTGGAGAAAGCCATGCTTCTGGTGGGATGGTGCGATTTTCTTAACATAGGATCCGCTGAAGTTCTTGGGATGCAGGTCTGTCGGTGGAGATAGAGTGAGGAAGTGTCTGGTGAACCCGTGCAAATTCCTGAAAAACTTGAGGTTTGTAACTTGAAGTTCCTGCAACAGAAGGTTTGTCAGAAATCCATGCAGTGGGGTGGCAATATGTCGGAATAAGACAATAGTGTGTCTTTCTGGTTCAGACCTTCCTTAACGGTTTTGGATTTTGAAGAGTTCCTTCTAGTATTGGTGAGGTTTAAACCAGGCGAAAATATCCAGTAGATACTTCTGGTTATGATCATGACCCGCTGCATTCTTGATAAAAACCTACAAAATTTGCTCAGTGGGAAATTCAATGGCTATGGTGTACAGATTGAACATGTACCAAAATAACCATTTTAGGTCTTTTGGAAATTCATCATTGGGAGACCACCGAAGTGGATGGATAAATGGATAATCTGGGTGGAGTCCATCCGGTCTGAGCATCAATCCGCCATGTTCTCTGAAGATTCGGAGATGATATTCCCACATGAGTTTTGGAAGCCGTTCTTTCACGATGTTGTGTCTAATGGCCAATGGGACATCAGGGGGATATTTTAGACTTGACCAACCGCATTGCATATCAGTGGTGCGGTACGTGTCTGAGAAAGGTTCCTTTTTGAAATACATGTTAATGGCTTGGATTGGTTCTTTTGGTCTGGATAGGAAGTCAGCGAGAACATTCTTAGTTCCTGGAATGTGTTTGACGTCAAAGGAATACTTGGAGAACCATTCAGCCCATCGGAGCAACTGTGGATGGGGAACTTGCTTTTGTTTGAACTTAAGCATCCGAGGGAATGAGGACATATCCATTTCAACAAGAAAATGGTGTCCAATGAGATGGAATTCGAACTTCTTGATGCCATACTTGACTGCAAGTATCTCTTTGAAGGTGGAATGGTAATGGGTTTCTGCGTTGGAAAATCGACCACTTTTATAAGCACAAATATGCCTGGTTCCATCAATTTCTTCGAAAAGAATGGCAACCCAATATTTATCGTTAGCATCTGTTTGGAGAATCCGTTTGCCAGTGGATGGGATATTTAGAGGAGGAAGATGCTGCAAAAGCTGTTTAAGTTGAGAAACAGCTTGGGTTTGCTTGGGTCCCCATGGGGGAGGGTCTTTTTTGAGCATTCGTTGGAGAGGCTGAAGATATTGAGAGATGTGGGGAACAAAATCTCGTAGATAATTGACAATACCAAGAAATTGCTGAACTTGCTTAGGAGTGAGGTCCTTTTCAGGAAATTTTTGGAGTTCATCAGCAATATGAGATTCAGGGCAGTAAGTACCTTCTTTCAGGCGCATACCAAGGAATTCAATTTCCGTTTGGGCAATAACCATTTTCTTTTGGGAAAGCATAATGCCATGCTTTTTGACAATAACAGCAAATTGTGTCAAAATGTGAAAATGAGAGTGTTCATCAGGACTGAACAGAAGGATATCATCAATATAGATCTGAGAGTGTGGAAGGATGGGCTCAAAGATTTTACACATAGCCTTTTGGAAAAGGGAAGGTGTAGTTTTGAGGCTAAAAGGGAGAACTATCCATTGGAAGTGTTGGTTTGGGATACAGAATCCTGTTTTAGGTCTGTCTGGTGGATCAATACCCAATTGCCAAAATCCTGCCTTTAGATCAAATTTTGAATAGATTGTTGCTTTGGCAAGGCTAAGAAAAAGAGAGTTTCGATGGGGCAATGGGAATTTGTCATCCTGAAGAAACTGATTTAGAGGCTGGTAGTTGATTACTAACCTCATTTTTCCACGATTCTGTTTTGCTCGCTTGTTGACATAAAATGCTTCACATGCCCATTGAGAATTAGATGGTTCAATGAGACCCTATGCACATTCTTGTTGAGCAAGAGCGAGGTGTTCTGGGCTTATGCCAGAATGGCTGGCTTTGGTGGGATTGATATCTTCATTCCGTTTGAAAGAAAGTTTGACATAGAAAAGAGAGTTTTCCCATAAGGGCTGAGCACAAATTTGGGAAAACTGGGAATGTGTTTATGCACAAGAGGAGAGTAGGCTCTGGATTATTAGGTCCAGTAAGGCTGGTTGAAGGGCATAGAATCTTTTAATGTCCACAAATTCTTTGAATTGGTTCCGGAAACGGAGACCATGAGAAATGATTCTAAGCTTAGGAAGTTGGGTCAAAATGTCCCAGCCAATAATAATATCTTTGTCTGGAGATTGAGAACCAATGACCTTTGTGGTAATAAAATACTGGGGAAAGAATTGAATGGTGATGGGTTTACTACGGTACTTTGTGGCAAAAGTGTCACCAGAAGCAGAATTAAAATACCTGGAATATGGTTTCCAAAATTCTTCTGGGAGAATCTTGGTGTCGAGTATGGAAGAACTTGCTCTAGTATCAATGAGTGCCACCAGGGGAATGGATTTGTGGTATTTGGACAAAAGAATATAAATGGGAATGTAGGGATGATGAACAGGTTCAGCAATATGGATGTCTGGAGGAGAATCAGGGAAGAAGGTGAAGACATCATTGTCAGAATCTGAGACTGAGGCTGAGTCTGAGCTATATGTTTGAATAGCACAGAGAGTGTTTTCGGATGGTTGATCGTCTAAGGAGAAAACCGACTCAATATCCGAATCATCAAGCGGAATACCAGTGCTTTGGGCGATTTTGTCAATCAGATGGCTTCTACACTTCTTGGCTTTGGGACAATTTTTCGCAAAATGCCATTTTTTGTTGCAAATATAGAATCTATCTTTGTTGCGCTTTTTGGAAGAACAATGATGGCTTTTTCGCAAAAATTTCCATTTGCCTTTGCTTTTTCCCTTGCGTGTCTGTTTGAAGGAAAACCGTTTAAAGTGTCTCTTCTTTTTGCATCCTGTGCAGGAAGGATCTGAGCAATCTTTGGGACATTTAATCTTTAAACCGGGTTTGAAGCACGCCTTGTCAAAATGCCTGTTTTCTTTGAGATAGCTTCGGAGAGCTTCTCTTCGGAGACAAAGTTCTTCTATAGCAATATGAACAGCTTGCTGGATTTCACCAAGAGTAGCCTCGGTTAAGCTCTTCTATCTCTGTTAGAGGGTTTTTTCAGCCGTTTGGCTAAGTTCCCTAGGAATTGATGCCAAAAATATAGGCTTGAGATTCCAATCTGCACCAAGCAAGTAAAATAACTTGATCATTACTTGGAAGTGTCGGTCAAGGTCTTTGCGCCTTAATGAGCAAAGACTTTCTTTCAAAGAACTCTTTTCGTTTGAGTTCTTTGGAATCTTCGGGCTTGCCAATGAAATACATATGGATAATCTGGATTGCATTATCCAAAGGCTGGGTTAAGAGATACATCTGATCTTGTTCTGAAACAGTATGCCACCAGTCTTTAAGTGCTCCTGTAAAACGGCTAGTGAATTCCAAAAGAATGTCATAAGTACTAGGTTCGGAAATGTGCCTAGTAGTGAGCCAGGCATGGAATTCTTGGAGCCTATCAGGCCACTTATAATATGGAATATCATCCAGGGTGAAGTAAACTTTGGATGATGATGCAGTAAAAGTCTGGGTTGCATCAGGTTGATCCTGGTGGTGTATTTCAGGCTCAGAAAGTATTTCTTCGTCCTTGACACTAATGGCCATAAACAAGTTTTCATCCGAGGAAGAAGATCCGACGAACTGATCAGATTCGGATTCGGAAGAGATTTCCACATGCCTTGTTATGGATGGTTTGATGACAGCAATCGAAAGAATTTGGTGTCGAAGAAAGCTTTCAAGTGGGTTGGATATAGTCATCGTACCAGGAGGTGGGTGTCCAGGAGGGTGTTCTGGTTCTGGAGTGCGAGGTGATGCTACCGATGACTCAGAGGGGGTTGGTGATTTCTTCTGTTTTTGTTTAAGCTTGCTCAGCTTTTCTCGAAGGATCAGAAAATTGTTCTGAGGAGGGGGAGCATTAGAGCTTAAAACAGCAGCAAAAGATGAGGATGCTCCGAGTGGAGCAGATTCAGGTTTTGATGATAAGGAAGGAGACGTAAAGAAAGATTGGTCAACAGGAGTGAATGTCTGTTGACTCTTGAGAATGTGAATTTGTCGCCTGAGCTTTTCAATTTCTGGCCTTTGGTCTTCTAAATAGTGACTAGGCGGTGCCTACTTGGTTTATAGCAGATGAAGCCTTTTCTGGAAGTCTTTTAGCATTTTACAAGACAACTCAGTATTCTGGTCTACACGTTTAAGTCGTGTAGCAACAGTTTCAAGGACCTCGTTTTGAGCCAAGGCATTTTCAGTTTGCCAGTTTAGGACAGTTTCAGCAGCAGAAGACTGTTTACGTTGTCCTTGGGCATCAAGGCCGGTAGGGTTAGGTATCTTGGGTGAATGCTGATACCTTTGGTGGGGGTCTGAGAATCTTTCCAATTGAGGAAACTTCCGATTTTTGCTAGGCTCAGGTTCTTTAGCTACAAGTGGGGGAAAGTCATCTGGCGAAAACATGCATATACTGGGAAGGACAGGAAGCGGATTGAGATGAGGTACACAAGTTCCTGGTCTGGGTAAATTGATGGGACAGGAAGGGTTCTTTTTTACCCATTTCTGGATGGGTTTGTAAAAGGGTGAAGTGATCATGGGCTTATCTGATGGTGTCTGAGGAGAAGGTGCGGGCTTGCAAGGGGGTGGTGGTGTGGTTATGACAGGAGGTTTGGGTGGCCCATAAGAAACAATAAATTGATACCTACCACCGTCTTCTCATAGAGGTCCAACATTTGGATCTCCATCAAGGTATCGTTGGTAGAGTGTGTCTTTTTTCTTCTTCTTTTTGGAAGAAGGTCGGTCATCTTCATCTTCAAGTTTGGTGCATGAAGAACAAGCACAATCGGGATCCCAATAACAATGTCCTGTGAGATCTTTGAAGAAATGGATCGGTTGGCCTTGCGGGCCAAAAGACTGAACATGCTGTTTGTTGTCTGGTTCCGATGAAACCGGGTCAGTAGGACAAGGGGTGAAGTGAAGAATGGTAGGAAAAATCGAGGAAGGTTCCTCTTTTGTTTTGCCGAACTTGATGGTAACAGTGCCATCTTTCTTACAGGTGAACTGAGGTTCACTAGACTGGACTGGCTTACAACTTTGATGGAGTTTTTCATAGTTGGTTACCCAACTATCTGGGAGGAGTTTAACAAGCTCACTTCTTGGGATCTGGCGAGGAACATGGATACAAGAAGTTTGGTCATGATCGACTGAGATAACAAGGGCATCTTCAGAGTTGGGGATATTATGATCAATGGCATGGTTCTGGACACGGTAAATCATTTGGTAATGCAAGGTAGCAGCAATCGATCTAGAAGTCTGAGGAGCTCTAGTAATTTGTAGCTAAACCTTCAAAGCAGTAAGCAGGTTGGGATCTGCAAGAGCAATGTTAAAATTAGGGAAGAGTGTAACAAAAATAATTCCCGCATTCATTGTTGTCTGGATGGTGCCAACACAAGCTTGCTGATATTCCAAAAACCGTGTGTCCAAAAGGGCTATTCTTGCAGTAACTGGTAGACCTTTACGGCCATGGAAGGTTAGAGCAAGACGAATGACTCCAAAGTGGAGATGTGTGTAGCCTTGTTTGATCCATTGAGATGGAAATTCAGGTGGTATCTGAAGAGTGACAAACTGTTCCTGCTCAGTTGCTTGGATGGGATACTGGTCAAATCATGAAGATTGAACATATTCTTTCACAGTACGAGGAGTATGTTTGATAAGGTGTTTGATAGATCGAAGAGGAGAAAATGAAGGTGGTTTTGCAAAAGCAGCATAAAGGTTCATCATAGGAAGCTGGGTGTCTGAGATCTTACTATCCTCTGTGAGGTAAGCAACCTCATAAAGGTAGTCTATTTTGGAACATGAAGATTTGCGAAGTTCAGGAGGAGGCTGGAGAGAAAGAGTTGAAGTAAGAGAGATTGGAAGTGAAGGAGGTGATGAGTCTGAAGTATCCATATGATGAGAATTACTCTTCTAGTAACAAAACGAGATTAGGACCAAACTAAAATGATTCAGACAAATCCATGGCTCTGATACCAAAAGGTTTCTATGAAACTAATTTCATAGTCTTGAGTTTGCAAACTCTTGGCAGGTATGCTATCTCACACATGGCTCTCCTAGCCTTAATAGGGACTGCCTGTTAGCCAACAAGTTGCTTCTCAAGCTATGAGCTTAGAACATAGTAATCTCAAGAATATCGGAAATTCTAATACATAGGATCCCCTAAGGGCAAGTGCAGAGCATACTCCAGGATTTTTCTCAATCATAGTGTTTGTTCAGAACCATCGTTCTGGACTAGAAGAGAATCGGAGTATTTAGAAGATCATGTTGGAAGTAGAGTACACAACACCCTTCTTATTTCACTCTCTGGTTTTTACAATGAGGGCTCCTTGCGCTAATATAGGCAGATGAGGATACAAACGACACAAGCAGGCAGACTGGCCATGCTAGGAGATAATTATGAGAACACACTAGCCACTTATGGGCTACACGCAAAGGGAATCCTAAAGAAATCTCGTGACAGGCTATGAACAGTGATTTTCGCATGATGCTACAGTAAAAGCAGACTAGATGAACAGTGAACAGTGTACAGTGACTGGTGTACAGTGTTTTTAGGACGGCTTTTATCTGTCTCTTCCGTCTCAAGGCACAACCCCGAAGGATTGGCGGTCATCCGGCTATACCAGGCTATCAACTTTAATCTAACCATGCAACACATTAGCAAACAGTTCATTCTTGTCTTTGCTTTTGCTTGGTCGTGAATGCAACATAATCCGTGCTCATACGACATGCTGTTGCTATTGCAACTGACACACATATAATATCATGCAGTACAATCCAATCACTCGTGAAAATTACAACAAACCGAAATTCAATTCCAACCAATTAACTACCACGTATAATTCCCCAACTCTTGGGAATAATTCACAATCAATAATTTAACAAGTCATAACAATCAAGAGCACATCAAATTAAGACTAAAATTTGCTTCCGTATGAACAGTGCCATGAACAGTAGTTGTGAATATCGTTTGTAAACAATACACGTGAACAGTAATTATGAACAGTAAATTTGTCCAAAATTAATTAAATAAATAAAAATAATTAAACCTAACCGTGGTTAATCAATTAACCCAATCATAGTTAATTTAACCTAACCATGATTAAAATCTAACCTTAGTTACTTTAAAACTAATTTTAGTTACTTTAATTAATTAACCTTAGTTACTTTATTACTAACTATAGTCAATTAACTAACCCTAGTTAGCCTTAATTAACCAGTCTAATCATCTAATCAACCTTAATTAAACACAAGCACACAAATACACTAATTAACCCTGGAGCAAGATTAACCCTTAAACAAGGATTATGAAATTAACTTACTTGGGTTGGGAATCTAGCAACATCGGTGCATAGAAGGGAACGATGGCTATGAGAGGTAAGTTCAGGGATGATAATAGGTGACAAACGGTAGCCGAAACAGGCCAAAATAACCCCGGATTACTGTTCATGTGGAAGGGCTATAGCGGCGCGAAAACGGCCATACGGGCGGCCGGCGGCGACCAGGGGTGGCCGGCGGTGTGCGGCTGGCTCCTAACTTCGGGGGCCACACTTTGGGCCGTGGTGAAGGCTCCGGTGACGGCAGCAAAGGTGGTTTCCGGCGGAAAATAGAAAAAAAGAAGAAGAAAAAAGGAAGAAAGAAAGAGAAAAGGAAGAGAAAAAGAGAAAAGGAAGAGAAAAAGGGAGAGAGAGAAGGATTGGGTTGGTGCTACTGTAAGGGGGCTTGGAGGAGAGAGAAAAGAGCTAAAGAACAAAGATAAGAAGCTAAGGCAAGTGGGCTAGCCACTTGCTTCAAGAACCAATCACCAACAAGCATAAACAATGCCCACTTGGGCATAAAAGGAAAAGGGCAAAAGAGAGAAGCCCATGGGTTGAGGAGGGAGAGGAGAATGGGCTAGCTTGGGCCCCCATTGGGCTAAGTTGGATGGGCGCTAAGGCCCAATGGGTTGCCGGTGTTGGGCCGGCCCACCTGCGGGCCCGAAACCCGGTCCAATTTTTCCTTTTCTAACACTTCTGTATCCAACAGAAAATCCCAAAATAAATGATGCGATGTCTAAATATTTAGTCCTGATACCACTGAGAAGTCGGTTCCCAAAATCGGATTAATAATCGGGGCTAAATTGAGTCAATTGCGACTGTAGTACAATTTGGATTATCGGGCGCCCTTTTAGGACTTTCCTCACATTTGACCCGTGGTCAACCATTATTTGATTCACGTTTATGCCTATTCTTGAGTTAGGGACATCCCTCAATTGTCATGTGATACCGGGGACTCAATTGATAATCCCGAGTATCGAATGAAAAGGATTCGGTTTAACATCGTTCGTAGTTCGTATTAAAGTCGTGCGGAAATCACCCGCAATTTGACTTCGTACTTCTACCGAATTGATTTATTTTATTTCCTTAATAGTCTAGTAGTTAGAGGATATCGTTCTTGCCTAGGTCTTCATGGTCGAAGAATTTGTTCCTAATTGAAATTGCAAGAAGTATGCGTATCATTTCCTATCGGCGCATCCCTGTAATCCGTTATCCCACGAACAAATAATTCGGAATATTTGTATTGACCAGGCCTTCGACTGACATTGCCATTTTATAAAACCCTAAAATGGAGTCGATTTTCAAGATGTTACATTAGCACAATTAAAATATTGATGACTAAATTGGCAAATTGTCAAAATATTTAGGATAAATTGATACGAGTGAAAATTTTATTATTGAATCGTCTTCCACATAATAGGGTTAGGACTTTTTTGACAATTTTCTCAAAAAAAGGAAAAAGAAAAAAATTCTGGAAATTTGATATAGAACAACAAGCAAATGCTTATATCAAAACCTTCGAGCGTAAAAAAAAAGCGGGCAATCCCACA
Organism: Corymbia calophylla; assembly: GCA_014182845.1. Taxonomy (NCBI): domain Eukaryota; kingdom Viridiplantae; phylum Streptophyta; class Magnoliopsida; order Myrtales; family Myrtaceae; genus Corymbia; species Corymbia calophylla. The sequence goes on along the minus strand of CM024697.1, from coordinate 42,971,473 downwards.
TATTAGAGAGGATTGCAGGATCTTCAAAGTTGCAAATCGGCTACGCCGATTGGGGTAATGTTTGATTTCAAATTCATGCGTTTTCCTTGATTTCCATGTCGTCAAAGATTTTCAAAACGTGATTTGAAGACTTTCCTTTTATCAGTATTTTTTTCCTTAATTCTATTATTTAATTTTACTTATTTGATTATTTTCTAACCCCTATAAATAGTCACTCAACACAATATAAATATCATTTCATTATTCAGAAAAATACATTGTCTTTTGGAATCATTTTTGAAGCATGTCTTTCTCTGTGCTAAAAATTCAAAAAATTACTTCTTCGCATGTTTTAAGCCATATCTTGACTGCGTTAGAGCCACATCTGGAATCATACTTCTGCAACGATATATCAATGGGATTACCTATATGGTATAAATGATTAGATAATTATGTCTTATCTATTATTATTATTATTATTAGCATTTCTTTTCCCTAGAAGAAGGGGTATACTACATGCGCCACCGGTGATGTGTTTACTCCGCGTCGTGGAGGCTGATTTACTAGCAATATGTGCGGATTCAACTAGATTGGGGAGAAAAGAAGATCGAAGTCCTAGAACAGGAGGGTGCATTGAAAGTTAAGTGGATTTTGGGATGTTACACCAGAACTCTTGTTGCACTCGTATCAAGAAATAAAGTACTTTAAATTTACAGAGTTATTAACTTTTGATATATAAAAAAAATTAAAAAATCATATCAACGTATCATGGGCAAGGTAAGGTTTTTGCACTTAAAACCTAAACTTTTATCATTAGTGGTTAATGGCCAATCTTAAATCAAAATTTGGGTTAAGCTTCCAATTAGGAGATCAAAGTATAGTTCACCCATTCAATGGCAATCATTCAATGAGCAAGTTCTTTCTTTATCATTTCTAATATTTTATGTTTGAGTTATTGCTCTAGGAACTTTTCAGTCGTCCTTGATTTACCCCATCAGATTCTCCCATTCTCATTGGCATTACACACTAGGTTTCTAATTTTAAATTATGAAATAGGAGATTAAGTGGAAGTTTCCTTTGACTAAATTAAGTAATATAAGAATGCCATGTCAATATTATTTTCAACTTTTCTTTTTTTTGTGTATAATGGGTCAAGTGACGTTCGAATAAGCTTTTATCTATTTTAACTAGTTCACTTCCTCATGCGATCTTAATGACACACTTCCCTGCATCAATAAGATGCGTTCAGAATTTTACTCATGGATTGCTTTCAACAAAATTTGAAACTAAAATCACGGGGGAGATGAACAAATTTCCTTGACATCTAGTTAACCATCTGTCGAAAAAACGTCATCTTTAAGTAAAGATTCCACCGGTAACGATTCCCCATTGCTTGACAATCCCTGGTTGTCCTTGCTTTTCTATTATACTCGCAAAAGACAGAGACTCGGTAGGAAGCGTCAATGCTTTTCTATTATACCCGCAAAAGACAACGAGACTCCTCTTCTATCATAATTTCAGAAGACAGGGACATCGAGAAAGGAGTCTTCGCTTTTCCATTGGAGAGTCAATGCTTCTTCATTGCATGGAAATCGCCGGTTGTCTTATCATACTTGCAAATGACAGAGACACAGTCAAAGAAGTCGACAGTTTCTCGAGACTTGAATTTGCCCCTTGAGAAACACGACAACTCTGCAACAACTCTGCTGCAAAAGTCTTGTCATCTGGGTTGATGTGATTTGTGAAGTATTGATGACGTGATAAATTTTTATAATATATTTCAACAAATTTACTTTCTTAAGATTAAACCCTCTGATTATGTCGTGTGATTTTCACAATTACAAACTTCAAATTCTTTTAGTCCTTTAGATGATAATGCCCTTTAAAAATGATATTTTGGCCGCCCATTTTGAATCCACCCAACCCAATAATGGATCTTTTAGGTTAAGACTTTAAAGTTTTTACAATTTTTAAACATTGAAATAAGACATCGATTCCAATGAAAAAGTATAAAGAATGTTTTTAAATATCTTATAAAATTATATCATATGCACTCAAACTAATATTTGGTCAAGCTTGGCCCGTCAAGTACGAGGATTGCCTCTATATAATATGATTCAACACATTTTGTTTTGCACCCTACAAATCATGCTAGTCATAATCACCAGGGAGGAGCCTGTTGATTTCTATCAAAGAGAGACCCAAAACACCCAAAAAACAACAAATGGATTTTCTAAATCTCCTTCTCTTGCTTCTTCTAACGTTTGTTTCCACCACAAACGCCCAATTCCCAGCGACCTACTGTGGTTCCACTGGCAACTTCACCGTCAACAGCACCTACCAGACCACCCTCACCACCCTCCTCTCCTCCATCACCACCACCAACCCCTTGTCCCTCTCCTATGGCTTCTTCAATGCCTCCGCCACCATCTCCGGCGCCTCCCAAACCCTCTGTCTTTGGTCTCTGCCGCGGTGACCTAACCGCCATGAGCTGCCGCGCCTGCCTTGATGCCTTGGCCTCCGACATGCGCCGCCTCTGCCCCCTTCAAAAGGAGGCACTCCTCTACACTGGGAACTGCATAATCCGGTATTCGAACGCCTCGTTCTTCGGCGCAGTCGCGACAGAACCCACCTACGTGGCGAGAACCTCTGACAACGTCTCGAGCCCAGAGATGTATGATGGAGCGATGAGGAAGCTCTTGAATGGTCTGTGGGCCGAGGCGGCGGGTGGCGGCTCGCTGAGAAAGTACGCGTCGGGGAACGAATCAGCGGGGCCTGACATGATCTACTCGTTAGTGCAGTGCACACCGGACTTGACGGAGCAGCAATGCAGCGACTGCCTGGCGTTAGGCGTCCAGACAATCAGGGATTGCTGTGATAGGTACACAGGAGGACGGTTCATGGTGCCAAGTTGCATAATCTTGTATGAGACCAATCATCGGTTCTTCGACCCTGTCAGTGAGCCACTTCCGTCGCCACCGCCATTGCTGCCGCCATCACTGCCGCCACTGCCACCATCACATGAGCCAGAAGGGCTGCCTTCACCACCAGGTATGTTGGCTCTCTTCAGAAGTTGGGCACCCGGCATATGTGTCTTTTTTTTTTCCTATATAATTATGCAGATTTTCCATGAGATTCACACTGTCAATTCTTCCTATGAGCTTTAATTTACATGCTCTATGAATCATAATATTTTTTTATTGATATATGCTCAGTAGATATGTAATTTTTATCCTTTTTGGCAAAAGAGAAGGTATGGGTCAGTCCATAATTTTTTCAGGAAAAGAAGAAATGTTTAATCTAATCATTAATGCATCCACGTGGATGCCGATACTAGTCAACTACCACAGTCAGTTCATTGAATTACAACTCATGGCATTCATTGCTCGCAAGTTGTCGTATGAGATTGTGAGTCTAGGCTAGGGTTCTTTACTTCTCATCATTCGGTCAAAAAGAAAAGGGAAAGAAAATCGCTAGGCCATAATTGAAACATTGGTGACACAAACCTGCATGAGATCTTCTATTATGACTAGAACTTCATACCATCTCGAAGGAAAGGAACGGCTAAAACTTGCCTTACTTGTATTTGATTGTCCGAAAATGAAGCCAATCAGAATAAGATTGATTAGCAATATTAGACGTACCAGAAATTTTATCGAAATTCTCTTCTTAGGTGTTGAAAAAAATGGGACCCGTATATTAAATGATCAACAATCAATAAAATATCAACATCACCTTATACGGGAGCTTTTGTAAATCTCTTATTACTAAAAATTCATTAAGAAATTCCTCCATATTTATTGTATCTCATAATTTAGTTTGGCAAAATACTGAAAAATAGATATATTCTGACATCTTAAGTTTTTTTGAACAAAAGATAGGACGGGCTAAAAATATAAAATATGCAAATAAATAAAGAAGACCTAAGACTAAAGGGACGATCAACTTGATCACGGCCCAACCCTGCACGCTGGGATTGTTGTTCCCTCTACTACAGTGGTCGTTTGAGAGAGAGAGAGAGAGATCGATCTAAATCGATCAACACCACAATGGTGGTCACTGTCTAATTACCCTGCAAAATATCTGTAAACATGCTTTGGATGTTCCTTGCTTCACTCTGTTTTTGAAACCGTGTCATTGTCTTTACTCTGATTTCATGAAAGTAATGATATTGAAGTCGACAAGGCAATCAATTATCTTCCAAATTCAGAGAATAATGTGATATCTTCCAAATCTTATTAGACGAAGAAGGATGACAAAATCCAGAAATCCAAATAATGCGATATCTTCCAAATCAATTACCAAAGAATTGCGTGATGTATTTTTCGCATCGTAATTTGTGGTGCCTATATGTTCTCTTTATATCTTTGCAGAATGAGTTTCATTCCCACGGTCGAAACGGCACTTTAGTAATTTCTCCAGTATGTTACTTCGTCATCACTGAGTAATGATCATATACATGTTGTGCCTTTGCTCTTGCAGTTGGAAGGAGCAATTCGACGAGGACTGTGATCATTGCGGTTGTCGCAAGTGCTTCTGCACTCCTTGTCATCGGGTTTCTCGTGCTGCTGAAAGTGAAAAGCAAGATGAAGCAGCCCGGACCAAGGGTTAAAGGCGAGTCTTTATCCTTTTGCATTGGAACAGCAACTGTTCACGAGGTTAAAAAAGATCATGAAAATAATTAAGTTGACAAATAACTATGCTTTTGCACCGGCAATGTAGTAAGAGCTGCTTCGCTTTCCACAATTTGGCCAAAATCTTTATAAGGGTTTAGGGTTTATTAGTAATTCCTGCAGGTGCAATTACATAGACCAGACATTTGCGAAACTTTCATTATGAAAACTATGAAGAAATAATGATGCTCACTCTGAATGACCCCAATTTTGTCTTTCTAGGTGAAGTGCATGATATTAGCACGGCAGAGTCACTACAATTCGATTTCAACACTATCAGAGTGGCAACGGATAATTTCTCTGATTCCAAGAAGCTTGGACAAGGTGGTTTTGGTGCTGTCTACATGGTAATAATTAACAAAGCACATCCTCTACTCTCTTGTATTCAAAATTTAAGAAACCAAAGAGTCAAAGATGTTCGACCAAAAAAAAAAAAAAGTCAAAGATGACATCAATTTGATACTATTTGCAATGCTTCAATGTACCAATTCATACTCACAAGGATCTAATTTGATGAAATTTCAGGGTCAGCTCTCTGATGGACAAGAAATCGCAGTAAAACGGCTATCGCAAAATTCCAGCCAAGGGGAAGTAGAATTCAAGAATGAGGTCATATTACTAGCTAGGCTACAACATAGGAACTTGGTCAGGCTCCTGGGTTTCTGTCTGGAAGGAGTCGAACGGCTTCTCATTTATGAGTTAGTGCCCAATTCGAGCCTTGATCAATTCCTATTTGGTATGTCTCTTGGGCTGTCATTCATGAAATCAAATCCTCTCAAAATGATTAATGGACTTATTATAGCATGTGATTCCACGAAAATGCATAGATCCCCTGAAGCATGAAGATCTCAACTGGGATAGGCGTCACAAGATAATAATGGGTGTCGCTCGAGGGATGCTTTACCTACATGAAGACTCTCGACTTCGTATCATCCATCGGGACCTCAAAGCCAGCAACATTTTGTTGGACTTAGACATGAATCCTAAGATATCAGATTTCGGTATGGCGAGGCTATTTGAGTTGGACCAAACTCGGGCAGAGACAAACCAAATCGTGGGGACCTAGTAAGTGCCACAACCTTCTAGAGCTAATGATTACCAAAAGAATGAAGCAAATTATAGAGCTAATATGTTGGACTTAATTTGATGCATAGTGGATATATGGCACCGGAATATGTGATGCATGGAACTTTCTCAGTCAAGTCAGATGTGTTCAGTTTTGGAGTGCTAGTTTTGGAGATTGTGAGTGGTCAAAAGAACACTCTTTACCGCATGGGTGATGACATGGAGGCCCTTATAGGCTATGTGAGTATAAGAACATACCTTCTCATTTCACATAATCTTCTGGAGATCAATTGTTTCAATGTTTGTCATATGTTTTTAGGTTTGGAAGAATTGGAGGGAAGGATCAATATCGAACATCATCGATCCCTCTATAAGTTCTGGTTCAAACATGGAAATTGCAAGGTGCATCCACATTGGTCTATTATGTGTCCAAGAAGACGTGACTAGCCGGCCAACGATGGCCTCGGTCCTTCTCATGCTTAACAGCCACTCGGTCTCTCTCCAAGTGCCATTGAGACCCGCACTCTTCATGCATAGTGGCATCGAATTTGATATGTCTTCCACGCGGGATTACAGTTCGCGGATATCTGAGATCGAGAGAACATGAAGCAAACCAAACTAGTTCTTGAAAAATGAGGCCTCTATAACCGAGCCATACCCACGGTAACCTTAGAAAATGGGAGATCAGTGTGCCCTGTGCATTAGTTTTTGTGTGTCATGATTTTCAAATCATCAAAATTACACTCTCATGGTTAATACTTCCACTAGATTATTGAGGAGTTATATGGCTTCAATGGCTTGGGATTAAATCCAGATTCATAGGATGTTGGAAGTAAAGGATACTCACGAGAGGTCATTCCTTATATACACAAACATCAAGGACATACTTGGTCCCCCGATCCTAAGATTCTAAATCCATTGACATTCATACATGAGAATGCATGTGAGCCGTAGAACTGAAGGAGATCAAAAAGTGTAGGTTCTTATTTTCCACTTCATACAAGACAAGAGACAAACAAATCAAAGCTTATGTCTTATCTCAATAGCTAGGCTAAAAGTTTGACATTTCTCGCGAACGCACATTGCAGACGAATATGCCCACATCTTAATCTCAGGCGTGCCGCATTTGCTTGGTCCGATTAAAATAAAGGGACCTTTTATATTATAACGTTATTCTCACAATCCATATCACAATCAATTCTCCACTCATATTCAATTGTAATCATATCTCTCTTTTCGTAATTTTTGTATGAATTGTCGCAACATACAAAAAAGTTATATAACCCGCGGTCTAAAACTAAGTTTTAATCTTGCTTGATCCAACAACCGTCACATCTTTGAAGTTTCAATGTCTATTTTCGAAACTAATAAAATCCCAGTTAATTAATTCGGGTCTAGTTAAGTATTTATTCTTTTTATTTTATTGTTGTAAATTTCGTGAACCGAATTCGTTGACTTTCCGTCCTGTGTAATGGGACTAGTTTTTTCTATATCCTATGCATGAATTGTCGTCTTGATCTATCAAAGGTACTACATCCTATTTTTTTCTTCAGTTAGCTTGTCATAGGAGCATTTATTGTCACGATGAATCAAAAGTACAATATCGTTTGCATATGATGGATTTTAAATAATTGTTATCAATGTACGGAGGGAAGTGCTTATTCTTTCTTGTTTGACATTAGAAATATAAACTTTGAGATTGTATAGATATTAAGTTTCCTGCATAATTGTGGGCAGGTTTAAAGCTAATATTTATTCAATCAAACCAATAACAAAACAAATTCATAGCATATTACGTTTCCAATTGCAACTGTTATAGTTTGAGAAGAAAATAGGTTATAAATCAATTAAAAATCATACTATAAATACTCCTAGCCATTACTAGGAGTGTCAATGGGTCGGATTGCACTAGGTTTCTATGTTACCCAACCTGACCCTAATGAGTTGCGTGCTATCTCTGACCCGACCATTCCTTGGAAAGCATAAGATCCGAAGTGAAAAACCGAGTGCGGTTGGAGCGGTCCAGGTCGAGTTTTCAAGGTTTCTATCTGTCCAACGTCAGCATCATTATCGCTGTGAGAGAATGACGACGATGCACAGCGAGCCCATCGCCGATCAGCTGGGCTCTGATGCAGGTTTTTTTTTTTTTTTTTTTTTTTCTGGCGCTCACACAGAGAGAGTTCTCTCTATTCCTTGGTCTGCAAAGTGCTTTTGCAAATGTTTAGCCTCGAAAAAGCCCCACGGAGAGCTCTCAAAAATGAGAATGCTCATGCCACAACAACCATGAGAACCGTAAGCATGACGAGCTTCTACAGTTTGATATGAACTAAAGTAGTCCAGAAGTTCTTGTTTTCCCATACCAATCTTGCTAGCTCCGTTATTGGGTGAGGGTCAAGAACTTAATTACACCAATTATCTAGCGCAAGGCCAAGGGTTGGGCAAGGCTCAACCCTTGCTAGCTTAGCGTAAGGCCACCTTCACATTTGCTGGCGAGGTTGAGCCCGACCTTGCCAGCCTTCACCTCTAGCTGATCACCCAACCGGCGACTGGCAGGAGGAAGGACGAAGAGGAGGAAAAAAAAGAAAAGAAAAAAGAATAAATAACTAAATAAATAATTTGAAAAAATATTAAATTATCATTAAAAGTTTTACGCATTAGCACTGGCTATGCCATGTCAGCTAACCGGCATCTACGTCAGCAATATGTGACCAAAATTAGCCAAAATGACTAAATTTGCACCAGTAAAAGGTTTATGATTGAATTTGTAGCAAATCGAAAGGTTTAGAAACTAATTGGCATTAATGCAAAATGTTTAGAACTTTCTTAACACTTTTCTCTATATTTTTATGTTATTATGGACCTAGTGTGTGGCCTAACCATCTAACTAGGCTACTAAACAAAAGATAAGAAAGACAATCAAAGAAATGATAGAATAATGTAAACAAACACACCAAAATCAATAATAAAGGGGATAGTAAAAAAAGTGAAGTGTGGTAAAGTAAGCCAAAATAAGTCAATCAAAGAATATGACATGGCCTCGTTATTAAACCTTGGTATAGCAACCTCGTGAGCTATAATCAAAACAAATCCCATTTTTTAAAAGAGTATAATATATCTAAACCATGAATTTTCTTAACTATCGAAATGAATCTAAACCAACTCTGATACTAAGATCTAACTATCTAGTCAGGGCCTATTTTTCTGACTATTTTCTAACTAATTTTCTAATTTTTTATATTCTGAATTTTATTTTATTTTTTAATTTCTTACTAGACAGTGAGGACTCGGGCCAGGCCCTCGAGCTCGAGTGAGCATCAAATATGTATCCTGAAAGTCTCGTTGACTTAACTGCATGGGGCTCATTATAACAAGCCCCCATTTCAATTCTAACTAAAGCCCACCATCTAATACAACCAAGCTGGACCCAATTTTCACAGCGGCCATAACGGGTCCGCTCTCCACTTATGCTGAGGCCACCACACTTATTTTGATTACTGAGGATTTTATAGGTTTTCGAGGATCTACATCGAATCTTTGAAGATGTGGCGGTCATTGGATCAAGTGAGATTAAACCTTAGTTTTGGACCATAGGTTATATAATTCTTTTCATATGTTGCAACGATTGATACAGAAATTATGAGAAGAAACATACGATTACTATTGAATATGGTTGGAGAATTGATTGTGACACGGTTGGTAAGAATAAATTTATTTATACTATGAAAGGTCTCCCTACTTCGATCAAAACCAAGCAAATGCGGCACGCCTAAGCTTGAGATGTAGACATATTCGTCTGAAATATGTGTTGCCGTGAAATGTCATACTTTTAGTCTAGTTATTGAGAGAAGACGCAAGCTTTGATTCGTCTTTCCCGTCTTACATGAAGTGGAAGAGAAGAACCTACTCTTTTTAATCTCCTTCACTTCTACGGCTCACATGCATTCTCCTGTATGAATAGCGACGGATCTAGAATCTTAGGGTCGGGGGATCCAGCTTGTGCTTGACGTTTATGTATTTATTTTTTAAAGAAAAGGTAAAATAATGCTAACTTATATTTTTAATTCCCCCCACCCAATCAATAATCACAAATGTCGGCGTAGAAAATCAATGAATTTGTGTACTACTGTTGGCACGAAACTGCTTAGTGCAAACTGTTTTAGCTGTTCTTGTCTTTACATAAGTAGTATAAGGCAGGATTTTTTGTGAGTATTCTTCACTTCCAACATCCTATGAATCTGGATTTAATCCCAAGCCATTTAACTCCTCGATAATTCGAGGAAGTATTGAATTGTGAGAATGTAATCTTGATGATCCCAAAACCATGAAAAACACAAAAAGCAATGCGTAGGGCCCATTGATTACCCATTTTTAAGGCTATTGTGGGTACAGCTCGGTCATAGAGGCCTCGTTTATCGAGAACTGATTCGATTTGTCTCTTGATCTCTCGACCTCAAATGCCCTTGAACTGTAATTCTGCCTGGATGACATATCAAATTTGATGGTGCTGTGCATGAAGAATGCGGGTCTCGATGGAAATTGGAGATTGATCGAGCGGCTATTAAGCATAAGGAGGATTGAGGCCATCGTGGGCCGACTAGCTGCATTTTCTTGGACACATAGTAGACCAATGTGGATGCACCTCTCAATTTCAATACTCAAACCTAAAATTATTGAGGGATCGACGATGTTTGATATTGATCCTTCACTCCAATTCTTCCAAACCTACAATCATCTAACAAATACTGAGTGGATTGATCGTCAAAATATGCAAAATGAGAAGTTCTATACTTATACTTACATAGCTTATAAGGACCTCCATATTATTTCCCATGCAGTGATTGTTTAAGCTATACTAAAATGGCCTAAAAAATTTGAATCTAGTACATATGAAAATCACACGACATAAACGAAGGGTTGCAAGTATGATAAGACAACCGGCGAGGAATTCGAGTCTCGAAGAAGCATTGACCCTAAAGGACTAGCGATTATAATAAAAAAGGAGTCCCTTCTTGTATTTTGCAGGTACGACAGAAAAGCATCGGCGCCTTCGGCCGAGTCTCTGTCTTTTGCTAGTATAATAGAAAAGCAAGGGCAACTGGCGATTGCCCAGCAATTTGGATTTTTTGCCGGCGGAATCTATACTTAAGATGATGTTTTCTCATTAGATGATTAACGAAGTATTGCCCTATGCGGCAAGGAAATTTATTCATTTCCTTGTGATTTTAATTTCAAGTTTTGTTGAGAGCTCTCTAGAAGAAAAATCTTGAATACAATAATCGATTCGGGAGTGCGTTCTTAAGATCCCACAAAGAATTTAGTTTCAAGTTTTGTTGGGTACACACTATAATTTTTTCCAACTCTAAAAACATCAGATTTTATTAGAATATATTAGTCCAGATCCGCTCATATATAATCTTTATATATTTTTTAAAGTTTGGATGATATTTTAAATTTCAATGGGGCAGTAAAAAAAGTTACCTTATAACTATAAATAGGGGTGAGCGGTTCCAGGTAACCTACCTTCGGGTACAGGTTCCTCATTTTTTGGGACAGGAACTACCCGTCATGTCTGGAACTTGGAACCTACCCTGTTACAGGTTCCAGGGTCGGTTCCAAGTTCTAACAGATTCTTTTTTTTTTTTTTTTTTTAATATCCAAAACTTCACAACACTTACCTCGAGAAGTGGCTGCGCGAGCTTATCACAACACTTTCACTTCCAATACGTACTTCTCCATACCAAAACCCACAAGACTATCACTTTAAAATTTTCTATAGTTACAAAATATCCTCAACATAGAATTTCAATGTCCAGTAACTAAATTTTGAAGCAAAACATCCACCAATAGGCCAAGCACAATAACAACACATATTATGATCACAAAATCCAAATCAGAATAAATCCAAATCAGCGCCTTCCAACAATTCCTAGATCTAAAATTACAACTACACAATCACCTACGATCACACTAAAATCAGCAATTTAAGCAGATTATTTCCCATGCAAGAACTTCTTTGCTGGATTATAACTCAACAACATTAAATCCATGCAACACAAATTCTAGAAAGCACAGAGAAATAAAAACAAAATTGAAATTCTAGAGGTTGCTCTCATCCGCCTATTCTTTGAACATAAATTAGATTGGGAGACAAAGTAAAGTAGTGAACGCACCAAAGATTCCTGTTGCAAGTGAAACCGAACTGAAATATGACTAAAGATTGACATGCGATTTTTATTAAACTTTTTGCCAAGATGACCAATGTGATCGTATCTGGGGATGTTATGAAAGCTGCGGAATACTGCAAGGAAGAAAGGGACTTTAGTCCATGCTTTGAAGTGTTTAGAGTAGGATATGCGTCCACTATACTTGGACATGAAATAGGAAGGTACAGGAATCTACCCAAAAATTGAAGTGGACAATTCTGATCTCTCCTAGAGTAAGAAAAAGATATCGTCTTGGATGAACTGATACTTTTCCTTGACAAAGAAACCACCTCCTTAGTAGTTTTTTTCTTCTTCCTTGAAGTCCATAGTAGAGTAGACTCCTGCAATGTATAATGTATTCTCTTACAGATCAAAGAAACAGTAATTACAAGGAGCTTAGTTATCAATTTTCAATTAAATGAAGTCAATGATTCAATAGCTCGTCATTACACTATCAACCATTTCATATCCTAGGAAAAGGATGGTTTGTTCCGATTATCGCTATAGCAGTACCTCGAGGAAAAGGTCGAGGAAGAAGTCGTGCCTCCGATGGTCCCCCAGGAGATTGGCAACCACTGCACCCACCGCACCCATCGTGAACACCCCTCCTCTACCGCATAAAAACGTCACATGCCTGTATCAATCATTTTGATTTTTTCCCAGTTAGCCAGATCCCCAAGAGGAAGAGACATACATCTGCAGAAAATATCATCACCTAAACTCATCTGCCCACATTTATTTCAAAGAAAGCTCCAGTCCAAAACAAAATATCAGATGTTAGATTTTATTTTTTTCTGCCCTGAAAAGCACTGATGGCCGAACTTCGCAATCACCGGAAAACTCGAACCCCGACCATTATTTCGTCACAAAACAAATATAATCGAATTAAAACAAGGATTATCATAAAACCCATTATGGTCGAGAAACGTCAGAACTCTTAGCTAATTTTTTCAAGATAGGGGAAATTGCAAACACGGGCTCCCGACCAAATCGTAATAAGGAAGAAAGAGTAAAGCAATGACTATAAATATTCTTGATTTATGCAGATCGAAATAATTTCTATTCGGTTGAGCTAAATCATATTACACTGAAATCTTTTTATGCAGACCATTCGAAATTCTTGTCTTCCTCCTTACATAGCAGTAGCTGGTCCATAAGTCTAGTTACTCTGTAAATCAAGAAACAGAGCATCGATAGGATATTCTTGTCCCGAATCAGGTAGATTCTTTGCAATCTTTCTCTTCCTTTTTTCACAGGAGCAGACGTGCATAATTCTTGGGTAAAATTCCGAAAATGGCTAAAGACAGCACTCGGCGACTCACCTGGTGGAAGCACACGCCGCGGAAGCGCAGGCGTCGACGATCTTGGCCGACAGCAGCAGGTCGCTCCGGTCGCCAGTGGCCCCATACGACCTCAGGCACAAGAGAGTGTCGGTGTGACATGCGTCGCTCGCCGATTTGAGAGAGTATCGGGGTCGGGGAGTCGGGGGAGAGAACGAAGAAACAGATGAGGGTGGTATGAAAGGAAGAAACAAATTGAATTAGTGTTTTTGAGGATTTTTAGGTTAAACATAGTTCCGGTCCGGTTCCCGGTTCCGGTTTCGGTCTGGTTTCGGTTCCGGTTCCCATAGGAACCGGGAATCGGAACCGGTCTCTTTAGAACCGGGAACCGAACCGAACCCACCGGTCTGATTTCCCGGTTCCCGGTTCTACCCAGGAATCGTACTCACCCCTACCTATAAATTCTATCGTAGGATGATCTTTAGGTAGGATGGTCAATATGTTCCTTATCCGCCTATAAATCTATTCTCAGACCCCCCCCCCCGCCCCAAAAAATCTCATTAATCTATTCTTTTGAAAAAATATATATCTATAAATATATATATTTGTGGGATTGATACATCATTATTGCTGGGAGAAAACGAAGAAAATAAAGTGGAAACTGTTTCTGACTCTGACGGATTGATCAAGAGCAAAGAAGGCTAGTGGGTAATGCCAGTGGGAATGGGAGAATACGATCTGGTAAAAAGAAATTCAGCATAGAGGACTTTGATGTGAACAGGAAATAATTTGCAAATTGTATGGATCAACCGGATACCGAACTCCTAAGTGAAATCTGGACCCCAAATTTTGATTTCTAGTTGCTAATGATAAAAGTTCACTATTGAGTTCTCTATGATACAACAACAGCGATGTCAACAGCGAAAGCTGCGAGGGGAGAGAGAGCTCGAGAGCTCAAAGAGGGTTTTGTGGTTTTACTTGTTTTGGCTAGAACTTAGTGCAACAGTGTGTTATGTTTTTCTTGTTCAATTTTACTGTTCATGTTATGTTGACAAATTGCTGATTAAAAGTATCGTGAATGATTGAATGTGATCGAGCAGCAGTATTAAAGCGCATCACTGGAGAGGGGGCTGGGGTCCATAGGTCGTTAGTGAGGGCCATTCCAGCCGGAGATTATATTAGATCAATACAAGTTATAGAGGAGAGAGAAGCTAATAAATTATTTGAATAGCTTGATTCACACGTCATGTCAAATGATGATGTTAATATCTACGATCCTGAAATATTTTTTTCAGAAAATCGACTCTTTGGAGCAAACTATATATATCAAAAACTTGAATTAAGTATTTACTGGTTCAAATGCCAAGCAGGGTATTTCGTGAATTTTTAAATAATGCGTACATGGATCTATATCCTCGAATTATAAAAATAAATAAGACTTTTCATTCTATCTTTCACCTTTCCTCCGCATATTCTCTAGTTAGATTTTTAATGAACTTAACTAGAGTTTAGACCTTTCAAAAGCATAAACTTTTCTTAACAGCAACTTACATCTGTCTTTCGATCCTTCAGTAATGATATGATCTAGGGCGTGGATCTCTCATAGAAGCTTCATTTACTGATGCTAGTGATGAGCAATGAACAGATGAAGTCAACATGTCTCTATCACTGGTATCTGTCAAATATGCAGGCTATGTCAACGTTGGGAGGGTCATGCTCTGGCTCCCGAGCATTAAAACCACAATGGTGATGAAGACGTCTATGACGACGTCGCTAAATCTATATTTTGAGTATAAACCTCCACACTTGTTTGCACCGGTTTGTCTATTGTCTCTCTTGCTATCTGTTTAAGATTATGAATATTGAGTGGATGGCGTTTGACCTGGGAGCTGACGGAAAGAAGTCAGGAAGCGAATATATTATAAGGTTTCTAATTCAAAAAAAATGGTGAAGGCTTCATGAGGTTTTGGAAAGAGGGCAAAGGGAGGATGGTCTAATACAACATAAGTAAGAAACAATGAAAATAAAAACGAAATAAAAAGGAGATAATCAAAATAAGTGTGGTGGCCTCAGCATACCCTCAGTTTGACTATAGTGGAGAACGGGCCTGATATGGCCGCTTTAGAAATTGGGTCCAGCTTGGTTGTATTTGATGCTGGGCTTTAATAGTTAGAACTGAAATGAGGGCTTCTTATAATGAGCCCCATGCAATTTAGTCAGCGACACCTTAAGGATATGAATTTGATACACAGTCGGGCTCGAGGGCCTGGCCCGATTAATCAATCTCTTATAAGAAATTAAAAAAAAATTAAAAATCCGAAGATAAAAATTTTTAAAAATAGGCCTTGGTTAGATAGTTAGATCTTTGTATTCAAGTTGGTCTAGATTCATTTTGATAGTCTAGAAAATATAGTTTAGATAGATTAGTCTCTTTTAAAGAATTGAATTCGTTTAGATAATAGCTCGCATGGTTGCTTAATAATGAGGCCATGTCATATTATTTGCCCGATTTATTCTCGGTTACTTTACAGCGCTTCATTTTTTTTTCTCATAACCAACCATCCATCATCAGCTCCTTGGATGCCTTCAAATCCCCAGTGTTGCCACCTCCACCACTGCCACCACCTTGGCCCCTCAATTACCTAATGATAAGGAGCCTATTTCTTCCTATTCTCAATTGAAACCTGTTGGCAAGTAAGGCCAAATACTTTTTAGGGCTTTTTTTTTTTCTATTAATTTTCCTTTTAAGTTGAAAGCTACACTTTATATCAGCTATAGTCAAACTTTAGCCATCATGGGGGCTGAAAAAGAAAATAGAGAGAAAAGAAAATGAGAGAAGAAAGAGTGAATTTTTTTTGTGAAGGTTTCTCAATCTCTTTCTGTTTTAATATTGAGAGAAGATCATCATTGTATTCCTACTTTCTTTGAAGTGTAATGGACTCACAAAGTGCCTCTGCATGGAGGCATAGCCTATGTTGCATGAACTTCAATAACAAATTTTTTGGTGTGTTCTTCTAATTATATTATTTTATTATTATATTCTATCTCGATGGGTTGTTTGCTTGCATTACTTTTTCTGGAATTGGCATGTGATTCCTAATAGCTAGTATTAGAGCCTAGGTTGGCTAATCGAGAACATCAAGGGTCTTTTGGTGACATTTGGTTGAAAGCAAATAGTATGGTAGAAGATAAAATCAAAATTGATAAGTTAAATGGGTAGGATTTTGGATGGTAGGAACTCCAAATCAAGGACTATCTTTATCAAAAATATCTCCATGCACCACGAAAATAGATTTGACAGCATAATCCGGATGGAAAATTCTTGATCGAAAGGCATTAGGTGCAATTTGTATAAGGCTGATGAAAATACAAGGTATCACATCAAGAAAGCAAAAACAACAAAAGAAGCCATCGATATTCTAAAAAATATTTAAGAGAAGCTGTCCACACAAAAATAGGTATTTTTGCTAAAGAAGTTGGTTAATATGAAGCTATCTAATAGAGGTTCTATGGTAGAGCATATTAATAATTTCACACAAATTACGGATTAGTTGGAATATGTAAGCATAAATCTGGATATGAAACTCCAAACTTTATTATTTTTATGTTCCCTTCCCAAAAGCTACGACATTGCAATGTAGGAAATTTCAAGCACCATGAAGGATGATTTGACTTTAGATGAAAAGATGTGATGGAAAGTCTCAAGTGGAGATAATTTTTCAACATCTATATCTTCAATGGCACTAGTAGTGGAAAATCATGGGAGACATAAAAGCGAAGGAAAATCTAGTGAGCATGGCATGTCACAATCAAGAGGGAAGAGGGAGGTTGCAAAATATGAGTATTGGTTTTCTCACTAGACTGAACACCAGAGGTTTCAATGTGAAGCCTACAAAAAGAAGTAGTGGTATGAGAATCAAGGAACTAATGTGTAGGCGATAAACCAGTGATGGATTAATTGTTTTTGTTTGCAACGTTTGACTTGACAACAGACAAGTGATTTGTTGACTTCGATGCCTCTTTCTAGCGCACCTTGCCAAGAGACATATTTGCTAATAAGAAATTCCAGGAAAATGGTTGTGTGAAATGGTCACATGTGTCCAATTGTTGGAAAAGAAATTGTTACTATGAACATCTCAAGTGGAGGACATCTAGTTTTGCCTGAAACTAGGCAATATCCCAGAGTTTAAGAAAATTTTGATTTTAGCTAGTAAACTTGACCAGGAAGGTATGGCAACAACTTTTGGATATGGAGAGTGAAAGATAACCTCAGGGGCAAGTAGCAAAGGGAAAGTCTATAGATACACTTTATCTTCTCCAAGGAGACAATATCAATAATATGGTTACAACCACAATGGCTAAAGATAGTTTGTTTACTATTTGGTATTATTATTTGGGACATCTTGATGAAAAGGGTATAAAACAGTTACACTTAAGAAAGTTATTTCCAAGATTGAAGAAAGTTGAGTTGGACTTTTGTGAGAGTTGCATATATGGAAAACAAAAAAATGGTTAGTTTTCAATTGAATGGGCGACATAATAAAGGTCGGAAGCTAGAGTTGGTTCATACTGATACATGGGGACCAAGTCCAAAACTCTCTTATGGTGGTAAGAGATATTTTGTCACTTTCATTGACCATGCGATAAGGAAGACTTGGGTCTATGCTCTCATGGAAAAATCAAAAGCATTCGGGGTGTTCAAAAATGAAAGACCATGGCAGAAAAAAAAGAAGAAGATAGGTTATCAATAAAGCTCTAAAGTGTGATAATGATGGTGAATACACAAGCAAGGAATTTGCAAAATACTTGAGTCGAGAAGGCATACACAAATTGAAGATTGTTCCTAGAACTCCTCTAGAGAACGGTGTAACTGAGAGGATGAACATGAACATTCTGGAATGTGCGAGATGCATGAGACTACATGCAAATCCATTAGGCTTATGGGCTAATACAATTGATTCATATGTTTATCTTATCAACAAGAATCCATCTAGTGCACTTGATGGAGAAATACCGAAAAAGTAGTGGTTAGGTAAAAAGGCTAATTATTCACATCTAAAAGTTTTTTGTTGTATTGCATATGCTTTAATTTACAGAGAGGATAGAAAGAAACTTGAAAATAAGTCCTCAAAGTGCATCTTTATCAGATATGGTGGCGATGAGTATGGCTATAGGCATTAGGATTATGAGAACAATAGTCATTCGCAATCAGAATGTGGTGTTCCATGAAGAAATGATGTAAAAGGATCGTCAAACAAAGCATAAGAAGGAAATAGAACCAAAATATTTAAGCTAGATATATTGCCTGTGAAGATAGTTCCAATAGATCAAATTGCACCAAAAGATTCAAGATGAACCTATTATTAGTGAGGAGGTAGTTCAAGAGGAACGCAATGATTTGAAACTGACTAATTACCCTAAAGCACCTGTCTTAAGGACATCAACATCTGTGAGAAAATAGAAGGTAATTTTGTTTTCTATGAGCAAATACTTTTCTAAGCAATGTCTTATATACATATTTGAGAGAACTAGAGATTTATGATGAGGCAAAGAAAAACACATCTCACATGTAGTGGGAGCATGCTATGACAAATGAGATGGGCTCATCACTTCAGAACAAAATATGGGAATTAACCGTATTGCCCATTAGTAAAAAATGTTTGTTAAATAAGTGGCTAAACAAGAAAAAAAAAAATGAAGCTAATGGTAGTATTAGATACAAGACCATACTTGTAGTGAAGGTTTTTTCTCAAAAAGAAGCGATCAACTACTCCAAGACATTTTCAACAGTGGAAAATGACATCAATCAAACTAGTGAGTATAATTGAAGTGGAGGATCTTCATCTCAAGCGATTGGATGTGAAAACAACATTTTTCATGGTGATCTAGATGAAGAGATATACATGGTGCAACCTAAAGTTTTTGAGGTAAAAAGTGAAGAGCACATGTTATGTCGCTTGAAGAAAAGTTTGCATGGCTTGAAGCAAGCCCCTTGACAATGGTACTTAAAGTTTGATGGTTTCATGGAAGAAAAAATATTTGCCCATTATGAGACAAATCATTGTGTTTATTTTCACAAGTATGGCGACGGTGATATCATGTATCTATCTTTATGAATGGATGACATGCTAGTGGCTAACTCCAATATGAAGAAAATTGTAGAAGTGAAGAAGATGTTAACATCGTAGTTTGTTATGAAAAACTTGGGAGAGGCCAAGAATATTTTAGGCATGAAAATCATCAGGACAGGAAATATAAAGAATTATGACTATCGCGGGAAGACTATGTGAACAATGTGTTAAAAGATTCAACATGGATAAGGTAAAACTGGTTGCAACTCCTCTAATGAATCACTTCAAACTTTCCAAGGATATGTGTCCAAGTACTCAAGTTTTGATAAATGAGATGGCAGCAGTCCCATATGCATCAGTAGTGGAAGTTTGATGTATATCATAATGAGCACAAGATTGTCACGACCTTCCCAGAGGAGGTTAATGGATTACTAAGCGTAGTACTTAGCATAGACTCTCCCAAGCCCTACCAATCACAACTTGGTACTTGATTGAATCATGATATTTATCTTACCTATTTGAGCCGTCACTAATCGGTTTTGGGTCGATTAGACACCCAAGTAAAATGTGGGAGTATATTTTACTTCCGCGAACCAAAAATCATGAATTCGGGGACTTGTACATTTTCTCCTTATTTTAAAGAATGTTTTGCATACAACTTTTGTTGATTTTTGTAATACTACACCATTAACATGTAAAATGTGACTAGAAAATTAAGCAAATGATAAAATAACATCCAATGATCATGATCATGAATGAATAAAAAAATTATGAACTTGAACATACTTTAAAAAAGTATGTTATTATCATTATCACAAGGTTTCTTAGTTTGAGTTAACTAAGAGAGATTGACACCAACTGAAAGCACAATATTGTAGGAAGCAACTAAAGGGATGCGATGGCAATGACCAACAGCAATATAGTAACAATGACGGCACAAAAGCAACAGCGAACGTCTGCAAAGCAGTAGCAAACAGCAGCAACGATCAGTGAAAGTTGATGACAAACAGCGACAACAGGAAGCAACAATAATGGAGATCTTCAATGATGGCAGAGCTTTGCAGCCGCTATTGAAAACTTGCCTAAAGTGGAGATCTTCAATGATGGCAGAGCTTTGCAGCCACTATTGGAAACTCACCTGAAGATTGAGGACTCAAGAAATGGACTATGCTATTGGAAACTCGCCTAAAGACTGAGGACTCAAGAAATGGACTACACTGTGATGTATGCAAGACACCACAATATCGTGAAATCACGAGAGTGCTTAGTATGGTGATGAGAAAAACTAATGATCCCCTTATGCTCTTCTCCCCTCCTTTTATAATGGCCCTAAGTGTCTTTGTCTACGGGCAATTTTCTGAGTTTCCTGTTTCTCATTGCCTTAATTCATGGTCCGCAAATTGACATGCGATTTTATGGCTAGCTCAATCTTTCCTATTTCATGTAAACTATTCGGACCCGAATGTTCTAATTCCTTCCTTTAGAAAATTTCCTGCCTTCCTATTCACCTAATTTTTTTTGCTCTTGACTCTTGATCGGAAATTTGGATCCTCATTTACGAAAATCCGAATATCCATCAAAGCAAGAATGGCTGGCCAAGATTCCCACCTTCCTTGCATAGCCAATCAAATTGATTCTCTCTTGCCTTCCTTTCGTTCACATTTTCCTTCTTGTCTTACTTTCTTCCTTTTTTTGGCTTTCTGGGCTTCCTAATCCTTCAGTTGAGGAAGTGCTTCCTGATTTATCACCTTGAACCAAGGTTTGAATCCCTTTTTCGTTTCTATTCATATTGCCATGAATATGTCCAAATTCAATCACCATGATTCCATGGCCAGCATTATTTCCTTAATTTCCTCCCTCAATTAATCCCTTTATTGGTTAATTTCTTTTCTTCCCATTCTTCACTCAGTATCTTGCCAAAATTTTATCTATTTCACACCTCTTGCTAGCCGTACCTTTAAAAAAACGAATCTTTTAATTATGGAAGAAATATTACTAATTCCTCCACTCGTTCAGACGTGCCCCTGCAATTTCTCATTGGCAAGTTTAGAGTCGAATTCAGGTTGCCATATCGAAAACTCCAACTCAAATTGCGACGTGGATCAAATCAATCAATCCAAAATTTTTGCTTAAAATATGTCAACTTCAATTTGGTGCCAATCAATAAGAAAGATTCCGCACATGATGTTCCATAGTATCACACGCCTTTGATGAGAATGCAAATGAGCGCTATGCAATATTCAATCCCTTATTTCTCATGTGATAAATGACTAAGGAAAAATCAAAATTTAAGTATCAATAAAGACCAGACACTACACAAGCAGTGGGAGTTGTGAGTCGAAATTTACAGAACTAGAGCAAAGAGCATTGGAATGCAGTAAAATTGATATTAAGATATCTAGTAGATATATCAAATTACTCTCTTTGTTATTGAGGTACATATATAGTGTTGTAGGGTTTTGTAGACGCAGATCACTTGGGCGATCAAGATAGTGATAAGACTACTACTAGATATATCTTTATAGTTGTAAGTACAGGTTGTAAGTACAGCAGTGAGTTGGGTATCTGAGCTATAGAAAGTAGTGGTTCTTTTGACATAGAAAGGAAGTACGTGTAAGTCATAGAAGCCTCTAAGGAAATCATGTGGTTATTAGATTATATGGAGGAGCTCCATTGAAAGCAGCCAATGAGCACACTATGATAGTCAAGGTGTAGAGCACCTAGCAAAGAATGTAGTTTATCACTCAAGGACTACACATATCAAGAAGCATGTACATATCAAGAAGCGCTATCATTTCATCAGGTCAGAATTCATAGAGAATGAGTTAAAGTTATAAAAGACTGATGGCTTGAAGAATCCAGCCGACATGTTTACCAAGGTAGTAGATAGAGAAAAGTATATATTCCCTATTACTACCATTGGTATTTCTCCATGCTAATTGATGAGGAGTATTGCAGGCACAAATTCCAATTGCTAGCTTTTGAAGTAGAGGGATGTAAAGTTGCTTGGTGCATCGGGGGTATTTGTCTTCAAGTAGGAGATTGTTGGATGGCGACACCAAATATTTTTAAGTTTTTTCTTTGGTCTTTTCTATTAATTTTGCTTTTAAGTTAAAAGCTACAATTTATATCAGCTATAGTTGGATGCTATAAGGGGCTAAAAAAGAAAAAGGAGAGAAAAGAAAAGGGAGTTTTTCTTATGAGGATTCTCAATCTATTTATGCCTTGATTTTTAGAAAAAATCATCATTGTATCCCTACTTTCTTCAAAGTTTAGTGGATTTGCAAAATACCTCTGTGCGGATACATAGCTCAGGTTTGGGTGAATTTGAATGACAAATTTTATGATGTGTTCTTCTAATTCTATTCTTTTATTATTATATTATGTTTGTATGAATTGTTTACTTATGTTTTTTTTTTTTTAAATCGGCGCACGGTTGCTAACAAAACTGGCATCGTCTTCATCAAGGCGGCTGCCCTCCCTATTTGGCGGGGTGAGGTCCAATGCCAAGCTAGGGGCTGCACTTGCTCCCTACACCTCACGCCGCCGCAATCAAGTCCCGCAGGGTACACCTCACTTCTTCCCCCTCCTCATCTTTCCTTCGATCTCCAATTCCCATGATGCCTTGGACTCTTCCGTTGATGCGCTCCATGGCTTGCAAGGTCAGTTGAGGTTGCAGCATAAGGACGATGCTGAAGACGATGACAGTAAGATGGAGCGAATTTCAATCTGCTTTAGCGCATGCTGTTGATCTTGCTCCTGAACATGGCCTTGAAGTTCAATCTCCTGCAGTTGAGGAGGAGGAAGAAGGGGAACTGGTTAGCTCCCTTGCTGCCCAACAGAATTGCACTGTCAAGTCCCTCGCTTAGTTCTTTCTTCAGGTTCACCAGGTCGCTGACGGTACGCCTGTGGAACACTAGACGACACTTCTGCACTCGCAATTCCCAACAATTCCCCATGAGAAGGAAGCAGGCAATGAAGCCTTTCTGAAGATGGGGATAATGGGAGCTCAGCAGCTGACATAGATGAGCTCGTCCAGGAAAGAATTGAGTGGGAAGTCCGAGGAGAAACCCACAGAAGAAGCCTCTCGAGTTGGCTAAAGAGATTGACAGGAAACAGGCATCCGCAGGTCTCCGGGGGAAGAGGGTGCAACAGCACAACTCATAAGGCTTAATCATTAGAGTTTGCCTCAATGGTCACCCTTCTCATATGGGAAGAAAGAGGTATGGGATTCGAATCCCGACCTTCTCAAGGGGAGAGGACGACTTAATTTCAAATATGGGTTTTGACTTTCATACCCTGTAAGGAAGTAAGACAAAATTTTAAGAGTAAAAATTAGAATAAGATTAGATTATGATAAACCCAAAAACACAAAAATAAAACCCATGAGGCTCGAGGGTGTCTGCAGGGGATCCACCACATTGGGATACTTCAATGTTGATCCTCACAGCACAAATTCTTTCAGTCTATAGCCGTTATATGGACTTGTCCTTTCACCTGATGGACATATATTAAATCCGAGGTCACTTCTGACGATTAGCTGAAGGTGCAACTAACTCGAAAGTTTGCATTTAGTAGCTTAGAGTTGACCAAGCTTAATATGCTTATGAGAGCCGATCAAGCAGATTTACGAGAGTAATCACTTCATTTCTTCGCAATTGTGCCAACAAATGCTTATCTACATTCATTCAATTCGCAAGTTCTTTCTTTTTAATTTCCCAAATCTTTTATGTTGAGTTTTTTCTTAGGAGACTTCTTGGTCGTCCTTAATTTATCATATCAGATTCTCCCATTCCCACTAGCACTAGATACTAGGCTTCTAATTAAATTATGGCATGGGAGATTTAAGTGGAAGTTTCCTCTAACCGATAGAAGTAATATAAAAATGTCGTGTCAACATTATTTTTAGACTTTTTTGTTGGTATAGGGGTCAAATGAAGTCCGGATCAACTTTAGTACATTTTTACTTATCAACTTCCTTAAGCGATTTTAAAGACATCTTTTATGATTTCTCTTGGAGTACTCTCAACAATACTAAAAACTAAAATCATAAGGAGATGAGAAAATTCGGTAACATTTTAGTTAATCATCTGTCGAGAAAACAGCATCTTTAGTGAAGATTCCACCGGTAAAGATTCCATATTGCTTGGCAATCGCCGGTTGTCTTTGCTTTTCTATTATACTTGCAAAAACAGACTTTGGCGGAAGGCGTCAATGCTTTTCTATTGTACCTGCAATAGACAAGAGACTTCTTTTCTATTATAATTGCAGAAGACAGACTCCGTGGAAAAGAGTCCTTCGGTCAATGCTTCTTCGGGACTCGAATTCCTCATTGCATGGAAATCGCCGGTTGTCTTATTGTATCCTCGAAAGTCGCTAATTGAGAAACACGACAACTCCGCAACAACTCTGCAACAACTCTGCAAAAGTCTAGTTATCTGGGTTTATGTGGTTTGTGAAGTATTGATGACGTGATTAATTTTTATTTCAACAAATTTACTTTCTTAAGATTAAACCCTTCGATTATGTCGTGCAATTTTCGTATTTGCTAAACTAAAATTCTTTAAGTCTTTTAGTATGACAATGCTTTCGAAACCGCCCAACCCAAAAATGGAATTTCTAGGCCAAAATTAATGAGTGGACGATGGTATTTAAGGTTTTATAAGGTGTAACTTTTTGTAATCTTGAACTATTCTTATATCAATGTGAATTTAAAACTCAACTCAAGGTATTTACAATTTTTAAACATTGAAATGAGATATCAATCCAAATGGAAAAGTAAAAAAGATTTTTTTAAATGTCTTATAAAATATTATATGCACTCAAACTAATAATGTGTCAAGCTTGGCGTGTCAAGTACGGCGGTTGCCTCTATATAAAATAATTCGATTTCATTTTCTTTACCCGAGTCATATTATCTAGGGAAGGAGCCTGTTGAGTAATACTTCCATCAAAGAGAGACCCGAAACACCCCAAAAGAGAGAGAGAGAGAGAGAGAGAGAGAGAAATGGATCCTGCAAATCTCCTTCTCTTGCTTCTTCTCATGTTTGCTTCCACCACAAACGCCCAATTCCCAGCAAACTACTGTGGTTCGACCGGCAACTTCACCGTCAACAGCACCTACCAGGCCACCCTCACCACCCTCCTCTCTTCCATCTCCACTACCAACTCCTTGTCCCTCTCGTACGGCTTCTTCAATGCCTCTGCTTCCGTCTCCGGTGCCTTCCAAACCCTTTACGTCTTTGGCCTCTGCCGTGGTGACTTAACCGCCATGAGCTGCCGTGCCTGCCTCGATGCCTTGGCCTCCGACATGCGCCGCCTCTGCCCTCTCCAGAAGGAGGCACTCCTCTACACTGGGAACTGCATCATCCGGTACTCAAACACCTCATTCTTCGGCGTAGTCGCGACAGGACCCAACTACGTGGCAAGTTCTGCTGAAGATGTCTCGAGCCCGGAAACTTACGACGCTGCGATGAAGAAGCTCCTGAATGGTCTGTGGGTCGAGGCGGCGGGTGGCGGCTCACTGAGAAAGTACGCATCAGGGAACGAATCAGCAGGGCCTGACATGATCTACGCGTTGGTGCAGTGCACGCCGGACTTGACGGAACAGCACTGCAGCGACTGCCTGGTGTTAGGCGTCCAGGCGATCAGGGATTGCTGTGACAGGTACACGGGAGCACGGTACATGATGCCAAATTGCATGATCCTATACGAGACCAATCATCGGTTCTTTGATCCGGTCAGTGAGCCACTTCCTCCGCCGCCGCCGCCGCCGCTGCCGCTGCCGCCACCGCCGCCATCGCAGGAGGTAGATGTGCTGCCTTCCCCACCAGGTATGTTGGCTCTTGTTTAGGAGTTAGGTACACGACGTTTGTGTCTTTTTTTCCTATAAAATTATGCGGGTTTCACTTGATATTCACACAATCAATTTTTTGTACAAGCTTAATTTACGTGCTCTATAAACCATAAGATTTTTTTTTATCGATATGTGCTCAATAGAAATGTAATTTTTATGCTTTTTGGCAGAAAAGAAGGTATCAGTTTGTCCATATTTTTGGCAAAATAACATTTGTTTAATCCTTGATGCATCTGCATGGATACTAAGCAACTATCACAGTCAATTCATTGAATCACAACTTATAGCATTGCTCACAATTTGTTGGAGTGACAGACACCCTAAGTGCTAAAACTTAGCACGGGAAATATTTAATTGTTAAAAGTTCTAAAATGTACACTTATGTGCCAAAATCAGAGAAAAATAGATCATTCAAGTATCAATGATGAGAAATTCCAACCAAAATGCTAATTTGGCATTTTTCAGCAACATGAGCTCAAAATGATGTTGTTTTGGGCACTTACGTGACTAGATAAGCCCAAAACAAATGGTGCTGACATGGGTAGACTCAACCAAAATGACGCCATTTTGCCCGAATTCAATTTTTAACATAAAATTTTAAAAAAAAATATATAGAGAACACATGTGGGAGGGGCTCTCCCACCTATGGCCGCCGCCCTATCACTGTTGGGGCAGCAACGATGGCCAGTGAGGGTCACCGGTGCTTGGGCGAGGGTCAGTGACCCTTGTCGACTGAAGAAGAGGGAGAAATCGGAGAGGGTGGCAACCTCTCTTGACTTCTCTTGGCTTTTGGCTAGGGCCTACTAGCCCTCGCCTCGAGTCAACGAGGGTCACTGGCCCTCGCTCAAGCATCAACGATCCTCGTCGGCCATCGCCGCCACCCAACTGGTGATGGAGCGATGGCCACAGGCGAGAGAGCCCCCTTCTACCTATGTTGTTCTCTCTCTCAAATAAATTTAGTTTTTAATGTAATTTAATTAATATTTATATTAAAAATTGAATTTGGGGAAAAACAGCGTCATTTTGGCTGAGTCTAAGCTGACTCAACTTTCCGGCAAGCCATGTTAGCGATTTATGTTATTAAAATATACCATGTCGGATTTCCGACATGCTTCACCAGACTTGGCACTTCAATGTCTCAATTTTCAAAAAAATTGGTACTTAAATGTACCTTTCGAAACTTTTGATAATTAAGTGTTTCCCCATGCCAAGTTTTGACACTTGCGCTATACTTATGCCTAAGCTGTCGTATGAGATTGTGAGTCTAGGCTAGGGTAATAAATCACTAGCAGATGTTCATTACTTCTCATCAACCATTCAAAAAGAGAAGAGAAAGAAAATTGCGAGGCCATAATTTTGAAACACTGGTGACACGAACCCGCATGACATCTTGGATAATGACTAGAACTTTATACCATCCGTCGTCAAAGGAAAAGAGTGGCTAAGACTAGCCTTAATTGTACTTGATCGTCCAAAAATGAAGCTAATCAGAATAAGATTGATTAGCAATGTTAGACATACTGAGAAATTATATCAAAGTTATCTATTAGGAGTTAAAATTAATGGGACCCGTGTATTAAACGATCAATGAGGCCCGAAATGGTATCCCAACCCAGCGACGACCACTGTGATTGCTGTTCTCTACGACAGTGGTAATCTGTGTGTGTGTGTGAGAGAGAGAGAGAGAGAGGTCTAAATCGATCTAGGGTACAATCCATAGCAACCATCTTTAGAGCACTGGTGGTTTTTTAATTAGCAGTAATCACCAACTCAATGGTGGTCATTTCAATTGCGGCGGTCGTGGAAGACGAGAGAGGTGGTAGTGCAATTACCAGCAGTGCTTAATTGAACTAACTGCTGGTAATTGCACTACGGCTTTCTAGAACCCTAGTGATGCGAAGCTCATTCAACGGTAGAGAACGATTTGATAAGAATGATTTTATTGCACTTCTCTGATCTTCACAAGTCATCCAAAATTATCGTTTAAGCACGAACAGCAGACATCTAGATCGATTTGTTCTTGTTATATCTTTAAAACATGAGTTTCGTTTTCCCAGTGGTAATGACGCTTTAGTAATTTCTCCAGTATGTTAAATGGTAATCAGTGAGCAATGATCATAAACATGATGTGCCTTTGCTCTTGCAGTTGGAAAGAGCAATTCGATGAGGACTGTGATCATTGCGGTCGTCACGAGTGTTTCTGCACTACTTGTCATTGGCGTTGCTGTGCTCCTGAAAGTGAAAAAGAAGATGAAGCAGCCCAGACAAAGAGTTGAAGGCGAGTCTTTATCCTTTTGCATGGGAACAGCAACTGTTCATGAGGTTAAAAAAGATCATGGAAATAATTAAGTTGACTAATGACTATGCTTTTGCACCAGCAAATAGCAAGAGCTGCATCGTTTTCGACAAATAGGCCAAAACTTTATAAGTTGGTGACTCTTTGATTATGAAAACTATGAAAAGATAATGGTGCTTGCTCTGAATGACTGCGTTTTTGTCTTTCTAGGTGAAGTTGCGGATGAAATGATCACGGCAGAGTCGCTGCAATTTGATTTCGACACTATTAAAGCGGCAACAAATAACTTCTCTGATTCAAAGAAGCTAGGAGAAGGTGGTTTTGGTGTTGTCTACATGGTAATAATTAACAAAGCACATCCTCTACTCTCTTGTATTCAAAATTTAAGCAACCATATGGTGAAAGATGATATCAATCGGAACATCTTCGAAATGCTTCAATGTACCAATTGATACTCACAAGGACCTAATTTCATGAAAATTTCAGGGTCAGCTCTCCAATGGACAAGAAATCGCGGTGAAACGGCTGTCGCGAAATTCCAGCCAAGGGGAAGTAGAATTCAAGAATGAGGTCATGTTGCTAGCTAGGCTACAACATAGGAACTTGGTCAGGCTCCTAGGTTTCTGTTTGGAAGGAGTCGAACAACTTCTCATTTATGAGTTTGTGCCCAATTCAAGCCTTGATCGATTCATATTCGGTATGTTTCTTGGGTTGTCATTTGTGAAATCAGATCCTCACAAAATGATTAGTAGATGTATATAGAATGTGATTCCACCAAAATGCAGATACCTTGAACCGAGTGAATCTCAAGTGGGACAGGCGTCACAAGATAATAATGGGTGTCGCTCGAGGGATGCTTTACCTACACGAAGACTCTCGACTTCGTATTATCCACCGGGACCTCAAAGCTAGCAACATTTTATTGGACTCATACATGAATCCTAAGATATCGGATTTTGGTATGGCGAAGCTATTCGAGTTGGACCAAACTCGGGCAAAGACAAATCGAATCGTGGGGACCTAGTAAGTTCCTAACTTCCTAAGGCTGATGATCACTAAAAGAACAAAGCAAATTATAGAGTTAATATGATGGACTTATTGTGATTCACAGTGGATATATGGCACCAGAGTATGCGATGTGCGGAACTTTCTCGGTCAAGTCAGATGTATTCAGTTTTGGAGTGCTAATTTTGGAAATTGTGAGTGGTCGGAGGAACAATCTTTACAGCATGAACAATGATGTGGAGGCCCTTCCAGGCTATGTGAGTACAAAAACATAACATCTCATTTCACATAACATTCGGAGATCAATCTACACAATGTTAGTCCAATGTTTGCAGGTTTGGAAGAATTGGAGGGCAGGATCAATATCGAACATCATTGATCCCTCTATAACTTCTAATTTGAGTACTGAAATTGTGAGGTGCATCCAGATTGGTCTACTATGTGTCCAAGAAAAAGCGGCTAGCCGGCCGACAATGGCCTCAGTCCTTCTCATGCTTAACAGCCACTCGGTCACTCTCCAAGTGCCATCAAGACCCGCATTCTTCATACACAGGGGTTCTGAGTCGAATATGCCAAATACTCAAGATTACAATTTAAGGGTAAATGAGGTTGAGAGATCAAGAAGTAAATCGAATAAGTTCTCAATAAACGAGGCCTCTATGACTGAGCCATACCCACGTTAGCCTTAGAAAAAGGATAATTAGCAGGCCCTCCGCATTTTCTTGGACACGATTGTAATTATATGTCTCTTTTAATAGTTTTCGTATGAATCATCGCAACATACGAAAAAGTTATATAACTTGCGGCCTAGAACTAAGGTTTAATCTCGCTTGATCCAATAAGCGTCACATCTTTGAAGAGTCGATGTAAATCCTAGAAAACCCATAAAAAGCCCAGCTAATTAATTCGGGTCTAGTCAAGTTTTTACTCTTTCTATTATACCTATAAATTTCACGAACCAAATTCGTTGATTTTCTGCCCTGTGTAATTGAACTACTTCTTTCCTTATCTTATGCATGAATTGTCGTCTTGATCTATCAAAGGTACTACATCCTACTTTTTCTTCAATTAGCTTGTCATAGGAACATTTATTTCATGATGAATCAAAAGTACAATATCGTTTGCATAGGATGGATTTTAAATAATTGATATGAATGTATGCAGGTACTTGTTCTTTCTTGTTTGACATTGGAAACATGAACTTTGAGATTTTATAGATATTAAGTTTCCTGCATAATTGTTTGGTAGGCTTAAAGCTAATATTTATTCAGTCAAACCAATAACAAAACAAATCCATAGCATGTTACGTCTTACAATCGAAATCGTCATAGTTTGAGTAGAAAATAGGTCACAAATAAGTTAAAATCATACTATAAATACTCCTAGCCGTAGTGCTCAGGTGATATATATTGCTAATTTTTCTGCATCAAAATAAGTCTATTTTCCAATTTAGTCAAAGACATGTTTTCTATATGTATGTCAAGCCTAGGAGATTCATGAGGAATTAGTTTTAAAATATAGCTCAAAATATTTTTATTGAGTTGAATTGAACCTAAGATCCTGGGTTTTTTTAGATACAATTACCCAATTATTTTACCAAATTAAGGTTCTCCTAGGCCTAGCAATTGCCAAGACATTGACTGCTCGTGAGACTTGAGGATGACTATATGATCATCGCCTCTTAGAACAAGACAACTACATCAACTCACTAGTTAAATCAAATAAAATGGAACTAGTGGATAATCTATTACTTAGCGATAATTGACAGGCATAGATGTCAGAGCCATGGGAAAAGATCAGGGTAGGATGTCAATTCCAAAAGCATGATGTAATGTCAATCTTTTCTATAGGCTTAGGGTTTATTCGGTCCAATTGTATTTGTACTGTGGGCCGGTAGCTATGTTGTGATTGTGCTATATTGTGCCGTCTCGAAGTACAAACATTTTAATTATATGATCAGGCAATTGTGTTTTGTATTTCCTTTTCCTTTTTCTTTTTCTATCTGTGCTAGCTATAGCAAAAAAGCATACACGTTCGTGTGTCAAAAGTAAAAGAATTATAAGTCTAAATGAGTGTAAAAGCATATAAATGTTTAAAAATGCAAATTCGTTTGAACATACCTCACTTTTAATCTAAAGACCACTTACATACATTTTCTTTGCAAATATTATTCACATACATCTAAATAAAACCTCATATTGAAAAAACAAAATCGCCCCTCCCTGCATGATGATTTTAACACCTCGCTTAGGTTTTTTATTTGATTTTTAGTTGATTTTAGTGTTAATGTGAGAATTTAGGATTTGGGGATGTGTGTTATTAGGAAAAAATAGCATTTTCGTAAATAGGGACACAGGAATAATTTATGTAGAGGTGCAAAGTAACTTCCAAATGTAAAATTCATTTATGTATGTATTTGGTCCTTTAAAAAGTAGATAAATGTAAATGATTATTGGTTTAAAAATAAGGTATGTTTTTACCAATATTACAAATGAATTCAAATAATTATTAAACTCATGAAAAGGACAATTCTTCCGCGTTTTTATGATGATCTGAGGGTTTACATTGATCCTTAAAGATTGACTAGAACTGATTCGGATTTAAGTGGGATTGAGATAATTTGATTTAGTGAGTATTTTCAAGTCTAGACTAGATCTAATTCAATTTTAGATTATTACGTTAATGGGAGTTAACAGGGAGATTTTTGTTCTCTAGATCTAATTCCAAATATATTTTCCATTCAATTGTGCCAATTTAACCCAAAATCTTTTGATGATTTACTAATTTATTCATAAACCTTTCTTTGTGTCAATTTAGTCCTAAATCTTTTGAAAATTTGTCAAATTAATCATGAACCTATCATTTGGATCTTTGTCAGATATTTGGCTGTAACGACTACATTGGCAAATATCAATAGGTTCATAATTAAATTAACAAATTATCAAAAAGTTAAATTGGCACAATTGAAAGATTTATGATTAAATTAGCAATTCATTAAAAGATTTATGATTAAATTGTACAATCAAAAGGTCTATAACTGAATTGGCCTCCATATGATAAGTTTATGACTTTTTGAATAATTTTCCCAATAATAAAAGGAAAAAAAAGAAAAAAATCTGGAAATTTCAAAAGATTACTTCTTCTCATGTTTTGAGCCACCTCTTGATCAATGTATATCGATGGAATTACCATATAAATGATTTGATAATTATATTTATATTATTAGCCACATTTAGAATGTGCAGTCGGTGATGTGTTTACTCCGTGTCATGGAGGCTGATTTACTAGCAATACGTGCGGATTCACTTCTACAACCATCAATGTATATCGATAGAATTACCTTTGTGGTTAATAGCCAATTGTAAATCAAAATGTGAGGTCAATCTTCCTGTTAGGAGATCAAAGATGGTTCATCCATTCATTAGCAATTATTCAATTTGCAAGTTCTTTCTTTTTCATTTCTGAAATCTTTTATGTTTTAGTTATTGCTCAAGAGATTTTTTGGTCGTCTTTGATTTACCATATTATATTCACCCTTTCCCACTAGCACTATACACTAGGCTTATAATTCTAAATTATGGAATAGGAGATTTAAGAGGAAGTTTCCGCTGATCAATCCAATAAAGTAATATAAAGATGCCGTGTTAACATTATTTTTCGACTTCTTTTTTGGTATAGCGGGTCAAGTAAAGTTCGGATAAGCTTTCATGCATTTCAATTGGTCCACTTCCTCATGCAATTTTAAGGACGCAGTTCTCCACATCCAATTAATGCTTTAAGGATTTTATTCATAGAATGCTCTCAACAAAACTTGAAACTAAAATCACAAGGAGATGAACGAATATCCTTAACATCTTGTTAATCATCTGTTCAGTAAACATCATCTTTAGTAAAGATCCGACCGGTAACGTTTCCAAATTGCTTGGAAACCGCCAGTTGTCTTTGCTTTTCTATTATACTTACAAAAGACAGAGACTCGGCAGAAGGCGTCAATGCTCTTCTATTATGCCTGCGAAAGACAAGAGACTCCTTTCTTATTATAATCGCAGAAGACAGAGACTCCATTGAAAGGACTCTGTGCGGTTCCATTAGAGTCAATGCTTCTTCGAGACTCAATTTCTTCGTTGCTTTTTAAATGCAAAAGATGGAGACGCAGTCAAAGGAGTCGACTGTTTCTCGAGACTTGAAAATTGCCCCTTCAGAAACACGGCAACTCTGCAACTACTCTGCAGAAGCTTGGTAATCCGGGTTGATGTGATTTGTGTTTTTTTTTTTTGCTGAAGTATTGATGACGTGATAAATTTTCATGAGTTATTACAACAACTCTACTTTCTTAAGGTTAAACCCTTCGTTTATGTTGTGCTAGTTTCATATTTACTAAGTTCAAACTCTTTAAGTAATTTAGAATGACAATACTCTTTGAAAATGATATTTTGGCCACCCATTTCGAAGTGACCCAACCCAATAATGGATGCAAAGTAAGAATAGAATAAAACTGATAAAAAAAAAAAATCGACCCAACCCAATGATGGATGTTTTAGGCCAAAATTAGTGAGGTGGAAGATGGCTCTAGCTTTCCATTCTTTAAGATTTTACAAGATGTAACTTTCTGAGATCTTGAATGCATTTTCATATCAATTTAAATTTAAAACTCAACTCAAGTTCTTTACAATTCTAAAGATTGATGTAAGATGTTGATCCAAACGGAAAAGTACAAAGGACTTTTTAAAAATGTCTTATGAAATAATATGCACTCAAATTAACAATTTGTCTTGCCTAGCGTGCCAGGCATGGCGGCCGCTCTTATATAAAATGATTCAACACAGTAAGTCTTGCATCCTATCAATCACGGTAGTCATATTATCTAGGGAACGAGCCTGTTGAGCAATAATTCTACCAAAGAGAAACCAAAAATTTTAAAAAAAATGGATACTCCAAATCTCATTCTCTTGCTTCTTCTCATGTTTGCTCCCACCATAAACGCCCAATTCCCAGTGACCCACTGTGGTTCGACCGGCAATTTCACCGCCAACAGCACCTACGAAACCACCCTCACCACCCTCCTCTCCTCCATCTCCACCACCAACTCCTCATCCCTCTCCTACGGCTTCTTCAATGCCTCCGCTGCCATCTCCAGCGCCTCCCAAACCCTCTACATCTTTGGCCTCTGCCGAGGTGACTTAACCGCCGCAAGCTGCCGCGCCTGCCTCAACATCTTGGCCTCGGACATCCGCCGCCTCTGCCCCCTCCAGAAGGAGGCACTCCTCTACACCGATAACTGCATCATGCGGTACTCAGACGCCTCGTTCTTGGGTGCAGTCGCGACAGAACCCTCCTACGTGGTGAAAACTGTTTACAACGTTTCGAGCCCGGACGTGTACGACGCAGCACTAGGGAAGCTCCTGGACGATCTGTGGCCCAGGGCAGCGGGTGGTGGCTCGCTGAGAAAGTATGCATCGGGGAACGAATCAGCAGGGCCTGACATGATCTATGCGTTGGTACAGTGCACGCCGGACTTGACGGAGCAGCAATGCGGCGACTGCCTAGTGATCGGCGTCCAGACGATCAGGGACTGTTGTGCCAGGTTCACAGGAGGACGGTTCATGGTGCCAAGTTGCTTGATCCTATACGAGGCTAATAATCAGTTCTTCGACATGGTCAGTCAGCCACTTCCGCCGCCGCCGCCACTGCTGCTACCGCCATCACCACCACAGGAGGCAGATGTGCTACCTCCACCTCCAGGTATGTTGGCTCTTGTTCCAGAGTTAGGTACACGACCTTTGTGTCTTTTTTTTCTATAAATATCCGGTTTCCCGTGAGATTCACGCAATCAATTGTACACGACCAGAGTTACATCATGTAATTTTTATTTTTTGGATCGGTAAGTTGAATGAATACTTTTTGGCGAAAAAAGAAGGTATCGGTTGGTCCATATTATCGGGAAAAAAGATATGTTTAATCGTTGATGCATCTACATGGCTACTAGTCAACTATCACAGTAACTAGGCCAAAAAAGTAAAAACATATCACAATCAGTTTATTAAATCACAACTTATGGCATTCATGACTCACAAGCTGTGAGATTGTGAGTCTAGGCTAAAACTAGCAGATGTTCAATAATTGCTTGAACTTTATAGCATGAAAAGAGATGCTAAAACTTGCCTTAATAGTGTTTGACCAGCCGAAAATTAAGCCAATCAGAACAAGATTGATTAGCAATGTTAGACATACTAAGTAGGTGTTCAAATAACTGGGACCCGTGTGCTAAATGATCCACAATCAATAAAAATCAACACCACCCAATAAGGGAGTTTCTGTAAAATCTCTTATTACTTATAAGTTTGATAAGAAAGTCATCCATAGAAGAAAAGACTTAAGACTAAAGGACGATAAAT
Source organism: Corymbia calophylla (assembly GCA_014182845.1). NCBI lineage: Eukaryota > Viridiplantae > Streptophyta > Magnoliopsida > Myrtales > Myrtaceae > Corymbia > Corymbia calophylla. The sequence goes on along the minus strand of CM024697.1, from coordinate 42,935,650 downwards.
TCGATCACCGCCGTCCGAGATGGTGACCCAACCTGGCGACAACGACCCTGTGATTGTTGTTCTCTCTACCACAGTGGTCGTCTAGAGGGAGAGAAAGATCTAAATCAATCTGCAGTTACAATCCCTTGCAACCATCTTTAGGGTCACACTGTTTATTTTCATTAGCAGAGATCACAACCACAACGGTGGTCACCTCCATTGTGGTGTTCCCCTAAGATGAGAAAATCCATTGTTGGCGGTCCTCATGTATATATTGGTCCTATGGGAGCGTCTAATAACACTGCAAAAGATTTGCAAACTTGCATTGGATGTTCCTTTGATTTCCGTAAGAAACTCATGAAAATTGAAGTAGAAAAGGAAACCAGTTATTCCTAAAAACTAAAAATTTAGAGAATAATGTGAACAGGGATAATGACACGATATATATCATAATTTTCGTACGATGCTCACTTGATTATTATAATTTTTTTCTAACCGCTTAGTTTCCATAATTTCTAAAAAACATTCAATTAAGTGCCATAACCTTCTATCGATCACTTAAGTACAAAAAATTGTTAAAAACATTCATCCAAGTGCTAGAAATCCAAAATGGCATAGCACTTGTGATGAACTTTTTTAACAATTTTTTACACTTAAATGATCAGAAAAAAGTTCTAACACTCAAATGAACGTTATATATAAGTTATGGCACTCAAATAATAATAAAGAAATAATTATGACACTCAAGTAAGTGCCGTATGAAAATTATGATACTTGTGATGTCATTTTCTTAATATATTCTGAATCTTATTAGATGAAAATTGGTAGGATGACAAAATCCAGAAATCTGAATAAATGTCCGCTGAGTTAACAGAGAACAACGCAATGTATTTTTCACATCGTAATTTGTGGTGCGTATCTGTTCTTGTTATATCTTTGCAACATGAGTTTCGTTTCCACAGTCGTAATGTCTCCAATGCATTACTTAGTAAGCAGTGAGCAATGATCATAAATTTATTGTGCCTTTGCTCTTGCAGCTGGAAAGAGCAAATCCACAAGGACTCTGACAATTGCGGTCATCACAAGTGTTTCTGCACTACTTGTCATCGTCGTTGTCATCGTGCTCCTGAAAGTGAAAAGGAAGATGAAGCAGTCCAGACAAACTGTTGAAGGCGAGTGTTTATCCTTTTGCATTGGAACAGCAACTGTTCATGAGGTTCAAAATGATAATGAAAATAATAAAGTTGACTAATGACCATGCTTTTGCACCTGCAAAGTGGTAAGAGCTGCATCGCTTTTGACAATTAGGCCAAAAACTTTATACGGGTTAAGGGTTAAGGGTATTAGTTTTGTTAGGAATGCCTGCAGTTGCAATTATATATACTAAAAGTTTGTGAACTTTCGTAATGAAAACTATGAGATAATGATGCTCGCTCTGAATGACCGTGTTTTTGTCTTTCTAGGTGAAGTTGTGCATGAAATTAACACGGCAGAGTCACTGCAATTTGATTTGGGCACTATCAGAGCGGCAACAGATAACTTTTCCGACTCTAAGAAGCTTGGACAAGGCGGTTTTGGTGCTGTTTACAAGGTAATAATTAACAAAAAAAAAATCTCTACTCTCTTGTATTTAGACCTTAAGCAACCAAGTAGTCAAAGATGACATCAATGTGGGAATCTTCGAAATGCTTCAATGTACCAATCGATGCTCACAAGGACATACTTTGGTGAAATTTCAGGGTCAGCTCTTGAACGGACAGGAAATCGCAGTGAAACGGTTGTCGCGGAATTCCAACCAAGGGGAAGTAGAATTCAAGAATGAGGTCATGTTACTAGCTAGGCTACAACACAGGAACTTGGTCAAGCTCCTAGGTTTTTGTCTGGAAGGCGTCGAACAGCTTCTCATTTACGAGTTTGTACCAAATTCAAGCCTTGACCAATTCATATTTGGTATGTTTCTTGGGTTGCCATATGTGAAATTAGATCCTCAAAATGATTAATAGATGTCTTATAGAATGTGATTCCATCAAAACATGTAGATCCCCTAAAGCGTGCGAGTCTCAATTGGGATAAGCGTCACAAGATAATAATGGGTGTCGCTCGAGGGATGCTTTACCTACACGAAGACTCTCGACTTCGTATCATCCATCGGGACCTCAAAGCTAGCAACATTTTGTTGGACTTGGACATGAATCCTAAGATAGCGGACTTCGGAATGGCAAGGCTGTTCGAGTTGGACCAAAGTCAAGAAGAAACAAGCCGAATCGTGGGGACCTAGTAAGTGCCACAACCTCCTAGAGCTAATGATTACCAATAGAACAATGAAAACATAGAACTAATATGGTGGACTTAATGTGATGTACAGCGGATATATGGCGCCGGAGTATGTCATGAACGGAAACTTCTCAGTTAAGTCGGACGTGTTTAGTTTTGGAGTGCTGGTTTTGGAGATTGTGAGTGGTCAGAAAAACAATCGCCGCATGGGCAATAACATGGAGGTCCTTATAAGCTATGTGAGCATAAAAATCCCTTCTCATTTTGCATAATATTCCGAAGATCAATCTACTCAATGTTTGTCATATGTTTGCAGGTTTGGAAGAATTGGAGGGAAGGATCAATATCGAACATCATCGATCCCTCTATAATTTCTAATTCAGGTACTGTAATTGAGAGGTGCATTCACATTGCTCTACTATGTGTCCAAGAAAACACGGCTAGTCGGCCAACGATGGCCTCGGTCCTCCTCATGCTTAACAGCCACTTGGTCAATCTTCAAGTGCCGTCGAGACCTGCATTCATCATGCACAACACCATCGAATTTGATGTGTCGTCCACACAGGATTACAGTTCAAGGGCATCTAGGGTCGAGAGATCAAGTAACCAATCTAACCAGTTCTCGAAAAATGAGGCCTCTATGACTGAGCCGCACCCACGGTAGCCTTAAAAAGTGGGTAATCAGCGTTCCCTATGCATTGCTTTTTATTTTTGTCGGGGTTTTTGGATTGATTTTTGTAATTTTGAGGAGTTCTATGGCTTCAATGGTTTGGGATTAAATCCGGATTCGTAGGATGTTGGAAGTGAAGGATACTCGCAAAAAAGTCAAGCCTTACGTAAATAAACAACAAGCACAAGTTTTGTCCCCCGACCCTAAGATTCTAGATCTGTCTCGCTAATCATACATGAGAATGCATGTGAGCCGAAGAAGTGAACAAGATCAAAAAGAGCAGGTTCTTCTCTTCCACTTCATACAAGACGAGACAGAGAAATCAAAGCTTATATCTTATCTCATTAACTAGACTAAAAGTAAGACATTGCCCGCCAACGCCCATGGCAGACGAATATGTCTACATCTTAAGCTTCGGCATGTTGGATTTGCTTGGTCTGATCAAAGTAGGACCTTTTATAGTATAACTTTGTTCACACCAACCCACATCATAATCAATTTTCCTATCGTATTCGATTGTAATCATATGTCTCTTCTCGTAATTTCTGTGTGAATCATTGCAACATATGAAAAACTTATATATATCTTGCAGTCCAAAACTAAGGTCTAATCTTGCTTGATCCAATAGCTGTCACATTTTCGAAGATTTGATGCAGATAAGTGAAAACTATAAAATCCCTACTTGACTAAATTTACAGGTATATCTAGTCAAGTATTTGCTCTTTCTTATTATACCTGTAAATTTCATGAACGGAATTCGTTGACTTTCCGTCCTGTTAATGGGACTACTTCTTTCCTTACCCTATGCATGAATTGTTGCCTTGATCTATCAAAGCTACTTTATCCTACTTTTTCTTCAATTAGTTTGTCATAGGAGACAAAAGTCCTGAACATTCTCACCACCATCAAATGCCCAGGATTGGTCTTTTTCTTCGAGTCATTGTGTGCCCTGCCTCATCATATCGTCTCGAATTTACATTGTTCGTACTAGTTTTAAGTTTTTTACTCATTGATCGAAACTGCTCTTTTGCATTTCCTAAAATTTACCAAAGAAAAACGATTACAAAATAGCTGCTCCATTCAGCTGAAGTTGCTGAGCTATTGTTGACTTCTTGGCAAAAAAAAAAAAAAAAAAAAAACCACTTTCATGACTACAATAGTACCACTCCACACTGGTAATTGCTTATGCCTCGTCTTTTCGCCTAGTCAAATTGCATCATATGTCGATATCTCAATACCAAAGTAGACCAGAAAGAGCATCAGTGAGATAGGTTTGCGTTCTTCCCCAATCTTAGAAACTTCACCGATATTGTGTTAAAGGTTCTCAATGAAAATTACTAATTAGCTAATTTGGCTCTAGTGTCTATCATCAGTCATAAAAAAATCCAAACTAAACATACTTTAATACTTGAAGGCAGTATGAAAGAAGTTGAAATTTGGCTCTAGTGTCGCAGGTTCAATGCTGAACGTTTTGTATATTTGATGGACGAAAGTACAAATATGTTGGAAACAGATGGTATAGGCTGGCCCTTAGAGAGTGATGTGTATGTTGAGAAAACTCCTAGTTTTGATGCTTACAAAACATTCTATGAATGATAGTTATTTCAATCTCTTGAAGGAAAAGAACTCAGAAAGACATAGGCTTTAAAGTCTGCTGATAGCAGAAGACAAAGCATGAGATGTCTTAGAGTCGACCGTACAGGACGGAAAGACTCATCCGGGGCCGAGATTTAAGTCGGACCGTACTAGGCGAGATTTAAGTCGACCGTACCGGACTAAGATTTTAAGTACGAACGAACCGGAGGCGAAAATCTAGGCGGACTCGGGACTTAAGACCGGCAGACTTAAGATGAACTTATACAATAAGATCACCAACGGTAGAGTATTTCACTTACCTTATTTATGTTGATTCTGTTATACTAATCTGATTGACAGGATCAATTAGTGGGCAACTTCCAAAGAAGAATAGAGAACTTATGGAAGCCCAGAATCTGATTGTATGGACGAACAGAATCTGAGGGGATCTGATCTACCCTCAACGGTCAAAAAGACTTGCCTTATAAAATCTGTCCAAGAAAGGGAAGACAAAAACTCTCAAGGAAAGAGCCAACGATCGAGTGTGGCTTGGAGAGTATTTAAGGATAGGTTGAGACTTAGGGGTAGATTAGATGAACATTATTCCAAAACTAATTTCGTGCTTCAATTGTTGTTCATAGTGCGCATTTGAGTGATCTCAGTGTATTACCAAAAGAGAGTGACTTAGTGAGAGAGATCATCACCGAGTACAAACACTCGAGACTGTGTAATCACCATTGATCATATAGTGAAATACAGTTGATTGGCTAGTCGTCCGGAGAGTGGACGTAAGCTTGTCTAAAAGCCGAACCACTATAAACAGTGTTTGCAATCTTCTCTCACTCTCTCTACTTGATTTCAATTCGTTGATTGCAAAAGTTATATATATTTGCGTGGTTAATCTCTCTACACCTATTCACCCCTCCTCTAGGTGTTTATACTTGTAATATCAATTGGTATAAGAGCCTCGTGCTCGAGATCTTGAAGTGTTTATTACTTCTGAGTTAAAGATCCTCTATGGCTAGTATTCTTGCACCAGGTTTGATTGAGGGCGAGCAACACTCGTCCTCCCTACTTCGACGGCAAAGATTACAATATTTGGAAGAATAAAATGAAGGCCTTTCTCGGATCGAAAGATCCACTCGAATGGGATGTGGTTGAAAGGGGAATTGATCCCACTGACAAAACCGAAAAAACATCAAAGAGAAACGATGGGAAAGAAACAGAAACTTCAGCCACCATCTCTCCAGAAGAAATGACGAAGAGACAAACTCTCGATGCTAAGGCTATCTACTCTCTGTATTGTGCTTTATCACCTAATGAATATAATCGAATATAATCGAATATCTTCGTGTGATACAGCTAAGAAAGTTTGGGATAGACTACATGTGACATACGAAGGAACTGATCGTGTCAAGGAAACCAAAGTAAATATATTACTTGGTCAGTATGAATCTTTTAAGATGAAACGGGGAGAATCCATTGGAGATATGTTAAGTCGTTTTACAGAAATTGTAAACGGTTTGGCATATCAAGGACAACCTGTTCCTGGACCAATGAAGGTCAACAAACTTCGAGAGGATTTGTCAAAAGAATGGAACAATGTGAAGACATCTATCGAGAAACTCTGCGAATTTCACCATTGATTTGTCGATGAGCTCGTTGGTACTCTGCAGTCCTATGAAGCAGAACAAATGAACGAGGAAGTGGAATCCAGAGGTAAAAAATCCATTGCTCTTAAGTCTAACATTGATTCTGATGTTACAGATTCTGAGGAAGAACTGGATGACAAAGAACTTGCCTCTTGATCGAGAAAAGTGAGGAAGTTAAACAAGAAAGGCGGGAAGTTCAACAATAGAAAACAAAATAGACAATGCGGACAACGGGCGATGACGAGGAAGATTATGCCAAAGATGTCATTTGTTTTGAATGTAAGACAAATGGTCATATTAAACAGAATTGTCCCAAGCTCAAAAAGAACAAAGGGAAATTCGAGAAATACAAGAAGGCCCTGAAAGCTGAAACATGGAGTGACACGAAGTTGAGGAGGACGGTGAAGACGAATATGGCAACATCTGTCTTATGGCTCATTCGGACTCGGACTCGAGGCAGTTCGGGATCGGACTCGGATTGAGACGAGAGAAATCGAGGTAAATCATTCCGATATTCCAATAGAAATCTCAGATTACATAAATGAGCTTTGTTTAAATTTAAAAACTACTTTGAAAAAGATCTCCGGTTTAAAAGTGGAAAATCGTAAGTTGAGTCATCAGAATTGTTCATTAAAAGAAAGATTTAATGATCTCAAAAAGGAATTTTCAGAACTGGAGGAAAGTCGTGATTCTGTTTTAAATGAAGGTGAGTCTCTCAAAAAGGAACTTTTAGAAATAAAGAAAAATCAAGCTCTTTACAAAATGAGAATCTATTTCTTAGAAAGGAAATTTCGAATATTAATGCAAAGTTTTCGTAGGGACGAAAAACCTGCAGCATATTCTTTCTATCCAAATTCCTTATTATGATAAGTCGGGACTTGGGTTTTGCAAGGAAAGTAAATCGTTAATTGATTTTCCTAAAGTTAAGGAAAGAATTAAACGAGAGACCTCCTCGACAAGGCTTACAAGAATCATTTTAAAAAGAATTTTGTTAAACTTTGTTGGTCAAGCAAATCTAAAGTGTTCTAATTGTGGAGAAAGAGAACATTTCGAGAATAAATGTCCTAAAGTACGGAGACTGTTCAAAAGAAATGGATAGAAAAAGCTTATACTACTAACTTCAATGGACCCAAGAAAATTTGGGTACCAAAGAAAAAATGAGTATGTGTGAACATTGCAGGTAAGCTTCCGGAGTAAGAAGAAATGGTATTTGGACAGTGGATGTTCAAGACATATGACAGGAGACTCAAAAATGTTCGTTGGATTCGAAAGAATCAAGGGAGGAACAGTTTCGTTTGGAGGAAACACCAAAGGAAACATTATAGGGCTAAGGAAGCTGTCAAGATCGGTAGCTTAATCATCAACAACGTTTCTCTAGTCAAAGGATTAAACTACAATCTTCGAGCATCGGCCAGTTATGTGATGCCGGTTTCAGAATAAACTTCAAAGAGAATCTATGTTCTGGAACAAGCAATGATTCTTCACAGACTTTTACTGGACGAAGGCATGGGAACATTTATCTTCTGGACATAAATGAAGACACTGCAAAATGTCTATTATCAGTTCAAGATGAAGCAGATATATGGTACCGCAAACTTGGGCATGTCAGCATAAAACAAATTTCCAAGCTTGCCAGCAAAAAGCTCGTTCGTGGCTTGCCTTCACTAAGTTACAAGAACACAGAGCTTTGCTCTGCATGTACACTGGGAAAACAGGTAAGAAGCTCATTCAAATCTATAAAACAGATTTTTACTAATCGTGTGTTACTGACTTCTTCACATGGACTTATTTGGACCAACCGAGAACCCGAGCATTGGAGGTAAGAAATCTTGTCTTGTGATAGTAGATGATTACTCTCGATTTACATGGATATATTTTTTAGCAAATAAAGGAGATACCTTTTCATATTTCTCAACATTTGCAAAGAGGGTCCAAAATGAAAAAGGATACTCCATTTCAAGTATCAAAACAGATCATGGAGGAGAATTTGAGAATCAAGACTTTGCAATTTTTTGTGACAAATATGGTATACAGCATACTTTTTCATCTCCCTACACTCCAGAACAAAATGGAGTGGCGGAAAGAAAAAATAGATCTTTGCAGGAAATGGCTAGAACATTGCTTATAGAAAGCAAGGTGGCAACTCGATTTTGGGCAGAAGCAGTTTCTACTTCTTGTCATATTATTAACAGAGTATTTCTTAGACAAATTCTTGAGAAAACCCCCTATGAGATTTTTAAGGAAAGAAAACCTATTGTTTCCTACTTTCGTATCTTTGGTTGTCTATGTTATATCCTTTAAAATATTAATCATCAACCTAGTAAGTTTGAAGAAAGGTCAGATGAAGGTATTTTTCTAGGCTATTCAAACTCTAGTAAAGCATATAGAGTGTTCAACAAGAACACTCAAACAGTGGAAGAATCCATGAACGTAAAGTTTCTGGAGAAAGAAGTTTCAAAACAAAGCAGTACAATAATTGAAGAATCGATCTTTGCTCTGAAAGATCTGGTCTCAACAAAGAAGCGAGAATCTTCCCGGGAAATAGTCAAAGGAGCAACTCATGAAGAACAAGTAATTCAGCGTGATATTCTGCATCGCGAGAAGATTCTAATAATGATGAAGTTCCAAACCGGCGGAAGCACAAGTCTAGTCATCCTAAGGAGCTGGTGATTGGAAACATCAATGAAGGGATTCAAACCAGATCGAGAAACAAAAAGGACACGGGTAACATTGCATTGATTTCTGAAATTGAACCAAAAGGAATTAATGAAGCTACGGAAAATGAAAGCTGGATAGAGGCAATGCAAGAAGAGCTCAACGAGTTCAAGAGAAATTATGTATGGGAATTGGTGCCCAAACCCAAAGGAAGAACTATCATTGGTACTAAATGGGTCTTGAAACAAAGTCAATGAACTTGGAAAAGTCACCGAAACAAGGCAAGGCTTGTGGCAAAAGGTTATTCTCAATCGAAGGAATAGACTATGATGAAACCTATGCTCCGGTTGCAAGACTAGAAGCAATCGGACTACTACTTGCCTATGCGTGCTATCAAAATTTCAAGCTATATCAAATGGACGTGAAAAGTGCTTTTCTAAATGGGTTTATCAAAGAAGAAGTCTTTGTAGAGCAGCCTCTGGTTTCGAAGAACCAAGAAAGCCGAGACCATGTATCTGATTAAAGAAGGCACTTTATGGTCTCGAAACAGGCACCTCGAGCTTGGTATGAACGATTGAGCAAGTTTTTACTAGACAATAAATTCAAGAAAGGTATGGTAGATACAACCTTGTTCATTAAGAATGAAGGTAAAGATATACAATTGGTACAAATTTATGTAGATGATATTATCTTTGATTCATCTAATGAGCACTTGTGCAAGAACTTCTCAAAGTCTATGCAGGAAGAATTTGAAATGAGCATGATGGGAGAACTGACATTCTTTCTAAGACTTCAGGTCAATCAAACAAAACGCGGAACTTTTATTAATCAAGAAAAGTATGCCAAAGACTTGATTAAAAAGTTTGGAATAGAGAACTGCAAGAAGACTGAGACTCCAATGGTAACCTCCATCAAACTAGATCAAGATGAAACGGGAAAGAAGGTTGATCAGAAGAATTATAGAAGCATGATCGGTTCTCTTCTCTATCTTACTGCATCTAGACTAGATATACTATATAGTGTTTGTCTTTGTGCGAGATTTCAAGTGGATCCTAAAGAATCACATCTTTCTGTTGTTAAACGTATAATTAAGTATATAGCCACTTATCCAAACTTGGGGTTATGGTATCCAAAAGAAACAGATTTTACTCTTCTTGGCTACTCAGATGCAGATTTAGCAGGATGCAAAATAGACAGAAAGAGTACTTCAGGTACATGCCAACTTCTGGGAAAAATGCTAGTTTCATGGTTCTCCAAAAAGCAGAATACTGTGGCTCTATCAACAGCAGAAGCAGAATATGTAGCACTTGGGAACTGTTGTTCACAGATTCTTTGGATGAGACAGCAACTAAGAGACTATGGAAAGGATGAATCCTGTACAGAAATAAGATGTGATAATACGAGTGCCATAAACCTCACCAAGAATCCGATTCTACACTCCAGGGCAAAGCACATTGAGATCAAACATCATTTTATTAGAGACCATGTGCAAAATGGAGATATATATGTGGAATTTATTGATTCTAAGAATCAATTAGCGAGATATCTTCACAAAGCCATTTGGACAAAGGTACATTCGATTCAATATGTGGGAGATTAAATATTATTAACCCTTTTTTATAAATTCTATGAGAACTGGACAAAGTCGAGAGAAGCAATCGTGCGGACGATAGACTATTTTCGAAGAAGATTGAAAAATGAAATAATGGTATTTTGAGTAAGTATGTTATTTCATTGATTAAATCTGGTCAATCTTTAGTAAGTTTTTGGTCTGCATGATTGATTTGCATATTTTTGGCATATGTCTATGATGATTGAATATTCTTGTTAAGTTTAGAATAACTGCCATTTTAATTTGTTTTGGGTTGCTTGTTCATTTGTTCTCTAACGAAGGGTATAAAATCGTCTAAAAGTCGGATCTCTTCCTCACAACTCTTTAGAACGTTTTGTTTACAAACCCTAACAGAGAAAAACACTTTTTAAATCAATCTTCTCCAAAACCAATTTTCTCCGAACATGGCCTCGAAATCCTCCGTATCCAGATCAAGATCTCCATCTCCAAGAAGGAGATCAAACAGGATTGCTGGGAGAGGAGGAAGAAGAGTCGATAAAAAGCGAGACGCATTTCGACCTCACACAGACTTCCGAAGATACTCAAGGACAATCTCCAAGAGTTTCTTCCCAAAATGATCCTGAGGAATCTCCAAGAGCTATCCGGTCACAATCTGAAGAAAGAAATTTCTCACGAAGAGCTGGACTAACTCTACCCACACCCACTGAAAGCCCTCATGTAGTAATGAGGAGATATGAGAAATTAGTTTAAAGAAATGTTAGGGATGATGTCAAACTGTTCTTCCTGAGAGAGAAAGGGTATGCGAATGAACTCCGTCTCATTCAAATAGTACAGGCCACAGAATCACCATCTACTCGTACAGAACGAGTAAGTGATAAAGGGAGAAGCAGAGATAATGTGAAGGAAGATGATGAGAACATATACAAAAATTTTGAAATGAAAATGGGAATAGCTGCTGTAGCCCGAAACACAACCGGGAAATTATTTCGATCCAGAGAGCATAAGACTTTCTTCAACAGACTGATGGATCGAGAAATCATGAACCACAGAATTGTGAATTTTGATTATTTGGATGCTCTGAAGTAAATCTGTGAAAATGCTTTGAAAAATTGCAGATGGACCAATTTTGCACTGATTCTGCTGCTGTTTATCCTGAATTAACAGCATATTTTTATTCGAACTTGACATTTCTATCTCCAAACAGAATGCAATTCAGTGTGAATGACAGGTTCTATGATGTTAGTTCAGACACTCTGGCTGACATTATAAAAGTTGAAAGAGGAGCATTCAGGCCAATAGACGTCTCCTATGAAACAGTGTGTAAGTTTCTTACAAAGTCTGTAAGGGCCACTATAACTTATCCTCTTCTAACTTCTGTAAGAACTATCTTGCATAAGATCATTATCATTTGTATTCGTCCAAAAGCCTCATCAAAGACGATGTATCTAAATTTGAGACCAAACGATGTGGGCTATTGAAAAGGGAGTCTTGTTCTCCTTTGTCTCACACAATAATATTGCATATGTATCGGACAAAGTGTCGAAGGACAAATGACAGCTACCCTATGGAGCTTTAGTGACAAGGATCTTTGATCATCTTAAGATAGACATACCTAGAAGATTCAGCACTAAAACTCTTCCCATAATGGCCATTGACATGAAAATGATCAATAAGATGAGACTGAAGGATGTTGCAGAGACATGGAGAAGAAAAGAAAAGGAATTGGCTAAAGCAAAGACAGCAAAACGAAAAGGTAAAGAATCAGCTGCTGCTGAGCCAAGTTCTAAAAAGAGGAGACAACTCCTACTGGTAGATGAAGAAGATGAAGAAGAAAGTATATCCGCAATTCTGGCAAATATGCATCAAACTTCTCAGAGAATGTCTGAACCAGAAGCAGAAACACATGCAGAAAACATTCTCAGCACAGAACATGAGAAGAATGATGAATCTGAATCAGAGGAAGATCCAGAAGAAGATCCAGAAGTAGAAGAAACAGAAGAAGACGGAGATGAGGATGGGGAAAAAGAAGGGACACAAGAACATAATGAAGCATCAATTCAGGGGGAGCATTCTTTTGAACATATTGAAAATCAAGTACCTGCAGCTTCATCTGGGAATGCCGATTATCAGAAGAGCTTAGTACTTCTAACTGAGATCAATGATCGGCATGTAGAAATGGAAACATCCTTCACTAACAGACTGGAGACTCTCGAGAAGACGGTTAATAAGTGTATTGACAGGATTGAGAAGTCTACATCAGATATGGAGGATTTCACCCTTGTTCGGACCCCAAACAAGAAAACTTCTTAAAAACATCTTCTGCTTTAGAAACTGGTTTGTTTTTAACTAACTAATTCTTTTTTGAGGTTGACAAAAAAGGGGAGAGTAGATATGGCTATCTCTGAGATATGGTTAATTCTAACATTTCTGAGCTTTTGTATGACATAGTTGGCTTTATTATTGTGTTAATGCATGAAAGTTCGATGGCTTTATGATATTTTCTTATATGATTACACTAAATCATGTTGAGCTGTGATATGAAGATATGTTACTGCTAGATTGTCTATACAAGGTTGATATGAGCTATTCTTATGAGTTGAGCAGAATAGTTGGAAGCATGTTGCTGCTGGATTGTCTATACAGGGTTGATATGAGCTATTCTTATGAGTTGAGCAGAATAGTTGGAAGCAGGCTCTATTTAACCATATTTTGCAGGGACATTAAGCCATATGTATGAAATGTTTTGTCACCATCAAAAAGGGGGAGATTGTTGAGAAAACTCCTAGTTTTGATGCTTACAAAACATTTTATGAATGATATTTATTTCAATCTCTTGAAGGAAAAGAACTTAGAAAGACATAGGCTTTAAAGTCTGCTGTTGCAGAAGACAAAGCATGAGATGTCTTAGAGTCTGACCGTACCAGATGGAAAGACTCATCCAGGCCCGAGATTTAAGTCGGCCGTACGGAGGTATCGAGATTTTAAGTCCCGAACGAACCAGGGCGAAAATCTAGGCGGACTCGGGACTTAAGACCGTCGAGACTTAAAATGAACTTATACGATAAGATCACCAACGGTAGAGTATTTCACTTACCTTATTTATGTTGATTACGTTATACTAATCGATTGACAGGGATCAATTAGTGGGCAACTTCCAAAGAAGAATAGAGAACTTATGGAAGCCGTGATTCTTATTGTATGGGCGAACAGGAATCGAGGGGATCGATCTACTCTCAACGGTCAAAAAGACTTGCCTTATAAAGTACGTCCAAGAAAGGGAAGACAAAAACTCTCAAGGAAAGAGCCAACGGTCGAGTGTGGCTTGGAGAGTATTTAAGGATAGGTTGAGACTTAGGGGTAGATTAGATGAACATTATTCCAAAGCTGATTTCGTGCTTCAATTGTTGTTCATAGTGCGCATTTGAGTGATCTCAGTGTATTACCAAAAGAGAGTGACTTAGTGAGATAAGATCATCACCGAGTACAAACACTCGAGGCGTGTAATCACCGTTGATCATATAGTGAAATACAGCCTATTGGCTGGTCGCCCGGAGAGTGGACGTAGGCTTGTCTAAAAGCCGAACCACTATAAACAATGTTTGCAATCTTCTCTCACTCTCTCTACTTGATTTCAATTCGTTGATTGCAAAAGTTATATATATTTGCGTGGTTAATCTCTCTACACCTATTCACCCCCCCTCTAGGTGTTTATACTAGTAATATCAGTGTATAGTGGTCCTCAATAGAAGCTGAAAACAATTGCGCCTCATAAGGTAGAGGAAGGTGATAAAAGGAAAAAGTTTGCTCGTGATATTGCTTATGTTTTGTCTTGTAAAGGTGTAATTTGATATTGCTAGTACCGACACCTAGAGGGGGTGAATAAGTGTAAATAAAGTTTTTGCATTAAAACTATAAATACGAAATCTGACAGTAATAGACTCAAAATTTAAGAAATGAATATAGTCTAGATGAGATAGACTTTTATTGAATGCAATCGAAAATAAAAAGAGTAAGGGAAGAGAAGATTGCAAACAATATTATAGTAGTTCGGCTTTTGTCAAGCCTACATCCACTCCCCTACACTATCAACTAATAGGCTGAATTTCACTATGTGATCGAAAATGATTACACGTTCTGGAGTGCAAGTACTCAGCAATAAGATCTCTCACTAAGTCACTCTTCTTTGCAATACACTTTAGATCACTCGATTTTTGCACTTTCACAGACAATTTGGTGAAGAACAGAATCAAACTTTGGAATTTCGTGTTCTTTCATTCTTCTTCTGGCTGTATCTCCTCCTTATATACCCTTCGAACCAAATCTAGCTTGGTCGTCACCATGAAGGATTTGTCTTCCTTTTCCTTTCTTAGACAGACTTCATAAGGAAAAATTTCCTAGCCGTTGAAGACAGATTGAATTCCATTTGATTCTGGTTGCCCATACAAATAGAATCTAAGTTTCCATAAGTGTTCCATCCTTCTTTAAAAATTGTCTTGTTGATTGATTTTGTCAATCGATTTGATTAGCAAAACCAATATAAGTAAGGTAAGTGTCTCGTTCTGATCCTTGAAGTTCGTTCTGGATCCTTGACAAAATGAGATTCTGCATCTATTCATGCCTTCTTCTGTAATGAATAGACTTTGCTGAATTTGTCAACACATGAATCTTCTTCCACATTTTGTACTAGAAGTGTTGCTTGTTTAAAGTAATAAAAAGTTTTGTTAGCATCAAAACTAGGAGTTTTCTCAACATAATTAAGTGCGGCCATCTTTCCTTATCATGATTCATGAGCCTCAAAGGACTACGAATCCTTTCTATGCCCGCTAGTACATTAACTAATATTTTTGTGATCAATTTTTCCTTTTAGAAACTAGAACGCTTCTGGGTGAAGGTAAGACTTTTATTTTCTTCCTTATAGCTTCAATCCTTTTCATTTTAGCATCTTATAACCAATACAAATTGAAAATCCCAGTGCTCATCCAAATAATATGAAGACTGCGCATGGTAACTATTCTGTTTCTGTTTCTGGAATAGATTTATATTCCAGACCTATTTCTGAAATAGAAATCCGTTTGGTAAAAAAAATTTCATTTCTATTTCTGGAATAAATTTCTATTCCAGAAATAGGTTTGGAACAAAAATCAGAAACAAAAATTTTTTACTTTTCTATTTCTGGAATAGAAATCAGAAATTGTTTCTCTCTTTCTTATTTCTCACCCGAAGAAGTTTTTTTCGTCCACCGCTCACGACCACCACCACCACCCCCGCCCACCGCCGCCGCCGCCCCCGCCGCCACCGACAACTAGCGAACGGCGGACGGCGGCGGCCAGCGACCGGTGACCGACGACCGATGCCAATCGCCGGTCGCCGATCGCTGTCCACCGGTCACCGCCGCCGTCCACTGTTCGCCGCCCACTGTCCACCGCCACCGGTTGCCGCTCCTCCCATTATCGCTGCCACTTAGAAAAATAATTTTTTTTTTATTATCAAACGAATTTCTATTTTGAGAGTAGAAATTTTTTGTCGTTATCAAACGCGTTTTTTAGCTCAGAAACTCATCCAGAAATAGAAATAGAAAAATCTATTTCTGTTCCAGAAATCATTTTTGGAACAGAGATGTTATCATTCGCACCCAAAATGAGTTGTGGTTCTAATACCACTTCAGTCTTAATGTTCTCATTTGAATAAGAATTATGTTCATCACATCCACAAAGAATTGGCAGACATGAATACCGGGTTCATGAAGCGACCTTCTTTACCATGATATGACCAATAAGTGGTAACAAATGAAAACAAGAAAAGTAGCAGAAGTGACTACAAGAGTATCAGAAGGGTTGCCACTACAAAGCTCATGCTTGTTGCGTCTCTCCTGGTCGCGGGCCTCCAATCACCCGCACAGAAACTCGTTCCTGCAGTTATCAGATATGAGTTTTATGATGTATGTTATTAACACTGCATATTAGGTAATGGAAGCTATGATACCTTTAGGAAATTCAAGATTAATGACTAATAAGTTACTTAGCTAACCATTACTATTTGTATCTGCAAGATTGGAGATGTTTGAAAAGAACCAATAATAATCGTAACCCGAGTCGCAAGCAGACCCAAGGATCTCCCACCCTCTTTTGTTCCCGATCATCGTCGAAAATGCCACCATTTGATTATCCAAACACTTTGCACAATCAGACTTGCTTGTCTCTCCGGGATTGAGCAGTCCATATCTTTTCCCACTCTCTCCAACATTCACAGCCACAACATGGAACATCAAAGGTTGCTCTGGAGCTGTGGACGTGAGTTCGCTCAAGACCAAGATTCATTTTGGAACAACAGATGGTATTTCATAGTATTTTCTCTGGTCAACCCCGATGAAGGTCTATCTACTTTTCCTTAGAAATTATCCTTTGAATAGCTGAGGAAAACACCAACTGCATCTCAAAAAAACACTTTCTGATTCATACTCCATTTGTTTCACAAAAAATTTGATATTTCTAGATAATATTTTCCAAGAAGTAATTTTCCAAAGAAATGGTAATTTCTAGTGTTGACTGAAATTTGAAAATGAACTAAAAATTATTATCCATATTTTGAAAAGAATCTTTTCTTTTCTTTTCCTTAAGAGACAAGCATTATTAGTGTGATATAAAAGCTACACACGCTATATTATCAAATCTTAGATAAAATTTTATTGAATCAAATCTTCAAACATAAATAGTTTTACTGATTATAAAAAATATTTTTTTTCCCTTATGGAGCCCAAGCTCAATTACTTAGGACTTAGGCCCAGCCTCAAGGTACTTAGGCCATGGCACAAGGCATGGACCCAACCATAAGGGACCTGGTCTCAGCTATTGGGGATTTGGCGGACTTGGGCACGACCACCGAAGACTTGAGCATGGGCACCAAGGTCTAGGGCTTAGTCTCGAGGGACTCAAGCCTGATAGCCAAGTCCTGGATCAAAGTGTCAAGGACCCTAAATTAGGCATCGAGGACTGGGCCCCAGCCTTAATGAATTTAGGCTCAGCCATTGGGGTCCCTAAGCCCAAGCGCCTAACTTGTCATAATAGGCAAGGTTCTTAGCCCAACATTTTTCTAAGCAATCCAAATACTTGAAAATGAGGGACAATGACACTAAAAATACCAAAAGTTTTATATAATGCTCACTTTAATGCTAAAAGTTTTCGAGCACGCTTGGATGCGAGAGCTAGGTCACTTGAATGTCAAATCAAGTTCTCTTATTCAAGCTCTAAAATCTAATCCTATTTTGGAAAAAGGAAAAACGATCACTTAATTGCATCTAATGAGAAATTCCAATCAAAGAAATTTCATGGCTTATGATTAAAATTTTTATCTAATGTGGCCTATTTTTTGTACTGAACTAATCATTTTTTAATAACAATTGGTACTGAAGTAATCATTTTTTAACAATGATTGGCACTAAAGTAATTACTTTTTAACCTATTATATGACGTCATTTAGAGGTTATATGCTGACAAGCACACAAACGGACCACGTAAGATTGATAAATTAATAAAATATGGTCACATTGGATTTCCCCTACCCAAATTAGAATTGGCACTTAAATGGCATTTTTTTAAGTGGCAATTAAGTAATCCAAAAAAAAATTTGGCACTAAAATAAGTATTGTACACAATTTTTAACACTTCTAATATCATTCTCCATAAAAATGATGAAAAAAAATTTCTGACCGAATTTTTCACGGAACATATAAAGTTTTAGTCTTAATTGAGTTCTTTGGTTGATGAATTAATACTCAAGAAGAGACGAGAAAAAGCGTGAATAACTAGCTGACTACGGAGGTAAATGTTGGTGTCCTGGTCTGAGACACGGGAGGACCTAATCTAAATTCAAAAGCGATAGAGCCATGAGACGCAATCCCGAAATGTTTCCAAGGAAAAGATGCAACTAAAAGCGCCAGGGGCTCAAGACTTAAGAGGGAGAAGTAGCTTCAAGGCAGTGAGTGAATATATGGATTTAGATTGAAATGAGTAAAAGGATTCACAATTGATCTCACATTACTTTTATTAGTAGGGATAATTGTCCAAAAAATCTTAAACCTATTGTACAGCAGGAAATTCAGTTTTAAACCTTTAATTGTGTCAATTTAGTCATTCCAGTCAATATTTACTAGAAGTCGTTGATATAAAGATGACCAACTCTACATGGACAATTTCTGTAAAATTAATCTAAATTTTCCGAATTTTTTTCCTTTCTTTTTTTACTGTTCACTTCCCAAAAAGGGCTAGCAAGGGCCATCATAGATGGACACCCTTGATGACGGTGGGCAAGGGTCGCCAGCCATCTGCAATGGCCCTCACCAGCCCTTTGTAGAAAGTAAACAATAAAAGGAAAATGGAAAAGAAAAGAAAAAGATAAAACTATTCATAAGAAATTCAGATATTTTTAAAAAGAATTACAAAAATCATCCATGTCAGAAATTTTAAACCATTCGAAATGACCAAATTGACAAATCATTTAAATATTTACAACTAAATTGGCATAATAAAAATATTAGAATTGTATTGGCCAACATAAGTTTAGAATGTTTGGGACGATTTTTCCTTCATTAGTAACTACAAAGTTTACCTGTTTATTTTATTTAATTTGCATAAGTCCGTCAACAAATTTGAAAATCAACCTCTCACCTCCGCCAGATGGTGACCTGTTTGCTATTTGGGCACCCCTGCCGGGCCTCTGCAGCGGTATCGTTGCTGCAGTTGGCGCCATCATTCCCGGAGAGATCGCCCATGAACATTTGTTTCCGACGGCGCTCTTGTAAAAAGCCGCAATGAAGACGGGCATTCGCCGCTAGAGAAGCTAACAGATTGTTAAGACTAGTCCGAGACGGCATGAAAAGGACAATCAACCTGAAAATTTCCTGTGCTTACACAGCAGGGTCCAGGCTCGATCCACCTTGTGCCGGTTCATGCAGAGTTGGAGAGAATAGGAGATCAAAGTCCTGGAAGCTAAGACTTCATTTGTTCGTAGAAAATGGATGATTTGAAAAGCATTTCCGAAAAATAATTATTTATATCGATTAAAATAATTAGTTAATAAAAAATATTTAATTATTGACAACAACTTATGTCTTAAAATTTTCGTTTTTCATTACATTCTTTTCTTTTCTTTCTTTTTTCTTTCTTTCCTTTTTTTTTTTTTTCTTTTTGCTTCTTCCTTGGCTAATCGCTGGCCGCAAGCAAGCTCGAGCCTCGCTATAGGTATTTGGCAAGGCCTTCAAACCTCACTAATTGAAGCTTACCATAGGTAGGGGTTGGTGAGGCTCAAAGCCATGCCAAATGACGAGCTTGACCTTGGCTTAGGCCAGCAAGGCTCAAGCACGCCTACAACTAATCACCAATGACTAGCCGAGGAAAAATAAAAAGAGTAAAAAATAATTAAAAGTTCATATTTTAAAAAAATGAAAAGTAATGAAGAAGGAGAAGATGCTTGGTTAGGTGAAAGAAAGAGAAGAAAAAAATTATATCCTCTTTTGAAAAAGAAAATTATTTTCCCTACTTTTAAATACGTTTTTCGATGGATAGAAAATGTTTTTCTTGACTCGCTTATTTCCTATAAATTAAACTCTTCCAAAAAAAAAAAAAACTTGAAAGTTGCTTTCCGTGAAATAAATGGAATCTTTGTGAAATTTCAAATGTTGCACTAAAACTCTCGATGCATTGGTAGCTAGAAAACTCTCTTCTTTTTTTTACATCTATAAGGTTACTAACATTTGATATTAGTAAGTTTCAATGAATCATAAAGAAAGTAACTTTCCCTGCGTAAAACTTTCTAAGCAGCTTCTTTGCCATGTATAATAAAATGTCGGATTCCATATAGCCGTACCTTAACCGGAGACTTTTATCGTCGGTCGTTAATAGTCAACTGAAAAATCGAAATTTGGGGCCAATGTTCGACTTAGGTGTTCCAAATACGATTGATCCATTCAATAACAATTATTCAATTCGCAAGTTGTTTCTTTTCATTTATCTTTTCTTATTGTTTTGAATTATTGCTCTAGAAACTTCGTGGTCGTCCATGGTTTACCGAATCCTACTCTCCCGTTGACCCACGAGGCTTCTTTGTTCGTGATGAATCCGTCCAAGTCCGAAATGATTACCACCATTCAAACAGTCCCGTTCAAATTTAAAATATTATTTAAATTTCAATAATTACCCAAAATTCCATATAAATGAAAGCCACGTGTTATAAGAAAATTCTGAAAAGAAAACGCTGCACATAGTTCGAGCTCGGCACGTGAAGGCCCCTTGACCCGGGCTGTAAAAGATCAAGTTCGAAGATTCTATTGTTTCCGCTTTCTTTATTCTCCGGGTCCACTCCGATCTCAATCATCGGTTATAAGATATTACAAAATATAGTCTGCAACCTTCGTAGCAATTGCTTAAAGTCAGGATGGAATCATAGTGGCCTGGCATTTAGACAAAAATAAGCGTGTTATCACATAACTCAAGATCAACGATAGGGAAGTGGGCATGATGATTCATGCTAAAAAAATATTATTAACAATTCAAGATGAGCGAAAAAATCTGCATTTGATGAAATGAAAGGTTACATGCAATTGAATATTTCACATAATTTTAAGGGCAAGTGCTCAAAATCTAGGCTCTATATTGTGTGTGTTCTAAGCTATGCAACATTTGAAATGCTACGGTGGTGAATCAAGTATATAACAAAGCTAAAAGCAGTCAGGATAGTTTAAAGCCTTAAGCATGAATTTGATAATGATAATGTATGTTGACGTTAACCAAAACCCATGCTTTGCTTCGGCAACACCCTTTTGATTCGTTCAAAAGCAAAGTTTTTCAACATAATGACGATTATCAAGCGCGAGGGAGAATATTAAACAAAAGGCTGATGATAACTTCTTTAAAAAGGAATTTCAATCGTTGTTGGTTGATAAAGCGGGAAGGTTCTCTAGACCCATTAACGTTTCGTTGAGAAAGAAGAAAGCTAGATGTACTAAAACTTCCTGCAAAAATACATGACTAAATGACAAGAAATGTTTTAGTAAGAAAAAAATGCTAATTATGTCCTCCAAAAAGAACAAAACCAAGCAGGAGATAATGAATTATAGCCCATGTCTCTTATGAAGCGGCATTGGCCATGAAGGCGAAATTGCTCAAATGGTGCAAGAACATTCCATCAGTTTGTGTTGTGTACGTTGTCCTCGAGTTTCAAGTTGAATCAAAACTCGGTTTGTTTCATATTACCAAAATTTGAGGCTATGTGAGGATGTCCAAGTGGAGTATATATTAGTGAAGGGGAGGAATTGGTTCTACGATTTATTTGATGCATATGCCAATCGATTCAACATGACGAACTCCATCCCACCGAGTGGAGATTGCATTGTTAACAAGCAATGCCTAAAATTCTGTCTCATTGCTTCATAAAAGGATAGATACCCCCACTAGCTTTTGCTAATTCTTTGTCTTCATCTACCGGGAAGATTGAGACATATCTGAAAATTAACTATTCAAACAACATTCAAAGAGTTGATCAAGACAACATCAATATTATTAAATGATCATTATTTTTGTACCATGATTTATAACTTACCGAACCCACGTAGTCCATTGTATCATCGTGCCCGCCTTTAGTGCTAACCAAAAGATTATTAAAGATAATAGGAGATGTTTGACTGAGAAAATTAATAGAAATGGCTGGTTGAGAAAAATAATGATTTAAAAAGTTACATTCACCTGACCTCCACACGGTTTTTCACTCGTTTTCTGGCAAAGAGAGAAGATTTCAATGATTTCTTTTGTACGAAAATTCAAGCCGCCACCAACCCCACTCCAAATTAAAAAATGTGGACGAAACAGATTTCGACGAAGCAACTTGTGGAGGAGCTACACAAGCTATATGTACATGCAATTATAGCCTATCGACGTTGATCAAAGAAAGACCGGAAACTCCCAAGAAACAAAGAAGAATGGATCTTCCAAATCTCCGTTTCTTGCTTCTTCTCATGTTTGCTTCCACCATTAACGCTCAGACTCCCTTCTCCCGCCCTGTCTGTAACACCACCGGCAACTTCACCGCCGACAGCACCTACCTCACCACCCTCACCACCCTCCTCTCCTCCGTCTCCACCAACTACTTGTCCCTCAACTACGGCTTCTTCAGTGCCTCCGCCCCCGTCTCCAGCACCTCCCAAACCATCTACGTCATCGGCTCATGCCTCGGCGACCTCACCGCCGAGAGCTGCGGTGCCTGCCTTAATCGCTCAGCCATTGACATCAGCGATCTCTGCCACGACCAGGTGGCCATCTTCTATAGTGAGAACTGCACCATCCGGTACTCTAACTCCTCGATCGTCAGCACGGTCACAACCGACCCTGACTACGAGCTGTTCAACGTGAACAACGTCACGAGCCCAGACACGTACAACGCTGCGCTGGGGACACTGCTGGACAGTCTGCGGGGTGAGGCGGCGGGCAGCGGCTCACTGAGGAAGTACGCAACGGGCAACACGTCGGTGGGTTTCAACATGATCTACGCGATGACACAGTGCACGCCAGACTTGACCGAGCAGCAATGCAGCGAGTGCCTGGTGAAAGTCATCGCAAGGCTCACGGACTGCTGTGCCGGGAAGATGGGAGTGAGGATCATGGCCCCGAGTTGCCAGTTCCGGTACGAGACTAATGATCAGTTCTTCAACCCAGTCGGCGAGCCACTTCAGCCGCCGCCTGCAACACCACCGCCTCCAGGTACGTAGGCTCTTTGTTTACAAGTTGCGAACATGGTGTTTGTGCTATTCTTTTCTATAATTCAGGTGGATTGAAACCGGCTAAATTATTAATTATGCAGATTTCAGTTGAGATTTTCACTGTAAATCGTTCAAATATGCTTAATTTAAATGTTCTATAGATCATGTAATTTTTTTGGTTTGATAAACAATTCTTTGCCAAACACGGGTTGGTTGGTCCATATTTTCGACAAAA
This sequence comes from Corymbia calophylla, assembly GCA_014182845.1. Lineage (NCBI taxonomy): Eukaryota > Viridiplantae > Streptophyta > Magnoliopsida > Myrtales > Myrtaceae > Corymbia > Corymbia calophylla. The sequence continues at coordinate 42,912,292 of CM024697.1, read as the reverse complement.
GAAGAAATGGGTCCATGACTACAATCTTTGATGCATCTACGTCGCTAAAAGTCAGCTATAATAGTCAGCTTATTGAATCATAACTAATGGCATTCATTGCTCACAAGCTGTCATGTGCGATCTCTAGATTAATAATAAAGAGAGTTTAGGCTAGGGTAATGAAACATTAGCAGATATTCGTTACTTTTCCATCATTTAGTCACCCATGTTTGCTAATTGATATAACGCGCAATAAAGAAAGGAAAAAAGCCACAAAAAATCTCAAACTATACTCACCGTGATATATTTATCTTAAACTTATTTTCTATGATATCAGAAGTCTCAAACTTGTATAAATGTGACACATTTATCCTCCATCAAGGTTTTATCAATCAACATCATTAAAAATCTAGTGTTAACATGGCGCCGACATAATTTAAGTAAAATAAAAACAACGTTATTTTGACTGAAAAATCATCTAGCAAAGCCTTAATAAAAAATAAATGTGTCACATAAGTATAAGTTTGAAGACTTTTATGTCACAAGAAAAATTTTAAAATAAATGTGTAGCAACGAGCATAGTTTTGGAATTTTTTTGGTCAAAAAAAGTTGAGGGTAAATGTTTCACTATGAGCATAGATTATGATTTTTTGTAGATTTTTCCTAAAAGAAAAGGGAAAGAAAATTGTGAGTCCATTATTAAAACATTAGTGACATCACACAAGCATGAGATGTTAGATTGTCACTAGAACTTTGTAGCAACCGGCGTGAAATAAATGAGATCGTGTATTTAATAATCAAATCTATAAAAATATAAAATAAAATAAAAACCACATCACTTACTAAGAGGGTTTCAGTACAATCTTTCATTTCATATAAGTTGGAAAGAAATCGTCAACACCTTTAGGTGTGTTTTAAGAAAACAGATAGGTTGGGATAAAAAGAAACTTAAATAAATAAAACGAAGGCCCTAAAACTAAAGGACCAGAGATTCGATTACCGCTGCCCCAACATAATGGCCCAACCTGGCGACAACCGATGTCGTTGTTGCTGTCTCTACCATAGTGTTCATCTAAGACCATTGTGTAGGCACACGAAAGAGAGATCTAACCCAATCTAGGTTTACAATCCATAGCAACCATCTTTAAGGTTATAGAGGTTTCTTCAATTAGCAGTGATGATCACCATAGTGGCGGTTAACCCAGGCATTGAACTTGTTTGTCACTAAGGATTTGTCGTTTGACTGATAAATTAAGGATTTCAATTGTTAGTTTCACGCTACACCAAATGAAAACTAATTTATCATTTATCAATGCATGAATAATGGCGAAATGCAATTGGGAAATAACGTTGAGTGCAATGTCGTGAATGTTGACAATATTAAAATTAGAATGCATGAATGTATCATGACAACATTGACTAGAGTGAGGCATGTTCTAAAATTGAAGAAAAACCTAATTTCCTTGGTTGCTCTAGATTCAACTATATGTCATTATACTTCAAAAAATGGAGTTTTGAGGGTTGCTAGTGCCCTCATGATAATGAGAGAAATCACATACAATGGTCTATATGACCTTCAAGGTATGACACTAAATGATTTCATTGTGAAGGCGTCTTATGCATCTGTGTTTTCTTTTGGGTTAGAGTTTGATGCATCTATTGCAAAACTCTAATTGTGGCATATATATATTTGGGGCACATTGGCAAGAAAAGGTTGAAGGTTCTGAATAAAATGAAGTTGCTTTGTTGTGATGTGGCTAGGAAACCGAATGTATGCAGAGCAATGACTTGAGCAAACAATGGAAAGTGCATTCAATATGACTATAAAAAAAATACCTAGATTGTAAAGTTAATTTGCTTCAATGTCATAAGGTGTTGCGGTTTCCTTTGATGAAGAGTAACAGATTAACGCTGACAGTTGTGGGTGACCACTTGAGGAAGACCTAGGTGTTTATGCTAGGAGCAAGCTTGATTCTACTGTCAAGATTAGGCAGTTAAGAGTTTTGAAATAAAAGAAGATGGTATAATAATCAAGCATGTGCTGACTAAGAGTAGCATGTAGTTTTGTTTGAAGCTTATAAATAAATTTTACAAGGAAAGGTCATAGTCACACATTTCATTATTGTCAATGAACCACAACATGTTATAGAGTTGATCAGCAAAAACTAATTAGAGATGGCTCATAAAATGTTCTCTAGTGCGGTTATAATTAGAAGATTCCTAGTGGATGTGCTTTATACGTGGAGCTACTTGTTGAATAGATGCCCATCGACTGCGATTTGATGTCGTACTTTGAAGAAAGTGTGGTCAAGTCACATTTTTTATTTTTTTCTTATGATATTTGATTACCCATATTATGTTCTAGTAAATAATAGTAAACTCGATGGGAGAGTAAGAAAGTGCATATTCCTAAGCTATACACGAGGTGTCAAAGCTATCAATTGGGGTGCCCTCAATTAAATTCACTTGCTATGAGTAAAGAAGTTACATTTGACAAATCACAAAATACTTCTATGGGAGAGATTATGGTAGTGTTTATAAGGATTTGGAGATGTTCAGCTCAATGTGGAGTTGCAATCAAAAACTCCCAAAATAGCACATACTAGCACAATACTCAACACAAATGATGCTTGTGATGAGGTGAAGCTTGTAGAGTTAATTGTTGTTGTAGTAGCTGAGTTTGATAAAATGCGTGTTCGATCTCCTGACATATATGAATGCAACGATGGTTTTCACTTTGCCTATGGTAAAGGAGGTTACTTCTACAAATCATTACAGATTAGTTAAATGTACAATCAGCTTTGATAAGGTCCATGACTATGGCAAAGTTCAAGCGCTATCAAAAGATCTTTCTAGCGATGGAGAAGCCCATGAGAGACTATTGGAGAGTAGCAGCAAAATTCATATTCCAATGAAACAATTGTAACTTGACATGATGGAGATTATTGAAAATGTCTTGAGTGTTAGCCTTTAAAAGAAACCCAAGCATGAAGGTTTCCTAGGTTGAGTAGGATTCTATGGTGAATCCAATTCTTTTCTTTATTTAAGAAGTGGATCTTCTTTTTAAAGAGTATCCAAGATGCAGGCTTCTTTCTTTGAAGCAATCTAAGAGGAGCTTTTAGTATTGAAGTAATATATGTAATTTTTAATGTAACTTGTATGCCCTAAAATCCTGCTATATACAAGGGCAATTTTTCCATTATAATTGTAATTTGATATTGATACTAAAGAGATTTTATGGTATGGCCCTATAGTTTTTCCTCTTTCTAATTTTGAAATGGTGTTCCTCATCAAAATTCTTCTCTAATTTCTTCTCTTTTATATTTCACATTCCTAACAATGTTTCATCTAAAAACTTCTAATTTATTTTGTTAATTGTCTCATACTCTTCATGGTACATGTGCAGGAAAAAGCAACAAAGCTACTGTGATAACCATCGCCATTACTTTGCCTCTTGGAGGTGTTATGGTTCTTCTCTCTCTCATTTGTTGTATCCTTCGAAGAAAAAGAAAGAAGATGAATGAAGCCGTCAGAGGAAAAAGTGGTAAATTGACTATATGCCTTTATTATATAAATTGAGCATATTATGAAGCTTCTTTATTTTTTCGTAAGGAATCAAATATATTATTCATACAACATAAGAGTCCGGTTAATATAAATGTAGCATGGAATAATTAGGGACAATATTCGATAATGGAAAGGTCCTATTCTTCACAGTCTTTCAACCTTCAAAACTGTACTTGTCTCCACAAGCATGTATAATGCCATCAAGAGAAGGAATAGTTTGGTAATGTGACAGCTCATTTTGGCCTTCTAGATGAAATAGATGTAGCAATTCCACAAAAATTTCACTAGGGACCTATGAAAATCTTTCCCTTCATAGTTAGTCATCAAGACAATTCAAACTCCCAACCACCAATATCTCTAGGAGGAAAACAAAGCTGAAGGGCACTCTTCCAGACTTGCTCAGTGAAATTACATCTAAAGAACATATGGGATCTAATCTCAATGCTTTCAATACACAAAAAGCAGAGAGTTTGGCCTTCATTAGAAGATTATCTATTAATCACTTGATATATAGGCAGCTATATATTGTATAGCCAACCAAAATACAAATCCAAACCTCATCAACTAAAATCAAAGCCAAATCAGCCAATGCTATTCAACTATTGTGCCTCAATTCCTAACAATCTCCCAAGCTGAAACAAAAGGAAAGAATGTCATTCAAAGTAGTAGAAAGAAGACTAGGGAAAAATTGTACCACAAAAATTGCTTGAATTAATATCAAGTCTTCAGCTCACATTGGGCCATTTCCATTTAGAGTGACAATTTATATCTTCAAAGAAGAGAAGAATCATAAACTACTCTCCTTAGGTATACATCCAACAAGGTCCCATTAGGATGCCGTCAGTCATGCTAGAGTAATATAAATTTACCTTACTAACCACATAATAAGTCATTAAAAAATACTTTTAATCTTTGACAATTCCCTCCAAGCATAGGTAGCATCTACAAAGCAATTAACAGACCTAACACTACCTTCAACATGAAGAAGTGATCATGATATAAGATTCATCTCATTACTTTGTTTCTTGTAGAACTAATGATTTTTTACCCTTCATCACCTACCAAGAGAGGAAAGATTGCTTTAGGGTGGGGGGACACAACCATGACAGTCTAACCTAGTGCCTTCATTGTGATAATGCACCCAAGCACTTGCAACCCTATAAACGCCAATAGAAGCCACAATCGATGTAGTGTGATGATCAAATTGTGTTGTTGGCTAATGTAGGTGCAAACGAACTTACCACTATGGAATCCTTACAATTTGACTTGGCTACAATACAAGCTGCGACAAATTATTTCTCTCATGAAAACAAGTTGGGTGAAGGTGGATTTGGTGAAGTTTTCCAGGTATGTATGACATACTTGTCAAAAACAATCAAGAATGCTTTACATGAATTGACATAATGATGTCAAAGAAAAAGAAACATGTAATGCTTTTTTATGTTAGTTTTGAAGTTGTTATAATGTATTAACAATATCTATAAAACACTTCAGGGTAGACTTCCTAATGGACAACAAATCGCCGTGAAGAGGCTATCTCAAAGCTCAAGACAAGGCGATGGAGAATTTAAGAATGAAATTCTATTGGTTGCGAAGCTTCAACATAGAAACCTTGTACGACTACTTGGATTTTGCTTGGAGGGAGATGAAAAGCTACTAGCTTATGAGTTTGTGCCAAATAAAAGCCTTGATTACTTCTTATTTGGTATGTTGCAGTTTAACCTTCTTTTGTGCACCACATATAACTTGAAATTAAGCTACGATAGATGAATGAGAGTAAATATATTTTGGTATTGTATGATTAACTTCGGTCTGAGTTTTGAATAGGTTCCTCATGCTAGCACATTAATGAATTTTGGGTACAAAAATGCAGATCTCGAAAAAAGGAGACAATTGGATTGGCCATCACGTTATAAAATAGTATTTGGGATTGCTCGAGGAATTCTCTATCTACATGAAGATTCTCGTCTCCGGATTATCCATCGTGACCTAAAATGCAGCAATATCTTGTTAGACAATGAAATGAACCCGAAGATTTCGGATTTTGGAATGGCAAGGATTTTCGGAGTCAATCAAACTCAGGCTAGCACAAATAAAATCGTGGGGACTTTGTAAGTCTTAGTTTTAGATAGATGACATTGTAATTAGATGTAGGGCTGGTTCATTTTATCTAATTACGGATGGTCACTAATCCACATCTGCATCATGGCTAATGTTCAAATTTGCAGTGGTTACATGTCTCCAGAATATGCAATGCATGGAGAGTTCTCAGTGAAATCCGATGTTTATAGTTTCGGCATACTACTTCTAGAGATCATTTGCGGCAAGAAGAATAACTTTTACCACCAATTGGATGGGGGAAAATATCTTGCTAGTTATGTAAGTTTCACCATGTTACTACAACAAACATTCACATTACAATTTTTTGTAATTTTTGCCAAGTGAAATTGAAATTCCCCTATAACTTAGTCCTTTAGCCAATAGAAATGCTTGTGACTATTTCTTGTTTATTGGTCATAAATGGTTTTTTTTTGCAAGATTCATATGTCTTCCATGATGAGTCATCGAATAAATGCCACAATCCTATGAAGATTTTCCCAACTTGTTCTTGCAGGTGTGGGATCAATGGAGAGATGGCAAGCCCTTGGAAGTGTTGGACCCAGCTATCGGAGATACATATTCAAGAGATGAAGTACTTCGTTGCCTGCACATATGCTTATTATGCATTCAGGAAGATCCAGCTATTAGACCCACCATGGCAACCGTAGTTCTCATGCTCAGCGGCAATTCCATTACCCCACCATCGCCTCAACATCCAGCCTTCTTTGTCCAAAGTAGATTGCGGGAACTAAGCATCCCAATGGAAGAGCTTGAATTAGACCAATCCACCAGGAGGACTATGCCTTCGTCAACCAATGGCATGTCAGTTACTGAATTACACCCTCGGTGAATGGTGGTGTGACTGAAATCCTTCTTCATGGATGGTCTTGCAATGAGAATTCTTGGCCTTCAACCGAGATTTTTCATTAACAGAAAAGAAAATATCAATGTATTTGGAGAATTAAGCCGTTAATTGCTCAAAGGGGGTCATATGCTAAAAGAGAAAACTCCATACAAGCAATCCATAATAGCTATGATTCTTCTAAGGTTTTCTTACTATCTAAGGCTAAATTATACATAGAACACTATAGCTAAGCATGCTTGGTTATTATTGTGCTTCTACAAGACTCATTCCCACTACTTCTGTTTGGACAAAGTAATCAAATGGAAGTGTTCATTAACTGACCTACTAGACTATACATTTTTTCACTTCTAAAACTAGATGGGCTTTGGTGTTGTTAAAATTGCACCTTTTGGTGCTCCATCCACAATGTATTGAACTCTCTCAAATTAGAGAACCTTTCACAAAGGTTATTATGGTGCTTTCCTCTCTTTTCCAACCAAACTTTAAGGTCCATTTGTTTCCTGTAAAACGAAATATTTGGAAAATATTTTCCTAAAAAATATTGTTGAAGAAGAGAGTAAAAGCACCTAAGTTGTTATCTATTGACACCTAAATTTTAGCAATGTGATTCAAAACATGTAGATCCCCTAGAGCGTGCAAATCACAAATGGGATAAGCGTCACAAGATAATAATGGGTGTCGCTCAAGGAATGCTTTACTACACAAAGACTCTCGACTTTGCATAATACATGGGGACCTCAAAGCCAGCAACATTTTTTTAGACTCAAATATGAATCCTAAGATATTGGATTTCAGCATCATGAGGTTGTTCAAGTTGGATCAAACTTAGGTAGAGACAAACTGAATCATGGAGACTTAGTAAATGCCACAACCTCCTAGAGCTAATGATTACCGATAGAACAAAGCCAACAATAGAACTAATATGGAGGACTTAATGTGATACTAAGCAGATATATGGCACCAGAGTATGTGATGAATGGAAACTTCATGGTTAAGTTAAATGTGTTTAGTTTTGGAGTGCTAGTTTTGGAGTTTGTGAGTGGTCAGAGGAACAATCACCGCATGGGTAATAACATGGAGGTTCTTACAAGCCATGTGAATTTAATAATATACCTTCTCATTTCGCATAATATTCTAGAGGTCAATCTCCTCAATGTTTGTCAGATGTTTGCAAGTTTATAAGAATTGAAGGGGAGCAGTGCACTATTAGTGGCTTAATTTGTGTAAAGTGCTCACTTTAGTATCAAAACCTTTTGCCAACACACTTAAATGCCAAAATCAAAGAAAAATGATCACTTAAGTGTCATTGCCAATATGCTTAACTGGAAATTCTACATGACTTTTTTTTATTAATATTTTTAGCTAACGTGGCTTGCTAGAACATGGGGATATTGAATGACATCGTTTAACCAATTTTTCGTAGATTACTTAAATGCCAAATTTTTTTGAAAAATGATTTTTTTGAGTGCCAAATTTTTCGAAAAATGATTTTTTTCAATGTGCCAAATTTTCGTTGACACAAAATTTTGAAAAATGAGTTTTTTAAACCATGTTAAATGCCACATCAGCTAAAAAAATTAATTAAAAAAAGTCCATGTTAATTTTGGCGGGAATATCTAGCCAGAGGCACTTAAATGATCTTTTTTTCCCAATTTTGGCACTTAAGTACGTTGGCGAAATGTTGTGACACTAACGTGAACACCGTACATAAGTTAAGATAATGATAGTGCACTTCTCCCAGAATTGGAGGGAAGGATCAATATCAAACATCATCGATCCCTTTGTAACTTCTAGTTCGAGGACTGAAATTAAGAGGTAGGTCTACATTGTCTTCTACGAGTCCAAGAAAATGTGGCTAGATGGCCAATGATGGCCTCGGTCCTCCTCATGCTTAATAGCCACTCAGTCAATCTGCATGTGCTGTCGAGACCCGCATTCTTCATCCACAACATCATCGAACTAGATGTGTCATCCACGTGGGATTACAGTTCGAGGGTATCTAGAGTCGAGATCAAGAAAGAAATCTAACTAGTTCTCAAAAAACAAAGCCTCCATGACCGAGCCGTACCCACGATAGCCTTAAAAAAATGGGTAATCAGCATTCCCTGTGCATTGATTTTTGTCTTTGTCGTGGTTTTTGGATCATCAAAATTACAAACATCATGCGCCAGCTTGATGTTTGTTATTTTGAGGTGTTATATGGCTTCAATGGCTTGTGATTAAATCCAGATTTATAGGATGTTGGAAGTGAAGGATACCTAACGTGTCGTAAGTGGGGGGCCAGGGTGGTGGGCTCTTCTGCTAGCTCCCCCAGGTATTGACGCTTGGTCCGGGGTGCACGTGCACTCTACAGGCCATGGGTTGGCACGCGTAAGCGAGTCGGGCCCGGCAAATCCTGGACATAAAAAAAAAACAAAAACAAAAAAACAAAAAGCCATGCCTTATACAGAAAAACATCAACCACAAGCTTGGTCCTCCGACCCTTAGATTCCAGATCCTGAGCTATTCATACATGAGAATGCACGTGAGCCGTAGAAGTGAGGGAGATCAAAAAGTGCAGGTTCTTCTCTTCCACTTCATACAAGAAATCAAGGCTTATGTCTTATCTAATAACGAGGCTAAAAGTATGACATTTCACGGGAACGCACATTGTAGATGAATATGTCTACATCTCCAGTTTAGGCATGCCGCATTTGCTTGGTTTGACCCAAGCAGGGAGACCTTTTATATAATAACTCTTTTACACCAACCCACATCCAATCATTTCTCCAATTGTATCCGATTGTAATCTTATATCTCTTCTCATAATTTCTATGTGAATCGTCTTAGCATCCAGAAAAGCTACATAACCTGCACTCCGAAACCAAGGTTTAATCTTGCACGATCCAATGACCGTCACATCTCGAAAGATTCGATGTAGACCCTCAAAAACCTATAAAATCCCCAGTTTATTAATTTGGGTCTAGTCAAGTACTTACTCTTTTTTATTATACCTGTAAATTTCATGAACAGAATATGTTGACTTTCCGTCCTGTGTAATGAGATTACTGATGGAATTGTGGAGTCTGATGGAGAAAGATATTATTGTGGGTAGACACTTCCCAGTAGGTCACCCATCCTGAGATATTAAAGGAAATAGAGTTTATATTACTGCTAATAGCATATATGTAATTTCCTTTAATATGTATGCTCTAGACTCCTGTTATAAATAGGGGCAATTTCTTTTATAGTTGTAACGCTGAAGCTTTGTAACCCTAAGCTTGTAACACTGATACTGATAGTGAAGAGATTGCCTAGTGCGGCACCGTGGTTTTTCCCTTCTTGATTTTGGAAGGGTTTTCCACGTAAAAATTCCTGCTTGCCCTCTTTTTCTTCCCCCTCTTTTATTCTTCGCATATTCGCGTTACACCCCAACAACTGGTATCAGAGCTTGGTTTTGGCGAAATAGTGGGAGCGAATATGGACGAAGGAAAGGTGAAGATTGATCGGTTCGATGGAAAGGATTTTGGTTTCTGGAAGATGCAGATCGAGGATATGCTGTATCAGAAGAACTTGCATCAACCTTTGTCTGGAGAGAAACCAGAATCTATGAAGCAAGAAGAGTGGGAATTGTTAGATCGACAAGCTCTAGGTTTGATTCATCTTACATTGGCGCGGAATGTTGCTTTCAACATTGCCAATGAGGCAACAACAGTGGATTTGATGGCGGCGTTGTCTGACATGTACGAGAAGCCTTCTGCATCAAACAAGGTATATTTGATGCGTCGTCTTTCAATCGAAGATGGACGAGGGTGCTTCTGTGACAGATCACATCAACGAATTCAACGTGATCACAACTCAGTTGAGTTCGGTGGATATCAAATTTGATGACGAGGTAAAGGCTTTAATTTTATTATCTTCTCTACCTGAAAGTTGGAGTGCAACTGTGACTGCAAAGTAAGCAGTTCGTTTGGTAAGAAAAAGTTGAAGCTTCAAGCAATCCGAGATTTGATTCTTAGCGAGGATATTCGCAGAAGAGAATCGGGTGAATTTTCGGGTGCTGCCTTAAATATTGAAGGCGAGAGGAGAAGCAATCAACGGGGACGAAACCAGTACCATGGTAGATCAAAGTCCGAGAGGGAGAAGCAAATCGAGACCTCGTGGTGAAATTATTTGCTGGAATTGCGAAAAGAAGGGACATCCGAAATGGGGATGTAGAGCTCCAAAGAAGAAAGTTCAATATCGAGATCGAAATCAAGAGGAAGAAAAATCCGTGAATGTAACTTTTGAAGAGACTCAAAATAGTGATGCCTTAATTTTGAGCATTGATAGTCCAATTGAGTCGTGGATTCTTGACTCAGGTGCGTCGTTTCACTCTACTTCATGCAAGGAATTAATGCACAATTTTGTTGCTGGAAAATTTGGAAAGGTTTTTCTTGCTGATGATGAACCTTTGGATATTATGGGAAAGGGTGATATTTATATAAAATCTACTAACGGATATCAATGGAAGTTGCATGATGTCGATATGTTCCAGGACTTAAGAGAAATCTGATCTCTATAAGTCAACTAGATGCACAAAAAGTTACAGGACTATTTTTGGGGATGGCTCTTGGAAAATTGTTAAAGGTGCTCTGGTTGTAGCACGTGGAACAAAGTCAGGAACGCTCTACGTGACTGAAATCAATAGAGAAACTGCAGCAATTGCTGAATCAGAAATTGATTCTAAATTATGGCACCGCAGGCTTGGACATATGAGTGAAAAAGGAATGAAGATATTAGCATCTAAGGGAAAATTGCCTAATTTGAAGTCCATAGATATTGGTCTATGTGAAGATTGTGTTATGGGTAAGCATAAACGTGTTAGTTTTTCGAAGATTGGAAAAGAACCAAAGAAAGAAAAATTAGAGTTGGTGCATACAGATGTGTGGGGCCCAGCTCCCTGTGCAATCCCTTGGAGACTCGCGCTATTATGTCACATTTATTGATGACTCCACCAGAAAGGTATGGGTTTATTTTCTAAAAATAAATCTGACGTGTTTGCTATTTTTAAAAGATGGAAAGCTGAAGTGGAGAACGAAACTGGCCTGAAAATTAAATGTTTAAGGTCTGATAATGGCGGTGAATATGATAGCAAGGAATTCAAGCAATTTTGTGCAGAGAACGGAATCAGAATGACGAGAACTGTTCCCAATAGACCGCAGCAAAACGGAGTTGCTGAGAGGATGAACAGAACTCTGAATGAGCGTGCAAGAAGTATGAGGTTGCATGCAGGATTACCCAAGATGTTTTGGGCAGATGCAATTAATACGGCAGCATATCTAATTAATAGAGGACCTTCGGTTCCACTTGATTTTAAGTTACCAGAAGAAGAATGGAGTGGAAAGAAGGTAAGTCTCTCGCATCTGAAAGTCTTTGGTTGTGTTTCTTATGTCCACGTAGATTCTGAAAATAGAGATAAACTTGATGCAAAAGCTAAAAAGTGTTTTTTCATTGGATATGGTTCTGATTATTTTGGCTATCGGTTGGGATGAACAAAATAGAAAAATAATAAGAACTGCTGATGTTACGTTCAATGAGAATATGTTGTACAAGGACAAATCCGTGGCGAGAATCTAGTGTGAAGGAAAATTTTGTGGAGAATACAGAGATTGAATTGGAAGAGAATTCTAAAAGTGTTCTGGTTGAAATTCCTAAAACTATTGCTGAACAAGAATCACGTACACCTGAGCCCACTTTGAGAAGATCTAGTAGAACACCTAAACCTGTACAAAGATATTCTCCGTCATTGCATTATTTGCTTTTGACTGACGCTGGCGAACCAGAAAATTTTTCGGAAGCAGTGCAGGTTGAAGATTCTGTTAAGTGGGAGTTAGCAATGCAGGATGAGTTGGATTCACTTGAAAAAAACAAAACTTGGGTGTTAACTCAGTTACCAGATGGGAAGAAGGCATTGCAGAACAAGTGGGTGTATCGGGTTAAAGAAGAACCTGATGGCAGCAAGAGGTACAAAGCAAGGTTAGTAGTGAAAGGGTTTCAGCAAAAAGAAGGAATTGATTATACGGAGATTTTTTCTCCAGTTGTGAAATTGACTACTGTCAGATCAGTATTGAGTATTGTTGCTGCAGAGAATTTACATCTAGAGCAGCTAGATGTTAAGACCGCATTCCTCCATGGTAATTTGGAGGAGGATATTTATATGGTACAACCGGAAGGTTTTCGGGATCCTGGAAAAGAAAATTATGTCTCGCAAATTGAAGAAAAGTCTGTATGGCTTGAAACAGGCTCCTCGACAGTGGTACAAAAAATTTGACACATTTATGTGTGGTAACGGGTTTACTAGAAGTGACATGGATCACTGTTGTTATTTCAAAAAATTTGATGATTGCTATATTATTTTGCTGTTGTATGTGGATGATATGCTCATTGTAGGATCTAGTATGAGAGAGATCAACATACTGAAGCAGCAATTGTCAAAAGAGTTTGAGATGAAGGACTTGGGCGCAGCGAATCAGATTCTTGGGATGAGGATTACGCGAGATAGATCTAAAGGAATTCTAAAGTTATCTCAAGAAAAGTACATTGAAAAAGTGCTTGACAGATTCGGAATTCAGAATGCAAAGCCTAGAAGTACTCCTTTAGGAAGTCACTTCAAGCTTTCAAAGGAGCAATCACCAAAGACGAATGAAGAGCGGGAGTATATGGCTAAAGTGCCTTATGCATCAGCTATTGGCAGTTTAATGTATGCAATGGTGTGTACTAGACCAGACATAGCTCATGCAGTGGGAGTTGTGAGCAGATACATGGCAAATCCAGGAATAAAACATTGGGAAGCTGTAAAGTGGTTATTAAGATACCTGAAAGGCACTTCAGGTATGTCATTATGTTTTATGAAAAATAATACAACTTTACAGGGCTTTGTTGATGCAGATCTTGGTGGTGACTTAGATAATAGGAAGAGCACCTCAGGTTATGTTTTTACCTTAGGTGGCACTGCAATCAGTTGGATGTCTAGACTTCAGACTTGTGTATCTCTCTCAACCACCGGCGAGTATGTGGCTATATCCGAAGCTGGTAAGGAGATGATTTGGTTGAAAAATTTTCTGAAGGAGATAGGCAAAGAGCAAGATAATAGTGTTCTTTTCGGTGATAGTCAAAGTGCTATTTGTCTTGCAAAGAATCCGGTATTTCACTCAAGGACAAAACACATTGAGTTAAAATATCATCAAATTCGTCAGCTGATAGATGACGGAACATTGTCATTAAAGAAGATTCTTGGTGCAGAAAATCCAGCAGATATGTTAACAAAAGTTGTCACCACTGAGAAACTGAGGGTGTGCATTGCCTCAGTTGGCCTCCATGGTAAGTGATGAGGGGGGCCGCCGCACTAGGACAATTTGGGTTGAAAAGATGAAGACTATAAAAGATTATTGCTGTTTTTTGAAGATCAGCCTCCAAGTGGGAGATTGATGGAATTGTGGAGTCTGATGGAGAAAGATATTATTGTGGGTAGACACTTCCCAGTAGGTCACCCATCCTGAGATATTAAAGGAAATAGAGTTTATATTACTGCTAATAGCATATATGTAATTTCCTTTAATATGTATGCTCTAGACTCTGTTATAAATAGGGGCAATTTCTTTTATAGTTGTAACGCTGAAGCTTTGTAACCCCGAGCTTGTAACACGATATGCGATAGTGAAGAGATTGCCTAGTGCGGCACCGTGGTTTTTCCCTTCTTGATTTTGGAAGGGTTTTCCACGTAAAAATTCCTGCTTGCCCTCTTTTTCTTCCCTGCTTTTATTCTTCGCATATTCGCGTTCCAACCCAACAATTACTTCCTTATCCCATGCTTGAATGTCTTGATCTATCAAAGGTGCTAAATCCTAATTTTAATTCAATTAGTTTGTCATAGAAGACCAAAGTCCTGGGCATTGTCACCCCCATCAAATGCCCCGGATTGGAGGGCGAGGGTGCCCTACAGATTGATTCCTGCAGGCAAATCCTCCCTGAGAATATTCTCTACAGGCGGGAGAAACGGAGGTGCAAGGCGATGTTTCTCGAGTCAGAGCAGTTCTATTGCCCTATCCAGAACTACTCAGCCTTTTCGATTAAGGACTCTGATGGTGGGCCGGTGATTCGGGAGAGGGAGTGCCCATATTACCATAGGTTGTTCTATGCTGAGTGTTCCGTGCCGCGGCACATTAGCATCCCGTGCGAGGAGTTCTGGTCGCTGAATGAGGATGAGAAAGGAGTGAGGATCTCATTGTGAGGGAGCTAGAAAAGGCAAGGAAATGGGGGAGATGCCCCAAAAGCAAATTTAATCTGGAGAGGACTCACTGTTGTGCTCACATTAATTGGAGGTTGGGGGAGCTTCTTGCACATAAACACGAAAGCACTCGGCTAATTATAACCTTCACAAGAGGTGGTTCACCCTGCCTTATCAATCTCTTGAGCACAAGAGAGCACTTAGCTAATTCTCACACATTTGCTCTTCAGGTTTTTCCACCTAGCTTGGTTAAAGCTCCTGTCATTCTCGAAAGTACACCAATTCGCCAAGGACTTTTTGATTTCTCTGGCGATTTTTCTTAAACTCCTCCACTTTCACTTTCTTAAATACTTCTTCGCTCAGCTGGGCCTTGCTAAACCCACTATCTGCTGGCATTTTTTCTTGTACTCTGGCAGGACAACGGTTTGTAACCACCACGACAATGCTTCGTCAAACACTACGTTCGAAAAATGTGACCCCGCACCATTGTAGGATCAAAGCACTTACACCCTTTCCTTATAGGCAGCAAGCTGCCTTCTTATTGAACATGCTTCGTAGATTATCATGTACGAATGCATAAAATAAGCATCGAAATACTGTAAAGTGACTCATCCTTGGCTTGTGATTTCACAGCTTCTTGTATAAGTCATAAAACCAAGCCCTGCTTCGGATAGTCCATTGATCATGGGCACTTCTGTCTTCCTATACTTGGCTCAAACCTTGATGGCTCGTGACAAGTAACATGCTCCTATAGTTCTTCTTCAAATGCCGATTCTTTCTCTTGGCAACTTTATTTGTTGCAATGTACTTGGAAAAGTAAGCTGTCAACGTATCTTACATTTCTACAGATTGTTTGTAAACTCACGTGGTGTGTACTCACCCTGATTGTCAGTATGAAGATGTCATAATTGCTTGCTTACTTCTTTTCCACCTTTTCTTCACAACTCTTTATATTTATTTACTCCTCGGATTTATCTTTCATAAAATCTACCCAGACGTACTTGAAGAATCATCGATCAACAATATCAAGTACTTTGAACCTCTTATTAATAGTTGGTTTGCTGGTCTAAATACATCTAAGTGGAAGAACTCTAGAGACATCGTGACTCGATTTTTTGACTCATACGGAAGTTATGTGCCTTCCCGTACTGATACCTGACACATACTAATGTCCTCTCAAACATTTAATTGGGGGAGACCTATAGCATAGCCTTCTTCAGCATTTGCGTGTTTGAGTTGAGCATGCCACAAATCAAGTGTCTCGCTCTTGCAAGTTTTGTCCACGTGTGTTGTCTATGATAATATCACGTAGACAGGCTCTAGTTGCATCCCTCCATAAGCGGCATACCTGTGGGTTTGAAACTGTGGTATACCGATCCTAGTCAAATTGCATCATATTTCAATATCTCACAACCCAAGTAGAACAGAAAGCATCAGTTAGATAGGTTTGCATTCTTCCCCAATCCCCAGTGTCAGAAGAACAACTTCACTGATATTGTGTTAAAAATTCTCAATGAAAATTACTTATAAGCCAAGATATATGTATATCATCAGCCTTCATGAATCCAAACAAAACTTACTTTAATACTTGAAGGCAGTATGAAAGAAGTTGAAATTTGGCTCTGATGTCGCTGGTTTAATGCTGAACAATATGATATTCAATGGACAAAACACAAACATGTTGGAAACAGATGGTGTAGGCTGGCCTTTAGAAGGTGATGTGTGTAGTATTCCTCAACAGAAGCTGAAAACAGTTGCTCCTCATAAGGCAGAGGAAGGTGATAAAAGGAAAAAGTCTGCTCGCAATATTGCATATGCTTTGTCTTGTAACCTTCTTTGGTTATCATGATTCATGAAACTCAAAGGACAAGGAATCCTTTCTATGCCCTCTAGTACATTAAATTATGATTTTGTGATCGCTTTTTCCTTTTATGACACTAGAACGCTTCTGGCTGAAGGTAAGACTTTTATTTTCTTCCGTATAGCTTCAATCCTCTTCATTCAGCGTTCTTATGACCAATACGAATTGAAAATCACAGCGCTCATCCAAATAACAGGAAATGAGTTGTGGTTCTAGTACCACTTCACTCTTAATATTTTTACTTGAATACCAATTATGTTCATTGCATCCACAAAGAATTAATAGACATAAATACAATTTTTACGAAGTGACCTTTAAACCAATATGATTAATAAGTGGCAACAAATGAACAAGAAGAGTAGCAGCTAAGTGACTACATGAATATCTGAAGGGTTAACTCCACAAACTCATGCTTGTTGCGTCTCTCCTGGTCACGGGCCTTCAATCACCCGCACAGAACCGGGTTCCTGCAGTTATCAGATATGGGTTTTATGATGTATGTTGTTATTAACACTTCATAACAGATAATGGAAGCTATGATACCTTTAGGAAATTCGACATTAATGAATAATAAGTTACTTAGCTAACAATTACTATTTGTATTTGCGAGATTGGAGATGTTTGAGAAGAATCGTTAATCACGGTACCCCAAGTTGTAAGCAGACCCAAGGATCTCCCACTCTCTTTCGTTCCCGACCATCGTAAAATATGCCACTATTTGATTATTCAACCACTTTGAACAATCGGACTTGCTTGTCTATCCTGCATTGAGCAGTCCATATCTTTTCCAACTCTTTCCAACATCCGAAACCGCAGCATGGAGCATCAAAGGTTTCTCTAGAATTGTGTACGTTGTTGAATTGTCAAAGGCCCAGCATCAATATCGATTCGTCGAGATAAAATTTTTGAAGGTGAAACGCTCGCAACTCACGCAAAGATCACGCAAAGAGGAGAAGGAGATAAATAGGCTTTTTTTGTTTAATTCACTAAATTTCACATTTACAAAAATAATTACAAGATTCCCCTATTTATATACTTATTATGTAACATTTGCTCTTCCCCATAAATAGAAACAATATCTCACAATATCTCACTATATCTCACCATATCTCACTACAATCATTCCACTGAGAAACACGAACAGATTCATAAAAAACAATGCAACAATTATGACGTTTCTTCAACGTGGGTACCAAACAATCTTCGGTATCAATTCTAGGATCTCGGTGTCAAAGGTTTCGGCAACTTAATAGTCTTGATGTCGAAGTTTTTGGCACCGATGAATTTGTTTTAATTTCTAACGGACATGAGTTCACCCAAGAATGCGATTCATTTTGGAGCAACTAATGAGATTTCATAGTCATTTCCACTTATCAGCCCCGTTGAAGGTCTATGGACTTTTCCAGAGAAATTCTCCTTTAATAGTTCAAGAAACACCAACTGCGTCTCAGGAAAACACATTTTGGTTTATGCTTTGTTTGTTTTAGATTCTAGATAATATCTTTCAAGAAGTAAAATTTCAAGAAAATGGTAATCAGTGTTTGATTGAAATTTGAAAATGAACTAAAAGTTAGTTTCAATAATTTGAAAAGGAAATCTTACTTTTATTTGCCTTAAGGGACATGCATTATTAGTGTAATTTAGAGCTACACATGCTATATCATCAAGTTTTAGATAAAATTTTATCGAATTAAATTTCAGACATAAATACTTTTACACATTGTAAACAATATTTTTTTTCTCTCATGGAGCCCAAACTTGGGTGCTTAATACTTGAGCCCAACCTTGGGGTACTTGGGCCCGAGCATGGGCATGTGGGACCAAAACTCAACCATTGGAGTCCTGGTGACTTGGGCACAACTGCCAAAGATGTGGGCTTGAGCACCAAAGTCTTGGGCTTAACATCGAAGAACCCGAGCCCAACTACTAGGTCCTAGATCCAAGTGTCGAGGACCCTAAATCACGTGTCTGGGACTAGGCCTCGGCCTCAAGGAACTCAGGCCCGGTCACTGGGGTCCCCAAGCCCGGAAGAGTCATGTCACAAGTGGGAGGGTTTCTCAACCTACTTACTATGAACTCGAGCATTGGCTTCGAGACTTGGGCCTAGGCATTGGTGACTTGGGCGTAGCAACCAAGTACCAAAACCACCGAAAAACTGGGCATGGGCACTAAGGATTTGGGCCCCACCTCAAGGGACCTAGGCACAACTGTTGCAAACCCAGGCCCAAACACCGAGAAACCAAGCTTGGTCTCTATGGGCCCAAGCTTGAGTGCTAGTGACATGGGCACAAAAATTGGGTAACCAAGCATGACCACCAAGGACCCAAGCACAAGCAATTTGGTCATGGAAGCCAAATACTAAGGAATGATTATTAAGGACAAGGGGGAAGGGGAAAAACTTTGACCCTGACATCAAGGAACCTAGGCCTAGTTCTTGTAGACGCAGCCAAGGCTGTAGAGAAACTAGGCTCAGTCTTCATGGACCCTAGCTCCCATAGCCAAATTACTGGTGCTCTAGCTATGTACCAAGGCATGGCCGCTAAGGACTCGAGCATGGGGACCAATGTCCCAAGCTCTGCTTTGAGAGACCTAGCCCTGGCCACTGAGGACTAGGCACAAGCATCAAGGTTCCAATATCCAAACGGCAAATCTCATTGTGTTTTAGAAAGCAATTTAATTTTTATAAGAAAATATTTTTTATGAATTTAAGCATAACTTTTTCATTGACAATTCAAAGATTTTCGATTGATTCACTTACCTAAGCAATCCAAATACTTGAAAATTAGGAAATAAATTTCCAATCGAAAATTTTCCACAAAATTTATGGAATGTTAGTCTCGATTGAGTGTCTTCATTGATAAATAGGAAAACCTAATTGAATGCTCTGTTTAGTTCACGAAATATTTTACATTTTCTGGAAAATGTTTTCCAAAAACTCATTTTCCAAGAAAATGGCAATATATTTTGATGTTTCACTATAATCTGAAAAGGAATTAGAAAATATTTTTCGTCGTTTAAAAAGGAAAATCAAATATAATTTTCCTAAATACACATACACTATTTGGACGCTAGTGACTTGTGCACAGGTAGCAAGGTCCATTGAGGTGAAGGCTTGGGACTTGGTGCCCATGCCCAAGTTCATCAAAGCCGAGCCCAAGACCTCGGATTCTAAGCTTAGATCCGTTAAGGTCGAGGATCAGGACCCTAGTTCCTGATCCTCGGTAACTGACACCCAGGCCTAGATCCACAAAGGCCAAGGCCTATCCCATCGAGGTCGGGCCCGAAACCCCAATTCCTATGCCTAAATTTCCCGAGCCTGAATCCATTGAGACCGAGGCCTGGGACACTAGTGTCGATCCACTGGTCCATCAAGGTCATGCTTGGAACGTTGATACTCTAACTTGAGTCCATTAAGGCAAAGCTCGGGTCCTTAGAGCCCAAGACCAAATCCATAGAGGCCAAGCTTGAAACCTTCATGCCCAAGCACGAGCCCTCAACGCCTAGGCCAATGCCCATCCAAGTCAGCCCCAAGTTCTAACAATTAGGCCAAGTCCACAGCACTTAGCCCAAGCTCGGCATCAATGGACACAAGCTTGGTCGCCTCAAACCCTATTAATTGCACTGAGGCTCTAAGCCCAGCCTTGATTGACCCAAGCATAGGCACTAAGGTCCCAAGCTACGGCCTCGCTAGAATCAAGCTCTAGAGTAGGAGATATGGGCATAAGCACTAGTCTCTCAGGTGCGGCCTCAATGAACTCGAGCATAGGCATTGGGTTCTCGGCCCTAGCCTCGATGGACAACTTTGCCTCAAGCTTTAGGGTAGGGGATCAAAGCACGAGCACCAAGGTTCAAGCATGTCCTCAATGAACCCAGGCCCAAGCGTTGGGGACTTGGACAATGACACTACAATCTCAAGCATGACCTCAATTGACCTGGGCTTGGCCGATATGGATTCAAGCACAGGTGCCGAGATCTCGGCCTTGCCTCGATGGACCCAAGCACGAGCACTAAGGTCTCAAGTCTCAAACTCGATGGACTCAAGCCGGCCATGAGGGATCCAGGCATGGGCACTCAGGTCGTGGGCCGACCTTGATGGACTCATGCTCTAGTTGATAGGGACCCGAACCTGGATGCTGGGTACCGGGAATGAGCATTAGGTTTCCCATGCCCAAAGCTCAAAGTTTCTGGTACAAACGTCTATACCTAGACATATCTTGAAAAATGATTTCCAATTTTTTAAAGAGAAAATCATATTCCTGAATTTAAGTATAGATTCCTGTTAACTAGAAAAATATTTTCCGTTAACTCATTTTCCTAAGCAATCCAAACATCAGGAAGAAAAGAAAATGTTCACCCATAAAATATTTTTCTCAAAACAAATGAAGCCTGAATTCAAAAGCAACAGAAATATGTGATGCAACGTGGAAATGTTTCTGAGGAAAGAATGCAACTGAAATTGCCAAGGGCTCAAGACTTAAGAGGGAGAAGTAACTTCAAGCAAGATAGTGAAAATACGGATGTAGATTGAAATGAGTAAAAGGATTCATAGTTGATCTCACATTACTTTTATTAGCAATTACACAGTTTACCTTTTATCTTGCTTAGTTTGCGAAAGTCTGTCAACAAAGTTGAAAATCAACCACTCGCCTATGCTAGATGGCGAACTTTTTGCTATTTGGGCACTCGTGCTGTGCCTCTGCAGTGGCATTGTTGCTGCAGTCGGCACAATCATTCACGGAGATATCGCCTCTACATTGGAAATTGTCATGAACTTTGTTGAGTCTTGTCTGATGGCGCTCTAGTAAAAGCCGCCATGAAGAGGCGCATGCACCACCAGAGAAGTTAACAGATTGTTAAGACTAGTACGAGACGGCTTCTCGCCGATGTTTATGTTGGATTGCAAGCAAGACTCGCCTGCCTCGTAATCCGAATCGGAATATGAAAAACTATGAACCTGATAATATCTTGTGTTTGCTCAGTCGTGTCGAGGCTGATTTACTTTGGGCGGGTCCGTGCAAGCTGGGGAGAATAGGAGAATGAAGTCTTGAAACAGGAATGGGTGGGGTACCGAGAAATCATTTACTTTCAAATCTACAGGGTTACTAACTTTTGATTTATTTGATAAATAGCCAACTGAAAAATCGAAATTTGGGATCAATGTTCTACGTAGGAGTTCAAAATACGGTTGATTCATTCAATAACAATCATTCAATCGGCAAGTTCTTACTTTTTCATTTCAGATATCTTAACGTCTCGAATTATTGCTCAAGAGACATTGTGGTGGTCCTTGGTTTACCGTTTTTAATTTCTCCCATTCCGATTAGCACTAGCCACTACTAGGCTTCTTTGTTAAACTGTTTCGTTGAAATTTAAATGTTAAAAAATTTTGTATAAGCGAATTTCGTGTCGATAAGTATATATTATTAAAATCTCAGATATTTAGGATTAAAAAAGACATTGATAAGATTTAGATTAAGTAAAATATTAAATCTGATGTGTTATTAGTTACTAAAAGTGAAAGTCGCGTGTTATAATAAATGTTATAATAAAATTTTGAAAAGAAAACATAGGACGTAATTCTAGCTGGTCACGCAAAGGCACTTTTGACCCGGGACCATAAGGTTGCGTGTTTGGAAAGGTCAACTTCGAAGATTCTATTGTTTTAACTATTGTCCTTATCTACTCCAATCTCAATCGTCGGTTCTAAGATAACATGCAATATAGTCTGAAGACTTCGCCAGCAAACGTTTAAAGTCAATATAAAATCTTAGTGGCCTGACCTTATGACAAAGATAAAGGTGTTATAACATAAGTCAAGAACGACGATTGTCAAAAAAAAAAAATTACGTTTGAGAAAAGTTGTACGTAACTGGGCACGATGATTCATGTAAAAAGAATATATTATTGATAATTCTAGAAGAGTGGAAAAGTCGGTATTTGATGAAACAGATCATTACGCGTAATTGAATATTTCACATAATTGTTCTCAACTATAACAAACTTATTTTAAGCGGTCGGGATAGTATAAGCCCTAAACATAAATTTGATGTCGGTGTTGCATGTTGACGCTAATCCGTTTTGATTCGTTAAAAATCAAAGCTTTTCAACATAGTGACGATCATCATGCAGGAGGGGGAAATATCAAAAAGAAAAGGCTAATGATAACACCTGTAAAAACGTTTTTCAATTGTTGTTTGGTGATAAGTGGGAAGGTCCTCTAGACCCATTAGAAGTTTTGAGCGAGAAAATTGTCCAAAAAATCTCGAACTTATTATATGGTGATCAATTCAATTCTAAATTTTTTTAATTGTATCAATTTAGTTTCAAACATTTTGGCAATTCTTCAAGTTAATCCTAAACTTTTTTATAATTTACCAATTTATTCTTTTCCGTCAATTTTAGCCGGAAATCACTAACATGGTGATCTAGTTAGTGCAAATCATTTAAGGCGGTACAGTCAACATTGGCGTAGATAATTTTTAAATTTTATTTAAATTTTCTGAATTTTCTAATATTTTTTGTTCTTTTCTTTCTTTTTATATTTCGACAACCTGCTGGTCATGAGTTAGTGCATCTAAGCCAATAAGGGCATCAACCCTCACCAAGATCTAGGCAAGGGCGTCCCAGGCCTTGCCCAAATCCTAACAAAGGTGTTGCAGCCAAGGTCAGCCAATGACCTTGTCGACTCAAAGTTGGATAAAAAAAAAATAACAAGAAAACAAAGAAGAAAAGAAAACAAGAAAAAGAAAGGAGAACAAAAAAAATTTAAAATTCAGAAAATTTTAAATAATAAAAATGTGCAAAACTTGTCTATGTCAATGCCAATTATACCAACATTGATTAGACCGTCACGTAAGCAACTTCCTTCTTAATTCAAGCGGTATTGACCATGAAGGCGAAGTTACTCAAATGATATAAGAACATTCCACATAATTGTCTGTCTCCTGTCTTAAATTTGAGGTTTAAGTTGAATCGAAAATGGAGTAGATATCAACGATGGTGAGGAATTGGTTCTAAAATATGTATGATGCATATACCAATCATTCCGATACGACAAACTCCATCACACGTATGGAGATAGTGCCATTATCGAGCAATGTCTAAAAATGTGTATGCCATTAATTCGTAAAAGAAGGATACCCCATTGGCTTTTGCTAGCTCTGTCTTCTTCCACTTAGAAGGTCGAGATACAATTGACAACTAACTATTCCAACGACATGGTCAAGACAACATCGCCATTCTAAAGCGATCACAAAGCAGAATTTCGTGTTTATCAATTTTTTCTACCATGGCTCATGACTTTCCTATCCCTTGGTTACTCGTATCATTGTGCCCCGTCAGTGCTAGCCGAAAGATTATGAAAGATAACAGGAGATGCTTTTCTGCGAAAAATATAAAAATGGCTGACTGAGAAAGAGACATTCATCTGACCTGCATTCTGCCAATCAGTGGTTTTCCGGCAAAGAAAAATAAAGGAATCGAAGGTTTCATTTGTATGAAAATTCAAGCCGCCACAACACCCACTCCAAATTAATAAAACGTGGACGAAACAACTTGTGTAGGGGCTATCCAAGCCGCATGCTCTTAAACCGTAGACCTGTCGACATTAATCAAAGAAAGAAGCCGAAACACCCAGGAAAACTAAGAAGAATGGATCCTCCGAATCTCCGTTTCTTGCTTCTTCTCATGTTTGCTTCCACCATTAACGCCCAAGTTCTCTTCCCACACGAGGTCTGTGCCACCACCGGCAACTTCACCGCCAACAGCACCTACCAAACCACCCTCACCACCCTCCTCTCCTCCATCTCCACCGACAACTCCTTGTCCTTCACCTACGGCTTCTTCAACGCCTCCTCCGCCGTGTCCGGCGCCTCCCAAACCCTCTATGTCATCGGCTCCTGCCTCAGCGACCTCACCGTCGAGAGCTGCCGCACCTGCCTTGATGGCTCAGCCTCCGACATCCGCAATCTCTGCCCCCTTCAGAAGGCAGCGGTCCTCTACAATGATAACTGCACCGTCCGGTACTCTAACGCCTCGATCTTTGGCACGGTCACCGACCGACCCTGACTACGAGCTGTCCAACGTGAACAACGTCACGAGCCCAGACACGTACAACGCTGCGCTACAGACACTGCTGGACAATCTGCGAGGCGAGGCAGCCAGCGGCGGCTCGCTGAGGAAGTACGCGACGGGCAACACATCAGCAGGTTTCAACACGATCTACGCGATGACACAGTGCACGCCGGACTTGACCGAGCAGCAATGCAGCGACTGCCTGGTGACAGTCATCGGAAGGCTCACAAACTGCTGCGCTGGCAAGTTGGGAGTGAGGATCATGGCCCCGAGTTGCCAGTTCCGGTACGAGACTAATGATCGATTCTTCGACCCAGTCAGCGTGCTGCTTCCGCCATCACCACCTCCAGGTACAAGTTGCGAACATGGCGTTTGTGTTATTTTTTTTTATAATTCAGGTGAATTAAAACCATCTAAATTATTAATTATGTGGATTTCATTTGAGATTTACACCGCAAATCATTCAAATATGCTCAATATTGACGTTCTATATAAACGCTTTTTTGCCAAACAAGGGTGGGTTGGTCCATTTTTTCGACAAAAGAAGAAATGGGTCCGTAACTCTAATCATTGATGCATCATCTCCATGGTTAATAGTCAGCTATAATATTCAGCTCATTGAATCACCACTTAATAATGAAATGAGTCTAGGCTAGGGTACTGAATCATTACCAGATCTTCGTTACTTCTCATTCAGTCACCGCCGTTAGTCAATTAATAAGAGCGCAAAAAGTTTTTCTGACAGCAAAAGAAATGGGAAAGAAAATTTCGAGGCCATAATTGAAACATCGGTGGCACGCACCTTAATTGAGCTTGATCATCTGAAAATGAAATTAACAAGAATTAGATTGATTAGCAATGTTAGACATTCTAAGAAGTTTTATTGAAAGCTTTTTATTTAAATAACGTGGCGAACTTTTATTGGATGTTTAAATAAATTGGACCCATGATGCGTTGAATGATCAGCAACCAATTAGAAGTCGGCACATCATTTAATCAGAGGGTTTGGTAAGATCTCTTATTACATAAAGCATATCTTGAGATTGAGTTGGATAACAAATTCCTCCATAGTTTTTATATCTTATTATTTTTAATCCTGAAAATAGATGTATGTATTCTAACCTTCCAAGTGCTTTATAAAGATAAGATAAGACGGGCTAAGAACTAAGAAAAAATCAAATAAAAGAAAACTAAGATCAAAGCACGATTGTTTCGAATACAGCTGCCGAGAGGGTGGCCCAACCCAGCGATGACCGGCATGATTGTTGTCGTCCCTATCACAGTAATGGAGATATGAATCAAAGTTGTAATGGCAATAAAGGCTTACATTAATTTTCGTCCCTTCTCTTTTTCTCTTCTCGTTAGTGGTCCTCACGTATATAGTGGTCCAGTAGGTGCACCTGGGGAGCATCTAATAACTCGGCAGAAATCTCTGACCAGAGCATTTGGAAACCAGCATTGGCTGTTGCCAACTCCCCTCGGTTTCTGAAAACCATCACACTGTCGTTTCTCTGATTTCCGTAAGAAATTCATGAAGTTAATGAACTTGAAGTTGAAAAGGTAACCCACTATACCCAAAACCTTTAAATTCCGGAGAAAAATTTCATATTTTTTCAAGTATTGCTACTCTCTGTCAGACAAAACTTCGTAAGACGATAAAATCTAGAAATCCGAATGACTTTCCCTTGGATTATCAAAGAATGGTGCGATGTCTATTTATCATGCGTTTTGTTTCCGTATTCAAAATGGTGCTTTAGTGATTTCTGCAGTGTGTTACTTTGAAACCGGTAAGCAATGATCGTGAACATAATGTACCTTTGCTCTTGCAGGTGGAAAGAGCAATTCAACGAAGACTGTGATCATTGCAGTTGCCACAAGTGCTTCTGCGGTACTTGTTATCGGCGTTGTCATATTACTGATAGTGAAAAGGAAGAAGAAGCAGCCCAGACAAAGAGTTGAAGGTGAGCTTTTATCTTTTTGCATTGGAACAGCAACTGTTCATGAGGTTTTAAGGATCATGAAATAAATGAAGTTGACTAATTACTATGCTTTTGCACCAGCACAATAATGACAATTAGGCCAACTTTTCCAAACAAATTTGGTTGAGAATTCCAGAACATGGAATTGATACTTCGAACTTACATTAATGCGCATCACTCATACATGTCCAATTAGACATTTCGCATTTGTCTGTAGTTAGCATAAACTGATTGAGCAGGCCAAAATGGCCAGTTGATAGTAATGCCTGCAGGTGCAACTCTATATACTAAAAGTTTGTCAAGCTTTTATAATAAAAACTATGATAAAGACATTCATGCTCTGAATGACTGCATATTTCTTTTCTAGGTGAAGTTGTGGATGAAATAAGCATGGCAGAGTCACTACAATTTGATTTCGGCACTATCAAAGCGGCAACTGATAACTTCTCTAATTCCAAGAAGCTTGGACAAGGCGGTTTTGGTGCTGTTTACATGGTATTAATTAACAAAGCATCCTCTAGTCACTTGTATTCAAAATTCAAGCACAAAATAGTCATAGATGACATCAATGTGATACTCTTCTAAATGCTTTAGTTACATATCGATACTCATGAGGATCTACTTTGATGAAATTTTAGGGTCAACTCTCCAACGGACAAGAAATCGCGGTGAAACGATTGTCACAGAATTCTGGCCAGGGAGAAGTAGAATTCAAGAACGAGGTCATGTTACTAGCTAGGCTACAACATAGGAACTTGGTCAGGCTCCTAGGTTTTTGTCTAGAAGGAGTCGAACGGCTTCTCATTTACGAGTTTGTGCCCAATTCAAGCCTTGACAAGTTCATATTTGGTATATTTCTTGAGTTGTCATTCCTGAAATTGGATCCTCATAATATGATTAAGAGACATCTTATATAATGTGATTTTCAACAATGTGTAGATCCCGTGAAGCGTACGAATCTCAACTGGGATAGGCGCCACAAAATAATAATGGGTGTTGCTCGAGGGCTACTTTACCTACACGAGGACTCTCGACTCCGTATCATCCATCGGGACCTCAAAGCCAGCAACATTTTGTTGGACTCCGACATGAATCCTAAGATATCAGATTTCGGTATGGCGAGGCTATTTGAGTTGGACCAAACTCAAGCAGAGACAAATCGAGTTGTTGGGACCTAGTAAGTGTCACAACCACCAATACTTAATGCTTCCCAAAATAACGTGAGCAAACTATAGAGCTAGTATGATGGACTTATTGTGATGCACAGCGGATATATGGCGCCAGAGTATGCGATGCATGGTAACTTCTCCATCAAGTCCGATGTCTTCAGTTTTGGAGTGCTAGTTTTAGAGATTGTGAGTGGTCAGAGGAACAATCTTTTCCAGGTGGGCGATAACACGGAGATTCTTACAAGCTATGTGAGTACAAGAACATACCTTCTCATTTTGCATATTGTTTCAAACATCAATTTGCTCAATATTTGTCATATGTTTGTAGGTTTGGAAGAATTGGAGGGAAGGAACATTATCAAACATCATCGATGCCTGTATAACTTCTAGTTTGAGTACCGAAATTGCGAGGTGCATCCACATTGGTCTACTATGCGTCCAAGAAAACGTGGCTAACCGGCCAACAATGGCCTCGGTCCTCCTCATGCTTAACAGCCACTCGGTAACACTCCAAGTTCCATCACAACCAGCATTCTTCATGCACACGGGCATCGAGTCTGATATGTCATCAACACTGGATTACAGTTCGAGAGCGTCTGAAGTCGACAAATCAATAAGCAAATTGAACCAATTCTCGAAAAACGAGGCCTCTATGACTGAGCCATATCCACGATAGCCTAGACAAACAGGATTCCATTAAGGTAGTTGCTCTCAATAAAGTTAACTTACTCGATTTCAGGTTCAAGGTATGTAGGCTAAATTCTAGATTTCAAAAATTGAGAAACATGTTTCAACAGGTAAGTTTCAAGTTCTAGTTTGAAACTAGAACCCATAAAAAGTCTTTGTATTTTTCTTGATTTGTGTCTTCGCACAATCCTATAGTATCCTATGATATCTAATGGTGAGTGTATAATCTAGAATCACTAGTCTAAACTCTCATTCTATGATTGAGACTTTTATTTTTTTAGTGTTATATATTTTTGTATATCTAAATATAAGTTGTGGTTCGTTGATTATAGCAAGAATTGGTAGTAATAAAAGGTGATGCTTAATTGTAATTGTTCAATTAATAATATAGATAGAACCTGAGTAAATCCTAAAACTTGTGACAAGATAGGTTGGTTTCAAGGTTCAGAGTATGCAGAATAGACTCCTAGTTCCAAAAAATGAAGAACATATTCCAACAAGTAGGTTCCGAGTTCCTAACGGAACCTGTATGGAACATGGAACCGCTCGCCCCTAATATCTTGTGTTTACTCGACAATGTCAAGGTTGATCCATTTTGTGCGGCTTCATACAAAGTTGGAGAGAATAGGAGAT
This sequence comes from Corymbia calophylla, assembly GCA_014182845.1. Lineage (NCBI taxonomy): Eukaryota > Viridiplantae > Streptophyta > Magnoliopsida > Myrtales > Myrtaceae > Corymbia > Corymbia calophylla. Next base: position 42,883,131 of record CM024697.1, on the reverse strand, counting down.
TGAAGTCCTCGAATAGGAATGTGTAATGGAAGCTAAGTGGAATTTGGGATGTTGCACTAGAACTCTCGATGGGCTTATACCTGAAAATACTTTACTTTTACATCTACAGGGTTACTAATTTTTTATATCGGTAAGCTCCAACTTTCCCCGCAGAAAACTAAGCAGCTTCTTTGCCATGTAGGACAAAATGTTGGATTATATATAGCCGTACCTAAACCGGAAACTTTTATCATCGGTGGTTAATCGCCAATTGAAAAATCGAAATTTGGGGTCAATGTTCTACTTAGGAGTTCAGAATCCGGTTGATCCATTCAATAACAATTATTTAATTTGCAAGTTCTTCCTTTTCAATTTTTTTTTCTTACTGTGTTAAATTATTGTTCAAGAAACCTTGTGGTCCTCCTTGGTTTACCGTATCATATTCTCCCATTCCAAATTGCACTACCTACTAGGCTTCTTTGTTTCTGATCAATCCGTCCAAGTCAAAAACGATTACCTCTTTTCAAACCGTCCCGTTCCAAATAAATGAATTTACGGTTACTAAAAATGAAAGCCACACGTTATAATAAAATTCTGAAAAGAAAACGTAGCACATAGTTCGAGCTCGTCACGGAAAAGAACCATGACCCGGGCCATAAGGATGCGTGTTGAAAAAGATCACTTCGAAGATTATATTGTTTCCACTTGCGTTATTGTCCGTGTCTACTCCAATCGCAATCATTGGTTATAAGATATTATACAATATAGGCTGCAAGCTTCGTAGCAATTGCTTAAAGTCAATATGGAATCACAGTGGCCTGGCCTTTAGACAAAGACAATCGTGTTATCACATAAGTCAAGATCAACGACGCATAAGTGAACATGATGATTCATGCAAAAAATATTATTAACAATTCGAGAGGAGCGGAAAAGTCGGTATTTGATTGAACAGATCGTTGCGCGTGATTGAATATTTCGCAAAATTTTATGGGTAAGTTTTTTAAAATGTAGCCTTTGTGTCGTGTGCATTCTAAGCTATACGGCATTTAAAATGCTACCATGATGATATAACAAACCTATTTTAAGCAGCCCGGGAAGTATAAAGCCCTAAAAAAAACATTTGACGTTGAACACCGTTTTGATTCGTATTATTTTCTTTGGTTAAACCGTTTTGATTCATTCAAAGCAAAGTTTTTCAACACAATGACGATTATCAAGCGCGCAGGGAAAATATTAAAAATAAAAGGCTAATGATGACATATGTAAAAACGATTTTCAATTGTTGTTTGTTGATCAGTTGGGAAGGTTCTGTAGACCCATTAAAGTTTCGTTGAGAAAGAATAGAGTTAGATGTACTAAAACTTCCTGCAAAAATACTTTAATAAATGATGCGAAATGTTTTAGTAAGAAAAAATGCTAATTATGTCCTACAAAAAGAACAAAACCAAGCAGGAGATGAAGAAGTATAACCCATGTCTCTTTTTTTTTCTTTTTTTTTGGTCATAACCCATGTCTCTTTCGAAAGGCGAAATTACTCAAATGGTACAAGAACATTCCAACTATTTGTTTGGGTCCGTTGTCCTCGAAGTTCGAGTTGAATTGGCACATTGTTCCATATAACCAAAGTTTGGGGGTATGTAAGTATTACAAGTCATGAAAACAGCACCCCAAAATCTCCATAGCTAGGATCTAGAACACAGTATCAGAGAAGAAGAGATTTGTGCAATTAATTTGAAATCCATCATTTTTTATGCCGAATAGCGGCGATCCAAAGCTCAAATGTTTCTCCTCTATTGTCGACTATATCAATAGCCCAATGAGACTGCCCCTCACAAATAGCAATCAATAAATGCTTATTATGTAAGATTATTTGTGTATCAAGATTAAATGAGAAACTTAAGCATTATTTATGGAGTTTTCAACCCCAAGCTAGATTTTACTCAATCCACACAAGCAAGCCTCGTATTAGACTAATTAAGAATATTTATATTATACCTTATTAGACCAATCCCATGAAATAAGAAATTCAATCTAAACTAATGTAGCATACATCAGAAAAAATCTTACAAGATATCTAAGCGGAGTAGATATTAGCAATATTCAGGAACTAGTTCTAACCTATGTATCATGTATATGCATGCCAATTACAGCTGCAGGACAGGTAAGAATTGTTTTGAGTGATGTCAAAGGAAATATAGATATATCAAAGTGTGTGGGGATAGATGTTGATCGACAAGCATAAACAAAGGATAGAATTTGATCACCGCCAAGGTCTAAAGATGCACCACCAGCCGAGGAAGATAATCGGGATCAACAAAGTTCACCACCAAGGCTTATAGGATGAACCACCCACCAATGATAAAGGACTTCAGGATAGAAAAGCTCACCACCAAAGCCTAAAGGATGAACCGCCAGCTGAGCATAAAGGCCTTTCTGGCTCACCACCAAGGAGTAATCCACTCTTTGAGGATAAAGAAACCAAGTTAAGAGTTATCCAATCTCCAAAGTTAATTACTTGCACAAAGGAAAATCTCTTATATCCATATACTCAAATCATTCTTTGCTTTTACAATGAGATTATACCTCTATATATAGAGATAGTGCTAAACAAAAGTAATGACTTTTTGAATCCTAAAAATTGAGCAGAATCCGAGAGAACTGGTATAATAATGACTCTTAAAAACAACAACACTATAAAGACTTACAAAGTTGTGAATAAAGAGACTTAGATGCATGCATCTAATTATTAGAAGCTTTGGAACTTGATCACTCTCTCTAAATTCGTGCTTCAGTCTTGGAAGCCAAATGGCCATCATAGGAGGTCACCAAACAACAGCAGATATTGACCAAAATGGCCCCCAATCATTAGGTGGTTAATGGGGAGTCTCAAAATAGACAGCAAACTTGTAAAGCGGCAACCATGTTGTGGAATCAGCAAGTTTCATCGTTGGACCCACATGATTACATTGCAAGATAAATTGGTCTTTAGGTCAACCAGTAAAACATGAGCTGAACTTGTGGGTTGATCAATAGGACCCAATGCTCCCGCATCAATGCCAATTGTTCGATATGACAAACTCCATCCCATGAGGAGAGAATGCACCATCATTCATCAATCCTAAATACTTGAATGTCATTGCTTCATGAAAAACAATTCCTCATTGGGTTCCACTAGCTCTTTATCTTCATCTATCAAGAAGGTCAAGACACATTTGACAACTAAGAACTACATTGAAAGAATTGGTCATGACAACGTCGACATTCCGAAGTGATACAAAGTAGAGTTTCATGTTTCCCAATTCTTTCCACCATAGCTCATAACTTATCTATCCCTTGGTTGTCATCGATGCGCACGTTCAGTGCTAGCCCAAAGATTACGAAAGATAAAAGATTCAATGATTGCATTTGTATTAAAATTCAAGCCGCCACGAACCCCACTCCAAATTAAAAAAACGTAGACGAATTAGATATTTCGACGAAGCAACTTGTGTAGGAGCTACACAAGCTATATGTGTTCACACATTATTAGCCTATCGACACTGATCAAAGACAGACCCCCAAACACGCATAAAAAAAAAAAAAAAAAAACTGAGAAGAATGAATCCTCGAAATCTCCGTCTCTTGCTTCTTCTCGTGTTTGCTTCCGCCATTAACGCCCAAGATCCCTTCCTACACGAGGTCTGTGCCCCCACCGGCAACTTCACCGGCAACAGCACCTACCAAACCACCCTCACCACCCTCCTCTCCTCCATCTCCACCACCAACTCCCTGTCCCTCACCTACGGCTTCTTCAATGCCTCCGCCACCGTCTCCGGCGCCTCCCAAACCCTCTATGTCATTGGCTCCTGCCGTGGCGACCTCACCGCCGAGAGCTGCCGCACCTGCCTCGACACCTCGGCCTCCGACATCCGCCGCCTCTGCCCCCTCCAGAAGGGAGCTGTCCTCTACAGCGAGAACTGCACTGTCCGGTACTCTAACGCCTCGATCTTTGGCACAGTCACGACCGACCCTGACTACCAGCTGTTCAACGTGAACAACGTCACGAACCCGGACACGTACAACGCGGCGCTGCGGGCGCTGCTAGACGATCTGCGGGGCAAAGCAGCACCTGGTGGCTCGCTGAGGAAGTACGCGACAGGGAACACGTCGGCGGATTTCGACGAGATCTACGCGATGGTGCAGTGCACGCCGGACTTGACGGAGCAGCAATGCAGCGACTGCGTGGTGACAATCGTTGCAAGGCTCGCACAGTGCTGTGCCGGGAAGAAAGGAGTGAGGATCATGGCGCCGAGTTGCCAATTTCGGTACGAGACCAACAGTCGGTTCTTCGACCCTCTCAGCGAGCCGCTTCCACCACCGCCTGCACTGCCACCGCCCACGGCAGCTGCGCTGCCTCCACCACCAGGTACGTTACCTCTTGTTTAAAAGTTAGGTACAAGGCGATTGTATCTTCTTTTCTATAATTAATTATGCAGGTTCCATCCAGTTTAACAATATTAAACGTTCAAATGAGTTTAAAGTACCTGCACTATAGATCATGCAATTTATTTACGTTGGATAAGTTACTTTGTTGCCAAAAGGTAAGCGTTAGTCCATATTTTCGCCAGAAGTAGATATGGGCTACTAGTCAAGTCAACCATCATGGCCAGCTCATTAAATCACAACTTATGGCATTCATTGCTCACAAGCTGTCATATGTGATATTTAAATTGATAACTAAAGTGAGCCTAGTCTAGGGTAATGAATCATTAGCAAATCTTCATTTTTCTTTATTATTAGTCTGTCAAATCTCTAACTCTCATTTCACTTTCAAATTTTTGCTCTCACACTTATAAGAAATCAAAGAAAAAGAAAGGCTGAAATGTAGCTTAATCATGTTTGATCGTCCGAAAGATGAAGTTAATTAGGATAAGATCGATTAGCAATATTAGACATTTTAAGAAGTTTTGCTGAAATCCTCTTACTAAATGACAAGATGAATATTTTATCGGGTGCTAAAATAAGTGGGATCCATGCATAAGATGATCAACAACCGACGAAAAGGGTTCCAATAATGTCACTTATTGCGTATAGCATTTCTCGAGATTGAGTTGGATAAGAAATTCCTCCGTATCATTTATATCTTATTTTTGGTTTGGCAAAATACCAAAAATAGACAAATATAACCCTAATTAATAAAAAAAAAGTGTAATTAATTTATTTTATCCTTTTCGTTGGTGGTCCTCGTGTATATAGTGGTCCCATGTGTGGAGATGGGGAGCATCTTACAACTCAGCAGAAATCTCTGACCAGAAAGCATTCGCAAACCAGCATTGGTTGTTTTCTGTAAACCATTGCACTATCATTACTTTGATTTCCTTAAGAAATTCATGAAATTAATGAACTTGAAGTTGAAAAGGTAACCGATTCTATCCAAAAACTTTAAATTTTAGAGAATAATGTGATCTTTTTCAAGTGTTAATACTCTCTCTTAGACTAAACTTGGTAGGACAACAAAATCCAGAAATCCGAATGACTTTCCCTCGAGTCATCAAAGAATGGTGCGATGTATATTTAACATGCATTTTGTTTCAACGTTCGGAGTGGTGCTGTAGTGATTTTTTCAGTGTATTACTCACTGAGCAATGATCGTAAACATAATATGCCTTTGCTCTTGCAGTTGGAAAGAGCAATTCGAACAGGAATGTGATCATTGGGGTCGCCACGAGTGTTGCTGCGGTTCTCTTTATCGGTGTTATTGTACTCTTGATAGTGAAAAGGAAGAAGAAGCAGCCCAGGCAAAGGATTGAAGGTGAGTCTTCATCTATTTTTGCATTGGAACAGCAGCTGTTCATGAGAATTTCAAGACATGGAATTGATTCTTCGATCTGTATGTTCATGTGCCCTGCTTGGACACGTCCATGTACACATTTATCATTGTCTATAGTTAACATTACCTTATCGAGCAGGCCAAAGGAACCAGTTGATTATCTATGTGTGCAGGTGCAATTATGTATACTAAAAGTTTGTGCACTCTCATTATGAAAACTATGGAAAGACAGTGATGCTCGCTCTGAATGACCGCATTTTTTCTCTTTTTAGGTGAGGTTGTGGATGAAATTGGTACAGTGGAGTCGTTGCAATTTGATTTCGGCACTATCAAAGAGGCAACGGATAACTTCTCTAATTCCAAGAAGCTTGGACAAGGAGGCTTTGGTGCTGTTTACATGGTAATAATTAACAAAGCATCCTCTAGTCTCTTGCATTCAAACTTTAAGCAACAAAATAGTCATAGATGACCAAAATATAATGGTCTTCAAAATGCTTCAATGTACCAATCAACACTCAAAAGGACCTACTTTGATGAAAATTCAGGGTCGACTCTCCAATGGACAGGAAATCGCAGTGAAACGGCTATCTCAGAATTCCGGCCAAGGAGAAGTGGAATTCAAGAACGAGGTCATATTACTAGCTAGGCTACAACATAGGAACTTGGTCAGGCTCCTAGGTTTCTGTCTGGAAGGAGCCGAACGTCTTCTAATTTACGAGTTTGTGCCCAATTCAAGCCTTGATCAGTTCATATTTGGTATGTCTCTTTAGTAGCCATTCCTGAAATCAAATCCTCATGAAATGATTAAAGGACATCTTATAGAATGTGATTTTCAACAATGCACAGATCCCCTAAAGCGTGCAAATCTCGATTGGGATAGGCGTTACAAGATAATAATGGGTGTCTCTCGAGGGCTAGTTTATCTACATGAAGACTCTCGACTTCGTATCATCCATCGGGACCTCAAAGCCAGCAACATTTTGTTGGACTTGGACATGAATCCAAAGATATCAGATTTCGGTATGGCAAGACTGTTCGAGTTGGACCAAACTCAAGCAGAGACAAACCGGATCGTGGGGACCTAGTAAGTGCCACAATCTCCTAAAGCTAATGCATACCAAATTAGCATAGGCAAACTATAGAGCTAATATGATGAAATTATTGTGATGCACAGTGGATATATGGCACCAGAGTATGCGATGCATGGAAACTTTTCAGTCAAGTCAGACGTCTTTAGTTTCGGTGTGCTGGTTTTGGAGATTGTGAGTGGCCAGAGGAATAATCTTTTCCAGGCGAGCGATCACACGGAGGTCCTTATAAGCTATGTGAGTTTAAAATATACCTTCTCATTTCGCATAATATTTTAGAGATAAATTTGCTAAATGTTTGTCAAAATGTTTGCAGGTTTGGAAGAATTGGAGGGAAGGAGCGATATCAAACATCATCGATCCCTCTATAACTCTTAGTTCAAGTGCTGAAATTACAAGGTGCATCCACATTGGTCTACTATGCGTCCAAGAAAATGTGGCTAATCGGCCAACAATGGCCTCAGTCCTTCTCATGCTTAATAGCCACTCGGTCACGCTCCAAGTGCCGTCACAACCTGCATTCTTCATGCACAGTGGCATCGAATCTGATATGTCATTTACGCAAGATTACAATTCGAGAGTGAGTAAGGTCAACAAATCAAGAAGCAAATCAAACCAATTCTCAAAAAACGAGGTTTCTATGACGGAGTTTCATCCACGGTAGCCCTGACAAATGGGAGATCGGCATGCACTACCCATTAGTTTTCTTGTTTGTCATGGTTTTCAAATCATCAAAATTACATTCTCATGATTTAATTCTTCCTTGCAATTACTGTAATTTGGGAGTGCTTAAGTGATATATTGAGCCAGATTTTATGCATCAAACTAAGTGTATTTTTCAATTTTATGCATCTACATGTGTGTCCATGCTAGAGATCCATGAGAAATTGCTATTGAAGATATAGCTCAAAGCATTTACACTATAATCGAACCTAAATTTATGAGTTTCTTGAGACACAAATGTCATGGTAAGTATACTAGATGTGCCAAAATTTGTGTATAGCACTCATTTTGATGCCAATAGTTTTCATTGGCTCACCTAAGTATCAAATCAGAGGAAAAAACGATCACTTTGGTGTCACAGCGAGAGATTCTGTCCAAATTGATTCTGTGGCTTTTATATCAATAAAAAATAAGTTGACATGGCAAAAATTTTAAAAACAGTCCATATGGAATGGCATAAACGACATCCTTGTCCATCCTCCTTAAAAGATGACATTGTTTTGCCATCATACATGTACTATCTTACGAAAACAACGCCGCATAACTCCTATAGTCAAAACAACATTGCTAAAGGGGGACTAAAATTAGGGTATCGATCTATTCTTCCCGCATATGTTGCTTGCCCGACACTAACAATAGCTCACCCGATCGCCCAACGTCGCTCGCCCATCATTACTTGCCCACCATCATTTGTTGGCTATGTCCCCAATTATCACTCACTTAGGTTTGTCATCTTCTCTCTGTGGGTCAATTGGGTGGAAAATTTAGGGTTCCAACAAGAAAATTAGGGCACGGAAGGAAAAATGCGGGCTTGGCTCGAAGGGAAAATGGTGAGGACCTCACTTTTATATAATTAGTTGGATTGCTTTTGCGAGGACCAAATGGGACCAAATTGAAATATAGCGCATGGAAGGGAAAATGAGGGATCGGCTTAGAAGAGGATCACGAGACAGCAGTGAAACCTCACTTTGCTTAATTAGTTGGAGTGCTTTTGTATGAACCGAATGGGATCGAATTGAAAAATGGGAAACGTCACTATGTTTAATCAATACATGTGCTTAAGAGGACCGAATTGAATAAATCTTCTTCCTTTGTTTCTTTCGACAAAATGGCAAGGGCTGAGTGAATTCTTTAATCAATTAAATGTGCTTGTGGGGACTTCCATGTGAAGCTATTGATTCTACTATGTGGTCCCAAAAACTAATGACTTTTTTCCTCCTTGGGTACAGTATCAACATGGATGAGAATTATGTATGTGTCATTATTTGCTAAGATGTGGAGTTTATTATTGGCACCAATGATTGGGAATACGCTAGTGGAAATGAATGTGCTATTTATATCAATCTTAGGAAGCCATCATATATTGATTTCATGAGGGATTTGGTATATTTTTTACGATACAAATTGCAAAAATTGCATTATTATGATCCTAAGAAGGAATTAAAAGATGGTTTGAGATTTTTTAGTGACGATAATAGTATTAATGATATCATTTATCGTTATTTTCATGGCGACGAAGCTAAGGTCTATGTTAAGTATTACAGTGATAATGAGGATGATGGAAATGATGAGAATGAGAAGACCACTGAAAGAGGAGAAGAGAGATATCATACTCATTCGAGTAATCAGGTGAAGGATGGGTCTGCATTAGATGGAGGGCAAGAGGAGAGGTAACTGAGAGAGGAGAGGGAGAGATATCATATTGACAGAATTGAAAAAACAGGGAGATGTCCTGAAGTCTCGAGTGAATATGTGGGTGATAAAAACTTAATTGGATTACAATGAGAAGTTATTATATCTAGTGAACAAGAAGATGAAGCTTTGGCAACAGTGAATTCCCAAGTGACGAAGATGACGATGCACTCGCGAAGTCAATATAAAAGCAAAGGGAATTTGTCAGAAAAAAAAAATTTGCAACTTTAGAAGAAAGGTATGAGTTGAAACCAGTAAATAGGGATGAAGCTCCAATTGGAGGTGTTGGAAGTGAAGATGAAGAAAGTTGCGCCAATGAAATTGTTGATTTGGAGAATGAACTCAGCAACGATGATGGAGAACTTGGACATAAAAGGAAAAGTAAGTACCCTTACTACCATCCGACCGTTGATAAACCTGTTTTGTTTGTGGGCATAAAATTTGATGATGCCAAACAATTAAAAGAAGATATTGTCAAAAGCTTGATTGTTTAACAGAGAAGCATTCAATTCATAAAAAATACGAAAGAATTTGTAAGAGTTAAATGCTTATAACCCAATTGTCTATGGAGGCTCCATGACATGCTAAGTAAGAAGGGGTCATTTCAGATTAGGCCCTTCCAATAAGAACATATTTGTCCAATTATATTTGACAATAAAAGGGTGACAAGTGTGTAGTTGTCAAAGCACTTCTTCAATACTATCAAAGCAATACCCAAAATTGAAAGTCCTTAGTTTCAGTTATTAGTGAATAAGAAGTTAGGGGTTAATGTATTAAGGAATCAATGCAAGAGAGTAAAGTTGAGGGTTTTGAATGATGAAAAAATTGATAGGTTAGTACAAGAAAGAATATGCCCAGGTATGGGATTATGCTTTCGAATGCATGCTTCAAAACCCATCTAGTAGGGTATATGTAGAGGTTGTAGAGAGGTCACTACTTGATTATAGACCTTGGTTTGATAGATTTTATGTTTATGTTGATACATGCAAATGAGAATTTTTGACTAATTGCAAAAGAGTTGTAGGATTGGATGAATGTTTTCTTAAGGTTTTATGCAAGGGAGAGCTATTGGCTATTATGGAAAGAGATGCCGACAATCAAATGTTTCTGATAGCTTGGGTAGTTGTCAAGATAAAAAAAATCAAGGATACTTGGTCCTAGTTCCTCAAGAATTTAATGGTTGACCTTAAAATAACCAATAGGGAGTTGTTGGTTGCTATGGGGAGAAATGTCAACAATCAAATGTTTTCGATAACTTGGGTAGTTGTCAAGATAAAGAATAAGGATACTTGATCCTGATTCCTCAAGAATTTATTGGTTGACCCTGAGATAATCGATAAGGGAGGATAAGGGTTCTTGAGCGACCAACAAAAGGTACTATCATTGTCAATTAATTTCCTTTTAATATTAATTACTTACATGTATTTTCTGACTTGTATTTATTGGTTTGAACATTTTTAGGGATTTGTTCTTGCATTGGCCAAGTTGATGCCGTATACTGAGCACAAAATATGCGCAAGGTACATATACGCAAACTAGATAAAGAACTATAGAGGAGAGAAGCTACAAAAGCAATTTTGGCAAATAGCAAAGAGTACTAACATGGCTGATTTCAAATTTGCCAAACAGGAGTTGTTGCAATTGATGAAAAAGGTTTTGGTACACTATTCCAAACAAAAGCTAAGCATTGGTGTAGGGCCTTCTTTTGCGAAGAATTCAAATGCGATATCATTGAGAACAACCTAAGGGAAGCTTTCAATGGTAGAATTTTAGAAGTCAGGTGTAAACTAATTGTTAACATGCTTAATGATATTCGAGTTATGGTCATGACTTGTCCACACAAACAATTAGATGAGGCTATAAAGTGGACTAGAGAATATAGTCTCAGGATTATAAAGAGATTGGAAGATTGGATGTGAACATTTCTACTAGTAGGTTCTACCATGCAGTTTGGAACAAAGATAATGGATATGAGATTATTGAAAAGTATGATAAGTATGTTGTCAATCTAAATAAGAGAAAGTGTTCATGCCGAGCCTAGCAACTAAATGGAATTTCTTGCGCTGCTGTCATTTGTGCCATTCATATGAAGTAACAAAACCTAGAGGATTGCCTAGATCATTAGTACAAAAAAAGCTCATATGTTGCTTCGTACCGATTCATGATGCAACCTATCCAAAGTAACAAATTTTGGGAGCCAATAAATTGTGAAGGACATCTACCTTTGCCACTAAATAAGCATATAGGAAACCCAAAAAGGAGATGAATAATGCAGAAAGGAGAGGCATTAAGTTAGAGGATGAGTAGGACTAGGGTAAAGATAAAATGCTCCTATTGCCTAGAGGAATGGCACAATAAGAAAGGTTGTGAGTTGAAAAGGCAACATCAATAACAAGAATTTGCTGCAAGGGCTGACTTAGGGTTAGGAAAAATGTCTATTGAAGATCTTGTTATTGGGCCTATTAAATATAGGCCCAAGAGAAGGGAGAGTGACTGATACAAGTAAGACAACAACAACAATTGAGTCAACTATTGAACAAATAAGGAAAAAATATCCAATAAATTGTACATTGTTGTGTTTGTCTTTTACGGGCTAAAATTTAATTTTATTATGTGTTTCTCAAGTGAGAAAATAACTAACTGCACAAGTTGCACAGGTTGCACAAGTTGCACCCCACTAGTTGCTAAAAGTGATGTATCACAATGAACAAAAGGGGTTCTTATAAAATGATTAAGGCAATATGGTTATGGGATTTACACAGATCAATATACTTGAATGATTATTTTGAATGTAAGATTTTTCAGACCCGTGTATTTAATTTGCAATACTTCAATTCATTTAGTTGTTAATATAGTTATGTCCTTATAGCCGAGGAGAAGTTCGAAGTTGCCTATCTATCAAGATGGGCCAACTCAAGAATCAAGGGCGCAGTCAAAAAAGAATGCTCCAAAGGAGAAAATAGTAGATATAGCTCGAAAATAGCTATCAACAAAGAACCTAGCACTAGTTCTATGTCAACCAACTGATGATGGAACCAATAGTAATCCTATAAAGAGGTCCCAACATATGACATATGCTAGCAAAAAAATAGCCACTACTAAGAACAAGGTCATAGAAAGGCAAGTTAAAGAGCCTACACGTCCAATTCAAAAGAGTACTCAGATTATGAATCAATTCAAAAGTTCAAAAGGAAAAGGAGCTGGAGATGTTATGCGTATAAACTGATGGGAGGGTACTGGATATGGTACCTCTTTTAATTGAAGGGTGCTAGATATGGTATCTTCACTATTGGAGGTTGCTGCCATTATTTTTTATGTGTTGGCTTTGACATATTAGGTGGGAGGGGAACCTTGAGTGATTGGGTAGTGAAATGAGACATTTTTTTTTTTATAATGAATCCATCACCAATGTCGATGGCAGCAATGTTTTTGTTATTTTCTCTTATCTTGGTTTCGAGTGGCGATCCAAATGGGGTTGTTACATTGTATAAATTTTCCGCTACTGGTGCAACATTGTTATGTGGCCAATATTATTTTTGGAAGTAATAGATTGATAAATTATTACTAGTTGAAATTATAGGTGCTAGTAAATTTGTGGGTGTTGGTTGTTGTAGGTGCTGTTGCAAAAACAAAATGCGTCAACACGCCTTGGTGTAGTTGTGGGTGTTGCAAATTCTTGTACTAGCACATATAAGTGTTAATGCATCAAGATGTACTAGCATGTGACTAGTAGCTATTACAACAAAATGCACCACAACCAGTGCAAGCTAAGTGAAACATATTTGAAACTAAAATGTTCTTATTTTAAAACTTCTATAGCACGAGTGATCACTTTTTAATCGTGATTGACACTCAAATGATTACTTTCAAAAAAAAAACTTAACACTCAAATGATTACTTTCAGAAAAACTTGACACTCAAACAATCACTATTTACAACTTATGATACTGAAATATTTACTCGTGAATTTGTTACCGCCACTTAATTTCGCCATGAGTTGTAGTAATAGTTGTAGCAAATCAACAAATCATTACCAATAAATAAAAAAAAGCAACAAACCCTTATATTTGAAGTAAACCAAATATCCAAAGCAAAAACTAAGTAAACCAAACTAATATTGATAATACACAAATAAGCAAGAAAATTTTTTAAGTGCTTACGACCAATTAATTCCAACTTCTAGCTTCCATTTCCACCATAGATTGCAACAAAACCTTTTATTCCATACAAAAATTACAGCAAACCAAGAGTACACTTTACTAACAAATAACCCAATGCAAGTACATATTCCACATCTTCGACTATGGTAGACATACAAAATTCTTCTCATTACTCACTTCACATTTGAATAGACAACACGAGAAAACAATGACACAATCAACACTCGATAAAAATTTCTTTCAATTTTCAGCCTTGAAACATCCCTCTTCAAATGGTCAACCAAAGTTGTTAAACCCTTCATTTGAGCCTGCATTGATTTGACATCCTCCAACTTGTCCATTAATGTAGGTGGAGGTTGATGCCGTCCTTCAAGTAGCTTCAAGATCACCTCTGTTGCTCGATCAAAGAATTTCGCATCAACCCATTTAAAATATTTGCATTTCAAGCCTTATATATACCTTCCGCACCATAGAATCTTTTCTCAAGATTCAACTAAGTCCAAGATGTTCTTCTTGGACTCAATAATCCACAATAATAGTAATATTCACCATCCAATTCACTTTTTTGGAACGAATGTGAACTGCTACTGAAGCTTCAGCCTTCCATTTGCAAGATCGAGCTAATAATTTTGGAGATAATCGAAGTAGGTGCTCAAATTGGCTAGTTAAAGTTTTCAAATTTTTCAATTTGGTAATTTAAGATTCTTATTTGGAGGGAAAGATACCAAACGGCGTCATTTTATTGTTTGCATGCTAATTGTACTCTTGGGCGAGCTACGATGGCTTTAAAATAATAATAAAAAGTGCCACATCATATTTCCAGGCAATCAGATCGAAGTTAGCACTGAAACAATCATTTTTTAAAATTTTTGGCACTTAACTAATCTAAAATAAGCTTTTGGTATCAAAGTGAACGACATACACAAGTTTTAGCACTTTCAATGTACTTACCACCACAAATTTTCAAGTATTTTACCAGTTTAAAGTATGGACCGATCAAAAAGAAAAGTCCTCCTATAGCAAGAGCAATTGCTCAGACATTAAGAGTCCGCATGAGAGCATTTCTAATTTTCTATTTCTCTTTTTTTTTTTGTTCCCAGGAACAGGTTTAGAATACAAATCTGTTTGATATTGCAATTTTATTTTTCTATTTCTGGAACAAATTTATACTCCGTAAATGGATTTGCAATATAAATCAGATATAAAAAACTTTTACTTTTCAATTTCTAGAACAAAAGTGAAAAATAAAAATACTTCTCATCGTTCACTTTTGTCACCGCCCACCACCTACCCACCTGCCCTTCACCCACCCGCCTATCCCCCACCAATCGCCACCACCACTACCGATTGTCGCCACCCATTACTGGTCACCTCTCACTGCCACTCAAGAATGAAAATTTTGATGTCATTACTATATGAATTTCTACTCTAGAAATAGAAATTTTATATCGATATCAAATACCTATATGCATGACAGGTTCGTTTTATTATTATTTAAGTTGATTAAACAACCTAAGATAAAATGTTTAAAGTCGCCACTAGCCTCAATTTTCGGGGCTGGCTAGAGCAACCAATCGAGGGTGGGAGTGTTCCCTTGATTTCAACACAACCAAAGATCTAGATTTGGGGACCTTGGGTTATGCTAATATTTATATTAACGCACTTTTGGTAGCTAACAATCATCATATTTACCTAAGATAATCATGTGTGCCTTTTTACTTTTCTGTGCCATTTGAAACAAAAAGGTAACCATTCATGGATGTCAACTTCAAGCCGTTTTAATTCTACCAAAATGAAAAAGGAAAGCAAATAATTTGAATTGAAATTGTAGTGCGGTAAAATAAGCACAGAAGAAAAGCGATAAATCTAAACATGCAATCCTTAAAAAAAAAAAAAAAAGAGTGGAAAGAAAGAAACCCGTATCCCATCAGATTTTTATACAACCCAATAGAAAACCCGAAACATGTGTCGGACATCAAATGAATGATACAAGGAAATGTCGGAATAGACATTGACTGACATCGACCAACATCGCCTTTGGAATCATCATTTTCAAGAGACCGCCTTCTTGGACCTATTCTAACCCTAATCTAAAATTATATAAATATGTTACATTTAAAACAAACATAAAATCATACAAAAGCAAACAGACCATGACAAGAAATTAAATAAGAAACAACCAATCGATTCAAGTTGGTCTTGAGGTCGGCTACAGGACTTTTGGTAATTAACCATCATTAGTGCTCACTCATAGTGGCTAACACAATTAGTCCCTTAAGTAAAGTTCTAATGTGTAATCTTGAGTCTAACCCATGAGCATGCATCGAATTTGCGCATGTATATGACAATCATATGCATAAAACTCAAAAGTAAACATGTGAGCAAGTCCGAAGGCCTTGGTTCTCATTCAATCAATCGATTAGTAAGCCAACACCAAGTCACTTTATTCATTTAATCATGCACCAAGCATAATCACATGTGTCAAATGTTCATTCATCGGTCTTTTTATTTTTCAAAATTTTTTATGGAAAAATTTCATGAGATGAGTGTAACATTCTGAAAATCGACTCATTTTAGCCCGATTTTAATCCGATTTTAGGAACCGATTTCTCAGTGATATCAGGATTAAATACTTGGACGTCGCCTCATTTATTTTGGGATTTTCCGTTGGACACGGAAGCGTCGGAAAAAGGAAAAATTGGACCGTGTTTCAGGCCCGCGGGTGGGCCGACCCAAGACCGGCGGCCCAATGGGCCTTGCACCCATTCAGCCCAGCCCAAGAGGGGCCCAAGTTGGCCCAAGTTCCCCTCCATTTCCAGCCCATGGGCTCCTCTCTTTGGCCTTTTGCTTTTGTGCCCAAGTGGGCTTTGTTTATGCTTTGTTTTTTTGGTTGTTTTTGATTGGTTCTTCAAGCAAGTGGCAAGCCCACTTGCCTTGGCCTTATCCAAGTCTTCAGCAGCGGCCTCTTCTCTCTCCTCTTTCTCCCCCAAAATTCGTGCACCAGCCCAGCCCCCTCTCTCTCCCTTTTTCTCTTCCTTTTCTCTTCCATTTTTGGTGTTCCTTGCTGTCCATGCTGTTTTCCAGCCCAAAAACAGCCTTGTTGCCATCACCGGAGCCGCCGCAACCACCCAAAGTGTAGTCCTGGGAGTTAGGAAGCCAACCGCGCATCCCTGGTCACCTTTGGTCGCCGTTAACCGCCCGTTTCGGCCTTTTCCGCACTGCTGGTCAGTTCCGCGTGAACAGTAACCAGCAGTGTTTTTGGCCCGTTTCGGCCACCGTTTGTCACTCGTTGTCGTCCCCGAGCTTACCCCTCGTAGCCCTCGTTCCCCTCTACGCGCCGGTGTCGCCGGATTTTCGATCCAAGTAAGTTAACTTCCAAATCCTTGTTTAGGGGTTAATCTTGCTTAGGGGTTAATTGGTTTAATTTTTGTGCTTGGTTAATTATGGGTTAGTTTGTTAATGGTGGCTGAGTTAATTAAACTGACTAGGGTTAGATTAATTGACCATAGTTAGTAATAAAGTAACCTAGGTTAATTAATTAAAGTAACTAAAGTTAGTTTCTAAAGTAACTATGGTTAATTATTAATCATGGTTGAGTTAATTAACCTTAGTTAGGTTAAATTTAGTAACCATGGTTAAGTTTAATATTATTTTATTAATTTCGGATTAGTTATTCATAGTTTCGGTCACAATTATGTTCATAATTATCGTTCACGATCATGTTCACAATCACATTCACGATTCGTTCACGGACTTTGTTCATACGTAAATAAATTTTGGTTTCAAATTGATGTGTTCTTGGTTGTTATGCTTTCTTGAAGTGCTGATTGTTAATTATATGCGTGAATAATGATGAAACGCATAATCGAAGACTGAGTGGAAGTGAAAGTGTTTGACTTATTGAGTTATTCCCGAGAATTAGGAAATGTACGTGATTGTTGATTGGTTTAATTTGGAATTTTGGAATTGTCGAGTGAGATCGCATGACATATTACGTGGGTTATTTGAAATGGCATGTCGCATGAGCATGAGCGATATTGCATTCACGACAGAGCAAAGATAAAAATGGATTGCTTGATGATGTGTTGCATGATCACATTAAGAGAGGGAACCCGGCGTTGCCGGAAGACCGCCAATCCTTATGGGGTTGTGCCGTGGCCAGTGGGTCGCCTGACTTCGGTCGGATGCCTGACAGGGAGGGGTTCTTTGGGGACCGCGGTAGTGGGCGGGTCCCGGGCCTCCGTCGATTCTTGCGGGGCTGCGGTAGTGGGCGGGTCCTATGCTCCTTCGGGAATGCCGTCTTGAGAGTGAGCCCTTGACATCGCCGTGCCTCGAGGTAAAGAGGACGAAGCTGGTTTAGCCAGGAACCGCCAACCATAAGGTTGTGCCGTGGCCCAGGAGGGGGCGTAATAATCGGAGCATGTGTGAGTGTGAGACATGAGAAAGCTGTGTGAGATGCTCTGATTATTTGCATGCTCTTAATGTCGTGATGAGTTAAATGACGGTTTGCTCGCAGTCACGTGTGCCAAGGTCGAGGTAGGATCGCCTGTGGTTGTGTCTGCTTATTGAACTGTCATATGCTTTTGTTTCTCTCTGCATTGTGCTGACTGCTGAATTAGGTTGTATGTTAAACTCCCGAGGCGAGCAAAGTTCCTAACCGGGGCTTAGGACTTTAACTTGCTGAGTTTATCTCAACCCGTCATGGTTAACCTTTTCAGGCCCTAGATGATGCAGTACCCGAGGATCGAAGAGAGCGATCCCTTTGAGGCCCGTGAGTAGGCAGCTGTAGCCTATTTCCTTTTTGACGAGCCTTCCCCCACTTGTACAGGGTTAGGTTAGCTAGGCCGGTTCTTTTTTGAGTAGGCCTTAGCTTGTCGCCCGTAGTAAGGCGTGTATGTATTTGGTGTGCCGGCTAACCTTCGAATATATAAAATATTGTTTGTCTTTCCTCTGCTGTTGTTGTTGCTATCCCTGTTGTTCGGTTTGGGAGTTGTTCATTTCCGCATGTGCTTAATTACAAGATAAAATGAATTGGTCGACAACAGTACCTGGGACGTCGTACAGTTAGACCTCAAGTGAAATAGGGTTGCCGCGAGCTCGAGAGTCGGGCGTGACAACCCCGTCGATTTTGGTATCGAGCTGGTTGGGCGATGGAGTGATAAGGTGCGATGAGTCTTGTGTTGGTGCATGGGGATAGTTAGTAGGAAAGACATTTTCTTTGCTTGCATGTGATTGACTACAGGATCCTTTGTGGTCCTTTGTTTTAGAGTTGTCTCATTTTCTAATTCCGTGTGGGGGAATTGGCACGCAAGCTAGGAGAGTCTTGCAAAATGAGCAATCCAGATCGAGTACCCCGGTTTGAGGACTCCAAGTCAGAGGGGTCAGAGGAAGAGGATGGCGCAGGTGCCGACTGGTGCAAGGGAGGTAGCACCGGAAGACCCGAGGATGGATGGGATTATGCATGCCATTGAGGCTCTGATAAGTCAACAGGCTCAGACTCAAGCCGCTGTTTTGCTGCCGCCGCCGCTGCTGCTCCCGCAGCTAGGCCGGGATCGGTAACCGGCCTATGCATCAACCGGTGGAGCTTGATTCATGAAGCTAAAGCCGCCCAAGTTTTTCGGGGCCGGCGACCCGAGACAAAGAACCCTCTGGGTAAGGGAGCTGGAAAAGACGTTCACCTTGCTGCAGTGCTCTAAGGAGGAAAAGGTGATCATGGCGGCTTACCAACTGCAGGGTAACGCCGACACTTGGTGGGAAGCTACCCAAGGATGGGTATTTCCCGAGGGTACAGCCAGGGTATGGGATACCTTCAGAGAGGCTTTTCTGAGCAAGTACTTCTCGGAGGCGCGCGAGAGAGCGCGGCGCGGAGAATTTCAGAGGCTGCGTCAGAATCAGATGACAGTGGATCAGTACGAGGCCAAGTTTGCAGAGCTGTCAAAGTACGCGCCACGGATGGTTGAGCATCCTTTGGACAAGGCTAGGAGGTTTCGAGACGGACTGAAAATGGAAATTCGAGACCACTTGGTGTCTGCGAACTTGAAAGAGTACAATGAGCTTTATGAGAGAGCTCAGATGATTGAGAGGCACATCGCAGAGAAGGCAGCCGCATCTGGATCGCGGTTTGTGCCTAGCAGGGACAACCATCGATTTGGAAAGAAACCAATGGCGGGAGGAAGGTATCCTCTCCCGCCTAATAGAAGGGACGGTGTGGGAAAACCGTCGCCGAGCTTCTTTGGGGGATGTCGAAGGTGTGGAAGAAGGCATGGAAATACCCCGTGTCCCCCATTAAGGGGAGTCTGCTACGGATGTGATCAGGTGGGCCACCAAGTGAGGGATTGCCCACGCAGGCCCATGATGCCATTCACGCCACAACCGCCAACCGGACCACCACTGGGGAACGCTCGCAGGCATCGCATAGACCCCCGCACAAGGACGGGTGTATGCGATCACGAGGAAGGAGGCGGAGGACACGCCGCCGTGATTACAGTGTACGATATCTCTACATGACCATGCTGCTTATGCGTTGTTTGATCCGGGAGCTTCACACTCCTTTATTGCTAAACGGTTTGTAGAATTAGTGGGATTAAGACCAGAGCCGTTGGAAACGGTCTTTGTTATTTCTACTCCGTTAGAGGATTCAGTTTTATCTACAGTAGGATGTGCTAGCTGTAAACTGATTATAGATGGTCGGGAAGGAATAATTGATTTGATTGTTTTGGCGATGTATGACTTTGATGTCATTATCGGTATGGATTGGTTGACCAAGCAAGGAGCTACTATGGATTGTCGGGAGAAGAGAATCCGATTTAATCCGACTGGAGCTAGTAGTTTCTAGTTTGTAGGGAGCCGAGGAGGGTCCTCGATTCCCTTGATTTCTTCTTTGGAAGCAACCAAATTGTTGGGGTCAGGATGTCGAGGTTATTTGGCGTCTGTGAGTGATACGTTGAAAGAAGGACCGAACTTGGAGGACATCATGGTAGTACGAGATTATCCTGATGTCTTTCCAAAGGAATTGCCAGGATTACCCCCGACCAGAGAGACAGAGTTCGTGATCGAGTTGGCTCCTGGGATGGAACCAATCTCGAAAGCACCATACAGGATGGCGTTATCAGAGTTGAAAGAATTGAAGGTACAGATGCAGGAATTATTGGACAAGGGCTTTATTCGCCCAAGTGCATCACCTTGGGGAGCGCCAGTCCTGTTTGTCAAGAAAAAGGATGGTTCGTTGCGGTTATGCATTGACTATAGGCAGCTTAATCAAGTGACGATTAAGAACAAGTACCCGCTGCCGAGGATTGATGACCTGTTTGACCAACTCCAAGGAGCGTCGATATTCTCTAAGATAGACCTAAGGACAGGCTATCATCAGTTGAGGATCCGAAAAGAGGACATACCGAAGACAGCTTTCCGTACTTGTTATGGTCATTACGAGTTTACGGTAATGCCATTTGGATTGACAAATGCCCCTGCCGCTTTCATGGATTTGATGAACTGGGTGTTTAAGGAATATTTGGATCGGTTCGTGATCGTGTTTATCGACGACATTTTGGTGTATTCGAAGAGTCCGGATGAACACGAACAACACCTAAGGACTGTATTGCAAACTTTAAGGAATCACGAGCTGTATGCGAAATTTAGCAAGTGTGAATTTTGGTTTGCTCGAGTGGCTTTCCTAGGCCACGTGATCTCAAGTGAAGGGATTTTTGTGGACCCGACCAAGATTGAAACTGTCATTGATTGGCCGAGACCGACTTCAGTAACCGAGGTTCGTAGTTTTATGGGACTGGCTAGCTATTACAGACGGTTTGTGGAAAGATTCTCTTCAATAGCTATGCCAATGACTCAGTTGCTGAAAAAGGACAAGAAATACGAGTGGACGGATAAGTGCGAGCGTAGTTTCCAAGAGCTTAAGCATAAGCTGACTACCGCACCAGTTTTGACTATTCCGTCAGGCTCGGGAGGATATGAGATTTTTAGCGACGCGTCATACAAGGGACTCGGTTGCGTTCTAATGCAATATGGTAAAGTGATAGCATATGCTTCCAGGCAGTTGAGGCCTCACGAGCTGAATTATCCGACGCACGACTTAGAGTTAGTGGCCATCATATTTGCGTTGAAGATATGGAGACATTATCTATGTGGAGAGAGATTTCAGATTTTCACGGACCATCAAAGTTTGAAGTATCTGTTCTCCCAAAAAGAACTGAATATGAGGCAGCGTAGATGGATGGAACTTCTTAAGGATTATGACTGCGAGATTCTGTACCATCCAGGTAAGGCAAACAAAGTGGCAGACGCTTTGAGTCGCAAGTCATCAGTTGCGAGTATGATGGTTCAAGAATGGATTCTCGTTGGAGGGAATCCGCGATTCGAAGTCGAGCTCGAGGTATGCCATCTTTCCTAGTTTAATGGCTACCCTTAGGATCGAACCTGAAATTCAAGCCAAGATTAAGGCAATGCAACCTTTGGACGCTGAGATCCAAAAGATTCTGCAAATGGACGCGACCAAGAGAAAGTCGGATTTTCAAGTATCCGAGGATGGGATCTCGAAATTCCGTGGACGGTTATGTGTACCAAGCGACGCCGAAATTAAGGAGAGGTTGTTATCCGAAGCGCATCGCAGTGACTACAGTGTGCATCCCGGCAGTACGAAGATGTATCAGAATCTGCGACAATATTATTGGTGGAATGGCATGAAACTCGACATCGCCAAGTACGTGGCGAAGTGTTTAACTTGCCAACAAGTGAAAGCGCAGCATTGCAAGCCAGGAGGGTTATTGCAACCTCTTGAAATCCCCGAATGGAAATGGGAGCACATCACAATGGACTTCGTGACGGGATTACCAAGAAGTCAGCGAGGTAATGATGGGATTTGGGTCATAGTGGACCGATTGACGAAGTCGGCTCACTTCATCGCTGTACGCAAGGACTTCGCCTTGGAGAAGTATGCAGAATTGTACGTGCGACAGATTATTCGTTTGCATGGGGTACCAGTGACGATTACTTCAGATCGAGACCCCAGATTTACGGCTGCAGTTCAGTACGGCCTACCATCCTCAGACAGACGATCAATCAGAGAGAACGATTCAAACCTTGGAGGATATGCTGAGAGCCTGTGTATTGGATTTCAAAGGAAGTTGGGAGGAACAACTTCATCTCGTGGAGTTCGCATACAATTACAGTTATCAGTAAAGTATCAGAATGGCACCGTTCGAAGCTTTGTATGGCAGACCGTGTAGGACTCCAATTTGTTGGAACGAAGTCGGAGAGCGAAAAATTACAGGGCCAGAGTTAGTGCAGCAATCTTTAGATGCCGTCAAGATGATTCGAGAAAGGTTAAAGACGGCTCAGAGCAGACAGAAGAGTTATGGGGACAGGCGACGTAGGCCATTGGAATTTCAAGTGGGCGATCATGTGTTCCTTAAAGTATCGCCGATGCGAGGTACATCGCGATTTGGAAAGAAAGGAAAACTGAGCCCAAGGTACGTCGGACCGTTCGAGATTCTAGAAAGGATTGGGAATTTAGCCTATCGTCTTGCACTACCGCCTCGACTTGCTCAAGTGCATGACGTATTTCACGTGTCGATGTTAAGGAAATACGAGCCGGACTCGACGCACGTGTTGAATTTTGAAGAGATAGAGGTGGACGACAGGGTGTCGTATGTGGAGAGACCGATTCGAATTGAGGATCGAAAAGAACAAGTGTTGAGAAGCAAGACGGTCTCCTTGGTCAAAGTCATCTGGCAGCATCATGGTACGGAGGGAGCTACGTGGGAAAGCGAAGAAATCA
Source organism: Corymbia calophylla (assembly GCA_014182845.1). NCBI lineage: Eukaryota > Viridiplantae > Streptophyta > Magnoliopsida > Myrtales > Myrtaceae > Corymbia > Corymbia calophylla. The sequence goes on along the minus strand of CM024697.1, from coordinate 42,859,890 downwards.
TGAGGCGTCAGCACCCCTATCTTTTTGAGAATTAGCGTGTCAGTTCAAATTTCGAGGACGAAATTTCTGTAAGAGGGGAAGAGTTGTAACATTCTGAAAATCGACTCATTTTAGCCCGATTTTAATCCGATTTTGGGAACCGATTTCTCAGTTATATCAGGATTAAATACTTGGACGTCGCCTCATTTATTTTGGGATTTTCCGTTGGACACGAAAGCGTCGGAAAAAGGAAAAATTGGACCGTGTTTCAGGCCCGCGGGTGGGCCGACCCAAGACCGGCGGCCCAATGGGCCTTGCACCCATTCAGCCCAGCCCAAGAGGGGCCCAAGTTGGCCCAAGTTCCCCTCCATTTCCAGCCCATGGGCTTCTCTCTTTGGCCTTTTGCTTTTGTGCCCAAGTGGGCTTTGTTTATGCTTGTTTTTGGTTGTTTTTGATTGGTTCTTGAAGCAAGTGGCAAGCCCACTTGCCTTGGCCTTATCCAAGTCTTCAGCAGCCTCTTCTCTCTCCTCTTTCTCCCCCAAAATTCGTGCACCAGCCCAGCCCCCCTCTCTCTCCCTTTTTCTCTTCCTTTTCTCTTCCATTTTTGGTGTTCCTTGCTGTCCATGATGTTTTCCAGCCCAAAAACAGCCTTGTTGCCATCACCGGAGCCGCCGCAACCACCCAAAGTGTAGTCCTGAGAGTTAGGAAGCCAACCGCGCATCCCTGGTCACCTTTGGTCGCCGTTAACCGCCCGTTTCGGCCTTTTCCGCACTGCTGGTCAGTTCCACGTGAACAGTAACCAGCAGTGTTTTTGGCCCGTTTCGGCCACCGTTTGTCACTCGTTGTCGTCCCCGAGCTTACCCCTCGTAGCCCTCGTTCCTCTCTACGCGCCGGTGTCGCCGGATTTCCGATCCAAGTAAGTTAACTTCCTAATCCTTGTTTAGGGGTTAATCTTGCTTAGGGGTTAATTAGTTTATTTTTTGTGCTTGGTTAATTATGGGTTAGTTTGTTAATGGTGGCTGAGTTAATTAAGCTGACTAGGGTTAGATTAATTGACCATAGTTAGTAATAAAGTAACCTAGGTTAATTAATTAAAGTAACTAAGGTTAGTTTCTAAAGTAACTATGGTTAATTATTAATCATGGTTGAGTTAATTAACCTTAGTTAGGTTAAATTTAGTAACCATGGTTAAGTTTAATATTATTTTATTAATTTCGGATTATTTATTTCATAGTTACCGGTCACGACATCGTTCATATTTTGTTCACGACATCGTTCACAATCAATGTTCACGACATTCGTTCACAATTCGTTCATTCACGGACTGTTCATACAGAAATAAATTTTGGTTTCAAATTGATGTGTTCTTGGTTGTTATGCTTTCTTGAAGTGCCGATTGTTAATTATATGCGTGAATAATGATGAAACGCATAATCGAAGACTGAGTGGAAGTGAAAGTGTTTGACTTATTGAGTTATTCCCGAAAATTAGGGAATGTACGTGATTGTTGATTGGTTGAATTTGGAATTTTGGAATTGTCGAGTGAGATCGCATGACATATTACGTGGGTTATCGAAATGGCATGTCGCATGAGCATGAGCGATATTGCATTCACGACAGAGCAAAGATAAAAATGGATTGCTTGATGATGTGTTGCATGATCACATTAAGAGAGGGAACCCGGCGTTGCCGGAAGACCGCCAATCCTTATGGGGTTGTGCCGTGGCTAGTGGGTCGCCTAACTTCGGTCGGATGCCTGACAGGGAGGGGTTCTTTGTGGGACTGCCGTAGTGGGCGGGTCCCGGGCCTCTGTCAGTTGCGGGGCTGCGGTAGTGGGCGGGTCCTATGCTCCTTCGGGAATGTCGTCTTGGGAGTGAGCCCTTGACGTCGCCGTGCCTCGAGGTAAAGAGGACGAAGCTGGTTTAGCCAGGAACCGCCAACCATAAGGTTGTGCCGTGGCCCAGGAGGGGGCGTAATAATCGGAGCATGTGTGAGTGTGAGACATGAGAAAGCTGTGTGAGATGCTCTGATTATTCGCATGCTCTTAATGTCGTGATGAGTTAAATGACAGTTTCTGCAAGTCACGTGTGCCAAGGTCAGGTAGAATCGCCTGTGGTTGTGTCTGCTTATTGAATTGTCATATGCTTTTGTTTTCTCTCGCATTGTCTTTGCTGAATTAGGTTGTATGTTAAACTCCCGAGGCGAGCGAAGTTCCTAACCGAGGCTTAGGACTTTAACTTGCTGAGTTTATCTCAACCCGTCGTGGTTAACCTTTTCAGGCCCTAGATGATGCAGTACTCGAGGATCGAAGAGAGCGATCCCTTTGAGGCCCGTGAGTAGGCAGCTGTAGCCTATTTCCTTTTTGACGAGCCTTCCCCCACTTGTACAGGGTTAGGTTAGCTAGGCCGGTCCCTTTTTGAGTAGGCCTTAGCTTGTCGCCTATAGTAAGGCGTGTATGTATTTGCTGGTGTGCCGGCTAACCTTCAGATATATAAAATACTGTTTGTCTTTCCTCTGCTGCTGTTGTTGCTATCCCTGTTGTTCGGTTTGGGAGTTGTTCGTTTCCGCATGTGCTTAATTACAAGATAAAATGAATTGGTCGACGACAGTACCTGGGACGTCGTACAGTTAGACCTCAAGTGAAATGGGGTTGCCGCGAGCTCGAGAGTCGGGGCGTGACAATGAGGATCAAAAATCGTGAAGATCAGAGGTTGGTTTGGCATGTGTAAATTTCTAAAAATCCTAGAACATGAACATGTCACAAAGAGCAAAACGGGGGAAATTGTAACACAACATTAAGGAACAAGCAATTGAACATGACCCATGGGGTAATCAAGCTTGAAAATTTTACAATACGCTAAAATAATAATGATAAACAACTTTCATGAAGAAAGTTTCATGGGACAAGCAATGTATGAATTTACAAAAAATTTACAACTCAGCCGAATGCAACAAAATAGAGAAAGACTGGCATTTTGAGATAATGTGGTCATGTTAACAATGTCCTAAAATCACCAAATTTTAACACGAGATAGTTCTAAGAATGGCAATCAATATTCATGAAGGACCTAGCCTTTGAATCTCAACGGAAAAATTTAGACAAAAATGGAAAAATGGAAACACAAACTCGAATCAACATGCAATCAGAATTTGCTATTTTTTTCAGATTTCAGGGTAACTTTGCAAAAAATGAAAAAGTGACCTATTGACATGCAAATGAGCCAAATTTGGCATCGTTGAAAAGCTCAAGGAATCTTCTAAGACTTCCTAAAAGATCACACGTTCAATTAAGGTCGATGTCATGTTCATTTTGTGACATTTGTACAGACATGTGACATGGCAACATATAAGGCAGGAACATTAACATAAAATACATGGCTTAAGAGTAACTACATGACATGGCAAGACTTGGATAAAAATCATGTAGATTACCTATGCAACCATGAGCATTTTCTATGAAGAAATATATGCTTAAATGAGCATATGAAGTATGCTACAAAATCATCAGGACAAACTTAATGCAATGAACCAATTTTTTTATTACAATTTTGAAATCAAGTTTATCCATGCAATTAATTGACCACATGAAATCCGATTAGCATGATTCTTACCTTATTAGAAAGGTAATGGGATTTTCTATGACTCTCATGAAGACATTTATGTCAAGAAATGTCAATTGCACATTTAATTTGATACAAATGCAATTTAGACTAAAACAAGACAGACATGACATGGAGTTAGATCATAGGGATTTTCACTTATCATATGAGCTCTAAAAAATATGAAAAAATAATATGACATAGGCAAGATAATATGAACAGCTTTCATGAGAAACCTAGTGCCAGATCATCACAGAAAAATCCACAAAAATTCGCCAATGTTGCATACCGTAGGAAATTAGCACACACAAAGTTCAAATGGCATGCATATTGAAGACAACACATTTTGAATATTTTTCAGGTAGAGGTCAATTTCCAGATCTGAATATATCAGCCAATATATAAAAAAGGGAAAATGCCACGAAAAACCTTGAACTTTACCCCGTGTGACATATTTACCCTAAACTTTTTTTGTGACACAAAAAACCCCAAACTTTGCCATGTGTGACATATTTACCCTAAACTTTGCCCCGTGTGACACATTTACCCTAAACTTTTTTTTGTGACACAAAAAAACCCAAACTATGCCACTTGTGACAATTATACCCTAAACTATATTATTTATGACAAATTTACCCCAAAGTTTTTTGGGCTGAAGGGCATTTTCGTCATTTTCTTTTTTCTTTTTTTTCTTTTTTTTCTTTTTTTATTGAATGGAGGAAGCCGGTGCTGGCAAGGATGGCCTCGCCGGCGCCGGAGTCAGGCAAGGGTCACCTGGGCGCCCTTGCCGGATCTGGCTTGGGCGACCCTCGCCCTCGCTTGGGTCGCCCTCGCCTAGCGAGGCTAGGGCGGCCCTCGCCAACCCTCACCCGACGCTGGCGAGGGTCGCCCAGGCCTGGGCCGCCCTCGTCCGACTCCGGCGCCGGCGAGGATGGCCTCGCCGGCGCCGGCTTCCTCCATTCAATAAAAAGAATAAAAATAGAAAAAAATAGAAAATGACGAAAATGCCATTCAGCTCAAAAAACTTTGGGGTAAATTTGTCATAAGTAATATAATTCAGGGTATAATTGTCACAAGTGGCATAATTTAGGGTTTTTGGTGGCACAAAAAAAAGTTTATGGTAAATGTGTCACACGGAGCAAAGTTTAGAGTAAATGTGTCACACATGGTAAAGTTTGGGGTTTTTTGTATCACAAAAAAAAGTTTAGGGTAAATGTGTCACACGGGGTAAAGTTCAAGATTTTTCGTGGCATTTTTCCTAAAAAAAAATTAAACCGAATCAGAAAAAAATGCTGCAAACAATTACAATCAATTCACGAAAGGACATGTCGGGGCACAGTTTTCAGAAAAAATTGGAAAAAATATATTTCATAGATTAAGTCGAATGGAACAACTTTTGTGGAGAACACGACTCAAAATTCCTAACAAAAAATTCAGCAAAAAAATGGACAAATTTGCTGACAAGTGGTAAAATCTGAAAAAGTTGTTTTCTTTCAATTTCCAAAAGTGAGATCCGAACTTTGGAATGAGTTTTCATGTAGCAAGCAAAGTCAAATCAGGCGCCATAATACATCAAATCAAAGCTCTCAGAGTGTACTATGAAATTCTAAAAGGTGTCAAGAGTGTTTGACAACATTTAAGAGGTGAAATCACCAAAACAGAAAGTTGCATGCCATAATCCGAATTTGCAAAACATGTTCATCTTCAAGAATATGATCATCAAACATTTAAAAAAGTTCATAATAGCTAAATATCATCCGAAACAAGTTCATCGGAGATCATAAAGCAAATCCTAGCCCTGAGTACCTACCATAACCACGCTTCTTTGAATTCAATTTCAAAGAACAATACCATGCTTCGATCTTTGATTTAGGCTAAAACTTGCGTCGATTGCCAAACTTTGAAGTATCCAAAGACTCGAGGAGGCTATAGACTACTCAAGGAACTCGGCTTGGATCCTGTTTGAATCCAAACCGGATCGGTTCAGTTCGGAGCACGAAGGGAGATCAGCTCGGGGCGAGCTGATCAGGGCTTCACCGGAGAAGATGTTGACCATCGGGATGTCAGACAATGGGAGAAGGATACCAGAGGGATGACCAACGGCGGTGGAATCGCCGCTGAGTAGCGGTTGGGGGCAGTCGAACTACACGAGGCGGTTGAGGAGAGAGAGATGGTGGGAAAGAGAGAGAGTCGGGAGAGATTATTCTGTATTTTTCGTTGAAATGCAGCAAATGGGCCTCCTCTTGAAATTTTAGAGGAAAATTTTCTATTATACCTCCTTTTGATATCAAATCCTAGTTGTAAATTTAATCCGACGGTTAAGAATTAATCCTATAGATCTAACAAACTTCTTTAGCCTTTAAGCAAGTTTAGAATTAAGCATGTGCTCATTTAAAGGCTGAGATTTCACAAGATCAATAGTCTAAATTATTTTTACAATTAAGGACCTATTTAAGAGTGATTTTTTAATTTCACGAAAACTCAAGGAATTTTTGTAAACATCTGAGAATTACAAGGGCATGGGAGAATTGGCCATGAGACAAGCCACCCAATGGTGGCTGTCACTGGCCAAGAACCAACCGAAAAAGGGCCGAACTAGTCTCCTCCGTCGGCAGCCAATCGGACCGGTTCATATTGATGTAACTAGTATAAACACCTAGAGGGGGAGGTGAATAGGTGTAGAAGGATTATTCGCGCAAATATATAACTTTTGCAATCTACAAATATAAGTTAAGTAGAGAGAGTTAGAGAAGATTGCAAACACTGTCTATAGTGGTTCGGCTTTAGACAAACCTACGTCCACTCTCTGGGCGATCAACCAATAGGCTGTATTTCACTATATGATCAACGGTAATTACACACTCTCGAGTGTTGGTACTTGGTAATGATCTGTCTCACTAAGTCACTCTCTTTTGTAATACACTGAGATCACTCAAATTCGCACTATGAACAACAATCGAAGAACGGAATCAGCTTTGGAATTATGTTCATCTACTCTGCCTCCTAAGTCTCAGCCTATCCTTAAATACTCTCCAAGCCACACTCGACCGTTGGCTCTTTCCTTGAGAGTTTAGTCTTCCCTTTCTTGGACAGACTTTATAATGCAAGTCTTTTTGACCGTTGAAGGTAGATCAGATCCCCTTAGATTCTGTTCGCCCATACAATCAGAATCTGGGCTTCCATAAGTGCTCTATTCTTCTTTGGAAGTTGTCCATTAATTGATCCTGCCAATGAAATTAATATAACAGAATCAATATAAATAAGGTAAGTGAAATACTTTACCGTTGGTGATCTTATCTTGTAGATTCGTCTTAAGTCTAACAAACTTAAGTTCTGAGTCTGCCTAGATTTTCAGTTTGGTACGGTCAGACTTAAAATCTCAGTCTGGTCGAGTCTTCCGTCTGGTACAGACAGACTCAAAGACATCTCACAGACAGACTCAAAGATATCTCATGCTTTATCTTCTGCCATCAACAGACTTTAAAGCCTATGTCATTCTGTGACATTTTCCTTCGAAAGATAGATATAAATATCATTCATAAAATGTTTTGTTAGTATCAAAACTAGGAGTTTTCTCAACAATCTCCCCTTTTTGATGGTGACAAAACTTTTTATGCATATGGCTTATTGTTCCTGCAAAATATGGTTAAACAGAGCATACTTCCAATTATTTTGCTCAACTCATAAAAATAGCTCATATCAACCCTGTTTAGATGTTATCAGCATATCAGAAAATATCATCAGCCATGCATACCATTACTTTCATATCTCATGCATCAACAAAATGCCATGCATCATCATATTATCAGCATATCAGAAAATATCATCAGCCATGCATACCATTACTTTCATATCTCATGCATCAACAAAATGTCATGCATCATCATATTATCAGCATATCAGAAAATATCATCAGCCATGCATACCATTACTTTCATATCTCATGCATCATCAAAATGTCATGCATCATCAAAATAAGCCATATACTCTCCCCATTTTTGTCAACTTCAAAAAGTTAAGTACTGAAAAAGAGTCAGTAAGGTCAAAAAATAAAAACTAGTTTCTAAACAGAATATGTTTTTAGGATGTTTTCTTTTTAGGGGTCTGAACAAGGGTGAAATCCTCCATATCTGATGCAGACTTCTCAATCATGTTAATACATTGATTAACTGTCTTCTCGAGAGTCTCCAGTCTGTTATTGAACGAGATTTCCATTGCTACCTGCTGATCTCTGATCTGTGTGAGAAGTGCTAAGATCTTCTGAGAGTCAGCATTCTCGGACGAAGCTGCAGGAGCTTGAATTTCAATATTCTCAGAGTGATGCTCCCCCTGAGTTGATGCTTCATTATGTCATTGTTGCCCCTCTTTATCCCTATCCTCATCTCCTTATTCTTCTTCTTCTGATTCTTCTCCGTCTGCTTTTTCTTCTTCTGCTTCTTCTTCTTCCGGGTCTTCCTCTGATTCAGATTCACCATTCTTCTCAGGTTCTGTGCTGAGAATGTTTTCTGCATGTGTTTCTGCTTCTAGTTCAGACATTCTGTGAGAAGTTTGACGCATAGTGGCCAAAATTGTAGAAATGCTTTCCTCCTCATCTTCTTCATCTTCCAGTAGAAGCTGTCTTCTCTTTTTAGAACTTGGTTCAGCAGCAGCTGATTCTTTGCCTTTTCTTTTTTCTGTTTCTGTTCTAGCCAATTCTTTTTCCTTTCTTCTCCATGTTTCTGCAACGTCCTTCAGTCTCATCTTATTAATCATCTTCATATCAATGGCCATCATAGGAAGAGTTTTAGTGCAAAATCTCCTAGGTATATCTATCTTGAAATGGTCAAAGATTCTTATCACCAAAGCTCCATAGGGTAACTGTCCTTTGTCCTTAGATACAGTCCGATACATATGCAATATAATTGTGTGAGGCAGTTAGAACAGTACTCCCTTTTCAATCGCCCACATCAATTTGGCCTCAAATCTGGATACATCAGTCTTAGCTGATGCCTTTGGACGAATGCAGCTGATTATAATCTTATGCAGGATAGTTCTTGCAGAAGTCAAAAGAGGATAAGTTATACTATGCCTAACAGATTTTGTAAGAAACTTACAAACTGTCTCATAAGAAACGTCTATTAGCTTGAAGGTACCCCTCTCAACTTTTATAATGTCAGCCAGAGTATCTGTACTAACATCATAGAACTTGTCATTGACACTGAACTGCATTCTGTCTGGAGATAGAAATGTCAAGTTCGAGTAGAAGTATGCTGTTAATTCTGGATAAACAGCAACAGAGTCAGTGCAAAATTGGTCCATTTGCAATATTTCAAAATATCTACGCAGATTTACTTCAGCAGCATCTAAATAATCAAAGTCCACTATCCTGTGGTTCATGATTCCTCGATCCATCAGTCTGTTAAAGAATGTCTTATGTTCTCTAGATCGAAATAATTTCCCTGTTGTGTTCCGGGCTACAGCAGCAATTCCCATTCTGACTTCAAAATTTTTGTAAATCTTCTCATCATCTTCCTTTGCATTATCTCTACTTCTCCCTGTATCACTAACTCGTTCTCTACGAGAAGATGGTGGTTCTGTAGTCTGAACTGCTTGTATAAGACGTAGTTCATTTGCGTGCCCTTTCTCTCACAAGAAATAAAGTTTAACGTCTTCTCTAGCATTTCGTTGGACTAACTTCTCATATCTCCTCATAACTACATGAGGATTATCAGTGGGTGTTGGTAGAGTTAATTCGAACGTACCTCTACGTGAGACATTCCTTTCTTCAGATTATGGGTGAAGAGCTCTTGGAGATTCCCCATTATCATCTTCATTTCTTTGAGCGGAAACTCTTGGAAATTGTCCTTGAGTATCTTCAGAAGTTTGTGTCAGATCGAAATGCGTCTGCCCTTCGTCGATACTTCTCCCTCCTCTCCCAGCAATCCTGTTTGTTCTTCTTCGAGGAGATGGAGATCTTGATCTGAACACGAAGGATCTCGAAGCCATCTTCAGAGAGAATTGGTTTTGAAGAGGATTGATTTTGAAAACGTTTTGCTCTGTTAGGGTTTCTAAAAAGGCATTCTGAAGAGTTGTGAAGAAAAGACCAGACTTTTTGAGTTTTTAAACCCTTCGTTGTGAGAACAAATGAACAGTCGCAACCAAAAAAAATTAAAATGGCAGTTATTCCAAACTTAACAAGAATATTCAATCATCATAGGCATATGCCAGAAAATATGCAAATCAATCATGCAGATCAAAAATTTACTAATAAAAACTTACCATATTTAAATAAGGAAATAACATACCAACCTAAAATACCATTATTTTCTTTTTCATTCTTCCCAGCAGATTAGTCTGTCCAGACGATTCTTCTATCAGACTTTGTCCTGTTCTCATAGATTTTATAAAAAAGGGTTAATAATATTTAATCTCCCACATATTGAATCGAATGTACCTTTGTCCAGCGGCTTTGTGAAGATGTCTGCTAACTGATTTTTGGAATCAATGAATTCCACATATACGTCTCCATTTTGCACATGGTCTCTAATAAAATGATGTTTGATTTCAATATGCTTTACTCTGGAGTGTAGAATCGGATTCTTGGTGAGATTTATAGCACTCATATTATCACATCTTATTTCTGTGCAAGATTCTTCCTTTCCATAGTCTCTTAGTTGCTGTCTCATCCACAGAATTTGTGAACAGCAGTTTCCAAGAGCAACATATTTTGCTTCTGCTGTTGATAGAGCCACACTATTCTGCTTTTTGGAAAACCATGAAACTAGCATTTTCCCTAGAAGTTGGCATGTTCTTGAAGTACTCTTTCTGTCCACTTTGCGGCCTACTAAATCTGCATCTGAGTAACCAAGAAGAGTAAAATCTATTTATTTTTGATACCACAGACCCAAGTGTGGATAAGTGGCTATATACTTGATTATGCGTTTAACAGCAAAAAGATGTGATTCTCTAGGATCCACTTGAAATCTAGCACAAAGACAAACACTGTAAAGAATATCAGGTCTAGATGCAATAAGATAGAGAAGAAAACCGATCATGCTTCTATAAGTCTTCTGATCAACTTTCTTTCCCTTTTCATCCTGATCTAGTTTGATGGAGGTTGCCATAGGAGTTTCAGTCTTCTTGCAGTTCTCCATTCCAAACTTCTTAATCAAGTCTTTGGCATACTTTTCTTGACAGATAAAAGTTCCAAGTTTTGTTTGATTGACCTGAAGTCCTAGGAAGAATGTAAGTTCTCCCATCATGCTCATTTCAAATTCTTCCTGCATAGACTTTGAGAAATTCTTGCACAAGTGCTCATTAGATGATCCAAAAATAATATCATCTACATAAATTTGTACAAGCAGAATATCTTTACCTTCCTTCTTAATAAACAAAGTTGTATCTACCATACCTTTCTTGAATTTATTGTCTAGTAAGAACTTGCTCAATCGTTCATACCAAGCTCGAGGTTCTGTTTGCACCGTAAAGTGCCTTCTTTAATCTATATACATGGTCTGGCTTTCTTGGTTCCTCGAACCCAAGAGGCTGCTCTACAAAAACTTCTTCTTTGATAAACCCATGCAGAAAAGCACTCTTCACATCCATTTGGTATAGCTTGAAATTTTGATAACAAGCATAGGCAAGCGATGTCCGATTGCTTCTAATCTTGCAACCGGGGCATAGGTTTCATCATAGTCTATTCCTTCAGATTGAGAGTAACCATTTGCCACGAGTCTTGCCTTGTTTCTGGTGACTTTGCCAAGTTCATTAACCTTGTTTCTGAAAACCCATTTAGTACCAATGATGGTTCTTCCTTTGGGTTTGGGCACCAATTCCCATACATCATTTCTCTTGAAATGTTGAAGTTCTTCTTGCATTGCCTCTATCCAGCTTTCATTTTCCAGAGCTTCATTAATTCCTTTGGGTTCAATTTCAAGATCAGTGCAACAATACCTGTGTCCTTTTTGTTCTTTGATCTGGTTTGAATCCCTTCGTTGATGTTTCCAATCACCAGTTCCTTAGGATGACTGGACTTATGCTTTCAGTTTCTGTTTTGCACTTCATTGTTATCAGAATCTTCTACTGATGCAGGAATGTCAAGCTGAGTTAGTCGTTCTTCTTGAGTTGCTTCTTTGACTATTTCTTGGGAAGATTCTGCTTCTTTGTTGAGACAAGATCTTTCAGAAGCAGCATTTGATTCTGATTCTTCATTTACTGTTCTGCTCTGTTTTGAAACTTCTTGCTCCAGAAACTTTACATTCATGGATTCTTCCACTGTCTGAGTATTCTTGTTGAGCATTTTATATGCTTTACTAGAGTTTGAATAGCCCAGAAAAATACCTTCATCTGACCTTTCTTCAAACTTACTAGGTTGATGATTAACATTTTTGAGGATATAGCATTGACAACCAAAAATGCGAAAGTAGGAAACGATAGGTTTTCTTTCTTTGAAAATCTCATAGGGAGTTTTCTCAAGAATTGGTCTAAGAAATACTCTGTTAATTATATGGCAAGAAGTGAAAACTGCTTCTGCCCAGAAACGAGTTGACACCTTGCTTTCTATAAGCAGAGTTCTGGCCATTTTTTGCAAAGACTTATTTTTTCTTTCCACCACTTCATTTTGTTCTGGAGTATAAGGAGAGGAAAATGTATGCTGTATACCATTTTTGTCACAAAAATCTGCAAAGTCTTGATTTTCAAATTCTCCCCCATGATTTGTTTTAATACTTGAAATAGAGTAGCATTTCTCATTTTGAACCTTTTTTGCAAATGTTGAGAAATATGAGAAGGTTTCTCCTTTATTAGCGAGAAAAAATACCCATGTAAATCTATAATAATCATCTACTATCACAAGACAGTATTTCTTACCTCCAATGCTCTGAGTTCTAGCTGGTCCAAATAGGTCCATATGAAGAAGCTACAATACACGATTAGTAGAAATCTGTTTTATAGACTTGAAAGAACTTCTTACTTGTTTTCCCAGTGTACATGCAGAGCAAAACTCTGTCTTCTTATAACTCAGTGATGGCAAGCCACGAACAAGCTTTTTGCTGGCAAGCTTGGAAATTTGTTTCATACTGACATGCCCAAGTTTGTGATGCCAGGTATTTGCTTCATCTTGGACTGATAAGAGACATTTTGCAGTATCTTCATTTATGTCCAGAAGATAAATGTTCCCATGCCTTCGTCCAGTGAATGTTTGTGAAGAGTCATTGCTTGTTCTGGAACATAGATTCTCTTTGAAGTTAATTCTGAAACCAGCATCACACAACTGGCTGATGCTTAGAAGATTGTAGTTTAATCCTTTGACTAGGGAAACATCGTTGATGATTAAGCTACCGATCTTGACAGTTCCCAGTCCAATGATGCTTCCTTTGGTATTTCCTCCAAACGAAACTGTTCCTCCCTTGATTCGTTCGAAACCAATGAACATCTTTGAGTCTCCTATCATATGTCTTGAACATCCACTGTCCAAGTACCATTTCTTCTTACTTTTGAAGCTTACCTGCAATGTACACACATACTCATTTTTTCTTTGGTACCCAGATTTTCTTGGGTCCATTGAAGTTAGTAGTATACGCTTTTTCTATCCATTTCTTTTGAACATATCTCTAGACTTTAGGACATTTATTCTCAAAATGTTCTCTTTCTCCACAGTTAGAACACTTTAGATTTTCTCGACCAACAGATTTAACAAAAAAAAATTTAAAATGATTATTGTAGGCCTGTCGAGAAAGTCTCTGTTTAATTCTTTCCTTAACTTTAGGAAAATCAATTAACGATTTACTTTTCTTGCAAAACCCAAGTCCTGACTTATCATAATGAAGAATTTGAATAGAAAGAATATGCTGCAGGTTTTTCGTTCCTTCAGAAAACTTTACATTAATATTCGAAATTTCCTTTCTAAGAAATAGATTCTCATTTTGTAAAGAACTTTGATTTTTCTTTATTTCCAAAAGTTCCTTTTTAAGGGACTCATTTTCATTTGTGATAGAATCACAACTTTCCTCCGTTTCTGTAAATTCCTTTTTGAGATCATTAAATTTTCTTTTTAACGAATTATTCTGATGACTCAACTTACGATTTTCCACTTTTAAATTTGAGATCTTTTTCAAGGTAGTTTTTAGATTTAAACACAGCTCATTTATGTAATCTGAGATTTCTATTGGGATATCGGAATGATTTACCTCGATTTCTCTGTCTAAATCTGAGTCTGATCCTGAATCTGTTTCAGAGTCTGAGTCTGAATGTGCCATAAGACAGATGTTGCCATATTCGTCTTCACTATCATCAACCTCTATGTCACTCCATGTTTCAGCTTTCAGGGCCTTCTTGTATTTCTCGAATTTCCCTTTGTTCTTTTTGAGCTTGGGACAATTCTACTTAATATGACCCTTTTTCTTACATTCAAAACAGATGACATCTTTGGCATAATCTTCCTCATCATCAATTCTGCATTGTCCAGACTGTCTGTTTTGTTTCCTGTTGTTGAACTTCCCGCCTTTCTTGTTTAATTTTCTCACTTTTCTGATCAGCAATGCAAGTTCTTCGTCGTCCAGTTCTTCCTCAGAATCTGTAACATCAGAATCAGTGTTAGACTTAAGAGCAATGGACTTCTTACCTCTGGATTCCACTTCCTCGTTCATTTGTTCTGCTTCATAGGACTACAAAGTACCAACGAGCTCATCGACTGTCAGTGGTGAAATTCGCAGAGTTTCTCTGATAGATGTCTTCACATTATTCCATTTTTTTGACAGTCATCTCAGAAGTTTGTTGACCTTCATTAGTCCAAGAACGAGTTGTCCTTGATATGCCAATCCGTTTACAATTTCTGTAAAACAACTGAACATGTCTCCTATGGACTCTCCCTGTTTCATCTTGAAGGATTCATATTGACCAAGTAATATATTTACTTTGGTCTCCTTGACACGATCAGTTCCTTCGTATGTCACATGTAGTCTATCCCATACTTCCTTTGCTGTATCACAAGAAGATATTCGATTATATTCATTAGGTGATAAAGCACAATATAGAGAGTAAATAGCCTTAGCATCGAGAGTTTGTCTCTTTGTCATTTCTTCTGGAGAAATGATGGCTGATGCTTCTGTTTCTTTCCCATCGTTTCTCTTTGGAGTTTTTCCAGTTTTATCAGTGGGGTCAATTCCCCTTTCAACCACATCCCATTCGAGTGGATCTTTTGATCTGAGAAAGGCCTTCATCTTATTCTTCCATATATTATAATCTTTGCCGTCGAAGTAGGGTGGACGAGTGTTGCTCTGCCCCTCAATCAAACCTGGTGCAAGAATACTAGCCATAAAGGATCTTTTAACTCAGAAGTAATAAACACTTCAAGATCTTGAGCACAAGGCTCTAATACCAATTGATGTAACTAGTCTAAACACCTAGAGGGGGGGTGAATAGGTGTAGAAGGATTATTCGAACAAATATATAACTTTTGCAATCTACAAATATAAGTTAAGTAGAGAGAGTTAGAGAAGATTGCAAACACTGTTTATAGTGGTTCGGCTTTAGACAAGCCTACGTCCACTCTCCGGGCGATCAGCCATTAGGCTATATTTCACTATATGATCAACGATGATTACACACTCTCGAGTGTTGGTACTTGGTGATGATCTGTCTCACTAAGTCACTCTCTTTTGTAATACACTGAGATCACTCAAATTCGCACTATGAACAACAGTCGAAGAACAGAATCAGTTTTGGAATTATGTTCATCTACTCTGCCTCCTAAGTCTCAGCCTATCCTTAAATACTCTCCAAGTCACACTCGACCGTTGGCTCTTTCCTTGAGAGTTTAGTCTTCCCTTTCTCGGACAGTCTTTATAAGGCAAGTCTTTTTGACCGTTGAAGGTAGATCAGATCCCCTTAGATTCTGTTCGCCCATACAATCAGAATCTGGGCTTCCATAAGTGCTCTATTCTTCTTTGGAAGTTGTCCATTAATTGATCCTGTCAATCAAATTAATATAACATAATCAATATAAATAAGGTAAGTGAAATACTTTACCGTTGGTGATCTTATCTTGTAGATTCGTCTTAAGTCTGACAAACTTAAGTTCTGAGTCTGCCTAGATTTTCAGTCTGGTACGATCAAACTTAAAATCTCAGTCTGGTCGAGTCTTTCGTCTGGTACGGACAGACTCAAAGACATCTCATGCTTTATCTTCTGCCACCAACAGACTTTAAAGCCTATGTCATTCTGTGACATTTTCCTTCGAAAGATAGATATAAATATCATTTATAAAATGTTTTGTTAGCATCAAAACTAGGAGTTTTCTCAACACACATCAATTCGACCAGGTCAGTCCTTCTTTGGCTGATTCAATCCAATAGGTTTATAAAATTATGCAATTCAGTCCCTCAAAAAAAAAATCACCTAATTGGAAGAGAAACGGTCCAATTCGAAGAGAAATAGTTCGATTTTAGACCAAATTAGGCTAATTAAACCATATAAATACATTTTAGCAATTTATATTGGTTTAATTACCTAAATAATGTGAAGAATATTGGATCTACGCTATGGGTACACTAAATTGGACTTTCTAAACTTAAACTGGCAATTTCACCGAATTATTAGTCAAAATTTGCAAATTAATTGAAATTAGATTTAATTAAAATTGCAAGACACCTATTAACCTAATTGCCCATGCCTAGAGAAATCTATTGCATTTAAACTGACCTTAAATGGATGGCACAACCTTTATGTCAAAATTAAATTGAGGGTCAGTTTTGAAATTCAACCTCAATTCATCAAATTAAACCTTAGTCATGAATGGGTTAACTAAAATTTCACGACTTAAAGCTCAACAACGCTATTTTCTAAAGTCAAGTGAGCTAAATCTCCCAAATTGACAAGTTAGCGAATGAATTTCACAAAATTGACCCCAAATTTGGACTTAACTCACAAAATTGAGTAGAATTGATGTATTTGTTCGCAAATCTTGTAGAATGGATCGGACCCCTAATTGATGTATTTGTTCGCAATTCTACCATTTGAATTTTCGAGCTTTTGTATAATATGAATAGGAAATTGCCTTCTAAAGCTAGGCCAACAAACAAAATTGAAAAATAATACTTTTTAGTCGAAAAATAGGTTTCATCGCAATCAAAAACCCCAATTTCGATTATTCTACCATTATCGACATGTCAACTAAAAATTATGTGTCAATAACTACTCAACAATTGGTACTTAGATAAATTTAGATAAATATCAAAGGCACAAATCAAAGACAATAAAGATGTCAATTAAAGGTTAGATCAAGTGACAATTGAGAAGTCATAACAGCTTGTAGAGAAGGGCGACAACAAATTAGGGAGAGCGATCGTGGAGTCTAAACTTATGGAAATGGAATTGAGTCCAGTCACAACTGAACAATTGTTGCCGCTTACAGATAAGTCCGACGTGCAATCATGGGTCATGGCATAGAGCCTAAAATCGTGAAGATGCAATTATAACCTTTAATTTAAATATAAACCACTCAGATAGGGTTACATTTTGTAATACGCTATATAAGCTATGCTGCATCATTTGAGGGGAGAACACAGTCAACCACATAGACCATGTGTCTTTTAGCTAATAAATTCACTTTCCAATTCCAGTATTTACTTTATTTCAAAGTAATTAGTTCCAATTCTTGGCTACGCTTTCAACTTCCTATCCGAATTGCCACAGAACCCAATTCAGTGAAAATCGAAGATCAACCTTCAATAAAAGGTATTTTGTCGCATGGAACCATTTCTAGCAAAACATGAGTATAATCTTTTGCTGAGCAAAAATTGATTATATAAGGAGTGTCTGTTGAGAAAACTCCAACCAAACTTTAAAGTTAACAAAACTTTCGAGTTCTAATGTTTATCTTAGAATAGGTACAAGATCGGGCATACTTCATTTGAAACATTATTCAAAGACTTTTAGCAAAGTCTGCTCTATTTTAGACCTACTAACTCACACTTTATCTCAACTACTTTGAGAAGACTTACTTCCCACTCTAACGAGTTCAAAATTTGGCTCACTCAAAATCTAGAACAAGTTTAGAACGAAGATAGACTCATAACAAAATTTATAATAGGTAGTATTCTAGTCTGGATTTCACTTTCCTAAATTATATTGATTAAATCAATCTAATTGATTGACAAAATCAATCCTAGATACAAGTTCCAAACAAGGAAGCTACACTTATACAAACCTAGAATTTGTTTGTATGAGTGATCAGAATCAAATAGGGATTCAATCTTTGTCTACAATGGCCACCAAATCTTCTTGAATTATTATGTCCAATGGGTAGATTGGAAGAGAATCTTCCTATGATTGGTCAACGGCTAATACGACATGGAGGAGTATTTAAGGAGGTCATTATGTCGAAGAGGATAGAAATCATAATCTGAAATTCCAAAGTTTGAAGTTTACTTCGATACTTGCTTGTCTATTAAGTGCTATGAAAGTTGTAGTTGTGAGCAAATTACACAAAAGAGTGATATAGTGAGATAGTGTGACCTACCTCTAAGTGTTTGCACTAAAAATTGTAATCTCTTGTTGATCATATAATGAAATTCAACCAATAGGTTGTCAATGTGAGAGAGTGAATGTGGACTTGATCTAAGTCAAACTACTATAAATTTTGTGTGCAATTCTCTTATCCCTAATCCTTTATTTTTATTACTTAAATCTATTGCACACTCAAGGTTATATCTAAAGTCTATTTCATCGCATAACAGATTATGAACATTGTTTTAGAATCTAATCCTTATTCAAACTTTAATTCTTGACTTGTTTTATTCTGCATTAATTTGTGTTAAGATTTCTATTATCACATCCCTTATTTTCAACAATTCCATGTACAGTGCGAACAGTGAAATAGGAAATGGATGATGTCATGACATTATATTCCAATACTTTCTGAAGGAAGTATAGCTCCTCTTTCTTGCGTGTTTGTGGGCGTCTTTATTGGGAGAACGCAGCAGAAATCTAATACATTTACGCATGAGGAGATCTCTAAGGGGGAAGCCAAGCTCAAGCCCGTCAATATATCCAGTTGGACAGTCCAGTCTTTGTTGGGAGAACGCAGCAGAAGTCTAATACATTTACGCATGGGGAGATCTCTAAGGGAGAAGCCAAGCTCAAGCCCGTCAATATATCCAATTGGACGGTCCAACTGGATATATTAACTGCTCTACACCATATAACACAACTCACACGTGTATCCTAACAATCTCCCCCTCACGAGTGAGCTCCAGTGTTAGGTCTACTCCCCCTTAAATTAGATATCCTTCTGGCCCAACATCATCCTCACGGGCCCGCGTTGTTACACCACAACACCCACTTGGGCCATCCTCACGGGCCCTTGTTCTGACACCACAACATCCACCTGCCCGGAAACTGTAACCATCGACTCTAACACCAGTTGTTAGGAGCGCGCTCCACACCATATCAAATCTCCAAAGTGGGACTACTTTCTCTAACACAACTCACACGTGTATCCTAACAATCTCCCCCTTACGAGTGAGCTCCAGTGTTAGGTCTACTCCCCCTTAAATTAGATATCATTCTGGCCCAACATCATCCTCATGGGCTCGCGTTATTACACCACAACGCCCACTTTAGCCATCCTCACAGGCCCTCGTTGTTACACCACAACGTCCACCTGCCTGGAAACCGTAACCATCGGCTCTGACACCAGTTGTTGGGAGTGCGCTCCACACCATATCAAATCTCCGATGTGGGACTAATTTCTCTAACACAACTCACACGTGTATCCTAACAATCTCCCCCTCATGAGTGAGCTCCAATGTTAGGTCTACTTCTCCTTAAATTAAATATCCTTCTGGCCCAACATCATCCTCACGGGCCCACGTTATTACACCACAACGCCCACTTGGGCCATCCTCACGGGTGGACGTTATTACACCACAACGTCCACCCCCCGGAAACCATAACCATCGACTCTGACACCAGTTGTTGGAAACGCACAGCAAAAGTCTGATACCTTTATGCATGGGGAGATCTCTAAGGGAAAAGCCAAGCCCGAACCCATCAATATATCCAGTTGGACCCACCTCAACTCAGAAAGCTTAAGCTAATGAGTTATGGGCTAACTAGGATATATTAACTGTTCCACACCACATCAAATCTCCGATGTGAGACTACTTTCTCTAACACAACTCACACGTGTATCCTAACAATCTTCTGATGAATCTGAGACTCGCATTAGTAGGTGGAAGTGTTGCCACTCGGTTAAGATTTTTCTTACTGTTGAGAATCGGCACTCTTGTCATTTGTGTCTTTCTTTTAACAATGTTCAGAAACTAATTGCACTCCCCCCTTATTCTTTTCATTATGTATAAAGGAGTGCCATTTCTAGTATATTTGTGAACTTGAGTTTTCGAGACAAATAGAAGGAGTAAAGTTATGACTATAGTTTATGGGGCTATCTTGGAATCCAACTTAATTTATTTATGCAATCTGAATTGAATTGCACTGTGGCGAGCTCTGTCAGCTCTGCCAGAATGAGGACTAGAGTGGAGGAAGTTGACAAAGATGGGGCTGCCCTGGAAACCGGATGGAGACACTGGAAATCTGGAGGGTCCACGATCTGGGTAAGGTTTTAATGCGTTTCAGTTCGATTTGGGTCATAAATTCGAACCAAACCGTCACAATGTCTAATCAGATTTTTGGGTCAGTTGGGGCTGCTCTTTTTTACACACCTAGTCCATGGTGTCATAAACTTAGGAAAAAATCGAGCTGGGATTTTAATTCAAAAAGCGTAATGCAATCTCAATTTTTTCTGAAAATTTGGAGTTTGTTTGGCACAGTTGACACACATGTATTTGGTGACACATATTTTAATTGTATGATCAAACAGTTATTTTTTTATTTCTTTTTTTTTTTTTTGTCTTTACTGGCCATAGGAGATGAGCATACACCTTTGTGTGTAGGAAGTAATCAATAAAAGGGAAGTCTAAATGAGTATATACAAACAAATATATATTGAAAAATGCAAATTCCTTAAAACATGCCTCATTTTTAACCTAATAACCACTTACATATATCTCTCTCTTGGCAAATACCATTCACATACCAATATCTAAAAACCTTATATTGAAAAGACTCAATTGATTCGCCTTACATATTTATTTTAGTATCTTGCTTAAGATTTTGGTGATAGGGTTTGTAGTTAGTATTAAGTGTTTTCGCTACACGTGAGAATTTAGGATATGAGGATGGGCATTATCGGAAAAGAATGGCATTTTAATTAATGGGGACATAGGAATAATTGATGTGAATGTGTAAAATGTGTCTCCAAAAGTAAAATTCGGGTATGTATTTGGTATTTATAAAAGTGGATATTTGTAAGTGGTTATTGGGTCAAAAATGAGGTATGCCTTTGAAATTTACCCAAATAAATTTAAGTACAAAGTAAACAAAAGAAAATTTTTCCACACCATTATGATGTTGTGAGATTTACAATAACCGTAAAAGAACAACTAGGACCGATTTGATTTAATTGGAATTGATATAATTTGATTCAAAGAGTGTTTTCAAGTCTAGACTAGATCTAATTCACTTTGAGATTATTAAGATAATAGGATTTAACCAGGAGTTTTTCCTTCTCAAGATCTAATTCAAATTTGATTTTCCTTTCTTTTTTCTTTTTTTTTTTGGTCAGAATAACAATATACATTCATTCCTTAAGTCTTAGCTTGTGAGGACATTGGCAAAGCATCAAAACAAAGTAGACTCCAAAGATCGGGAGGGGGTTGGAGAGTCCAATTTTGAGGCAGGGAATTTTTTCTTTGAGCCTTAGTTATTCAGTTTATCACTTTGTTGGACTCCCCGTTACAATAGGCCAACTTAACATCGAAAAAGTTTTTCAACAGGTCTCGTGCTTTCAAGATAAGCACGTGTATATCCCACTTGAAATGATATGCACTTGTGAGAGTTTTTACCATATTTAAAAAATCTAACTCTAGATAAAGACAATCCATAGCACATTCAAAGAAGAAAACTAGCGGTTCTACAAGAGCACTAACCACGGCTTGAGCTGTAGTTCTGACCCTCACTATTTTGGCAAATCCATCTATAATTCTTCCGAGGTTATCTTGCAACACACCGGCAACCGCTCCTATCATTGAACCTTCAGTAAAGGAAGCGTCGATATTGATCTTCAATACTCACTGTTTTCCTTTCTTATAGTTGATAGTTGACACCCAATAAAAATGCTTCTTATAAACCATTTTCAATTAAGAGAATTTTTGCTTTTCTTTTGTCAGCATATTTATCTATGGTCCCTTTCTTTAGCCATGTTTTCATTGCCGCTAATCTTGACCCAAGAAAAGCTAACGTATTAAAAAAAAAATCCTGAAGAACGAATTAAAGTCCCTATCATAGGAAGCAACTTCTCCGTTAAGATTTCATGCGCAGTAGACCTTTTTTTAGATATAAAAACAAACAAAAGTGACCTTCAAAAGACAAACAAGTCACAAAACAACCACATTCAAAGAAAAGAAACTTAGAAGATGAAGCGGCACTTTGATCTTCTCTCGCAAGATGATCTTCACTTGTCACCGCCGTTCAGCGAAAGTGAAGATGATCGGAATAAGAAGAAGGCCACTCCTGAAGTTATGGATTCTGAATTTGCTCAAGAGTTGCAGTTTCAGGAGGTTTTGGAAGTCTCCCGTGCGATGTACATAAAACCTTCAGAAACAAATACTGGGTCCTCTTCTTCTTCGATGGATGTAGCCGAGGAAAATCCAAGCCCAAGTCAAATGCAAATCATAGACCTGGTTGAGATGGGTGTTAAAAAAGATGAAGTTGAGTCATCAGAGAGCTTCTGTGAGATCTGTGCAGAGAGAAAAGAGGCCAAAGAGATGTTCAGGATCAGGACCGTGTGTTCTCACACCTTTTGCTCTGTCTGCATAAGCAGGCATGTGGAGACCAAAGTCCTGGACAATGTCACCACCATCAAATGCCCAGGATTGGAGTGTCAGGGTGTCCTACAGATCGATTCCTGCAGGCAAATCCTCCCCGAGAATGTTCTCTCCATGTGGGAGAAATCACTCCGCGAGGCAAGGCTTCTTGAGTCGCAGAACTTCTATTGCCCTTTCAAGAACTGCTCGGCCCTTTTGATCAAGGACAATGATGATGGGCGGGTGATCAGGGAGTGTGAATGCCCATATTGCCATAGGTTATTCTGCGCTGAGTGTTCCGTGCCATGGCATGCTGGCGTGTCATGTGAGGAGTTTCGTTCACTGAATGAGGATGAGAGAGGGAGTGACGATCTTATGGTGAGGGTGCTTGCAAAGGAGAAGAAATGGAAGAGATGCCCCAACTGCAAATTTTATGTGGAGAAGACTCAGGGTTGTGCTCACATCACTTGCAGGTTTGTGATATGTTCACTGAAAAAATTCACTTGGTAATGAATTATTTATCAAGATAAATCTTTTTTGCAATATTTATCAAGATAAATCTACAAGCTTGAAAAGTATGGCTTCTTTGTTGAGATTTTTCTGAAAACCTATAGATGCCACAGAGTTCTTGCTCGTGTAATAATGAAATAGAAATTACAGGGGATCCCCCATTTTTCAGAGAAACTGTTATTGATTGTGGCTTTCAATCACATGAAAGGCAAATGAACATAATGAAATTCAAGTGCAAGGTCTCAGTGTATTTCATCGTATTGTAGTGGTTAAATACAGAGTGTCAAAGCTTCATGACTAGGCAACTCTGTTTGCAGTCTCATAATTAACCATGAAATGTTTGATATAGCCTTATCAGTGATATACAAACGTCT
Organism: Corymbia calophylla; assembly: GCA_014182845.1. Taxonomy (NCBI): domain Eukaryota; kingdom Viridiplantae; phylum Streptophyta; class Magnoliopsida; order Myrtales; family Myrtaceae; genus Corymbia; species Corymbia calophylla. Next base: position 42,836,526 of record CM024697.1, on the reverse strand, counting down.
CTCTCTTAGAATCACTATGACCACTTTGCTTAATTCTGTTGATAACTAGTACTGAAAATCACGCTGATTAGTGCTTTATCTCGAATCCCATGGCAAAGTTAATGGTACCTAATTTTTTCAATGTTCAAGTCTTCGTACTTGTCTACTTTTTGTGTGCTAAATGGTTTTAAGAATGGAAATAAATATATGATGGCCAGTCATCAGAGTGTGGGTTGTCAAATTATTATTAATAAATGAACGGTTGTTCCTTGGGCTTGCAATTGCAGGTGCCATTTTCAGTTTTGCTATGGATGTGGATCAGAATGGACTCCAACTCATGGTGGCTGCCAAAGAAACTAAGGACTAAAAGGTATTGGAAAGAAGGCCTAACCATGTATATGATCAATTGCATCTGAATTTACCGTTGATAAAGCTTGTTATAGTATAGTAACAATGTGATCGAGGTTTTCTGGTGAAGCAACATATTGTCTATTGATTAAACGTGCTCTACGTTATTTTCTTGTACGCTTTGTTCATGTTTAAGCTTCCAGTCGCCTGTCCATCTCTTTTTCAAGAATTTCCCTGAAGATCATTCAATAAAAGTCATTGTGTCAAATATTGATCAATTTCTCAGCAGATGCGTCACTTCCATTTGGTTCAAGAATTCTTTCCCTCTTCGATCTTGTGGCTTGTTTGAATTTCTGTAATAACAAAAAAATTGACTGTACCTTATGCTTTTCAAGAGATTATTTCGTTGCTTAAAATGTTTCTATAACCACAAAGTAGAATTATTTGCCCTTCCATGAAGCAGCAGAAGTGACTGAGAGTGTGGACACTTCGCCAGCGTTCCTAAGATCTGCCGTTGCGTCTGTGTTTACATATGAATTGTGCCCTATCTCCAAAACTTGCTAATCATTATTTCCTAATCAGGGTTTGAACCTCAGTCTTTTTGGCCCCGCCTCAACATCTTGTCTCCAGTGCACATTGTTTTACTTGTTTTAAGAGAGCAAATGCCTTTCAGCAGAAGTTGCTTAGCTTATGCCTCCTCTTGACTACTAGGCAAAAAAAGTAAACTCTCTCGGCTACAATATTACCATTTCAAACTGGCAATTGCTTATGCCTCCTTTTTTTCACCTAGTCGAATCGCATCATGTTCCTATATCTCAAGACCACGGTAGGCCAGAAGGAGCATCAGTTAGATGGGTTTTCATTCTTCCCCTATCTCAGAAGAACAACTTCACCGATATTGCATTACAAGGCTCTCTCACGAAATTGCTTGTGTTGAAAGAGAGAGTATTCTATGTATTGTATTCTCTTAATCAAAAAGAATCACAAGAATACATACAATATATATATATATATATATGAGTAACCCTCTCAACTTAAGATTAACTATTGACTATTTTACCCTTATTATTATTTCCTAACACTCCCCCTCAAGTTGGGATGTAGATATCAAACAATCCCAACTTGTTACATAAAAACTTGGTAAAAATATCTGTAAGCTGATCCTCCGTTCTTGTATGTTGAAGAGTGATCTCTCCTTTTTGAACTTTTTCTCATATAAAGTGACAATCAACCTCAATGTGCTTGGTTCGCTCATGGAAAACGGGATTGTTTGCAATATGAATAGCTGATTGATTGTCACAATATAATATCGATGGTTCTGATGTTGACATCTCAATTTCTGACAATAACATCCTCAACCAGAACAATTCACCGGTCACATGTGCCATTACTCTATATTCTGCTTCTGCACTTGATCGAGAAACCACATGTTGTTTCTTACTCTTCCAGGCAACTAAATAACCTCCAAGAAATACACAATAACCCGATGTAGATCTTCTACTAGTAGAACATCCTGCCCAATCCGCATCAGAAAAACCTGTGGTATTCAGGTGGCCATAATTCTTGAAAATTAGTCCTTTACCTGGTGCTCCTTTCAAATATTTGATAATTCAAAGCATAGCATCCCAGTGAGTAGTCCGAGAAGAACCCATGAATTGGCTTACAACACTAACAGCAAAAGATATATCAGATCTCGTGACAGTAAGATAATTCAACTTACCAACTACTCTCTGATATTTCATTGGATCATGTAATAATTCTCCATATTCTGCATCAAGTTTCCCTTTGGGTTCCATAGGAGTATCAACCGGTTTTGCTCCAACAAGTCCAACCTCATCAAAAATGTCAAGAACATATTTTCTCTGAGTTAAATTTATACATGTATGCGAGTAGGCAACCTCAATACCTAGGAAATACCGCAGATGTCCCATATCCTTAGTACTAAAGAAATTGTTTGAGTCGTTGAATACCATCTGAATCACTGCTAGTAATGATAATATCATCCACATATACCACCAAAAGAATACAACCAGCTGAGGAGACTGAACTGAAGACTGAATGGTCTACTTGACAACACTTTAATCCAAACTTGATAATAGCATCACTAAACTTACCAAACCAAACACGAGGAGATTGCTTGAGTCCATACAATGCCTTATGTAAATGACATACCAAATTCTCCCCCTGAGCAACAAATCCAGGTGGTTGCTCCATATATACCTCTTCAGCCAAATCACCATATAGGAACGCATTTTTGATGTTTAATTGATGAAGAAACCATCCAAAATGCACTGCTAGAGAAATAAAGACATGAATAGATGGAATTTTGGCTACAGGAAAAAAGGTGTCATCATAATCAACACCATATGTTTGAGTATATCCTTTAGCGACCAACCGTGCCTTCAATCGATCTACGGTGCCATTAGAATGGACCTTAACCATGAAAACCTAACGACAACCAACAGGTTGCTTTCCCATGGGAAGGGTAGTAAACTTCCAAGTGCGATTCTCAATGAGTGATTTTATTTCATCCTCCATGGCTTGTCTCCAACTAGGTTGAGCAAAAGCTTTAGTAACATTGCTGGGCACAGAAATAGAGGACAAGGACAAGACAAAAGTAGAGAAGGTAGAAGATAAACGATCATAAGACAAAAAGTTGCTAATAGGATGACGAGTATGAAGACAATCAGACAAACCAGAATAAAGTGTACAACGATCCACAGGACGCCCAACACAAGATCGTGTACCTTTTTCGAGTAGCAATGGGTTGATCAGGATCAGGATCAGGGGATGGCACAGCAACCGATGAGGGATCAGATGAATCAAGTGATGGCCATACTTCTGTAATGGGAGTTGTTCCTCATTTATGGTAAGTTTGATTAGCAAACTGAAATCCTGTTGATGATATTGGAGGAAGTGAGATTGGTGGAGGAATCGGTAAGACACACTTGTCATTGTCAATAGACATTGTAGAGACTGTTTAAGTACTATAGTATGGCCAGTCCTCAAAAAATGTTACATCTGCTGATACAAACACTCGGCAACTAGTAGGATTGTAACATTTATAGCCCTTCTAAGTTCGAGAGTACCCAACAAAGACACATTTGTCAACAAGAGGAGCCAACTTATCAAGATCTGGAGTCAGAGAATGGACGAAACAAACACATCCAAAGACATGTAGGGGTAATGCAAAAGGAGGACAATTTGGATGTAAAATAGAGAAATGTGTCTCCCGCTTAAGAACAGAAGTTGGAAGCCGATTAATTAAGAAGCAAGATGTAAGAACAGCATGGCCCCAAAATGTTTTTGGAAGATGCATGTGAAACAGAAGACAACGAGCAACGTCAAGAAGATGACGATTTTTACGTTCAACTACACCATTTTGTTGTGGTGTATATAAACAGGAAGTTTGATGAATAATGCCATGGGAATCAAGAAAAGGTTGAAAACTAAAGGCAACAGCAAGATACTCTTTGGCATTATCGGACCGTAGAGTTTTTACAGAAGTATTATATTGATTCATCACCTCAAAATAGAATTGACGAAAGCAATGAAAAATCTCAGTACAATCTTTTATTAAGAACAACCAAATCATTCGGGAAAAATCATCCACAAATGTAACAAAGTACCGGAAACCAGATCTATCAGAAACATGGAACGGACCCCATATATCTGAATGAACCAACTCAAATGGACTAGACACACGACTCTCAAAGCGAGAAGGAAAAGAGACTCTGGTATTTTCCAAACTGACAAGCTTCACACTCAAAAGTACTCACAGACTCATACTCTGGAAACAATCGTCGAAAAATGTTTGGCGGTGGATGACCAGCACGACAATGCATCCGATAGACATTAGTGGATGTGTGCTTCATAGCTGCTGCAACTATCACCTTCTTGTCTAGATAGTATAGGCCATTTGATTCATATCCCCTACCAATCATTTGTCCAGTCCTCAAATCCTTAAAAACACAATGAGAAGCAAAAAAGGTTACGGAACAATTTAGTTCTTTAGTTAATGAACTAACATAAATCAAATTATATGGAGATTTGAGATGAAGGACGGATGATAAAGAAAGGGAGGAACTCAAATGGGCATCTCCAGTGCCAGTAACTTGGGAAATTGAACCATCAGCTAATGTAACAGAGTTGGACACCCCCCAAGAGGTGTGGAATTTAACAAAGACAACAATTTAGAGTTACCAGCTATATGATGAGTAGCTCCAAAATCTATAACCCAGGAGTCTAACACTGTAGAAAGTAAACAGGATGAACTACCTTTTAAGCTATGTGCTAGAGTTGCAGTGGGAGTTGAAATTCCTGTCACCTGTTGGCAGCGAATCCAAGCCTCATATTTTGCATGTGTCAATGTAACCGAATCTTTTGAATTATGCACATTAGTAGGATCTGATTGAACTAGTGAGGAAGAATCTTCCATTTCAGCAAATCCAGCAACTGTGGGTTGAAGCTCTGGATGAAGCGTGTAGCGGTAAGCTTTAGTATGTATAGCCCTCTAACAATGGTTACAATATCGAGAGCCACAGCTACCAATACTTCTATCACGACCACTACGACTTCCACTCTGAATAAACCCACGTCCATGACCCCGATAACCACGACCACGAGCTCCACGTCCACTAGAGCCATGAGAAATCATGGCACTTGTCTCTAAAGTTGTAGTGGAGATCTTGTCAGTAGGTGTCGAGCGCAAGGCTCGGGAGAAAACCTCATCAACTGTAGGAAAGGAGCTTTCAGACGTAATCTGCTGAAGAAAGAAGGAATATTCAGGCCCTAGTTCTTTAAAAAATAGTACCACTCGAAGATCCTCGTGGCGTTTGACTAATACATTCGGATCATTGGAAGCTGGAAGATAAGCATCTAGCTGTCGGCAAAGTGTAGTGAAACGAGCATAATATTCATTTAGAGACTGATCTCCACGCTGAAGATCAAACAAGGCCTCCCATGTGTCATACACTCTTGTTATATTATTTTGGCCAGAATAAAGTATAGCACATTTATCCCAAACTTCCTTAGCAGAATTACATTGAATGAAGTGAGGGCTAATCTTTTGATCCATACTATTCCATAGTAGTGTACGGATCATTGCATCTCCGGCAATCCAATCATCTACTTTACTCTTATCCGAGAAAAATGTAGATGTAAGATAATCATGCTGTCTAGTTGCAATAAGATAAACTTGTACAGCTTTAGACCATGATGGATAGTTAGTGCCATCCAACTTAACATTTGTCAATTGGAAATGCGTCAAACCAGTAGATGATGTAGAAGCCATCAGTATTAACTCCACTGAACTCCAATAATGCAATTAGCCAGACAAGTTTAACACAAGACTCGACCGAACCCAATAAGAATGACACAATAATCAAACACTTAACTCTAGTTGTGCAATCAGCCACAGAATAACAAACAGAAATAAGGGTTTAATCGATCCACCACTAAGTCAATATACTTTACTGAGAGGCCATAAAATCATACCAACTAGCACCTCAAAGATGACCAAAAACCATCCAACACTTGAAAGATTACTATGCGCATACCAACCAGCACTTCAAGAAGTGACATACTTCAATGAGAATCCATATGAGTATACTGGAAAACATCTTCCAAAGCCCTCAGTTCGGGTCGGTTTTTTTTTTAGGTGTGAAACCCTTGCAGAACTGAACGAAACCCTTGCAGAACCAAAGGCTTCTGAAATCCTTAAGATATATGAAAAACACAGAATCTAGATCGCAAGACAAACAAAGAACAAATCATGCAATCGGTCTTCAATCCCGTCATCAAGAAAGAAGGCTAAGCACATACTGATTTTGCTGGATGGGCTTCGGCAATTGACGCTGGGCCATAGTTCTGTCCAGATCTACAGGACAAGCACCGATGGGAGGTAGCGGGTGACGACAATGACGCCGGTGAGGGGTGGCTACGATGAGGGACGAATCTAGGTCTGGATCTAGCGACGGCAGGCTGATAGGTGGACGGCAACGACAATGGATAGATCTGGGTCTGGAATTCGGACCTTAGAAAACCAGTGGACGTGAAACTTTGGCAAATCGCTCAATGATTGACTTGGGAACTGGGGACAATGACTGAACGATGATGTGGGCATTCTCTCTATTCTGTTGTCTAGAAGAGAAGCATGCTACGACGGCAGCGGCGAAGGATCTGGATCTAGCGACGGCCTCCGCCGCCGGGCTGTGGTGGTGGTGGGGTTGAAGGTTTTTTTTATTTTTTTAACTGTGCTCTGATACTATATTGAAAGAGAGAGTATTCTACGTATTGTATTCTCTTAATCAAAAAGGATTACAAGAATACATACAATATATATATGAGTAACCCTCTCAACATAAGATTAACTATTGACTATTTTACCCTTATTATTATTTCCTAACAGCTTGTAAACTCGGATATATGTATATCATCAGTCAAGAACATAAAAAATCCAAACTAAACATACTTTAATTCTCAAAGATGGTATGCAAGATTTTGAAACTTTGCTCTAGTGTTGCAGGTTCAATGTTAAACGCTTGTGATGTTCGATAGATGAAGATATACATATATGTTAGAAACAAACGGTATAGCCTGGCCTTTGAGAGAGCGATGTGTGCAGTGGTCTTTCATTTCTTGATTATATAAGCTAAAAACAAGTGCTCTTCATAAAGTTGAGGGAGGTGATAAAAAGCAAAAGGTGTGGTCGGGATATTGCTTGTACTTTGTCTTGTTTCAGCATTGTATGTAAGTGCGTCTATCTTTCCATGTCATGATTCATGAACTTCGAAGGACTAGGAATCTTTTCCATGTAACTACGTTGTTGAGATCGCTTTCTCCTTTTTCCACACTTGAACGCTTCTGGGTGAAGCTGAGACTTTTCTTTTCCTCCTTATGCCTTCAATCTCTTTCACTTTAGCACAATCAGTATCCTGACCGATAGGAACTAAAATTAACAGTGGTCGTCCAACAAACAGGAAATGAGTTGTGGTTCTTGTACCAAGTGGGCTTGAATGAATTAACGAAAAATAAGCCCAATTCTGAATCTCAGTTAGGCCCAAAGTCCTCAGCCCACTCCATACTCATTCCATATAGAAAGCCTTCTTCTTGTTTAATGTGCAAATCAGAGAGAGAAACTGAAGAAAGAAGAGAAGGGGGTACTGCACAAAGACGCTTTGGAGACTCGTGTAAGGATTCGTACTATTTGTACTCATTCCAGTCAAATTAATGCAGTTTCATAGTGCTCAGTAAGGATTCGTACTATTTGTTCATCCAGTCGAATGAATTTTTGGAGTGAAGCCCTAAATTTGGATCCATGTGAATTCTGATTTTCTGACTCCAATCTAGGAGTTGTTTCGTTGTGAAATTATGTGGAAATGATTTGATTAGGGTACTTGGAGTCGTGTGACTTTACAGAAGTGGATTCCAAATCTGTTTTTGGTTATGGTTTTTGCTCGTCTTTGACCGTCACTTGAGTCAACGGAGTTTAGGATTTTTTAGTACTTGGAAAGACATTCTTTTGACATTAAGCACACTTAAACTGGAGTTTGATTGAGAGATATGGCACGAGAAAGATCATGCGCAAATGGGCAATTTGTCACACAAGTGGTTGCTCTTCGTTTTAGAGGTTATTCATTGTGGTTGGCCATTCTTGAACTTTTGTTAACCGGTAATGAACGATTTGACGCCGAAATAACGTTCCCTGGTCAAATCTTAATTGAGGTGGTTATTTACTTAAGTTTTGATATGATTTTCGTTTAATTGATATGATTTCTAATTCGTCGACTTGAGATAACTTTCAAAGTTTGGTTTAGATTTTCCCATATGGATTTTTTTATCTTTTATTTGAATTTGTAAACTCATTTCTTGAAAATTACAAGAATTAAAAATATTGTGATTTATGAAAGAGGCATTACATGATTCAATATTTCATTGAAAGAAAATGATGTTTAGAGTATATTTGTCACATATATCCGAATCAGGCATTCACTACCTTTTGGTCATACTCTGAAGTAGTTGGGGTTGATGATTTGCGAATGGTTTGAAAAAAGTTTTGTGAAAGGAATTGTAAAAGATTATAAGCATCGTTTTATAAACCTAGTTTATAAAAGGTATTTTGTTTCATAAATTGAACTGTGAAATATCGTATATTTTAGTTTATGAAACTGATTTATGATATGAATTGCAAAGTATCCATATTATTCAGAATATCCTTCTAGGCCAAACCACTAGCTAATGATAAGTGCAGAGTTTGATAGCGGAATTTTGGTTGTTTTATCATTGTCATTGTGTTGTATTCATGGTTAGATATTGAGCGTAAGATTGATCAATAGAATGAACCATTGATGTATGATTTGATATTGTTATTTTAATGAATATCCTTGATACGCAAAAGCTACATTGAAATGAAATAATCTATATTGATTTGGTACGTATGTTACATTCTAAGATTAGATTATTGAGTTTCTAGTATTGCTTTATAGATTTGTATAGTAGGTGTTCAATCTGCTTAAAAGAGAAATGCAGTACACACTTAATTATGGAGGTACGGACCCTAGGAGTGCCACAACTTGGCACAGAGAGACACTTAAGTGCCAAAACTTACAAACGGTACACTTAAGTACCAAAATCAGAGCAAAATGGACCACTTAAGTGCCAACGGCGAGAAAATCCAGCCAAATTGCCATGTGTCCATTTTCCGGCGAGTTTATTTGCTGACGGAGCATTTTTTTTAAAAATAAAAATTACACGTGGCAATTTTAATAAAAAAAAATTGCCACATCAGATTAACAAAAATTTTAAAATCGATTTAAAAAAAAATAGGAGGCGAAGGAGGAACTGGCAAGGGCTGCACGGCCCTCGCCGCCGCCGCCGTCGCCGCCCCACCATCGCTGGGAAGGGCCGGCGACGATGGGCGAGGGTCGGCCGAGGTCGCCGAGGCCTGGCCAGTGGCCGGCAACCCCGACCAACCTGCAGCAAGGGTCGCCGGCCCTTGCCCAGCCGGGCCAAGGGCCGCCGGCCACCCAGACCCCGGCTCGTCTGAGTTGGTGAAGTTTAATTTTTAAAATCCATGTCAGCACAAAAAAACGTCGTTTTGCGCTGATTTTTCATCGATTCAATTTCCGGCGAGCCACGTAGGCAAAAAAATTAATAAAAAATTGCCACGTAGGATTTCCGGTAGGGTTCCAACGACTTGGTACTGAAGTGATCCATTTTTTTTTAAAAGTGGCACTTAAATGTACTGTTTGTAAGTATTGGCACTTGAGTATCCCGTGCCAAGTTTTGGCACTCCCGCTGTACTTATGCTCTTAATTATGTTTACTCACTCTAGTCATTCAAAATCTTTTTGGAACTAGGTAGAAACACGTGTGAAACTTTAAAATTTCATCCTTACCAAACCGTAACTCATAATCAACTTCTATAAAACCTCTCGACTCCACAGTATCCGAATCTTTCATTTCCACCTAAGTTCATAACCAAACAACTCCTAGATTTGACCCAATTACTCAGAATCCACATGGATCCGAATTTATGGCTCAACTTCGAAATTTCTCCAATTAGATGAACAAAGAGCCTGAATCCTTATCAAGCGCTACGAAAAGGTGTTAATTTGACTCGCTGAGGTCTCCGAAGTGTGTATGCGTGAAATCCCTTTCTCTTCTTTCTTCAGTTTCTCTCTCTCTCTCTTCTTTTTCACGAGCGGATTCTGCACAATAAAAAAGAAGAAAGCTTAAATGTGGGCTGAGAATGGAGGGCACTGAAGGCTTTGGGCTAAAGTGAGAGTGGCAATTATTCTTAGGTTTCTTTTATTAATTTTTACCCACTTGTCACAGTTCTGGTACCGCCTTTCACTCTTAACGTTTTTCCTTAAATATGAATTACGTTGATCGCATCGGCAAGGAAGATGTGACCAATAAGTGGCGAAAAATATGATTCAAATATCATTAAAATGGTGTAAATATCGAAACTATATGTCAACCATTATATAATATGAAAATCCCACATGTTAAGTGGTAAAAAAAAAAAAAGTCAAAGCGCGTGTCCGACAAGACTTAGATTAAGTAAACAATAAATTCCTATCCGAAGGTGGCATCAGTTATTAAAAATGAAGAAGTCACATGTTCAGAGGTGCAAGCTCATGCGTAAGAAAAGGATTTGGTCATATAAACAAAGCCTTGTCTTGCATGAAAATGCATGGCGGAGTACACGTATAGCTCATTTGCATTCTAAGAGCATTGGCTGTAGCGAACATTTATATGATTAAGCGTATCTTGAGAGACTTAGAGAGATTAGTCTGTGTGTTATACTTCATTCGACAGTCAGAGCGAATCAGATCTTCTTGAAATTGAGAGAGCAACTGAGGGAGAGAATCGATGAGGAGAAGAAAGATGGATTGAACCATGGTTGAGAAAAACTCAAAACTGATATATCCATCAATTGTCACGTTTCATTCAATTTAGCAATCTGATGATAAAATTTGCCAGAAACTAATGAAGAGTAAAATTTGTCACAGATATACCACTTTAGGATTTTCGGTGGTAAAAAAATTAATTTATAGTAAATTTGTCACAAATTTACAGATTTGGAGTTTTTTATTATATCAGTCTTGAAATTTATAAGTATAAGAAAAAGGGCAAGTGCTCGAGTAGACCCAAATTAATTGACTAAGGATTTTATAAATTCTCAAGGATCTAAATCGATTTCATAGATGTGATGGTTATTGGATCAAGGTTGTTGATCACGATTTTTTTCTTTTTTTACTCTTTCACGTGTTGTGGCTATACAAAAATTACAAGAAGAGATATGCGACCACAGCCAGATACAATCACAATCTGTTACACCTGTCATGGATGAATGGAGAGGCTTGTTCTCTCTTGTTTTAAATATAAACTTTGAGATTATATAGACATTAGGGTTCTTGCATGACTTTTTTTTTTTAGCATAAAATTTAAATCAGTTTGTTCTCCTGCATAATTGTTGGGTTGGCTTAAAGCTACTATTAATTCAATCAAACCAATAACAAAACAAACTAATAGGAAACCACGTTTTTTCTAATCAAAAATCGAAATTTTATAGTTTGAGTTGAAAATTGTTCCCAAATCAGATCAAATTATCCTGTATATGTATGTCGATATAAGAAAATTTCGTAAGGATTTACTTTATGAAGATAACTCAAAACAATTAACATTAACTGAGAATCAAACCTCAAATCACAAGTTTCTCGAGACACAAATTGTCGATTATTTTACCAGTTTAAGTGTGATGTCCTTAAATTTCAAGCCATTTCAGGATATATAAAATGGTTATTTTATCAATTCACTGTTAATTACATTTACTCTGAACTGGCCGCTCATGAGTTAACTAATATATTTGGAATGGCAATTAAAGATCCACACTTACGGCTAGTGAATTCAATCAGGGATAAATTGTTCGATCATAAAGATCAAAGATGGACGATACTATGCTGTTATTAGCTAGTTAGCGAACAAAAATAAATTGCTTCGACAAAAGTATGTAGTCGGATCGCGAGTGATTCCGCACAACTACGTTACTAATTGTGAACGACATTAAACCAATTTCTTTTTGACTTTGTACTCAAAGTAAATAATTGATTCATCATAATTGCATAACAACCGAGAGTCGCATATGATTTGAAGAAGTACAAACGTGGATTAAAAATCTATTAATCACGGGTCAAACGCACGAAAACTCTTAAACGCTACCCAACAATTTAAACTGTACTAAAATCGCATTTGGATTTCAATTAGATTTCGGGTATCGAACTTTCAAATATTTTAAGACTAAATTATTGGGTGTTGCCTCATTGAACCACCTATTTATCGATAAGCTCAAAAACTATCAAAAAAGGATTCAGCAATCCGAAAATTTTAGCCACAAAGAAGTGGACCAATTGAAGGCCCAATGAGCCTTGCACCCATTGAGGTTCAGCCGTCTTGAGCCGGAGCCCAAGCTCAAGCCCACGTGAATAGTGCTCTAGCTTGCTCGAGAAGCTTGATTAAAACTTGCCAAGGAAGTTTTTTTTTATTTTTTTATTTTTGTCATTTTTCTCTCTCTCCCGCTTTTCTTTTGACGCTCACCCCTCCCCCACGTTTTCTCTCTCTCTTTCTTCCCCCTCGTCACTTTTCCCTTTTCTTTTCCCCATTTCCCTTTTCTCTTCCCCATTTCCGTTTCCCCCACCGAAAACTCTCACCCCCAGTCATCCCTCATCCCTCGCGTCCTATTTCCGCCCCCCCATCTCTTTATCCCTCTCTCGGACACTCCATCGTCCGTCGCCGCTGCGCCATCGTCACCGTCCGTAAGCCACCCTTCCCCCAAAGCCATTCATCTCCCGAGCCCTCGCCAAGCCACTCACCACCATCCCTCCTTTCTCACCAAACCAAAACCGCCCCACCTTGCAAGACCCATTTTCATCACCACTCATCTTGTCGTTCCGAAACTAGTGGTGCATTGCCCATGCCGCCACCATCGCACCCATGTCGTCGGAATTGCAAACCAATGAGCTAATTTCTTAATCATTGATTAGGGTATTAAACTCTATTATGGATAGATTAATTTAGAATTAATCTTGTCAGGCTTGGTTTAGCATTAATGAATTATGTTTTGTGCTAATATTGATTAGTGCTTGATTAACTATAATTAACTTTGATTAGTGGTTGATTAATTGTAGTTAATCCCTATTAGTATTGAATTATTTTACTAATCTTGTTTAATATTAAACTATTTACTAATCTTGGGTCAAGGTCAATTAGCTTAACTAACCTTGGTTAGTGAGGATTAATTAGGATTAATCTTATTTATTTTTAATTAATTATGTTTAATGTTAATTATATGGTTAATCCCATTTGATGATAATTAGTTATGGTTAATTGTTTTAATTATAATTGAGTATTTTAATAATAAATAGTAATAATTAATTATTTTAGAAATAATTATGGTTAATTATTTTTGGATAGTAATTAATTAATTATTTTTGTAGTAATTAATTATTTTTTTGATAAAAAATTAATTATTTTTGGATAATAAAAAATTATTTATTTTCCTATAATTATTAATTATTTATTTTTGGATATTAATTATTTATTTATTTTTGGGTGATAATTATAATTAATTCTCTTAATATGAATTAATTATAGTAGGTTGTTATTTATAACAATGAAATGATAGGTGAACTTTAAATGTAATTTCTGCTTGAATTACATGCTAATTGTGTGCACTTTCCTTGATGTTTGAGGCATGATTCGTTGTTAAAAATAATTATCCTGCAGTAAATGTGAAGTGCTATTTTAAGAAGAATTATATGGGTTTATAAGTGAGAGTTATAAGTACCCTATTAACTCGTGAACTATGGTAGGAAAATCTGAAAAAAAAAAAGGGGGTGGGGAATTTGGAAAGTTGATATGTTCAACACGTATGATTATTTGTTCCATTATATGCATAGAGTTTGCTTTGAACCATTGTGTGAGCATGAATTACGTCTACATTAACTTAATGAAAGATAATGAAATAAACATGAGTGATTGGTGTACTTACATGATCACATAAGAGAATCCGTCACCCAGCAAAGGTCTAGGGTGGACGAAGTCCGATTTATTGGAATTCCAAACAGGAGTTCGAAAGCCGAGTCACAGTAAAGGTCGAACTAATGCTCATTTATGGAATGCCGTCTATGGTGGGAAATCTAGACGAAGTCGTGTCCAATGGATGGGACAATGCTCGATTATATCCGGTAAACTGCCAACTCTTGTGTTGGTAGTAGCCCAAGGGGCTTTAATAATCAAGACACACATGAGTGCATTGTGCATTGAGAATTATATTGTGTGTTCTAATTATATGTTATGATTGTTGCATTGGGATTGATATGTGATTAACTGTATCACATAGGCTGTGTACGCCAAGGCAAAGTAAGAATGTCTTGAATGCATTTGTTGACTGTTGATGACTATGTAAGGGTTAGAGCCCATTCATGTTTATAGGCAGAGGTTGCTTTGCTATTGATCTATCGTAAATAGAATGGTCATATGGTTAGGGCGCCACCCAAGACGAATTGATTCCCTAGCCGAGATTTAGGTCATTAACTTATTGAATTATATCTCACTTGTTATTGTTAACCCTTTTTAGGTCTATAGTAAGGAAAACCGACAAATGGTATGGTTCATTGCAATGTTTGGAAAGAGTAGAATGCCGGTTTCTTTTGTTGGTTTAATAGGAAGTTGCCTTTGTGAGGGCTTGTACATATAAAACTTCCTAGGGTTAACTAGTGATTAAAACAAATTTTTGGTAATGTTATTGTTATGCTTTTCCTAACTATCCCTATTATTGTGTTGATTGGGGATTGTTCAATGTTTCCACATGCGTTTAATTGAAAACTGAAAAGAATGGTCAACGACACATCCTAGGTTGTCGCAATCAAATGACCGTAAGACAATAGGGGTTGTCACGTACCGAGGATTGAGGCATGACATTAAGGTTCTTCTAGGCCTAGCAAATGGTCAGACATCAACTGTTCATGAGACTTAGAATGACTATATTATCATCACCACTTTGAGAGAGACACCGCATAAGCCCACCAATTAAATCAAGTAAAAAAGAACATGAGTATAATCTTTTACTGAGCAAAAATTGATAGGTATATGATGCCATACATATAGGGAAAAAATGGATGTCAATTCCAAAAGCATGAAATCTCAACTTTTTTATATATTTAGAGTTTGTTTAAGACGTGGTTATGTTATGATTCTATTGTGCTATGTCAAAACAGATGCGCCTTCAATTGTATGATCGAGCATATATATTTTAATTTATTTTTGGGATAAATGTATTGGACTAAAACTTGTCAATAAAGTACAATTTAGTCCTAAAACTTTTAAAAAATTCAATTAAATTCTAAAACTTGTCAATGAAAGTATAATTAAGTTCTAAAATTTTAAAAAATATAATTAAGTCCTAAAACTTATTAAATTGGTCAAATCAAGTTCTTCATTAATAGTATTTTTTAAAAGTTTTAGCACTCGATTGTATTTTTGTGACAAATTTTTGGACTTCTTTATACTTTTTAAAAGTTTTTTAACTTGATTGCACTTTCATAACAAATTTTAAGACTTAATTGTATTTTCTAAAAGTTTTATAATTCAATTGCACTTTTATGACAAATTTTAAGACCTGCCATGCACTTATCCCTTTTTTTTTTTTTTACCTACCATAGAAGAAAAGCATATACATATGTAAGTAAAAGAAAAAAAAAAGGGGGCAGTTTAAATGAGTGTAAAAATAGATAAAAGTTTAAAAATGCAATTTATTTAAACATATCTCACTTTTAACCCAATAACCATAGACATATCTTTACATTTACAAATATCATTCACATGCCTCTAAGTAAAGCCTCACGTTGAGAAAACCAAATTTCTCTCGTTGCATACTCATTCTAGCATTTTGCTTAGGGTTTGTGATTTGGCTTTTTAATTGGTTTTGAGTGTCCGGGAGAATTTAGGATTTCGGCTGGACGTAAGGAAACAGGATTAATTAATGTAAAAGTGCAAAGTGGTTTTCAAAAGCAAAATTCAGGTATGAAATACTAGAGGTGTGGAAGTGGTTATTGGGTAAAAAATAGGGTATCGTTTGGGTATTTTCGCATATGAATTTAGGTAATTATTAAACAAAAAATGGAGAGCATCTAGATCAAATCATCAAATCATTTCAAATTTCCAATAAAATCCGATCCTAGATTACCATGATCATGGAGAGATTTAATAGGGAGATTTTCCCGCTCGAGATCTATTTCAAAATTGATTTTCCTTCCTTGTAAATCGACACCATATAAAACTAATTCCCTAAAGCAAATTCTTTTGCTTTTCTTTTGCCAGCATATTTATATCTTTGATCACTTCCTTTAACCTTGTTTTCAATACCGCTAATGAATAATCAATCTCTTGACTTTATCCAAGTAAAAGCTAGCGTAGTAAAAACCCTTTTTTTTCAAAAAAAAAAAAGAAGATAGCACCATCCAGAAATTTATATTTATAAGAAAAAAGAACTTCTTAAAGAAGGCATCAAAGTCACAATCGAGGTAAAGAGAGCAGCTTCTCCCATAAGATTTGATGGCCGACTCACTGCTCACCGATAAGATTTTGATGCAAAGTACACTGCATCTTTAAATACAGAAAACAACCAAAAGCACCCTTCAAAAGAAAAAAAAAACCCGCAAAGCCCGCACATTCAGAGGAAGGAAACTCGAAACGAGTGTTGCCATAAATATTATCCGTAGGAGTAGAGCATAGCATGGAAAATGGAGCGGCGTTTGATCTTCTCTTGCGAGACGATCCCTTCTTGTCATCGCTGTCCGACGAAAGTGAAGACCGTCGGCATCAGGAGACGGTGACTCCTCGAGTGTCGGATTCTGAATATGCTCTTGAGCGGCAGTTTCATGAGGTTTTAGGAGCCTCATGCGTGATGAGCGTGAATCCTTCGACAAGAGATACCGGGTCTTCTAATTCTTTAGTGGTCATAGAGCCGGCTGAGATGGGCGATCGAGAAGATGGTGGCGAGTCATCAAAGAGCTTCTGTGAGATTTGTGCAGAGAGGAAAGACGCCGAAGAGATGTTCAGGATCAGGACCGTGTGTTCTCACACCTTCTGCTCTCTCTGCATAAGCAGGCATGTGGAGACCAAAGTCCTGGACAACATCACCACCATCAAATGCCCCGGATTGGAGTGTGAGGGTGTCCTGCAGATTGATTCCTGCAGGCAGATCCTCCCTGAGAATGTTCTCTCCATGTGGGAGAAATCGCTGTGCGAGGCGACGTTTCCCGAGTCGGAGAAGTTCTATTGCCCTTTCAAGAACTGCTCGGCCCTCTTGATAAAGGACTGTGATGATGAGAAGGTGATTAGGGAGTGTGAGTGTCCGTATTGCCACAGGTTGTTCTGCGCCGAGTGTTCCGTGCCATGGCACGCCGGCGTGTCATGCGAGGAGTTTCAGTTGCTGAATGAGGATGAGAGAGGGCAGGAGGATCTCATTTTGAGGGAGCTTGCGAAGGAGAAGAAATGGGGGAGATGCCCCAAATGCAAATTTTACGTGGAGAGGACTCAGGGTTGTCCTCACATCACTTGCAGGTTTGTGATACGTTCACCGGAAAAAAATCAGTGAATCATTTATCATTGAATATCAAGAAGCTTGACCCAGTATAGCTTCTTTGTTGGGATTTTTCTGAAAACCTATAGATGTCTTGTTTCTTGTGCATAATTGATGAAATGGAGATAACAGAGGATCCTTGAGGAATTATATTTGATTGTGGCTTTCAAAATTGAAATGATAATTGATGAAATGGAGATAACAGAGGATCCTTGAGGAATTGTATTTGATTGTGGCTTTCAAAATTGAAATGACTTAAAAGGCAAATGAACACGCGATGATGTAATTCCAGTGCAAGGTCTCAGTGTATTTCATCAAATTGCATTGATTAAAATGCTGTTGAATGCACGGTATGAAAGCTTCATGACTAGGTAATGTTCAGTCTGTAGTTTGATAATAAGGCATGAGATGTTTGATATATCATGAAGCACTGTCTTGCTGTTAGAAGCAGTGTGTTGCCACTTTGCTTAAGTCTGTGGATTGCCGGAACCGAAAATCGTGCCAGTTAGTGTTTTATCATGAATCCTGCAGCAGAGTTAGGGGTTCCTCATTTTGCGAATGTTCAATTGTTCATCCTTTTTCTTCTTTTTGTGGGCTATATAGCTCTAAGAGTAGAAATCAAAATACTATGGCCAGTTAGCAGAATGTGGGTCCTCAATTTTTTAAGGTAAATGAACAGTTGTTCCTTGGTGGCTTGCAATTGCAGGTGCCAATTTCAGTTTTGCTATGGATGTGGATCAGAATGGACTCAATCTCATGGTGGTTGCGCAAGAAACTAAGGAGCAAAAGGCAGGGGAAAGAAGGCTTAACCATGTAGTGTGATCAATTGCATCTGAATTTATCATTGATTAGAACTTGCAGTACAGTGGAGTCACAACATGATCGAGGTTTTTTTGGTGAAGCTACATACAGTTTCTGGATTACACGTTTTTTCTTTCGGTTTGCTGTCTTCATGTTTGAGTTTCCGGCCAACAGATGATATCTTTTTCAGGAATATCACTGAAAGATAATTCTCGCAGTGACAAATGTTGATCAATTCATCAGCAGATGTGTCTATTCCGAATGGTTCTAGAATGCTTTCCCACTTCAACCTTGTAGCTTGTTTGAATTTTTCCTCATTACCTTATTACCAACAAAATTGACAGTGCCTTATGCTTTTTAAGAGTATATTTTGCTGCTTAAAATGTTTCTGTACACACTAAGTAGAATCATTTGCTCTTCCAGAAAGCAGTAGAAGTAACTGATAGTGCGGACGCTTAGCCAGCATTCCTAAGATCTGCCATTTTGTCTGAGTATTTATAAGAATTGTGTTATCTCACCAAAACTTGTTGGGGTTTTTGCCTGTTGTCAGAATTTGAACCAGAGTCTTTGCAGCCCCACCTCAAGAACTCTATCTTTAATGTACATTGTTCGTACTGAAGTTTGTTACTCATTCATGGAAAAAACTCTTTTTCATTCACTAGAGCCTACCCCCAAAAAAAAAAAAAGAGGATTATAAAATAGCCACTCCTTTCGGCAGAAGATGCTGAGCTAATACCTTCTGTGGACAGCTTGACAAAGAATTACTTTCTTGACTACAGTTTTACCTTTTCACACTGATGATTGCTTATGCCTCCTCTTTTTGCCTAGTCAAGTTGTATCATATTTCAATTTCTCAGGACCAAAGTAGACCAGAAGGAAAATAAGTTGATAGGTCGGTATCCTTCCCCAATCTCAGAAGAACAACCTTACCAATATTATGTTAAAGGCTCTCACACACATTGTTACTTAAACAAAGATACGTGTATATCATCAGTCCAAAACATCAAGAATCCAAACTAATGATAGCTTAATACTTGAATGCGGTACGAAAGAAGTTGAAGTTTGGCATGTCACAGATTCAATGCTAAATGTATATGATATTCGATAGATGAAGGTGCAAAATGTTGGGAGCGCATAGCGGAAGTCTGATACCTTCACTTAAGGAGATTGCCAAGCCCAAATTCGACAACTCGTCGATATATCTAGTTGAACTCACCTTAACTCAAAGAGTTGTAAGCCAACTAGTATATATTATTGTGTAGCTTCTCCAATGTGGGACTACTTCTCTAACACAATTCTCTGATGTGTGGGACTACTTCTCTAACACAATTTTCTGATATGGGACTATTTCTCTACAACTCACATGTATATCTTAACAATCTCCCCCTCACGTGTAAACTCCAATGTTAGACCTACTCCCCCTTAAATCATATATCCTTCTGACCCAACATCATCCTTATGAGGCGTTATGGTGTGAGGCGTTGTGGTGTAAGCGTTGTGGTAGGCCATCCTCACGGGCCCACGTTGTTACACCACAACGCCCACCTACCCGAAAACCGTAACCATTGGCTCTTATACTAGTTGTTGGGCGTTGTGGTGTACGTTGTTACACCACAACGCCCACCTAGGCCATCCTCACGGGCCCACGTTGTTACATCACAACGCCCACCTGCCCGGAAATCGTAACCATTGGCTTTTATACTAGTTGTTGGAAGTGCACAGCAGAAGTCTGATACTTTCAGGTAGGGAGATTGCCGAGAGGGAAACACAAGTTCGAACTCGTCAATATATATAGTTGGACCCACCTCAACTCAAAAGTTTAAGCTAGTGAGTTATGAGCCAACTAGTATATATTAATTGCTCAACACCACATCAATTCTCCGATGTGGGAATACTTCTCTAACATAATTTACACGTGTATCCTAACAATATGTTAAAAGCTAATGGTGTAGGCTGGCCTTTAGGAGACTCATGCGTGTAGTGGTCCTCATATTCTAATAACAAAAGCTGAAAAACAGTTGCTCTTCATAAAGTTGAGGGAGGTGACAAAAGGAGAATGTGAGCTCGCAATATTGCTTATGCTTTTTCTTCTTTTAACATTGCAAGTGCGTCTTTCCTTATCATGATTCGTGAACCTCGAAAGACTAGGAATCTTTCTATGCCCGCTACTACATTTTAATTATGTTTTTTGACATTGCTTTTTCCTTTTTCGACACTAGAATGCTTCTGGGTGAATCTATTCCTTATAGCTTCAATCCTTCTCATTTTAAGCGTTCTTATGACCTATCCAACTGAAAAATCACAGTGCTCACTGGAACGTTAGGAAATGAGTTGTGGTTCTAGGACCGGCTTTCTCTCGTAATATTTTTACTTGAATATGAATTATGTTCATTCCATCCACAAAGAATTGGTAGACATGATTATCCATTTCACTTGGCAACGTTCTTTACTGTGATATGACTGATAAGTGATGACAAATGAAACAAGAAGAAAAGTAGCAAATAAGGGACTACAGGAATATCATAAGGGTTAATCCTACAACAGTCATGCTTGTTGCGTTCTTGCTAGTTGTGGGTCTCCAATCACCTGCGCAGAAACATTACGTTCAGTTATCAGATATGAGCTTTATGATGTATGTTGTTATTCATAATTCACAATTATGTAATGCAAGCTATGATATGTTTAGTGAATTCAAGATTAATGAATAAGAAGTTACTTAGCTCTCCATTACTATTCGTGCTTGTGAGATCGGAGATGTTTGAATGGAACGTGTTGTAATTTTTTACGCGGATATTGATCGAGCGAATCGGATAAAATTAGTCAGAAAAAAGGAAAGGAAATCAGACACCGGATTTACGTGGTTCGGTCCGAATATCAGAACCTATGTCCACGGGAGAGCAGCACAGAATTCCACTATAGAACCAAGCAATACAATGAAGATTACACCCACTCGAGTACTCAAACACTAACTCAGTGTTTCCCAGCCCCCAATTACACCTAATAATTCGCACAGTGTTTAGCCCTTCACAATTCCTAGTGAAATTCTCACTCAAGGAATTAAACAAATTCTACTAACAAGAATTTAACTGGTTAAAACACTCGGGTGTAATTACAACAAGAAAATCTCCCTTTTGTCGAGAGCTCCCACGCGTTCAGTAAATCACTTCTCGCGCTCCTCTTGCTCTCTAATTTCTGGAGCTCTCTGCGGACGGCCTCCGAAGTCCTCCTCCTGTTAGAGGAGCATGGGAAGAGAAGAAAGAAACGTGAACTCCTCAATTTGTCATAAGGCTGCCACCTTCTGAAGCCTTGCCCCTTCATGCAATTAATGTCTTGCATGCTTGAAGAAGAAATGCGCATAGCTTCTGCCTTCCCTCCTAGGACAATAAAAAAAAAAAAAAAAAAAAAAACTCACAAGTTCTGAAACAAGAAGTGGCGCCCTCCATTTTTCATGGGCATGCATGTACATGCCATGTGCATGCATTAAATGTCATGGAGAAAATGAACGTTCCTGCAGCAACTTTCCCTTTTTTTATGATTGTTATCAAAAGATGGGCAATAAAATATTGCCATCTTTCTTCGTGCGGCAAGAGTCAACAGAACATGTGCAGCAACTTTTGGACTTTCCCTTCAGGGCTGCACCCTTCCTTTAGGCCACACGCTTCCCTCCGACGCATTCTTTAATTATTTTACATCAGACACGCGTATAGAAGGCAACAAGATTATATACAATTAATTATTAATCCGCACGTAATCGAATTCACATATTTTCATCAATTTAAGTTTATTCATCGGACTCAAACTCCAGACATATTTTTAACAGAACTAATAACTATGGTACCCCAAGTTGCAACCAGACCCAAAGATATCCCACTCTCTTTTGTTCCCTGTCAAAGTAAAAAATGCCAATTGTCCAAACACTAGCACGATCGGACTTCCTTATGTCTCTCGTGCATTGAGCCAGTCCATATTCTGCCCGCTCTCTCCAGCATCCAGAACAGCAACTTGGTACATCGACGGTTGCTCTGGAGCTGTGGTCGTAAGTTCGCTCATGAACGAAATTCCCTTTGAAGCAACAGATGGGATTTATTGGTCAGTTTCATTGAACGAAGGTCCATCGACTTTTTCAAAGAAATTCTCTTGTGAATAGCCCGGGAAACACCAACTGCGTCCCAGAAGAAACATTTTCTGATTTAGTTGTAATTGAATGTTTTGATTGATGTATTAGTACTCAATAAAAGACGAAAGAAGCGTGGACTACTGACGAATATGTTGGTGTCCCAGTCAGAAATATTTTAGACTAAAACCTAAACGCAAAAGCGATTGAACCATTTGAAATCGCAGCGCCAAAATGTTTCCAGAGCAGATATGCAACTAAAATTGCCAGGGGCTCAAGAATTAGGAGGGAGGAACAACTTCAAGCAAGAGAGTGAATGTATGGATATAGAATGAAATGAGCATAAGGATTCAGAGTCGATCTCACATTACTTCTATCAGTCAACGAAGTTCAACTTTATTCTCCTTAAGTTTGCAAAAGTATGTTAACAAAGTTGAAAATCAACCTGACCTATGCCAGATGGTGACCTGTTTGCTATTTGGGCACTCATCCTCTCCAATGGCATTGTTGCTAGGGGTGAGCATCAGACCGAACCTAGACTGGCCCAATCCTACTGGTTTTGGTCTGATTCTCAATGGAGCCAGGTTAGTCCTTCATCCTGGGATTCCTGGACCAGCGCTGTGCAGGTTAATCATCGGTCCAAAAGGTTTAGGGTTGGTTTAACCCGAACCAACCTTGACTATATATATTATATATTATATATCTAATTTATTATTTATAAAATTCTTATACTTATTCTATAGAGTAAATCCTAACTTAAATGGCGTTAAACGACATCCTCCTCCTCCACCTCCGGTACTCTTGTTCTCTTCTTTCCTTTTTATCCTCTTCTTTCTCCTTTATCCTCTTAAATTTGCCAAATAAAATTGAAAGAAACAATTTCGTTCGTGAGCAATCTCGCCTCGATCGCTACTAGACCCTCGTCCCGCTTGCAGCTCAACACTCTCACCACTCGCCTCTCTCATTGGCACCACTCATCGCCAAGTAAATCGGTTGCTCCCAAGTTAACTCTGGAACCAGACTGAACCCATAGGGTCAATCTGATCCTCCTCCGTCCCAAGTTCTATCGGATCGGGCCTTGGTCTCAAAAATTGAAGACCAACATTGTGTGCAGCTTGATCCTTGAATTAGGTGCTAGACCAGACCACGCTCACCCTAATTGTTGCTGCAGTTGGTGCAATCCTTCATTGAGAGATCACCTCTACATTGAAAAACGCTATAACCTTTGCTTGAGCCTTGTCCGGTGGCGCTCTTGTAAAAGCCACCATGAAGAGGCGCATTTGCTGCCAGAGAAGTTAACAGATCATTAAGACCTGTCCGAAACAGCTTCTCAAGAATCACCTAGGATGTAGCCCGAATCGGCGTAGGAAAGACTATGAACCTGATAATATCAGAGCTGATAGTGATACCGTGAGTATTGGCTGCACATTCAAAGTTTTCACATTAGTTGGTGATTTCCCGATCATGAATATGACCCTGATGGTGAATGGATCTTGATAGTGATACCGGGAGTGGTTCCTTACGCAATGTCCAAAGTCAACTCTATTCTGGGCATTATTTGTCTAATGGACATTCAGGGTTCAATGGTTGAAGCTATGAACGGTCCGTTTACCTTAAATAATACCGACACAGATATGCGACACAATAGGTCGACACATCATTTCTAAAAAATAAAAAGTTCTAACATGCTGAGACACATTATATATTAAATTTATATTTTTATATCTACATGATAAATTATTATTTTTATGATTATTCTAATCAAATTCATTAGATTCAAATTTCAAGATAAATAAATGATAAAAAAGAGTATAGAATGAATTTATACTAAAAACATTAATCTATCGTTTGTTAATATCATTCATTGTTTCAATTTAACAAATTCAACTACATTGTATTCCAATTATCCATAAAACTTGGAGAAAAAAATTCAAGCAATCCACTTTTTGAACTCACGTGTCGGAAGAGTATAGAAAAAAAACTTGGGGGAATCGTGTGTCATAAGAACTTAAAGTTAGAAGAAAAGAAAAGATTATGTTTTTTTCTTTCCCTCTTTATAATTTTTATTTTTTTTTTTTTTTATATTTACATTTTGATCCATCATTTATTGAAATTTTTTTAAAAATAACCTCATACATGTCAAAATCGCGTGTCGGAATTCTAGACTCGCATGTTGAAATGTGTCGGACAAGTTGATCACGTGTCGGATTTTCCGACACTGGTTGACTGCATTCAAAACGTGTCGGAGAGTGTCGAACATGACACAAAACCTCTCCCAGATTATCGGTATTTCCCAGGCTTTAACAAGTTAAGTGCGTGTCTACTTGCTCAAAAGTCAGCCCGACTGACTTGCAACTTCCTATTTTGCGCTCGGGCAAGCGGTAAGTAGACAACTAATCGTATCTGATAACCCATGAAAATTTGCCACATCATTTAGGGCATCAGTTCTAGAAATTATTCTTACCATACACAACGTCGTTGTTTTTAGTATTGTTCTGGGAGGAAAGAGGGGGCATGAACTCTTGATTGTCTTTCCCTTTACATCCTATGCAACAAATGTAGATGCGACAGTCACGTTAGCAATTCATAATGATGCAATGAGTAATACCATGTCTCATGACAGATGATAGCGAGGTATATCGTGAATATGGATCCTCTTACTTTGTCCCAAATCCAACTCAGTTGACTCCGAGTTGAATAAGTCGCCTAATCAATCAAGAATATTTAATCTCAAAATGATACTTCATACATCATAAATGTCCAGTTGCCAGAGGCAACCAAAATATCCTAATCAGGATTTATCAGTAATAAATCAGTCTCTCAACATCATTCAGTGACCAATGTCATTTCTTTCACACATTACAACACAGCCATGCTCCCCTATCCTGGGGAGAACTAAAGATGAAATTCCTCCAAATACAAATTCTTCTATTACAAGTTCTTCAATGTGGCACATCTAAAAGTTCAATGACATTCAGCCATAACTCAATCGGGAATCTGCAGAACGTATGGCTGTTTGGCGGCGAGGGACGCCAATTTCACATGCATTTACTCTGGCCGCAAACCGAAGAGAACATAGTGACTCGCCGACGGAAGAAGATTCGGGAGAGATGTTAACGAACATTAATGTTTTGGAGTCTCCACCCAAACATGGCTGATTCAGACATTTAATTAGAATTTACCGCATTAAGATATATCAAATCACAAGAAATTTATATGCATTATGACATTGCAATATCAACACTGCCTATCATAATAGGATGTTGCATCGTTTGCTTGCAAGCTACTCCTAAGCAACTCATTTTTATTTTTTTAAGGTACACGTGATGTTCCAAATGATAAAAAGAGGGAAAGGAAATATACCTGAAGAAGAGTTGTCAGCTTTGAGTTTCTAAAGGGAACATGGTCCTCTCTCTTTGCTAAGGCGAATATAACATCGCTCAGGCATGATAAACTTTTATTGATTGCCTAATTGATATTGAGAAACAAAGAATAAGGCGCAACATAGGGCAAAATAGAAAGTACCATAATAAAAGCTACTATTATACAACCATACCTGAGTTTCTTTCAACCTGTCTCCGGTTGCCCCACTTCTAGAGAGCCGCTCACTTCCAGCAAGATCAATAAGGTTCAGCACACCTTGCACTTGTTGTTCAGTGTTCTGGAGACAAGTGCGTAAATCAAAAATTTGGTGGTACAACCCGAAGAACGTATCAATAGTAGTGTAGTACAATAGGTGAACAAAACAACATAGTAACAAAACTGTTTCTACCTCATTAACTCCAGATATCCGCAATGTAAAAACAGAGTGACTTCTTGATGATTGTTCATTCATTAGTGTCTTTCCCACAGACCTAAAGAAACAAAAGACCATTTTTACTTGCATTGGAAGATAAAAAAACATGAATAAGAGTGACAAAACAATCATAAATTGGGCAATTTAAATCACCTATAAGACTCATTGAACCACATTGTAAAAAAATTAACAAGAATTCACCTGCTTTGTGCAGCCTGCTCCAAAAGCAAAGTAATTTCCTGGATACTGCATACGTCAACTATGGTGAGATCAGGTACATAGGCATTTCCATTTGCGTCATGTTTAATTGTGTACTGTTTTCCACTAACACCGCCTTCACCACGCGTCATATCCGAGGAATTACTTCGACTTGGTAACAGCAAATCACGAATGGTTTCGTTGTATATCTCCAACATTGAAGCCTAAGTTGCACCTTCATATTAGCCAATTTGCAGTAAAGATCAAAAGGATAAAAAAAATATAATAATCAGATAATTACTTGTAATTTGTACTTCCATCCTTGGGCTGAAAGAGCTTGGCTAGTCTGAAATATTTGCTCCAGAGAACGCGGGATCAAGCCTTTCTGTTTTGGAGCATCAGGTTTACCCAACATGGTATAAGTTTTACCTGAGCCTGTTTGACCATATGCAAATATGCAAACCTGCAAAGTTAAATGGAATACTTTAAATGCAATGCTACTCTTAAGACAAAGGAAATTTCATTTATTTTTCAGCTATGGACTTTTAATTACGTAACTGAACTGCACAATACTTAGTACAGCCAAACATAGCTCCAATTGCAACAAATCAAGTAAAAGAAAGAAACTAAAGAAACTGAATGTATAGTTAAGATAAATTCTGCATCTTTTTTTCAAAAGCTTCAAGAAAATTCTTCTCTGCATAATCAAAGAAACTACATGTAAATATCACCTTATAACCATCGAGGGCGCTCTGAACCAATTGTGATATCTCAACAAAAACGTCTTGTTGAGAAGCCTCGTGAGAGAAAACTTTGTCAAATGTAAATGGATACTTTTGTCCACCTTGTCATAATAAGATGAATAGACATTAGATATTTATTCAGGTCAGGCTAGAGAAGCTTAAAAAGAAATCCATAGCCAGGAAAAATAATCAACATGCCACTGGATTTGGTTTGTCAAGCAAATAGGATGTCGAAGAAATTTTCTCTAACTTATAGAAAATATCCATTACCACTTTGAAGTAATTCAATCCCTCGACCAAGAGTTTCCGTCGATGTTGGATACGAAATGACTGTTTCTGTTCCAGGACCATCATCCGACAACAATGGTCGAACTCGGCAAAACACCCTAATATTCCCTTTTAGTTCCTGATGTAACCAAGATCTTAGTATATAAATTTCATATATGTTATGTACGTGCTATTGTAGAAGATGCTTACCAAAATGGTGTTATGTAATCTTTTTCTTAGCTGTTCTCCTTCACTAAGTTGGAGCTCTGCGTTTGCCAAGCGTTCTTGCAATTCCATTGTTGTCCTCTTCTGCTCATCAAACTGCGCCTTCGTTTCTATAGTGGATAAATCAGCCATCTATAGGAAAGAGAACAAGTACCATTCTAAGATATACTGATAGAGAAACTCCACCGGGGAATATATTAGAAAACATTACCTTTAATTTTTCATTTGCAGCAGCAAGTTGGTGCTGCAAAATTCGTATTTGCTCCAGCTGAGAGGAACATGTTTCCTATAAATAAACAAAAACTTACATTAATTTCTGTTCAAAGAAATGTTCAAATCCAAACAGGAGACATGGTTTTCCAAAAACCTGCAACGCATTGGATTTTATCGTCAAGTTATCCAGCTCCATGAAAGATTTGCCCGTTTTTTCTCTAAATTTCAACAAGTCAGTTGTTAAGGCCTGAACTTCTGAAACCTGGCGATCACGATCTTCTCTCACCCTATGCAATTCTTCTCGAAGGCATTTGACTTCATTGACAAGCGATTCCTTTAGCCTAACAGCCTCATCCACTGAAGCCTGTAAAATATAAGGAAATTAAAGGCACTAACAGTTATATGCACAAAACATGTTCCAATTTATAAGAATTATTTGGTCCACTCAAAAAAGAAAAGGGCTAAATTCTTTAATAATCTCTAGCATTTGTCATTGACACGGTGAAAACGTCTTCACACAAAGCAGCAAAGGTGCAGATATTTCACTAGATTCTACAGTACGAAACTATACATGCTTGGAAAAAAGATGAAGCTAGTCTACATTATCTAGTCCCAACAAAATGCACAGGCATATTAACATTCTTTTCCAAGTGTAAAAAGCATGCATCCAAATAGGATAATATCTTCAATATATTAAACTATTGGTTTGTCGAGAATCAAGGACAGGACATAAGAAATTAAGTATATCCACATGATTGCATTAACTCCACATTAATACCATCTACCAAGCAGTGACATTCAAGTTCCCAAAAAATTGACAAAGCGAGGCATTCTATGCATCAAAGATCAAATGAATAGCAACATGTGATTTGAAAAGTAAAGACAGTACTCTAGATGTAGTGAGTTGCTCTTGGAGCGTATTGTAATGACCCCTTAAGGTACTAAGGTTTTCTACAATTGCCAATTTCTCCTTTTCCACTTTTTTGAGTGACTCATTGGCTGTTGACAAATCCGTTTGAAGTTTACTGTTGTACTGCTGTAAACTTGTGTTGTACTCTTGCAATCTCTTGTACATATCTTTCTGAGAAGCAATCTTCATCATTTGCAATAAATAAAATGAAATTAGTGGCTGATAGAACATAATTGACCAAAAAGTGTAAGACAAATAGCCTTCACTGAAAGAATTTGATCTTACCTGGTGATCAGCAGCCAGTTTCTCTTGTTCGGCTTTCTTAAGATCTTCTGAAAGCAAGTCCTGTGCCTTTTCAGAAGCAATCCTTGCTTCCTTTTCTTTCATACGACAATTAATTGCATCCTAGTAGCCATAACCACAAAGAATTAGGGAAAGAAGTCGTGGACAACTATTGAAACGTGTTTTAAGTCATAGACAACTACATAAATAGTAATCTTACCGTTTTCTCTGCTGATTCTTTTGCGAGTTTCTCTTGTAAAGAAGAGTTATCATTTCTTAATTGAGCAAGAATTTCATTAAGCTCATCCAGCTTCTTTTCCATCTCCAACTCTACATGCATACAAACTTATCTATGTCAATAAGATAGCCACTAATGATCCAAACAATAAGTGATCCAATATCAAATGCAACAGAACTTGCAACAACATAACAACATGACACGTGCATCATTCCATGAAGTTTATTGGCACATGATGATGGAGCTACCCATCACACAAGATAAAGACTTTTCCAGAATGGTAGCTACTCTTAATTATCATTATACAAAAGCAAAGAAGGGAACTGACAAGTATAAGATACAGCAACAGATATAAAGTATTTTTTTAATTGTTTCCTTCCTCTATTGTTGTATTGAGTGGCCATTATCTAACCATAACCTTGTAAACACTTTAAAATCATCTAAGCATGTCGGTATACATATGAATGTGTAGTTTAGCTATATTTTAAAGCAATTTCTACATCAAAAATAATTTCAAAAGCAAGACATCAAAGAGCTATGTGTTGTGCAATTTCGAATGCAAATTTAAGGTAGTGGGTCCATAAGTCAATCAGTTTAGCGTGAATTAGCGGTTGTAGCACATCACACTAATCAAACACGTTAGAGTTGACAAACTGCTAATATCTTCTTCTTTTCGATGTTAAAATTGCAAAGAGTGCTGGTACCTTTTGACAAGCACGGAACATATCTTGTCATGAATGTGCATACTTAAGATGGAGTGTTATTCTTGCATACACGGTGGACCAGACAGGTTTATACGAGTTTCTTTTGTCAATAACACCATATTAACTCCATGATGTGTAACAATCACATATGTTTGTATCCACCAATCCACTCCCGTGATTTGGAAAAACATAAATCCATGTTAAAGTGTTACTTCAGCTTCTAGAAAATTAGTTTCATCGAATGGCAAAAAGAAATTAGAATCAGAAAGAAGAATTTTACCTGTATCAGTGCATTTCTTCTCCGCAGATTCCAATGAATTTCGCAATCTCTCCTGCTCAAGGAGATGGCTTTCGTCGACTCGTTGGAACCACTTAACACAAAGCTTTAGTTTCTTATTGTGATCAGTCATATATTCCAATTTACCCTGTCAAGAGAGAGAAAATAAGATATTGAATACTTGGTAAGAAAAATTTTCAAAAGTAAACACAACCTTGAGGTCAAACTTCTTGGTCTTCGGCTTCTCATTCAACAATGTCTCTACTTCTTCTTTCGTGAATTCAACGGGGATATTCTCTGAACCCTCTGCACTTGCCATTTCTCCAGTGGAGGTTACATCTTGCCTGTTATTCACCTCAGAGAAAGCCTGCCGTGCACGGCTAGAGCTTGTCGGACCGGTTGCTCTCCCTGCACCAATTCGCCTGCGTTTGTCCAAGGGGATTTCTACCAAAGCACCCTTCTTCTAGAAACCCAAAACAGAGTTAAGTTAACATGCATCAAAAAACTGGAAAAATCAAAACCGATCATCTAGCTTGTCAAATATAATTCTGTCCACAGAGATTTTTGAGAGGCTTTATTGCATTTCGAGGGTATATTACTGTCTCTTAGCATCCCACGTAACGTGGATAATAACACATTTAAGAAAGTGTTCCACGCACCTCAAAGCTTACTTCCAATTTTCACCACCCCATTCTTTCTCTAACAGCAATCCCTTATTCATGTTTCAATTGTTTATTTTCCACAAGGGATAGCATATCAAGCTGGACAATAGTCATGGCCAGGCAAGCCAAGCTTCCGTACATATAAAACATGTAAAACTAGACATGTAAATATACTCCCAATTGCCTCGCATGAAGATGCAAACTAAGCACCTTATGAACGGACAAAAAATGAGGATGGGGATGCTTATGGACATATTGTAAGGCCATCTTTTCATTTTCAGGGATAATTTCAAGGTTTTCGACCAGATTGAAGAACAACCTATCACTCTGAGTGCAACATGTTCATATCAGGAAAAAACCGAACAGTAGAGGTTGGCCCAACAAAGTGCAAAGACATCAGAAACGCATCCAATTTCGATGCGCCGACGAGTCTGTAGATGAAAACAGAGGACAGAGGAAAGGGCCAAAGCAAAAACAGCTCAGAAATTCGGGGGGAGCGATACTTACGGCGTTCGGGCTGCGAGGCTGCCTGTTCTGGTTGCGCGACGACATCGAGCGATCGGAGAACTCGCAGACGGTCAGTTTCGATGCGCCGGGGGCAAACGGGGAGTCAGATTTCGCCGACCCAGATGCGAAACTGGACCTCGTACGGCGAGAGATGGCGAGATTCGGGTTCTCCGAGGGATTCCAGAGACCAAATCGAAGGTGGGGTGCGGAGGTGCGGAGTGGAGAGTGCTGCGCGTAGAGAAAGAGAGAGAGAGAGAGAGGGTGGGGGGAGACGAGGGGAGCGCGAGAGACGAATTCGAAATTTTTTGAAATGAGATCGGGAGAGGTTAACGTTGGAGAGCGGGTTAGCCTCTCCTTTTGGGCCTGATTGGGCCTCCAATTTTTCCATTTGGGCCCGGCCCACATATGGCCCGAAAAAGTTCGGTTCCGGGTGATCTTGTAATCGGGTCGAATTTAGAGGTACCAAAGCCAAACCAATTGAGCGATCAATTCAAATCGGACATGCGCTAATGTATCCAATCCGAGAATGAAACTATCGAAATTATAGTGTCAAACCCAAAAGGCTTAAAATTTATCTTATCAATTTCGTTATTTCTAGAGTATAAATCAAACTACCATTTGATCGGTTATAATTTTAAATCGCCATTTTATTTCAGTAAATAAAACGAGAGAAGTGGAATGTGAGGTGGTTGTTCACATCTGACCTGAGTTTGGTACGTGGAAATGAGATTGGGCGGGAAAGGAATTTCTATCATGCGTGATCAAATGAATATTCGACTTTATTTGGTTGGGTCATCAAGCATTCCTTAGTTTGATTTGGCATGTAAACAATGGAATGGATCTGAAACTAATATCATTTAGAACAACGAACGAAGTCAATCTTTTATTACGGCACGTTTGGTTTCCAGAATAACAAATTTTCAAATGGATTCTCCTTCCAAGTTTGATCTTTCTTTGGAATAAGATTCCTTTTTTTAATTATTTGGATGACAAAAAAAATTTGGCCCCTATTGGAGAATACTTCTTCCCAACTAAGGAGACTAATGATTGATGATTCGTGCCGGGGCGATGTGCAACCAATTGTGGTGACCCGTGATCGAGGCAATGGAGTTAGGGTTTTGATAATTTTGTGGTCGCAAAATGTTGAAGTGGAATCTCAATATCGACTATAATGAGGTGATATGTTCCTACATTTTCTTAGAGATCCTATTTTACGTGGAATTCAAATCCAACATCACTTGTAAATATCATTATTTTTAAATTATTACCTTTTTTATACTTGCTAGAAACAAAGCATACCGAGATAGGTGAATCGATTAAATGGTGACATTAACTCTAGATAGCCAAGCCTTTATACTAGGCACCGAGTGATTAAATGGCATGCTTGTAGATTCTTTTTCATTTAATTATGACCAAATGCATGGTAAAATAAAGAATTATAGATAAGTGGCCTACCAAGATCGAGATTTCACTTAAAATAAACCTTTTTCTTTAGTTTAGAGCCAAGGTACACCTCAAAGAGAGGCCATTAGCAATCAACTGACTTACCCCCACCGTAGGTGTAAGCCCCATCATTTTGCAACAGGGGCATGAGAGGTCATTCTCTCAAAGGGTTCTTCCCTCTATTTCCCTATAGGTCTTTTAAGGACCTACATAGGTCCAGTCTTTATGGAGAGGTCCCCAGTCACTATATTTATTGGGACGTGGAAGCTACCTCTATCCCCTTAACCTATGTTTGGCAACCAAAATAGAATTCAAAATAAGATAAAATATATCATACTACGTTTAGTGCTTAATCAAGATAAGATAAAGTCGGATTTAAGGAAGATATAAGCTGGATAAAATTATCCCAGGGGGGAGGTAATATAAAAGTGGATAGGATTTTTAATTTCATAATAGAAATGTTATTTTCTCAAAAAAAAATTTCTTAAATTAACAAATCTAAAATTATATTTCAATATAAATAATATTTGAATTCTAATATAAGAAATTCAAAATAACAAAAAATAATAATTTTTTAATTTAATCTTATTTTATTTATATATTCGAATTTAATTATATCTTATGATATAAATGTAATATAAAAATATATTTATTACATATTTTAAGTATTTTAATATTTTAGGTATATTAGTACAATTTTGCATTTAATAAAATTTTATTAGAGAATGATGAAAAGGGCAGAAAGAAATTAATTAATAAAGAGAGTAAAATAAATAAATAAATAGAAATAAAGTAAACAAGAGTGTCGTGTAATATTTTTACCATTTTCATTTGTAAAATTTATGGTTCATATTGATATGTCGTTTTTATGATGTGAATATATCCAACTTTATTACTGTAATTACCAAACAATGAATAGGATATAGTATAATCCCATAGATTTCATATCATATTCTATCTAGTCATTATTTTATTTAGAAATCCGAACAATCAAACGTAACCTTAATTTAATGTCGGGGGACATTGAGAGCAAATTTTGAGAATTGCTTTGCTGTTGAGAGATATTTTCTCCAATATCGTAGAGTATGTGACGACCTAGACCTTGAGGGTAGGTAGCATGGTCGAGATGGCAGAGGAGGCTATGCCAGCACACAACTATAATCCAAAAGTGAGCAAGGCTAAACGCATGTATTCTATCCCACATCACTAGGGAGGAGGTGCTAAGCTAATTGATATAGCTTGGGTTATTTACTCTGTATAACGCGTTTTAAAGTCGTGAAGGCTAGAGATCCAAAATAGACAATATTATATAGTTGTAGCCCTTGGGTCCTTATAAATAGTATTAGAGCCGGCTCCCGATAGCATACGGGGCCGCAACGAGGGTGCTATGCCCTAAGGGGTTGACAATGTGATGACCTAGACCTTAGCGGGGGTCGACAACATGGTCAAGATGGTAAGGGAGGTTGCACCGATGGGCCAACGACTATGACACAAAAGCAAGGTAGGTTAAGCGCATGTCTTTTGTCTCACATCACGATGAGGGGAGTCATGGGCTAGTTGATAAGGTTTAAATTCTTTACTCTACTTAACATGTTTTAAAATCACAAGGAACCAAAGGCCCAAAGTGAACAATATTACACAATGATAGCTTCTGAATCCTTACAATAGTAATTTTGGATGAAAATTAGGTTCACAAGATTGAATCTTACTCAACCCCTTCCTATATGGGAAGGAGGAGGTGGGGATTCGAATCCCCACCTTCTCATGGGGATTGGGATAATAATAATAATTTAATTTCAAGTATGAGTTTCGACTCTTATATCTTATAAGGAGGTATAGCAAAAGTCTGAAAAATATAAAAGAGAGTTAAAGTAGGAGAAGGGGGTTAGGGTAGGAATGATTTGAGTGTGAGTGAAGGTTAAAGTAGGAGTAAGGGATTAGGATGATGATAATTTAGTTTCAAGTGTGAGTTTCAACTCCTATACCCTATAAGAAAGTAGGACCAAAATATGAGAGTATGAGTGAGAGTTAAAATATGAACAAAGTAAGACCGACAAAAAAAAAGTTGAATCTTATTTAACATATATGCAATAGAATAACTT
The DNA here is from genome assembly GCA_014182845.1 of Corymbia calophylla. Taxonomy (NCBI): domain Eukaryota; kingdom Viridiplantae; phylum Streptophyta; class Magnoliopsida; order Myrtales; family Myrtaceae; genus Corymbia; species Corymbia calophylla. The sequence goes on along the minus strand of CM024697.1, from coordinate 42,801,569 downwards.
TCATGAGCTGTGGTCTCTATATATGGAAAGATAAAATCTTCAATGAGTTTGTCAATTATGGAAATTCTTGTTGTATTTGCCTGTTTTGATATGATTGAAAGCAATTTTGGGAATTGCTTTGCTATTGAGAAATATTTTTTCCACTATTAGAGAGTAGTAATGCTAGGTAAGTGCAAGGTTCATAGGATTGAATCTTACTCAATAAATGCACGTTGAATGGTTTGCGTATACATGAGGATTGATTGAGTAAAAAGTTCAAGTACACTATATTATAAAAATATTGAGGAAATAAAAACTGTACAAACACGACTCCTTAAACATAAAAAAAAAATTGCAGAGATAAGTTTTTTTTCTCCTCTTAAATATCCATTATTGTGTGATTTGCTAAAACATTTTCTAAAATATAAATACCAAAAGGGACAAACAATTCATTCTATTTTGATATTTTATCAAATATGGGCAACATTTATTTCATGCCAAACGAGGGCAAGAAAGATCTCAACGCGGATACACTCCCACTCAACGCCGCCAGATCGCCCCATCTCTCTCCCCAATGGAGTCTCCCCCGGCGTCACCACCGTCGGAAGACGAAGCATCTGAGGTGACCCAGGCCCGTGAAGAAGACACACATGGAGACCCCGAAGAAGAAGAAGAAGATTACGATGAAGAAGAGACGGCCAAATCCCGAGAAGGGCCGAGGGCCAAGAAGGGTCCCGATCCGATGAGGAAATCTTGGAGCAAGGCCGACGAATTGCGGGTCCTGAGGCGATTTCTCGAGTTCTCCGCGCAGAAGAAGGAGAACCCAGTCTACGATTGGGACGACATTTACAAATTCATAAGCCGCGACCTCGAGACCTTCTACACGAAGGATCAGGTGAGAAAGAAAGTATACTACTTGAAGAGCAAGTACAGGGATCGCGTTAGGCTGGGCAAGAAGAAACAGGGCCTGTCCCCGGACGAACTGACCGCGTACAGATTGTCGAGGAAGCTCTGGCGTGATGAGGTAAAGGGCGAGTCGAGTGCGAGAAATGATGGCGATGGGAAGGCTGAGAGGGGTGATTGGGCGGCTTTGGCTGCACTGAAGGCCGAGCTGCTCGCGTTCGACAAAATGCCTGGAGGAATGGGTTCTGGGTTCTTGAGCGAGGTTAAGAGGTTTGGTGCTGTTGGAGTCGATGAGCAATTTCTAAGGGCTGGTTTGGGCTTGATCGAGAGGGAGAAAAGGGCAGAACTGGAGGAGAGATGGAGGAAGTTGCAAATGGCTGAACTGGCAGCTCTTGCAGAGCGGGCTGAATTCATCCATCTTGCAGTGGAGGCGATTCTGGAGGCTTATGAATCAAGAAAGTGCTGAGTATCGTGCTCGGGTGGATTCTCTTTTTTTTTTTTTTTTTTTAAATATGATTACCTAGAATGGAGAAGGTTAGGGTAGAAAGAGAGATGTCATTTTTTGGGGTGAGGCTTGCAGTTGCTGTTGCTGTTGCTACATTAAGAGTTTGCAAAATGCACTGGTAAAAGCTTATCTGATGGGAATTCTGTGGTGTCTTTAGACCAGAGTCCTGGATCTTGAGTTTATATGGCATGAAAGAGGCCTGCATAGTGCATGCTTTTGAAACTCATGCTGGTTCTTTGCCTGCTTTTGTATGCATCCAATGTTGCTAGAAACTTTGTTTCTCACCATCTTAGCGATGATCAATTGGTATCTATGTTGGTCAGATACTGTTTTGCTTGATGTGGCTTGATACAAGAGTGCGGTGTGATGGCTATAGTATCGTTTAATCTGTTAATGTTCATATGAAGTACTCATTTGCTGATTGCCAAATGTTATTTGCAGTCTTTCTCATTGCCTGTAGTTGACACTGAGCTTGGCAAGCTGCATTAACTTCCCATGAGTTTGTAACCTCAAGTTCTTCATTGTTCTGTGGTTCCATTTTCATGCTCCTACTTAGCCTGATTCATTTGTTGCCCATGGAAGTGGAATGCATGCTAATCTTGAAGTTTCACTCTGGTGCTCCTGGTTTTGCGAACTTACTGTTTCATTTCCTGAAATGCAACTTCCTTCAATCTTAACAGGTTGACACATGGTTAAGTAAATAGCTGCTCCGCCTCCTATGTGAAGAAACTAGGCAGTGAGTGAGGTTGTTAAGCACACTTTGGTTTGTTTTGTTCTTGAATTAAAAATGATTTGTCTTTCTGTTTAAGAGAGAGTTGAATTGAAATTCTCAACCTGCTTGGGGTTTATCCATATGCTATCGCAAACCCGATTTGCCTTGTCTCAATATAACTCCCAATTTTGACAAGATATATTAGCTGATGGGTTGATCCTTTCAGTCACAAGAGAGCATCAAGACGAAAAACTTTGTGACATTTGAAGTACAAACAGCAACTACCACACATTGGATTCATAGATAGGGTCACAGGCTGGTCAATGTTGTGGACTTTTGAGTGGGGCAACCTTAAGTAAAAGCGTTGATGGTTTGGTCCTGCCTTCCAAGTTCAAAGCATCGATAGTTTGCTGTTTAGTTAATCAACAAAACAGATTTGGGTTTTCATAGTGAAGTATTTGTTTCTCCATTGAAGCAGGGTGAAATAAAAAACTCAAAATGATTCGGGCTTAGTAGTCACTGTAAATAATTCATGTTGTCTCAAGTAAACTATGCTGCAGCTTCTGCCAATGGAAAATTAGGCTAGTATTGCTGGATTCAATGTTTTTGGAGAAGCAGTCAAGTAATCTGTTTGAGGTCTAGGTTTTCGGGGATGGTATTGATTTTCTCTCAGAGAATCGGGAGATAGATTTCGAAAACAATGCTATTAACTGATGGTATTACCATCTGCTGTTTTCAGGCCCTGAAATTTCTATTTGGCTTCAGCTCTACTATGTTTTCTTCCTCAATTCTCTTATGTGTAAAGTCCAATCAGTAGATTTCAGCAGGAGACCTACTTGCCAAACGAGCAGGTCTCATTCACCAATGGCTAAGCATGAGCAACCTTGTGAACCGAGTGGGCTTGTTTTGAAAGCTAGATCAGGGATGAGACCAAGAAAATTTCCATTTGAGGCTTGATGTCCCTTCAAAGAGTGAAGGAAATGTCACTTACATAAACGATGTTTTGGTTCACTGCTGATACTTGGGAAGAAGCTGCTGTTGTTAGATTTTCTTCTGGGATTTAGTGAGCTATTCCTGGTGTTGTCAAAATGACCTTGCTGAAACTCTTTGCCGGTTCATTTGGGTCTTCAAGAGGCTATTGCTTCAGAATCTTGTCAATACCCGTTATTCAGGAAAGTCTGCTTGAAACTGCCTCGATAGAGAGCTGTGCTATGTTGCCGGCTTGTGGTTACAGGATTGAAGTGCCATCTAGGAGTTCAGTTCCCTTGTACAAATGTTAATTTTGTTTCAAGTTCATTCTAGGGAGGTGCTTGACAAAAGCTTCTTGGCTCAGCAATTGGGTGCTTTGTACTGTTGGTAATTTCTCATAACATGGCCTTTTCCTTATCTTGGGCAAGGATTTTACTGGACAAAAACATGAAGACCGAAGGAGGAGGAAACTGGAACTTGGGCACAGGAACACCAGCTATACCACCAACAGTAGATTCCTCGGGGCAAATTTCAATCAATTCAGATCAATTATTGATGATCAAAGTAATATTGATACCCAAATAACATTCTCACATCCACGGAGGTCAGAGTGTTGCTCGTGATGGTTAGAGCGACAGTCATGGTGGTGGAGGGCGGAGAGAGTGGAGATGAAAGACAAAAGAGTCGGAGAACAAAGGTGTGAACTAGAAGAATGAAGACGGAACAGAAGAAGATAAAAGTGAACCTCTGGAGCATACATGACATCTTTTTCCACCTCTTGTCAAGAAGGCACATGCAAGTAAGGAAAATTACCAAAAAAATTGTAAAATTGACCTTCTTATGAAGGGATTGGAGTCTGGACGATTTAGCTTTGAGCGTGGGCTTTGATTTCCATGCACTGCAATGAGATAGAGTAAGAGTTTGAAAGTGAGAGTTAAAACTAGAAATAAAGTAGGACTGACAAAAAAAAATTGATACAAATATTAATTTAGTTTTAAATCTTTTAATTTTGTTAATTAAGTCTTAAATCTTTTCATGAATTGTTAATAGAGTCATTTTAGCCAATTTTAGTAAACAATTGCTAAGGTGGATGTTAGCATGCTCGATGTTAACATGAACAATTTTCAAAGTTTTTTTAAACTTTATGAAATTTTTAATAAGCTTTTTGATTTTTTCCACTTTCTCATTGGCCTTAGTAGAAAAAAAGAAAGAAAATAGAAAACTTAAAATTAAAAATCAGTAAATTTTAAAAAAAATGTAAAAATTATCCATGTTATCATTAGTTGTGCTATGTGAGATGATCGGCGTTCACGTTGATAATTTCTCTCAAAAATTGATCGAAATGACTATATCGAGAAATCATTAAAATGTTTAAAATTCAATTGATAAAATTGATAGATTTAGAATTGAATCAACATCTTTATAATAGATTTATGATTTTTTTATAATTATCCCCATGCAAGTCATGTGCTTTTTCTAATGTAAAATTATGTTCCATTATTATTCAGAAAGGAAACAAAAAATTAAACAGATAAAGAATTTTTTTACATCATTTATTTTTGTTTCATTAGTTCACTTTTTTAATTGAATAATAACTTTACTTAAATGATTCAAGATTAGATTTTTGTAAATGTGTAAAATTGAAATTAAGGTAGACGTTGACCGTATCCATTAAGGTAGCTACCTTCTCAAATTTTATATCTACGGTATATAGAGGCAAATTTGAGTAACTATATGTAGAATTGCAAGGAAAGTTGGTATTCATTGATCAAGTGGATATTGGCGTGATTGGCTTAAGAAAGGTAGGTATGGGTAAATTCAAATATAAGTCGCTCACAAACTTTTAATGGTTAGAAGTTGCTTAACACGGCCTAAAATTACTAGAGTTAATACCACGTAAAACTTAAATTGATATATATGTAATAATTTATCCCAAACTAATTCTTCATCACAAAAAACCCCAAATTAATACACTCATGATAAATTTACCTTTCATTAATTTTTATTAAATTTTATTATCAACTTATGGAGTAAAATGACATGTGATTGTTGACAGTGTCCACTAGTTTGGAGTTTTACCCCTCCATTTTTCATATGTGTACCGATTTGTGCTTTTTCTCGCAATATTAATACAATTTAATGAAAGCTAACATATGGTAAATTTGTCACAAATATAACAATTTGGGGGTTTTTAGTAATCAAAAAATTAGTATTTGGTAAATTTGTCACATATGTACTAATTTGGGATTTTTTGTTATCAAATAGTTTGATGAAAATTTATCACAAACATATCAATTTTGGGGTTTTTGAAGGTATTAACCCAAATTACTATGAGCTCTTAGCAAGCTACTTCAGATTTGCTTGTTAAGTAACAAATTAAGAAACCTTCAGTCTTCAAACATTTTTTTTACTTCTCTTGTGCAATGAATTTTTAATTGATGAGGTTTTCCTGCATTATTTCATATCAAGTATACTTAGTAATTATCTTAAGGACATTAACTAACACAATCTAATAACATTCTACCAAGGGTGAACATGGTTTGGGTGGATGGTTCCCAATTTGGAATAGGGAATCGCCCACTAAGAACTGGTTTCGGAAAGTTAGAATCAAGAACACCCATTGGTTACATGAATCCATTCGAGAATCAAATTGCCTGGTCTAGTTTAGTTCTTGGATGGGTTCATAGAATTGGCTCTCAATTCCTACAAAATTGTATTTAGTACCATGGTGAATCTAGTTTCTACATGGATGCTTTTTTGCAATGTATATATTGGTTTGTATCTAAGATTGGTGTAAACTAGTTTGTTTTATCTTTGAGTGATCAAGGAAAAACAACCTAACCTATTGATGGCTATACCTTGGAAATCTTAAGTCATAATGCTCATACGCAAATAAAATCAATTGCAAAGCTCACTTAGGGCCTAAACAAAGTATGCTCACAAAATGATATCCTTTGTCCTTCAAATGAAATCTTGATAGAATAAGAAATGAAACTCTACTTGCTCAATAAACACACGAAACGGTGAGTTAATTGTTCAAATGATGAGTACTAGTGTATTTCAATCGACATTTGATACTCTTTTGGTTTTATCAATCCATAAATCTTGAAGGATATACTAGATAAGGCCTATGTATTTCAATTGACATAAGTTCTTATCGAATATTCTGGGAAGTTATAGTTGATGGTGGAATTTCATATATATATTATATCAGTCTGGTCCAAGTGGACGGGTGGTGGTTCCATGCCTAAAATGGGGAACCAGATCGATACTCACCAGTTTAGTAATTGGAATCGGAAACTAGACTAATCCCTAGGAAAATTATTGGTCATAGGTCAATTTAAGCCCGGTTCTAGATGGTTTGGGCAGGTTCCACACCTCTAATTTTACCATTGCAACTCATCTTGCGCTACTATTGTTCATTGTGATTCTTATATAAAGTGTTATAACACATAATTACTGACTTTTTTTTTTTGATGAATGACTAAAATTTAGCATTCAAGGGTGCGCATGAAAAATCATTTCAATTTCTTTATTTTTCTATTTTTCTGTTCTGAAAATAGGTTTGGAATAGAAATTCATTTGATAACGCAATTTCATTTTTCTATTTTTTAAACAAATTTCTATTCAAGAAATATATTTGGAATAGAAATCAGAAATTAAATTTTTTTATTTCTCTATTTATGGAACAAAAGTAAGAAATAAAAACTTTTCTCATTACTTATTCTCGTTATTACTCACTAGTCATCCACTCGCTGCTAGTGGCAATGACCAACCATCGACTATGTGGGAAGAGAAATTTCATAATATTGTTAGATGAATTTCCATTTTAAGAACATGAATTTTATATCATTATCAAATGTTTATTTTGTTTAAAAAATTCGTCCATAAAATAGAAATAAAAAAAATTTTTTCAGAAATTGATTTATGAAATAGAAATTTTACCATTCGTGCCTAAAAGCCAATGATCACAAATCTCACGGGGAATGGTTTTTTAAGGAATTGTGGGAACAACTCTAGTAACAAATACTCGTGACGAGTGTAAATTTTTATTTTTTCTGTCCAGAGACTTGTCGCGTTGATGGGACGGAGCTGAATAAATGACTTGAGAAACGACCAAATATAAAGATACAGATTTCTACCTCTTTGTTTAGTAAATTATGGGAAGAGAACATAACAAGATTATTCTACTTGTCTGCAGGAAAACCGTCGGGTGAGTGGAATGATAATTTGATAAGTTATATATGATGCATAATACACTCGTAATTATTATAATTATGATTGCTACATCGAAATATCTTATTTTAAAATTTAGATATTATTTAAATAAATTGAAATTAAATTTAAAATAAAAAAACTTAAAAAATATAATTACCCATTCTCTGAAATAAAGAACGTGTAAGGCCCATTTTTGAAAATTATTTTCCACATTAATGGCATATATTAATAAAAAAATGTTTTTTCTTTTTCTATTGGAGACTTTGAAAGGAGGCGCTTTTTTCCTTCTGGCCTTTTTGGATGTTTTGGATTTCCCGCTATTATTCCTCCCCTCCTGGCGATCCGACACCAGCAGCGCATCTCGCCGTCCATTCCCCCCCGGCAACCAACGGCCACAGATCTCCATCCGCGTCCTCGCCCCTCATTGGCCAACCAACCTCACCCCATCTCCATAAAAAACCACATGTACTCCACAGCACACTCAATTTCTTCTTCAAGCTCTCATCTTTCGCGCTCAAACTCAATCCCGAACGCCGGCGAGAAACCAGAGAAGACCCTCCGCCGTTCGAGCCCGACGATGGCCGGAAGAGGAAAGGCCCTGAGCGGCTCCGCCGCGGCGAAGAAGCCCAGCTCCTCCCGCAGCTCCAAGGCCGGCCTCCAGTTCCCCGTCGGCCGCGTCGCCCGCTTCCTCAAGACCGGCAAGTACGCCGACCGCCTCGGCGCCGGCGCCCCCGTCTACCTTGCCGCCGTCCTCGAGTACCTCGCCGCCGAGGTAAGCCGGCATCCGCCGCTTCGTTTCCGAGAACCCAAGTCGATTTCGGTTTCTGATTGCTTGCCCGTTTCGCCGGTTCGTGTTGTGTGTAGGTTCTGGAGCTGGCCGGGAATGCGGCGAGGGACAACAAGAAGACGCGGGTCGTGCCGAGGCACATCCAGCTGGCGGTGCGGAACGACGAGGAGCTCGGGCGGCTGCTCGGCGCCGTCACCATCGCCAACGGCGGCGTCATGCCCAACATCCACAGCACCCTTCTCCCGAAGAAGGCCGCCGCCGCCGGCGGTGGTTCCCGGGGCTCCGCCGCCCTCGACGACGACGCCTGAGCGGGCCCTAAGAATCCCCTTTCTTCTTCTTTTTTCTCTTTTCATGTTCAGCGTAGGGAAGAGCAGAGATTGTGGGTAGGAACGGTAGGAAATGGAGGAGGCGGGTGTTAATGTATCGAACCATTCGACATGTAAATTGAAATCGAATTTCAAATGGAGAACTCCCGATCTGCGATCGAATCGATCTCGCCATTCTCGTTCTTGACGAAAGCACGAAATCAAGAACGCCCAGATGCTTCTTGAAGCGAATTCCGCCGTTCTTGTTCCGACGAAAGCATCATTCAAGAACGGCAGATGCCTCTTCGAGTGAATTCGGGGACAAAAGAATCAAACCCAAAAATCAAATGCTGTCCTTCGATCTGAATCCGAACAGTTGACGAGAAAGAAACGAGAAAAGAACAGGACTTTGGAACATGAAAGAATGAATGGAGTCGTTGGGAATCCGACGTTGGCTAATCCGACGTATCCTCTCCTTGCGTCTGTCGTCTCTCCTGCCGATGATCTTCTTTCCACGCCGCCCTGGCCGACACGAAGTAGGCGACGGCGAACAGCCCGTGGATGAAGCACAGCACCCCTCCGATCAACAGGAACTGGTGGTGGGCGAGCCTGCAGTTCCTCCGCGACTTGGAGTTGGGTAGCGTCCCCAGGATCAGCATCGAGAACGCGACCACCAGGATGATCCTGAAATTCGCATCACAACGAAGTCTCTCATCAGTTCGGGGGGCTTGATCTGCCTAACTAAAGCATACTTACATCTTTTGTTAGAAGTGATTGATTTTTGATTTGGTCGGGTTTCATTTAGGAATTAGAGATTAGGAATTGGATTGAGAGGATTGATTTTATGTTTTGGGATTGGGGGTTGGATTGGATGATCTTAGGATTAGGAATTGTATTGAATCAATTAGTCTGATTCGATCTAATGAAATTGGTTATACTTAGCCAAAAAATTAACAAAATAAGGGTTATTATTTTTTTAGGGTTTATTATTGTTTTCAAGAAATTAAAAATATTTTTTAAAAAAAAGAGTTGGTCCGATTCTCTTTTGGAGGTGGGAGCCGGATCGAAAATCACCAATTTTCTTTTTATGAAATTGGGAACCACATTAACATCATTGGGAATCGAACTAAATTGGCTTATCCAACCTGGGTGGTTCTCAATTTGGTCAGTCTGATATATTCATCCCTATCTCGTATTATTTTTATCAAGAAGGATCCATATTTTTTCGAGTCATGGCAAATTCAAAAACAATTTGTTAGGCTCGGCATTGGCCCGACTCATCTAAGAATCCTAACCTACTCATTCCCCAAAATGCAAAGATTATCAAGAACATCAAGATTCACCAAGTTGGTACCTATAAACAACTAATGTAGTGCAACATGAGAACTATGACATGATGGTTGCCTGGCTTAATTGATATCAAGAGTTGAAAAATTCAATAAGACTATCAAAATAAAACTCTCGAAATTGGATACATTTATCTTTATACTCTCTCAACATGTTAAAGATAATGAGGTTAGTATAGTGACACGATGTGTGGCTACTCAAAGGAAAAAATCATGCCCGAGTGAGGAGTTCGAATATCTATTCGATTATTTTTCCACAAAAGAAAATAAAAAAGGAAAAGAAAAAGAGAAATTACCAAGAGAAAATGAGGGAGGCCACGGCCAGTTGCTTGTTAGGACTCGGTTCCTTCGAATCTCGCCTGGGCCAAATGAAAACGCATCCCCCCATCAAGTTGGCCACCGCGTGAGCCAGCACCAGGAGCACGCACCCGGCCAGCCCCAGCTTGAACGCCTGGTGGCTCGGGTCGCGGCACTCGAACGCCCATACCTTCTGATGCTTCGCCTGTTGATAAAGGAGTTCAGTAAGTACGGCGACGCCTCGGTTAGCTCGGGGGCGCCTCGGACGTCCTACAGATGCTTTTTCGTTTTTTACCTTGTTCTGAGCTGTCTCGGCCTCGATGCCGAGGATCCCGGCGACCACGTCCATGGCCATGATCAGCAAGCAGATCAAGACTCCCGCGTTCTTCGCCATCTCGGGTCAGCGGCGGATCGAAATGTATGGAGCGACGGCAACCGGAGCGTTATATACCGAGGCCGCGAGCTAATGGAATCGGAATAAAGCAGAGGACAGGTCAGGGGGCGTGGAGGGAATCAGCTGTGATCTATCTCCGATACGGTGGAAAGCTTCCCTTTGTTTCTCCTCCCTTTTTTTCCTTCTTCTTCTTCTTCTTTATTCCTGCCTTGCGCAGCCTTTTTTGTGTAAAAATGAAATTCGGATTCCTTGCATGGAGAAGAAGAAAAGCAAGCACAAAATAACTGTGATTAATAATCCTTTTTTTTTTAAAAAAAATTTCTCTAGTGAATTTCACAATACAGAAATATGGGTAGCATTTTGATGGGAGTGGATTCATAGTAATAAAAAAGTAGGGAAAGAAAGTAATTGTGTCTCTTGTAGGAGTATTAGTAAAATTAGATTGAGGGTGATTGGGACAGATGCGAATCGTTTTGGTCGATTGATGATTAAGTAATTTCTCGTGAACACCCTCGGCTTTAACGTGAACCGCCTTAACTTTGACCATGCCGATGAGGACTTAGGGTTTGGATACTTTAGTGCAATCGAGGACAAAACTTACCTAGAGATCAAATGGAAGAGAAGAAAAGGAAGGAAATGTCAAGAGTCGTAACGTAATTTAAATCAATGTTAGTTTGTTATATATAGGAATTGTCTTTAAATTTTGAGGTTCCGTTTGTTTAGTAGAAAATGAATAATTTGAAAAACATTTTCTTAAAACTGATAACTTGTATAGTTTACAAGAACGAATGAAGTTTAGATATAAACTACATTAATAATGAAAATATTTTTTATCGACTAATTATCTCAAGCGATACAAGTTTTTAACAAAGTGCTTTCCAATTCATTTATATTCTTGAGACAAACACGAACCCTAGTAAAGCAATATTGCAAAAATGTGATTACGATAATGTTCGCTTTCTCATCTCTTGAGAATAATCCCACATGGCCCAAGAGCACGAAGAATCTGGACAGACTTAACGCAAATAAAAAAGCGATTTGATGTGTGGAATTACCCAATTCCAATATTAGAATTTTTTTTTTGGTCGGAATTCCAATATTAGATGAGTCGCCCTTGATGGGATAGGATTCGACGAGTTGCTATATATAGACCTTTATATATATATATATATATATTTTTATATAATTATCTCTTTTGTCGGGCTTTGAAATATTCTTTACGCAATTTAGGTGGCCTTCGACAAGACATTCTTCTAGGCCTAGCGTGACCGTTAAATAATAATAAGAAAAAAAATAATGTAGCATGTTTCACCGCTATATTGCCACGTGAATTTCCCGTGAATTAAAATCTAAGGGAGCTAATGAAAAAAGAAGATTCGCGATAATTCGGTCATGGCTAATCATAGTTTAAGAGATTTGGGTTTTGATGTAAAATATGATTAGAGTTGTGATTAGTCTTCAATTTCGTATTAAACATTGTAATACATTATTAAATCTTTCGCAATTATTTGTTTTTGGTTAGCTAATAGATCCTAAAGTGTCTAGAGCTAGTTTTGCTTCTTGTTATTTTTTTTTTCCCAATAAGCCCTAGTATTCTTCCATTAACGTTGAAATCAACATTATTTTATCTCGTATGATAATCAACTTACTGTTGCCGCATAGTCCATAAAGCCCTCTCATATGAGAAAGCGCTTATTCGAGTCTATTACATGATGGTTGTGTTTCGAAACGGCCGCATCATCCAATTGAGCCTCTCACCGAGGGGGTTTTCTTTTGATGCCAATTACATAGGCCGCATTGCTTAGTTACTATTTTGTAAGCCAACCGCATCAACCAAAAACTGATTATATTTGTCCTCAATTGATAGAACTCCTAAAGTTAGCTCCACTTGCTCATTTTCACATCTTGTTTCTTCCGAGTCACACTTCTAGTGCATCCTGCATCTTTCTCATTAGCTTGATAACTATGTTCTCCAATTATATCTCCCATATTCCTTCTTCCCTCCCCCCCCCTCTCTCTCTCTCTCTCTCTCTCTCTCTCTCTATGCTGTATGTGGATATGAGTAAGTCCTTAAAAGGCTTGAGGAGGCAACCGACGGGACTTAGGGCGAGAGATCCCCCTTGCCTTCCGTATTTCCTCTCTCTCTCTCTCTCTCTCTCTCTCTCTCTCTCTCTCTCTCTCTATATATATGTATGTGGATCTGAGTAAGTCCTTAAAAGGCTCAAGGAGGCAATGAACGAGACTTAGGGCGAGAGATCCCCTTGCCTTCTGTATTTCCTTTCAATTGGGGAAAAAAAAAAGATTAACTAGAAATTATGAGGTCCTTCGGTGGTGAAGGTAAAACACCACATCAATATTTTAATACTGGCTACCACCTAGTAGGGATAATATAATAGCCACCTGCTCTGGGAGTGAGGAGAGGAGGGCGAAAGGCCCTTGCTTGGCAGGCTCCCTTCTTCATTTCTCTCTCTCTATATTTTGCATGACTTTGTTCTTACTCGTACAATATTCTCCATAGTCCATACCATTATCTACATACTGGACACTTTCTCTAGCCTTGCCTTAGGCCCTCGTGACTCTGAAGCAAAATGCACTTGCAGAAGCTCCGATTTTGCATCTCCATCATCTTAATCACCCCTCTCATCATTCTGCTTCAACAGTCACATAAATGACCTTCTCGAAACTAATCGTCCTTACCGTGCATACGACCCGACGGTCCACCCCTCCTCGTTTGGATCCGCAGGCAGGGGGTCGAACCTCCTACTATGACTCCAGTATATATGTTATTAAAATGAAATTGGACCGTCGAATTGGGGAAACCCTTGTAGGACTTCCAACGGTCCATATTCAATTTTCGTTTCGTTAGGCAATTTCTCCCATTAGGGTAAAAATGAGTGAATCATCGAAGACGAGCTTGGGCCGAAGCCCAGCCCATAGAGAGCCCCTTCAATTGGGCCCTAGCCCCCGAACGATTCGGCCCACCATTATCGCCTCCGCCGGATGAGGAAAAAACGGGAAGCAACCTCGCAGCGATTGTCACTTTCTCTTCTCCGGATATCTGGTGGGAGCTCGCCGATCCGCAGCGCCAGATTCGAGCTTCGTCGGAGGGACCGACCGACCGACCGAGCTTCGCGAGCGGCGATTTCTTCCCGGAAGAGAATCCGACGCAGAGTTCAGGGCAAGGCATCGCGTCGCGCGTGGAGTGTTGGGGGGAGAGAGAGAGAGAGAGGGAGGCGGCGATGTCTAAGAAGAAGGCGTTCAGCGGGAGCACCATGACGCTCAAGGACTTCCACGGCGGCTCCATCCCATCCGATCTCCCTCTACCGTCTGCTCCCGGCGTGTAAGCCCTCCGAAGCCCTCGTGCCTTGATGTTTTGCGATTCGTTTATGAGCGTTTTCCGTGTCTGAACCGTTCCGAGGTTAACCTCTTCCGTACATGGTTCTCTGTCTCTCTGTGGCCGGCTTGTATTTGGGTTAATGTCGGATCTGAGCTGCGGGTCTCCTCTTAGCGTCCTCTGGGTGTAATGGGTTCTGTGGGATTTGATTTGTGTTGGTTGTTTTTATGGTAATTGCTCATTGATGGATGAACTGGATCTACGAATAGATTGGTAATGATTAATGCGTTATTTTTTTGGCTGTTGCAGCACTGCGAGGCCGTCAGACCGTCCGGGATTCGAGAGGCAGGCGCCGTGGGGGAACCCTGTGGGCCGTCCGGATCACCGTACTCGGCCTAACTCGTCCCCAGCGACCAGGCATTTCGATGACAAGTCGCTGTTCCTCAGTCAGACTATGCCTATTGGCCGGAACTTTGATGAAGACGAGCGCAAGCCCCTTGATGGAATATCAGCCCCGCGCCGAACAATTAGCGATGACAGCATCCGGGTTTCTACCCGTTTGGAGCTGAAGCCACAATCTGTCACGGTGGGCAGGGTTCCGAGTCAGCAGGGCCAATCTCAGGTTTTGCAATTGCCGAGCCATCCTCAGAGTCCGTATGTTGGGGTAGCTGCAGAAGGTGCACAATTGGGTATTAGTTCGCCAAGTGCAGGTGGAAATAACAGGCCTGGAGTTCCTGGGTCTTCGCCGAATGTCTGGGCTGCTAGGAAGGAGGCTGCAAGTGTCGGGGAGTCATTGCAGTCTGCCAGGTCTGCTTCAAATGCTGCTTCGAAACTGGTTCACGCCAGTGCTCTTGACAAGGTGTCATCTGGTAGGTGGCAGTCGAAACCAACGGTTCCGTATCAGGTCGATGTGGAAGTCAGTAAGTTTGTGGAGGAAGAAAGTGAGTTAATCACTAGGGGGGTTGATGATGGGAAGTACAGGACCAATGTGGTGGCTGTGAGGGAACATCATGATGCAGCGCTGGCAAGGCATGCAGAGAGGAATTTGAATATTGCTGAAGGGATTCTTGGTGGTAGGAAAGGATTGCCAGATCATGTGAAGGTTGAGGATCTAGTGTCTTCAGATGGAAAAGAAAAGAACCCACCTATTTATTCTGAGTCTGTTAGACTGATGCATACAGAGGGTAAAATTGGTCAATCTAGACTGCAGCAACCAGTGCCTTCAGAAGCATCAGAGAGGCCTAAGTTGAAGTTATTTCCAAGGACAAAGCCATTGGAGAGTTCTGAACCACCTTCTGGCGAACCTAAACTGGTATGCATTCTGCGTACTCCTACAGTTATCATTGTGGTTATCTATGCTTTAATATTATTCCTGTTGCTTCTTTGATTGATATAGGTGCATCAGAGACCAATTGATTCAGTACACTCAGGAGCAACTGATGAATTGCAGGGCATAGTGCATCCTGTGAAGCATGCTTTACATGGAACGGATAGTGGGAATCTGGCAGTAGAGCGTCCAAAATTGAACTTGAAACCAAGATCACAGCCCATTGAGCAACTGGAAGGAAACAATGAACGTGATAGGTGAGTGAAGAATGTTGTCCTTTTATGGATGATTGTGCAGCTGATGATTGGAAATTAAGATTGTTGCTCATAAATTGTTTTCAGGATTAGTGACATGGAAGTCAATCTTTGTTATCCCTAATAAAAAGCTGATTACATCTGGGCAAATTGATGTATCACTTCAGTGCATTCAGAATACAGTCTAATTTCTGAAAACACTTTCAAAATAGTGTCTTCAGAACAGTCATTGCCACACAATCTTGTGCTGCTTTTGTTTTAAGAAAATAGAGGCATTCTTCCAAAGAGACTGGTAGTGACAGAGTTTTCAGTTGACAGTAAAATCTTCACACATAGGTTATCTGCATTCAACGAGAGTCCCCATGAAAATCGTCTATGATGCCCATGGGACACAGTCTCATGAAGTTCTTTTCTTTCCTTTTTTTAAATGAAAATGGAGAAGTCATTTGTTATTTTTTTTTCGTAAGTGGTTTCTATTTAAAGTAATGCTTGATGGGTAATTCTTGCTTTTGTTTTTCTCATGTCAGCATTGCTGCTCTTCATGTCAGCTTTGGACGTTGTATTGATGTTGTTTGTCTAACCAGTATTTGCATGCGGCGGGTGCTTGCGATGTGTTAAGTTGGTTGAAAATCTTATACCAGACTTGAACTGGTTTCAATTCGAGGCCAGGGAGACATGATTTTGTTAGACATACTCTTGGACATCAAGTACTTGAAGACATGACCTGTCTTGTTATGTGTTGATATCCTGTTGGGCTTATTGACTTCATGGCAATGTAAAGGTTCACTATATTCTATTGAAGCGGGACAGTTGGTTTTTCACTTGTAGTAAAGTTGCCTATCTATGACCCTCACTGAATGTTCTGTCATACACCTACAAGGCCTAATGTGTTGCCAGGATGGTGATTTTTGCTTTGGCATGGGGGTGGCTAAATATGCCAACAGCTTTAATGATTAGACTGAAGTAGTCATGCATGGAGAGACTGGAAATTTGTCTTAAAAGATTTCCCTTTTGTCTTAGCAAATAAGATATTTTCAATACAGTTGGTACGGGGTTTGTAAAGTCATCTCAGTGATGCATGAGTTGTGGGTAATTATGCTGTTATCCAGATGGCTCACTGGAGCTCTCTCTCTCTCTCTCTCTCTCTCTCTGGACGTCTGTATATATCAGTACCTAAAAAAGGGTGGATCTCATCAATTCTTTACTGGATCGTTGCATTGAAACAGTTTCTCTATGAAATTCTTACATGCTTCTGATATGATTGATGCAGGAGTTCGGTGTTTGGTGGTGCTCGTCCACGAGAATTGGTGAGTGCTTGTATTTGTTTCTCTCAGGGATATAAAATAGGTCTATCAACCTAATGATTACTAGCAATTTTCTATCTCTGGATAGATTATAACTTCATTACCCACATGGCACAAGGTCAAGTTTTGATGTCTCCTTCTAACTTACCAATTTATTTAGGTGTAGTTTTTCCCATTGAATAATGCAGGCCCCCATCACAAATTTTAGTTTAGACTGATGCAATGTCAATCACCAAATCATTGCCATGGTTCATAAACTGTATGTTGGACTTTTAATTCACTCTCCTGTCAGTAGCCACTAGAAAACTAAAGGAGACTGGGAGGATGCTATATTAAGCATTTTGTTAGCCGGGTGACGAGATCAGAATAATTGATGAATCCAAAAAGAAGTGCAACTTCAATGGCTAAATTTGCAGTATACCCTTCTTAATGTCCTCTTTACTCTTTTCATTGGTCTTCCTTTTTTGACTGGGGAGAGTTTCTCTGTGTTCCTATTGGTGAAAAAAGAGGGGGAGAAGGGGGGGGTTGCTTTCCCCCAGTTGTGTTGTTTTGCTTTGGGGATAGTTAAACTAGAAGCTTATTGTCCTGGTTTATGTCTTGACTCTAGCACATTTTAATTTAATTTTTTCAGGTTCTTAAAGAGAGAGGGGTTGATGATGTTCCTGTCAACAATCGTGATTTGGGACCAAGTTCTGACAGGTATGCACCTTGACTATTTTGTGCCTTTTCATTGTGCACATCTCTGGATGTTGATTTTAATTGGTGAACTTTTCTTTGAAGGTTAAAAAATGACGTTCCAAAGACGGAGAGAGCTTCTGGGAATGTTATACCTACCCATTACAGCGAACAATCTGAAAACCTTGTTATTGATCAGAGAAATGGGAAGAAACTTGAGAGGAAGGATCAAAGGATAGTTGAAAAAGACGATGCACAAAAGAGGAACTGGCGCAATGAGAATCGTTGGAATGGTAGAGAAGCAGAGAGGCAGCAGCCAGCTCACCAACAACAGCAGCCAGAGAGGCGGCCTTCTCCCGAAACATGGCGCAAGCCAGTGGAGGAGCCACCAAAACCAGCTTCTCCGGAAGCAGGTGTGCGATTTGGCAAAGCTGCTTCAGCTGTTGAGCTTGCGCAAGCATTTTCCGGTTCATATTCAGCTCAGCCATCAACTCCAAAGTTTCCTGGTCAAAAGGGCATCCCTGCACAGCCACAGATGCCCTTCTCACGGCTTACAAGTCCCGCTTCTCGCCCACAGATCAACGGTTACTGAAATCTCTCTGAATTTGGTGTGCACACACACCTAATAGCAGTGATAGGGTGCCTGGAAGCATTTCAATTGAGCATGTGCAGTGAAGCACATGATCCAGTGCTACTTAATTTTTCTCCATTTTCTATTTGTCCTCTCTTTTGGTTTATGATGGAGACCTTGCTGTAAGACAACCGGATTCTTGCATTGAAGTCCTTGAAGGATCTTTTTTGCAACATTGGTCATCTCATTATCAGTCCACCCGAGAAAATCCCTTGCAGTTCATTGAAATGCACAGACGGGATTGCCGGTTAACCCAAGTCACATGGGAACGGAAGCATTGCTTGAGTTCACAGTTTGGATGCATTTAAGATGGATCTTGAGGCTGCTTTGGTTCATTTGATATATGCGGGCGGAGTGAAAACTTGGTGAAAGATCAGTTTGTTGAATGATGGGGGAAGTCTGCCCCCCTTATACTGGGAATGTGAGCTTTTTGGTTGTTCTAGGACCAGTTGACCCCTAATAGAGGGAAATCTATTGTCTTGACAGAATTTATCACTAATGTGACAGAATAAACAAGTCCAGTGTGAATCCATGGGATTCTTCCTGTTTTTTTTGTTTGGTTATTTTTTTGGGTGATGCGGATCCTACATTATCTGTGATTTATAATTAGTCTAATTAACGATTAAATTTTATTGCCAGCACCCAGTATTTCCCTTAATTCCAACAGGTAACTTTTCCTCGCGTGAAATGCCTTCGGGCGGGTCGTCGATTAACAATCAACCAGAATTCCTTTTCCTTTTCGACCTGCCAAAATAACGCTACCAATTGCTCGATTTACACAAGAAAATCAAGTTTATGGAATTTAAGGAAATGATAGGACATTGATACTAGTAAATTTGGCGCATGGCAAAGCTGATTCGCAAATATAACCGGGCCGGGAAGCAGCTGAAATGCATTCTTGTAGTCCATCGCCTTGACAATTCATATCATAGACTCATAATAACGTTGATGGATAAGAGGTGACATACATTTGTACAATATGGTCAGTGACTCATTTGTCCTTTTTCCTCTTCGACTGCTAAATTAACTCTTGGAAGCCTTGCCGGTTTTGGTGAAGTTTCTTGTATGGACCCACGTCTACTAGACAAGGTCCATGTCTACCATTGATCATGTAAGCACCACGTGTGAGACCCGAGTGTCCAGCAGTGGAGATCGACCCGGTCTAGTGGACCTGAGTCTGGGCAAGACTGGCCCTAGATTCAGATGTAGAGTCTCCATGATGCTTCAGTGCTTCATCTTTCTTCAAGAGTTTATATTGCTTCTGGAATTTTGCTTGGCCTACTTGTGCCTCTCATTCTTTGATTCTCAGTATTTGGCGATTCTCCTCATGTTTCCCCTCACCACCGCTATTGTAGCAGAAAGTACAGTTTTAACGATAGATCCATGGACAGATCTTCTCTATCCCCTTTTCATCTTTTTTACCCCAGGAAGCAAGGGTTACCTGTTGAATCAATCTTCTTGTTATATAAGCACATTTAATGACTGGTGTTGCCAGCATCAATTTAACTGTAACATCTAGTTTCTCATGAACAGAAGCCACGTAGCTCTTTCAGGAAGGAAAAAACATGTCCAAGATCTAGAACATACGAATAGCAAACAAAAAAGGTGCGAATAACTGTGCATTCTGCTTCATTAGAAAGAAGTCGATAAATACTCAAACGTTATGCTGCAGCAACTCTTCTCTACATGCTTCAACATCCTCTAAGAGTTCAATGTTGATTCGTTGCAAGACTTGGCCTTATCGTTGTTTTTCTCTTCTTCTTATTAAAACATAAACAGCCCAACCATAGGGTGAACTTTCTTCATTTAATCAGTAAATACAGGGTAACTGGGAAACACAGAAGTGTACCTGCACACTTGTTTAATAAGCAAGACTTGCTCTGGCTTATCCTGTATGTGAACTTGTCATATATATATATATATATATACTAACTGAAGCATCATAGATATGGTAAAAAATGTGAAACAAAGAAATGTACCTGCACTCTTGTCTGAATTATACAATTTGGATACCGAAAATAGCTGGATAATGAAGCTTGAGGAACTAGTCTTTTTTCAGTCTTAACAAGCCCAGATTCCAAGATTAATCACATGCTTTATTTGCAAAGCTACCTTTTCATGGGTATGCATGGATTGGTTATCTCCCACTTACTGACCAAACCTCATTGAAACAATCTACATGACATTTTTTCTAAAGTTGCTTTCACCAAATTCACCAAAGGACAATTGGCCACTCTTAAAATAATGGAACTGATGTATATCTCTGATGACTGTTTTATCTAAGAGTAAAGAAGCAAACTTGGCAAAGTTTTGACAGTCAACACAAATTCCAAACATCAAAGGAAGGTTCTTTTCTCCTCAATGTGTAAACAAGACTATTCTCTCTCTTCTTCTACATCCTGCATTGTTGACTTCACATTCGGGGAATCTCCAATTTCTTTTAGTCATCCAATTAGTTTGGCCAAGTGCAAATGTCCTTCAGCAGCTTGTGGGTGCAAATAGTCTCCCATTGTAAATGCATGCACCTGACCGTTCACTTGGATCCATGATTGCCCAGGGTGCTTTTTAAGCCCTCCCTTTTGCATTTGATTTCTAACTAGAGCAGCCTGCTCCCATTTTTGATCAGTGGCATACATGTTTGACAACAAAACATAAGGTTCTTGATCACATGAATTGAGTTGGATTAATTTTTCAGAAACCCACTTCCCCATATCAACTCTTTTGTGGAGTTGACAGGAAGATAGAAATGACTTCCAAATTGCAATTTGGTCAGATATGCCATTGCTATAAATAAACTCCATAGCCTCATTCAATAAACCGCTTCGCCCATAAAGATCCACCATGCAAGCATAATGTTCTATTCCAGGTTTGATTCCATATACATCTTTCATGAGCCTGAAATGTTCACGACCCTCTTCAAGCAGTCCTGCATGGCTGCAAGCAGTTAAAATACCAACAAAAGTTATCTCATTTGGTATGGTTCCCTCATTTATCATACACTCGACAAGCTGAACAGCCTCCTTACCTCTCCCATGCAAAGCAAAGCTGAATATCATTGAAGTCCATAGAACAACATTCAAGTCTTGACTCTGCTTGAATACTGACAATGCATCATCAAGGCTCCCACATTTGGAATACATATCAATTAACGAGGAAGAAAGGTGAACATCCAGGTAATAGCCAACTTTCAGGATATAGGCATGGATCTTTCGACCAAGTTCTAATATACCAACATTTGCAGATGCCGAAATAATGCTTGTAATGGTAAATTTGTCCACCTTCAGACATTTTCGGACCATTGTGTTAAATACTTCAAAGGCATTTTCATAGTTGCCATTCTTCACAAACCCAGAAACCAACGAACTGCATGCATATGCATCCTTGTAAGCTATCTCGCAATTCTTCGTGCTCATAAACATTAAAGGCCAACAATTAAATACTATTGAAGCCTTTTCAGTGTCTCCACATTTGCAATACATATCTATGAGAGAAGTCCTGATAAATTCATTACTGCTGATTCCCAATCTAATAACTATCCCATGAACTTGCCTACCAACATCCAAAATAGACAAAAAAGCAGCCAAACCCAGAGCCATGGAAAAGGTCACCTCGTTAAACACTGGTCCTTTTCCCTTCATCTCATAAAGCAACTCCAGTGCACTTCTTTCTAATCCATTTTGCATAAGCCCATCTATAATTGTATTCCAACTAGCGACATCCTTGTAAGGCATCCTTTGAAATAGATCAAACGATTTCTTCCATATCTCCACCACATAGGTATGCACCAATCATTACATTCCAAGAAATGGTATTCTTCTCTCTCATCAAATCAAACAACCTCTCCGCAACAACAACATCCCCGCATTTCGCATAAACATCAAGAACAGAGTTTGCCAACACTGCATCGACGTGAATATGGTTTCTGATGATCCACCCATGAACGCCTTTACCCAGTTTGAGCTCATTCAAGCCAGAACAACACTTCAAGACACTTGACAAAGTGAAGTGATTCGGACAAACACCCTCCATCACCATAGCCCTGAAAAGATCCAAAACCAATCCGCAAGACCCGTCGCGCGCAAAGCCGGACAGAAGAATCGTCCAAGCCCGGACGTCTCGTACAGGCAATACATCGAACAGCTTCTGGGCATCGCCGAACTTTCGAGTTTTCGCGTAAAGAGCCAGAACATAGTTGCCAACGCTCACATTCCGCACGGAGCCTTTCTTGATCGCCGTGGCGTGGAATGTCTCCGCCACCGCCTCCGTTCTTGAGCAGCCAAGGGGGGCAGAGTGACAACACCGACGCGGAACTCCATCGAGCTCCAACCTAGGAGGGTTCACTGTTTCGGGGGTTCGAGAATCTAGGAAGAGTAATGGTCGGTGATTGAACAGAGGAAGGGAGCGAAGGCGTCTGCAATCAGCCCTCAAGCTCAGTCTCGCTTTCATAACCAATCTGCTATTGAGCTTTTCCGCTATGTCTGGTTAACTGTATGGTGTCGTCACGAGTTTTGTAACGGGCGTGGGGGCGTTAAAATGGAATCTACCAAACACTACTGACAATTTGAAAGAAAAAGGAAAAAAATCATTTATTTGAAGATATAATTACTAAGGTAAAAGTCACAAAAAAAACTCCAAATTTTGTCAATTATGACAAATTTATCATAAATTTTTTTATGACAAAAAAACTTTAAACTTGTATCATTGTTCAAGTTTTAATCTGTAACACAAAAACCTCAAACTTTTATCTGCATGACACATTTACTTCAGACTTTTTTTGTAACACCAAATTTTTGGAGTAAATGTGTTACTCGGATATAAGTTTGAAGTTTTTGGTATTATAAGAAAAAGTTTGGGATAAGTGTGCTATATTGTGCAAGTTTAGGATAAATGTGTTACATTGGCCCTGTTTGGTTTAGCTTTCTGAAGGGGCTTTGGGTCCCTAAAAGCTCTTGGCCAAATGTAAACTCGTTTAATTCGATTTTTTGGAGAACTTTGATCAGATGTAATTGCATTTCAAAAGGGCTTTAAGGGTGCGTTTGTTTAATGAAAGTAGTTTCTAGAAAGTGTTTTCGGATTTGATTTGTTTGTTTTTCCAAAAACGATTTGGTCGATGAAAAATACTTTCCAGGTCAACATAAATATTATGTATTATTTTAGGAAAATGAATTCATGTACATGGGAAGGGGAAAACACTTTTCCTCTTTATGAGGTCTTTAGGTCATTCCCTTTTTGTTAGTTTAAATGTTATTTAATCATTTTCCAAATGCGATCCAAACGCCTAAAAACATTTTTAATCACATATCATCAAACACAAGAAAACTAATCATTTTCATGGAAAATGATTTTCTGAAAAACATTTTCCAAAAATGGTACGATTTCCGAGAAACAAACTCACCCTAAATTGCATTTCCAAAGGGCTTAAAGGGCATTTAGCTTAAGATAAGTTCGGAATTACTTTGGGAAGTTGCATATTCGAAATACAAGTTGATTACTATTCACATGTATTGTTCATCTTCTCCGGAGAAGTGAACGGAGGTTGACGATTGCCGACCAAGGGGTCGCTTGAACCCGATGATTGCGCCCAAGGGGGGATCGCCGCCTGAGGTTGCGTGACCTTAGGTGGTGGTTGCTTGGGTCGCATGAACCTAGGTGACACTTGAGGTCGTGCGACCTTAGGCAACCTTGCCTAAGGTTGCACAACCTCAAGCGACGCTATCTGGCGGCTAGATCTGGCCGCCAAAGGTTGGCTAGCTCATATATGGCTATCGGTGACTAAATAAACAAAAAATACATTTAAAACTTTTTTTTTAAAAAAAATGAGTAAAAGTTCTTTACAAAATGTAGATTTTTACCAAACAACATTTAAGCTAAAGTCATTTTGCAATGTAATTTAAAATTACAATTTATCAAACGCTATTTGCAAATCGGAAAATCCTTTTAACCCAAAAGTATTTGTATTTTCCCAAGTGTATTTTCTCAAAGCCGAACCAAACGGGGACATAGGTACAAGTTTGAGGATTTTGGTGTCAAAATTTTTTTAGGATAAATATGTGACAATATGCATAATTTAAGGTTTTTGATGACTTTTACTCTAATTATTATTTGATAATGAACTATAAAAATAAATTGCTTGATGATCTTATGAAGGAAATAACCAATGATATTCATATTCGGTCATTATAATTAACTTTATAATGCATAGTTTATTTAATTTTCAATACACATAGTAAGTACTTATAATTCATTTATTATTATTTTTTATGATAAAATGATAGGTTTATGGAATGGAATTACTGTTTTATAACCAAAGTTATAAATCACGCGAATGCAAATCATATTTAGTATAAGCGTTTCATTTCAAGCCGATTCCCTACTAGTAGGAGAAATTATCAGAATAATACACATTCAACCCTAAAATTTCAACTATTACACATTATTTCCCTGAACTTCTATTTTGTTACAGCTATATTTTCCATTAGCATGTGCAAGACAAATTTAAGGGGTAAAAGTACTCTTTGGTCTCATTTTTGATAGTTGTGTCCCTCTAAAGGCCATAAGCCTATTGCTTTCTGAATGGAACGACAATTCTCGTCACAATTTTCTATTCTCGACCCATGATCAATCTCTAGGTTCTTTGGTATAATAAATGGTTATTTCATGACAAAGGTCTAATTGGGATTTAGAGCCCATAATGACACAACTGAAATTAGGCACAGATGTGTGGATTTGACCTATTTTTGCGAATCTGGGTTTGAAGTCAAGTCGAGCAAACAGGTTGCATGCCCATATTCAAGCCCCGACACTCATCACATGCGAGAATTACGGGAAAAATCCACTCGATTCGAATGAAATTTAGTAACATGAATTTTCAAATGTGATCAATATCTTGGAGAATTATCAACTACGCACATCAAACTGACCTCTCAAAGTAACCTTCGTGCATGATCCGCAGTGGCCAGCCACGAACCTGCGTGGATCGGCTCAGCTTTTGGCTCAAATTCTAAGTACTCTCATGGTTCGAGCGGAGATTTGAAGATCAAACCAAGCTGACCTAAGCGTCATTTTTACTCCTATGTAACATTCATCAAGGTCACGAAGACAGGTAATGCATGCAAAGGGGCATAGCAAGTCAAACATGAAAGGCTCTTGGAGAGGCTTCGACACTACAAAAAATTCCATCCTCAGAAATCAGTTTTCTAGGCTTTTTTTTTTTCTTGATTTTTCATGGACAAAACATGGTCAAAATTGAACAAAAATAAATCTATGATCCTTAGCTTGCTTCCTAGTTTCTTTTAAAGTGTCTCTTAGCCGAGGAAGCCAAGAAATTATCCTATGAAGGTGCCTGGAAATTGGCTCATTTAGACTACAGAATGAGCTCTGCAACGAAAAAATTGATAACGAATTTTTTTGTCGTCTCTGAGATTGGACTCCAGGACCTATTTTGTCAACTAATTTGATCCCAAACCCAACTATACGTATTCTCGTTTAGGTTGCAAGTCACGTTTTGCCCCAGATGTTCCTCATTTTTCTCATAACCTCTCACTTTCCCTCACCTTTGACCAACTGGTCTTGACACTTATGGACTTCTTCCCTTGTTTGCTAGAAGGGAATATTCGGGGGACTTTAGGAGGCCTTCCTGGGACGTGCGACCTACGGTTGAAAATATCTTTGAGTTTAATTTGACTCTATAGTTGAAGGTTTTGGCTAGTTCTTGCCGGAACTTTGCAAAAATCCCATTTCCCTCCATGGGTGGGTCTGGAATTCCTAGGTTGGAGTTGTTTTTCGAGTTGCTTGTGGGGGTGTTTTTTGGGAACGACCGTGAGCTTCCCCAAGAGTCTCTTGTGCCCGACCTTTTATGCATAAAAAGAGCGTGTTTCATAGAATTTATTCACGGAATTAAAGAAGCTTCTTGTCGGTCCTTGCCCAACTACCGAGCTCGCCAACAGAGCTGTTTCACCAACTCTCTAACTTGGCCAAATTTTCAACTTTTGTAGATGTCAAGTGTGCAGCTTTGGCTGCAATTTTCACGTTCCTTCAGTAGCTTATGCCTGGCCAATTTTTGTACATATTCGCTCCTAATGATAGTATACCGCCTCATCCAAAATCAGGTTAATTGGGGCAAATGGGGAGAAGTGCACTATCAATGCCATAACTTGTGTACAATGCTTACTTTAGTGCCACAACTTTTCAACAGTGTATTAAAGTGCCAAAATTAGAGAAAAATGATTACCTAAGTGTCTCTGGCAAAATATTTTGGTCAAAATTAATACGTGACCTTTTTAATTAAATTTTTTAACTGACATGGCACTTAAGTTAGTTAACCAACTTTTCTTCGATCACTTAAGTGCCAAATTTTTTGAAGAAATGATTTTTTTAGTGCCAAGATTTTTGAAAAAGCATTACTTAAGTGCCAACTTTTTTGAAAAACGATTTTTTTAGTACCAATTTTTTTTGAAAAACAATTCTTTTAGTGCTAAATTTTTTGAAAAAGAATTTTTTCGGCGTCAATGAAAATTCAACACTTAAAAAATCGGTTTTCAAAAAATTTGGTACTTAAGTGATCCTTCAATCTTGGCATTGAAAAAAATCATTTTAAAAAAAAATTGGCACTTAAGTGATCTCGCGAAAAATTGTTTAAACGATGTCATTCAGCATCCTTGTGTTCTGGCAAGCCTTGTCAGCTAAAAATATTAATAAAAAAAAAAGCCACATAGAATTTCCGGCTAAGCAAATCGGCGATGGCATTTAAGTGATCATTTTTGTCCGATTCTAGCACTTAAGTGCGCCGCCGAAAAGTTAAGGCACTAAAGTACGCGGCGTACAAAAGTTATGGCACTGATAATACACTTCTCCCTGGTGGGGCCACAAAGTTGCTTACTCAGCAGTTTCGAATTGTGGCCAAATCAAGGATTGGGTTTTGGTAACTGGTTTAAGTGCTTTAATCCATCAAATTGGCTAAGGTTTTTGACCAGTTGGTGCGTTCATATATATTAATTAAATTCTCTACTCATACTTTGCAATTTTTTGTCCTATTTTGCAAGAAAGTCCCTCAAGGTGGCCATTTTCTTGGCTGAGAATGACCAACTTGATTCAATTTGGTCCTTTTGACTTGATTAGATCAATTCTAGCTGGCCCAGGCTCAGTTTAGAGCTTAATTAGGGTTCAAATTGATAAAAATGATGATTTGAGGGCTTGGGTGAAATTTTGTAAAATTGGGAATTGGTCCCTCAACTTTTTAAATTGCATTTGGGCCCCCACTTACTATTTCAATTGCAATCTGACCACCCATGGCTTGGCTGGTCATGCTCAGATCCTTGGCCCCAACTTTTTTTTTTCTCTCTTTTTAATTTTTTTTTTTAAAAGTGGATTTCAAGAAAACTAATTCCATTTAAAAAATATACTAAATAAATAATTGTATTGGTACTAAATATTCCTTCATAAACTTTATTGATTCGATAATATTTTTTATTTGTTAAATTGATCTGCTAAATTTATCTTTTAAACTTTACAGATTCGATAATAAAGAAAATAATAGAGTAAAGTCTTCCAATTCTATTTCCCATGCAATTACATTTCTCTCTCAATTTTCTATTTTTATTCTTGAAATGCTTAGTGAAATTTAATTCTTCATTTAAGTTTGCACTTTACTTGTATTAATATATCTTATTGGACACTCTTATTGTGCCTTGTGTTCTACCTTTTTGAACATGAATCATTTTTTTCCTAATCATAGCATTGATTTTTTTTTATTTGAAATTAACAAAGAGATTTACTTTTAAGGAAAAATTCTTTACTTTTCATGTTATAAATTAATCTACTTCATAATTAATTTTTAAAGTTGTGTCGTTTTGTCAAGAGTTGCTTATGCATGTGAGATAGTATGCCCATTCAAGAATCATGTTTTTGCATAAAAAACGACTATCAATTCAACTAATGTGTCTTCGAATCTATATATGAACGAGGAGATACGAGAAATTCTTTCACATTTAGATAAATCTATAATTTATTTAAAGATTAATATCATGAAAAATCTAAACTAGTACATTCGTAACAAATTTACCCTAAATGACCACAAAAGACCCCTAACTGGTACAACTATGATAAATTACTCCAAACTAATTTTTTTGATCGCCAAAAATCCCAAAGTGACAAATATACCTTCCGATAAATTGAATTAATATGACAAATAAAGAGAACCGCCCCAACCAAAAACCTCCCAAACCAATCAATTTGATCCGGTTCCTAGTAAAAATCCCGCCACAAACTCCAAACAAATATATCTTCCCATAAATTGAATTAATACCACAAAAAACTAGGGACAAACAAAGAGCAAACAGAACTTGCCCAAACCAACCAATTTAGTCCGATTCTTGGTTCCTGAGATAAAATTGACCACCTAGACCAGTGGGATTATCTATATTTATTAAATCAATTTTTTTTAAATTATGGAAAAAAACATCATTTAACCTTACATTTTCATGAAATGAGTCCCTCGATGTAAGGCCTTCTCAGTGTCGTTGCTCTACCAACGTTACCCCTTGACACGGCCAAGAGATCACAGCTGCTTTCCCTCGTTCCCCACTTCAAACACCCAACCTGCTTGTTGGCGTCCGATGTGGGCCTTAGCTCTTGATGGCTGTCCCCCACTCTCTCTCTCTCTCTCATCCAGTTATGTCTGCATCCTTGGACTTTGCTTTCCCAAGTCTCCGCTTGAGGGTGAGAACCAAAGAGTCCAACTCAGTCGGCATTATTCAGCTTTGGAAAAACGTAAGATAACGTAATTGACTTGCTCGGTGACGGGACCATTAATCCCGGGGCTCATGCTTCCATTGCCAGGAGGAGGAGGAGGAGGAGGAGGAGGAGGAGGAGTAGGATACGTTTGAATGAAATGGCCTATTTCTTATTTGGTAAATCTCGAATAAGACAGGGCAAATTATTTGGTAATTCAAGATGAAATTAAGAGGAAAAGAAAATCGTAAGAAGAATCTCACTCTCAATGGAAGGCACTTGCGACTGGACCACTATGTTGTGGCCACCTAAGGCCAACGAGGACCACTATGTTGTGGCCGCCTAAGGCCAACGATAACCACATGGTGTCACTTGGTGATCCTGACATGATGGCTGCTCAACACTCCACTAGACAAGGATAGGGAGGTGACAAAGGAATCATGCGAGCAACACGTGAACGCACCTAGGACATTTGGCCATTGTGCTCTCAAGCTGTCGTTGCCCAAGCCCGCAATGCAGGTCGGCAACCACTATCGCGATGGTCGATTGAGGCCGTCCTCCACAGAAAAAGACCAATATCACATTCATCTCCATCCAGCCTTTTTTATTATTTATTTTTTATTTTTATAAGGTGGTATTTGCACCAGTTGTTTTATACATATTGATTTGTTCACCTTCCCCAAGTGATCTTCAGAGCATGCCATCTTATATAGGCTTGGTGCATTCTGAATTTCATCTTAAATTATGTTTTAACAAGGCTTGAACTAAAGGTCACTAAACAAGGTGAAAAACTCTCTCACTATCTAAGCGCCTTACTGGTTTCCCCTTCCTTTCTCTCTCTACAACGAGCAAGTCTTGTGTTCATCTAGACATGTGAGATCACTCCATTTTGGTCATTAAATCATATAGGTCCTACTCATGACTCTTAGCGTCTAATGACTAGGATGAAATTGGCTCACATACTCCCATGCATAGGTGTTCATACTTTTATTGCCGCAATCTCAACGTTGGAGCAAATGAGAATGCAAACTCACATAAATTGACTTTAGTCAATGAGCTCGTTCGAGGGCAATTGCTATCTTCCATCCTCACAATCCTTCTCATTACTGTGGTCCAACGCCCCCAAATTCCTGTCGCTTTAACTGTATTTGACTTTTCCAAAAAGAAAAAAATGTATTTGACTTTAGGGAAAATCTCACTCCAGTTTGTCCTGACTCGTCATAAATTTCTTTTGACCTTCCTGTTGACGAAAGAAGTATATTTTAGTTCCTCATGATTTAAGATATCAATTTCTATATGGTTTAAAACATTTAGATATTTCATTTGGAATAAAATTTCAAAATTTTAATTATGCAAAACTTGATTCTTGAATTTCAATTTGTGATGGTGTGCCTTGTATTAACTTATCAAAAAACGAAAAAGAAAATTGACAGTTCACCCCCAACTTTTTAGTTTTACTATCGAATCTAATCTCAATTACATTTTCCCTATAACAAGTATATGATCATAAAATTGCTCAGATTTTTGGTAAACCTAGCCTGATAAACTAAATTATGTATCATCCATCCCATGTTGTTGCGTAGACTACATGGGACATGAGAATTTATTGCGTAGGCTTAGTCTAATTGATTAAGTTAATCAGAAAATGAAAAAGTGAAAACAACGAACCTCACATAAAAAATACAAGTTTTTACCACATGCCTATGTATACAATTAGTCTATATATTCCAGTACTTTTCCACGGTATTAATAAAAGAAATTTGTGATATGACGATGTCCCAGTAATTAGCTTAATACCTTGATTCCACTATACCAGGGCCTTGCTTGCATAAAAGCAAATTGAGGATGACAGCCTAATCCCATATTTTATTTTGGTCGTAAGCCTAATCCCATATTTAGATTGATTTTACCATTACAATTTTTGAGCACCCAGTATTGGTCATGCTGCAATTATTTTCCAGACATGACGGTCCACATTTATTTTAATCCATGTATTTAGGATCCACATGAGAACATTTCTATTTCTCTATTTCTTTATTTTTCTATTTTCAAGAATAGGTTTGGAACATAAATCTGTTTGATATCGCAATTTCTTTTTTCTATTTCTAGAACAAATTTTTACTAAAAAATAGATTTTGAATATAAATAAGAAGTTAAAGTTTTTTACTTCTTTATTTCTAGAACAAAAGTGAGATATAAAATCTCTTTTTATTGCTTGCTCTCGTCATCACCCGTTGCCCACTTGCTAGTTGCCCGCTGGTTGCTGCCCATTGGTCATTGCCTCCGCCGGTCCTATCCGGTTCCAACCTCTTTCGGTCCGTTCCTCGGTTTCGAAAATGGGGAATTGGTCATATTGGTTTGGTTTAATCGGTGCTGGGGTGGGAATCGGATCTTGAGAATCGAATTTCAAATTGTATCCAACAATTCGACATTAAAATTTAATGGAAGTTAATAAAGAGTTGACACATGCCATCCAATTTAAAGTAAAAAAAAACGGGAATTTTAAACAGATAGGGTCTGAATAAGGAGAGATATTTAAAAAGCGAGTTCAATTGTATCTAGCAATTCGACATTAAAATTTAACGTATACTAAAAAAGAGTTGATACATGTCATCAAATTCAATAATTTGATATTAAAATTTAACGGAAATTAACAAAGATTTGACAAATGTACGAGTTTGAGGTACATTTATCAAAGGCATACCGATTTCGGTTAACGGAAACTAACAATGAGTTGACACATTATCTAATTCAACAATTTGACATTAAAATTTAATGAAAACTAACAAAAAAGTTGACAAGTGTATTAGTTTGGGGTACATTTGTCAAATGCATACTAGTTTTGGATATTTGATAGTCAAAAAATTAATTTTGGGGTAAATTGATCACATATATATCAATTTAGATCATTTATTCAATTACTTATTTATTTATACCTTTTCTGTTAAAATTTATTTATTTTTGTTTGCAGCACTGAAATTATGATGCGGCTGCGGTATTATAATTTTATCTGTTTTAAAAAATGCCTGCCGTGGTGACAAAAATGAAAATACCGTCACCTGACCTTCTTTGTACGATTTAAGACACGTTTTACATTTAAATTAAATGAAAGATGCCATTTTACGTTTACATAATTTTCAATTTTTATTGCTCATTTGCATAAATAATCTATTTATTGTCCTTAAAAATAAATATACTCAGAAGTTTTAAAAATTATTGCGAAAATACAATTGAATCCTTAAATGTATTAAATTGATGCAATTAAGTCTTTTCGTTAACTCCGCCAATTTATCTAACAAAATATTGACCTCATATTTTTATTAGTATTATTTTCTCCCTTTTACGTGGTATTTTTATTTTTCTTATTAATTAATTCCTTGATGAAACTGACATTTTATGATGATGATCATTGAACGTCCCCTTTGTTTTAATAGTCCCATCCCGCATTTCTTTATATTTAAAGTCCTCTATCCTATCAAATATCTAACTCCTTAAGTTTCTAGACGATATTTGAGTGCGAATAACAGTCATTCCGTTTCAGAAATTAATTTCTCAATTCACTCTCCAGAGCTAAACATGAGCTCATCGGCGAAGATTATCCATGAAGTCGTCGTTGATATCCCCAAGCGATTGCCGGTGAAATTGCTGTTGAGGTCCAAGCGCCTGTGCCGATCCTGGCTAACCACGATTGGCTAAGTACATTTTGTGGCCCTGCACTTGGGTTGATCCGCTTCTGACGCTTTTAATTGTTACGTTGTGTAAGAGAAAAAATATCTGCGATCTAACGGGAAACTTTGCTGCTTTTTGCAATTCAAGCATGTTACGAATTTAGTAACTCGGAAAAGCCGGAACATTCCTTTCCTCGTATTTGCCATTCTTGTCTTTAGGAAACATGTTAATGACCTGTCAATGAAACATCTGATGCGGACGCAATACAATGATTTACAATAGCTGTATCATCACTATCATCAATGACCGTGTCAAAAGAGGAGATCAATCATAGTGAGGTCTTCTTAAAGGAAGCATTAGGAAAATCCAGAATAGATACTCTACTTTAGCAGTACAGCTAAAATTCATATGATTGACTCATGCCGAAATATTTGAAACTTTTGGTTTCCATACATCTCGAAGGAAAATGTACAGTCTCAACACGTGCAACGCTTCCTTGACTCATGCCGATATATTTGAAACTTTAAAAACACGGTAGCCTTTTCCTCGCGTCACTGTCGCCTAAGGTATTCACGTTAGTTTTCGATTTAAAGGAGCGGGCCACCGAATTTCCCATTCAAGGCAAGAACACAACATGCCATGGCCATTATTCACCACCCATTTGCATCCGTGGAGCAATAATTCACGACCGGGGCATGAATCACGATCGGGCATGAATCACGACCCTACTCTATGTTTTTCTTTTGTTTTTTTTTTGGTCGAAACGACCCTCTTCTTGTATCCTTCTCGTCAGCCCATTGCGAGGATTTGGCAAACCGAGGTTGGGAAAGTCAAGAGAGATTTTGATTCTTGAAGCCCGTAACTACAGAGATTATTATGGAACTTGGAATATTGAACTAAGAATTTTTTTTTTTTTTTGTAGTTCCTTTTAATGGCATTAAAAATGTTTTCCCTTAGAATAATTTCAGCCAAGTAACCGCCCAAAAAAAAATGCATGAATTACATGTAGGACAAAACTACCCTCACTTTTCAAATGAAAAAGATGCATGGACTTTTACTCATGGCTAAAATAACCCACGGTTAAATTTTCCATCCCTTCAAATTGATGTATTCGCTTGAAATCATCAATTTGGACACTAACTTTTGGGTAAAAAGAACTCGATTCTCTAACCCTGGCTCTTTCAATTTGGGGTGGCTAGTTTTTGCTTCTATTTTGTCGGTGAAACAGACAAATTCTTTCAATGGTGCTACCCCTAATAGTAATCCTCTCTCTCTCTCTCTCTCTCTATATATATTCTCTTGAAATAAGGATGTTTAGATCATTTTTATTTTAAGACTGATAATGTAAATAAGTTTCTTTTCTATTCCCTTATTTTATGATTTTGCCAAGGTGGAAAAGTATGTGGTCTACCCAATGCCGTTGCTCTCCTACGAGTAACCGAACCATCCCGCCATCATCTCCCCAGCAATGCAGTTCAGGCGCCTTCTATTTTTCGCTATAAATAGGTCATCTAAATAGGTCGTCTAAAGCACAACAACTTCCCATCAAGGCACTTTCTTTTCCCTCTGGCTAAACCACCATATCCCATTCTTAGCAGCCTCCACTCGTCTCCCTGTGATCAGAACTGGGAAAGGTTCGACCACCGGTTCTAGCTTCATAATGCCTCAAACTAACCAAATGCAATCATCGAGCATTGACAAAGAGCAAGCTCATCTGGTAAATCCACTGATCTTAACCTTTTATTTTCACCTTTTCATTTCCTTCCTTAGCTCGTAAGAAAAAAAGAAGAAAATCACAAACCGTTTGCCTCACAAGCATTTTTTTTTATAGGGCATGTGTGACACCTGTAGTGAAAATTGGGATGTCTCCTGGGTCAGCGGACGCAAAACTTCAGATAATAGAGAATAAATATAAATTTTTACTAAATCTTTACACATGGAATTGCACATATTATGGCAAATAATTGCCCAAGCTTGTTCTGATCACCTAGCTCCTGCTGGGGGCGTGGTGGCCTTGTCTAGGGCTGGAAATTTGTGTCTTGTCATTTTAATTGTGTCATGTGGCCATAGGGTATAATATAAATATGACTAATCCGAATATTACATGTTTATTAAATGTGTTAAACTGTCTCGATGTGAAAATGATACACTTAATAAAACGTGTTACATGACACGACTGACACAGCTAACACAATTATCAAGTAGTCACCATGTTCTTGTATTGACAAAACATAATTCTATAACCCATTTACAACGAGAACACGTGTTTAATATTTTTAGGACATTTCAACAAATTTCCTAATAATATGAGTATCATTTCACTTTACAAGCTAAAGTGCACTGTTTAATTTATCTGCTAATATTATGTTTCTTTTGTATATTTATATATGCTTTTGTTTTAACTTCTATTATTTTTAACATGTGGATTATTTTAAATATTTTTTTAAGTAAACAAAATTCTTTGGGTATGAGTATGAAACATATCTAAATGTGTATTAATAAAAAATGACACATTAACATGTAAATTTAAATACGTCAATTTGTATCTAAACGGTTTAAGTGGGTGCACTAAGAAACAATTTTTGTTTTGCCTCAAATGTATTGATCAATTTATGATACGAATCATTTATGCCAAACCCAAATTTGTTTATTGTTATGTGTCGTGTCATACTAACGGGTCACGTCGAGAAATGTTAGTTATATTCCGACACCTCTTTGGATTCTTCATTGGCCTATAGGTGATAGAAACAGAAGGAAAAGAAGAAGAAGAAGAAAAAAAAATGGAATAACAAGGAAGCTTATTTACCAATCATATGCAGGGAAACAAGAATGACTTTTCTCCAGGCTCAGTTGTAACATTTCTGCAATAAAAGACCAACTTATTAACTCTCTGTTAGATTTGACCATTTGAAACACTTTCAATCTGGACTGGCTTGTAAGGTCATATAATATGTACCAGTACATATGAGCATACTAAGCTTTACTAGTACAATATCAACAGAAAACCTTAATCATCTCATACTAAATTATTATATATGACTTTATGAAAAATTATCAGTTAATTATTTGATTAATTGTGCTTTTGTCTTTGCTCTTTTGATCCTTTGCCAATTTAATTTTTTGCTTCATTAAAATCATTTGTTACAATTACATGAGAAAAAGTATCGCAAATTCTGTTCATTCCTGCTTAAGTTTTTTTTTTTTTTTTTTGGCATTATAACATTGACCTCACTTGTAACTCTAGATTTCCATGATGCAGGATGATTCCCGGATCAATCATGAAGAAAGAGTAAAGAGCATTATAGGTTTTCTGAATAATGTGGTGAGTGAGCCTGTAGAAAGTTTGATCATTGTCGACACGATTCAGCGGGTAGGAATCAAACCCCTATTCCAAGAACAGATCAAAGCCATTCTATGTTGGCAATACACACATTTTAACTCTCTGAATCATGGCAAAGATGATGTCTATGAGATCGCCCTCCGGTTTCGACTTCTTCGGCAAGAGGGTTATTATGTGCCTGCAGGTTTGTTTCCCATGAATTTCAAGTCGATTGCAATAGCGAAATAAAATGTTGCTGTTGACACGTAACAACAGAAGACATATTTTTGTTTTTGTTTTGACTAATTAAGTGGAAGCCCCAAATTTTCCAAAATTTTCTTTTGTTAAGGATGAAAATGGAAAAGAATATAAGCTGACTTTTTTTGTATTTTTTGTTGACTTAAGAATTGGAAATGTTTAATTGTGAAGACTTTTCCAACGGGTATATAGCAATGCATGTTACATGGGAGAACTTATGCCAGATATTAAGCAATGCATTAATGTTCTGGAGTTATTTTCAAAATGGAAAGTAAGAACTTGGAGGGAGTCTTGTCTAAACTAATCATTCATATTACAAAAACCAAATTGAAAAAACCTAGATTTTTCACTTGATTTGCCCATTTGCTCCATTTTCCTTCTCCTTTTTAGTTTCGTTGCATTTAAATTAAAACCTTATATAAGATGAAATATTTTAAACCAATTTAGGATTTTTTTTTCCGGAACCAAAGTATGCACATAATAATTTTGATTGAGTGAAGTGACCAATAAATTAGATAGCAGACTATGCTTCTCGATGTATTAGAGTCATTGTGCTTTTTATGCAGATGTGTTTGAATACTTCCACGGTAAGGGAAAAGGTTTTGATATGAAACTGAAGGGAAACATCAAGGGTACGATGGAATTATATGAAGCGTCACAAATGAGAATAGAAAGAGAGGATATACTTGACGAAGCCGACTGCTTTAGCAGCAAGTGTCTCAATGCGTTGTTGACGTGTGATCTTGATCACGAACATACGAGAATGATAGAAAGTACGTTGCGATATCCATATCGCAAGAGCTTTACAAGATTGCTATCTCCTCAAAGTTTTGTAAACGATATGCCTGACGTGAATTCATGGATGAAAGACTTGCTAGAAGTGGCAAACAGAGAGCGAAGGATTGTTCAATCTGTGCACCAGAAGGAGATTCACCAAATTAATACGTGAGTTACTAATTCATTATTTACGCAAATTTATGCTCAATCGAAGGATAATAGATGACCAACATATAATAAAAGACGGGCTTTTAAGTATTGGCCCT
The DNA here is from genome assembly GCA_014182845.1 of Corymbia calophylla. Taxonomy (NCBI): domain Eukaryota; kingdom Viridiplantae; phylum Streptophyta; class Magnoliopsida; order Myrtales; family Myrtaceae; genus Corymbia; species Corymbia calophylla. Next base: position 42,764,612 of record CM024697.1, on the reverse strand, counting down.
AATTCATGTATATCAAATGCAGAAATAAGATGCTATATTTAAACTTATATTTCTAAGAAGTTAGCATTTAGTTTCAGACTAATATCAAACTCACAAATTACAGTTCGAGGCATGACTTAAACCAGTTTCACCAAAAATTATCCAGAAAATGACGGACTGTGAGATTGATAAAATCTTTAAATGAATAGTTTGTTTCACACATATGAGTATACTATTATGTACTCTTGATATAGTTTTTCCTCATGCGTTTCCTATAATTCAGGTGGTGGAAAAAGTTGGGATTGGGAGAGAAGATGAAGTTTGCTAGAGACCAGCCACTAAAATGGTACATGTGGTCCTTGGCAATTCTCCCTGATCCAAGCTTGTCTGAGCTTAGGGTCGAGCTCATTAAGCCCATCTCTCTTGTGTACATTATTGATGACATATTTGATGTTCTTGGCTCAACCGATGAGCTAATTCTTTTTACAGAAGTCATTAAAAGGTATGCGATCGTAGATATCCCATTTTACTTATTACGTCGCGACTATTACACTGACAAAAAAAAAAGAAAGACCTACTTTAGACATTTATATTATGCTGCCAATTAAATATTTCTTGCAATTTTTTTTCTTCAGATGGGACAATGCGTGTGCTGAGCAGCTTCCAGAGTACATGAAAAAATGCTTCAAGGTTCTCAGTGATATTACAAATGATTTTGGCAACATCATCTTTGAGAAGCATGGATGGAACCCCACGAGATTCTTGAAACAGATGGTATCAGTATAAAAAATGTTTATGATTCCTATTTCTACTCTATTTGAGCGTCACTCAATTTGAGATTCACAGCACCGAACCTTGATCATATCTCATCCCTTTGTCCACTCTGTCTCACAACCCTCCAATATTTTGGTCATCATATTGAAGTTTTGTTTACTTCTTCAAATTAAAGCCAAAAAAACCAATTGCCATCTTCATCATCATCGAGTTTCATTCGATCCTTCCTAGAATTCCTTACGATGCCATGCACGGAGATTTTACCGCTGATAGGGTTAAGCTGTAACACCCTCACCTCTCTCTCTCTCTCTCTCTCTCTCTCTCTCTCTCTCTCTCTCTCTCTCTCTCTCTCTCTCTCTCTCTCCCTCCCTCTCTCTCCCTCCCTCCCTCCCTCCCTCCCTCCCACCATCCTTCACTCCCACTTTCTCCCATACACACTCACACACAAATCTTGGCGAGATTGAGGTGTTTCTGTCAAGATCTTGTAGCCGTGGACTGGATTCTTGGCGAGAGAGATTTCCGAGTGATTCGTCATTAATGACTACTAGAAAGCTCAATAAGCACACGATTTTGATTTATGATTGCACCTTAGATGTATCCTTGATCAGTCCGATAACATTTGATGTTGCAGTGGGCGAATTTGTGCAATGCATTCTTGGTGGAGTTTCAGTGGAACGCTTCTGGCAAATTGCCAAAGGCAGATGATTACTTGAAGAATGGGATTATCACTTCGGGTGCGCCCTTGGTGCTAGCTCACCTGTTCTTTCTAATGGGTCAAAACATTGCCAACCAAAGTATGGATTCAGAGAAAGAAGAGGTGCAGCTGCCAAATCCAATATTCTTAGTCGCTGAAATTCTTCGCCTTTGGGATGACCTCGGATGTGCCCAGGTAAACTAGCTTAAGGTTTCATGCCGGGCAGTATTCGGGTTATGTTCAATTTTTTGATTCGCATTGTCATTATTTTATTGATTTAATTGTTTTACTTTGGAAATTCGATTTCCTTGAAGGATGAGAATCAAAATGGCTACGATGGGTCATACGTGGAATGCTATTTGAGGGAAAATCAAGGCTCTTCCTACCAAAGTGCAAGAGAGCACGTGATGGAGTTGATATCGAAATTGTGGAAGCTGCTCAACAAAGAATGCCTCTCTCCATGTCCGTCCTCCGCGCCTTTCCTTGAAGCTTGCGTAAATGCTGCCAAAATGGTTTCATTGATGTACAACTATGAAGACAAACATGGTCTTGGACTCCTACAAGACCATATGAAGTCGTTAACCTGTGATGATGCAACACGTTAGCATGATTTTGCACTTTTTCTTTTTTCCTGCTTGTTGAAACACTTCCATCTACTGCATTGCAGTTCAACTTCACTTGCATCAAAGTTGCCTTCCTTTTTCTAAGTTGTCTTGTTTTATATATATATATATATTTTGGAATAAGTATAACAAGAGTGCCATAACTTTCGTATGGTGTTTACTTGAGAGTCATAACTTTTTTTTTACTTATTTAAGTGCCATATCAGAGTAAGATCGATAATTTAAGTGCCATTTCCGACAAATCATTATACGTGGACTTTTTTTTTTTAAAAAAAAAATTTCAAATTCCGACGTGGATTTTTTAATTTTTAATTTTAAAATTAATTATCCATGTCGAGTTTTCTAGCGAGGCAAATTGCCAATAGCACTTAAGTACTTATTCTGAAAATACTTATACATGTCCCTGTTAAAGGAGTGATTATTTATATATTTGGGAAAATTATCAATCTAGTCTTAAACCTATTGTATGGATGTCAATTCAGTTTTAACTTACCAATTTTATCAATATAGTCCTACACATTTGCGTGATATTTAAATGTTGTTTTTACAGCCAATTGTCGTTGCAAATTGCAATATGGGAATCAACAAATTGCCCACGTTAGCAGGCCATGGCTCTAATACCATACAATTGGCCTATGATAAGAATAAGGGAAAATAAAAACAAAATTTGTGGCAGCTATGCCATCTCACACGTATGGCCCTTCCGACGTCAAAATAGGGACAGCCTGTTAGCCACCATAGTCATTTCTATTTTTTAGCCCATATCATAGAAAGTTTTAAGATAGCAGAATTTTGATGCATGGGTTCCACATTGTGGCAAGTGCAGAGCATACCGGTAGGATTAGTTAGAACATTTATAGTTTTAAAGAATCATATCAAGCGGAGAGGAAAATAGCAAACCATACAATATTATTTGTAGGGTGGGTGCGTTTGTCCCCTTAACACTACAAGCACATCCTTTTATAGGCATAAGACAAACACGGAACACCCAATTATTGGTGATAGTTTTGGAAATCACCAATAATTTCTACAAACTCTTTATCGTTGACAATGGCCAATAATTTGTACATGTTGATTCTTACATTGGCAAATTATGATTTTTACTCTTGATAGACTCTTATCACACATTTTTCGCTTCTACAATAGTACGCTACAGTGATGAACAATACTGCTAGGGTGTTAGGAACATTACATGAATAGTGTTTTTATTACAATAACTCAGGATAAGTTTTTTGCATTCGCCATCTCCTTCATATGTCGCATTTGACTCATTCACATGTTGTATTCATGAATTGGTTCTTTGGTGTTATCGTTCAAGCTGTCTGAGCCACTTCCATCTTTCTGCCCTTTGTATTCCCTGATGAGTCTTTCAACTTCTAGGGCTTTAAGTTGGTCATATTTTGTGGACTCTAGGTTTTGATGAGAACTTGATGATATGTGAATAGATTCACCGAAAGTACTTGTTTCAAGTCTATCTTCATACTGTTGCCTTTGTTCTTTGAGGAGCCTCTCCACTTTTTCAATTTCTAAGGCTTGCTAAATGTTATGTTAGCGATTTTCAATGGCAATTTGCGGGAAAGATTCATTGAAATATTGCCTAAAAGTTTAGGACTACATTGACAAAACTAAAAAGTAGGGTTGATAATGTGGAATAATTAATTGTTGACAAGAAAATTATGACAATTGTAATTGCATCATAAGACAATCCAATTAAACCATTGGCAAATACATATATATTTTTTTCAATTCTAGATACATTAGAATTTCCAAAGGAAGATAAGGAAAAGAGGTAAAAGATAATCTTAAATCTGGATATGCAAGAGATATTGTGGTCAATTTAAGATAATATGGGGTGTTGGCAGTCAATAAATGGATGGAAAAAGCGCAAGTCTTTGTGCGTTTATCCCTTTCATATAACCATTCATTTAAATGTTAAATCTAACCTACTTATTTATATTTGAGTTGATGTGAGTAAACTAAGGAGAGTGTATGATAGGTTTTCGGAGTCAAGGGATGTACGGTAGTTGGGAAAAAGGAGAGATGAAGGAGTTAATTTATAAATAATACTATTTATGTATTAGCACATAATGATTATTTTAATGATATTTTAATTTCGATCTTTGTTGAAAATTAAATTTAAAATATTTTGGATTTTATATGCAATGAGCCTTATTCATGAGAAGTACTTAATTATATATATATGGTACCCACTTCTTTAAATACTTCTTATCAAGAATTAATTAATGCAATACATTTGTCTATGTAGGACCCTTATAGTAAAATTCATAGTGATAATTGCATTGACTGGCCATCCCCAACCTTTTCACAAATAAATAAAAATACTTGGATAAGGATAACAGGAGTGCTGTTGACACCTAAATTTTGATTGATCATTCGTAATTTAATGCACAAAAATTTAGGGATTAATTTTAACCTCTAAACAAAAAATATTAGGATTAAATTGCATAGCGTATAGTTTTAGGAGCATTTATTATTGCATTTGCATTGGACGTATGGCAAATAGGCTTCAATTGATGGTTCTAAGCTTTAATTTAACAAGTTGGACTAAGCCCACGGTGAAAGAGAATTTGGCTAGGCCCGTTAAGGGGTGACGAGTTGGAATATGAGAATATTCCCGGGAATATGAGAATATTCCCGAGAATATTAGCATTATTCTTTCAATATTCAGGAAAGGTGTCGGATGGAATATTGAAAAAATATTACACGTGGGATACAAGAGCTAAATAGGCAACGTGCAAATTTATCATCTTTCCTTTAATAACATAGTCCTCTCACTTGTAAAAGGGGGTCGAAAGAGTGAGAGAGTCTTGGCAAGAAAAGTGAGAGAAACGTGAGAAAGAGAGAATGTGTTTTGCTTAGTTTCTCTGACAAGGCACAGAGAGAAAAGAGAGAAAAGTCTGACCTCCCCTTGCTTGGCACACGCAAAAAAAAAAAAAAGAGAATAAGAGGGTGGTTGTTTTCTTCGAATACCCCTTCTGCACCTGCAAATCCAGCCACACTGCGTCTGACGCTACCTCGACGAGTTGCTGCTTGTTGATCCGAGTCGAGCTCCTGTCACGAGTCCCACCTAGTCGTGGTCTACTGCCCCCACGCCACCCCTGTCGTGTGACGATTCCTGCTCTGACGCCGTGCCACCGTCGAGTCGACAAGTTGCTTCATCAAGCCTCCTGAGAGTTCAAGTTACGGCTTTTGCATGTGCTTTATGCCTTGCAACGTGCTTGCCCACTTGGCTGGTCATGCAATTTGCAGGTGGTAACAAATAAAAGTGCTGCAAATTCTCTTTATTGGCACGCTTTTATTTGTTTCTTTTGGCAGGCGTCCATCATCAAGGATTCTCGCTCTACCGCTTTTGCCTGAGATCATTGATGACTGCGAGAACTGATCGAGCCAAACATCTTTAGTGGCTGTGGAACAGGGTTAGGTGCTGTCATTAGTAATTGAAAACCATCTCGGATCGTTTGTGAGAACCAGAAAAAGACCATCAAGGTAATTTCCTAATCCGTTCGCTTATCTGAATAAAAAATTGCCTAATTAGCAATGCATTTACTGCTAATGTGATTTCCTTGAGATATTTGGCATATTCCGATTGAGTGAGGTCGTTGTGTCGTGTTAAAAAAATCTCAATAATAAAAAATATTGAGCCGCGAGATGTCAGATCAGGTTTTTGATTATTTTGATTTTCTATCTTGGGTCCGGGAAAATTGTATGCTTTATATGATTGGTTGCATTATGTGTTGATTTTTTAGTAAACTTACAAGAATGCATAAAGAAATCTGTTACATAATAGGGTAGATTAATGCACTTCATGTCGGACTAGTCTTATAGTTTACATTGCATATGATGTAGAAACTTAGGAAATTTCATTAGTTAAATAGTTTTTTTTAACAAAAAGGACATAAAAATAAAAACATAAAAAAAATGAAAAAAATTCATGCATATGCATATAGCAAAATACATCATTCTTCCCACATCATGTAGCACATGCATATTTAGTGTCATTTTAAATAGATTGCACACATGTTACAATAGTTTTCAATTAACATATGTCATTAGAGCTAGGCCATTTGAATTGCACGTTATATGTCGTTAGAGTAAGAATCATGCATGTTAAATCTAGATTACGGTCATATGTAATTAATTTTTAAAAAAAAAAATCAAAAAAATTAGATGACATCCCATTTAGAAATTATGTTTAGAGCATGCATTTTTAGTTATAACTTATTTTGCTTTAAGATCGATCATGATTCTTACGTTTATCCTTTTGGACCTGTCGAATGTCATTGATTGTGATACGCATGCCCACTCCTTTCCATGTTAGTGGCTTAGGTTAAAATCAACCAAGATTGCTTGCAAAAAATATTTTTTGAAACTTAAAGAGAAAAGGTACCAAAAGGGCGCTAGTTTAACTTAGCGTAACCATGTCCCCGAACCTATTGAATCTTTGGTTCGCAGAAGTAAAATATTCTCCCATGCTTTACTTGGGTTTCTAATCAACCTCAATTGATTAGTGGTGGCTCCTAATTGTATAAAATTACATGTTTAAATAGGTCAAATTTTGATTATCAAGTTGCAGTTGGTAGGGCTTGGGAGAGTCTGCACTAAGTCTTCGGACTTAGTAATACATTAGTCTTCCCTTGGTGTTTCACCTTCGGGAAGGTCGCGACAAGTGCCATAACTTTTTTTCATCACTTTAGTGCCGCATCGATGTAAAATTGATCATTTTAGAGCAATTCCCAATAAATATTCTACATGGATTTTTAATTACTAATTTTCCATTTGACATGGAGTTTTTATTATTAATTGTTCACGTCAGTATTGATGATGCCATGTGACTGGGGCTTTCAACTTTACCAAGCTAGTATTTTCCAAAGTGGCTGCGAAAAAAATTGCCAAACACCTAGCATTTGCCCAAAGATCTTTAAAGATCTAAGCTTTATTTGCAAAGCTGAACCTTATACATGCTTCACCATGGCCAACGTCCAAAACATCTTGTCAAAATGCTCTTAGTTTCGGATGTACAATAATTGCTGCCCATACGATGCTGTTCATGACAACGAGGTAGTAAACTTTTATTTCTCTTTTAATAGCACAACATATAGCTACAAAATAATTCAACATAACTAGTAAATGCAAAACGTGTTAAACGCACTTAGGTCTAATCCATTTTCACAGTCTGTGTTGAAAATATGTCTCGAGTTTGAGCCCAAAGAAAAAGTTTGATTTGTTTCCTAATCTTAGTAGGTGTGGGTTTCTTAATTTATTCTTTCCTACTCCAAGTAGGAGTGACTTTCAAGAATTGGAAAATCCTCAAGTCCACTATATATATATATACGGTCATGCATAGAGAAGAATTAAGCCATAGTTGATGCAAGAGGTCTTGAAGTGCCAATTCGTCATCAAGTGCTTGGGAGGAGTTTTCTCCTTTGATTTCGTTCGAGCAATTACGCCAAGAAGATTCAAGTGTTTGTAGCCAATTAAATTCTTGTGGTAAGAATTTGTGTATAATTCCTTTGTGAGATCGAGAGATTATTTCACGAGGAATTGTGGGGCTAAACACTGCGTGAGTTATTGGGTGTAATTGGGGCTTGGGAAACACTGAGAGTGTTTGAGTGGCTCGAGTGTGTAATCTCCATTGTATCGCTTGTTCTATAGTGGAATTCGTCGTTGCTCTTCCCGTGGACGTAGGTCTCTACGACCGAATCACGTAAATCTGGTGTCCGATTTATTTTCTTCATTCTGTCTATTTTATTGTTTGATCGCTCGCCCTTTCCACAACAATTGGTATCAGAGCCAGGCTTGGCTGAGCTGAAGCAAATCGATGGCGACAGAAGAAGTAAAAGTGAGAATTGACAAATTTGATGGGAAGGATTTTGGTTTCTGGAAGATGCAGATTGAAGATTATCTCTATCAGATGAAACTGCACGCGCCCTTATCGGGTGAGAAGCTAGAGACGATGAAGAAAGCTGACTGGGATTTGCTGGATAGACGAGCTATGGGTGTCATTCGGCTAACGTTGGGTCGTAACGTCGCGTTTAACATCGTGAAGGAGACTACCACTGCGGGTTTGATGAAAGCCCTATCGGATATGTACGAGAAGCCCTCTGCAATCAATAAGGTCTATTTGATGCGGCGTCTGTTTAACTTGAAGATGAGCGAAGGTGCATCATTTGCAGATCATATCAATGAATTCAATGTGATTATTAGTCAATTGAGTTCAGTTGATATTGACTTTGAAGATGAAGTATGTGCTTTGATTTTGTTAACCTCATTGCCTGATAGTTAGAATACTACTGTTACTGTTGTTAGTAATTCCTCTGGGTTAACAAGCTTAATGTTTTATGGGGTTCAAGATTTAATTCTAAGTGAGGATATTCGTAGAAGAGAATCTGGTGAACCTGTATCTACTGCTTTAGTAGGTGAAAATAGAGGAAAAACTAGTACACGTGGTAGTAGGAATATGAACAGACGTAGCAATCTAGGACTGATGGTCCTGTCTGTTGGAACTATGGCAAGAGGGGGCATCTTCGAAGAAATTGCCTTAAGTTGAAGAATGAGAAGGGTAAGGAAATTTTAGTTGATACTGCAGATGATGTTGCAGCTATAGTTGTTGGTAATTCGGATAGTGCCAATTATGTCTTGTCTGTCACTGATTATTCATCGTTTGATGGATGGATTATGGATTTTGGTTGTTCTTTTCATGCTACACCAAATAGAAACTGATTTACTACTTATTAGTGCACGGATGGTAGTAAAGTGCAGTTGGGGAACAACGCTGAATGCGATGTTGTAGGTGTTGGTGATATTAAAATAGAATGCATGATGGTATTGTGAGGACATTGACTAGAGTGAGGCACGTTCCAGAATTGAAGAACAACTTAATTTCCTTGAGTGCCCTGGATTCAGTTGGGTATCGGTATATTTCAGAATGTGGAGTTTTGAAAGTTGTTCGAGGTGCTTTAGTGATAATGAAAGGAATCAAGCACAATGGCCTGTATGAGCTTCAAGGTGAGACAATGATAGATTTCGCTGCGGAGACGTCGGATGCATCTGTTCGAGAGTCTGAATTGTGGCATATGCGTTTGTGGCACATTAACGAGAGAAGCTTGAAGTTTTTAAGTGAAAGAAATCTGCTATGTGGTAATGTTGCTAACAAACTGAATGTATGCAGGTGCTGTGATTTAGATCAACGGCGGAAAGTGCAATTCAGTACGATAGTAAAAAAAACCACGAAAATTGCAGAGTTACTTCACTTGAATGTTCGCAGGTTGTCACGGTTTCCTTTTAGGAAGAGTGCCAGATATATGTTAACAGTTGTTGATGACTACTCGATGAAGACGTGGGTGTTTGTGCTTAGGTACAAGTTTGATGCTGTTGTCAGGATCATGCAATTGAGAGCTTTGATCGAAAAGGAGACTGGTAAGATAATCAAGCAGGTGCAAACTAACAGTAGTATGGAGTTTTACTCGAAGCTATTAAATGAATTTTGCATGAAGGAAGGCATAGTGAAACACTGCACTATTGTCAATGAACCACGATATGTTGCGGAATTGTTGAGCAGAACATTATTAGAGATGGCCTACAAAATGATCTCTAGTGTTGGTATGGCTAGGAGATTCCTAGCGGATGCTCTTAGTATGGCGAGCTACCTGATGAATATATCCCCATCGACTGCAATTAAACATTGGACTCCCGAAAAAGTGTGGTCAGGTAACGTTACTGATTATTCTATTATTAGAATATTTGGTTGCCCGTGTTATGTTCGAGCGAGTGATGGTAAGCTCGATGGAAAGGCAAGAAAGTGCATATTCCTAGGCTATGCACAAGGTGAGCAGGGTTATTGGTTGTGGTGCCCGAAGTTAAATTCACCTGTTATCAGCAGAGAAGTTACGTTTGACGAGTCTCCAGTACTTCTAGTTAGGAGTGGTAATAGCAGTGCTTATACGGATCTAAATGGTGTTCAGCTTGAGGTGGAGTTGCAACCAGAAACTTCTGAGGTAGCGGGTACTAATGTGGTAATCAACACAGATGGTGCTTGTAACGAGGTGGAGTTTGTAAAGCCAATAGTTGCTGTAACTGCTGATATTGACAAGGTACATATTCGATCTCCTAACAGATATGAATGCAACAATGGTTTTGCTTTATCTGTGGTTAAGAAGATTGTGTCGAGAAATCCTTGCGTAGCAGTTAAAGGTGCATGTGGAGTTGGTGTTCTTATGAGGTCCTCGATTATGGCGAAGTTCAAGCGGGACTTGGGCTTGAAAGATATCTGTGGCGGTTGAGCCCATCAGGGTCTATGGGAGAGAAGCGGCAGAGTTCGAATTTTGAAGCGATTGTCACTTGGCTCAAACGTCGAGCCAAGGTGGAGATTGTTGAAAATATGTCTCGAGTTCGAGCCCAAAGCAAAAGTTTGATTTGTTTCCTAATCCTAGTAGGTGTGGGTTTCTTAATTTATTCTTTCCTACTCCAAGTAGGAGTGACTTTCAAGAATTGGAAAGTCCTCAAGTCCACTATATATATATACGATCATGCGTGGAGAAGAATTAAGCCGTAGTTGATGCAAGAGGTCTTGAAGTGCCGATTCGTCATTGAGTGCTTGGGAGGAGTTTTCTCCGTTGATTTCGTTCGAGCAATTACATCAAGAAGATTCAAGTGTTTGTAGCCAATTAAATTCTTGTGGTAAGAATTTGTGTATAATTCCTTTGTGAGATCGAGAGATTATTTCACGAGGAATTGTGGGGCTAAACACTACGTGAGTTATTGGGTGTAATTGGGGCTTGGGAAACACTGAGAGTGTTTGAGTGACTCGAGTGTATAATCTCCGTTGTATCGCTTGTTCTATAGTGGAATTCGTTGATGCTCTCCCCGTGGACGTAGGTCTCTATGACCGAACCACGTAAATCTAGTATCCGATTTATTTTCTTTATTCTGTCTATTTTATTGTTTGATCGCTCGCCCTTTCCGCAACAATCTGAATAGAAAGAAATCTTTATAGTGCACTTGATCCCATTTGTTAAACAGTAAATGAAGTTTCTATCGTTTAATTCTACATTGTCAATTACCTGCGAAGCGCACATTCACATTGCAAAATACCTTTATATCATCATGACGCATTCTTCCTAAAAGTAGGGAATACAGAAACATTTGAAGTACCCAGCCTGAGCGGCTGGCCATTCTTTTTCTACACAACCAACGACCGAGTCAATGGAGAGGAAATGGGGTTGTGAACGACAAAGTAAAAAACTGTGTCCCATATAAAGTTCAAATAAACATCTTGATAAATTAGTGGCAAGTAAATATTTATGTTCACGAGATAGTACGGATTTTCAATCTCTTTTAGATATCTCCTTTGAATTTGGCAATGTTTTTGGCTTGTCATTAAAGCGGGATCAATGCGAACTAATTGCTTGAATTGATGTTCAATGTTCCCCGCACGAGCTTAATGGATGCTTCCCTATGGGGTGACGTTCATAGCATTACGTTTAAAAAGCTATTATTGTAATAATATAGGGTCCCCTTCAAGAAAATAAAAGTTCGGTGTGGTTCAAATAATTGCCGCCCATCGGATGTAGTAAATCAAAGTAAGGTATCAAATTATTTTCTCTTCTAATAATATGCAAATATTTACATAGAAGGCCACATTTTTGTCCATATGTGATGGAAGGACAGTTTTTCTAAATAATTTTCTGATTAGTGGATCACAACCATTGATAATAATCGTCCGTGTCACAACCTAAATCCACATCCAGAATTTAGGGAATGATTGGTCATTTAATAAAACATAAAGGATAAAACCTTTAGCCAAAGCTAGTCATTTACAAAAAACATATAAACTGAATATAGCCTTTTATCAAATAAAAGTTATAATAAATTCTTGTCTATCATGAATTATCCAAAACTATACAATCATAAACCCTGATCTAACAAACTCATTCAATTAGTCTAATACAAAGTCCCCACACTAACCCCTAATCACTTTTCACATGCATTCAAGTCCTCTTGTTTGGGATCTCAAATGGTAGATAAATAAGTGAACAAAACCACGGCTTAGAAAGGGACAATCACCACTCTTATGGAATTAAGCCATGAATAAATAAACTCATAAAAAATGTATGCGGTAGTATGCACCATGAAACTGACTCCAATCCATATTTCAAATTCATGAGTCACGAAATATGCATTGATCATGTAAATCATGTATTATAGCCAGCCATATGTCAACGTCAACTGTTCGTGTTGAATGCTCTACAGTCAAACGTCACCGGATGACATGAATTCAAAATCATATGGTATGATTGAATCCTGAAAATCACATCAGCCGTGATTAAGCTCTGAGACAGAACTAATCTATGTGCATGTATCTTGTATCTCCCCAACATCACGGTCGAATCATGCACAGGAGTGATAGAGAAGGCAAACACTTCCATACTTCAGCCCTTGCGACAATTCCATGAGTCACTCGGCAGTTTTTGTTGAATAATGTCGATGTCGTACGTGCAATGGGACCATGCCAGTTTGACGCGCCAACTACGTCTTCCAAAGGGAATCTTTCATTTTCAGGTCAGAAGTACACTGGTACTCTATAACAGTGAAAGATATGCCTTCTGAGTCTTTTACGGAAGAAAGACCTTGGCGCAGCCGAATCCATACACGCAGCTCGACAAGCATCCCGCTGGGACGTAGTTTTACTTTATGCAACAAGACTGAATATTACGTATCCAGAAAACATGTGAAACGTCTAGGAGGGTCGCTTTCTGTTATAAAAACTTTTCATAGTCGTTGGGCGTGCTCTTCATGTCATTCAGTCAACATTCACGTCATGCGATGACAGCAGTAGAGGATTGGCCCAAGAACTCTGCGCCAGAATTTGAACGATATCCACATATCGTAAGAACCTAAGGACAAACAAAACGTAATCCACATTTGGAAAAAAAGTACACATTTTTCAATTGATACTAGAAATATAGGGACGCCAAAGGTGAGTCCAGCTTTTCACGACTGCGATTAAATTGTTTTCTATTTCAAATCACAGCTTCTTAAATTATATTTATTTAGAGACACTTGGAGACCCAATAAATCTTTCATTGATTATGTCTATGCTTGATTGATTGTAATTTTTTTTTTTGTCGATCTCACTCTACTTCTATTTTAAAGCTCGGATTTTTCTTGCTCGCTTCGCTTGTAAGGCGTGAGTCGAAACTCACTTTGAAACTAAATTGTCATCTCAATCCCTCGAGAAGGTGAAAATTTGAACCCCTTAGCTCCCAATTCTCATGTGATAATGATGGTCATTGGGGCAAACCCCAATGATTGATTGGTTGTAATTGATACTCCTTTTTATAATTAAAAATGGTAGGAAGGAGCAACTAGTGTCGGCAACCGTTTGGTTAGAGGGTTACCAAAAAAGTTTCACTTTCGCAATTGAGATGTTATGCTTGAACTATAATTATCATTTAATTATGAGTGAATCATCAACATTGCATGATCTGATGCAATTGGAATACAATTGGAATTATATTATATGCCTAGTGCACATGCATTAGGTTCATTAGTTAGGAAGGACAAGTATGTGATATCCTTGACCAACCTCACCTAACGCCCGGGTGGTTTCTCACCTATGAGGGCCGTTTGCAGTAGTTCCCTTATGGGGCACCCTGTCAAGTTGCGTTTATTATTTTAACGTGTTGGTGCCTACATGCTTCATATTCCTCGTTGGTAGGTAGATGCTTTTCTTTCCCGTCAATTATGGTGTTGACACCTGAATTTTTTGTCGAGATGACGTCAACGTCAACCAAGTCGTTGTCAAGTTACTCCATAAAATCCATTGCCTTTTGATGATTTATCACCATTTTGTATTGCTCATTTTGAAAATTTGCCATTGATTTTCCTGCATCTTTGGCCAGTGAAAAATTGGTGACTCACAAGTTGTGGACGTAGTCCATATACAGGGTTAACTAAGTATCAATATAGATCAAGTCTATATCTTTGACTAGTCAATTGGCACATAATTGATTGGAACACGACGGATCAAACATGTTCATGATTATGATGCTTAAAGTTTAGCTTGAGAACAATGCCTAGCTCACGCCACTAGTTTAGGAAGATGCTCTGATCCACACAATCTGTGATATTTTCTAAGTGATGGGACGCTCTTATGTTGTTCTTTGTGCAAGTCAATACAAAAACGCATACATATGTTTGTCCTTTCGAAGTTTTTATGAAAATCTCATAAGGTGTGGTCCAACTTATTTGGCCGGGATTACGACTTGGGGACCGTCCAATTTGTTGATTTTTGTTTCCTATTCTTTTTCCTATATTCAACCTGGTAAATGTCAAACATAGAATGAGAAATTTTCTCCATCTATGGATCGGAGAAATTTGCTCATGAGAAATGGAGGCAATGGAGGGGACCCCATTCAAATGTTTGACATTATCTCCATCTATGATTGGAGAAATTTGCTTATGAATCACGACACTATTATGATAAAATATTTGGCATTTTATGACAGTTGAATGAGCAATTACATTAGGAAAAATGTCACCAGAATTTCCAATTTATGCTCGTGATGATATATTTACCCTAAATTTCTTTTAGTGACACAAAAATTCTGAACTTATACCTATGTAATTAGGGATGTGCAAAGAGGACCACCCAAACCGAGAAACGTTTGGATTGGAGTGAACTAGGAAATGTTTGGACTAGAATGAACGGGCTGATTTTGGGCGGTTCGAGGGGATGCTAGTCCAGTTTTTGGTTCCATAAAATTGGAACTGGTGAATTTCGGTTCGATTCTTGGTTTCAGGATGGGGATTGGATTGGACTGGTTATATATATTTTTATTTTTTAATTTCATAAAGAACAGCAAGTGACTTGAGCCTTAAGGACCTAATGTCCTTAGCCAGTAAACCCTAATCTCTGCTTCTCCAGTGACTAGTCTTCTCCCACCCACATGACTCGCCTCTCGCCTCTCATGCCTCGAGATCTTTCCCTCTCTTGCTTGCGGCCTAAGTTAGTGAGTCGCGTCTGGCATCCCTCTCGCTCAACTCTTAGACGGTCCTTTCGATCGAACTTCAGTCAACGCCTTCCTCTCGTGGTTTGTGCGTTGTTCGTCCGACCCTCTCGCTCTTGTTGTGCTTCGCATGTATCCTTCCTCTCTCCCTCGAAACCTCTCTCTTCAGCCATGGAAAGGCCAATAATGTCTTCATATTTCATTTACTATTATGTTCTTATGCTTTTGATTCTTCCTCTGTATCGGCATCAATTTGAAACTGAATCAGTTGGTGAATTCTTTGATTGTAGCTCATGGCTGGGATTTCGTTTTGCTCCATGAATGACATATTTACTTCCTTTCTATCATCTTGCCTTTTTGATTCTCGAGAAAAGTACCAAAAAAATCATAAACCTATTGCATTTGTATGAATTCAATTCTAAATCTTTTAATTGGGCCAATTTTATCTTAAAACTTTTCGTATTTATACCAATTTAATCCATCCGATCAATTTATATCGAAAATTACTGACATGGATGTCGATTGTCCTACATAACACGACCGGTGTTGATGTGGATATTTTTATATAATTTTAATTTTTTTTTGAATTTTTTGAATTTTTTGAATTTTTTTTCTTTCTTTCTTATTTTTCTCCTTCGGCCTCCAACTCACAAAGGTCGCCGATCACTGGTGAGGGTGAGGGTCGAGATGTCCTCGGTGGCCACAAGCAAGCGAGCAAAGTTGGCCCTCGTCTAGGTGAGGCTGGCCCTTGCAAAAGGCTGGTAAGGCCACCCCTCATCTAGGCGAGGTCAACCCTCACCAGCCTTTAGCACTAGCAAGGGGCCTTGCCAAAGGCCAGCGAGGGTTGGGCGAGGGGTGGCTCAATCCTTGCCAAAGGCTAGTGAGGGCTTCCTAGCCTTTGCCATCGTTGATAGTTGGCGACCTATGTAGGCCAAAGGAGAAAAATAAGGAAGAAAGGAAAAAAAGAAAAGAAGGAAATGAGAAAGAAAAAAATAAAAAGGAAAAAAAATATAAAAATATAAAAATGTTCACGTCAATGCCAATCATGTCACGTAGGATAACCGGCATCCATGTTAACAATTTCTGATATAAATTAGGTAGATAGACTTAATTGGTATCAATGCGATTAAGACTAAATTAGTCCAATTGAAAGATTTATGACTTAATTGGTACCAATGTGATAGGTTTATGACTTTTTGGTACTTTTCCCTTCTCACTTCAATTTCAGTAATTCCTCATGTTTGTACTGTCTGCATTGATGATGCAAGCTTTTTAGGTTGTTTTGTTACGTTCCATCTATTTTCTGAAATTGAGATGGCCATTACTTGCTTGCTATAGTTCCAAACCATTGGCCACTGAAATATTGTGAATCATGAGTTCCATTGGACTGCCTGAAACTGGATTAAATTGTCCAGTTCCCAATTTTCGAAATTGGGAACTGGTCCTTTTGGTCTCGTTCTTGGCAAACAATGTTAACATGGCATTTAGGTGACATAAGTGAAATAAAAATATGCTGTTTTGGTTGAAAAAAATCTATCTGAATCCTGATGGGGGTAAATGTGTCATATAAGTACAAGTTTGGAGGTTTTTATACCATAAGAAAATATTTAGGATAAATGTATCACAGTGGACATAATTTGAAATTTTTGATGTCACAAAAAAATTAAGGTAAATATGTTACAATGGGCATAGTTTGAGATTTGGGTAGCTTTTTCTTATTACATTACTAAGCTAAATTGCAAATCAAATGTTTGACAAAAAAAACTTAAAGATTTGTGTATCTTATAAAATTTATATTTAAATTCTTCCACAAGATTAACCAGTTATCGTGAACTTGTGAAACAAATGTACATACATAATTGCACCATTAATAATTATAAAAAATGGTACCGTCCTCTTAGCCAAGTTCATAGAGGATTTTCACGTGCAATCAACATTAACTAAAGCAGGGGTTGTATTTCGGTCCAGTCATGTCATTGATTAGTAGATCATAAGCTATTGACATCACCATATGCAAATTTAAGTTTGCATAACTTGTAATCTATCGATAAGAGACTAGGTTGAAAAGGCCGATTGACGTTTTTCTCTGGTGCGATTTGGAGGAACACGTGGTTGTAGAGGTTTCTTGGATCTAGATTCTACGGTATAGAGTCATTTTCGTTAAAAAATTATGGAGCTTGGCAGCGAAAGACCATCTTCTTCTGTTATCCGTGGCTTGAACGATACTTGAAGAAAGGAAATGATGAGGACGCCCCATCACTATGTGGCTTCGCCTGAATTCTCATTTCGGCGGCGGGGGAAAACGACCCCACTAGGAGGCGTGGGACAAGGAAGGGAGTTGACTAGGAGAAGGACAAAGATGGCTGTCGACAGCGACGTCGCGTGGCAAAGGCGCGATTGGCCATTGTGGGTGACATAGCCGACGGCAGAGGGGTGTCGTTGGTAGCTCTCTTGTTCGAGACCTCCTAAATCCACATCCAGAATTTAGGGAATGATCGGTCATCTATTTTAACATAAAGGATAAAACCTTTAGCCAAAGCTAGTCATTTTACAAAAACATATCGACTGAATAAAGCCTTTTATTGAATAAAAGTTATAATAAATTCTTGTCTATCGTGAATTGGCCAAAACTGTACAATCATAAACCCTGATCTAATTAACTTATTCAATTAGTCTAATACAAAGTCCCACATTAACACCTAATCACTTTTAATATGCATTCGATTAAAGTCCTCATGTTCGGGATCTCAAATGGTACATAAATAAGTGAGCAAAGCCATGGCTCAGTAAGGGACAATCACCACTCATGGAATTAAGCCATGAACAAATACACTCATAAAAAATGTATGCAATAGTATGCACCTTGAAACTGACTCCAACCCATATTTCAAATCCATGTGTCATGAAATATGCATCGATCATATAAATCATGCATTATAGCCAGCCATATGTCAAATTCAATGGCTTGTGTTGGATGCTCTATAGTCAAATGTTGCTAGGTGACATGAATTGAAAATCATATGGCTATGATTGCACCCTGAAAATCACATCGGTTGTGATTAAGCTCCGAAACTGAACTAATCTATGCATGTGTATCTTGTGACTCCCCAACATCATGGCCGAATTATGCACAGGAGTGATAGAGAAGGCAAACACTTTGGTACTTTGGCCCTTGCCACAATATCAAGAGTCACTCAGCAGTTTTTGTTGAATAACCTCAATGTCGTACGTGCAATGGGACCATGCCAGTTTGACGCGCCAACTATGTCGCCCAAAGGGAATCTTTCATTTTCAGGTCTGAAGTATACTTGTACTCTATGACAGTGAAAGATATGCCTTCTGAGTCTTTTACGGAAGAAAGACTTTGGCGCAGCCAAGACCATACACGCAGCTCGATAAGCATCAAGCAGGGACGCAGTTTTACTTCATGGAACAAGGCTGAATATTACGGATCCACCAAACATGTGAAACGCCTAGCACGGTTTCTTTCTGTTACGAAGACTTTTTCATATTCGTTGGGCCTGCTCTTCATGTCATTTAGTCAACATACACGTCATGTGATGACAGCGGGAGAGGATCGGCCCAAGAACTTTGCGCCACAACTTGAACGGTGTCCACATATCGTAAGAACCTAAGGACAAACAAAACGTGATACGCAATTGGAAAAAAGTACACATTTTCAATTGATACAAATTTAGGGACATCAAGGGTGGGTCCAGCGTTTCACGATTGCGATTAAATTATTTTCAATTTCAAATCACAGCTTCTTAAATTATATTTATTTAGAGACACTTGGAGATCCATTAAATCTATCATTGATTATGTTTATGCTTGATTAATTGTAATTGATGCTCCTTTTTATAATTAAAAAAGGTGGGAAGGAGCAACTAGTGTTGGCCACCGTTTGTTAGAGGGTTACCAAAAATGTTTCACTTTCACGATTGAGATTTTTTGTTTGAACTATAACTATCATTCAATTTTGAGTGAATACATCAACATTGCATGATATGATGCAGTTGGAATCATATTACATGCCCAGTGCACATGCATTAGGTTCGTTAGTTAGGAAGGACAAGTATATGATATCCTTCACCGACCTCACTTAACACCCAGGTGGTTTCTTACCTATGATGGCTGTCTATGGTAGTCCCTCTACGGGACACCTTGCTAGGCTACATTCCTTATTTTAACGTACTAACACCCGCACATCTTATACCTTTTGTTGGTAGGTGGATGTTTTTCTTGCCCATCAATTAAGGAATACAGGAGGAGATATTATGGAGTTTTCCATATAAGTGTTAATCCAGTCACTGTATTTATGGAGACGTGGGAACTGCCACTATCCCCCTAATTTTATGCCATGGGACATCTCGAAGAGACATTGGCGCCCATCAATTGACTACACCCCACTATAGGATGCAGCCCCATCATTTAGGAATAGGGGATAAGGAATGCACTGGGCATGTAATATAATTCCAATTGCATCCCAATTGCATCATGTTATGCAATGTTGATCGGTTCACTCAAAATTAAATGATAGTTATAGTTCAAGCAGAACATCTCAATTACAACTTCTTAAATTATATTTATTTAGAGACACTTGGAGATCCATCAAATCTATCATTGATTATGTCTATGCTTGATTAATTGAAATTAATACTCCTTTTTAAAATTAAAAAGGGTGGGAAGGAGTGACTAGTGTTGGTGACCGTTTGGCTAGAGGGATAGGAACTTGCGATCAAGTCACCTTTAAATCACACGGGAGTAAGTCTTTTCCAATTTAGACAACTACCTTGATAGTAACTGTAATTGGTACTATAAATAAGGATTGGATAGAAGTTAGGTATTCTTACCTTGGATAACCACTTGTACAATTTACAAATATCGCTAGTATTCTTCATTATCATTAATCACTTGTACAATCTACAGATATCTCTTGTAATATTCATTACTGAATAATTAGAACGTACTCAATTGTATCTTGGCTATTTCATCTCGGTATCAAAGCTAGTTTTGTTTGAAGAAGAGTCTTTTCCTCGACTATGTGCCTGTAGGTCTGTTTCCCATGTGTTTCAAGTCGATTGCAAAAGCGAAATACAATGTTGGTGCTGATAAATAAAGACAGAAGACAATTTCTTTTTTGTTTTGACTAGTTAAGTGGAAGCCGTAAATTTTCCCTTTTGTTTTTTGCTAAGAATGAAAATGGAAAATAATACAAGCTGATTATTTTGAGTATTTTTTATTTTATTTTTTGATTTAGGAATTGGAAATGCTCAATCGATACGACTTCAACGTCAACCAAGTCCATGTCAAGTTACTCTATCAAATCCATTGCCTTTTGGTGATTTATCACCATTTTATATTGCTCATTTTGAAAATTTGCCATCGATTTTCCTACATCTTTGGCCAGTGAAAAATTCTTCTGGTCATGTCTATAATTGGTGACTCACAAGTTGTGGGCATGGTCCATATAAAAGCTTAACTAAATATCAATATAGATCATGTCTATATCTTTGACCCGTCAATTGGCACATTAATTGACTGAAACATGGGCGATCAGCCATGTGCATGGTTATCATGCTTAAAGTTTAGCTCGTGAACAACGCCTAGCTCAGGCCTCTAGTTTAGGAAGGTGTTCTGATCCACACAGTCCATGATATTTTCTAAGTGATGGGATGCTGTCACGTTGCTGTTCTTTGTGCAAGTCAATACAAAATCGTATACGTATGTTTTCCCGTTCGAAGTTTGAAAGGAACTCTCATAAGGTGTGGTCCGACTTATTTGGCCGGGATTACGACTTGGGCCCGTCCGATTTGTTGATTTTTGTTTCCTATTCTTTTTCCTATATTCAACCTGGTAAATGTCAAAACATAGAATGAGAAATTTTCTCCATCTATAAATCGGAGAAATTTGCTCATGAGAAATAAAGGCAATGGAGGGGACCCCATTCAAACGTTTGACATTTTCTCCATCTATGATTGGAGAAATTTGCTCATGAATCAGGACACTACTATGATAAAATGTTTGGCATTTCTGACAGTTGAATGAGCAATTACATTAGAAATAATGCCACTAAAAACTCCAAATTATGCTTCGTGATAACATATTTACCCTAAACTTCTTTTCGTGACATAAAAAATCCCGAACTTACATTTATGTAACTAGGAGTGTGCATAGAGTACTGCCCGAATTAGGAAACGTTTGGATTGGACTGAACCGGTAAACATTTGGATTGGACTGAATTGACATGTTCTGGGTAGTTCTAGGGGGGTGCCGATCCAGTTTCCAGTTCTAGGGGGGGTACGGTCTAGTTTTCACTTCACTTCAATTTCAGTAGTTCCTCATGTTTGTACCATTTGCGCCGTTGATGCAAGTTCTTTAGGTTTTCTTCATTATATTCCATTTATTTTCTGAAATTGAGATGGCCATTACTCACTTGCTGGAGTTTCAAATCATCGGCCACTGAAAATATTGTGAGTCATGGGTTCCATTGGACTGCTCGGAAACCATACCGACAAGTCCGGTTCCCAATTCCAAAAATCAAGAACTAGTCTTTCTGGTCACGTTCTTGGCAAACGATGTTAACATGGCATTCACATGACTTAAGTGAAATAAAAATAATATTGTTTAGGCTAAAAAATCATCTGGTTGAATCTTGATGAGGGTAAATAAATCATATTGGTACAAGCTTGGGGTTTTTATACCATAAGAAAATGTTTAGGGTAAATGTGTCGTAGTGGACATAGCTTAGAGTTTTTGATGTCACAAAAAAAATTTAGGGTAAATGTGTTACAATGAGTATAGTTTGAGTTTTTTTGTAGCTTTTTCTTATTATGTTACTTAGCTAAATTGCAAGTCAAATGTTTGACAAAAAAAAACTTAAAGGTTTATGTATCTTATAAAATTTATATTTAAATTCTTCCACAAGATTAACCGGTTATCGTCAACTTGTGAAACAAATATATGGATATAATTGCACCGTTAATAATTTTAAATAACGGTACCGTCCTCTTAGCAAAGTTCATAGAGGATTTTTCGAAATGATCTTTTTCATTTTTGTCATGTTGGGGTTTTGGGTTCCTACTTCGACAAGAAAGTACCAAGCTCGTCTCTTTTCTTCTTTCTTTGCTCCTGCAGAAGCGGTATTCTCACTGCTTTTACTTTGTGGTACCAAGTTTGCATCTGCACTGCGAAATTTCCGACTTCAATCAACAAAAATTAACGTGGATGAGTTTCCATGATCTCAAGATATGAGAGCTCCAGATCCCGGCCATGGCCGTGAGTCTTAGAGTGCCACAAGCTCCAGATCTCAGCCACCTTGGACACCCATGGCTGCGAGGAGACGAGCTCCAGATCCTGGCCATGGCCATGAGCCTTGAGCTTGAGCTCAAGTGGCCGTGGTGGCCTTAAGAGAACACGTTCCCCACGTGACAAAGTTTTGAGAATTTGAGTTCAAGTATGTTTTCTTATCTCGTGAGTCACGGAAGATGCGAGCTAAATCTGAAACGGCAGATTCTGTTTCGACATGTTTTGATATAGATTACTTCCTTGTATGCCGAAAAATGTTCATTTCTTGTGGACACTGTGATGTCTACGCTTCTAATTTCTTGAAGACCATAGAAACCTCATTGATATGTGTGTGCATTGATGTATACTTTCGACAACGACGTATCCTCCAATCGGGTTTTGGAAACGACAGTTGTCGTACCAAAAGACGACAAAAAATCATGCTAACCAATTTTTCTCGTCCACAACAAAGACATGAAGTGCAGTAACTTATGAAAGATGTGGGCACCGCCCATCAATATATTTTAGGCTTTTCACTATAAATAGGCTATCTGAAGCACATCAACCTCCCATTAAGACATTTTCTTTACCCTCTCATGCTTTTGCTAAATCACAAAGTCCCGTTCTTAACAATCTTCACACTTCTGTTCTCCCCGTGATTTACTGGGAAAGGTTCGACCGCCGATTCCAGCTTCATCATGTCTTGTCCTAACCAAATGCAATTATCGAGCATTGATAAAGAGCAAACTCATCTGGTAAATCCACTGATCTTAGCCTTTTCTTTTCACATTTTCTTTTCCTTCCTTAAGAAAAGAAAATCACGGACGTAGTGTTTGCTTCCAAGCATTACTCCGTGGGGCACGTGTGACACCTCTAATGAAAATTAGGATGTCTCTTGGGTCAGCGAACACAAAACCTTAGATTATAGAGATGAGGTACACAATTTTACATAATCTTTACGCATAGAGTTTCACACGTTATGACAAAAAATTACCCAAGTTTGTTCTGATCACGTAGCTCTTGCTGTAGACACCGTGGTCCTGTCTAAATCTAGATATTCGTGTCTTGTCGAGCTAATTGGGTTGTGTTGGGATAGGATGTAATACCAACATGGCTAATCCGAACATGACATGTTTGTTAAAGTGTCGAAATGCCTCGATATTAATACGATACACTTGATAAAATAGGTCATATGACAAGACTTTCATGGTTAAAACGATTATCAAGCAACCATTGTGTTCTTGTATTGACAAAAACACAATACTATAACTCGTTTGCAACTAGAAGTGCGTAAAACACATTTATGCGCAAGAACGCATGTTAACACTTTATAGCTAAAGTGTACTATTGAATTTTTCTGCTAATATTATGTTTCTATTGTATATTTAAATATGTTTTTGTCTCGCCTTTTTTTATTTTTGACATGTGGATTATTTTAACTATTTTTTAAGGAAACAAAATTCTTTATGTATGAGTATAAATCATATCTAAATGTGTAGTATAAAAAAATGACACTTTAACATGTAAATTTAAATTTGTCAATTTGTATATATATGGTTTAAGTGGGTGCACCCTCATAAGACACAATTTTAGTTTTGCCTTAAACGTATTGACTCGTTTATGACCTGAATCATTTATGCCAAATCCAAATTTGTTTATAGTAACGTGTCATGTCAACGTGTCATGTCAAATATACGGTCCTGTCAAGAATTACTAGTTAAATCGCAATGCCTCTTTGGATCCTTCATTGGTCTATAGGCGATAGAAAGAGGAGAAAAAAAAGGAAGGATAACAAGGAAGCTTACTTACTGATTATATGCAGGGACACAAGAGTGACTTCTCTCAAGGTTCAGTTGTAATGAATCAGCAATAAAAAACCAACTTATTAACTCACCTTTAGATTTGACCATTTGAAACAATTCAACCTAGACTGGCTTATAAGGTCATATAGTACCAGGTACACATATATGAGCATCCAAAGCTTTACTAGTGTAAAATTAATATCGATAGAAAACCTTAATCATCTCACACTAAATTACCATATATGACTTGATAAAAAATGATCAGTTAATTATTTCATTGACTGTGCTTTTGTCTTTGCTCCTATGAACTTTTGCTTATTTAATTTTTTTTTCTTCATTATAATAATTTTTTTAAAATTGCATGAGAAAAAGTATCGCCAATTTAGTTCTTTCCTACTTAAGGTTTTTCTTTTTTGGTGCATTATAACATCGACCTCACTTGAACTCTGGATTTCCACGATGCAGGATGATTCTGGGATCAAATGTGAAGAAAAAATAAAGAGCCTTGTAGATTTTCTGAATAAAGGGTTGGATAAGCCCGTAGAAAGTTTAATCATTGTCGACATGATCCAGCGGCTAGGAATCAAATCCCTATTCCGAGAACAGATTAAAGCCATTCTACGGTGGCAATACACACATTTTAGCTCTTTGAATCATGGCAAAGATGATGTCTTTGAGATCGCCCTCCGGTTTAGACTTCTAAGGCAAGAAGGTTATTGCGTGGCTGCAGGTCTGTCTTCTACGAGCTTCAAGTCAGTTGCAATAGCGAAATTACAATGTTGCTGTTGATGCATAACAAAAGAAGACAACCATTTTTTTATTCTTGTTTCCAATAGTTAAGTGGAAGCCCTAAAATTTGCGATTCTTCTGTTAAGGATGAAAATGGACAAGAATATAAGCTGATTTTTTCAAATTTTTTGTTGACTTAAGAATTGGAAATGTTTAATTGTGAAGACCTTTCCAATGGGTTATCTATCAATGCATGTTACATGGGTGAACTTATGCCAGATATTAAGCAATGCATCAATGTTCTGGAGTTTTTTTCAAAATGAAAGTAAGAACTTGGAGGGAGTCTTGTCTAATCTAATCATTCATATTACAAAAACCAAATTGAAAACACCTGGATTTTTCACTTGATTTGCCCATTTCCTCCATTTTTTTCTCCTTTTTAGTTCTGTTGTGTTTAAATTAAAACTTTACATAAGATGAAATAGTTTTAACCAATCTGGGATTTTTTTCGAAACCGAAGTATGCACATAATAAATTTGATTGAGTGAAGCAACCAATAAATAAGATAGCAAAATATACTTTTTGATATATTAGAGTCCTTGTGCTTTTTATGCAGATGTGTTCGAATGCTTCAATGATAAAGGAAAAGGTTTTGATATGAGACTAAAGGAAAACATCAAGGGAATGCTGGAATTATACGAAGCGTCACAAATGAAAATAGAAGGAGAGGATATACTTGACGAAGCCGAATGCTTTAGCAGCAAGTGTCTCAACGCATTGTTAACCTGTGATCTTGATCACGATCAAGCAAGAATGATAGAAAGTACATTACAATATCCATATGGCAAGAGCTACGCAAGATTGCTATCTCCTCAAAGGTTTGTAAACGATATGCCTGGCGTGAACCCATGGATGGAAGACTTGCTAGAAGTGGCAAACAGAGAGCGAAGAATTGTTCAAACTATGCACCAGAAGGAGATCCACCAAATTAATGCGTAAGTAACTAATTAATTGAAGGACAATAGATGACCAACATTTAATAAAAGACAGGCTTTTTTCACTGTTGGCCCTAATTCATGTAAATCAATGCAGAAATAAGATGCTATAGTTAAACTTATATACCTAAGAAGTTGGCATTTTGGTTTGAGGCATGACTTAAACCAGTTTTACCAAAAACTATTAAGAAATTGATGGACTCTAGATCTCCATTTTCTCTAATCTCTATGTCTGTGAGATCAATAGAATCTTTAAATGAATAATTTGTTTCACAAATATGAGTATTTCCTCATGCGTTTCCTACATTTCAGGTGGTGGAAAGGGTTGGGATTGGGAGAGGAGATGAAGTTTGCTAGAGACCAGCCACTAAAATGGTACATGTGGTCCATAGCATTTCTCCCATATCCAAGCTTATCTGAGCTTAGGATTGAGCTCATTAAGCCCATCTCTCTCGTGTATATTATCGATGACATATTTGATGTCCATGGCACGATCGATGAGTTAATTCTCTTTACAGAAGTCATTAAAAGGTATATAGTTGTAGATAGTCCATTTTACCTATTATGTCATGACTATTACATTGAAAAAAAAAACTACTTTAGACATCTAGATTATGCTGCCAATTTAAATGTTTGTTGGAATATTTTTTTTTTCTTCAGATGGGACAATGCGTGGGCTGAGCAGCTTCCAGTGTACATGAAAAAATGCTTCAAGGTTCTCAGTGATATTACAAATGATTTTGGCTACATCATCTTTGAGAAGCATGGATGGAACCCCACGAGATTCTTGAAACAAATGGTATTAATACAAAATTATTATTAATAAGAGCCTCTCTCTGCAACCATGTTGCTAACTCCTATTGCAACTCTATATGAGCGTCACTCAATTTGAGATTTATAGCACCGAACCTTGATCATATCCTCAACCCTTTGTCCACTCTGTCTCACAATTTGAGATTCACACAACTAAACCTTGATCATATCCTCATCCCTTTGTCCACTCTGTCTCACAAGCCTCCAATAATGCGGTCATCATTTTGAAGTTTGTGTTCATTTCTTCAATTTAAAGCCATAAAAACCCAATTGCCGTCTGCATCATGGTCGAGTTCCATTCAATCTTTTCTAGAATTCCTTATAGTTAAGCTGCATCTCTCTCTCTCTCTCTCTCTCTCTCCCCCGTTTCTCATACACACTCACACACAAATCTTGGCGAGATCAAGGTGTTTCTGTCAAGATCTTGTAGCCATGGACTGGCTTCTTAGCAAGCTCTGTGCAGCATTAAGCTCCCTTACCTGGGAGAGAGAGACAGAGACAGAGAAACTTCCGAGTGATTTGTCATTTATGACTCCTAGGAAAGCTCAATAAGCACACGATTTTGATTTATGATTGTACCTTAGATGTATCCTTGATCAGTCCGATAACATTTGATGTTGCAGTGGGCGAATTTGTGCAATGCATTCTTGGTGGAGTTTCAGTGGAACGCTTCTGGCAAATTGCCAAAGGCAGATGATTACTTGAAGAATGGGATTATCACTTCGGGTGCGCCCTTGGTGCTAGCTCACCTGTTCTTTCTAATGGGTCAAAACATTGCCAACCAAAGTATGGATTCAGAGAAAGAAGAGGTGCAGCTGCCAAATCAAATATTCTTAGTCGCTGAAATTCTTCGCCTTTGGGATGACCTCGGATGTGCCCAGGTAAACTAGCTTAAGGTTTCATGCCGGGCAGTATTCGGGTTATGTTCAATTTTTTGATTCGCATTGTCATTATTTTATTGATTTAATTGTTATACTTTGGAAATTCGATTTCCTTGAAGGACGAGAATCAAAATGGCTACGATGGGTCATACGTGGAGTGCTATTTGAGGGAAAATCAAGGCTCTTCCTACCAAAGTGCAAGAGAGCACGTGATGGAGTTGATATCGAAATTGTGGAAGCTGCTCAACAAAGAATGCCTCTCTCCATGTCCGTCCTCCGCGCCTTTCCTTGAAGCTTGCGTAAATGCTGCTAAAATGGTTTCATTGATGTACAACTATGAAGACAAACATGGTCTTGGACTCCTACAAGACTATATGAAGTCGTTGACCTGTGATCACGAGACACTTTAGCATCATTTTTCATGTTTTCATCTCTCGTGTGCTTGTTGGATTACTTCGGTATAATGTACTATTGGTCACCGTAAATTGCAACGAAGTGGCCTTCTTTTCCTAAGCAGTATTGTTTTCTAGATATATATTTGTTTTAAGTGCTTTTCGATGACAAGTGGCAACAATATTTGTTTGCATATACAAAAATGATTTTCTTTTTTGTGAATTTAACATGGGTAGAAAAATTAAATTATATTTTGGACATACTACATCCGCACGGTTTGTTTTATGCGTGCAAAACATCATAAAATGTAAGAAGATACTAAAATTTAAAATAAAGTATAGCATGTGTGCATATAAACTATTTAAAGTAAGAACATCAGTATTATTTATGATGCCTTGCGAGCATAACACTAAAATTCTAACTTAATTATGCGCATCTATACATTTTATGAAGCTTCAACACTACTGCACTGTGATGAAATGTTGTGAGGCTTAAATATGAAAAAAACTAAAGTGGATACTCTGCTGGTGTAAAGAAAATTTTTCACAAGCGCCCCCATCCATCATCTAAGTGGAGAATTATAACCGTGCACTGTCTCTAATAAATGTTGTATGTGGCTGCTTGCGTAAAACTTATTTTGCACACTAATGCTGGATGCTATAGTTATCCTTTAAGTATTTTTGACATTTTCCATTGGTTTACGACAACACAGCGTGAGCATTGGTAGTAATTTGTTAAATATTATAATATATGTGTATGGTGTTTTGAACTACATTGCGACAAAATATTGTAAGCCTTAGAAAAATAAAAGTTTTTTTAGAAATTAGGATACTTAAATATCTACAACATTATGATGGAAAAACATTGTAAACTATAGAAATTTAAGATACCTAAATATTTCCGACCATTATGAAATACATTATGACGAAAAGTAGTAAATATTTGTAAATATTTATACACCACTTTAGAGCACAAATCTACAATGTAAATAATCATCATAGACGTATTGGGTTAAATTATATGTTGAATCCCTAATCTTAAACCCGACCGTGATGAAGGCCAGAGTGTTAAAACACAAAAGAAAATGCACTAGTCAAGTATATAAATGTGGCTGACAAAAAAAAAAGTATATAATTGTGGAAAAATATGAAGTGCATAGCCCGTGTAATATTTTTTGCATGATCTATATTGATCAACATTGGCTTGGATAGTTGATCAAGTATCAAACTATAATATCCAATCAACGGTGACGAATGCGGGTCGGGAAAAAAGTGAGGAAAAAGTTATATATCATATAAAATTTGAATGAATATCTTGATAGATATTAGTGGCCAATAAACAACATCATGAGGGAACAAAAAGAATTGCCCGAATTAAGAACCGGTCTGCTTCCGGGTTCCACAAAATTAGAACTGTTGAATATTGGTTAGATTCCTCATTTCAGGTGTAGACCCAATCACCCGAGCCGGGCTTTTTTTTTTTCCTATTTCAGTTCTTAAAAATCTGAAAAACCTAAATTCTTCACAAACCGCAATCACTGTCAGTGACTCAGTACTCAGGCTCGTTCACAAACTCAATAGATAGAGAGCGTCGCACATCGCTCAGGCCTCTCCGCTTGCTCACACTCACGAGCCACGGTGCTCAGTCGCATCACTCTTAGTCACTCCCTCTTGCCTCGATGCTGTGCTCTCCCTCGACACCTTCCTGTCGCCTGAGTCGCGTCCCTCTTGTGATCTCATCTCGACTCTCAACTCTCACCTCCGTCGCCAGCTATAGTTTGGCAGGAGGATGCTGGATAGTGTGTTCAGACTGGTCTGGACGGTGATTCAAAGTCAGGCTCGTTTTCGTTTGACAAAATGAACCGTAAACAGGGGAGAACAGAGGCAAAACCGGTGCCTGGGATGAAGAAGCCACACCAAACCAAGAAAAACTGGCGCTCTTGGATGTGAGATAGAGCTTGTGTGTTGATTAAGCAAGGAAGAGGAGCTACAGTTGATAGAAAGGGTTTTCGAACGAGCTAAAGAGAGGAGAAGGCTCGGCTTTGTTTTCTCAAAAATTTAGACTAGTTTCATCCGAATGAGAGAAGGTGGCACAGCCGGGCCAATGACGTCTAGGAGGAAGGAGGATATGCTCGGCTTGACGTGGAGGATTTCTGAGAAAACATTGTGGAGCCCCGCCGCTCCATGTTAGCATGGTCCGAAACCAATCCGGAATAGACATGTGAAGCCGCGTGGACAATTGGGGCCAGCTACGCTTTCGGCACCAAAAAACTCTTTCTCCCTCTCCTATTATTTAAAAAATCTCTCTCACTATGTCTACACATGACCTCGACCTCAACTTGAGACCCGTTGAAGAGTCATGAGCTTACAGTGAAGCGAAGTTAATGTCGACTTTACTATCCTATCCTCCTTCAAGGGTATTTCAACCTACGAGGGTTACTAGCAGTAATCCCTTAAGTGAGAGTGTTCCAGTTATATATTTTTCTTCCCTAATAAAGTGAAAATAGCCCATGTTTTATGTTTCAAAGATCAAATAAAGCAATTTAAAGACCTACTCAGATCCGTTTTCACTTGACTAGACTTGCACAATTTTTATCTCAGTTTTTTTCCTCTTATCTAAACCAAGATTGTGCCTGCTCATTCTTTCCTTCTAAATGAGAAGAGTTAACGCTGTTTCTCTTCCTCTCGTTAATTCAAATTTTGGGTCTCCGGCCTTCTGCTCTCAGATTTTGCTGCGCCGACGTTAGTTGCTATGCCGGTGCTTTGGATCTCTGGTCTTCGCTCTTAGATTTTGGGTCTTGCTCTCAGATTTTGGCCTCCTCCGGCGCTCACCTTCTCTGGTCTTCGCTCTCCCTCTCCCTAATGAAAATTTTAGGTGTCTACGCTCTTATGTTTTGCCAATGAAACGGCGTGAGGAGCTTTGATTGTTAATGCCCCTGGTGTTGTGAATTTCAATTCTGTTTTTAACGTTTTCTGAGTGTT
The DNA here is from genome assembly GCA_014182845.1 of Corymbia calophylla. Taxonomy (NCBI): domain Eukaryota; kingdom Viridiplantae; phylum Streptophyta; class Magnoliopsida; order Myrtales; family Myrtaceae; genus Corymbia; species Corymbia calophylla. Next base: position 42,733,633 of record CM024697.1, on the reverse strand, counting down.
TCTCGAGGAAGTTCATGGGAAGAAGTCGGTGAAAGATTTAAAGAAATAGGAAAATAAATAAAAAAAGAATTCATTTAGATGAAAATAAAATAGGTTTAACATGAGATTAGTACGGAATTTGTAATGGAAATTGGACTTGGTGCAGGCCTATTAGAATGAGGGTAAACGGTGCTTGAATAGGTTTAATGAGCTTGGGCTTAGCTTAGTTTGACAAATGTGGGTTTACTTCAGGTCAGAAAATTCAGCTTTGCTTAGTCTAAGTGATTCTGGATTGGGTTTGATCTATAAGAGTTTTAGGTTTAATTCGATTTTTAGAGAACTGATTTCATTCAGTTTAGTTTGACAAATGTTGATACTTGATTTTCAGTCGATGCGTCAATTAATGTAGAAAAATCGAATTAGGGATTTTCGATCGCAACGGGATCCTTTTTCGAACAAGAAGTGTGGTTTCCCAATTCTGTTTACTGTCTTAGCTTTTAGAAAACAATTTTCTATTCATTTTACACAAAAACCCAAAAAGTCAAATAGTTGACTTTTGGATTAACTTATTAGTCAACTCTTTGACCATGAGTCAACTCCCAGGTCAAACTTTGGCTTTTTACACCAAAATGTTTCTTCCAAGTCTAATTTCACTATGGAAGTGTAAATTTTGAAAAAAAAAAAATCAAAGATTTAACCATAAAATCAAACTCTTAGTGAAAAATCAATTGGGGTTTGACTAAAAAAATAAAAAATACAAAAATCACAAAATCACTTTATTTTAGTTTCAATTTGACTTTAGTATCAAGAATTTTGAAAAAATCGATGAAGAACCTCATTTTCCGAATTTTTTGTTTTAGGTTCAAAATTAACCAAAAATAAAATTGCTTTCACTTTAGTCATAATTAGTCTTAGTTCATTTTACAAAATTTGATCTAGAAACAACTACCCATTCACTAGTTCAATCAATTTTGAGAGTGGGCAAAGAAAATGTGAATTGACATTTTTGTCCCTAATTAGGTGTCCAAATTGATTCTTCATGATTTGCGAGTGAACACTTCCATCTTACTCAATTTTATGAGTTAAGTCTAAATTTGGGGTCAATTTTAGTATATTCATTTGCCAACTCATTGATTTGAGAGATTTGGCTTACTAGACCTTAAGAAAATAGGGTTGTTAAGTTTCGATTCAAGAAATTCAAGTTAACCCATTCATGACTAGGGTTTAATTTAATGAATTGAGGTTCAATTTCGACATTGGCCCTCAATTTAAGTTTGGCAAAAATATCGTGTCATCAATTAAATGTCGATTTGAACGTAATAAGTTCCTTTAAGCATGGACAATTTGACTAATAGGTGTCTCCTAATTTTAATTGGGTTCAATTTCAATTAATTTGTGAATTATGACCAACAATTAGATGGAATTAGTCAATTTAAGGCCTAGAAAGGCCAATTTGGTGTGCTCGTAGTATGGGTCTAATAATTTTCATGGCAACTAGGTAATTAAGTTAATTAAAAAATCATGAAATTGAATTTCCATGATTTGATTAGCCTAATTTAATTGAAATTGGACCATTTCTCTTCAAAATTGGACAGTTTTCTTCCCAAATTAAGCAAATTTTCTCTTCAAACCCAAAAGAAGAAAGGATCGAACCAACCAAAAAAAGGCTAAACGGATCGAACGAATACAAGATCGATCCGACTGGTCAAACCGGCCACTAGCGGAGGAGGCCAGCTCAGCCCTCCGGCCGGTTATTAGAAGGCGACCACTGCCATGTGGTGGCCCAGCTCGAGTTTTAACCTCTTATGCTTTTATGTTTTCAGAATTTGTAAAATGGCCCCTAGATTTTGGCGAAATTACAAAATTACCCCTAATTAGGTCCTTAATCACAATTTTTTTTGAGCTATTGATCACATTAAATTTCAGACATTGAAATTAGCGCATGTTAAATGTGTTAAATATGATTAGAAGCTTAGAGAGTTAGTTAGGCATAGAGGCCAATCCATAATCTGACAGCTAAGATTTGAGATTAGGGAGGGACTTATATAGCAGGAAGAGGCCATTTTTTTAGATCTACATCTCAAATTCTTTCTAATCTCTCTCAAAAGTCTCTCATTTCCCTCCTTTTTCTCTCTTAAAACCACCCAACCGCTGAGCCTTTGGGTCACTGGTCGGCCTCACGCCGGCGGCTTCACCACCGCTGCTTAGTCTCTTGACCTCCGCCGCCTCTTCCTTAAGGCCCTAGTAACCAACGCCTCCTCCGATCAGCTTTTGATCAAGCTGCTTGGCTCAATTTCTTCCTTGACGTTGAAGACCGGTCCAGCTTTGGACCGGTTCTATGCAGCAGCAAACCAACGCCATTTCGACGTTGCTTTTCTCCCCTTCAGCGACCAAAGATTACTCTGGCATTCCTGTGTTGGTGTGGAAGATTGTGGTGTTCAGTCATTGCAGGTTTAAGTCCCGTTTCAAAGCAAAACATCTACAAAGGTAAGACTCATAATCTTGAGTTTGATGAGGCGAGATTGCAATAGGCAATTGGGGCTAGAGCTCAAGTTTAGATTCGAATTTGTGGATAATATAGCATTTGTTGATGAATTATGATGATTGTGGATGGATTTGCTTGTTTGTATGTGGAGTGATATGGCTTGATTAGGTGTTTGTCCTTAACTTGTGAAAATTGGATTCTAGAATGACAAACTTGAAAAACCTCGTGAGAACAACCAAAGGGGTTTTACTGTTCATGTTCGCTCTGGTTCTGAGCGTCCGCCTCCTGCAACTCGATTTCTGGCGTGGCTCAATTTGGGCACTCCTGGCTCCGGTAGCGGCTATAATTCTGGCGAGGGATTGAGCAGAAGCCGGCCTTCCTTCTCGGCTGTGTCTCTGCTCTGTTCCGTCCCGATCTTAGGCTGTTCTTCAACCGATCTCTGGCCACTTCGGCCGAAACCCCAATTCAGGAGAGAGGTCGCCCTAGTTCGGGGGAGAGCCCAAGCTATAGCCGGCTAAGCTGCTTGCTGTTCTCTGCTCCGGTAAGGCTTCTGACTTTGCTGTTTTTTCTCTTGCGATGGATAATCTAGACTTAGCTAGCTGGTAGCTGGGCTCTGTTGTATTATGGAAAAGGATACTGGTGTTGCGAAGTCCCATTTGGGGTTGGGTGATGGACGCCATCGCAGCCGAAGTAGGGTCCCTGCTGCTCGAATTGCTGCTGGTGAGCTTAGGGAAGGCAGAAATGCAAGCAAAAATTCTGCTGCTGTGATCATTGACAGCAGAACAGAACGGCTGAACGCTGAGCAAAGGCAAGGTTTATTGCCCCAAAATGCTGGAATGTCGACTACAATCACTCGCTCCTGGGCTAATGTTGCTAAGGCGGCTATGCAAGGGTATTCCCTTTCTTTTATCGATCCCCATTCTAATGGGAGTAATACGGTCCATTGTTCTGAGGAGGATTTTGCTACTGCTGACCCTATGTGGCACAATTGTTTAGTTGGTTATTTTGTTGGGAAGAAACTCCCATTTAAGTTAGTGGAGACGGCCCTTAAACACCTTTGGGGCCAACGGCTAATAGAGGTCAAAGCTAATGACCAAGGGTTCTATTTTTTTCCATATCCTTGATCCTGAATTTAGGAGAAAGGTTCTTGAGGGTGGGCCATTAACAGTGGCACGTGTACCCCTAATACTTCAACAATGGCACCCTATGCTAGAGTTGAAACAAGGTGATCATTCTACCATTCCAGTTTGGATTAGACTTAAGAATCTCCCGTATGGGTTATGGTCTGCAAAAGGGATTAGCAAGGTAGCCAGTGTTATAGGAAACCCGCTCTATGTAGACCAACGCACGGAGCATTTGAAAATGATCTCTTTTGCCAGGGTTTGTGTAGAGCTAGCAGCCGCGAAAACCTGTTGTGATACTATCACGGTCATCATGAATGGGCAACCTCGCATAGTGAATGTTGAATATGAGTGGAAACCCGTATCTTGCCATATTTGTGGTACATTTGGCCATAAGTGCCCTGCTCGAGTTCCCCCTTCTGAGTCTGAACCAGTGACCATAGCTCATGAGCAGGCTGCTCATCCCCCTGTAGTTAGGGAAGGGCAAGGACCCTCTCTTGCTACATCCATTCCAGCAAAGGAGACTAGACCAGCCCTTACTGAGGGATGGAAACGAGTCAACAGAAATCAGTACCACAGGATTGGAAATAGGAATAAGCGGTGCACTGCTTCCCCATCCTCCTTTGACTCGGATGATGATCTGGATGAGGATATTGAAGCTGCAGGTTTCGGTGATGATCTCGTTCGATCAAACTTGAAGAGGAATGCTGCTGGTTGCTCTAATGCCGGTGATGTTCTTCTTCGCTTTGCAGCTGTGCCGCTGGTCTTCTCAAATGATCCGCCCGTAGGTGTGGCTCTTGGTGTGAAGCGCCATTCGGTGCTGCTGGTGTAGGGGCTGATATTCTTTGCGCAGGAGAACAAACCCCAGTCTAAAGCTTCGCGTCTTTGCCATTCTTGTAGTGGGCGATGCGAATCTTTTGCTGGCATTGCTTGATCGGCGGCGGCTTCTTTGCCGTCGATGCAATCTGGCTGGCTGCTGCCGGCCGATGCAAGCGCTCTTTGCTATTGCTGATGCAGGTGCCTCTGCTGCTGCGGGTGTTGCTGCGACTCCTTCTCTCACTTCCAACACTGCTGGGGCTGCTGGTGCTGCTTATTTCGATCAGAAACCTCGCCGCCGTGGGCCGGTGTGAAAGCATCGGTGCCGCCGGTGTAGGGGCCGATATTGCCGCCGCAGAGAACAAACCCGCCTAAAGCTTCGCGATGCTTTGCCCGGCGCCGTAGTGGCTGATGCGAGATGCCGCTGCTTCATCGATCGATGCGGCTGCCGCCGCCGCCGATGCAACCGCTGCCGCTATTGCCGATGCAGTGCCTCTCGTCGCTGCGGTGTTGCCGCGACTCCTTCTCTCACTTCCAACACCGCGGGGCTGCTGGTGCCGCTTATTTCGATCAGAAACTTCGCCGCCGTGGTCCGCACTTCCTCGCATCCCGTTGTTGTTCAGGCCTTGAAACCGGTCCTGCTGCTGGAATTTCTCTTGCAGATGCTGCTGTTAGCTTAGCATTAGAAGGTCCTATTGATGGTTGCTCAAGCCAAATTATGAGACCTGTTTCTGGCCATCCTGAGTCTGAACTTTCTGACCTTCAGCTTACAGAGGTGAGAGTTGAGCAAGCCAGTAAGCTGGGGCTTACCTCTGGTACTCCTTCGGGTAAGGCAAAAATATCTTCGCCTGGAAAAGCTTCTAAACCAGTTGCCACCAAAAGGCGCCCAAAAAGAAAGTAGTCAGCCTTCTTCTTGTACAGTTTTCTTTATGTTTTTTGGCTTTTGGAATGTCAGGGGTCTTATGAATCCTATCAAACAAGCTGAGGTTAGACAGTTTGTTCGCCTCAATAATCTTTGTTGTATTGGCCTACTTGAGACAAAAGTGCCAGCTGCTAGTTTTCCCAATCTTTCTTCTAGTTTACTCCCTGGATGGAATTGGGTTTCTAATTATGAATCTTCTCCGCGAGGGCGGATTTGGGTTGGATGGAACCCGCTTTTGGTATGCTTTACGGCTCGGTTTAGTACTGACCAGATCATTCATGGTGATGTGAACTTCTTGAGCTCGGGGATTACTCTTTCCTTATCGGCTGTTTATGGGGAGCATACTTTTGTTGCTCGTAGACCCCTTTGGAGTGAACTGATTAGATTAAGCTCTTCTCTAAAGGAAAGCCCTTGGATGGTTGCCGGGGATTTCAATGCCATTCGGGATTCTTCGGATCGCTTGGGGAGCCCGGATATCTGGATTCCTGCTTTCGATGATTTCAAGGATTGTCTGGACCAAGCTGAACTATTTGACCTGCGTTATGTAGGTTTCCGGTTTACTTGGTCCACCTCCTCTGGCCCCCGCAGGAAACAAAGGAAGATTGACCGAGTCTTGGTCAACAACTGTTGGTGTTCTGCCTTCTCCTTCTCTGAAGCATCATTTCTGGCCCCTGGCCTATCGGACCATACTCCGATGACGGTGAGAATTCTTGCACCTGGCTCTAGGCGTATTCCTTTTAAATTCTTTAATTTATGGATGAGCCACCCGGACTTCCTCATGCTGGTTTCTCAATCTTGGGAGGTCCAAGTCTCAGGTTCTCCTATGTATAGACTCTATGCTAGACTCAAGCTCTTGAAGGGCCGGCTCAAGTGCCTTAATAGAGATGCATACTCGGATATTTCTATGAGGGTTGCTGCTGCTAAAAGCACTCTCCTATCTACTCAAGAGGCCCTTCACCTTGACCCTCAAAGTAGCGCTTTGGCAGCTCAGGAACATTCCCATCTTAAGGATTATTATGAACTCCGCTCTCTTGAGGAATCTTTCTTCCGGCAAAAGTCTAGAATTTCGGCTTAAGGAAGGGGACCATAATACCAAGTTCTTCCATCATTCGTCAACCACCGACACCTCCGTAATCGAATTATTTCTATCGTGGACAGCTCAGGACAAATGATATCAGAAATGAAGGAAGTGCAGAGGGTATTTGTCTCTTACTTTCAGGACCTCCTTGCTCCAGCTACTTTGACCGTGGTGCCTTCTATACAGGAACTCACTGATGTAATCCACTCCCCTCTCAAGGAAGAACAGATTACCTTTCTATCCCAACCGTTTCTTCCTTCGGAAATTCGCGATGCTATGTTTTCGATGGCTGGAAATAAAGCCCCCCGGACCTGATGGTTATAATGCTGACTTCTTCAAAAAGAATTGGGACAAGGTTGGTCCTTCCGTTACCGAGGCGGTTATGGATTTCCTTGAATCTGGTTGTATGCTTAAGGAAGTCAACAATACCATCATTGCCCTGGTGCCTAAGATCCCCAATGCGACATCAGTGTCCGATTTCCGCCCTATTGCCTGTTGTAACACAATCTACAAGTGTATCACCAAGATTTTCTCCTCTAGAATTGCTGCGGTTCTCCCTTACCTGATCAGTCCGGTTCAAACTGCATTTGTAAAAGGTCGGAGAATTAGTGACAATATTCTACTTGCCCAAGAACTCTTCAGTGGGTTTCATAAGAAGCCTTATATCCCGAAGTGTGCCATCAAGGTGGATTTTAGGAAAGCCTATGATACCCTCGATTGGAACTTCCTAGAGAAGACTCTCCTAGCATTTGGATTTCCTTCTCATCTCACTAAGCTCATTATGGTATGCGTCCGTACCCCAAAATTTTCTATTTCCATCAATGGCGAACTCCATGGTTTCTTCGCAAGTGGACGTGGTATTAGGCAAGGTGACCCTATGTCTCCATACCTCTTCACCTTAATCATGGAAGTTTTTACAGGGATTCTTGATTCTCATACTCGGCACCCGGATTTTCGATATCACTGGCGGTGCAAGGCTACACGTCTATCTCACTTATTTTTTGCGGATGATGTGTTTCTCTTTAGTGAAGCTAAACTTACTTCTATTTCTTGCCTCCAAAATGGACTTACCTTATTCTCTAATTGGAGTGGACTGATCCCCAACACCAGGAAAAGTGAAGTCTTCATTTCAGGAGGTTCCGAAACCACTAATGAGCAGATTATACAATCCCTAGGCTTCAGTCGTGGTTCTCTCCCTGTGCGGTACTTGGGTGTACCCATCATCACATCAAGACTGAGCAAAGTGGACTGTAATGCCCTAGTTAGCCGGCTCACTGCTAGAGTACAATCTTGGACTCACCGTTTTCTTTTTTTTGCTGGCCGACTCCAACTTATTAAATCAGTACTACATGCCATCCAAGCCCATTGGGCCTCCATTTTTTGGCTCCCTTCGGCGGTAGTGGACAAGATAGAACAAACATGTAGACAATTCCTCTGGAAGGGTCCAACTATGGGGCCAGGAGGGGCAAAGGTGTCCTGGATTGATGTATGCCTTCCCCATCAGGAAGGAGGCCTGGGTATAAGAAAGATCAGGGATAACAACAAAGCAGCCATGGCTAAACATATTTGGTTGCTATTCACCGATAAAGAGTCGTTATGGTGCAAATGGATTCATGCTACCTACCTTAAAAGGAAGAATTTTTTGGATGCTTCGACTCCTACCCTTTGCTCTTGGGCTTGGCGAAAGATTCTTACTCTAAGGAAGGATTTTCTACCCCACTTCGGGTGGAAAATAGGAGATGGGAACATACATCACTTTGGTTGGACCCATGGCTTGTCTCGTGGTCCTCTAAACTCTGTCTTCTCAAATAGCTACATATTCCAATCGGACCTTAATAGACAAGCGAGAGTTAAGGACCTATATTCCTTGGACGGGGCTGAGTTACTCCAACAGCTGGTCCTGTGGCAAATTCCGATTCCCCACCTTTCAAGCGGTCAAGATACCTTCACATGGTTGGAGGACTCCTCTGGAAAATTTTCTATAGCTTCGGCTTGGGCTACAATCCGGCGCCGATCCAACCCGGTTCATTGGTCCTCTTTTGTCTGGAACAAGACTTTGACCCCTAGACATCAATTTCTTCTCTGGCTTATCACTAGAAATCGGCTGCCCACTCAGATATATCTTATGGCATATGGCAGAATTCCTAATTCGGTCTGCGCTTTTTGCAACTCTATGCCGGATTCAATTAACCACCTCTTTTTTGCTTGCTGCATCCCCGAGTCTCTGTCTAATTATTGGGCCGCCAAGTGTAATCTCCCCTGGAGCAACTCCTCCTGGTCGGATAATCTACTTTGGGCTACCAATTTTTTGTCTGGAAAAGGTTTTTACCGGGAGATAGCACTTTTCTCCTTTGGTTCTCTTTGCTATATTATCTGGAAAACCAGAAATGACATCCTTTTCAGTGGCCATAACCTTTGTATCCCCTCCATGAAGCACTACCTCCATAAGGCGGTCAAGGATAAAGCACTAACCTTCAAATCGGTTGAAGACAACCCCGAAATGAAGGATGCAGCGTAGTTGGGGGATTGACCCTCAGATTTTTGGAGTGGACCCGTCCATGACTTAGTAGGATGGCCTAGGTCCTCTTAGTTCCTTAGGCTTCTAGCCTTTTGTATATTTTTTGAGACCGCGGTACCCTTCTACTCCAGGACTTGTTGTCCAGATGAGTGGCTGTTGGTACCGTGTCTCCCACTCTGGTGTACAGTTCTCTGGTTGTTTTATAAAATCTTACCTTACCAAAAAAAAAAAAAAAAAAAAAAAAAAAAAAAAACTTGAAAAACCTCTTCGTTTGTGCTTGAAAATTTATTCAAATGCGTTCGAGGCCTCTATGACTTTTAAAATAGACTCAATAAGCTTTTGGATGAGTCATAGAATACTCTGATCGGCCTTCGTTTGATACCTAAAGAGCTCTGTCAATGTCATATGAGTATTATGTTTTGATTATTAGAGTTTTGTGATCAATCTGACCTTTGTGGCTTTGCGATTTTTTGCTAATTTTTGTGATCAGAATTTCAAGATGATTCCTCATGAAAAAATGTTCATGACCTGTTAATCTAGAACGTCATATTTTTGCTGAAATTTCTTGAGGTCATCATGTTAGGACGAATGACCTTGACATCATCGTGACATGTGCTGACTTCAGTAGTTCCTAAACATCGAAATTGATTTCATGAATTTTTTCTGAATTGTGTGTTTGGAATTTGGCTTGTAGTTCTCCATGAAATTGTGCACGGGGATGCTGGTCATAACATAGTTTTTTCTCAAAATTTTCCAATGAGTACAACTTGATTAAATCCCCTAAAAATCATCCTCTTTTCTGCTACTCTGTGTAGTCCAGAATCCGAAATTTCAACTTTGTTGATTTTATTGTGATTGTTACCGAACTCCTTTCGGGTTGATTCCTTCATTGTTCATTTGAGTGTTGGTCATGACATATGTTTTTCTCAAGATTTGTGAATGTCATCTATTAGGTCAATTTCCCTAAAAATTGTCCTGGTCTCAGCTGTCCTGTACAAGCTTAAGTGTGCATTCATGTACAATTGTACATTTAATTGTGATTCTTTGTCCATGAAAATTCCACAAATGATATTGCATGCTATAATATCATCCTAAGGACACTCATGACATGCTAATTGAACATCATCACCTTATGTCATTACTTGTATTATTGCAATTTCATTCTATCATTATGAATATGCCTAATGCATACCTTGTCATTGTCATTTTCATATCATTCATGGTGATTGCATTAGGGCTTAGATCCCTCATTGATAATTGTTCTTAGTTTGATAAATGACCTATCTGATTTTTCTCACTTTTGTCTTGTCATATAGGAGTATTAAATCATGCACTTTGTTCGTATGATTGCTGCCCTCAATCTAATCATTCAGCATGTACATGGAAATGTCCAAAATTGAATGGTTAAATAACCTTAGTTGAACATGTCATCTAAAAGTCTTAGGAAATTCACTAATCTTTCTAATGATACAAAAATCAAGGAATTTGCATGTCAATTGGCCCATTTTTCAATTTTTGCAAAGTTGTCTTGTAATATGAAAAATCATGAAATTTGGAATACTTGCATGACCACGCGCATGTCTGCACATTGCCATTTTTGCTTGAATTTTTTTGTCATGATTCGATGCTCAAACCCTTCATGAACCTTGTTTGTTTACTTTCTACACTGCCATTTCATTTAAAATTGGTTGCCTTTCTTTTCCATTTTTCTAGAATTAGAATGGCATGAAGCCAATATCCACGCATGGTCACATTCTTAATTTTAAAATTGTAGGAAAAAATAACAAGACACACATGATTACTATAGGTAAAACACGATGACTGTTAGGTACCGAAAGGGTATTAGTAGAAATACTAGTGTAACCCAAGTCCCTAAACCCTAGAGCTTTGGTTGCGTAAGAATTGAGGAAACCTCTTCCGATCCTCAATTGGGCTCTCTAGCCGGCCCTCAAATTGAGGCTAGTAGTGACTCCTAAATATTTATCTTAGTTTATTAATCAACTTAGATAAATAAAATGAATCTTCCCACTATTACGCAAGTATTGACTTGGGGCAGTTTGTACTTGAAATCAATTTTTTTTCCGAGGATCGACTCATGAGTAAATACCCCTAAACTCCATCCCTCCCAAGACCAACTATCGTCGAAGGCAGGTCGCAACACTATAATAATAAGATTATGTCATATTCTTTGTCCAACTCGTATCAAGTTACTTTACTGCACTTTACTTCTTTCTTATATTAATTGATTGCTTTTCTGAGTCATGTTTTGTTTGCTTTAGTAGAATGGTTATGTCACATTATAAAACCATGATAAACACAAAAACACTACATGGGCACTTAGCGAACAAAAATTTTAGGGATTCATAATTGGATAAAATTATTGCATGTGATACTTAGTTCACAAAAAATCAAATTTATGTATCGAACTGGCACTAGTTAGATAACTATTGTAAATCAATCCCTAACTCTAAATTTCTAAGACTGTTTGGTCGTCTGGATTTTTAGTCAGGGTATGATTGGACAAGATAGGATATGAAATTTAGAAATTTTGCAAAGTCCTATCTATTTCATATCCTATCTCTTGCTTGGTGAATTGCAAATATAAAGCCAACCATTTTGAGGATGAAATCGAGGCGATCTTGCGAAGGCATTTTTTAATCTCCACCTCTCGATCCCAGTCTCATCGCGTTGATGCTGATAATCTGCATGAAGCTGCACTTCGTTTCCGGCTGTTGAGGCAAGAAGGCTATCCTGTTCCTTCAGGTTAATGAAATCTTCTTCACTTGATGGCTGTTGGAGGATTCGAAAGAAATTCAGAGAAGGCGTATCAAAATATTTCTTTTCTTTGCCCTTGCTTTTTCTTAAAATCTGACCATGTTAAGAGGGTGGGGGACAAGATATATACTTCCCGTCCACTACCAATAAACTAACGTTGTTTAGCTTTTCCACGTTTAATCAACAGATGTGTTTCAACAGTTTCTACACAAAATGAATGATGGGACTCAGAATAAAAAGCCAGGGGACAATGATATTTTAGGGTTGACAAGTTTATTTGAAGCTTCCCAACTTGGCACGGAAGGAGAAGATGTTCTTGATGAAGTAGGAGAGTCAATTGGTCAACGTCTCTATGCATCTTTGGCCGACCTTGACCATGTTCAAGCTAGATTCGTGAGAAATTCACTTGACAATCCGTTCCATAAGAGCTTGGCCAGGTTCACGGCTAATGATTTTTTGAGAAATTTTGTGGGACGTTCGAATAGCTGGACCAAGAATTTAGGGGAACTTGGCCATTTGGACATGAACATTGTAGGATCCGTGCATCAACGGGAAATCCTCCAGGTGTCGAAGTAAGTACACACGATCCAAACTTTCTATCTAGAATTGCGGCTACAACTAGCTAGAAATACCATTTGGCCCTCGTCACATCTCACTTAGATTTCGTCAGTAATGTTACTTATGAAGTTACTAGGTCGGCCAAGGGCACATTTGTTAATGCTCCAATTTTTTTGTTCTTTTATTTTTTTATTATCTATAATAGAAAAGAATAAAAATCCATTTAGTAATATCAGCTAATATTTCTATTCCCCCAAATAGAAAGTTGTTTCAGAGAATAGATTTATAATAGAAATAAGAAGTAGAAAAAATAGCTTATTATTCTAAGGAACAATTTATGAAATAAGTTTTTTTCTTTTTTTCTTTTCTTCTTCTTTCTCTTCTAACGATCGCCGCCACCTGTCGCCTGTTACCTACCGCTGGTCGCCCACTGCCGACCACTGCCACCCGTCGACTTGACCACCAATCATTGCCACCGTTGCTGCCGCCGAAAGAAGAAGAAAGGAAAAAGAAAAGAAAAGAAAAAGACAAATCTCAAAAAATTATTAAAAAATTACAAGAAATTTTAGGTCACAAAAAAAATTTGTGAGTTGTACCAAATGCGTTTCTATTTTTTTTTTCTATTAAGGAATATAAATTTTATACAGTTACCAAATACGTTTTTTTATTAAGAAATTATTCTTGGAAATAGAAATAGAAAAGAACTATTTCTTAAAAGAAATTATTTCAGAAAACAAAAATATTATCAAACACATCCTAATATTCTCTTATGTTTAATCAGTTGGTGGAAAGATCTGGGCATGGCAAAGGAGCTGAAGTACGCGAGGGACCAGCCACTGAAGTGGTACATGTGGCCGATGGCCATCCTCACTGAAACAGGCTTGTCCCAGGAGAGAGTGCTCGTCACCAAGCCCATCTCGTTCATCTACATCATCGACGACATTTTTGACGTCTATGGCACGATCGATGAACTCACCTCGTTCACGGATGTTGTCAACAGGTACCTAATTTGAAGTTTTACAACGTGCACCATCTGTGAAAGTCTCTTTTTGCAAATACACGATATCGATCCTAGCACACTTATGTATTTTCGCAGTAGATAACTACTTGAAAGTACATATGCCTGATCTAAAACCTATACGTATCTTTCACTGATTGTGTTTTTTCTCATACAATTCCGCATGACTTTGCAATGCAATATACTTGGGCCAAAGTTATTCTTATGCAATCAGTCCCAAATCCTGTGGACACATGCATGAAAATTCCAAAACCCCAGCTTGTACAATGACAAAAATACTTGAAGTCATGTGTTTACTAAGTCCATGATGTAATTTCTAATTCTATTGGCTTCTTGCCGATGATCTATCAGATGGGAATGTATTGAAAAGGATAACATACCAGACTACATGAGGATGTGCTTTCATGCTTTGGATGATATTACTAATGAAGTCAGCTTGGCGGCGTACCAAAATCATGGGTGGAACCCATTATACTCCCTAAGGAAGACGGTACATACAAGTTTTCACTCTCTCCCTCCACATTTCTTTCTTTTCTTTTTCTTCTCTTGTTTACTTTGTTTAATCATAGCCGAATCATAGAATGGCTAAATTGAACTTTACTTATTACCTTTTACTTAATCTAAATATCACGGCACGCAAATTTTGCTTTTCATTGATCAAAAAGCCTGAAAATTTTACATGTAAATATTAACACGTAAATTTGCATGTAATGTTTTTGATAAGTTCAAAAACTTGGATAGCATGCAAATATCGGCACGTGGATTCGCTAATTGTAAAATGGTTCATCCTCATCTTCGTATTTTGTTTCCAATTCATGGCCAGTGGGCGAGACTGTTGAATGCCTTCTTGGTGGAGGCAAGATGGCTCGCTAGTGGTCACTCCCCGACAACACAAGACTACTTGGACAACGCAATTGTCAGCTCCGGACTGCACGTCTTATTGGTCCACTTATTCTTCCTCTTGGGTGAGAGAATCAACCCCCAAAGTGTCGGTCATTTAGAAAATGTACCAGAAATTGTATCTTCAACAGCTACAATTCTTCGTCTTTGGGACGACTTGGGAAGTGCCAAGGTGAGTGATAAAAATATCGTGTACTTGTCCTTTTTTACAAAGCTTCTCCCGTTTAGGTTGAATTCAGCAATTATCAATATATTTTGGCCGATAGAATTTGTAATTGGGTTGGTGAATTTAGATTGCCATGTCTCATGTTTTTGAAATCGATGCACTTTGATCGTGCACTGAGTTAAAAGGGATAACCGTTGTAAATTCTTTCTCTTCTTTCTTTTTTCCTCTACGGATTTTTCCACTAATATATGAGCAACTGTCAATGGTGATAGGACGAGTTCCAAGAAGGCCGAGATGGGTCTTATGTGGAATGCTACAAGCAAGAATTCCAAGGCTCTTCAGAAGAAGTGGCACGAGACCATGTGAAGAAGCTGATCTCGGAGGCATGGAAGAGGCTCAATAAGGCCTGTCTCTATCCTCGCCCATTCCCCAAGTCCTTCTGCAAGGCCTCCGTCAACACGGCCAGGATGGTCCCACTGATGTACAATTACGACGACAGCCATTCACTCCCTCTCCTTGAGCACCACATGAACTCATTGCTCCTTGGAGGCCATTCTTTATAGGGGCCCTGCGTCTTTGTTCACTAATTTAGACACCATGTAGGATTGTTGCTTCACCGATTCTAGCCGCAGCTGAAGCGGCACCATGTGTGCTCGAAAGGATGATTTTCTCAATGCGCAATTAAATTGAGACAGGCCTTTGTGAGTCTCTTCCATGCCTTTGAGATCATGTTCCTAAAGAACTTTTGAAGTTTCTTCCATCTATATATGCATTGGGTCTTTGGTCCTTGAGACCACTATTTACTCGACCATGAGTATAATTTTTCGATTCATGAATCCTACATGACGTCATGGTAGATCTCACCTAATACATGTTAAGCGAAAAGGAGAATTAACATATGTACTTGGATTTGTGGATTCATGGGGTAGAGTTTGACCTAGGTATTGATAACCAGGCAACTCCTTGCCTGTAAGCTCTCTCGATGCACTTGCCTGTGATCAATTTCAAAGGCTTCTTTTTAAGACAAGCTCTTGACACTTGTTTGGTCAGATTACCCTACGTCATTAGCTATTGTGGAATAATTTGAAGAAAGTTTGTGAAATTGTATCTCTTGAAAAGTTTTAATATGTTGCTTACCTTAATATGTGGTTATAGGTGTCACAACCTCCCTCTTGCGTCCCGGAGGCTAATGACTCGGCTAAATGCTTTTTAAGGCTTAGCCCAGACTCTCCCAAGCCCACCAATTCACAACTTATGTTTCAAGTTTTTAACTTGCCTGCAATTCAATTTCATTTTAAAAAAGAGTCGCCACTAATCAGTTTAGACTAAGGATGGGCTGATTAGAAACCCAAATAAAATATTAGGAGCAATATTTGATTTCTATGCAACCAGAGAAACTAGGATCGGGGACTTGATTACACTAGTTAATCACTAATGCCATGTGGTCCCTCATCGCATGTCCCTTGGATTCATTGAAGTAACATTTCTGATGAAGTGACTCGCTTGACTAATATCTTCATGTGTTGTCAATCAGCTGGTGGAAAGACCTGGGCATGGCAAAGAAGTTGAAGTACGCAAGGGACTAACCATTTAAATGGTACATGTGACCGATGGCCATCCTCACCGATATAGGCTTGTCCCTAGAGAGAGTACTCGTGACCAAAGCCATCTCATTCATCTACCTCATTGACGATGTTTTTGACATCTATGGCACAATCGACGAACTTACTGAAATTTTATCTCACTGGTTATTGTATAACCATTTTCAGGTCCGTTGGATGAAGAATTGGCACGTGTTGCGATTCGTGGCTTTGGTTGAAAGAAGTAGATTAACCCTAACTTTGTTGGTGTCATTGGCTCGATAGGGAGATGCCCGTGGTAAGGGCTTGTACTTGCAAACTTCCTAGGGTTAATCATTAGGTAAATAAAGCTGCACTGTTGATGGTGTTTTCTAATTGACTTTCCTAACTATCCCGATTGTTAAGTTGTACGGGGATTATTTATTGCTTCCACATGTGTTTAATAGAAAGATAAAAATAATGGTTGGTGATGCGTTCTAGGACGTTGCATTCAAATGACCGTAAGTGGAAAAAGGGGATTATCGCGTGCTCGAGGGTCAGGGCGTGACACTTGTGCCACATATAAAGGAGAGGGGAGAATCCTTGGAGACACCATCTTTGCAGAAGATTTTGGATTTTCTTACTTAGATTTTATTCTTCCATTTTATTAGTGGAGTTGGCGCGTGTCAAGGTGAGAAGGAAGAGACAAACCCGAAGCTCCTTGTATCTCAAATTGGTGAATTTGTTTTTATTTAGTATTATGTTTTCTTTAATTTTTGTTAGTTTAGTTTTTACTATGTTCTAAATATCTTTTGTTAGAGCTACAATGGATCTTAATCATGATTGATTGATTTTCAAAAACTTTATCATGCAATAGAATTGTTTTGATTGTGACGTTCTCTATCATGATCTTAATGCTTTTTAGAAGTTTGGCCAACTTTTAAATGATTTTTGATGTATGCATGATACTGGGTGGAGATTGTGTGCATGCGCATTAATGATATTGAACCATAAATTAAATCTAGGTCAATGTACACTAGGTTATTTATATGGCTGCGGTAGTAGATCTAGGTTGGGATTACTTAGATTGAATCCTGGAATTTTCACAAGAATTTAATGCTTTTAGGTAGTTTAAATTCACCTAAGGTTAGTGTGGGTTAACATACCTAATTAGGGATTATTAGACCGAGGTCAGCTTGTAATTTAACTTAGGGAAATTTCGCCAATACAATTGGAAATTAATTTGTTGCATGACAAGTTAAGAAATTAATTATGAATGATTAAGTGAAGTTGGATGCTCTAACGCTTTGTGATTTGATTAAAATCTTGATAATTGGCTTTGTTAATTTTCAGTTTGCTTTAGGTTATTTTTACTTTACAATTTTAATTAGCTTTTGAATCCTTTAATTTTTTACTCTATTATATTTTAGTCTTTTAATTAGTTTAATTTACTTTTTACTCGTCTTTTCGATTTGGTTAACTAGATTTTTGGATTGATCACTTTCGGTAAGTAATTGGATAATTAAAAAACAATTATGGTAGAAACGACACTAACTCATCATTTTATTACTTGTCAATATTGTTCACTCGTAATTCACCTAACACTATACCTTGTGGCATCTTTTTAGGCCAAGCTCTTCGGCTAGATTTAATTTAGTGAGTTCATTCCCCACTATATCTGGCGGGACTATATCTAGTGGCACCTTTTAGGCCAAAATGTTAGGTACTCCTTTCTTTTGCCTAATATAGCCCGTCTAAAACTCTTAGGCCATACTTTCTGAATGTATGGCAAAACCGGTTGTTAAGAGTTCTTCAATTTTGCATTTTGTGAAATATGTAGTGAAGGACGGTCAAATAACAGCACGGTCATGCTATCTTTTTTCCCTAATTTACAAGTTTCCTCTTGCATAAAAATAGGACGTAATAAGTAAACGGGATCATTATGAACTAACGAGTAACCCCATCACATCATCTCTCATCCCTCCCCTTGACGGACTCTTTCTGCACTCATCCAAAATGGCCCTGTCGAGAGCAATCTTTGCTTCCTTACAATCTCCATACGCTTCAGAAGGAAACTCTCAAGCAGACAGGATTAAGCATCTCCAAGACGCAAATTCACTCTCCCCAGCGAACGACAAATGGCGTGTTTCCTCGAATCGAACCTTCGTTTCTACTCCTTGTAAGGACTATATTGACCCAACCGGAAAGAGAAGCTATCCCATTGAGGTTTGCCTGTCCCTTTCTTTCTCATTTGACTGTCTAAATAACGTACACCGGCAATAAAAAGTTTCCCTCGTTTGTGACGAATAACATATTGCTAGGTTCATCTTCTATGCGCATCTTGAGAGGAAAATAAAGACACTGAATTCATATTTTTCGCATTTCAGGATGATCTTCAAGGGCGGCACCAGAGGAGGTTAGAAGAAGTGAACAGATTATTCGAGCGAGTAAGAGGAGATTCGCTTGAATGTTTGGTAATGGTGGATGCTCTCCAACGCCTCGCCGTTGACTCCCATTTTGAGGATGAGATTGAGGCACTCTTGCAAAGGCATATTTTGATATCCGCCTCTCAATCTCGTTCTCATTACAATGATGCCGATGATCTGCATGAAGAAGCTCTTCGATTTGGGCTCTTGAGGCAAGGAGGCTATCCCGCTCCTTCAGGTTAACGAAATCTCCTCCACTTTATGTATGATGAGAGGGTGGAGACCCAATTTCTACTCACCTTCTACTACCAATTACCACCATTTTTTTTAGCTTTTCCACATTTGATCAACAGATATGTTTCAACGTTTTCTACACAAAATGAATGCTGGGACCGAGAAAAGAAAGCCAGAGGACGATGACATTTTGGGGTTGACAAGTTTATTTGAAGCTTCCCACCTTGCCACCGAAGGAGAAGATGTTCTTGATCAAGTTGGACAGTTAACTCTTCACCGCCTCCATACATCCTTAGCCGACCTTGGCCGTCTTCAAGCTACATTCGTGAGAAATTCACTTGCCAATCCGTTCTATAAGAGCTTGGCCAGGTTCACGGCAAAAGATTTTTTGAGTAATTTTGTGGGACATTCTTATAGTTGGACGAAGGTTTATGGGAATTGGCCCATTTGGACTCGGACATTGCAAGGTTTGTGCATCAACGTGAAATCCTCCAAATCTCAAAGTAAGTTCACATGATTCAAAACTAGAAAAACTTTAAGCCCTATGGCAAAAATGTCAATTTTAAATTGATTGATTGCAAGATTATTTCAACTTCAAGGTCACAAGAAAGTCACATATCATGTGGTCCCCATCGCATGTCCTTTGGATTCACTCAAGTAACATTTCTGATGAAGTGACTCGCTTGACTAATATCTTCATGCGTTGTTAATCAGCTGGTGGAAAGACTTGGGCATGGCAAAGACGTTGAAGTACGCAAGGGACCAACCATTGAAATGGTACATGTGGCCGATGGCCATCCTCACCGATACAGGCTTGTCCCTGGAGAGGGTGCTTGTCACCAAAGCCATCTCATTCATCTACCTCATTGATGATGTTTTTGACATCTATGGCACAATCGATGAACTCACCTCATTCACGGATGTCATCAACAGGTACATAATTTGGACTTTTAAAACGTGCACCATCCAAGAAAGTCTCTTTTTGCACATACATAATATTGATCCTAGCACGCCTATTTATTTTTGCAGTAGACAACTACTCAAAAGTACTCATGTCATGATCTCAAACCTATACGTGGACAGAATACTTTTCACCGATTAGGTTTTTCTCATACAAATCGGTATGACTTTCCAATGTAGTATCCTCGGGCTAACTTTTTCTTGTACAAGCAGTACCGAATCCCGTGAACATATGCCTGAAAATTTTAGTACCCCACTTGTACAAAGACAAATATACTCGACCTCATGTGTTTCTAGATTAGGCAATGTTATAATGCATTTGAAAGTTCTAACCCTGTTGGTTTGTTGCCGATTTGATGTTCTTGATCCGTCAGATGGGAATGTACTGAAAAGATAACATACCGGACTACATGAGGATGTGCTTTCATGCTTTGGATGATATTACCAATGAAGTCAGCTCGGTGGTGTACAAGAATCATGGGTGGAACCCATTATGCTCCTCAAGGAAAACGGTACAACTTCTCTATCGTAATTCTGTTTTTTTCCTTTGTTTTCTTCTTCGAAACACAGAAGAAATTGACTTTTACTTAATACTCTTTACTCAACTTAAATTTTACAGCGCACCAATTTTGCTCTTCGTTGATTTGAGAAGCACAAAAATTCGCATATTACATATTGATAATTTCTAAAATTTGGATGATATTTTATACTTTTGCTGTCTCCAATCCATGGTCAGTGGGCGAGCCTATTAAGTGCCTTCTTGGTGGAGGCAACATGGCTCGCGAGTGGTCACTACCCAACGACACAAAACTACTTTGACAACGCAAATGTCAGCTCAGGAGTGCACGTGATATTGGTCCACTTATTCTTCCTAATGGGTGAGAGAATCAACCCCCAAAGCGTCAATCATTTAGAGAATGCACCTGAACTTTTTTTTTCCACGTCATCAATTCTTCGTCTTTGGGATGACTTGGGAAGTGCCAAGGTGAGTGATAATTTCATCGCATCTTTAGCAAGATCTTGTCGGTTGGTCGAGTGGGGAATCAAATATCATTTCATCTTTTGATAAATATTCTGGTGAGCTCATGATATCTTAGCAAGGGCATGTCGGTGGCACGACTCGTGCTGCACGAGGCCTAATCCCCTTTTATCTTTCAGACCCACAGTGAGCATGGTAGTTTGTAATTAAGATTAGTTTAGAAAGGAACAATAGTTTTAAAAGGAAATCGATTGATCGAATGGCAAATAAGATTTTGTCTTGTAATTGAACACATCGATTATTTTGGTCAAAGTTCGTAATATCTCGTTAGCGTGTTGGTAGCACATGGTCTTCCTTTTATTGTCAATTATACCTTGTGAATTAACCAACAGGATGGGCAAAACATAAGTCCCGTAAAACAAAAATGTCTAGCTAAAAAATCATGTACTTGTCTTTTTTTGGAAAAATTATCTAAAAAATCATAAATCTAATGCACTTTTGCTAATTTAGTCATAAACTTTTTAATTTTTCCACTTGAGTCCTAAACCTTTTTACTTTCTGTTAATTAAGTTCATCCAGCCAATTTTTGCCAAAATTTGCTGATACGGACTCCAATTTATTATTTTTTAAATATTTTTTTGAAATTTGTAATATTTTTCCCCCCTTTTTTTCCTCTCTCTTCTACCTCTATTAGTCGCCGAACCTTGACAATTGGCCAGAGACTGCGACCGACAAGGGTCAGCCTCGCCTGCCACGAGTGAGCATTGCCCAAGTCCCGTGAGGTCGTCTCACTAAATCCCAGTGAGGGCGACCTCGTAGCAGGCTAGCAAAGTCGGCCCTCAACAGCTCCTGGTGAGGTCGACCCTCACTGATTGCAACTTTTGGCCAGTCACTGGAGGTTGCACGATCGGCAAAGGTAGAAAGGAGAGTGGAAAAGAAAAAAGAGGGAAAAATAGAAAAGATAGAAAAAATATTAAAATTTTTGAAAAATATTTAAAAATAATAAAATTTATCCACATTAAGACCAAATGCCCGCGCCACATGGACAGTTGACGAATGAACTCAATTAGTAAAAAGTGAAAATGTTTATGACTCAATTAGCGAAATTGAAAAGTTTAAGATTGAATTGGCAAAAATGCAATAGGTTTAAGACTTTTTGGAGAATTTTAGTGTGTTTTTTTTTAAAAGCTTCTCACTTTTGAGGGTGAGTTAATTAATTTTGCTCTAGCAGATAGAATTTGTAATAGGATTCAATTACTTCCTTGTATGCCGAAAAATGACCATTTCTTGTGGACACTGTGATGTCTGCGCTTCTAATTTCTTGATGACCATAGAAACCTCATTGATATGTATGTGCATTGATGTATACTTTCGACAACGACGTATCCTCCAATCGGGTTTTGGAAACGACAGTTGTCGTACCAAAAGACGACAAAAAAACTCATGCCAACCAATTTTCTCGTCCACAACAAAGACATGAAGTGCAGTAACTTATGAAAGATGTGGGCACCGCCCATCAATATATTTTAGGCACCTTTTATTTTTCACTATAAATAGGCCATCTAAAGCACATCAACCTCCCATTAAGACACTTTCTTTACCCTCTCGTGCTTTTGCTAAATCACAAAGTCCCATTCTTAACAGTCTTCACACTTCTGTTCTCCCTGTGATTTACTGCGAAAGGTTCGATAGCCGATTCCAACTTCATCATGTCTCGTCCTAACTAAATGCAATTATCAAGCATTGACAAAGAGCAAACTCATCTGGTAAATCCACTGATCTTAGCCTTTTCTTTTCACCTTTTCTTTTCCTTCCTTAAGAAAAGAAAATCACGGACGTAGTGTTTGCTTCCAAGCATTATTCCATGGGGCACGTATGACGCCTCTAATGAAAATTAGGATGTCTCCTGGGTCAGCGAACACAAAACCTTAGATTATAGAGATTAGGTACACAATTTTACATAATCTTTACGCATAGAGTTTCACACGTTATGACAAAAAATTACCCAAGTTTATTCTGATCACATAGCTCCTGCTGTAGACGCCGTGGTCCTGTCTAAATCTAGAAATTCGTGTCTTGTCAAGCTAATTGGGTTGTGTTGGGATAGGATGTAATACCAATATGGCTAATCCGAACATGACATGTTTGTTAAAGTGTTGAAATACCTCAATATTAATACGATACACTTAATAAAATAGGTCATACGACACAACTTACACGGTTAAAACGATTATCAAGCAACCCTTGTGTTCTTGTATTGACAAAAACACAATACTATAACTCGTTTGGAACCAGAAGTGTGTAAAACACATTTATACGCAAGAACGCGTGTTAACACTTTTAGGACATTTCAACAAGTTCCCCATATAATTTCACTTTTCATTATAGCTAAAGTGAGGGATTTAAGTAAGTCCTTAAACTGTTTCGTCTGAACTCTGAGACGTAAAACACAGGGATATTCCCATTTTGTTGGAGAAGAAAATATAACTTGGAAGAATGGGTACAAAATGTGCAAGTACCGACACATTAAAATAAGGAACCCAGTCAGGTTAGACGCCCTCACTGGAGAGACTACCACTAACGGTCCCCGTAAGTGGAAACACTCTTGGAGGAGGATAGGTTGGTGGAGTCGATCTTAACTTCGCTTCACTGTGAGCCTATGACTTTTTAATTTGTCCACATAAATGCGCATAAACTTCTAGGACATTTCAACAAGTTCCCCATATAATTTCACTTTTCATTATAGCTAATATGTACTATTTAATTTTTCTGTTAATATTATGTTCTATTGTATCATTAAATATGTTTTTGTCTAGCCTTTTATTATTTTTGACATGTGGATTATTTTAACTATTTTTTTAAGGAAACAAAATTATTTATGTATGAGAATAAATCATAACTAAATGTGTAGTATCAAAAAATGACACATTAACATGTAAATTTAAATTTGTCAATTTGTATATATATGGTTTAAGAGGGTGCACCCTCATAAGACACAATTTTTGTTTTGCCTTAAACGTATTGACTCATTTATGACCTGAATCATTTATGCCAAATCCAAATCTGTTTATAGTAACGTGTCATGTCAAATATACGGTCCTATCGATAATTGCTGGTTAAATCGCAATGCCTCTTTGGATCCTTCATTGGTCTATAGGCGATAGAAAGAGGAGAAAAAAAGAAAGAAGGATAACAAGGAAGCTTATTTACCGATTATATGCAAGGACACAAGAGTGACTTCTCTCAAGGTTCAGTTGTAATGAATCAGCAATAAAAAACCAAAACCAACTTATTAACTCACCTTTAGATTTGACCATTTGAAACAATTCAACCTGGACTGGCTTATAAGGTCATATAGTACTAGGTACGTATGAGCATCCTAAGCTTTACTAGTGTAAAATTAATATCGATAGAAAACCTTAATCATCTCACACTAAATTACCATAAATGACTTGATAAAAAATGATCAGTTAATTATTTCATTGACTGTGCTTTTGTCTTTGCTCCTATGAACTTTTGCTTATTTAATTTTTTTTTTGCTTCATTACAATAATTTTTAAAAATTGCATGAGAAAAAGTATCGCCAATTTAGTTCTTTCCTACTTAAGGTTTTTTTATTTTTGATGCATTATAACATCGACCTCACTTGTAACTCTGGATTTCTGTGATGCAGGATGATTCTGGGATCAAATATGAAGAAAAAATAAAGAGCCTTGTAGATTTTCTGAATAAAGGGTTGAATAAGCCTGTAGAAAGTTTAATCATTGTCAACATGATCCAGCGGCTAGGAATCAAATCCCTATTCCGAGAACAGATTAAAGCCATTCTATGGTGGCAATACACACGTTTTAGCTCTTTGAATCATGGCAAAGATGATGTCTATGAGATCGCTCTCCAGTTTCGACTTCTAAGGCAAGAAGGTTATTGTGTGGCTGCAGGTCTGTCTTCTACGAGTTTCAAGTCAATCGCAATAGCAAAATACAATGTTGCTGTTGATACATAACAAAAGAAGCCCTAAAATTTGCGATTCTTCTGTTAAGGATGAAAATGGACAAGAATATAAGCTGATTTTTTCAAATTTTTTGTTGACTTAAGAATTGGAAATGTTTAATTGTGAAGACCTTTCCAATGGGTTATCTATCAATGCATGTTACATGGGTGAACTTATGCCAGATATTAAGCAATGCATCAATGTTCTGGAGTTATTTTCAAAATGAAAGTAAGAACTTGGAGGGAGTCTTGTCTAATCTAATCATTCATATTACAAAAATAAAATTGAAAAGACCTAGATTTTTCACTTGATTTGCCCATTTCCTCCATTTTTTTTCTCCTTTTTAGTTCCGTTGTGTTTAAATTTAAAACTTTACATAAGATGAAATAGTTTTAACCAATTTGGGATTTTTTTCGAAACCAAAGTATGCACATAATAAATTTGATTGAATGAAGCAACCAATAAATAAGATAGCAAACTATACTTTTTGATATATTAGAGTCCTTGTGCTTTTTATGCAGATGTGTTCGAATACTTCAATGAGAAATTTTTTATTATAGAAAAAATAGCTTTCGTGTCATGAATATAAGAAATCCAATCTGTATTTATCCCACTTCCTCCATAGGATAATTTTATTTAGGCTATATTTCCCTTATATCCAACTTTATCATATCTTTAGAAGGAACCAAACACAAAATAGGATAATTTATCCGGACTTTTATCTTGTGTAAGAAGTGAGGTTTACTCCCTATCTTATTTGGTTTCTAGTCGACCCCCACTAGACTAGAGATGACTCTTCTTCATGTAGAATTTTCATATGATTAATTGAACTAAATTGAAATTTCCAATGTTATGCGAGGTAAAGATATGTGAGAACACGCGCCAATTAAATTATCAAAATGTTTGCAACATTTGGAGCTGCATGCGTTACAAGGAAAGGCGTAACCATTTGGAAAACATTCTAATTTTGGCAACCATTTGGTTTGTGGTTGAATAATTCAACAGAAATAGTAAATGCAAAGTGTGTAAAATGCAAATCATGTAAAATGCACTTTGGTCTAAACATTTCAACATGATTAGTAAATACAAAGCGTGTAAAATGTGCTTATGTCTAAATAATGCAACATAAATAGTAAATGAAAAAAAAAAAATAGTAAATGCAAAACGTGTAAAATGTGCTTAGGTCTAATCAGTTGTCACACTCTGTATACTAGAAATCTTTTTTGTGCACTTGATAACATTTGTTAAACTATTTCACCGGCAGTGGACAAAATGAAGTTTCTTTTGTTTTAATTTTACAATGCAAAACACCTTCAAAGCACACATTCACATTGCAAAATTCCTTTAAATCATTACAGACATAATCGTTCTAAAAGTCGGGTTAAATTAAATATTGAGCCTTAATCTCATACCTGGCTATGGAAAAGGCCAAAGCTTCAAAATATAGAAGATAATGCACTTTCCAAGTATAGGATTAATTAAAAATTTGAAGTACACATCCTGCCCATTCTTTTTGTACGCAACCTACATCCGAATCAATGGAGATGAAAGGGGTTGTGAACAAAAGAGTAAAAAAAAAAGCGTCCCATATTAAATTCAAATAAATATCTCGATAATTTTTGGCAAGTAAACGTTAATGTTCACGAGATAGTATGCACTTTCGGTCTTTTTCTAGATATCTCTTTTGAATTTGGCTACGTTTTTGGCTTGCAGTTAAAAGCAGGATTAACGCAAAATAATTGCTTGAACTGATTTTTAATGTTTTCCCCATGAACTTGATGGATGCTTCCCTATGGGGTGACGTCCATAACACTACGTTCAAAAAGCTCTTATTGTAATAAATTAGGGTCCCCTTTAAGAAAACAAAAGTTCCCTAGAGTTCAAATTATTGCCACCCATCAGATGTTGTAAATCAAAATAAGGTATCAGATTATTTTCTCTTCTAATAATATGCACAAATATTTACATGACAGGCCATATTTTCGTCCAGGCGTGATGTGGGGATTGTTTTTCCAAGTAATTTTCTTATTAGTGGATCAAAATCATGGATGGACATCGTCTGTGTCACATCCTAAATCAATATCTAGAATTTAGGGAATGATCGGTCATCTATTATAACATGAAGGATGAAACCTTCAATCAAGGCTACTCATTTTACGAAAACATATTGACTGAATAAAACCTTTCATTGAATAAAAGTTATAATTAAATCATGTTTATCATGAATTAACCAAAACCATACAATCATAAATCCTGATCTAATAAACTTATTCAATTAGTCCAATATAAAGTCCCATATTAACCCCTAATCACTTTTCATGTGGATGGACATCGTCTGTGTCACATCCTAAATCAATATCTAGAATTTAGGGAATGATCGGTCATCTATTATAACATGAAGGATGAAACCTTCAATCAAGGGTACTCATTTTATGTCACGCCCCGACCCTCGAGCACGCGGCAACCCCTATTCTCTTGCGGTCATTTGATTTGCGACTCCCGGGATCCATCGCCGACCGTTATTTTTATCTTTTAATTAAACGCATGCGGAAGCGAAACACAATCCCCGGTCAATAACAAAAACGGGGATAGCGGGAAAACCCAACAAGAACACATCAAAAGTATCGCTTTATTAACTAACTGATTAACCCTAGGAAGTTTACAAGTACAAGCCCTTACCACGGGCATCTTCCTAACGAGCCAATGAAACCGACAAGCCATGGTTAATCTACTCCCTTCAAAGACGGCCACGAGCCGTAACACGCGTCGATCCACCATCCTACGGACGAAAATTGTTAACTACGACGGGTTGAGATAAACTCAAAGAAGTCAAAGTCCTAAGCCCCAGGTTAGGAACTTCGCTCGCCTTGGGAGCAATCTAACCATGCAACCTAGTTCCGGCAAACAACACATACCCACCTCAGCGGTATTATCATACGACAGTTCAATAGTTAGATGCAAACACGGGGCGCCTACCCGGCTTTGGCACACGCAACCCGCGTAAACCGTCATTTCAATCATCACGACATTAAGAGCATGCGAATAATCATAGCATCTCACACACTTCCTCGGGCCTCACACCCACACATATGCTTTCCGATTATTACGACCCTCTAGGCCACTGGCACAACCTTATGGTTGGGTCAACCGGTCGTAAAACTGCATCGTCCTCCCCCGTGAGGCACGGCGACGTCATGGGCTTTCCCCACCGACGGCATTCCATAAGGAGCATGGGCCCGGCCCAACCGCGACTCCGCATTCGACCACTGTCGGGCGACCCAATGGTCACGGCACAACCCCGAAGGATTGGCGGTCATCCGCTCAACCGGCTATCAACTTTAATCCGACCATGCAACACATCAAGAAACAGTTCATTCTTGTCTTTGCTTTTGCTTGGTCGTGAATGCAATACCACTCATACGCTCATGCTCATGCGACATGCCATTTCGCACCATTTCAAATAACCCACGATATGTCATGCGATCTCACTCGATAATTTCCAAAATCCAATTTCCAATCAGCATTCAATCATGCACATTCCCTAACTCTTGGGAACAACCAACAATTCAAGTCTCGATCGTCATCAATCAATTCCGAGTCGCCAACCTCACGATACTTTGCGCACTTTTCCAAATAATCACGTATATTTAATAATAAATAAATACGCGTCCTCACAACAACACCAATCAACTATTTCCAACAATATTCAGTTATCCCAAATAAGTATAAAATATAATTATACTTAAAGATACTCATTTAAGAAGCATATAATGCTATAGTCAATTGTTCCGATAAAATAAGTCAAGTCCCACAAAATACTTATAATTATTTTTCAATTCCCATAATTAATTATCCAACCCAAATAATTCTATTTAGTAAAACCCTTCTTTAATAAACCAATGCCATTTAATAAAGTAGTATATAAATACTATCGACTTTGGAAAAATAGACCATAGTAATTTTCCCCCAAGATTACTCAATTAAAACAATTTCCATTAAATAATCACAATTAATTATTTTCTCCAAAAATAATTAATTTTCAGCAATGAATAGTAATAACAATATTACTATTAATAATTCGAAATTATAAATTAATTTAATTAATTAATTCCGAAAATAATAAATAATTATTATTATTTATTCCAAAAATAATAATAATATTTATTCCAAAAATAATAATAATATTTATTAATACTAAACTTGATTAACACTAAGCAAAGCTTAATCAAATAGTATTAAAACACTAACAATAATCATCCAAATCATTAATCCAAGCTTAAACTAATTAAACTACTCCTAAGCAAGATTAACCCCTAACTAAGGGATTAGGAAATCGACTCACGGTTTAGCGATTCCGACGACACGAGCGCGACGGCGGCGGCGAGGGGAACGCCCGGGAACTTCCGGCGCGTCGGGACGAGGCGGCCCGGGGCCGGATCTCGGCCGAGGGCGGCTGTCCACGCGGCGGAGGGCTGCGAAACGGAGGAACCGGCGGCTGAGGTGGCTCCGGTGCGGCGGAGGAGGCTCGGGAACGGTCCTCCGGCGGCCTACGGCGGTGACCGGCGGCGGTGGGCAGCGACGAAGCTGCTGGCCGCGTGTCCAAGTCACGGCCGGAGGAGCCGAGAGGCAGAGGGGGAGCACGGCGACGGCGACGGCAGCTGGGACGGCTCCCGGAGGGCTCCCCGCGGCGGTCTCGGGTGGCCGGACAACGGCGGAGGACGGCCGGGCGGCGAGGGTGGCCGTTCCGGCTCCAACCCGAACGGAAAAGAGAGAGAGACCAGCGGAGGCGACGGCGGCCGAGCTGGGTGGTCGGGTGAGGGACGGCTGCGACTGAGCGACGGCGAGGTGGCGGTCCGTCGCTCCGGCGTCCAGGTGGGCAGCTCCGGCTGGCTCGGTTCGAACCAGAACCGAGGGGGAGAAAAAGGGACAGCAACGGTGGAAGCAGCAGGGCGGTGGTTCGTGGCGACGGTCCGGCGTCTGGCAAGGCGGCCGGCGTTGCAGCGGCACCGGAGGGGCGACCAGAACCAGAGCAGGACGACGGCACGCTCGGACGGAGGGAGAAGACAGGAGGAGAGGAGGAAAAAGCTGGGCGGAGCAGGTTCGGCCTAAGGCCGGCGGACGGCGGCGACGAGTGGCGGTCGCTAGGCTCGCCGGCGGGGAAGCAGGGCGGCAGCAGCTCCGGCCGAGAAACCCAGAGGAAGAAGAAGAAGAAGGAAAAGAAGAGGAGGAAGAAGAAGCTGCAGGGGAGAGAGAAGACGTCGACGTGCATGGGGGGAAGGGGAGGAGAGAGAGAGAGAGAAGGGAGACCGGTCAAAGGGAAAAAGATAAGATAAGATGGGGACAAGTGGGGGGGCTGCCGACAGGGAACGTGAGGAGGAGGAGGAGAGAGAAAAGGGAGAGGAGAGAGAAACGTGCGGAGGAAGATGGGGGGAAAAGAAAAGAAGAAAAGAAAAAGAAAAAGAAAAGAGAACAAGACAAAAATTCAAACAAGCTTCTAGAAAGGGGCATTTTAGTCTTTTTGCCCCTGAAGACAAATTCCCAAATATTTGACTCCAAAACTCGGCCGTTAAATCCTTTTCCAATAATTCGGGCTTACCAAAATTCGGGATGTTACATTTTACGAAAACATATTGACTGAATAAAACCTTTCATTGAATAAAAGTTATAATTAAATCTTGTCTATCATGAATTAACCAAAACCCTACAATCATAAATCCTGATCTAATAAACTTATTCAATTAGTCCAATATAAAGTCCCATATTAACCCCTAATCACTTTTCATGTGTATACGATTAAACTCCTTGAGCTCGAAATCTCAAATAGATTTGGTAAGTGACGATCACCACTCCTATGGATTTAAGCCATGAAGAAAGAAACTAATAAAAATTGTATGCAATAGTACGCGCCATGAAAGCGACTCCAACACATATTTTCAAATGTGTGAGTCATGTAGTATGCATAATCACATAAATCATATATCATGGTTAGCCATATGTCAAATTCGACTGCTCATATTGAATACTCTATAGCGACACTTCATGAGGTGACCTGACTCAAAAATCATATTATCTATGATTGAAAGCGACTTCAACATATATTTTCCAATCTAAGTCATGCAATACGGATTATCATGTAAATCATGTATTATAGTTAGCCATATATCAAATTTAACTGCTCATATTGAACATTCTCTAGTCGCACTTAACTAGGTGACGTGACCCAAGAACCATATTGACTAAAAAATCACATTAGCTGTGATTAAGCTCCCAAAAAACACTAATCTATGCACATGAATCTTGTGTCTCCTCAACGCCACAGCCGAAACATGCAACAGGAGTGATAGAGGGCAAGCACCTTGGTTCCGCGGGCCCCGAGACCATTCCAAGAGCCACTCAGCAGTTTTTGTTGAATAGCCTCAACGTCGTACGTGCAATGGGACCATGCCAGTTTGAGGCGCAAACTACGTCGACCGGAGGGAATCTTTCATTTTCAGTTCTGAAGGAAGGAAGACTTTGGCACAACAGATTCCGTACACACAGTTCGATAGACGTCCACCGGGGTCGCAGCTTTACTTTACGCCGAAAGACTGAGTATCACGTACCCCCCCCCCCCCCGCCCCCTACCCCCCACCCACAAACATGTGACACGTTTAGCAGGGTCGCTTTCTGTTTTACTACTTTGTCAGATTGATTGGGTCTTCCCTTCTTGTCATTTAGTTAACATGCACATCACGTGCTGACAGTGGCAAAGGGTCGGCCCAATAAATTTGCGATAGAACTTGAACGATGGCCGCATACCTAGGAACTTAAGGACAAAAAAGAAACCTAATTCACATTTGGAGAAGGCACATAATTTCTTTTAGTACCAGAAATTTAGGGACGGCAAAAGGTGGGTCCAGCTTCGAATCACGTGAACGTAAAAGGGCCCCTCTTGTTTATTTATTTAGGGACATCTAGAGATCTATCAAATCTCTTATTGGTTACATTTATATTTGATTTATTGTAATTGATACTATTTTTTATAATTAAAAAAAAGGTAGGAAGGAGTGGCCGACATTCTGTTAAAGCATTATCATAAGTGTTCCACTTTTGCAATTGAAATGTAATGTTTGAAACATGACAATCGTTTAATTATGAGCAAAGCCATCAATATTGTATGATCTAATGTAAATAGGAATACAACTCAAATTATATCATATGCCTAGTACACTTGCCGAACTTGTGCCACAGATGAATTGGAATTTCCTTAGATCAATGAATGATTAGGGGATATGAGTTTGGGATCGAGGCACCTTTAAATGGGAGTAAGTATTTTCCAATTTAGACAACTACCTCAATGGTAATTGTAATTGGTACTGTAAATAAGGATGGGATAGAAGTAAGGTATTCTCACCTTTACCACTTGAACAATCTATAAATGTCACTTGTATTCTTCATTAACATTAACCACATGTACAATCTACAAATATTTATTCTATTCTTCATTACCAAATATATAGAACTGACTCAATTCTATATTGGCTTACTTAATCTCGATATCTAAGCTAGCTCTATTTGAAGAAGTCTTTTTCTCCATAGTAGTGGCACAATGTTAACCAAGTTGATGTCAAGTCACTATACCAAGTCCACCGTCTTATGTATCACCACTTTCTATTGCTCATTTTGAAAAATCGCCATTGATTTCCTTACATCTTTTGCTGATGGAAAATCCTTCCAATCATGCCTCTAATTGGCAATTCACAAATTACAGACGCCGCCCACACCCAAGCTTAACTAAATGTCAATGGAGATCATGTCTACATCTTTGACCCATCAATTGGCACATTGATTGACCAAAAATGCGGCCGGTCAAACATTTGCACAATTATCATGCTTAAAGTTTAGCTCGAGAACAATGTCTAGCTCACACCACTAGTTTAGGAAGATGTCCTGATCCACTCAATCCGAGATATTTCCTATGTGGTGTGGGTTTCATGGGACGCTCCTTTTGAAAAATCGCCATTGATTTCCTTACATCTTTTGCTGATGGAAAATCCTTCTAATCATGCCTCTAATTGGCAATTCACAAATTACAGACACCGCCCACACCCAAGCTTAAATAAATGTCAATGGAGATCATGTCTACATCTTTGACCCATCAATTGGCACATTGATTGACCAAAAATGCGGCCGGTCAAACATTTGCACAATTATCATGCTTAAAGTTTAGCTCGAGAACAATGTCTAGCTCACACCACTAGTTTAGGAAGATGTCCTGATCCACTCAATCCGAGATATTTGCTATGTGGTGTGGGTTTCATGGGACGCTCCTATGTCGTTGTTCAATCGAATGAACTTGGAAGCTTGTACAAAACACCGGCATAAAGCATGGTCCAGCTTATCTGGCTGTCATTACAACTTAAGGACCGCCTGATTGGTTGATTTTTTCCTCTCTCTTTTTTGGCCTATATTCAACCTCGTAATAATATGAAAAACACATTGTATTAATATGTGCACGGAGAAATAATATGAGAAGAGGTATTCTTACCTCATATCACTATGGATTGAACAATGCTAGGTGTATGTTAAGCATCTATTTATACTACACAATCATTAGATTATTCATTCCTCTTAATATCGAATACAATCATCACCTCATTTCATCTAGAGGAAATTATGCAATCAATCCTAAGCTTATTGTATGGATACCAATTAGTCCTAAACTTTCCAATTTTTCCAAATTAATCCTAAACCTTTCCCTAAAACTTTTGCAATTTTTCTTTATTTTTCTGAATTTTTATCGTTAATTTTCTTTTTCGTTTTTACTGCTTCTTTTCTTCTTCTTTTTTTCTCATTATTTCCTCTTTCCTTTTTTTTTTTTTTTTCCAACTCGAGGCCAGGTCCCCTTGCTTGGTTTGGGCAAGGGCGGTGCGACCATTACGAGCTATTGGCGAGGGCCACCTAACCCAAGCCCACACTAGATGCAAGTGAGGCAACCCTTGCCTAGACCAGGCAGGAGTTGACCAATGACATTGCTAACCCAAGATTGGAAAGAAAGAAAATAAAACAGGAAAAAAAGAAAAGGAAAAAATGATAATAAGAAATTTTAAAAAAATTATAAATTAGAAAAATTTTCCATGCTAAAGACCAACTACGCCACAAAGGATTTGACTAGATCGCCAAGCTAGTAATTTCTGGTCAAAATTGATCGGAAAGACTAAAAATTGTCAAAATGTTTACGACTAAATTGTCCAAATTAAAAGGTTTAGGATTCATTTGGGACAAGTGCAATAGGTTTAGGATTTTTTTTATAATTGTCCCAAATTATAACAATGAACTCTTCCAAATAAATGGTGTATGAGGCTGCTTGTGCAATTCTTTTCGTAGAGAGTGTATGATATAATTATTCTTTAATTACTTTCGACATCTTCTATCGATTTACGATGAAATGTTTTAAGCATTTGTACAAATAATTTGTGTTTTTGCATTTCAATAATGATTAGAAAATTATGATAAAATAAAATTTGATGATAGTAATCTCATAGTAACAACATTAACTTATTCTGCTTATTTGCTTCATAAAAAACTTATGTCTTAAGGTGTGCTCATTTTATGAAAAATAAATGATTTTGAAAACATTTTCCAAAAAATAATTGCTCTTATCATTTAGAAAAATTGGTCAACGAAAAATATTTTCATCATTGATAACAATTTATGACTAACTATTTTAGCGGGGTGACGAAAATATTTTCCATTCATTTATTTTTATAGACGATATAAGTGATTATTTTTCGAAAAATATTTTACAATTCGTTCATTTTCCACGAAATGAATGCACCCTTAGAAAAATGTGGATTCTTTTGTTAAATTTTTAGTTTCTTTTAGTTTCAAATGTTTTTTTCTATTTAACATAATTTTTTTATTAGATGAATATAATGTGATCCTCATTTCAATGATAACTGCCACAATATATATATATTATATAATAAAGATGTCTGGAATAAAAAAAATCCTATAGAAACATATAACTAATGATTTTTCTTCTTTATGTATTTTTCTTTTGAAATATAATATCTAGAAGATATAGAAGTCCCAAGATAACAAATAAATAACCTAAAAAATGAACAAAAGAGAAAAAGAGAAAAGAAACATTCTCTAAATTTCAACTTAACTAAAGATAGCAAATAGATAATAGAGTGATGAGGATACTGTTTTTCCATTAGATGACATGTGCTAAGTAACTATATTGATGTATCGATACATTAGTGGTAATCAAGTTATGATGACCAAGAGAGAGTACGAGGCATAGTCCTTTATGATTTGTCCTGAGGCAAGGAAGAAGGAAAAAAGAAAAAGAAATATTAAAAAAAAATCAAAAAATTATTAAATAATTATAAAGTTGTCCACTTTAGTACCGGGCCGTGTGTCACATAGGATACCGGTGGTGACATCCACTAGGAATTTATGATTAAAATTGGCTAGAAGGATTAAATTGAGAAATTATCAAAATATTTAGAACTAAATTTGAGAAATTGAAATGTTTTGGTGATTGTAGGACTTTTTGGTAATTATGATAAGTGTAATGGATTTAGGACTCTTTTTGTTGATAATTTTTTTAATTAAAAATTGCCTTATTTAATAAGCACCAATGCTTTGACGCTGTAGTTTTTCATTACATAAGTAGTATTTTAATAATGACACATAACTATTTGTTGTGTTAGGTAACTACTCCTTTGTAATCTAAAGGCTACTTTGTAAAACGGAAAAGCAATTTACTTTTGTGAAAAGAAGAAAAAGAGATTCTATTGCCCATGTAGGGTATAAGGATATAGTTCGATTTGGGGTATTAGATTGTCGGGCAATAAATCATTTTGGTAGTAATATTTATTCCATATATACAAACAATGTAAATTATTTAAGTTTCATGCTTCTACATGTTTGAGTAGGATGTGTTCGAGATTCCTATTTGGAAACCAACTCGGATTCATGACGGACTCGATGGAGTTAGACATCCCAAATTCACCTCATTGCAATCTTTAACTAAGATAAATGGATTAAACCCCATAAAGTACCATAATTTTTGTATGACACTTATTTGAGTGCCATCACATTTTCTTTTGTAACTTAAATGATACAACTGATGTATGACCTCATTTAAGTGCTATAATTTTCTTTCTGGTTAATTGAGTGATATTTAACTTTTCAATTGATCACTTGAGTATTATAACTTTTTAAAAATATTCACCACAAGTGTTATACCACATCAGACAAGTAGGACTTAGGTGAACGTTTTTTAAAATTTTTGGAACTCAAGTGATCAAGTGAAAGTTATGATACTTAAGTGATTGTTTTTCAAAATAATGGCATTCAAGTGGTCAAAAAAGTTATGACACTTAAGTGAGTGTTGTATGAAAATTATCGCATTTCTAGTGTCCTTCTCCCAATATAAATTAGTAGAAAATTGCATAAATTTTGTTCTAGAGGGAAATGAATAATTTAGTTTAATTCAATAACTTAATATTTGATATAGATCGATTTGTATTAGATGACTTGACGTAGCAATAGCATATGCAGAAATATCCCGAAGGGTGAGATAAACTTTTTGTTTATATACAATTATTAGTTTCAAAAGAAATGAAATGTGATTAATCGATTTAATGAACTGCAATTCATGTAATTTTATGATGATGTGGATATTATGCTTTGAAATGCTTTACTGATGATGTTATTGACAATGCGTGTAATCCTAATTACACGACACAAATTGTTAATTTGCATATTAATATGTATGTATGTTGGTCATGATCCTTAAGATTTTTTGCTTAATTAATTGAAACCTAAGACTAAATAACCTTCTGGTTGGTTACAAAGTGATTTAAAAGGCCACAGCTTCCCTCGGACTGGAAGGGCAAGTTTCTAGTCCCATGCAATAGTTATGTGGTCAATAGCAAACTGTAACTCTTTAAAATGTGATAGGACAATTGTCTTAAGTCGGATAGTTAGTCAATATTTCAAATTATATGAGATGAAAGATGAGTTGTGGAAAAAAAGAAGGGCACCATATAAAATTTGAATGAAAATGTCGATAGATGTCTGTAGATATCTCCTTTGGGCAACATTTAGGGTCCCTTTCAAAAAAAAAAAAACAGAAAGGAAATTGAATGAATATAAAAGATCTGCAGGAGCGATAGAGAAAGTTTCTTCGACGGAAAAATCTGCAGCAGAACTTAGGAGAATTTCATGGGACGTTGCTACGTTGCTGTCCTTAGTGCATGTCCACATTAAATGGCACGAAGTGTGGTCCAGCTTATTTTATTCTTTTTTCTCCCAGTCTCCTGTTTGCTTCTCTAAAATTTGAAGACAAGTGTTGACCCCATCCAAGGAAGATGAAGAAATATGTCGTGTTTACTCGTGGTTGAGAAATTTTAGGACAATTCCCAAAAAAAGTCCTAAACTTAGGAAATGGAATAAATACTAAAAAAGAAAGAAAATTCGAAGTATAAAAACTTTAGTTGATCCTATGCAGGAAATGGAATACACTGAAAGAAAACCTCATCCTGAAATGCTTTAGTTCGAGGTAAAAATGACCTCAAATGGATTTCCCAATTCAGCCAACTCTAAACAGGCCTTTTGAACTTGGTACTCTGGTCCATGCGATTCTTCTTAGATAAAAAGTTATGGCTCGTCTATCAAACGTTATAGGCACTCTTTTCCTTGGCCCCTCTTCTGGGTTTCTACTTTTATGAGCACTCTGGAAAACTTTCAACAGTAGCGTCTTCAGAAGTTTTAGAGTGGTAATTATGTGAGATATGGTGGAATAAACTTTCAACAAATGTATTATCAAGCAGACCTTATTGATCGTATTTGGCTTCTTGTGTATGTTCAATATGGCATTCGTCACTCCCATAATGATGTCCTCTTTCCCAATGTTAAAAGTGATGTCGTCTCTTTCACGATGAGCCAACTTCGTCTAAATAACATCAAATGCTACAAAAAACTAGCAGTTAAACAATAAAGTAAATAAAGCAAGCAAATAAATCATATATTAGATTTACGTACCACAAGAAGAGACTTGTAGAAAATTTCATTATAGATCAAATGATAAAATGGAGATCACAATTACATTTAAATGACTTAAACAATCTCATTATTTGACGGACCCCGATTACATCCAATATTTTAAAAATTATTTAACACTCACAACTCCTCATGAAATAATCTCTCAATCTCACACAAAAATTAATAAATTATTGCTGCAAGATTTATTTATTTGAACACTTGTCTCTTGACCGGCAAAAAAAAAAAAAAAAGACGTCTCTTGGATGCATGCAATTCACGGGATACCACCGGGTCGCAATCACCAAATCAATTGTTCGGACGTCACGTCACTTTGCACAATCACGGCACATGTCAACACCACTTCAATTTAAGCCCCGACTTCCAAGGATACAAGTCATGGAAAACAAACCTTGAGCATACTTACATGTGTCGCCGAAGTTTGAACTCGATCCAAGAAGAGCAATCGAGTGGAGATAGGAAACAAAGTGGAAGTAGGACTTTTCTAAGTTTGCCTACTCCAATTCGTGAAAAAAGTTGACGTATTCGACTTTGCTTGATTTAAGACGTCCAGAAAAACAAATCCAACTTACAATTTACCTCTGGTTAAGTTTTGTTCATGGACTTAAACTTGAGACAAATTTTGATACTCGACTTTTTTTGTTTCGTTTAGTTTTTTGATTTGGTTAATCGAACCGAACTGAATTGAAATTCTCAATGAAAATTGAACAATCAACTTAAAATTTCTCTTTTTTCTTACATCTTATTCACTTTGGTTTCAATAAGTGAGACAAAAATAGGAAAACCAAAAAATCGAACCGAACCGAACCGAATTCGATTCGATTCGTATTCGATTTGGGTCGAATTCAATTCCATACGAGATCATATCTTATCGGTTCGGTTCGATTCAATTTTTCTGAAAAATCGAACTGCTTATACCCTTACCTGAAATCACGTGAAAACAAGTGACAAATGAGTAATTTTTCTATGTGCAAGGCGATGTCAAATGCTTTTTGATCACATGGATCGCACATATCATCAGCATATTTCGGTCCTATCGTGGTACACGCGCATGTAATTGTTCATGAAAAGCAAACTCTAGGGTCCCATCCATATATGGCACGTTATATCAATGCATCCCTTTGGAGTAATTTGAACATTTCCTCTTGCCTATAAATAGGACATGGTGAATAAGCGGATCATCATGAACTAATAAGTAACCCCCTCGCATTCTCTCTCATCCCTCTCTTCTTCGGACTCTCTCTATACTCATCCAAAATGGCCTTTTCAAGAGCAACCTTCGCTTTCTTACAAGGTCCAATCGCTTCACAAGGAAGTTCTCAAACAGACAAGATTAAGCATCTGCAAAATGCAAATTCTCTCTCCTCAACGAACAACAAATGGAGTATTTCCTCATATGAGACCTTGGCTTCCACTCCTTCTAAGGACTATATTCACCCAACTGGAAAGAGAAACTTTGCCACCAAGGTTTGCTTGTCCCTTCTTCTCATGGAACTCCTTTTGTTTTGCTCACTGACGATTTACAAAGTTCCACTCGTTTGCTGTCATTTAATCATTAGAATCAACGAGGAACACTTTAATAGATTCATCTTATATTTGAATCTTGAAAGGGAAAAAAAAAAGAAGACACGGGATCCTTATTTTTGTGTCAGGATGATATTCGTGGGAGGCACGAGAGGAGGTTAGAAGAAGTGAAGCAACTACTCAAGCAAGTAAGAGGAGATTCGCTTGAAAGTTTGGTAATGGTGGATGCTCTCCAACGTCTTGCCATCGATTACCATTTTGAGGATGAAATCGAGGCGATCTTGCGAAGGCATTTTTTAATCTCCACCTCTCGATCCCAGTCTCATCGCGTTGATGCTGATAATCTGCATGAAGCTGCACTTCGTTTCCGGCTGTTGAGGCAAGAAGGCTATCCTGTTCCTTCAGGTTAATGAAATCTTCTTCACTTGATGGCTGTTGGAGGGATTCGAAAGAAATTCAGAGAAGGCGTATCAAAATATTTCTTTTCTTTGCCCTTGCTTTTTCTTAAAATCTGACCATGTTAAGAGGGTGGGGGACAAGATATATACTTCCGTCCACTACCAATAAACTAACGTTGTTTAGCTTTTCCACATTTAATCAACAGATGTGTTTCAACAGTTTCTACACAAAATGAATGATGGGACTCAGAATAAAAAGCCAGGGGACAATGATATTTTAGGGTTGACAAGTTTATTTGAAGCTTCCCAACTTGGCACGGAAGGAGAAGATGTTCTTGATGAAGTAGGAGAGTCAATTGGTCAACGTCTCTATGCATCTTTGGCCGACCTTGACCATGTTCAAGCTAGATTCGTGAGAAATTCACTTGACAATCCGTTCCATCAGAGCTTGGCCAGGTTCACGGCTAATGATTTTTTGAGAAATTTTGTGGGACGTTCGTATAGCTGGACCAAGAATTTAGGGGAACTTGCCCATTTGGACATGAACATTGTAGGATCCGTGCATCAACGGGAAATCCTCCAAGTGTCGAAGTAAGTATACATGATCCAAACTTTCTTTCTAGAATTGCGGCTACAACTAGCTAGAAATACCATGTGGCCCTCGTCACATCTCACTTAGATTTTGTCAGTAATGTTACTTATGAAGTTACTAGGTCGGCCAAGGGCACGTTTGTTAACGCTCCAATTTTTCTGTTCTTTTATTTTTTTTATTCTCTATAATAGAAAAAGAATAGAAATCTATTTGGTAATATTAGCTAATATTTCTATTCCCCCAAATAGAAAGTTGTTTCAGGGAATAGATTTATAATATAAATAAAAAGTAGAAAAAATAGCTTATTGCTCCAAGGAACAATTTATGAAATAAGTTTTTTTCTTTTTTTCTTTTCTTCTTCTTCCTCTTCTAACGATCACCGCCACCTATCGCCTGTTACCTGCCGCTGGTTGCCCACTGCCGACAACAGCCACCGGTCAACATCCACCAGTCATCGCCACTGTTGCCGCCGAAAGAAGAAGAAAGGAAAAAAAAGACAAATCTCAAAAAATTATTAAAAAATTAAAAGAAATTTTAGGTCACAAAAAAAATTTGTGAGTTGTACCGAACGCATTTCTATTTTTTCTGTATTCCGAGAATATAAATTTTATACAGTTACCAAACACGTTTTTTTTATTAAGAAATTATTCTTGAAAATAGAAATAGAAAAAACTATTTCTTAAAAAAAATTATTTCGGGGAACAAAAATAACATCAAACACATCCTAATATTCTCATATGTTTAATCAGCTGGTGGAAAGATCTGGGCATGGCAAAGGAGCTGAAGTACGCGAGGGACCAGCCACTGAAGTGGTACATCTGGCCGATGGCCATCCTCACTGAAACAGGCTTGTCCCAGGAGAGAGTGCTTGTCACCAAGCCCATCTCGTTCATCTACATCATCGACGACATTTTTGACGTCTATGGCAAGATCGATGAACTCACCTCATTCACGGATGTTGTCAACAGGTACCTAATTTGGAGTTTTACAACGTGCACCATTCGTGAAAGTCTCTTTTTGCAAATACACGATATCGATCCTAGCACGCTTATGTATTTTGGCAGTAGATAACTACTTGAAAGTACATATGCCTGATCTAAAACTTGTACGTATCTTTCACTGATTGTGTTTTTTCTCATACAATTCCGCAAGACTTTGCGATGCAGTATACTTGGGCCAAAGTTATTCTTATGCAATCAGTCCCAAATCCTGTGGACACATGCATCAAAATTCCAAAGCCCCAGCTTGTAGAATGACAAAAATAATTGAAGTCGTGTGTTTACTAACTAAGTCCATGGTGTAATTTCTAATTCTATTGGCTTCTTGCCGATGATCTGTCAGATGGGAATGTACTGAAAAGGATAACATACCAGACTACATGAGGATGTGCTTTCATGCTTTGGATGATATTACTAATGAAGTCAGCTTGGCGGTGTACCAAAATCATGGGTGGAACCCATTATACTCCTTAAGGAAGACGGTACATACAAGTTTTCACTCTCTCCCTCCACATTTCTTTCTTTTCTTTTTCTTCTCTTGTTTACTTCTTTAAATCATAGCCGAATCATAGAATGGCTAAATTGAACTTTACTTATTACCTTTTACTTAATCTAAATATCATGGCACACAAATTTTGCTTTTCATTGATCAAAAAGCCTGAAAATTTAACATGTAATTATTAACACATAAATTCGCATGTAATGTTTTTGATAAGTTCAAAAACTTGGATAGCATGCAAATATCAGCCCGTGGATTCGCTAATTGTAAAATGGTTCATCCTCATTTTCGTATTTTGTTTCCAATTCATGGCCAGTGGACGACGCTGTTGAATGCCTTCTTGGTGGAGGCAAGATGGCTCGCTAGTGGTCACTCCCCAACAACACAAGACTACTTGGACAACGCAATTGTCAGCTCCGGAGTGCACGTCTTATTGGTCCACTTATTCTTCCTCTTGGGTGAGAGAATCAACCCCCAAAGTGTCGGTCATTTAGAAAATGTACCAGAAATTGTATCTTCAACAGCTACAATTCTTCGTCTTTGGGACGACTTGGGAAGTGCCAAGGTGAGTGATAAAAATATCGTGTACTTGTCCTTTTTTACAACGCTTCTCCCGTTTTAGGTTGAATTCAGCAATTATCAATATATTTCGGCCGATAGAATTTGTAATTGGGTTGGTGAATTCAGATTGCCATGTCTCATGTTTTTGAAATCGATGCACTTTGATCGTGCACTGAATTAAAAGGGATAACCATTGTAAATGCTTTCTCTTCTTTCTCTTTTCCCCTACTTTTGAGGATTTTTCCGCTAATATATGAGCAACTGTCAATGGTGATAGGACGAATTCCAAGAAGGCCGAGATGGGTCTTATGTGGAATGCTACAAGCAAGAATTCCAAGGCTCTTCAGAGGAAGTGGCACGAGACCATGTGAAGAAGCTGATCTCGGAGGCATGGAAGAGGCTCAATAAGGCCTGTCTCTATCCTCGCCCATTCCCCAAGTCCTTCTGCAAGGCCTCCCTCAACACGGCCAGGATGGTCCCACTGATGTACAATTACGACGACAGCCATTCACTCCCTCTCCTTGAGCACCACATGAAGTCATTGCTCCATGGAGGCCATTCTTTATAGGGGCACTGCGTCTTTGTTCATTAATTTAGACACCATGTAGGGTTGTTGCTTCACCGATTCTAGCCGCAGCTGAAGCGGCACCATGTGTGCTCGAAAGGATGATTTTCTCAATGCGCAATTAAATAGAGACATGCCTTGTTGAGTCTCTTCCATGCCTTTGAGATCATGTTCGTAAAGAACTTCTGAAGTTTCTTCCATCTATATATGCATTGGGTCTTTGGTCCTTGAGACCACTATTTACTCGACCATGAGTATAATTTTTCGATTCACGAATCCTACATGACTTCATGGTAGATCTCACCTAATACATGTTAAGCGAAAGGGAGAATTAACATATGTACTTGGATTTGTGGATTCATGGGGTAGTGTTTGACCTAGGTATTGATAACCAGGCAACTCCTTGCCCGTAAGCTCTCTCTATGCACTTGCCTGTGATAAATTTCAAACGCTTCTTTTTAAGACAAGCTCCTGACACTTGTTTGGTCAGATTACCCCACGTCATTAGCTATTGTGGAATAATTTGAAGAAAGTTTGTGAAATTGTATCTCTTAAAATTTTTTAATATGTTGCTTACCTTAACACGTGGTTATAGGTGTCACAACCTCCCTCTTGTGTCCTGGAGGCTAATGACTTGGCTAAATGCATTTTAAGTATTAGCCCATACTCTCCCAAGCTCACCACTTCACAACTTATGTTTCAAGTTTTTAACTTGCCCGCAATTCAATTTTATTTTAAAAAGGAGTCGTCACTAATCAGTTTAGGATGGACTGATTAGAAATCCAAATAAAATATTAGGATAATATTTTACTCCTATGCAACTAGAGAAACTAGGATCGGGGACTTGATTACACTAGTTAATCACTAATGCCATGTGGTCCCTCATCGCATGTCCCTTGGATTCACTCAAGTAACATTTCCGATGAAATGACTCACTTGACTAATATCTTCATGTGTTGTTAATCAGCTGGTGGAAAGACCTGGGCATGGCAAATAAGTTGAAGTACGCAAGGGACCAACCATTGAAATGATACATGTGGCCGATGGCCATCCTCACCGATACAGGCTTGTCCCTAGAGAGAGTACTCGTCACCAAAGCCATCTCATTCATCTACCTCATTGACAATCTTTTTGACATCTATGGCACAATCAATGAACTCATCTCATTCATCTACCTCATTGACAATGTTTTTGACATCTATAGCACAATCAATGAACTCATCTCATTCACGGATGTCGTCAACATGTATATAATTTGGACTTTTACAACGTGCACCATTCGGGAAAGTCTCTTTTTGCACATACCTAATATTCATCCTAGCACGCCTATTTATTTTCGCAATAGACAACTACTCAAAAGTACTCATGTCATGATCTCAAACCTGTATGTGGAAAGAATACTTTTCACCGATTAGGTTTTTCTCATACAAATCGGTTTGACTTTCCAATGCAGTATTCTCGGGCTAACTTTGTCTTCTACAAGCAATACCAAATCCCGTGAACATATGCCTGAAAATTTTAGTACCCCGCTTGCACAAAGACAAATATACTCGACCTTAGTGTTTCTAGATTAGGCATAATG
Organism: Corymbia calophylla; assembly: GCA_014182845.1. NCBI lineage: Eukaryota > Viridiplantae > Streptophyta > Magnoliopsida > Myrtales > Myrtaceae > Corymbia > Corymbia calophylla. The sequence goes on along the minus strand of CM024697.1, from coordinate 42,689,373 downwards.
CATTTCACAGTTCTAACCCTGTTGGTTTGTTGCCGATCTGATGTTCTTGATCCATCAGATGGAAATGTACTGAAAAAGATAACATACTGGACTACATGGGAAGCATTGCCAAAAAAGTCCTAAACCTATTACAATTGTACCAATTCAGTCCTAAACCTTTTTTTTTACCGATTCAATTCTAAACCTTTTGTGATTGCGCCAATTTAGTCCATCCAGCCAAATTTGGCCGGCTGGAGCTGACATGGGCGCTGGTCGGCGCCAAGTGACAATATTTTAATAATATTTTTGAATTTTTTGAATTTTTTATTATTTTTAAAATTTTTCTGCTTTTTTTTTTTTCCTTTTCTTTTTTGTCTTTTCCTCCCTCCCTCTCCCCCGCTAGGTGATGGTGGTTGGCTAGCTCCGATGAGGCTTGCCGGCCACGCGCGCGAGGGCCGCAAAGCCCCGGCGGGCACCCCGCCGAGGGTCACGGCCCTCATCAAACCGGCCAGCCTCGTCGACGGCCTCACCTAGACCAAGGCCAGGCCTAGGGACCGCAGCAAGGCGGATTCGCCCAAATCTGGGTGAGGTCGGCCTCGCCATGGCTTGGCCGCGAGCAAAGGCGACCTCGCCCGCAGCTGGCGAGGCAATGGCGACCTTCGCTTATTTCCGCGACCTCCGCCCAAGCCAGCCATGGCCTCACCAGCCGCGGGCAAGGCCGCCTTCGCCCGCGGCTAGCCTATGGTGAGGCTGGCCTCGCTGCAGCCCCTAGGCCTCCCTCAGGTCTGGGTGAGGCCGCCGGCAAGGGTCGTGGCCTCCATTCGACTCCCCACCCCTCGCTGGCCTCTCCAGCCCCGGGCGAGGCTAGCCCCATCGTGGCCCCCAAGCCTCCCCTAGGTCTAGGCAAGGCCGCCTGTCACGCCCCAACCCTCGAGCACGCAACGATCCCCATCTTTCCACTTACGGTCATTTGAATGCGACGTCCCAGGATGCGTTGCCGACCATTCTTTTTATTTTTCAATTAAGCACATGCGGAAGCGATAATTAATCCCCGTACAATCTAAGGAAATGGGATAGCCAGGAAAACAAACAGAAACACAATCAATGATACCAGTTTATTCATCTTCTGATTATCTTTAGGAAGTCTACACATACAAGCCCTTAGCACGGGCTACTTCCTACAGAGCCAACCGAACAAATAGGCCAAGGTTAATCTAATTCTTCCAAAACGCACCACCTGTCGAATCCGCCTCCAACTGACCTACAAATGGTTATTCAATAACCAGTGAGATATAAATCTCAGCGAGTTCTTGCCCTAATCCCCGGCTAGGACACCAACTCGCCTCGGGGTACCTATGGCACGATCTAATACCTCAAGTAGGTCTATAGCAAAACAACCATATGTCTTAGGCAATAACTTAATACAATTAGTAATATCATGAACACATCGACAAACAATCGACTCGCAAACGACCTTATCCGGTCATGCCATACCCTGCACGGTAAATACATAGGCAATTCACTATTAATGCATTTTGCACTCTCAGCATTATATTAATCAATCACACTCGAGTCGTATTGCAAGCGATCTCACCTGGCCATTGCCACACCCTGCACGGTACCAACTCGGGCATATCATAAACAGTGCAACAAGCACAAATATAATCAGAACACAATGTCAACTTGTCTCTCATGCAAACTTTTGGCAAGTATGTTATCCCACACACGGTTCTCCTGGCCTTAATAGGGACTGCCTGTTAGCCAACAAGTTGATTCTCAAGCTATGAGCTTAGAACATAGGAATCTCAAGAATATCGGAAATTATGATGCACAGGATCCCCTAAGGGCAAGTGCAGAGTATACTCTAGGATTTTTCTCAATCATAGTGTTTGTTCAGAACCATCGTTCTGGACTAGAAGAAAATGTGAGTGTTTAGAAGATCATGTTGGAGGTAGAGTACACAACACACTTCTTATTTCACACTCTGGTTTTTACAATAAGGGCTCCTTGCTCTTATATAGGCAGAGGAGGATACAAGCGACAAAAGCAGGCAGACTGGCCATGCTTGGAGACAATTATGGGAACAAACTAGCCACTTAAGGGCTACACGCATAGGGAGTCCTAAAGAAATCCCGTGACAGGCTATGAACAGTGATTTTCGCCTGATGCTACAGTGAAAGTAGACTAGATGAACAGTGTACAGTAACCGGTGTACAGTGTTTTCAGGACGGCTTTTATTTGTCTCTTCCGTCTCTAGCATTGTAGTCATAGTCCGAATCATCAGAGCTATGGTGAGTTATCTGTTCCTCGAAGAGAGCGTCTTCATCGATATCTGATGGACTGGAGCTTCCGTCTTTTTCTCTTTTGAAAGCACGGATGAGATTCTCAATTTCTTCGCGATGTGTCGAGTGGACGGGAGGAGCTGGCACCGAAAGAGCCTGAAAAGGGGGCGCAATTTTGGGTGTCTCCCCAAGGGTCTTGTGAAAGGGACCCCCCCCCAAGGATCATAGGGGGTGGAGGGGTCTGGATTATTCTCGCCGAAAAATATGGAGTGCTTCTTGATCCGGGTCTCGAGTGGGATTCCAGCCGCGGGGTGGTCCCCAAGGGCGGGGACTCGTGGAGAAAGCCATGCTTCTGGTGGGATGGTGCGATTTTCTTGGCATAGGATCCGCTGGAGTTCTCGGGATGCAGGTCTATTGGTAGAGATGGAGTGAGGAAGTGTCTGGTGAATTCGTGCAAATTCTTGAAAAACTTGAGGCTTGTAGCTTGAAGTTCCTGCAATAGAAGGTTTGTCAGAAATCCATCCAGTGGGATGGCAATATGTCCATGGTCTGTGGAATAAGACAATAGTGTGTCTTTTTGGTTCAGCCTCCTCGACGATTCTGGATTTTGAAGAGTTCCTTCCAGTATTGATGAGGTTTAAACCATGCAAAAATATCTAAGAGATATTTTTGGTTATGATCCTGACCAGCTGCGTTCTTGATAAAAACCTGCAAAATTTGCTCAATGGGAAATTCAATGGCTATGGTGTACAGAGTGAACATGTACCAAAATAACCATTTTAGGTCTTCTGGAAATTCATCATTGGGAGACCATCGGAGAGGATGAATGAATGGATATTCTGGATGAAGTTCATCTGGTATGAGCATTAATCCTCCATACTCTCGGAAAATTCGGAGATGATATTCCTACATGAGTTCTAGAAGTCGTTCTTTTACGACATTGTGTCGAACAGCCAATGTGATATCGGGAGGATATCGAAAACTTGGCCAACCACATTGCATGTCAGTGGTGCGGTACGTGTCTGAGAAGGGTTCCTTTTTGACATACATGTTGATTGTTTGGATTAGTTCTTTGGGTCTGGATAAGAAGTCTGCGAGGACATTCTTAGTTCCGGGAATGTGTTTAACGTCAAAGGAATATTTGGAAAACCATTTAGCCCATCGGAGTAGTTGTGGGTGGGGAACTTGCTTTTGTTTAAACTTAAGCATTTGAGGGAATGAGGACATATCCATTTCAACAAGAAAATGGTGTCCAATGAGGTGGAATTCGAACTTCTTGATGCCATACTTGACTGCAAGTATCTCTTTGAAGGTAGAATGGTAATGGGTTTCTGCTTTGGAAAATCGACCACTTTTGTAGGCACAGATATGCCTAGTTTCATCAATTTCTTCGAAAAGAATGGCTGCCCAATATTTATCGCTAGCATCTGTTTGGAGAATTCGTTTGTCAGTGGATGGGATCTTTGAGACCAGCCACTAAAATGGTACATGTGGTCCATGGCATTTCTCCCAAATCCAAGCTTGTCTGAGCTTAGGATTGAGCTCATTAAGCCCATCTCTCTCGTGTATATTATAGATGACATATTTGATGTCCATGGCACAGTCGATGAGCTAATTCTCTTTACAGAAGTCATTAAAAGGTATATAGTTGTAGATTGTCCATTTTACCTATTATGTCACTATTACATTGAAAAAAAAACTACTTTAGACATCTATATTATCTGCCAAATTAAATATTTGTTGGAATTTTTTTTTTCTTCAGATGGGGGGACAATGCGTGGGCTAAGCAACTTCCAGTGTACATGAAAAAATGCTTCAAGGTTCTCAGTGATATTACAAATGATTTTGGCTACATCATCTTTGAGAAGCATGGATGGAACCCCACGAGATTCTTGAAACAGATGGTATTAATATCAAATTATTATTAATTAGAGCCTCTCAACGCAACCATGTTGCTAACTCCTATTGCAACTCTATATGAGCGTCACTCAATTTGAGATTTACAGCACTGAACCTTGATCATATCCTCAACCCTTTGTCCACTCTATCTCACAATTTGAGATTCAAGCAACTGAACCTTGATCATATCCTCATCCCTTTGTCCACTCTGTCTCACAAGCCTCCAATATTGCGGTCATCATTTTGAAGTTTGTGTTCATTTCTTCAATTTAAAGCCACAAAACCCAATTGCCGTCTGCATCATGGTCGAGTTCCATTCGATCTTTTCTAGAATTCCTTATAGTTAAGCTGCATATCTCTCTCTCTCTCTCCCCGTTTCTCATACACACTCACACACAAATCTTGGCTAGATCAAGGTGTTTCTGTCAAGATCTTGTAGCCATGGACTGGCTTCTTAGCAAGCTCTGTGCAGCATTAAGCTCCCTTACCTGGGAGAGAGAGAGAGACAGAGACAGAGAAATTTCCGAGTGATTCGTCATTTATGACTCCTAGGAAAGCTCAATAAGCACACGATTTTGATTTATGATTGCACCTTAGATGTATCCTTGATCAGTCCGATAACATTTGATGTTGCAGTGGGCGAATTTGTGCAATGCATTCTTGGTGGAGTTTCAGTGGAACGCTTCTGGCAAATTGCCAAAGGCAGATGATTACTTGAAGAATGGGATTATCACTTCGGGTGCGCCCTTGGTGCTAGCTCACCTGTTCTTTCTAATGGGCCAAAACATTGCTAACCAAAGTATGGATTCAGAGAAAGAAGAGGTGCAGCTGCCAAATCCAATGTTCTTAGTCGCTGAAATTCTTCGCCTTTGGGATGACCTCGGATGTGCCCAGGTAAACTAGCTTAAGGTTTCATGCCGGGCAGTATTCGGGTTATGTTCAATTTTTTGATTCTCATTGTCATTATTTTATTGATTTAATTGTTTTACTTTGGAAATTCGATTTCCTTGAAGGATGAGAATCAAAATGGCCACGATGGGTCATACGTGGAGTGCTATTTGAGGGAAAATCAAGGCTCTTCCTACCAAAGTGCAAGAGAGCACGTGATGGAGTTGATATCGAAATTGTTGAAGCTGCTCAACAAAGAATGCCTCTCTCCATGTCCGTTCTCCGCGCCTTTCCTTGAAGCTTGCGTAAATGCTGCCAAAATGGTTTCATTGATGTACAACTATGAAGACAAACATGGTCTTGGACTCCTACAAGACCATATGAAGTCGTTAACCTGTGATGATGCAACACGTTAGCATGATTTTGCACTTTTTCTTTTTTCCTGCTTGTTGAAACACTTCCATCTACTGCATTGCAGTTCAACTTCACTTGCATCAAAGTTGCCTTCCTTTTTCTAAGTTGTCTTGTTTTCTATATATATATATATATATATTTTGGAATAAGTACAACAAGAGTGCCATAACTTTTGTATGGTGTTTACTTGAGTCATAACTTTTTTTTTTTACTTATTTAAGTGCTACATCAAAGTAAGGTCGATCATTTGAGTGCCATTTCCGACAAATCATTATACGTGGACTTTTTTTTTTTTTTAATTAATTTCCCATTCCGACGTGGATTTTTTATTTTTTAATTTTTAAATTAATTATCCATGTCGAGTTTTCTAGCAAGGCAAACCGCCAATAGCACTTAAGTGATCAAATTTTCAAATTTATGGCACTAAAGTAAACACCGTATGAAAGTTATGGTACTCTTGATGTACTTATTCTGAAAATACTTATACATGTGCATGTTAAATGAGTGATTATTTATATATTTGGGAAAATTATCAATCTAATCTTAAACCTATTTTATGGATGTCAATTTAGTTTTAACTTTCCAATTTTATCAATATAGTCCTACACATTTGCGTGATATTTAAATGTTGTTTTTACATCCAATTGTTGTTGCAAATTGCAGTGTGGGAATCAACAAATTGCCCACGTTAGCAGGCCATGGCTCTGATACCATACAATTGGCCTATGATAGGAATAAGGGAAAATAAAAACAAAATTTGTGGTAGCTATGCCATCTCACACGTATGGCCCTTCTGACCTCAAAATAGGGACAACCTGTTAGCCACCATAGTCACTTCTATTTTTTAGCCCATATCATAGAAAGTTTTAAGATAGCAGAATTTTGATGCATGAGTTCCACATTGTGGCAAGTGCAGAGCATACCAGTAGGATTAGTTAGAACATTTATAGTTTTAAAAATCATATCAAGCGGAGAGGAAAATAGCAAACCATACAATATTATTTGTAGGGTGGGTGCATTTGTCCCCTTAACACTACAAGCACATCCTTTTATAGGCATAAGACAAACACCAAATCAACTAATTATTGGTGATCACCAATAATTTCTGCAAACTCTTTATCGTCGACAATGGCCAATAATTTGTACATATTGATTCTTACATTGGCAAATTATGATTTTTACTCTTGCTTGTCACACATTTTTCGTTTCTATAATAGTACGCTACAGTGATGAACAATATTGCTAGGGTGTTAGGAACATTACATGAATAGTGTTTTTGTTACAGTAATTTAGGATAAGTTTTTTGCATTTGCCATCTCCTTCATATGTCGCGTTCGACTCATTCACATGTTGTATTCATGAATTGGTTCTTTGGTGGTATCGTTCAAGCTGTTTTAGCCACTTCCATCTTTTTGCCCTTTGTATTCCCTGATGAGTCTTTCAACTTCTAGGGCTTTGAGTTGGTCATATTCTATGGACTCTAGGTTTTGATGAGAACTTGATGATATGTGAATGGATTCACCGAAAGTACTTGTTTCAAGTCTATCTTCATACTGTTGCCTTTGTTCTTTGAGGAGCCTCTCCACTTTTTCAATTTCTAAGGCTTGCTAAATGTTATGTCAGCGATTTTCAATGGCAATTTGCGGGAAAGATTACATTGAAATATTGCCTAAAAGTTTAGGACTACATTGATAAAACTAAAAAGTAGGGTTGATAATGTGGAATAATTAATTGTTGACAAGAAAATTATGACAATTGTAATTGCATCATAAGACAATCCAATTAAACCATTGGCAAATACATATATATATTTTTCAATTCTAAATACATTAGAATTTCCAAAGGAAGATAAGGAAAAAAGGTAAAAGATAATCTTAAATCTGGATATGTAAGAGATATTGTGGTCAATTTAAGATAATATGGGGCGTTGGAAGTCAATAAATGGATGGAAAAAGCTCAAGCCTTTATGCGTTTATCCCTTTCATATAACCATTCATTTAAATGTTAAATCTAACCTACTTATTTATATTTGAGTTGATGCGAGTAAAATAAGGAGAGTGTATGATAGGTTTTCGGAGTCAAGGGCTGTACGGTAGTTGGGAAAAAGGAGAGATGAAGGAGTTAATTTATAAATAATACTATTTATGTATTAGTACATAATGATTATTTTAATGATATTTTAATTTCGATCTTTGTTGAAAATTAAATTTAAAATATTTTGGATTTTATATGCAATGAGCCTTATTCATGAGAAGTACCTAATTTTATATATATGGTACCCACTTCTATTAATACTTCTTATAAAGAATTCATTAATGCAATATATTTGTCTATGTAGGACCCTTATAGTGAAATTCATAGTGATAATTGCATTGACTGGCCATCACCAACCTTTTCACAAATAAATAAAAATGCTTGGGATAAGGATAATGGGAGTGCCATAACTTTTTTTCATCACTTTAGTACCGCATCGATGTAAAATTGATCATTTTAGAGCAATTCCCAATAAATATTCTACATGGATTTTTAACTATAAATTTTCCATTTGACATGGATTTTTTTTTATTAATTGTTCATGTTAGTATTGATGATGCCATGTGACTGGGGCTTTCAACTTTACCAAGCTAGTATTTTCCAAAGTGGCTGCGACAAAAATTGCCAAACACCTAGCATTTGCCCAAAGATCTTTAAAGATCTAAGCTTTATTTGCAAAGCTGAACCTTATACATGCTTCACCACGGCCAACATCCAAAACATCTTGTCAAAATGCTCTTAATTTCGGATATACAATAATTGCTGCCCATACGATGCTGTTCATGACAACGAGGTAGAGCACAACATATAGCTACAAAATAATTCAACATAACTAGTAAATGCAAAACGTGTTAAACGCACTTAGGTCTAATCCATTTTCACATTCTGAATACAAAGAAATCTTTAAGTGCACTTGATCCCATTTGTTAAACAGTAAATGAAGAGTCTATTGTTTAATTCTACATTGTAAATTACCTGCGAAGCGCACATTCACACTGCAAAATACCTTTATATCATCATGACGCATTCTTCCTATGCTGTTCATGACACTTAGGTCTAATCCATTTTCAAAATACCTTTAACCAAAGCTAGTCATTTACAAAAACATATCAACTGAATATAGCATTTTATTGAATAAAAGTTATAATAAATTCTTGTCTATCATGAATTAGCCAAAACTGTACAATGATAAACCCTGATCTATTTAACTTATTCAATTAGTCTAATACAAAGTCCCCACACTAACCCCTAATCACTTTTCACATGCATTCAATTAAAGTCCTCTTGTTTGGGATCTCAAATGGTAGATAAATAAGTGAACAAAACCACAGCTTAGAAAGGGACAATCACCACTTTTATGGAATTAAGCCATGAATAAATAAACTCATAAAAAATGTATGTGGTAGTATGCACCATGAAACTGACTCCAATCCATATTTCAAATTCATGAGTCATGAAATATGCATTGATCATGTAAATCATGTATTATAGCCAGCCATACGTCAAAGTCAATTGTCCGTGTCGAATGCTCTACAGTCAAACGTCACCAGATAACCATACGTCTAAAAAAGTCAAGTTTTAAAAACGTTCACTTGAGTCGACGTGGCCTAAAGCAAACGTGGCCGCCGGAAAAGCGACTTGGCCGCCGAAAAAGCTGATGTGGCGCCGGTGAACAATATTTTAATATATTTATTAATTTTTTTGATTTTTTTTGATTTTTTTTTGATTTTTTTGATTTTATTTTTTGATTTTTTTGATTTTTTTTTTTAAGGCGGGCGAGGGTCACCAATGGCCCTCGCCAGCCCTAAAAAAAAAAAAAAGCAAAAAAAGCAACAAAAAAAAAAAATCGAAAATTTTTAAAAAAGAGTAAAAACGGCGTCGTTTTTCCCCGAAATGTCCACGTCGGCGTCCAAATTTATTAAAAAAAAAAAAAGAAGAAAAATCATTAAAAAATTCCACGTATGCATTTTTCAAAATCATATAATATGATTGAATCCTGAAAATCACATCAGCCGTGATTAAGTTTTCTGAGACAGAACTCATATGATATGATTGAATCCTGAAAATCTATGTGCATGTATCTTGTGTCTTGTGTCTCCCCAACATCACGGTCGAATCATGCACAGGAGTGATAGAGAAGCAAACACTTTCATACTTCGGCCCTTGCGACAATTCCACGAGTCACTCGGTAGTTTTTGTTGAATAATGTCGATGTCGTATGTGCAATGGGACTATGCCAGTTTGACGCGCCAACTACGTCACCCAAAGGGAATCTTTCATTTTCAGCTCTGAAGTACACTGGTACTCTATAACAGTCTTTGGCACAGTGGATTCCGTACACAGCTCGATAAGCATCCCGCAGGGACACAGTTTTACTTTATGCAACGAGATTAGATATTACGTATCCAACAAACATGTAAAACGTTTAGTAGGGTCGCTTTCTGTTTTGATAACTTTTTCATATTCGTTGGGTGTGCTCTTCATGTCATTTAGTCAACATTCACATCATGTGATAACAGCGGGAGAGGATTGGCCCAAGAGCTTTGTGGCAGAACTTGAACGATGTCCACGTATCGTAAGAACCTAAGGACAAACAAAAGGTAATCCACTTTTAGAATATTGTATACATTTTTAATTGATACCACAAATTTAGGGACGCCAAAAGGTTAGTCCAGCTTGGTTTCACATGAACATAGAAGAACCTCCTCTTGTTTACACTTGTTAAAGTAGTTATAGCTTTTCACGACTGCGATTAAATCGTTTTCAATTTCAAATCACAACTTCTGAAATTATATTTATTTAGAGACACTTGGAGATCCTTTAAATCTTTCATTGATTACGTCTATGCTTGATTGATTGTAATTGATACTTCTTTTTATAATTAAAAAAGGTGAGAAGGAGCAACTAGTGTCGCCAAACCTTTGGTTACAGAGTTACCATAAGAGTTCTACTTTTACAATTGAGATGTTTTGTTTGAACTATAACTATCATTAAACCGCTCATGTCAAATGCTCTATAATCAAGCATGGCCATTGACATGACTTGAAAGCCATATGGCTATGGTTGACCCTTGATAATCACATCAGTCATGATTAAGCTTTGAAACAGAATTAATCTATGCATATAACAGAACTAATCTATGCACATGTATCTTGTGTCTCCACAACATCATGGCCGAATTATGTACCGGAGTGATAGAGAAGGCAAACACTTTGGTACTACGGCCCTTGCGACAATTCCAAGAGTCACTCAGCAGCTTTTGTTGAATAATTTCAACCTCAAGTGCAATGGGACCATGCCAGTTTGACGCGCAAACTATATCGCCCTAAGATAATCTTTCATTTTCAGGTCAGAAGTACACTGGTACTCTATAACAGTGAAAGATATGCCTTCTGAGTCTTTTACGGAAGAAAGACCTTGGCGCAGCCGAATCCATACACGCAGCTCGACAAGCATCCCGCTGGGACGTAGTTTTACTTTATGCAACAAGACTGAATATTACGTATCCAGCAAACATGTGAAACGTCTAGGAGGGTCGCTTTCTGTTATAAAAACTTTTCATAGTCGTTGGGCGTGCTCTTCATGTCATTCAGTCAACATTCACGTCATGCGATGACAGCAGTAGAGGATTGGCCCAAGAACTCTGCGCCAGAATTTGAACGATATCCACATATCGTAAGAACCTAAGGACAAACAAAACGTAATCCACATTTGGAAAAAAAGTACACATTTTTCAATTGATACTAGAAATATAGGGACGCCAAAGGTGAGTCCAGCTTTTCACGACTGCGATTAAATTGTTTTCTATTTCAAATCACAGCTTCTTAAATTATATTTATTTAGAGACACTTGGAGACCCAATAAATCTTTCATTGATTATGTCTATGCTTGATTGATTGTAATTTTTTTTTTGTCGATCTCACTCTACTTCTATTTTAAAGCTCAGATTTTTGCTCTGCTTCCTTGTAAGGCGTGAGAGTCGAAACTCACTATGAAACTAAATTGTCCCCATCTCAATCCCTCCGAGAAGGTGAAAATTTGAACCCCTTAGCTCCCAATTCTCATGTGATAATGATGGTCATTGGGGCAAACCCCAATGGTTGATTGGTTGTAATTGATACTCCTTTTTATAATTAAAAATGGTAGGAAGGAGCAACTAGTGTCGGCAACCATTTGGTTAGAGGGTTACCAAAAAAGTTTCACTTTCGCAATTGAGATGTTATGCTTGAACTATAATTATCATTTAATTATGAGTGAACCATCAACATTGCATGATCTGATGCAATTGGAATACAATTGGAATTATATTATATGCCTAGTGCACATGCATTAGGTTCATTAGTTAGGAAGGACAAGTATGTGATATCCTTGACCAACCTCACCTAACGCCCGGGTGGTTTCTCACCTATGAGGGCCGTTTGCAGTAGTTCCCTTACGGGGCACCCTGTCAAGTTGCGTTTATTATTTTAACGTGTTGGTGCCTACATGCCTCATATTCCTCGTTGGTAGGTAGATGCTTTTCTTTCCCGTCAATTATGGTGTTGACACCTGAATTTTTGTCGAGATGACGTCAACGTCAACCAAGTCGTTGTCAAGTTACTCCATAAAATCCATTGCCTTTTGATGATTTATCACCATTTTGTATTGCTCATTTTGAAAATTTGCCATTGATTTTCCTGCATCTTTGGCCAGTGAAAAATTGGTGACTCACAAGTTGTGGACGTAGTCCATATACAGGGTTAACTAAGTATCAATATAGATCAAGTCTATATCTTTGACTAGTCAATTGGCACATAATTGATTGGAACACGACGGATCAAACATGTTCATGATTATGATGCTTAAAGTTTAGCTTGAGAACAATGCCTAGTTCACGCCACTAGTTTAGGAAGATGCTCTGATCCACACAATCTGTGATATTTTCTAAGTGATGGGACGCTCTTATGTTGTTCTTTGTGCAAGTCAATACAAAAACGCATACATATGTTTGTCCTTTCGAAGTTTTTATGAAAATCTCATAAGGTGTGGTCCAACTTATTTGGCCGGGATTACGACTTGGGGACCGTCCAATTTGTTGATTTTTGTTTCCTATTCTTTTTCCTATATTCAACCTGGTAAATGTCAAACATAGAATGAGAAATTTTCTCCATCTATGGATCGGAGAAATTTGCTCATGAGAAATGGAGGCAATGGAGGGGACCCCATTCAAATGTTTGACATTATCTCCATCTATGATTGGAGAAATTTGCTTATGAATCACGACACTATTATGATAAAATATTTGGCATTTTATGACAGTTGAATGAGCAATTACATTAGGAAAAATGTCACCAGAATTTCCAATTTATGCTCGTGATGATATATTTACCCTAAATTTTTTTAGTGACGCAAAAATTCTGAACTTATACCTATGTAATTAGGGATGTGCAAAGAGGACCACCCAAACCGAGAAACATTTGGATTGGAGTGAACTAGGAAATGTTTGGACTAGAATGAACGGGCTGATTTTGGGCGGTTCGAGGGGATGCTAGTCCAGTTTTTGGTTCCATAAAATTGGAACTGGTGAATTTCGGTCCGATTCTTGGTTTCAGGATGGGGATTGGATTGGACTGGTTATATATATTTTTATTTTTTTAATTTCATAAAGAACAGCAAGTGACTTGAGCCTTAAGGACCTAATGTCCTTAGCCAGTAAACCCTAATCTCTGCTTCTCCAGTGACTAGTCTTCTCCCACCCACATGACTCGCCTCTCGCCTCTCATGCCTCGAGATCTTTCCCTCTCTTGCTTGCGGCCTAAGTTAGTGAGTCGCGTCTGGCATCCCTCTCGCTCAACTCTTAGACGGTCCTTTCGATCGAACTTCAGTCAACGCCTCCCTCTCGTGGTTTGTGCGTTGTTCGTCCGACCCTCTCGCTCTTGTTGTGCTTCGCATGTATCCTTCCTCTCTCCCTCGAAACCTCTCTCTTCATCCATGGAAAGGCCAATAATGTCTTCATATTTCATTTACTATTATGTTCTTATGCTTTTGATTCTTCCTCTGTATCGGCATCAATTTGAAATTGAATCAGTTGGTGAATTCTTTGATTGTAGCTCATGGGTGGGATTTCGTTTTGCTCCATGAATGACATATTTACTTCTTTCTATCATCTTGCCTTTTTTATTCTCATTTTGAGAAAAGTACCAAAAAAATCATAAACTCATTGCATTTGTATGAATTCAATTCTAAATCTTTTAATTGGGCCAATTTTATCTTAAAACTTTTCGTATTTATACCAATTTAATCCATCCGATCAATTTATGTTGAAAATTATCGACATGGATTTAGTTGTCTACATAACACGACCTTAGGTGTTGATGTGGACATTTTTATATAATTTTATTTTTTTGGAATTTTTCCTTTTTCTTTTTTTTCTTTCTTTTTTTTCTTTCTTTTTTTTTTTTTTCTTATTTTTCTCCTTTGGCCTCCAACCCGTAGAGGTCGCCGGTCACCGGTGAGGGCGAGGGTCGAGATGTCCTCGTTGGCCACAAGCGAGAGAGCAAAGTTGGCCCTCGTCTAGGTGGGGCTGGCCCTTGCAAAAGGCCAGCAAGGCCACCCCTCACTAGCCTTTAGCACTAGCAAGGGGCCTTGCCAAAGGCTAGCGAGGGTTGGGCGAGGGGTGGCTCAACCCTTGCCAAAGGTTGGTGAGGGCGTCCTAGCCTTTGCCATCGTCGATAGCCGGCGACCTAGGTAGGCCAAAGGAGAAAAATAAGGAAGAAAAAAAAAAAAGAAAAGAAGAAAATGAGAAAGAAAAAAATAAAAAGGATATTTTTTAAAAAATAATTAAAAATTATGTAAAAATGTTTCACGCAATGCGGGTCGTGTCACGTAGGACAACCAACACCCATGTCAACAATTTCCGATATAAATTAGGTGGATAGACTTAATTGGTATCAATGTGATTAAGACTAAATTGGTCCAATTGAAAAGTTTATGACTTAATTGGTACCAATGTGATAGGTTTATGACTTTTTGATACTTTTCCCTTCTCACTTCAATTTCAGTAATTCCTCATGTTTGTACTGTCCACATCGATGATGCAAGCTTTTTAGGTTGTTTCATTACATTCCATCTATTTTCTGAAATTGAGTTGGCCATTACTTGCTTGCTGTAGCTCCAAACCATCGGCCATTGAAATATTGTGAACCATGAGTTCCATTGGACTGCCTGAAATTGGATTAAATTGTCCAGTTCCCAATTCCGAAAATTGGGAATTGGTCTTTTTGGTCTCGTTCTTGGCAAACAATGTTAACATGGCATTTAGGTGGCATAAGTGAAATAAAATTATGCTGTTTTGGTTGAAAAAAATCTATCTGAATCTTGATGGGGGTAAATGTGTCATATAAGTACAAGTTTGGAGGTTTTTATACCATAAGAAAATATTTAGGATAAATGTGTCACAGTTGGCATAATTTGAAATTTTTGATGTCACAAAAAAATTAGGGTAAATATGTTACAATGAGCATAATTTGAGATTTGGGTAGCTTTTTCTTATTACATTACTAAGCTAAATTGCAAGTCAAATGTTTGACAAAAAAACTTAAAGATTTGTGTATCTTATAAAATTTATATTTAAATTCTTCCACAAGATTAACCGGTTATCGTGAACTTGTGAAACAAATGTATGGACATAATTGCACCGTTAATAATTATAAAAAACAGTACCATCCTCTTAGACTCTTTATTGTTGATAATGGCCAATAATTTGTACATGTTGATTCTTGCACTAACAAACTATGACTTTTATTCTTAATAGACTGTTGTCACACATTTTTTGCTTCTACTATAGTAGGCTACAATGATGAACAATACTGCTATAGTGTTAGGAATAGTACATGAACAGTGTTTTTGTCATAGTGACTCAAGACAAATTTTTTGCATTCACTATCACCTTCACATGTCGCATTTGACTCATTCACATTTTGTATTCATGAATTGATTCTTTAGTGTTATTGTCCGAGCTATATGAGCCACTTCCATCTTTTTTCTTTTTGTATTCCTTGATAAGTCATTCAACTTCTAAGGCTTTGAGATGTTATGTTAGTGGATTCACCAAAAGTACTTGTTTTTAGTCTATCTTCATACTATTGCCTTTGTTCTTTGAGGAGCTTCTCCACTTTTTCAATTTCTAAGGCTTTCTAAAAGTCATGTCAGCAATTTTCATGGCAATTGGCGGGAAAAACTATATTGAAATATTGCCCAAAAGTTTAGGATTACATTGACAAAACTAAAAGTAGGGCTAACTATGTGGAATAATTAATTGTTGACAAGAAAATTATGACAATTGTAATTGCATCATAAGACAATCCAATCAAACCATTGGCAAGTACATTTTTTTTTTCAATTCTAAATGCATTAGACTTTCCAAAGAAAGAGAGGGAAAAGAGGTAAAAAATAACCTTAAATCTGGGACATGCAACAGATATTGTGGTCAGTTTAAGATTAATATGGAGTGTCAGAAGTCAATAAATGGATAGAAAAAGAAAAAGTCTTTATACACTTATCGGTTTCACATAATTGTTCATTTAAATGCCGAACCTAGCCTACTCATTTGAGTACAAAAAGGAGAGTGTATGATAGGTTTCTAGAGTCAAGGGTTGTACGGTGGTTGGGAAAAAGGAGAGATGAAGGAGTTAATTTATAAATAATATTATTTATATATTAGTACATAATACTTATTTGATGAAAGTTTAATTTCGATCTTTGTTGAAAGTTAAATTTAAAATATTTTGGATTTTATATGCAATGAGCCTCATTCATGAGAAGTGCCTACTTTTATATATGTGGTACCCACTTCTATTAATACTTCTTATAAAGAATTAATTAATGCAATATATTTGTCTATATAGGACCCTTATGGTAAAATTTAGAGGGATAATTGCATTAATTGGCCATCCCAACGTTTTTCACTTATAAATATAAAAACTCAGGATAAGGATAAATTTGCTCATGAATCAGGACACTACTATGATAAAATGTTTGGCATTTTTGACAGTTGAATGAGCAATTACATTAGAAATAATGCCACTAAAAACTCCAAATTATGCTCGTGATGACATATTTACCCTAAACTTCTTTTCGTGACATAAAAAATCCCGAACTTACATTTATGTAACTAGGATTGTGCATAGAGTATTGCCCGAATCAGGAAACGTTTGGATTGGACTGAACCGGTAAACATTTGGATTGGACCGAATTGGCATGTTCTGGGCAGTTCTAGGGGGGTGCCGGTCCAGTTTCCAGTTCTAGGGGGTACCGGTCCAATTTTCACTTCACTTCAATTTCAGTAGTTCCTCATGTTTGTACCATTTGCGTCGTTGATGCAAGTTCTTTAGGTTTTCTTCATTATATTCCATCTATTTTCTGAAATTGAGATGGCCATTACTTGCTTGCTAGAGTTTCAAATCATCGGCCACTGAAAATATTGTGAATCACGGGTTCCATTGGACCGCTCGGAAACCATACCGACAAGTCCGGTTCCCAATTCCAAAAATCAAGAACTAGTCTTTCTAGTCACATTCTTGGCAAATGATGTTAACATGGCATTTGCATGACTTAAGTGAAATAAAAATAATATTGTTTAGGCTGAAAAATCATCTGATTGAATCTTGACGAGGATAAATATATCATATTGGCACAAGCTTGGGGTTTTTATACCATAAGAAAATGTTTAGGGTAAATGTGTTGTAGTGGATATAGCTCGGAGTTTTTGATGTCACAAAAAAAATTTAGGGTAAATGTGTTACAATGAGTATAGTTTGAGTTTTTTTGTAGCTTTTTCTTATTATGTTACTTAGCTAAATTGCAAGTCAAATGTTTGACAAAAAAAAAACTTAAAGGTTTGTGTATCTTATAAAATTTATATTTAAATTCTTCCACAAGATTAACCGGTTATCATCAACTTGTGAAACAAATATATGGATATAATTGCACCGTTAATAATTTTAAATAACGGTACCGTCCTCTTAGCAAAGTTCATAGAGGATTTTTCGAAATGATCTTTTTCATTTTTGTCATGTTGGGGTTTTGGGTTCCTACTTCGACAAGAAAGTACCAAGCTCGTCTCTTTTCTTCTATCTTTGCTCCTGCAGAAGCGGTATTCTCACTGCTTTTACTTTGTGGTACCAAGTTTGCATCTGCACTGCGAAATTTCCGACTTCAATCAACAAAAATTAACGTGGATGAGTTTCCATGATCTCAAGATATGAGAGCTCCAGATCCCGGCCATGGCCGTGAGTCTTAGAGTGCCACAAGCTCCAGATCTCAGCCACCTTGGACACCCATGGCTGCGAGGAGACGAGCTCCAGATCCTGGCCATGGCCATGAGCCTTGAGCTTGAGCTCAAGTGGCCGTGGTGGCCTTAAGAGAACACGTTCCCCACGTGACAAAGTTTTGAGAATTTGAGTTCAAGTATGTTTTCTTATCTCGTGAGTCACGGAAGATGCGAGCTAAATCTGAAACGGCAGATTCTGTTTCGACATGTTTTGATATAGATTACTTCCTTGTATGCCGAAAAATGTTCATTTCTTGTGGACACTGTGATGTCTACGCTTCTAATTTCTTGAAGACCATAGAAACCTCATTGATATGTGTGTGCATTGATGTATACTTTCGACAACGACGTATCCTCCAATCGGGTTTTGGAAACGACAGTTGTCGTACCAAAAGACGACAAAAAATCATGCTAACCAATTTTCTCGTCCACAACAAAGACATGAAGTGCAGTAACTTATGAAAGATGTGGGCACCGCCCATCAATATATTTTAGGCTTTTCACTATAAATAGGCTATCTGAAGCACATCAACCTCCCATTAAGACATTTTCTTTACCCTCTCATGCTTTTGCTAAATCACAAAGTCCCGTTCTTAACAATCTTCACACTTCTGTTCTCCCCGTGATTTACTGGGAAAGGTTTGACCGCCGATTCCAGCTTCATCATGTCTTGTCCTAACCAAATGCAATTATCGAGCATTGATAAAGAGCAAACTCATCTGGTAAATCCACTGATCTTAGCCTTTTCTTTTCACATTTTCTTTTCCTTCCTTAAGAAAAGAAAATCACGGACGTAGTGTTTGCTTCCAAGCATTACTCCGTGGGGCACGTGTGACACCTCTAATGAAAATTAGGATGTCTCTTGGGTCAGCGGACACAAAACCTTAGATTATAGAGATGAGGTACACAATTTTACATAATCTTTACGCATAGAGTTTCACACGTTATGACAAAAAATTACCCAAGTTTGTTCTGATCACGTAGCTCTTGCTGTAGACACCGTGGTCCCGTCTAAATCTAGAAATTCGTGTCTTGTCGAGCTAATTGGGTTGTGTTGGGATAGGATGTAATACCAATATGGCTAATCCGAACATGACATGTTTGTTAAAGTGTCGAAATGCCTCGATATTAATACGATACACTTGATAAAATAGGTCATACGACAAGACTTTCATGGTTAAAACGATTATCAAGCAACCATTGTGTTCTTGTATTGACAAAAACACAATACTATAACTCGTTTGCAACTAGAAGTGCGTAAAACACATTTATGCGCAAGAATTTCATGTTAACACTTTATAGCTAAAGTGTACTATTTAATTTTTCTGCTAATATTATGTTTCTATTGTATATTTAAATATGTTTTTGTCTCGCCTTTTTTTATTTTTGACATGTGGATTATTTTAATATGTTTTTGTCTCGCCTTTTTTTATTTTTGACATGTGGATTATTTTAACTATTTTTTAAGGAAACAAAATTCTTTATGTATGAGTATAAATCATATCTAAATGTGTAGTATAAAAAAATGACACTTTAACATGTAAATTTAAATTTGTCAATTTGTATATATATGGTTTAAGTGGGTGCACCCTCATAAGACACAATTTTAGTTTTGCCTTAAACGTATTGACTCGTTTATGACCTGAATCATTTATGCCAAATCCAAATTTGTTTATAGTAACGTGTCATGTCAAATATACGGTCCTGTCAAGAATTGCTGGTTAAATCGCAATGCCTCTTTGGATCCTTCATTGGTCTATAGGCGATAGAAAGAGGAGAAAAAAAAAGAAGGATAACAAGGAAGCTTATTTACTGATTATATGCAGGGACACAAGAGTGACTTCTCTCAAGGTTCAGTTGTAATGAATCAGCAATAAAAAACCAACTTATTAACTCACCTTTAGATTTGACCATTTGAAACAATTCAACCTAGACTGGCTTATAAGGTCATATAGTACCAGGTACATATGAGCATCCTAAGCTTTACTAGTGTAAAATTAATATCGATAGAAAACCTTAATCATCTCACACTAAATTACCATATATGACTTGATAAAAAATGATCAGTTAATTATTTCATTGACTGTGCTTTTGTCTTTGCTCCTATGAACTTTTGCTTATTTAATTTTTTTCTTCATTATAATAATTTTTTTAAAATTGCATGAGAAAAAGTATCGCCAATTTAGTTCTTTCCTACTTAAGGTTTTTTTTTTTGGTGCATTATAACATCGACCTCACTTGAACTCTGGATTTCCACGATGCAGGATGATTCTGGGATCAAATGTGAAGAAAAAATAAAGAGCCTTGTAGATTTTCTGAATAAAGGGTTGGATAAGCCCGTAGAAAGTTTAATCATTGTCGACATGATCCAGCGGCTAGGAATCAAATCCCTATTCCGAGAACAGATTAAAGCCATTCTATGGTGGCAATACACACATTTTAGCTCTTTGAATCATGGCAAAGATGATGTCTTTGAGATCGCCCTCCGGTTTCGACTTCTAAGGCAAGAAGGTTATTGCGTGGCTGCAGGTCTGTCTTCTACGAGCTTCAAGTCAGTTGCAATAGCGAAATTACAATGTTGCTGTTGATGCATAACAAAAGAAGACAACCATTTTTTTATTCTTGTTTCCAATAGTTAAGTGGAAGCCCTAAAATTTGCGATTCTTCTGTTAAGGATGAAAATGGACAAGAATATAAGCTGATTTTTTCAAATTTTTTGTTGACTTAAGAATTGGAAATGTTTAATTGTGAAGACCTTTCCAATGGGTTATCTATCAATGCATGTTACATGGGTGAACTTATGCCAGATATTAAGCAATGCATCAATGTTCTGGAGTTTTTCAAAATGAAAGTAAGAACTTGGAGGGAGTCTTGTCTAATCTAATCATTCATATTACAAAAACCAAATTGAAAACACCTGGATTTTTCACTTGATTTGCCCATTTCCTCCATTTTTTTCTCCTTTTTAGTTCTGTTGTGTTTAAATTAAAACTTTACATAAGATGAAATAGTTTTAACCAATCTGGGATTTTTTCGAAACCGAAGTATGCACATAATAAATTTGATTGAGTGAAGCAACCAATAAATAAGATAGCAAAATATACTTTTTGATATATTAGAGTCCTTGTGCTTTTTATGCAGATGAGTTCGAATGCTTCAATGATAAAGGAAAATGTTTTGATATGAGACTAAAGGAAAACATCAAGGGAATGCTGGAATTATACGAAGCGTCACAAATGAAAATAGAAGGAGAGGATATACTTGACGAAGCCGAATGCTTTAGCAGCAAGTGTCTCAACGCATTGTTAACCTGTGATCTTGATCACGATCAAGCAAGAATGATAGAAAGTACATTACAATATCCATATGGCAAGAGCTACGCAAGATTGCTATCTCCTCAAAGGTTTGTAAACGATATGCCTGGCGTGAACCCATGGATGGAAGACTTGCTAGAAGTGGCAAACAGAGAGCGAAGAATTGTTCAAACTATGCACCAGAAGGAGATCCACCAAATTAATGCGTAAGTAACTAATTAATTGAAGGACAATAGATGACCAACATTTAATAAAAGACAGGCTTTTCACTGTTGGCCCTAATTCATGTAAATCAATGCAGAAATAAGATGCTATAGTTAAACTTATATACCTAAGAAGTTAGCATTTTGGTTTGAGGCATGACTTAAACCAGTTTTACCAAAAACTATTAAGAAATTGATGGACTCTAGATCTCCATTTTCTCTAATCTCTATGTCTGTGAGATCAATAGAATCTTTAAATGAATAATTTGTTTCACAAATATGAGTATTTCCTCATGCGTTTCCTACATTTCAGGTGGTGGAAAGGGTTGGGATTGGGAGAGGAGATGAAGTTTGCTAGAGACCAGCCACTAAAATGGTACATGTGGTCCATAGCATTTCTCCCATATCCAAGCTTGTCTGGGCTTAGGATTGAGCTCATTAAGCCCATCTCTCTCGTGTATATTATCGATGACATATTTGATGTCCATGGCACAATCGATGAGTTAATTCTCTTTACAGAAGTCATTAAAAGGTATATAGTTGTAGATAGTCCATTTTACCTATTATGTCATGACTATTACATTGAAAAAAAAAACTACTTTAGACATCTAGATTATGCTGCCAATTTAAATGTTTGTTGGAATATTTTTTTTTCTTCAGATAGGACAATGCGTGGGCTGAGCAGCTTCCAGTGTACATGAAAAAATGCTTCAAGGTTCTCAGTGATATTACAAATGATTTTGGCTACATCATCTTTGAGAAGCATGGATGGAACCCCACGAGATTCTTGAAACAAATGGTATTAATACAAAATTATTATTAATAAGAGCCTCTCTCTGCAACCATGTTGCTAACTCCTATTGCAACTCTATATGAGCGTCACTCAATTTGAGATTTATAGCACTGAACCTTGATCATATCCTCAACCCTTTGTCCACTCTGTCTCACAATTTGAGATTCACACAACTAAACCTTCATCATATCCTCATCCCTTTGTCCACTCTGTCTCACAAGCCTCCAATAATGCGGTCATCATATGAAGTTTGTGTTCATTTCTTCAATTTAAAGCCATAAAAACCCAATTGCCGTCTGCATCATGGTCGAGTTCCATTCAATCTTTTCTAGAATTCCTTATAGTTAAGCTGCATCTCTCTCTCTCTCTCTCTCTCTCTCTCTCTCTCTCTCTCCCCGTTTCTCATACACACTCACACACAAATCTTGGCGAGATCAAGGTGTTTCTGTCAAGATCTTGTAGCCATGGACTGGCTTCTTAGCAAGCTCTGTGCAGCATTAAGCTCCCTTATCTGGGAGAGAGAGATAGAGACAGAGAAACTTCCGAGTGATTCGTCATTTATGACTCCTAGGAAAGCTCAATAAGCACACGATTTTGATTTATGATTGTACCTTAGATGTATCCTTGATCAGTCCGATAACATTTGATGTTGCAGTGGGCGAATTTGTGCAATGCATTCTTGGTGGAGTTTCAGTGGAACGCTTCTGGCAAATTGCCAAAGGCAGATGATTACTTGAAGAATGGGATTATCACTTCGGGTGCGCCCTTGGTGCTAGCTCACCTGTTCTTTCTAATGGGTCAAAACATTGCCAACCAAAGTATGGATTCAGAGAAAGAAGAGGTGCAGCTGCCAAATCCAATATTCTTAGTCGCTGAAATTCTTCGCCTTTGGGATGACCTCGGATGTGCCCAGGTAAACTAGCTTAAGGTTTCATGCCGGGCAGTATTCGGGTTATGTTCAATTTTTTGATTCGCATTGTCATTATTTTATTGATTTAATTGTTTTACTTTGGAAATTCGATTTCCTTGAAGGACGAGAATCAAAATGGCTACGATGGGTCATACGTGGAGTGCTATTTGAGGGAAAATCAAGGCTCTTCCTACCAAAGTGCAAGAGAGCACGTGATGGAGTTGATATCGAAATTGTGGAAGCTGCTCAACAAAGAATGCCTCTCTCCATGTCCGTCCTCCGCGCCTTTCCTTGAAGCTTGCGTAAATGCTGCTAAAATGGTTTCATTGATGTACAACTATGAAGACAAACATGGTCTTGGACTCCTACAAGACTATATGAAGTCGTTGACCTGTGATCACGAGACACTTTAGCATCATTTTTCATGTTTTCATCTCTCGTGTGCTTGTTGGATTACTTCGGTATAATGTACTATTGGTCACCGTAAATTGCAACGAAGTGGCCTTCTTTTCCTAAGCAGTATTGTTTTCTAGATATATATTTGTTTTAAGTGCTTTTCGATGACAAGTGGCAACAATATTTGTTTGCATATACAAAAATGATTTTTTCTTTTTGTGAATTTAACATGGGTAGAAAAATTAAATTATATTTTGGACATACTACATCCGCACGGTTTGTTTTATGCGTGCAAAACATCATAAAATGTAAGAAGATACTAAAATTTAAAGTAAAGTATAGCATGTGTGCATATAAACTATTTAAAGTAAGAACATCAGTATTATTTATGATGCCTTGCGAGCAGAACACTAAAATTCTAACTTAATTATGCGCATCTATATATTTTATGAAGCTTGAACACAACTGCACTGTGACGAAATGATGTGAGGCTTTAATATGAAAAAAAACTAAAGTGGATACTCTGCTGGTATAAAGAAAATTTTTCACAAGTGCCCCCATCCATCATCTAATGGAGAATTATAACTGTGCACTCTCTCTAATAAATGTTGTATGAGGCTGCTTGCGTAAAACTTATTTTGCACACCAACGCTGGATACTACAGTTATCCTTTAAGTATTTTTGACATTTTCCATTGGTTTACGAGGACACAGCGTGAGCATTTGTAGTAATTTGTTAAATATTATAATATATGTGTATGGTGTTTTGAACTGCATTGCAACAAAATATCGTAAGCCTTTGAAAAATAAAAGTTTTTTAGAAATTAGGATACTTAAATATCTGCGACATTATGATGGAAAAACAATGTAAACTATAGAAATTTAAGATACCTAAATATTTCCGACCATTATGAAATACATTATGATGAAAAGTAATAAATATTTGTAAATATCTATACACCACTTTAGAGCACAAATCTACAATGTAAATAATCATCATAGACGTATTGGGTTAAATTATATGTTGAATCCCTAATCTTAAACCCGGCCATCGTGAAGGCCAAGGTGTTAAAACACAAAAGAAAATGCACTAGTCAAGTATATAAATGTAATTAGACAAAAAAGAAAAGTACATAATTGTGGAAAAATACGAAGTGCATAGCCCGTGTAATATTTTTTGCATGATCTATATTGATCAACATTGGTTTGGATAGTTGATCAAGTCTCAAACTATATAATCAATGGTGACGAATGTGGTGTTGGGAGTGTGCAGCAGAAGTCCGATACCTTTATCCAGGGAGATCTCCAAGGGGGAAATCCAAGCCCGAGCCCGTCAATATATTTAGTTGGACCCACCTCAATTCAAAAACTTAAGCTGGTGAGTTATGAGCCAATTAAGATATATTAATGATATATTAATTGCTGAACACCACATCAATTCTCCGATGCTGGACTACTTCTCTAACATAACTCACACGTGCATCTTAACAATTTCCCCCTCACGTGTAAGCTCCAATGTTAAGTCTACTCCCCTTTAAATCAGATATCCTTCTGGCTCAACATCATCTTCCTCAGCCATAACGCTCATCTGCCCGGAAGCCATAACCATCGGCTCTGATACCAGTTGTTGAGAGTGCGCAACAGAAGTCTGATACCTTTACTTGGGGAGATCTCCAAGGGAAAAATCCAAGCTTGAGCTCGTTAATATATCTAGTTGGACCCACCTCAACTCAAAAGCTTAAGCTGGTAAGTTATGGGTCAATTAGGATATATTAATTGCTCAACACCATATCAATTCTCCGACGTGGAACTACTTCTCTAACACAATTCACATGTGTATTCTAACATGCGGGTCGAGAAAAAGTGAGGAAAAAGCTATATATCATATAAAATTTGAATGAATATCTTGATAGATATTAGTGGCCAATAAACAACATCAAGAGGGAACAAAAAGAATTTGCCCAAACTAAGAACCGGTCTGCTTCCGGGTTCCACAAAATTAGAACCATTCAATATTGGTTAAGTTCCTCGTTCCAGGTGTAGACCTAATCACCTGAGCCGGGCCTTTTTTTTTTTCCTATTTCAGTTCTTACAAATCTGAAAAACCTAAATTCTTCACAAACCGCAATCACTGTCAGTGACTCAATAATCAGGCTCGTTCACAAGCTCAATAGATAGAGAGAGCGTTGAACATCGCTCAGGCCTCTCGGCTTGCTCACACTCACGAGTCACGGTGCTCAGTCACACAATCCCATGCCTCTTGTAGCCTCTCTCGATGCTCACTCTTAGTCACTCCCTCTCGCCTCGATGCTGTGCTCTCCCTCGACCCTTCCTCTTGCCTGAGTCGTTTCCCTCTTGTGATCTCATCTCGACTCTCGACTCTCACCTCCCTTGCTGGCTATAGTTTGGCATGAGGATACTGGATGGTGTGTTCAGACTGGTCTGGACGGTGATTCAAAGTCGGGCTCGTTTTCGTTCGACAAAATGATCCGTAAACAGGGGAGAACAGAGGCAAAACGGGTGCCTAGGATGAAGAAGCCACACCAAACCAAGAAAAACTGGCGCTCTTTGATGTGAGATAGAGCTTGTGTGTTGATTAAGCAAGGAAGAGGAGCTACAGTTGATAGAAAGGGTTTTCGAACGAGCTAAAGAGAGGAGAAGGCTCCGCTTTGTTTTCTAAAAAATTTAGACCAGTTTCATCCGAATGAGAGAAGGTGGCACAGCCGGGCCAATGACGTCTAGGAGGAAGGAGGATATGCTCGGCTTGACGTGGAGGATCTCTGAGAAAATATTGAGGAGCCCCGCCGCTCCATGTTAGCATGGTCGCAAACCAATCCGGAATAGACATGTGAAGCCGCGTGGACAATTGAGGCCAGCTAGGCTTTTCGCACCAAAAAACTCTTTTTGTCTCTCCTATTATTTAAAAAATCTCTTTCGCTATGTCTACACACGACCTCGACCTCAATTTGAGACTTGTTGAGGAGTCATGAGCTCACAGTGAAGCAAAGTTAATGTCAACTTTATTGTCCTATCCTCCTTCAAGGATATTTCAACTTACGAGAGTTGCTAGTAGTAGTCCCTCGAGTGAAGGTGCTCAAGTTGTATATTTTTCTTCCCTAATAAGGTGGGAATAGCCCATGTTTTACATTTTAAAGTTCAAACGAAACAATTTGAGAACCTACTCAGGTCCA
This sequence comes from Corymbia calophylla, assembly GCA_014182845.1. Classification (NCBI taxonomy): domain Eukaryota; kingdom Viridiplantae; phylum Streptophyta; class Magnoliopsida; order Myrtales; family Myrtaceae; genus Corymbia; species Corymbia calophylla. The sequence continues at coordinate 42,662,762 of CM024697.1, read as the reverse complement.
TTTTCACTAGACCAGACTTGCACAATTTTTATCTCAGTTCTTTTCCTCTTATCTAAACTGAGATTGTGCCTGCTCATTCTTTCCTTCTAAATGAGAAGAGTTAATGCTCTTTCTCTTCCTCTTGTTAATTCAAATTTTGGGTCTCCGGCCTTCTGCTCTTAGATTTTGCTGCGCCGGCGTTAGTTGCTATGCCGGCGCTTTGGATCTCTGGTCTTCGCTCTTGGATTTTGGGTCTTGCTCTCAGATTTTGGCCTCCTCCAGCGCTCACCTTATCCGGTCTTCGCTCTCCCTCTCTCTAATGAAAATTTTAGGTCTCTACACTCTTATGTTTTGCCAATGAAACGGCGTGAGGAGCTTTGATTGTTAATGCCCCTGGTGTTGTGAATTTCAATTATGTTTTTTACGTTTTCTGAGTGTGTCTCGAGGAAGTTCATGGGAAGAAGTCGATGAAAGATTTAAAGAAATAGGAAAAGAATAAAAAAGAAGAAGAATTCATTTAGATGAAAATAAAATAGGTTTAACATGAGATTAGTGCGGAATTTGTAATGGAAATTGGACTTGGTGCAGGCCTATTAGAATGAGGGTAAACGGTGCTTGAATAGGTTTTAATGAGCTTGGGCTTAGCTTAGTTTGACAAATGTGGGTTTGCTTCAGGTCAGAAAATTCAGCTTTGCTTAGTCTAAGTGATTCTGGATTGGGTTTGATCTATAAGAGTTTTAGGTTTAATTCGATTTTTAGAGAACTGATTTCATTCAATTTATTTTTTAAAAGGCTTTAGTTTGACAAATGTTGATACCATTTTGATTTTAAATACAAAATGTATCAATTAATGTAGAAAAATCGAATTAGGGATTTTCTTATAGTTAGAAAAGTTCCATTTCTTGATTTTTAGCAACGATGGGATACATGATTGATTAGATTTTTCTTAGGATTAGTTTAGCTGAACAAGAAGTGTGGTTTCCCAATTCTGTTTACTGTCTTAGCTTTTAGAAAACAATTTTCTATTCATTTCACACAAAAACCCAAAAAGTCAAATGATTGACTTTTGGATTAACTTATTAGTCAACTCTTTGACCATAAGTCAACGCAACGGGACCCTAGGTCAAACTTTGGCTATTTATTTTACACCAAAATGTTTCTTCCAAGTCTAATCTCACTATGGAAGTGTAAATTTTGTCTAATTTCACTTTGGAAAAAAAAATCAAAGATTTAACCATAAAATCAAACTCTTAGTGAAAAATCAATTGGGGTTTGACTAAAAAAATTAAAAAATACAAAAATCACAAAATCACTTTATTTTAGTTTCAATTTGACTTTAGCATCAAGAATTTTGCAAAAATTGATGAAGAACCTCATTTTCTGAATTTTTCGTTTTAGGTTCAAAATCGACCAAAAATAAAATTGCTTTTGCTTTAGTCATAATTAGTCTTAGTTCAGTTTACAAAATTTGATCTAGAAACCACTACCCATCCACTTGTTCAATCAATTTTGAGAGTGGGCAAAGAAAATGTGAATTGACATTTTTGTCCCTAATTAGGTGTCCAAATTGATTCTTCATGATTTGCGAGTGAACACTTCCATCTTACTCAATTTTACGAGTTAAGTCTAAATTTGGGGTCAATTTTAGTATATTCATTTGCCAACTCATTGATTTGAGAGATTTAGCTTACTAGACCTTAAGAAAATAGGGTTGTTAAGTTTTGATTCAAGAAATTCAAGTTAACCCATTCATGACTAGGGTTTAGTTTAATGAATTGAGGTTCAATTTCGACATTGGCCCTCAATTTAAGTTTGGCAAAAATATCGTGTCATCAATTAAATGTCAATTTGAACATAATAAGTTCCTTTAAGCATGGACAATTAGAGTAATAGGTGTATCGCAATTTTAATTGGGTTCAATTTCAATTAATTTGTGAATTATGACCAACAATTAGATGGAATTAGTCAATTTAAGGCCTAGAAAGGCCCATTTGGTGTGCTCATAGTATGGGTCTAATAATTTTTATGGCAACTAGGTAATTAGGTTAATAAAAATCATGAAATTGAATTTCCATGGTTTGATTAGCCTAATTTAATTGAAATTGAACTGTTTCTCTTCAAAATTGGACAATTTTCTTTGTAAGCAAATTTTCTCTTCAAACCCAAAAGAAAGGATCGAACCAACCAAAAAAGGCTAAACGGATCGAACCAATACAAGATTGATTCGATTGATCAAATTGGCCATCGGCGGAGGAGGCTAGCTCAACCCTTCGACCGGTTATTAGAAGGCGACCATTGCCATGTGGTGGCCCAGCTCGAGTTTTAACCTCTTATGCTTTTATGTTTTCAGAATTTGTAAAATGGTCCCTAGATTTTGGCAAAATTACAAAATTACCCCTAATTAGGTCCTTAATCACAAAAATATTTTTGAGCTATTGATCACATTAAATTTCAGACATTGAAATTAGCGCATGTTAAATGTGTTAAATATGATTAGAAGCTTAGAGAGTTAGTTAGGCATATAGGCTAATCCATAATCTGACAGCTAAGATTTGAGATTAAGGAGGGACTTATATAGCAGGAAGAGGCCATTTTTTTAGATCTACATCTCAAATTCTTTCTAATCTCTCTCTAAAGTCTCTCATTTCCCTCCTTTTTCTCTCTTAAAACCACCCAACCGCTGAGCCTTTGGGTCACTGGTCGGCCTCACGCCGGCGGCTTCACCACCGCTGCTTAGTCTCTTGACCTCCACCGCCTCTTCCTTAAGGCCCCAGTAACCAACGCCTCCTCCGATCAGCTTTTGATCAAGCTGCTTGGCTCAATTTCTTCCTTGGCGTTGAAGACCGGTCCAACTTTGGACCGGTTCTATGCAGCAGCAAACCAACGCCATTTCGACGTTGCTTTTCTCCCCTTCAGCGACCAAAGATTACTCTGGCATCCCTGTGTTGGTGTGGAAGGTTGTGGTGTTCAGTCATTGCAGGTTTAAGTCCCGTTTCAACGCAAAACATCTACAAAGGTAAGACTTGTAATCTCGAGTTTGATGAGGCGAGATCGCAAAAGGCAATTGGGGCTAGAGCTCAAGTTTAGATTTGAATTTGTGGATAATATAGCATTTGTTGATGAATCATGATGATTGTGGATGGATTTGCTTGGATGTATGTGGAGTGATATGGCTTGATTAGGTGTTTGTCCTTAACTTGTGAAAATCGGATTCTAGAATGACAAACTTAAAAAACCTCTTCGTTTGAGCTTGAAAATTTATTCAAATGCGTTTGAGGCCTATATGACTTTTAAAATAGACTCGATAAGCTTTTGGATGAGTCATAGAATACTCTGATCGGCCTTCGTTTGATACCTAAAGAACTCTGTCAATGTCATATGAGTATTATGTTTTGATTATTAGAGTTTTGTGATCAATCTGACCTTTGTAGCTTTGCGATTTTTTGCTAATTTTTGTGATCAGAATTTCAAGATGATTCCTCATGAAAAAACGTTCATGATCTGTTAATCTAGAACGCCATATTTTTGCTGAAATTTCTTGAGGTCATCATGTTAGGACGAATGACCTTGACATCACCGTGACATGTGCTGACTTCTGTAGTTCCTTAACATCTAAATCGATTTCATGAATTTTTTCTGAATTGTGTGTTTGGAATTTGGCTTGTAGTTCTCCATGAAATTGTGCACAGGGATGTTGGTCATAACATAGTTTTTTCTCGAAATTTTCCAATGAGTACAACTTGATTAAATCCCCTAAAAATCGTCCTCTGTTCTGCTACTCTGTGTAGTCCAGAATCCGAAATTTCAACTTTGTTGATTTTATTGTGATTCTTACCGAACTCCTTTTGGGTTGATTCCTTCATTGTTCATTTGAGTGTTGGTCATGACATATGTTTTTCTCAATATTTTTGAATGTCATCTATTAGGTCAATTTCCCTAAAAGTTGTCCTGATCTCAGCTCTGTCCCGTACAAGCTTAAGTGTGCATTCATGTACAATTGTACATTTAATTGTGATTCTTTGTCCATGAAAATTCCACAAATGATATTGCATGCTATAATATCATCCTAAGGACACTCATGCCATGCTAATTGAACATCATCACTTTATGTCATTACTTGTATTATTGCAATTTCATTCTATCATTATGAATATGCCTAATGCATACCTTGTCATTGTCATTTTCATATCATTCATGGTGATTGCCTTAGATCCCTCATTGATAATTGTTCTTAGTTTGATAAATGACCTATATGATTTTTCTCACTTTTGTCTTGTCATGTAGGAGTATTAAATCATGCACTTTGTTCGTATGATTGCTGCCCTCAATCTAATCATTCAGCATGTACATGGAAATGTCCAAAATTGAATGGATAAATAACCTTTGTTGAACATGTCATCTAAAAGTCTTAGGAAATTCACTAATCTTTCTAATGGTACCAAAATCAAGGAATTTGCATGTCAATTGGCCCATTTTTCAATTTTTGCAGAGTTGTCTTGTAATATGGAAAATCATGAAATTTGCAATACTTGCATGACCACGCGCATGTCTGCACATTGCCATTTTTGCTTGAATTTTTTTGTCATGATTCGATGCTCAAACCCTTCATGAACCTTGCTTTCCATCCTTAGGACTATCGTGTGGTAAAATCTGAGGAATTTTCAGCATTGTTAACATGGTCAAATTGTCCTGAGATTGCATCAAATTGTTGCTGCCATGTTCTATTCTGATGCATCTTGCCATGTTCTTGGATTTTTATAAATTCGTGCATAGCTCATTTTAAGAAGTTGTCTTCACGAAAAATGTTCTACATTGAGTGTATAATTTTTATTTTATTTTTGTGAAGTCGATTGCTTAATGGGTCATGTTCAATTGCTTGCTCTTTGTAGAGATATCATGGATTTCCCTGTTCTGTTTGGTTGTTACATGTACATATTCTATAATTTTTAGAAAAGGATGCATGCAGAATTTGTCTTTGATGTCTTCATGACTTTTAATTATCATTTCCTGAACTTTAAACACAAAAATTTCTAGAAAATAGAAAGACTATCAAATGGGTGTTTGACGCTTGAGATTATGATCAATGCATGTTTGATGAATGAAGAGAACCGGTGCTGGTACACTAATTGTTTGATTGAGTGGGAAACAAGGTCTTCGGACCTGCTCATGTGCTTATTTTCAAGTTCAATATATGTAATTGTTAATTACTCGTGCAAGCCCAATGCATGTTCGTGGACAATCTCGGGGTCACATATTAGAACTCAACTTTAGGGATTATGACATTAGTCACCGTAAGTGAATACTTACGATGATTAATGATCATAAACCATGTCTAATAATCAATGGAGATAACATTTCATGGCACGTTGTGCATGTAATTCTAAAAGCCAACCCCAAGGCCGTTTCTAATCCGTTGAATGATGATTCTTGTTTGTTTACTTGCCATGTTTTGTGTGATTTTGTTTGAATCGATGTTTGTTTATATTGTAAACAATTCATTTAGAATTAGTTAAGAATTAGGGTAGATGAAGAAGGCAGCCCCGAAGACAACAATAATCGATGTCCTTTTTGACCCTTTATTTGTACTATTCATTTGACACTCAACATATGTCTTGGGTTTTTTATTGCATTGTACAAAAACCCAACGAGTTGCATGTTTAGATTTACTGCTTTCCTTATTTTTTTACTTTCTACACTGCTATTTCATTTAAAATCGGTTGCCTTTCATTTCCATTTTTCTAGAATTAGAATGGCATGAAACCAATATACATGCATGGTCACATTCTTAATTTTAAAATGGTACGAAAAAATAACAAGATATGCATGATTACTGTAGGTAAAACACGATGCATGTTAAGTACCGAAATGGTATTAGTAGAAATACTAGCGTAACCCAAGTCCCTGAACCCTAGAGCTTTGGTTGCGTAAGAATTGAGGAAACCTCTTCCGATCCTTGATTGGGCTCTCTAGCCAGCCCTCAAATTGAGGCTAGTAGTGACTCCTAAACATTTATCTTAGTTTATTAATCAACTTAGATAAATAAAATGAATCTTCCCACTATTACGCGAGTATGGACTTGGGGGAGTCCGCACTCGAAATCAATTTTTTTTCCAAGGATCAACTCATGAGTAAATACCCCTAAACTCCATCCCTCCCAAGACCGACTATCGTCGAGGGCAGGTCGCAACACTTTAATAATGAGATTATGTCATATTCTTTGTCCAACTCATATCAGGTTACTTTACTGCACTTTACTTTTTACTCATTCTTTCATTGCTTTCTTATATTAATTGATTGCTTTTCTGAGTCATGTTTTGTTTGCTTTAGTAGAATGGTTATGTCACATTATAGAACCATAATAAACACAAAAACACTACACGGGCACTTAGTGAACAAAAATTTTAGGGACTCATAATTGGATAAAAAGATTGCATGTGATACTTAGTTCACAAAAAATCAAATTTATGGATCGAACTGGCACTAGTTAGATAACTGTTGTAAATCAATCCCTAACTCTAAATTTCTAAGACTATGTTTGGTTATCTGGATTTTTAGTCAAGGTATGATTGGACAAGATAGGATATGAAATTTAGAAATTTTGCCATGTCCTATCTATTTCATATCCTATCTCCTGCTTGGTGAATTGCAAATATAAAGCCAAATATTTTCATATGTTATTTTGTCTACTGTTTGATATTTATGATATGTCAATGTAATGAACTTGAAAATGCCGAACAGAGATTGTAAAAATCTCATTATTTATTGTGCTTTGACTTTCTCACTACTTTTGTGAAATTTCAACATGAACCACAAAGTTACAAAGGAAAAAGAGTTTCGACTACTTTTGTGGATTTTGATGTGAACTAGAGAGCTACTAAGAAGAAGAATTTTTACTCTCTTATTGTTTTCATGGAGTTTTGACGTGAACTAAAACACTATGTAGGAGTATGAAACTTCAAGGTAAACTAGAGATATAGAGGAGAATGAGCAAAGAGGATAAGCTTTGCTTGACAAATCTATTGTCCCTCGTTCATCGAGAATTAGAAAGAACCTTTTCAAATTTGATTTTGTTCTTTTAAAATCTGGATTCTTCTACTTCATCTTTATTTACTCTCTTTTTTTCCATCTCTTTTTATTTTATTATTTCCCTCCATCATTCCTCGATAATTTATCAAATAATGAACTATGTTATTATATCTAAAATATGTAATACCATAGATATTAAATATATATGTATGTGCACATACAAAATGTGTATTATGGGGTAGAAATAAATAAAAATATGAATAAATAAAGATAAAAATTAATTTTTTTTGTTATTTTTAATTTTATTTTCAATATTATAATTCAAGAATTATCTATATTTAATTATTATTTTATTTTTATTATTTAAGAAATTTTTTATTATAGAAAAATAGCTTTCATATCATGAATATAAGAAATCCAATCTGTATTTATCCCACTTCCTCCATAGGATAATTTTATTTAGGCTATATTTCCCTTATATCCAACTTTATCATATCTTTAGAAGGAACCAAACACAAAATAGGATAATTTATCCGGACTTTTATCTTGTGTAAGAAGTGAGGTTTACTCCCTATCTTATTTGGTTTCTAGTCGACTCCCACTAGACTAGAGATGACTCTTCTTCATGTAGAATTTTCATATGATTAATCTAAATTGAAGTTTCCAATGTTATGCGAGGTAAAGATATGTGAGAACATGCGCCGATTAAATTATCAAAATGTTTGCAACATTTGGAGCTGCATGCGTTACAAGGAAAGGCGTAACCATTTGGAAAACATTCTAATTTTGGCAACCATTTGGTTTGTGGTTGAATAATTCAACAGAAATAGTAAATGCAAAGTGTGTAAAATGCAAATCATGTAAAATGCACTTTGGTCTAAACATTTCAACATGATTAGTAAATACAAAGCGTGTAAAATGTGCTTATGTCTAAATAATGCAACATAAATAGTAAATGCAAAACGTGTAAAATGTGCTTAGGTCTAATCAATTGTCACACTCTGTATAGTAGAAATCTTTTTTGTGCACTTGATAACATTTGTTAAACTATTTCACCGGCACTGGACAAAATGAAGTTTCTTTTGTTTTAATTTTACAATGCAAAACACCTTCAAAGCACGCATTCACATTGCAAAATTCCTTTAAATCATTACAGACGTAATCTTTCTAAAAGTCGGGTTAAATTAAATATTGAGCCTTAATCTCATACCTGGCTATCGAAAAGGCCAAAGCTTCAAAATATAGAAGATAATGCACTTTCCAAGTATAGGATTAATTAAAAATTTGAAGTACACATCCTGCCCATTCTTTTTGTACGCAACCTACATCCGAATCAATGGAGATGAAAGGGGGTTGTGAACAAAAGAGTGAAAAAAAGCGTCCCATATTAAATTCAAATAAATATCTCGATAATTTTTGGCAAGTAAACGTTAATGTTCACGAGATAGTATGCACTTTCGGTCTTTTTCTAGATATCTCTTTTGAATTTGGCTACGTTTTTGGCTTGCAGTTAAAAGCAGGATTAACGCAAAATAATTGCTTGAACTGATTTTTAATGTTTTCCCCATGAACTTGATGGATGCTTCCCTATGGGGTGACGTCCATAACACTACGTTCAAAAAGCTCTTATTGTAATAAATTAGGGTCCCCTTTAAGAAAACAAAAGTTCCCTAGAGTTCAAATTATTGCCACCCATCAGATGTTGTAAATCAAAATAAGGTATCAGATTATTTTCTCTTCTAATAATATGCACAAATATTTACATGACAGGCCACATTTTCGTCCAGACGTGATGTGGGGATAGTTTTTCCAAGTAATTTTCTTATTAGTGGATCAAAATCATGGATGGACATCATCTGTGTCACATCCTAAATCAATATCTAGAATTTAGGGAATGATCGGTCATCTATTATAACATGAAGGATGAAACCTTCAATCAAGGCTACTCATTTTACGAAAACATATTGACTGAATAAAACCTTTCATTAAATAAAAGTTATAATTAAATCTTGTCTATCATGAATTAACCAAAACCATACAATCATAAATCCTGATGTAATAAACTTATTCAATTAGTCCAATATAAAGTCCCATATTAACCCCTAATCACTTTTCATGTGTATACGATTAAACTCCTTGAGCTCGAAATCTCAAATAGATTTGGTAAGTGACGATCACCACTCCTATGGATTTAAGCCATGAAGAAAGAAACTAATAAAAATTGTATGCAATAGTATGCGCCATGAAAGCGACTCCAACACATATTTTCAAATGTGTGAGTCATGCAGTATGCATAATTACATAAATCATATATGATAGTTAGCCATATGTCAAATTCGACTGCTTATATTGAATACTCTATAGCGACACTTCATGAGGTGACCGACTCAAAAATCATATTATCTACGATTGAAAGCGATTTCAACATATATTTTCCAATCTGAGTCATGCAATACAGATTATCATGTAAATCATGTATTATAGTTAGCCATATATCAAATTCAACTGCTCATATTGAACATTCTCTAGTCACACTTCACTAGGTGACGTGATCCGAGAACAATATTGGCTAAAAATCACATTAGCTGTGATTAAGCTCCCAAAAAACACTAATCTATGCACATGAATCTTGTGTCTCCTCAACGCCACAGCCGAAAATGCAACAGGAGTGATAGAGGGCAAGCACCTTGGTTCCGCGGGCCCCGGGACCATTTCAAGAGCCACTCAGCAGTTTTTGTTGAATAGCCTCAACGTCGTACGTGCAATGGGACCATGCCAGTTTGAGGCGCAAACTACGTCGCCCGGAGGGAATCTTTCATTTTCAGTTCTGAAGGAAGGAAGACTTTGGCACAACAGATTCCGTACACACAGTTCGATAGACGTCCACCGGGGTCGCAGCTTTACTTTACGCCGAAAGACTGAGTATCACGTATCGCCCCCCCAACCCTCCTCTCCCCCAACCACAAACATGTGACACGTTTAGCAGGGTCGCTTTCTGTTGTTTTACTACTTTGTCAGATTGATTGGGTCTTCCCTTCATGTCATTTAGTTAACATGCACATCACGTGCTGACAGTGGCAAAGGGTCGGCCCAATAAATTTGCGATAGAACTTGAACGATGGCCACATACCTAGGAACTTAAGGACAAAAAAGAAACCCAATTCAAATTTGGAGAAGGCACAAAATTTCTTTTAGTACCAGAAATTTAGGGTACGGCAAAAGGTGGGTCCAGCTTCGAATCACGTGAACGTAAAAGAGCCCCTCTTGTTTATTTATTTGGGGACATCCAGAGATCTATCGAATCTTTTATTGGTTACATTTATATTTGATTTATTGTAATTGATACTATTTTTTATAATTAAAAAAAAGGTAGGAAGGAGTGGCCGACATTCTGTTAAAGCATTATCATAAGTATTCCACTTTTGCAATTGAAATGTAATGTTTGAAACATAACAATCGTTTAATTCTAAGCGAACCCATCAATATTGTATGATCTAATGTAAATAGGAATACAACTCAAATTATATTATATGCCTAGTACACTTGCCAAACTTGTGCCATAGACGAATTGGAATTTCCTTAGATCGATGAATGATTAGGGGATATGAGTTTGTGACTGAGGCACCTTTAAATGGGAGTAAGTCTTTTCCAATTTAGACAAGTACCTCAATGGTAATTGTAATTGGTACTGTAAATAAGGATGGGATAGAAGTAAGGTATTCTCACCTTTACCACTTGAACAATCTATAAATGTCACTTGTATTCTTCATTAACATTAACCACATGTACAATCTACAAATATTTCTTCTATTCTTCATTACCAAATATATAGAACTGACTCAATTCTATATCGGCTTACTTAATCTCGATATCTAAGCTAGCTCTATTTGAAGAAGTCTTTTTCTCCATAGTAGTGGCACAATGTTAATCAAGTCGATGTCAAGTCACTATACCAAGTCCACGGTCTTATGTATCACCACTTTCTATTGCTCATTTTGAAAAATCCCCATTGATTTCCTTACATCTTTCGCTGATGGAAAATCCTTCCAATCATGCCTCTAATGGGCAATTCACAAATTACAGACACCGCCCACACCCAAGCTTAACTAAATGTCAATGGAGATCATGTCTACATCTTTGACCCATCAATTGGCACATTGATTGACCAAAAACGCGGCCGGTCAAACATTTGCACAATTATCATGCTTAAAGTTTAGCTCGAGAACAATGTCTAGCTCACACCACTAGTTTAGGAAGATGTCCTGATCCACTCAATCTGAGATATTTGCTATGTGGTGTGGGTTTCATGGGACACTCCTATGTCGTTGTTCAATCGAATGAATTTGGAAGCTTGTACAAAACACCGGCATAAAGCATGGTCCAGCTTATCTGGCTGTCATTACGACTTAAGGACCGCCTGATTGGTTGATTTTTTCCTCTCTTTTTTGGCCTATATTCAACCTCGTAATAATATGAAAAAAACATTGTATTAATATGTGCACGGAGAAATAATATGAGAAGAGGTATTCTTACCTCATATCACTATGGATTGAACAATGCTAGGTGTATGTTAAGCATCTATTTATACTACACAATCATTAGATTATTCATTCCTCTTAATATCGAATACAATCATCACCTCATTTCATCTAGAGGAAATTATGCAATCAATCCTAAGCTTATTGTATGGATACCAATTAGTCCTAAACTTTCCAATTTTTCCAAATTAATCCTAAACCTTTGCCTAGAACTTTTGCAATTTTTCTTTATTTTTCTGAATTTTTATCGTTAATTTTCTTTTTCGTTTTTTTGCTCTTTTTTTTTTTTCTCATTATTTCCTCTTTCCTCTTTCCTTTTTTTTTTTTTTTTTTTTTTTTTTTTTTTGTCCAACTCAGGGCCAGGTCCCCTCGCTTGGTTTGGGCAAGGGTGGTGCGACCATTACGAGCTATTGGCGAGGGCCACCTAACCCAAGCCCACACTAGATGCAAGTGAGGCAACCCTCGCCTAGACCAGGCGGGAGTTGACCAGTGACATTGCTAACCCAAGATTGGAAAGAAAGAAAATAAAACAGGAAAAAAGAAAAGGAAAAAAATGATAATAAGAAATTTTTAAAAAAATTATAAATTAGAAAAATTTTCCATGTTAGCACCGACCATGCCACAAAGGATTTGACTAGATCGCCAAGCTAGTAATTTCTGGTCAAAATTGATCGGAAAGACTAAAAATTGTCAAAATGTTTACGACTAAATTGTCCAAATTAAAAGGTTTAGGATTCATTTGGGACAAGTGCAATAGGTTTAGGATTTTTTTTATAATTGTCCCAAATTATAACAATGAACTCTTCCAAATAAATGGTGTATGAGGCTGCTTGTGCAATTCTTTTCGTAGAGAGTGTATGATATCATTATTCTTAAATTACTTTCGACATCTTCTATCGATTTACGATGCAATGTTTTAAGCATTTGTACAAATAATTTGTGTTTTTGCATTTCAATAATGATTAGAAAATTATGATAAAATAAAATTTGATGATAGTAATCTCATAGTAACAACATTAACTTATTCTGCTTATTTGCTTCATAAAAAACTTATGTCTTAAGGTGTGGTCATTTTATGAAAAATGAATGATTTTGAAAACATTTTCCAAAAAATAATTGCTCTTATCATTTAGAAAAAATGGTCAACGAAAAATATTTCATCATTGATAACAATTTATGACTAACTATTTTAGCGGGTGACGAAAATATTTTCCATTCATTTATTTTTATAGACGATATAAGTGATTATTTTTCGAAAAATATTTTACAATTCGTTCATTTTCCAATAAATGAATGCACCCTTAGAAAAATGTGGATTCTTTTGTTAAATTTTTAGTTTCTTTTAGTTTCAAATGTTTTTTTCTATTTAACATAATTTTTTTATTAGATGAATATAAGGTGATCCTCATTTCAATGATAACTGCCACAATATATATATATATATAATAAAGATGTCTGGAATAAAAAAATCCTATAGAAACATATAACTAATGATTTTTCTTCTTTATGTATTTTTCTTTTGAAATATAATATCTAGAAGATATAGAAGTCCCAAGATAACAAATAAATAACCTAAAAAACGAACAAAAGAGAAAAAGAGAAAAAGAAACATTCTCTAAATTTCAACTTAACTAAAGATAGCAAATAGATAATAGAGTGATGATGATACTGTTTTTCCATTATATGACATGTGCTAAGTAACTATATTGATGTATCGATACATTAGTGGTAATCAAGTTATGATGACCAAGAGAGAGTATGAGGCATAGTCCTTTATGATTTGTCCTGAGGCAAGGAAGAAGGAAAAAAAAAAAAAAAAATGAATGTTAAAAAAAAAAAATCATAAAATTATTAAATAATTATAAAGTTGTCCACTTTAGTCTTGGGTCGTGTCACATAGGACAGTTGGTGACATCCACTAGGAATTTATGATTAAAATTGGCTAGAAGGATTAAATTGAGAAATTATCAAAATATTTAGAACTAAATTTGAGAAATTGAAATGTTTTGGTGATTGTAGGACTTTTGGTAATTATGATAAGTGTAATGGATTTAGGACTCTTTTTGTTGATAATTTTTTTAATTAAAAATTGCCTTATTTAATAAGCACCAATGCTTTGACGCTGTAGTTTTTCATTACATAAGTAGTATTTTAATAATGACACATAAATATTTGTTGTGTTAGGTAACTACTCCTTTGTAATCTAAAGGCTACTTTGTAAAACGGAAAAGCAATTTACTTTTGTGAAAAGAATAAAAAGAAATTCTATTGCCCATGTAGGGTATAAGGATATAGTTCGATTTCGGGTATTAATAAATCATTTTGGTAGTAATATTTATTCCATATATACAAACAATGTAAATTATTTAGTGTCATGCTTCTACATGTTTGAGTAGGATGTGTTCGAGATTCCTATTTGGAAACCAACTCGGATTCATGACGGACTCGATCAAGTTAGACATCCCAAATTCACCTCATTGCAATCTTTAACTAAGATAAATGGATTAAACCCCATAAAGTACCATAATTTTTGTATGACACTTATTTGAGTACCATCACATTTTCTTTTGTCACTTAAATGATACAACTTATGTATGACCTCATTTAAGTGCTATAATTTTTTTTTCGGTTAATTGAGTGATATTTAACTTTTCAATTGATCACTTGAGTGTCATAACTTTTTAAAAATTTTGGAACTCAAGTGATCAAGTGAAAATTATGATACTTAAGTGATTGTTTTTCAAAATAATCGCATTCAAGTGGTTGAAAAAAGTTATGACACTTAAGTGAGTGTTGTATGAAAATTATCGCATTTCTAGTGTCCTTCTTCCAATATAAATTAGTAGAAGAATGCATAAATTTTGTTCTAGAGGGAAATGAATAATTTAGTTTAATTCAATAACTTAATATTTGATATAGATCTATTTGCATCAGATGACTTCAAGTTGACGTAGCAATAGCATATGCAGAATCATCCCGAAGGGTGAGATAAACTTTTTTGTTTATATGCAATTATTAGTTTCAAAAGAAATGAAATGTGATGAATCGATTTCATGAATTGCAATTCATGTAATTTTATGATGATGTGGATATTATGCTTTGAAATGCTTTACTGATGATGTTATTGACAATGCGTGTAATCCTAATTACACGACACAAATTGTTAATTTGCATATTAATATGTATGTATGTTGGTCATGATCCTTAAGTTTTTGCTTAATTAATTGAAACCTAAGACTAAATAACCTTCTGGTTGGTTACAAAGTGTTTTAAAAGGCCACAGCTTCCCTCGGACTGGAAGGGCAAGTTTCTAGTCCCATGCAATAGTTATGTGGTCAATAGCAAACTGTCACTCTTTAAAATGTGATAGGACAACTGTCTTAAGTCGAATAGTTAGTCAATATTTCAAATTATATGAGATGAAAGATGAGTTGGGGAAAAAAAGAAGGGCACCATATAAAATTTGAATGAAAATGTCGATAGATGTCTGTAGATATCTCCTTTGGGCAACATTTAGGGTCCCTTTCAAAAAAAAAAAAAAACAGAAAGGAAATTGAATGAATATAAAAGATCTGCAGGAGCGATAGAGAGTTTTTCGCCGGAAAAATCTGCAGCAGAACATAGGAGAATTTCATGGCACGTTGCTACGTTGCTGTCCTTAGTGCATGTCCACATTAAATGGCATGAAGTGTGGTCCAGCTTATTTTATTATTTTTTCTCCCAGTCTCCTGTTTGCTTCTCTAAAATTTGAAGACAAGTGTTGACCCCATCCAAGGAAGATGAAGAAATATGTCGTGTTTACTCGTGGTTGAGAAATTTTAGGACAATTCCCCAAAAAATCCTAAACTTAGGAAATGGAATAAATACTAAAAAAAGAAAGAAAATTCAAAGTATAAAAACTCTAGTTGATCCTATGCAGGAAATGGAATACACCGAAAAAAGACCTCATCCTGAAATGCTTTAGTTCAAGGTAAAAATGACCTCAAATGGATTTCCCAATTCAGCCAACTCTAAACAGGCCTTTTGAACTTGGTACTCTGGTCCATGCGATTCTTCTTAGATAAAAAGTTATGGCTCGTCTATCAAACGTTATAGGCACTCTTTTCCTTGGCCCCTCTTCTGGGTTTCCACTTTTATGAGCACTCTGGAAAACTTTCAACAGTAGCGTCTTCAGGAGTTTTAGAGTGGAAATTATGTGAGATATGATGAAATAAACTTTCAACAAATGTATTATTAAGCAGACCTTAGTGATCGTATTTGGCTTCTTGTGTATGTTCAATATGGAATTCGTCACCCCCATAATGATGTCCTCTTTCCCAATGTTAAAAGTGATGTCGTCTCTTTCACGATGAGCCAACTTCGTCTAAATAACATCAAATGCTACAAAAAACATGTAGTTAAACAATAAAGTAAATAAAGCAAGCAAATAAATCATATATTAGATTTACGTACCACAAGAAGAGAATTGTAGAAAATTTCATTAAAGATCAAATGATAAAATGGAGATCATAATTACATTTAAATGACTTAAACACTCTCATTATTTGACGGACCCCGATTACATCCAATACTTTAAAAATTATTTAACACTCACAACTTCTCATGAAATAATCTCTCTATCTCACACAAAAATTAATAAATTATTGCTGCAAGATTTATTTATTTGAACACTTGTCTCTTGACCGGCCAAAAAAAAAAAAAAAAAAGACGTCTCTTGGATGCATGCAATTCACGGGATACCACCGGGTCGCAATCACCAAATCAATTGTTCGGACGTCACGTCACTCTGCACAATCATGGCACACGTCAACACCACTTCAATTTGAGCCCCGACTTCCGAGGATACAAATCATGGAAAACGAACCTTGAGCATACTTACATGTGTCGCCGCAAGAGGAAGAAGTTTTAGTTTGAACTCGATTTAAGAAGAGCAATCGAGTGGAGATAGGAAACAAAGTGGAAGTAGGACTTTTCTAAGTTTGCCTACTCCAATTCGTGAAAAAAGTTGACGTATTCGACTTTGCTTGATTTAAGACGTCCAGAAAAAAAAATCCAACTTACAATTTATCTCTGGTTAAGTTTTGTTCATGGACTTAAACCTGAGACAAATTTTGATACTCGATACCGGTACAAACCCTGCAAATCGAACTAAAATTAGGGATGTCAAAAAGTGAACCGAAAATGAATCGAATTGAACCAAAATTTCATGTGTTTTCGATTCAGTTCAGTTTCGGTTTCGGTTAACCCAAAAATAGCAGTTAACTTTTTTTGTTTCGTTTAGTTTTTTGGTTCAGTTAATCGAACCGAACCAAACTGAAATTCTCAATGAAAATTGAACAATCAACTTAAGATTTCTCTTTTTTCTTACATCTTATTCACTTTGGTTTCAATAAGTGAGACAAAAATAGGAAAACCAAAAAATTGAACCGAACCGAACCGAATTCTATTCGATTTGGGTCTAATTCAATTCCGTACGAGATCATATCTTATCGGTTCGGTTCGATTCAATTTTTCTGAAAAATCGAACTGCTTATACCCTTACCTTAAATCATGTGAAAACAAGTGACAAATGAGTAATTTTTCTATGTGCAAGGTGATATCAAATGTTTTTTGATCACGTGGATCGCACATATCATCAGCATATGTCGGTCCTATCGTGGTGCACGCGCATGTAATTGTTCATGAAAGGCAAACTCTAGGGTCCCATCCATATATGGCACGTCATATCAATGCATCCCTTTGGAGTAATTTGAACATTTCCTCTTGCCTATAAATAGGACATGGTGAATAAGTGGATCATCATGAACTAATAAGTAACCCCCTCGCATTCTCTCTCATCCCTCTCTTCTTCGGACTCTCTCCATACTCATCGAAAATGGCCTTGTCAAGAGCAACCTTCGCTTTCTTACAAGGTCCAATCGCTTCACAAGGAAGTTCTCAAACAGACAAGATTAAGCATCTGCAAAATGCAAATTCTCTCTCCTCAACGAACAACAAATGGAGTGTTTCCTCATATGAGACCTTGGCTTCCACTCCTTCTAAGGACTATATTCACCCAACTGGAAAGAGAAACTTTGCCACCAAGGTTTGCTTGTCCCTTCTTCTCATGGAACTCCTTTTGTTTTGCTCACCGACGATTTACAAAGTTCCACTCGCTTGCTGTCATTTAATCATTAGAATCAACGAGGAACACTTTAATAGATTCATCTTATATTTGAATCTTGAAAGGGAAAAAAAGAAGACACGGGATCCTTATTTTTGTGTCAGGATGATATTCGTGGGAGGCACGAGAGGAGGTTAGAAGAAGTGAAGCAACTACTCAAGCAAGTAAGAGGAGATTCGCTTGAAAGTTTGGTAATGGTGGATGCTCTCCAACGTCTTGCCATCGATTACCATTTTGAGGATGAAATCGAGGCGATCTTGCGAAGGCATTTTTTAATCTCCACCTCTCGATCCCAGTCTCATCGCGTTGATACTGATAATCTGCATGAAGCTGCCCTTCGTTTCCGGCTGTTGAGGCAAGAAGGCTATCCTGTTCCTTCAGGTTAATGGAATCTCCTTCACTTGACGATATTGAATACTGTTTCTAACTGATGTGATGGCTGTTGGAGGGATTTGAAAGAAATTCAGAGAAGGCGTCTCAAAATATTTCTTTTCTTTGCCCTTGCTTTTTCTTAAAATCTGACCATGTTAAGAGGGTGGGGACAAGATATATACTTCTCGTCCACTACCAATAAACTAACGTTGTTTAGCTTTTCCACATTTAATCAACAGATGTGTTTCAACAGTTTCTACACAAAATGAATGATGGGACTCAGAATAAAAAGCCAGGGGACAATGATATTTTAGGGTTGACAAGTTTATTTGAAGCTTCCCAACTTGGCACTGAAGGAGAAGATGTTCTTGATGAAGTAGGAGAGTCAATTGGTCAACGCCTCTATGCATCTTTGGCCGACCTTGACCATGTTCAAGCTAGATTCGTGAGAAATTCACTTGACAATCCGTTCCATAAGAGCTTGGCCAGGTTCACGGCTAATGATTTTTTGAGAAATTTTGTGGGACGTTCGTATAGCTGGACCAAGAATTTAGGGGAACTTGCCCATTTGGACATGAACATTGTAGGATCCGTGCATCAACGGGAAATCCTCCAGGTGTCGAAGTAAGTACACACGATCCAAACTTTCTATCTAGAATTGCGGCTACAACTAGCTAGAAATACCATGTGGCCCTCATCACATCTCACTTAGATTTCATCAATAATGTTACTTATGAAGTTACTAGGTCGGCCAAGGGCACGTTTGTTAACACTCCAATTTTTCTGTTCTTTTATTTTTTTTATTCTTTATAATAGAAAAAGGATAGAAATCTATTTGGTAATATCAGCTAATATTTCTATTCCTCCAAATAGAAAGTTGTTTCAGGGAATAGATTTATAATAAAAATAAAAAGCAGAAAAAATAGCTTATTGCTCCAAGGAACAATTTATGAAATAGGTTTTTTTCTTTTTTTCTTTTCTTCTTCTTCCTCTTCTAACGATCACCACCACCTGTCGCCTGTTACCTACCGTTGGTTGCCCACTGCCGACCACTGCCACTAGTCGATAGCCACCAGTCATCGCCACCGTTGCTGTCGAAAGAAGAAGAAAGGAAAAAAAAGAAAAAAAAAAGACAAATCTCAAAAAATTATTAAAAAATTAAAAGAAATTTTAGGTCACAAAATTTTTTTGAGTTGTACCGAACGCATTTCTATTTTTCTCTATTCCGAAAATATAAATTTTATATAGTTACCAAACATTTTTTTTTTTATTAAGAAATTATTCTTGAAAATAGAAATAGAAAAAACTATTTCTTAAAAAAAATTATTTCGGGGAACAAAAATATTATCAAACACATCCTAATATTCTCATATGTTTAATCAGTTGGTGGAAAGATCTAGGCATGGCAAAGGAGTTGAAGTACGCAAGGGACCAGCCACTGAAGTGGTACATGTGGCCGATGGCCATCCTCACTGAAACAAGCTTGTCCCAGGAGAGAGTGCTCGTCACCAAGCCCATCTCGTTCATCTACATCATCGACGACATTTTTGACGTCTATGGCACGATCGATGAACTCACCTCGTTCACGGATGTTGTCAACAGGTACCTACTTTGGAGTTTTACAACGTGCACCATCCGTGAAAGTCTCTTTTTGCAAATACATGATATCAATCCTAGCACACTTATGTATTTTCGCAGTAGATAACTACTTGAAAGTACACATGCCTGATCTGAAACCTGTACGTACCTTTCACTGATTGTGTTTTTTCTCATACAATTCCGCATGACTTTGCGATGCAATATACTTGGGCCAAAGTTATTCTTATGCAATCAGTCCCAAATCCTGTGGACCATGCATGAAAATTCCAAAACCCCAGCTTGTACAATGACAAAAATACTTGAAGTCATGTGTTTACTAAGTCCATGATGTAATTTCTAATTCTATTGGCTTCTTGCCGATGATCTGTCAGATGGGAATGTACTGAAAAGGATAACATACCAGACTACATGAGGATGTGCTTTCATGCTTTGGATGATATTACTAATGAAGTCAGCTTGGCGGTGTACCAAAATCATGGGTGGAACCCATTATACTCCCTAAGGAAGACGGTACATACAAGTTTTCACTCTCTCCCTCCACATTTCTTTCTTTTCTTTTTCTTCTCTTGTTTACTTCGTTTAATCATAGCCGAATCATAGAATGGCTAAATTGAACTTTACTTATTACCTTTTACTTAATCTAAATATCACGGCACACAAATTTTGCTTTTCATTGATCAAAAAGCCTGAAAATTTTACATGTAAATATTAACACTTAAATTTGCATGTAATGTTTTTGATAAGTTCAAAAACTTGGATAGCATGCAAATATCGGCACGTGGATTTGCTAATTGTAAAATGGTTCATCCTCATCTTCGTATTTTGTTTCCAATTCCTGGCCAGTGGGCGAGACTGTTGAATGCCTTCTTGGTGGAGGCAAGATGGCTCGCTAGTGGTCACTCCCCGACAACACAAGACTACTTGGACAACGCAATTGTCAGCTCCGGAGTGCACGTCTTATTGGTCCACTTATTCTTCCTCTTGGGTGAGAGAATCAACCCCCAAAGTGTCGGTCATTTAGAAAATGTACCAGAAATTGTATCTTCAACAGCTACAATTCTTCGTCTTTGGGACGACTTGGGAAGTGCCAAGGTGAGTGATAAAAATATCGTGTACTTGTCCTTTTTTACAAAGCTTCTCCCGTTTAGGTTGAATTCAGCAATTATCAATATATTTTGGCCGATAGAATTTGTAATTGGGTTGGTGAATTTAGATTGCCATGTCTAATGTTTTTGAAATCGATGCGCTTTGATCATGCACTGAGTTAAAAGGGATAACCATTGTAAATGCTTTCTCTTCTTTCTCTTTTCCCCTACTTTTGAGGATTTTTCCACTAATATATGAGCAACTGTCAATGGTCATAGGACGAGTTCCAAGAAGGCCGAGATGGGTCTTATGTGGAATGCTACAAGCAAGAATTCCAAGGCTCTTCAGAAGAAGTGGCACGAGACCATGTGAAGAAGCTGATCTCGGAGGCATGGAAGAGGCTCAATAAGGCCTGTCTCTATCCTCGCCCATTCCCCAAGTCCTTCTGCAAGGCCTCCCTCAACACGGCCAGGATGGTCCCACTGATGTACAATTACGACGACAGCCATTCACTCCCTCTCCTTGAGCACCACATGAACTCATTGCTCCATGGAGGCCATTCTTTATAGGGGCACTGCGTCTTTGTTCATTAATTTAGACACCATGTAGGGTTGTTGCTTCACCGATTCTAGCCGCAGTTGAAGCGGCACCATGTGTGCTCGAAAGGATGATTTTCTCAATGCGCAATTAAATAGAGACATGCCTTGTTGAGTCTCTTCCATGCCTTTGAGATCATGTTCGTAAAGAACTTCTGAAGTTTCTTCCATCTATATATGTATTGGGGGTCTTCGGCCCTTGAGACCACTATTTACTCAACCGTGAGTATAATTTTTCGATTCACGATTCCTACATGACTTCATGGTAGATCTCACGTAATACATGTTAAGCGAAAGGGAGAATTAACCTATGTACTTGGATTTGTGGATTCATGGGGTAGTGTTTGACCTAGGTATTGATAGCCAACCAACTCCTTGCCTGTAAGCTCTCTCTATGCACTTGCCTGTGATCAATTTCAAAGGCTTCTTTTTTAGACAAGCTCCTGACACTTGTTTGGTCAGATTACCCTACGTCATTAGCTATTGTGGAATAATTTGAAGAAAGCTTGTGAAATTGTATCTCTTGAAAAGTTTTAATGTGTTGCTTACCTTAATATGTGGTTATAGGTGTTGTGACCTCCTTCTCACGTCCCGGAGGCTAATGACTCGGCTAAATGCTTTTTTACGGCTTAACCAGGACTCTCCCAAGCCCACCAATTCGCAACTTATGTTTCAAGTTTTTAATTTGCCTGCAATTCAATTTTATTTTAAAAAAGAGTCGCCACTAATCAGTTTAGGGTGGGACCAATTAGAAATCCAAATAAAATATTGGGAGAAATATTTTACTCCTATACAACCAAATAAACTGAGAATTGGAGACTTGATTATACTAGTTAATCACTAATGCTCTTTCGATACCTAATTTTATTTAAACCCTAAGGCTTAATGTTTTTAAAATTTTCAAGGATTTTCTATGCATTTGTGGAGAAAATAGATCAAAAGCTATTTTTTGTAACTTTTTCTGATTTTTCAGAAAATATGAACTATTTTTGGATTTTCTGATTTTTCTGGAAAATATAAAATATTTTTGATTTTTCTAATGAATTTTTATATTAAAATTTTTATATTATATTATAAAAAAGGATCCGGGTTGCCAACCCGCTGTTAGGCCAAGCTCCAGCCGGATTGGCCCTAACTCGGGCCAACCCTGTCCCTACTCGCCGTCGAGAAGGCTTTTCCGCGGCGGAGATGGCCTCGGCAAGGGGCGCCGCTCGTCCCCATGCGGCCAGGGGCACCTCCGAGCGTCGTGCCTCAGCCTGGGCCTTCGTCTCCGGGCGGCTGGAATCGTGGGAAGCGACAACCACTCGTCAGTTTCGGCAGGGCGAAGGAGCAGCGCCGTCGCTGTCGTTCACGGACCGGCGCTTGTCGGGACAGGAGCTCCAACGTTGTCGGTGTGGGCGGTGTTGTTGCGGCTGAAATGAGGAACTCAAGACGGTCGACCGAACTTACGGGAACCTCTGGGTCGCTGCTGGACAAGAGCAAAGCACGACGATGGGGCTCGACAGCGACGAGGAGATCGACTCGGTGCTGTACAGTTGCTGAACCACAGACGGGAAGTCTGCAGGGACGCCGAGTGACGCGGGAACATCAACTTGAGGATTCGCCTCGTGGAACTGAACGCCTCGCCGGAGTTGCTGGATGGTTCGCCGGAAGGTAGGATCTCGCCTGGAGTCGCGGATGTGAGCAAGCGGCGTCGGGACTAGGACCCGAGGAAATGGGACGATGCTTTTCGCTTTACTTTCCTTTTCCCTTTGTCTCTCTTTTTTAATGCTCCCTCTCTCGTCTTGTCCTATTCACTGCGACACCCTTCTTTCTATACCCTATTGACTGAGACCGAAAGGGTACTCTCCTCTCATCTTTTTCTTCTTATTTCTTTTATTATTATTATTATTTTTTTTTAAACTCTTCTTTCTACCCTTTTTCTTTCACCTCACGCGGTCTCTTTTGAGCGCGCCCCAGAACGCCCGAAGTTTTGCTTGCCGATTCGAGAACATCAAGAATCCACAACGCCCGTCAGCCGGCTACAGCACCTTCACTCGCTGGATTTCCACCGACCGCCGGGCCGGAGTCACTGGACCAAAGGCCATCGCCGACCATCCCCCACTTTCAAAAGAAACAAAACGCGCGAAGAAAACAAATCCCGTGAACATATGCCTGAAAATTTTAGTACCCCGCTTGTACAAAGACAAATATACTCGACCTCAGTGTTTCTAGATTAGGCAATGTTATAATGCATTTGATAGTTCTAACCCTGTTGGTTTGTTGCCGATTTGATGTTCTTGATCTGTCAGATGGGAATGTACTGAAAAAGATAACATACCAGATTACATGAGGATGTGCTTTCATGCTTTGGATGATATTACCAATGAAGTCAGCTCGGTGGTGTACAAAAATAATGGGTGGAACCCATCCTGCTCCCCAAGGAAAACGGTACAACTTCTCTCTCTTGGTAATTCTTTTTCTTCCTTCGTTTTCTTCTTCGAAAAACGGAAGAAATTGACTTTTACATAATACTCTTTACTCAACTTAAATTTTACACCGTACCAATTTTGCTCTTCGTTGATCTAAGAAGCCTGAAACTTCTATAACATGTAAACATAAGCACAAAAATTCGCATATTACATATTGATAATTTCTAAAATTTGGATGATATTTTATACTTTTGCTGTCTCCAATCCATGGTCAGTGGGCGAGCCTATTAAGTGCCTTCTTGGTGGAGGCAACATGGCTCGCGAGTGGTCACTACCCAACGACACAAGACTACTTGGACAACGCAAATGTCAGCTCAGGAGTGCACGTGATATTGGTCCACTTATTCTTCCTAATGGGTGAGAGAATCAACCCCCAAAGCGTCAATCATTTAGAGAATGCACCTGAACTTTTTTTTCCACGTCATCAATTCTTCGTCTTTGGGATGACTTGGGAAGTGCCAAGGTGAGTGATAATTTCATCGCATCTTTAGCAAGATCTTGTCGGTTGGTCGAGTGGGGAATCAAAAATCATTCCATCTTTTGATAAATATTCTGGTGAGCTCATGATATCTTAGCAAGGGCATGTCGGTGGCACAACTCGTGCCGCACGAGGCCTAATGCCCTTTTGTCTTTCAGACCCACAGTGAGCGTGGTAGTTTGTAATTGAGATTAGTTTAGAAAGGAACGGTTAGTTTTAAAAGGAAATCGTTTGATCAAATGGCGAATAAGATTTTGTCTTGTAATTGAACACATCGATTATTTTGGTCAAAGTTGGTAATATCTCGTTAGCGTGTTGGTAGCACATGGTCTTCCTTTTATTGTCAATTATACCTTGTGAATTAACCAACAGGATGGGCAAAACATAAGTCCCGTAAAAAAAAAATGTCTAGCTAAAAAATCATGTACTTGTCTTTTTTTGGAAAAATTATCTAAAAAATCATAAATCTAATGCACTTTTGCTAATTTAGTCATAAACTTTTCAATTTTTCCACTTGAGTCCTAAACCTTTTTACTTTTTGTTAATTAAGTTCATCCAGCCAATTTTTGCCAAAATTTGTTGATATGGACTCCAATTTATTATTTTTTAAATATTTTTTTGAAATTTGTAATATTTTTCCCCCCTTTTTTTTTCCTCTCTCTTCTACCTCTATTAGTCGCCGAACCTCTGACAATTGGCCAGAGGCTGCGACCGACAAGGGTCAGCCTCGCCTGCCACGAGTGAGCCTTGCCCAAGTCCCGTGAGGTCGTCTCACTAAATCCCAGTGAGGGCGACCTCGTAGCAGGCTAGCAAAGTTGGCCCTCAACAGCTCCTGGTGAGGTCGACCCTCACTGATTGCAACTTTTGGCCAGTCACTGGAGGTTGCGTGATCGGCAAAGGTAGAAAAGAGATTGGAAAAGAAAAAAGAGGGAAAAATAGAAAAGATAGAAAAAATATTAAAATTTTTGAAAAATATTTAAAAATAATAAAATTTATCCACATTAGCACCAGCTGTGCCACATAGGACAGTTGGCATCTACGTCAGCGAATTTCAATCTAAACTAGCCGAATGAACTCAATTGGTAAAAAGTGAAAATGTTTATGACTCAATTAGCGAAATTGAAAGGTTTAAGATTGAATTGGCAAAAGTGCAATAGGTTTAAGACTTTTTGGAGAATTTTCGTGTGTTTTTTTTTAAAAGCTTCTCACTTTTGGGGGTGAGTTAATTAATTTTGCTCTAGCAGATAGAATTTGTAATAGGATTCAATTACTTCCTTGTATGCCGAAAAATGACCATTTCTTGTGGACACTGTGATGTCTGCGCTTCTAATTTCTTGATGACCATAGAAACCTCATTGATATGTATGTGCATTGATGTATACTTTCGACAACGACGTATCCTCCAATCGGGTTTTGGAAACGACAGTTGTCGTACCAAAAGACGACAAAAAAACTCATGCCAACCAATTTTCTCGTCCACAACAAAGACATGAAGTGCAGTAACTTATGAAAGATGTGGGCACCGCCCATCAATATATTTTAGGCACCTTTTATTTTTCACTATAAATAGGCCATCTAAAGCACATCAACCTCCCATTAAGACACTTTCTTTACCCTCTTGTGCTTTTGCTAAATCACAAAGTCCCGTTCTTAACAGTCTTCGCACTTCTGTCCTCCCTGTGATTTACTGCGAAAGGTTCCACAGCCGATTCCAACTTCATCATGTCTCGTCCTAACCAAATGCAATTATCAAGCATTGACAAAGAGCAAACTCATCTGGTAAATCCACTGATCTTAGCCTTTTCTTTTTACCTTTTCTTTTCCTTCCTTAAGAAAAGAAAATCACGGACGTAGTGTTTGCTTCCAAGCATTATTCCATGGGGCACGTATGACACCTCTAATGAAAATTAGGATGTCTCCTGGGTCAGCGAACACAAAACCTTAGATTATAGAGATGAGGTACACAATTTTACATAATCTTTACGCATAGAGTTTCACACGTTATGACAAAAAATTACCCAAGTTTATTCTGATCACATAGCTCCTGCTGTAGACACCGTGGTCCTGTCTAAATCTAGAAATTCGTGTCTTGTCAAGCTAATTGGGTTGTGTTGGGATAGGATGTAATACCAATATGGCTAATCCGAACATGACATGTTTGTTAAAGTGTTGAAATACCTCAATATTAATATGATACACTTAATAAAATAGGTCATACGACACGACTTACACGGTTAAAACGATTATCAAGCAACCCTTGTGTTCTTGTATTGACAAAAACACAATACTATAACTCGTTTGGAACCAGAAGTGCGTAAAACACATTTATGCACAAGAACGCGTGTTAACACTTTTAGGACATTTCAACAAGTTCCCCATATAATTTCACTTTTCATTATAGCTAAAGTGAGGGATTTAAGTAAGTCCTTAAACTGTTTCGTCTGAACTCTGAGACGTAAAACACAGGAATATTCCCATTTTGTTGGAGAAGAAAAATATATAACTTGGAAGAATGGGTACAAAATGTGCAAGTACCCGACACATTAAAATAAGGAACCCAGTTAGGTTGGGCGCCCTCACTGGAGAGACTACCACCAACGGTCCCCATAAGTGGAAACACTCTTGGAGGAGGATAGGTTGGTGGAGTCGATCTTAACTTCGCTTCACTATGAGCCTATGACCTTTTAATTTGTCCACATAAATGCGCATAAACTTCTAGGACATTTCAACAAGTTCCCCATATAATTTCACTTTTCATTATAGCTAATATGTACTATTTAATTTTTCTGTTAATATTATGTTCTATTGTATCATTAAATATGTTTTTGTCTCGCCTTTTATTATTTTTGACATGTGGATTATTTTAACTATTTTTTTAAGGAAACAAAATTATTTATGTATGAGAATAAATCATATCTAAATGTGTAGTATCAAAAAATGACACATTAACATGTAAATTTAAATTTGTCAATTTGTATATATATGGTTTAAGTGGGTGCACCCTCATAAGACACAATTTTTGTTTTGCCTTAAATGTATTGACTCGTTTATGACCTGAATCATTTATGCCAAATCCAAATCTGTTTATAGTAACGTGTCATGTCAAATATACGGTCCTATCGAGAATTGCTGGTTAAATCGCAATGCCTCTTTGGATCCTTCATTGGTCTATAGGCGATAGAAAGAGGAGAAAAAAAAAGAAGGATAACAAGGAAGCTTATTTATCGATTATATGTAGGGACACAAGAGTGACTTCTCTCAAGGTTCAGTTGTAATGAATCAGCAATAAAAAACCAACTTATTAACTCACCTTTAGATTTGACCATTTGAAACAATTCAACCTGGACTGGCTTATAAGGTCATATAGTACCAGGTACGTATGAGCATCCTAAGCTTTACTAGTGTAAAATTAATATCGACAAAAAACCTTAATCATCTCACACTAAATTACCATAAATGACTTGATAAAAAATGATCAGTTAATTATTTCATTGACTGTGCTTTTGTCTTTGCTCCTATGAACTTTTGCTTATTTAATTTTTTTTGCTTCATTACAATAATTTTTTTAAAATTGCATGAGAAAAAGTATCGCCAATTTAGTTCTTTCCTACTTAAGGTTTTTTTTTTTTTTTTTTTTTTTTTGGGTGCATTATAACATGACCTCACTTGTAACTCTGGATTTCCATGATGCAGGATGATTCTGGGATCAAATATGAAGAAAAAATAAAGAGCCTTGTAGATTTTCTAAATAAAGGGTTGAATAAGCCTGTAGAAAGTTTAATCATTGTCAACATGATCCAGCGGCTAGGAATCAAATCCCTATTCTGAGAACAGATTAAAGCCATTCTACGGTGGCAATACACACATTTTAGCTCTTTGAATCATGGCAAAGATGATGTCTATGAGATCGCTCTCCAGTTTCGACTTCTAAGGCAAGAAGGTTATTGTGTGGTTGCAGGTCTGTCTTCTATGAGTTTCAAGTCAATTGCAATAGCGAAATACAATGCTGCTGTTGATACATAACAAAAGAAGCCCTAAAATTTGCGATTCTTCTGTTAAGGATGAAAATGGACAAGAATATAAGCTGATTTTTTCAAATTTTTTGTTGACTTAAAAATTGGAAATGTTTAATTGTGAAGACCTTTCCAATGGGTTATCTATCAATGCATGTTACATGGGTGAACTTATACCAGATATTAAGCAATGCATCAATGTTCTGGAGTTATTTTCAAAATGAAAGTAAGAACTTGGAGGGAGTCTTGTCTAATCTAATCATCCATATTACAAAAATAAAATTGAAAAAGCCTAGATTTTTCACTTGATTTGCCCATTTCCTCCATTTTTTTTCTCCTTTTTAGTTCCGTTGTGTTTAAATTTAAAACTTTACATAAGATGAAATAGTTTTAACCAATTTGGGATTTTTTTCGAAACCGAAGTATGCACATAATAAATTTGATTGAGTGAAGCAACCAATAAATAAGATAGCAAACTATACTTTTTGATATATTAGAGTCCTTGTGCTTTTTATGCAGATGTGTTCGAATACTTCAATGAGAAATTTTTTATTATAGAAAAAATAGCTTTCGTATCATGAATATAAGAAATCCAATCCGTATTTATCCCACTTCCTCCATAGGATAATTTTATTTAGGCTATATTTCCCTTATATCCAACTTTATCATATCTTTAGAAGGAACCAAACACAAAATAGGATAATTTATCCGGACTTTTATCTTGTGTAAGAAGTGAGGTTTACTTCCTATCTTATTTGGTTTCTAGTCGACCCCCACTAGACTAGAGATGACTCTTCTTCATGTAGAATTTTCATATGATTAATTGAACTAAATTGAAGTTTCCAATGTTATGCAAGGTAAAGATATGTGAGAACACGCGCCGATTAAATTATCAAAATGTTTGCAACATTTGGAGCTGCATGCGTTACAAGGAAAGGCGTAACCATTTGGAAAACATTCTAATTTTGGCAACCATTTGGTTTGTGGTTGAATAATTCAACAGAAATAGTAAATGCAAAGTGTGTAAAATGCAAATCATGTAAAATGCACTTTGGTCTAAACATTTCAACATGATTAGTAAATACAAAGCGTGTAAAATGTGCTTATGTCTAAATAATGCAACATAAATAGTAAATGCAAAACGTGTAAAATGTGCTTAGGTCTAATCAATTGTCACACTCTGTATACTAGAAATCTTTTTTGTGCACTTGATAACATTTGTTAAACTATTTCACCGGCAGTGGACAAAATGAAGTTTCTTTTGTTTTAATTTTACAATGCAAAACACCTTCAAAGCACACATTCACATTGCAAAATTCCTTTAAATCATTACAGACGTAATCTTTCTAAAAGTCGGGTTAAATTAAATATTGAGCCTTAATCTCATACCTGGCTATCGAAAAGGCCAAAGCTTCAAAATATAGAAGATAATGCACTTTCCAAGTATAGGATTAATTAAAAATTTGAAGTACACATCCTGCCCATTCTTTTTGTACGCAACCTACATCCGAATCAATGGAGATGAAAGGGGGTTGTGAACAAAAGAGTGAAAAAAAAGCGTCCCATATTAAATTCAAATAAATATCTCGATAATTTTTGGCAAGTAAACGTTAATGTTCACGAGATAGTATGCACTTTCGGTCTTTTTCTAGATATCTCTTTTGAATTTGGCTACGTTTTTGGCTTGCAGTTAAAAGCAGGATTAACGCAAAATAATTGCTTGAACTGATTTTTAATGTTTTCCCCATGAACTTGATGGACGCTTCCCTATGGGGTGACGTCCATAACACTACGTTCAAAAAGCTCTTATTGTAATAAATTAGGGTCCCCTTTAAGAAAACAAAAGTTCCCTAGAGTTCAAATTATTGCCACCCATCAGATGTTGTAAATCAAAATAAGGTATCAGATTATTTTCTCTTCTAATAATATGCACAAATATTTACATGACAGGCCATATTTTCGTCCAGGCGTGATGTGGGGATTGTTTTTCCAAGTAATTTTCTTATTAGTGGATCAAAATCATGGATGGACATCGTCTGTGTCACATCCTAAATCAATATCTAGAATTTAGGGAATGATCGGTCATCTATTATAACATGAAGGATGAAACCTTGAATCAAGGCTACTCATTTTACGAAAACATATTGACTGAATAAAACCTTTCATTGAATAAAAGTTATAATTAAATCTTGTCTATCATGAATTAACCAAAACCATACAATCATAAATCCTGATGTAATAAACTTATTCAATTAGTCCAATATAAAGTCCCATATTAACCCCTAATCACTTTTCATGTGTATACGATTAAACTCCTTGAGCTCGAAATCTCAAATAGATTTGGTAAGTGACGATCACCACTCCTATGGATTTAAGCCATGAAGAAAGAAACTAATAAAAATTGTATGCAATAGTACGCGCCATGAAAGCGACTCCAACACATATTTTCAAATGTGTGAGTCATGCAGTATGCATAATCACATAAATCATATATCATGGTTAGCCATATGTCGAATTCGACTGCTCATATTGAATACTCTATAGCGACACTTCATAAGGTGACCTGACTCAAAAATCATATTATCTATGATTGAAAGCGACTTCAACATATATTTTCCAATCTGAGTCATGCAATACGGATTATCATGTAAATCATGTATTATAGTTAGCCATATATCAAATTCAACTGCTCATATTGAACATTCTCTAGTCGCACTTAACTAGGCGACGTGACCCGAGAACCATATTGACTAAAAATCACATTAGCTGTGATTAAGCTCCCAAAAAACACTAATCTATGCACATGAATCTTGTGTCTCCTCAACGCCACAGCCGAAACATGAAACAGGAGTGATAGAGGGCAAGCACCTTGGTTCCGCGGGCCCCGGGACCATTCCAAGAGCCACTCAGCAGTTTTTGTTGAATAGCCTCAACGTCGTACGTGCAATGGGACCATGCCAGTTTGAGGCGCAAACTACGTCGACCGGAGGGAATCTTTCATTTTCAGTTCTGAAGGAAGGAAGACTTTGGCACAACAGATTCCGTACACACAGTTCGATAAACGTCCACCGGGGTCGCAGTTTTACTTTACGCCGAAACACTGAGTATCACGTAAACCCCACCCCACCCGGCCCCCCCCCTTCCCCAAACATGTGACACGTTTAGCAGGGTCGCTTTCTGTTTTACTACTTTGTCAGATTGATTTGGTCTTCCCTTCATGTCATTTAGTTAACATGCACATCACGTGCTGACATTGGCAAAGGGTCGGCCCAATAAATTTGCGACAGAACTTGAACAATGGCCACATACCTAGGAACTTAAGGCAAAAAAGAAACCTAATTCACATTTGGAGAAGGCACAAAATTTCTTTTAGTACCAGAAATTTAGGGACGGCAAAAGGTGGGTCCAGCTTCGAATCACGTGAACGTAAAAGGGCCCCTCTTGTTTATTTATTTAGGGACGTCTAGAGATATGTATCAAATCTTTTATTGGTTACATTTATATTTGATTTATTGTAATTGATACTATTTTTTATAATTAAAACAAAGGTAGGAAGGAGTGGCCGACATTCTGTTAAAGCATTATCATAAGTGTTCCACTTTTGCAATTGAAATGTAATTTTTGAAACATGACAATCGTTTAATTCTGAGCAAACCCATCAATATTGTATGATCTAATGTAAATAGGAATACAACTCAAATTATATCATATGCCTAGTACACTTGCCGAACTTGTGCCACAGACGAATTGGAATTTCCTTAGATCGATGAATGATTAGGGGATATGAGTTTGTGACCGAGGCACCTTTAAATGGGAGTAAGTCTTTTCCAATTTAGACAACTACCTCAATGGTAATTGTAATTGGTACTGTAGATAAGGATGGGATAGAAGGTATTCTCACCTTTACCACTTGAACAATCTATAAATGTCACTTGTATTCTTCATTAACATTAACCACATATACAATCTACAAATATTTCTTCTATTCTTCATTACCAAATACATAGAACTGACTCAATTCTATATTGGCTTACTTAATCTCGATATCTAAGCTAGCTCTATTTGAAGAAGTCTTTTTCTCCATAGTAGTGGCACAATGTTAACCAAGTCGATGTCAAGTCACTATACCAAGTCCACCATCTTATGTATCACCACTTTCTATTGCTCATTTTGAAAAATCGCCATTGATTTCCTTACATCTTTCGCTGATGGAAAATCCTTCCAATCATGCCTCTGATTGGCAATTCACAAATTACAGACACCGCCCACACCCAAGCTTAACAAAATGTCAATGGAGATCATGTCTACATCTTTGACCCATCAATTGGCACATTGATTGACCAAAAATGCGGCCGGTCAAACATTTGCACAATTATCATGCTTAAAGTTTAGCTCGAGAACAATGTCTAGCTCACACCACTAGTTTAGGAAGATGTCCTGATCCACTCAATCCGAGATATTTGCTATGTGGTGTGGGTTTCATGGGACGCTCCTATGTCGTTGTTCAATCGAATGAATTTGGAAGCTTGTACAAAACACCGGCATAAAGCATGGTCCAGCTTATCTCGCTGTCATTACGACTTAAGGACCGCCTGATTGGTTGATTTTTTCCTCTCTCTTTTTTGGCCTATATCCAACCTCGTAATAATATGAAAAAAACATTGTATTAATATGTGCACGGAGAAAGAATATGAGAAGAGGTATTCTTACCTCATATCACTATGGATTGAACAATGCTAGGTGTATGTTAAGCATCTATTTATACTACACAATCATTAGATTATTCATTCCTCTTAATATCGAATACAATCATCGCCTCATTTCATCTAGAGGAAATTATGCAATCAATCCTAAGCTTATTGTATGGATACCAATTAGTCCTAAACTTTCCAATTTTTCCAAATTAATCCTAAACCTTTGCCTAGAACTTTTGCAATTTTTCTTTATTTTTCTGAATTTTTATCGTTTAATTTTCTTTTTCGTTTTTATTGCTTTCTTCTTCTTTTTTTCTTATTATTTCCTCTTTCCTCTTTTCTTTTCTTTTCTTTTTTTTTGTCCAACTCAGGGCCAGGTCCCCTCGCTTGGTTTGGGCAAGGGTGGTGCGACCATTACGAGCTATTGGCGAGGGCCACCTAACCCAAGCCCACACTAGATGCAAGTGAGGCAACCCTCGCCTAGACCAGGCGGGAGTTGACCAGTGACATTGCTAACCCAAGATTGGAAAGAAAGAAAATAAAACAGGAAAAAAGAAAAGGAAAAAAATGATAATAAGAAATTTTAAAAAAAAATTATAAATTAGAAAAATTTTCCATGTTAAGACCGACCATGCCACAAAAGATTTGACTAGATCACCAAGCTAGTAATTTATGGTCAAAATTGATCGGAAAAGACTAAAAATTGTCAAAATGTTTACGACTAAATTGTCCAAATTAAAAGGTTTAGGATTCATTTGGGACA
Source organism: Corymbia calophylla (assembly GCA_014182845.1). Lineage (NCBI taxonomy): Eukaryota > Viridiplantae > Streptophyta > Magnoliopsida > Myrtales > Myrtaceae > Corymbia > Corymbia calophylla. Next base: position 42,628,984 of record CM024697.1, on the reverse strand, counting down.
AGTGCAATAGGTTTAGGATTTTTTTTATAATTGTCCCAAATTATAACAATGAACTCTTCCAAATAAATGGTGTATGAGGCTGCTTGTGCAATTCTTTTCGTAGAGAGTGTATGATATCATTATTCTTTAATTACTTTCGACATCTTCGATCGATTTACGATGAAATGTTTTAAGCATTTGTACAAATAATTTGTGTTTTTGCATTTCAATAATGATTAGAAAATTATGATAAAATAAAATTTGATGATAGTAATCTCATAGTAACAACATTAACTTATTCTCGCTTATTTGCTTCATAAAAAACTTATGTCTTAAGGTGTGCTCATTTTATTAAAAATGAATGATTTTGAAAACATTTTCCAAAAAATAATTGCTCTTATCATTTAGAAAAATTGGTCAACGAAAAATATTTTCATCATTGATAACAATTTATGACTAACTATTTTAGCGGGCGACGAAAATATTTTCCATTCATTTATTTTTATAGACAATATAGGTGATTATTTTTCGAAAAATATTTTACAATTCGTTCATTTTCCACGAAATGAATGTACCCTTAGAAAAATGTGGATTCTTTTGTTAAATTTTTAGTTTCTTTTAGTTTCAAATGTTTTTTTCTATTTAACATAATTTTTTTATTAGATGAATATAATGTGATCCTCATTTCAATGATAACTGCCACAATATATATTATATAATAAAGATGTCTGGAATAAAAAAATCCTATAGAAACATATAACTAATGATTTTTCTTCTTTATGTATTTTTCTTTTGAAATATAATATCTAGAAGATATAGAAGTCCCAAGATAACAAATAAATAACCTAAAAAACGAACAAAAGAGAAAAAGAGAAAAAGAAACATTCTCTAAATTTCAACTTAACTAAAGATAGCAAATAGATAATAGAGTGATGATGATACTGTTTTTCCATTATATGACATGTGCCAAGTAACTATATTGATGTATCGATACATTAGTGGTAATCAAGTTATGATGACCAAGAGAGAGTACGAGGCATAGTCCTTTATGATTTGTCCTGAGGCAAGGAAGAAGGAAAAAAAGAAAAGAAAATGAATGTTAAAATAAAAAAAATCATAAAATTATTAAATAATTATAAAGTTGTCCACTTTAGTGCCGGTCGTGTCACATAGGACAGCTGGCTGACATCCACTAGGAATTTATGACTAAAATTGGCTAGAAGGATTAAATTGAGAAATTATCAAAATATTTAGAACTAAATTTGAGAAATTGAAATGTTTTGGTGATTGTAGGACTTTTCGGTAATTATGATAAGTGTAATGGATTTAGGACTCTTTTTGTTGATAATTTTTTAATTAAAAATTGCCTTATTTAATAAGCACCAATGCTTTGACGCTGTAGTTTTTCATTACATAAGTAGTATTTTAATAATGACACATAACTATTTGTTGTGTTAGGTAACTACTCCTTTGTAATCTAAAGGCTACTTTGTAAAACGGAAAAGCAATTTACTTTTGTGAAAAGAAGAAAAAGAAATTCTATTGCCCATGTAGGGTATAAGGATATAGTTCGATTTCGGGTATTAGATTGTCGGGCAATAAGTCATTTTGGTAGTAATATTTATTCCATATATACAAACAATGTAAATTATTTAAGTTTCATGCTTCTACATGTTTGAGTAGGATGTGTTCAAGATTCCTATTTGGAAACCAACTCAGATTCATGACGGACTCGATCAAGTTAGACATCCCAAATTCACCTCATTGCAATCTTTAACTAAGATAAATGGATTAAACCCCATAAAGTACCATAATTTTTGTATGACACTTATTTGAGTGCCATCACATTTTCTTTTGTCACTTAAATGATACAACTTATGTATGACCTCATTTAAGTGCTATAATTTTTTTTTCTGGTTAATTGAGTGATATTTAACTTTTCAATTGATCACTTGAATGTCATAACCTTTTAAAAATATTCAGCACAAGTGTTATACCACATCAGACAAGTAGGACTTAGGTGAACGTTGTTAAAAAATTTTGGAACTCAAGTGATCAAGTGAAAGTTATGATACTTAAGTGATTGTTTTTCAAAATAATGGCATTCAAGTGGTCAAAAAAAGTTATGACACTTAAGTGAGTGTTGTATGAAAATTATCGCATTTCTAGTGTCCTTCTCCCAATATAAATTAGTAGAAAATTGCATAAATTTTGTTCTAGAGGGAAATGAATAATTTAGTTTAATTCAATAACTTAATATTTGATATAGATCTATTTGTATTAGATGACTTGACGTAGCAATAGCATATGCAGAAATATCCCGAAGGGTGAGATAAACTTTTTGTTTATATCAATTATTAGTTTCAAAAGAAATGAAATGTGATTAATCGATTTCATGAACTGCAATTCATGTAATTTTATGATGATGTGGATATTATGCTTTGAAATGCTTTACTGATGATGTTATTGACAATGTGTGTAATCCTAATTACACGACACAAATTGTTAATTTGCATATTAATATGTATGTATGTTGGTCATGATCCTTAAGATTTTTTGCTTAATTAATTGAAACCTAAGACTAAATAACCTTCTAGTTGGTTACAAAGTGTTTTAAAAGGCCACAGCTTCCCTCGGACTGGAAGGGCAAGTTTCTAGTCCCATGCAATAGTTATGTGGTCAATAGCAAACTGTCACTCTTTAAAATGTGATAGGACAACTGTCTTAAGTCGGATAGTTAGTCAATATTTCAAATTATATGAGATGAAAGATGAGTTGTGGAAAAAAAGAAGGGCACCATATAAAATTTGAATGAAAATGTCGATAGATGTCTGTAGATATCTCCTTTGGGCAACATTTAGGGTCCCTTTCAAAAAAAAAAAAAAAAAACAGAAAGGAAATTGAATGAATATAAAAGATCTGCAGGAGCGATAGAGAAAGTTTCTTCGACGGAAAAATCTGCAGCAGAACTTAGGAGAATTTCATGGGACGTTGCTACGTTGCTGTCCTTAGTGCATGTCCACATTAAATGGCATGAAGTGTGGTCCAGCTTATTTTATTATTTTTTTCTCCCAGTCTCCTGTTTGCTTCTCTAAAATTTGAAGACAAGTGTTGACCCCATCCAAGGAAGATGAAGAAATATGTCGTGTTTACTCGTGGTTGAGAAATTTTAGGACAATTCCCAAAAAAAGTCCTAAACTTAGGAAATGGAATAAATACTAAAAAAAGAAAGAAAATTCGAAGTATAAAAACTTTAGTTGATCCTATGCAGGAAATGGAATACACCGAAAAAAAACCTCATCCTGAAATGCTTTAGTTCGAGGTAAAAATGACCTCAAATGGATTTCCCAATTCAGCCAACTCTAAACAGGCCTTTTGAACTTGGTACTCTTGTCCATGCGATTCTTCTTAGATAAAAAGTTATGGCTCGTCTATCAAACGTTATAGGCACTCTTTTCCCTGGCCCCTCTTCTGGGTTTCCGCTTTTATGAGCACTCTGGAAAACTTTCAACAATAGCGTCTTCAAGAGTTTTAGAGTGGAAATTATGTGAGATATGGTGAAATAAACTTTCAACAAATGTATTATCAAGCAGACCTTATTGATCGTATTTGGCTTCTTGTGTATGTTCAATATGGCATTTGTCACTCTCATAATGATGTCCTCTTTCCCAATGTTAAAAGTGATGTCGTCTCTTTCACGATGAGCCAACTTCGTCTAAATAACATCAAATGCTACAAAAAACTAGCAGTTAAACAATAAAGTAAATAAAGCAAGCAAATAAATCATATATTAGATTTACGTACCACAAGAAGAGAATTGTAGAAAATTTCATTATAGATCAAATGATAAAATGGAGATCACAATTACATTTAATTGACTTAAACACTCTCATTATACCCCGATTACATCTAATATTTTAAAAATTATTTAACACTCACAACTTCTCATGAAATAATCTCTCAATCTCACACAAAAATTAATAAATTATTGCTGCAAGATTTATTCATTTGAACACTTGTCTCTTGACCGGCCAAAAAAGAAAAACAAAAGACGTCTCATGGATGCATGCAATTCACGGGATACCACCGGGTCGCAATCACCAAATCAATCGTTCGGACGTCACGTCACTTTGCACAATCATGGCACACGTCAACGCCACTTCAATTTGAGCCCCGACTTCCGAGGATACAAGTCATGGAAAACAGACCTTGAGCATACTTACATGTGTCGCCGAAGTTTGAACTCGATCCAAGAAGAGCAATCGAGTGGAGATAGGAAACAAAGTGGAAGTAGGACTTTTCTAAGTTTGCCTCCTCCAATTCGTGAAAAAAGTTGACGTATTCGACTTTGCTTGATTTAAGACGTCCAGAAAAAAAAATCCAACTTACAATTTACCTCTGGTTAAGTTTTGTTCATGGACTTAAACTTGAGACAAATTTTGATACTCGATACCAGTATAAACCCTGCAAATCGAACTAAAATTAGGGATGTCAAAAAGTGAATCAAAAATTAATCGAATTGAACCAAAATTTCATGTGTTTTTGCTTCAGTTCAATTTCGATTTCGGTTAACCCAAAAATACCAGTTAACTTTTTTTGTTTCGTTTAGTTTTTTGGTTTGGTTAATCGAACCGAACTGAACTGAACAGAAATTCTCAATGAAAATTGAACAATCAACTTAAAATTTCTCTTTTTTCTTACATCTTATTCACTTTGGTTTCAATAAGTGAGACAAAAATAGGAAAACCAAAAAATCGAACTAAACTGAACCGAATTCGATTCGATTCATATTCGATTTGGGTCGAATTCAATTCTGCACGAGATCATATCTTATCGGTTCGGTTCGGTTCGATTCAATTTTTCTGAAAAATCGAACTGTTTATACCCTTACCTGAAATCACGTGAAAACAAGTGACAAATGAGTAATTTTTCTATGTGCAAGGCAATATCAAATGTTTTTTTGATCACGTGGATCGCACATATCATCAGCATGTTTCGGTCCTATCGTGGTACACGCGCATGTAATTGTTCATGAAAGGCAAACTCTAGGGTCCCATCCATATATGGCACGTCATATCAATGCATCCCTTTGGAGTAATTTGAACATTTCCTCTTGCCTATAAATAGGACATGGTGAATAAGCGGATCATCATGAACTAATAAGTAACCCCCTCGCATTCTCTCTCATCCCTCTCTTCTTCGGACTCTCTCTATACTCATCCAAAATGGCCTTGTCAAGAGCAACCTCCGCTTTCTTACAAGGTCCAATCGCTTCACAAGGAAGTTCTCAAACAGACAAGATTAAGCATCTGCAAAATGCAAATTCTCTCTCCTCAACGAACAACAAATGGAGTATTTCCTCATATGAGACCTTGGCTTCCACTCCTTCTAAGGACTATTTTCACCCAACTGGAAAGAGAAACTTTGCCACCAAGGTTTGCTTGTCCCTTCTTCTCATGGAACTCCTTTTGTTTTGCTCACTGACGATTTACAAAGTTCCACTCGTTTGCTGTCACTTAATCATTAGAATCAACGAGGAACACTTTAATAGATTCATCTTATGTTTGAATCTTGAAAGGGAAAAAAAGAAGACATGGGATCCTTATGTTTGTGTCAGGATGATATTCGTGGGAGGCACGAGAGGAGGTTAGAAGAAGTGAAGCAACTACTCAAGCAAGTAAGAGGAGATTCGCTTGAAAGTTTGGTAATGGTGGATGCTCTCCAACGTCTTGCCATCGATTACCATTTTGAGGATGAAATCGAGGCGATCTTGCGAAGGCATTTTTTAATCTCCACCTCTCGATCCCAGTCTCATCGCGTTGATGCTGATAATCTGCATGAAGCTGCACTTCGTTTCCGGCTGTTGAGGCAAGAAGGCTATCCTGTTCCTTCAGGTTAATGAAATCTTCTTCACTTGATGGCTGTTGGAGGGATTCGAAAGAAATTCAGAGAAGGCGTATCAAAATATTTCTTTTCTTTGCCCTTGCTTTTTCTTAAAATCTGACCATGTTAAGAGGGTGGGGGACAAGATATATACTTCCCGTCCACTACCAATAAACTAACGTTGTTTAGCTTTTCCACATTTAATCAACAGATGTGTTTCAACAGTTTCTACACAAAATGAATGATGGGACTCAGAATAAAAAGCCAGGGGACAATGATATTTTAGGGTTGACAAGTTTATTTGAAGCTTCCCAACTTGGCACGGAAGGAGAAGATGTTCTTGATGAAGTAGGAGAGTCAATTGGTCAACGTCTCTATTCATCTTTGGCCGACCTTGACCATGTTCAAGCTAGATTCGTGAGAAATTCACTTGACAATCCGTTCCATAAGAGCTTGGCCAGGTTCACGGCTAATGATTTTTTGAGAAATTTTGTGGGACTTTCGAATAGCTGGACCAAGAATTTAGGGGAACTTGCCCATTTGGACATGAACATTGTAGGATCCGTGCATCAACGGGAAATCCTCCAAGTGTCGAAGTAAGTACACATGATCCAAACTTTCTTTCTAGAATTGCGGCTACAACTAGCTAGAAATACCATGTGGCCCTCGTCACATCTCACTTAGATTTTGTCAGTAATGTTACTTATGAAGTTACTAGGTCGGCCAAGGGCACGTTTGTTAACGCTCCAATTTTTCTGTTCTTTTATTTTTTTTATTCTTTATAATAGAAAAAGAATAGAAATCTATTTGGTAATATTAGCTAATATTTTTATTCCCCCAAATAGAAAGTTGTTTCGGGGAATAGATTTATAATATAAATAAAAAATAGAAAAAATAGCTTATTGCTCCAAGGAACAATTTATGAAATAAGTTTTTTTTTTTTTTTTCTTTTCTTCTTCTTCCTCTTCTAACGATCACCGCCACCTGTCACTTGTTACTTGCCGCTGGTTGCCCACTGCCGACCACGCCACTAGTCGATAGCCACCAGTCTCATCGCCACGTTGCCGCCGAAAAAGAAAAAGAAAAAAAAAAAAGACAAATCTCAAAAAATTATTAAAAAATTAAAAGAAATTTTAGGTCACAAAAAAATTTGTGAGTTGTACTAAACGCATTTCTATTTTTTTCTCTATTCCGAGAATATAAATTTTATATAGTTATCAAACACGTTTTTTTTTTTATTAAGAAATTATTCTTGGAAATAGAAATAGAAAAAACTATTTCTTAAAAAAATTATTTCGGGGAACAAAAATAACATCAAACACATCCTAATATTCTCATATGTTTAATCAGCTGGTGGAAAGATCTGGGCATGGCAAAGGAGTTGAAGTACGCGAGGGACCAGCCACTGAAGTGGTACATGTGGCCGATGGCCATCCTCACTGAAACAGGCTTGTCCCAGGAGAGAGTGCTCGTCACCAAGCCCATCTCGTTCATCTACATCATCGACAACATTTTTGACGTCTATGGCACGATCGATGAACTCACCTCGTTCACGGATGTTGTCAACAGGTACCTAATTTGGAGTTTTACAACATGCACCATCCGTGAAAGTCTCTTTTTGCAAATACACGATATCGATCCTAGCACACTTATGTATTTTGGCAGTAGATAACTACTTGAAAGTACACATGCCTGATCTAAAACCTGTACGTATCTTTCACTGGTTGTGTTTTTTCTCATACAATTCCGTAAGACTTTGCGATGCAGTATACTTGGGCCAAAGTTATTCTTATGCAATCAGTCCCAAATCCTGTGGACACATGCATGAAAATTCCAAAGCCCCAGCTTGTAGAATGACAAAAATACTTGAAGTCATGTGTTTACTAACTAAGTCCATGGTGTAATTTCTAATTCTATTGGCTTCTTGCCGATGATCTGTCAGATGGGAATGTACTAAAAAGGATAACATACCAGACTACATGAGGATGTGCTTTCATGCTTTGGATGATATTACTAATGAAGTCAGCTTGGCGGTGTACCAAATTCATGGGTGGAACCCATTATACTCCTTAAGGAAGACGGTACATACAAGTTTTCACTCTCTCCCTCCATATTTCTTTCTTTTCTTTTTCTTCTCTTGTTTACTTCTTTAAATCATAGCCGAATCATAGAATGGCTAAATTGAACTTTACTTATTACCTTTTACTTAATCTAAATATCATGGCACACAAATTTTGCTTTTCATTGATCAAAAAGCCTGAAAATTTAACATGTAATTATTAACACATAAATTCGCATGTAATGTTTTTGATAAGTTCAAAAACTTGGATAGCATGCAAATATCAGCCCGTGGATTCGCTAATTGTAAAATGGTTCATCCTCATTTTCGTATTTTGTTTCCAATTCATGGCCAGTGGACGACGCTGTTGAATGCCTTCTTGGTGGAGGCAAGATGGCTCGCTAGTGGTCACTCCCCAACAACACAAGACTACTTGGACAACGCAATTGTCAGCTCCGGAGTGCACGTCTTATTGGTCCACTTATTCTTCCTCTTGGGTGAGAGAATCAACCCCCAAAGTGTCGGTCATTTAGAAAATGTACCAGAAATTGTATCTTCAACAGCTACAATTCTTCGTCTTTGGGACGACTTGGGAAGTGCCAAGGTGAGTGATAAAAATATCGTGTACTTGTCCTCTTTTACAAAGCTTCTCCCGTTTAGGTTGAATTCAGCAATTATCAATATATTTCGGCCGATAGAATTTGTAATTAGGTTGGTGAATTTAGATTGCCATGTCTCATGTTTTTGAAATCGATGCGCTTTGATCGTGCACTGAGTTAAAAGGGATAACTGTTGTAAATTCTTTCTCTTCTTTCTTTTTTCCTCTACTTTTGAAGATTTTTCCACTAATATATGAGCAACTGTCAATGGTGATAGGACGAGTTCCAAGAAGGCCGAGATGGGTCTTATGTGGAATGCTACAAGCAAGAATTCCAAGGCTCTTCAGAAGAAGTGGCACGAGACCATGTGAAGAAGCTGATCTCGGAGGCATGGAAGAGGCTCAATAAGGCCTGTCTCTATCCTCGCCCATTCCCCAAGTCCTTCTGCAAGGCCTCCCTCAACACGGCCAGGATGGTCCCACTGATGTACAATTACGACGACAGCCATTCACTCCCTCTCCTTGAGCACCACATGAACTCATTGCTCCATGGAGGCCATTCTTTATAGGGGCACTGCGTCTTTGTTCATTAATTTAGACACCATGTAGGGTTGTTGCTTCACCGATTCTAGCCGCAGCTGAAGCGGCACCATGTGTGCTCAAAAGGATGATTTTCTCAATGCGCAATTAAATAGAGACATGCCTTGTTGAGTCTCTTCCATGCCTTTGAGATCATGTTCGTAAAGAACTTCTGAAGTTTCTTCCATCTATATATGCATTGGGTCTTTGGTCCTTGAGACCACTATTTACTCGACCATGAGTATAATTTTTCGATTCACGAATCCTACATGACTTCATGGTAGATCTCACCTAATACATGTTAAGTGAAAGGGAGAATTAACATATGTACTTGGATTTGTGGATTCATGGGGTAGTGTTTGACCTAGGTATTGATAACCAGGCAACTCCTTGCCCGTAAGCTCTCTCTATGCACTTGCCTGTGATCAATTTCAAACGCTTCTTTTTAAGACAAGCTCCTGACACTTGTTTGGTCAGATTACCCCACGTCATTAGCTATTGTGGAATAATTTGAAGAAAGTTTGTGAAATTGTATCTCTTAAAAATTTTTAATATGTTGCTTACCTTAACACGTGGTTATAGGTGTCACAACCTCCCTCTTGCGTCCTGGAGGCTAATGACTTGGCTAAATGCTTTTTAAGTATTAGCCCATACTCTCCCAAGCTCACCAATTCACAACTTATGTTTCAAGTTTTTAACTTGCCTGCAATTCAATTTTATTTTAAAAAGGAGTCGTCACTAATTAGTTTAGGATGGGCTGATTAGAAACCCAAATAAAATATTATGAGAAATATTTTACTCCTATGCAACTAGAGAAACTAGGATCGGGGACTTGATTACACTAGTTAATCACTAATGCCATGTGGGCCCTCATCGCATGTCCCTTGGATTCACTCAAGTAACATTTCCGATGAAATGACTCGCTTGACTAATATCTTCATGTGTTGTTAATCAGCTGGTGGAAAGACCTGGGCATGGCAAATAAGTTGAAGTACGCAAGGGACCAACCATCGAAATGATACATGTGGCCGATGGCCATCCTCACCGATACAGGCTTGTCCCTAGAGAGAGTACTCGTCACCAAAGCCATCTCATTCATCTACCTCATTGACAATGTTTTTGACATCTATGGCACAATCAATGAACTCATCTCATTCACGGATGTCGTCAACATGTATATAATTTGGACTTTTACAACGTGCACCATCCGGGAAAGTCTCTTTTTGCACATACCTAATATTCATCCTAGCACGCCTATTTATTTTCGCAATAGACAACTACTCAAAAGTACTCATGTCATGATCTCAAACCTGTATGTGGAAAGAATACTTTTCACCGATTAGGTTTTTCTCATACAAATCGGTTTGACTTTCCAATGCAGTATTCTCGGGCTAACTTTTTCTTGTACAAGCAGTACCAAATCCCGTGAACATATGCCTGAAAATTTTAGTACCCCGCTTGCACAAAGACAAATATACTCGACCTTAGTGTTTCTAGATTAGGCATAATGCATTTCACAGTTCTAACCCTGTTAGTTTGTTGCTAATCTGATGTTCTTGATCCATCAAATGGGAATGTACTGAAAAAGATAATATACTGGACTACATGGGAAGCATTGCCAAAAAAGTCATAAACCTATTACATGCATTGAACACAATTAATCAATCAATTAAGCTAAACATGCTTAATTATCACATAAACCACACGTAATCAACATTTAAGCATAATCAAGCATAATTAAGTAAGATTAAGCTAAGCTAATCTTAATCAACTATCTAACCACCTATCTTAGGGCTAATACACTTAATTAACCCTCCTAAACCAGCATTACCACTAATTCGCCCAACCCTAAGCAAGTTTAGGCACTAAATAGGGATTAGGAGCTAAACTCACCCGTTAAGCGGGCCGGCGACACGGGCGCGGTGGCGGCGGCGAACCCGACACCGGAGACTTCTCCCACGACACTCCAAGGTGGTCCCGGGCTCGCACGGCAGCAACAAACTCGGATTCCCACCGAACTTCAGAAAACAGCCTGCTGAGGGGAGGAGGTTGCTGGTCGGAGCAAAAACAAGCTGGCCGGAGCTCCGGCGAGCTCGTGGCCGGTGATTTGGAGGCTCTGGGGTCGAGGGGAGTTGTGTGTGGCTGGTGTGGGCATTGGGTAGGCCAAAAATGGAGAGAAACGGAAGAAAAACCGAAGCTGCACGGGAGGCGCTGCACGGTGACGGTCGGAGGACTGCCGACTTCAGGCGGCCGTACGGGACCGACGCCAGCTCCGTTCGGCGATCGGCTGCCGTGAAAAGTACGGAATTTCTGTGCTGAACATTTTGATAGGTGGCACGGCCCGAGATTCCACTGGGAAGGCAACGAACAACTCAAAATTCGGTGAGAGGTCGAAGCGAAACTGCAGGAAGGCAAGAGAAGGGGAGAAAGGGGCGATTTTGGAGATGATGAAGAGGAGAGAGAGAGTGAAGTGAGGGCTGGAGATAGGCCTCATCAATGCCATAAATGCTTGCCCCCACTTGCCAAGCAAATGACCTCATCTTCTCTCTCTTCCTTTTGACTTTTCTTCAAAATATCCAAGGGCATTTTGGTCATTTCCACCTTGCACATTTCCCAATCTGCCCTTGGGCTGAAAATGAAGGGCGGGCCTAGGAAATGGGCCGGAAAATGAATAGGAACGGACTCGGGAAGATAAATTGTCGGTTTGGCCCAACGGGGCTCAGCTTGCGCCTCGGGCCTTCCGTAGCGGCGATCGTCCCACCTTGGGCGTGAGGCCCACCTTGTTCTTGCCCAGGCCCACGTCCTCGTAGGCTCGTTTTCTTGGTCCGAAAATCCCTAGCCCGATTCAATCTCGGGAGTGATCGATTAAATCCTTTTTGCGATTAATTGTGCGGGCTCGAATTTAGTCCATCTCGGTGTTTCTAGATTAGGCCAAATTTGACTGGGTTTTGTTGCCGACGATGGGCGGATGGGAATGTGCGAAAAAGCTTGGACTACATGACAATATTTTAATAATATTTTTATTATTTTTCGAATTTTTTATTATTTTTTAAATTTTAATTATTTTTTTTTTTTATTTTTAAAATTTTTTGTTCTTCCTTTTCCCTCCCCCTCCCCCCCCCCCGGTGGCGGTGGCTGGCTAGCTCCGATGAGGCTTGCCAGCCACTGCGCGAGGGCCGCAAAGCCCTCGGTGGCAGCCAGCGAGGGTCGCGGCCCTTGTCAAACCGGCCAGCCTCGTTGACGGCCTCACCCAGACCAAGGCGAGGCCTGGGGACCGCAGCAAGGCGGCTTCGCCCAGATCTGGGTGAGGTCAGCCTTGCCATGACCTGGCCGTGAGCAAAGGCGACCTCGCCCGCGGTTGGCGAGGCAATGGCGACCTTCGCTATTTCCACGACCTCCGCCCAAGCCCGCCATGGCCTCACCAGCCGCGAGTGAGGCCGCCTTCGCCCGTGGCTAGCCCATGGTGAGGCTGGCCTCGCCTAGATCTGGGCGAAGCCGCCTCGCTGCGACCCCTAGGCCTCCCTCAGGTCTAGGCAAGGCCGCCGGCAAGGGTCGTGGCCTCCGTTCGACTCCTCACCCTCGCCAGTGGCCTCTCCCAATCCTAGGCGAGGCTAGCCCCACCGCGGCCCCCAAGCCTCCCCTAGGTCTGGGCGAGGCCACCAACGAGGGTCATTAGGGCCGCGACCCTCGCCGCGGCCCCTAGGCCTCCCTTAAGTCTAGGTGAGGCCATCGGCGAGGGCTTCGCGGCCCTCACATAGTGGCCAACAGCCTCATCGAAGCTGGCCGGCCACTGCCGTTGGCGGGAGGCGGGGGGAGGGGCAAAGGAGGACGAGACAAAAAAAACAGAAAAATTAAAAATAAATTAAAATAATATAAAAATATTGTCGCCAACGCCCGGCGTACACGTCAACTCCGACCGGCCAAATTTGGCCAGACGAACTAAATTGCCACAATCGCAAAAAGTTTAGGACTGAATCGGTAAAAAAAAAACGTTTAAGACTGAATTGGCACAATTACAATAGGTTTAGGACTTTTTTGGCAATTCTCCCGAACTACATGAGGATGTGCTTTCATGTTTTGGATGATATTACCAATGAAGTCAGCTTGGTGGTGTACAAGAATTATGGGTGGAAGCCATTATGCTCCTCAAGGAAAACGGTACAACTTCTCTTTCGGTAATTCTTTTTTTTTCTTCATTTTCTTTTTTGAAAGACGGAAGAAATTGACTTTTACTTAATACTCTTTACTCAACTTAAATTTTACAACGCACCAATTTTGCTCTTCGTTGATCCGAGAAGCCTGAAACTTCTACAACATGTAATCATAAGCACAAAAATTCGCATGTTACATATTGATAATTTCTAAAATTTGGATGATATTTTATACTTTTGCTGTCTCCAATCCATGGTCACTGGGCGAGCCAATTAAGTGCCTTCTTGGTGGAGGCAACATGGCTTGCGAGTGGTCACTACCCAACCACACAAAACTACTTGGACAACGCAAATGTCAGCTCAGGAGTGCACGTGATATTGGTCCACTTATTCTTCCTATTGGGTGAGAGAATCATCTCCCAAAGCGTCAATCATTTAGAGAACACACCTGAACTTTTTTGTTTCCACGGCATCTATTCTTCGTCTTTGGGATGACTTGGGAAGTGCCAAGGTGAGTGATAATTTCATCGCGTCTTTAGCAAGATCTTGTCGGTTGGTCGAGTGGGGAATCAAATATCATTCCATCTTTTGATAGATACTTCTGGTGAGCTCATGATATCTTAGCAAGGGCATGTCGGTGGCACAACTCGTGCCGCACGAGGCCTAATGCCCTTTTATCTTTCAGACCCACAGTGAGCGTGGTAGTTTGTAATTGAGATTAGTTTAGAAAGGAACGGTTAGTTTTAAAAGGAAATCGGTTGATCGAATGGCGAATAAGATTTTGTCTTGTAATTGAACACATCGATTATTTTGGTCAAAGTTGGTAATATCTCGTTAGCGTGTTGGTAGCACATGGTCTTCCTTTTATTGTCAATTATACCTTGTGAATTAACCAACAGGATGGGCAAAACATAAGTCTCGTAAAACAAAAATGTCTAGCTAAAAAATCATGTACTAGTCTTTTTTTGGAAAAATTATTTAAAAAATCATAAATCTATTGCACTTTTGCCAATTTAGTCCTAAACTTTTCAATTTTTCCACTTGAGTCCTAAACATTTTCACTTTCTGCTAATTAAGTCTATCCAGCTAATTTTGGTTGAAATTTGCTGATGTGGACGCCGGTTTTTTTAAATATTATTTCTAAATTTTCAATATTTTTTTTCTTTATTCTTTTTTTTTCCTCTCTCTTCTACCTCCGTTGGTCGCCAACATCCGGCAATTGGCCAAAGGCTGCGATCGACAAGGGTCAGCCTCGCCGGCTGTGAATGAGCCTTGCCCAAGTCCCGCGAGGTTGTCCCTCACTAGATCCCGGTAAGGGTGACCTCGTAGGAGGCTGGCGAGGTCACCCCTCAACAGCTCCTAGTGAGGTCGACCCTCGTTGATCGCAACCTTTGGCTAGTCACCAAAGGTTACGTGATCAGGGGGAATTGCCAAAAAAGTCATAAACCAATTGTAATTGTGCCAATTCTGTCCTAAACCTTTTTTTTTACCGATTCAGTCCTAAACCTTTTGCGATTGTGCCAATTTAGTCCATTCGACCAAATTTGGCCAGCCAGAGCTAACGTGGACGTTGGCCGGCACCAACGACAATATTTTAATAATATTTTTATTATTTTTTGAATTTTACTGTTTTTTTTTCCTTTTCTTTTTTGTCTCTTCCTCCCTTGCCTGCCCCCCCCCACGCCGGCGACAGTGGCTAGCCAACTCCAACGAGGCTTACTAGCCACTGCGCAAGAGCCACGAAGCCCTCACCGACGGCCTTGCCGCGGCCCCCAGGCCTTGCCTTGGTCTGGGTGAGGGTGGCCGATCTAACGGGGGCCGTGACCCTCGTTGGCTGTCGGTGAGGGCTTCGCGGCCCTCGCGCAGTGGCTAGCAAGCCTCATTGGAGCTGGCCAGCCACTGCCGCCAGGGGGGGCGGACAAGGGAGAAAGAGACAAAAAAGAAAAGGAAAAAAGACAATAAAATTAAAAATATATATTCAAAAAATAATTAAAATATTATCGTCGGCATGGCCGGCGTCCACGTCAACGCTGGCCAGCCAAATTTGGCCAGAATGGACTAAATTGGCACAATCACAAAAGGTTTAGGATTGAATCGGTAAAAAAAAAAAAGTTTAGGACTGAATTGGCACAATTGCAATAGGTTTAAGACTTTTTTGGCAATTCTCCCCGTGACCAGCAAAGGTATAAAAGAGAGTGGGAAAAAAAAAAGAGAGGGAAAAATTGAAAAAATATTAAAAAATTTGAAAAGTATTTAAAAATAATAAAATTTATCTACGTCAACTCCAGCTATGCCACGTAGGACGGCTGGCAGCTACGTCAGCGAATTTCAATCAAAACTAGTAGGATGAACTTAATTGGAAAAAAGTAAAAAGATTTAAAACTCAATTGGCGAAATTGAAAAGTTTATGATTGAATTGGTAAAAGTGCGATAGGTTTAAGATTTTTTGGAGAATTTTCACGTTTTTTTTTTTAAAAGCTTCTCACTTTTGGGGGTGAGTTAATTAATTGTGCTCCAGAGATAGAATTTGTGATAGGATTCATGAATTACGATTTCCATAGAATTTGTGATAGGATTCATGAATTACGATTTCCATGTCGCCAAACATTACCGAATTCTCATGTTTTTGTAATTGATGCCCTTTGCCTGTGTAACAAGTAAACCGCTATATTATTGTTTCATTTGTATATAAGCAATGACAATGTTGACAGGACGAGTTCCAAGATGGCCGAGACGGGTCTTATGTGGAATGCTACAAGCAAAAATTCCAAGGCTCTTCAGAAGAAGTGGCAAGAGACCATGTGAAGAAGATGATCTTGGAAGCATGGAAGAGGCTCAACAAGCCATGCTTCCATCCTCACCCATTCACCAAGTCCTTCACTAAGGCCGCCCTCAACACGGCCAGGATGGTCCCACTGATGTACAATTATTAGGACAACCATTCACTCCCTCTCCTTGAGCGCCACATGAAGTCATTGCTCCTTGAAGGTCCTTCCTTTTAAGGGCTTTGCCACTTTATTATTGATTTAGATATCATATGGCTATGCTTAGTCATCTAAATTTTTAATTAAGATACGATCAAATAGGATATGATATGAAATTTATGGATTTTGTTATATCGTATTTATTGTTTGATGAATTACAGTAATAAAACTATATCTTTTTAGATCCTATCGTGTCCATTATTTGATAGGAACCGCATGTTAATTTAAGTGACAGGTATGCCTTACATGCTGCCCATAAAAAAATACCAAACTTATCATCTTGACCTCCCAAATCCAATTAAGAAAAAGGGGAAAAAAAAAAAGCTCCCAAATCCGACTACTTCAAAAAATTTGCGTATTAACTTTAAACAATCATTGATCAAGATACAAGGAAGGCTTTCAATTAAAGAAAAATAAATAGGACACTGATGTTCTTTTTTCTCTAAATTTTGTTCACAACATCAGCAAATTGAGCAAGTGTGCTGGCAAATTAACAGCAACCAATTAAATTCTCATGATTAAACTTTGTATTTCCTTTATGAAAATTGAGAATTATTTTTTAGGAATTGTGAGGGGCTAAATACTATGTTAGTTATTTGGTGTAATTGGAGATTGGGAAATATTGTGTTTTTAATACTTGAGAGTGTTGTAATCTTCATTGTATTACTTGTTCTATAGTGTAATTTTATGTCGTTCTCCCCATGGATGTAGATCACTCCAATCGAACCATTTATTATGTCTACTTCTTTATTATTTGATTCATGAGTCCTTTACTTATAGTAAGTGGCATCAGAGCTAGATTGGGCAAACTTGAAGTGAATTGGTAACGATGGAAGAAGAAAGGTGAGAATTGACCGATTTGATGGGAAAGGTTTTGTTTTTGGAAGATGCAAATAGATGATTATCTGTATTAGAGAAATCTACACTTGCTCCTATTCAGGAAGAAACTAGATTTAGTAAAGGAAGCTGATTGAGAATTTCTGAATAGACAAATGATGGGTGTTATTTGACTGTCATTATCTTGTAACATCGTGTTTAGCATTGTGAAAAAGAAGATCATTGTGAGACTAATGAATGCCCTATCGAACATGTACGAGAAACCATATGCAATTAACAAGGTCTATTTGATGCAAAATTTGTTTCCCTTAAAAATGGACGAAAGTACATTAACTGCTAAACATGTCAACGAATTCAATGTGTCGTTACCCAATTAAGTTTGGTTAAAATTAACTTTGAAGAGGAGGTACTATGTTAATTCTATTATCTTCATTGTTTGATGGTTGGAATATTACTACTACTATTGTTAGTGACACCTCTAGGTCAAGAACCTTGATGTCCAACTTCATTGGGCTTCACCTCACCAAAGCTATTGAGGGTTGGGACACCAAAAGTCATTGCTTTATTGGGTTGTCACTTTGGCCAAAAACTTTTTTTCGCTCACCGAGTGCCACATCGGAGTAAAATCGATCACTTGAGTGCCACATCGGGTAAAATCGATCACTTGAGTGCCACATCGCCGGAAAACCGACATGGCCACCGGAATGCGACGTATTTTAATAAACATTATTTTAATATTTTTTAATTAATTTTTTTTTTTTTTTTTTCGAATTTTTTTTTTTTTAAGTTTCTTTTCTTTTCTTTTCTTTTTTCTCCCCTCCCCCTCCCCGGCGAGCGATGGGGCCACCGTTGACCCGACCGCGAGGCCGCGAACTCTCGCCCGCGATTGGGCGAGGGCCCCCGAGGGTCGCGCCCGGCCGCGAATGCCTTGGGTGAGGCGGCGAGGTGGCTTCGCGATCCGGGCGCCGCGGCGAGGGTCGCCCTAGGTGAGGGCCGCGGCGAGGGCCGTTGACGGGCGCCTCACCGCGCGGATCCGGGCGAGAACGCCTCGCGATGGCCGGGCGGCCCTCGCCCGAGGCCATGGCGGCCTGCTAGGCAAGGCCGCAATGGCCTCGTCGGCCGCGGGGAGGCCGCAACGGCCTCACCCAAGGCCATGGCGCGCCAACGCCCCTGTGCCTCGGGCCCCCTCGCCCAATTTGGGAGAGGGTTCGCGGCCCTCGTGCGGTGGCGAGGGTCAACGGTGGCCCTCGCCGCCTAGCGAGGGGGAGGGGAAAAAAAAAAAAAAAAAAAAATTAGAAAAAAAAAAAAAAATAAAAAATAATCAAAATAATTAATTAAAATAATGTTTTCCGGCGATGTGGCACTAAAGTGATCGATTTTACTCCAATATGGACTCAAGTGAACAGTCGAAAAAAAGTTTTGAATCGGTCAAAAAAGGTTTAGGCCGAATGGACAACCCTAATAGGTTTAGGACTTTTGGCAATTTATGCCAAAACTATTGAGACAATGGTGAGCGGCTGCAGATGTCGTGGAGGGTCTGCTTGGTCGACATGAGGTGAAGCAAGGGCAAAGGAGACGGAGGCATAATGATGCACAACTCATAGGTCACTACATATAGCGCTCTAAAATTTATATGTTTCCCACGTTTTTTGAATTTCGATTTGATTTATCGGATGGATTCCTACATTTTTGGAACATGCATTATTGAGCTCATCCAATTTCCCTGGGCTCCCATAATGTTGGAATTTCAGGTTTAGGGCCCAACTTTCTTCTGGAGTTAGAGTTTGAGCTCCAAGATTCTTGAAATTTCAAATTTTGGCCTTACCTTTAATTTTCAGGTTCTAAAAATGTTGGAATACTTCCCTTTTGATTTCAATTATATTCCACGACCTTGAATTGCCTCTCCAGCTTGCTTGTTTAGCTCATCTCTAGATCCCTGAGACTTAGTCCTAAAATGCAAGTGAATGTACTATGCATGTAATACAATAGTAAGATGAATCATACAACTGATACTTTTGGTTTCAGATCCAAGGTCGATCCTTATTTTTTCTTATATGATTACCGATTAATCAAGATAGTCAAAATTAACAGAGAATAGAGACAGTAGAGACAAATAATGGAGCCAATAGAAAAGTGGAGCTTCAGGTGAAGGCTCAGTAAACAACACACACACATGTAGTGAGGTTGGAGGTCCCAAGCCAAGTGCTGATGAGATCACAAGTTAGCCAACCGCAAAGGATAGTGCTAGTGGTGAGGTTGAGCACTTAGAGACGACGTATTCCATTGCTATAGACAGAACGAGAGATTAGAGAACCAAAAAGATAGGATTTTGGAGATTGCGTTAGTTTTGATAGCGTTGCTTGTGGGTCTACTGCAGAGGAGAAAGAGGAACCGCTCCCTCATCGAGAGGCGGTATCAGGTATGAAAGCTCAGTAGCAAATTGGTTGTATGGGAGAGGAGATGGAGGAATCAAACATGTCATTTGGTAGCACCTCTAAAGGGGCAAAAGATAGTGGGATGCAAGTGGGTCTTCAAGAAGTATGACAGTTCCGATGTTAGTCAAAATGTTAGGGGTTAAAGGTAATAGGTTCCAGGCCTGGAACCTATCCTGTCAGAGTCAATTCCCAGTTTTTGGAACAGAATCCAAACAAGTTGATCCGAACCAGCCGTCTGGTTCCGGGTTTGACCTAGACCCAGAACCGGCTTGCTTTTTTTATTTTCTTTCCCTGGTTTCAGGCAAATAACCACACGGAACAAGGAACCACAAAAGACTCAGTAGCTTCTTTCCATGGTTCCCGTTTTGCAGATCTAACATCAAAGCAGACTAAACCTTCTGAAAACGCAGTGCATTGTTTAAATCTGAAACAAAGTAAACACTCAATCCTAAACATCAAAGAGATGAACAAAGACACAGCATCTTCATTACCTTTGAATTTTCAAAGAGACTGGAAAGAGCAAGGAACCATACACCCATCAAAACCACCCGAAAAAAGATGAACTAAAATAAATGAAAAGAAGCAGAAAAAAAAAGGCTAAAAAAAACCAATATCTGGAGAATCTAAGATGACCAAAGAGAGTTAGTGAAGGAGGCTATACAAGATAATTTGATACCTCGAACTATGCCAAACTCATACAGCTTTCCTTTATTGGAGAAGATGACAAGAGTAATTTCGACTCCACAAAGCACAGAGGGAGAGGGAGAGGGAGAGACAGATGTGCCATTTTATTAGGGTAAGTTCAAAACCGGTTCTACCTAGGAACCAGCCTCAGTTACTCGGTGAACTAACCAGTTCAGGGCATAGAACCAGGCATTGAACCAGTCACTAAGTGAACCGGCCTGGATGCTTACCCCTAATAGAGATTTCCTTACACATTTTGATACATGGGTTTTGTCATAGAATGGTTTAAGAAATCTTCAATGTTCAACTACAACAATTATCCACAGAATGCCGCTATCATTCCCCCAAACCCCTATCACCTCCACTATTAGTCTGCCTTGGCCATGCCAGTTCCATCTAATGTTGATCTTCATTGCCATTGCTTTCATTACTTATTGATCCCACAGCTACTATGTCTACCACCAACAGTCCACGCTCCACTTCCTCTACCGATTACCACCTCCAACACTACCGCTACATGGACTGATTGGCTTTTGTCAAAGCACCATTATTGATAATACTACTAAATGGTATAACAATACAAGAGCTGAATGTAGAAACTACAAAGAGATGGGTAAGAAGTATTTTCGAAAAAAAGAGAGAATTTATCTTGCCCATGCTCAACTAAAGGAGCATAAGAATAAAATGCCATGCTCCTTAAATGGAATCAGTCTACTGTCTTCTAAGTAAATACCATGTATAAGTCAATACCTGCTCCACAAAAATCATCTTCTAAACATTATACTATGCCAACAAAGGATCACCTATTATCAGCTCAAGATGCACAATAAATTTGGTCTTCAAACTATGGGCACTTAAACCAATCCTGTTCTTAACATTCTTTGAACCTATATAGAATAAGCAGAGTGCACAACAGATTAGATCTTATAAGTTATGACATAGACAATACTTACATATACACATATGTAGACATGGACAATACTTAAGTAAGTAAATATGTAAACTCAACCTCAATTAGGAGATACGCAATTCAAAATTGTAATGTAACAGGAACGATACTTCAAAGACTGCATTGGAACTAAATAGCAACCACTAGGAACAACCGTTGCCAACTAAGCAGCAAGGAAACACTATCTTGGCCAACTGCCTGTAATCTTGATGTCACAGTAACAAATAACCTGCTCCTAGCACTATCAAAATATAAAAAGAGATTACACCAGATAGATACAAAAACATCAAAGTATTGAATACTTCATGTTAACAAAGAGTACAGAGATGGATTGCCAAACTTCATTTTGAAGCTAAACCACTGAGATGCTGGTGCCAAGAAATTCCTTTGCAGCCTCAAAATTTGCACTGAGATTGTTAATTTCAAATGAGGTGAACAAAAACAGAGAGACCTACAGCCATGTTTACTTGCTGGCTGGAAGTAGCAAGCTATAACGGCGGTACTTATTTACCTTCCCAAGCTGCACGAGCTTCTCCACTTCCTCAATCCTTGACTCCTTCACCAACTCATCAACAACAAGCTGCAATACTGCCACATCAACAAGGCAACGAATCTTGAAAATCTCTTCACACAGCTCGTATGCAAAGTCCACATCTCCCTTCTGGCAAGCAAGCGGAATTAACGTCCCAAATGTCTTCTTATCTGGGTCGAAATTACTCTTTCCAATTTCACTATACCACAGTTTAGCATCATTCAGATTATCACACTCAGCAAAACCTTTAATCAAACCATTGAAGCTAAAAATGTCCGGGTTGGTTCCCTTCATCCTCATTTCTTTAACCGTCTCAACAGCTTCCTTCATTTTCTTCTGCGAAACCAATCCAAATAACTTTGCATTGTAGCTCCTGACATCAGGAACAATATTCTTCTCCTCCATCCTAGCCCAAATTTTGTCCCCGTCAGCAGTTCTGTTACCTAGATAAAGCCCAGAGAGAAGCGTATTGAACGTGACCAAATCTGGGTCCAAGCCCTTCTTCTCCATCTCATCAAGCATCGAAATCGCAGAATCCAAAGAACCCTTCGCACAATACCCCTTTATAACAATATTATAAGAAACAGAGTCCAAGTCGGCTGACAACTTTCCCGGCAACTCGCGGAACAGCTCCTCCATCTTATCAAACTTCTTGGAATTAACACAAGCACCCAAGAGGGCATTCAAAGACAACACCGTGCGTTCACTACTCATCTCAGGCATTTCGTCGAACAGCTTCTGGGCATTCTCGAACATGCCCGCCTTACCGTACAAGCTCATGATCCGGACCGCGAACCCTTCCTTGGAGATGTCCCTGTACTTCTTCTGCTCCTCCAGGATCTCCTCGATCATGTCGAAGCGCCTGGCGGAGGCGAGGCGGCGGACGGCGTACTGGTACGTGCCGATCTTGGTGCGGAAGTGGTCGAAGGCCGACGACTTCTTGAACTGCGCGACGAGGCGCTTCAAGCTGCGCTCCTTGTAGAGGAAGTCGTGGGCCGACTTGAGGGTGGCCACCGAGTCGCCGGCCGGCGGGGAGGTGGAGAATGCGCGCCTGAGGAGGCGGAACGAGGAGGAGGGCGCAGTCATTTTCTGCGTCCGAGCTTGGGACTCTGCAGCAGGCAGTGGGAAAGTTGACAAACCGCAAAATTTGCGAGGGTTTTGTGGGGCGGGTTTAAGCTTGAGGGCTTGGGCTTGGAAGAATCAAACATACGATTTGGTTAACCGGTTCCTTACTTGGGCCATGTACTATACTCAATCTCAGACAGATTTGCTGATCATTAGGGCATTGATTAATGGCCCGGTGGAGATCCAGTGCCGGGCCGGAAAGTCCTTGTCTAGGTCCGTCCATGATTCGGAAATACTAAATTATAATCTACGGAACGACCGGTGCCAGACGTGCCTGACTTAGCAAGACCGAGGCCAAGGAGGGAATGGCTCGCCCGAGTCCGCCCGATTTATGGTTCGAGCCTGGTGGGCTGTCACTTTTTTGACAGGACGAGGTCTATAGCTTGTCGATTGCATGAGGCATTGGTATAGTTCTCTAGCTTTCTTCTTTCCATTATTTATTAGCTTAAAGTGTTGACTATGATGCATCATAATGACTTACCAACTACCAAATAGTTATATTAAGCTTAAATGTAGGCGAAACAACTCCTACTTGTTAATAAAACTATCAATTGAAACGGATTTTCAAAATTATCCGCAACGTGAATCTTGAGAGTGAAACTTGGTCACGCTACCACTTTCTCCACCAAGTTCCGTTTTAAGCGAGTTTATAAAAAAAAAAAAAATCTTTTAAAATACTAGAAGATTCATAACTTAGCTAACCCAAAATCAAGTTGAAAATTGACAAAATTCAGTCTGAAAGTCGTTGGTCACACATTGTTCATCACTCATGGCCAATTTCAAAATTTTATTTCAAGCAAACTGTAAATTCAAAAAAATTTCCGTAAAATCCTCCGGATTCACAAGCCCTAAACTATTATATATATGTATGTATGTATTTGTGGCTCATCAACTCTTTAATCAAACCTCATAATTTAAAATCCACAAAACCTCAAAATTGTGTCATAATCCCAATTATTACTTTGATTAGATGAACGAAAGGCGCACGAGCACTTATAGGGCATTGCAAATCAAAGTTGAATTGACTTGGCAAAGAGTTTGTGTCGAGTACCCCTTTTCTTTCTCTTTCTCTTTTTCTCTTTCTCCCTCTTCTTTCTTTCTCATCTCCTTTCTCTCTTCTTCATTCTTTTACTTGCATGCATCTTGGCCACTTTAACCTAAAGCATCCTTTCGACAAAAAAATAAAAAACTTAAAGCGTCCACTTTCTTTCTTCTTTTCCTTTTCCTTTTTCTTTTTCCTTTTTTTTTTTTTTGTTACGGATCCCATCACTAAATCTAGATATCACATAGATTTATTTCAACTTTTTAATATTATTAAAAGACTGGTCATGTTCAAGTGATCGGAATGTAATCTAAGTACCCAAAATAAATCTATGTCATGTGCCAAGACATAGTGTACTAGAAAAGATATGCAAAGAGAAATCACTCCAAATGATTTGATCAAAATAAAGGTTATTTTTTAATGGTATCAATCATAATGTCGCAAGATTGGACATCATTTTCTTTGATCATGTATATCCTTAATTGATCATGATTGATCGTAACCGATACTATAATATATTGTTATCTTACATAGTTATCTTATAAAATTTATAAAGAAACTCATGTACTCTTCATTATAAAAATATACAAAAGTTGCGCAATTCTCATTTCCCCATCATGGTGAATCGGTGATGCTTTTAAAACTAGTGTAAGCTGGGATACGATACTCCTCATGATTCAAAACAGTGTCTGTACCACCTAAATTTCTTTCCATGTTAGTCTAGTACAGCAAAGCAATCTCTGCACATAATCATGGTGGGACAGCTCAAGTCAACATTTGCAGTCACCAGAAAACCTGATGAATTCAGGCCTTATTTGATTTTTGAGAGCATCTTCGAGAAGAGTTGGAAAATTGAAAAGGAGGTCAATCAGAAGTTGGATGAAAAAGCAGATGACAGGAAGTTCTAGCAGATTCATTGCGCCATTCATTCTCCTAAAGATTGCAATAAGAGAAGCAAGAAAAAGTTTTGAAAGACTTCATATCTCTAGACCAGATAGGTCAGTGAATTGAATCACAGAACCAACAAAATAAACACTTCAGATTCATTCCAATCTGCAGAGACGATCCTGATGTTCGACCTACCAAGAATTTGAATCCCCATAGTTCTCATACTCAACCTGTTTATAATACGATTGAGCTTCGCTTTGCCTTTCCTGTGCATGGACATAGTAGTGCCCAGAACTCACCTGGGAATCATACCTTCGTTCAGCATAAGGGTTGGGGCTTCCAAACAAACAATCAGCAGTGCGCTGCCACTGCCACTGATCTTCATTCCTCCCGCAATATTCTCTATCGGCAACTCGTTCAACTCCATAGTCTCTCCTGTTGTCCTTAGACAAGCAAGGCCAATACCCGAATAGACCATCGCAGATATCCCAAGCATCCAACCCGCAGCCCGGCGGAGCCGGGGGCACCATCCTCGGGAACCCGCCTCCATAACCACCCCAAGGAGAGTAGCCCGAATTCTCATTGTAACTTTGCTCGCTCTCTTCATGATCCTCGTGGCGTTGGTCGAGATCTTTACCTAAGTCTTCTTCTGTTTGATGGGAAGAGTTCTGCACTTCCTGATCAACCTTGGCCGGTACAATTTCGTTTCCCATTTCAGGTTTCCTTGCTTGCTCATCCTCCGCTTCAGCAATAGGCAATTTGGGAATTCCGTCTAGCACTGGCACATCTTGAACCCCTGTGGAATGAGGATAGCAGATTTCTGCAGATGGTGGGAGGGGTTTCCCATAAGTAACAGATGGGTCATAACCACCACCAAAAGGCGTCGGATCATACTCTTCGAAATCAGGCTCGTCTAACTCCACCGTCGAGTAACTAATTGCGAAACCGGTTGACTTTGGATCGTAGCTACTGCTATAATAGGCATTTGGGTTGATCGTGATCAAGTCAGAGTGGCTGAAAGGGGAGGCAGAGTATGAAATTGCGGACTGAGGAGGAACATAGTCATAGGACGTGTAGTACCGAGCCGGGGCTTGATCGAAGAACTCAGTCTCGCCGCCGAGCCTGTGGTCATAATAAGAAGCGAAATTGCCAGAGGAATCATAAGAATTCGGATGATACCCACCATCACCATGGCCTGAGTCATAGTAATTGGAGTAGTAGAAATTCATCACGAATTGCTCAGCTTCTACAGGTCTCTCCAGGAGTCAGCTTGATCAGGAACTTCCTCTGATGTTGAGATTACCTTCTTGAAGAAAAAGATGATGAAACTTTCCTTCGAGAGAGAAAAGCAGAGGGTTGCTTTGCTAATGTCTCGGCTTTAAGAGATTGGATCCATTCTATCTTCTTCCACCCACCACCCAATAGTTATCTATTGTCACTAGATAGCACCATCTGAATTTGTCCATGTGCACGTTTGGGCATGTTAGGTTGAAAAAGTCTCATTTGTACAAAGTAGGGTTGGCTCAAGACTATTTAGTTTAAAACTTTGAGTGTAAGTGACTCAAACTGAATATATTAATGAATTTAGATTCGATTTTTCTCTTAACAATTTCTTTTGGCAAATGATTTGAACTTTGACTGTATTAACCTAATAAGTGATATGGTAGCCAATGGTTTAAATGGGTCAGGCCCAACATGTGTGATATGAATCTTGTAAATATTTCAAAGAAGAAATCTCGAATGTGACTCCTCAATTAAGAAGGCTAATGGTATTTTCCAACTTCCAGCTAAATGTAACCACCCCAAGGTGATTGAGGTAGGGACTAAAGGACAAACGGTGGATCAAGTTGAGAAAGTATTAGAGCGTGATGGTACATGAATTGAAGGAGAGCTTGCATAACATAGGAGGCTCACATGTAAGGGAGAAATTTATTGAATTGTAGTTGTTGGCCTATTTTGACTTAAATTTATCACTGACTGTGGATCAAATTAGATATGTAAATGGTTTGGATTAAAACTCCCTCCTACCCATCTCCCTAAACAAAAGAATCAGATTTCTACTGCACTGATCCAAGAGAATCGCATAACTTTATCCTAATATAAACAAGATCAAATTGGAGCAATCTTGTAAATTCATTTTCAGAGAGAGCTACTCACAAGACATATATTGAGACACTCTCTCGCCAACTTCGACAAATTTGGACAAGTGGAGGTTGCCTCCACGTGATGTGTCATTTGAGAAAGTAGGGAATCATAGCGAGGGCGAGGGACGTATTTCAAAATTGATGTCATGACAAGACAAACGGAGCTTCAACATCATCATGATTGGTGAAAGTTTACTTTTGAGGCTCTCAACAATGAAGGGAAAGGAAATGAGATGAGAGTGACTTTGAAAAGAGTGCCAACAGTCTTCCTAGGCGCCAAAAACATTTGATCATCAATCATTTCAACAGCCTTGTTGCTTTCGTATGAGGCGTGCCAAACTCGCCAAAAGATAAAGACCACCAACTAGACTTTAAAATCTTGTATTAAATAAAATCCCACTTGCATTTTCCCAGGGATCTGCTTGTCCAAAACTCCATGCTGCGCATGAAAAAGGAAATACAACTTCAATCGACTAAACATGCGTCTTCGATTTCAGAATCAATTTCACTTCTTTAAAAAGCAAGTCGTTTCAGAAACTCAAGTAGCATCTTGCCGTCAAAATTTCCTCAGACCAACACCTATCACAGCAGATCTAGGGATCGCCCTCAACTACTCTACAAGTTGTTTTTCAAGATTGCATTTAAGATTTTTCAACCAGCCCCAAGATTTAACCAAATTTCTTGTTTCATAACCCCAGTTTAAAATTTTGGGACCGCTGACCAATTTGAATTGCCACTGGCAGCAGCCATTGTTTGACGTCGTCACCCCCGGAACCCCCAACACCTCCACCATCAGTCAGCCTTGGCCATATACAGCTTCCATCTACTGGCAGTCTTTATTGCCATCATTTTCACACCATATATTAATCCACACAGAAGCCACACCAACAACAAATAATCCACGCCCTCCACCTTTCTCCACCAGTTACTACCTCCAACACTGCCTCCACATCCACTAACTGGGTATTGTCGCGGCACCGCTTAGAACCAATCTAGTATACAATAGAGAAGCCGAATGCCAGCCTAGAGGGTATTTGAAACTAAAGATACACGTGCAAGCATAACAAATGCAACTGGGAAACATGCAATTTGAAAAACATACTGATGTCACGCCACAAGACATGCCAGAATACTTTGGAAATAATAAGAAACTATATCTCTGTCCACACTCAGCAGGAGGAACACAAGAACAAAATGCCATGTTCCTTAGATGGGACCATTCTATTGTCTTCTAAGTGCACAAAGCAAGCATCTGTCAATGCTTGCACCATAAAAAAGATCTTCTAGTGTGAGGCCACGCAGACCGAGCATCATCTTTTATCAGCTCAAGACTAGGAAAGATGCACAACCAATTATAACCAGGCCGTCCACTGGAAATCTATACCTTCATGCACCTGAAGGAAAACATGAATAAAAAAGAAGATGAATTGAAAGAATTTGCCAAATTAATCAAATATGCAGTAAACTTCATGATCGATTGCTTGAAAGAACAGGGAAAGTATCAGCATACACTAAGTCATCTAATGAATGCAGTGATAACATGGCTGATAAGCTCCATTACCTCATGCAGATGATGACTCTGTGCTGGTCGCCTCCTGTTTAGGTCTTGGCCTTTGACGTGGTGGGCCATCTCTCTTCCTTTCATACCTTTTACTCTCATATCTAGAGTTATTTCGAGGCTTGGGCTGATAAGTCGGATATTGGCAAGGAATGATCTCTCCATTGATGTATTTATCCCCTGAGATCAGCATAGAGGAAAATGATAAGCTGGATATTGTTCTCGAAAGGAAAAAGGCACAGACATTCATATTGAAGAATGTCTCGAGATTAAAAAAATTGCGCAAAGTAGTGAACCTCCATAATCCTTGTTCTTCACATCTATGTATGAATCAGGGAGTACCCACAGAACCCCAGGCAAACCTAGAAGGACAGGAATCGCAAATCAGCAATTACTTCATAGGAAAGCCCAAAAAAATGCCAAGGTTCCAATTCGCACAGTTTCAAATCTAGTTCCCTACCTTTAAATTTCTCAGACGTAGCTTCATCCACAGTACACTGAAACCCAGTATAGGTTGTGGTGCTAAATGCATACATATTCTTCTTTGCCTCCTCCATGCTGAGACAAATGACACAATGTAATTGTCAAGAGTCAAAAAAGCAATATACCAAAATTCAATCAACGAACATAAAACTAAATGAAAGAGGAAGTGAAACCACATCCCATAATCACACTCAGGAGCAATTACAAAATGACAAGCAGCCAAGTAATCACAACCTCTTGCTTGGTGTTCTATAGAAGTGGAAGCCACTTATAACAAAAGCGGAGGAGCCAAGCCAAACTACTCTCTAGATATACGTCTCTACACTTGAAAAAAGATAGTAATCCAATAAATCTCATTACTTATGTTTCCCTCATCAATTAACCATCTGATCAAACATCCATAATACGGCCTTTCCGGTCATCCGGAACTGAAATTTTCTATAAGTAAAGGCGTTCCTCAAGAATTGGCAACTCCCTGGATTTCCACAATAAGTCACCTACGTTTCCTTCTATGGTGTAATTCTTCC
Source organism: Corymbia calophylla (assembly GCA_014182845.1). Lineage (NCBI taxonomy): Eukaryota > Viridiplantae > Streptophyta > Magnoliopsida > Myrtales > Myrtaceae > Corymbia > Corymbia calophylla. The sequence goes on along the minus strand of CM024697.1, from coordinate 42,599,547 downwards.
AAATTCATCTGTGAGTATATCGTCTAGACTCGACTCGAAGTACTAATCAAATAACCATAAGCATTCAGCATATTCCAATCAGCAAATTCCAATCAACAACATTCAAAACTCCACCAAATGCGCATAACATTCCTACCATCAATTGCAGACGCAAGAAAATCGCAGGAACAAAACCCAAATCCAACCACAACAAGCACATCTATGCTTAGAGAGAGACAGCAAAAAGTAACCTTCCGAGCACAGTGGCGAGCGTATTGAGGTAAGTGTCGATCATCTGCTCCCGGGTAGGGGCAGGGTCCTTGGGGAACTCCATGACGATGAGCCAGTGGTTGTAATCGCACCCGGGGAGCATGATGGTCTCCCTCGGCTCGCTGCTGCTGCTCCTCCTCGACGAGTACTCCCCATCGACGGCGGCCACGACGACAAGCGACCTCCGGACCCGCAGCTCCCGGCGGCCGATCCTCCAGAGCCCGGGCTCGCCGGAGCCGAAACGGAGGACCGGCGACGGAGCGAGCGCCGCCGCCAGGGCAGGCGCGGAGCGGAGGAAGGGGTTAGGGTTTTGGGAGGGAGGGAGAGGCCGGTGAACGTCGCCATTGCCGCCGAGAAGGGAGAGTAGGGGGAAAATGGAGATAAGGCTTTTGCGTTTTTAGGGGAAGTGCCGTTGACGTTGCTGTGATATTTTAAGTTGAGCTACTTCCTCTTCCGTTTTTGTATGGGCCGGGCTTGAATAGAAAAATGAACGTTCGGAAAAGGCCGGGTCTGGTCGGGTCGGGTTGAAATTCCGGGTCATCTGGTCGAGGTCTCGGGCTTGTCGGCCCAGGTCGAGGGAAGAAGTCCACCCCTTCTCGAAGATGGGTTTTGAGTTTTTCAGTGATAGATGGAAAGACGGTTGCTGGATTCTTTTGAAAAATCCTCACCAAACATTGGAGATTCAAGTCATTTTTTTTCTTTCCTGAAAATAACTTCTTTGAGAAGTACCTTTTGTGAAATAAGTGGATCTTTGTTGGGTGACTTCAGTTCATAAACTTTGTGACCAGGTGAAAATAATGTCTCCACCCAAGTTCAGCTTTTTTATTATAGCATTGCTAGATATACTTAGACATGTACATGAAATTGGCATATTAGATAATGTGACAAATTGTGAATGGATAATTAATTAAGTGGGTCATTTTCAACATTCAATAACAATTTATCACATCATTTAGAATACCAAATTTTGTAACCAATATATAGTAAACATAATCTCTCTCTTTTCCCATTAAGCCAAACGTCGGAAAAGTGAGGAAAATATTTTTTGATAAGTTCATTTGCGCCATAAATGTATGCATTTTTTTGGGCAAAAAATGGGCCTTGAAGTGGCAAGGATGACAAGCCAGCCCAGAAGCCCAATTCTTGAAAGGACAAGGGCAAGTTTCTGAGGCCTTCGAGTTTCTAGGCCGGGCCATGTAGTTGTAATATGAATATGAGTTGATCTCCTTTATTTTGGACCAACTTTATTTTACGTATTTATGAACTTTCTAATGGCTATCCGAATCAATTTTGTCCGGTGCATGCGACAATTAATTTGGCTAAATCAACTTTCAAATTGTACATAAACAAAATTAAGAGTGACCGGCTCTAGTGGATAAGTTCCAAAAAGAATTGGCTTCCGATTTTTAGAATTGGGAACCAAACCATTCGACCTTAAAATCGCTTGGAACCGAATTGGCCGGTTCTTGGGTCCACCTAGGAATTTGCCTACTTCTTTTTGTCTGTTTCATTTTTTATTTTATTGTTCTATCATGAATATTATTTTCGCAAAAGTTCTCAATTATGACAACATAATCCCCCCTCCCCCTTATGTTGGAATGCTCAACCTCATTTTTAGCAAAATTTGTCAATCAAAAACTTGTAGAGTTTGGATTTGAACGACCTTGTCTAGGGTAGATTCAACCGATTGAAGGCCAATGTTCAGAACCGAACCCATCAAGGCTGGTTCCCACTTTTTTTACCCTCGAATCGAATCGGTTTCCATGTAAATTGGTTTGGAAACCACCGGTAAGGCAGGTTCAGTTTGCTTCCCATGTTGAACCGGCCCAATAATGGGCATGATAATCCACATATCATGTGCATCTGTACCCGCATATATATGATAAATACATGATTGTGATGACATCTCTGAGTACCAGTTATGACGTGCTGTTAACGTCCAAAAAAACATATTTATAAACATAAATAGCCGGCCAAACGATTGTGTTGGATTAGTCTTAACTGCTTCAGACAAGAAACCAGTACCATTTCTGCATATTATTACAGATTCTTGGGAATTTCCTCTTACGTAGTTGCTGAGCTAATATGGCCCTAGGCTGTTCTCTGCGTAAGTCAACTGTAGTCACCACCTAACGCCCCTCTGTTTCTTTCTCTCCACGGTATCCTGCGCCGATATCTGAAACCCTAGATCTTTCCCTTGGAAAATTCATGCGCGGTAACGAATAATGCTAGAGAAAGGACTTTAATATGCGTTCAGCTGAACCTCTTCTGCATGCATGGTTGAGCACGGACAAGATTAGGTGAACAATGCATCAGATGAAGGGTACGAAATTATAGTTTAAGCAGATCGAGAAATGTATGCGTAATCAAACTACAGATACGTCAACGATATGTTCGGGGCCATGAAAAGAAACGATGCAGCATGAAGGGAGAAAACTAATTGGGAGAGTGGTTTTCGTCAATTATTTCATGAATAGCTTCATTGATAATCTGATTTTAGTCATGTTGTACTCTTTTCGAGATGGTATTGCTAATGGTTTTGTATATATGTGATTCATCACCTCCTCTAATCACTTGTTTCTAGGTTTTCATGCTTGTAATATCAGAGATAAACCTTTTTACACTCAAGTAATCCAATCGCTATAAAGTGTTCCCACTTGGTAAACGTGTGCTGATTAAAAAATTTGGTATCACTAACTTTAATTTGAACTATTTCATCAATGTTTTGGAATCACAGGAGCAGTTTTAACCCTTTTTTTTTTTTCCTGTGGGTGATATGTTCTGAGCCATGAAAAGAAACCACGCAGCATTAAGGGAGAACTAACTGGAAGAGTGCTTTTTCATCAATTATGTCATGAAATAGTCTAACTTTAGTCATGCTGCAGTCTTTTCAAGATAATATCATAACTAAATGTCTCATATATTTATGTGTTTCATCATGTCCCATCCTTTAATAACTTATTTATAGGTTTTTGCATTTATAATCTCAAGGATAAATCTTTTTGCACTCAAGTAATCCAACCGCTATAAGGTGTTCCCATTTTGTAAACATGTACTAACCAAAACATTTGGTACCACTAACCCTAATTTGAACTGTTTCATCAATGTTTTGGAATCACAAGAGCAGTTTTGACCTTTTTCCTCTGTGGGTCTCTTGGAGGATTGCTCTTGGAGGGAAACAATTTGACTCTAATAACTGGATTTGCAGTTGTGTCAGGTAATGCTGACTTGAAGGGACCAAAATATCTGCTCTTCATCGCTTCATGAGATATTGCTGAGTCACAAGAGTACAGAAAAGTTGTTACACATATCCCTGCTCTATGTTTGTTTCTGTGTGTTCCTATTGTTGAATAGAGCAAGTTCACTGAATCATCCCAAATTCACCAAATTCTCAAAAACTCAAGCATTTGGAGAGTCATTAATTGTGATTAATTAGCAATTTAACAACTTGTCCAGTGACCTCATTCCTTGATTGTGAAATGATCATTAACTTTCAGGGATGTGGAGTTAAATACTGAGTTAACAAAATGGACACTGTAATTAGAGGGAAATACCATCGAAACAATGTCAGCTCCTCATAATATCCTTCCAATGGTAACGCCACATATTTATCAAAGGGGGTCACTTCTTTCCACCTTTTTGCATATTGAAAATATTTATAAAGAAGTCTTTCCAGAGATATGGAATCATCTTACAGCGAATTGACATGGAACCAATTAGAAGGTCGTGTATAAATATAGATGTAGTGATAACTAGTGCTGATAATTGTGTAAATAGCATAAGGCACTTTTATGTAGACGAAATGTCATGGTTGATCCATTTATTTTTACTTGAAAAATCAAAATAGCCCCTCTACTTTTTTTTATTCAAAATCATCCTTGTACCTTTTAATTCAAAAAGCTTGAGTTTTGTTGAGCTCAGGCAATGGCCACTCGAACTTCTTCGATTAGCCATGATGGCTCGAGCTCTTTTGAGCTTACCATCATGGCATATGGAGCTAATTCAAGCTCCATTGAGCTTTCAGCCATGGCGGTAAGAGTTTCTTCTATCCTGGCCATGACCACGAGTTTTGTTGAGCTCTAACACCTGGAGCTTTTTCATGCCCGGGGCCATGGGTGCTCGAGGTTTTTCGGGCTTGGCCTTGGTGGCTAGAGCTTTTTGAGCTCAAGGTCATAGCCACTAGAAGTTTTGCATTTTTTTTCATATGTCAGATTTTGTGTGTTTTGGTTTGGATTTGGTAGGTTTTAATTTGTAGAAGAAGACACTATTAGGAGGGAGAGATAAAAGGGAGTTCACATTGAATAATATAAAAAGAAAATCCGAGTAAATAGATTTGTAACAGCATTAACTCATATCAATAATTTTCTAACGGTTTTAGTGCCACATGAGTGAATTCCATCACTTGATTAATTTAGGGATGACCAGCATGTCATGCTAGTAATTTTGTAGTAGTATTGTGTCATGTCAATATTTTTCTAATTGCATTGACATTAGGGGTGAGCATAATCTAGGTTGGGCTAGTCCAAAGCCTAATCCAAGGACCAACTCACACAGTGTTGATCCCTAAATTTTGAGACCAAGGACCGACCTAGTTGAGCTTGGGACTGAGGACTAGAATGATCTTATGGGTTCAGTTTAGTTTCAAAGTCAACTCAGGATCAACCGATTTACTCAATGACAAGTGAGGCCAACAAAGAGAGGCGAGTGGCGTGAGCATCGAGCGACGAGTGGGGCAAAGTTGCTTAAGAGCAAAGTTGTTTCTCTTAGCAAATTGAAGATGATAAAAAAGAAAGATGAAAACAAGAGTATCGAAGGAGGACGAGATGCCATTTAACACCATTTAAATTAAGATTTACTCTTTAGAATAGATATAAGAATATTATAGATAATATATTAGATATATAATATATCTAAAATATGTTATGTGTGTTTGTGTGTGTGTGTATATAACATACAATCAAGGTTGGTCTAGGTTAAACCAACTCTAAACTTTTATGATTGACGACTAGCCCATACGGTATTGGTCCATGGATACTATATCAAGGACTGCTCCATTCCCTTTAGGAACTAGACTAGAACCGGTAGGGTTGGGTCGGTCCAAGGTTGGTCTAGGGTTGACCCTCGACCAATGCTCAACCCTAGTTAACACCACATCAATGAATTCCGTTACTTGAATAATCAAGGATGACCAATAAAACTTTGGGAAAATTGTCCAAAAAGTCATAAATTTATTGTACTTTTGTTAATTCAGTCCTAAAAGTTTCAATTTTCCCAATTAAGTCATAAACTTTTCAAACCTTCTACTAATTGAGTTTATTCGGTCAAATTTTGACTGGAAATTGATAACGTGAACGGTCGGCGTTGATGTTGCACTTTTTAATAGTTTTTTTTTATGGCTTTTTTATTACTTTTCTTTGCTTTTTTTTTTTTTAGGTTTATGGAGAGAGGGCTGACGATAGTGGCCGACCAATCCTCGCCGGCTACAGGTGAGGGCTAGCAACTTGCTAGCCATAAGTGAGGGCCGGTTGACTTCACCGGCTAAAGTGAGGGCGCCTGAGGTGCCTTGCTTGGCCAAATCTTGCGAGGGCATCATAGCTCTCACCAATTTTGAGCGAGGGTGTTGTGTCCCTCACCTATTAGCCAACCACCCTTGTCTGCCCTTTCTTCATAAACCTAAGCAAACAAAAGTAAAAAACTATAAAAAAATTCAAAATATTTTTAAAAATTATTAGAAAAGTGCCACATCAACGGTTGCTATCCACATCAACAACTCCGGCCAAAATTGGTTAGATGGACTCAATTTACAAAAGATGAAAAAGGTTTAGGACTTAATTGGTTAATTTAAAAGGTTTCTAGGTTTAGGACTTATTGGATAATTTTCCCATAACACTCTTTAAAAAAAGGGGAAATGTATTAGAAAAATCATAAACCTATTGCATTAATACTAATTTAGTTTTAAATTTTTTGACTTAGTGTCAATTTAGTCATTATAGCTAATTTTGGCTGGATATTACTGATGTGGATGCCAGTCAGGCTACATGACACCGCCAACGTTAATATGGATAATTTATAATAATATTTTAATATTTTTTATTTTTGTTCTTTATCTTCCTTTCTTTTGTTGGTGATCGATCACTAGCTACAGGCGATGGTTGGTCCTAGCCTAATCGAGCCTTACTTGTGGCAGGCAATGGTAAGGCTAAGCTAGCCATGGCCGATCACTAGCTAAAGGAAGGATGAAGAAGGAAAAAGAAAATAAAGATAAAAAAGATAAAAAATTGAAAAATATTTTTAAAAATTATTTATGTCTATGTTAGTGCTGGTGATGCCATGTAGGCTAGCTAGCGTTCATGTCGGCAATATTTAGCCAAAATTAATTAGAAGAACTGAATTGGCATTAAGTCAAAAGGTCTAGGACTAAATTACCATCAATAAAAAAATTAAAAAGCTCAATTGATACTAATTTAATAGGTTTATGACTTTTTTGACATTTTTTCCCATTTAAAAAGTATGGATGGTTCTTAACAAAATAAATGTAGATAGACAATTTTGATATTCAAATCATAGATCGCGGGTGATGTAATTCCGTCATCATTGTTATACCCCACTTACTTCATTCACTCACTTAACAATCACATTGGTCTGGTGCATCCACAAAGCACAAATTCAAAAATCCTCTCTCTCTCCGCTGTTGAACTGTCACTTTCCAATTTCGTGGTCACACCCTCATGACCTTGGATCGGCCTCGATTTGAGATTATAAAGGTTCACTGATTGAGTGCGAAGGTGATGAAAAGAAAATAGAGAGAAATGGAGGAGAGAGTGGTTGGTTAGCTAGAGAAAGAAAAAGAGACCCATGAGAGGGGGAGGAGGTGGAGGGACAAAAGGCAACAATGGTGGCTATCATGCTCAGAGGCCAGCTATCTACTAAAATCGAGTGATAGTGCAATTTGGGGGGTTGTGTGTGTCTCTGTGTGTGGCTATCTAATTATGATATTAAGTTGTCACAAAATGTGAATCTATCTTTCTTTATATGATGAGAATATTGATTTATTTACCATTTTATGATTAAGTAGTCACTATTAAAAAATAAGGACATATACTATACTTTAGTATGCTAATTTTTGTTAGTTCTTAGAATAAGTTCAATCCAAAAAATTCCATTTTTAGAAGATCGAGTGGTGCCACGACCTCAAGACTTAAATGAATAGCCATCGCTGTTAAGAACAACCGAGATCCAATGAGAATTTGCGTGTAGCTTCTGGTCTTTGACATAAAAAAATAAGGTTGTAATAACGAAAGGGACATGTGAGAATTTCGTCCTAGCTAGTAGAACAAGAAAGACATAGATCTATATTCAATATGCAATCAAAGGATTTCCCCCAACGAAGAATTCCTCTTGCTTTGTTTTAGCTCCGCTCATGTGTGGCACAAAATGTGAATCTATCAGTTCTTTATATGATGAGAATATTGATTTATTTACCATTTTATGATTAAGTAGTCACCATTGGAAAAAATAAGGACATATACTATACTTGAGTATGTGAATGTTATTTTGGGTTCAATCCACTTAATTCCATTAGAATCGATTAATCCACGACCTCAACATGTCTACATGGGGCATCTTGTTGACAACGGAAAGCCCCACCACTATTGAAAAGCTATATCGAGGAGAAGAGCGGAAATCAAGTAACATTACCAAAATCGAAGACAGATGGGTCTCTTCCTGATTATTCATCAAAGTAGCAACATAATTAAGGTTATGCAAAGAAGGCATATGATGACCCACGCTCACACTCAAAATGTCCCAAAGAAAAGCTTTCAAACCTAGTAAGAATGAATTTCTCTTGGTGGGGACATCATGAGACGTGGGACACCCCAATTCAGGAGGAATTAAGAAATTGCAAGATGTGATCAATGCTAGCACTCGATCACAATCCTTTGTCAACCCTACCAAGGAGGAAGAGACTTGCTTAGGTGTTGACACATTCCACATAGCTCCACACAGCTAATGATTACAATGACTTGTCATTCTTCGGGAAGATGGCCCTCCTCTTGGGTGGGAAATTGTTATGGCAAACTTTGAAGTTTAGGAAGTCAAATTGTGCATAGAGAGAGGGAGAGTAGGTGAGGTTGACAAGGATTTCAACCGGTGACCAATGATGAAGAGTTAGACACCCATAATAACTCTCAAAACAAATAGGCTAGGGAGATAAGGATGCGAGGAAGGCAAGTTTGCTAACCCTTAATTCCATCTTTAATTATATCCTTGCTCATCACGCTGGCTAGCTTAAGAACATAAAAGCTAGTTATGTCACGGAACCGCCTGGTGCGTGTCCTCCATTAAAAATAAACAGCCAACAAAGCATTCTATTAAAAATAACACTTTAACATGGAGCACCCTCAAGGACATCTGAAACAAACGCATTAAGCTGATCTCTTATCCATTTTGATCTGCCCAAAAGTCTTCAAGTACAAATAATTTCACATTTGAGCCACTCAATCGAATTTTAGCTAGCCTTTTTACTTAATTCGAGAAGTTAGCGGAGTATTTAATAAGGCCAAAAATTACTAGCTTATTGTCAATTTCCCGTCTTTGACATACATTCGTGTACATACTTTTAAGGAATAAACTCAAACATAATTGACCAAACACAAAGAAATGTCATATTCAGATAATCAATGAACTTTGGATGTGCATTTTATCTAACTATTTGTTTAACTAAGCCAATGATGAAACTAGACTCACTTTGCTAAAGAAGTTGTTTCCTATAGTTTTTCAATCAGATCACTCGTACTAGAGAAGTATTTAGAGTTTGACATTATACTTATTGGATACTAGCGTAACAGTTCACTTGATGTATGCATTTTGACATGCCAAGTCGTTGTTAAAGTATATTTTTTTTTTTTTAGAGTCGTAGACTTGTAGGATCTTTGCTACATTTTTTCCTATAAAAAATTTCAACCCAAAAAAGAATGACATAATTTTTTATAAGGTGTTCGGCAAAAACTTTATGATCACAATATCTCCAGAGCAGCAATATCTTTTGGCAGTTTTTAAGAAACTGTCTCAGTCAACTCTAGCAACCGGTTATTGTTAAACATGCATTAACGAACTTATAGGTTACAATTATATTACGGATGCTACAATGCAGCTAAAATTTAGCCATAACTATATAAAATGGGCTCGAAATCACCTAATTGAAAGTCATCTAAAACTTCATAAGTGGAAGTGAAAATTATCAAAAATATAATTCGATGGGAAGTAACTCCATGAATGACAACCGACCCACTTACTTTGAAAGCGACCTCGGTTTTCCTTTTCATAATAAAATAAAATAAAAAGTGGACGGCATTTTTTCTTTTTCTTCTCTTTTTTTATATTTTAATCTCAAGTGGGTTTTTTTTTATTTGCAATCATTCCTCTTGGGAAAACTTTTTTCTGTTTTACAAACATGTGGATCATAATACATGTCCTAACCTTAAAAACAACTTGAATTTGGCAATTCACATTTTCGCATGGTCAACCCGCGGCCACATGTAATAACACTCGTGTGCTCCTTTGCACCTCCTCGCACGTGTCCTTTTGGCCTTTTTCGATTGGCACGTGAGTGGGTTTCACTCCTCGAGCCCCAGTCGGCCTACACGTGTCTCTCCGTTTTTGTCACCTTCCCACACCTCATGATGACACCAGCATGACCTCATTACCGAAACATTTTAAGGTTCACCTCTAATTACCTCGTTATTTTCTTCATATGAAATTCTTTTTATTGAGGTCATAAAACTGCTTTTGCAACAAATAATCACTCCTTAATGAAATTAATTTGTGCATTGTGATATGAAGATTGTGTCATTAAGTTATGAAATTCTTATTTTGATTTTGACACGTGATATATCTCATACATTTGATGCTTTCTTCTTGAAATGGATGCTACATTTTGAAATTTTGATATAAATCATTAAAATTTATCAACCCAATTTTTTTTTTAGAGAATTTGTAATTAGGGTATGAATCTATGATGAGAGACAAACGCGTTAGTCTCAATTCACATAATGATGATCGATAACTATCAATACTATTTATAAAAATAGTTGAAATCACACTATAACTCTTCCAAGAAAGGATTATCATTTCAACATTTAGATTGGTTTTACACGTTGAACTCAATCTATCTCGATCACCATAAATCCACATATGTAGTACTCATAGAAACTACCATAGTTATCGAATACAATGGTAAAGTTAGGTGTTGGATAAAAGAATTATATAAATCCTTTGTGCCAATTATTAATGAAGTACTTTAATTCATCCTGAACCTAAATAACTAGATCTAGTATATCAAACCATTTTTCCCTCTTAAAATTGTGAGAATTGGCGCATTTTAAGAAAACCATTTTTTGTGCTAATATGTAAAAGCATTGGAATTGTAGGGTCAATCTGATTTTAGTAAGGCTCCATTTGTTTCATAAAAACAAATGATTTAGAAATTTTTTTTGTTATAAATGACCACTCATGTTGCTTGAAATATTTTATAAATCATCTATTTTTCATGAAACAAATGAATTTTGAGATTAAGATAATATTCATTCATTTTGTGATTATTCAAGTGAAAGGAATGGTATACATGGACATATAACGACGCGAATTGGTGGAGAATTGTCCTTAAAAGAAGGGATATCTTTTTCCTTTTCATTAGTCTTTGCTCTGCATAATTGCATTGTTGAACAACTCTCTCTTAGGAGATGGCAAGAAGAGTCATGAAACACGACAAGAGCAACCAAGAAGGGGACAAAATGGTCAATTTCTGTGAAGAGGCAACATTCCATTGGGCACAACAAGACAAGTAGAAAGATACAAGTAGTGGATGGTGCCACCTAATTATCATCCATTTGCATCAAAAAATAATAATATACACACACACACACACATATATATATATCTCGAAGCAACTAGAAATAAATATCAAATAAATGCAGCAAGATAAAATAATTCAAAATCGACTAGACATTGTTTTGTCAAAAGCTAGGGTTCCCATCCCAATTCCATGTATTTGGAGGACAGCGTTGTCTCTTAAACTTTTTTCTAATTAGATCCTTATTTAGTTCGTACGTAATTGTGATATAAAGTATACCCTCTTTGTTGGCAAGAGAAGATAAAGCTAGGAAAAGATAATATTTGATATTGTCATTTTTTCACATAAAAATTATGCATGAATTTAATTCACTCACCTTCATAAAATGTACTTAGCTTGTAAAACTAAAACGTGCAAGCTGAGCATAATCAAATGAAGAATAACATTAAGTGGGCACGACACAGCTTAGTGGCATAAATTAAAGAAAACATAAAGAAGTACATTTCGTACTTAAACACTTTCTTACTAGTGAAATGACAGATGGTAGCACAAGTTATGAATACTTTCGCTTTGAACTATAGTTGTATTATAATTTATTCAAACTCCATGTGCTGGATGGATATGGTTGGTTTGATGGATGAGTGGATGTGATTTGATTAGTTGTTTTTATGTAGGGTACTATTAGAGGTGTCAATATGGGTCATAAACCCATATTATGATCCACTTTTAGTTAAATGGGTCAAATATGGGTCAAGTGAAGTTAAATATGGGTCAAATATGGGTTAAGTGAAAGTTAAATATGGGTCAAATATGGGTTGAGTGAGTTATTAGGTAAACCCATCATCTCTCTCCTTCCATCCCCATCCTCTCCATCCCCCTCTACATGTGTTCTCGACCTCCCAGAAATCCAGATGAGGTTCACTCAACAATAATTAAAAAATTGATTTTTTTAAAATTATTTTCCTCAAACTATTTCAATTTAGAGGTATCCACATTTTTTTATTTACTAATTTTTTATTATTTAATTTACTTTATAAATTTAATGTGAAATTTTTATTCAAATAATTTACATGTGAAAAGTTTAAAGTGGACTAAATAAGTGGGAGTAGATTTTCTTAAATTAAGTAAAATATTAATATGTGTTGGTAATATGGGTCGGGTATGGGTTGTGTATGGGTCGGGTCGGGTATGAGTCATCAAATTTACATTGTATGAAAATGGGTTAAAACGGGTTAAATAGGTTGATGTGGGTCGGACCATTTTCGACCCGACCCAAACCCGACCCAACCCACCCATTTGACACCCCTAGGTACTATCACCTAGAATATTAAGTAGAGAATTTGATATAAACACATAAATTATCTCGATAAAGCAAATTTGTCCATTATTCTATGTAGATAATTATTAAACTTCATTTTCCTCGAGCTTTAAACCTCATAGGAGACGAGGCAATGACCTTTTTGTTATTAAGTGAAATGCAATTGAATCACAAAATTTCATTTTATATGTAACTTGTTATTATTTCATAAAACTGATACGAGAAATCAAGGGTTCCCCTTCTCTTAAACATGTTGAAATCTCAAGTTGAATCTGACTAGTGTAATGGATTTTATCGAAATAGAGATTCAAAGGTTCATGACATAGTCTCTGTAGAAATTGCCATGTTAAGTAACTTTAGAGCTTGTCTTACACTAATCGCAAGAGTCAAATAGGAGTATTTCATGATTTAAAAGTTTGAAGTTTTGTAAATCAAATGGCTGGGTGGTGTTATAGTTATGAATCTGATTGGCCATACACCTCTTTAACTAATTTACAAGTTGTTCCATTTGTCACACATTTCATCCACATATTTTAGGCTTTCCTCATCCAGTAGAATTTTTAGATGTGGTGGATATACTGAACTCACATTTAAGATAAAAACACATTATTCTTACAGTTAATTTCATCGTGAGAGCGTAATAGCCGAATGGTGAAAATGCACTCACTCACATCTATAAGGGATTACAAATTTGAGACATATTGTGAATGAATCTCTTGTTAGTTTGTTTCATGAACATTGCAATATCTTACACGAAGAGACCCTTAGCCTTTTAGCATGCCCGTGGAAACTTTGATCAAAAGTCTATCAACCTCAAATCTTTGAATTTCAAATAAATTGAAGAGATTAAAATCCCCTTATTGATTTTTGTCAATTGAAATTCTTTACGATTATATAAAGTTTGAAATATATTTTTGACTACACTCACCGCCCATCCATTTGTATCCTTATCCTCATTAAAAAAAAAGACCCGACAATCTTGAACTTAAAAGTTTATTTCATGTGACATTTACTTTTCCCTTTCCTTCTCCTTTTCCCATCAAATTCTGCGGCACATGTACCACAATTTTCCTGATCTTGGACAACTCAAAACTTTCACTGTAGGCAACTACCGCCGCGGCGTCAATTCACATATAATTTTTTTCACGGCTCCTAAAATTCAAATATTTTTCTAAATTTTCACTAACAAAAAAAATGAAAAAGAATTGCCCTTCACTTTTTATAGGTGGGAGGAATAAACAAATCCTGGTAAAATGAACTTGTGGTGGAGAATGCAAGGGAGGGGGACTCACGGGGGCCGTACATAAAAACTTGGCGGCAAGACCTTCCGACCTGCCTTCACACGCACGGGTCGGTTGGCGTTTGACACGAGGAGTCCCCGTTTCACACCCGATGCGGGCCGGCACGCGTGCACGCCGCCTCGGGCCCCAGCGTTTGACTCGTGAGCCCTTTCGCAATCGAAAGAGGATGGAGGGGTCAATACGCATGTTGTTCTCGCGTTTGATTGAGTGTTTTTTTCTTCTTCTTCTTTAACTCGACACACATGACCGCTATCTCAATAATTTCTAAGGTTGTCAAAGTTAATGTTGGTGGGGACTTCGTTCCTGTCGTGTTTGCACAGTTCTTTGCTTGTTTTCTTCTTTGTCTAGGGTTTTCTTGAAGCAAGGGTTTGCCTCGATAAATGGCGAGTAAGTTTTTTCATTAAGGTTATCAAAGCAACGATCATAGGGTGTGACTTCGAAAGAATAACCATTTAAACATAGACGAAGGGTATGCATGGCTCGATTATCAAGACCTACATCTTAAGTTGAGAAATTGAGATAGAAGTTTACCGTAACTCTATTTTATTTTATTTTTTGATTGGTTATATTATACTCCTACTTTAACTTCCACTTCAAAATTTTGCCCTTCCTCATTGTAAGGTGTGAGAGTTAACACCTATACTTGAAGCTAAATTATCCCCATCTCCCTATTTCCATGTAAGAAGGGTGGTTATTGGAGCAAATCTCAATAATTTCATAGCCCTAACTTCATTTACTTGATATACCTAAACCTCACAAGGGAGCACGACTTGGCTAGACAGAGGACTTCTGCATCATCTCCTCCCATCTCCCATTATAACATGAACAAAGAGTATGCATCGCTCAATTATCAAGACCTGCGTCTAAATTGAGAAACCAAGAGAGTGAAACAAAACTTATTAGCATCTCATGTAGAAGTTTCGTAGTTCATTATATATCTCGTAACCCTAATCTCATCTAAACTTGATACATCCGGATCTCACAAAGGAGCACAACTTGGATAGAAAAAGGTTTACGTAGTTACATAAACCAAATTTTTCAAAGGCTCATAAAGTGTTAATAATGGGGCAATAGTGAAAACATGTGGAATAATAGGACTACAAGTAGGTGAAAGAAGAGAGGAAGCGTCGGGATTCAAGCTTTTGACGCGTTCTTTGGTAACATATTAGACAAAATGTCCTTAACTATTTGTTCCAATCTTCTAACCCTATCTGAAATAGGATATATTCGTTGTATTTTGACAAACTCCACATTATTCTCTTCAATTTGAAAGGATTTGCTCAATTTCACTTTATACATGCATGCCGTATATAAGACCTACTCGACAAACACCATATTATAAGAACATGAATTTATGTTTATAGTAATTTGATGACACTAAGAACTGGTGTAGTTGTTTGAGGAATGACGAAACACCTTCTTTCTTTTGTTCTAGTTGAGATTCTAGATAGTCATTACAATTTAATAAAACTCCAACTACGAGAAAGATTATAATGCGTCGATTTAAGGAGGGAAATAAAAAAAGGGTCATCTTAAAGAAAGGTTAATTCAAAATTGTTATGTGCTGACCTCTCAAGATCAGATAGATAGAATGTTAGGCTTACGAGATTTGGACGTTAACGAGTTGACCCACAAGAAAAGTCGGTATTGACTTTTTTGGTCTTACCCAATCCTTCTTCTCGATGGCTGATGTCTTCAACGGAAGACGTAGAGAAAGTTGACCCTCAAGACATGAGATTTTATATACTCTATTGCATCACTCAACCAATCTCTCCGCAGACATGATATATATATGGATATATTAGGTGATGCTCCATGATGTGATGAGTTGAATTAAGAAAAACAAACAAATATTTCAATAATATTTAGAAACATGCGTGCGGCTGTTGAAGTATTTGTCTTTGAGTCTGAAAGCTCACAAATCCCGTGGGATTAGTAGAGAGTAGATGAGGCGATCGGGATTTTGCAGCTTGAAGAACTTAAGATATCGTGTTTCACACTAGTTTTCGCGGTTTCCTCATGCGGACGGTCTGAAAATAAGTATGGTGTTCTGAAGTAGACCTGTCGTTGGGCTACACAGGTTCGCTCGAGTCAGCTAGGGCGGATCATTTTATGAATAAAGCAATATGCTTTTTAAAAAATGGGCAGGCCAGGATAAGGGCTTTCGGGATCGGCTTTTCCCGACCCCACCGAACTCGACCATCGATCAGGTCTGTTCTAAACTGCCTGATGATGTCGCCTTAATAAGCATGGGCACGAGAACAAAACATAAGATAGAGCCGATAGCCAAAATGACTGGACACGATCTAGTTGGTTGCTCTATGTTAACTTTTTCTTTGAGAAGAATTGGGTGCAGATTCACCTTCTTCCCCCTTGATATCCTATGATATCTTATTGTTATTTCGTGGGAATTTCAAGCAATGACTTTTTCAACACGGCAACCGTTGACAAATTTCCTTTGAGTTGGAAACATGAGTGTGTGTGTGCGCGTATGTCAAAGCTTGGAGTGTTAAACTTAGTCTATGGAGTGTCTTGCTCCTGGCATTTTCCAGGAAAGAGCAGCGCCTATTTGCACTTCACCTAACTTGCTTATTACTTCTTAACGCCTCTAAGTCAACTATCTCAATTCTCAAAGTTTCCATCAATACAAATAATGAGAAACATAAGCCAAAAGTGCAAGAATGGGTAAGTAAATTATGTCCCCTAGTATTTTATTTAGGCATGCTCGTAATTAGCCCAAGTCTCATTCTAAATTCAATTTTATCTGCGGATGACTATATTACATATGCTGATTTTCTGAAACAATACGTTTCCACAAGTACTGTTGATCTTGCTAATATCACTTTATTTAATCACCATAATTTACATAAGTGACGAAATCCATGGACCTAATATAATATATAAATCCGTTGGCGAGAGCTTGATCAACTCATCTTTTGGGTCTCAGCAATTTGAATAAGTAGTCAACAATAGAGTGTGATTTGGTTTCTTTGAGTTGACTCTAATCCTAATCAAACACCAGTGTCAGTTGACTACTTATGCCTAACAATGTCATTTAGTAATACTGATTACAGAAATACATTGGACTAGCCTAATACGTGCTGTGCCTAACATATTCCTTCCCAAACTTGGTCCTAATGATGAGTATTGACTATCTTGTTGACAGAGATTGAAGTCGATGCGTTGACCTGATGTAAATAGCTCCTCAATTCTAAACCTGCTGTTACCCTCTTGCTCAAAATGGTAGACTTTTGGTCGTTATACCCGGTCCAAATAGTAGAATATATTTTGGGTAATTAGGAATTTTTTGGGAGTTAATTTGAAATTAGAAAGTGAAGAAAAAAAGAGAAAACAAAATATGATCTGAAAAAACAAGCAAAAAGCAAACTATGAATTTGCGACCCTCAATAAGTCAATATAGATAGCTTAAGAAAGTCCTTGTCACCAAAGTCATTTGAAGAACTGGTTAAAGTCGGCACTAAGTGCAAAATTTTGAACTTAGAAAAAGTTTTAAGTCCTGATAAGCATGGCTTGAATGAGTATAAATGGCGTACGACATAGAAAAGAATCAAAGTTATGAAACTCTTGGGTTGCACAAGTGGAAAAGACCTACGGTTTATGCTTCATTTATTTCAGGTGAATTTGATATTTTCATAGAAAATATTTGTTAAGAAGTCATTTTTCAAAAAATGATAATATTTCGATATTTGGTTGAAATCTGAAAATGAACTAGTAATTTCCTGCTGATATGAAAGGAATATTTTATTTTATTTTTCTAAAGAGATATGTACTATTTGTGTGATATGAGGGCTATACATGCTATATTATCAAATTTGAAGAAATTATTTTCAAATTACATTTTCATAACATAAGTACCTTTGCATATTGTGAACAATTTATTTATTTTTCCTCTTATGGAACCCAGACTCGGGTTCTTAGGTCCAAGCCCAACCTTGGGGTACTAAGCATAGATGCTGGGTCTTAGACTCAACCACGAGTGGTTTGGTCTTGATCATCTAGGTCCTGAGGGCTTGGGCATGACCGTCAAAGACCTAAGCATGGGTGTGAGGTCTTGGGCCGATGACCCTAGCTCGGGCATAGGGGACTAGGCCTCGGCCTTGAGGGACTCGGGCCCTATTGTCGAGATCCTCAAGCCTAGGTGCTAGGCTTTCTCAAGCTCAACCACTAGGAATTCAAGCATGGACACTGGTGATTTGGGTTTGCTAGACTTGGACTTGGGTGTGGGAGTCGAGTACCTAGGACGCTTGCTAAGGATCCAACCATTGCATTGGGATTTTCGGCTTGACCTTGAGGGACTCGAGCCCAACCCTTGTGTACCTAGGCTGGGATGTCGAGGAACTAGGCTCAGCCTCAATGGACTTGGGTTGGGGCACTAGTGACTTGGGTGGAAGAGCCAGGTACTCGAGCATGGCCATGGGTGTTAGGGTCTCAAGCCTTGCCTTGAGAGACTTGAGCCCAACCTCCATGAAATTGGGCTCAATCTTGATAGTCCCGGGCATAGGGGCAGTGACTTGGGTGCAAGAAGTTGGGTACTTGGGCACAAGTATCGAGGTATTGAGCTTGACCTTGAGGGACTTGGGGCCAACCTTTGTGGAACCGGGCCTAGCCTCTAAGACCTAGGCTCAATTGTCGAGGACTCAAGCACAAGTGTTGAGGTTCCCTTACCAAAATGCCAATATCTCTGATCCAAGTCCTAATATCTATTTCTAGTTCAGAAATTTTACTTTTTTAAGAGAAAGATATTTTCCTAGATTTAAGCATAAATTTTTAGTTGACTATGATAAAATTTTCCATTGAATTATATTCCTAAACAATCCAAACATCAGAGCCTAGAAAATAAGGGTAATGTTTTCCTTACCCCAAGTCAAGCGGTACCTTGCAAAAGATAATTGCTAAACAAAGAAAAAATAAATCAAGTCGTGAAGTTAGCAAATTACATATGCACATTCTTTCTCAATATTTTGAGAAATGCAAATGCCAAAGATAAGTTTTGTTAAGGTGCACGTGCGAAGGGTATTAGCAAAGTCCTATGTCAAAGATTGTGTGATATAAAATAGTTTACATATCCTGTTTAGCTCCTCCCTTATATATTTAAGTTTTTGACTATCTTAGTGAAGCAGTCTTGTCGTGTTGGAATTTTGAGTTTTCTTATGAAGAGAAGAAGAGATTGTGAATCCATAAGGTTTGATATTGATAGCATTTGTCACGGGTTCACTTATCTTATTTCAAAACTCTTCCTACGTAATTGCAGGTACTTCTTTAGCTATAGTCAAACTGGGCCGAACTTTGCATAGTGAGTGTCTATAAAAATTTAAACGAGCATAAAATTGACCATACACACTTAACATATGGGATGAGCCCCTCTAATACTAATATAGTCAAGAAGTTATAATAAACAATTGAGCAGGAGAATGAGATAGGTACAAACCATAGAAAGTGAGGGAGAGAGAAAAGTGAGGGAGAGAGAGAGAGAGACTAAAATAGGGAAAGCTAGCACAATTAAAGGAAGAGAGAGAGAGAGAGAAATTAAATTGTTCCGATTCAAAAATTCCATCTCTCACTTGTCCAATCGTCCCCCTGAAATGTCAACCAGGTTCCGGTCTTTTCCCTTCCAATGTCCGCACTCTCCCCGTCTCTCCTCACCGTTCCCTTCTTATATAAATAGCCCCTCACCCTTCTCATAATTCACTCTCATACACAAACGAGAAGAGAGAGAGAGAGAGAGACGGAAAGGAATATAACAATATAGATAACCACAAGGGTTAGTCGTTATCTAAATCCTATATTCATCGCGTAACACCGGCGATGGCGGAGAATTTCCAGGCCGGGATATGCAGCGAGAGCTGGTGGAGCTCACTCAGGGGCGCTCCTTTCGCGGGCGGCGTGTCGCCGTGCTCGGTGGTGGCCAACGACGGGGGAGGGTTTGGTTGGGTGGCGGCTGACGTGGCAATGAGCAACGTCAGAGCGAGGTCTTTCGAGCGCAACGATTCCTCGCTCTCCGATAGCTCCATGGTCTTCGAGAGCAACCACTACAAGGCTCAGTCGCGAAGCGCCGTGCGTGGCTGCGGCAGAAGTGAACTGGTCGTCCCCGATTTGCAGGTCACCGGATTTGGGATTTCGTCGCCGGTGACGCCGGATTGGAACCAAGCTTTGCTGTAAGTATATCTGCTTGTCATAATGAATTTTTTAGATTTTCACTGAGTAGAGTCTAATTTGCTAAGAAAGTTATCTCAGGAGATCGTTTGATTTCAACCATACGATTATTAGATTGACATATCAGTCAACACGAGCATGTTCTTTCCCATTGATTTAGCTCAAAACCATTCAAGCTTTGGTCAACTTGAGTTTAACCAACACAACGAAGAACTTATGATATAATTTGTGACCATTTTCGCAGTGGTGGGGGTGGAAAATTTGCTCCGAGCAATTACGGTTCAATATTGAACGAAGAAATGAGTTCAAGAGTCCAAAAGGATTGGAGCCCCAAAAGCTACTCAAGTTGTGTGGTTGAAGATTCCTCCATGAATGGGTTCAAGCAAATAAATCAAGAATTCTCTTCGGACCAATCTGAATTAACTTCCATCACAACCAGCACGACCACTGCGGCCACCTGTGAGGGTTTCTCAGCTGGGTTTGCAGTGGGATCGGGACTGTCCGGCGGGGGGTTGTATGGTTTCCCTTTGATACAAAGCTTACTCGACGAACCTGCGGATTTTCAACCCCAACATCAATCCCTCCTCAACACTGGAGTGCGGTCGGTGAACAGCTTCTCTCAGACCATGAACTCTGATGATCAATCGCCCACTTCTTTTGCCAAACTGTCGTCCCTCTTGAAACCCTCGTCAGTGAATCGCCAACCTAATAGGTTGCCGTTGTCTAACATCGCCATGGGTTCGGCACCAATGAACAGCTTGGATTGGACCACCGCGTCACCTCCTACGATATATGATCACAAACTGAGTGGTGCTACACTGAACACCAAGGTACAGATCTCTACCCATTGATCCTAAAGTTTTTTAAATTTAAAACCCTTCGCTTGGGTTTATATTTATGGCTAGAGCAATTCTCCGATCATGTAGCGAAATTGCGACGATGCACGGGAAGTGGATTCCGCTGTAAAGAAATCCAGCTCTACTGAACCTGGGTTCAAAAGGCCTAGAATCGAAACCCCATCACCGTTGCCGACTTTTAAGGTGAGATGATAATTTTCTTGATTTTTGAAGTTCTTATTCTTGGAGGAGCAACCAAGCTTGCTAGTGATGTCTTTTTCATTTACGGGGAAAGTTTTCTGCAACTTGTTGGCACGAGAAAGTGAAGTGGAGGTAACCAGTTACTATCGCATTTTGTTATCAGGTTCGGAAAGAGAAGCTAGGGGACCGAATCACTGCGTTGCAGCAGTTGGTTTCACCTTTTGGAAAGGTGAATTATTGGATTTTTCCTCCACCTTTCTGTTTTTAATTGCTTTTGCTGAATTTGTATTATTGGTGAGGTACATTAAATTGGAAAAAGAAGTTGATGTTCATCGAATGTGCAGACTGATACAGCATCTGTTCTTCACGAAGCCATCGAGTACATCAAGTTCTTACACGATCAAGTCCATGTAAGTACAATAACACCTTTCCCTTTCATGTGTTTTAGAAGTAAATCTTAAACTGGACATGGAGCTTTGTCAAAAAATACATTCGAAGCCAAGTAATGTTGATGGTTGGTCCTGTGTGTCTGTACTTTCAGGTTTTGAGTACTCCATACATGAGAAATGGAGCTCCCATCCAACATCAACAGGTAAATTAATCACCTTATGAGCTTTCTATTTTCTAGTGTGGTGTGCACTACCCATTCCCAAATAAGTTTCACTATATTTAATAGGCGGGCCGCAGGTATCAAAAAACTAATCTTCTGCCATGTTTTCTCCCCCCTGTCATTCCGAACAGTTAATTAATTTGTATGACCACGGGGAATTTCAAATAGTTCGATAGGATCCTTTCCTATTCCTTCTGTCGCAGGGTTAAAACTCTATCTTTATTCTTGTCCCGATCAATCAATTCTTCAAAAAGATTTATCGGACCATGGAGTAAATGAATAGTTCCACGTAGTAACAGAGGCATATTATGTGGTTTTTGCAGGGTTGTGATAAACTGAAAGATTATGCATCAGAAGGGCCAAAGCAAGACCTGAGGAGCCGAGGGCTATGCCTAGTGCCAATCTCAAGCACATTCCCAGTGGCTCATGAGACCCCAGTTGATTTTTGGAATCCAACATTCGGAGGAAGTTTCAGATAGAGATAGAGAGAGGAGAGAAGGCAGGCAAGCACCGAGTTGACTCGTTGCATGGGTAGCTGACTCAACAGACCAACAAGGAAGAATCTGACTCCAACCCCAACAAAAAAGAAGGGTTCGAAAAAGATGTGTATACATAAACTTCAGTTTTAGTAAAGACAGAGAAGCTGCATTGCTTTTGTTTGGCTCTTCCAATACGGGAAACCCCACAAAACTATAAACAAAGAAAAAGCTTAACAAGGAAAAACAAATGTGTAAAAAGGAAGATATATAACGGGGGGGGAGAGAGAGAGAGAGAGAGAGAGAGAGAGAGAGAGAGAAATGGCCATAAAGGTAATAAAGAGACAGTGATGGTCCACAAAAAAGAGGAGAATGATGGAGGAGCATGAAATGATTAGCAACCATTGGAGAGCAAGAAGAAGCAAAAGCAGGAGGAGGAGAAGAAGAATATTGCTGAAAAAAGTTGTGGTTAGGAACAGGAACAGGTGTTAGATTTCAACCAGAAAAGCTGACCTTTATTGCAAAAGAAATTAGAATATTGGAGTTGTTATTATTATTATTAGCCTTAATCAAATGTTCATAGTGCGAAGCTGAATTTGAGCAGGGGATGGGGTCTATAGCTGCCTCTATTTTGTTCCTACTCACCTCTTTTGTGCAATGGTCTTTGGTACCGCCTATAAATTATTCGGTTTCATTTGAAATACTCAGGAAGAAGCTGAGATAGTGCCCCGGGATGATTGCATATTCAAATGTTCAGTTCAAGATAATCAGGAGAGTGAAATGCGGAAATTAAATTGGTTCTATAATTGTCTGGAATGCGATAGTGGGAGTCATAGGACGGCCCACTGCTGCCTTACTTTTTAGGATTTCTTGATAGCATGAGAAATAACAATGACAAGCATGCGCTTCTACATATCTTTTTGCGCATTATAACGTGACAAGCATGGTGGTTTTGATGGGGCAATGGAAGCATCACAATGAGATAACATCGCAATGAAACGTTACATCCACGTCTAGTTGAGTTAAAGGCAATCGGGAAATTATTATAAGACATGTGAGTTTTTAATATCTTAGATTTTATTCAATTGACATTTGATATGTACCATTTTTATTCGGTCACCGTGCATTTTATAGAATCTTTCGATGGTAGACAATCTAAGAACTATAAGATTGATGGTTCATAGGCTGCTACGTGTCATGATAAGGACACGTATGAACATGGAGACCTGCTACAAAAGATAAAGGGCAAAAGTAAGTCTCGTTGAACAAGCTTTGCTTTGATGTCACGAAATATTGTTATATCCGAAACATCCCTGGAGAGACACATCAAATGGAGACCAATTGATCTAATCTCAATTAATCTTGGGTGTTGCACACTAAATGTGTGTTTGTTTCGGAGAGAACTTCATCAGTTTTCAAGAAAATATTTTTCCTTTTATAAATTAAGGAATTCATTTTCCTAACTTTGAACATGCATTTTTTGTTTAATTCTAAATGATTTTCCATTGACCGGATATTTTTAGCAAGACAAACGCATGAAAGTCTGAAGAGTTAATTTGCAGAAAATTCTCATAGTCAAACAAACACATCCTAAGATGAAAATCTCCAAGCATGATCCTACTTGAACTTAGGAACAACTTTATGCAAAATAATAAATATTAGGGAACAAAAAATTCAAATAAGAAAGGCATTTTTAAAAAACACAAAGTCGACCTGCCTTCAGAAGTACAACTACCTAATAAAGTGATGCATACTTTAACATATATTTATTTCGCAAAAAAAAAAAGCTAATGACAAAGGAAAATGTCTTACATGAAATCATTTTTAAGGAAGATATTTTTCCCTTATAGATTAGAGAATTTATTTTCCTTATTTTAAGTATGCTTATATTCTTTGAATGTAAATGATTTTTCATTAACTAATTTTTTTTAGTAAATTAAGCACATTAAAGCGTAGAAGATTAATTCACAGAAATTTTTTTTATTCAAACAAAGACACCCTTACCATGTATTAGAGCAATGATGTGATAATATCCCTCAACTTTAAAAGAAGGTACTCTCTATAACATCTCTATATTAACTCACTCGAGATTTTGTCCGCTTAGCATATATTAGAGCAATGATGTGATAATATCCCTCAACTATAAAAGAAGGTATTTTCTGTGACATCTATATTTTACTCACTTGAGGTTTTGTCCACTTTGGCTCGTCCTATACCGAGTTTCATGATTTTGTCATTTGGCATATAAGCGATCACTTTTCCAAGAGGTCACCCATCTTGGGAGTGTTCCCACCCGAGTGTGCTTAACTTTGGAGTTAAGAACCGTTATTAAGTCAAAAGGCGTTTCCATAAATTAATTATAGTTTTCACTTATATATCTCAAAACCGCTCTTCTATCATTTGGTGGGCAGTTTGTTATATTTCTACCTCCTTTGTCATCCTAGAACCCTATTAGTAGTTGCTTATTGTTCAAATCTCTAACCTTAGCAATCACTCTCCACCCTTGTCGAATCGGATCATTATAGGCCTATTAGCTTCTACATGGTTTATTCTTGAACCATACACTTACAAGAGGGAGTCCCACTCTCATACCATATTGTGTCATCCTTGTTTGATGTATAGTTCGGTTCATTCCCGCCCTATTTGCTATCCTAAAAGCTTGCTAGGAATCGTTCCTTATTCAAATCGTTTGGCTCTAGTGATCACTTCTTATCGTCATCGGACTGAGTCGTTACAGGCCCACTAGCTTCCATGTGGTTCATCCCTCAACTATACACCAACAAGAGAGGGTGATGATCTGATACTATATTGTAACATCTATAGATTAATTCACTTGAGTTATTGTTTATTTTGGCTTATTTGATATTAAGCCTCTTGTTTGTCTTTTGGAGTACATATGTGCACTTTCCTAATGTATCACCCATCCTAGGAGTGCTCCCACCTAAGCATGTCTAATTTTGGAGTCTAAAGCTAAGTATTGTCGTTATGTTAAAAGA
This sequence comes from Corymbia calophylla, assembly GCA_014182845.1. Lineage (NCBI taxonomy): Eukaryota > Viridiplantae > Streptophyta > Magnoliopsida > Myrtales > Myrtaceae > Corymbia > Corymbia calophylla. The sequence continues at coordinate 42,574,534 of CM024697.1, read as the reverse complement.
TGCCTCCATAAATAATTTCTAATTTTTACATTTATATCTCATAATTGCTCTCCCCCTGTTTGGTGACAGTTTGGTTTATTCTTGACCCTTTCACTATCTTAGAAGTCTGTTAAAAGCCGCTCCTTATTTAAGCTCTCTAACCCCAATGACCACTTCCCACCATCATCGGATCGAGTTGTTGTACTTTCAATGCAAGTTCCAATGTTCACTCGGGCATGCATTTTAGTTGAATTATTTAGAGACTACTAGGTACAAATTTCTCTTTGCAGCTTAAGTTGTGAAAAGGGGTGTTATACCTTTTAAAGTTGTTTGGTAAAATTACAACTCAACAATTACAATATCTCAAAGCTATAGCAATTTTTATGAAGTTGCTTCATTGAACTTTGAGGCATTATAATTTTAAAAACTGTATTACTAAACTTCTTGTTTAGAGCATTTCATAGTACTACTATAGATTAACACAGTTACAATTTAGCCACAACTATACCAAACTTATTATTCAAGTGAGCTTTGAAGTATTTCTTTTTTCTTGACCCAGCTGACTAAAGAAGAGCACTATTAAGACTAAACAGCATGAGCCAATACCTTTTGCCCGGGGAGGCCACCAAGAGGGAATCTAAATTCGAGTTTATTAATATATTCAGTTGGATACACATTTATTCAAAAGTTTAAGTTAATGAATTATGGATCAACTAGGATATATTAACTGCTCTATACCATACTAATTATTTGATGTGGCATTTCTTTAATGCAACTCACATGTACGTGCTAACAATCTCCTCATCACGTGTTAGCTTCCTTTAATTTAGGTATCCTTCTGCATCAAGATACGAAGTTTGCCATCAAGCTTGCATTATTTCATCACAATGCCTACCACTTGGAAACTACACCTAACTTCTTCCACCAAACACTAGAACAAACCATCGGTTCTGATACAAATTTGTTAAGATTAAATAACATAAGTACGATACCTTTTGCTTGGGAGACCACCAAGGAGTCTAAATTTGAGTTTGTTAATATTTTTGTCGGATCTACTTTCACTCAAAAGTTTAAGTCAATGAGTTATAAGCTAACTAGGATATATTAACTATTTTATACCACACTGATTCTTTGATATGGGAGGATAACGTAATTCACACGTATATCCTAACAATCATAAAAGAAAATGTTTCCTAAAACAATTACAAGACTCTTGATAAATCAAAGCTCCAAGCAGACTTGTCCTTGCCCCTACTGCCATGCTAAATCCACCACTACTTGACGCCACCATCCTTGACTTTTCACAATCCGTCACCATTACAAAATTCACGCTTTGGTCACTCGCTTCTATCGTCACAGCATGATCATTGTTCTTCTCCTTGCCTCTAGTGTTATGGCACGAGGATTGCTATTCTCCCTTAGACACGAAGAATGATGCGTACGATGATGACAGCGTGTGAGAGTCAAGGATGGTGGTAGCGTGCGATGCTAAGCTCGGCATCGGTTAGGGGCGAGGATGAGTCTACTTGAAGCATTGAGGTATCAAGCGAGTTTGAAAATTGTTTCCAGAGCCATGTTCTCTTTTGTTTCAAGAGCCATGTTCTCTTATGCGCATCTTTGCTCATTTTAGTTGAGCCAAAAAGAAAAAAAATTTCAAGTTGCAATAAAAGATATCAATTTAATGAAGTTGGGAGTGTGAGATATTGCCACGAAGAAATAAAGAGAGACAGTTAAAAGGTTTAAACTTTAATTTAAGGGTATTTTGGCCCACTACCTACAAAGGTGTGATTTTAATAATAAATGGGGTTAAAATAACGCCTTTAATCTATAAGTTTATTTTTATTCTCCGATCATCATTTGTCAACTTAAATGTTGTCTCATTGAAACTGACTACTCTCACAGGTTGGTGCAATTAACGATGCTTCTGGGGATTTTATTCTTTGTTTTACATGGACCGTATCATAAATTAAATCTAATTGATGCATATAATACATAGTGCCAAAGATTAGACATATGAGAAAACACTTGAAGTCCATGAAGAAGCTTAAAATAGAAGACTTAAATGAGACAACTGACAAGTGACCAATCATGTATAATAAACATCAAATAATTATTAAAATATCTTATTGATTGGAATCTTCCGGCGCCAGCTTTATCATGCCCCTCTTTTTTTGTGTGACTTTTGGAATTAATCGACCTATCATTTTTATACATTTAATTATTGTCTAAAGCATCGGGATCGGTATTACTTTTCTCTCTCGAGTAGTGCAATTCACGGAATTCAATTCTTTCTTTTTCTTTTTTCCTAATTCCGTTACCTCTTTTTTCGACCAGGTAATAAACATCAACTTTAGATGGGTTCAAATTTTGGCCCAAACTTTTTTTTTCTCATAAAAAAACATAAACTTTCGGTCGGTATCCGAGTTTTAGCCCTCATCAAGTTTCCGTCCATTGATGTTATTAAAGATGCGTCATGTCATCCTAAGTTTATATATATAGATGTTCCTTCTATGTGTGTTTTCATTTGATTGGGGCTGAATTTGAGTATCAACCGAAAGTCTGTGCTTTTTTCCAAAGGAAAAAAGGTAGCTCTAGAATTGAGATCTAACCTAAAATTGATATTTTTTAAGAGACGAAAAAAGTTCGATTAGAAGAGGTATTCGACCTAAAATTGATACTTTTTTGTTAGACAAAAAGAGTTCGGGTTAGAATTGGAATTCAACTTAAAGTCGATGCATTTAAAGAGAATTGAGACTTTTTTTTTCTTCTAGTCCAATTAAATCAAAAGATGATTTATAGAAAGAATAATGAAAAGGGGGGAAAAGAAGCAGCATATTGGTATCACTGTCGTGTTAAATAAAGTAGGACTCAAAGTCGCTGTCCAAGCAGCTACAATTATATATGCTTTGATGGGAGAGACTTTGCCTTTACTTTGTCTTGGCTAATCGGTGGCATAACAACGCTGAGTTTGTAGCTTCTACGGCAAGCTTGTTTTCTTGAAAAAAGGGTCTTGTCTTTTCTCTTTGTACCTTTGAATCTGATCCATTAGGTCTTGTTCCAAACACAATATTTTTAACTACGCTCAGGGAGGATCTGAATGACTCCAATTGGGGGAAATTGTTTTAGAAGTTCACTAATATAAAATGGCAGTGTGAATACATTAATTTTCTAAGGGTTCTGATGCTGCATATATAACACTGTCTCAACTTTCATGCGTAAATTGATTTTTTACAAGTGCAAAAGAACTCTCTCTCTCTCGTATCATTATTTTTCATATATGGAGTGTGACTTCGGCATAATTGTCATATGTAAATGTTGTAGCTCCCGTTTGGTTTGTTATGCTGTGCTGGTCCTATGTGTGATGAGTAAGTATCTAATGAATGGAGTATATATGCTGAAGTAATTTTTCGATCAAATGGGTACCATGTGAATCCCATGTGGATCCATCAAATCTGATGGTGTAGATTCAACTTTGTAAACATGATACATTCACTAAATAGCTATCTGATGCAACGCATAAAATACCATGTTCCTTTGGTTTGGTACTCAGATGTGTTTAGTTGCATCCTTGGGTTCAAAACATTTTAGATTGCTGCGTTATAAAAGATCACAAGCCCATTGGGCCATGTCCTTGGCTATTAGAAAAGATTCATTAAAAAAATCTTTTGTTTCATTTGCATTTATGACCACAAGAGAAGTCAAATCCGTATCGTATGCTTGAACAGCACATCAAGGCCATTCCTTCAATCATTAAACCAAGTTCCACGGGATCCACTAAAGCCTTGTTTCCGATTGGTAAGCCTGTAAGTACAATAACGATAAATTTATCTAAAATGAATTAATCAGTCTTTGGACTTATGTTCATACGATTTGATGCCAATTTGTCAAAAATCGAAATTATGAAACGCACACCCTCTAGTGAGTATTGCATTTTACCCCATTATATTTGTAGAGTTGTCTCCATCAATCCCATATAATTTTTATATGTGGCGGAATCTGAGTTCCAATGTCTACATGAGGTAAAAATCATCATCTTTAATATAATTGCGCTAGCTATTCTATTATTACTGAAGGTGAGCATGAATTCATGTAATGTTCGTTTGCTTTAGAATCTATTTAGTCTTAAGCTGCAACTGGGGTATTTTTGCGCAATATAGATAGGTTATCAATATTGAGTTTTACAATGTATAACAGTCTTTTTTTTCAGGCACAGTACGATGGATTTGTCCTTTGAATCAAGTGAGCTAGATGTAATTGTTCAAACAAGCACTGAATTCAAACAAATTATGACTCTCATTTGAATCTTTCATCATCCTCATCTTGTATCACTAATGTCTAATCTGTTGATACAAGTAGTTGATTTCTCTTATTGCCTAGAATAGTTGAACTCCATTTTAGCAGAAGTTACAATACTGACCTGGCAACTTCTTATCATCTGAGGAGCACTCAAAATATATATATTTTTAGCTAAATGGAAACCTGTGTCAGTTTCGGTATAGGTATCCTTTTGTTAAACATCGTTCGAGCTTTTCCTGAGCTTTATCTAACTAGAAAGACAATGGTCGCATCAAGTTCAATTATCGACCATTGAGCTCAGTAATGGTTACCTCATTTGCAGAAGCTCCTGCAATGGGTGGAAGGTCGAGAATGTTGCCGCTTCCGTTCAAAATGAATGCAGGCTTGTTAGGAAAGGCAAGAGCTGCCTCGTTACCCAACATTAAGACAATGTCCCGCATGGTTGGCCGGTCGATCGTGCGTTCTTGTACGCACAGTAGGCCGATTTGGATGAGTCTCGAAACCTGACGAGAGTTGTAGGGTTGGGCCATCAATGAATCAACTATGTTGGAGGATTTTCCTTCTTTCCATAAGTTCCAAACCTACAAAAGTTTAAGGTAACATCTTAGAGAGATTAAGCAATGACATTTGATTTCAAGAAGCAGTAGAAGGTAAATTGGGGTGGAGAAGCTTTTCGTTTCATGTCCTTACATGTGCAATTAGATTCAAAGATGCACTGTCATTGTAGAAATCAGTGTTTCTCTTGCCACTGACTATTTCCAGTAATATGACACCAAAGCTGAAAACATCGGACTTGATTGAGTATAATCCTTGCATTGCATATTCTGGAGCCATGTAGCCACTTCACAAAATTGGACAATATGAATATATCAGGACATCTAATCAACTTGTATCTCTCCCCTTATTGAGTGCTTGGATGACTTGATTAGACACTATAGAATAACTTACTATGTTCCAACCACTCTATTTGTATTTGCCTGGATCTGGTCTTCGCTAAACATCTTAGCCATCCCAAAATCGGAAATTTTTGGATTCATTGCAACATCGAGGAGGACATTGCTTGCTTTGAGATCTCGATGTATGATTCTAAGTCTTGAATCATGGTGAAGATATAAAACTCCTCGAGCAAGTCCAAGAATAATTTGCAAACGTTGGTTCCAATCAAGGGTTGTCCTTTTGGCTTTATCTGTGACCCAAAACAGGAAAGAAGAATTCACTGACCATTTGTCATGAAATTGATGCCAATGGCAAGGCGTTTCAACAATTAGATTAACATGAAGAGGAAAAAGAAGGTAAGGCCATACTGAAAATGAAGCAATCCAAACTTTTGTTAGGCAAGTATTCGTAGATTAACATCCTCTCGTCTTGACTGATGCAACAGCCCAACAGCCTCACGAGATTCCTGTGTTGGAGTTTGGCTATAAGCATGACTTCGTTCTTGAATTCTTGACACCCTTGTCCTGAACTCTTCGATAACCTCTTCACAGCTACTTCCTGTCCACTGGCCAACCGTCCCTGAAATATTGTCTCACCTTAAGACATATCCATGAAAACTACTTTGTTACCTTGTTTCTCAGTTCTGGCTTTTCTAAGGATACCTAATTGTTGACCTCGTACATCAACCATCTAGGGCAATTGAGACTAAAGCAGAAAGGGAGATCAAGGATTTAGTGTTAGGACATGCTATGGTACCTTGTAGACTGGACCGAATCCTCCTTGTCCAAGCTTGTTCGTTGAGGCAAAATCATCTGTGGCAGCTTTAATTGTGGTGATATCTAAGAGAGGTAATTCTTGATCTTTTGTTGTTCCATCTAGCTCCTTTCCAACCTCAGAGCCTATCACACAAAAGAACTACGAATCAGTATGAGTCAACACAAATTGTCATTTGTCCTGACAAGCAACTTCATATGACCCAAATCATCGAGTCGCTAAAAGCTCCACAACTTTAGTGCGATACATTATTACGTATGGTTCTAAATGCAGTAAAATGCGGGACTGTAGTGTAGACATATAAGAAACAAGCAGATTATTCTTACCTTTTCTTTTGTTTTTCACGAGCACAAAAAACACCACAGGAGAGATTATTGCTACGGCAGAAACTAGCACTATCAAGGTTACCAACACCTTTTTCCTCGAAAGAAATCCTTTCTTCTGAAACTCAGCTGAGAGGAGAAACTTTTAGTCAATCTATCATACCAGACTGACTGTGCCACTACAATCACATAATAGTGACAAAAATTTAAGCAAATTAGAATGTCCTACTGATCTCCCCTTTTCAGGATTACCTAATACAAGTGCATCCACGCGCACGTATAAGTCTCGTCCTCCACCTGAGATCTCTCTTGTATCCATCAGGTCTCCGTACCACATCAAGCATCCTCTTCCTCCTCTCGTAAAATCTGCATCTGCATAGGCCGTGCATGAACAATTCCTCAAGCATTCACTGTCACACTCCCTCAAAGTCTTATTCTTATCGAAAGATGCGACTGAAGTGTCTGGCACTTTTACATCAGCTACTTTTGCGAACCCTTCACCATTCCTACAAACTGACTCTTGATTCTTCCTGATGCACCCACCTGAACTGCCTCTCATGCTCCAATCGTTTGGGGACTTTGGGGTAAACCCGGGTAGGCAGCTGCACTGAATTTGGTCCATGCTATCGGAATGACAGTTTCCATTGGCACCGCAATGCCCATAGGAGTCACATTGGTCATCTGGTTTGGTGAAAAAAGTGACCCACTCGCCCTTATTTTCAACCCACGTGAGCATTTTCACGATTCCGGACTCTTGAATCACTCCCCTCACATAGGTTGGCGAGTTAAAAACATTTGACAACAAGACGGCCTCATCGGCATCGATTATGATGCTGAAGTTGAACCATGAGGACTGGCCTACGGCAGGGATCACATTCAATCTGACTCCATTCCAGGGGCTTGGTTGCCATAATAGAACCTGATTTTTGTACAAGGTTAAGTGTGGGAAACCATTGGGGTTGATCATGTAATAAGTCGTTCCTGTTCCAGGGTCATCCTTAGACTTCCAAGATGTAAGGAATATATTTAGGCCACTGGTGCGGTTGAGCCCGAGTTTCATGGAGGGGAGCAAAGTATCAGTTGGATGGTCGAAACTTTGCCAAAGGACTGTACTCTTTTTGCCATCCTGAAAGAGAACAAGATTACCTGAATCCAAAAGTCGAGCTTTGCAGTCACTCACCACCGAAGATAAAGAAAGATTGCTGCCCCAAACAGAGATGCTTCTCTTTGTATCGTAGAGTATGAGATTCCCAAGCTTGTCGATACCAAGACGTCCTGAAGTACCGTTGACAGGGTTGTCCCGGTTGGCGACCCACGCGATTGTTTTCTCCGGAATTTTGTTGTACCATAACCCTAAGTACCTATTGCTAGAATTGCCAGGGCTAAAGAAGCCAAGAGCAAAATCTCCACCACTGGAGATCAACACATCACCATCTCTGATAGAGCTTTCTCTAGTAATCAGGTCAGTGGAAACGCACACTCCGAAAAGAACTGATGATACAATTAAACTGAGAAGATTCCTAGGCCAATTCATGACCGTGATAAGTGCACAATAGCATATGGCAAATTGCAGTACTAAATGGGATTTCGCAATTTCTGGCTGCTTTTTCTTGCCCTTTCTTCTAATGGGTGTTCACTTCATAAGAGAAGCAACTTGGGAAGAAGAAACTATTTGACGCATTCACTCTTGTCAATCTGATATCTCTTCTTTGGTTCCTGGCACTGAACTTCAGACGACCTGTCACAACAATGAAGTACGCAATTATCGGAAGGTGGCACTTTCTTGCCGCGCCTAGAACGGAATTGTCAAGTTTATGGGTGAAGTGGGAAAGAAGAAACTCGTATCCGATGTTTGAAAAAAAAGTAATTAATAAATAATTAAAGATTTAACTTTTTTGGTAAAGTTAAGTTCAACTTTAAGATTCCGTTTGTTTCGTGAAAAATACATTTTAAGAAAATATTTTCCAAATTTTCCGACGTTTATTTCACGGAAAATAAAATAGTCGAGAAAAACATGAGGAAAACATTTTCCATTGGGGGAAAACATTTCTCATTAAGGGAAAAATGTCACGCCCCAACCCTCGAGCAAGCGGCAACCTTGTTCTCTTGCGGTCATTTAGATGCGACGTCTTAGGACGCGTTGCCGACCATTATTTTTATCTTTTAATTAAATGCATGCAGAAGTAAATCACAATCCCCCAGTCAATTATAGAAGCAGGGATAGCAGAAAAACCCAACAAAAACACATTCAAAAATGTCGCTTTATTTATCTACTGATTAACCTTAGGAAGTTTACAGATATAAGCTCTTACCATGGGCATCTTCCTATCGAGCCAATGAAACTAATACGCCAGGGTTAATCTACTCCCTTAAAAAACGGCCATGAGCCGTAACACGCGTCGATCTTCCATCCTACGGACCTAAAAATGGTTATTCAATAACCAGTGAGATAAAATTTCAGTAAGTCAAAATCTTAAGCCTCGGTTAGGAATTTCGCTCGTCTCGAGGGTAATCTAATTATGCAACCTAGTTTTGGTAATCAACACAATACCACACCTCCAGCAGCATTATTAGATGATAGTTAGATGCAAACACAAGCGACCCTACTTGGCCTTGGCACATGCAACCTGCAGAAACTGTCAATCACCTCATAACAATAGTAAGAGGCATGCAAATAATCAGAACATAGCACAACGTTCACATATCACATATCTCAATGTCCACACGTGCTCCGATTATTACGACTCTCAAGATCACGGCACAACCTTATGGTTGGCGATCAACTGGTCGTAGACTAGACATCGTCCTCTACCTCGAGGCACGTCGACATCATAAGCTCTCCCCCACCGACGGCATTCCCTAAGGAGCATAGGGCCCGTCTTACTATTGCAACCCCGCATCTAACCACTGTCAGGCGACCTAATGGTCATGGTACAACCCTGAAGGATTGGTGGTTGTCCGGCTATACCGGACTATCAACTTTAATGTCTGATCATGCAACACATCAGCAAACAGTTCATTCTTATCTTTGTTTTTGCTTGGTCATAAATGCAACATAATTCGTGCTCATGCGACATGTTATTACAGTTGACACACGTATAATGAAATGCAGCAATATCCAACAGTCACGTACAACAACAGTATTCCAACCACTCACGAAAGTTGCAACAATCAATAGTTTAAGTCACAGTCTGATAATCAATTCCGACCAATCAACATCACAATACTTGCATACTTTTCCAAAATAATCACGTACCTCAATAATTAGAGGTACCCAACCACACATCTCAATATTCAATAATAAATAAACATGTGTCTTCTTGACCACGACAATCAACCATTCCCATAAATAAGCCAATATCCCAAAATAAGAATAAACTATGATTATACTCTAAGATACTCATTTATGAAGCATATAATGCTATAGTCGATTATTTTGATAAAATAATTTAACTCCCACAAAATATTTATAATTATTTTCCAATCCCATAATTAATCACCCAACCCAAATAATTTCATTAAATAAAACCCTTCTTTAATAAACTGATGTCATTTAATAATGTAGTATATAAGTACTATTGATTTTAGAAAATTAGACCATAGTAATTTTCCCACAAAATTACTCAATTAAAACCATTTCCCATAAATACTCACAATTAATTATTTTCCCAAAAATAATTAAATTTCAGAAATGAATAGTAATAATAATTCGAAATTATAAAATAATTTAATTAATTAATTAATTAATAATTCTGAAAATAATAAATAATAAATATTTATTAATACTAACCATGTTACTATTCTAACCCAACTGCAGTTAATTAACCAAACTACGGTTAACTAACCCAACCAAGGTTACTTTAATCTAACCACAATTACTTTATTCTAATCATGATTAACACTAAGCAAGCTTAATCAAATAATATTTTAATGCTAATCAATCATCATCCAAAGAATTAATCAAAGTTTAAACTAATTAAACTACTCTTAAGCAAGATTAACCCCTAACTAAGGGATTAGGAAATCGACTTACGGTTTAGTGATTCTGATGACACGGGCGCGACGGCAGCGGCGAGGGTGACGCGCGGCCACGTCCGAAACATTGAGACAAGTGGCGACGAAAATGGGTCTCGGCGACGGTGAGACCGAGAAGCGGATGGCGGCGAATGAGAGGCTTGGATGGCTCGAAATGACACAGACGAGGACAACGGTGCGCGGTGGCTAGGCACGGTGGATGGCACAACAACGATGAGCGGTGGTGCGGCGATTTCGGACGATGGGCTGTCCAAAAGAACAAGGAGAGCGGAGGCTTCGGTTTTGGGGAGGGGAAAATGACCGTTGGGAAATGGGAAAGGAAAAAGGGGAAATGGGAAGGGGGAAGTGGCGTGCAGAATTTGGGGGGAGAGAGAGAGGGTCAACAAAAACGAGGAGGGGGGGGAACGTGCGGAGGAAGATGGGAGGAGAGAGAAAAAGAAAAAAAAGAAAAATACTAAACAAGCTTCTAGAAATGGCAATTTGGTCTTTTTACCCCTGAAGCACAAATTCCTAAATATTTGGCTCCAAAACTCGGCCCGTTGAATCATTTTCCGATAATTTTCAAGCTTACTGATAAATTCGAGAATCAATGAGACAACATCTAATATTTTAGTATTGACATCCTTAAAGGTTCGATACCCGATACTGGATTGAAATTCGTGGTTAAAATCGATCAATCGCGACTTAGTACGACCTAACTTTTGGGCGGTGTTTAGGGGTTCTCGTGCGTTTGACCCGTGGTTGATAGCTTTTCAATCCACGATCGTGCATATTCACATCAAGGCGATCCTCGATTGTCATGTAATCACGAGAGGTTAATTGCTCACGTTGAGTATAGGGCTAAAAGGAAATCGGTTTAACATCGCTCGCAATCAATATCGAAGTCGTGCAGAATCACCCGCAATCCGACCTCGTATTTCTGTTGAATCGATTTATTTCCGTTTGCTAATTAGCCTGCAACAGTGTGGTATCATCCCTATTTGATCCTCATGGTTGAGCGGCCTATTTTTTATTGAATTCACTAGTCGTACACGTATAATCCTTAATTGCCTTTATGAATAATTAGTTAATTTATGAGGGGCCAACTCAAAGTAAACGTAACTAACAACATATTGATAAAATAACCATTTCATATATTCCGGAATGGCTCGAAATTCAAGATGTTACAACTCTTCACTCTTTATAAAAATTTCGTCCTCGAAATATTCCTAACTTCCAATATATCCTTAAACAGATGAGGGTATTAATGCCTCATTGCATCCTCACTTCTCCAGGTCGTTCCTTCCATACTCTAATATTACCAAATTACTTCCAATTCCTTTTTGGTTCCCATAGGCTATGCATTATCCAATTTTACCCAGAGCAACTTTGCTATCACCTCTCTGTTTTGAATCCTCAATTGGTCTTGTAGAGCTTTATCCCGCATTTCTACTAAGCTGAGGCACTGGTAGTGTCCAAATCATATGTCCAAATCACTTTTCTGGCGATTTTGCGTTGTCCTTAGCTTGTCCCTGATATCTTAATAACATCTACTCATTGCCAACTATCTCTGGACCAGTGATCGTCCTTTCTCTGATCTTGTACAAGCTTGACCATACTTTGGTTACACTTTTCTGATGATAATCTTATCCTTGAAACATTCTCTTCTCACATAGTGCATAGTTCAATTTATTTCTGCCCCTTTTGACATCCTAGAAGCCTGTCAGGAGTCGCTCCTTGCTCAGGCATTTTGGCCCCGGCGACCACTCCCCGCCCTCATCGGATCAGTTATCATGGGCATCTTCAAACTACACCACAACTAGCAAGAGTCCCTTTTTGACATGCATTATCCCATAGAGGTATTACCCGCTTTGGTTTATCCCATACCGAGTCTCACGGTTTTAATCTTGCCTGAGCACCTTGAAGTGCAAAACTTCCTCCAGCTCGTCAATCCATGAGCTCGTTTCCACGGGGTCACTTATTGACACTTGTAATCTGATTCACCGAATTTCCATCAATTCACTATCCAAGTTTCACAAGCCACCGATTTTCCTTTCAACATTCCTTTCATGTCCATTTAATACTTAGTCCAAAATATCACCTCAATCACTTGAACATTAGTGCAAGCCAATGTCATTTATTGCACTAAAAACTTTCGAGTACCTCTTCAAATCCTTTTTGATACCTCGAGAAGAAATCATCAATAATGCTATTTCACCACTTATCTATCTAGCATCAAGGGATAATTAATTCTTAATCCACCGAAGATAAAAATCTATTCCTCAAATCCCTATCTTAATTATCTCCCGAAATAATCCACCTTGGGTAAATTCATATCTTAATTGTTTCTCGAAACAATTCAATTTAGTCCTTTATAGAATCGAAGACTTCCGAGCAATAAATCATCCACCGTAAATCTTATCAAAGATTATTGCCATTTAATAGATCATCTCTTATGATCCTATACCTACAACTCCTCAAATTATCAAGATAAAACTTATTTGATTTCCATTAAATCTAATGACCTCAATTGTCGTGACGCGTAAGTAACTAATCTTTCTTGTTGCCTTACCACATAGTCAAATCCTTTACATGACACCTCACTATAAATCTCATAACCTCCGATACTAGACTAAATCCTCAAAACTGGTGCGGTAATAAGCTTATACTTAAGCTCTTAAACATTATGTTCGCACTTATCCGTCCATTCAAATTCTTACGTCCTTCATTAACATTCGCATCAGAGGTGTAGCTATTGTAGAGAACCTTTCTATGAATCGTCTATAATAATCTGTTCGACTTAGAAAACTCCAAACCTCTATCACTGTCATAAGTCTTGACCAATTCATGACTGCCTTGATCTTGATAGATCCACATAAATTCTTCATCCAAAATCACACTTGTTGGTCGTGTGAACCCAAACTCACATATACTAAACTTAGCATATTGTTTATGCTCTCGAATGGCCTATAGCATCACCCTCAAGTGTTGTTCGTATTCCTCTAAATTCCTCGAATATTCCAATATATCATTACAAACACAATTACGAATCAATCCATATACGCCTTAATCAGTCAATCCATCAAATCTATAAAAGCAACTGGCGCATTAGTTAATCCAAACGGCAATACGGTAATCTCTTAGCAACCAAATCATACACAATATGTCGTCTTCGGTATATCCTCCTTTTTAATCCTCAACTACTGATAGCCCGTTCTTGGGTTTGTCTTGGACTTGGTTGACGTTGAAGTCGTATCGATTGAGCATTTCCAATTCATAAATAAATAAAAATAAAAATATTCAAAATAGTCGGCTTGTATTATTTTCCATTTTCATTCTTAGCAAAAAAAAAGGGAAAATTTACGGCTTCCACTTAACTAGTCAAAACAAAAAAGAAATTGTCTTCTGTCTTTATTTATCAGCACCAACATTGTATTTCGCTTTTGCAATCGACTTGAAACACATGGGAAACAGACCTACAGGCACATAGTCGAGGAAAAGACTCTTCTTCAAACAAAACTAGCTTTGACACCGAGATGAAATAGCCAAGATAGAATTGAGTACGTTCTAATTATTCAGTAATGAATATTACAAGAGATATTTGTAGATTGTACAGGTGATTAATGATAATGAAGAATACTAGCGATATTTGTAAATTGTACATGTGGTTATCCAAGGTAAAAATACCTAACTTCTATCCAATCCTTATTTATAGTACCAATTACAGTTACTATCAAGGTAGTTGTCTAAATTGGAAAAGACTTACTCCTGTGTGATTCAAAGGTGCCTTGGTCACAAGTTCCTATCCCTCTAACCAAACAGTCACCAACACTAGTCACTCCTTCCCACCCTTTTTAATTATAAAAAGGAGTATCACTTTCGATTAATCAAGCATAGACATAATCAATGATAGATTTGATGGATCTCCAAACTGTCTCTAAATAAATATAATTTAAGAAGTTGTAATTGAGATGTTTTGCTTGAACTATAACTATCATTTAATTTTGAGTGAACCCATCAACATTGCATAACATGATGCAATTGGAATGCAATTGGAATTATATTACATGCCCAGTGCATTCCTTATCCCCTATTCCTAAATGATGGGGCTGCATCCTATAGTGGGGTGTAGTCAATTGATGGGCGCCAATGTCTCTTTGAGATGTCCCATGGCATAAAATTAAGGGGATAGCGGCAGTTCCCACGTCTCCATAAATACAGTGGCTGGATTAACACTTATATGGAAGACTCCACAATATCACCTCCTGTATTCCTTAATTGATGGGCAAGAAAAACATCCACCTACCAACGAAAAGTATAAGACGTGCGGTTATTGGTACGTTAAAATAAGAAATGCAACCTAGCAGGGTGTCCCATAGAGGGACTACCATAGGCAGCCATCATAGGTAAGAAACCACCTGGGTGTTAAGTGAGGTCGGTGAAGGATATCATATACTTGTCCTTCCTAACTGACGAACCTAATGCATGTGCACTGGGCATGTAATATGATTCCAATTGCATCATATCATGCAATGTTGATGTATTCACTCAAAATTGAATGATAGTTATAGTTCAAACAAAACATCTCAATCATGAAAGTGAAACATTTTTGGTAACCCTCTAACAAATGGTCGCCAACACTAGTTGCTCCTTCCCACCTTTTTTAATTATAAAAAGGAGCATCAATTACAATTAATCAAGCATAAACATAATCAATGATAGATTTAATGGATCTTCAAGTGTCTCTAAATAAATATAATTTAAGAAGCTGTGATTTGAAATTGAAAATAATTTAATCGCAATCGTGAAATGTTGGACCCACCTTTGATGTCCCTAAATTTGTATCAATTGAAAATGTGTACTTTTTTCCAATTGCGTATTACGTTTTGTTTGTCCTTAGGTTCTTACGATATGTGGACACCGTTCAAGTTCTAGCGCAAAGTTCTTGGGCCGATCCTCTCCCGCTGTCATCACATGACGTGTATGTTGACTAAATGACATGAAGAGCAGGCCCAACGAATATGAAAAAGTCTTCGTAACAGAAAGAAACCGTGCTAGGCGTTTCACATGTTTGGTGTATCCGTACTATTCAGCAAACTGCGTCCCTGCTTGATGCTTATCGAGCTGCGTGTATGGTCTCGGCTGCGCCAAAGTCTTTCTTCCGTAAAAGACTCAGAAGGCATATCTTTCACTGTCATAGAGTACAAGTATACTTCAGACCTGAAAATGAAAGATTCCCTTTGGGCGACATTGTTGGCGCGTCAAACTGGCATGGTCCCATTGCACGTACGACATTGAGGTTGTTCAACAAAAACTGCTGAGTGACTCTTGATATTGTGGCAAGGGCCAAAGTACCAAAGTGTTTGCCTTCTCTATCACTCCTGTGCATAATTCGGCCGTGATGTTGGGGAGACACAAGATACACGTGCATAGATTAGTTCAGTTTCGGAGCTTAATCACAACCAATGTGATTTTCAGGGTGCAATCATAACCATATGATTTTCAATTCATGTCACGTAGCAACATTTGACTATAGAGCATCCAACACAAGCCATTGAATTTGACATATGGCTGGCTATAATGCATGATTTATATGATCGATGTATATTTCATGACACATGGATTTGAAATATGGGTTTGAGTCAGTTTCAAGGTGCATACTATTGCATACATTTTTTATTAGTGTATTTGTTCATGGCTTAATTCCATGAGTGGTGATTGTCCCTTACTGAGCCATGGCTTTGCTCACTTATTTATGTACCATTTGAGATCCCGAACATGAGGACTTTAATCGAATGCATGTTAAAAGTGATTAGGTGTTAATGTGGGACTTTGTATTAGACTAATTGAATAAGTTAATCAGATCAGGGTTTATGATTGTACAGTTTTGGCCAATTCACGATAGACAAGAATTTATTATAACTTTTATTCAATAAAAGGCTTTATTCAGTCGATATGTTTTTTGTAAAATGACTAGCTTTGGCTAAAGGTTTTATCCTTTATGTTAAAATAGATGACCGATCATTCCCTTAATTCTGGATGTGGATTTAGGAGGTCTCGAACAAGAGAGCTACCAACGACACCCCTCTGCCGTCGGCTATGTCACCCACAATGGCCAATCGCGCCTCTGCCACGCGACGTCGCTGTCGGCAGCCATCTTTGTGCTTCTCCTAGTCAACTCCCTTCCTTGTCCCACGCCTCCTAGTGGGGTCGTTTTCCCCCGCCGCCGAAATGAGAATTCAGGCGAAGCCACATAGTGATGGGGCGTCCTCATCATTTCCTTTCTTCAAGTATCGTTCAAGCCACGGATAACAGAAGAAGACGGTCTTTCGCTGCCAAGCTCAATAATTTTTTAACGAAAATGACTCTATACCGTTGAATCTAGATCCAAGAAACCTCTACAACCACGTGTTCCTCCAAATCGCGCTAGAGAAAAACGTCAATCGGCCTTTTCAATCTAGTCTCTTATCGATAGATTACAAGTTATGCCAACTTAAATTTGCATATGGTGATGTCAATAGCTTGTGATCTACCAATCAATGACATGACTGGACCGAAATACAACCCCTGTTTTAGTTAATGTTGATTGCACGTGAAAATCCTCTATGAACTTGGCTAAGAGGACGGTACCGTTTTTTATAATTATTAACGGTGCAATTATGTCCATACATTTGTTTCACAAGTTCACGATAACCGGTTAATCTTGTGGAAGAATTTAAATATAAATTTTACAAGATACACAAATCTTTAAGTTTTTTTTGTCAAACATTTGACTTGCAATTTAGCTTAGTAATGTAATAAGAAAAAGCTAGCCAAATCTCAAACTATGCTCATTGTAACATATTTACCCTATTTTTTTTGTGACATCAAAAATTTCAAATTATGCCCACTGTGACACATTTATCCTAAATATTTTCTTATGGTATAAAAACCTCCAAACTTGTACTTCTATGACACATTTACCCCCATCAAGATTTAGATAGATTTTTTCCAACCAAAACAGCATATTTTTATTTCACTTATGCCACCTAAATGCCATGTTAACATTGTTTGCCAAGAACGAGACCAAAAGGACCAGTTCCCAATTTTCGGAATTGGGAATTGGACAATTTAATCCAGTTTCAGGCGGTCCAATGGAACTCATGGTTCACAATATTTCAGTGGCCGATGGTTTGGAGCTACATCAAGCAAGTAATGGCCATCTCAATTTCAGAAAATAGATGGAACGTAACAAAACAACCTAAAAAGCTTGCATCATCGATGCGGACAGTACAAACACGAGGAATTACTGAAATTGAAGTGAGAAGGGAAAAGTACCAAAAAGTCATAAACCTATCACATTGGTACCAATTAAGTCATAAACCTTTCAATTGGACCAATTTAGTCTTAATCGCATTAATACCAATTAAGTCTATCCACCTAATTTATATCGGAAATTGTTGACATGGATGCCGGTTGTCCTACGTGACATGACTGGCATTGACGACTAGCATTGACGTGAACATTTTTTTATTTTTTTTATTTTTTTCCTTTTTATTTTTTTCTTTCTCATTTCCTTCTTTTCTTTTTTTCCTTTCTTCCTTATTTTTCTCCTTTGACCTACGTAGGTCGCCAACTATCAATGATGGCAAAGGCTAGGACGCCCTCACTAGCCTTTGGCAAGGTTTGAGCCATCCCTCGCCCAACCCTCGTTGGCCTTTGGCAAGGCCTAGCCTTGCCTAGACAAGGCCCCTTGCTAGCGCTAAAGGTTGGTGAGGGCTGACCTCACCTAGATGAGGGGTGGCCTTGCCAGTCTTTTGCAAGGGCCAGCCTCACCTAAACGAGGGCCAACTTTGCTCGCTCACTTGTGGCTAGCAAGGACATCTCGACCCTTGCCCTCACCGGTGATTGGCGACCTCTGCGGGTTGGAGGCCAAAGGAGAAAAATAAGAAAGAAAAAAAAAGAAAAAAAAAGAAAAAGGAAAAATTCAAAAAAAAAAGGGTCAATTCCATAAAAAACCCTCAACTATAGCTTTAGTCCCAAAAATACCCTAAACTTTTTTTTGTCTCGAAAAAAACCCTCAACTTTTACTTTAGTCCCAAATCTACCCTCCGTAAAAAATCACCGTTAACTCATTCTATTTTTTTATTTTTTATTGAATGGAGGAAGCCGGTGTCGGCGAGGATGGCCTCGCCGGCGCCGGGTCGCGAGGAGTCGCCCGGGCGGTCGCGGGGGGCGGCGGCTCGCGGGCGTCGGGTGAGGGCGAGGCCCGCCCGTGCCGGATCCGGCTCGGGTGGCCCTCGCCGGACGGCCGGGCGAGGGTCGCCCCGCCCGATCCGGCACGGGCGGCCCTTGCCCGACGCCGGCGAGGGCCGCCCGAGCCTCGTTGGGTGAGGGCGCCCTCGCCCGCTCGGGCGAAGGTCGCCTCGCCGGATCCGGCGAGGGCGACCCGGGCGAGGGTGAGGGCCGCCCAAGCCGGATCGAGGGCGACCCGGGCGAGGGTGAGGCCGGCCGGATCCTGGCGAGGGCGACCGGGCGGGTGAGGGCCGCCCAAGCGGATCCGCGAGGGCGGCCCGCGGCGGCCCTCGGGTGAGGGCCGCTCGAGCCGGATCGGACGAGGGCCGCCCGAGCCGGATCGACGAGGCCGCCCGAGCCGGATTTGGCGGGCGGCCTCGCCCGACGCCGGCGAGGGTCGCCGGCCTACGCGGCCCTCGCCCGACGCCGGCGAGGGTCGCCCGGAGCCCTGGGCCGCCCTCGCCCGACGCAAGCGAGGGTCACTGGGCGCCGACGCGGCGAGGGCCGCCCGGGCGGCCCTCGCCGGCTTCCTCCATTCAATAAAAAAAAATAAATAGAAGGAGTTAACGATGATTTTTGACGGAGGGTAGATTTGGGACTAAAGTAAAAGTTGAGGGTTTTTTTGAGACAAAAAAAGTTTGGGGTATTTTTGGGACTAAAGCTATAGTTGAGGGTTTTTTATGGAATTGACCAAAAAAATTCAAAAAATTCAAAAAAATTAAAATTATATAAAAATGTCCACATCAACACCAGTCGTGTTATGTAGGACAATCGACATCCATGTTAGTAATTTTCGACATAAATTGATCGGATGGATTAAATTGGTATAAATACGAAAAGTTTTAAGATAGAATTGGCCCAATTAAAAGATTTAGAATTGAATTCTTACAAATGTAATAAGTTTATGATTTTTTTGGTACTTTTCTCGAAATGAGAATAAAAAAGGCAAGATGATAAAAAGGAAGTAAATATGTCATTCATGGAGCAAAACGAAATCCCACCCATGAGCTACAATCAAAGAATTCACCAACTGATTCAATTTCAAATTGATGCCGATACAGAGGAAGTCAAAAGCATAAGAACATAATAGTAAATGAAATATGAAGACATTATTGGCCTTTTCATGGCTGAAGAGAGAGGTTCCGAGGGAGAGAGGAAGGATACATGCGAAGCACAACAAGAGCGAGAGGGTCGGACTAACAACGCACAAACCACGAGAGGGAGGCGTTGACTGGAGTTCGATCGAAAGGACCGTCTAAGAGTTGAGCGAGAGGGATGCCAGACGCGACTCACTAACTTAGGCCGCAAGCAAGAGAGGGAAAGATCTCGAGGCATGAGAGGCGAGAGGCGAGTCATGTGGGTGGGAGAAGACTAGTCACTGGAGAAGCAGAGATTAGGGTTTACTGGCTAAGGACATTAGGTCCTTAAGGCTCAAGTCACTTGCTGTTCTTTATGAAATTAAAAAAATAAAAATATATATAACTGGTTCGATCCAATCCCCATCCTGAAACCAAGAATCGGACCGAAATTCACCAGTTCCAATTTTATGGAACCAAAAACTAGACTAGCATCCCCTCGAACCGCCCAAAATCAGCCAGTTCGTTCTGGTCCAAACATTTCCTAGTTCACTTCAATCCAAACGTTTCTCGGTTTGGGTGGTCCTCTTTGCACATCCCTAATTACATAGGTATAAGTTCAGAATTTTTGTGTCACTAAAAAAAATTTAGGGTAAATATATCATCACGAGCATAAATTGGAAATTCTGGTGACATTTTTCCTAATGTAATTGCTCATTCAACTGTCAGAAAATGCCAAATATTTTATCATAATAGTGTCGTGATTCATAAGCAAATTTCTCCAATCATAGATGGAGATAATGTCAAACATTTGAATGGGGTCCCCTCCATTGCCTCCATTTCTCATGAGCAAATTTCTCCGATCCATAGATGGAGAAAATTTCTCATTCTATGTTTGACATTTACCAGGTTGAATATAGGAAAAAGAATAGGAAACAAAAATCAACAAATCGGACGGTCCCCAAGTCGTAATCCCGGCCAAATAAGTTGGACCACACCTTATGAGATTTTCATAAAAACTTCGAAAGGACAAACATATGTATGCGTTTTTGTATTGACTTGCACAAAGAACAACAACATAAGAGCGTCCCATCACTTAGAAAATATCACAGATTGTGAGGATCAGAGCATCTTCCTAAACTAGTGGCGTGAGCTAGGCATTGTTCTCGAGCTAAACTTTAAGCATCATAATCATGAACATGTTTGATCCGTCGTGTTCCAATCAATTATGTGCCAATTGACTAGTCAAAGATATAGACTTGATCTATATTGATATTTAGTTAACCCTGTATATGGACTACGTCCACAACTTGTGAGTCACCAATTATAGACATGACCAGAAGAATTTTTCACTGGCCAAAGATGCAGGAAAATCAATGGCAAATTTTCAAAATGAGCAATACAAAATGGTGATAAATCATCAAAAGGCAATGGATTTTATGGAGTAACTTGACAACAACTTGGTTGATGTTGACGTCATCTCGACAAAAATTCAGGTGTCAACACCCTAAGTGACGGGGGAAAGAAAAGATCTACCTACCAACGAGGAATATGAGGCGATGAAAGACCAACACGTTAAAATAAGAAATGCAACTGACAGGGCGCCCGTAAGGGAACTACCGCAAACGGCCCTCATAGGTGAGAAACCACCCGGTCGTTAGGTGAGGTTGGTCAAGGATATCACATACTTGTCCTTCCTAACTAATGAACCTAATGCATGTGCACTAGGCATATAATATAATTCCAATTGCATCAGATCATGCATGTTGATGGTTCACTCATAATTAAGTGATAATTATAGTTCAAGCATAACATCTCAATTGCGAAAGTGAAACTTTTTTGGTAACACTCTAACCAAATGGTTGTCGACGCTAGTTGCTCCTTCCTACCATTTTTAATTATAAAAAGGAGTATCAATTACAATCAATCAACCACGGTGGGGTTTGCACCATCATTATCACATGAGAAATGGGAGGTAAGGGGTTCAAATTTTCACCTTCTCGGAGGGATTGAGGTGGGGACAATTTAGTTTCAAGAGTGAGTTTCGACTCTCACACCTTACAAGGTAGCAGAGCAAAAATCTGAGTTTTAAAATAGATGTAGAGTGAGATCGACAAAAAAAAAAAATACAATCAATCAAGCATAGACATAATCAATGAAAAATTTAATGGGTCTCCAAGTATCTCTAAATAAATATAATTTAAGAAGCTGTGATTTGAAATAGAAAACAATTTAATCGCAGTCGTGAAAAGCTGGACTCACCTTTGGCGTCCCTATATTTCTAGTATCAATTGAAAATGTGTACTTTTTTCCAAATGTGGATTACGTTTTGTTTGTCCTTAGGTTCTTACGATATGTCGACATCGTTCAAATTCTGGCGCAGAGTTATTGGGCCAATCTTCTACCGCTGTCATCGCATGACGTGAATGTTGACTGAATGACATGAACAGCACGCCCAACGACTATGAAAAGTTTTTATAACAGAAAGCGACCCTCCTAGACGTTTCACATGTTTGCTGGATACGTAATATTCAGTCTTGTTGCATAAAGTAAAACTGCGTCCCTGCGGGATGCTTGTCGAGCTGCGTGTATGGATTCGGCTGCGCCAAGGTCTTTCTTCCGTAAAAGACTCAGAAGGCATATCTTTGACCGTTATAGAGTACCAGTGTACTTCAGAGCTGAAAATGAAAGATTCCCTTTGGGCGACATAGTTGGCGCATCAAACTGGCATGGTCCCATTGCACGTACCACATCGACATTATTCAACAAAAACTGCCGAGTGACTAGTGGAATTGTCGCAAGGGCCAAAGTATGAAAGTGTTTGCCTTCTCTATCACTCCCGTGCGTGATTCAACCGTGATGTTGGGGAGACACAAGATACATGCGCATAGATTAGTTCTGTCTCAGAGCTTTACATGTTTGCATGATTCCTACTAGACGTTTTACATGTTTGTTGGATACGTAATACTTAATCTCGTTGCATAAAGTAAAACTGCATCCCTACGGGATGCTTATCGAGCTGTGTGTATGGAATCCACTGTGCCAAAGACTTTTTTCCATCACTTGATAGGCATAGCTTTTACTTTTATAGAGTACCAGTGTACTTCAGAGCTAAAAATGAAAGATTCCCTTTGGGTGACATAGTTGGCGCGTCAAACTGGCATGGTCCCATTGCACGTACGACATCGACATTATTCAACAAATACTGCCGAGTGACTCATGGAATTGTTGCAAAGGCCGAAGTATGAAAGTGTTTGCCTTCTCTATCACTCCTATGCATGATCCGACCGTGATGTTGGGGAGACACAAGATACATGCACATAGATTAGTTATGTCTCAGAGCTTAATCATGACTGATGTGATTTTCAGGATTCAATCATACCATATGATTTTCAATTCATGTCATCTGGTGACTATTGACGCCCTAATTTTTGATTACATGTTTAATACCCCATTTATTTTGCTTATATAAATATATAGAAATTCATAGAAAAGATAAAAAACAATTATAAAGGAATTTTTCAAAAAAAAAAAAAAATTAATTTAAAAAATCCGAATGGGCTGGCTTAGCCCAGCCCAATCATTTAGTTGCCCAGTTTTTTATCTTCTTTTCTATTGGGCCTTTTTCCTTTTATTTCATTCTAGCCCATCTCCCTCTATTTCTTCTTCGGCCCAGCCCGTTTCCCCCTCTATTCTCCTTCTTCCTCATTGCACGTGTACAGGAACATGCAGCGGAGATCTTCAGCAAAAGCGTGTAGACGAAGGCGACGACGTCGTTCGGGAGCGCCTCACTCCACCGCTGTGACGTCAGACGCGTGACGCCAGCAAGGGAATCTTCCCTTGCTGCGCGCTGTCACGCGGCCATGGGAGGGGACCGAATTCTGTTATGGAGAGAGAGGGGAGCAGGCGGCGATTTTCGGACACAGGGGGAAGGAAAAACCAGCGAGGAAAAACAGGAGCGGGGAGGAGCCTGTTTCCGTTTTTGAGGGCAAGAGAGAGGCGGAGCGAGAAGGAAAAAAACGCAAGTCAGAAGGAAGAGAGAAAAACAGGAGGAGGAGGAGGAGCCGGTTTCTGGGTTTGGAGACTAAGAGAGCTCGAGGGATTCTTCAGGGGGTTTTTCGAAAAAAAAACGTAGCAAGAAAAGCAGAAACGGGGAAGGAAAATGCAAGAGAACAGAAAGCTGGTCTCGGGGATTCTGAGAAAAAAACAAAAACGCGGAGGAACAGGAAGAAAGTGAGCTGCTCAAGCGAGATTCCTCAGAGGAAGATCCGTAGATCTGAGCAATAGAAGGAAGGCCGCTTTTCTTGCTCAGCCGAGAGTGCTCGAGAGAGAAACGGAGGGGAGAAACCGAGTAACAGAAGGAAACCAGAGAGGAAGAGGGGCAACTCGAGAGGGGAAATCCAAGAAGCAACCTCGGCTACACGTCCAGCCGTCCAACAATCCCTCCCGGAGACACCCTCAGACCGAAGCATCTCCTTCCGAACCAAGTCAGTCTCCCCTGCACATTTTCTGTTTCGTTTGGACAAGGAAGCGGGCCAGAGCTTGTGGACGACCTGTTCGCACAAAATCTGGCCCTATCGATACTCCACCAATGTTTTTTTACCTGCCAGCATGCTTTGTTAGCAACCCGGAACCGAGTCGAGACCTCACCGAGCCATATATCTCCCATTACAGTAGTGCATATCAGGTGTTTGTGAAAATGTCTACATGAAATCCGAAAGTTTGAAATTGTGTTGTAATGGAGGATGTTTGTTCTCGATTAATGCCTATCCTTAATGTGTTTAATCTGCCTCTGAGTAATCCTTAAGCATTCCCTGTTTGTTTCATGTTCATACCAACCCGATCCCGACCACCAAACTAGCCTATATGTCTCCTGTTGATTCGCGCACACCATATGTTCGCTGAAATGCCCAAACGAGATACAGAAATCTTCATCGTCTGATTCGTCCTAGATAACTTAGTTTTACAAGCGTTTGATTGTATACTGTTTGCTTTCGTGATTATCTTAACATCATGGCCATTTTTGTGAGATTTCCGCGCATTTTGAATTGGAGGGGAGTGTTTTTCTTGATTCCGGTGATGGGGAGCTTCGCGGGTCGTTGGAAGTCGTTCGGCGTCGGTCGGACGGAACGGCCGACGCAGGACGACATTAGGACGACCCCATTAGGACCGGTGAGGACTCGTCGTGTGTGGAAGGGAGCTCCGGCGAGGAAGTTGCAGAAGCTCCGGCGTGCCTCGGCTCCGTGAAGAAGACGAAGACCAAAAATAAAAATGAATAAAAAAAAGGTCGAAAATGGAAAAAAAACAGGGGCTGGGCTGAACTTCGAAATGGGCCTAATCTGGGGTTTGGGCAGAATTTTGCGAAATTGGAAATGGGCTGTCTTCTTTTTTTTATATATGGGCCAATTTAAAAATGTTTTCAACCGGGCCATTCGGCCAGCCCGGTCATTGCTCCGGCCCGGACCGATAGGGTCCGGGTCGGTTTAGTAGGGCCGGGTCTCCTGACCTAGTCCGAATTACTTTTTTTAATAATTTCAGAAAATCAAAAAAATTCAAAAAAAACTCAGAAATTCAAAAGAATCTTAAAAAATCTTTTAAAAAAATCTTAAATTTTTTTCGAAAATCATTAAAAATTTAAAAATATTTTTTTCTTTCAGAAAGGTTTTGAAAGCTTAATTTAATTTAATTTAATTTTATTTTATTTTATTTTTCGAATATTCAAAAATTCCAAAAAAAATGAGGAAAATTATTAGAAAATTCCAAAAACAGTAATAATTTTTTTTTTTTTAAAAATCAGAAAAGCCAAAATGTAAATGTCTTAAAAGCTTGTTTTCTTTAATTTCGGAAAATTCGAAAATATTAAAAAATATTTTAAAAAATGTTAAAAATATTAAAAATATTAAAAAATTCATAAAAAATCCAGAAAAATCAGAAAATTGCAAAAATTCATAAAAAAAAAGAGAAACATCCAATTGAATAAGCCTTTAGGGCTCTACAATAGGTTTTTCTTGATTTACGTTATATTTTTCCTTTTTTGTTTTTTTAGGGACAATATTAGGATTATTCCTGCACTTTATTTTGCGATGATATTTTGAATGTTATTTCCTTACCTTAGAACGGTTAGGACAAACTTTAGACTTTTTTCGAAAAAATTGCCATGGCCTTATTAACACACGATTAAGTTAGGTACCGCAAGAGCGTTAATCTCATGATTAGTGTAATCAAATCCCCGATCCTAGACTTTCTGGCTGCGTGGAAAGTGAGGCACGCTTCCATGCCTCGCTTGGTTTCTAGCCGACCCCAATAGGCTAGTGGCGACTCCATAGTAGAAAATTTTCACGAATACCCAACATCGCGCGAGGTATGGGTTTGGGAGAGCCCAAGTTAATGAAGGGTCGTCGGTCCGAAATTAATAATACCCCTAAACCTATTTAGACAATTTTATTTCGTCCCCCCTCCGGGACTATTGAAATTTTTTTTTAGGTCACGACAGTGACGTTTGACTGTAGAGCATTCGACACGAACAATTGAGTTTGACGTATGGCTAGCTATAATACATGATTTACATGATCAGTGCATATTTCATGACTCATGAATTTGAAATATGGGTTGGAGTCAGTTTCATGGTGCATCCTACCGCATACATTTTTTATGAGTTTATTTGTTCATGGCTTAATTCCATAAGAGTGGTGATTGTCCCTTTCTAAGCCGTGGTTTTGTTCACTTATTTATCTACCATTTGAGATCCCAAACAAGAGGACTTTAATTGAATGCATATGAAAAGTGATTAGGGGTTAGTGTGGGGACTTTGTATTAGACAAATTGAATAAGTTTGTTAGATCAGGGTTTATGATTGTATAGTTTTGGTTAATTCATGATAGACAAGAATTTATTATAACTTTTATTCAATAAAAGGCTATATTCAGTTGATATGTTTTTGTAAATGACTAGCTTTGGCTAAAGGTTTTATCTTTTTTGTTTTATTAAATGACCGATCATTCCCTAAATTCTGGATGTGGATTTAGGTTGTGACACGGACGATTATTATCCACGGTTGTGATCCACTAATCAGAAAATTATTTAGAAAAACTGTCCTTCCATCACATATGCACAAAAATGTGGCCTTCTATGTAAATATTTGCATATTATTAGAAGAAAAAATAATTTGATATCTTACTTTGATTTACTACATCTGATGGGCGGCAATTATTTGAACCACACCGAACTTTTATTTTCTTGAAGGGGACCCTATATTATTACAATAAGAGCTTTTTAAACGTAATGCTATGGACGTCACCCCATAGGGAAGCATCCATTAAGCTCGTGCGGGGAACATTGAACATCAATTCAAGCAATTAGTTCGCATTGATCCCGCTTTAATGACAAGCCAAAAACATTGCCAAATTCAAAAGAGATATCTAAAAGAGATTGAGAATCCGTACTATCTCGTGAACATAAACATTTACTTGCCACTAATTTATCAAGATATTTATTTGAACTTTATATGGAACACAGTTTTTTACTTTGTCGTTCACAACCCCATTTCCTCTCTATTGACTCGGTCGTTGGTTGTGTAGAAAAAAGAATGGCCAGCCGCCCAGGCTGGGTACTTCAAATGTTTCTGTATTCCCTACTTTTAGGAAGAATGCGTCATGATGATAAAAAGGTATTTTGCAATGTGAATGTGCGCTTCGCAGGTAATTTACAATGTAGAATTAAACGATAGAAACTTCATTTACTGTTTAACAAATGGGATCAAGTGCACTATAAAGATTTATTTGTATTCAGTCAGTGAAAATGGATTAGACCTAAGTGCGTTTAACACGTTTGGCATTTACTAGTTATGTTGAATTATTTTGTAGCTATATGTTGTGCTATTAAACGAGAAATAAAAGTTTACTACCTCGTTGTCATGAACAGCATCGTATGGGTGCAATTATTGTACATCCGAAATTAAGAGCATTTTGACAAGATGTTTTGGACGTTGGCCATGGTGAAGCATGTATAAGGTTCAGCTTTGCAAATAAAGCTTAGATCTTTAAAGATCTTTGGGCAAATGCTAGGTGTTTGGCAATTTTTTTCGCAGCCACTTTGGAAAATACTAGCTTGGTAAAGTTGAAAGCCTCAGTTACATGGCATCATCAATATTGACGTGAACAATTAATAAAAAAAATCCATGTCAAATGGAAAATTAATAATAATAAATCCATGTAGAAAATTTATTGGGAATTGCTCTAAAATGATCAATTTTACATCGACGCGGCACTAAAGTGATGAAAACAAGTTATGGCACTCTTGTTATCCTTATCCCAAGCATTTTTATTTATTTGCGAAAAGGTTGGGGATGGCCAGTCAATGCAATTATCACTATGAATTTTACTATAAGGGTCCTACATAGACAAATATATTGCATTAATTAATTCTTTATAAGAAGTATTAATAGAAGTGGGTACCATATAATAAAATTAGGTACTTCTCATGAATAAGGCTCATTGCATATAAAATCCAAAATATTTTAAATTTAATTTTCAACAAAGATCAAAATTAAAATATCATTAAAAAATAATCATTATGTACTAATACATAAATAGTATTATTTATAAATTAACTCCTTCATCTCTCCTTTTTCCCATCTACCGTACAACCCTTGACTCCGAAAACCTATCATATACTCTCCATATTTTACTCACATCAACTCAAATATAAATAAGTAGGTTAGATTTAATATTTAAATGAACGGTTATATGAAAGGGATAAACGCATAAAGGCTTGCACTTTTTCCGTCCATTTATTGACTTCCAACGCCCCATATTATCTTAAATTGATACAATATCTCTTGCATATCCAGATTTAAGATTATCTTTTACCTTTTTTCCTTCTCTTTCTTTGGAAATTCTAATGTATTTAGAATTGAAAAATATATATATGTATTTGCCAATGGTTTAATTGGATTGTCTTATGATGCAATTACAATTGTCATAATTTTCTTGTCAACAATTAATTATTCCACATTATCAACCCTACTTTTTAGTTTTGTCAATGTAGTCCTAAACTATTAGGCAATATTTCAAAGTAATCTTTCCCGCAAATTGCCATTGAAAATCGATGACATAACATTTAGCAAGCCTTAGAAATTGAAAAAGTGGAGAGGCTCCTCAAAGAACAAAGGCAACGGTATGAAGATAGGCTTGAAACAAGTACTTTCGGTGAATCCATTCACATATCATCAAGTTCTCATCAACACCTAGAGTCCACAGAATATGACCAGCTCAAAGCCCTAGAAGTTGAAAGACTCATTAGGGAATACAAAGGGCAGAAAGATGGAAGTGGCTCAGATAGCTTGAACAGTAGCCCCGAAGAACCAATTCATGAATACAACATGTGAATGAGTCAAACGTGACATATGAAGGAGATAGCGAATGCAAAAAACTTATCCTGAGTTACTGTAACAAAAACACTATTCATGTAATGTTCCTAACACCCTAGCAGTATTGTTCATCACTGTAGCATACTATAGTAGAATCGAAAAATGTGTGATAAGAGTCTGTTAAGAGTAAATGTGATGTCCTGAAATTTGAGCCCTTTGAGGGATAAATGAACGTGAATTTCGTTAATGCATTGTTGGTTGATCTTATTCGGAACTGATCACTCTCGAGATACTGACCTTGAGGGGAAAGGCTAATGAGGACAGAACTCATGCGATTAAAGAACTTGACTTAGGAAAACGATTCGACTGTGAGACTTGCGTAAGAACGATCTTGTAGTTATGCAGGCCGATTTTAGGGACGACTAGAAGTCGATTCACGGACAGAACATAATGGGACGACGAGTGATTCCATTTACTGTTATCGAGCTCGCGAACGACCCTATGTTGATCCTTGGTAATCATGTACTTTGAAATAAGAATCTATTCTTCACAATTTCATATAGTGAAGGACGTCCATGTGTCAAGAAGTCTTGAACGTGATTTAGCACGAGTCGGTTATGCGTGAATTCTCAAAGCCGCCTGTCAATCTGAGTTGTACCAAAATGGCATTTGGGCGAAATTGACAAGGCATAAGAATCCAATATTGGACTTCTAATTTTTAGGAACGTCCAGAACAGACTTTTGGACAATGCTTCTTCGACAGTCGACAATGTCAGTTGAGCCGAGTTTTTAGAAAAGGGATTTACGGACCGAGGAAACGAGCCTACCAGGACGTGGCCTGGGCAAGACTAGTGTTGGCCTCACGCCTAAGGTGGGACAGCCACCATGGTAGGCCCGAGGCAAGCAAGTGAGCATGTTGGACCGAACCGACCAATTTATCCTTCCAAGCCCGTTGTCTAACCTTGAGCCTATTCGAGCCCAACAAATTCCCGAGCCGTTCCTATTCATTTTCTAGCCCGTTTCGTAGGCCCGCCTTTCATTTTCAGCACAAGGGCAGTTTAGAAAATGTGCAAGGTGGAAATGACAATTTTGCCCCTAGATATTTTTAAGAAAGAACAAAAGAATAGAGAGAAGATGAGGTCATTTGCTTGGAGAGTTGGGGCAAGCAATTAATGGCCTCAAGGAGGCCTTGAAGTAGCCCTCACTTCACTCTCTCTCTCCCCTTCAGCCTCACAAAACCGCACACTCTCTCTCCCTTGTTTTCCTTTCCTTCCTTATGTTTCTGTTTCTGACATTCCTCCAAAAACCTGAGTTGTTCGTGGTCTTCCCGTGCTGATCACCGCCCATGCCACCCACCACTGTGCTCAGGAGAGGCAGTCCATAAGGACCACGTCGGCCGTTTGCCGGTCGGAGCCGTCGGCTGACCTGCCAACCGGCTGGCCGGAAGCCACCACAGGCTTAACCACTTGTCCTACTCTATTCCGCCTGTTTCAGCCGTTTTCCTTTGGTTCCGGCCCAACCATTGCCCATCCTAGCCATCAGTTGTTCCCCCTCGACCCCTAGGTGCCGCCGGTCGCTGGCTAGCCGCTCACCGGAGCTTCGGCCAACCCGTTTTAGCTCTGGTCAGCCTTTTTCTCCTCTAGGCAGTCAATTTTTCAGAGTTGCAAAGGGAGTCCGAGTTTGTTGCTGCTGTTTTCAGCCCCAGGACCACCTTGGATCACTGTGGTAGAGGTCTCCAAGTGTTGCCTTCGTCACTGCCGTCGCGTCCGTGTCGTCGACCGGCTTTACGGGTGAGTTTAGCCCCTAATACCTTGTTAGTGCCTAAACTTTCTTAGGGTTGGGTTAATTAGTGGTAATGCTAAGTTAGGAAGTTTAATTAAGTTGTATTAGCCCTAAGATAAGTGGTTAGATAGATGGTTAAGATTAGCTTAACTTAATCTTGCTTAATGTTGCTTATTATGCTTAATGTTGCTTATGTGTGGTTTATGCCTAATTAAGCATGTTTAGCTTAAATTGATTGATTAATTATTTTAATTAATGTTTTGTTTAATTTCTGAATTTAATGTTTTAATTATTGAATTCTGAAAATTTACTATTCATAGTTACTGTTCACGATTACTGTTCACGGTACTGTTCATGATTCATGTTAAATGAGTAGTTGTTGTCGTTTTGCTATTCATCCCTCTATCCCTGTTTGATTGTTTGATTGTCTGTTTGGACTGGAGATGATTCATCTTCCGCTTGCGCATAATGAAATATTAAAATGAATGGTCGTCGACGAGTCCTGGGACGTCACTTTCAATTGACCATGTAAGGGGTTATTGCATGCTCGGAGTTCGGGGCGTGATAGTAAAAATCATAATTTGCCAGTGTAAGAATCAACATGTACAAATTATTGACCATTGTCAACGATAAAGAGTTTGTAGAAATTATTGGTGATCTCCAAAACTATCACCAATAATCAGGTGTTCAATGTTTGTCTTATGCCTATAAAAGGATGTGCTTGTAGTGTTAAGGGGACGAACGCACCCACCCTACAAATAATATTGTATGGTTTGCTATTTTCCTCTCTGCTTGATATGATTCTTTAAAACTATAAATGTTCTGACTAATCCTACTGATATGCTCTACACTTGCCACAATGTGGAACCCATGCATCAAAATTCTGCTATCTTAAAACTCTCTATGATATGGGCTAGAAAATAGAAATGACTATGGTGGCTAACAGGTTGTCCTTATTTTGAGGTCGAAAAGGCCATACGTGTGAGATGCCATAGCTGCCACAAATTTTGTTTTTATTTTCCCTTATTACTATCATAGGCCAATTGTATGGTATCAGAGCCATGGCCTGCTAACGTGGGCAATTTGTTGATTCCCACATTGCAATTTGCAACAACAATTGGCTGTAAAAACAACATTTAAATACCACGCAAATGTGTAGGACTATATTGATAAAATTGGAAAGTTAAAACTGAATTGACATCCATACAATAGGTTTAAGACTAGATTGATAATTTTCCCAAATATATAAATAATCACTCCTTTAATAGGCACGTGTATAAGTATTTTCAGAATAAGTACACCAAGAGTGCCAT
Source organism: Corymbia calophylla (assembly GCA_014182845.1). NCBI lineage: Eukaryota > Viridiplantae > Streptophyta > Magnoliopsida > Myrtales > Myrtaceae > Corymbia > Corymbia calophylla. Next base: position 42,542,400 of record CM024697.1, on the reverse strand, counting down.
AACTTTCATACGACACTCACTTTAGTGCCATAAATTTGAAAATTTGATCACTTAAGTGCTATTGGCGATTTGCCTTGCTAGAAAACTCGACATGGATAATTAATTTAAAAATAAAAAATAAAAAATCCACGTCGGAATGGGAAATTGATTTTTAAAAAAAAGTCCCCGTCAAATGATTTGTCGGAAATGGCACTCAAATGATCGGTCTTACTCTGATGTGGCGCTTAAATGAGTAAAAAAAAGTTATAGCTCTCAAGTAAACACCGTATGAAAGTTATGGTACTCTTGTTGTACTTATTTCAAAATAAATATATAGAAAACAAGACAACTTAGAAAAAGGAAGGCAACTTTGATGCAAGTGAAGGTGAACTGCAATGCAGTAGATGGAAGTGTTTCAACAAGCAGGAAAAAAGAAAAAGTGCAAAATCATGCTAACATGTTGCATCATCACAGGTCAACGACTTCATATGGTCTTGTAGGAGTCCAAGACCATGTTTGTCTTCATAGTTGTACATCAGTAAAACCATTTTAGCAGCATTCACGCAAGCTTCAAGAAAAGGCGCAGGGAACGGACATGGAGAGAGGCATTCTTTGTTGAGCAGCTTCCACAATTTCGATATCAACTCCATCACATGCTCCCTCGCGCTTTGGTACGAAGAGCCTTGATTTTCCCTCAAATAGCACTCCACGTCTGACCCATCGTAGCCATTTTGATTCTCGTCCTTCAAGGAAATCGAATTTCCAAAGTAAAACAATTAAATCAATAAAATAATGACAACGAGAATCAAAAAATTGAACATAACCCGAATACTGCCCGGCATGAAACCTTAAGCTAGTTTACCTGGGCACATCCGAGGTCATCCCAAAGGCGAAGAATTTCAGCGACTAAGAATATTGTATTTGGCAGCTGCACCTCTTCTTTCTCTGAATCCATACTTTGGTTGGCAATGTTTTGGCCCATTAGAAAGAACAGGTGAGCTAGCACCAAGGGCGCACCCGAAGTGATAATCCCATTCTTCAAGTAATCATCTGCCTTTGGCAATTTGCCAGAAGCGTTCCACTGAAACTCCACCAAGAATGCATTGCACAAATTCGCCCACTGCAACATCAAATGTTATCGGACTGATCAAGGATACATCTAAGGTGCAATCATAAATCAAAATCGTGTGCTTATTGAGCTTTCCTAGGAGTCATAAATGACGAATCACTCGGAAATTTCTCTGTCTCTGTCTCTCTCTCCCAGGTAAGGGAGCTTAATGCTGCACAGAGCTTGCTAAACAGCCAGTCCATGGCTACAAGATCTTGACAGAAACACCTTGATCTCGCCAAGATTTGCGTGTGAGAGTGTATGAGAGAGAGAGAAGAGAGAGAGAGAGAGAGAGAGGGATGCAGCTTAACTATAAGGAATTCTAGAAAAGATCGAATGGAACTCGACCATGAAGCAGACGGAAGTTGGGTTTTGTGGCTTTAAATTGAAGAAATGAACACAAACTTCAAAATGATGACCGCAATATTGGAGGCTTGTGAGACAGAGTGGACAAAGGGATGAGGATATGATCAAGGTTCAGTTGTGTGAATCTCAAATTGGGAGACAGAATGGACAAAGAGTTGAGGATATGATCAAGGTTCAGTGCTATAAATCTCAAATTGAGTGACGCTCATATAGAGTTGAAATAGGAGTTAGCAACATGGTTGCGGAGAGAGGCTCTTATTAATAATAATTTGATATTAATACCATCTGTTTCAAGAATCTTGTGGGGTTCCATTCATGCTTCTCAAAGATGATGTAGCCAAAATCATTTGTAATATCACTGAGAACCTTGAAGCATTTTTTCATGTACACTGGAAGCTGCTCAGCCCACGCATTGTCCCATCTGAAGAAAAAAAAAATATTCCAACAAATATTTAAATTGGCAGCATAATATAGATGTCTAAAGTAGTTTTTTTTTTCAATGTAATAGTCATGACATAATAGGTAAAATGGACTATCTACAACTATATACCTTTTAATGACTTCTGTAAAGAGAATTAACTCATCGATTATGCCATGGACATCAAATATGTCATCAATAATATACACGAGAGAGATGAGCTTAATGAGCTCAATCCTAAGCTTAGACAAGCTCGGATCTGGGAGAAATGCCATGGACCACATGTACCATTTTAGTGGCTGGTCTCTAGCAAACTTCATCTCCTCTTCCAATCCCAACTCTTTCCACCACCTGAAATGTAGGAAACGCATGAGGAAATACTCATATTTGTGAAACAAATTATTCATTTAAAGATTCTATCGATCTCACAGACATAGAGATTAGAGAAAATGGAGATCTAGAGTCCATCAATTTCTAAATAGTTTTTGGTAAAACTGGTTTAAGTCATGCCTCAAACCTAAATGCCAACTTCTTAGGTATATAAGTTTAACTATAGCATCTTATTTCTGCATTGATTTACATGAATTAGGGCCAACAGTGAAAAGCCTGTCTTTTATTAAATGTTGGTCATCTATTGTCCTTCAATTAATTAGTTACTCACGCATTAATTTGGTGGATCTCCTTTCGGTGCGAGTTTGAACAATTCTTCGCTCTCTGTTTGCCACTTCTAGCAAGTCTTCCATCCATGGGTTCACGCCAGGCATATCGTTTACAAACCTTTGAGGAGATAGCAATCTTGCGAAGCTCTTGCGATATGGATATTGCAATGTACTTTCTAGCATTCTTGCTTGATCGTGATCAACATGACAGGTTAACAATGCGTTGAGACACTTGCTGCTAAAGCATTCAGCTTCGTTGAGTATATCCTCTCCTTCTATTCTCATTTGTGACGCTTCGTATAATTCCATCATTCCCTTGATGTTTTCCTTTAGTCTCATATCAAAACCTTTTCCTTTATTGAAGCATTCGAATACATCTGCATAAAAAGCACAAGGACTCTAATATATCAAAAAGTATAGTTTGCTATCTTATTTATTGGTTGCTTCATTCAATCAAATTTATTATTGTTGACACCTAAATTTTGGCTACTCATTTAATTATTTATTAATCATATTGGAAAATTAGGGATTAATTTCTAACCCCTTAACAAAAAAAATTTTCATTAAAATTGCATCACATATAGACATTAGGAGCACTTGTGTCATTAGTTTTGAAATTTATCAAAAAAAATAAAATAAAAAATAAATAAAAATATAATTAAAAAAATTTCGGAAAAAAAAAAAGAGGAGGTGGGTCCGGGCCAGGGCTGGGCCAGCCCGGCCCCCTTTCTTTTCTTTCTTTTTCCCCCGGCGTGGGCTCGGCCCACTTTTTCTTTCTTTCTTTCCTTCCCCGGCCCAGCCCGACCATTTGTCTTCTTCTCCCCTTCTTCTCCCGCGTGTGGGAACAGCAGGCCGGCAGGAGCAGAAGATCGAAGCAGCTTGCAGAAGAGAAATAAAAAATGAAGTGCAGGTGCAGGTCAGAGGAGCAGCAGAAAATCGGGGGAGGGGGTTAGGTCGGCAAAACGAGAAAAACAATAGAGAAAAATAAAGAGGAAGTCCGGGAGAAAAACAGAGAAAAGAGGGAGAGGACAAAAAAAAGGGGAGAGCAAGAGAGACCGGGTGAAAGGAGGCTGTTCTGAAAAACCAGATCTGAGAGAGAGGGACCGAGAGCAGAAAGAGAGAGAGAGACCGGAGACAAGAGAGAAAGGGGACCGAAGGGAAAAGGCAAGCTTGAGGGAGAGGTCAGCCGTCGCCGGAGGCCCGTCCGCCACCGTCGTCCGCCACAGCTCGTCCCCGAACGAGGTAGGTCTCTTTGACTCCCCGCTGTCCTATTTCTGGAGGATGCCGGGCCGGGGCTCGCGGCCGACCAGCTCGCACAAGCTCCGGCCCTCGTAGCTCTTGCATTTTGCTCCCACTTTCCTTGTATGCCATGTCCGAAGATCCCTAGAGCGTGTTCGAGGCTCGGTTGAGCCGGAAACCCTTGAGTTTGGTTGTGCCCGTTAACTGTTCGACGAAATGCCTCAATGAGGAAACCGAACCCGACCCTCGACCGGAGCTCGGCTCTCGGTTTCTTTTGCGTTGTTCGGGGTTAAGCCGTTGTCGTGCACCGTTTCAGTCATCTCCCTAGCTTTTCGGTAGGTTATTCCGCGCCGTTTAGGTAGGCCGAGGTGCGTTTATCGCCTTCTCCGGCGACCTTCGGAAACACCGGCCGGCTAGGGGCCGGCGGCGCTCGGCGTCGGTCGGGCCGAACGACCGACGCCAGGCGATGGCCTCATGACAACACCGAAAGCCGGCGACGACTCGTCGTGCGTGGAGGCAGGCCGGCGAAGGAGCTGTAGGAGCTTCAGGCGTGGAGGAGTGCATGAAGGGAAGATGCAGAAACACGTGAAGAAGACCAAAAAAAAAAAGAAACAAAAAAGATTAAAATAAAATAAAATAAGAAGAAGAAGAAGTGTCGGGCGTGCATGGGGGAAAGAAATATGCATGCAGAAAAGGACAAAAAAAAAAAAAAAAATTAGAAAAGAGAGAAAAAAAGAAAAAAGAAAAAATAAAGAAAAGAAAGAAAGAAGAAGTTGCAGAAGAGAAGATGGGGAAGCGTCGGGCATGCATGGGTGCATGGGGGAAGAAATCTGGGAAGAAAACCAAAAAAAATAAAATAAAAGGAAATAAAAAAAAAGAAGAGCAAAAAAGGCCAAAAAATAAGATAGGGGCCAAAGAGATGGGCTTTGCCGCGGGCCCGCTGCAGTTGGGTTGAATTTGTCATGGGCCGGGTTTTTAGCTGGGCTAGGAAAATAGGAATCAAATTGGGCTTTTTTTTAAAAAAAAAAGAATTTTTCGTGGGCCTTTCATGTGGATTTAGGGCCGGCCCAACTTCTTTTAACCAACCAGGACCAATAGGGTCCGAGTCAATTTAGTAGGGCCGGGTCTCTTGACCCGATCCGAATTATTTTTCATAAAATTAAAAAAATTTAAAAAAATTTCAGAAAATCAAAAAAATATTAAAATATTGAAAAATAAAAAAATTTCAAAAATCCCAAAAATTCCAAGTTTATTTTAGAGTTTCCTAAAAAGCTCTAAAATAATTCTTGGACCAAATTTCTCTTAAAAAGTGTCAGAAAATCATTGGTCTAAGATTGTGCTTAAAATCGAACAAACCTTCACAGCTTCACTTTAGGGTTTTAATTATCTTCGGATACAATTGCTTTTGAATGCACGCTTATGATGCGATGATTATGATTTCCCCTTTAGTTTAATTAGGATTGTATTATTTATCTCCTACTGCTAGGTGTTTATCTTTGCATGCAATTTATTTAATGCTTTCTTTAATTGCTGATTGTTATTTTGATGATTGCGTACCCGCATGATCACCTCACATGTTAGTGGATAATTCTAAAATCAATCCAAACTGCCTGACAAAAGTCTTTTTGAAATGAATAAGATTAGGTACCGAAAGGGCACTAATTGATCAATTAGTGTAATCAAGTCCCCGATCCTAGATTCTCTGGTTGTGTAGAAAGTGAGGCACACTTCCATGCCTCGCTTGGTTTCTAGCCGACCCCAATAGGCTAGTGGTGACTCCTCATTAGAAGATTTTTATGAACACCCAATGTCACGCCGGGTATGGGTTCGGGAAAGCCTATGTCTAATGAGGGTCCTGGACCCGCCTTTTGGACAATACCTCTAAACCTATTTAGATATTCCTTTTCCCCTCGGGACGGAAAAAATAGGTCACGACAATTATGTGCATACTTCGGTTTCGAAAAAAATCCCAAATTGGTTAAAACTATTTCATCTTATGTAAAGTTTTAATTTAAACACAACGGAACTAAAAGGGAGAAAAAAGAGAGGAGGAAATGGGCAAATCAAGTGAAAAATCTAGGTTTTTTCAATTTGGTTTTTGTAATATGAATGATTAGAGTAGACAAGACTCCCTCCAAGTTCTTACTTTCATTTTGAAAATAACTCCAGAACATTGATGCATTGCTTAATATCTGGCATAAGTTCTCCCATTTAACATGCATTGATAGATAACCCTATGGAAAGGTCTTCACAATAAAACATTTTTAATTCTTAAGTCAACAAAAAAATTGAAAAAATCAGCTTATATTCTTGTCCATTTTAATCCTTAACAGAAGAATTGCAAATTTTAGGGCTTCCACTTAACTATTCGAAAAAAAAAGAAAAGATTGTCTTCTTTTGTTATGTATCAACAACAACATCGTATTTGGCTATTGCAATTGACTGAAACTCGTAGAAGACAGACCTGCAGCCACACAATAACCTTCTTGCCTTAGAAGTCGAAATCGGAGAGTGATCTCATAGACATCATATTTTCCATGATTCAAAGAGCTAAAATGTGTGTATTGCCACCGTAGAATGGCTTTAATCTGTTCTCGGAATAGGGATTTGATTCCTAGCCGCTGGATCATGTCGACAATGATTAAACTTTCTACAGGCTTATTCAACCCTTTATTCAGAAAATCTGCAAGGCTCTTTATTTTTTCTTCATGTTTGATCCCAGAATCATCCTGCATCATGCAAATCAAGAGTTACAAGTGAGGTCGGTGTTATAATGCACCAAAAAAAAAAAACACCTTAAGTAGGAAAGAACTAAATCTTCGATACTTTTTCTCATGCAATTTTAAAAAATTATTGTAATGAAGCAAAAAAAATTAAATAAGCAACAGTTCATAGGAGCAAAGACCAAAGCACAGTCAATGAAATAATTAACTGATCATTTTTCATCAAGTCATATATGGTAATTTAGTGTGAGATGATTAAGGTTTTCTGTCGATATTAATTTTACACTAGTAAAGCTGAGGATGCTCATATGTACCTGGTACTATATGACCTTATAAGCCAGTCCAGGTTGAATTGTTTCAAATGGTCAAATCTAAAGGTGAGTTAATAAGTTGGTTTTTTATTGCTGATTCATTACAACTGAACCTTGAGAGAAGTCACTCTTGTGTCCTTGCATATAATCGGTAAATAAGCTTCCTTGTTATCCTAGTTTTTTGTTTCTCCTCTTTCTATCGCCTATAGACCAATGAAGGATCCAAAGAGGCATTGGGATTTAACCAGCAATTCTCGATAGGACCATATATTTGACATGACACGTTACTATAAACAGATTTGGATTTGGCATAAATGATTCATGTCATAAATGAGTCAATATGTTTAAGGCAAAACAAAATTTGTGTCATATGAGGGTGCACCCACTTAAACCATATATATACAAGTTGACAGATTTAAATTTACGTGTTAATGTGTCATTTTTTGATACTACACATTTAGATATGATTTATTCTCATACATAAATAATTTTGTTTCCTTAAAAAAATAGTTAAAATAATCCACATGTCAAAAATAATAAAAGGCGAGACAAAAACATATTTAAAGATACAATAGAACATAATATTAGCAGAAAAATTAAATAGTTCATATTAGCTATAATGAAAAGTGAAATTATATGGGGAACTTGTTGAAATGTCCTAGAAGTGTTTATGTGCATTTATGTGGACCAATTAAAAGGTCATAGGCTCACAGTGAAGCGAAGTTAAGATCGACTCCACCAACCTATCCTCCTCCAAGAGTGTTTCCACTTACGGGGACTGTTAACAGTAGTCTCTCCAATGAGGACGCCCAGCCTAACTGGGTTCCTTATTTTAATGTGCCGGTACTTACACATTTTGCACCTCTTCTTCCAAGTTATATATTTTTCTTCTCCAACAAAATGGGAATACTCCTGTGTTTTACGTCTCAGAGTTCAGACGAAACAATTTAATGATTTACTTAAATCCCTCACTTTAGCTATAATGAAAAGTGAAATTATATGGGGAACTTCTTGAAATGTCCTAAAAGTGTTAACATGCGTTCTTGCGCATAAATGTGTTTTACACACTTCTAGTTGCAAACGAGTTATAGTATTGTGTTTTTGTCAATACAAGAACACAAGGGTTGCTTGATAATTGTTTTAACCGTGCAAGTCGTGCCGTATGACCTATTTTATCAAGTGTATCATATTAATATTGAGGCATTTCAACACTTTAACAAACATGTCATGTTCAGATTAGTCATATTGGTATTACATCCTATCCCAACACAACCCAATTAGCTCGACAAGACATGAATTTCTAGATTTAGACAGGACCACGGCGTCCACAACAGGAGCTACGTGACCAGAACAAACTTGGGTAATTTTTTGTCATAACGTGTGAAACTCTATGCGTAAAGATTATGTAAAATTTTTTACCTCATCTCTATAATCTAAGGTTTTGTGTTCGCTGACCCGGGAGACATCCTAATTTTCATTAGAGGTGTCATACGTGCCCCACGGAGTAATGCTTGGAAGCAAACACTACGCTCGTGATTTTCTTTTCTTAAGGAAGGAAAATAAAAGGTGAAAATAAAAGGCTAAGATCAGTGGATTTACCAGATGAGTTTGCTCTTTATCAATGCTCGATAATTGCATTTGGTTAGGACAAGACATGATGAAGCTGGAATCGGCGGTCGAACTTTTCGCAGTAAATCACAGGGAGAACAGAAGTGCGAAGATTGTTAAGAACGGGACTTTGTGATTTAGCAAAAGCATGAGAGGGTAAAGAAAGTGTCTTAATGGGAGGTTGATGTGCTTCAGATAGCCTATTTATAGTGAAAAGCCTAAAATATATTGATGGGCGGTGCCCACATCTTTCATAAGTTACTGCACTTCATGTCTTTGTTGTGGACGAGAAAATTGGTTAGCATGATTTTTTGTCGTCTTTTGGTACGACAACTGTCGTTTCCAAAACCCGATTGGAGGATACGTCGTTGTCGAAAGTATACATCAATGCACATACATATCAATGAGGTTTCTATGGTCTTCAAGAAATTAGAAGCGTAGACATCACAGTGTCCACAAGAAATGAACATTTTTCGGCATACAAGGAAGTAATCTATATCAAAACATGTCGAGACAGAATCTGCCGTTTCAGATTTAGCTCGCATCTTCCGTGACTCACGAGATAAGAAAACATACTTGAACTCAAATTCTCAAAACTTTGTCACGTGGGGAACGTGTTCTCTTAAGGCCACCACGGCCACTTGAGCTCAAGCTCAAGGCTCATGGCCATGGCCAGGATCTGGAGCTCGTCTCCTCGCAGCCATGGGTGTCGAAGGTGGCTGAGATCTGGAGCTTGTGGCGCTCTAAGACTCATGGCCATGGCCAGGATCAGGAGCTCTCATATCTTGAGATCAAAGAAACTCATCCACGTTAATTTTTGTTGATTGAAGTCGGAAATTTCGCAGTGCAGATGCAAACTTGGTACCACAAAGTAAAAGCAGTGAGAATATCGCTTCTGCAGGAGAAAAGAAAGAAGAAAAGAGACGAGCTTGGTACTTTCTTGTCGAAGTAGGAACCCAAAACCCCAACATGACTCAAAAAAATAAAAAAGATCATTTCGAAAAATCCTCTATGAACTTTGCTAAGAGGACGGTACCGTTATTTAAAATTACTAACGGTGCAATTATATCCATAAATTTGTTTCACAAGTTGACGATAACCAGTTAATCTTGTGGAAGAATTTAAATATAAATTTTATAAGATACAACTTTAAGTTTTTTTTTTGTCAAACATTTGACTTGCAATTTAGCTAAGTAACGTAATAAGAAAAAGCTACAAAAAAACTCAAACTATACTCATTGTAACACATTTACCCTAAATTTTTTTTGTGACATCAAAAACTTCAAGCTATGTCCACTACGACATTTACCCTAAACATTTGTCTTGGATCATATCGAAGCTCCTTGAAGTGGGTCAAACAAGTCATCCATCCTTGGTAATGGATAATTGCTCATGACCGTCCCTTGGTTGAGCTACTGATAAGCGATGCATAAGTGCAACGATCCATCCTTGATTCTATTCTAGTCAACATGATCAAGAAGGGTTTGAATTGTCTTGAGAACATTATTCTGGGCCAAAACATTTTCTGACTACCAATTTAGAACAGTCTCAATAGCCGTGACTTTCTTTTCTCTCACATGATCATCAACGTCTGTAGGGTTTGGGACTTTAGATATGTGATGAAACCGATGTTGAGCATATGTAAATTCTTCTAATGCTGGAAATGGGGCATTAGAATTAGACCTTTCCAAAAGTGGAAAGTCTGAGGGTTGAAACATACACATAGATGGGAGGACAACATGAGAGTTGAGGTTCTGTGGGTACTTCTAAAGGAAATGAATTTTTCTTAACCCACTTATGAATAGGTGTGTAGAGTGGGTAAACAACTAGTTCTTGTGGTGAAGGTTTCTTTTTGGATGGTGACTGAGGTGGTGGAAAAAGGGTCACATGGTTCAGGGATAAGTAGAGGAGGCTTTGGTCAAGGTGGTCCATATGAGACCATGAACTAGTACTTTCCTGTATCTTCACCAAGAGGTCCTATAGTGGGGTCTCCATCAAGGTACCTTTGCTAGAGCTTGTCTTTAGACCATTTCTTTCAATTGAATGGTCGATTGTCTTCCTCTTCATTTGGAGGGTTTGTACAAAGAGAACATTAGCAATCAAGATCCCATAAATAGTGACCTGTACGGGATCCTTGTTGTCATGCCCCGAACCCCGAGCACGCAACAACCCATTCCCTTGGTCAATTGAAAGCGATGTCCTAGGACTCATCGACGACCATTCATTTTATTCTTTTATTATGCGCAAGCGGAAAACGAATCATCCCTCAGCTAAATAGACAATCAAACAATCAATCAGGGATAAAGGGATGAACAACAAGATAACCGAAACTACTCATTTATACATTTTTACTCGATTAACCAACAGAGGATCATTTCCGATTTACAAGCCCAAACAAGGGTCAGATCCATTCTCTAAGTCGAACAAAAAAGAAACTAGGCTAGGCCAAACCAGCTATACAAAAAGAACCCTCGAATTCAACACCACTATCACTTAGACCCATCAGACTTAGGCTCCGTCCGGTCATAGTCGGAGGCGTTCAGGTCGATCATTGGTGGAGCGGGGGTAGAATTCTCCACTGCGTTGTCGGAAGGGTCTAGCTCCATGGGGTCCTAGTCAGCATCTTTGGGGCCCCTATCGGGCAACCCATCAAAACCACGCAGAGAACTGATCAGAAGATTGTCCTCCTGAATATACCAAGCGAGGAACCGATAGGGGATCCATTGCCCCGGTCCCTCGTCTACCCAGATGGTGGAGATATACTTCTCGTATAGGTGCACCCTACTCGGGAAACAGTGGTGCGTCACGACGATCTCCCAGTCCTTTGGGATCCCGATTTGCTCCGGTGGGTGCGCCATTCTAAAGGCCTAAAAATGGTTATACAATAACCAGTGAGATAAAATCTCAGCGAGTCCTTACTCTAAGCCCCGGTTAGTACACCAACTCGACTCGGGGTTTCTCTCTAGAACCACCCCTTAAGCAGACCAACCACAATCAACCATACAATAGCCAGGGTCAATCAACAATCAAATAATCGGCTCGTATGCAACCTTACCCGGTATGCCATATCCTGCACGTTAAACTTCACACTATACACGCAATGCACATAGCCATCAGGTAATGCAATTCAGCAATCACATGCGAGTCACGTCACAGGCGATCTCACTTGGCCATTGCCACACTCTACACGTTATTAATTCATGTGTGCCATAACAATGCAATCAACTCATGCATAATCGGAACCAATGATACCATGTTTCTCATGCACTCTTGCATCCACACATATCCCGATTATTATCGTCCCTCGGGGCCACAACCGAACCCCCGCCGGTGTCTACTGGCATAACCAAGTATCGTCCTCCCTTGTGAGACGCGACGATGTCGATGGTTCTCTTTCAAGACAGCATTTTCTATGGAGTATGGGCCCAACCTCTACTGCGACTCCGCATCCGGACCCTTGCTGGGTTTTCGATGAATCGGACTATCACCCCTCGAACTTCGGTCGGGACGGTGGATTCAACTTAGTGATCACGCAAGCATACCACCACGATCCATTTTTATCTTGAGCATTAGCCAATACACACACATGCTTGCATATACAACCTCCAATCATTTCTTATAAAAGCAGTCCATTTCGGTGTCCCTCGGACAAACCGTTTTTCCCCTTTTTGTGAAAATCATACGATTCATGCGGATGTCCATGCAATTACACATCCAATTCACCTCATAAAATCAAAGTACATGAAATTAGACAAATTTTCACTTTTGGATGAATAGTGCGCGTGAACAGTGCACATGAATAGTAAAATGTGAACAGTGCAATATGAATAGTAAAATCCAGAATTTAATAATTAATAAAATAAATTCAGAAATCATTGAAAGCATTAATTAAAACAAACAATCAATTAATTAAAGCTAAACGTGCTTAATAACACATAAACCACAATTAGCAAGTACTAATCAAGATTAATCTAAACTAATCTTAATCATCTATCTAACCACCTATCTTAGGGCTAAAAAAATTTAATTAAACTCCCTAAACTAGCATTAACACTAATTAAACTCACCATAAGCAAGTTTAGGCACTAAATAAGGGATTAAGAGCTAGACTCACCCGTTAAGCGGGCCGGAGACACGGGTGTGGCAACGATGACGGAGGCTACGCTCGGGGACCTCAACCACAACGATCCAATGTGGTCCCAAGGCTGAAACAACAGCAACCAACTCTGTCTCTCATTGAACTTCTAGAAAACTGAACTGCTTGGTGGAGGAGGAGGCTGAACGGACTGATCGGAACTTTGGCGAGGAGCTGGCTGGCAATCGACAGATACTAGGAGTCAATGGGGACTGGCTGGTGGCTAGGCTGGGCGGCGGTTGGATCGGAACAGGAGGGAAACAACTGAAGTGGGTGGTGCAGGGCAGAAGCAGGTGGTGGCGTTTGGCTGGCCGGCGGGTTGGCCGGCAGTTTCGTCTAGCGAACGACGGCCGTGGGGGACACGGATTGGGCCTCCTGGACACAACGGTGGGTGGTGTTGGTGGTGATCGGCATAGGAAAGCAATGAACAACTTTGACTTTTGGAGAAGGTTTGAAGGAGAGGAAGAAGAAAATGAGAGGAACAAGGGAGAGAGAGAGGGTCGGTTGGCTTGGGTCTGAAGGGGGAGAGAGAGAGTGAAGTGAGAGCTGGTGTCACACCTCCATTAAGGCCATTCAATGCAGCCCCAACTCCCCAAGCAAGTGACATCATCTTCTCTCTCTTCTTTTGTCTTTTCCTCATAATATCTAGAGGGCAAAATGGTCATTTCCACCTTTGCACAATTCCCAATCTGCCTTTGGCTGAAATGAAGGGCAGGTCTAAGAAATGAGCTAGGAAATGACTAGGAACGGGCTCGGGAATCGGTTGGGCTCAAATTGGCTCAAAGTTAGACAATGGCTCGGAAGGGTTAAATGGTTGGTTGGGTCCAACGGGCTCACTTGCTTGCCTTAGGCTTACCATGTGGCCGTCTTACTGTAGGCGTGAGGCCCACATCAGCCTCGCTCGGTCCACGTCTGTCACGCCCCGACTCTTGAGCTCGCGGCAACCCCATTTCACTTGAGGTCTATCTGTACGACGTCCCAGGTACTGTCGTCGACCAATTCATTTTATCTTGTAATTAAGCACATGCGGAAACGAACAACTCCCAAACCAAACAATAGGGATAGCAACAACAACAGCAGAGGAAAGACAACCAATATTTTATATATCTGAATGTTAGCCAGCATACCAGCAAATACATACACGCCTTACTACAGGCGACAAGCTAAGGCCTACTCAAAAAGGGACCGGCCTAGCTAACATAACCCTGTACAAGTGGGGGAAGGCTCGTCAAAAAGGAAATAGGCTACAGCCTGCCTACTCACGGGCCTCGGAGGGATGCTCTCTTCGATCCTCTGCACGCATCATCTAGGGCCCGAAAAGGTTAACCACGACGGGTTGAGATAAACTCGGCAAGTTAAAGTCCTAAGCCCCAGGTTAGGAACTTCGCTCGCCTCGGGAGTTTAACATACAACCTAATACAGCAATCAATGCAATACCACCTCAGAGAGAATAACAGTTTAATAATCAGGCACAACCACAGGCAACCTTATCTAGCCTTGGCACACGCGACCTGCAGAAACTGTCAGTTAAATCATCACGACATTAAGAGCATGCGAATAATCAGAGCATCTCACACAATTTTCTCATGTCTCACACTCCCACATGCTCCGATTATTACGACCCCTCCTCCTGGGCCACGGCACAACCTTATGGTTGGCGGTTCCTGGCTAAGCCAGCTTCGTCCTCTTTACCTCGAGGCACGGCGACGTCAAGGGCTCACTCCCAAGACGGCATTCCCGAAGGAGCACAAGACTCGCCCACTACCGCAGTCCCGCTACTGACAGAGGCTCGGGACCCGCCCCCATACCGCGATCCCACATAGAACCCCTCCCTGTCAGGCATCCGACCGAAGTCAGGCGACCCACTGGCCACGGCACAACCCCATAGGGATTGGCGGTCTTCCGGCAACGCCGGGTTCCCTCTCTTAATGTGATCATGCAACACATCATCAAGCAATCCATTTTTATCTTTGCTCGTCGTGAATGCAATATCGCTCATGCTCATGCGACATGCCATTTCAGATAACCCACGCAATATGTCATGCGATCTCACTCGACAATTCCAAATTCCACCAATCAACAATCACGTACATTCCCTAATTCTCGGGAATAACTCAATAAATCAAACACTTTCACTTCCACTCGGTCTTCGATCATGCATTTCATCATTATTCACGCATATAATTAACAATCGGCACTTCAAGAAAGCATAACAATCAAGAACACAACAAAATAAGCCAAAAATTAGCTTCTGCATGAACAGTGCCGTGAACAGTAATCCGTGAACAGTGATTAGTGAACAGTAATCCGTGAACAGTGATTAGTGAACAGTAATCCGTGAACAGTAATTTCGTCCGAAATTAAATAAATAAATAAAAATAAATAAACTTAACCATAGTTAACAAATTAACCTAACCATGGTCAAATTAACCTAACCATAGTTAAATTCTAACCTTGGTTACTTTAAAACTAACCTTAGTTACTTTAATTAATTAACCTTAGTTACTTTATTACTAACTATGGTCAATTAACTAACCCTAGTCAGCCTTAATTAACCAGCCTAATTAACCAATCAACCTTAATTAATCACAAACACACAAATACACTAATTAACCCCTAAGCAAGATTAACCCCTAAACAAGGATTAGGAAGTTAACTTACTTGGATCGGAAATCCGGCGACACCGGCGCGTAGAGGGGAACGAGGGCTACGAGGGGTAAGCTCGGGGACGACAACAAGTGACAAACGGTGGCCGAAACGGGCCAAAAACAGTGCTGGTTACTATTCACGCGGAACCGGTGCAGCTGAGCGGAAAAGGCCGAAACGGGCGGCTAACGGCGACCAAAGGTGACCAGGGATGCGCGGTTGGCTTCCTAACTCCCAGGACTACACTTTGGGCGGTTGTGGCGGCTTCGGTGATGGCAACTAGACTGTTTTCCGGCTGGAAAACAGTAAAGACAGCAAGGAACACCAAAAATGGAAGAGAAAAGGAAGAGAAAAAGGGAGAGAGAGTGGGGCTGGGCTGGTGCACGAATTTTGGGGGAGAAAGAGGAGAGAGAAGAGGCTGCTGGTCAAGGATAAGAGCCAAGGCAAGTGGGCTTGCCACTTGCTTGAAGGGCCAATCAAAAAACAAGCAAAAACAATACCCACTTGGGCACAAAAGCAAAAGGCCAAAGAGAGAAGCCCATGGGCTGGAAATGGAGGGGAACTTGGGCCAACTTGGGCCCCTCTTGGGTTGGGCTGAATGGGTGCAAGGCCCATTGGGCCGCCGATCTTGGGCCGGCCCACCCGCGGGCCCGAAACCCGGTCCAATTCTTCATTTTTCCGACGCTTCCGTGTCCAATGGAAAATCCCAAAATAAATGAGGCGACGTCCAAGTATTTAATCATGATATTACTGAGAAGTCGGTTCCCAAAATCGGATAAAAATTCGGGCTAAATTGAGTCGATTTTCAGGATGTTACAACGTCCTTGTATGCTCGTTTTCTCGGTCTGTAAATCTCTTTGCCAAAAATTTGGCTTTACTGGCATTGTTGACTATCGAAGTCGCATCGTCCAAAAGTCTGTCCAGGACGTTCCCGAAAGTTCGTAGTCCAATATTGGATTCTCATGTCTTGTCAATTCCGTCCAAATGCCATTTTAGTATGTCTCGGATTAACAGGCGGCTTCGAAGATTCACGCGTAATCGACTCGTGCCAAACCACGTTCAAGGCACCTCGACACATGGATGCCTTTGACTACGTTAAATTGCAGAGGATAGATTTTTATTTCAAAGTACACGATTACCGAGAATCGACATAGGGTCGTTTGCGGGCTCGATAACAGTAAACAAAATCACCCGTCGTCCTATTATGCTCTATCCACGAATTGACTTCTAGTCGTCCCTGAAATCGGCCTGCATATCTATAGGATCGTCCTTACGCAAGTCTCACAGTCTTGTCGTTTTCCCCAGGTCAAGTTCTTTAGTCGCACGAGTTTTGTCCTCATTAGCTTTTCCCCTCAAAGTCAGTATCCCGGGAGTGATCAATTTCGAGTGAGATTAACCAACAATGCATTAACGAAATTCACGTTCATACATCCCTTAAAGGGCTCGAATTTCAGGACGTCACACTTGTAGTAATGGATGGGTCATCCCTCTTGGTTAGAAGACTCAATCATTTGATTGACCATCATCAGCTTGAACATCAGTTGCACAAGGTTGCATCACAAAAATTGTAGGAAAGATGGAAGAGGTGGCTTCTTCCTTTTCCTTACTAAATTTAATGACAATCATACCATCTTTTTTCTTAGTGAACTGGGACTTTATGGATTGGATTGATATGGAGTTCTAGAGGATCTTTTCGTAATTAGTTACCCAAGTATCTGGGAGTAACTTAACTAGTTGATCTCGAGAAATCTGTCTGGGCACATGAATACAGGAAATTTGATCATTGTCCACTGAAATAAACAAAGCATCTTTAAAACTAGGGAAGTTGAGATCAATGGCTTGATTGTGGACTTGATAAACCATATGATAATGTAAGGTAGCAGCAAAAATCTAAAGTTTGAGGAGCTCCAATAATCTGTAGCTGAATCTTAAGGGCTGAAAGAGGTCGTGGTTCCGAGAGAGTCATATTGAAGTTTAGAAACAATGTGACAAACACTATTCTTGCATTGGGGGTGATCTGGATGGTACCAATATAAGCATGCTAGTAATCCAAAAAACGGGTGTTTAAAAGAGCTATTCGAGCAACTACAGGTAACCCTTTCCTTTCATGGAAGGATAAGACAAGTCTAATAGCATCAAAGTATAGGTGTGTGTGTCCTTATTGTATCCATTATCGTGGAAAATCAAAAGGAATTCGAAGGGTGACAAAGTGTTAGTGTTGAGTAGTAGGAATAGGATGTTGAATGAATTTCAAGGACTGAACATACTTTTTTACCTCTTGAGGAGTGTGCTTAATAAGCTATTTAATAGAGCGTATAGGAAAGAAAGAGGAAGGTTTAGTAAAGGCAGAATATGGATTTATAAGTGGAAGGTGATTCTCTAAGATCTTACTATTTTCATTAAGATAAGAAATCTCATAAAGATACTTTTAGACAATTAGAAGTGTGTAGTCCTAAAGGAAGGCTAATAGAAACTAGGGCATTTATTGTAGAAGGAATGGTTTAAGAGGATTTTGTCTTGGTAAGGAAGGCCCCCTTTCTGCACTGAATAATCGACTCGTAACTAGAAATATGCTGAAGAATGCCATGGCTCTGATACTAGAAAATTGTCCTATGATATGAGACAAGGAAAACGAAAAATAGAACTTGTGGCAAGTATGCTATCCTACACAAACACAACCCTTTTGTAGTCTCAGAATAGGGACTACCTGTTAGCAACTGAATTCTTCTTTGTACATTGACTCATATCACAGAAAATTTTAAGGTAGTAGAATTTTGATGCACAAGTTTCACATTATGGCATGTGCAGAGCACACTATTAGGATTGATTAGAGCATCCCTAGTTTTAAAGAATCATAACAAGTAGAAAGGAAGAGAGGAGAGGGCTTTCGGGATTCATAGCAAACCACACAATATTATTTTTTGGAAAGGTACATTGTACCCCTTAACATTACATGCCCTACCTTATAAAGGCATAAAACTGTACATAAGACAGAGAAGACAAACACATAATTATACAGAATTTTTGGGGTTGACAATGGCCAATTATTTGACCTTTATAGAAACAGGTGGAAATTTCACTTATGATAGGCCATTATTTTACTTTTTCATAGTGCATGAATAGTGCAAAATAGTGCAAAATAGTGCCAAATAATGTTTTTAGCCAAACTTTCTTTGCACGGCTCAACTGGTCAGACTTCTCTTTCTTCTTTTCAACTTGTCAAACTTCTTCTTTTCAGACTTTTTTTCCCTATTTCATCCTATTTCTCTTGCTTTCTCTTTGCGAAGATGTTTCATAGGTCTTACTTGTGAATTTTTTCTTAAGTGTTATCGTCTAATCTGTCTGAGTCATATCTGTCCTTCAACCTCATGTATTCTCAGATGAGTCTTTCAACTTCTAGTTCTTCGAGGTGTTCAATACCTGTAATATTTATCTTTTTTTGACCAAGTAAAAAAAAAGAGAGTAATGGGACCCACTTGTGTAAAAAAAAAAAAACAGAGAGAAAGAATGTTGAAATGAAAGAGAGAGAGATAGTGGGTGCTCGGTAGTTTTAAGGGAGCCGAACCTGTTCAGGAAAGAAAGAGGAAATGAGAGAAAGAAAGAAAGAAAGAAAAGAAGGAGAAAGAAAAGGAAGAAAAGAAAAGAGGATTTCTCACGGTGCGCCGCAGGAGCCTTGCTAAGTCGACTCATCTACATAATGCAACGCCTGGTGAGTACTCGCGCCCCCTCGTTCATCCAATCAAAGCATTTATCTTGGTTAGGTCTCAAATTCAGAGTTTTGGGAAAATTGAGCCACGAAGTTCAATTTTTGAGTCATTGACCGCGTATATTTATAGGAATGATAGTTTAGGGTATCTGGAGCCGTAAAATTTTACGAAATGTGATTTAAGCTTACGGTTTGCTTGAAACAAAATTTCAAAGTTTCCCGCGTGTGGTGAGTAGTGTGCAACCAAATAATTTGGAGCCTTATTTCGTCAGTTTTTGGCTTAATTATGGGTCAGCTAATTTGGGGTTCTTGTAATACGTTGGAAGGGCTTTCTAAGGACTATAAGAATGCTTGAAATAGGGTTCGGTGGAGAAAGTTATCGTGTGATCAAGTTTTGCACTCAAGTTTCGCGTTATGAATGGCTTGAATAATGGCTTTGATTATGCGATTTGTTAGCGTGAGAGTCATTTTTTTAACGTTTAGGCATATTATAGCCATTTCGTAGTTGAGGTAACATGTTACTCAATTTTGATATTATTTTTCGCTAATCTGATAGGGTCTCGAGATTGACGGTTCGAGTAACATGTATTATTTGGCTTTGTGAGTGGTACTAATATTTTCTTTGGTTTTGTGAAACCTATATATGGAGGTAAATTAACTCTATTTATGTATATATGAAAGCGAGAACCTATTTATTGTGTATAGCAAGATAGATATGTTGGGTACTTTAGAGTTATTGTGGAATGGTCTGATAAACCTTTCTTGAAGGGTTATGCCTACTATTTACCTTTGAGTTATGAGACAACTCTTGAAAGATTATTTGTTTGGAAAGAAAACTAATCGTGATGTAAATGTGTGAAAAACTACATGCTACATGGTAACAAAACTTCGTACGAGCCATCTCTAGGGCCTTATAGTCAAGGGCTTAGTGCTACATGGTGACTTAACTCACATAGGGAGCCACCTCTAGGGTCTTGTACAATTGACATGTGTAGTAAAGGATTAAGTGCTACATGACAACATAAATTCGTGTGAGCCACCTCTAGGGCCTTGTACTATTGTTATATGTTGGGTAAGAATTAAGTGCTACACGATAACATAAATTCATGGGAGCCACCTTTAGAGCCTTGAGTTAAATATTGAGCCTGGAATGAATCATTGACATGATTTGTGATGAGTTTGTTTATTAAATTGAGCTGGTGATACTTATTATTGATATTATGAATGAGTGGGAGATTTTGCTGTTTGATATAACTTATTTCATTTTGTAATTTGTCATATTTTAGATTGACATTAATGAGTTCCAAATGTGCAATGTGGAGGCTTGACTTGCATATAAAATATGTGCTACTCATTGAGATTTGGTTGCTCATTCCACTCGTCTTTCATATTTTTAGGTCCTTCGGTTAGCAGCAGATAGTGCTAGAGCACTTTTTGTGGGATAACTTTTGGGAGGTGTATTTTTGGGTATGGCTTAAGGATGTGGTGTGTATAAATGATTGCTAGTTGTTGGGTTGGCTGAGTTCTAGCTATGTATGTTCTTTTGATGGATTATAGAAACTTTGATGTGTGACTAACCTATCGGTTTATTTGATATGTATATATGGTTGGGAATATATATGTTAATATCAAGTTGTTTGTTATGTTTGAGGTTGTGTCTTTCTAGTGGAAGGACGACCGTGTCATTCCCCTTTCCTGTGGATTTAGTGTAACATCCTGAAAATCGACTCATTTTAGCCCGATTTTTAATCCGATTTTGGGAACCGACTTCTCAGTGATATCATGACTAAATACTTGGACGTCGCCTCATTTATTTTGGGATTTTCCGTTGGACACGGAAGCGTCGGAAAAAGGAAAAATTGGATTGGGTTTCGGGCCCGCGGGTGGGCCGGCCCAAGACCGGCGGCCCAATGGGCCTTGCACCCATTCAGCCCAGCCCAAGAGGGGCCCAAGCTGGCCCATGTTCCCCTCCATTTCCAGCCCATGGGCTTCTCTCTTTTGGCCTTTTTCTTTTGTGCCCAAGTGGGCATTGTTTTTGCTTGTTTTTGCTTTGTTTTGATTGGTTCTTCAACAAGTGGACTTGCCCACTTGCCTTGGCCTTATCCAAGTCTTCAGCAGCCTCTTCTCTCTCCTCTTTCTCCCCCAAAATTCGTGCACCAGCCCAGCCCCACTCTCTCTCCCTTTTTCTCTTCCTTTTTCCTTCCATTTCTGCTGTTTTCTTGCTGTCTTTACTGTTTTCCAGCTAGAAAACAGCCTTGCCGCCGTCACCGGAGCTGCCACCACCGCCCAAAGTGTAGTCCTGGAAGTTAGGAAGCCAACCACGCATCCCTGGTCACCCCTGGTCTCCGTTAGCCGCCCGTTTCGGCCGTTTCCGCTCAGCTGCACCGGTTCCGCGTGAATAGTAACCAGCATTGTTTTTGGCCCGTTTCGGCCACCGTTTGTCACTCGTTGTCGTCCCCGAGCTTACCCCTCGTAGCCCTCGTTCCCCTCTACGCACTGGTGTCGCCGGATTTCCGATCCAAGTAAGTTAACTTCCTAATCCTTATTTAGGAGTTAATCTTGCTTAGGGGTTAATTAGTGTATTTGTGTATTTGTAATTAATTAAGGTTGATTAGTTAATTATGCTGGTTAATTAAGCTGACTAGGGTTAGATTAATTGACCATAGTTAGTAATAAAGTAACTTAGGTTAATTAATTAAAGTAACTAAGGTTAGTTTTAAAGTAAACAAGGTTAGAATTTAACTATGGTTAGGTTAATTTGACCATGGTTAGGTTAATTTGTTAACCATGGTTAAGTTTAATTATTTTTATTTATTTATTTAATTTCGGACGAATTTATTGTTCACGGATTCATCGTTCACCGACACGTTCACCGGATTCGCATTCACATTCGTTCACTTTGTTCATACGTAAATAAAATTTGGTTTCAAATTGATGTGTTCTTGGTTGTTATGCTTTCTTGAAGTGCCGATTGTTAATTATATGCGTGAATAATGATGAAACGCATGATCGAAGACCGAGTGGAAGTGAAAGTGTTTGACTTATTGAGTTATTCCCGAGAATTAGGGAATGTAGGTGATTGTTGATTGGTTGAATTTGGAATTTTGGAATTGTCGAGTGAGATCGCATGACATATTGCGTGGGTTATCCGAAATGGCATGTCGCATGAGCATGAGCGATATTGCATTCACGATGAGCAAAGATAAAAATGGATTGCCCGATGATGTGTTGCATGATCACATTAAGAGAGGGAACCCGGCGTTGCCGGAAGACCGCCAATCCTTATGGGGTTGTGCCGTGGCCGTGGGTCGCCCGACTTCGGTCGGATGCCCGACGGGGAGGGGTTCTTTGTGGGGCGCGGTAGTGGGCGGGTCCCGGGCCTCGTCGATTGCATGGGCTGCGGTAGTGGGCGGGTCCTATGCTCCTTCAGGAATGCCGTCTTGGGAGTGAACCCTTGACGTCGCCGTGCCTCGAGGTAAAGAGGACGAAGCTGGTTTAGCCAGGAACCGCCAACCATAAGGTTGTGCCGTGGCCTAGGAGGGGGCGTAATAATCGGAGCATGTGTGAGTGTGAGACATGAGAAAGCTGTGTGAGATGCTCTGATTATTCGCATGCTCTTAATGTCGTGATGAGTTAAATGACGGTTTCTGCAGGTCACGTGTGCCAAGGTCGTAGGATCGCCCGTGGTTGTGTCTCGCTTATTGAACTGCCCTATGCTTTTGTTTCTCTCTACATTGTGCCGACCGCTGAATTAGGTTGTATGTTAAACTCCCGAGGCGAGCGAAGTTCCTAACCGGGGCTTAGGACTTTAACTTGCCGAGTTTATCTCAACCCGTCGTGGTTAACCTTTTCGGGCCCTAGATGATGCGATATCGAGGATCGAAGAGAGCGATCCCTCGAGGCCCGTGAGTAGGCAGCTATAGCCTATTTCCTTTTTTGACGAGCCTTCCCCCACTTATACGGGGTTAGGTTAGCTAGGCCGGTCCCTTTTGAGTAGGCCTTAGCTTGTCGCCCGTAGTAAGGCGTGTATGTATTTGCTTTGGTGTGTGGCTAACCTTCGATATATAAAATACTGTTTGTCTTTCCTCTGCTACTGTTGTTGCTATCCCTGTTGTTTGGTTTGGGAGTTGTTCGTTTCCGCATGTGCTTAATTACAAGATAAAATGAATTGGTCGACGACAGTACCTAGGACGTCGTACAGTTAGACCTCAAGTGAAATGGGGTTGCCGCGAGCTCGAGAGTCGAGGCGTGACATTTAGGGTGTGACATTTTTTGGTATTAGAGCTTAAATTTTGATCATTTTAGAAATAGATATGGGACGTTGTGAGTTATGTAATAGATTTTAGTGTGTTAGACTTTTAGATACTAGAATGTGGTATTATACTTGGATTCAGGTGATCATGCTTATCGACTTTGAGACGCTTGCCTTGCTTTGTAGGAGCGGCAAAGGCAAGTGAGTCGCTACCCCTAACACAAGAGATACGCCTCAAGCTTCTCGAGGTGCGGCTTTAAGGAGGAGATTGGAGGACCGATTTGATGAGAATCATGAACCACATGAAGAAAGGGAAGAAAACCAAGAGTCACTTCCTCTAACTGAGTTCACACAGGCAATGATTCACCGGTATCATCATGCGAAGGAATTAAGTGAAGGTGGGGTAGCTAGCTCATGCACCTTTGCCCAACTTAGAATGGCAGAACCACCCAAATTTGATGGCAAGTTGGAAGTTCTCAAAGCCGATGATTGGATCAAAAACATGGAGGGGATTTTTAGAGCCGAGAATGTTTGCGACAATCAAAAAGCCAACTTTGCCACTCGATGCTTTGAAGGCAAAGCTATTTCTTGGTGGGAAGGAACTAAACCGGCCCTCGAAAGTAATGATGTTATCATTTCATGGAAGGATTTCACTGAAGCTTTTAATGCACAATTCTTTCCAGAATCCTTCCAAGCAAAGATGAGAAGTGACTTTGTTAGTATATCTTAAGGTTACTTGACAGCTATGGAGTACGCAAGCCCCTTTCAACGCGGGCTCTCGGATTCTCGTAGTGTGCTCATACCTTTGGAACTAATAACATACAAAGATGCTTTGAATTGAGCGATTAGGGTTGAGCAAGACACTTTGGAGTGTGGCATACAAGGTGTGACATCCTGAAATTCTAGCCCTCTGAGGGAGGAATGAACGTTAATTTCGCCAGTGCATTGTTGGTTGATCTCACTCGAAACTGATCACTTCTGAGATACTGACCTTGAGGGGAAAGGCTAATGAGGACAGAACTCGTGCGACTAAAGAACTTGACCTAAGAAAACAACTCGACCGTGAGACTTACATAAGGACGATCCTATAGTCATGCAGGCCGATTTCAGGGACGACTAGAAGTCGATTCGCGGACAGAAATAATGGGACAACGGGTGATTTCGTCTACTGTTATCGAACTCACGAACGACCTTATGCCGATCCTTGATAATCGTGTACTTTGAAATAAGAATCGATTCTTCGCAATTTCATGTAGTCAATGACATCCATGTGTCGAGAAGTCTTGAACGTGAATTGGCACGAGTTGGTTACGCGTGAGTCCTTAAAGCCGCCTATCAGTTTGAGTAGTACCGAAATGGCATTTGGGCGAAATTGACAAGGCATGAGAATCCAAGATTGGACTTCGAATTTTCGAGAACGTCCGGGACGGACTTTTGGACGATGCTTCCTTGATAGTCAACAGTGTTGGTTGAGCCGAGTTTTTGGGAAAAGGGTTTTTGGACCGAGGAAACGAGCCTACGTGGATGTAGGCTGGGCAAGAATAGTGTGGGCCTCACGCCCAAGGTGGGACAGCCATCGTGGAAGACCGAGACAAGCATGCGAGCCCGTTGGACCCAACCGACCCATTTACCTTTCCAAACCTGGTGTCTAAACTTGAGCCAATTTGAGCCAAATAAATTCCCGAGCCCGTTCCTATTCATTTCCCGGCCCGTTTCCTAGGCCCGCCTTTCACTTTCAGCCAAAGGGCACATTGGGAAATGTGCAAGCTGGAAATGACCAAAATACCATTGGATATTTTGAAGAAAAGTCAAGGAAGAGAGAGAAAATGATGTCACTTGCTTGGGGGAGTGTAGAAAGTATTTAATGGCATTGAATGGGTCTTCTAGAAGCCCTCACTTCACTCTCTCTCTCCCCTCTTTAGCCAAGAAAATCGCAGCCCTTTTCCCCTTGCTTCCCCTTGCTTCTCCTTGCAATTTCTGTAGTTTCTGCTTTGGACCTCTCACCAAAATTTGAGTTGTTCGTTGCCTTCCCAGTGGAATCTCGGGCCGTGCCACCTATCAAAATGTTCAGCACAGAAGTTCCGTATTGTTCTCGTTGGCCGATCGGTGAAAGGAGTCGCCGGACGATCCGTACGGCCGCCGGAAGCCGGCTGCTCACCGACCGCCTACTGTTCACGTGGTACTGCACAGTTTCGCATTTTGGCCTGTTTTCCTCCATTTTCAACCTAACCACCGCCCATACTAGCCACAAGTGGTTCCCCCTCGACCCCCTGGTGCCGCTGGTTGCTGGCCCGCCGCTTGCCGGAGCTCCGGGCAGCCCGTTCAACTCCGGTCAGCCACTTTCCCCCTGAGCAGTGCAGTTTTTCAAAGTTGCAGAGGGAGTTTGAGCTTGTTGTTGCTGTGTTCAGCTTGGGACCGCCTTGGAGTGTCGTGGGAGAGGTCCCCGGGTGTCGGATTCGTTGCCACCGCCGCGTTCGGGTCGTCGGCCTGCTTAACGGGTGAGTTTAACTCCTAAACCCTATTTAGTACCTAAACTTGTTTAGGGTTGGGTTAATTAGTGCTAAGGGCTGATTAATGTGTTTAATTAAGTGTATTAGCCCTAAGATATGTGGTTAGATAGTGGATTAAGATTAGCTTAGCTTAATCTTGCTTATTTATGCTTAATTGTGCTTAATTATGCCTAATTGTGTGTTTTGTGCTAATTAATCATGTTTTTCCTTAATTGCTTGATTAATGTGATTAATTGATTAATTAATTTTTGCATTTAATTAAATAATTATTTAATTTTCGGAATTTATTTATTTAATTATTTTAATTTCTGAATTTAATTATTTATTTATTAAATTCGAAAATTACTGTTCATCCAGAAATTAAATTGCGTAATTTCATGTGCATTGATTTTATGGAGTGAATTGAATGTGTAATTATATGAGCATCCGCATGAATTGTGTGATTTTGATAAAAATGGGAAAAAGATGAATTGTCCGAGGGACACCGGAAATGGACTGTCTTTATGAGAAAGAAAATGGTTTGTCCGAGGGACACCGGAAATGGACTACCTTTATGAGAAAGAAAATGGTTTGTCCGAGGGACACTGAAAATGGACCGCTTTTATGAGAAAGGTGGGAAAAATGGTTTGTCTGAGGGACATTGGAAATGGACCGCTTTTGTGAGGAAGGACTTGAGATTTTAAATGCAAGTGTATGTGTAAATATGTGTGCATTGGCTACGATAGTCCGAATCACAGAAGGGAGGGCACGGAAGGGCACGGTTGCGCCTCCGCGGAGGAAGGGCGCCGTAGCGCCATTGCGCCTCGGAGGGCACGAAAGGGCACGGTTGCGCCTTTGCGGAGGAAGGGCGCCGTAGCGCCTCGGAGGGTACGGAAGAGCACGGTTGTGCCTTTACGGAGGAAGGGCGCCATAGCGCCGTAGCGCCTCGGCCTGCACGGAAGGGCACGGTTGCGCCTCTGCGGAGGAAGGGTGCCGTAGCACCGTAGTAATAGCACAGAAGGGCACGGTTGCGCCTCTGCGGAGGAAGGGCGCCATAGCGCCGTTGCACCTCGGCCCAATGGAACACGTGTGGATGCTAGAGTGTGCGAGAATATTGCATCATCAGTTTCGATTATGCATGAGGTGATCACATCATTATTTATGGCACGCACGCATGAATTAATAACGTGCAGGGTGTCGCAATGGCCATGTGAGATCGTTTGTGACGCGACTCGCATGTGATTGGTGAACTGCATCATCTAACGGCCATGTGCATTGCGTGTATTGTGCCTATATATAACGTGCAATGTATGGCATACCGGGTAAGGTTGCATACGAATCGGCTTATGATTGTTGATTGACCCTTCCTGTTATTTTATTGTTGATTGCTGGTTGTTTGTGGTTGGGTTGAGTGAGGGGTGGTTCTGGAGAGATACCCCAAGTTGAGTTGGTGTACTAATCAGGGCTTAGGGGAAGAACTCGCTGAGATTTCATCTCAACCCGTCGTGGTTAACATTTTTCAGGCCTTTAGAATGGCGCACCTGCAGTGAAGAATCCTGCCCCCACTCTACCAGTGATCAACCTGATGGAGCCGAGTCCGATGGGTCCGAGTGACCGTGGTGCTGAACCCGAGGGTTCATTGTGTATAGCTGGATTAGCCTAGCCTAATTCCTTTTTGGTTTGGCTTAGAAGATGGATCAGCCCCTTTTGTAGGGCTTGTAAATTGGAAAGCGATCCTCCATTGGTTAATCTAGTAATTGTATAAATGAGTAGTCGAGGTTTCTGCTGTTCATCCCTCTATCCATGTTTGATTATTTGATTGTTTGTTTGGACTGGGGATGATTCGTCTTCCACTTGCGTATAATGAAAGATTAAAATGAATGGTCGTCGACGAGTCTTGGGACGTCGCTTTCAATTGACCATGGTAAGGGGTTGTCGCGTGCTCGGGGTTCGGGGCGTGATATCCCCGTCGGTTTTGGTATCAGAGTGAGGTTGAGACCTGGAGTGATAAGGTGTGTGGGATTTTTGGGATAGTGAGATAGGGATGGCTTTTATACTACGTGCCTGTGATTGCTTTTGTGGTTTGGTGTGGTGGCGGGTTGCTCATAGTCCAGAGTGATGAGCAATCCTGAGCAGAGTGAGCCCCTAGGCGTAGGGTAGTGTCTGGTCAGACCTGTGCTAGAGGTAGCATGCAGGCAGATCCTAAGTTAGACGGGATCCTGCTGGCATTAGAGACCTTGTTAGGGCAGCAAGCTAAGTGCTTCTGCTGTGGTCCTTGTGGTTCCCCTAGTGAGAGGAGAGGTCTGTGAGAGATCGATACCTAGGCTGGTAGAGCAGTTCCTGAGATTGAAGCCACCGAGGTTCAGTGGCGTGAGCGACCCTGAAGTTGTGACCCTTTGGATAAGGGATATCAAGAGAACTGTTACAATGCTAAAATGTTCAGAGTAAGACAGAGTGGTTCTGGCGGCTTATTGGCTTCAAGGTAATGCCATTAATTGGTGGGAAGCCACTCAAGGAATAGTGTTCCCTGAAGGCACGGTTCAGACATGGGGTGCTTTTTGTAACATTCTGAAATTCGAGCCTTTTAAGGGGTGAATGAACATTAATTTCGCCAATGCATTGTTGGTTGATCTCACTCGGAATTGATCACTCCTGAGATACTGACCTTGAGGGGAAAGGCTAATGAGGACAGTAACTCGTGCGACTAAAGAACTTGACTGGGAAAACGACTCGACCGTGAGACTTGCGTAAGGACGATCCCGTAGTCATGCAGGCCGATATCGTGACGAATAGAAGTCGATTCGCGGACAGAGTATAATGGGACGACGGGTGATTCCGTTTATCGTTATCGAGCCCGCGAACGACCCTATGTCGATCCTTGGTAATCGTGTACTTTGAAATAAGAATCGATCCTTCGCAATTTCATGTAGTCAAGGACGTCCATGTGTCGGGAAGTCTTGAACGTGAATTGGCACGAGTCGGTTACGCGTGAATCCTCAAAGCCACCTCGTCGCCCGAGTAGTACCAAAATGGCATTCGGGCGAAATTGACAAGGCATGTGAATTCAATATTGGACTTTGAATTTTCGGGAACGTTCGAGAAGGACTTTTGACGATGCTTCTTAGTCGGGCTGACATGTGCAGGCCGAGCCGAATAATTGGAAAAGGGACTTTTGGACCGAGAACCCGAGCCTATGAGGACGTGGGGCTGGGCAACAAGTGAGGGCCTTACGCCCAAGGTGGGACGGCCACCGTGGAAGACCGAGACAACGAGCAAGTCCGTTGGACCAAACCGACCCTTTACCCTTCCTAGCTCGTTATCTCAACCTGAGCCAATTTGAGCCCAATAAATTCCCGAGCCCGTTCCTATTCATTTTCAAGCCCATTTCCTAGGCCCACCCCCTTCATTTTCAGCCCAAGGGCAGATTGGGAAATGTGCAATGTGGAAATGACCAAAATGCCCTTGGATATTTTGAAGAAAAGTCAAAAAAGGAAGAGAGATAAGATGAGGTCATAAACAGTATGCCAAGTTTAATGCGTGCGAGTTTGGGTTTACTCGCGTTGTTTTGTTGGTCATATGATTTTGGACGAAGGAATTTCTATGGATCCGCTAAGATCAAGGCAGTCATGATTATGTCGACTTATGACGGTGATGAGAGGTTCGAAGTTTTCTAAGCCGGACAGGTTAGTACAGACGATTCGTAGAAAGGTTCTCTACGATAGTTACGCCTCTGATACGAAGGTTAATGAAGGACGTAAAAATTTGAATGGACGAGTAAGTGAAATTTTTAAGAGCTTAAGTATAAGCTAATTACCGCACCAGTTTTGAGGATTTAGTCTACTATTGGAGAATACGAGATTTGCAGTGAGGTGTCATATAAGGGATTTGACTGCGTGGTAAGGCAACAAAGAAGATTGGTTGCTTACGCGTCACGACAATTAAGGTCATTAGATTTAATGGAAGTCAGATAAGTTTTATCTTGATGATTTGAGGAGCTGTAGGTATGGGATCATAAGAGATGATCTATTAAATGGCGATAATCTTTGATAAGAATTTCAGTGGATGATTTATTGCTCGGAAGTCTTAGATTCGATTAAGATATGAATTTACCCAAGGGGGATTATTTCAGGAGATATTTAAGATAGGGATTTGAGGAATGGATTTTTGTTTTCGGTGGATTAAGAATTAATTATCTCTTGATGCTAAATGGATGAGTGGTGAAATAGCATTATCGATGATTTCTTCTCGAGGTATCAGAAAGGATTTGAAGAGGTATCCGAAAGCTTTTGGTGCAATAAATGACATTTGGTTTGCACTAATTTTCAAGTGGTTGAGGTGAATTCTTGGTTTGGTTATTAATTGGGCGTGAAAGGAGTATTGGAAGAAAAATCGATAGTTTGTGGAATTCGAACAGCGATTTGATGGAAATTCAGTAAATAAGATTTCAAGTGTTGATAAGTGACCCCGTGGAAACGAGCTAATGGGTTGACGAGTTGGAGAAAGTTTTGTACTCTGAGGTGCTCGAGACGAGGTTAAAACCGTGAGGCTTGGTATGGGACAGCCAAAGCGGATAATACCTCTATGAGATGGTGCATAAAAAAAAAAAAAAGGACTTTTGCTAGTAGTGGTGCAGTTCGAAGATGCTCGTAACGACCGATCCGACGAGGCGGGGAGTGGTCGCCGGGGCCGAGTGCTCGAGCAAGAAGCGACTCCCCGGCGTGCTTCTAGAATGTCGAAAGGGGCAGAAATGAACCGAACT
This sequence comes from Corymbia calophylla, assembly GCA_014182845.1. Classification (NCBI taxonomy): domain Eukaryota; kingdom Viridiplantae; phylum Streptophyta; class Magnoliopsida; order Myrtales; family Myrtaceae; genus Corymbia; species Corymbia calophylla. The sequence continues at coordinate 42,512,002 of CM024697.1, read as the reverse complement.
ACGCACTGTGCAAAAAGAGAGTGCTTGTGGGATAAGATTTTATCGAAGTGATATAGCAGAAATATGGTCGAGTTGGTGGGACTCCAGTCTATAGAACGAGGTCAGAGAACTGGGAATCGTTGGTTCAAAATTGGTTTAGCAGTTATTGAATGCAGTTCAGATTATCAGAGACAAACTAAAGACCGCTCAGAGTCATCAGAAGAGTTATGTAGATAAGTATCGCAGACCGTTGGAGTTTAAGGTGGGCGATCGTGTGTTTTTGAAAGTATCGCTGACGAGGGTACTTCTAGATTTGGCAAGAAAGAAAAGTTGTTTGAGGTACGTTGGACCCTTTTGAAATTTTGGAAAGGATCAGGATTTTAGCGTATCGTCTTGTGTTGCCACCAAAGCTTGCTCAAGTACATGATGTTTTCCACATGTCCATGTTGAGAAAGTACGAACCGGACCCGACACATGTTTTGAATTTTAAGGAACTGGACGTAGACGACAGGGTGTCGTACGTGGAGAGGCCGATACGGATAGAGGACCGTAAAGAGCTAGTGCTTCAAATTAAGACTATCGCCTTAGTTAAGGTGATCTGGCAACATCACGGATCGAGGGACCTACATGGGAAAGTGAGGAAGTGATGAAGCATCAGCACCCCCATCTTTTCGAGGACGAAATTTTTATAAGAGGGGATGAGTTATAACATCCTGAAATTCGAGCCTTTTAAGGGGTGAATGAACGTTAATTTCGCCAATGCATTATTGGTTGATCTCACTCGAAATTGATCACTCCCGAGATACCGACCTTGAGGGGAAAGGCTAATGAGGACAGTAACTCGTGCGACTAAAGAACTTGACCTCGGGAAAACGACTCGACCGTGAGACTTGCGTAAGGACGATCCGTAGTCATGCAGCCGATATCGTGACGAATAGAAGTCGATTCGCGGACAGAGTATAATGGGACGACGGGTGATTCCGTTTATCGTTATCGAGCCCGCGAACGACCCTATGTCGATCCTTGGTAATCGTGTACTTTGAAATAAGAATCGATCCTTCGCAATTTCATGTAGTCAAGGACGTCCATGTGTCGAGAAGTCTTGAACGTGAATTGGCACGAGTCGGTTACGCGTGAATCCTCAAAGCCACCCGTCGCTCCGAGTAGTACCAAAATGGCATTCGGGCGAAATTGACAAGGCATGTGAATTCAATATTGACTTTGAATTTTCGGGAACGTTCGAGAAGGACTTTTGGACGATGCTTCTTAGTCGGGCCGACAAGGGCAGCCGAGCCGAATAATTGAAAAGGGACTTTTGGACCGAGAACCCGAGCCTATGAGGACGTGGGCTGGGCAAGAACAAGTGAGGGCCTTACGCCCAAGGTGGGACGGCCACCGTGGAAGACCGAGACAACGAGCAAGTCCGTTGGACCAAACCGACCCTTTACCCTTCCTAGCTCGTTATCTCAACCTCGAGCCAATTTGAGCCCAATAAATTCCCGAGCCCGTTCCTATTCATTTTCAAGCCCATTTCCTAGGCCCGCCCCTTCATTTTCAGCCCAAGGGCAGATTGGGAAATGTGCAAGGTGGAAATGACCAAAATGCCCTTGGATATTTTGAAGAAAAGTCAAAAAAGGAAGAGAGATAAGATGAGGTCATTGTTTGGCAAGTGGGGCAAGCCTTGATGGCTTGGATAAGGCTTATCATTCAGCCTTCACTTCACTCTCTCTCTCCTCTTCATCTTCTCCAAAACCGCACACCTCTCTCCCATGGTTTTCCTTCCTTCCTTCTGTTTTTCAGTTTGACCTTTCACCGAAATCTGAGTTGTTCATTGCCTTCCCGTTGGAATCTCGTCTCGTGCCACCCGCCGTTGTGTTCAGAAGAGAATTTCTGTGCAGATAGCATCGGCCGATCGCCGGAAAGAGCTGCCGATCGTCCCGTATTCCGGCCGAAAGCCGGCTGTCGGCGGACCGTCACTATTCCGCCTGCAGCAACTTTGTTCCGCCTTTTCTTCCGTTTCTCTCCATTTCCGACCAAACCACCACCCATACCAACCAAAAGTGGTTCCCTCTCGACCCCCAGGTGCCGCCGGTCGCTGGCCCGACGCTCGCCGGAGCTCCGGGCAGCCCGTTCAACTCCGGTCAGCAACTTTCCTCTTATGCAGTCAGTTTTTCAGAGTTGCAGAGGGATTTCGAGTTTGTTGCTGCTGTTCTCAGCCCCAGGACCGCCTTGGATCGCTGTGGTAGAGGTCCCCGGGTGTCGGGTTCGTCGCCGCCGCCGCGTCCGTGTCGTCGGCCCGCTTAACGGGTGAGTTTAGCTCCTAATCCCTATTTAGTGCCTAAACTTGCTTAGGGTTGGGTTAATTAGTGGTAAGGTTGGATTAGGATGTTTAATTAAGTTGTATTAGCTCTAAGACAGGTGGTTAGATAGATGATTAAGATTAGATTAGTTTAATTTTGCTTATTTAGCTTAATTGTGCTTAATTTGGTATTAATTGTGTTTTGTGATTAATTAAGCATGATTTGCTTTAATTGAATTGATTAATTGTTTTAATTAATGTTTTGTTTAATTTCTGGATTAAATGTTTTAATTGATTGAATTTCGGGAAATCACTGTTTCATAATTACGTTCACGACATCGCTCACGAGCATCATTCACGACATCGTTCACGGCAGACTGCTCATCCGTAAGCTAAATTTTGTTTGAATTTGATGTGCTATTGATTGTTGTGATTAATTGGAGTGCCGATTGTTAATTATGCTCGTGAATATTGATGAAATGCGTGATCGAGTGTTGGTTGGAATTTGGATTTTTGGAATTGTCGAGTGAGATCGCATATGTCTGAAATGGCATGTCGCATGAGCATGAACGCATGAGCGATGTTGCATTCACGACCAAGCAAAAGCAAAGACAAGAATGAACTGTTTGCTGATGTGTTGCATGGTCAGATTAAAGTTGATAGCCCGGTTGAGCCGGATGACCGCCAATCCTTCGGGGTTGTGCCGTGACCATTGGGTCGCCTGACAGTGGTCAGATGCGGAGTCGCGGCTGAGGCCGGGCCCATGCTCCTTATGGAATGCCGTCGTCGGTGGGGGAAAGCCCATGACGTCGCCGTGCCTCACGGGGAGGACGATGCCGGTTTACGACCAGTTGACCGCCAACCATAAGGTTGTGCCGTGGCCTAGAGGGTCGTAATAATCGGAGCATATGTGTGGATATGAGACATGAGAAAGTGGTGTGAGATGCTCTGATTATTCACATGCTCTTAATGATCGTGATGATTTATGGTACGCACGCATGAGTTGACGATCGTGCGGTGGTGTGGCAACGGCCGGTGAGATCGCTTGTGGTGCGACTCGCATGTGATTGATGAATTGTGTCATCTAACGGCCATGTGCCTTGTTTGCATTGTATGAAATTCGACGTGCGGTGGTATGGCATACCGGGTAAGGTTGCATGCGAATCGAATATTGCTATGTTGGTTGCCCTGTCTGTTGTTGGTTGTTGTTTGTTTGTTGTGGGTTGAGTGAGGGGTGGTTCTGGAGAGATACCCCGGGTTGAGTTGGCGTACTAACCGGGGCTTAGGGAAGAACTCGCCGAGATTTTATCTCAACCCGTCGTGGTTAACCATTTTCGTGTCCCTAGAATGGCGTACCCGCAATGGAGGATCCTGCCCCGCTCCTCCAGTGATCGACTCGACGGAGCTTGAGTCCGATGGGTCCGAGTGACCATGGTGTTGAACCCGAGGGTTCTTTGTGTACTGTTGAATTAGCCTAGTTCTTTTGGTTTTGCTTAGAGGATGGATCAGCCCTTTTTGTCGGGCTTGTAATTCGGAAAACGATCCTCCATTGGTTAATCCATTAAAGATGAATAATTGAGTAGTTGCTGTTGTTCGTGTTGTTCATCCCTCTATCCCTGTTTGATTGTATGTTTGTCTGGGGATGGTTCGTCTTCCGCTTGCGCTTAACGAAAGATTAAAATGAATGGTCGTGGACGGGTCCTGGGACGTCGCTTTCAATCGACCAAGAGAAGGGGTTGCCGCGAGCTCGAGAGTCGGGGCGTGACACTTTTCGCAAAGCTTTCAATGGAAAGTGCTTTTTAGACAATGCGAGAGAGTCAAAGATGACAAAGTTCCAACAATTTCGTCAGAATCAGATGTCAGTGGATCAGTATGAGGCAAAGTTCGCTGAGTTGGCGTATACTAGGCCGAGGTTAATGGAGGACCCTTGGATAGGGCGAGACATTTCAGAGATGGCTTGAAGCCAGAATTGAAAGCCCAGTTGGTGCCCTTGAGATGTACGAGAGGGCCCAGATGATACGAATGAATATGATTGAGAGAACGACCGCATTTGGCTTGTGGTTCATGCCTAATAGAGACAATCATTGGTTTGGAAATGACCGATGATTGGGCGAAGGAATCCCATCCCACCCAACAGAAAGAATTACGTGTGAAAGCCGATAGCCCGAAACTAGGTCATGAGGGAATCATTGATTGGATTGCAATAGCAATGTTTGACTTTGAGGTCATAGTTGGCATCCAGATTCCATGCCAAGGGTATTTGGCATTGGTGGCAGTCAGATGGTGAAAGGATCAAGGGTGGAGAATATTGCTATGGTATAAAAGTACATGGATGTGTTTCCCTCTCTAGAGGAAATTGAGTTTGTAATTGAGTTGACCCTTGGGATTGAACCCATTTCCAAGGCGCCTTATAAGATGGCCTTGTCAAAATTGAAAGAACTGAAGGTGCAGACGCACTAGGATGAGCGTCCCCTTGGGGAGCACCGATACTGTTTGTAAGGAAAAAGGACAGTTTGTTGAGACTGTGCATTGATTACCGGCAGCTTAATCAAGTGACGATTAAGAACAAATATCCGTTGCCAAGGATTGATGATTGTGTTCATTGACGATATCCTAGTATACTCGAGGAGTCTAGAGGATCATGAGAAATACCTGAGATCAGTACTGCAAACCTTGAGAGAACATGAGCTATATGCCAAGTTTAGCAAGTGCGAGTTTTGGTTATCTCGCGTGGTATTTTTAGGTTATGTAATTTCAGGTGAAGGGATCGTCGTTGACCTGACTAAGATCGAGGCGGTCATGAATTGGCCGAGACCTATGATGGTAACTGAGATTCGAAGTTTCTTGGCATTGGCGGGATATTACAGATGTTTCCTGGAGAAGTTTCTTTGCGATAGCCATGCCATTGACGAGTTTGTTAAAAAAAAAAGAAGAAGTTTGATTGGAAGGACAGTGACGTGTCGTATAAAGGACTAAGCTATGTGTTAATGCAACATGGCAAGGTGGTTGCATACGCATCCCGACAGTTAAGGCCTCATGAGCTTAACTACCCGACGCATGATTTGGAATTAGCGGCGATCATCTTTGCCTCATGTTCAACGATGATGGATGGAACTTCTTAAGACTATAATTGCGAGATTTTGTATCATCCGGGGAAAGCAAATAAAGTGGCAGATGCGCTCAGTCGAAAGTCGACAATTACATAGATGAGGGTACGAGAATGGATTCTTTTAGAGGGAGTCGAGGACTCAGATTTTTAAAATTGAGATTGGCCATCTTGCTAGTCTAATGGCCATTCTCAGGGTGGGACCCGAGATGCAAAGTAGGATTAAGAATGCCAAGCGATAGATCCTGAAATTCTTAAAATCCTGCAGATGGATCAGGCAAAGAGAAAAACAGACTTTCAAGTGTCCGAGGATAGGACATTGAAGTTTCGAGGGCGATTGTGCGTTCGAAAGATGCAGAGCTTAAGGAAGCAGTTTTGTCGGAAGCTCATCGTAGTAACTATAACATCCACCCTGGTAGTACGAAAATGTACCAGAATTTGAAGCAGCACTTATGGTGGAACGGTAAAGTTGAACATTGCGAAGCACGTGGCTAAGTGTTTGACGTGCCAGTAAGTAAAGACTCAGCATTGTAAGCCTGGTGGGTTGCTGTAACCTCTTGAGAATCCCGAATGGAAGTGGGAACACATTACCATGGGTTTTGTGATAGGACTGCTACGGAGTCAGCAAGGCAATGATTCGATTTGGGTAGAAGTTGACAGGTTGACGAAGTCAACTCACTTCATTGCGGTACGAAAAGATTTCACGTTGGATAAGTATGCAGAGTTGTACGTACGTCAGATTGTACGCATTTATGGAGTTCTAGTGACGATCACCTCTGACTGTGATCCTAAGTTTATGACAACTTTCCGGAAAAGTTTACAGTCGGCCTTGGGGACGAAATTGCAGTATAGTACGGCGTACCATCCGCAGACGGATGGTCAATCAGAAAGGATTTGAAGAAGTATTCGAAAGCCTTTAGTGCGATAAATGACATTTGGTTTGCACTAATTTTCAAGTGGTTGAGGCGAATTCTTGGTTTGGTTATTAAATGGACGTGAAAGGAATGTTGAAAGAAAAATCAGTGGTTTGTGGGATTCAGATAGCGGTTCGATGGAAATTCAGTGAATCAGATTTCAAGTGTCGATGAGTGACCTCGTGGAAAGAAACTCATGGGTTGACGAGCTAGAGAAAGTTTTGCATTTCGAGGTGCTCAGACGAGGTTAAAACCGTGAGGCTTAGTATGGGACAGGCCAAAGCGGATAATACCTCTATGAGATGGTACATATCAAAAAGGGACTAGTAGTGGTGCAGTTCGAAGATGCCCATAACGACTGATCCGATGAGGGCGGGGAGTGGTTGCCGGGGCCAGAGTGCCTGAGCAAGGAGCGACTCCTGGCAGGCTTCTAGGATGTCGAAAGGGGCAGAAATGAACTGAACTACGTACTGTGCAAAAATAGAGTGCATGTGGGATAAGATTTTATCGAAGTGGTATAGCAGAAATATGGTCAAGTTTGTGGAACTCTAGTCTATTGGAACGAGGTCAGAGAATTGGGAATCATTGGTTCAAAATTTGGTTTAGCAGTTATTGAATGCAGTTCAGATTTTCAGAGATGGACTAAAGACAGCTCAGAGTCAGAAGAGTAATGCAGATAAGCGTCGTAGACCGTTGGAGTTTAAAGTAGGCGATCATGTGTTTCTAAAAGTATCGCCGATGAGGGGTACTTCCAGATTTGGCAAGAAGAGGAAATTTAGGTATGAGGTACGTAGGACCCTTTTGAAATTTTGGAAAGGATCGGGGTTTTAGCATAACGTCTTGCGTTGCCATCGAAGCTTGCTCAAGTACATGATATTTTCCACGTGTCCATGTTAAGAAATTATGAACCAGACCCGACTCATGTATTGAATTATGAGGAACTGGACATAGACGACAAGGTGTCGTACGTGGAGAGGCCGATACGAATAGAGGACCGTAAAGAGCAAGTGCTTCGAAACAATATTATCGCCTTAGTCAAGGTGATCTGGCAACATCACGGAACAGAGGCAGCGATATGGGAAAGTGAGGAAGTGATGAAGCATCAGCACCCCCATCTTTTTGAGGATTTATCAGTGGTTGCAAATTTCGAGGACGAAATTTTTATAAGGGGGAAGAATTGTGACGTCCTGAAATTCGAGCCCTCTGAGGGAGGAATGAACGCTAATTTCGCCAGTGCATTGTTGGTTGATCTCACTCGGAACTGATCACTCTTGTGATACTGACCTTGAGGGGAAAGGCTAATGAGGATAGAACTCGTGCGACTAAAGAACTTGACCTAGGAAAACGACTCGACCGTGAGACTTGCGTCAGGACGATCCTGTAGTCATGCAGGCCGATTTCAGGGACGACTAGAAGTCGATTCGCGGACAGAAATAATGGGACGACGGGTGATTCCGTCTACTATTATCGAACTCACGAACGACCCTATGCCGATCTTTGATAATCATGTACTTTGAAATAAGAATCGATCTTTCACAATTTCATGTAGTCAAGGATGTCCATGTGTCGAGAAGTCTTGAACGTGAATTGGCACGAGTTGGTTACGCGTGAGTCCTTAAAGCCGCTTGTTAGTCTGAGTAGTACCGAAATGGCATTTGAGCGAAATTGACAAGGCATGAGAATCCAATATTGGACTTCGAATTTTCGGGAACGTCCGAGACGGATTTTTGGACGATGCTTCCTTGACAGTCAATAGTGTCGGTTAAGCCGAGTTTTTGGGAAAAGGGTTTTTGGACCGAGGAAACGAGCCTACGTGGATGTAGGCCGGGCAAGAATAGTGTGGGCCTCACGCCCAAGGTGGGACAGCCATCGTGGAAGACCGAGACAAGCAAGCGAGCCCGTTGGACCCAACCGACCCATTTACCCTTCCAAACCCGGTGTCTAAACTTGAGCCAATTCGAGCCCAATCAATTCCCGAGCCCGTTCCTATTCATATCCCGGCCCGTTTCCTAGGCTCGCCTTTCACTTTCAGCCAAAGGGCACATTGGGAAATGTGCAAGGTGGAAATGACCAAAATACCCTTGGATATTTTGAAGAAAAGTCAAAGGAAGAGAGAAAAGATGATGTCACTTGCTTGGGGGAGTGTAGAAAGTATTTAATGGCATTGAATGGGTCTTCTAGAAGCCCTCACTTCACTCTCTCTCTCCTCTGTTTAGCCTAGAAAATCGCAGCCCTCTTCCCCTTGCTTCCCATTGCTTCTCCTTGCAATTTATGCAGTTTCTGCTTTGGACCTCTCACCGAAATTTGAGTTGTTTGTTTCCTTCCCAGTGGAATCTCGGGCCGTGCCACCTATCAAAATGTTCAGCATAGAAATTCCGTACTTTTCACATTGGCCGATCGGCGAAAGGAGTCGCTGGACGATCCGTACAGCTGCCGGAAGCCGGCTGCTCGCCGACCGCCTACTATTCACGCGGTACTGCACAGTTTCGCCTTTTGACCTGTTTTCCTCCATTTTCAACCTAACCACCGCCCATACCAGCCACAAGTGGTTCCCCCTCGACCCCCTGGTGCCGCTAGTTGTTGGCCCGCCGCTCGCCAGAGCTCCGGGCAGCCCGTTCAACTCCGGTCAGCCACTTTCCCCCTGAGCAGTGCAGTTTTTCAAAGTTGCAGAGGGAGTTTGAGCTTGTTGCTGCTGTGTTCAGCTTGGGACCGCCTTGGAGTGTCGTGGGAGAGGTCCCCGGGTGTCGGATTCGTCGCCACCGCCGCGTTCGGGTTGTCGGCCCGCTTAACGGGTGAGTTTAACTCCTAAACCCTATTTAGTGCCTAAACTTGTTTAGGGTTGGGTTAATTAGTGCTAAGGGCTGATTAATGTGTTTAATTAAGTGTATTAGCCCTAAGATAGGTGGTTAGATAGTGGATTAAAATTAGCTTAGCTTAATCTTGCTTATTTATGCTTAATTGTGCTTAATTATGCCTAATTGTGTGTTTTGTGCTAATTAATCATGTTTTTCCTTAATTGCTTGATTAATGTGATTAATTGATTAATTTATTGATTAAATTAATTTCTGCATTTAATTAAATAATTAAATAATTATTTAATTTTCGGAATTTATTTATTTAATTATTTTAATTTCTGAATTTAATTATTTATTTATTAAATTCGAAAATTACTGTTCATCCAGAAATTAAATTGCGTAATTTCATGTGCATTGATTTTATGGAGTGAATTGAATGTGTAATTATATGAGCATCCGCATGAATTGTGTGATTTTGATAAAAATGGGAAAAAGATGAATTGTCCGAGGGACACCGGAAATGGACTGTCTTTATGAGAAAGAAAATGGTTTGTCCGAGGGACACCGGAAATGGACTACCTTTATGAGAAAGAAAATGATTTGTTCGAGGGATACTAAAAATGGACCGCTTTTATGAGAAAGGTGGGAAAAATGGTTTGTCTGAGGGACATTGAAAATGGACCGCTTTTATGAGGAAGGACTTGAGATTTTAAATGCAAGTGTATGTGTAAATATGTGTACATTGGCTACAATAGTCCGAATCACCGAAGGGAGGGCACGGAAGGGCACGGTTGCGCCTTTGCGGAGGAAGGGCGCCGTTGCGCCTCGGAGGGCATGAAAGGGCACGGTTGCGCCTCTGCGGAGGAAGGGCACCGTAGCGCCTCGGAGGGTACGGAAGAGCACGGTTGCGCCTCTACGGAGGAAGAGCGCCGAGCGCCGTAGCGCCTCGGCCTGCATGGAAGGGCACGGTTGCGCTTCTGCGGAGGAAGGGCGCCGTAGCGCCGTAGCAATAGCACAGAAGGGCACGGTTGCGCCTCTGCGGAGGAAGGGCGCCGTAGCGCCATAGCAATAGCACAGAAGGGCACGGTTGTGCCTCTGCGGAGGAAGGGCGCCGTAGCACCATTGCACCTCGGCCCAATGGAACATGTGTGGATACCAGAGTGTACGAGAATATTGCATCATCAGTTTCGATTATGCATGAGGTGATCACATCATTATTTATGGCACGCACGCATGAATTAATAACGTGTAGGGTATGGCAATGGCCAGGTGAGATCGCTTGTGACGCGACTCGCATGTGATTGGTGAACTGCATCATCTAACGGCCATGTGCAGTGCGTGTATTGTGCCTATATATAACGTGCAGGGTATGGCATACCGGGTAAGGTTGCATGCGAATCGGCTTATGATTGTTGATTGACCTTGCCTGTTATTTTATTGTTGATTGCTGGTTGTTTGTGGTTGGATTGAGTGAGGGGTGGTTCTGGAGAGATACCCCAGGTTGAGTTGGTGTATTAATCGGGGCTTAGGGGAAGAACTCGCTGAGATTTTATCTCAACCCATCGTGGTTAACATTTTTCAGGCCTTTAGAATGGCACACCCGCAGTGGAGAATCCTGCCCCCACTCCATCAGTGATCAACCTGATGGAGCCGAGTCCAATGGATCCGAGTGACCGTGGTACTGAACCTGAGGGTTCATTGTGTATAGCTGGATTAGCCTAGCCTAGTTCCTTTTTGGTTTGGCTTAGAGGATGGATCAGCCCCTTTTGTAGGGCTTGTAAATTGGAAAGCGATCCTCCATTGGTTAATCTAGTAATTGTATAAATGAGTGGTCGAGGTTTCTGCTGTTCATCCCTCTATCCATGTTTGATTCTTTGATTGTTTGTTTGGACTGGGGATGGTTCGTCTTCCGCTTGCGTATAATGAAAGATTAAAATGAATGGTCGTCGACGAGTCCTAGGACGTTGCTTTCAATTGACCATGGTAAGGGGTTGTCGCGTGCTCGGGGTTCGGGGCGTGACACAAAGAGCTCCTCAACACAAGAGGTTTAAGCCAACTACTTATCATGACAATCGTATTAGCGGTAGTGGGAAGCAAAGAGATTTTGATCGGCCAGGAAGGTTCCAAAGTTAGGGTAACCAAGGCCCTTGTGCTACTTGTGGGAAACCTCATGGTGGTCGTTGTTATTGTAAATCAGGCGCATGTTTTCTTTGCAAAAAAATGGAATTTATGGCGTGTGATTGTCCCACAAAGAGGGATGTTCCTGCGGATAGTAGGATTTGTTTTGTGTGTGAACAACCGAGACATATAGCATGCAATTGCTCCATGTGGAAGAATGCCATTTCAGTTGGTAGGCCCCAAGAAAATCAACAAAGATAGAGGACAAGTGGGAAATTTTTTGTACTAACGAATGAGGATGTGATGGCATCAAACACAGTTGTTGCAGATAATATTTATATTGCCTCACGTTGTGCCTATAGGTTATTTGATCCTGGTGCTACTCATTCCTTCATTTCAACTAAATTTGCAAAGAAGCTTGATGTACCTACACTTCTTGAATGTGAATTGCATGGTGATACTCCCACTAGGGATTTTTTGGTTGCTCATCATGTTTTCAAGAGATGTATGCTACGGATTAATAATGTCGAAATGCCTATGAATCTAGTGGAGTTAAATATTCGAGATTTTGATATTATTATAGGGATGGATTGGTTATTTACATATCGTGCTACTATTGACTACTTTTAAAAGAAAGTGATATTTAGGCTTTCGAATCAATCCGAATTCTCCTTTTTGGGAAGTTGTCATGACATTTTTTCATGGTTGATCTCAACTTTGCAAACAAGGAAACTTTTGAGAAAGGGCTATTGGGGTTATGTAGCTTGTGTAAAAGACACAAGTAAGGTTCTAGTGAAGTTGGAGAATGTTCCTATTATTAGAAAGTTTCTAAGTGTGTTTATTGAGGATTTACCAAATTTGCCTCATGATAGAGAAATTGAATTTTGTATTGGTTTGATGCTCAGCACAGCACCAATCTATAAGGCACCATATCGGATGGCACCCACTGAATTGAAAGAGTTGAAAACATAGCTGCAAGAGCTTTTGGATAAATGTTTCATCAGACCTAGTGTTTCGCCTTAGGAAGCTCTAGTTCTATTTGTGAAAAAGAAGAACAATAGTATGAGACTTTGTATAGACTACCAAGAACTTAAAAAGGCGACGATCAAAAATAAATATCCTTTGCCCCAGATTGATGATTTATTTGATCAACTTTAGGGAGCTCAGGTATTTTCCAAAATCGACCTTCATTCGAGATACCATCAGTTGAAGATAAAAATAGAGGATGTACCTAAAACTACTTTCATAACAAAGTATGGTCATTATGAATTTTTTGTCATGCCTTTTGAATTAATCAATGTGTTTGCTGCTTTCATGGACTTGATGAACAGGGTGTTTAGGGAATACCTAGACAAATTTATCGTGGTGTTCATTGATGACATCCTAGTATATTCGAAGAGTTGGGAGGAACACGAGCAACACTTAAGGGTTGTTTTGCAAACTTTGCATGAAAAGAAGTTATATGCTAAATTTAGTAAGTGCGACTTCTGGCTTAATAACATAGAATTCTTGGGTCTTGGGTCATGTGATCTCCAAAATGGCATATTAGTGGATTCAAAAAAGGTTGAAGCAATCGTTAAGTGAAATCGTCCCACTAATGTTATAGAAGTGAGAAGTTTTCTTGAGCTAGCTGGCTGTTACAAGTGATTTGTGGCAGATGTAATAGTGAGGTGCAGGCCTGAAGTTAAGTCAGATTCATGTTCTTTCAAACACGGCTGACGGCTACAGAAAAGAGCATTTTCCTTAGAAAGATGGTTGCAAGAAACGGACGTAAGTATAATCTTTGTGGCAGTAATCGTTATTCAGACAAGCTTGAAAATGGCAGAATGGATTATTTAAACCGAAATTGATTTGACTAAATTGGTATGTGGTTATACACCGCCTGTTTAGCGACAGACCAAGTGAAAAATTTGTTGGACAAATCCCAGAGAGGAAATACAGACATTGATTAAGTTCATTATTGGGGTAAGTCGATAAAGAACGGACCAATAGAGTATGGTTTAGGGACGTCACGATCTCATGTTTGCATTACTCAAATGGTTTTGATTCACATCTTACCCTATTGATTTGGTTACTGAAAGTTCAAGGAAGTCTCTCCTTGTAAAAAGACAAAAAAGAAATAATTGCTTTCAATGAAAATGTTATTGAGGGACTCCATCCAATTGGATGTTTGACATTTCTCGCATTTCCGTCTTCTCGGACTTTTCACTCTGACAAACCCAACACTATAATGTCAATCATCAGCTTTCACAATTCCAACATACAACCCCTCTGGTCCATGGGTATGAATAGCCTTTCCAATTACAAATCCATTAAATATCATAGAAAATTCTTAAGTCCCGCGTGTAGCACAATATGAGTCGCTATATAGATACTTACGGACATTTTCGCTAGAAACTGCTAACGTAGTGGCATGCCACATAGTTTTGAATTGATATTCATATAATAAGTTTAGAATTAACGAGGTTATTTTTCAAATAAATATGAAGCAAGACTTTTCTCAAAATAAGACAGATTTTGCGTATTTTGAGGGTAATCCCCGTAAGATTGAGTTCCACGGGCTTGGGCTTTAGCAACCCAGGCCATTTTCTCATAAAGTTTGTTGAACCATATCCCCAAGTACCAGCTAAATTGCCAGGGCTAAAGAAGCCAAGAGCACAATTTTCACCCCCAGGGATCAAGACATCACCATCTCTGATAAGAGCTTTATCTTGTAATCAGACCAGTGGAAATGCATGCTCTGTAAAGAAGTGATGATATAATTTAACTGAGAAGACTGCTAGGCCAATAATGAGTTTCTAAATGGGATTTCACTATTTTTTCTGCTGATATATATATCTCCCTTTCTCCTATTGGATGTTCACTGTTCACTATTATAAGAGAAGCAAATTGGGGAGAAGAGACTATTTGATGTATTGAAGTGTTGCCTTATGGATTCACTCCAGTCAATAACTTTTCTTTGGGCGGAAGTATAATGCAAGTGTTGAAACTTGGAATGGGAGATACTTAAGCGTTAAAAGTTCCAAAAGGTACACTTAAGTACTAATTTTTTAAAAAAAAATTGAAACATTTAAGTATCAAGTTAGGTGAAAGGATGTCAAAAATCCAACGTGGCTTATTTTTAATAATATAAGTCGCTTACGTGACTTATCGGAAAGCCGAGTTAGCAAAAAAAAAAGCCAAAAATGATGTCGTTTTAACTCATATTTGAATTTTAATATAAATATTAATTAAACTAAATTAAAAACTAAATTAAAAAAGGGGGAAGGGGAGACGTTCGGCGAGGGCACTTTTTTTATTAATAAATTTAGTTTTGAATTTAATTTAATTAATATTGATATTAAAAACCATGTCAACACCAAAATAACATCGTTGTGGGCTTGTCTAGTGATGCTAGCGCAACAAACGATGTCATTTTGAGCTCAACTTGCCGGAAAAATGCCACGTTAGCTGTTTGGGTGGAATTTCTCGTTGTTGACACTTAGAGAATCCATTTTTCTCCGATTTTGGCATTTAGACGTACCTTTCCGAACTTACACTTAAGTATCCCTGTGCCAAATTTTGGCACTTGGGATGTTCGCTGCTCTTTTCTTTGGTTCCTAGTTCTTCGAATTCCAAACATCTTGTCGCAACTATGAAGTGGGTAATGAAAATAAGGCGGCACTTCCCCTGGCTTCATTGACCCGCCGAGTGGGGGAATGGTTGTCAAGAATGACTACAATGGACAATAATGGAGGACACCACAGGATAAATCAATTTTGACAGAGAAATACCAGAGCAAAGTCGCACTTTACATAGCTAAATTGACCCAGTCAGTGGAGGAATTGGTCGAACGAAGCAAGATGATGTATCAATTTTGGAATATGTAAAATGGACCTTCCCAGGACTACTCCTGGCTATGCACCAAACAGTAAACACAATCACATGCATTCTGCTTTTTGTCATCTGTTGAATCTCATTACAATTTTCCTCCTCAACTAGTTCTCATTCAACAAAGTAGACTTACGAAAAATTTATAATTTTTTTACTCAAGTTTAAACAATATGTGATTTGTGGAACATATGTAGCTTTTGGATTCTCGGAATTATGACAAGCTAGGATTTTGGTGTTTAAGTCCAGGATTGAATCACCCATGACCTGACACTATTTGAGCATTCAGAGAGATGGCCAAAAACAAGGGGTCAAGGATTACCGTTTGATGAGGCGATGTTTGACTGGACATTTTGAGTCCTATTTCATGAGTTTCTGCATACATTCAAGTCTTCTGTGTCATCCAAAAGAACAAACTGAGAGTTTCACATGTGGGAAACGTCCTCATTTTTTCGTTTGTTACTTGAATAAAATCATTGTGTAATAGCAAGTTGGGTAGTAGTGAGTGGCCGATTGACTATACCAGTGGTCATTACGCGCTATTTAGGTTCTCAATTATCTTTTCTTGTGAGAGCATCAATCTCAAGCACTGCAGCTTCCAACAAAAACGTATGAGAGCTTGAGTTTCAATTTGTCTTGAGAATTCTCTGTGAAGTAGGGCGACTGACAGACTCAATAACAAGAGGTTTCATCAGAATGTGAGTCTCAGATTAATCACGCTAGCAATTGAGCCATAGAAATTGTGACATTTAATTTGAAACTTTCAGCACTTGTTTCTCTTATCACTGATGTCTAATGTATTGATAAGAGCTGCATTCTTATCTGTTGTTTATGCTTCTATTTTTTAGTCAGCTCCATTGAACCTTTGTTGAGAGAAAAGTAAAATCCAGTAAGTAATTGCAGATAAATGAGCCAGAAGTCAATGATCTGCTAAGCTTATTAACAGTTCAAGAGCAATCCCAGTTTTCTGTGCTTCATGATAATGCCTTATGTGATTTGAAAGACTGGAGAATGTAAAAGTGGTTACATCGAGTCTATCATCAGCCATCAAGTTCCGTTATTGTCACGTTGTTTGCAGAAACTCCTGCAGTAGGTGGATGGTCAAGATTGTTGTCGCTTCCTTTGAAAACAAATGCAGGCTTATTAGGAGAAGCAAGAGTTGCCTCATTACCCAACATGAAGACAATGTCTATCATAGTTGGTCGATACACTGCATCTTCTTGTACACATAATAGGCCAATTTGGATGCATCTCAAAACTTGATGAGAGTTGTAAGATTGTCCCAATCAATAAATCAATGATGTCCAAAGATTTTCCTTCTCTCCATAAGCTCCAAACCTAGAAAATTAGTCGACACCTCTAGAGAATAAGAAACGCTTATAGGAAGCATTACAAGGGTAATTTGGTCCATACAAAAATTCATGTCCTTTCATGTGCTATCAAGTTGAGAGATGGACTCTCGTAATGAAAATCATTGTTCCTCCTGCCGCTAACTCTTTCCAGTAATATGACACCAAAGCTGAAAACATCAGATTTGGTAGAGTGTAATCCCTGCGTTGCGTGGAGACATGTAACCACTGCACAAAATTGTATTACATGAATATCTCAATGTCTTATCAATCCTCCTCTTCTGACATGCACCAGTAAGAAAAGTGTACAGTTTATTGACACTTACTATGTTCCGACCACCCTATTTGTATTTGCTTGAATCTGGTCTTCTCCAAACTTCTTAGCCATCCCAAAGTCTGAAATTTTCAGATTCATTGCAGCATCTAAGAGGACATTGCTTGCTTTGAGATCTTGGTGTATTATTTTGAGTCTTTAATCTTGGTGAAGATATAAAACTCCTCGGGCTATGCCAGAAATTATTTCAAATCATTGATTCCAATTAATGCACGGCCTGTTTGCTTCATCTGTAACTCAAAAATCGAAAAAGGGAAACAGAAACATTTCCGTAAGGTGTGAAACTACTACCAAAGATTCGGTGTCATGGTTATAAGACAAACATGGAAGATGGAGCAAAAAGATGAGGACCTACCAAATATGAAGAAATCCAAGCCTTTGTTTGGCAAGTATTTATAGATTAACATCCTTTTGTCTTTGTGGATGCAACATCCCAAAAGTCTGACCTGGTTCTTATGTTGCAGTTTGGCTATGAGCGTGACTTCATTCTTGAATTCTCAACTCCCTTGACCTCTTCACAACTACTTCCTGTCCAGATGCCAATTGCCCCTGAAATTCTCATTTTAGGCATATATGCATGAAATTTTGTTTGTCCATCTCTCAGCATGGTCTTTCAATTGCATGTCCAGTTACTAATATGATCCTAATCCCCAGACCATGGACACAAAAAACTAGTGGAAGGGGGATTGTTGGCGTTTAATAGTAAGGACATGTAGCAAGACAGGGAACATGCAAACTGGCCAGGTACCCTGTAGACTGTGCCGAATCCTCCCTATCAAGCTTGTTTGCTGAATTAAAATTGTCTGTTGCAGCAACGATTGTGGTGATATTGAGGACAGGCAATTCTTGATTATTTGTTGTTCGCCGGAACTTCTTCCTCACTGTAGAACCTAAGATCCAAGAGACAATAAATTTCAATGCACAATACAGTCCTTCTCTGAAGCATATTCTTTTTCCATCGATCAACTATACGTGTGTACGCCAAATGCTGATGATTTATCTATGTTCAAAGCAGTAAAGGAAACCTTACGGTTTCAGTGGATACACGTCTCTTGATGTCTGGATAATATATTAATACTATGAGAAAAGGATTAGAACTCTTGTGAGAAAAGAAAAAAGTAATGTACTTACCTACTTCTCCTTTGGTCAGATATATTGGAGAATTCTATATACCTCAAATAATCCATACCTTTTCTTCTATATCCAAGCTTAATAGACACAGCAACAGCAACTATTGCTGCAATTGATATTGATACGATCAAGATTGGCAACATCCCCTTCTTTGAACGAAATCCTTTCTTCTGAAGTCCAATTCCTCCTTTGGCTGATATCCCGGAACCGACTTCCACCCCAGGTTTTCCTTATGTCCTATGGTAGATTACCTGTGGTGCACTGTGCATTTTGTAATGTTAGGCCTGATTCTATCAACCACCTCTTTTTTAACTGTAATGTGTCCAACTCGCTTGCTACCTTTTGGGCTGCAAAGTGCAATCTCCCTTGGAGTAACCGACCTTGAGTGGAAAACTTTAGCTGGGTAAGCAACACTCTATCAGGAAGTGGATTCTATGTTGACATCGCTAGATTCTCATTTGGAGCTCTCTACTATGTGATCTGGAAGACTAGGAATGACATAATATTCCGGTCCTCCAATCTGTTTATGCCTGCTATGAAACAGTACATTACCAAGTCGGTCAAGGACAAAGCCATTTCCTACAAGTCGGTAGCCGACAACCTGAGAAATAGGAGATTGCAGCGTAGCTGAGGGTTAGACCCAAATATTTTTGTATAGGTTGATGGAGCGAGAGTTAGCTTCTGCTGATGATGACTCCTATATGTATTTGCTACTTCTTTTGTGAACCTGGCCCCCCCACTCCAGTGACCTGTTGTCCCGTTGAGTGTGGGTTGGGGCCAAGTCTTACCCCTTTGTATAGCTGTATGGTTGGAAAATCTCTATAATATTTACCTTTACCAAAAAAAAAACAAAAAGGAGATATTGTGCTATCAGGACATTGTTAAACAGACAGAATGTATACCTTTTATCTCAACAAGAAATAATCCAATGATTACAAAGCAAATATTGCCATTAAAAGGAACAGGAACTAAACTTTGTAACCTTAGGAAGTAACAAAAGCGCACCGGGTGGTGTTGAGCATCACCTATTTCAAGTGTGTTGACACGCACATATAAGTCTTGTCCCCCATCCACAAAATATCTTGTATCCATTAAGTCTCCATACCATATCTAGCATCCACTCCCCCTTAGCATCGAGGATCTGATCAACTTCTCTGCTTCTTCTCATTTTTTGTTTTTCTGTGTTTCTTCTTTCTTTTGGAAAATGTTTCCTTTGTTTTGTTGCCAAGTTTCATCTTCATGGAGAAACTACGCAGAAATTAATTAGTGAATGCTGTGTTGAGCGCTTGCCTTGTATTTTTCAGGCTAGTCAATCTTCTTACCTATATTTTAGGCTAATCAAGTCAGAGGAAAAGCATGCTCATGAGTGAGGAATTGCAGAATAAGATGAGGATTTCTCCCACTCATTACCCAGCAACTCCTATAGAATTTACTTTATTTGGTGTATTTCGTGTTGACCTTTAGGAACGCTTTTCATTATTGTCGACCTTTATGGTTTCTCTTCGGCTCCACACACTTCGACTTGAGACAGCCAGTAACAACATGAATGGGACATAATCGTAACAGAGCATTTCTCATCGTAGCTAAAGTGACCCGCCCCAGGGGTGAATGGTACAATAAAACAAGATAGTGTTGGATGACATGTTCAGCACTGACCTGTCGCCTTTGAATCTCTATCAAATTAATCTGCCCAGAATTTCTGAAGTTCACAGTAAGCATCTTATCCATGCTTTGTCTTTGTTGTCTGTTGAATCTGATTACGTCTTTGCTCCTTGTTCGTTTTTCATCCGTACACTGCACTGAACAAGCAAAGTTTTTGGACAAGTTCTTATGTGGGGAATGAGGTCTGTGGAAGTTTTTCCTTGATAGGATACATTGTACTACATTGCTTGACAATAGAACTTATGTGCTATTTATAGAAATATGATCTCTCACTACTATCAGTTTAAGCTTATACTTTGTGGATCGTCTAGAAGGATATTTTGTGGTCTAGCCTTAGCTCAAATATGGATGTGTTTTGTCCTGCCTGTCCAGGAAACTTCATGGATTTATCAGAGAACAAACGCAGTTGACATAAGATGACTTGATGACTCTATAGTAGTGATTAACCTTGCAATTGCAGGTCTTCCAAGTAAAATATAGACCTAAAGTTGATAAAGATCGGTGAATTTACGGACGGAAAAAATGTCATGCACTCATTGAACTAGATGATTATATAAATCATCCTGTATTTTCAGCAACAGGAAAGGACTTTATTCATGTCACTTTCTCTGGTTCCTAATGCTTTGAACTCCGTACAACTTGTCCCAACTAAGAAATGGGTAACAGCGCTTCACATTGCTTCATCGACCCGCCAACGGGGGGAATTCTTCAGTTCACAGATGAAGAGAAACTGAAGATTCCAACCTAGGAGGTTTGGGACAAAAAAGGTGGTAGTTGCTCATTCGCGTGAAGCTAGGCAATCGGACAAGTGATAAGAAAGTTAGGTGGAATAGAGTTTTGCGGTCATGTCAAGTCATCACAAACTCCATTTCCTTGCACTACCCTTTAAATTCCTTAGAAACAATTGCCTTTTACCCTAATTTGATGAAAAAAAGAGGCTTAAATGTTATTTCACTTATCTAACATTGATTTTACAGAAGAATTTTGGGATAAGTAAATTGGAAGTACTAAAACTCATCAACAAAATGCAATTTAGTTCTAAAACTTTTAAAAAGTATGATTAAGTCCTAAAACTTATTGGAAAAGTATAATCGAGTCCTAAGATTTTCAAAAGTGCAATTAAGTCCTAAAACTTGTCAAATTTGTTAAATCAAGTCCTTCTTTTGGTAGCACTTTTTGAAAGTTTTAGAATTCAATTGCACTTTTATGACAATTTTTAGGACTTAATTGCATTTTTTGAAAATTTTAGGACTTAATTGCATTTTCGTGATAAGTTTTAGGACTTAATTGTATTTTTTGAAAATTTTAGGATTAAATTGCACTTCTGTGACAAGTTTTAGGACTTCTAATGTACTTATTTAAAATCGATTTTGCAGAAGAAATTTTTTGAATAGTTTGATGAAATATGTAAAGAAGTCATTGCCAATAGACTTTATAAGTTGACTAATAATATAAATACAAATTGTGAAATATTTTAAGATAAAAGCTTTTAATGATGTTCATCCGAGATGAGGAAGAGTGAGGGTGTTGTACAATTGCTGTACAATTTGATTTTAACAATAAATGATGACAATTCAAGATGATTTTGGGGAATGGATTAGTTCACGTTCCAAATGGAGTCCGCTTATTCTTGTCCTTGCTTTTCTCGACATGTTGTGTCCTTTAGGCTTCTCTAGGTGAAATTTCAGAGCGGCGACACCTATAAGTGGGATAATCAGCACTCAAATTTTGTGTTCAATTAGCGGACAAATGCCACATTTCTTCATCTCATTTTCCACTTGTCTTCTTATACTCTTCCCTTTAGCGGATTGGAAGTTAACTCAAACCTTACCTTCTCTGGTAAAAGACAAAAATGAAATTCCAAATTTGCATGTCGGAATTCCAGACTCGAGTATCGGAAAGTGTCAGGAAAAGTTGACTAAGTGTTAGATTTTTTAACACATATTGACCGGGTGTCAAAGAATGTCGGAAAGTGTTAGAGAGTGTTAAAGTGTCAGACATGGCATGAAAGGTCCCAAAAAGTCTCGGTACTTCTTAACATCTTACCCCAACCCCAACCCCAACCCCAACCCCAACCCCCAATATAAAAAAGAGAAAATTCAATTCGGTTATCCCTCAATAAATTGTCACTTGATAGTCCAAAATCGACACCAAACTTGGTCCGTCAGATCAGCCCATCCGGCCATTTGATTTCGACCATGTACAAGGAAACGAGGGAATTTGGATTCTTCTCTAGTCTGCTTCCTCTAGAATCGAGATCAGCTCGCTTTGATTTCTATTTTCTCGATCTTTCATTCAATCATTAATGTTGATATCTCGGTTTTCTCCTCATATTTTTTTACCATGCTAAAAAGAAAAAGAGCACAAGTCCATTTCTGACTCTTGAATTTGCAACAACGCCAATTCACTTGTAGTCCAAGATATGCGACACTCCAGGTTTTGTCGCCAACTAGTTCATTTTATCTTGTCATTAAGCACTTGCGGAAACGATATTAAACACACTAGTCAATCATCAAGTAGGGATAGCAAAAAGACACAATAGTAAAAAAACAGCATCACATTTTTATTTATCTACAAAGATTAACCTGGGGAATCATACATATACAAGCCCTTCTTCGGGCGATGTCCCAAAGGCCTACACAAAAGGGGACTAGGCTTGGCTAACCTACAATCAACTAAAAAGGAGAGAAGAGTCAGTCAGAAAGGATTAGGTATCAGATGCCTAATTGCTAGTCTCAAAAGAGTCAGACTCGACCAACGAGGGATCCTCCACCGTGCCATCAAGAGGATCGAGATCCATAGGGTCCCACACCTCGTCACCCGAACCTTTGTGTGGTTGACGTTCGTCATAACTCCTCAGGGGCCGTAAACCATATTCCCTTGCCTAATGTACCACGCCTTGAAAACGTGCGGCGTGTAATAGTCCCTTTCTCCCTCATCCACCTAGATCATCGTCACGTGATGCTCGTAAAAAAAATTGCAACTCGGAACGAGTCGCGTGGTGATGGCGGTGCTCATATCCATGGGGACACCGAACCTCACCGAGTATGGCATCATACTAGGGCCTTGAAAATATTTAACCACGACGGGTAAAATGAACTCAGTAAGTTAAAATCCTAAGCCTCGGTTAGAAACTTCGCTCGCTTAAGGTGCAACCTAACCAGACAACCTAATACTGATGGCAGATCAATTGTAAAGCAACCTTCGCTTTGCTTTCTCTAATAACATGCAAAGAATCTTAATCACAGTATAAGCTATCAGCCATCAAATGTAACCATAGGCGGTCTCACCTTGCTTTGGTGCACGGACCCTACATGATGCAATATAATTCGTGCCAGAACAACATCAACAAATAGTTCACATAATCAAAACACATATTAAACTTTCCCATGCATGAGTATCCACACGTGTTCCAATTATTACAACCTCTCAGGCCACAACACAACCTTATGATTGGCAGTCTACTGGTCCAAAAACTAAACATCGTCCCCCTGGTGGGCACGGCTACATCATGGGCCTCCCCCCATATAGCATTCTTGAAGGAGCATTAGTCCGACTTTTACCACGACTCAGCATCTGAATATTGTTAAGCAATCGATAAAATTGAGTGACCAAAAGGCCATGGCACCACCCCAAGGGTTGGCGGTTTTCCAACAGCGTCGGGTATCCCCTTTATGTGACCATTCAACACAACCATCAATCATATTATTTCTTTCTTTTCTCTATCACCAATGCAACCATGGTTTGTGCTTATACAACATGCTATTGCAATTATCACACATATAATACAATGCAACGATTAACAATTGTCACATGAACTTGCATAATTCAACAGTTCCAGATATAGCCAACAAATAGCAGTTCAAGTAATAATCCAACAATTAGTCCTCATCAAACAATGTCATAATATTCACATAATATTTGAGATAGTAACCACCATTAACTATTCCCGTAAAATCAACAATTACCGATAACTTGTCCACAAATATTCACTCTAACAACTAATCACGTGTCTCAACCAATTATTGATAATCAATTATTCTCAAAATTATTGACTACCACAAAATAAGCATAATCTTTAATCACAACCTCCAAAAATACTCATTGATATACGGATAAAATACTTTATTCAATTATTCTAATAAATAATCAACTCTCACAAAATAATTATAAATATTTACCCCTTTCATAAATAATTACTATACCATAAGTAATTTACTTTCATAAAATACTCCATAAATATTTTAAAGGCCATATAATATTATCATACATATAACTACCAACCTTAAATATATAAGCAATAATTAAAATACGTATAACTATTGCCTAACTTAATCAATTATCAACAAATAATCATAATTACCTAATCATTCAAAATTAATTAATATTATAAATAATTAATTAATTTCCAAAAAATAATTTAATATTTACATAAATAAATAATTTCCATAAAATGATATAATTATAATTAATTATTCCCATAAATAATTAATCATAATCAACTAATACTAATCTTTGATTAACCAAATTAATCAACCATAAGCAAGATTAGTAATATATTATAATGCTAATTAATCATAATCCCGATTAATGAACAACAAAGCATAATTAAGCTACTAGTAGCTTATCATAATCCAACTTAAGCATAATTGATGCATATAAACCATACTTAAGCATAAATCATCATCATTAACTACTAATCATACTTACATTAATTAAACCACTCCTGAAGCAAGATTAACCCATAATTGAAGGATTAGGAAATTAACTCACACTCTAATCGATTCAGGCAACATTAGGAAGACAACAAGGACAAGGGTCACGTGAGCTTAGCTCAAGGACGGCAACGGATGACAAATGATGGTCGCATTTCGGTGAAATAGTTCTAGTGAACTGTTCTTAGCAAAACAGAAGGCAGCGGTGGTTTAGAGGTTGGACGGGCAGCTGGCAGTGACAAGTGGCTATCGGCGAGCAATGGCTGGACTCCGGATGGCAGCAGCTGCACGGTGGACAATGGTAGTGGCTTTGGTGGAAGGCAACAGAGGCGGCAGCGGCAGTGGACAGCAAGAGGTGGTGAAATGGAGAGGAAAACGAAGGAAAAAGGAAGAGAAAAGAGAGAGAGTGAGCTGAAGAGTGGGCTGGGCAGCTGCTAGAGAGAGAGGAGAGAGAAAGATGAAGCAAACTTGGATAAGAAGTCCTCCAACTTGCCCTTCAAGTTTCAACCACAACCAAGCAATTCTAAGCCACTAAAGACCACACAAAGAAAAGCTTCTAGAAGAAGAAGGCCCGTGGGCTAAAGAGAAAGGAAGATGCACTAGCTTAGGCCCTCTTGGGGCCGTCCTTGATGGGTGCTAGGTCCATTGGGCCACCGGCTTGGGGCCAGCCCACTTGTTGGCCCAATTCCTTGGTCCAAAATTTTCTTTTCCAAAACCTTGCGGCTCACCAAAAAACCTGAGAATAAATGTAGCTACGTCTACTTATTTAGTCTTGAAGTCCTTGAAAAGTCGATATCCGAAATCGAATTAAAAATCAGGGTTAAATTAAATCAATTGCGACTTAGTACGGTCTCAACCTTTGCGCGGCATTTTAGGATTTTCCTCACGTTTGACCTATGGCCGATAGCTTTTCGATCATTGTTTAAGCCAATTTTCAAATTAGGGGCAACCATTGATTGTCATGTAATCCTAGAGGTTCAATTGATTAGCTTGAGTACAAAGTCAAAAAGGAATCGGTTTAACATCATTCGTAGTTCGTATCGAAGTTGTGTGGAATCACCCATAATCTAGCTTCATTTACTGCCGAATCGATTTGTTTCCATTCACTAATTGATTGGTAATAGGGTGGTATTGTCCCCCTTGGATCCTTTTGATCAAACGGTCCATTCTTAATTGAATGCATTAGTTGTACATGTATCAATCTGTAACATCCTAAAAATTGACTCAATTTAGCCCGAATTTTAATCCTATTTTAGGAACCGACTTCTCAGTGATATTAGGACTAAATACTTAGACATCGCCTCATTTATTTTGGGATTTTCCTTTGGACACGGAAGCGTCAGAAAAGGGAAGAATTGGACCGGGTTTTGGGCCCGCAGGTGGCCCGGCCCAAGACCGGTGGCCCAATGGGCCTTGCACCCATTCAACCCAGCCCAAGAGGGGCCCAAGTTGGCCCAAGTTCCCCTCCATTTCCAGCCCATGGGCTTCTATCTTTTGGCATTTTGCTTTTGTGCCCAAGTGGGCTTAGTTTATGCTTGTTTTTGGTTGTTTTTGATTGGTCCTTCAAGCAAATGGCAAGCCCACTTGCCTTGGCTCTTATCCTTGACCAGCAGCCTCTTCTCTCTCCTCTTTCTCCCCCAAAATTCGTGCACCAGCACAGCCCCACTCTCTCTCCCTTTTTCTCTTCCTTTTCTCTTCCATTTTTGGTGTTCCTTGCTATCTTTACTGTTTTCCAGCCAGAAAACAGCCTTGCCGCCGTCACCGGAGCCACCACCACCGCCTAAAGTGTAGTCCTGGAAGTTAGGAAGCCAGCTGCACACCCCCAGTCACCCCTGGTCGCCCCAGACCGCCCGTTTCAGCCTTATCTGCACCGTTGGTCAGTTCCGCGTGAACAGTAACCATCACTATTTTTGACCCGTTTCGGCCACCGTTTATCATCCGTTCTTGTCCCCGAGCTTACCCCTTGTAGCTCTCGTTCCCCTCTACGCGCCGGTGTCACCGGATTTCCGATCCAAGTAAGTTAACTTCATAATCCTTGTTTAGGAGTTAATCTTGCTTAGGGGTTAATTAGTGTATTTGTGTGTTTGTGTTTAATTAAGGTTGATTGGTTAATTAGGCTGGTTAATTAAGGCTGACTAGGGTTAGTTAATTGACCATAGTTAGTAATAAAGTAACTAAGGTTAATTAATTAAAGTAACTATGGTTAGATTAGATTAACTAGGGTTGAGTTAATTTGTTAACCATGGTTAAGTTTATTTATTTTTATTTATTTATTTAATTTCGGACGAATTTACAGTTCACAATTACTGTTCATACAGAAGCAAACTTTGGTTGCAAATTGTTGCATTCTTGATTATTAAGGCTTGTTGAAGTGTAAATTGTTGATTATTCGCAAGAATTAGGGAATGTACGTGATTGTTGATTAGTTGGATTTGGAATTTTGGAATTGTCGAGTGATATCGCATGGCATATTGAGTGGGTTATCTGAAATGGCATGTTGCATGAGCATGAGCGATATTGCATTCACGACAAAGCAAAGATATAAATGGATTGCTTGATGATGTGTTGCATGATCACATTAAGAGAGGGAACCCGGCGTTGCCGGAAGACCGCTAATCCTTATGGGGTTGTGCCGTGGCCAGTGAGTCGCCTGACTTCGGTCGAATGCCTGACAATGAGGGGTTAACTTTGTGGGACTGCGATATGGGGGTGGGTCTCGGGCCTTTGTCAGTTGCGGGGCTGCGGTAGTGGGCGGGTCCTATGCTCCTTCGGGAATGCCGTCTTGGGAGTGAGACCTTGACGTCGCCGTGCCTCGAGGTAAAGAGGACGAAGCTGGCTTGGCTAGGAACCGCCAACCATAAGGTTGTGCCGTGGCCCAGGAGGAGGGGTCGTAATAATCAGAGCATGTGTGGGTATGAGGCATGAGAAAGCTTTATGCAATGCTCTGATTATTCGCATGCTCTTAATATCGTGATGAATTAAATGACAGTTTCTACAGGTCACGTGTGCCAAGGCCAGGTAGGATCGCCTGTGGTTGTGTCTGCTTATTAAACTGTCCTATGCTTTTGTTTCTCTCTGCATTGTGCTGACTACTGGATTAGGTTGTATGTTAAACTCCCGAAGCAAGCGAAGTTCCTAACCGGGACTTAGGACTTTAACTTGCTGAGTTTATCTCAACCCGTCGTGGTTAACCTTTTCAGGCCCTAGATGATGCAGTACCCGAGGATCGAAGAGAGTGATCCCTCCGAGGCCAGAGAGTAGACACTTGTACAGTGTTAGGTTAGCTAGGCCGGTCCCTTTTTGAGTAGGCCTTAGCTTGTCGCTTGTAGTAAAGCGTGTATGTATTCGCTAGTATGCTAGCTAACCTTCAGATATATAAATTGGTGTTTGTCTTTCCTTTGCTGTTGTTGTTGCTATCCCTATTGTTTGGTTTGGGAGTTGTTCGTTTCCGCATGTACTTAATTACAAGATAAAATGAATTGGTCAACGACAATACCTAGGACGTCGTACAGTTAAACCTCAAGTGAAATGGGGTTGCCGCGAGCTCGAGAGTCGGGGCGTGACAACCTCATCGATTTTGGTATCAGAGCCTGGTTAGCTGATGGAGTGATAAGGTGCGATAAGTCTTATGTTGGTGCGTGGGGATAGTTAGTAAGAAAGACAATTTCTTTGCTTGCATGTGATTGACTGCAGGATCTTTCGTGGTCCTTTGTTGTAGGGTTGTCTCATTTTCTAATTCCTTGTGGGGGGAATTGGAACGCAGGTTTGGAGAGTCCTGCAAGATGAGCAATCTAGATCCGAGTACCCCTGGTTTGAGGACCCCAGGTCAGAGAGGTCAGGGGAAGAGGACGGCGCAGGTACCGACCGGTGCTAGGGAGGTAGCACCGGAAGACCCGAGGATGGATGGGATTATGCATGCCATTGAATCTCTAATAGGTCGCGAGCTCGAGACTCAAGCCCATTGTTGCAGCTGCTCTCCTCGCTTGCTAGGCCCGGGATTGGTAACCGGCCTATGCATCAGTTGGTGGAGCAGTTCATGAAGCTGAAGCCGCCCAAGTTTTCTAGGGCTGGCGACCCGAAGACAGCGACCCTCTAGGTGTGGGAGATAGAGAAGACTTTCACCTTGCTACAGTGTTCTGAGGAAGAAAAGGTGATCATGACGGCTTACCAACTGTAGGGTAACGCCGGCACTTGGTGGGAAGCTACCCAAGGATGGGTATTTCCCGAGGGTACAGCCAGAGTATGGGATACCTTCAGAGAAGCTTTTCTGAGCAAATATTTCTCAGAATGCGCAAGAGAACAGAAACTGGCAGAATTTCAGAGGTTACGTCAAAATCAGATGACTGTGGACCAGTACGAGGCCAAGTTCGCAGAGCTGTCAAAGTACGCGCTGCGGATGATCGAGCACCCATTGGACAAGGCTAGGAGGTTTCGGGATGGATTGAAAATGGAAATACGAGACCACTTGGTGTCGGTGAATCTGAAGGATTACAATGAGCTTTATGAGAGAGCTTAAATGATTGAGAGGCACATTGCTGAGAAGGCAACCGCATCTGTATCGCGGTTTATGCCTAGCAGGGACAACCATCGGTTTGGTAAAAAACCAATGGCTGGAGGAAGGTATCCTCTCCTGCCTAATAGAAGGAACAATGTGGGAAAACCGTCGCCTACCACTCCAAGGGGAGCCTGTTTCGGGTGTGGTCAGGTGGGCCACCAAGTGAGGGACTGCCCACGCAAACCCATGATGCCATTCATGCCACGACCGCCAGCCAGACCGCCAGTGGGGAACTTTCAGCAGTGGCACCGCATGCACCCCGCATAAGGACGGGTGTATGCAATCACGAGGAAAGAGGCGGAGGACACGCCTGCCGTGATTACAGGTACGATATCTCTACACGACCATGCTGCTTATGCGTTGTTTGATTCGGGAGCTTCGCACTCCTTTATTGCTAAACGGTTTGTAGAATTAGTGGGATTAAGACTAGAGCCGTTGGAAACGGTCTTTGTTATTTCTACTCCGTTAGAGGATTCAGTTTTATCTGCGGTAGGATGTGCTAGCTGTAAACTGATTATAGATGGTCGGGAAGGAATAATTGATTTGATTGTTTTAGCGAAATATGACTTTGATGTCATTATCGGTATGGATTGGTTGACCAAGCAAGGAGCTACTATGGATTGTCGGGAGAAGAGAATTCGATTTAATCTGACTGGAGCTAGTAGTTTCTAGTTTGTAGAGAGCCGAGGAGGGTCCTCGATTCCCTTGATTTCTTCTTTGGAAGCAATCAGGTTGTTGGGGTCAGGATGTCGAGGATATTTGGCGTCTGTGAGTAATACATCGAAAGAAGGACCGAACCTGGAGGACATCGTGGTAGTATGAGATTATCCTGATGTCTTTCCAAAGGAATTGCCAGGATTACCGCTGGCCAGAGAGACGGAGTTCGTAATCCAGTTGACTCCTGGGACGGAACCAATCTCGAAAGCACCGTACAGGATGTCATTGTCAGAGTTGAAGGAATTGAAGGTGCAAATGCAGGAATTATTGGACAAGGGCTTTATTCGCCCGAGTGCATCGCCTTGGGGAGCGCCAGTCCTGTTTGTCAAGAAAAAGGATGGTTCGTTGCGGTTGTGCATTGACTATCGACAGCTTAATCAAGTGACGATTAAGAACAAGTACCCGCTACCGAGGATTGACGACCTGTTTGATCAACTCCAAGGAGCATCAATGTTCTCTAAGATAGACCTAAGGACGGGCTATCATCAATTGAGGATCTGAAAAGAGGACATACCCAAGACAGCTTTCCGTACTCGTTATGGTCATTACGAGTTTACGGTAATGCCTTTTGGACTGACAAATGCCCCTGCTGCTTTCATGGATTTGATGAACCGAGTGTTTAAGGAATATTTGGATCGGTTCGTGATCGTGTTTATCGACGACATTTTGGTGTATTCGAAGAGTTCGGAGGAACACGAACAACACTTAAGGACCGTGTTGCAAACCCTAAGAAATCACGAGCTGTATGCGAAATTTAGCAAGTGTGAATTTTGGTTGGCTCGAGTGGCTTTTCTAGGCCACGTGATCTCAGGCGAAGGGATTTCTGTAGACCCGACCAAGATTGAAGCGGTCATAGATTGGCCGAGACCAACTTCAGTAACCGAGGTTCGTAGTTTTCTGGGACTGGCTAGTTATTACAGACGATTTGTGGAAAGATTATCTTCAATAGCTATGACATTGACGCAGTTGCTGAAAAAGGACAAGAAATACAAGTGGACTGATAAGTGCGAGCGTAGTTTCCAAGAGCTTAAGCATAAGCTGACTACCGCACCAGTTTTGACTATTCCGTCAGGCTCGGGAGGATATGAGATTTTTAGCGACGTGTCATACAAAGGACTCGGTTGCATTTTGATGCAACATGGTAAGGTGATAGCGTATGCTTCCAGGCAATTGAGGCCTCATGAGCTGAATTATTCAACACATGACTTAGAGTTGGCAGCCATCATATTTGCGTTGAAGATATGGAGACATTATCTCTGTGGAGAGAGATTTCAGATTTTTACGGACCATCAAAGCTTGAAGTATCTGTTCTCCCAAAAGGAACTGAATATGAGACAACGCAAATGGATGGAACTTCTTAAGGATTATGACTGCGACATCCTGTACCATCCAGGCAAGGCAAACAAAGTGGCAGACGCTTTGAGTCGCAAGTCATCGGTTGCGAGTATGATGGTACAAGAATGGATTCTGTTGGAGGGAATCCGCGATTCAGAATTCAGGCTCGAGGTATGCCATCTTTCTAGTTTAATGGCTACCCTTAGGATCGAACCTGAAATTCAAGCCAAGATTAAGGCAATGCAACCTTTGGACGTTGAGATCCAAAAGATTTTGCAAATGGACGCGACCAAGAGAAAGTCGGATTTTCAAGTATCCGAGGATGGGATCTTGAAATTCCGTGGACGGTTATATGTACCAAGCGACGCCGAAATTAAGGAGAGGTTGTTATCCGAAGCGCATCGCAGCGACTATAGTGTGCATCCAGGCAGTACGAAGATGTATTAGAATCTGCGACAGTATTATTGGTGGAACGGCATGAAACTCGACATCACCAAGCACGTGGCGAAGTGTTTAACTTGCCAACAAGTGAAAGCGCAGCATTGCAAGCCAGGAGGGTTATTGCAACCTCTTGAAATCCCTGAATGGAAACGGGAGCACATCACGATGGACTTCATGACGGGATTACCAAGAAATCAGCGGGGTAATGATGGGTTTTGGGTTATAGTGGACCGATTGACGAAATCAGCTCATTTCATCGCCGTACGCAAGGACATCGCTTTGGAAAAGTATGTAGAATTGTACGTGCAATAGATTATTCGTCTGCATGGGGTGCCAGTGACAATTACTTCAGATCGAGACCCCAGATTTACGGCTGCATTTTGGAAGAGTCTACAGACTTCGATGGGAACAAAGCTGCAGTTTAGTACGGCCTACCATCCTCAGACAAACGGTCAATCAGAGAGAACGATTCAAACCTTGGAGGATATGCTGAGAGCCTGTGTATTGGATTTCAAAGGAAGTTGGGAGGAACAACTTCATCTCGTGGAGTTTGCGTACAATAACAGTTATCAGCAAAGTATCAGAATGGTATCGTTCGAAGCTTTGTATGGCAGACCGTGTAGGACTCCAATTTGTTGGGACAAAATCGGCGAGCGGAAAATTACAGGGCTAAAGTTAGTGCAGCAATCGTTAGATGCCGTCAAGATGATTCGAGAAAGGTTAAAGAATGCTCAGAGCAGACAGAAGAGATATGGAGACAGACGACGTAGGCCATTGGAATTTCAAGTGGGCGATCATGTGTTCTTTAAAGTATCACTGATGCGAGGTACATCGTGATTTGGAAAGAAACGAAAACTGAGCCCAAGGTACGTAGGACCGTTTGAGATTCTAGAAAGGATCGGGAATTTAGCCTATCGTCTTGCACTACCGCCTCGACTTTCTCAAGTGCATAACGTATTTCACATGTCGATGTTAAGGAAATACGAGCCGGACCCGACGCACGTGTTGAATTTTGAAGAGATAGAGGTGGACGACAGGGTGTCGTATGTGGAGAGACCGATTTAGATTGAGGATCGGAAAGAACAAGTGCTGAGAAGCAAGACGGTCTCCTTGGTCAAAGTCATTTGGCATGAAGGGAGCTACATGGGAAAGCGAAGAAATCATGAGGCATCAGCACCCCTATCTTTTTGAGAATTAGCGTGTCAGTTCAAATTTCGAGGACAAAATTTCTGTAAGAGGAGAAGAGTTGTAACATCCTAAAAATCGACTCAATTTAGCCCGAATTTTAATCCGATTTTAGGAACCAACTTCTCAGTGATATTATGACTAAATACTTGGACGTCGCCTCATTTATTTTGGGATTTTCCGTTGGACAGGGAAGCGTCGGAAAAGGGAAGAATTGGACTGGGTTTTGGGCTCGCGGATGGCCCGGCCCAAGACCGGCGGCCCAATGGGCCTTGCACCCATTCAGCCCAGCCTAAGAGGGGCCCAAGTTGGCCCAAGTTCCCCTCCATTTCCAGCCCATGGGCTTCTCTCTTTTGGCCTTTTGCTTTTGTGCCCAAGTGGGCTTAGTTTATGCTTGTTTTTGGTTGTTTTTGATTGGTCCTTCAAGCAAGTGGCAAGCCCACTTGCCTTGGCTCTTATCCTTGACCAGCAACCTCTTCTCTCTCCTCTTTCTCCCCCAAAATTCGTGCACCAGCCCAGCCCCACTCTCTCTCCCTTTTTCTCTTCCTTTTCTCTTCCATTTTTGGTGTTCCTTGCTGTCTTTACTGTTTTCCAGCCGGAAAACAGCCTTGCCGCCGTCACCAGAGCCGCCACCACCACCCAAAGTGTAGTCTTGGAAGTTAGGAAGCCAGCCGCACACCCCCAGTCACCCCTGGTTGCCCCGGACCGCCCGTTTCGGCCTTTTCTACACTGCTGGTCAGTTCCGCATGAACAGTAACCAGCACTGTTTTTGGCCCGTTTCGGCCACCGTTTATCATCCGTTCTCGTCCCCGAGCTTACCCCTTGTAGGTCTCGTTCCCCTCTACGCGCTGGTGTCACCGGATTTCCGATCCAAGTAAGTTACTTCCTAATCCTTGTTTAGGAGTTGATCTTGCTTAGAGGTTAATTAGTGTATTTGTGTGTTTATGTTTAATTAAGGTTGATTGGTTAATTAGGCTGGTTAATTAAGGATGACTAGGGTTAGTTAATTGACCATAGTTAGTAATAAAGTAACTAAGGTTAATTAATTAAAGTAACTATGGTTAGGTTAGATTAACTAGGGTTGAGTTAATTTGTTAACCATGGTTAAGTTTATTTATTTTTATTTATTTATTTAATTTCGGACGAATTTACTGTTTACAATTACTATTCATACAGAAGCAAATTTTGGTTGCAAATTGTTGCATTCTTGATTATTAAGGCTTGTTGAAGTGTAAATTGTTGATTATTCCCAAGAATTAGAGAATGTACGTGATTGTTGATTGGTGGGATTTGGAATTTTGGAATTGTCGAGTGATACCGCATGGCATATTGCGTGGGTTATCTGAAATGGCATGTCACATGAGCATGAGCGATATTGCATTCACGACAGAGCAAAGATATAAATGGATTGCTTGATGATGTGTTGCATGATCACATTAAGAGAGGGAACCCGGCGTTGCTGGAAGACCACCAATCCTTATGGGATTGTGCCGTGGTCAGTGGGTCGCCTGACTTCGGTCGGATGCCTGATAGGGAGGGGTTAACTTTGTGGGACTGTGGTATGGGGGCGGGTCTCGGGTCTCTGTCAGTTGCGGGGCTGCGGTAGTGGCGGGTCCTATGCTCCTTCGGGAATGGCGTCTTGGGAGTGAGCCCTTGACGTTGCCGTGCCTCGAGGTAAAGAGGTCGAAGCTGGCTTGGCTAGGAACCGCCAACCATAAGGTTGTGCCGTGGCCCAAGATGAAGGGTCGTAATAATCGGAGCATGTGTGGGTATGAGGCATGAGAAAGATGTATGCAATGCTTTGATTATTCGCATACTCTTAATATCGTGATGAATTAAATGACAGTTTCTGCAGGTCACGTGTGCCAAGGCCAAGTAGGATCGCCTGTAGTTGTGTCTGCTTATTAAACTGTCCTATGCTTTTGTTTCTCTCTGCATTGTGCTGACTGCTGGATTAGGTTGTATGTTAAACTCTCGAGGCGAGTGAACTTCCTAACCGGGGCTTAGGACTTTAACTTGTTGAGTTTATCTCAACCCGTCGTGGTTAGCCTTTTCAGGCCCTAGATGATGTAGTACTCGAGGATCGAAGAGAGCCATCCCTCCGAGGCCAGAGAGTAGGCACTTGTACAGTGTTAGGTTAGCTAGGCCGGTCCCTTTTTGAGTAGGCCTTAGCTTGTCGCGTGTATGTATTCGCTAGTGTGCTAGCTAACTTTCAGATATATAAATTGGTGTTTGTCTTTCCTTTGCTGCTGTTGTTGCTATCTCTATTGTTTGGTTTGGGAGTTATTCGTTTCCGCATGTGCTTAATTATAAGATAAAATGAATTGGTCAACGACAGTACCTTGGACGTCGTACAGTTAGACCTCAAGTGAAATGGGGTTGCCGCGAGCTCGAGAGTCGGGGCGTGACACAATCCATAATTGCACTTCCAAATTGTCATGCTCCATCCCTTAAGCTCGCGATAACTCCAATTCACTTGTGGTTCGAAATATCCAACACCTCAAGTTCTGTTGCCGACCAGTTCATTTTATCGTGTCATTAAACACATGCTGAAATGATACTAAACACATCCAGTCAAACATCAAGTAGGTATAGCAGAAAGACACAGCAGTAAAACAACAGCATCACATTTTATTTATTTGCAGAAATTAGCTTGGGGAATAGTACATGTACAAGCCCTTTTTCGGGCGATGTTCCAAAGTCCAACACAAAAAGGGGACTGAGCATGGCTAACCTACTATCAACCAAAAAGGAGGCCATGGTTAGTCAAAAAAGGATTTGGCGACAGGTGCCTAATCGCTGGCCTCAGAAGGGTCAAACTCGTTCAACGAGGGGTCCATCACTATGCCATCAAGGGGATTGAGGTCCATAGGATCCCACACCTCGTCACTCGACCGTTCATGCAACGAAAGCCTATCATAGCCTCTTAGAGGACCGTACATCATATCCTCCTGTCAAATGTATCATGCCTTGAAGATGTGCGGCACATAATGGTCCCTCTCCCCCTTGTCCAACTAGATTGTCGTTACATGCTAGTTGTACACAGAATTGTAAACCAAGACGAGTCGCATGGTGACGGTGATGCTCATATCCATGAAAACACCGAACCTCACCGAGTACGGTGTCACACTAGGGCCTTGAAAATGTTAACTATGACGGGGTGAGATAAACTCGATAAGTTAAAGTCCTAAGCCTTAGTTAGGAACTCTGCTCGCCTCATGTGTAGCCTAACTAGGCAACCTAATACCGATGGTAGATCAATTGCAAAACGACCCACACTTTGCCTTAACTAATAACGTGCAAGAATTTAACCACAATATAAACCATTAGCCATCAAATACAACCATAGGCAATTTCACCTTGCCTTGACACACATACCTTGCAAGATACAATATAGCTCAAGCCATAACAACTTCAACAAGCAATTCACATAATTAGAACACCCATCAAACTTTCTTATGCATCAGCATCCACATGTGTTTTGATTATTACGACTCCTCAAGCCACGGCACAACTTTGTGGTTGGCGGTCTATTGGTCCAAAAACCAGGCATCATCCCCCCCTTGGGCATGGGTATATCATAGGCCTCCATTGAGACAGTATTCCCGAAGGTGTACTGGTTCGGCCTTTACTGCAACTCAATATCTGACCATTGCCATGCAACCAATAAAAATCGAACAACCTTAACAGCCACGGCACTATCTAAAGGGTTGGTGGTCTTTTGGCAGTGTTGAGTATCCCCTTTTATGTGACTACACAGTACAACCATCAACCATTTCATTTATTTCTTTTCTCTGTCACCAATGCAACCATGGTTTGGGCTCACGCAATATGTTATTGCAATTAACACATGTATAATGCAATGCAAATATAATCAATGATCACATGAACTTGCATAATTCAATAGTTCCAAATACAACCAACAATAGAGCAGTTGAAGTCGTAATCCAACAATCAGTCTCAACCGACTAACGCCTAGATATTTACATGGTACCCAATGTAGTAATCAGTAGTGATTATCCCTATAATAATCAACAAATACGAACCATTTGTTCCTAAGAAAATACTTCGATAATTTATCACATACCTCGACAATCAACAATAATCAATCATGTACCTCAATGATCAACGATAATCAATCACGTACCTCAACAATTAACGATAATCAATTATTTCCATAAATAATTAATTACCACAAAATAATTATAGACCTTGATTATATTCCAAAAATACTCAATAATATTGTATAAAATACTTTAGTCAATTATTCTTATAAATAATTAACTCCCACAAAATAATTATAATGAATTCCTATTTCCAAAAATAGTTACTACACATAAAATACTTCCTTTAAAATAATCAATGGTCATTCAACATTATCACATATGTATAGCTATCAACCTCTCATAAATAAGCAATAATTAAAATAAGTATAAACATTGCTCAATTTAATCAATTATCAATAAATAGACATAATTAATTATTTCTCCAAAATAATTATTTATCCATAAATAACCAATAATTTGAAAATAATTAATTTAAATAATCAACTAATTTCCACAAAATAATATAATATTTCCATAAAATAATATAATTATAATTAATTATTCCCAAAAATAATTAATCATAATTAACTAATTTAATTAACCATAAGCAAGATTAGTATAATAAAATAATGCTAATTAATCAATTCCAATTAATTAACAACAAAGCATAATCAAGTCACTATTAGCTTATCATAATCTCACTTAAGCTTAGCTTAAGGCATATAAATCATACTTAGGCATAAATTGTCACGCCCCGACTCTCGAGCTCGCGGTAACCCCATTTCACTTGAGGTCTATCTGTACGACGTCCCAGGTACTGTCGTCAACCAATTCATTTTATCTTGTAATTAAGCACATGCGAAAACGAACAACTCCCAAACCAAACAACATGGATAGCAACAACAGTAGCAGAGGAAAGATAACACTATTTTTATATATCTGAAGGTTAGCCAGCACACCAGCAAATATATACACGCCTTACCACATGCGACAAGCTAAGGCCTACTCAAAAAGGGACCGACCTAACTAACCTAACACTGTACAAGTGCCTACTCGTTGGCCTCGGAAGGATCGCTCTCTTCGATCCTCAGGTACTGCATCATCTAGGTCCTGAAAAGGTTAACCACGACGGGTTGAGATAAACTCAGCAAGTTAAAGTCCTAAGCCCCGGTTAGGAACTTCGCTCGCCTCAGGAGTTTAACATACAATCTAATACAGCAATCAATGCAATACCACCTCAGAGAGAATGACAGTTTAATAAATAGGTGCAATCACAAGCGACCCTACCTAGCCTTGGCACACGCACCCTGCAAAAACCGTCATTTAATTCATCACGACATTAAGAGCATGCGAATAATCAGAGCATCTCACACACTTTCTCGAGCCTCACATCCACACATATGCTCCGATTATTACGACCACTAGGGCCACGGCACAACCTTATAGTTGGCGGTCTACCGGTCGAAGACCAGGCATCGTCCTCCCCCATGAGGCACGGCGACGTCACGAGCTCTCTCCCATCGACGGCATTCCCTATGGAGCATGGGGCTCGCTCACTACCGCAGCCCCGCATCTGACCACTGTCAGGCGACCCAATGGTCACGGCACAACCCCGAAGGATTGGCAGTCATCCGGCTCAACCGGGCTATCAAATTTAATCTGACCATGCAACACACATCAAGCAAACATTCATTCTTGTCTTTGCTTTTGCTTGGTCGTGAATGCAACATCGCGCTCATGCACTCATGCTCATGCAACATGCCATCTCAGATAACCCACGCATTATGTCAGGCGGTATCACTCGAAAATTCCAAAATTCCAAAATTCCAAATTCCACCAATCAACAATCATGTACATTCCCTAATTCTCGGGAATAACTCAATAAATCAAACACTTTCACTTCCACTCGGTCTTCGATCATGCATTTCATCATTGTTTACGCATATAATTAACAATCGGCACTTCAAGAAAGCATAACAACCAAGAACACATCAATTTGAAACCAAAATTTGTTTTTGTATGAACAGTGCCGTGAACAGTAATCGTGAACAGTAATTATGAACAGTAATCCGTGAACAGTAAATATGAACAGTAACTAATCCGAAATTAATAAAATAATATTAAACTTAACCATGGTTACTAAATTTAACCTAACTAGGGTTAATTAACTCAACCATGATTAATAATTAACCATAGTTACTTTAGAAACTAACCTTAGTTACTTTAATTAATTAACCTAGTTTACTTTATTACTAACTATGGTCAATTAATCTAACCCTAGTCAACTTAATTAACTCAGTCACCATTTACAAACTAACCCATAATTAATCAAGCACAAGAATTAAACTAATTAACCCCTAAGCAAGATTAACCCCTAAATAAGGATTAGGAAGTTAACTTACTTGGATCGGAAATCCGGCGACACCGGCGCGTAGAGGGGAATGAGGGCTACGAGGGGTAAGCTCGGGGATGGCAACGGACGACAAACGGTGGCCGAAACGGGCCAAAACAGCCCCCGAAACACTGTTCACCCGGAATGACCAGCAGAGGGAAAAAGGCCGAAACGGGCGGTTCGGGGCGACCAGGGGCAACCGGGGGTGTGCGGCTGGCTTCCTAACTTCCAGGACTACACTTTGGGTGGTGGTGGCGGCTCCGGTGATGGCGGCAAGGCTGTTTTTGGGCTGGAAAACAGCATGGACAGAAAGAAACAGCAGAAATGGAAGAGAAAAGGAAGAGAAAAAGGGAGAGAGAGGGAGACCGGGCTGCTGCACGAATTTTGGGGGAGAAAGAGGAGAGAGAAGAGGCTGCTGAAGACTTTGATAAGGCCAAGGCAAGTGGGCTTGCCACTTGCTTGAAGGACCAATCAAAAGCAAGCAAAAACAAAGCATAAACAAAGCCCACTTGGGCACAAAAGCAAAAGGCCAAAAGAGAGAAGCCCATGGGCTGAGGAGGGAGAGGAGAATGGGCCAGCTTGGGCCCCCTTTGGGCTGGGCTGGATGGGCGCAAGGCCCATTGGGCCGCCGGTCTTGGGCCAGCCCACCCACGGGCCCGAAACCCGGTCCAATTTTCATTTTTCCGGCACTTCCGTGTCCAACGGAAAATTCCAAAATAAATGAGACGACGTCCAAATATTTAGTCCTGATATCACTGAGAAGTCGGTTCCCAAAATCGGATTAAAAATCAGGGCTAAATTGAGTGGATTGCGACCATAGTACAATTTGGATTATCGGGCGCCCCTTTAGGACTTTTCTTCACATTTGACCCGTGGTCAACCATTTTTTGATCCACGTTTATGCCAATTCTCGAGTCAGGGACGTCCCTCAATTGTTGTGTGATCCCGGGGGCTCAATTGATAATCTCGAGTACTAGATGAAAAGGATTCGATTTACCATCGTTCGTAGTTCGTATCGAAGTCATGCGGAAATCACCCACAAATCAACTTCGTACTTCTGCTGAATCGATTTATTTCTGTTTCCTTAATATTCTAGTACTTAGAGGATATCGTTCCCACCCAGGTCCTCATGGTCGAAGGGCTCTGTCCTGATCGAAATTGCGAGTCGTATGCGTATCGTTTCCTATCGGCGCCCCTCTGTAATCCGTTATCTCACGAACACACAGTTCGGAAAATTTGTATTGACTAGGCCTTTGACTACATTGCCTTTTATAAAATCCTAAAATGGGGTCGATTTTCATGATGTTACAACTCTTCCCCTCTTACAGAAATTTCGTCCTCGAAATTTGAACTGACACGTTAATCCTCAAAAAGATAGGGGTGCTGACGCCTCATGATTTCTTTGCTTTCCCACGTAGCTCCCTCCGTACCATGATGCTGCCAACTGACTTTAACCAAGGAGACTGTCTTGTTTCTCAGCACTTGCTCTTTCCGGTCCTCAATCTGAATCGGTTTCTCCACATACGACACCCTGTCGTCCACCTCTATCTCTTCAAAATTCAACACGTGCGTCAGGTCTGGCTTATATTTCCTTAACATTGACACGTGGAATACATCATGCACCTGAGCAAATCGAGGCGTAGCGCAAGACGATAGGCTAAATTCCCGATCCTTTCTAGAATCTGGAATAGTCCAACGTACCTCGGGCTCGGTTTTCCTTTCTTTCCAAATCACGATGTACCTCGTATCGGCGATACCTTAAGGAACACATGATCGCCCACTTGAAATTCCAATGGCCTACGTCGTCTGTCCCATAACTCTTCTATCTGCTCTGAGCCGTCTTTAACCTTTCTCAAATCATCTTGACGGCGTCTAACAATTGCTGCACTAACTCTGGCCCTATAATTTTCCGCTCACCGACTCGTCCCAACAAATTGGAGTCCTACACGGTCAGCTGTACAAAGCTTTGAACGATGCCATTCTGATACTCTACTGATAACTGTTATTGTACATGAACTCCACGAGATGAAGTTATTCCTCCCAACTTCCTTTAAAATCCAATACACAAGCTCTCAGCATAACTTCTAAGGTCTGAATCGTTCTCTCTGATTGACTTTCTGTCTGAAGATGGTAGGCCGTTCTGAACTACAACTTTGTTCTCATCGAAGTCTGTAGACTCTTCCAAAATGCAGCCGAAAATCTAGGGTCTCAATATGAAGTAATTGATACTGGCACCCCATGCAAACGAATAACCTGTCGCACGTACAATTCTGCATACTTTTTCAAAGCAAAGTCTTTGCGTACGGCGATGAAGTAAGCTGACTTCGTCAATCGGTCCACTATAACCCAAATCCCATCATTACCCCGCTGACTTCTTGGTAATCCCGTCACGAAGTCCATCGTGATGTGCTCCCATTTCCATTTAGGGATTTCAAGAGGTTGCAGTAACCCTCCTGGCTTGCAATGCTACGCTTTCAATTGTTGGCAAGTTAAACACTTCGCCACGTGCTTGGCGATGTCGAGTTTTATGACGTTCCATCAATAATACTGTCGCATATTCTAATACATCTTCGTACTGCCTAGATGCACACTATAGTCGCTGCGATGCGCTTCGGATAACAACCTCTCATTAATTTCGGTGTCACTTGGCACACATAACCGTCCATGGAATTTTAAGATCCCATCCTCGGATACTTGAAAATCCGACTTTCTCTTGGTCGCGTCCATTTGCAGAATCTTTCGGATCTCAGCGTCCAAAGGTTGCATTGCCTTAATCTTGGCTTGAATTTCAGGTTCGATCCTAAGGGTAGCCATTAGACTGGAAAGATGGCATACCTCGAGCCTG
The DNA here is from genome assembly GCA_014182845.1 of Corymbia calophylla. NCBI lineage: Eukaryota > Viridiplantae > Streptophyta > Magnoliopsida > Myrtales > Myrtaceae > Corymbia > Corymbia calophylla. The sequence goes on along the minus strand of CM024697.1, from coordinate 42,470,214 downwards.
AATTCTGAATCACGGATTCCCTCCAACAGAATCCATTCCTAAAACCATCGTACTAGCAACCGATGACTTGCGACTCAAGGCATCTACCACTTTGTTTGCCTTACCCAGATGGTACAGGATATCGCAATCATAATCCTTAAGAAGTTACATCCATCGGCGCTGCCTCATATTTAGTTCCTTTTGGGAGAACAGATACTTCAAACTTTGATGGTCCATAAAAATCTGAAATCTCTCTCCATAGAGATAGTGTCTCCATATTTTCAACGCAAATATAATGGCTGCCAACTCTAAGTCGTGCGTCGAATAATTCAGCTCGTGAGGCCTCAACTGCTTGGAAGCATATGCTATCACTTTACCATGTTGCATCAGAACGCAACCGAGTCCCTTGTATGATGCGTCGCTAAAATCTCATATCCTCCCAAGCCTGACGAAATAGTCAAAACTGGTAAGGTAGTCAGCTTATGCTTAAGCTCTTGGAAACTACGCTCGCACTTATCCATCCACTCAAATTCTTACGTCCTTCATTAACCTTTGTATTAAAGGCGTAGCTATCGTAGAGAACCTTTCTACGAATCATTTGTAATAATCTGTCCAACTTAGAAAACTTCGAACCTCTATCGCTGTCATAAGTCTTGGCCAATTCATGACTGCCTTGATCTTGATGGACCCACAGAAATTCCCTCGTCCAAAATCATAAGACCAACAAAACAACACGAGTAAACCCAAACTCGCACGTATTAAACTTGGCATACTGTTTATGCTCTCCAATAGTTTATAGCACCATCCTCAAGTGCTGTTCGTGTTCCTCTGAATTCCTCAAATATCCCAATATATCGTTCACGAACACAATTACGAATCAATCCAAATATGCCTTAATTAGTCAATCCATCAAATCCATAAAAACAACTAGCGCATTAGTTAATCCAAACGACAGTACGGTAATTTTGTAGCGATCACATCGCACACAATATGTCATCTTCAGTTTATCCTCCTTTTTAAATCCTCAGCTATTGATAGCTCGTCCTTGGGTCTATCTTGGAACATATCGAAACTCCTTGAAGTGGGTCAAAAAAATTATCCATCCTTGGTAATGGATACTTGCTCATGACCGTCCCTTGGTTAAACTGCCGCTAATCGATGCATAAGTGCAACAATCCATCCTTGATTCCTCAATTAACAAATTAACCACAATCGTCCTATAACCTTAGGAACCTTCATCCAATAAACAAGTCACTTCCAACAACGAATTCAAAAGGATCGAGAGTCCTCCTTGATTCCAGTAAACTCGTAATGAACCCCACTTAATGGGTTAAATTGGATTATCTTCCAATAACAATCCATTGTAACTCAATACTTAGTAAGTCAATCCATTCCAACGATCACATCGAAATCGTACATTCCGAACACAATCAAATCGATCAATTCCTTTTGATCGCCAATGACCATCATACAATCTGAACATGTGGTAGGATGTTTTGCTACACACAAATGCATAGCTCAAAAACCCAATTAACGCATAAGCAGCATGATCACACTGGAAGTTATATCAATAGTCACAGCCTTCGAATCCAACACTTGGCATCCCAATTATATACTGATCTTCCCTAATACCATTCCTCCTATCATCAGCTTTTTCCCAAGCCAATGATTAACCATATAAGATGCAAACTCTGCCACGTCCTTTTTCTTAACAAACAGGACTGGCGCTTAAAACCCTTATCCAATAATTCCTACATCTGCACTTTCAATTCCTTCAATTCTGACAATGCCATCCTGTACAGTGCTTTCGAGATTGGTTCCATCCTAGGAGCCAACTCAATTACAAACTCTGTCTCTCTGGCCGGGGGTAGTCCTAGTAATTCCTTTGGAAAGACATCAAGATAATCTTGTACTACCACGATGTCCTCCAGGTTCGGTCCTTCTTTCAATGTATCACTCACAGACACCAAATAACCCTGATATCCTGACCCCAACAACCTGGTTGCTCCCAAAGAAGAAATCAAGGGAATCGAGGACCCTCCTCGGCTCCCTACAAACTGAAAACTACTAGACCCAGTCAGATTAAATCGGATTCTCTTCTCCCGACAATCCATAGTAGCTCCTTGCTTGCACTGTCCTCCTCCTCTGACCCCTCTAACCTGGGATCCTCAAACCAGGGGAACTCTAATCTGGACTGCTCATTTTGCAGGACTCTCCTAGCCTGCATTCCAATTCCCCCACGCGGAATTAGAAAATGAGACAACCCTACAACAAAGGACCACGAAGGATCCTGCAGTCAATCACATGCAAGCAAACAAACTGTCTTTCTTACTAACTATCCCCACGCACCAACGCAAGACTCATCGCACCTTATCACTCCATCAGCCAACCAGGCTCTGATACCAAAATCGACGGGGTTGTCACGCCCGACTCTCGAGCTCGCGGCAACCCCATTTCACTTGAGGTCTATCTCGTACGACGTCCCTGTGCGTCGTCGACCAATTCATTTTATCTTGTAATTAAGCACATGCGGAAACGAACAACTCCCAAACCAAACAACGGGGATAGCAACAACAACAAGTAGCGAGAGGAAAGACAACACTATTTTTATATATCTGAAGGTTAGCCAGCACACCAGCAAATATATACACGCCTTACCACATGCGACAAGCTAAGGCCTACTCAAAAAGGGACCGGCCTAGCTAACCTAACAATGTACAAGTGCCTACTCGTTGGCCTCGGAAGGATCGCTCTCTTCGATCCTCGGGTACTGCATCATCTAGGTCCTGAAAAGGTTAACCACGACGGGTTGAGATAAACTCAGCAAGTTAAAGTCCTAAGCCCCGGTTAGGAACTTCGCTCGCCTCAGGAGTTTAATATACAACCTAATACAGCAATCAATGCAATACCACCTCAGAGAGAATGACAGTTTAATAAATAGGTGCAATCACAAGCGACCCTACCTAGCCTTGGCACACGCACCCTGCAAAAACCGTCATTTAATTCATCACGACATTAAGAGCATGCGAATAATCAGAGCATCTCACACACTTTCTCAGGCCTCACATCCACACATATGCTCCGATTATTACGACCACTAGGGCCACGGCACAACCTTATAGTTGGCGGTCTACCGGTCGAAGACCAGGCATCGTCCTCCCCCATGAGGCACGGCGACGTCACGGGCTCTCTCCCATTGACGGCATTCCCTATGGAGCATGGGGCCCGCTCACTGCCTCAGCCCCGCATCTGACCACTGTCAGGCGACCCAATGGTCACGGCACAACCCCGAAGGATTGGCGGTCATCCGGCTCAACCGGGCTATCAAATTTAATCTGACCATGCAACACATCAGCAAACAGTTCATTCTTGTCTTTGCTTTTGCTTGGTCGTGAATGCAACATCGCTCATGCACTCATGCTCATGTAACATGCCATCTCAGATAACCCACGCATTATGTCAGGCGGTATCACTCGAAAATTCCAAAATTCCAAAATTCCAAATTCCACCAATCAACAATCACGTACATTCCATAATTCTCGGGAATAACTCAATAAATCAAACACTTTCACTTCCACTCGGTCTTCGATCATGCATTTCATCATTATTTACGCATATAATTAACAATCGGCACTTCAAGAAAGCATAACAACCAAGAACACATCAATTTGAAACCAAAATTTGTTTTACGTATGAACAGTCTGCCGTGAATGTGAATCGAATGTCGTGAACGTAATTATGAACGATGAATCCGTGAACAAGTAAATATGAACATAACTAATCCGAAATTAATAAAATAATATTAAACTTAACCATGGTTACTAAATTTAACCTAACTAGGGTTAATTAACTCAACCATGATTAATAATTAACCATAGTTACTTTAGAAACTAACCTTAGTTACTTTAATTAATTAACCTAGTTTACTTTATTACTAACTATAGTCAATTAATCTAACCCTAGTCAGCTTAATTAACTCAGCCACCATTAACAAACTAACCCATAATTAACCAAGCACAAGAATTAAACTAATTAACCCCTAAGTAAGATTAACCCCTAAATAAGGATTAGGAAGTTAACTTACTTGGATCGGAAATCCGGCGACACCGGCGCGTAGAGGGGAATGAGGGCTACGAGGGGTAAGCTCGGGGATGGCAACGGACGACGAACGGTGGCCGAAACGGGCCAAAACAGCCCCCGGAACACTGTTCACCCGGAATGACCAGCAGAGGGAAAAAGGTCGAAACGGGCGGTTCGGGGCGACTGGGGGTGTGCGGCTGGCTTCCTAACTTCCAGGACTACACTTTGGGCGGTGGTAGCGGCTCCGGTGATGGCGGCAAGGCTGTTTTTGGGCTGGAAAACAGCATGGACAGCAAGAAACAGCAGAAATGGAAGAGAAAAGGAAGAGAAAAAGGGAGAGAGAGGGAGGCTGGGCTGCTGCACGAATTTTGCGGGAGAAAGAGGAGAGAGAAGAGGCTGCTGAAGACTTGGATAAGGCCAAGGCAAGTGGGCTTGCCACTTGCTTGAAGGACCAATCAAAAGCAAGCAAAAACAAAGATAAACAAAACCCACTTGGGCACAAAAGAAAAGGCCAAAAGAGAGAAGCCATGGGCCGAGGAGGGAGAGGAGAATGGGCCAGCTTGGGCCCCTTTGGGCCGGGCTGGATGGGCGCAAGGCCCATTGGGCCGCCGGTCTTGGGCGCCCACCGCGGGCCCGAAACCCGGTCCAATTTTCATTTTTCCGGCACTTCCGTGTCCAACGGAAAATTCCAAAATAAATGAGGCGACGTCCAAATATTTAGTCCTGATATCACTGAGAAGTCGGTTCCCAAAATCGGATTAAAAATCGGGGCTAAATTGAGTCGATTGCGACCGTAGTACAATTTGGATTATCGGGCGCCCCTTTAGGACTTTTCTTCACATTTGACCCGTGGTCAACCATTCTTTGATCCACGTTTATGCCAATTCTCGAGTCAGGGACATCCCTCAATTGTCGTGTGATCCCGGGGGCTCAATTGATAATCTCGAGTACTAGATGAAAAGGATTCGGTTTACCATCGTTCGTAGTTCGTATCGAAGTCATGCGGAAATCACCCACAAATCAACTTCGTACTTCTGCCGAATCGATTTATTTCCGTTTCCTTAATATTCTAGTACTTAGAGGATATCATTCCCACCCAGGTCCTCATGGTCGAAGGGCTCGTTCCTGATCGAAATTGCGAGTCGTACACGTATCGTTTCCTTTCGGCGCCCCTCTGTAATCCGTTATCTCACGAACACACAGTTCAGAAAATTTGTATTGACTAGGCCTTCGACTACATTGCCCTTTTATAAAATCCTAAAATGGGGTCGATTTTCAGGATGTTATATAAATCATCCTCATTAAGCACTAATCACACTTAAGACTAATTAAACCACTCCTAAAGCAAGACTAACCCCTGACTAAGAGATTAGGAAATTAACTTACACTCTAAATAATTTCGACGACACCAGGACAGTGGCAAGGATGAGGGCTACGCAAGACTAGCTCGGGGATGGCGACGGACAATGGACAGTGGCCGGATTCCGGCGAAATAGCACCGATAAGCTTTTCTCATAAAACAGAATTAGTGCTGTCAAGGGCTGGACAGGCAATTGGTGGTGATAAGCGGTGGCCGATGGGCTACGGATGGACTTCGGACGGTAGCAGCTACACAGTGGACAGTGGCTGCAGCTTCGGCGGAGGAAACAAGGGTGGTGGCAACAACAAACAGTAAGGGGTGATGAGAATAGAGAAGGAAATTAGGGAAAAAGGAAGAGAAAAGAGAGAGAGAGAGTGTGAGCTGGGGAGGGGATTGCCGACCAAGTGAGGAGAGAGAGAGAGCAAGCAAACTTGGACAAGAAGCCTTGGCAACTTGCTCAACAAAATTGAACTACAACCAAGCAATTCCTAGTGTCTAAGGACCACACAAACAAAGCTTTTGGAAGAAGAAGGCCCATGGGCTGAAGAGAAAGGAAATTGGGACAGCTTGGGCCCTCTTTGGGGGTCCTTGTTGGGCACTAGGCCCATTGGGCTGGCCCACTTGCGAGCCCAATATCTTGGTCCTAAAATTCATTTTCCAACACTTTGTGGCTCACCGAAAAACCTGAGAATAAATGTGGCGACGTCCAATTATTTAGTCGTGAAGTCCCTAAAAATTTGATACCCGAAATCGGATTAAAAATCGGGATCAATTGAATTAATTGCAACTTAGTACGGTTTAGGCTATCGAGCGGCATTTTTAGTTTTTCCTCACGTTTGACTCGTGATTGATAGCTTTTTGATCCGTGTTTAAGCCAATTCTCAAATCAGGGATGACCCTCGGTTGTCATGTAATCTCGAAGGTTCAATTGATTATCCTAAGTACGAGCTCAAAAGAAATCGGTTTAACGTCGTTCATAGTTCATATCGACGTCGTGCGGAATCATCCGCAATCTGGCTTCGTACCTCTATCGAATCAATTTATTTTCGTTCACTAATGGACTGGTAATAGGTTGGTATTGTCCCCCTCAGATTCTTATGGTCAAACGGTCCATTCCTGATTGAATCTACTAATCGTACATGTATTGACCTTAATTGCACTTTCAAAAGGTCCATTAACTCATAAATGATCAGTTCAGAATAATTGTATTAACAAAGCATTGATTAATATTACCATTTCATATAATTTCAAAATAGGGTCGAAATTTAGGATGTCACACAAATGGTCCGTTAACTCATGAATGATCAGTTCAGAGTAATTATACTAACAGGGCATTGATTAATATCACAATTTCATATAATCCGAAAAAAGGGTCAAAATTCAGGATATCACACCATTGGCCCATGTCCTTGGCTATTAGAAAAGATTCCTTAAAAAACAAACCTTTTATTTCATTTGCATTTATTAATACATGAGAAGCTAAATCTGTAACCACACACCGAAGCCATTCCTCCGACCATTAAACCAAGCTCCACGAGATTCACTAAGACACTTTTTTCTACTGGTAAGCTTATATGTACATTACTGAAAATCTTGTCTAAAATCAAGAAATCGGTCTTCGGACCTATGTTCACACAATTCAACACCAATCTGCTAATAAGCTGAGTTCCGATCTTAAACAACCTTGAGTTGCATGAGACAAAGGAGTAAATTAGTCAGCACATCGTTTCCCTAATTGATGATATTCAAAACGTCGTATGTTATTTCTTCAGTATCTCCAAGTAGGCGAGTAAGTGTGCTAGCTATTGTACCATTACTGAAGGTGATTGTTAATGCATGCAATGTTCATGTGCTTCAGAATCGGTCAAGTCAAAGCTAGAATTGGATTTTTATTTTTGGCACAATGTTAATATAAATAGGTTATCGATATTGAGTTTTACAAAGTACAAACGGTCCCTTTTTTCGAGCACAAAACGATAGAATCGTCATTGGGATCAAGTGAGCTAGTACTAATATGATTTAATTGTTCGAACAAGCACTGTTTCCGAAAAAATTATGACACTCATTTGAAACTTTCATCACTTGCACCTCCTATCACTAATATCTAATCTAGTGACACAAGGAGCTGATTCCTCAGGTTGTCTAGAATAGTTGAACGCCATTTTAACAGAAGTTACAATACTGACCTGGCAGCTTCTTAGCATCTGAGGAGCACTCCTATATAAATATTGCTATATGGCAACCTGTTTCGATTTTGATATAGCTACCCCTTTATTAAAGGTCGTTTGAGCTTTTTCTGGGTTTTACCTGATTGGAAAGATAGGATGATGAAATGATGGTCACATCGATTCCAATTATCGACCATCGAGCTCAGTTATGGTTACCTCATTTGCAGAAGCTCCTGCAATGGGTGGAAGATCGATAATGTTGCCGCTTCTGCTCAGAATGAATGCGGGCTTATTAGGAGAGGCAAGGGCTGCCTCATTACCCAACATTATGACAATGTCCATCATGATTGGCCGGTCTGCCGTGTGTTCTTGTACGCACAGTAGGCCGATTTGGATGCTTCTCGAAACCTGATGAGCGTTGTAGGGTTGGGCCATCAATGAATCAACCATGTCGGAGGATTTTCCTTCTTTCCATAAGTTCCAAACCTACAAAAGTTGAAGGTAACATCTTTGAGAGATTAAGCAATGACATCTGATATCAAGAAGCTGTCGAAGGTAAAGCGGGGTGGAGGAACTTTTCGTTTCATGTCCTTACATGTGCAATTAGATTCAAAGATGCACTGTCATCGTTGAAATCAGTGTTCTGCTTGCCGCTGACTATTTCCAATAATATGACACCAAAGCTGAAAACATCAGACTTGATCGAGTATAATCCTTGCATTGCGTATTCTGGAGACATGTAGCCACTATACAAAATTGAACGACATGAATATATCAGGACAGCTAATCAGTTTGTATCTCTCCCCTTATTGAGTGCTTGGATGACTTGGTTAGACAGTGTAGAATAACTTACTATGTTCCGACCACCCTGTTTGTATTTGCCTGAATCTGGTCTTCTCTAAACATCTTAGCCATCCCAAAATCGGAAATTTTTGGATTCATTGCAGCATCGAGGAGGACATTACTTGCTTTGAGATCACGATGTATGATTTTAAGTCTTGAATCATGGTGAAGATATAAAACTCCTTGAGCAATTCCAAGAATAATTTGGAAACGTTGGTTCCAATCAAGGGTTATCCTTTTTGCTTTATCTGTGACCCAAAACCGGAAAGAAGAATTCACCGACCATTATGTCATGAAATTGATGCCAATGGCAAGGCGTTTCAACAATTAGATTAACATGAAGAGGAAAAAGAAGGTAAGGCCATACTGAAAATGAAGCAATCCAAACTTTTATTAGGCAAGTATTCGTAGATTAACATCCTCTCGTCTTGACTGATGCAACAGCCCAACAGCCTCACGAGATTCCTGTGTTGGAGTTTGGCTATAAGCATGACTTCGTTCTTGAATTCTTGACACCCTTGTCCTGAACTCTTCGATAACCTCTTCACAGCTACTTCCTGTCCACTGGCCAACCGTCCCTGAAATATTGTCTCACCTTAAGACATATCCATGAAAACTATTCCCAGTTCTGGCTTTCTTAAGAATACCTAATTGTTGACCTCGTACATCAACCATCTTGGGCAATTGAGACTAAAGCAGAAAGGGAGATCAAGGATTTTGTGTTGGGACATGCTATGGTACCTTGTAGACTGGACCGAATCCTCCTTGTCCAAGCTTGTTCGCTGAGGCGAAATCATCTGTGGCAGCTTTAATTGTGGTGATATCTAAGAGAGGTAATTCTTGATCTTTTGTTGTTCTATCTACCTCCTTTCCAACCTCAGAGCCTATCACACAAAAGAACTACGAATCAGTATGAGTCAACACAAATTGTCATTTGTCCTGACAAGCAGCTTCATATGACCCAAATCATCGAGTCGCTAAATGCTCCACAACTTCAGTGTGATACATGATTACGTATGGTTCTAAATGCAGCAAAATGCGGGACTGTAGTGTAGACATATAAGAAACAAGCAGATTATTCTTACCTTTTCTTTTGTTTTCACGAGCACAAAATACACCACAGGAGAGATTACTGCTGCAGCAGAAACTAGCACTATCAAGGTTACCAACACCTTTTTCCTCGAAAGAAATCCTTTCTTCTGAAACTCAGCTGAGAGGAGAAACTTTTAGTCGATCTATCATACCAGACTGACTGTGCCACTACAATCACATAATAGGGACAAAAATTTAAGCAAATTAGAATGTCCCACTGATCTCCCCTTTTCAGGATTACCTAATACAAGTGCATCCACGCGCACATATAAGTCTCGTCCTCCACCTGAGATCTCTCTTGTATCCATCAGGTCTCCGTACCACATCAAGCATCCTCTTCCTCCTCTCGTAAAATCTGCATCTGCATAGGCCGTGCATGAACAATTCCTCAAGCATTCACTTTCACACTCCCTCAAAGTCTTATTCTTATCGAAAGATGCGACTGAAGTGTCTGGCACTTTTACATCAGCTACTTTTACAAACCCTTCACCATTCCTACAAACTGACTCTTGATTCTTCCTGATGCACCCACCTGAACTGTCTCTCATGCTCCAATCGTTTGGGGACTTAGGGGTAAACCCGGGTAGGCAGTTGCACTCAATTTGGTCCATGCTATCAGAATGACAGTTTCCATTGGCACCGCAATGCCCATAGGAGTCGCATTGGTCCTCTGGTTTGGTGAAGAAAGTGACCCACTCGCTCTTTTTTTCGACCCATGTGAACAGTTGCACGATTCCGGACTCTTGAACCACTCCCCTCACATAGATTGACGAGTTAAAAACATTTGGCAACAAGACGGCCTCATCGGCATCAATTATGATGCTAAAGTTGAACCATGAGGACTGGCCTACGGCAGGGATCACATTCAATCTGACTCCATTATAGGGGCTTGGTTGCCACAATGGAACCTGATTTTTGTACAAGGTTAAGTGTGGGAAACCACTGGGGTTGATCATGTAATAAGTCGTTCCTGTTCCAGGGTCATCCTGAGACTTCCAAGATGTAAGGACTATATTTAGGCCACTGGTGCGGTTGAGCCCGAGTTTCATGGAGGGGAGCAAAGTATCAGTTGGATGGTCGAAACTTTGCCAAAGGACTGTACTCTTTTTGCCATCCTGAAAGAGAACAAGATTACCTGAATCCAAAAGTCGAGCTATGCAGTCACTCACCACCGAAGATAAAGAAAGATTGCTGCCCCAAACAGAGATGCTTCTCTTTGTATCGTAGAGTATGAGATTCCCCAGCTTGTCGATACCAAGACGTCCTGAAGTACCGTTGACAGGGTTGTCCCGGTTGGCGACCCACGCGACTGTTTTCTCAGGAATTTTGTTGTACCATAACCCTAAGTACCTATTGCTAGAATTGCCAGGGCTAGAGAAGCCAAGAGCAAAATCTCCACCACTGGAGATCAACACATCACCATCTCCGATGGAGCTTTCTCTAGTAATCAGGTCAGTGGAAACGCACACTCCGAAAAGAACTGATGATACAATTAAACTGAGAAGATTCCTAGGCCAATTCATGACTGTGATAAGTGCACAATAGCATATGGCAAATTGCAGTACTAAATGGGGACTTCGCAATTTCTGGCTGCTTTTTCTTGCCCTTTCTTCTAATGGGTGTTCACTTCATTAGAGAAGCAACTTGGGAAGAAGAAACTATTTGACGCATTCACTCCTGTCAATCTGATATCTCTTCTTTGGTTCCTGGCACTGAACTTCAGACGACCTGTCACAACAATAAAGTACACAATTATCGGAAGGTGGCACTTTCCTGCCCCGCCCAGGACGGAATTGTCAAGTTTATGGGTGAAGTGGGAAAGAAAAAACTCGTATTCGATGTTTGAAAAAAAAAGCAATTAATAAATAATTAAAGATTTAACTTTTTGGTAAAGGTAAGTTCAACTTTAAGGTTCTATTTGTTTCATGAAAAATACCTTTTAAGAAAATATTTTCCAAATTTTCTGATTTTTATTTCACAGAAAATGAAATAGTTGAGAAAAACATGAGGAAAACATTTTCCATTGGGGGAAAACATTTTTCATTAAGGGAAAAATGTCTTATAAAATAAGGGAAAATATTTTTCACTTTTCAAGATGAGAAAAACATTTTCTTCACTCACTTTCTCTTATTTCACACTCACGTGAATCTTTCTTTCTTTTTTTCATTTTAAAAAATTCAAAACTTTAATTCTTTTTTTTCTTTTATTTACTTTTGCCTTGGCCGGTCACCGGATGACGGCCAGCGACCGGCCACGGCGACGGTTGGTGATCGGCCATAGGCAAGCACCCTACTCACTAGCCTCCAGCGAGCTTGAGGCTTGCCCAATCAATGGCGAGCCAAGTGAGCGGCAAGGGCCTCGAGCTCACCACTCACCTGGCTCGCCACCAATGGCAAGAGGTGAGCTTAAGGCCTCGGGCCTAGCTAGATTATTGGCAAGTGGCGAGCTAGCTTGCCAATTTGGTGAGGCCTGAGCTTGTCACTTACTTAGCTCGCCAATCTAGCAAGTAGTGAGCTCGAGCTCGCCTTCAATTGGGCGCCGGCTGTCACTGTGGCTAGCAACTAGCTGAAGAAGGAGAAGACAAAAAGAAAATAAAATAAAAGAATAAAAATAAAAATAAAAATAAAAATAAAAGAAAAACCTATTTTTTTGAATAAAAAATAAATAGAAATTGATTGTATAAAAATAAAAATTATTTTAAAATAATAAAAAATACTTATTAAAAAAGAGTGCATGAAGGAAAAGATTTTTCTTGTCGAACAGAGGAACATATTTTTTGCTTCATTATCAAGTTTTAGCTGAGCATTGAAAAATAATCACATTTTTTTTTAAATAAGGCTTCTTAGAAACTATTTTCCAAAAACATTATATTTTTTGCGAAACGAATAGAGTCTAAATACTAAATGGGTTTTGATCAACCGTGAGAGATAAACTTTCCTAGATGTCGTGACCTAATTTTTATTAGAGAGGTTTGGTTGAGGAACCTTTGATTAGGTTTAGGGGTATTGTTAACTTTAGACCAACGGCTCTTCATTAACTTGGGCTCTCCCAAGCCCATACCCCGGACGACATTAGGTATTCAAAATTTTAATCAGTTTAGTCTATGCAAATTCAAATAAAGGAGTTGCCAGTAACCTTTTTAGGGTCGACTAGAAACCTAGTAAGATACGGGAGAATACCTTACTATTTGCGCAACTAGAGATTCTAAATTCAGGGACTTTGTTACGTTAATCATATGACTAACGCCCTTTCGATACTTAACTCAATTATGTATTAATTAAAGCCATGGCAACCTATTCAATAAATCTAAGGCTTATCTTAACCATTCCAAAGTAGGGAAATAACATCCAAAATATCATCACAAAATAAAGCACGAATCCTAATATTGTCCCTAAAAAGAAAAATATAACTTAAACAAAGAACCCTATTGTAGAGCCCTAAAGGCTTATCCAATTTTGGGTTTTTTTTTTCCTTTTTAACGGTTTTCTAAATTTTTGCAATTTTTTCTGATTTTCTGAATTTTTCTGAAATTTTTATATATTTTTAATATTTTTCGTATTTTCCGAAATTAAACAAAATGAGTTTTCAAGATTTTTGATATTTTTTTGATTTTGAGGCTTTTCTGAATTTTTTAAGAAATATTTATTAATTTTTTTGGAATTTTCTAATTTTGCTAATTTTTTGGAATTTTTGAATATTTCGGATTTTTTTGTATTTTGAAATTTTTTTAATTTTTTAAATATTTTCATAACTTTTCTGAATTTAAAGACATTTTATTAATGTTTAAGGATTTTTTCGAATTTTTAAAGATTTTTTTATATAAAAATAAAAAAATAATTCGGACCTGGTTAGGAAACCCGGCCCTACTAAACCGACTCGGACCCTATCGGTCCGGGTTGGACTAAAAGAAACCGGGCCGATCTTAAGCCCACTACAAATTAATCAAAAGTCCCGAATATTCCCTTTTAAAAGAAAGCCCATCTTCGATTTTTTATTTCTGCCCAATCGTCTCCTCTATGTCTGGCGCGGGCCCAGGCCCGCTCGACAAGCACTCAGCCCAGCCCCTACTTCATTTTATTGTTTTTGGCCCTTTCTTTTCTTCTTTTCTATGTTTTTTGGTTTCTCTTTTTTATTCCTTCTTTTTGTCTTTTTCTTTCCTTGTCTTTTCCCCTGCTGCAGATTTCTCCCCCATGCACGGCTGCGACTTCTTCAAACCCAGAAAATCTGCAACTTCTTCTTTCTCGAACCAGAAACCCCTCGACGCATCACTCAACCATGTGATTACCGGCGCCCATACTGCCTCCGACCACCGGACTACACCACCGGCCGTCGTTGGCGTGATAGGAATGTGTCCCGAAACCATAGCCGGAAAAAGAGAGATGCTTTCGGTTCAAGGACTCGTCTCCGGCCATCAACGAATGTCGAGAAATATGCCATAGCATCACAAAGAGAAAAATAAAAAAACGAAGCATGAGTATTCTATTCGACTACAGCTACATGAACACGAAGCTAAACCGAGCTGAAACTTTGCTAGATCACCGGTTTCATGCATTTTGATTCGGGATCTCTTACAGGCATACCGTCGAACAAAAGGCATGCGTCTTTAAATATGAGTTTCAGGAACAAGTCTGATACTCCATTAGATCCGAACATGACGTCTCACGGGCTTTAGATCAGCACTACTTGCCACAAAACGATCCCAGATTTGACCAGACTCTTTATGAACTCGTCGCTTAAAACATAAAATATTCTGAAAATCAGCAAGGTCGAACGCAGTCATACCTAGTCCGAGAACGGCGTTGCAGCGGGCACGGCCGTCGAGTTGGTTCCGGCGGACGCAAAGCTCCTCTCCTCCCTCTCGAAGGAAGCCTCCTTTCTTTTTCTCTGGTTCTCGTTCCTTCTGGCCGGAGATTGCTCGACGCCTCCTCTGTTTTTGTGAATGTCGAGCACCACCCACTTCTCTAGCTACTCTCGGTGGGTCGAGTATCTTCCCAAACCCGAAGCTCTCTCCCTGGTTTTTTCTTGCGTTCTTCTCTTGTGTTTTTCTTTCTTTTCCTTCTCCTGCGTTTTTTCTTCAGCCCCTCCTTCACGCACTTCTCGCCCGCGTTCTCCATCCTCCCCCAGCACAGTAAGGGAGATTCCCTTACTGGCGTCATATTGCTGACGTGGCTGTGGCGTCACGATCCGAACCGCGTCGTCGATCTTCATCCGTGCGTGTTGTGTGTGCGTGTGGGATTGGTGAAGAGAAGGGAAAAATGGTGATAGGCTGAGCTCTTCAAATAATTCTGGTGAGCTTAAGAGATTTAAAAGAATGGGCTAGGCTATGCCAGCCCAGCCGATCGAATTTTTTTTTTCAATTTTTTTTTATCTTATATATATTTGTAAAATTAATGGATATTTAAAATGTGTTGATAAAATTTGAGTGTCAACACTAGAGATCAGAGGATCACCATTTATGATTGAATTGTCTCTACTAATCAAGTAAGAGGAAAGGCATAATCATGAGTAAGGACAGTAAAAAAATTGTAGAATAAGATGACGATTTCACCTCATCATTGCTCAGCAACTTCTACAGATTTTACTTTGTTTGGTGTATTTCTTGTCGTCCTCCAGGAACGCTTTTCATTATTGTCAATCTTTATGGCTTTTCTTTGGCTCCACACGCTTCAACTTGAGACGACCAGTCACAGTATGAATGGGACATGATCGTAACCGAGCACTTCTCATCTCTCATCATAGCTAAAGTGACTGGCCCCAGGGGTGAACAGTACAATAAAGCAAGACAATGTTGGATGACTTGTTCAGCACCGACGCCTTATCAATTTGCCCAAAATTTTTTGAGTCCATATTAAGCATTTTATCGATGCTTTGTCTTTGTTGTCTATTGAATCTGATTACATCTTTGCACCTTGTTCATTTTCATCCATCACTGTTCTGAACAAGCGAAATTTTCAGACAAGTTCTGATGCAGGGAATAAGGTCTATGGAAGTTTTTCCTTCTTATAATATGTTGAAGTATCCTGCATTACTTGACAATGAGGCATATATGCTCTTTATATATATGTAGTCTTCTTTTGCATATTAGTTTAAGCTTATATTTTGTGGATAATCTTGAAGGATATTTTGTGGTGTAGCCTTAGTTGACATAAGATGACTTGATGACTCCAGACTTGTGATTAACTTTGCAACTGGAGGTCCTCCAAGTATAGACCTAAAGCCGACATACATTGGCGAATTTCCCAACCACCGACAGAACTAGATGATTATATACTTCATCCCGTAAGCAAACGACTTTGTTCATGCCACCTTCTTTGGTTCCTACTGCTTTGAACTCCAGAAAACTTGTGCCAACTAAGAAATGGGTCATCATCACAAGGTAGCACTTCACAATGCTTCATTGACCCGCCAATTAGGGGAATTCTTCAGTTCACTAATGAAGAGTACGATAAGATTCCAATCTAGAATGTTTGGGACAAAAAAAGGTGCTAGTTGCCCATTCGCATGAAGCTAGGCAATCAGACAAATGATAGAAAGTTGGGTAGGATAGAAGTTTGTGATCAAGTCAAGTCATCACAAAACTCCTTTTTCTCTCCATCTCCTCTTTCCATCATCTTCTTCAACCTTTAGTCATGGGAGGAGGGTTTGAACTAACTTCACCCTCCCCTCCATCTCCCCATTTAGATTTGGGAGCTCTCTTCTCCTGATCTAGTTCTAAATTAAAGAGTTTGAGCTCTCCTAATCTAGTTTTACATTTGGGAGCTATCCTCTCCCTATCCTCTTTGATCTAGATGTGAAAGTCTAATAAATTTACTTTTGAGGATTTGATACCCCTTTGCTTTGTCTGTGTATAGGTCTTTTGCCTCCAAGCATCAATGGTAATCGTAGGAGCTCTGGCATCTCGTTGGACCGTGAAAATTTTCTCATCCAAATGTTAGATATGTATTTGTTCAACACATTTCGATTATGTCCTTATGATGATGGTGTAGAGGAAACCGAACTTAGAAGCGCACCATCAATTGGCAAGGTCATAATTATTGAATAAAGAACTTCCATAGTATGCTCTTCATTGATGAAAATACGAGATCCAATGATTGACTGCCCATTATTTTGCTTGATAGATTTGTTATTGTGAAATGAGTGTGTGCTTAACCCTACAGGTGCTCCGTTGATTCTCCTTATTTTCTGAATTTGGCTTTGTTTTGTAATATTCTAGGCTTTGCTATGTTTCAAATTTTGATTTGTTTGCCACGAAATCTATGTATTTATGATGTATCTATTTCAGTTTGACTACAATTTTCTTTCGACCAAAAAAAAGTCAGCACATAGCTCCATTTCCTTCCACTTCTCTTTAAATTGTTTAGAAACTATTACCTTTCGCCTTAATTTGATTAAAAAATTAAAAAAAAGCTTAAATGTTATTCCACTCATCTAACATTGATTTTACAATAGAATATTTTAAAATTGTTAGTTGTAATATGCACAGAAGACATTGCTAATTAACTATACATATTGACAAATATTATAAATAAATTGTGAAATCTTTTAATATACAAGCTATTTCTTATGTACTAGCTAAATGTATTTGTATTTGTACATTAATGATGTTCATTGGAGATAAGGAAGAATAAGGGTGCTGTATAATTTGATTTCGACAATAATGATGATTTTGGGGAATGGCTTGGTTCATGCTTCCAGATAGAGTCCGGTTATTCTTGTCATTGCTTTTCTTGACAAGTTGTGTCCTTTAGACTTCTCTAGATGAAACTTCAGAGCAGCAATCCCATAAGTTGGATAATCAACACCTAGATTATACGTTTGTTTAGCGAATAGATGCCACATTCCATCATCGTCTTATTTTCCATCACTAGCAGATCTAGGGTTAACTCTAGGCATACCTTCTCCAGTAAAAGACAAAAAGGCGAGGCATAGGGAGCATTGCACCAGATAAAAAAAAATGCGGAAGGAAAATAGTGAAATACCTATATATTTTTGTGTGCATAATGAAGAGTAAATGAGCAATAGGCTTTATTACATGACAAGATCAATATAATCAGTGGGGGATATGCATGATCAAGAGACATGCAAAATTTAGAAAAATGTTGAAAATTGAAGGAAATATTATAATTATCTCTAATAAGACTAATGTGTTCCCTTCAAAATGATCCTATTTTCATCTCTTGGCCATGTTTCACGGTGGAATGAATCGATTGTTTTGGCACAAAATCCATTGCAATTCTCGATACTGCTAAGGGTGAGTTGAGATTTTGGAATGAAGAGTTGCAAAAATCTTGTTTGGAACAAGCTAGGGTTTATATGTGGATACCCCAACATTTGCTGGAGTTTTGCACATATCTTCACTAGGTCGGACAAATAACTACGACTTGAAGAATAATACAACTATACAAAACTTTGGGTCAGGCCTACATGTTTTGAGTTACGCTTGGAAAATATTTTTCTATGCTCCTAATGGCTTAAACCAACTAAGCATTTCATCAAAATATTTGTATTTGCTTTCTCCTTGGATAATCTTGCTAATAATGAGAGGCATTTTGGCTGTTGGGAACTCAAAGGCAAGGTATAAAGATTGAACAAATACTAATAAAACCATTTGAGTTTTTTAGGAAATTTCTCATATAGGGAGAAAGACAAAGGATGAATGAATGGATATATTAAGTGCAGTCCATATGGGCGAATAAAAAGGTCACCATAATCACTAAAAATATGAAAATGGTATTGCATCGTAAGTCCTCCAAGATTTTTTAAAAAAAAATATTATCTTGGATAAGCCTGGGGATTTTTTGGTGGATATGAATATGAAGGCTATTTGGGTTTTATTTCTCGAGCTTTGAAACTTCCTCTTGGATTCCTTACCACATATATATTTATGGATGTGGTGGCCATAAAATCCTTTGGCCGGGACAAAAAATCAGCAAATATATTCTTTTTCCTGCAATATGTTTGGTTTCAAAAAAATACTTTAAAAACTATTTCTACCAATCGCAAAAGTTGAGGATGGGGGATTTGCTTTTGTTTGAACTTTAGCATATGAGAAAATGATGACACATCCATCTCCACAAGGAAATTAAATCCTATAAGATGGAACTCAAATTTCTTGATGCCGTATTTTATTGCTAGGATTTCCTTGAACATAGAGTGGTAATGCATTTCTGCTTGTGTGAATTTGCCACTTTTATGTCTATAAACTCTCCACTTTCCATCAACTTCTTCAAAAAGAACAGTAGCTCAATGTTCATCACTATCATTTGTTTGTAGAATTTTTTTCCTGTGGAAGGAATTTGCAATAGAGAAATATGCCATGGAATTTCTTTAAGTTTATGCACAAACTTTGGTTGTTGTGGTCCCCACAAAGGAGCATCTTTCTTGAGCATTCGTTGTAGTTGGCTTGCAAACTCGATGATTTTTACGACAAAATCCTTGAGATGAGTGAATATCCCAAGAATGTTGGACTTGCTTGTGGGAGAGATGCTTGTTAGGAAACTTCGGCAATTCTTCAGCAATATGAGGATCAAGATAATATGGTTCGTCTTTGAGGTGCATCCTAAGAAATTCAATTTCTTTTTGAGCAATGATAATCCTTTTATGGGATAATATAATCCCATGCTTTCGTACTAACTTAGCAAACTGAGATAGTAGTTTACAATGAAAATTCTCATATGGACTATAGAGGAGGATATCATTAATGTAAATCTAAGCATTGGCTATTATAGGCTGGAAAATTCTGCGCATAGCCTTTTGAAATAATGAAGGAGCCATCTTGAGGTCAAAAGGGAGCACTATCTATTGGAAATGTTGATTTGGGATATAAAATTCAATTTTTTTCTTATCTTCTGGATGAATTCTCCAATGCCAAATCTAGCTTTAAGATCAAACTTGGAATAAATTTTGGCTTGAGTAAAATTGGAATACAAAGAATACCAATGTGGTAGAAGAAATTTATCATCTTGCAGAAATTGATTGAGAGGCTAGTAATTGATGACTAGTCTCATTTTTCCTCCGCTCTACTCAACATGCTTATTCACATAGAATGCTTCACAAGTCCATTGAGAATTTGAGGGCTTAATTAGCCCTTTGACATCCTCATTTTTCTTGAATGGGAGATGGATGAAAAAGTGAGGATTTTTCCATAGAGGGTGAGGACATTTTTAAACAAAATCTGAGTGGGTCTCGGTACATGCTCAAGAAGGGTTTGTATGATGGGATCTAAGATATTCATTTGAATGATGAAGAATCTTTGGATATCGACAAATTCCTTGAATTTTCTATTGAATCGTAGTCCATTGGGAAAAATTCTAAGTTTAGGAATTTGTATGAGAATATCTCAACTAAAGATAATATCTTTATTTGGTGAGCTAGAGCCAAAGATTCTGCCAGTAATAGAGCACTGAGGAAAGAACTAAATAGTAATAGATTTGCTTCGAACTTTTGTAGCAAATGTATCTCCAAAAGAAGAGTTGAAATACTAGATGTACGAAGTTGAGTACTTTTCTGGAAGTATCTTAGTGTCAAGAATAGAAGCATCGGCTTCAACATCAACAAGGGCAATGACAAAAATAGGTTTGTCATATTGGATGGATATATTTTAATAGGGAAATAAGGGAGGATGGAAGGAGTGTATGCACAAAGATTTTGGATTGTGGGAGAATTGGGTCTTTCTGAAGAGCATAAGAAAATACCTTCTTTGGATTCTCTTGTCATATCTTTAGTGTCACTAGTTTGTGACCAGGATAGCACATTGTGTGTTTAGTAGTTCAACATCATTGTCCTGGAGTGACACTCCTGTCTCATTTTCTATTTTCTAGATCAAGTGGGAATTTCTTCCCTTGGCTCTTGGACAATTTTCGCAAAATGGCATTTCTTGTTACAAATATAGCATCTATCTAATTTTCTATGCTTTCTAGAAGAACCTTGTTTGGAGCATATTTTTGTAAAAATCACCATTGACGTTGTCTCCTTTTGTATCCTAAGGAGAATCTTTTAAAGTGCCTTCACTTCTTACAACAATCTTTGCAAGATGGATTATCAAGAAGTCCTTCTTTAAACACTTGATTCTTCACTCAGTTTTCTAGAAAGCCCGATCAAATTCTTTGTTGCTTTGGAGAGAGCTTTTGAAAGCTTTTCTATGGATGTAGAGATCATCAAGGGCAAGATGTATTTCTTGCTGAAGTTTCCCAATAAGAACATCAATAATTCTTTACTGCTTAGTTTGAAGGGATTTTTCCACAATTTGTTCAATTTCTTTTGGAATAGAGAACAAGAACATTTGCTTCATATTTAGATTAGCTCCCAAAGCATAGAATAACTTAAGCATTTCCTGGAAATGCTTATTCAAATGCTTTTTCTGTAAAGAGCAACATTTTCTCTTGAAAAATTCCCTTCTTCTAAGCTCAAGAAGATATTATGGTTTGTCAATAAAGAAATGGTGGATCACACAAATCATCTGATGGAAATCCATTTGGAGCAAGAATGTCATTTGGTCCCGATTAGGAACAACTCTCTACTAATCTTTTAGATTTCTAGTAAATTTGTTTACGAATTCAATTAGTATATCATATCGACTCTCGACAGTAAGTGCTCTAGTGTTGAGCCAAGCATGAAACTCCTGAAGTTTTTTGGCCATTTAGGATATAGAATATTATCTAGCATGAAGTAATATTTTGAGGTTGAAAACTTATGATCTGAGTTTGGATTATGAAAGATTATTACTTATGGCTCGAATGAATTTAATTGCATTTCTGCATTAGGGGGGTTCTGCCATAAAGATGGCGAGTTTAAGAGACTTTGGTTTTCTAGCTCAAAGATTGAAGTGTTTCTAGAGGAAAAGGAATATAATTTTGAGGTTGATTTAGAATGGAAAGAGGTGTTTTGTTTAGTGGAGTCAAGTGCAGTAGTGGTTAGTATTTCCACTCGACTTTGTTCTGCAAAAAAGCCTCAAGTGGATTTTATAAGGGCAGGAGGAGGCTCTCGAAAAGGTTCGGAGCTTGCTTCTTTTCTTCTTCGATGCTTCCTTTGCCTTTCCATTTCTCTGATACAATTTCAAAGTGTAAAAATATCACTTGGATTAGTCTTTCGGGCTTCTTCAAACATAAATGTAATGGATGTGGCTTTGGAAGATGTCACTTCTATGGGGGCGAGACTCCATGTTTGACAAAATGGATTTGAAGGAGGAATGAATTTTCCTTCTTGAAGGAGCTTGATTTGTCTTCTCGGTTTTCTATTTCGGCCATTCGATCTTCTAGATAATGATGAGGAACAAATCTCTCAGGTTTTATTTGCGGTAATTTCTTTTGGAACGTATCAAACAATTTGTTTGTGACCAGAGTAGTTTGATTAACATTCTGGTCAACATGATCAAGAAGGGTTTGAATTGTCTTGAGAACATTATTCTGGGCCAAAGCATTTTTTGACTACCAATTTAGAATAGTCTCAACAGCCGTGACTTTCTTTTGTCTCCCATGATCATCAACGTCTGTAGGGTTTGGGACTTTAGATATGTGATGAAACCGATGTTGAGCATTTGTAAATTCTTCTAATGCAGGAAATGGGGCATTAGAATTAGACCTTTCCAAAAGTGGAAAGTCTGAGGGTTGAAACATACACATAGATGGGAGGACAACATGAGAGTTGAGGTGCTGTGGGTACTTCTAAAGGAAATGAATTTTTCTTAACCCATTTATGAATAGGTGTGTAGAGTGGGTAAACAGCTGGTTCTTGTGGTGGAGGTTTCTTTTTGGATGGTGACTGAGGTGGTGGAAAATGGTCACATGGTTCAGGGATAAGTAGAGGAGGCTTTGGTCAAGGTGGTCCATATGAGACCATGAACTAGTACTTTCTTGTATCTTGACCAAGAGGTCCTATAGTGGGGTCTCCATCAAGGTACCTTTGCTAGAGCTTGTCTTTAGACCATTTCTTTCAATTAGATGGTCAATTGTCTTCCTCTTCATCTGGAGGGTTTGTACAAAGAGAACATTAGCAATCAAGATCCCATAAATAGTGACCTGTATGGGATCCTTGTAGTAGTGGATGGGTCATCCCTCCTGGTTGGAAGACTCAATCATTTGATTGACCATCGTTAGCTAGAACATTAGCTGCACAAGGTTGCATCACAAAAATTGTAGGAAAGATGGAAGAGGTGGCTTCTTCCTTTTCCTTACTAAATTTAATGACAATCGTACCATCTTTTTTCTTAGTGAACTAGGACTTTATGGACTGGATTGAGATGGAGTTCTAGAGGATCTTTTCATAATTAGTTACTTAAGTATCCGGGAGTAACATAACTAGTTGATCTCGAGAAATCTGTCTGGGCACATGAATACAGGAAGTCTAATCATTGTCCACTGAGATAAACAAAGCATCTTTAAAACTAGGGAAGTTGAGATCAATGGCTTGATTTTTGACTTGATAAACCATCCGATAATGTAAGGTAGCAACAAAAATCTAAAGTTTGAGGAGCTCCAATAATCTGTAGCTGAATCTTAAGGATTGAAAGAAGTTGTGGTTCCGAGAGTCATATTGAAGTTTAGAAACAATGTAACAAACACTATTCCTGCATTGGGGTGATCTGGATGGTACCAATATAAGCATGCTAGTAATCCAAAAAATGGGTGTTTAAAAGAGCCATTCAAGCAACCACAGGTAACCCTTTCCTTCCATGGAAGGATAAGGCAAGTCTAATAGCATCAAAGTATAGGTGCGTGTATCCTTATTGTATCCATTATCGTGGAAATTCAAAAGGAATTTGGAGGGTGACAAAGTGTTAGTGCTGAGTAGCAGGAATAGGATGCTAAATGAATTTCGAGGACTGAACATACTTTTTTACCTCTTGAGGAGTGTGCTTAATAAGCTATTTAATAGAGTGGATAGGAAAGAAAGAGGAAGGTTTAGTAAAGGCAGAATATGGATTTATAAGTGGAAGGTGATTCTCTAAGATCTTACTATCTTCATTAAGATAAGAAATCTCATAAATATACTTTTAGACAATTAGAAGTGTGTAGTCCTAAAGGAGGGCTAATAAAAACTAGGGCATTTATTGTAGAAGGAATGGTTTAAGAGGATTTTGTCATGGTAAGGAAGCCCCCCTTTCTACATTGAATAATTGGCTCGTAACTAGAAATATGCGGAAGAATACCATGGCTTTGATACTAGAAAATCGTCCTATGATATGAGACAAGGAAAACGAAAAATAGAACTTGTGGCAAGTATGCTATCCTACACAAACACAACCTTTCTGTAGTCTTGGAATAGGGACTGCCTGTTAGCAACTGAATTCTTCTTTGTACTTTTGACTCATATCATAGAAAATTTTAAGGTAGTAGAATTTTGATGCACAAGTTTCACATTATGGCATGTGCAAAGCATACTATCAGGATTGATTAGAGCATCCCTAGTTTTAAAGAATCATAACAAGCAAAAATGAAGAGAGGAGAGGGCTTTAAGGATTCATAGCAAACCACACAATATTATTTTTTGGAAAGGTACATTGTACCCCTTGACATTACATGCCCTACCTTATAAAGAAATAAAATTGTACATAAGACAAAGAGAAACAAACACATAGTTATATAGAATTTTCGGGGTCGACAATGGCTAATGATTTGACCCTTATAGAAATAGGCGGAAATTTCACTTATGATAGGCCATTATTTTACTTTTTCATAGTACATGAACAGTGCAAAATAGTGCCAAATAGTGCCAAATAATGTTTTTAGCCAAACTTTCTTCACGCGGCTCAACTTATTAGACTTCTCTTTCTTCTTTTCAACTTGTCAAACTTCTTCTTTTTAGACTTTTTTCCCTCTTTCGTCCTATTTCTCTTGCTTTCTCCTTGCAAAGATGTTTCGTAGGTCTTACTTGTGAATTGTTTCTCTTAAGTGTTATTGTCTGAACTGTTCGAGTCATATCCGTCCTTCAGCCTCATGTATTCTTGGATGAGTCTTTCAACTTCTAGTTCTTTGAGGTGTTCAATACTTGTAATGTTTAGGTTTTTTTTTACCAAGTCAAAAAGAAAGTAATGGGACCCACTTGTGTAAAAAAAAATAGAGAGAAAGAATGTTGAAATGAAAGAGAGAGAGACAAAGTGGGTGCTCGGCAGTTTTAAGGGAGCCGAACCTGTTCAGGAAAGAAAGAGAAAAGGAGAGAGAGAAAGAAAGAAAGAAAAGGAAGAAAAGAAAAGGAAGAAAAGAAAAGAGGATTTCTCACATGTGTGCCGAGGGAGCCTTGCTAAGTTGACTCATCTACGTAATGCAACGCCTGGTGAGTACTCGTGCCCCCTCGTTCATCCAATCAAAGCATTTTTCCGGGTTAGGGCTCAAATTCAGAGTTTTGGGAAAATTGAGCCACGAAGTTCGATTTTTGAGTCATTGACCACGTATATTTATAGGAATGATAGTTTAGGATATCTAGAGCCGTAAAATTTTACGAAATGTGATTTAAGCTTACGGTTTGCTCGAAACAAAATTTCAAAGTTTCTCGCGTGTGGTGAGCAGTGTGCTACCGAATAATTTGGAGCCTTATTTCGTCGGTTTTTGGCTTAATTATGGGTCAGCTAATTTGGGGTTCTTGTAATACATTGGAAGGGCTTTCTAAGGATTATAAGAATGCTTGAAATAGGGTTCCGTGGAGAAAGTTATCGCGTGATCAAGTTTCGCGTTATGAATGGCTTGAATAATGGCTTGGATTATGTGATTTGTTAGCGTGGGAGTCGTTTTTTTAACGTTTAGGCATATTATAGTCATTTCGTAGTTGAGGTAACATGTTACTCAATTTCGATATTATTTTTCGCTAATTTGATAGGGTCCCGAGATTGACGGTTCAAGTAACGTGTACTATTTGGTTTTGGGCATTACAAGGTGAGTGGTACTAATATTTTCTTTGGTCTTGTGAAACCTATAAATGGAGGTAAAGTAACTCTATTTATGCATATATGAAAGTGAGAACCCATTTATTGTGTACAACGAGATAGATATGTTGGGTACTTTAGAGTTATTGTGGAATGGTCCGATAAACCTTTCTTGAAGGGTTATGCCTACTATTTACCTTTGAGTTATGAGACAACTCTTGAAAGATTATTTGTTTGGAAAGAAAACTAATCGTGATGTAAACCTATAAAGAACTACGTGCTACATGATAACAAAACTTCGTATGAGCCACCTCTAGGGCCTTATAGTCAAGGGCTAAGTGCTACATGGTGACTTAAGTCACATAGGGAGCCACCTCTAGGGTCTTGTACTATTGACATGTGTAATAAAGGGTTAAGTGCTACATGATAATGTAAATTCGTGTGAGCCACCTCTAGGGCCTTGTACTATTGCTATATGTTGGGTGAGAATTAAGTGCTACACGATAACATAAATTCATGGGAGCCACCTTTAGAGCCTTGAGTTAAATATTGAGCATGGAATGAATCATTGACATGATTTGTGATGAGTTTGTTTATTGAATTGAGCTGGTGATACTTATTATTGATATTATGAATGAGTGGGAGATTTTGATGTTTGATATAACTCATTTCATTTTGTAAGTTGTCATATTTTAGATTGACATTAATGAGTTCCAAATGTGCAATGTGGAGGCTTGACTTGCATATAAAATATGTGTTACTCACTGAGATTTGGTTGCTCATTCCACTCGTCTTTCATATTTTTAGGTCCTTCGGTTAGTGGCAGATAGCGCTAGAGCACTTTTGGTGGGATAACTTTTGGGAGGTGTATTTTTGGGTATGGCTTAAGGATGTGATGTGTATAAATGATTGCTGGTTGTTGGGTTGGCTGAGTTCTAACTATATATGTTTTTTTGATGGACTATAGAAACTTTGATGTGTGACCAACCTATCGGTTTATCTAATATGTACATATGGTTGGGAATATATATGTTAATATCAGGTTGTTGGTTATGTTTGAGGTTGCGTCTTTCTGGTGGAAGGGCGGCCGTGTCATTCCCCTTTCCTGTGGATTTAGGGTGTGACATCTTTTGGTATTAGAGCTTAAATTTTGATCCTTTTAGAAATAGATATGGGACGTTGGAGTTGTGTAATAGATTTTAGTGCATTAGTCTTTTAGATACTAGAATGTGGTTTTATTCTTGAATTCAGGTGATCATGCGTATCGACTTTGAGACACTTTCCTTGCTTCGTAGGAGTGGCAAAGACAAGTGAGTCGCTACCCCTGACACAAGAGATACGCCTCAAGCTTCTCGTGGTACAGCTTTAAGGAGGAGATTGGAGGACCGATTTGATGAGATTCACGAACCGCATGAAGAAAGGGAAGAAAACCAAGAGTCACTTCCTCCAACTGAGTTCACGCAGGCAATGATTCATTGGTATTGTCATGCAAAGGAATTAAGTGAAGGTGGGGTAGTTGGCTCATGCACCTTAGCCCAACTTAGAATGGCGGAACCACCTAAATTTGATGGCAAGTTGGAAGTTCTCAAAGCCGATGATTGGATCAGAAACATGGAGGGGATTTTTAGAGCCGAGAATGTTGTGACAATCAAAAAGTCAACTTTGCCACTTGATGCTTTGAAGGAAAAGCTATTTCTTGGTGGGAAGGAACTAAACCGGCCCTTGAAAGTAATGATGTTATCATTTCATGGAAGGATTTCATTGAAGCTTTTAATGCACAATTCTTTCCAGAATCCTTCCAAGCAAAGATGAGAAGTGACTTTGTTAGTATATCTTAAGGTTACTCGACAGCTATGGAGTACACAAGCCACTTTAACCAGTTAAGTAGATTTGAGGATGGTTTTGTGGCCAATGAAAGGCATAAGGGTGAACACTTTCAACGCGGGCTCTGACTGGATTCTTGTAGTGTGCTCATACCCCTGGTACTAACAACATACAAAGATGCTTTGAATTGAGCGATCAGGGTTGAGCAAGACACTTTGGAGCGTGGCATACAAGGAGCTTCTCAACACAAGAGGTTTAAGCCCACTGTTTATCAGGGCAATCGTATTAGCGGTAGTGGGAAGCAAAGAGATTTTGATCGGCCAGGAAAGTTCCAAAGTCAAGGTAACCAAGGCCCTTGTGCTACTTGTGGGAAACCTCATGGTGGTTGTTGTTATCATAAATCAGGCACATGTTTTCTTTGCAGAAAAATGGAATATATGGCGCATGATTGTCCCACAAAGAGGGATGTTCCTGTGGATAGTAAAATATGTTTTGTGTGTGAACAACCGAGACATATAGCACGCAACAACTCCATAAGGAAGAATGCCATTTCAATTGGTAGGCCCCAAGAAAATCAACAAAGATAGAGGACAAGTGGGAAGTTTTTGTATTGATGAATGAGGATGTGATGGCATCAAACACAGTTGTTGCGGGTAGTATTTCTATTGCCTCACGTGTGCCTATACGTTATTTGATTCTAGTGTTACGCACTCCTTCATTTCAACTAAATTTGCAAAGAAGCTTGATGTGTTGCCTACACTTCTTGAATGTGAATTGCATGGTGATACTCCCACTAGGGGTTTTTTGGTTGCTCATCATGTTTTCAAGAGATGTATGCTACAGATTAATAATGTCGAAATGCCTATGAATCTAGTGGAGTTAAATATTCGAGATTTCAATATTATTATAGGGATGGATTGGTTATCTACATATCGTGCTACTGTTGACTACTTTTAAAAGAAAGTGATATTTAGATTTTCAAATCAATTCGAATTCTCTTTTTTGGGAAGTTGTCATGACATTTTTTCATGGTTGATCTCAGCTTTGCAAACGAGGAAACTTTTGAGAAAGGGTTATTGGGGTTATGTAGCTTGTGTAAAAGACACGAGTAAAGTTGTAGTGAAGTTGGAGAATGTTCTTGTTATTAGAAAGTTTCTAAGTGTGTTTCTTGAGGATTTACCAAATTTGCCTCTTGATAGAGAAATTGAGTTTTGTATTGGTTTGATGCTCGGCATGGCACCGATCTCTAAGGCACCATATCGGATGGCACCCATTGATTGAAAGAGTTGAAAACATAGCTGCAAGAGCTTTTGGATAAAGTTTTCATCAGACCTAGTGTTTCGCCTTAGGAAGCTCTAGTTCCATTTGTGAAAAAGAAGGACAATAGTATGAGACTCTGTATAGACTACCGAGAACTTAACAAGGCGACTATCAAAAATAAATATCCTTTGCCCCAGATTGATGATTTATTTGATCAACTTTAGGGAGCTCAGATATTTTCCAAGATTGACCTTCATTCGGGATACCATCAGTTGAAGATAAAAATAGAGGATGTATCTAAAACTGCTTTCAGAACAAAGTATGGTCATTATGAATTTTTTGTCATGCCTTTTGGATTAACGAATGTGCCTGCTGCTTTCATGGACTTGATGAACAGGGTCTTTAGGGAATACCTAGACAAATTTATCGTGGTGTTCATTGATGACATCCTAGTATATTTGAAGAGTTGGGAGGAACACGAGCAACACTTAAGGGTTGTTTTGCAGACTTTGCATGAAAATAAGTTATATGCTAAATTTAGTAAGTGCGACTTCTGGCTTAATCACATAGAATTCTTGGGTCATGTGATCTCCAAAATGGCATATTAGTGGATCCGAAGAAGGTTGAAGCAATCGTTAAATGGAACCGTCCTACTAATGTTACAGAAGTGAGAAGTTTTCTTGAGCTAGCTGGCTGTTACAAGTGATTTGTGGCAGCTGTAATAGTGAGGCGCAGGCCTGAAGTTAAGTCAGATTCATGTTCTTCCAAACACGGTTGACGGCTACAGAAAAGAGTATTTTCCTTAGAAAGATGGTTGCAAGAAACGGACGTAAGTATAATCTTTGTGGCAGTAATCGTTATTCAGACAAGCTTGAAAATGGCAGAATGGATTATTTAAACCGAAATTGATTTGACTAAATTGGTATGTGGTTATACACGCCTGTTTAGCGACAGACCAAGTGAAAAATTTGTTGGACAAATCCCAGAGAGGAAATACAGACATTGATTAAGTTCATTATTGGGGTAAGTCGACAAAGAACGGACCAATAGAGTATGGTTTAGGGACGTCACGATCTCATGTTTGAATTACTCAAATGGTTTTGATTCACATCTTACCCTATTGATTTGCTTACTAAAAGTTCAAGGAAGTCTCTCCTTGTAAAAAGACAAAAAAGAAATAATTGCTTTCAATGAAAATGTTGTTGAGGGACTCCATCCAATTGGATGTTTGACGCTTCTCGCATTTCCGTCTTCTCGGACTTTGACTCAGACAAACCCAACTTTACAATACCATGTGCCTTTGGTTCAGTACTCAGATGTGTTTAGTTGCATCCTTGGGTTCAAAACATTTTAGATTGCTGCGTTATAAAAAGATCACAAGCCCATTGGGCCATGTCCTTGGCTATTAGAAAAGATTCATTAAAAAAATCTTTTGTTTCATTTGCATTTATGACCACACGAGAAGTCAAATCCGTATCGTATGCTTGAACAGCACATCAAGGCCATTCCTTCAATCATCAAACCAAGTTCCACGGGATCCACTAAAGCCTTGTTTCCGATTGGTAAGCTTGTAAGTACAATAACGATAAATTTATATAAAATGAATTAATTAGTCTTTGGACCTATGTTCATACGATTCAATGCCAATTTGCAAAAAATCAAAATTATGAAACGCTCACCCTCTAGTGAGTATTTCATTTTACCCCATTATATTTGTAGAGTTGCCTCCATCAATCCCATATAATTTTTATAAGTGGCGGAATCTGAGTTCCAATGTCTACATGAGGTAAAAATCATCATCTTTAATATAATTGGGCTAGCTATTCTACTATTACTGAAGGTGAGCATGAATTCATGTAATGTTCGTTTGCTTCAGAATCTATTTAGTCTTAAGCTGCAACTGGGGTTTTTTTGCGCAATATAGGTAAAGATAGGTTATCAATATTGAGTTTTACAATGTATAACAGTCCGTTTTTTCAGGCACAGAACGATGGATTCGTCCTTTGAATCAAGTGAGCTAGATGTAATTGTTCAAACAAGCACTAAATTCAAACAAATTATGACTCTCATTTGAATCTTTCATCATCCACATCTCGTATCACTAATGTCTAATATATTGATACAAGCAGTTGATTTCTCTTATTGCCTAGAATAGTTGAACTCCATTTTAGCAGAAGTTACAATACTGACCTGGCAACTTCTTAGCATCTGAGGAGCACTCAAAATACATATATTTTTTTGGCTAAATGGAAACCTGTGTCAGTTTCGGTATAGGTATCCTTTTGTTAAACATCGTTCGAGCTTTTCCTGAGCTTTATCTAACTAGAAAGACAATGGTCGCATCAAGTTCAATTATCGACCATTGAGCTCAGTTATGGTTACCTCATTTGCAGAAGCTCCTGCAATGGGTGGAAGGTCGAGAATGTTGCCGCTTCCGTTCAAAATGAATGCAGGCTTGTTAGGAAAGGCAAGAGCTGCCTCGTTACCCAACATTAAGACAATGTCCATCATGGTTGGCCGGTCGATCGTGCGTTCTTGTACGCACAGTAGGCCGATTTGGATGAGTCTCGAAACCTGACGAGAGTTGTAGGGTTGGGCCATCAATGAATCAATTATGTCGGAGGATTTTCCTTCTTTCCATAAGTTCCAAACCTACAAAAGTTGAAGGTAACATCTTAGAGAGATTAAGCAATGACATTTGATTTCAAGAAGCAGTAGAAGGTAAATTGGGGTGGAGGAACTTTTGGTTTCATGTCCTTACATGTGCAATTAGATTCAAAGATGCATTGTCATTGTAGAAATCAGTGTTTCTCTTGCCACTGACTATTTCCAGTAATATGACACCAAAGCTGAAAACATCGGACTTGATCGAGTATAATCCTTGCATTGCATATTCTGGAGCCATGTAGCCACTTCACAAAATTGGACAATATGAATATATCAGGACATCTAATCAACTTGTATCTCTCCCCTTATTGAGTGCTTGGATGACTTGATAAGACAGTATAGAATAACTTACTATGTTCCGACCACCCTATTTGTATTTGCCTGGATCTGGTCTTCGCTAAACATCTTAGCCATCCCAAAATCGGAAATTTTTGGATTCATTGCAACATCGAGGAGGACATTGCTTGCTTTGAGATCTCGATGTATGATTCTAAGTCTTGAATCATGGTGAAGATATAAAACTCCTCGAGCAAGTCCAAGAATAATTTGGAAACGTTGGTTCCAATCAAGGGTTGTCCTTTTTGCTTTATCTGTGACCCAAAACAGGAAAGAAGAATTCACTGACCATTATGTCATGAAATTGATGCCAATGGCAAGGCGTTTCAACAATTAGATTAACATGAAGAGGAAAAAGAAGGTAAGGCCATACTGAAAATGAAGCAATCCAAACTTTTGTTAGGCAAGTATTCGTAGATTAACATCCTCTCGTCTTGACTGATGCAACAGCCCAACAGCCTCACGAGATTCCTGTGTTGGAGTTTAGCTATAAGCATGACTTCGTTCTTGAATTCTTGACACCCTTGTCCTGAACTCTTCGATAACCTCTTCACAGCTACTTCCTGTCCACTTGCCAACCGTCCCTGAAATATTGTCTCACCTTAAGACGTATCCATGAAAACTACTTTGTTACCTTGTTTCTCAGTTCTGGCTTTCTTAAGGATACCTAATTGTTGACCTCGTACATCAACCATCTTGGGCAATTGAGACTAAAGCAGAAAGGGAGATCAAGGATTTAGTTTTAGGACATGCTATGGTACCTTGTAGACTGGACCGAATCCTCCTTGTCCAAGCTTGTTCGTTGAGGCGAAATCATCTGTGGCAGCTTTAATTGTGGTGATATCTAAGAGAGGTAATTCTTGATCTTTTGTTGTTCCATCTAGCTCCTTTCCAACCTCAGAGCCTATCACACAAAAGAACTACGAATCAGTATGAGTCAACACAAATTGTCATTTGTCCTGACAAGCAGTTTCATATGACCCATATCATCGAGTCACTAAAAGCGCCACAACTTTAGTGTGATACATGATTACATATGGTTCTAAATGCAGCAAAATGCGGGACTGTAGTGTAGACATATAAGAAACAAGCAGATTATTCTTACCTTTTCTTGTCTTTTTCACGAGCACAAAAGACACCACAGGCAAGATTACTGCTGCAGCAGAAACTAACACTATCAAGGTTACCAACACCCTTTTCCTCGAAAGAAATCCTTCCTTCTGAAACTCAGCTGAGAGGAGAAACTTTTAGTCGATCTATCATACCAAACTGACTGCCATACAATCACATAATAGGGACAAAAATTTAAGCAAATTAGAATGTCCTACTGATTTCCCCTTTTCAGGATTACCTAATACAAGTGCATCCACGCGCACGTATAAGTCTCGTCCTCCACCTGAGATCTCTCTTGTATCCATCAGGTCTCCGTACCACATCAAGCATCCTCTTCCTCCTCTCGTAAAATCTGCATCTGCATAGGCCGTGCATGAACAATTCCTCAAGCATTCACTTTCACACTCCCTCAAAGTCTTATTCTTATCGAAAGATGCGACTGAAGTGTCTGGCACTTTTACATCAGCTACTTTTACGAACCCTTCACCATTCCTACAAACTGACTCTTGATTCTTCCTGATGCACCCACCTGAACTATCTCTCATGCTCCAATCGTTTGGGGACTTAGGGGTAAACCCGGGTAGGCAGTTGCACTCAATTTGGTCCATGCTATCAGAATGACAGTTTCCATTGGCACCGCAATGCCCATAGGAGTCGCATTGGTCCTCTGGTTTGGTGAAGAAAGTGACCCACTCGCTCTTTTTTTCGACCCATGTGAACAGTTGCACGATTCCAGACTCTTGAACCACTCCCTCACATAGATTGACGAATTAAAAACATTTGACAACAAGACGTCCTCATCGGCATCAATTATGATGCTGAAGTTGAACCATGAGGACTGGCCTACGGCAGGGATCACATTCAATCTGACTCCATTCCAGGGGCTTGGTTGCCATAATGGAACCTGATTTTTGTACAAGGTTAAGTGTGGGAAACCACTGGGGTTGATCATGTAATAAGTCGTTCCTGTTCCAGGGTCATCCTGAGACTTCCAAGATGTAAGGAATATATTTAGGCCACTGGTGCGGTTGAGCCCGAGTTTCATTGAGGGCAGCAAAGTATCAGTTGGATGGTCGAAACTTTGCCAAAGGACTGTACTCTTTTTGCCATCCTGAAAGAGAACAAGATTACCTGAATCCAAAAGTTGAGCTATGCAGTCACTCACCACCGAAGATAACGAAAGATTGCTGCCCCAAACAGAGATGCTTCTCTTTGTATCGTAGAGTATGAGATTCCCCAGCTTGTCGATACTGAGACGTCCTGAAGTACCGTTGACAGGGTTGTCCCGGTTGGCGACCCATGCGATTGTTTTCTCAGGAATTTTGTTGTACCATAACCCTAAGTACCTATTGCTAGAATTGCCAGGGCTAAAGAAGCCAAGAGCAAAATCTCCACCACTGGAGATCAACACATCACCATCTGTGACCGAGCTTTCTCTAGTAATCAGGTCAGTGGAAACGCACACTCCGAAAAGAACTGATGATACAATTAAACTGAGAAGATTCCTAGGCCAATTCATGACTGTGATAAGTGCACAATAGCATATGGCAAATTGCAGTACTAAATGGGGACTTCGCAATTTCTGGCTGCTTTTTCTTGCCCTTTCTTCTAATGGGTGTTCACTTCATAAGAGAAGCAACTTGGGAAGAAGAAACTATTTGACGCATTCACTCCTGTCAATCTGATATCTCTTCTTTGGTTCCTAGCACTGAACTTCAGACGACCTGTCACAACAATAAAGTACACAATTATCGGAAGGTGGCACTTTCCTGCCCCCGCCCAGGACGGAATTGTCAAGTTTATGGGTGAAGTGGGAAAGAAAAAACTCGTATTCGATGTTTGAAAAAAAAAAGCAATTAATAAATAATTAGCGATTTAACTTTTTTGGTAAAGGTAAGTTCAACTTTAAGGTTCTATTTGTTTCGTGAAAAATACCTTTTAAGAAAATATTTTCCAAATTTTCCGACTTTTATTTCACGGAAAATGAAATAGTTGAGAAAAACATGAGGAAAACATTTTTCATTAAGGGAAAAATGTCTTATAAAATAAGGGAAAATATTTTTCACTTTTCAAGATGAGAAAAATATTTTCTTCACTCACTTTCTCTTATTTCACACCCACGTGAATCTTTCTATCTTTCTTTTTTTCATTTTAAAAAATTCAAATTTTTAATTTCTTTTTTTTCTTTAATTTCTTTTTTTCTTTTTTTTTACTTTTGCCTTGGCCGGTCACCGGACGACGGCCAGCAATCGGCCACGGCGACGGTTGGTGATCGGCCACAGGTAAGCACCCTACTCACTAGCCTCCAACGAGCTTGAGGCTCGCCCAATTGATGGCGAGCCAAGTGAGCGGCAAGGGCCTCGAGCTCACCACTCACCTGGCTCGCCACCAATGGCAAGAGGTGAGCTCGAGGCCTCAGGCCTAGCTAGATTATTGGCAAGTGGCGAGCTAGCTTGCCAATTTGGTGAGGCCCGAGCTTGTCACTTACCTAGCTCGCCAATCTAGCAAGCAGTGAGCTCGAGCTCGCCTTCAATTGGGCGCCTGCTGTCACCGTGGCTAGTAACTAGCTAAAGAAGGAGAAGACAAAAAGAAAAGAAAAGAAAAGAATAAGAATAAAAATAAAAATAAAAGAAAAATCTATTTTTTAAAATAAAAAATGAATAGAAATTGATTGTTTATAAAAATAAAAATTATTTTAAAATAATAAAAAATACTTATTAAAAAAGAGTGCATGAAGGAAAAGATTTTTCTTGTCTAACAGAGGAACATATTTTTTGCTTCATTTTCAAGTTTTAGTTGAGCACTGAAAAATAATCACATTTTTTTTGAAATAAGGCTTCTTAGAAACTATTTTCCAAAAACATTATATTTTTTGCGAAACGAATAGAGTCTAAATACTAAAAGGGTTTTGATCAACCGTGAGAGATCAACTTTCCTAGATGTCGTGACCTAATTTTTATTAGAGAGGTTTGGTTGAGGAACCTTTGATCAGGTTTAGGGGTATTGTTAAGTTTAGACCAACGGCCTTTCATTAACTTGCGTTCTCCCAAGCCCATACCCCGGGCGACATTAGGTATTCAAAATTTTAATCGGTTCAGCCTATGCAAATTCAAATAAAGGAGTTGCCAGTAACCCTTTTAGGGTTGGCTGGAAATCTAGTAAGATACGGGAGAATACCTTACTATTTGCGTAACCAGAGATTCTAAATTCGAGGACTTGGTTACGTTAATCATACGACTAACGCCCTTTCGGTACTTAACTCAATTGTGTATTAATTAAAACCATGGCAACCTATTCAAGAAATCTATGACTTATCCTAACCACTCCAAAGTAGAGAAATAACGTCCAAAATATCATCACAAGATAAAGCACGAGAGGATCCTAATATTGTCCCTAAAAAGAAAAATATAACGTAAACAAAGAACCCTATTGTAGAGCCCTAAAGGCTTATCCAATTTTGGGTTTTTTTTTTCTTTTTTAAGGGTTTTCTAAATTTTTGCAATTTTTTCTGATTTTTCTGAATTTTTCTGAAATTTTTATATATTTTTAATATTTTTCGTATTTTCCGAAATTAAACAAAATGAGTTTTCAAGATTTTTGATTTTTTTTTTGATATTTTGAGGCTTTTATCAATTTTTTAAGAAATATTTATGAATTTTTAGGAAACCCGGCCCTACTAAACCGACTCGAACCCTATCGGTCCGGGTTGGACTAAAAGAAACCGGGCCGATCCTAAGCCCACTACAAATTAATCAAAAGTCCCGAAAATTCCCTTTTAAAAGAAAGCCCATCTTCGATTTTTTTTTAGGTCCAATCGTCTCCTCTACGTCTGGCGCGGGCCCAGGCTCACTCGACAAGCACTCAGCTCAGCCCCTACTTCATTTTATTGTTTTCGGCCCTTTCTTTTCTTCTTTTCTATTTTTTTTGGTTTCTCTTTTTTATTCCTTCTTTTTGTCTTTTTCTTTCCTTGTCTTTTCCCCTGCTGCAGATTTCTCCCCCATGCACGTCTGCGACTTCTTCAAACCCAGAAAATCTGCAACTTCTTCTTTCTCGAACCAGAAACCCCTCGACGCATCACTCAACCATGTGATTACCGGCGCCCATACTGCCTCCGACCACCGGACTACACCACCGGCCGTCGTTGGCGTGATAGGAATGTGTCCCGAAACCATAGCCGGAAAAAGAGAGATGCTTTCGGTTCAAGGACTCGTCTCCGGCCATCAACGAATGTCGAGAAATATGCCATAGCATCACAAAGAGAAAAATAAAAAAACGAAGCATGAGTATTCTATTCGACTACAGCTACATGAACACGAAGCTAAACCGAGCTGAAACTTTGCTAGATCACCGGTTTCATGCATTTTGATTCGGGATCTCTTACAGGCATACCGTCGAACAAAAGGCATGCGTCTTTAAATATGAGTTTCAGGAACAAGTCTGATACTCCATTAGATCCGAACATGACGTCTCACGGGCTTTAGATCAGCACTACTTGCCACAAAACGATCCCAGATTTGACCAGACTCTTTATGAAGTCGTCGCTTAAAACATAAAATATTCTGCGTCTTTTGGCGGAAGGACGGCCATGTCATTTCCCTTTCCTGTGGATTTAGGGTGTGACATTTTTTGGTATTAGAGCTTAAGTTTTGATCCTTTTAGAAATGGATATGGGACATTGTGAGTTGTGTAATAGATTTTAGTGCGTTAGTCTTTTAGATACTAGAGTGTGGTTTATTCTTGGATTTAGGTGATCATACGTACTGACTTTGAGATGCTTGCCTTGCTTCGTATGAGCAGCAAAAGCAAGTGAGTCACTACCCCTGACACAAGAGATACACCTCAAGCTTCTTGAGGTGCGGCTTTAAAGAGGAGATTGGAGGACTGATTTGATGAGAATCATGAACCGCATGAAGATAGGGAAGAAAACCAAGAGTCACTTCCTCCAACTAAGTTCTTGTAGGCAATAATTCACTGGTATCGTCATGCGAAGGAATTAAGTGAAGGTGGTGTAGCTGGCTCATGCACTTTTGCCCAACTTAGAATAGCGGAACCACCCAAATTTGATGGCAAGTTGGAAGTTCTCAAAGTCGATGATTGGATCAGAAACATGGAGGGGATTTTTAGAGCCAAGAATGTTTGCGACAATCAAAAAGTCAACTTTGCCACTCAATGCTTTGAAGGCAAAGCTATTTCTCAGTGTGACGGAACTAAACCGGCCCTCGAAAGTAATGATGTTATCGTTTTATGGAAGGATTTCATTGACGCTTTTAATGCACAATTCTTTTCAGAATCCTTCCAAGCAAAGATGAGAAGTGACTTTGTTAGTATATCTTAAGGTTACTCGACAGCTATGGAGTATGCAAGCCACTTTAACTAGTTAAGTAGATTTGAGGATGGTTTTGCGGCCAATGAAAGGCGTAAGGGTGAACACTTTCAACGCAGGCTTTGACCGGATTCTCGTAGTGTGCTCATACCTTTGGAACTAACAACATACGAAGATGTTTTTAGTTGAGTGATTAGGGTTGAGCAAGACACTTTGGAGCATGGCATACAAGGAGCTCCTCAACACAAGAGGTTTAAGCCCACCGTTTATCAGGACAATCGTATTAGCGATAGTGGGAAGCAAAGAGGTTTTGATCGGCAAGGAAGGTTCCAAAGTCAGGGTAACCAAGGCCCTTGTGCTACTTGTGGGAAACCTCATGGTGATTGTTGTTATCATAAATTAGGCACATGTTTTCTTTGCAAAAAAATAGAATATATGGCGCGTGATTGTCCCACAAAGAGGGATGTTCCTGCGGATAGTAGAATATGTTTTGTGTGTGAACAACCGGGACATATAGCACGCAACTGCTCCATGTGGAAGAATGCCATTTCAGTTTGTAGGCCCCAAGAAAATCAACAAAGATAGAGGACAAGTGGGAAAGTTTTTCTACTGATGAATGAGGATGTGATGGCATCAAACACAGTTATTGCAGGTAATATTTTTATTTCCTCACGTTGTGTCTATACGTTGTTTGATCTTGGTGGTATGCATTCCTTCATTTCAAAAATTTGCAAAGAAGCTTAATGTGTTGCCTACACTTCTTGAATGTGAATTGCATGGTGATACTCCCACTAGGGATTTTTTGGTTGCTCATCATGTCTTCAACAGATATATGCTACAGATTAATAATGTCGAATGCCTATGAATCTAGTGGAGTTAAATATTCGAGATTTCGATATTATTATAGGGATGGATTGGTTATCTACATATCATGCTACTGTTGACTACTTTTAAAAGAAAGTGATATTTAGACTTTCAAATCAACCCAAATTCTCTTTTTTGGGAAGTTGTCATGACATTTTTTCATGGTTGATCTCAGCTTTGCAAACAAGGAAACTTTT
Organism: Corymbia calophylla; assembly: GCA_014182845.1. Lineage (NCBI taxonomy): Eukaryota > Viridiplantae > Streptophyta > Magnoliopsida > Myrtales > Myrtaceae > Corymbia > Corymbia calophylla. The sequence continues at coordinate 42,431,252 of CM024697.1, read as the reverse complement.
GAGAAAGGATTATTGGGATTATGTAGCTTGTGTAAAAGACATGAGTAAGGTTGTAGTGAAGTTGGAAAATGTTCTAGTTATTAGAAAGTTTCTAAGTGTGTTTCTTGAGGATTTACCAAATTTGCCTCATGATAGAGAAATTGAGTTTTGTATTGGTTTGATGCTCGGCACGGCACCGATCTATAAGGCACCATATCAGATGGCACCCACTGAATTGAAAGAGTTGAAAACATAGCTGCAAGAGTTTTTGGATAAAGGTTTCATCAGACCTAGTGTTTCGCCTTAGGAAGCTTCAATTCTATTTGTGAAAAAGGATGATAGTATGAGACTCTGCATAGACTACTGAGAACTTAACAATGCGACCATCAAAAATAAATATCCTTTGCCCCAAATTGACAATTTATTTGATTAACTTTATGGAGCTCAGGTATTTTCCAAAATCGACCTTTATTTGAGATACCATTAGTTGAAGATAAAAATAGAGGATGTACCTAAAACTACTTTTAGAGCAAAGTATGGCCATTATGAATTTCTTGTCATGCCTTTTGGATTAACAAATGCGCCTACTGCTTTCATGGACTTGATGAACAAGGTGTTTAGGGAATACCTAGACAAATTTATCATGGTGTTCATTGATGACATCCTAGTATATTTGAAGAGTTGGGACGAACACGAGCAACGCTTGAGGTTTGTTTTGCAGACTTTGCATGAAAATAAGTTATATGTTAAATTTATTAAGTGCGGCTTCTGGCTTAATCACATAGAATTCTTAGGTCACGTGATCTCCAAAATGGCATATTAGTGGATCCGAAGAAGGTTGAAGCAATCATTAAGTGGAATCTTCCCACTAATGTTACAGAAGTGAGAAGTTTTCTTGAGCTAGCTGGCTGTTACAAGTGATTTGTGGCAGATGTAATAGTGAGGCACAGGCCTGAAGTTAAGTCAGATTCATGTTCTTTCAAACACGGTTGACGGCTACAGAGAAGAGTATTCTTAGAAAGATGGTTGCAAGAAACGGACGTAAGTATAATCTTTGTGGCAGTAATCGTTATTCAGACAAGCTTGAAAATGGCAGAATGGATTATTTAAACCGAAATTGATTTGACTAAATTGGTGTGTGATTATACACCGCCTGTTTAGCGACAGACCAAGTGAAAAATTTGTTGGACAAATCCCAGAGAGGAAATACAGATATTGATTAAGTTCATTATTGGGGTAAGTCGATAAAGAACGGACCAATAGAGTATGGTTTAGGGACGTCACGATCTCATATTTGAATTACTCAAATGGTTTTGATTTACATCTTACCCTATTGATTTGGTTACTGAAAGTTCAAGGAAGTCTCTCCTTGTAAAAAGACAAAAAAGAAATAATTGCTTTCAATGAAAATGTTATTGAGGGACTCCGTCCAATTGGATGTTTGACATTTCTCGCATTTCCGTCTTCTCGGACTTTGATTCTGACAAACCCAACTCGTCAATCATCAGCTTTCACAATTCCAACATGCAACCCCTCTGGTCCATGGGTATGAGTAGCCTTTCCAATTACAAATCCATTAAACATCATAGAAAATTCTTAAGTCCCGCGTGTAGCACAATCGAGTCGCTATATAGATACTTACGGACATTTAGGAAAAAATATTGGTTGTAAGATTGTCAATGTTGATATTGACTAAGAAAAATTACGACACACTAAAATAACTAGGCTTAGAAATTACAAAAGGATTTTATAATAATTGAGATAAGTTACTAAGATTAGAAACACAGATCTAATATAGATTCAGGTGGTTTACGATTCTCCATAGGAAGTTACGAATACTTAAATATTCAACATTACGAGAAGTAATGATTGCATGCCAAAGATGGTTATTAGCTTGACAATCACAATAACTTATCGGGAAATAACAATTATCGGGGAAAATTACTGAGTATAGGTATCATAACTTATGGGAATTTGTGGCATAGTACTACACTAATGGTTAATTACTAAGTATTAACATTTTCATATTACGAATTCTATGGTCAAATTACCATCGATAAAAATAATTTTACTAGTTACGAAAGCAAACGACCTACGATCGTCATAATTCAATTATGATTTCTAAAGTTCAATTGCTAGCCGTAAGTATGACCAACCTTTCGATCATTTCAAACAGATTGCCACAAATTGAAAAAAATTGACGGCTGACAAGTGGAGATACGTGTTGGAATTAGTAAGCACCCGCAATTGTCATCAACCCAGTCTTCCACTATGTGAGTCAACCCAGAAAATGCAGATGGGGAGTAATTGGCACGAGTCAAAGAGGGTTTTTGACCCAACATTCTTTTAGGAAAAGGCTCCACTATCGTGGAACGTGCATCCCGTCTAACAATCTCCACCATCAGCGTTGAAATTAGACCTTAGAAAAACCCACTAATATATAATTGCTAAAAATTGGCCCCATATAAGGTTGTCATTAATATATGTATGTTTTTGCTGGAAGCTATCAATAGTTGATGCCTTATTAAATTGATTTAGAAAGTGATGCGGACGATATATAATTGCTTATTAATGGGAGGACGATATTTCAATACTCAAAACAAGGTATGCTACATCATTTTAGGAATTCTTCGTGAATCCATATATTTATTTTAATTGTGAGGGGAATCCACGCGGCCCATAACCCAAGCAAGATGTTGCCTAGGGGGGCTACGAACTCGCACTGGCTACGCGGCCGAAGCAGTACCCAACAACTGAGGCAACGTACGTGGAGCATTACTCAAATTCATATATAATGGTTTTTAAGGAACCGAAAATCAGATCTTTTTAGTGAATGTTCTGAGGTTCTTTTGCTGTTTTCCTTTAACATGTTTCAGGCTCAACAATACGCAAATAAGCAATAAGATTTAGTCTAGGATAAATTATTCAATAAGTCCTAAATTTATTATATAGATGTAATTTTAGTCATAAATTTTTTAATTTTACAAATTCAGTCCTAAGCATTTATGCAAAATTCCAATATAGTCCTTTTGGACAATTTTCACTAGAAACTGCTAATGTAGTGACATGCCATATAGGATAGTTGGAGATTATTGGACTACCACGTCAGCGATCTTTGAAGAAAATAGACTAGAATGGCTACATTGGAATTTTGCTTAAAAGTTTGGACTAGATTGATAAAATTAAGATATTTAGTTTTGAACTGATATTTATATAATAAGTTTAGAATTAATGAGGTTATTTTTCAAATAAATATGGAGCAAGACTTTTCCCAAAATAAGACAGATTTTGCGTCTTTTGAGGGTAATTCCCGTAAATGAGATTCTCCCGGACGGTTGTTGTGTTGCCGTACTTGACTCGCCATTATCTCTTGAACTCACAGGGGAGAATTGATAGGAGACTTCGTCTTCCTGAAGTGACCATTGAAATTCTTAAGAGGCTGTTGAAGAGAATGACTTTGTGGTTATTAACAGTCTAAATAAGATACTCAACCTTAGAAAAGTTGCTGTTGAGATCAAGTATAGTCCTTACACTAACAAATCAGTGATATTCAATGTCCGAATTTCGTCTGCAGTAACCACTGAGTAGTTATTATATTTATTTAGTTGTCTAATTAATAGTTTGATGGTAAAAAATGAATGAAATTTGCATCTTCTTAAGGTGTGAAAGTGCATAGAGGATCGGAACACGTATGTGAAAAGATAAAATAATGAATTGAAACATGTCATATGTTCTAGAAGGAAAATTGTCCAAAAGTGCTAAATTCATTGTATGGCGGCCAAGAAAGTTTCATGCATTTTAATTTGACCAGTTTTTTTATTGAGTGATAAACAAATTCTTTTAGTTCAAGTAGAAGAACCAGTGGAATACATGAGATGGCCTCCAGAGTACGATAAATCCAACAAGATCTGCGATGGCTGGAAACCCAATTGTGGGATAGAGTTCCACGGGCTTGGGCTTTAGCAACCCTATTTATATCTCTTGGCCAATTGGGTTAAACCTTTCGATGATTTGTCGATATAATTCTTTTGATCAAATTTGGCTAGAAATCATTGACGTGATACTTTAGTAGTACCACTCGTCACCACTTTTACAATTTTTTAAAATTTTATGAACTCTCTCTCTCTCTCTAAATTGTTGACCTCTTCTAATTGTTGTCCCCCCAATTTGCCCCCCTCTCAATTGTCAAGACATAATGTGTATTTATAGATAAAATCTAGTTCTTATTCAATAATATGGGCTTAATTTCAGTCTTATCAAGAAGTAATGGGCTCTATTAACACTATGCTTGAAGCCTTTTATTAATTCTGGCTGTCATGGGCAAAACCCCACTCAGTTAAAGCTCAGAGCCCCCTTTACTTTGTAAATTTCGGCCACCATTATGTGCAAAAGGGCTTTGCCGAATTCCGCCGTCTTCGTGGGCTTAGCCTACATAATTCAATTAAGCTTGGAACCTTTAATTAAGTCCATCTACCCTCGGTCCTTACAATCTGACCTGACCTGACTCGAAAGTCCCATATCTGGCCATGGTTGACCCCAAGCAATAAAAGGCACGACCTCCTCGGCTTCTGCTCATCCGAACTCAGCTCTGCCGCATGGCCTTCGCGTCCTGCGAGGCTTCCCTGTTCATCTTGCTGGAGGCAGAAGAAGATGAACGGGAAAGAAGAGAAAGAAAAATAAAAAGAATTTACATATGGACGAAAAATGTCCTTTTGGCCAGCCGATGAGATAAGGCCTTATCTAAAATTGTTATGGTCATTTCAAGCTTCTATTTGAAATAATGTCTAGTTTATGCTATTTTTTGAGAAAATAAGAGCACTTTAAGCCTTACTTGAAATTTATTCGGAAAAGATTAACATCCAAATTTGACCGGTTTGACCAAGATCAAGATTTGGACTCTTCGAAAAGTGGGTGTATTCTTTGGGAATATCATCAGAAAAGTCATAAACCTATTAATGGTGTCAATTCAGCCATAAACCTTTTGACTTGATGTTAATTTAATTATAAACCTTTTAATAGTGTTAATTTAGTCATAAATCTTTTGAATTAGTACCAATTTAATTCTAAACCTTTTAACCTTATGCCAATTCAGTTCTTTAGACTAATTTTGGCTAGATTTCGCTAATGTGGATGCTGGCTAGCTTAAGTGACACCACTGGCCCTGAATGGATAATTTTTAATAATATTTTAATTATTTTTCCCTCCTTCTTTTCTACTTCCTTTAGGTGGTGGCTAGCTGGCAATCAATGGCCAAGTAGGTTGGCCTTGCCTAGCAGAGGTGAGGCTAGCCCACTTGGCCGATCCTTAGTGAGGGTCGGCCTCGCCAAATTTGGCTTGGGCAAGGCCGACCCTCGCTTGAGCAATGGCAGCCTTGGTGAGGGGAGCCATAGCTAGGGTTGCCATCGCCTAAGCCAGATCCGACAAGGCCGACCCTCACTGGGGCTTGCCCTCGCCCTGGTTAGGTGAGGCTAGCCTACTTGGGCATGGTTGGTGGCTGGCCATTGCATCTTGGCTGGCCACCACCTAAAGGAAGAAGAAAAGAAGAAGAGTAAAAAAAAGAAAAGAAAAAGAAAAACATCAGAAAAATAATAAAAAATACAAAAAATACAAAAATACAAAATTATTAAACTATTATTAAAATTGTTCATGTTAGTATTGGCAATGTCATGTAAGCCAACCAGTGTTCACATTAGCAATATCTAGCCAAAATTAGCCTAAAGGACTTAATTGGTACAAAGTCAAAAAGTTCAAGATTAAATTGGCATAATTCAAAAGATTTAGGACTAAATTGACATTATTAAAAAGTTTAGGATTGAATTTACACTATTAAAATATTTATGACTAAATTTGCATCAATTGTTTAGGATTGAATTTACACCATTAAAAGGTTTATGATTAAATTGACATCAATGTAATATATTTATGACTTTTCTAACACTTTTTCCTGTATCTTGTTGACCTTATACATTGAACTCTTTTTTAGCCAAGTGGTTCACTCGAGAAAAAAGGCGAACCATTAAAAGATTTATGACTAAATTGGCATCAATATAATAAATTTATGACTTTTCTGATACTTTTTCATGTATCTTGTTGACCTTATACATTGAACTCTTTTTAAAGCCAAGTGGTTCACTTGAGAAAAAGGTGAACAAGGAAAAAGTTTTAGAAGTTGCTTAAAGAAAGAAAATCGTACAAAGACGTTTTCTTGAGTCGTCACATAATAAATTATGTCTTGAGTGTAAGCCCGTACACAAGACTTGAACTAATTCAAGGTATTGTTTTTATTTCGTTAGAGAAGCTAAACATTCACTCCACGGCCTATATATATAGGCTAACAATACAACCTAGAGAAAGTGTATAGGTTGTTTTAAGACTTTGACAATCTTTCGTGGAAAATAGCTGATGTTAAGGAATGATTTGGTCAAGGTGATGTTTCAAAACTCCTGAACATATTGTGTGCTTATGGAAATAACAAGAGAGAAAAATAGTAGCACACAAAGATGTATTGTGGTTTGGCTTTATTCCCAAGCTTGCATCCACTTTTTAAACTAACAGCCACAAGTTAAGTTGGACCTTACTAGTAATTTGCTTAGAAAGTTATAATCATCAAGCACCGATCCTTTTACACGATAGATCACACTATCAAGACTCAGCCACTCTTACTCTTATGCAAATAATCTTTAGCACAATTACTAACAAAGCAAGAGAGCAATAATAAGAGAAATAGTCAAAAGAATGCGTTTTGCTTGAGATACAACATATAGCAGATTTTCGGTCTTTTGTATTGCACATGTCCAACATTTAGCTTATTAGATCTTCTTTTTTATAACCATCTTTAATCTATTCGTTGAAAGTGGATTAGAGAAGCAAAGAGCCATTAAAGTTATAATTGATGCTACTGTCCAAAGATAGAATTGCCCGTACAATCCTTTTCCAAAAAAATTGTAAACTACCTAAAAATAGCTTGTGCAGTTGTCCTTGATGTAACTAGTATTAACACCTAAAGGGGGGTGAATAGGTGTAGACGAAGTTTACGCACAAGTAATATCGATCTTTTGCAATCTACAAACAGAAATTAAATAGAGAGAGTAGAGAAGATTGCAAACATAGTTTATAGTGGTTCGGCTTTGGACAAGCCTACGTCCACTCTCCAAGCGATCAGCCAATAGGCTGGATTTCACTATGTGATCAAAGGTGATTACACACTCTTGAGTGTTAGCACTTGGTAATAATTTGTCTCACAAAGTCACTCTCTTTGGTAATACACTAGAATCGCTCAATTTCGCACTTTGAACAACAAATGAAGAACATAATCGAGCTTTGGAATATGTTCATCTACTGCTATCTCTTAGGTCTCATCCTATCCTTATATACTCTCCAAGCCACGCTCGACCGTTGGCTCTTTCCTTGAGAGTTCAGTCTTCCATTTCTTGGACAGACTTTATAAGGCAAGTCTTTTTGACCGTTGAAGATAGATTAAATCCCCTTGGATTCTGTTTGCCCATACAATCAGAATCCGGGCTTCCATAAGTGCTCCATTCTTCTTTGGAAGTTGTCCATTAATTGATCATGCCAATCAGTTTGATACAACATAATCAATATAAATAAAGTAAGTGAAATACTTTACCGTTGGTGATCTTATTATGTAGTTTCATTATGAGTCTGACAGACTCAAGTTCTGAGTCTGCTTAAGTTTTCTGTCTGGTATGGTCAGACTCAGAATCTGCGTCTACTCATATCTTCCGTCTAGCACGGACAGACTCAGAGACACCTTATGCTTTTTCTTCTGCCACCAGTAGACTCTAAAGCATATGTCACCCTATGACTTTTCCTTTGAACGAGATATATAAATATCATACATAAAACGATTTGTTAGCATCAAAACTAGGAGTTTTCTCAACAATTTCCCACTTTTTGATGGTGACAAAACTTTTTACACATACGGCTTGTTGTTCCTGCAAAGTATAGTTAGACAGAGCATACTTCCTATCATAGTAAAACATAAGTACCATGATGCTCAAATAAAAAAAAATCAGCTCATATCAACCATGCTCAAGTGATATCAGATGATGATCCATTCATGCATCCATGTTCAGAACAACAACAGCCCAATTAGTTAGACAATAGCAAAACAGATCAACAAAATATCTGCATAAGCATAATTACTCTCCCCCTTTTTGTCACTGTCAAAAAGTTAATATCCGGAAAAGAGTAAGTAAGGTCTAACAAAAATTCGACAAACAGTTTTAAACAGAATAGACCAGAAGATGATGTGTTTAGGAAATTTTCTTTTTAGGGGTCCGAACAAGGATGAAATCCTCCATATCTGTGGCAAACTCCTCAATCCTGTGGAGACATTGATGAACTGTCCTCTCTAAAGTCTCCAGCCTATTGTTGAAGGAGATTTCCATCGCTGTCTGCTGATCTCTGATCTGCATAAGAATTGCTAATATCTTCTGAGATTCAGCACTATCAGATGAAGCTGCAGGGGTATGTGTTTCAACATTCTGAGATTGATGCTCCCCCTGAATTGATGCTTCAGTCTGGCCTTGTTACCTTTGTTGAGTCCTGTCCTCTTCTCTGTTATCAGCCTCAAGAATAGGACCCTCATTCATTCCATCTTTGTTTTCTTCGCTTCCTTCTTCTTCTTCTTCTGGATCTTCTTCTAGGTCAGACTCAACATTCTTCGCAGGTTCTGTGCTAAGAATGTTCTCTGCAGGTATTTTTGGTGGAGGTATTTCTGCTTCTGGTTCAGTCAATCTGCATGCAGTCTGATTCATATTTGCTAAAATTTCATAAATACTTTCCTCCTCATCTTCTTCATCCTGCAGTAGAAGTTGTCTCATTTTCTTAGAACTTGGCTCAGCAGCAGCTACCTCTTTTCCTTTTCTCTTAGCTGTTGCTGCTTTAGCCAGCTCTTTCTCTTTTCTTCTCCATGTTTCCACAACGTCCTTCAGCCTCATTTTATTGATCATCTTAATGTCAATGGCCATTGTTGGAAGAGTTTTAGTGTAGAATCTCCTGGGTATATCTATCTTGAGATGTTCAAAGATTTTGGTCACCAAGGCTCCATAAGGCAGATGTCCTTTATCCTTTGAAACTGTTCGATACATGTGCGGAAGAACAGTATGAGGGAGTGAGAACAGTACTCCCTTTTCAATCGCCCACATCAGTTTTGCCTCAAATCTGACAACATCAGTCATTGATGATGCCTTAGGATGAATGCAGCTAATTATGATTTTATGCAGAATTGTCATTGCTGAAGTCAAAAGGGGATAAGTGATATTAGCTCTAACAGACTTTGTAAGATGTTTACAAACAGTCTCATAGGTAACTTCAATTGGCTTGAAAGGACTCCTCTCAATTTTCATAATGTCAACTAGAATATCTGCACTAACATCATTGAACCTATCATTCACACTGAACTGCATTATATCTGGAGACAGAAATATTAAATTGGAGTAGAAATATGCTGTTAGTTTTGGATAACAGTAGCAGAGTCAGTGCGGAATTGATCCATCTACAACATTTCAAAATAACATCGCAGATTTACATCAACAGCATCCAAAAAATCAAAGTCTGTAATCCTGTAGTGCATAACTCCTCGTTCTAGCAATTTGTTATAAAATGCCTTATGGTCTTTAGATCGGAACAATTTCCCAGTCGTGTTCCGAGCCACAGCAGCAATGCCCATTCTGACTTCAAAATTTCTATAGATTCTTTCATCATCCTCCTTCTCACCCCAGACATTTTCTTTACTTTTACCTGCTTCACTGATTCGTTCTCTCGTGCAGGCGATGGTTCTGTAGTTTGAACAACTTGGACAAGACAAAATTCATTTGCATATGCTTTTTCTCTCAAGAAATAAAGTTTAACGTCTTCTCTAGCGTTTCTTTGCACTAAACGCTCATACATCCTCATGACTGTATGGGGATTATCAGTAGATTTTGGTAGAGTTAATCTAGACATATCTCTTCTGGAGACATTTCTTTGCTCAGATTTTGTTGGGGAATTCCTTGGAGATTCCACATTTTCACTTCCATCCCTTTGAACCGATGCATTTGGAGATTGTCCTTGGGAATCTTCGGAAGTCTGCGTCAGATCGAAGTGCGTCTGTCCTCCTTCGATATTCCTTGGTCCTCTACTAGCAATCCTGTTTGATCTTCTTCAAGGAGATGGAGACACAGACCTTGATCTGGACATAGAGGATCTCGATGCCATGTTCGAAGAGGATTTGACTTGGTTTTGGAAAAATATTTGTTCTGTTAGGGTTTCTAAAAGGGGTTTTTGAGGTGTTGTGAAAAAAACTCGACTTTTGGGGGGTTATAAAACCTTCTGATGTGAGGCAAATGAAAAGTTGCGCCTTTTAAAAATAACTGAAAATAGCAGTTATTCAAAATCATTAAACTTGACAAAAATAGATGTAAACAACATAGGCATGTACCCGAAATTATGCAAATCAATTATTTGTTAATAATGACTTACCAAGTTCAATTATATAAGGAAATAACTTACACGCTAAAAATACCATCAATTCCTTTTGAGTGCATCCCAGAAGATTGGTCTATCCAGACGATTGCTTCTCCTAGACTTTGTCCTGTTCTCATAGACTTTATGAAAAATGGTTAATAATATTTAATCTACTACATATTGAATCGAATGTATCTTTGTCCAGCGGCTTTGTGAAGATGTCTGCTAATTGATTTTTTGAATCAATGAATTCCACAATTATATCACCAATTTGCACATGGTCTCTAATAAAGTAATGCTTGATTTCAATGTGCTTTGCTCTGGAATGTAGGATCGGGTTCTTGGTGAGATTTATAGCACTTGTATTGTCACACCTTATTTCAGTACAGGTTTCTTCCTTTCCATAATCCCTCAGTTGTTGTCTCATTTATAGAATATGTGAACAGCAGCTTCCAAGAGCAACGTATTCTGCTTCTGCTGTTGATAGAGCCACAGTGTTCTGCTTTTTAAAAAACCATGAAACCGACATCTTCCCTAGAAGTTGGCATGTTCCAGACGTACTTTTTCTGTCCACTTTATATCCTGCTAGGTCAGCATCTGAGTAACCAAGGAGAGTAAAGTCTGTTCCCTTAGAATACCATAAACCTAAGTGTGGATAAGTGGCTATATACTTGATTATGCGCTTGACAGCCGAGAGATGTGATTCTCTAGGATTCACTTGAAATCGAGCACATAAACACACACTGTATAAAATATCTGGTCTAGATGCAGTAAGATAAGGAAGAAAACCAATCATGCTTCTATAAGTCTTCTGGTCAACTTTCTTTCCCATTTCATCCTGATCTAGTTTGATGGAGGTTGATATTGGAGTTTCAGTCTTCTTGCAGTTCTCCATTCCAAACTTCTTGATCAAGTCTTTGGCATATTTTTCTTGATAGATGAAAGTTTCATGTTTTGACTGATTGACCTGAAGTCCTAGGAAGAATTGAGTTCTCCCATCATGCTCATTTCAAATTCCTCCTGCATAAACTTTGAGAAGTTTTTGCATAAATGCTCATTAGATGATCCAAAAATAATATCATCTATATATATTTGTACAAGCAAAATATCTTTACCTTCATTTTTGATAAACAGAGTTGTGTCTACCATACCTTTCTTGAAGTTATTGTCTAGTAGAAACTTACTCAGTCGTTCATACCAGCCTCGAGGTGCTTGTTTTAGACCATATAGCGCCTTCTTCAGTCTGTATACATGATCTGGCCTTCTTGGTTCCTCGAAACCAAGAGGCTGCTCTACATAGACTTCTTATTTGATAAACCCATTTAGAAAGGCACTCTTCACATCCATCTGGAATAGCTTGAAGTTTTGATAACAAGCATAAGCAAGCAACAGTCTAATTGCTTCTAATCTTGCTACTGGTGCATAGGTTTCATCATAGTCTATTCCTTTAGACTGAGAGTAACCTTTTGCTACGAGTCTTGCCTTGTTTCTAGTGACTTTATCAAGTTCATTTACTTTGTTCCTAAAGACCCATTTAGTGCCAATGATAGTTCTTCATTTGGGTTTGGGAACCAATTCCCATACATCATTCCTTTTGAAATGCTGGAGTTCTTCTTGTATTGCTTCTATTCAGCTTTCATTCTCCAGGGCTTCATCTATTCCTTTAGGTTCAATCTCAGAGATCAGTGCAACAATGCCCGTATCCTTTTTGTTCTTCGATCTGGTTCGAATCCCTTCGTTGATATTTCCAATGACTAACTCCTGAGGATGACTGGACTTATGCTTCCAGTTTCTGTTCTGCACTTCACTGTTATTAGAATCTTCTAGTGATTCAGAAGTGTCCAACTGAGTGATTCTTTGTTCTTGAGTTGCTTCTGTGACTGTTTTGTGAGAAGATTTAGCTTCTTTATTGAGAGTTGTTTTCTCAGGAGCAGCATTTGGTTCTGAGTCTTCAATTTCAGTTCTGCTCTGATTTGAAACATCTTGCTCCAGAAACTTCACATTCATGGATTCCTCCACTGTCTGAGTATTCTTGTTGAACACTCTATATGCTTTACTAGAGTTTGAATAGTCTAGAAAAATACCTTCATTTGACCTTTCTTCAAACTTACTAGGATGAATAGCTCCAGAAACTTCACATTCATGGATTCCTCCACTGTCTGAGTATTCTTGTTAAACACTCTATATGCTTTACTAGAATTTGAATAGCCTAGAAAAATACCTTCATTTGACCTTTCTTCAAACTTACTAGGATGATTGTTAGCATTTTTGAGAATAAAGCATTGACAACCAAAAATGCGAAAGTATGAAACAATTGGTTTTCTTTCTTTGAAAATTTCATAGGGAGTTTTCTCAAGAATTGGTCTAAGAAAGACTCTGTTAATGATATGGCAAGAAGTAGAAACTGTTTCTGCCCAGAAACGAGTTGCCACCTTGCTTTCAATAAGCAGAGTTCTGGCCATTTCTTGCAAAGACCTGTTCTTCCTTTCCACAACTCCATTTTATTCTAGAGTGTAGGGAGAGAACATATGCTGAATATCATTTTTGTCACAAAAATCTACAAAATCTTGATTTTCAAATTCTCCACCATGATCTGTTTTAATGCTAGAAATAGAGTAACATTTCTCATTTTGAATTCTTTTTGCAAATATTGAAAAATACGAGAAAGTTTCTCCTTTATTAGCAAGAAAGAATACCCATGTAAATCGAGAATAATCACTACAATCACGAGACAGTATTTCTTACCTCCAATACTTTGAGTTCTAGTTGGTCCAAATAAATCCATATGAAGAAGCTGCAATACACGATTAGTTGAAATCTGTTTAACAGATTTGAAATAACTTCTTACTTGTTTTCCCAGAGTACATGCGGAGCAAAACTCTATCTTTTTATAACTTAGTGAGGGCAAACCACGAACAAGCTTTTTGCTGAATAACTTAGAGATTTGTTTCATATTGACATGTCCAAGTTTGCGATGCCAGAGACTTGCTTCATCTTGGACTGAAATAAGACATTTTGCAGTGTCTTCATTTATATCTAAGAGATAGATGTTCCCATGCCTTCGTCCAGTGAATGATTGGGAAGAATCGTTGCTTGTTCCAGAACATAGGTTCTCCTTGAAGTTGATTCTAAAACCAGCATCACACAACTGGCTGATGCTTAGAAGATTATAGTTCAATCCCTTAACCAGAGAAACATTGTTGATGATTAGACTACCAATCTTGAAAGTTCCTAATCCAATAATATTTTCTTTGGTGTTTCCTCCAAAAGAAACTGTTCCTCCCTTAACTCTTTCTAAGCCAACGAACATCTTTGAGTCTCCAGTCATATGTCTTGAGCATCCACTGTCCAAGTACCATTTCTTATTGCTTTTGAAGCTTACCTGCAAACAACACAAATACTTATTTTTTCTTTGGTACCCAGATTTTCTTGGGTCCATTGAGGTTAGTAATATATGCTTTTTCTATCTATTTCTTTTGAACAGGTCTTCAGACTTTAGGGCATTTGTTTTCAAAATGTTCTCTTTCTCCACAGTTAGAACAATTTAGATTCTCTCGACCAACAGATCTTACAAAATTCTTTCTAAAATGATTTTTGTAGGCCTGTCGATGAGGTCTCTGTTTAATTCTTTCCTTGACCTTAGGAAAATCAATTAACGAATCACTTTCCTTAAAAAACCTAAGTACTGACTTATCATAGTAAGGGATTTGAATGGAAAGTATATGTTGCAGAGTTTTCGACCCTTCAGAAAACTTTGTATTGATATTCAAAATTTCCTTTCTGAGAGATAAATTCTCATTTTGCAAAGAACTTTGATTTTCCTTTGTCTCCAAAAGTTCCCTTTTAAGATACTCATTTTCAACTTTCCTTTAGTTCTAAAAATTTCTTTTTGAGATCATCTAATTTTCCTTTCAATGAGTAACTCTGTTGACTCAACTTTTGATTTTCCTTTTTTAAACTGGAGATCCTTTTCAGAGTAGATTTTAAATTAGAACACAGCTCATTTATGTAATCTGAAACTTCTGTTGGAATATCAAAATGACTTACCTCAATCTCTTTGTCTGAGTCTGAGTCTGATTCTGAATCTGTTTCAAAGTCTGAGTCTGAATGTGCCATTTGACAGATGTTGCCATATTCGTCTTCACTGTCTTCAACCTCAGTGTCACTCCATGTCTCAGCTTTCAAGGCCTTCTTGTATTTTTCGAATTTCCCTTTGTTCTTCTTGAGCTTGGGACAATTCTGCTTTATATGACCCTTCTTTTTGCATTCAAAACAAACAACATCTTTGGCATAATCTTCCTCATCCTCTATTCTTCGTTGTCCAGATTGTCTGTTTTGTTTCTTGCCGTTGAACTTCTTGCCTTTCTTGTTTAACTTTTTTACTTTTCTGATTAGCAGTGCAAGTTCTTCGTCGTCCTGCTCGTCCTTAGAATCTGTATCATCAGAATCAATATTAGACTTAAGAGCAATGGATTTCTTACCTCTGGATTCCACTTCCTCGTTCATTTGTTCTGCTTCATAGGACTGCAGGGTACCAACAAGCTCATCGACTGTCAGCGGTAAAATTCGCAGGGTTTCTCTAATGGAGGTCTTCACATTATTCCATTCTTTTGACAACCCTCTCAAAAGCTTATTGACTTTCATTGGTCTAGGAACATGTTGTCCTTGATATGCCAATCCATTTACAATCTCTGTAAATCGACTAAACATGTCTCCTATGGACTCCCCCTGTTTCATCTTGAAGGATTCATATTGACCAAGTAAAATATTTACTTTGGTCTCTTTAACACGATCAGTTCCTTCGTATGTCACGTGCAGTCTATCCCATACTTCCTTTGCTGTGTCACAAGAAGATATTCGATTATATTCATTAGGTTATAAAGCACAATAAAGGGAGTAGATAGCCTTAGCGTCTAGAGTTTGTCTCTTTGTCAATTCTTCTGGTGAGATGGTAGCTGATGTTTATGTTTCTTTCCCATTATCTTTCTTTGAGGTTTTTCCAGCTTTAGCAGTGGGATCAACTCCTCTTTCAACTACATCCCATTCCAGCGGATCTTTTGATCTGAGAAAGGCCTTCATCTTATTCTTCCATATATTGTAATCTTTACTGTCAAAGTATAGTGGACGAGTGTTACTCTGCCCCTCAATCAGACCTGGTGCAAGAATACTAGCCATAGAGGATCTTTAACTCAGAAGTAATAAACACTTCAAAATACTGAGCACATGGCTCTAATACCAATTAATATAACTAGTATTAACACCTAGAGGGGGGTGAATAGGTGTAGACGAAGTTTACATGCAAGTAATATCGATCTTTTGCAATCTACAAATAGAAATTAAATAGAGAGAGTAGAGAAGATTGCAAACACAGTTTATAGTGGTTCGGCTTTAGACAAGCGTACGTCCACTCTCCAAGCGATCAGCCAATAGGCTGGATTTCACTATGTGATCAAAGGTGATTACACACTCTTGAGTGTTAGTACTTGGCGATGATATGTCTCACAAAGTCACTCTCTTTGGTAATACACTAGGATCGCTCAATTTCGCACTTTGAACAACAAATGAAGAACAGAATCGAGCTTTGGAATATGTTCATCTATTGCTATCTCCTAGGTCTCATCCTATCCTTATATACTCTCCAAGCCACACTCAACCGTTGGCTCTTTCCTTGAGAGTTCAGTCTTCCCTTTCTTGGACAGACTTTATAAGGCAAGTCTTTTTGACCGTTGAAGATAGATTAGATCCCCTTGGATTCTGTTCGCCCATACAATTAGAATCCGGGCTTCCATAAGTGCTCCATTCTTCTTTGGAAGTTGTCCATTAATTGATCCTGCCAATCAGTTTGATACAACAGAATCAATATAAATAAAGTAAGTGAAATACTTTACCATTGTGATCTTATCCTGTAGTTTCATTCTGAGTCTGACAGACTCAAGTTCTGAGTCTGCTTAAGTTTTCCGTCTGGTACGATCAGACTCAGAATCTGCGTCTACTCGGGTCTTTCGTCTGGTACGGACAGACTTGTTTCTGGTGACTTTGCCAAGTTTATTAACTTTGTTTCTGAAAACCCACTTAGTGCCAATGATAGTTCTTCCTTTAGGTTTGGGAACCAATTCCCACACATCATTTTTCTTGAACTGCTGAAGTTCTTCTTGCATTGCTTCTATCTAGCTATCATTCTCCAGAGCTTCATCTATTCCTTTGGGTTCAATCTCAAAGATCAGTGCAACAATGCCCATATCCTTTTTGTTCTTCGATCTAGTTTGGATTCCTTCGTTGATGTTTTCAATGACCAGCTCCTTAGGATGACTGGACTTATGCTTCCAATTTCTGTTTGGCACTTCACTGTTATCAGAATCTTCTGTTGATTCAGAAATATCTAGTTGAGTTATTCTTTCTTCTTGAGTTGCTTCTAAAACCAGCATCACACAACTGGCTGATGCTTAGAAGATTGTAGTTCAATCCCTTAACTAGGGAAACATTGTTGATGATTAAACTACCAATCTTGACAGTTCCCAATCCAATGATGTTTCCTTTGGTGTTTCCTCCAAAAGAAACCGTTCCTCCCTTAATTCTTTCGAAGCCAATGAACATCCTTGAGTCTCCAGTCATATGTCTTGAGCATCCATTGTCCAAGTACCATTTCTTCTTGCTTTTGAAACTTACCTATAATCAACACACATACTCATTTTTTCTTTGGTACCCAGATTTTCTTGGGTCCATTGAGGTTAGTAGTATATGGTTTTTCTATCCATTTCTTTTGAACAGGTCTCCAGACTTTAGGACATTTATTCTCAAAATGTTGTCTTTCTCCACAGTTAGAACACTTTAGATTCTCTCGACCAACAGATCTAACAAAATTCTTTTTAAAATGACTTTTGTAGGTCTGTCAAGGAGGTCTCTGTTTAATTCTTTCCTTGACTTTAGGAAAATCTATTAACGAATCACTTTCCTTGTAAAATCCAAGTCCTGACTTATCATAGTAAGGGATTTGGATAGAAAGTAAGGGATTTGGATAGAAAGTATATGCTGCAAGGATTTCGACCCTTCAGAAAACTTTGTATTGATATTCAAAATTTCCTTTCTGAGAAATAAATTCTCATTTTGTAAAGAACTTTGATTTTCCTTTGTTTCCAAAAGTTTCTTTTTAAGAGACTCATTTTCATTTAAAACAAAATCTCGACTTTCCTTCAGTTCTGAAAATTCCTTTTTAAGATCATCAAATTTTCCTTTCAATGAGTAATTCTGATGACTCAACTTATGATTTTCCTTTTTTAAACAGGAGATCTTTTTCAGAGTAGTTTTTAGATTGAAATACAGCTCATTTATGTAATTTGAAACTTCTATTGGTATATCATAATGATTTACCTCAATCTCTTTGTCTGAATCTGAGTCTGATTTAGAATCTGTTTCAGAGTCTGAGTCTAAATGTGCCATAAGACAGATGTTACCATATTCGTTTTCACTGTCTTCAACCTCAGTGTCACTCCATGTTTCAGCTTTCAGGGCATTCTTGTATTTTTTGAATTTCCCTTTGTTCTTCTTGAGCTTGGGACAATTCTGCTTTATATGACCCTTCTTCTTACATTCAAAACAAACAACATCTTTGGCATAATCTTCCTCATCCTCTCGTTCTACGTTGTCGGTATGCTCTGTTTTGTTTCTTCTTTGTTGAACTTCCCCGCCTTTCTGTTTAACTTTTTTACTTTTCTGATTAGCAGTGCAAGTTCTTCGTCGTCCAGCTCTTCCTCAGAATTTGTATCATCAGAATCAATGTTAGACTTAAGAGCAATAGATTTCTTACCTCTGGATTCCACTTTCTCGTTCATTTGTTTTGCTTCATAGGACTGCAGGGTACCAACAAGCTCATTGACTGTCAATGGTGAAATTTGCAGGGTTTCTCTAATAGAGGTCTTCACATTATTCCACTCTTTTGACAACCCCTCTTAGGAGCTTGTTGACTTTCATTGGTCCAGGAACAGGTTGTCCTTGATATGCCAATAGGCTGGATTTCACTATGTGATCAAAGGTGATTACACACTCTTGAGTGTTAGCACTTGGTGATGATATGTCTCACAAAGTCACTCTCTTTGGTAATACACTAGGATCACTCAATTTCGCACTTTGAACAACAAATGAAGAACATAATCGAGCTTTGGAATATGTTCATCTATTGCTATCTCCTAGGTCTCATCCTATCCTTATATACTCTCCAAGCCACACTCGACCGTTGGCTCTTTCCTTAAGAGTTTAGTCTTCTCTTTCTTGGACAGACTTTATAAGGCAAGTCTTTTTGACCGTTGAAGGTAGATCAGATCCCCTTGGATTCTGTTCGCCCATACAATCAGAATCCGGGCTTCCATAAGTGCTCCATTCTTCTTTGGAAGTTGTCCATTAATTGATCCTGCAAATCAGTTTGATACAACAGAATCAATATAAATAAGGTAAGTGAAATACTTTACCGTTGGTGATCTTATCCTGTAGTTTCATTCTGAGTCTGACAGACTTAAGTTCTAAGTCTGCTTAAGTTTTCCGTCTGGTACGATCAGACTTAGAATCTCCGTCTGGTCGGGTCTTCCATCTGGTACGGACAGACTAGAGACATCTTATGCTTTTTCTTCTGCCACCAGCAGACTTTAAAGCATATGTCATCCTGTAACTTTACCTTCAAAAGAGATATATAAATATCATAATAAAACGATTTGTTAGCATCAAAACTAGGAGTTTTCTCAACAATAATTAGGCTTAGTTCATTTTACGACATTTGATCTAGAGAAAATTATCCATTCTCTCGTTCGATCAATTTCAAGATCGGGCAAGCCGGGATGTGAAATTGGCATTTTTGCCCCTAATTAGGTGTCCGAATCCATTCTACATGATTTGCAAATGAATACTTCCATTCTACTCAATTTTATGAGTTAAGTCTAAATTCAGGGTCAATTTTAGGAAATTCGTTCGCCAACTTATCAATTTGAGGAATTTAGCTCACTTGGCCTTAAGAAAATAGGTTTGTTGAGCTTCAATTTGTGAAATTCAAGTTGACCCATTCATGACTAAGGTTTAATTTGATAAATTGGGGTTCAATTTCAACATTGGCCCCCAATTAAATTTTTACGTAAAAGTCACACCATCCATTTATGGTCAATTTGAATGCAATAGGTACCGCTAGGTATGGGCAATTAAGTTAATAAATGTCTTGTAATTTTAATTGAATCCAATTTGGATTAATTTGCAAATTTAGTTAGACAATTCAATAAAATTGCCCAATTTAGCCTAAGAAAGTCTAATTAGGTGCACTCATGGCATGGGTCTAATAATTTCAATAACAATTAGACGGTTTGGTCAACAAAAAATCATGAAATTGAATTTTCATGATTTAATTAGCCAAATTAGATCAAAATTGAACCATTTCTTTCATAATTGGACCATGAATAGCAAGATTTCTTTACAATTTAGTCTCATAAGGACTAAATTGCAAAAATTGAGAAAAAATAGAACAAACCGCCCTACGGGGGTTCGAACCGGTCGACTATTCAAAATTGGTCCAACCGACCATCGGCAAAGGAGGTCGGTTCAGCCCTCCTCTAGCCGGTTCTCCGATGTCGGTGACCACTAATAGGTGGCCCACCTCATTGTATAACAGCCCATGCCCTAAATTTTCAAAAATTGCAAATTCGCCCCAAAGTTTTGGAATTTTTGCAAAATTACCCGTAAAGTTCAAGAAAATTGCAAAAAGGCCACAATCTCACAATTAAATTTCATTCATTCATCAAGAATACATCTTATCCCTTAAAAATATTCAACATGTGCTCAATTCAAGGGATGAAATTGAATTTGAGAGTGAGATTAGATCCCAGCCCTTGGATCGAACCAATGGCTAGGATTTAATTTCATGGGGCACTATATAGAGTTTTTTTACCTCCAAATTTTAAGGGGCAATCATTTATTGTAGTTGCATTCTCTCTCTAAAATCAAAAACTCTCTCTAATCTCTCCTTTTTGCCCTCCATTTCCCTCTTTTAACCGCCGTAGCCACCTCCTCTTACCGCCTCAATTGCCATTTGTCAGAGCCCCCGCCGGCCGAGCACCACCTCCTCTGAGCTTCCTCAGCCCCCCTCCATCCCCGTTGAAGTCACATCACCTCTAATTGTTGCTCCAATAAGCCTGTGCAACCGTTTCTTCTTGCAACGTCGAAGATTGGCAATCAAGCCAATGATCGGCCTGCCAGCTTCTCCAGCCAAAATCTACAGTTTGGCAGCTACCACTAGTGGTCTAACCACCCCCAATCTATTCTTTGGTATGTCCGCGACCTCTAGGTGGTTAGGGTTTCATCGGATTGCCACTGGCGAAGCTCCGGTGGCTGGTTCTCCTCGTGGTAGTCTGAACCGGTCCAGATCTGACCAATTCTATCTTGATCTGGTTTGGCGCTGAGTTCCTCCACTTAGACAACCAAAATCCACTCTAGTGTTCCCTCGATGGGGCTGTGGTTGCTATGCTTTGATTTCACCTTGTTTCAGTTCGATTCATCAAAATTTTTTCCACAAAAGTAGGATTCTCGAACTCGAGCTCGATGAAGTGTGATTACGCTAGGTAATCGAGGGTAGAGCTCACACCTAGAGTTGATTCCATGAAGTTCATGGCTGCTATGATTGTTTAAGGTGTTTAGGAATGGATTTGGTTGGATAATCATGGCTTGATTTTGCTTGATTTGGTGTTTGCATTTAATCTGTGATTTTTGAGTAACAGAATGTGTAATCCGAAAAACGACTTTGTATGAGCTCGGCAACATGCTTGTATGTGATGGTATGCACAAGACCTGATATCGCATATGCAGTTGGTGTGGTAAGCAGGTTCCTATCCAATCCCGGTAAGGAACATTGGGCAGCAGTCAAATGGATAATCAGGTATCTCTGAGGTACTTCTAATAACTATATATGTTATGGTAATGATAAAACCGTGTTAGAAAGTTTTTTGGATGCAGACATGGTAGGGGATGTGGACTCGAGAAAGTCTTCATCGGGGTACCTAATGACTTTTGCAGGGGGAGCAGTTTCATGGCAATCTTGGCTACAAAAATGTGTTGCCCTATCTATTGTCGAAACATAATATATTGCGTATGGAAGCATGTAAAGAACTCTTGTGGATGAAGAAGTTCCTACAAGAAGTGGGCCACAACCAAGAGAAGTATATATTGTACTTGGACAGTCAAAGTGCAATACACCTCAGCAAAAATGCAACTTTCCACACCAGATCCAAACAAATTGACATCAGATATCATTAGATGCGTGATGTGTTGGAAGAAAACGCCTTACAACTAAAGAAAATACACATTGACAATAACGGCTCAGATATGATGACAAAATCTCTATCTACAGTGAAGATGCAAGCTTGTCGAACTTTTGCAGATTTGATGCCCTCTCCAAATTGCTCGTGAGGGGGGAGATTTGTTGAGTAGGTCACTCTCAATTGGAGAGGCCAATGCAATTGTGTATATCTGTAGTAAAATATGTGTAGTAGTGAGTGTGTAAAAGAGAAAAAAAAAGGAGAGAAGGAAAGAAAATCAAGAGAGATCGGGAGATAAATCAACACGATCTTCCACATCCAGAAAATTGAGAGAGATCGAGACACAAATCAAAGTGATCTTCCCACGTCCAAAAAATCACGATAGATTAGGAGATAAATCAACGTAATTTTCGTATCGTACAATTCTAATTGGGATTGCATTTGCTCCTATAAATAAAAGTCCTCCTCAATGGAGATGAATATACAAAAAAGCAAGAAGATTAGAGCAGTGTAGCAAAAGAAATAGTCATTCTTCCAAGAGAGTTATCTTCGAGTGATCCAATTTGTGAGAGGTTTAGAATTATAAATTGAAGATAGTGAGATATCCACATTAGGGCCAAGTTGTATCCCATTATTTATCATAGTGGAAGTTTGAAGTGGACTACGGTCCTATGGTTTTTCCCTTTGCCTTGAAGGGTTTTCCACGTTAAAATTCTAGTGTTATTTACTATCATCTTTACTACTTTCATCCAATATTTTATCCCATTTGATTTTCACAAAAATAGTAGTGGGAAACTTATCTGGGCCTTTTCGCCAAACATTGTTCTTTTTCCCAACATTTTCTTCCTCAACCTTAAACCCAAATTTGGGTTTTGGTGCCTCCTCTCCTCCATCATCAAGTCCTCTTCTCTTGCAGCCAATAACCTCACCAGTGGCTAGCTAAGGTGTGCCCTCTCTCAGATATGGGAAAAACACAACGTTACTTGCATTTCAATGCCTTCTTGTTCGTAAAGCTCCTCATCTCCTCACCTCCTACGCGACCATCATCTCTATAGTCTCTTTCGCAAATTCTTGCAGGCTCGCCGGCGAGCTTCCAGCGTATCCTTGCCTTCATTTATGTACTCTCTCTCTTTTCCCTTATTTTTTACCCTTGTGGAATCAAAAATAACCATGAAGTAAAATATAACTTCTTAAAATAGTTAAATGGGATGAATTGTCCTCTAGTATTACTTCTTAAAAGTTTTGGGCAATCAAAATGAAATAAAAATTCAAGTCAAACAGGTTTCCTCCTTATGAAAATTAAAGTCAATCAATTGACTATTCAAAATAGAAAATTCAAGTCAAAATATTATTCACACTCTTTATTAAAACGAATGCGATTGGGACATCCAAATTAGCTAAAGGTAAAAAAAAGCGATGACATTCTGATTAAGCAACTAATAGGGCTGGGGCTTCTCGCTCAGTTGTCATTAAGAATGTGCCATTGAGCCAATTCAGACCAAACATATTACATTTAATTGGTCAGTCTTGAGGATTGTGACTTGAATAATTTTTTCGCATGTTGAGTCATTCTCAAATAGGTGCATCTATGCCATATTTATCTCAAATTAACTTTTATGACACAAAAAGTTCCAAACTAGTACACACGTGTCACAGTTATCCTCAATTCCATATGAGACATTGATTCTACCATAACATTCATAAAGAAAAAGTTCTATCAAATCATGTGATGGTGACCGGTAAAGAAAATATTGAACAATAAATGAGTGCAACGTAATATGCTAGATCAAATTTCAACCATCCAATCAGATGGGTCCAATGTAGATTCCATGCGAATCCATTAAATTTGATGATCGGGATTCAGTTTAGTATAAATAATTCACACACTAAGCAGCTTCTCCTACTTGATGCATAAAATACTTTGTGCCCTCGGCTCAACACTCAATATGTGTTTAGCTACGTCCTTGGGTTCAGAACTTTTAGATTACTGTATTAGAAGAAAAGCACAAGCCCAATGGCCCATTTCAAAATACCCATGATATTAAACTAAGGCTTTGGCTACTAAAAAAGTTCATTAAAACTCTCTTTCTTTCTCTTTATGATGAGATAACCAACCTCACCTCAAGTGGGGTAGGTCCCAAATCAAATGTATATCGCCCTAACATCAAAGATTTTGTGGAGATAAGTGAAAAAATAGGATTGTGGACACATGATTTTTAGTTGACGCATCGATAAAGGTAAATAAATCGAAATTGAGACTTCCAATCGCAACAGAGCTCCTTTTTTGAACAAAAAGTGTAATTTTTTAATTATATTTGTTGGCCTAACCTTAGAAGGCAATTTTCTATCCATTTCACATAAAAATATGAAATATCAAACAATTGACTTTTGAGTTGACTTTTTGGTCAACCCTTTGACCGAGAGTCAACCCCAATTCAAATTTTGGCTTTTTGTATAAAAATATTTCTTAAAGCTTAAATTCACTTTAGAAGTGAAAATTTTGGAAAAATTCAAAGATTTAACCACAAAATCGAACTCCTAATGAAAAGTTAATTAGGGTTTGATTTTTAGTCAAACATTTGACCAAAAAAATTGAAAGATACAAAAATGCCTAAATTATCTCATTTTAGCTTCAATTTGATTTTAGCATTCAAAATTTTATGAAAATTGATTAAAAACTTCGTTTTCCAAAATTTTCAATTTTAAGCTCGAAATCGACCAAAAATAAAATTGCTTTTGCTCTAGTCATAATTAGGCTTAGTTCCTTTTGTAACATTTAATCTAGAAACAATTGTCCATTCACTCATTCAATCAATTTCAAGATTGGGCAAGCTATAATGTGAATTGACGTTTTTGCCCCTAATTAGGGGTTTGTAACCATTCAACATAATTTGTGAACGAATACTTCCATTCTACTCAATTTTATGAGTCAAGTCCAAATTTGTGACGTCCTGAAATTCGAGCCCTCTGAGAGAGGACTGAACGTTAATTTCGCCAGTGCATTATTGGTTGATCTCACTCGGAACTGATCACTCCTGAGATACTGACTTTGAAGGGAAAGGCTAATGAGGACGAACTCGTGCGACTAAAGAACTTGACACAGGAAAACGACTCGCGTGAGACTTGCGTAAGGACGATCCTGTAGATATGCAAGCCGATTTCAGGGACGACTAGAAGTCGATTCGCGGACAAAAATAATGGGACGACGGGTGATTCCGTCACTTTGTTATCGAACCGCGAATGGCCCTATGTCAATCCTTGATAATCGTGTACTTAGAAATAAGAATCGATCCTTCGCAATTTCATGTAGTTAAGGACGTCCATGTGTCGAGAAGTCTTGAACGTGAATTGGCACGAGTCGGTTACGCGTGAACCCTCGAAGCCGCCTGTCAGTTTGAGTAGTACCAAAATGGCAGCATCGGGCGAAATTGACGAGGCATGAGAATCCAAGATTGGACTTCGAATTTTCGGGAACGTCCGGGACGGACTTTTGGATGATGCTTCTGCGACAATTGGCGGTCGGTGGAGCGAGTATTTGGAAAAGGGATTTACGGACCGAGGAATCGAGCCTACGAGGACGTGGGCCGGGAAAGATCAATGTGGGCCTCACACCCAAGGTGGGACAGCCGCCATGGAAGGCCCGAGGCAAGCAAGTGAGCCGTTGGGCCAAATCGACAATTTACCCTCCCGAGCCCGTTGTCTAATCTTGAGCCGTTTCGAGCCCAACAAATTCCCGAGCCCATTCCTATTAATTTTCCGGCCTTTTTCCTAGGCCCGCCCTTCATTTTCAGCCCAAGGACAGATTGGGAAATGTGCAAGGTGGAAATGACCAAAATGCCCTTGGATATTTTGAAGAAAAGTCAAAAAGAAGAGAGAGAAGATGAGGTCAATTGTTTGGCAAGTGGGGCAAGCATTGATGGCCTTGATAAGGCTTATCCTTCAGCCTTCACTTCATTATCTCTCTCCTCTTCATCTTCTCCAAAATCGCAGCCCTCTCTCCCCTTGCTTCCCTTGCTTTCCTGCAGTTTCGGTTTCGACCTCTCACCGAAATTGGAGTTGTTCGTTGCTTTCCCGGTGGAATCTCGGGCCGTGCCACCTATCAAAATGTTCAGAACAGAAATTACGTACTGTTCACGGCAGCCGATCGCCGAACGGAGCTGTCGTCCGTCCCGTACGGCCGCCTGAAGTCGGCGGTCCTCCGACCGTCACTGTGCGGCGCCTCTGTGCAGCTTCGGTTTTTCTTCCGTTTCTCTCCATTTTTGGCCTACCCAATGCCCACACCAGCCACACACAACTCCCCCTCGACCCCCAGGAGCCTCCGGTCACCGGCCAAGAGCTCGCCGGAGCTCCGGCCAGCTTGTTTTTGCTCCGACCAGCAACCTCCTCCTCTGCAGTGCTTTGTTTTGTGAAGTTCAGTGGGGAATCCGAATTTGTTGTTGCTGTGTTGAGCTCGGGACGGCCTTGGAGTGTCATGGGAGAAGTCCCCAGGTGTCGGGTTCATCGCCGCCGCCGCGCCCGTGTCGTTGGCCCGCTTAACGGGTGAGTTTAGCCCCTAATCCCTATTTAGTGCCTAAACTTGCTTAGGGTTGGGTTAATTAGTGCTAAGGGTTGATTAAGATGTTTAATTAAGTGCATTAGCCCTAAGATAGGTGGTTAGATTAAGGGTTAAGATTATATTAGCTTAATCTTGTTTAATTATGCTTAGTTATGTATTATGTGCTAATTAAGCATGCTTTGCTTGATTAAATTGATTAATTGTATTAATTGATTGATTTATTTAATTTCTGCATTTATTGATTAAATTATGTGATTTATGAATTAAATGATTTAATTAATTAAATTCGGAAATTTCTTGCTCACGACGATCGTTCACGTGCTGTTCACGACATCGCATTCACGACTTTGTTCATCCGGAATTGAAATTGTGCATAATTTCATGTGCCTTGATCATATGAAGTGAATTGAATGTTGCATCGCATGAACATTCGCATGAATTGTGTGATTTTCACAAAAGAAAGAAAATAGTTTGTCCGAGAGACACAGGAAATGGACCGCTTTTATGAGAAAGGTGGGAGAAATGGTTTGTCCGAGAGACACCAGAAATGGACTGCTTTCGTGAGAAACGATTTGAGGTTTCATATGCAAGCATGTGTGCATTGGCTAATGCTCAAAGATAATAAGTGGGTTGTGATGGTATGCTTGCATGATCACTAAGTTGAAACCGCCGTCTCGGGAGAGTATCCCTTGACGTTCTGTGGGCATGCCGTCTCGGGAGAGTATCCCCTTGACGTTCTGTGGGCATGCCGTCTCGGGAGAGTATCCCTTGACGTTCATTGGGCATGCGGTCTCGGGAGAGTATCCCTTGACGTTCGTTGGGCATGCGGTCTTGGGAGAGTATCCCTTGACGTCTTTTGGGCACGGAAGGGCACGGTTGCGCCTCTGCGGAGGAAGGGCGCCGTAGCGCCGTTGCGCCTTGGTTGTAGCCACGTGGGGCGTAATAATCGGAACACGTGTGGATGCGAGAGTGCATGAGAAAACATGGCATCATTGGTTCCGATTATGCATGAGATGATCACATCATTTATGGCACGCACGCATGAATTGATAACGTGCGGGGTGTGGCAATGGCCAGTGAGATCGCTTGTGGTGCGACTCGCATGTGATTGATGGCTGCATCATCTAACGGCCATGTGCATTGCGTGTATTGTGCTCACTTATAACGTGCGGGGTATGGCATACCGGGTAAGGTTGCATGCGAACCGACTTTTGATTGTTGGTTGACCCGCTTGATGTTTTATTGTTGATTGCTGGTTGTTTGTGGTTGGGTTGAGTGAGGGGTGGTTCGGAGAGAGATACCCGAGGTTGAGTTGGTGTACTAACTTAGGGGCTTAGGGGAAGAACTCGCTGAGATTTTATCTCAACCCGTCGTGGTTAACATTTTTCAGGCCCCTAGAATGGCGCACCCGTAGTGGAGAACCCCGCCCTGCTTCTCCGGTGATCGACCGACGGAGTCGAGTCCGATGGGTCCGAGTGATGTGGTGTTGAACCCGAGGGTTCATTTTGTACAGGTTGGATTAGCCTAGCCTAGTTCCTTTTTGGTTTGGCTTAGAGGATGGATCGGCCCCTGTTGTCGGGCTTGTAAATCGGAAAAACGATCCTCCGTTGGTTAATCTAGTAAACTGTATAAATGAATAGTGATGGTTGTTCTTACTGTTCATCCCTCTATCCCTGATTGATTGATTGATTGTTTGTTGGACTAGGGATGGTTCGTCTTCCGCTTGCGCATAATGAAAGATTAAAATGAATGGTCGCCGACGAGTCCTGGGACGTCGCCTTCAATCGACCAAGAGAAGGGGCTGTCGCGTGCTCGGGGTTCGGGGCGTGACATCCCCGTCGGTTTTGGTATCAGAGCAAGGTCGAGACTTGGAGTGATAAGGTGCGTGGGATTTTTTTTGGGATAGTGAGATAGGGATGGCTTTTATATTACGTGCCTGTGATTGCTTTTGTGGTTTCATGTGGTGGCGGGTTGCTCATAGTCCAGATTGATGAGCAATCCTGAGTAGAGAGAGCCCTTAGGCGTAGGGCAGTGTATGGTCAGACCAGTGCTAGAGGTGGCGCGCAGGCAGATCCTAGGTTAGACGGGATCCTGCTGGCGCTAGAGACCTTGTTAGGACGGTAAGCTGAGTGCTTTTGCTGTGGTCCTTGTGGTTCCCCTAGTGAGAGGAGAGGTCTGTGAGAAACCAATGCCTAGGCTGGTAGAGCAGTTCCTGAGACTGAAGCCACCGAGATTTAGTGGCGTGGGCGACCCTGAAGCTGCGACCCTTTGGATAAGGGATAGCGAGAGGACTGTTACAGTGCTGAGGTGTTCAGAGAAGATAGAGTGTTTCTGGCAGTTTATCAGCTTCAAGGTAATGTCATTAATTGGTGGAAAGTCACTCAAGGAAGAGTGTTCCCTGAAGGCATGGCTCAGACTTGGGATGCCTTCCGTGAAGCTTTCAATGGGAAGTGCTTCTTAGACAGTGCGAGAGAGTCAAAGATGGCAGAGTTCCTACAGTTTCATCAGAATCAGATGTCAGTTGATCAGTATGAGGCAAAGTTCGCTAAGTTGGCCAAGTAATAGCCGAGGTTGGTAGAGAACCCTGTGAATAGGGCGAGACGTTTTAGAGATGGCTTGAAGCCAGAATTGAAAGCCTAGCTGGTGCCCTTGAACTTGAAAAGTTTTGATGAGATGTACGAGAGGGACCAGATGATAGAAAAGAACATGATCGAGAGGACGATCGCATCTAGCTCGTAGTTCGTGCTTAATAGAGACAATCGTCGGTTCGGGAAGGGACCGATGATGGGGCGAAGGAATCCCATTCCACTCGACAGAAAGAATTACGTGGGAAAGCCGACCGCCCGAAACTAGATCGTGAGGAAGTCATTGCATATAGTGGATTGTCATGGAAAGACAATTCAGTTTAACCCAGTAGTGGGTGGTAGTTTTGAAATTGTAGGAAATCAAGGGGAACCCTCCGTTCCTCTGATTTCGTCACTTGAGGTGACTCGGTTGTTGATGTATGGATGCCAAAGGTATTTGGCATTGGTGGCAGACACGATGGTGAAAGGATCAAAGGTAGAGGACATTATTGTGGTACAAGAGTACATGGATATGTTTCTCGAGGAATTGCCGGGATTGCCCTAGAAGAGGAAATTGAGTTTGTGATTGAGTTGGCCCCTGGGATTGAATTGATTTCCAAGGCACCTTATAGGATGGCCTTGTCAGAATTGAAAGAAGCGAAGGTTCGACGCACTTTGGGACGAGCGTCTCCTTGGGGAGTGCCAGTACTATTTGTAAGGAAAAAGGACGGTTTGTTGAGATTGTGCATTGATTACCGACAGCTTAATCAAGTGACGATTAAGAACAAGTATACGTTGCCAATGATTGATGATTGTGTTCATTGACGATATCCTAGTATACTCGAGGAGTCCAGAGGATCATGAGAAACACCTGAGATTAGTATTGCAGACGTTGAGGAAGCATGAACTTTATGCTAAGTTAGCAAGTGCGAGTTTTGGCTATCTTGCGTGGCATTTTTAGGGCATGTAATTTCAAGTGAAGAGATCGTCGTTGACCTGACTAAGATCGAGGCGGTCATGAATTGGCCGAGACCTATGACGGTAATTGAGATTCGAAATTTCTTGGCATTGGCGGGATATTATAGATGTTTCATGGAGAAGTTTCTTTGCGATAGCCATGCCATTGACGAGGTTGTTAAAGAAAGAGGAGAGGTTTGATTGGACGGACAAGTGCGAGCATAGTTTCCAAGAGCTCAAGAGTAAATTGACTACCGCACCTGTTCTAACAATACCGTTTGGTCTTAGTGGGTACGAAATCTACAGTGACGTGTCGTATAAAGGACTAGGCTGCGTGTTAATGCAACATGGCAAGGTGGTTGCATATGTATCCCGACAGTTAAGGCTTCACAAGCTTAACTATCCGACGCATGATTTGGAATTAGCGGCGATCATCTTTGCCTCATGTTCAACGATGATGGATGGAACTTCTTAAGACTATGATTGCGAGATTTTATATCATCCAGGGAAAGCGAATAAAGTGGCAGATGCGCTTAGTCGAACGTCGACAATTGCACAGATGAGAGTACGAGAATGGATTCTCTTGGAGGGAGTCGAGGACTTAGATTTTAAAATTGAGGTCGGCCATTTTGCTAGTCTAATGGCCACTCTCAGGATGGAAACCGAGATGCAAAATAGGATTAAGAGTGCCAAGTGACAAATCCTGAAATTCTTAAGATCTTGCAGATGGATCAGGCAAAGAGGAAAGCAAACTTTCAAGTGTCCGAGGATGGGACATTGAGGTTTCGAGGGCGATTGTGTGTTCCGAAAGATGCAGAGCTTAAAGAAGCAGTCTTGTCGGAAGCTCATCGTAGTTGAGATTCTCGAGTGGAAGTGGGAACACATTATCATGGATTTTGTGATGAGATTGCTAAGGAGTCAGCGAGGCAATGACTCGAATTGGGTAGTAGTTGACAAATTCACGAAGTCAGCTCACTTCATCGCGGCACGAAATGATTTTACGTTGGATAGGTATGCAGAGTTGTACGTACATCAGATTGTGCGCATACACGGAGTTCCAGTGACAATCACCTCGGATCGTGATCCTAAGTTTATAACAACTTTCTGGAAAAGTTTGCAGTTGGCCTTGGGGACGAAACTGCAGTAAGATAGGTGGTTTGTGGAATTCGGATAGCGGTTTGATGGAAATTCTGTGAATCAGATTTCAAGTATCAATAAGTGACCTCGTGGAAACGAACTCATGGGTCGACGAGCTTGAGAAAGTTTTGCACTTTGAGGTGCTCAGACGAGGTTAAAACCGTGAGGCTTGGTATGGGACAGGCCAAAGCGGATAATACCTCTATGAGATGGTGCATATCTAAAAGGGACTAGTAATGGTATAGTTCAAAGATGCCCATAACGACTGATCCGACGAGGGCGGGGAGTGGTCGCCGGGGCCAAAGTGCCTGAGCAAGGAGTGACTCCTGGCAGGTTTCTAGGATGTCGAAAGTGGCAGAAATGAACTGAACTACACATTGTGCAAAAAGAGAGTGCTTGTGGGATAAGATTTTATCTGAGTGGTATAGCCGAAATATGGTCAAGTTTGTGGAACTCCAGTCTATGGAACGAGGTCAGGGAACTGGGAATCGCTGGTTCAAAATTCGGTTTCGCAGTTATTGAATGCAGTTCAGATTATCTGAGTCAGACTAAAGACCGCTCAGAGTCGTCAGAAGAGTTGTGCAGATAAGCGTCGTAGACCGTTGGAGTTTAAGGTGGGCGATCATGTGTTTCTGAAAGTATCGTCGATGAGGGGTACTTCCAGATTTGGAAAAAAAAGGAAAGTTAAGTACGAGGTACATGTTTTAGCGTACGTCTTGCGTTGCCACCGAAACTTGCTCATGTACATGATGTTTTCCACGTGTCCATGTTGAGAAAATATGAATCAGACTCGACTCATGTGTTGAATTTTGAGGAACTGGACGTAGGCGACAAGATGTCGTACGTGGAAAGGTCGATACGAATAGAGGACCGTAAAGAGCGAGTGCTTCAAAACAAGACTATCGCCTTGGTTAAGGTGATCTGGCAGCATCACGAAACAGAAGGAGTGACATGGGAAAGTGAGGAAGTGATGAAGCATCAGCACCCCCATCTTTTGAGGATTTGTCAGTGGTTGCAAATTTCGAGGACGAAATTTTTGTAAGGGGGGAAGAATTGTGACGTCCTGAAATTCGAGCCCTCTGAGAGAGGACTGAACGTTAATTTCGCCAGTGCATTATTGGTTGATCTCACTCGGAACTGATCACTCCTGAGATACTGACTTTGAGGGGAAAGGCTAATGAGGACAGAACTCGTGCGACTAAAGAACTTGACCTGGGAAAACGACTCGACCGTGAGACTTGCGTAAGGACGATCCTGTAGATATGCAGGCCGATTTTAGGGACGACTAGAAGTCGATTCGCGGACAAAAATAATGGGACGACGGGTGATTCCGTCTACTGTTATCGAACCGCGAATGGCCCTATGTCGATCCTTGATAATCGTGTACTTAGAAATAAGAATCGATCCTTCGCAATTTCATGTAGTTAAGGACGTCCATGTGTCGAGAAGTCTTGAACGTGAATTGGCACGAGTCGGTTACGCGTGAACCCTCGAAGCCGCCTGTCAGTTTGAGTAGTACCAAAATGGCATTCGGGCGAAATTGACGAGGCATGAGAATCCAAGATTGGACTTCGAATTTTCGGGAACGTCCGGGACGGACTTTTGGATGATGCTTCTGCGACAATTGACAGTGCCGGTGGAGCCGAGTATTTGGAAAAGGGATTTACGGACCGAGGAATCGAGCCTACGAGGACGTGGGCGGGGAAAGATCAATGTGGGCCTCACACCCAAGGTGGGACAGCCGCCATGGAAGGCCCGAGGCAAGCAAGTGAGCCCGTTGGGCCAAATCGACAATTTACCCTCCCGAGCCCGTTGTCTAATCTTGAGCCGTTTCGAGCCCAACAAATTCCCGAGCCCATTCCTATTAATTTTCCGGCCTTTTTCCTAGGCCCGCCCTTCATTTTCAGCCCAAGGACAGATTGGGAAATGTGCAAGGTGGAAATGACCAAAATGCCCTTGGATATTTTGAAGAAAAGTCAAAAAGAAGAGAGAGAAGATGAGGTCAATTGTTTGGCAAGTGGGGCAAGCATTGATGGCCTTGATAAGGCTTATCCTTCAGCCTTCACTTCACTCTCTCTCTCCTCTTCATCTTCTCCAAAATCGCAGCCCTCTCTCCCCTTGCTTCCCTTGCTTTCCTGCAGTTTCAGTTTCTGACCTCTCACCGAAATTGGAGTTGTTCGTTGCTTTCCCGGTGGAATCTCGGGCCGTGCCACCTATCAAAATTTTCAGAACAGAAATTACGTACTGTTCACGGCGGCCGATCGCCGAACGGAGCTGTCGTTCGTCCCGTACGGCCGCCTGAAGTCGGCGGTCCTCCGACCGTCACTGTGCAGCGCCTCCTGTGCAGCTTCGGTTTTTCTTCCGTTTCTCTCCATTTTTGGCCTACCCAATGCCCACACCAGCCATACACAACTCCCTCTCGACCCCCAGGAGCCTCCGGTCACTGGCCACGAGCTCGCCGGAGCTCCGGCCAGCTTGTTTTTGCTCCGACCAGCAACCTCCTCCTCCTGCAGTGCTGTTTTGTGAAGTTCAGTGGGGAATCCGAATTTGTTGTTGCTGTGTTGAGCTCGGGACCGCCTTGGAGTGTCGTGGGAGAAGTCCCCAGGTGTCGGGTTCGTCACCGCCACCGCGCCCGTGTCGTCGGCCCGCTTAACGGGTGAGTTTAGCCCCTAATCCCTATTTAGTGCCTAGACTTGCTTAGGGTTGGGTTAATTAGTGCTAAGGGTTGATTAAGATGTTTAATTAAGTGCATTAGCCCTAAGATAGGTGGTTAGATTAAGGGTTAAGATTATATTAGCTTAATCTTGTTTAATTATGCTTAGTTATGTATTATGTGCTAATTAAGCATGCTTTGCTTGATTAAATTGATTAATTGTATTAATTGATTGATTTATTTAATTTCTGCATTTATTGATTAAATTATGTGATTTATGAATTAAATGATTTAATTAATTAAATTCGGAAATTTACTGTTCACGATTATTGTTCACGTGCAATGTTCACGACATTCGTTCACGGACTTGTTCATCCGGAATTGAAATTGTGCATAATTTCATGTGCCTTGATCATATGAAGTGAATTTGATGTGTCGTGGCATGAACATTCGCATGAATCGTGTGATTTTCACAAAAGAAAGAAAATGGTTTGTCCGAGGGACACCGGAAATGGACCGCTTTTATGAGAAAGGTGGGAGAAATGGTTTGTCCGAGAGACACCGGAAATGGACCGCTTTTGTGAGAAACGATTTGAGGTTTCATATGCAAGCATGTGTGCATTGGCTAATGCTCAAAGATAATAAGTGGGTTGTGATGGTATGCTTGCATGATCACTAAGTTGAAACCGCCGTCTCGGGAGAGTATCCCTTGACGTTCTATGGGCATGCCGTCTCGGGAGAGTATCCCTTGACGTTCTGTGGGCATGCCGTCTCGGGAGAGTATCCCTTGACGTTCATTGGGCATGCGGTCTCGGGAGAGTATCCCTTGACGTTCGTTGGGCATGCGGTCTTGGGAGAGTATCCCTTGACGTCTTTTGGGCACGGAAGGGCACGGTTGCGCCTCTGCGGAGGAAGGGCGCCGTAGCGCCGTTGCGCCTTGGTTGTAAACGTGGGGCGTAATAATCGGAACACGTGTGGATGCGAGAGTGCATGAGAAAACATGGCATCATTGGTTCCGATTATGCATGAGATGATCACATCATTTATGGCACGCACGCATGAATTGATAACGTGCAGGGTGTGGCAATGGCCAGGTGAGATCGCTTGTGGTGCGACTCGCATGTGATTGATGAACTGCATCATCTAACGGCCATGTGCATTGCGTGTATTGTGCTCACTTATAACGTGCGGGGTATGGCATACCGGGTAAGGTTGCATGCGAACCGACTTTTGATTGTTGGTTGACCCCGCTTGATGTTTTATTGTTGATTGCTGGTTGTTTGTGGTTGGGTTGAGTGAGGGGTGGTTACGGAGAGATACCCCAGGTTGAGTTGGTGTACTAACAGGGGCTTAGGGGAAGAACTCGCTGAGATTTTATCTCAACCCGTCGTGGTTAACATTTTTCAGGCCCCTAGAATGGCGCACCCGTAGTGGAGAACCCCGCCCCGCTTCTCCGGTGATCGACCGACGGAGTCGAGTCCGATGGGTCCGAGTGATCGTGGTGTTGAACCCGAGGGTTCATTTTGTACAGCTGGATTAGCCTAGCCTAGTTCCTTTTTGGTTTGGCTTAGAGGATGGATCGCCCCGTTGTCGGGCTTGTAAATCGGAAAAACGATCCTCCGTTGGTTAATCTAGTAAACTGTATAAATGAATAGTGATGGTTGTTCTTACTGTTCATCCCTCTATCCCTGATTGATTGATTGATTGTTTGTTGGACTGGGGATGGTTCGTCTTCCGCTTGCGCATAATGAAAGATTAAAATAAATGGTCGCCGACGAGTCCTGGGACGTCGCCTTCAATCGACCAAGAGAAGGGGCTGTCGCGTGCTCGGGGTTCGGGGCGTGACAAAATTCATGGTCAATTTTAGGAAATTTACTTGTCAATTCATTGATTTGGGGAATTTCGTTCAATTGGCTTGAAGGAAATGGGGTTATTGAGCTCCAATTGATAAAATTTAAGTTGACCCATTTATGACTAGGGTTTAATTTGATGGATTGAGGTGCAATTTCAACATTAGCCCTCAATTTAATTTTGACATAAAGATCATGCCACCCATTTAAGGTCAATTTGAATGCAATAGGTTCCTCTAGGCATGGCCAATTTGGTTAATAAGTGTCCGGCAATTTTAATTGAATTCAATTTCGATTAACTTGCAAATTTTGTTAGACAATTAGATAAAATTGCCCAATTTAGCCTAGGGAAGTCCAATTTGATGCACCCATGGCATGGGTCCAATGTTTTTCATAATAATTAGACAATTAGGCTAATAAAAGTCATGGAATTGAATTTTCATGATTTAATTGACCTAATTAGATCAAAATTGGACCATATTTCTTGATAATTAGCAAAATTTCTTTGCAATTTAGTCCTTAAAAATTTCTTTACAATTGTTTTTTAAGAAAATTTAGACGGAACCTGTCACGCCCCGACTCTCGAGCTTGCGGTAACCCCATTTCACTTGTGGTCTAGTTGTACGACGTCCCCGGTATTGTTGTCGACCAATTCATTTTATCTTGTAATTAAGCACATGCGGAAATGACCAACTCCCAAAATAGAAATAATAGGGATAGCAGTAATAACAGCAGAGGAAAGACAAACATTATTTTATATATTTGAAGGTTAACCCGAACTACGGCACATAAAACACGCCTTGCTATAGGCGACAAGCTAAGACCTACTCAAAAAGGGATCGACTTGACTAACCTAACACTGTACAAGTGAGGGAGGGCTCGCCAAAAAAGAGAGCAGGCCACAGCTGCCTACTCGTTGGCCTCAGAGGGATCGTCATCTCGGGCCTGAAAAAGTTAACCATGACGGGTTGAGATAAAGTCAGCAAGTTAAAGTCCTATTCGCTCACCTTAGGAGTCTAACATACAACCTAATTCATCAAATTATCCAACACCATACTTCAAAGAAGTGAAAACAGAAGATAGTTTAATAAACATGTGCAATCGCAGGTAACCCTACCTGGCCTTGACACATGCAACCTGCAGAAACCGTCATTTAATCATCACGACATTAAGAGGCATGCAAATAATGAGAGTATTGTGCACAGCTTTCTCATGTTTCAACAGCCACATATGCTCCGATTATTACGACCCCTCCCCCCTGTGCCACAGCACAACCTT
This sequence comes from Corymbia calophylla, assembly GCA_014182845.1. Classification (NCBI taxonomy): domain Eukaryota; kingdom Viridiplantae; phylum Streptophyta; class Magnoliopsida; order Myrtales; family Myrtaceae; genus Corymbia; species Corymbia calophylla. The sequence continues at coordinate 42,394,527 of CM024697.1, read as the reverse complement.
ATGGTTGGCGGTCTCTAGCTAAGCCAACTTCATCCTTTTTACCTCAAGGCACGGCGACGTCATGGGCTATCCCCCCCCCACTAACGGCATTCCCGAAGGAGCATAGGGCCCGCCCATTACCGCAACCCCGCAACTAACCCCCGTCAGGCGATCGAACAGCCACGGCACAACCCTGAAGGATTGGCGGTCATTCGGCAATGCCGGGTTCCCCTCTTAATGTAATCATGCAACACATCATCAATCAATTCATTTTTATCTTTGCTCTGTCGTGAATGCAACATCACTCATGCTCACGCAACATGCCATTGCAGATAACCCACGTATAATGTCATGCGAGATCAATCGACAATTCCAAAATTCAATTCTAACCAAACAACAATCACGTACAATCCCAAAATTCTCGGGGATAATTCACAATCAGTAAATCAACAAACCTTAACAACCAAGAGCGCATCAAATTATGACTAAAATTTGCTTCCGTATGAACAGTACCGTGAACAGTAACTATGATTTGTAATTCATCCAAAATTAATTAATTAAATAAAAATAAATAAACCTAACCATAGTCAACTTAACCTAACCATGATTAAAATTCTAACCTTGGTTACTTTAAAACTAACCTTAGTTATTTAATTAATTAACTAATGTTACTTTATTACTAACTATGGGCAATTAATCTAACCCTAGTTAGCTTAATTAACAAGCCATAATTAACAAACTAACCCATAATTAACCAAGCACAAAAATTAAACTAATTAACCCCTAAACAATGATTAGAAAATTAACTTACTTGGGTCGGAAATCTGGCGACACCGACGCGTAGGGGTGAACGAGGGCTACGTAGGGATAGCTCGAGAATGACAACGAATGATGAACGGTGGCTGAAACGAGCTGAAACGAACCAAAATAGTGCTAAAACACTGTTCATGTTGAAGGGATGTAGTCGGGCGGAAGTGGCCGAACGGGCGGCCAGCGGCGACCAAGGGTGGCCGGCGGTGAGCGGCTGGCACCCTGACTTCGGTGGCTTCACTTTGGGCAATGGTGGCAGCTCCGGCAACGGCGGCAAGGGCAGATTCCGGCGGGAAAATAGAAAAGACAGCAAAAAAGGAAGAGAAAAGAAAAAGAAATAGGGAGAGAGAGAGAGAGGCTAGAAGGATGCGGCTGAAAGGGGAGGAAGAGGAGAGAGAAGGGGCTACTAGACAAGGATAAGGAGCAAAGGCAAGTGGGCAAGCCACTTGTTCAAAAACCAATCAAAACAAAGCAAGAACAAAGCATAAACAAAGCCCACTTGGGCAAAAAGGAAAAAGGCAAAAAGAGAGAAGCCCATGGGCTGAGAAGGGAGAGGAGAATGGGCCAGCTTGGGCCCCCTTTGGGCTGGACTGGATGGGGGCTAGGCCCATTAGGCCGCCGGTCTTAGGCTGGCCCACCCACGATCCTAAAACCCAATCCAATTTCCCCTTTTTCCTACACTTCCGAGTTCAAAGGAAAATCCAAAAATCAATGAGGCAACGTTCAAATATTTAGTCTTGACATCATTGAGAAATCGATTCCCAAAAATTGGATTAAAATCGGGGCTAAATTGAGTCGTTTGCGACTGTAGTAAAATTTGAATTATCAGGCGCCCCTTTAGGACTTTTCTTCACATTTGACCCGTGGTCCACCATTCTTTGACCCATGTTTACACTAATTATCGAGTTAGGGACGTCCCTCGATTGTTGTGAGATCCCGGGGGCTCAATCGATAATCCCGAGTACCAGATGAAAATGATTCGGTTTAACGTCGTTCGTAGTTCGTATCGAAGTCGTGCGGAAATCACCCGTAGTTTGATTTCGTACTTCTGCCAAATTGATTTATTTTCATTTCCTTAATAGTCTAGTACTTAGAGGATATTGTTCCTGCTCAGGTCCTCATGGTCGAAGGGCTCGTTTCTATTCGAAATTGCGAGCCGAATGCGTATCGTTTCCTAATGGCGCCTCTCTATAATTCGTTATCCCACGAACAAATAATTCGGAATCTTTGTACTGTCCAAGCATTCGACTAACATTGCCATTTATAAAATTCCAAAATTGGGTCGATTTTTAGGATGTTACAGAACCACTTTGTGGGGGCTCGAACCAGTCGAATCGGTATAAACCGGTCTGACTGATTTGACTGGCCACCAGTGGAGGAGGCTAGTTTAGCCCTCCTCCGATTGGTTTTCTGACACCGATGACCACCATGAGGTGGCGCACCTCATAGCCAAGCCTCCCATGCCCTTAGTTTTTGAAATTTGTAATTTTGCCCCAAAGTTTTTGAATTTTTGCAAAATTACTCCTAAAGTTCAAGAAAATTTGCAAAAAGGCCCTAATCTTACATTTGAATCTCATCCATTCATTAAGATTACATCTTAGCCCTTAAAAATATTTAGCATCTAAGTAATTCAATGGATGAGATTGGATCTAACAGTGAGATTAGATCCTAACCCTTAGATCGAACCAAGGGCTAGGATTTAATCTCATGAGGGGTATATAAGATTTTTTCCCTCCAAAATTTGGGGGATCATTTGTGCAACTCATTTCCTCTATCTAAATTTCCAAATTCTCCCTGAGCTCTCTCTTTTCCCTCTCTTTGCCCTCCATTTTTCTCTCCTCCCCCTTAATCGCCCAAACCATCGGTGTTCGCCGCACTTGCTGGACCTTCGCCGATGACACTGCTATTGCCGCCACCTACTCTTATCTTCCTCTTCTTTCTCTCAATGATTTGGCAGTCAATAGCTACCTTGGACCAGCTCCAATTGATCTGCTTCCCTGATCTCCCCCACAACAACGAAGACCAGTCGAATTGGACAAGTTTTATTCAATGGCTGTCCAACGCCATTTTGATGCCGATTTGCTCCCCTTCGGTGACCGAAGCATCCTTTTGACGATCCTCAAAGCTGCTGTGTTATAGTTTTTGTGACGTCCTAAAATTTGAACTATTGAGGAATATAATGACTGTGAATTTCATCAATGCATTATTAGTTAATCTCACTTGGAATTGATCACTCTCGAGATACTAATCCTAAGGGAAATGCTAGTGAGGAAATGAATACGTATGACTAAAGAACTTGACCTGGAATAGCAATTTGACCATGGGATTTGCAAAAGGGCAATCCTATTGTTATACAGGCGGATTCAAGGAATGATTATAAGTCGATTCACAGACAAAATATAATGGAATAACGGATGATTTCATTTACTATTATTGGCACTACGAATGACCCTAAGTCAATTCCAAGTAATGGAGTACTTTGAAATAAAAATCAACCATTCGCAATTTCATGATAATCAAAGTCGTCTAGGTGTCGAGAAAACTTGAATGTTGAGGCTAAGTCAATCATGAGTCGATAACGTATAATTCCTTGATGCCGCTCGTTAGTTTGATACACACTAAAATTGCATTCGATCGAAGTTGGCTATGAATGGTAATTCGATTTTTGATATCGGACTTTCAAGGATGTTAGGGATGAATCATTGGACGATGCCTCTATAATCCTTGAGAAAATTAATAAACCTGAAATTGATGGAAAAAGGATTAATGGGACAAAGAGTTGAGCTCACAAGGAAGTGGGCCTCATGCCCAAGGTGGGCCTCACACCCAAAGGTGGACGGCCACCAAGGTGGGCCCAAGTCATCCAAGTGGGCCTGTTTAGCCCGTTTAGCCCACTTATCCTCTTTCTAGCCCATTGTCCATTTTGAGCCAAATTCTAGCCTAGCGAATTGTAGAGCCCAATCCCTATTCATTTCTAGCCCGTTACTTATTTTCAACCCAAGGATAATTTGGTAATTGAGCCCAAGGTGAAAAGACCAAAACGCCCTTCTTGGCATTAATGGATGAAAAACAAAAGAGGAAGAGAAATTCCAAGCAATGATGGTTTTGTGCATGGGAAATGGCATGAGTTGATGGACATTGAAGTGAGAAGATTGATCTTCTCTCTCTCCCCTCCTTCCTCCCTTGGCCAACCCCTCTCTTCCTCCTCCTTCTTCTTCCTTTTCTTTCTTTCCTCCATTTTTTCCTTGCTTGTTTAGCCCCCTTGCCACTTGAACCACCTACAATAGCGACCAAGAAGCCCCATCTATACCCCTTGTCGTTGCCACTCACCGGTCTAAGCTGCCGAACCACCCACCAATATCCCAAACCGCCAGCCGCCTTTGTCCACCTCTCTCTTTCTCTACTACAATCTCTAGAAATGCCTAGCTATCGCTGTTTCTACCTCACCGCCGCCTAAACCAGCCACCACCGCCTCACCCTCAGCCTTTTGGAGTTGCCGAACCCTAGCCAGCAGCTCGCCGATTGGCCTATCCAGCCGCCAATATCCTTATTTCTCCTTCGGTTTCCACAAAGCGGGGGAGTGCAACACTTGCAACTGTTGTTTCCGTCCTTGAGCCACCTTGCGTTGACATTTCCGAGGTCCCCAAGCGTAGCCCTCGCCACTGCTGTTGCACTAGTGTCTCTGGTTTACTTAACAAGTGAGTTTACATCCTAATCCCTCGATTAGTCCGTTAAACTTACTTAAGGATAGATTATTTTATAGTTAATCTTAGTTAGGGGATTTATTTGGATTAACTATAATTAGGATGGATGGTTAAAAAATTAACATGGTTGAGTTAGTCAAAAAGTTAGACTATGGTTAGTTAATTAACCAAGGTTGGGCTAATTAACTAAGATTGACTTGGGGTAAAGTTAATTAACCAAGGTTGGGTTAGTTAACTATGGTTGACTTAGAGTTGGGTTAATTAACTAGGATTGAGTTAATTAATTATGGTAGAAGTATGGTTAGTTTAGTTAACTATGTTTGACTTAGAGTTGGGTTAATTAATAAGGATTGAGTTAATTAACTATGGTAGAAGTATGGTTAGTTTAGTTAACTAGGTTAACTTTAATTAATTTGCTAATCTTGCTTAGTGCTAATTAATGGTGGTTAATTAGGATAATCGAGAATTAGTTGGATAATCCTGATTGGTATTATTTTATTATAAAGAATTAATTTTATTATTATTATTAAATTCGTTTATTATTATTAATTATTTTAATAATAATTAATTAAATTTAATTATGAATAATATTGATTATTTATAATTAAATTTTGGGACTAATTTGACAAGTCTATACATGTTAAGGCATATTGAATTGTTGCTTGAATTAATGATCCATTGGTCGTATGATTAACGTTATTAAGTGTTTGATTGCTCTAATAGATAATAATGTCACGTGGATATTATGCCTTGATGTTTGTGTACAATTGCATGGATATATAAAAGGAAAACCTCGAGGTATCAGGTGTATATGTTAAGTTTTGCAATGAAAATGAGAATGACATGTTTAAATGATAAAGTATGTAAAGTTGGACGGGTTTTGAAATAATATGTGATAACGTGCAATTAGTTTCCTACAATTTTTTACATGAAAAATGTGCAGTAGACTATTACGTTGAGCATGTAGCACGTTTGCATTGGTTAATGCATGGAATTGTGTTATTGTGGCATGCTCTTATGGTCACATAATTAACTTGTCACCCCGACAGGAGTTCGGGGGACGAAGTCCGACTTGTCGGAAATCCTAGTGGGAATTCGGATATTGGTCACGGTAGAGGCCGGACCCATGCTCCTTCGGGAATGCCATCTAGGCAGGAGTTCTAGACATAGCCGTGCCCAATGGGGTGGGACGGTGCCTGGCTAAGCAAGAAAATACTAGCGAGAGTTTGGTTGTACACATTGGTGGGAGTTCGGTTGTGGCTCCTTGAAGGCATTAATAATCGGAACACGCATGATTGCTGAGTGCATAGGAAACATGTTGCCTGTGGTTCTGATTATGTTTGTACTGGTTGCATTGATTATGATATGCTTGAGTTAGTAACGTGCAGGGTATGGTAATGGCTAAGTAAGATCACCTACGATACAATTCGATTGTGATTGATTAATGCAGTGCTAAGAGTGCAGGATGCATTAATTATAGTATGCATGTGTACTTACCGTGCAGGGTATGGCATGACCGGGTAAAGTTGCCTGTGAGTCGGTTGTTGCCGGGTAAAGTTGCTTGCGAGTTGGTTGCTTGTCAATTGTTATTACAGGGTTACCGAGTAGATCGAGTTGTTGGCTAAAGTAAACGAGAGTTGTTTTGCTGTTGATATGCCTGAGCGAATTGACAGTGCGATAGATATCATAAGACGAGTTGATGTCCTAACCGGAGTTTAAAGCGATAACTCACTGAGATTATATCTCATTTGTCATTGTTAAACAATTTCAATTCCCTAGGATGGCACACCACCCCAGTGCGATTCAAGGTTCGCAAGGATTGGGAAACCATCATCACGACCCATCGATTTCCTAGGTAGGCGCACTTGTACGAGAAGTACGTGTCCACTACTTGGGTGGATAAGGGACCGAGAATGTGGGTTCCCATAGGTTCTTGGTGTGGCTCATTAGGGAGGGTGAGCTTGTACTCAGCCCTTTGCGTGGTTTTGATGGTGTAACATCCTTGAAAATCGACCCCGTAAGGATTGGCCATAAGGTCTTGAATGAGTCGACCATTGGCCATTGGCCATGGATCGATTGGTTCAATCGGCAAGGGTCAAGGATCGGTCATGGTCCGATCGACCGACCGGTCATGAACTGGTCAAGCATTGGCCGTGAAAAGTATATCGACCACACCGATGGGAACGGACTACCAGCTCATAAGACGACTTTTTGGTCACGAAAATTGGTCATTGGACGATTTTGGATCAGTGGATGGTCAAGGGTCGATCCAATCGGTCATAGTGCCTGGTCGTAGGTGAGTCCGCCCGGCTGTGCACCGATCCATGGACGATCCGACTTGACCAAAAGCGACCGTCTTCCGACCAAAAATGCATCATTCCCTATTTAAATCTTAGTGACCAGAAAGGAATCTTGAAATGATAAAGTCCGATCATGGATCGGTAATGCACCGACCATGAACCATGCGGATCGATCGGGCGCTGATCAGAATGAGCCCTGGGATAGATCCGGCTATTTCATCGTAATTCCGAAGGTCCATAAGTGCCTTCGCTTAGTGCTAAGCTATGGGTAGCCTTGGAATTAACCTTGAACCAATCCGAATTATGAGGGAAACCTCATGGCCGACCTACCGCTTAAGAAAGTGGTTTGGGCAAATTTGGGGTATGTGGCCTCGACCTCGGGCACGTGTAAATTGGTTTTTCAAGATATGTTATATGATCCATTTTCCGGCCCCGAAACCGACTCGGATTGTAAGGACTTGGGGCTCGCTGAGTAATATTGCCCGCTTTGGGCCGAGGCCCGCACGGCTTTAAAACGCGTTACTCAGGGAAGAGGGATCCCAGCCTTATAAACCATCCCAAGACTCCCCCCCTAAGCGATGTGGGACTCCCCCCTAGGCAAGAGACATGTGACCCCCCTCCCTTGCGCACGTCCGAGGACCGAGGCGCGGACGCACCACTATCCCTCCTCCTTGCGCACTGTCGCTCGAGCTGCCACATTCTCCCCCCCTTCGAGCACAGCGTCTTCGCTGTGGCCCCACACGCGGTCGGAAGTCGGCTCTGATACCATTTGTAAAGACCTGGGGCTCGCTGAGTAATATTGTCCACTTTGGGCCAAGACCCGCACGGCTTTAAAACGCGTTACTCAGGGAAGAGAGATCCCAGCCTTATAAATCATCCCAAGACTCCCCCCCTAAGCGATGTGGGACTCCCCCCTAGGCAAGAGACATGTGACCCCCCTCCCTTGCGCACGTCCGAGGACCGAGGCGCGGACGCACCACCATCCCTCCTTCTCGCGCACCGTTTGGGCTGTCACACGGATGGTGGAATTTTCCGGACTGCCTTCTTGATTAAGAAAAGGACAAAAGAAAGAGAATTTTCTAGAAGCCCCTCATTAATGCATTGGATAAGCCTTATCTCTTACCATTCAAACCCAATAATTGCAGTCAAAAATATCTAAGGGGAAATGATGAGGGCGGACTACACATGGTGTGACGGCCCGGGCGGTGGTGCGTGGAGAGGAGGAATGATAGTGCATCCGCGCCTTGGTCCTTGGACGTGCGCAAGGGAGGGGGTCACATGTCTCTGTCCCACATCACTTAGGGAGGGAGTTTTGGGCTAGAATATAACGTTGGGATCCCTCTTCCCTAAGTAACGCGTTTCACGTATGCTTCCGCTGCGCTAAAAACAAAGCCTTGAGGGGCCCATCGGCGGGATGGCCATGGAGGTGTGTCCTGTGCGAGGCTCCCAAAGAGGACAATATTGGACTGGGCTGAAAAATGGCCCATTGAGCGCCTCTACCCTAGATAACGCGTTTCACATACACTTTTGCTGCGCTGAAAACAAACCCTTGAGGGGTCTATCAACGGGATGGCCATGGAGGTGGATCCTGTGCAAGGCTCCCAAAGAGGACAATATTGGATTGGGCTGAGGAAGGGCCCATTGAGCGCCTATACCCCAGACAACGCGTTTTAAAGCCATGCGGGCCTCGGCCCAAAGTAGACAATATTACTCAACGAGTCCTAGATTCTTACAAATGGTATCAGAGCCGACTCCCGACTGCATGTGGGGCCACAGCGAGGACGCTGTGCTCGAAGGGGGGGGAGAATGTGACTGCTCAGGAGGCGGTGCGTGGGGAGGAGGGATGGTGATGCGTCCGCACCTCGGTCCTCGGACGTGCGTAAGGGAGGGGGTCACATGTCTCTGTCCCACATCGCTTAGGGAGGGAGTCCTGGACTAGTATAAAAGGCCGGGATCCCTCTTCCCTAAGTAACGCGTTTCATGTACGCTTCCGCTGCTTTGAAAACAAAGCCTTAAGGGGTCTGTCGGCGGGATGGCCATGGAGGTGGGTCTTGTGCGAGGCTCCCAAAGAGGACAATATTGGACTAGGCTGAGGAAGGGCCCGTTGAGCGCCTCTACCCCAGAAAACACGTTTTACAGCCGTGTGGGCCTCGGCCCAAAGCGGACAATATTAATCATTAGCTTGGGAAAAAGCTGATGATAGGAGGAATGGTATTAGAGCCGACTCCCGACTGCGTGTGGGGCCATAGCGGGGACGTTGTGCCCAAAGGGGGGAGAATGTGACAGCCCAAGCGACGGTGCGCAGGGAGGAGTCCTCGTTGTGCCCAAAGGGGGGAGAATGTGACGGCCCGAGCAACGGTGCGGGGGGAGGAGGGATGGCGGTGCGTCCGCGCCTCGGTCCTCTGACGTGCGCAAGGGAGGGGGGATATGTCTCTTGTCCCACATCGCTTAGGGGGGGAGTCTTGAGATAGTATATAAGGCTGGGATCCCTCTTCCCTGAGTAACGCGTTTCACGTACACTTTCGCTATGTTGAAAACAAAGCCTTGAGGGGCCTGTTGGCGGGATGGCCATGGAGGTGGGTCCTGTGCGAGGCTCCCAAAGAGGACAATATTGGACTGGGCTGAGGAAGGGCCCGTTGAGCGCCTCTACCCCAGACAACGCATTTTAAAGCCGTGCGGGTCTCAGCCCAAAGCGGACAATATTACTCAGCGAGCCCTCGATCCTTACAAATGGTATCAGAGCCGACTCCCGACCGCATGTGGGGCCACAGTGAGCACGCTGTGCTCGAAGGGGGGGAGAATGTGACGGCCCGGGCGGCGGTGTGCGGGGAGGAGGGATGGCGGTGCATCCTCGCCTCGATCCTCAGACGTGCGCAAGGGAGAGGGTCACATGTCTCTATCCCACATCACTTAGGGAGGGAGTCTAGGAAGTCCTAGGCTAGTATATAAGACTGGGATCCCTCTTCCCTGAGTAACGCGTTTCACGTACGCTTCCGCTGCGCTGAAAACAAAGCCTTGAGGGGCTTGTCGATGGGATGGCCATGGAGGTGGGTCCTATGCGAGGCTTCCAAATAGGACAATATTGGACTAGGTTGAGGAAGGGCCCATTGAGCGCCTCTACCCCAGACAACGCGTTTTAAAGCCGTGCGGGCCTCGGTTCAAAGCGGACAATATTAATCATTAGCTTGGGAAAAAGCTGATGATAGGAGGAATGATGTCAGAGTCAACTCCCGACCGCGTGTGGGGCCACAGGGAGGACGTTGTGCCCAAAGGGGGGGAATGTGACAGCCCAAGCGATGATGCGCGGGGAGGAGGGATGGCGGTGCGTCCGCGCCTCGGTCCTCGGACGTGCGCAAAAGAGGGGGGGACATGTCTCTTGTCCCACATCGCTTAGGGGGGGAGTCTTGGGATAGTATATAAGGATGGGATCCCTCTTCCCTGAGTAACGCGTTTCACGTACGCTTCCGCTGCGCTAAAAACAAAGCCTTGAGGGGCCTGTCGGCGGGATGGCCATGGAGGTGGGTCCTGTGCGAGGCTCCCAAAGAGGACAATATTGGACTAGGCTAAGGAAGGGCCCGTTGAGCGCCTCTACCCCAGACAACGCGTTTCACGTACGCTTCCGCTGCGCTGAAAACAAAGCCTTGAGGGGCCTGTCGGCGGGATGGCTATGGAGGTGGTCCTGTGCGAGGCCCCCAAAGAGGACAATATTGGACTGGGCTGAGGAAGGGCCCATTGAGCGCCTCTACCCTAGACAACCGTTTTAAAGCTGTGCGGCCCTTGGCCTAAAGCGAACAATATTACTCAGCCAACCCTAGATTCTTACACATGGACCAATGGAAAAGTGCAAGGCGGGCCACCAATAATTACACCTAAGAGCCTAGACCGCCAAATAACCCTTTTTTAGGCCACCTAAGCACTTTAGGCTCAATTATTGGTGGGTTAGGCTTGCCACTTAAGATTCTTAGGCGGGCCACTTGGAAGCTTCGGATTGGACCACTCGGACCGGTAATTATGACACCAGGTAGTATAAATAGGAGGAGAGCTCTTCACTTCTCATCCTTTGCCATCCACTTTCCTCCTCCTCCACTCTCTTGGCCGCCCCTCATCCGACACCTCTTGCTCTCTCCTTTTCGGCTCACAAGCCAAACCGCTACTCCCTAGTTGTGTTCTTAGTTCGAGGGTCATCAAGGTAAGTATAGTTTCTTCCTTTTTCTAGTATCGTTCACGATGTCGTTGACCCTAGGAAACTCTCTCAAACAAGTCGAGGGTAGGTCGATTGATATGGATGTATTCTATGCTTTGTTCATGTCTTTGGATTCTTGTATGAGTGGAACAAAGTCATGGTTCATTGCTTTTGTTCAGTACAAGTCGAGGTTCGCCCATAGCCATAAGATGTGATTTGGTATTGAGGTGTACCAAGTTCGCGTCTTGGATTGGTGCGGGGTTTCTCCATGCTTGCTACTCGAGCGGAACCTTGGGCTTAGGCTCGTTCACGTTAATATTGTTAAAGAATTCATGATTTTATGACACGTGCATTATTGTCAAAGAATTTATGATTTTATGACACGTGCAATATGTTTGAGCACGAGACGCATATTTCACGGCACGTGCATTATGTTTGAACACGAGAACCATGATTCATGACACGTGCAATATGTTTGAGCATGAGGAGCACAATTCATGTCACGTGCATTATGTTTAAGCATGAGAAGCATGATTCATGGCACATGCATGAGGCTCGAGTCCACCCTCGCAAAGAGATAGGTACTTGAGCAAAGATAAGAAAATTTAAGAAAATCTGGCTAGATACTTGGGTTTGAGTCCCGAGCAAAGAGGCTGGCAAGAGACTTGGGTTCGACTCCTGAGCATATTAACTGGATTTGAGTCCCAAAGGCCGCCAACTAGCCAGGAGCTTGGTTAGAAAGTCCGAAATGAATTGGGTTTGAGTCCCAAGATGGCACCGGGAAGACTTGGGTTCAAGTCCCAAGCACAAGTGAAAAGATGAATAAATATGGCATGCATGAGTAAGAAAGAAAAGCTAGAAAGGCATAAGCTCATGGCATGCATCATGTTCACGAATTATAGCAAGAGTTGCCATTTCATGTACAAGAAGCATATTTGCATCTTTGAAATTGGTTTGCCTTCGACATGGTTTGCATGAGATGCTTGACTGGAGTTGATGATTTTGTGATGTGCTAGTCGAAGGTAAGAACTATGCTTATTAAGTATTCCAAGTACTCACCCCTATTTTCTTACAGGTATCTAGCAAGAATGGCAATTTACTTTGGATGTCCTGTAAAAATTGATGCATCATATATGGATATAATAGATGTAGAAATAGACATCACATATCGGAAAGTCATGTCAACGGTTTGGGTCGAGAAGGGATATAGTGAATTAATCCCAATGTTCTTTGAGGCCTGGTATAGGTGGTATGATGGAGCTTGGGTAGGACTGCTCCAAGGTTTCGATATTCCCGGCCATGAAGAGGAGGATGACCCATCCGAGGACTCGGACTAAGCTTGTGTGCGTACCGGCTAAGTAGCGGCGATAGGGTTCCCAAATTTTGGGCAAGTACCTCCATAGCGGAGATAGGGATACCCTAGCTTTTGGTGTTGTAAAATGGCTCAAGTTTTGATGTAAAATATGAGGTCAAGAATAGCTGTGTATGCTTTACACATGTATAATATAGTAGAAGTTGTAGTGTGTATCTCACGTTCCCATATTGTTTGCGTGTCGGGGAAATTGTGATGTTATGCATTCCGCTTGCGCATTATCATGAGACAAACGAATTCGAGACGGCGACAAAACCTGGGATGTCGCAAAATAACCTGCAGCTCAATGCCTCGAGATAAGGGGGTCGTGACAGATGGTCTGCTTGGTAGGGGCCCTGATGATGTGGAATGGGATCCCATGGAAATAGACCCTCTTAATGGGACAGTGGTGGATCTTGATCCTACCCTGCTAGCAATTGACTAGTACCCCTCTAACTACGACTCGACGGAGCCCGACTATGAGGAGTCTCTATACTTTGGTAGTCCCTGAAAGACGTATCAGGCCTAAGTTTTTGAGGGAGTAGATTAACCCAACCCTAACATCTTTTTGTAGGCTTAGAAAGGAACTCGCCCACTAACGAGCTTGTAATTAAAAATGTTCATTTAGGGGTTGATCTAGTTAATAAATAAATGAGTTAGTTTGCTACTATTATGATTGTTCATCCTACTCTCCTTGTTGTTGTTTATTTGACTGGGTGATAAATTGTTTTCCACATGCGCATAATAGAAAGATAAAAAAAGTGGTCGGTGACTCACCTTGGGACGTCGCATTCATTTGACTAAAGTGAAGGGGTTGTCGCATGCTCGAGGTTTGGGACGTGACAATTTTGCTATGTTCAAGCTCGAATCATTGAAAAACTTCACAAAAGGTAGAATTCTCAAACTTGAGGTCGATGGAGCAAGATTGCGTTAGGCAATCAGAGCTAGAGCTTGCACTTAGGTTCGATTTGATGAAGTTCATGGCTACTATGATGCGTTTAAGATGTTTGGGAATGGATTTAATTGATTAATCATGGCTTGATCTTGCTTGATTTGGTGTTTAAGTGTGTTCTGTGATTTTTGTGCATCAGAATGACTGATCTGAAAGATGACTTCGTATGATCTTGAAAATGACTTTTTTGTATTTGATGTTTGCTTGACATTCGAAGATGACTTGGTAAGCTTTCCAAAAGATATAGAATATCCTAATCGGATTTCGATTACTACCTCAAATCCTTTATGGAAGCCGATGTTGTGTTCAGTTATGTTCAATTGCATTTATGATGTTGTGTGATATCTCAACTTCTATGGTTTGGTAATTTTTTGCTGATTTTTGTGGTTTGATTTTTAAATCAATTCCTTCACAAAAATTGATTACAACACGACCATCTAGATCATATATTTTTCATGAAATTTTCTGAGATCGTTAAGTTGTGTCGATTAGCCTCTAAATCATTATGCTAATCTCTATGATTTGTAGTTCCTAAATGCCTGACACATTTTTTTGGTTTTTTTTTTTTTAATTTTGTGCTCGTATTTATACTTTGACCCTTCATGAAAGTTGTACATATGGATGTTGTTCATGACGTACCTTTTTCTCATAATTTTTAGAGGAGCATTTCTAAGCCATATCCACCAAAAACCGTCCTTCTGTTAGGCCGGTCAGTTCATTCCCAAATCAGGGTGTCTAATTGTCAATTTTATTGGGAATTTTCCATAACTCATTTCAAATGATACAAAAAAAAATTTACATTCCGTTGATTACCAGAAATCAATTCTGTATTGTTTTCACGCCCCGACCCTCGAGCACATGACAACCCTTGTTCTCTTGTGGTCATTTAGATGCGATGTCCTAGGACGTGTCGTCGACCATTATTTTTATCTTGTAATTATGCACACGCGGAAGTGAATTACAAAGCCCCAGTCAATTATAGAAGTAGGGATAGCAGGAAAACCCAATAAGAACACATTCAAAAGTGTTGCTTTATTAACTAACTGATTAACCCTAAGAAGTTTACAAGTACAAGCCCTTACCACGGGCATCATCCTATCGAGCCAATGAAACCAACAAGCCAGAGTTAATCTACTCCCTTCAAATACGGCCACGAGCCGTAACACATGCCAGTTCTCCATCCTACGGACTTAAAAATGGTTATACAATAACCAGTGAGATAAAAATCTCAGTAAGTCAAAGTCCTAAGCCTCGGTTAGGAATTTCGCTCGCCTCGAGGGTAGTCTAATCATGAAACCTAATTCCGGCAAACAACTCATACCACACCTCAAGCAACATTATCAAATGATAGTTCAATAAGCAGATGCAAACACATGCGACCCTACCTGGCCTTGGCACACACACAACTTGCGAAAGCTGTCAGTTAAATCATTATGACATTAAGAGGCATGCGAATAATCAGAGCATTGCACATAGCTTTCTCATGTATCAACATCCACACATGCTCCGATTATTACGACCCCTAGGGCCACGGCACAACCTTATGGTTGGCGGTCAACTGGTCATAGACCAGGCATCGCCCTCTCCCATGAGGCACGACGTCGTCATGGGCTCTCCCCTATTGACAGCATTCCCTAAGGAGCATGGGTCTAGCCTCTACGTGACTCCGCAACTGACCATTGTCAGGCAACCGATCGAAGTCAGGATGACCAAAAGGCCACGGCACAACCCCAAGGGTTGGTGGTCAATCAATTCGTTCTTTTCTTTGCTCTGTCGTGAATGCACATACAATTCGTACTCACGCAACATGCTATTGCAGTTGATTTACATATCATGTCATGTAGTAGTGCCCAGCAATCATGTATAATAGTAGCATTCCAATCACTCACAAAAGTTGCAACAATCAGCAGTTCAAGCCATAGTCTAACAATCAATTCCGACTAATCAACATTACAATACTTGCATACTTTTCCAAAATAATCATGTACCTCAATAATTACGGTAACCAACCACACGTCTCAATATTCAATAATAAATAAACACGTGTCATCACGACTACAACAATCAACTATTCCCATAAATACTCAATTATCCCAAAATAAGTATAAACTATAATTATACTCAAAGATACCCATTTAAGAAGCATATAATACTATAGTTGATTGTTCCGATAAAATAATTTAAGTCCCACAAAATACTTATAATTATTTTCCAATCCCATAATTAATTACCCAACCCAATTAATTCCATTTAATAAAACCCTTCTTTAATAAACCAATGTCATTTAATAATGTAGTATATAAATACTATTGATTTTAGAAAATTAGACCATAGTAATTTTCCCACAAAACTACTCAATTAAAACCATTTCACATAAATAATCACAATTAATTATTTTCCCCAAAATAATTAATTTTCAGAAATGAAATAATAATAATAATAATAATAATAATAATAATAATTTGAAATTATAAAATAATTTAATTAATTAATTAATTAATAATTCCGAAAATAATAAATTATTATTATTTATTCCAAAAAAAAAAAATAATATTTATTAATACTAACCATGGTTACTATTCTAACCCAACTACGGTTAATTAACCCAACTATGGTTAACTAACCCAACCACGGTTACTTTAATATAACCTCAGTTACTTTAATCTAACCGCAATTACCTTATTCTAACCATGATTAACATTAAGCAAGATTAATCAATAATATTCTATTTCTAATTAACCATCATCCAAAGCATTAATCAAAGATTAAACTAATTAAACTACTCGTAAGCAATATTAACCCCTAACTAAGGGATTAGGAGATCGACTTACGGTTTAGCAATTCCGATGACACGGGTGCGACGATGGTAGTGAGGGCAATGCGTAGCCATGTCTGAAACATCGAGACAAGTAGTGACGAAAATGGGTCTCGGCGAGACGGGGTGGTTCCAATTCGATGAGAAAGAACAACGACGGGCGCGGCTCACGAACGGGCGATGGCGGGATGTGGCTTGGACTCTCCGGCAGCGTATGGTGGCTCCAGCATGCGGCAAGAGTGGCTGGTTCAGGAAAACACAGTAGCCTATGCTGCTGTTTTGGGAGAAAAACCAAAGGGAACGAGAGAGAGAGAGAGAGAGAGAGAGAGAGAGAGAGAGAGAGAGAGAGAGAGAGAGAGAGAGAGGAGAACGTGGGTCAACAAAAAGGGGGGGAAGAAAATGTGTGGAGGAAGGTGGGAGAAGAGAGAGAAAAGAAAGAAAAAAAAGAAAATACTAAACAAGCTTCTAGAAAGGGCATTTTGGTCTTTTTGCCCTTGAAGCACAAATTCCCAAATATTTGGCTCCAAAACTCGACCCATTGAATCCTTTTCCAATAATTTTTGGGCTTACCGATAATTTTGAGAATCAATGAGGCAACGTTCAATATTTTAGTCTCGACATCATTAAAAGTTCGATACCTGAAACCAGATTAAAATTCATGGTTAAAATCGATCAATCGTGACTTTAGTATGACCTAACTTTTGAGCGGCGTTTAGGGGTTCTCGCTCGTTTGATCCGTGATTGATAGCTTTTCAATCCATGATCATGCATATTCAAATCAGGGTGATCATCGATTGTCATATAATCACAAGGGGTTAATTGCTCACGCTGAGTACAGGGCCAAAAAGGAAATTGGTTTAACGTCGTTTGCATTCAATATTGAAGTCGTGCGGAATCACCCGCAATCCGACCTCGTACTTTTGCCAAATCAATTTATTTCCGTTCACTAATTGGCCTGCAACAGTGTGGTATTATTCCTCTTTGATCCTTATGGTCGAGCGGCCTATCCCTGATTAAATTCACTAGTCATACACGTATCGATCTTTAATTGCCTTTCCGAATAGTTAGTTAACTCATGAGAGGCCAACTCAAAGTAAACGTAATCAACAGCGTATTGATAAAATAACCATTTCATATATTCCGGAATTGGTCGAAATTCAGGATGTTACAATTATACACCTAAATCACATATCGAGGGGTCATTCCTTAGGCCATTACACCAAGTTCCATGGGATTAACCAAAGTCTTGTTTCCTGTTAGTAAAGCTTACATGTACATCATTGACAGATTAATCTAAAATTAACTAATTAGTGTTTGGACTTATGTTCACATGAATAAATATTGTGAACAATCATCATCATCTCTTGTTCCGATTAAGAAAAAAATAATCATCTCTCGTTAGAGAAATTACATGTTACCCCCTCATATTTGTAGAGTTGTCTTACTCAATCTCATAAAATCATTATTTGTCCCAATTCCGCGCAGAATTCGAGTTCCAATGTCTGCATGACGAAATCTTCAAGCACCTTAAGTCACACTCGGCAAAAGACTTAAAGAGTCAGCATTTCGTTTTGCTAATTGATGATATTCAAAAACCGTACGCTAGATTTCCAATAGTTAGATGAATAATAGAAGATTCTAAGTCAAATTGAAACCTTTGTCGGACGGAAAAGAGCCGTGCTTGCTATTACAGAAGGTGAGCATTAGTGCATATAATGTCACATGCTTTGGAATCTGTCTAGTTAGAAGCTAGATTTGGGAATTTTTGCAAAATCGAGAAAAAAATAAGTTATTAATAACGAATTTAACAGGCACGGACAAGACATTATTTCGGCCACAGAGCAACAAAAATCGTTGTGCATCTCTTACTACTAATGTCTAATCTCTTCATACAAGTTGTTGATTCCTCTTTGTTGCCTGGAATTCTGCATGTAGATAGTGGAACTTCATTTTAGCAGAAGTTACAATACTGACCTGGTAGCTTCTGAGGAGCACTCCTAGTATTATTTTCATTGGCTACATGCGAATGCTTTGTCTGATTTGAAACACAGGAAGACAAAACAGTAATCACGTTGGGTCCAATTATCGGCCATAGAGCTCGGTTATGGATACCTCATTCGTAGAAGCTCCTACAATTGTTTGAAGTTCGAGAATGTTGCCATTTCCGTTCAAAATGAATGCAGGCTTATTAGGAGAGGCAAGAGCTGCCTCGTTACCCAACATTAAGACAATGTCCATCATGGTTGGCCGGTCTGCCGCACGTTCTTGTACACACAATAGGCCGATTTGGATGCTTCTCAAAACCTGATGAGAGTTGTAGGGTTGGGCCATCAATGAATCAATTATGTCTGATGATTTGCCTTCTTTCCATAAGTTCCAAACCTACAAATGTTGAAGGTAACAACATCTTCCAAAGATTAAGCAACGAGATTTGTTTACAAGAAGCGGTCGAAGGTAAATTGAGTGAAGGAATTGTTCATTCTATGTCCTTACATGTGCAATTAGGTTTGGAGGTGCACTGTCATTATAGAAATCAACGTTCCTCTTGCCACTGACTATTTCCAGTAATATGACACCAAAGCTGAAAACGTCGGACTTGATCGAGTATAGCCCTTGCATTGCATATTCGGGAGACATGTATCCACTAAACAAAATTGGACAACATGAATATCTTAGTACATCTAATTAGTTTGTATGTCTCCCCGTATTGAGTGCTTGAATGACTTGGTTAGACAGTATAGAACAACTTACTATGTTCCAACCACCCTATTGGTATTTGCTTGGATTTGGTCTTCTCCAAACATTTTAGCCATCCCAAAATCTGAAATTTTCGGATTCATTGCCGCATCAAGGAGGATATTGCTCACTTTGAGATCTCGATGTATGATTTTAAGTCTTGAATCTTGGTGAAGATATAAAACTCCTCGGGCAATTCCAAGAATAATTTTGAAACGCTGGTGCCAATCAAGGGTTGTCCTTTTTGCTTCATCTGTGAACCAAAGCCGGAAAGAAGAATTCACCGACTGTTATGTTATAAAATCGATGCCAATAGCGAGACATTTCAGCAATTAGATTTTCATGAAGAGGAAAAAGAAGGTAAGGCCATACTGAAAATGAAGCAATCCAAACTTTTGTTAGGCAAGTACTCATAGACTAGCATCCTCTCGTCTTGACTAATGCAACAGCCCAACAGCCTCACGAGATTCCTGTGTTGGAGTTTGGCTATGAGCATGACTTCGTTCTTGAATTCTTGACTCCCTTGTCCTGAACTCTTCGATAACCTCTTCACAGCTACTTCCTGTCCACTGGCCAACCGTCCCTGAAATATCGTCTCGCCTTAAGACATATCCATGAAAACTACTTTGTTACCTTGCTTCTCAGTTCAAGCTTTCTTAAGGAAACCCAATTGTTAACCTCATACATCAACCATCGTGGACAACTGAGACTAAAGCAGAAAGGGAGACCAAAGGATTTTAGTGTTAACATGGTATAGTACCTTGTAGACTGGACCGAATCCTCCTTGTCCAAGCTTGTTCATTGAGGCGTAATTGTCTGTGGCAGTTTTAATTGTGATGATATCTAAGAGAGGTAATTCTTGATCTTTTGTTGTTCCATTTAGTTCCATTCCAACCTCAGAGTCTATCACACAAAAGAACTACGAATTAGTATGAGTCAATACTAATTGTCATTTGTCCTGACAAGCATCTGCAGCTTCATAAGAGCCAAATCCTCAAGTCGCTAAAAGCACCAGAACTTCAGTGCGATACATTTATATATCTGGTTTTAAATGCAGCAAAAGAATGGACTGTGTAGTGTAGACAGTCCAAGAAACATGCAGATAACTCTTACCTTTTCTAGTCTTTTTCACAAGCACAACAGACACCGCAAGAGAGATTATTGCTGCAGCAGAAACTAACCCTATTAAGGTTGCCAACCCCTTTTTCTTTGAAAGAAATCCCTTCTTCTGAAACTCAGCTGAGAGGAGAAACATTTAGTTGACCTATCGTATAAGACTGACTGTATAACTGCAATCACAACATAGTAGTGACAAAAATTTAAGCAAATTAGAATCTCGTACTGATTTTCCTTTTTTAAGGATTACCTAATACAAGTGCATCCACGCGCACGTATAAGTCTCGTCCTCCATCTAAGATCTCTCTTGTATCCATCAAGTCTCCATACCACATCAAGCATCCACTTCCTCCTCTTGTATAATCTGCATCTGCATAGGCCGTGCATGAACAATTCCTCAAGCATTCATTTTTGCACTCCCTCAAAGTCTTGTTCATGTCAAAAGATGCCACTGAAGTGTCTGGCACTTTTAAGTCAGCTACTTTTATGAACCCTTCACCGTTCTGACAGAGCGATACTTGATTCTTCCTTATGCACCAATCTGCACTGTCTCTCATGTTCCAATTGTTCGGGGACTTAGGGGTAAAGCCTGGTAGGCACTTGCACTCAATTTGGTCCATGCTATTGGAATGACAGTTTCCATTGGCACCACAATGCCCATAGTAGTCACATTGGTCGTCTGGTTTGGTGAAAAAATTGACCCACTCGCTCTTATTTTCAGCCCACCTGAACAGTTGCATGCTCCCGGACTCTTGAACCACTCCCCTCACAAAGATTGACGACCTAAAAACATTTGATGCCAGGACGACCTCATGGGCATCAATTATGAAGCTAAAGTTGAACCATGAGATCCCATTCAATCTGACTCCAATCCAGGGGCTCGGTTGCCACAACGGAGACTGATTTTTGTACAAGGTTAAGTGCGGGAAACCACTGGAGTTGATCATGTAACAAGTTGTTCCTGTTCCAGGGTCATCCTGAGACTTCCAAGATGTAAGGATTCGATTTAGGCCACTGGCGCGGTTGACCCCAAGTTTCATGGAGGGGAGCATAGTATCAGTCGGATGGTCAAAACTCTGCCAAAGGATTGAACTTTTCTTGCTATCCTGAAAAAGAACAAGATTACCCGAATCCAAAAGTTGAGCTACGCAGTCACTCACCACTGACGATAACGAAAGATTGCTGCCCCAAACAGAGATGCTTCTGTTTGTGTTGTAGAGTACAAGATTCCCCAGATTGTCGATCCTTAGACATCCTGAAGTATCTTTGACAGGGTTGTCCCGGTTGGCAACCCACACAACCGTTTTCTCAGGAATTTTATTGTACCATAATCCTAAGTACCTATGGCTAGAATTGCCAGGGCTAAAGAAGCCAAGAGCAAAATCTCCACCACTGGAGATCAACACATCGCCATCTTTGATGGAGCTCTCTCTTGTTATCAGGTCGGTGGAAAAGCACACCTGGTAAAGAACTGATGATATAATTAAGTTGAGAAGATTGCTAGGCCAATTCATGAGTATGCAAAGAAGACAATAGCATGAATCAAAATGCTGTACTAGATGGGGATTTCTATTTCTTGCCCTTTCTTCTAATGGGTGTTCACTTTTGTGTGAAATGCAAATTGGGAAGAAGAAACTATTTGATACATCGAAGTATTGACCTTCTGTTGTATTTGTTCTCTCCAGTCAATCTTGCTTCCCTTCTTTGGCTCCATTTGACCCGCCGCACCGGGGAGGAAATTGTCAAGTTCATGGGAGAAGAGTGACAAACGCAAGTGTAATTTTCGTGGCAGTAATCGTTTTCAGACAAGCTTGAAAATGGCAGAAAGAATTATTCATACCGAAATTGATTTGACCAAACGGGCAAACGTGGTTGTGATGGCCCGGGCGACGGTGTGCAGGGAGGAGGGATGGTGGTACGTCCGCGCCTCGGTCCTCGGACGTGTGCAGGGGAGGGAGGGACATGTCTCTTGTCCCACATCGCTTAGGGGGAGAGTCCTAAGTTAGTATATAAGGCTACGATCCCTCTTCCCTGAGTAACACGTTTTAAAGCCGTGCAGGCCTCGGCCCAAAGCGGATAATATTACTCAGCAGCCTTAGGTCCTTATAAATGGTATCAAAGCCGAATCTCAACCGTGTGTGGGGCCACAGCGAGGAAGTTATGCCTGAAGGGGAAGCCGACTCTCAACCACCCTGTGCCCGAAGGGGGCTCCTGACCGCGTGTGGGGCCACAGCGTGTACACTGTGCCCAAAGGGTGTTGTTGTCGTGCTTGACTCGCCATTATCTCTTGAACTAACTAGCGAGAATGGACCGGAGACTTTTGCCTTCCTGAATTGACCATTGAGATAGCCATGGAGATTTCTGGAGGCTGCTGAAGAGATTGACCTTGTCAGTAAATTACTGATATGATTTTTTAGTCTTCGTCGACTATCCTATGTCAGGTGTGGATGATCTACGCAATTCTTTAAAATTTTCAGAACTTTTTCTCTTTTTTGTTTTCTTTTTCCTATACTGTTCTTCTTCAACCATAAGCCCAAATCTGGGTTTTAGCGCCTCCTCTCCTCCGTCATTACCTTCTCCTTCTCTTGTGGCCAACAACCTCGGCTATGGCTGGCCAGGACGTACCCTCGCTCAGGTAACTACACTTCAACGCCTTCATCCTCATAAGGCACCTCATCTCCTCACCTACTCCGCGACCCTTGTCTGGGTCATCTCTTTCGTAAATCGTCCTCTTTGGCGAGCTTCAATGTTGTATCCTTGTCTTGATTTATGTACTCTCTCGTTTTCCTTTCTTTTTACCTTTCTGGAAGCAAAAATGGCCATGAAATAAATAAAAAACTTCTTAAAATAGCAATAATGGGATGAATTGTCCTCTAAATATTACTTCTTAAAAGTTTTGGGCACTCTAAACGAAATAAAAATTGGAGTCAAACAGAATTCTTCCTTATGAAAATAGAATCCTATCAGTTGACTGTTCAAAATAGAAAATTCAAATCAAAATAAAATTCGCACCATTTATAAAAACGAATGTGAATGGAACACCCAAATTGACAAAAGGGGAAAAAACCAAAGATATTGCAATCAAACAATTAATCGGGCTTGGACTTCTCGTTCAGTTGTAAATGAGAATGTGCCAGTGGAGCCCAATTCATGTATCCAATGAGTGCAACGTACATGCTAGATCAAATCTCGATCATCCAATCTAAATGGTCCTATGTGGTTCCACGTAGATCCCTCTTGATTCCAAGAAAATATTTAGGTGACCCTAAATCTTTGATGTGAAAGGTAGAATGTAGATACTCTTTTAGACTCTTCACAACATTTTCATCACTTTCCCATGATAAGTATGTCATCAACATAAATTATTAAGTAGATGGATGACATATCTTTTGTCCACATGAACAGAGCATAATCATATCTAGATTGCCTGAATCCAACAACTGTAAGTGCATTGGTAAATTTTGCGTACCACTTGTCAAGAAGCTTGCTTGAGCTCATAAAGGAATTTTTAGAGACGATATACCCTAGACTGCCCCTATCTCTGTAATCCTTGTGAGAGATCCATATAAATCTCCTCATCCAAATCCTCATGAAGAAAAGCATTGTGGACGTCCATATGATGCAATTGCCAATCACGAAAGGCAGCAATGATAAAAAAGAATGAACTGCAATGTCTTTTGTCACTGGAGAGAAAGTTTTGTGGTAATCACTGTGTAAAGCCCTTAGCTACTAATCAAGCCTTATATCGCTCAACAGAACCATCTGCTCTATATTGAATATTATATACCCACTTGCATCCAATCGGTTTCTAATGGAAAGGTAGTGGTACAATATCCATTAGGGCTTATAGTTCTGCTATAACATCCTGAATTTCGGTAAGCCCGGGAATTTTCGGAAAAGGGTTCAACGGGCCGAAAAATTGGAACCAAGAGGAATTGGACCGATTGGAGGTCCAATGGGCCTTGCGCCTATGAGGAGTCGGCCACGTGGGCCCAAGCTAGCCAAGTGGGCCCAAGGAAGCCCAACTTCAAGCCTTTGAGTCCGTTAGCTTTTTCTAGCCCGTTTCCCTTTGATTTGAGCCTGAACCGATTTTCTTCTAGCCCGTATGGTATCTTGGCCTGTATACGCGTATAGTAAGGTATACTATACCTTGAGGAATTACCAAATTGCCCTTTCTAGAAGATGCATTTATTCTTGGAGGACAAAAGGGAAGAAAATCAAGGAAATGAGATATTTTGGGGCAAATTGATGAAAGGAAGTTTGACTTGGCCTCTTGCTTGGCTTCTCGCTTTCTCTCTCTCTCTCTCTCTCCTCAAGTTTCAACAGCCCCTTCCTCACGTTGCTTTCTCTTCCTCCCCACTCTCCCATGTTTCCTTCTTTCTCTCTTTCTCTTTTGTTCTTTTATGGTTTTCCTCCAAAAACCGCAGCTGTGATGCTGTGTTTCCCCCAGACCAGCCACCATCGGCTGCTGTCCTTGCTGCCTTGCCATCGTCGAGAAGCCGCTAAACCATCACCGGACTGCCACCCCCTTTCCTCTCTCTTTTCTCTTCCTTTTTCTTCCTTTTCTTGCTGTGTTTTCTGTTTTTCTGCCGGAATCCAGCCTTGCCACTGTCACCGGAGCCGCCACCACCGCCCAAAGTGTAGCCACGGAAGTCAGGGAGCCAGCTGCACACCGCCGGCCACCCCTGGTCGCCGTTAGCCGCTTGTTTCGGCCGTTTCCGCCCAATAGCTCTCTTCCGCGTGAACAGTAATCCGGGGGCTGTTTTGGCCCGTTTCGGCCACCGTTTGTCGTCCGTTGTCGTTCCCGAGCTTACCCCTTGTAGCCCTCGTCCCCCTCTACGCGCCGGTGTCGTCGGATTTCCAATCCAAGTAAGTTAACTTCCTAATCCTTATTTAGGGGTTAATCTTGCTTAGGGGTTAATTAGTGTATTTGTGTGTTTGTGATTAATTAAGGTTGATTGGTTGATTATGTTGGTTAATTAAGACTGATGAGGATTAGTTAATTGACCATGGTTAGTGTTAAAGTAACCTAGGTTAATTAATTAAAGTAACTAAGGTTAGTTTCTAAAGTAACTATAGTTAATTATTAATCATGGTTGAGTTAATTAACCCTAGTTAGGTTAAATTTAGTAACCATGGTTAAGTTTAATATTATTCTATTAATTTCGGATTAGTTACTGTTCACGATCACTGTTCACAATTACTGTTTACAATTACTGTTCATACATAAGCAAATTTTGGTTTCAAATTGTTGTGTTCTTGGTTGTTATGCTTTCTTGAAGTGCCGATTGTTAATTATATGCGTGAATAATGATGAAATGCATGATCGATGACCAAGTGGAAGTGAAAGGGTTTGAATTATTGAGTTATTCTCGAGAATTAGGGAATGTACGTGATTGTTGATTGGTTGGAATTGAATTTCGGTTTGTCGTGATTTTCACGAGTGATTGGATTGTACTGCATGACATTATACGTGTGTCAACTGCAATAGCATGTTGCGTGAGCACGAATTGTATGTGCATTCACGACAGAGCAAAGAAAAGAACGGATTGTTTAATGATGTGTTGCATGGTCACATTAAGAGGAGAGCCCGTCTTTGGTAGACCGCCAACCCTTGGGGTTGTGCCGTGGCCTTTTGGTCGTCCTGACTTCGGTCGGTTGCCTGACAGTGGTCAGTTGCGGGGCTGCGGCAGTGAGCGGGCCCCATGCTCCATAGGGAATGCCGTCAATGGGAGAAAGCCTGTGACGTCACCGTGCCTCATGGGGGAGGACGATGTCTAGTCTATGACCGATAGACCGCCAACCATAAGGTTGTGCCGTGGCCCTAGTGGTCGTAATAATTGGAGCATGTATGGATGTGAGATATGAGAAAACTGCGTGCAATGCTCTGATTATTCGCATGCCTCTTAATGTCGTGATGAATTAAATGACAGTTTTGCAGGTTGCGTGTGCCAAGGCCAGGTAGGGTCGCCTGTGATTGCACCTATTTATTAAACTGTCTTCTGCTGTCATTTTCTCTGAGGTGGTGTTGCTTGATTTGATGGATTAGGTTATATGTTAAACTCCCGAGGCGAGCGAAGTTCCTAACCGGGGCTCAGAACTTTAACTTGCTGAGTTTATCTCAACTCGTCGTGGTTAACCATTTTCAGGTCCGTAGGATGGAGAATCGACGCGTGTTACGGTTCGTGGCCGTCTTTGAAGGGAGTAGATTAAACCTGGCTTGTCGGTTTCATTGGCTCGTTAGGAAGATGCCCGTGGTAAGGGCTTGTACTTGTAAACTTCCTAGGGTTAATCAGTAAATAAATAAAGCAGTACTTTTGAATGTGTTTTTGTTGGGTTTTCCTGCTATCCATGCTTTTGTAATTGACTAGGGGTTTGTGATTCGCTTCCGCATGTGCATAATTACAAGATAAAAATAATGGTCGGCGACGCGTCCTGAGATGTCGCATCTAAATGACCGCGAGAGAACAGGAGTTGCCGCGTGCTCGAGGGTTGGGACGTGACATCTGCCTCTATGGCTGCCAGCGTGGATCATTCACTGTCTCATTATAACTAGAAGGTTCTCGTTCCTCAAATATATGGCTAATGCAACACATATGCTCTGATGACAACTGATTAAACGAAACATATGACAAGATAGGGTAATGAGTATCTAGTAAATTTAAAATGGCACATACGTAGTCCTTCGTCCAAGTGAATGGACGAGTGACATGACCAAATCGCCATGGTAGGTCATGTTGGTGCATTGAGGATGATCCTTCAATAGCAATTGGTTATTGCACCAACGATGGTTCTTCAGTTGAAGTTGGTGCTGAAGGGGGTGATATCAATTGAAAATGTTGAGACTCCCAGTTTGATATGAGAGGATCATCAACCGAACAACTCACTACTGTAGATGTTTCATCAGATACCGAAAGAGATACTGCAATTGGTGTTGGACGCTCTAGAGGTGTAACAACAATATATGACTCTCCAAGAGATAAATCCTCTTCAAACAAAAATTGATGATTAATTGTTCTCCTCTATGGATGCTCGGATGAAGATGCTTCATCTTGAAATGGAAATATGTCCTCGTGAAAAATAACATCCCTGCTTATAAAGAATTCTCCTGTGGATGGTTCAAAAACCTAATATCCCTTTTTAGACTTGGATATCCCATAAAATATCCCATAAATACACATCGATGTGCACAAGGATCCATTTTACTTCGAGGTCCCGTGGTAGTTACATAGCATAGACAACCAAAAACCGTGAGATGATGAAGTTCTAGTTTCTTCCCATAGAGTAACTCAAATGGGGTCTTACCATCTAGAATATGTGATGGCATACGATTGATTAGGTAAGCTACTGTGACCACAATTAGTTTCAGGAATAGACGCTTGAAACTTAAGAGCACGTGCCACTTCTGAGAGATGACGATGTTTATGCTCAACAACTCCATTTTGCTGTGGAGTGTAAGTGTAAGAACTCTCATGGAGAATTCCATTTGAAGAGAAGAAGAAAGCACATTCACCATTAAAGAATTCCTTTCCATTATCTATGTGAATGTGTTGAATAGATTTCTCAAACTGATTTTTTGACAAAGAAAAAAAGGTTCTCAGGTGAGAAAGGACTTGACTCTTTGATTGTATGAGGAAAACCATGTGGCACGTGAGAAATCATCTACGATTGTAAGGAAAAATTGAGAACCATCATGGTGCAGTGTGTGATAAGGTCCCCAAACATTAGCATAGATTAAGGACAAAATACCGTATGCACAAGAGTTGCTATTTTAAAAAGGAGCACGTGTTTATTTTGCTAGAGGACAAATAGGGCATTGAGGATAAGGAAAAAAAGCAATATGACCCAATCTTTGATGATTAAAATTTTTTTATCATTGATAACAGTGTTACACAATGATTGTTTATTCAACTCAGTACAAGAAAATTTGAAATTGCTTAGAAAATTTATCCAAAAATAGAGTCATTGCAAGATTCTATCCACTCCCATCAGTTTGCCAGTCAAAAGAGCCTGAAAAAGACATTTATCAAAATCGAATAAGACTCGACAGGAATTTTCCTCACAAGCTCGAGAAACGGAAACAAGATTGAGTTGGAAATCAGGAATATAGAGCACATTTCAAAATGTGATATGGCAACTAAGATTTATTGTACCGGTTAGGGTAACTTTAGTGACATTTCCATTTGGAGCTCTACGGAGATAGGAAAGGGTAATTTTTCAATATTGGAAAGGAAAATTTTATCACAAATAATGTGGTCACTAGCACCTAAATCAATTATCCATGCATCCTTAGAAATTAAGTTCATCAAACAATAAGAAATAGCTATGAAACTTCTAATTTTATAAGAAGCATCCAATTTCTTCAAGATTTCATCAACTCCTGAGATTGATCATAGCTAATTGTCTTGTCAACTCATTGAGTAGTTACTTGTAAAGCTGTCGAAAATTCCCTTTTCCCTTTTTCTCTAGGTTTCCCATGTAATTTCCAACAATTATCAATCGTATGGTGCAAACGTTTGCAACAGTCACAATATAATTTACCTTTCCCTTTGTTCCTTGATGATGTGGCAGAAGAAGAGTTGCTCAATTATTTGAAAATAGGGGACAACACTAGCTCATATGGGCCTTCCGATCCAAAAGAGGTAAAATCGCGTGGGCCATTCTATCACGCCCTGACCTTTGAGCTCGCAACAACCCCTGTTCACTTTGGTCAAATGAATGCGACGTCCTAGGACACATCGCTGATTATTCTTTTTATCTTGCAATTAAACGTATGCGAAAGCAAATCAACAACACCCAATCAATAAACATCGGGGATAGTAGAAAGACCACTAACAATAGTAGCAACGTCTTTTTTATTTTTGTACTGATTAACCCTAAGAAATTTATACACAAACTCCTCAATCGAGCGACTTCCTCTATAGTTATCCAAAGATACTAGGCAGGGTTAATATACTTGCTTCAACCATCAGGCACACAATCCTATTGCCCTCAACGATGTGCTCTAGCACTATCTTATCCATGGCAATAGGGACACTACAACTACGAACCTGAAAAATGATTAACAATAACGAGTGAGATATATATCTCAACGCATTACAGTTCTAAGCCTTGGCTAGGACATCAACTCACCTCGGGGTTCCTAACATGCATTATCCTCATAAATGATAACTGATCAATTGCAAAACGACCCCCGCTTTGCCTTAATTATAAATGTGATCTACCCGGTAAACCCCACAATAAACAATCAATAAGCAACCAGTATGTTCCTTACCTTGCCATTGCCATACCCAACACAGTATAAACATTCATGTGTGCCATAAATAATGCAACCAGCATTTTCATCATCACAATGATCAATCACCGTCAAATCGATTTGCAGGTAATCTTACTTACCATTGCCATACCCTCCATGGTATCAATTTCATGCATGCCATAGTCAGTGCAAACAGTCACATACATAATCAAAACACAGAATCATCTATTTTCCACACATCCCTGCATTCACACGTGTTCCAATTATTATACCCTTACCAAGGCCACAACCAAACTCTCGCTAGTGTCTTTTGGTTTAGACAAGCATCGTCCCGCCCCATCAGGCACAGCTATATCTAGAACTCTTGCCCAGAAGGCATTTTCAAAGGAGCATAGGTTCAGCCTCTACTACGACCTTCGTTTGGACTCCCGCCAAGTATTCCGATAATTTGGATTTTGTCCCTTGAACTCCTACCGGAGTGACGGGTTATATTATGTGACCACACGAACACACCACATCAATTAATTTCAATTCATTTCCATGTATTCACCAATGCAAACATGGTATGTGTTCAACATAATAAACCATTGCACATTTTTCATGTAAAAAAATAGGAAAATATTCGTATATTATCACATAATTATTGAGAACCCATCAAATTTTGCATGCGTTACTTTTTAAGCATATTGATCTCATTTAAAATTGCAAAACTCGACAAATACATCGGATACCTCGGGGTTTTCCTTTTATATGTCCATAAAAATCCTTGTAAAAATTACCATATCGGGTTTTACATGAGGCAAACATTTTTCAATGTAAATCAAGCATCAAATAGCATAGCATGTGTAGGAAAAACATCATACAACTCAAGCATAATTCATATACAAACATCACTTATTGCCCTATAGTGGTAGCCTATCAATAAATTCCGATAACTTATCACCTCTTTGGTGATAGCCTATTACTTAATTCCCTGATAGTTTTTTTTTTTTTTTACGATAGCTTATCACCTTAATTATAATTAATTAACCTAAACATAATTAATTATAATTAATCGGATTTAATTAAATTAATTAAACCTAACCATGGTTAACTAAACTTAACCACATAACAACCGTGGTTAATTAACTATCCGTAGTTAATTAACCTAACCTATATCAACCATGGTTGCTTTATCTAACTAAGGCTAATTAACCTAATCGTCTATCAACCGTGGTTAGATATGGTTACTTTATCTAACCAAGGTTAATTAACCTAACTAACCTCCTAATTAAGGTTAACTAATAATCTAAACTTACCCTAAGCAAGTTTAACGGACTAATCAAGGGATTAGAACGTAAACTCACTCGGCGATGATTTTGACGACACGGGCACAACGATAGCGGCAAGGAAGACACGTGTATGCCTTTGGTTCATCGAGACGATGCGGTATGAAGCTGGATCTTAGCCGAGGGGTGGTTGGCCATTCAGCCAAAGAACACTTGAGAGGGAGAGCGGTGTGAGGCAATGGGCTGGGCAAACGGCGAGCAGCAACCAAGCGGAGCTAAAATGATGGACGATGGTCCAGACGGCAACAGGTGGTAGCTGAGGTGGTCAGTTAGTTTCCTTCATTTGTGAGGACATTTAGGCGGCAAAACCAAGCAAGAGAAGGAAGAATTGGACGGTTGAGGAGCTTCAGGCAGCTGGTGTATGGTCCAATGGATGGGCGAGGCTGGCGAGCAAAGGATAGCAGCTTACGGTGGCTCTAGCACCTCGCAGAGCTACTAGGTGGCTGACTCGGCAAAGAAAATCGAGAGGGAGAGAAAACCGGTGCAACTAGCTTCATGATGAGGGTGCGACTGGGTGGCTCGCTTGCCGCTTACCGTGGAGGATAGTAGTAGCTCAAGCTTGGTCGAACGAGCGGTAGAGTAGATATCGATGGTGGCTGGCGGTAGTTTGGTCAAGAACAGTATTCCACACCCGAAACCAGAGAGAGAAGGAGAAGAGAGTAGCTAGATTGGTTGTGGGTTGACCCATAGGCAACGGACGGATGGTGGTTTGCTAGTAGTTCGGTGCGTGGCCGACGGCTAGGCTGAGCTGCCGTGGGAGTGGTGGTGGTTGATCGAGCAGCGGTAGAACAGAAGACAATAACCGAACCGAACCGAACAGCAACAAGTTGAAGAAGAAGAAGAAAGGAGGACGACGCACGAGGAAGGAGGGAAATGCACGTGGAGAGAGAGAGAGAGAGAGAGAGAGAGAGAGAGAGAAGAAAAGTGAAAAAAGTCAAAGATGGGGGCTAGTGGGGCATGCTACAGAGGGGGAAAACATGAGGAAAAGAGAAGGGGGAAGAGAGGAGAGAGAAGAGAGGAAAAAGGGGAGGGGATGCACCCTTTCCATCACTCATCAATTCCCCCAAAATTTTGTCCCTTTCTCTCAAAAGTGAGGGAAATTTAGTCTTTTCCAAAATTTGGACACTCTTATTCCTAATTCGCCCTTGGTTCGAAAATTAAGAAGTGGGATGTCTTAGTTTAAATTTTCGGCCCATTGAAACTTTTTTCTAATAATTTTTAGGCTTACTGATAAATTTGGGAATTAACGAGGCAACGTTCAATATTTTAGTCTCGACATTCTTGCAAGTTTAATACCTGAAATCGAATTGAAATTCATGATTAAAATCGATCAATCATGACTTTAATACAACATAACTATCAGGTGGCGTTTAGGGGTTTCCACGTGTTTAACCTGTGGTTGATAACTTTTCAATCCACGATCGTGCTTATTCAAATCAAGGTGATCATTAATTGTCATGTAATCATAAGAGGTTGACTGCTCACTTTGAGTATAGAGCCAAAAGGAAATTGGTTTAACGTCATTCGCAATTAGCATCTGTCACGTCCCGACCCTCGAGCACACAGCAACCTCTGTTTCACTTGCGGTCATTTGATTTGTGACTCCCCAGGATCCGTCACCAACCGTTATTTTTATCTTTTAATTAAACGCATGCGGAAGCGAATCACAATACTTTAGTCAATTACAAAAGCAGGGATAGCAGGAAAACCCAACAAGAACATATCAAAAGTGCCGCTTTATTTATTTATTAATTAACCCTAGGAAGTTTACAAGTACAAGCCCTTACCACGGGCATCTTTCTATCGAGCCAATGAAACCAACAAGTCAGGGTTAATCTACTCCATTCAAAAACGGTAATGAGCCATAACACGCGTCAATCCTCCATCCTACGGATCTGAAAATGGTTATTCAATAACTAGTGAGATAAAATCTCAGTAAATCAAAATCCTAAGCTTTGGTTAGGAATTTCGCTCGCCTTGAGGGTAATCTAATCATGCAACCTAGTTCCGGCAAACAATACATACCACACCTCAAGCAACATTATCAGACAACAGTTCAATAAGTAGATGCAAACACAAGCGACTCTACTTGGCCTTGGCACATGCAACCTGCAGAAACTGTCATTTAAATCATCACGACATTAAGAGGCATGCAAATAATCAGAGCATTGCACACAGCTTTCTCACGTCTCACACCCACACATGCTCCGATTATTACGACCCCCAGGGCCACGGCACAACCTTATGGTTGGCGGTCAACTGGTCGTAGACTAGGTATTGTTCTCCCCCATGAGGCACGGCGACGTCACGGGCTATCCCCCATCGACGGCATTCCCTAAGGAGCATGGGTCCGGCCTCTACTGCAACTTCACAACCGACCACTATCAAGCAACCGACCGAAGTTAGGACGACCAAAAGGCCACGGCACAACCCCAAGGGTTTGTAGTCTACCGGCAGCGCCGGACTCTCCTCTTAATGTGACCATGCAACACATCATCAAACAATCTGTTCTTTTCTTTGCTCTGTCATGAATGCACATACAATTCGTGCTCATGCAACATGTTATTGCAATTAACACACGTATAATGTCATGCAGCAGTATCCAGCAGTCATGTACAACAACAATAGTCCATTCACTCACGAAAATTGCAACAATCAGTAGTTCAAGTCATAGTCTAACAATCAATTCCGACTAATCAACATCACAGTACTTGCATACTTTTCCCGAAATCATCATGTACTTCAATAAATACGGTGCCCAACTCCACGTCTCAATATTCAATTATCTCAAAATCAGTATAAACTATAATTATACTTAAACATACTCATTTAAGAAGCACATAATACTATAGTCGATTGTTCCGATAAAATAATTTAAGTCCCACAAAATACTTATAATTATTTTCCAATCCCATAATTAATCATCCAACCCAATAATTTCATTTAATAAAACCATTCTTTAATAAACCAATGTTATTTAATAATGTAGTATATAAATACTATTGACATTAGAAAATTAGACCATAGTAATTTTCCCACAAAATTACTCAATTAAAACCATTTCCCATAAATACTCACAATCAATTATTTTTCCCCAAAAATAATTAATTTTCATAAATGAATAGTAATAACAATATAATAATAATAATTCGAAATTATAAATTAATTTAATTAATTCATAATTCCGAAAATAATAAATTATTATTATTTATGCCAAAAATAATAATAATATTTATTAATACTAACCATGGTTAACACTAAGCAAAGCTTAATCTAATAATATTCTATTGCTAATTAACCATCATCCAAAGCATTAATCAAAGATTAAACTAATCAAACTACTCCTAAGCAAGATTAACCAATAATTAAGGGATTAGGAAATTGACTCACGGTTTAGCAATTCCGACTACACGGGCGCGACGGCGGCGATGAGGGGAACACCCGGGAACTTTCGGCTCGTCGAGACGAGACGGCCCGGGACCGGATCTCGGCCGAGGGCGGCTGTCCACGCGACGAGAAGCCGAGGAACAGAGGAACTAGCGGCTGTGGCGGCATGGGGCTGGCTGGTGGGCAGTCCGGTGACTCCAGATGGCGGCTAGCAGCTTTAGCGAAGGCTGAACAGAAGCAAAAAGGGAGAAGCCTGCGGTGTAGCTGGTTCATGGGTGGCGGAGGCTGGTTGGTCGATCGGCTGGCCTCTGGCGGCGACCAGGGCGGAGAGACGACGGCAAGGCAGCAACTTGCTGCTCCGGCATCAGGCGGCCGGCGTTGCAGCGGCGGTGGACAGAGGAGGAGAAGAGGAAGACAGAAGCTGGGCAGGGTCGGTTTGGCTTAAGGCTGGCAGACGGCGACTCATCGGTGACCGGGCGGAGAGTAGGGGCGATGGGGGAGCTGCGGTGGTGGTCGGTGATGGCGGCAGCAGCAAGAAAATCCAGCAGTAGCAACAAGCCAGCTTAAGCTAGAAGAGAGGAAGAAGAAGAAGTTGCTGGGAAGAGGGGGCGAACCTGCAGGGGAAGAAAGGAGGAGAGAGAGGGAGAGAGAGAGAGAGGCACATGGGGGTGTCAGGTGAGAGGAGAGAGGAAAGGAAGAGAAGACCAGTCAAAAGGGGGAAAAAGAGAGATAAGATGGGGCAAGTGGGGCTACCGACAGGGAGAAGAAACGTGGGGGAAAGAGAGAGAAAAGGGGCAGGGGAGAGAAACGTGCGGAGGAAGATTGGGGGGGAAGAAAAAGACAAAAGAAAAGAGAACAAGACAAAATGCTAAACAAGCACCTAGAAAGGGGTATTTTGGTCTTTTTACCCCTAAAGCACAAATTCCCAAATATTTGGCTCCAAACTCGGCCCGTTAAATCCTTTTCTAATAATTTCGGGCTTACCAATAAATCCAAAAACCAATGAGACAACGTTCAATATTTTAGTCTCGACATCCTTAAAAGTTCGATACCCAATACCGGATTGAAATTCGTGATTAAAATCGATCAATCACGACTTTAGTACGACTTAACTTTCGAGCGGCGTTTAGGGGTTCTCGCGCGTTTGACCTGTGATTGATAGCTTTTCAATCCACGATCGTGCATATTTAAATTAGGGTGATCCTCGATTGTCATGTAATCACGAGGGGTTAATTGCTCACACTGAGTACAGGGCCAAAAGGAAATCGGTTTAACATCATTCGCAATTAATATCAAAGTCTTGCAGAATCATCCGCAATCCGCCTCGTACTTTTGCTGAATCAATTTATTTTCGTTCGCTAATTGACCTGCAACAGTGTAGTATTATTCCTCTTTGATCCTTATGGTTGAGCGGCCTATCCCTAATTAAATTCACTAGTTGTACGCGTATCGATCTTTAATTGCATTTCCGAACAGTTAGTTAACTCATGAGGGGCCAACTCAGAGTAAACGTAATTAACAACGCATTGATAAAATAACAATTTCATATATCCCGGAATGGGTCGATATTCAAGATGTTACGGCATCAAAGTCATGTGGAATCACCTACAATCCGACATTGTACTTCTGTCAAGTCGATTTATTTCCGTTTGCTAATTAGCCTACAACAATGTGGTATCGTCTCTCTTTGATCGTTATGGTCGAGCATCCTATCCTAATTGAATTCACTGATCGTACGCGTATCGATCCTTAATTGCCTTTCCAAATATTTAGTTAACTCATTAAGTAAACGTTACTAACAGCACATTGATAAAATAACCATTTCATATATTCAAAATGGGTCAAAATTTAGGACGTCACACATTTGATCCAGATAAATTGAAATTCCGTAGGCCATCCAATCAAGAGGGGTTGAATTCGCATGGGCCGTCCAATCCAAACAAGGGCGAGCGTGCATGTGGACCATCTAATCATCCCATGAAATCTAGACCGTCCATTCCCTTCTTGAAGTTTCGAGATTCTTCCTCCAAAAACCCTAGAGCTTTGTTTTCCTTTTGCCCATTTCCCATTGCTCCTCTCAATGAAGCATGGGTTGCCGCTGCTAGACCAATAGTTTCACCTCCCTTGCTGTAATCCATGGTAGTGAGATGTTGGCTTTCTCCCTAGATAGCAAGCTGGTAAATCCGGCCAAGGATTGGCATGGGCTTTATGGTCAAAATTTGTGTTCAAAACAAGAGGTAAGACTCGTTTAGTATGAGGAGAAACCTCATCTCTTTCTCCCTCTCCCTTATGGTTCTGTATTGTTGCAAAATTGGCTTTGGCCACTCGAATTTTTCTTCAATAGCTTCCAATTCGTTCCATAGGGCAGCAAGTTTGTTGTAAATTGTGGCGATGCTCATGTTACCCTGCTTTAAATCTGAGATCTGTTGAATTAAGGAAAAAATTGACTCGATCTAATTTTCCATACATCTCCTTGATATTTTCCCACATTTTTTTCACATCCTCCATCAGGGGAAGTCCGGCCGTGACTTCAGGGGTAATGCAATTTCTGATCCATGTTCAGACAAGTTGGTTGCATTTCCTCTAAAGCTACACCTAGCGCTTGTCAGACGGAATCGAAATCGTTCCGTCAATTAATCCTTCTTTGTCCTTTGTTACTAGTGCACACCAGAACTCTTGTGACCAAGTCGAGTAGTTGCCGAGACCAAATAACTACTGTGTGATGAGTTTCAGTTCCGGTCCATTGGCACTCGTCGTGTAAAATGGGTCGCCGAGTTCTGGCCAACTGCTGGCGGTGATGTATAATTGGGTAGAAGGTAACTGGGTAAGGATTTGTTCCTGAACCCGTAGTACCTGACCCAGATGTATAACCCACATAAAAATTTGACCCGATGGCTAGGCTTGCCCCAAATGCGGTTAGTAGGCCTCCATTGGATTGTGGGCTTGCCCCAAATGCAGTCGGTGGGCCTCCACCGGGGTGTTCTCCATGGCTTGGATTTGTTGGCCATGGGCCTATTTGTGCTGGCCCGTTAAACCAAGTGTTTGGGCCCATGTGGAATGGCAACCACTGGATGGACTGGCCTATGACAGGTTCGCTCCCAATTTATTGCCCTGAGATGGACTGGCCTAGAGCAGACTGTCTTTGATTAGGTTGGGCCTAGATCCGTTGCTTTTGGCTCACATCTTTAGCAGGTGGATCCAAGGTAGGTTCTTGGATTGTTGAACCTTCTTGCAGGTTTAATTCCTTTGAAGCCGATGAGTGATTCTTACACATGATGTCGGTAAGGGGATGAAAATTATTTTTTTCTCGAAAGTGTTTAAATATTTATTCCTACACCGGAGTGCTAACTTTGTTTTGCAGGTTAGTATTCCCACAACAACAAGATGCAAAGAAAACCGGAGGGCAATTAGG
Source organism: Corymbia calophylla (assembly GCA_014182845.1). Classification (NCBI taxonomy): domain Eukaryota; kingdom Viridiplantae; phylum Streptophyta; class Magnoliopsida; order Myrtales; family Myrtaceae; genus Corymbia; species Corymbia calophylla. The sequence goes on along the minus strand of CM024697.1, from coordinate 42,357,198 downwards.
AAAGGTGTGGAAGCTATGTGGAGAAGGCACACTCTAATACCATGTCAAAATATGAGATGAAAAAGAAAAAATGAAGAAAGAAATGAGAATAGAGGTTGTAGAATGTGTACTTTTTCATTGGTATTTTTCTGTTTGTACAAGAAGACTAATATATTGTACAAAGAATAATTAATAAAAGAAAGTGTATATTCTCTAATAAAATCTTATCCTAGATTTTATCCTAGATTGATCTCAATCTCCGATTAAGTGTATCAATTACAATCGGACAAATCTTCTGATAATCCAGACAAATCTCTCGAATCTCGAGCATATCTTCCAACAAGAACAATTACTAAATTTGACCTTGTTGATTAGATTAGAACTCAAAGCATGAAGATGAAAGCAAGATCGAACGAGAATTATTTTATCGTAAGAAGACTAAACAACTGTTATTTGCGCGTGCTTGCACTTATTTCCACATAATGAAAGAGAAAAAAGGGTAGTTCCCGTGATTTCAGTCAACAGGGGAAAGAAAACTTCAGTCCTAATTTTGCTCTTTTCAAAGGCATCTTGGAAAGTGAAAAAATACAGATCGACAAATTACCATGAAGTTTCAACGGGTCACATGAAAACTCGTCCACCTAATCTATTAACTCATGCTTTTGGATTGGAATTTGGTGACGGCCAAGCACATAATTATTTCCAAATATCCAATTCCTCGGCTTTAAAATGGTCCAATGTTTGCTTTTCTTCCAAAAGAGACACTTCTTTACTTTTCAATATGGATGGAGTTACATACACAGAGGTAAGGAGAAGTATGCGCCGGGTGCAATCTGCAGAGCAAGCACTTTGTCAAAGAAGACACAGATTCTTCTCTGATTTTTATGCAGACAATACCATCTGCTTAGAGTTTCCATCTACAACATAACGGCCAACACATTGACTGTGCATTGTTAACTTGGCGTGCACAAAATCTTGTGGATCATCACCGACCCTCAACTAAGGTCGTAGTTAACTCGTTTGTGACGCTGTCTATTTGATTGTGAAACCTCTCAGTGTAAAATCCCAGTTGCTTGGGCTGCGATAGCAAGGTGCTCTCACTGTCCAACATCAGAAGTACAGATGACATAGTCAGCCTTTGTTCCGGACTTTGCTGAACGCACAAGAGGCCGATCTGGATGCATCTCATAAGTTCCGACATTGGAAATGAATCCCCCATTTGTTCATCTATGAGCTCGATGGCCTTTCCTTGAAGCCAGAGTTTCCATGCCTGAAAGTTGCAGGGTATTAGGCAATTTTATTCCAGAAGTATCAGAATATGAAGTAGAAACGTGGAGTATAAGCTCACATGTCCAAGAAGGTTGAGATTGTGATTACGATGATGAAATTCTCTGTTCCTCCTGCTGCTTATTATTTCCAGGACTAGGACTCCAAAGCTGAAAACATCCAATTTAGTTGAGAAAATTCCATCGATTGCATACTCTGGAGACATGTATCCACTGCATTAAATTTCAAAATACATAGTCAATTACTTTAAGCCACTAAACATAGGCATCAGAATATGGAAAATATTTATATCGAGAAAAGGCACTCACTAAGTCCCTACTACACATCTCGTCTTTTCCAGGAAATTATCTCCTCCAAAAGCCCTAGCCATGCCAAAATCTGATATCTCTGGGTTCATTTCACTATCTAGCAACGCATTGCTAACTTTTAGATCCCAATGAATTGTTCTCAATCTTGAGTCGCGATCTAAATATAGAAGTCCCCTTGCAACACCAACAATGATATCGAACTGCCGCCTCCACTCGAGAGGATTACCTGCTGTATTACTTGCAAGTTTTATTTTTTATTTTTTTGGGGGGCCAAATGATCACAGGAAATAATTCACAATCAAAACTCATAAGCCAAACAGGACCAATCCTATCTGAAAAGAAAAGTTTGAATTTGACAACCACATAATGAGACTAAGTTGAGGTTCTAGGAACAAACCAAATATTATTGTGTCAAGGCTTCCGTTCGGCATATATTCATATACTAACATCCTTTCTTCTCCATCAATACAGCATCCCAATAGCTTGACAAGATTTCGGTGCTGAAGTCTCAGAATCAACAAGACCTCATTCTTGAACTCATCAAAGCCCTGTCTCGAGTTCTCTGACAACCTCTTGACAGCTATTTGAACTCTTGAAGACAAACACTCAAAACATCAAAGCTCAAATCAAATATCCATGCCTAATTGGGTTAGTACATGTGCACGACTTCTTTTCTTTATACATATTGCTGTTACTGAAAAGGTACCTTATAGACTGGACCAAAACCGCGCTCTCCAAATTTATTCAGCTAGGAAAAGCTATTGGTCGCTTTAGTAATGTCCTTCAAGTCTAGTATAGGCAGCTCTAAGTTGTCTTCACTCCAAGCTTGCACTTCCGATATTTTCCCTGCCCAAAATTGTTGAAGTTGTGTAAAGAAGAGACTTTTGCAGTATATTTGCTCGAAATTGTTCAGTCCACTTTGTTTTCTTGAATTTTGAATATATATGAACTTTAGTTGATCCATGGGCTAATTTAAGTCCTCATCCATATGAACTTCCAGTTTATTCCTGCAATAATACCAGTGACATTTATGATGTTTGAAAATGCCTCCATGAAACTGAACAGTTGCACCGAGATTACTAGACAGGGTCAATATTTACTGAGGAAGAAAGACATTTTACCTGTTAGTTTTTTCGTTCTCCTCCCCCAGAAACAAAGTAGCAGAAAAATGAGCAGAGAGAGCAATGCGGCAACTACTGCCACCGCCAACCGCATTTTCCTCATATGATGGCCTACGACCCACAATGTCAGAGAAATTTAAAGAACAACTTGGGAGACAACAGGATGGAGACATAGACAACTTAACTGAATTTTGAACGTACCTAGGTCCTATGCCATGTCCGGATGTAAACATTCTGATTGCTTCTAGATTCACCGAGCTTTCTGATGTCGAGAAGATCTCAAAACCAAAGGACACACCCACTTCCCTTCCCGCTAATGTCTGATTTGGCATATGCGGTGCAAGCGCAATTTTTCAGGCACTTAGCTCTACATTCGTCGAGGCTCAAAACCAGAGAAAAAGGATCGGAAGCTGGTCTTCTCTGGTTTTCGGAAAGGAGGAGCTTGATCGGCAGCTTGAGGGGCTGGTCTTCCTTCTTCTTGGGAGGTTTTCCAGTGAGACGGAGAGAGAGAAAAGGGTTTCAGTTGGTTTTCGGGTTTTAGCGAAGGAAGGAGCCGAAGTGTTTCATCCTCCCATTTTTGGTCTTCTGAGGGAGCTCGAAAGGTGGTCTGCCGTCGCCGGAGTCCGTTCGTCAACCACCGTCCACCGCTGCATCTCACCGGAAGCCTCCCCTAGCAACATATACTGGGTTTGTTGGTTTGGTGACAGGCCAGAGCTTGTGGCCGAGCAGTTCGCACATGCTCCGGCCCTGTCAATCCTTCATTGGTGTTCTTGTGCGTGCTGGTTGCCGAGTGTTAGATTTGGTTCGAATCCGAGACCCGAACAAGCCGGTATTCACTCTTTTCGCAGAAGCATATTACATGTTTGACAGAATGTCCCAGAGAGATCGGGAAAACCAGTTCGCGTTTTAACTCGGGATCGATCCATGATTGCATCCATAGCTACTGAATCACGTTTCCCTTTGAGTGTTCAATGTTTTCTGGTGCGGCTTTCCGTGAAATAATTGTGTGTCATCGGGAGAGCGAGGTTTCTCTGGTTCCAATTAGTGTATTAATGGTCGTCGGAGTTTGTGGCCGGTGATCGACGCCGGCTGGAGTGAGTGGCTGATGAACAGTGGAGGTCCGGAGAGGAGAGGGATGGTGGTGTCTCCGGCTGGTGTTGGTGTCTCGGTGAAGCTTCGGTGAGGAAGCATGGAGACGGGTTGCAGGCGTTCGGTCTCGATGAAGGAGAAGGCGCTGCAGGTGGAAGATTAAGACAGGAGGACAAAACAAGGATAAAGACAAAAGAGAAAAGAATAAAAAGAAGAAAAAAGGGGCCCGGCTGAGAAATTTCTGAATGGGCCGATCGGCGGGCCGAGGATTTTTGATGCGGGCTGAGCTGTGTTTTTTCAAAAAGCGGCGGATGATTTACTATTCTTTTCCTTTATGGGCTAATTTTAATAGGAAATTCGTATGGGCCTTAGGGCCGGCCCGGTCGATAGTTTAACTCAGACCTGGTCCGAGTCCCTCATAAAAAAATTATATAAAAGAATTCTTTAAAAAAAATCCTTAAAATGTTTAAAAAACAAAGAAAAATTCTTAAAAATTAATAATTTTTTTCAAAAATTCAGAAAATTTTCAAGAAAACTAGAAAAAATTTAGAAAATTTGGAAAGCCCTTAAAAATGCAAAAACCCAAAATTGGACAAACCTTTAGAGTTTTACAATAGAGTTCTTTATTTGTGTCGTGTTTTTCTTTTTAGGGACAATATTAAGATGTTTGTTTGCTTTATTTTGCGGTTATAATTAATGACGCATTTTAATATATTGGATGTTATTTTCGTGCTCTAGAATAATTAGGACAAATCTTAGATTTCTTGAATAGATTGCCATGGTCTTAATTAATACATAATTGAGTTAGGTACTAACCAAGTTCTCGAATCTAGAATCTCTGATTGTGTAAATAGCAAGATATTCTCCCCTATCTTATTGGTTTCTAGTTGACCCTAAAATGGTTAGTGGCAACTCCTTTATTTAAATTTGTATATGCTAAACCGATTGACACGAGAGCTTCATTATCTCTCACCGGCTGAGACAGAGTCATTGTGACAGCAGATTTGCTGAGCTTTGCTGCGGTTGAAAGCAAAGAGATGAAGAAGTGAAGAAAGGCAAGAATCTCCATCGAAGAAACAGAACCCAGATAGTGAATTATATGTAATAGTGGGTGGCTTAGGCTTGGAGTTCAGTTGGATTTATGTTCTTTCAAACATGGTTGGCGATTACAGAGGAGGGAATTTCTCTAGAAAGATGGTTGCAAGAAACAGCGTAGCTACAGAGGAGGAAATTCTAGAACGATGGTTGCAAGAATAGAGGAAATTTCTCTAGAAAGATGAACAGACGTAAATATCATTCTTGCAGCGGTTTTAGTTATTCAGACAAGTTTGAAAGTGGCAGAAAAAATTATTCAAACCGAAATTGATTTGGAAAGTGGTGCGTGGATGTACACAGCCTGTTTGGTGAAAGACCGAACGAAAGCTTTGTTGGATGAATCCCAGAGAAAGTACACACATGGATTAGTTTGCTTATTGGTTTAGTTGGTAAAGAACGGGCCAATCTCTGTGGTTTGGGCGCATCACAATCTGGTGTTTGGATTACTTGGATCCATCGTCAGGTGGGTTTGGCCGAAAATGATCTGACCCAAATTGACCTATCTAAATCCATTTTGACCCATTTTCATGTAATACAAATCTACTAACCTATACACGACCCAATCCGTATAGCTAAGATACTTTCCTATTTAATTCAATTAAAAAATACTCATATCCAAACTGAGAGGAGAGCACAGAGTGAGCAAGCCTGACATCAAGTGAGGAAGAGGAGCATAACAGAGGTAAGTTGGATCTAAATAAATTGGGTTTCATTTAACATCCGTATTATATTAGATTTTTACCATACTAAATCACTTTATGATCCATTTATAGAATTTAACTAATCCATATTAAATATAGGTTAAAAAATAGGTCCGTGACCCATTTTGATAAGTGTAATTGTGATTCACATCCGATCTAATTTATGAGGTTAGTTGAGTAGTTTATAGAATGTTTGACTTTTCTTGTATCATTCTGTCATCACATTCATAATGAATCCATTTGATTTCTTCTTTATTTCAATCTAGGTAGGATCTCAAACTCCTCACATCACATTTTCATGAGGAGGCCTATCTTAACTTCGTAAATTTAAGTCCATGATATGTCCAATAATGTCAGGGACTTTGACTCTCTCAAATTCACCTCACTATTGTCTTCCTCTTTTTGTATTAGGGTTTCATTCGTTTTTCTCTGTCTCGGCAAACCCCTTCATCTCCCATAAACTCTTCCCTCTATGAGCTTAGGCTATTCGCCTAATCTTGTTGGCTCTCAGCTTCAATTTCCAAAACTAAGAGCCTACTGAGTCTTTGATTTTTTTTTCCTTTGCTTTAATTACATTTTCTTTTTTCTCCCAATTTGTTTTGGAAGTTTGGTGCAGTGAATATATTTCTGTAGCTAATCTTGAGTGAACATGGAGACCAATTTGGTCTTTCATTTAGTTGACAACTACCGAGAAGGATGTTCATGATGTGACTCGATAACCTCTATAAGATTAGGCTATTCACCTCTTTCAATTTAAATTTAGGTCTAAATTTGGGGGCTTTACTCTCTTGCATTAGATTTAGGTTTAGATTCGTGGGCTTGTTACAAATATTCGATGCGATGTTGGTTTTTATGTGCAGCAATAGTGTTCAGAACGTTGAACCTAGATGCGTAATCTAGTCTTTCGCATTCTGGCATTTGCTTTGATCTCCAATTATTTGGAATTTGTTAGGTTTGAAAACTTTTTATGTACCTCTCGAGTATTATTTTGAAAATGAATGAAATCTTTCTTTCGGGAAAAAAAAAATGTCATCAATCAGCTTTCTCAATTCCAGGACCCTACCCCACTAGTCCGTGGGTACGCATATGAAGGATGAATAAGTGGCCTTTCAAATTAATAATTATCAAAACCTATAAAAAAATTCTTAGGTGCCGTGTAGCAAATTATGGGACCGGCCTAGTCAATATGAGCCCCTTGATTGAAAAAGAATAATTTTCGACTGTGGATGATTTTGAATAAATAGTTACTAACGGATATTTAAGAAAAATTACTGTCAGATTGCCAATGTTACCATTGATTAAGAAAAAATTTACAATCTTGAGATAAGTTACTAAGATTAGGAAAAGAATAACTACTAACTAATATAGCCCTTAAGTTTACAGACTGCAAAAGAATGTTACTATCATTGAGATAAGTTACTCAGATCTAGAAAATATATATATTAAGTTTATGTTGTTTACAATTTTCCATAGAAAGTTACAAATGCTGGGATATTCAAACTTATGAAATTTTGGGACAAAATTACTGTATGTGAACGTTGTTTATTAACTTGTCAATCACACTGACTTACCAAAAAATTACAATTTTTAAGTAGAATTACTAAATATAAGCACCATCACTTCCAGGAATTTGAGGCATAGTACTATGTTATTAGTTAATTACTAATTATTAACATTTTTTGCATTAAGAGCTCTATCATAGAGGTAAATTACTAATTATAAGTACAAATGAGTCATGACGGTTACAAGTCAATTACGAGTTATAAAGTTAAATTGCTACGTACACGTATGATCAACTTTTCAACGATCTAAGACAAATAATGTCAAATTCAAGAAACTTATGGCTAAATGCTGGACCGCTCCTCACACGGACACTAGAAACACCCACAACTGTAATTTACTGATTATGAATCAACGTAGACAAAACGCTAGAGCAACACAAGCATTAAGCACAATTATAATCTATTTCTACGGATGTGGGAGTAGTTGGCACGAGTCAAGAAGAAAAGGGGGTTTGACCGACGCCCTTGAGGAAAACGCTCCAATATTTTTATATTAGAATATCATTTTTTCTGGTAGAATTAGAAGAATCCTAAACATACAGTGCAAGCTAGCTAAATTGTGACCCCTGTGCGCGCGTGCGTGCAGAGAGAGAGGGGGTTGAGCTGTTATGACGTTTTGTGGTTTTATAAATAGGCCACCAAAGAATACACGAAGATCTTGAGCTGGAACTATCAAGGGTTGGGCACACCCTTGACGGTTCAGCACCTTAGAGCCCTAGTGGCTCTTGATAGGCCCAATTTGATTTTCTTGATGGAAACCAAGAATAAAGAAAATGTGGTTGAGAGAGTGAGGAAATGCCTTCAGTTCAAATTTCCATTCATCATAGATCCTGTTGGTATTGCGGGAGGCTTGGCACTAATGTGGGATGAGGAGGTAAAAGTGGAGGTGGATTTCAGTTCGGGGAGCTTGCAGGCAATCAATGCAAGACTTGAAGAAGAAAGACTTAATGTAAATATCCTTCCTACATGCACCAATTAATTTCCAGGAGAGATTGAGGCTATGGCAGCTCCTGAAATCTAGTAATATTCCCAATTCTTTTCCTTAGTTATGCATAGGAGACTCCAATGAAGTGCTATACCATTAGGAGAAAAGTGACCATCGAGGGGTCAATCGTTATAGAATTGAAGCTTTCCGAGAGTTTATGAATACTTGTTTATTCATGGATATTGAAAGCAAGGGATGTGCTTATACATGGTCAAACACTAGGGAAGGAGATGAACATGTCAAGAAGAGACTGGATAGGGCAATTTGTAATTTGGTATGGTGAGTCCTATTTCCAAATGCGGAGGCATTTGCTTTACCAGCAATAGGCTCATATCACAACCCCATTCTACCATCTCTAGATTGAAACAAGAAAAAAAGAAAGATCTTCATATTTGAGGCATATTGATTAGAGGATCCTGAATGTGAAGTGGTGATTAAGAGAGTTTGGCACGAGGAAAGAACCAACCAGATTAACTTGGTAGAAAAATTAAGGAGGGTAACTGCTGAGTTAGGGAAATGGAGCAAAGGGGAATTTCGGAATGCACTAGAATTGATCAATCCTCTTAAATCAAAACTTATGGAATTGACTAATAGTAATGAAGATGAGGCAAACAAGGAGGAATTCAGGAACATTGTGGCAAGAATTGAAGATTTATGGAGGCAAAAAGAAGTGCATTGGTATATGCAGTACAAGATAAATTGGATAAAATGGGGTGAACAAAATACCAAGTACTTCCATGCCGCGACAGTCCAAAGAAGATAACAGAACAAGAATCCTTTGCTTTATTTTTGGTGACAACATACACCTTTCCTTGCACCAAAGAGTGATTAATGTTGTTTTTCAGAGCATTCCTCACAAGTTATCCTCCCTACCACGGTGGCACTTGTACTCCTATGGGCTTGCACAGGTAGTTCTTCACTTGATGGCCGTGCTGATTGCATCTATAGTAGGCTCGCTTCTTAGGAGAACTCATAGCATTTCTAGTCGATTGTCCTACTTGCAGTTGTTGAGGTCGCTTTATTGGTTGCTGACGAGGACAATTCCTCACAATGTGACCTTATTGGTCACACTTAAAGCGTGCTACACTCCTGGATAGGCATGGGGTTGTACCGTGTTTCTTCGAACAGAATCGGTACTCACCATTCGAGTTGCATGTCGGTTTCCCAACACCATTCTTCTTGTTGGGTAGAATGAGGTATCTTCCTTCTATCATCGGCTTCTTCCTTAATTGATTATTATCCCTATGAGACGCAAACCATGATCTAGATGCGACTACTCGTACTGCTATGTTCTTTTCAATTAGCTGAGCCCTATAGTATAATTCATCATAATCCTTCATATTTAGGGGCACTTGTTAGTCCTAAATCTTCGGTTTCAGACCATCTCAGAATCTCCTTGCTCTGTCCACCATGTCCTCAATCAACCTCGGTGCATACTTTGACAGTTCAGTGAACTTCGCTTCATACCGATCCCCCGACCTTTGGTTTTGCCGAAGCCGTTGGAACTCAGTCATCTTTTGCTCTAAAGTGCATTCTAAGAAATACCTACCATAAAAGGCTTTCATGAAGGCACCCCACTCCCAAATCGTACCTTTATGAAGTACCCTCCTTTGGGTAGCTTCCCACCACGTACTTGCATTGCCTTGCAGTTGGTAAACAGCCAGTGTCACCTTGTTCTCCTTAAAGCACTTTAGCAGTGTGAAAGTCTTCTCCATTTCCTTGACCCAAAGGGTTGCAACCTCAGGGTCGCCCACCTTAGCAAACTTAGGTGGCTCCAGCTCCAAGAATAGTTTAACTAACTTAAACATTGACCGTTCGCTATTCTCATTTTCAACCAATGAGACTTCATTAAACGCGACAACAGCAGCAGCTACAACTTGAGTTTGAGCTTGCTGCCTTATCATGTTACCTAGATTCTCCACTACCTATAGGATCTCATCCAATCTAGGATTCCCTCGGCTTTCTTTTTGGCACCAACCTATCCTTCAACTGTTCTTCCTCTAAAGCACAAGCACAAAGTGTTTTCCTAATTAACTATCCCAAAACCCATTGCACCTTATCACTCCAAGTATTGATCGAGCTCTGATACCAAGCTCGATGGGGATGTCACACCCCAACCTTTAAACATACGACAACCTCTGTTCACTTGTGATCATATGAATGCGACTTTTCAAGACGTGTCACCGATCATTCTTTTTATCTTTCGATTAAACGCATATGGAAGCAATAAACAATCCTTAGTCAACATAGTAATAAGAATAGTTATGAAAACCAACCAAAAAACACATTTAATAGTACCATTGTATTTCTCAATCGATTAACTCTAGGAAGTTTACATATACAGGCCCTTACTACAGGCAATTTCTTACTAAGTCTACAAAACCAACAGAACCAGGGTTAATCTACTTCTTTCAAAACACGACAACGAACTGCACCACATGCCCGTTCTCCACATTACGGACCTGAAAATGGTTAAACAGTAACAGGTGAGATATAAATCTCAGTAAGTTAATATCCTAAGTCTCAATTAGGAAGTCCTCTCACCTCGGGGTGTCCTAATGTGCATCTTATTATTGATGGTAGATCAATAGCAAAGCGTCCTACGCTTTACCTTAACTATTAATGTGTATAGGTCATTAATCATAAACAATACATAATGGCAATGCAATCACAGGCGTTCTCACTTTGCCTTGGCATATGCACTCTACATGATACAAACTCATACGTGCCAAAAATAATGCAATTAAGCATTCACATAATCAAAACACAATTCATATTTTCCTCATGCACAATGCACTCACACTTGTTCTAGTTATTATAACCCATAAGGCCACAATACAACCCGAATGTTGGTAGTCTTCCGGCAAAACCGAGCACCGATCACGACCACTCAAGGTGCGCCTATCTTGAACAGAGGTATCATCACAGCCATCAAGGTATGCCTGCAATCATATGGGGGTTTTATCACAACCACGTAGGGCACGTCCATAATCATGCGAGGGCTTTATCACAGCCACTCAAGACGTGCCCATAATCATGTGGGAGATTTATCATGGTCTTTCAAGGCACACTTGCAATCAGGCGGGGATTTCATCACAGCTACGAATGGTACACCCGTCCTCAAAAGAGGGTATTATCACAACCACGAATGACACGCCCATATTCATAGGAGGGCAACGGATTTTCATTAGATGATCATGCAAACACGTCAACTATTCAAATTCATTTCACTTCTCATTCTTAGCCAATATAACCACAATTCGTGTTCACACAACATGTTTATTGCAATTTCATAAGTACAATACAATAAGATAACCTTGGGTGGTCATACAGACATGCTCAACTGATACGCTTCCAATCACAATGACGTGCACAAACTCGGTACATTAACCAAGTAATTGTCATCTAAATTATCCATTTATCGCCCTATTGTGATTATCGAGCAGTTAATTGTAAGTAATTAACATACTCATGTTTGATTATAATTAATTAATACCATGATAATTAATTATCGGCAAATGAATTATCACCAACTAATCATAATTAATTACCACAAGATAAATCCTAATTAATTATTCCCATAAATTTAATTGTCACAAATTACATTATCATAATCAATTATTTCTATAATAATTAATTGTCACCAAATAATTTATCATACGAGAAATAATCATAATTAATTATTACCAAAATAATTAATTAATACAAATAATTTAATTATAATTAATTAATTTCCATAAATAATTAATTATAATAAAATAATGTTAATTAACAATTAACTAATTAATTAGCATTAAACATAGTTAAACTATAATCAACCCACACTATATAAGATTAGTGCATCTAATTATCATCAAGCACAAACTAACCATCATTAACTCCTAATCAAGGTTAATTTTAACTAATTCACCCCTAATTTGAGATTAATCCCCTAATTGAAGGATTAGGAAATCAACTTATCTGGCGACGATTCCGACGATTTTGACGACACGGGCACGACGATGGTTGCGAAGGAAACGCACAGACACCTTCAACGCATCGAGGCAAAACGCCGCAGAAATAGGTCTCGGCCGAGGGGGTGGTTGGCCGTTCGGTGAGGAGGGGCAAGCCATAAGGAGAGGGAGTAGATAGCGATGCACGGCGACCTGGGCATGCGCCGATGGCTGACGGATGGCTCTAGTGGCCGGACAGAGGGCGGCTAGCTGGCGTTTGGCTGGCGACATGTAGGTTCGATAGAATAAAGCCGAGAGAAAGTAGAAGGAGTAGTGGCTCCAATTAGCTATGGGCAAGTGACTAGTGGTGACAAGGACGGCATACAGTGGCGGCTGGGGTGGTTTGGTGGTTAGGGTTGTTGGTCTCGCGGAGGAGATCGCCGAGGAGAAAAGAGAGGAGAACCGGTCGGTTCAGGGAGTGGGCGGTTGGCTTGTTGGCAGCGGACAAATGTTCTCAGGCGGTTCGACGCGCGACTAGCGGCCGGTCGAGTTGCAGAGGCAGCACTAACATAAATAATGCGGCAACTGTTGTAGGCGAACGGAAGAAGAGAAAGAAGAGGGTGGCGGTTGGGTGGTTACGTGAACGAGCTTGCGGCGGCAAGGGTGTGGCGGTCGGACTTGTGGTTGCTCGACGATGGAAAGAGGTAGTTAAGGTGGTGGTAGCACGACCAGAATTGAAGTAGGGTAGTAGAAGCCCTTGAACAGAGGAAGAAGATGGAGAGGGAGAGGGTGTTGGTTTCAGGTGGCTCTAGCAAGCTCGTGAGTGGCGAATGATGACCTATCAACTGTCTGGCGTCCGACTAGGGTAACGACGATGGCCGTCGATAGGGCGGCAACAGGAAGAAAGTGTAGCAGCAGCGGACTGACAGCAGAAAGAAGAGGTGAAGGAGGAGCAAAATGAGGAAGGAGAAGAGGGAAACTGGAGAAGGGGAGGCGCGCATGAGGGTGTGGCCGCACAGGGAAGGAGAAAGAGAGGACGACTAATGTGAGGGGGATTGTAGCCACCCACTTCCACCACTTTCTCTTCCTCTCTTTTTTTCAAAATTTTGTCCTCAAGTCCCCTTTGTCTTCTAGCACATAAAGGGGGGCATTTTAGTCTTTTCCAAAAATTTGGGCATGTTTATTCCAAATTTGCCCTTAGTCAAAATTGAAGAGCGACAAAGTCTTGGGTTTAAATTTTTGACCCATCGATCCTATTTCTAATGTTTTTGAGTGAGTTGAAAATTTGGGAATTAATGAGGCAAAATCCAACAATTAACTCCCAACATCCGAAAAGTTCGATAACCGCATTTGGATTAAAAAATCATGACCAAGTCAATCAATTGTAACTTTAGTGCGTCTCAAACTAATGGGTGGTTGTTAGGAGTCACACGCATTTGACCCTAGTTAAAATAATATTAATCCGTGTTTGCGTGAACTCAGGCTAGGGATGACTTCAGTTATCATGTAATTGCGAAAGACCAATTTCTCAACTCTCATCAATCCTTATAGTCAAATCATCATCCGTGGTCGAGTTCTCTGGTCATACGCACACTTGAATCCTTAGTAGCATTTCCCCTTTGGGTAATATCTCATGAGTAATCAGTCCATAGCAAGACTTAATTAATAATACATTGACAAAATGTTCATTCATACAATCGTAGGTTGAAAATTTAGAACATAACAATACTGGAAGAAAGGGAGGATGCAAGCAACATTGCCTTATGTCTTTTTGACCTTGCTAACAACTTAAAGCATGGAGATGAAAGCAAAGATTAAAGGGAAAATAACAGTCCAAGTGCCAAAACTTAGCACAAGGGGATATTTAAGTGCCAAAAGTTATGAAAAGTACACTTAAGTGTCACTTTTTAAAAAAATTGGATCATTTAAGTGTCAACTCTGGCGAAAACCGCTGGAAATCCGACGTGGTTTATTTTAATAATTTCTAACATCTACGTGGTTTGCCAGAATTCCACGTCAGCTCATCTTCACAAAAAATGATGCCGTTTTGGCCAAAGTTTGATTTTTAATATAAATATTAATTAAATAATATTAAAAACGAAAAATTTTATAAAAAAAAAACAGCAATAACAGCAACATAAGTGGGGGAGCCTCCTTCGCCTATGGCCACCACCCCATCGCCGTGGGGTGACGGTGATGGATAGTGCGGCATTGGGTGAGGGCCGCCAGAGCCAACACGAGGGTTAACGACCCTCAGTCAGGCCAGGGCGAGGGTGGGCGACCCTCGCCCAAATTTAGGAGAGGGTTGCTGCCCTCTCTCAATGTTTGGCGAGGGCCGGCCGGCCCTCGCCTCCAATCAGCCGAGGGTCGCGGCCCTTGCCCAAGCGCCGGTGACCCTCGCGGCCAACACTGTTGCCCCACCGTCGATGGGGCGACGCCACAGGCAAGGGAGGCTCCCCCGCCTATGTTGCTGCTTCTTCTTCTTTTCTTTTTTTAATTTCATTTTTAATATTATTTAATTAATCATTATATAAAAATCTAATTAAGGTCAAAACGGCGTCGTTTGGGGCTGATCTAGCCACATCAGTGTTTGAAATGACGTCGTTTTGGGCTTATTTGGCCAATGCAACGCCCAAAATGATGTCGTTTCGACCTCAACTCACTGAAAAAGTACCACGTCAGCATTTTGGCCGGATTTTCTCGCCATTGGCACTTAACTGATCATTTTTGCTCCAATCTTGCCACTTAAGTGTACATTTCTGAATTTTTGATACTTAAGTGTCCCCTCGTGCCAAGTTTTGGCACTCTAGGGATCCGAATGTCAAAGATCAAACAAGAATTATTTTCTCATGAGAAGACATTATTTGCGCATGCTAGCAATTGCTATCCACATAATGAAAGTGAAAAAAAAGGGAATGGAAAACTTTTGTCCTTATATTGCTCTTTTCAAAGGCATCTTGGAAAGTAAAAAAATCAGATTTTTTTTGTCAAAAGAAATTTTTATTCACTATCAAAATAATATATGAAATGATTCATAAGAAATTTAAAAAATCACCATAACAAAGCAAGACTTTTGAGCTTCAAAACAAACTAAAAACCATAAATGAATTAATATTATCAAAGCATGATTGGTAGAGAAAATTACACCTTCTTTTTTCAAGGATAAATCTATGACTGCATCTAATTGAAACGATCGGTGGATTACTAAATCATATATTATCATTAGTGATGAGCACATACTAGGATTTCCATTTGTTTTTATGGTTTTTCTTTTTGGCAGTGTGCATCTAGGTTGGGTGTCTCCAATACTATCATCATACGAAGATAACATAAACATGTTGATCGAGCTCAAATCTGATACCTATAAGAGCAAGCATTTTAGGACATGCCATACACCAAAGTTTTTAACAAAAACAAATTTAAAGAGCATAGATTTGACATCGAAATTGCTATGAATACCATCAAAATTGGAGGTAGAATACTTATTCATTAAAACTACTAAATAAAAAATTAGATTGGAAATAAAAGCTCCTAGATCAAAGATCGGGAGAGTAACGAAAAAAACAAGAGAAAATAAAAGGGAAAGCAACTAGGGAGGGGTGGGAAAGATCTAGGTCAAATCCTTCCCCTCTATAAGTTGAAGAGACGAAGAGAGGCTGAAACTTAGAGATAGAGAGAGGGAGGGAGAGAGAAAGAATTCAGATTTACAAATGTACTATGTATTGGGGTGTGATTCATACTCTCCATTCATAGGAAAGCACGGGGGATCTCGCTTCCCAATGAGCAAGCAAGGGTCGAGGGGAACACTGGTGGGGGTTGCGGGGATAGTGCTCTCAAGCTATCAGAGGATTTTTATAATTTGAGTTCATATTTTATAGGTATTTTAGGCATGGGTTTATGAATAATTAGTGGGTATATATAATCTTTCTCTTGTGATTGAGGGTTATAAAAAAGAGATGCAAGCTGCCAATTATAATGGAATCCTAATAAAAAAGAGATGCAAGCTGCCAATTATAATGGAATCCTATCTTGGATATGGCCCTAATTAAAGGGTAAACTAGGTAAACCTTATATCTAGATTTCTCTTTATCGTTTTTTCTCTCTATTTTGTTATGTTTGAGCACTTAATTCTAACACTACGAAGTTTTGATGGTCTGCACTAAAACTCCTCCAGCGTGATTCATCAACTTATTCTTTTGGGTTAGAATTTATAACACCCAAGCAGATAACTGTTTCCGACTATCCAATTCCTTAACTTTCAAAAAGGTCCAATCTTTGCTTTTCTTCCGAAAGAGACATTTTTTATTTATCAATATGAAAGTTCCTTAAATATAGGGAAAGAGAGGTATACACCAGGTGCATTCCCAATAGCAACTACATTGTCAAAGAAGGCAGAGATTCTTTTCATATTTTCATGCCGACGATACCATGCACTAGACTTTCCATCTACAATGTGACAGGTAATACCCTGACTACTACGTGTTCTTAACTTTGCGTGCATGAAATTTCGTGGATCTTCACCGACCCTCGACTATGGTAATGGTTAACTCGTTTGTTCCGCCGTCTATGTGATCATTAACCCTCTCTGTGTAAAATCCCGGCTGCCTGGGCAGGGGCAACGAGGCGCTCTCGCTGTCCAACATCAGAAGCACAGATGACATGGTCGGCCTTTGTTCCGGACTTTGCTGAACGCACAAGAGGCCTATCTGGATGCACCTGACAACTTCCGACATTGGAAATGAATCCTCCATTTGTTTGTCTACGAGTTCAGTGGCCTCCCCTTGAAGCCACGATTTCCAGGCCTGAAAGTTGCAGAGTCTTAGGCAATTCTATTAATGTCAGAACTAGAAATAGAAACTTGGAGTAGAAGCTTACATGTCCAAGAAGGTTAAAGTTGTGATCATGGTGATGAAATTCTCTGTTCCTCCTGCCACTAATTATTTCCAGGACTAGGACTCCAAAGCTAAAAACATCTGATTTAGTCGAGAAAATTCCATCTATTGCATACTCTGGAGATATGTATCCACTGCATTCATTTCGAGGTAGAAATGCGTAGTCAATTCAAAAAGATAGCCCCTAAATAATGCATAAGAATATGGGAAATATTTAGTATGCTAAGAACTTCAAGAGGGACTTACTAAGTTCCGACTACACGTTTCGTCTTTTCCAGGAATTGATCTCCTCCAAAAGCCCTAGCCATGCCAAAATCTGATATCCTTGGGTTCATCTCACTATCCAGCAACACATTACTAGCTT
The DNA here is from genome assembly GCA_014182845.1 of Corymbia calophylla. NCBI lineage: Eukaryota > Viridiplantae > Streptophyta > Magnoliopsida > Myrtales > Myrtaceae > Corymbia > Corymbia calophylla. The sequence goes on along the minus strand of CM024697.1, from coordinate 42,339,883 downwards.
TTAGATCTCGATGAATTATTCTCAATCTTGAGTCGCGATGTAAATACAGAAGTCCCCTTGCAATACCCACAATAATATCGAACCGCCGCCTCCACACCAGAGAAGTACCTGCTCTATTACCTATGAGTGTATTTGGGGGGCCCAAATCAACCATAGGAATTCACAATCAAAACCACAAACTAACTTAAGATAGGATCAATCCTATCTGAAAAAAAAAATGTTCGAAGTAATCAACCACATTTTCAGACTAAGTTGAGGTGCTAGGAACAGACCAAATATCAAGGAGTCAAGGCTTCCATTCGGCATATATTCATATACTAACATCCTTTCCTCTCCATCAATACAGTATCCCAATAGCTTGACCAGATTTGGATGTTGAAGTCTCGCAATCAACAAGACTTCATTCTTGAACTCATCGCAACCTTGTCTCGAGTTCTGCGACAGCCTCTTGACAGCTATTTGAACTCCATCGGACATTAGGCCCTGCAATATTTACGTTCATCGCTTAAGACAACCCTTCAAAATGACGAAGCTAAAATCACATACCCAAGTCTTCTTTTCTTTATACAGGGGCCATCATAGTATCTTTTAACTGCTCTGAAATGAAAGATGGAAAGATTAATGAACCCCCAGAGCTCGTATGAGAGTTGACAAGCCTAAATGCCCTCTTTAACTTTTATTTTGATGGACTGACCCCCTTTGTGAGGAAGCACCCCCTCTCCCTTTCTTGATATTAAGGAAATGTGCATTCTTATAGATCCAGCCATTATCCATAAACCCAAATATCCATATACATAGATAGCGATACTGAAAATATCCTTACCTTATAGACAGGACCAAAACCGCCCTCTCCGATTTTATTGAGAGACGAAAAGCTATTAGTTGCTTTAATAATGTCTTCCAAGTCCAGTATAGGCAGCTCTAAGTTGTCTTCACTCCAAGCTTGCGCCTCCGATATTTTCCCTGCCAAAAATAGTTGAAGATTTTGCGTAAGGGAGAAACTTATGCAGTATGTCTGCTCAAAATTATTTGAATAGCGATGAACTTAAGATGCCTCCCATTAATTGCTGCAACAATACCGATCAAGCTCTGATTCTAGCATTCTTACAAAGTTGAGTATCAAAGATGCCTAATAGATTATACAATGTTTGAAAATGCCTCGAAGAAACTGAAACGATTGCACTAGAGATTTTAACCAAGGTCAATATTTGCTGAGGAAGAAAGAAACTTTACCTATATGAATTTTCGTTCCCCTCCAGAAACAGAGTAGCAGAAGAATTGCAAGAGAGAGTGATGCCACGACCACTGGCACCACCACTCGCAATTTCCACTTATGATTGCCTGCGACCCACGATGGAAGAAAAGGTTCAGGAACAGCTTGGGAGACAAGATGGAGACAAAAATCTAACTTCACTGAATTTCAAATATATACCTAAGTCAGACGCCATGACCCTGATGAAAATATTCTGATTGCTGCTTGATTGAATGAAAGTTCGGATGTCGAGGAGATCTCCATACCAAAGCAGACACCCGCTACCCTTCCCGACAATGTCAGCATTGGTATACGCAGTGCAAGTACAATTTTTCAGGCACTTGGTTCTACATTCATCGAGACTCGTGCTCATGTTCACCCAGTAACTCAACATATCAGGAACCTTCACACCCTGCAGCTTCTGGAACCCTTCTCCTTTAGGACAATTCAAGGGCTTCTTCTTAACACACCCGCCTGACCAAACATACACCGCCCATTCCTGGGGCAATTTCGGGGTGTACCCAGTGAGGCAGCTGCATATCGGGGCATCACCAATCGTGCACACAGCATTAGGCCCGCATTTTGCATACTCGTCGCAGGAATCATTTGGCAACTCATGTATGACTGTCCACTGCGTATGATTGTTCCAGACCCAGCGTTGAAGCGTGCCAGAGTGGTTGAGCACAGCCCTCGTGATGGTGGAGTCATGGATGAGTTGATAGGTATAGTACACTTCTTCAGCAATTGTCACGAACTCCGGGTTGAGGATTGCATTTGGGCTCAGGGGCAATCCGCTGAACTGGATACCATCCCATGGCCCGCTTCGTTCAATTACTGAAGCATTCCTGCGGAGGATCTTCTGGGGCAGTCCCTGGAGTTCGACTTTGTATGTGATGTCTCCTGTTGAAGGATCGTTCGAATCCCTCCAAGAAGTGAGGTACCGATTCAAACTGATCCTCAGGTCCCACCCTAGCTTCATCCCCGCGAGTAACGTATCGCAAGGATGGTCAAAACTCTGCCACAGCCAATTCCTTGAACCGTCCTTGGTTTCATCTGTGAGGACCAGATTCCCTGAGTCCAGGAGCTGTGCAGCCACGTTATCGGAGGTCACATTTGCTGTGTCCGTGGACCAAAAGACTCTTCCTGTTCTGTCAACGATGACTAGATTCCCTCCTCTCCCAATCTGCAGGACCCCTGAGGAGCCATTGATTGGATCGTCCCTATTTGCGACCCAGACAATGGTCTTCACCGGGATGTTGTAGAACCATATCCCAACATAGCGGCTAGATGAATTTCCAGGGCTGAAGAATCCGAGCTCGAATTTTGCTCCCGTCGAAACTAGAGTCTCGTTATCTCTGACCGGTTGAGACAGAGTTATCGTGTCAGCAGATCTGCTGAGCTCTGCAACTGTTGAAAGCAAGGTGATGAAGATGAAGAAGCGAAGAGGAGAGTGAAGAATCTCCATTGAAGAAACAGAACCCAGATAGCGAGTTATATGTAATACTGAGGATCAGGCTTGGAGTTTTATCGGATTTTTGTGTTTTAAAACATGGTCCGTGGCTTATGGAAATGCACTCCTTTCATGATTTTTCTTAAGAATCCATCAATTATAGAATATTCAATCTTACAATACTTTGAGATATTAACTTGTCAATTACGATGACTTATTGGAAAATTAAAAATATTTGGGAAAGCATGTATTAGTACTTATGGAAATTCCAGGCATATCAAAATATTGTAGGTCAATTACTGAGTGGTTAGCATTTTCACGTCAAAGACTCTAATGTCAAACTATCGTCCAGAGCGGCAAATTACTAGTTACATGCACAAATGAGTTACAACGGTTACAAGTAAATTATGATCTGTAATGTGAAATAGCTATACATCAGTTTTACCATCCTTCCCATGATTTCAGATTAATTACAATAATTTTTTCTTTTAAAAGTACGGCTACGACCGGTCCTCTTTTTGTCCCCACGAGACTTTATCAATTTGAGTCTGCAACCACGTGCAATGTGAAATGAAGACTATAGCCTAGAGAAACAGAAGCGCAAAGCACCATACGGACGGTGAAGTCAAAAGGGGGTTTTGACCCAACGCTATCTTTAGAGAAAATGCTTCAATATTTAATGTCTCGGCTTTTTAATAAAAAAAATCATTTATAAGTTCACGGATGTAGTGTGAAAGAGAAGAAACTCGCATTTGATGTCTAAATTAAAAAAGAAGCAATCGGTAGTAATTGAGATTCCATTTGTTTCGCAGAAAATAACCTTCAAGAAAACGTTTTCTAGATTGTCCAGTGATGAGTTTACGGAAAATGAATTGGTCGGGGAAATTGTTTTCCACTTTTTAAGTTAGAGAAAACACTTTCCATATCTTATTTCACCTTACTTTCTTTCACCAAGCAAAAGACATCTTCATTTTGTTTTTAATTTTTCCTTTATTTTTTAAAAATGATTTTAAATTTTTTTTCGTTTTTCTTTTCCTTCTTCTTTAGATGGTCACCAATCATGATGGCAGCCAATGATCGCCCACTAGAAAGCTTGATTGTTGCAAAAGCGGCAAGCTAGAGCCTCATCAGCCTGTGGTGAGGCTCGAGCTTGCCTATGGCCAATCAGCAGCCATCGCTATGGTTGGCGATTGACTAAGGAAGAAGAAGAATAAAATAAAATAAAAAATAAAAAATATTGAAATGAGTGCATGGAGGAAAATAGTTTTCTTACCAAACGGAAAAATATTTTATAGTTCATTTTCAAGTTATAGCCAAACACTAGAAAATATTGTCATTTTCTTAGAAATTGGCTTCTTAAGAAACATTTCCATAAATACCATATTTTCCACAAAACGAATGGAGCTTCAACGATTTCACCTTTTCTAAGTTGAATTTGATATTAACTAGGTTAAATTTTTTAGCTGTATTGGGGCTCCCCAAGTATTGGGCTCTTCTAGATCAACAAAATAAACAAAAAAAGCATTAGGCTCTGATCAACAATGGCAACTTAACTTTCTTCGAGATCAAAAGATCACCATCTGTGATAGAATTGTCCCTACTAATCTAGCCAGAGAAAAAGCATAATAGTGAGTGAGGACAGTAAAATAAGATGAATTATTTGTAGAACAAGATGAGGATTTGACCTACTCATTAGTCACGAACTTCTTCTATGGAATTTACTTCATTTGGTGTATTTCGTGTTGACCACTCGGCATGCTTTTTGTTATTGTCAATCTTGATGGCTTCTCTTTGGCTCCACACGCAAAACGCATGGGACACGACTGAAACAGAGCATTTCTCCTTATTAACTTAATTGACCCGCCCTAGGGGTCAACGATACTAAAAAACAAGACAATGTTTGTTCAGCACCGCCCCATCCGCTTTGAATCTATACCAAATCAATCTGCCCAAAATTTCTGAAGTCCATAGCAAGCATCATTTTCCATGCTTTATCTTTGTGCTCTGTTAAATCTGTTTGCATCTTTGCACCGCACCTTGTTCTTTTTCCTCGAGTCACTGTACTGAACACGCATAATTTCCCGATGAGTTCTTACGTGGGGAATAAGGTCTGTGCAAGTGTTTCCTTTATAGAATAAAACTCTGTAATTTGTTAAAGTGATACGTTGTGGATCGTCTAGAAGGATATTTTCAGTGTAGCCCTAGCCCAATTATCGATATCTTTTTGTTGATTATAGTCTTTTCTAGGCTTTTGTCCTGCCTGTTGAGGGCACTTCATAAATTTATCAGTGAATAGACATATTTGACATAAGATGACTCCAGACTTATGATTAACTTTGCAGTTCCAGGTAAAATATAGACCTTAAAGTCCTCTAACATTCCATGATTGTGAATTTCCCGATGACCATAATGCCATGCATCAACAGAACCAGATGACATACTTCATCTCGGATTTTCAGCAGAAGCAAATGACTTTGTTCATGTCACTTTATGCTTTGAAATCCAGACAACTTGTCCCAACTAAGAAGTGAGTCATGAGTAAAAAAATAGCAGTAAACTTGGCTTCATTGACCCGTTAGTTGGGGGAATTCTTCAGTTCACTGATAAAGTGTAAAAGAAGACTACAATCTAGGAGGTTTGGGACAAAAAAGGTGATTCACGTATAGCTAGGCAATTGAATAAATGATAAGAAAGTTGGGTAGAATAGAAGTTTGCGGTCGGGCCAAGTCATCACAAAGCACCATTTCCTTTCACTTCCCTTTAAATTACTTAGGAACCGTTACCTTTTACCCTTATTAGAAGAAGAAAAATGGCTTAAATGTTATTCCACTCATCTAACATTGATTTTACAGAAGAATTTTTTTAAATTGTTTGATGTAATATATAAACAAGTCATTTCTAATTAACTATATACGATGAGTAATGATATAAATGCAAAAAGTGAAATCTAAACATAGAAGATATTTCTTATGTATCAGTTACAAGCAAATATTAATATATATATATTCCTTAATGTGTCAAAAGAAGTTATGCAACATATAAAGGATTGCAACAAACATCCATAATCTATCTATTGTTATATTGTATCTATATTCGGTGCATAAATGATGTTCATTGGAGATAAGGAAGAACAAGGGTGTCGCATGATTTGATTTTGACAAGAAATGATGATTATTAAAGATGATTTTGGGGAATGTGTTGGTAAAAATTGGAAGAAAAGAAAAAGAAAAAGAAGAAAAAAGAAGAAAATTTTTAAAAAAAATTGTCAATGTTAATGCCGACCGTATCACGTAAGACAGTTGATGCTGATTAGATCGTCATATTAGTGATATTGGGTCAATTTTGGCTTGAAAGACTAAATTGGTAAAGCATTAAAAAGTTTAGAATTAAATTAGCAAATTATCAAAATATTTCCAATTAAATTGATATAATTGAAAGGTTAATGGCTAAATTGAAAGGTTATCAAAGGGTTTAGACTAAATTGGTATAATTGAAATGTTTAGGTTAAATTGATTGCTGTACAATAGGTTGATGACTTCTTGGTAAATTTTTCCTAACTTTAACAGTATCTCTCTAGGGTTGAGGTGCAAGAGCACTAAACTAGACAAGAAATATACAGAAGGGAGGATTGTGCAATATCCGTATATTTTTGTAGGTCATAATGAAGAGTACATGGGCAATTGACTTTATTTGATGACAAGATAAATATAATATATGCATAATCAAGAGACATATATGCATAATTCAAAGAGATATGGAAAATCAAAAGAAATGTCTCAATTATTTCTAACAACACTTATGTTTCCCATGCAATGAACCTGTCAAATGGATGGGTCGAGTCGGGACGGAATTGTGATGGGTCATAATTAGTCTGACCCAAATTGAACTATCATCCCATTTATGACCCATTTATATGTAATATAATTTTTTGAACCCATAAGTAACCCGACCCATATTGCTAAAACATTTCGATATTTAACCCAATTTAGGAAAATTTATTCTTATGAATTTTTAAAAGATTATATTGCTAAAATACTTTCAAATCTAGGAAAGCTTTTTTTATGATTTTTTTATACATAATGGTATTACTAAAACACTTTCATTCAATAGAAATTTAGTAGACAATTTTTTAATATTTTTTTTAAAATTGATGCTCTGTTTTTTCTTGAAAAATGTTTAGGAAGTCATTTTATAGGAAAATAACAATATTTTTTGGTTATTGCCTGAAATTTGAAAATAAATTGAAAAATCTTATTTGATTTTTAAAAAAATTTAAAAATCAAAATTTAAATATTTTTTATCTCTTCCTTCTTCTTCGATTGGTCCTTGGCCACAGTAATGACCAACGAGTGTGAGCCAAACCTTGCTAGCCTCATGCAAGGCTCCACTTGCTAGATTCGACGAGGTTGAGCTCACTAGAGGCCAATGAGCTCGAATCTCACTAGAGCTTGGCGAGCTTGAGTCTGGCCAGATCGGTGAGATCTCAGCCTTGCCAGACTGGTGAGCTCTCGACCTCTCTAGATCGGCAAGTTCAAGCTTCACCAGCTTCCCACGAGCTCGTTCCTCGCCTAGTTGGCCATCATTGTGGGGAAGATGGAAGAAGGATGAAGAAAGAAAAAAAAGGAAAGAAAAGGAAAAAAGGAAGAAGATAATTTCGATTTTTTAAAAATATTTTTATAAGGCTAAAGTGAAGAGGGGGAGAGAGTGTGTCCTTGTGGATGAGCCTGGTAGGTTGAAAATGGGTTTTAAACTCGATCAATTTAAGACCTATTTATTTTAGTATTTAAGTTTTAAACCCATTTAAAGTATGCTCTTCAAAATTAAGTGATTCATTTATGTGTTAAATGGGTCAAATTAAGACTCATTTTAACAGGCTTGACAATGAGTTTGCTCAAGAACCATAAGTTATTACCCCTTATTGTTGCGCTTTGTAGGATTCTTATTTGGGGGAATTGTTTATGATTTGTCATACCTACTAATCTATTTTAGGAGGAATAGAGTGATCATCTCTTTTTCAATTTTCAATTGACAATAATCGCTTCGCCATATATTGGAAAAAGCTAAGATTAATTTAGGGCCAGAACGTGGATAACTCATAATGAAAGCCTTAGTTGCAATAAATAAATTTAGTAATTATTTTGTTGGATCGGTAATAAAATCGAGGGTTAATACCTTGAAAATCCTCAACTAGTATATTTGTAATAAAATTATACCAAACTAAATTATTCACCATAAAAAATCTCAAACTAGTACATATGTGATAATTTTATCCTTTATTAGTTTTCATTAAATTAGATTAATACCGCGAAAAATTACAAACTAGTATACCTATGACAAACGGAGGATAAAACACCAAATTGGTACCCCTATCAACTAACACATGTCATTTAATTTAACAATTTGATGGTAAAATTTAACGGAAATTAATTGAGAGTAAATATGTTACAAGTATATTAATTTGGGATTTTCATAGTCAAAAATTAATTTAAGGTAAATTTATAAATGCACAAATTTGAGAATTTTGTTAGTATTAACTCTAAAATCGACCCACTTGCCATATTTTTCCACACATGTCGACAGCTGCACAATCCTGGACTTTAAACTTTAGACAGCCAGATGACCCGCGCGAGGGTGAATGTTACAATCAAACAAGACAATGTCGGATGATTTGGACAGCACCTATCTATCGACATCAAACCTAACCATTTCAGTTTTTCTCTAGATTTCTGTATTCTCTAGCAAGCATCATTTCCCATGTTTTGTCATTTTTCCCCACGTTTAATCTGATTACTCTTTGCACCTTAACTCTTTCCTTTTTCATCTATTTGTTGTTGTCCGGAGCAAGTGAGATTTTCCGACAGTTTTTATGTGAGGAATGAGTTTAACGGAAGTGTTTCCTTCAGTTAACGAAACATTCGGGATAAACGCGATGGCAGAGAGATTTTCCATTTCCCGACTGACCTACGTCATGCACTGATAGAGCTAGATGATTATATACTTCATTCCTTATTTTCAGCAAATGACATTGCCTTATGTCCTTTCTGACCTTGCTGATTAGATTGGAACACAAGGCATGAAGATGAAAGCAAGATCAAGCAAGAATTATTTTTCTCATGAGGAGACCAATCGATGATTATTTGAGCGTGCTTGCACTTGCTTTTCACATAATGAAAGAGAAAAAAGAGCATTACCCACGATTTCAGACAATAGGGAGAATGGGAAACTTCAGTCCTTATGTTGCCTTTTCAAAGGCGTCTCGGAAAGTGAAAGAATTCAGGTTTGCAAATCTACTATGAAGTTTTGATGGCCCACACCAAAACTCATCCACCTAATCTATCAACTTATGCTTTTGGGGTGGAATTTGTAGCAACCAAGCAGGTAAGTGTTTCCAATATCCAATTCATTAACTTTCAGAAAGGTTCAAACTTTGCTTTTCTTCCGAAAGAGACTTTTTTATTTTTCGATATGAATTGGGTTTCATACATATAGGGAAAGAGAAGTACACACCAAGTGCATTCTCGAGAGCAAGTACTTTGCCAAAGAAGGCAGAGATTCTTTTCATATTTTCATGCCGACAATACCATGTACTAGAGTTTCCAACTAAAATGTAACAGCTAATACCTTCACTATTACGTGTTGTTAACTTTGTGTGCATGAAATCTCGTGGAACTTCACCGACCCTCGACTGTGCTAATAGTTAGCTCGCTGGTTTCACCGTCTATTTGATCATTGAACCTCTCTGTGTAAAATCCCGGTTGCTTGGGCTGCGGCAATGAGGCGCTCTCGCTGTCCAACAGTCGTAGCACAGAGGACATGGTCGGCCTTTGTTCCGGTTTTAGCTGAACGCACAAGAGGCCTATGTGGATGCACCTGATAACTTCGGACATTGGAAATGAATCCTCCAATTGTTTGTCTATGAGTTGGGTGGCCTCCCCTTGAAGCCATAATTTCCAGGCCTGAAAGTTGCAGAGTCTTAAGACAATTTTATTTGAGTAATGTCAGAACTCGAAGTAGAAACTTGGAGTAGAAGCTTACATGTCCAAGAAGGTTAAAATTGTGATCATGGTGATGAAATTCTTTGTTCCTCCTCCCGCTAATTATTTCCAGAACTAGGACTCCAAAGCTAAAAACATCCGATTTCATCGAGAAAATTCCATCTATTGCATACTCCGGTGACATGTATCCACTGCATTACATTTCGAGACAGAAATGCGTAGTCAATTCAAAAGTAGCCACTACATAATGCATCAGAATATGGAAAATATTTAGTATGCTGAGAACTTTGAAACACACTTACTAAGTCCCGACTACACGTTTTGTCTTTTCTAGGAATTGATCTCCTCCAAAAGCCCTAGCCATGCCAAAATCTGATATCTTTGGGTTCATCTCACTATCCAGCAACACATTACTAGCTTTTAGATCCCGATGAATTATTCTCAATCTTGAGTCACGATGTAAATACAGAAGTCCCCTTGCAACACCTACAATGATATCGAACCGCCGCCTCCACACAAGAGAATTAACTGCTCTGTTACCTGCAAGTGTTTTTGGGGGACCCAAATCAACCATAGGAATTCACAATTAAAACCACAAACTTAAAATAGGATCAATCCTATTGGAAAAGAAAAGCCCGAAGTAATCAACCGCGTTTCAGACTAAGTTGAGGTGCTATGAACAGACCAAATATTAAGGAGTCGAGGCTTCCATTCGGCAGATATTCATATACCAACATCCTTTCCTCTCCATCAATACAGCATCCCAATAGCTTGACAAGATTTCGGTGTTGAAGTCTCGCGATCAACAAGACTTCATTCTTGAACTCATCAAAACCCTGTCTCGAGTTCTGCGACAGCCTCTTGACAGCTATTTGAACTCCATCGGACATTACACCCTGCAATATTTACGTTCATCATCTAAGACAACCATTCAAATTGACGAAGCTAAAATCCCGTATCCATGTCTAATTCGGTAAGTACATATCCAAGTCTTCTTTCCTATATATGGGGGCTATCATAGTATTTTTAACTGCTCTGAAATGAAAGACGGAAAGATAAACGAAGCCCAAGAGCTCGTATGAGAGCTGACGAGCATAAATACCCTCTTTAACTTTTATTTTGATGGACTGACCCTGTGAGGAAGAACCCCTTTTCCCTTTATAGTTATAGGGATAGGTGAACCAATATCTATATTCATAGATAGTAATACTGAAAAGGTCCTTACCTTATAAACAGGGCCAAAACCGCCCTCTCCGATTTTATTCAGATACGAAAAGTTATTAGTTGCTTTAGTAATGTCTTCCAAGTCTAGTGTAGGCAGCTGTAAGTTGTCTTCACTCCCAGCCTGCACCTCCAATGTTTTCCCTGCCAAAAATAGCCGATGACTTGTGTAAGGGAGAGACTTTTGCAGTATATCAGCTTGAAATTGTTCAATCCACTCTGTTCTTTAGGAAAAGATGTTGGTGAAGTTTGAATAGAAATGAACTTGAGTTGATCCATTGGCCAGTTTAATTGCTCATCTATATAAACCTCCCAGTTATTGCTGCAACAATACTGATGAAGCCCTGATTCTAGCATCCTTACAAAGTTGAGCATGAAAGATGCGTAACAGGTTGTACAATTTTTGAAAGCGCCTCGAGGAACTGAAACGATTGCACTAGCCATTATTAACCAAGGTAAATATTTGCTGAGGAAGAAAGACACTTTACCTATACATTTTTTGGTTCTCCTCCTCCAGAAACAGAGTAGCAAAAGAATTGCTAGAGAGAGTGATGCGGCAACTCCTGGCACCACCAATCGCATTTTCCATTTATGATTGCCTACGACCCACGATGAAAGAAAATTTTCAGGAACAGCTTGGGAGACAAGATGGAGACAAAAATCTAACTTTATTGAATTTCAAATATATACCTAAGTCAGATGCCATGACCCTGATGAAAACATTCTGATTGCGGTTTGGTTGAATGAGCTTTCTGATGTCGAGAAGATCTCCATACCAAAGCAGACACCCACTACCCTTCCCGACAATGTCCGCATTGGTATATGCAGTGCAAGTACAATTTTTCAGGCATTTGGCTCTACATTCGTCAAGACTCGTGCTCGTGTTCACCCAGTAACTCAACATATTAGGAACCTTCACTCCCTTCAGCTTCTGGAACCCTTCTCCTTTAGGACAATTCAAGGGCTTCTTCTTAACACACCCACTCGACCAGACATACACCGCCCATTCCTGAGGATATTTTGGGGTGTACCCAGTGAGGCAGCTGCATATTGTGGCATCACCAATCGTGCACACAGAGTTAGGCCCACATTTTGCGTACTCATCACAGGAATCGTTTGGCAAGTCATGTACGTCTGTCCACTGAGTATTATTGTTCCAGACCCAGCGTTGAAGCTTGCCAGAGTGGTTGAGCACAGCCCTCGTGATGGTGGAATTGTTGTTGAGTTGATAGGTATAGTACACTTCTTGAGCAGTTGTCACGAACTCAGGATTGATGATTGCATTCGGGTTCATCGGCACTCCACTGAACTGGATACCTTCCCAAGGCCCACTTCGTTGAATTACTGAAGCATTCCTGCGGAGGAACTTCTGGGGCAGTCCCTGGAGTTCGACTGCATATGTGATGTCCCCTGTCGAAGGATCGTCCGAATCCCTCCACGAAGTGAGGTTCCGATTCAAACCGATCCTCAGGTCCCATCCTAGCTTCATCCCTGCTAGTAACGTATCGAAAGGATGATCGAAACTCTGCCACAGGAAATTCCCTGAACCATTGTTGTTTTCATTTATCAGGACTAGATTCCCAGAATCAAGGAGCTGGGCAGCCACGTTACCAGAAGTCACATTCACTGTGCTCGTGGACCAAACGGCTCTTTTGCTTCGTTGATGATGACTAGATTGCCTCCTGTCCCAATCTGCAGGACTCCTGACGAGCCATTGATTGGATCGTCCCTATTTGCGACCCACACAATGGTCTTCTCCGGGATGTTGTAGAACCATATCCCGACATACCGGTTAGATGAATTTCCAGGGCTGAAGAATCCGAGCTCAAACTTTGCTCCTGCTGAAACTAGAGTCTCATTATCTCTGACCGGCTGAGACACAGTTATTGTGTCAGCAGATCTGCTGAGCTCTGCTGCTGTGGAAAGCAAGGTGATGAAGATGAAGAAGTGAAGAGGAGAGTGAAGAATCTCCATTGAAGAAAAAGAACTCAGATAGCGAAGTATATGTAATAGTGGGGCTTAGGCTTGGAGGTTTGGCGGATTTTTGTTTTTTCAAACATGGTTGGCGGCCACGGAGGGGGTATTTTCTCTAGAAAGACAGTTGGAAGAAACAGACTTAAGCATAAATTTTGCGGCAGTATTCGTTATTCAGACACGCTTGATTGTGGCAGGAGTTATTCAATTGGTTTGCTTAAAGTCGAATGTGGATATACGCCGCCTACTTGGTAGAAGACCAAGTGAAAAATTTGTTGGATATACCCCAGAGGCAGAGTACAGATGTCGATTAGATTTGTTATTGGCTTAGTTGGTAAAGAACGGACCAATCTGTGTGGTTTAGGCGCATCACGATCTCGTGTTTGGATTACTCGGAGTGGTTATGATTCACTTCTGTCAACTCATCCATAATGAATCCATTCGTCTTATTGATATTGTTGGATAATTCATTCTATCCATTCTAAATTAGAAAAAAGAATAAATTATGACTGCTGGATTATTTGATATAATTACTTACAAACATTTCGAGAAAAATTATTGAATGTGAGATAGTCGATATGATTGTTGATTAAGAAAAATTTACAATGTATGAGAATAATTAATAACTGATAGGGCCTAAGGATTACAAACTGAAAAAGGCATTGCAATCATCGAGACAAGTTACTGAGATTGGAAAAGCAAATTCACAATGAATTTATTTAGTTCATGATTTTTTGTTGGTAGCCACCAATTATAGGATATTCAGTCTTACAATACTTTGAGATATTAACTTGTTAATTACTATGACTTACCAAAAAATTACAATTTTACTCGAGAAAATTCTGTATCATAACTTATGGAAATTTCACGCCTATCACTATGTTGTAGGTCAATAATTGAGTGGTTAGCCTTCTCATATTAATGGCTATTGTCATACTGCCATCCAGAACAATAAATTACAAGTCACAAGCATAAAAAAAGTTACAATGATCACAAGTAAATTACGATTTATAAAGTGAAATATCTATATGTTGATTTGACTCACTTTCACATGATTTCAGATAAATTACAATCATTTTTTTTTTAAAATGTAGGGCTACGGACCGGTCCTCTTTTTGTTACCACGGGACTCTAGAAAGCACTCACAATTGAAATCAAATTGAGTCTGCAACCGTGTGAAACGAAGACTATAAGGGGTCTTGACCCAACACTATCTTTCGAGGAAATCACCATTATTACTTATTCGATAAGTATGGCAAAGTCAAAAAAGGGGTCTTGACCCAACACTATCTTTCGAGGAAATGCTCCAATTTTTAATGTTTCAGCTTTTTATTAAAGAATCAGTTTATGGTAAAAATTGGAAGAATCCAAGACGTTTAGGGCAAGCTAGCTACAGTGCGACACCTTTGTCGCATTTCAATAATCTTTATCCTACATGTTGATATTAGCCTAGTTGGTCCTCTAGAATGTTGACGCGTGGCAGACAGCTCATAGTCACGTTGGAGCCCCACTTGGGGGGGGGGAATTGCATGAATTGGACACAAGTATTTAACCTAAAATTGAATAGATGTATGTTTTTTTGCTAGATATTATATACACATATAATTAGTTAAATGTGTAGAAAGTGGCAGATCAATTTTCACTTGAAACCAAACTAGACGTCCAGAGTTAGGTGGGTGTACAAGACGCAAGCCGTGACCCGAGATTTGTGAAAAAAAATACTAAAAGTTGGTGCGAGCCATTTATGAAATTGATTTGGAAAGTGACGTGCACAATGAATAGCCATAACTAAAGAAAGAGGATGATATAACTCAAGGCAACGCATGTAACATCACTTTATGAATGATTTGTTAATCAATTGTTCACAATCATGGGAGGAATTGGCGGTGGATAAACCACGTTATGGGACCGTGGGTGTAACTCCCTCCCTTAACACTCAAAACAAGATTGGCACATTGGCTTAGGGCGATTCTTATTCCAGTTGCAGTAGATAAACCACCTCATGAGGCCGTGGGGTTGCCCCCTCCTCCACACTCAAAGAAAGTTTGGCACATTGCCTTACGGGGTGTTTGAATCATAGGGAAAATTCATGCTGTTCTTACTTATGCCGACTGGGGCAAACCACCTTATGGATCGTGTGGTAACCCTCTCCACACTCAAACAAGGTTGGAAACATTGTCTCGACCATGGCGGTCACCCCCTTCTCCACACTCAAGCGAGATTGGGGCATTGCCTCGGTAGTATTCTGACCCAGATAGTGGAATCAGATCTTTCTGCTGAGTGTTTTGAGGTTCTTTTGTTGCTTCCCTCCAACGTGTTTCGGGCTCAAGAATGATCATTTTGGCAAAATAAGAATAAATATCTAGGAGAAGGAGATTTCCCAAGATAAGCAAATGATAATTCCAATAAAGTCCATTGGTTTTGTAATTTGCCTTCAAAGTCAAAGTCGTTTGCCGGGTATGGCCCACGTGACAATGGGACATCACTCTTGTGACAGCCTCAACTTGGCCGGCATAAGACAAATGATGACAAAGAAGGACTTACGTTATAATTTCCTGAAAATGCTCAAGGACTTTTATTGCATAATCAAAGGAGTCAATTGATTAATGAAACCCGTACGTAAAGTTATAAGACTCTAAATGAATTTTTTTAGTTTGAGCAGGTGGTTAAAATTCAAGATGAAAGTATAAATGAGAGGAGCTTGGGAGAGGATATTGCATAATGTTGACCAAATGTGGTAATGCGAAATACTGACGGCTATGGAGAAATACTTAGTTATAGCACTTCTAATAATATTTACCTTTTGGCTTTTTTTTTAAGAGAGAGAAGGTGCTATGATTGGTGGTGCCGTCACGATGATGGCGAGGAAGCAGCACATGGTGAGGAGACTTCGACATTAGGTGTTGACAATGGTGTCGATGGAGTTTGGTGGCAACAAACCTAGGAGTATGGATTATAGTTTCTAGACGAAGGTTGCATGTTTGCAGCTGTGACGGAGGAAATGGGATAGGGGTACTATTATAAGAAGAGGGGGCAATGTCGAAAATAGTCCATGCATGCTTGGTCAATGTTAAATGTAATTCTTATACTATTTGAACAGGACTGAATTGACAAAATTATGAGAGGGAGAGAGAGACCTAACTGATTAGATGGGGGCAAAATGGTTCCATCCAAAGAGTATGAGCAGTAAATTGAAAAAATTAAAAGATCAAAAGACCAAATCAAACATCGATCAAGAATACAAGAGTTGAATTGTTATACTCTCCCTTGAAATTGGTGGTGCAAATTTGTAGTTATGAAAATAGAGGCCAAGTGATAAAAGATGAGAAAAGGCAAGTGCGTAATGGGCATGTCTAGGTCTGATTGACGTGGACTGACCCCTTGCTGATTAGTCGTGGTCCTATCCCGGACGATTGCGGGTGTCGTGCTTGACTCGCCATTGTTCGATAGAGACCTCACGGCAAGCACAAAGTTGACCGGAGACTTGGCCTTTTGAAGTATCTATTGAACCAGCTTCCCGACAAGCACAGATCCCGAGTCAACCCTGAAGACCGTGACTTCAGTAATTGTCTATCGTGGGGTGTCGCCCTCCCGTTAGCATATGCATCAGCAAGCACTTGCCCTCTTCTAGAAGATAAAATATTTTATAGGAGAAGTACACATCGTCCAGAAACTAGAGGTGAAAATTAGGAGTGAACGGTTCCAAGTTCCTTACAGGTTTCGTCTAGAATCTAGAATCTATCATCAGGTACAGATTTTTCATTTTTTGGAACCTGGAACTTACCCATTGAAATATAGAACCTGGAACCTATCCTGTTATAGGTTCTAGGGTCGGCTCCAGGTTCCAACAGGTTCTTTTTTTTATCTTTAGTTAAGTAACATGAAAATAAACACAACAATAAAAATGAATAAGGATTTTATTATCGATTGTCTGAGAAAGAGTGTCTATATGCACTTGTCGAATAGTGTTAAGAAAATTTTGTGATTTTAATGCACCGGTTACTCTTGTATTATATAGAATCATTATCTTAAAAGAAGCAATTAGAGTTTTCACTAGTCTGATAGTTTACGAAAATAAAATTTTCAATCATAAAATAAAAGTTTAGACTAGTGGTTTCGGATTATACACTTATCATCAAACATCATAGAATACCTCAGAATCGCGTGAAAACATAGATTAAGAAAAACATAAAAACTTGCACTAGGTTCTAGGTTCCGGGTTACAGGTTCCAGGTTCCAGGTTCCACCAATCGAGAACCTAAAACTTACCCTTGGGTATAGGTTCTCCAAATTTTGGAACCTAGAACCTACCCTGCATACCTTAGAACCTGGAACCTATATGTTCTTACTGGTGCAATTCTCAAGTTTCAGGTTCTATCCTACAATTCTCAAGTTTCAGGTTCTACCCTACAATCATGCTCATCCCTAGTGAGAATGTCTGTATTTCTCGCCTCTCCATTATAACTGGCAGAAGAACACATGCAAATTCGTGCTAAAGAACAGGAAGAGAATGATACACGCGTCCACAGCGAAACGTGCGTGATACATGCCGGTCCAATGTACAATAATGATGACATTGTGCTTGACGTATCGTGTAAGTCCGATAGTGCTTGACTGCACAGAAAAAGGAATTATGCTCCTATTGTAATATTTGCCTTTTGTTTTTGTCTTTTTGACATGGGTCAAAAAGTGGGATTGATATTTTAAAAAATGAGAAAAGGAAAAGGAAAAAGAAGTGTTCTAAAAGGCGGAGACCTTGACGAAAAAGAAGGGAAAAGGAGAGAGGATAGAAAAGGAGGGAGGAGGAGAAAGAAAGAGAAGAAAAGAAGATTAAAAAAGAGAGGGAAAAAGGGTGCTGCGCGTATACGCCACAAGAACCTTGATAAGTTGGATTAATTACGTTTTGCAACACTCGATCAGTACTCAACCTTTTTATTTGTTAAATTGGAGGAATTTTCGGAATTATCGTTCAAAGTTGGAACTAAGCGGAATTTTGTTTGATGTTTAATATTGTGGAAGACTTGACAGATGATGTGAAGGTCACTATGGGCCCAAAAGGTTGTAACATGGTAATTGAGTAAAGCCTAAGTGGCAAAGGATGATATTATCATGGCAAGAAGTGTTGGGTTCAAGGATATAATAAAAAGGGATATGTGTACTCCCTCAAATTTATTGTGAAAGTATAATTGAGTCCTATAACTTTCAAAAAATATAATTAAATCCTAAAACCTGTTAAATTGATGCAATCGAATTCCTTCATTAACACCGTTAGTTTGTCTAATGGAAAATGCTGACATAACATTTTTAAATTAATTTCTTTCTCTTACGTGGCATTTTTTAAATAATTTTCCTTCCAATCTTATTTAAATAATATTAAAAAACCAAAATAAGTTAAAATAATTTTAAAAAAAAGCAGAAGAAAATAAGGAAAAAAAAAGGCAAGGACTCGGGGCTAGGCATTGCCGTCACTGCCCATTGTAGGAAGGGCTGGCGAAGGTCGCCAACCCTAAGAGGGAGGCAAGCCTTGCTATCTCGAGCATCCCTTGCCACCTCGAGGGAGGATCAACAAGGCGTCGCCTAAATTGAGGCAAGCCTTATTGACCTTGGCGAGGGTGAGTGAGGGGTGAGGCATCACTTGGGCCTAGCGACAGTCGCCGGCCCCTGCTTGGTCTTGGTGGCCCCCACCAACCCTCACTAAGCCCATGCCGACCCTCTTTGGTGATGAGGGAGACGACATGGGCATGCCAACCTTGCCCTTGGCTCCCTTTTTTGTGTTTCTTTGGAAAAAAAAAATTATTAAGATTTTGGTTAAAAAATTAGAATTTAATCCAAAGGACATCGTTTTAGCCTTGTGTTCCATGTTTTGGCCATGTCAATGCCACCTAGGAAAGGAAATATAAAAAAAAGTCATATTAACATTTTTTGTTAGTCTAAATAAATAGAGTTAACGGACAGACTCGATTGTATCAATTTAATAAGTTTTAAGACTTGATTATATTCCTTGTAAGTTTTAGAAATTAATTGCACTGGAATTTTAGAACTTGATTACACTTCTTGTAAGTTTTAGGTTTCAATTGCACTTTCGTAATAAATTTTAGAACTTTCAAAATATATATCCTATCTCTTTATGATGAGATACCAAACATCACCTCAAGTGGGTTAGATCCCAAACCAAACATATATTGCCCTTACATCATAGTTTTTGTTGAGATAAGAAAAAAATCAGGGTAAATAGCTTAAATATGTACAAAAAAAGTGCATGCCTTTCATTGATATATCCCAAGTAGAACCTCTATCGTACACCTAAACAACATATGGGGGGCCATTCTTTAGACCATTAAACCAAGATCCATGGGATTTATCAAAGTCTTATTTTGTATTGATACGCTTATATCTATATCACTGACAGACTAATCTAAAATTTATTAATTGGTGTTTGGACTTATGTTCACATGATTCGATAACATTTGGAAAAATTAAATTTTGTGAACAGTCATCATCATCTCTCGTTCCGACCAAAAAAACATACTAATCATCTGTCCTTAGAGAAATTAAATGTTACCTCCTCATATATGTATAGCTGTCTTACTCAACCCCATAAAATTGTTATTTGTCCCTCAGTTTTACCCAGACTCTGAGTCACAAATGTCTGCATGACGAAATCTTCAAGCACCATGAAATGTACAAGGCGAAGGACTAAGTTAATGAGCATGTTGTTTCCCTAACTGATGACATTCAAAAGCCGGATGCTAATCTCCAATAACTCCATATTAGATTAATAAAAGAAGATTCTAAGTCAAATTGAAACCGTGCTTGTTGTTTTACTATTACTTAATGTTACGTGCATGTAATGCATGTCATGTTACATGCTTCGGAATCTGTCTAGTCAGAAGTTATATTGAACTAGGACATCAGAAATGCTTTAACTTATGCACAACACTCATTTTAATGCAATAACTTTTCACTGGTTCACTTTAGTATCAAAATCAGAAAAAAACAATCACTGAAATGTCTTTGGCGAAAATTTCCGGCTAAAGAAATTACATGACTTTTATAATTAAAAATTTTATCTGATGTGGCATTTTTTGGCACTGAAGTAATTACATTTTCAATAAGTTTGGCACTAAAATGATTATTTTTTAACAACGATTGGTACTAACGTAATCATTTTTTTACAACGATTAGTATTAAGGCGATCACTTCTTAACCTATTACACAACATTATTTAGGACATTTTATGGTATTGAAGTGATCACTTTTCATTAAGGTTTGCAATTAAGTAATCACTTTTTAATAACAATTGGCACTAAAGTGATCATTTTTTAACAATGACTGGCACTAAAGTGATCACTTCTTAACCTGATACATAACCTCATTTAGGGGCTTATATGCTGATTGAGCACGCCGACGAGCTACGTAAGATCGAGAAATTAATAAAATATAACCACATTGGATTTTCAGCAACCCAAATCGGAGTTGATACTTAGGTGATCATTTTTTTTTAAGTGGTACTTATGTGATCCGGAAAATAGTTGTGGCACTAAAGTAAGACCGTATACAAATTAAGGCACTTATGGTATCCTTCTCCCAATTATCATTGATTTGTCACATCTGCTAATCTATTTTTGGAGGCATAGAGTGATAATCTCTTTTTCTTTTTCAGTTCACAGTAATCTATCGTGTTGCCATATATTGCAAAGAGCTAAGATTAATTTAGAGACAGAATGTAGATAGCTCAAAATGAAAGCCTTAGTTACAATAAAGAAATATAGTAATTATTTTATTGGTATGGTAATAAAATCGACCCACTTGCCATCTTTTTCCACCCACGTCGACAGCAGCACAGTCCCGGACTATGAACTTTAGACAGCCAGATTGCCCCGCCCATGGGTGAATGGTACAGTCAAACAAGACAAGGACGGATGATTTGGACAGCACCGATGTACCGACCTCAAATCCATACCATTTCAATCTTCTCAAAATTCTGTAGTCTCTAGCAAGCATCATTTCCTATGTTTTGTGGTTCTGTCCTCTGTTGAATCTGATTAATCTTTAAACCTTAACTCTTTCCCTTTTCATCTATTCGTTGTCCAGAACAAGCGAGATTTTCATGCAAGTTCTCACGTGGGGATTGAGGTCAGCGGAAGTGTTTCCTTCAGTTAACGAAACATTCGATAAACGGCAGAGTGCTTTTCCATTTCCCGACTAACATACGGCATGCACTGACAGCGCTCGATGATAATATACTTCATTCCTTATTTTCAGCAAATGACATTGCCTTCAGTCCTTTTTGACCTTGCTGATTAGATTGGAACTCCAAGCATGAAGATGAAAGTAAGATGAAGCAAGAATGATCTTCTCTTGAGAAGACGAAACAATGATTATAGGCGCATGCTTGCCCTTGCTTTCCACATAATGAAATAGGAAAAAGAGCAATAACCACGATTTCAGTCAACAGGGGGATTGGACAATAGTCCTAATATTGCCGATATGGTAACTTATCCACCTATTCTATCAACTCATGCTTTTGGGTTGGAATTCGTAACAGCCAAGCAGATAACTGTTTCCAAACATCCAATTTATTAACCTTCAAAAAGGTCCAATCTTTGCTTTTCTTCCTAAAGAGACTCTTTTATATGTCTATATGAATGGAGTTACATACATATAGGGAAAGAGAAGTGTAACAGCTACAGAAGGCAGAGATTCTTTTCATATTTTCATGCAGACAATACCATGTACCAGAGTTTCAATCTACAGTGTAACAGCTAATAACTTGACTAGACGTAGTTAACTTCGTGTGCATAAAATCTTGTGGATCTTCACCGACCCTCAATGATGGTAATAGTTAACTTGCTCGTCTCACTGTCTATTTTATCATTTATCCTCTCTGTGTAAAATCCCGGTTGCTTGGGCTGTGGCAATGAGGCGCTCTCGCTGTCCAACAACAGAAGCACAGATGACATAGTCGGCCGTTGTTCCGGACTTTGCTGAACGCACAGGAGGCCTATCTGGATGCACCTGATAACTTCCGATATTGGAAATGAATCCTCCATTTGTTTGTCTATGAGTTCGATGGTCTCCCCTTGAAGCCATAATTTCCAGGCCTGAAAGTTGCAGAGTATTAGGAAATTTTATCTGAGTAGTTTCAGTACTCGAAGTAGAATCATCGAGGAGAAGCTTACATGTCCAAGAAGGTTAAAATTGTGATCATAATGATGAAATTCTCTGTTCCTCCTGCCACTAATTATTTCCAGGACTAGGACTCCAAAGCTAAAAACATCTGATTTAGTCGAGAAAATTCCATCTATTGCATACTCTGGAGACATGTATCCACTGCATTACATTTCAAGGCAAAAATGCATAGTCAATTCAAAAAAATTGCCACTAAACAATGCATCAGAATATGGAAAATATTTACTATGCTGAGATATGCTGAGAACTTCAAAAGGCACTTACTAAGTCCCAACTACACGTTTAGTCTTTTCGAGGAATTGATCTCCTCCGAAAGCCCTAGCCATGCCAAAATCTGATATCTTTGGGTTCATCTCACTATCCAGCAACACATTACTAGCTTTAAGATCTCGATGAATTATTCTCAATCTTGAGTCGCGATGTAAATATAGAAGTCCCCTTGCAACACCCACAATGATATCAAACCGCCGCCTCCACACGAGAGAATTACCTGCTCTATTACCTACAAGTGTTTTTAGGGGACCCAAATCAACCATAGGAATTCATAAGCAAAACCAGAAACTTACTTAACGTAGGATCAATCCTATCGGAAAAGAAAAGTTCGAAGTAATCATCTACATTTGGAGACTAAGTTGTGGTGCTAGGAACAGACCAAATATTAACGAGTCAAGGCTTCCATTCGGCATATATTCATATACTAACATCCTTTCCTCTCCGTCAATACAGCATCCTAATAGCTTGACAAGATTTCGGTGTTGAAGTCTCGCAATCAACAAGACTTCATTCTTGAACTCATCACAACCCTGTCTCGAGTTCTGCGACAGCCTCTTGACAGCTATTTGAACTCCATCAAACATCAGACCCTGCAATATTTGTGTTCATCATTTAAGACAACAATTCAAAATGATGAGCTAAATCACGCATCCGTGTCTAATTCGGTAAGTACATATCCAGGTCTTCTTTTCTTTATATGGGGGCCGTCATAGTTTTCTTTAACTGTTCTGAAATGAAAGATGGAAAGACGAATAACCCTGGAGCTCGTATGAGAGTTGACGAGCATAAAAACCCCCCTTTAACATTTATTTTGATGAACTGACCCCTTTGTGAGGAGCACCCCTTCATCCTTTCTTGTCATTGGGATAGCTAATTTCTTATAGATCCAGCCAATATTCATAGAACCAATATTCATATTCATAGATAGTAATACTGAAAAGGTCCTTACCTTATAGACAGGACCAAAACCACCCTCTCCAATTTTATTGAGAGACGAAAAGCTATTAGTTGCTTTAGTAATGTCTTCCAAGTCTAGTATAGGCAACTCTAAGTCGTCTTCACTCCCAGCTTGCAGCTTGGATATTGTCCCTGTCAAAAATAGTTGAAGACTTGTGTAAGGGAGAGAATTTTGCACAAAATTGTTCGATCCACTTTGTTCTTTTAGGAAAAGATCTTCGTGAAGTTTGAATAGCGATGAACTTAAGTTGATCCATTGGCTAGATTAATTGCTCAACTGTATAAACCTCCCATTTGTTGCTGCAACAATACCACCGAAGCCCTGATTCTAGCATTCTTACAAAGTTTAGCATGACAGATGCCTAATAGATTATATAATGTTTGAAAGTGCCTTGAGGAAACTGAAACGATTGCACTAGAGATTATTAAACCAAGGTCAGTATTTGCTGAGGAAGAAAGACATTTTACCTACACGTTTTTTGGTTCTCCTCCTCCAGAAACAGATTAGCAAAAGAATTGCTAGAGAGAGTGATGCGGTGACTACTGCCGCCACCAACTGCAATTTCCACTTAGGATTGCCTGCGACCCACGATGGAAGAAAAATTTCAGGAACAGCTTGGGAGATAAGATGGAGACAAAAATATAACTTCACTGAATTTCAAATATATACCTAAGTCAGATGCCATGACCCTGATGAAAACATTCTGATTGCCGCTTGATTCAATGAGCTTTCTGATGTCAAGAAGATCTCCATACCAAAGTAGACACCCGCTACCCTTCCCAACAATGTCCGCATTGGTATACGCAGTGCAAGTACAATTTTTCAGGCACTTGGCTCTACATTCGTCGAGACTCGTGCTCGTGTTCACCCAGTAACTCAACATATCAGGAACCTTCACACCCTTCAGCTTCTGGAACCCTTCTCCTTTAGGACAATTCAAGGGCTTCTTCTTAACACACCCGCTCGGCCAAACATACACCGCCCATTCCTGGGGCAATTTCGGGGTGTATCCAGTGAGGCAGCTGCATATTGGGGCATCACCAATCGTGCACACAGCGTTAGGCCCACATTTTGCGTACTCGTCACTGGAATCGTTTGGCAAGTCATGTACGTCTGTCCACTGAGTATTATTGTTCCAGACCCATCGTTGAAGCGTGCCAGAGTGGTTGAGCACAGCCCTCGTGATGGTGGAATTGTTGTTGAGTTGATAGGCATAGTACACTTCTTGAGCATTTGTCACGAACTCGGGTTTGATGATTGCATTCGGGTTCATCGGCACTCCGCTGAACTGGATACCTTCCCAAGGCCCACTTCGTTGAATTACTGAAGCATTCCTGCGGAGGAACTTCTGGGGCAGTCCCTGGAGTTCGACTTCGTATGTGATGTCCCCTGTCGAAGGATCGTCTGAATCCCTCCATGAAGTGAGGTTCCGATTCAAACCGACCCTCAGGTCCCATCCTAGCTTCATCCCTGCTAGTAACGTATCAAAAGGATGATCGAAACTCTGCCACAGGAAATTCCCCGAATCATTGTTGTTTTCATTTATCAGGACTAGATTCCCAGAATCAAGGAGCTGGGCAGCCACGTTACCAGAAGTCACATTCACTGTGCTTGTGGACCAAACGGCTCTTCCTGCTTCGTTGATGATAACTAGATTGCCTCCTGTCCCAATCTGCAAGACTCCTGATGAGCCGTTGATTGGAACGTCCCTATTGGCCACCCAGACAATGGTCTTCACTGGGATGTTGTAGAACCATATTCCGACATACCGGTTAGATGAATTTCCAGGGCTGAAGAATCCAAGCTCGAACTTTGCTCCAGCCGAAACTAGAGTCTCGTTGTCTCTGATCGGCTGAGACAGAGTTATCGTGTCAGCAGATCTGCTGAGCTCTGCTGCTGTTGAAAGCAAAGTGATGAAGATGAAGAAGTGAAGAGAAGAATCAAGAGTCTCCATTGAAGAAACAGAACCCGGATAGCGAATTATATGTAATAGTGTGACTCTGCTTGGAGTTTGGTCGGATTTTTGTTCTTTCAAACATGGTTGGCGGATACAGAGAAGGGTATTTTCTTTAGAAAGATGGTTGCAAGAAACAGACGTAAGTATAAATTTTGTGGCAGTATTCGTTTTTCAGACAAACTTGACGGCAGCAGAAAGAAATATTTAATTGGTTTGATCTAAGTCGAATGTGGATATACGCTGCCTATTTGGTGAAAGACCAAGTGAAAAATTTGTCAGTGACAAGAGTACAGATCTTGATTAGGCTCGTTATTGGCTTAGTTGGTAAAGAACGGACCAATATGGGTGATTTAGGCACATCACAATCTCGTGTTTGGGTTACTTGAATTGGTTATGATTTGCACTTGATCCAATTCATGAGGTTAGTTGAATAGTTCATAGAACTTCCTCATTCTGTCGACTCATTCATAATAATTCTATTTGCGTCATTGATAGTGTCTGGATAATTTGTACTGTCCATTCTAATCTAAAAAAAAGGATAAATTCTGACCACCTGATTATTTAATATAAGTACTTACAAACATTTTGAGAAAAATTACTCATTTTAAGATTGCCAAATCACTGTTGATTAAGAAAAAAATGCAACGTATGAGAATAATTATTAATTAATAGGGCCCTAAGGCTAACAAATTGAAAAAGGCATTACAATCAGTGAGATGATTTACTAAGATCGGAAAAGTAAACTTGCAATAAATTTATATAGTTCATGATTTTTTGTGGAAGGCCACCAATTATAAGATATTCAACCTTACGATAATTTAAGGTATTAAAAAAAAATGAAATGATGGTCCATTAAGGACTCTATTGCCTAACAACCGTCCAAAATCATAAATTACTAGTTATGGGTACAAACGACTTACAACCGTTACAAGAAATATGTATCGATTTGACAAATCTTTATATAATTTCAGATAAATTATGACAAATTAAAAAAAATGTAGGGTAAAATTCGGACCGGTGCCCCTTTTGTCCCCACGGGACTCTAGAAGCGCCCACAATTGAAATCAATTTGAGTCGGCAACCATGTGAAGCGAAGACTATATGCTCCAAGCACCATCATCATTTATTCAATACGGATGGCAAAGTCAAAAGAGGGTTTTGACCCAACGCTATCTTTACGATAGAAATTGGTAGAATCCAAGACGTTTAGGGCAAGCTAGCTACAATGTGAGACTTTTGTCGCATTTCAAGAATCTAATCTGTATCCAACATGTTGAAATTAGGCTTAGTCGGCCCTATAGAAGGTTGACACATGGCAGACAGCTCATAGTCAAGTTGAAGCCCAACATGGGGGAAGATGGTTGCAGGAAATGGACGTACGTATTTAACCCAAAATTGAATAGATGTATGTTTTTTGCTAGATAATATATTTATATGTATATATAATATTAGTAAAATACGTAGAAAGTGGCAGATCAATTGTGAATTAAACCGAACTTGACTTCCAGAGACTTGTGGGCCTACAATACGCAAGCCTTGACTGGAGATTTGTAGAAAAGAACACCAAAAGTTAGATGCAAGCCATTTATAAAATTGATTTGTGAAGCGATGAATAGGATGAATATTTGTAATAAAAAGAGCAGGATATCTAGATACTCAAGGCAAAGTATGCTACGTCACTTTAGGGATAAATTGTAACCAAATTTTTTTTATAATAATGGGAGAATTCACGGCGTTCTTACTTTTGTGGTTGCAATGGATAAACCATGTTACGGACCATGGGATAACCCCTCCCTCCTCAAGTGAGATTAGGATATTACCTTAGGTGTTTCTTATTCCGGCTGCGATAGATAAATCACCTCACAAAACAATGGGATTAACCTCTCCTTCACACTCAAGTGGGGAAAAAAATAGTAGAAGTGCCATAACTTTCATATAATATTCACTTGAGTGTTATGACTTTTTTTTCACTTATGTAAATGCCACATTTGAATAAAATTGATCATTTAATATTCAATTCCGATAAATCATTATATGTGGATATCTTTTTGAATTTGTTGAATTTTTTTTTTGATTAGCCTTTTTTTAGGGTTGATGAGGGTCGTTGGTAACCCTCACGGCCCTAAAAAAAAGGAAAAAAGGAAAATAAAAAATTCAAAAAAATAATTTTAAAATATTAAAAATTTGAAATATTTGAAGATTGTTCACGTTAAAATCGGCAAAAACCGGTAAGATGATTGGTATCCATGTCAGATTTTTCAGCTAACAAATTGCCGATGACAGTGATCAATTTTTAAATTAGTCACACTCAAATGAAGTCAAAAAAAATTTATGATATTCAAGTGAGTGCATTACGAAAATTATAGCACTTTTACCGTTCTTGTCCCCAGTCAAGTGAGATTGGGACATTGCCTTATAAGGTATTTGAATCGTGGGGAAATTTGCGCAATTCTTACTTAGGGCAATTATGATGGACAAACCACCTTACGGGACCGTGGGACGCCCCCCTCCACACTCAAACGATATTGGGACATTGCCTCAGGGGGTTAACTATTCCGACTACGGTGGATAAACCACGTCATGAGAGACCATGGGGTCACCCCCTCCTCCGTACTTAAGCGAGATTCGGACATTGCCTCGGAGTTATTCGTACTCAAGTAGCGGAATCAAATCTTTTTCTTTTTTTTTGGGGTTGAAAATGGAAGTATTATAGATCATATGAAGTATAACAACTTAGGCGCATCCCTCGGCATTACAAATAGAGCTAATAATTTAAAAGATAGAAGTAGGAAGTCGCCATATAGTAGCCAATACATTATTTGTCTAGGAATGTATTATTTTTTGGTAAAGTGAAACCTACTCTCACATTTTTACGCACCTTAGCTAAAATGATATGGATGTTAGTTGATTTGTTTTCCAACCATTTATGTTTGTGTTCCATCCAAATCTGAATGTTTCTGGTGAATATTTTGAGGTTTTTATGCTGTTGCCTCTTACATGTTTCAGGCTCCAGAATGCTCACTTCGGCAATAAGAATTAATATCTCTGAGCAGGAATTTTCCCTCAATAAGTGGAGGATAATATAATTAATGAGATATTAAACAGTGGGGCCGGCCGAATTTATATGCGTGGGCCCATTGGTTTTGTAATTTGTCTTCAAAGTAGTACGATAAAGTCCTTTATCGGGGACATTCCACGTGACAATGGGACATCACTCTCATAGGAGAATTGATGACAAAGAAGGACTTCCATCATAATTTTATGAAAATGCTGAAGCACTTGATTGCCTAATCAAATGAGTCAATTGTGTCCTGGGTAAAAGTATAATCGAGGGAAGCTTGGAGCAAATACCGCATAATATTGACCGAATGTGGCAATGTGAAATGCTAACTTAGATAAAATGAACTGAGCCGATCACCGTTGATTAATAACACGATCTATCCATGCAAAGACCATATGATTAATTGGTTGATGATGTCTGGTCTACTGACTTGATATTTGGGAGTGTTTGGTTTGGGACTCTAGCCGTTCTGAATTGCGCAATTTCCGTTAGAGGATCCCCTCGCGAGAAAAAGAAGTTTGAGGGAAGATTAAGGTGTGGACATGGATTGGTTTTTTCCCTCAATGGCGGCATACGTAGGGAAAGAGTCAAGTTCGATTTTGACAATTGTGGCCGCTCCAACTTCTCCGAAATCCACGAAGACTTTGGCATTGTTGATGTTTCTGTTTCACTGACGGTCAGACTATGGCATTGTTGATGTTTCTGTTTCAGTGACCGTCTTTGCTTTTTGGCATTTTTATTTTTATGTGAGAGCGAGAGAGAGAGGAGGTGCTATGGTGGGTTCCGTCGCGATGACAGCAGCGGAACTGGCAGGTGGCTGGGAGACCTCGGCGATAGGCGTTGGCAGTGGTGTCGAGGGGGTTCAGTGGTGACTAAGCTAGGGGTTTTGTTAGCAGCTGTGACGGAGAACAAGGGATAGTTCATGGCAGTCTGCCTAATGTTAAATGTGATCCTTATACTCTCAATGGAACCAAATTGAGAGAGAGAGAGTAAATTGGACAAGAAAACGAGAGTTAAGTTGTTATATTCTCCCTTGAAATTGAGGGTGCAGATCTGTAGTTGTGAAAATAGGGGTGCTGGGCATGTATGTCTCGGGCATGTGTTGATCTGATTCACGTGGATTGACACTGTTGCTGCTTAGTCCGTAGTCCTATTCACGTGAATTACCACATGTATCAGGAAGCTCTTGGCCCTTTTCTTGAAGATGAGATATGATATAGGAGAAGAACACACCGCCCTGGAGTTGAATGAGATTGCTGAACTTGTGGTCAACCAAATCAGCTAAGTTTCTCCATCATCTCTCTCTCTCCTTCAACTGATATTTATCTTAAATCAGTATTTCTCTACTCAACTAACCAATTGTCGAGGGCCCGTGACTTTTGTCCACTATAACTAGCAGAAGAGCACATGCAAATTCGTGCTGAATAACAGGAAGAGCATGACAGACGTGTCCAGAGCAAAACGGACTGTGATACATGCATGGTCCGATGTACACTGAGGATTAGGGGTGAGCATCGGTCCAGGGTCGACCCTGGACCGACCCTGGACCGGCCCAACCCTGCCGGTCTGGGTCCGGTTCCCAAGGGGACGGGTCGGTCCTTGGTCCTAAAATCCTTGGGCCGTCTTGTGCGGGTTGGTCCTCGGCCCTAGGAATTTCGGGTTGGTCCAACCGGGACCAACCCCTGGCCTTTATATATTATATTATATATAATATATTTTTATTTATGCTAAAAAGTAAATTCTAATTCAAATGACGTCATCCTCGATCTTGTTGTTCTCTTCTTTTTACTTTATCCTTTTAGTATTCAATTTGCCAAGTAAAAACGAAAGAAACAACTTCACTCGTGAGCAATTTTGCCCCGCTTGTCACTTGTCACTTGACACTTACCTCGCTCACTTTTGGTTGCTCACCACTGAATACTCACCCCGCTTGCCATGCTCACCCCACTTGTTGTTTAACGCTTGCGCCGCTTTCCTCTATTCGCTAATCTTGCTTGTTCTAAGTAAATCATAAGGAAATAAAGTCCTAATTAGAAATTCTTTTTGCTTGTGAGCAACGCTCGTCTTGCGGCTCTATAAGAAATCTTAATTGTTTTTATGGTTTCTTACTTTTAGCAAGTGTGAAATTTTTATTGTTACCTTATTTTAAATTTGTTGAATATGTATTAGTACTTATAGTTTAGTTAAAATCACAATATCGATAAATATGTAATTTGAAATAATTGGTTTAAATTTTCAGAAATACAAAAAAAAATGAAAAAAATTAATGATTGGTCCTGGGTTAACCCTGGAACCGGACCGAACCCATTGGGTCGGTCCGGTCCTTGGTCCTAGGTTCAATAGGGTCGGTCCTCGGTCCCAAAAATTGAGGACCAACACTGTGCGGGTTGGTCCTAGGGTTAGGGGGTGGACCGGCCCAACCCGGACCATGCTCACCCCTACTGAGGATGACATTGTTCTCGGCATATCATAAAAGGCTGATAGTGCTCGACAGTATGGAATACCGATTATGCTCCTATAATGTCTAGTAAAATGTTGATCCTGGAGACAGCCTAAAGTATTCAGCCTCGGGCAAGAGCAGCTTGGCCTACTGAAAGGTGACGGTGTCCCTGTCGATAACACTTGCAGGGAATCAACCATCGGATGTGTACCGGCATAACGAAGTTCAATTCTAATAGATTTTTTTTTGACATGTCCATGGTATTCTGATACAGTTGCAGAGCGACAATCGGCGACTATAAACCGATTCTTCAACGTGGTGCATCATTCAAGATTGAAGAACGTGGAACTTCACTAATCGTTGGAAATGCCTAGCCTGATGATCAGATTGATACGTAGAAGCCTGCTACAGAGGATATTATGCTAGGAAAGTACAAGAAGTTATTTTCCTTTCTGAAATTTGTATTGTATGATTGTAACATCATTTGGTATGAAAATAATCGAGCATTTCCTTTATTGAGATTCTTTTTCTGTCACTGCTATAATCAACACAAGATATTGACATTGATGTTGCCAACACAGTATATGCTCAGCGTTTGGGCTGGGGCGGCTGTTTCCCGCTTTCCTGGCAACAAAATGTCTTCCTTACAAATCCGCTTCAGCAGGTGGAGGAACCAGACCACGTTAAACTTCACCTTTTTGATTTCTTCCATGATTAGGCACATTGCACATCGCTTTGAACGTCTCTTGGCTAGTGATGCATTGCTTTCTCACGATGGAAAAACTCAGAAGTAGCAGAAGCGAGAGACTACACATGCTTGGCAATCTATCTACCTTCAAATAATGTGTTGGAAATCTCATTTGAGTTACAATCTCTTCGACTCATTTTAACGTCTGTGTTTCCAAAGCTCCTCTCAATGTAGAAACCAGGCTGCTTGGGCTGTGGCAGTGAAGCGCTCTCACTGTCCAACATCAGCAGCACAGTTGACATATTCGGTCTATCGTCAGGATGCCGTTGCACGCATAATAGCCCAATTTGAATGCATTTAACAACTTCCAGCAGATCGAAAGAATCCGGAAGTTGTGGATCTATGAAGTCACTCACTTTCCCTCAAGCCACAACTTCCAGGCCTGACAAAAACAAAAAGTGAATTTTTTAGGCCCTATCCAACAGAAGTATAGCTATATATTGAGAATTTGACTTCATAGAGCGATGTCGCACATGTCCCATAAGATTGAAGCAGTGGTCCGGATGATTGAACTCTCGATTCCTCTTTCCACATATTATCTCCAGCAATAGTACTCCAAAGCTAAAAACATCTGATTTTGTTGAGAAAAGACCATCTGTTGCATATTCTGGTGCCATGTAACCACTGCAGGCAAAACAACATGCATAACTAGAAAAAGGACTATGAAAATATGAATGCGTAAGCCCATGAAAATCCTTCTCACTACTTACTAAGTGCCGACTATCCTCTTTGTTTTTGCTAGTGACAGATCTCCGCCAAAGACTCTAGCCACACCAAAATCCGATATTTTAGGGTTCATCTCACTGTCAAGCAACACATTGCTTGCTTTGAGATCCCTATGTATGATTCTCAATCTCGAATCTTGATGGAGATAGAGAAGCCCCCTCACAATTCCTATGATGATGTCAAATCGCCTTTTCCACACTAGAGAATTTTCCCTTGTTTTACCTGATTTAAACCCTTTTCTAATCAGTAATTTGGATGAAATATATTTTCAACAGATTGCACGTTGAATCAATATCAAACAGAGAAGGTATTGATCAGAGCGAACCAAATATGAAAGAGTCTAGGCTTCCATTAGGCATGTATTCATAGATTAGCATCCTCTCTTCTTCAATGCAACACCCCAGAAGTTTAACAAGATTTCGGTGTTGAAGCTTCGCAATCAACATGACCTCATTCTTGAATTCATTATGACCTTGCCGAGAGTCTTCTGACATTCTCTTGACTGCTATTTCTTGTCCATTTGACAGCTGACCCTAACAAGTGAATTGCATAATTTTTCCCGAGTGACATGGGACAATACAAACTAAATGCAATAATGTAAGAGTAGTATTCTTTTGTATTACGTATGAAATTGTAGACTAAGCTCTACCTTGTATACGGGGCCAAAACCTCCTTCTCCCAACTTATTTGAATCACAAAAGTTGTTAGCTGCTCGCAAGATGGTTAACATATCAAAGATCGGAAGCTGTAAGCTATTCTCATCTTCAGCTTGAAGGTCGAATCTTATCCCTGTTGACCATTGAACTTTCATCAGAACACAAGATCTTTTTTTCCCCAGAATAAATGAACTATATGCAAGCAATGGACAATTGTTTCATGTATCAACTGAGACATAGGCGTTAGAATGAGGCCTCAGTCGATGAACTTTCCAAGTATCAATAAATCTAAAATTCATTTGACTTGAACATACAGATTCTTTACTGTATGCTATCAACTTTCATTATTGATTGTTGAACCTGATGGAAAGAAAACTGATAGTAACAAAAGTAGTGATGCTATGAGTTGACGTCCAAATATGAAAAGAGAACCAAGAATTGTAATTGATGTTCTGAAAGCAGGTTCTAGTCAGAGCCATAATTGCTATTCAGCAAGAGCTCAAAACTCAATTAATGGAAATGGAGTACCTGGAGCACTTTTCTTCCTCTTCCAGAAAATGCAGAAGCAAAGCGCCACCAAAAGCACCACAAATGCAGTGGAAATCACCACTGCCGCCCATTCTTTCCACTTGGAATTTGCTGAATCTGAGAACATTCAGAGAGGTTAAAGGTGATCAGAATGACTGACGAATAGGATTTTCGTGTCCACAAAGAAAAAGAAAACCAAAGGTATATGTACTACCAGAGTCTGAGGCTGAAACACGAATGTAAAGATCTTGATTCACATATTCGCTGAGTTTTCTGACATCAAGAAGATCTCCAAACCATAGGAGACAGCCACTTCCACCTCCTGTGGCGTTTATGTTTGCGTAGGCCCTGCATGAGCAGTTCTTGAAGCACTCCAATTCACATTCCTTAAGGCTCATGCTAGTGTTCATCGTGAACTGCAACAAATCAGGCACTTTCACACCTTTGAGCCTCTTAAACCCTTCTCCTTTAGAACAATTAAATGGGTTCTTACTGACACACCCACTAGCCCACACAAGCGTATCCCACTCTGCCTGTGACTTCGGTTGATAACCAGTCATGCAGCTATATATTTGAGGATTGCTGATCGTGCACATGCTATTGGGTCCGCAATTTGCATAGAGATCACAGGCATCATGCGGCAACATATAGATCAGGGTCCATTCCTGAATTTTCTCGTTCCACAGGTACCTTTGGACATTCCCGTAACTGTTTAATACCATTCTCGTAATGGTGGATTCATTGAAAGCTTTGAACGTGTAGTAGACCTCCTGAGAATTGTCGACCAATTTTGGGGTGAATATCAAATTAGGAGACGTGCTTACCCCGCTGAACCAAATTCCATTCCAAGGCCCAGTTCGGTAGTACTTGGCATGTCCTTTATGAACAATGAACTGGGGAATTATGCCTCTGAGATCAACACCGTAGGTGAAGTCTCCGGTTGAGGGATCCTCTGTGCTCTTCCAGGATGTCATGTGCCGGTCCAAGCCCGTCCTCAGGTCCTGCCCGCATTTCATGCCTGCCAATATTGTGTCAGAGGGATGGTCAAAACTCTGCCAAATATAATTCCCGGAGACATTTTTGCTGTTATCTTTCAAAACCAGGTTTCCAGAATCCAAGAGCTGAGCAACTATGTTCGGTGAAGAAGTATTCATGTGGTTCGATGACCACAAGACTCTTTCTGCTTGGTCGACAAGGACCAGGTTCCCTTCGTTTCCTATCATCAAAACACCTGATGAATCATTCAAAGGATTATCTCTATTTGCCACCCAAACAATGGTCTTATCCGGGATATTGTGGTACCATATCGCAAGGTATCTATTTATGGAGTTTCTAGGGCTGAAGAATCCTAGCTGAAACTTTTCTTCTGCCGACACTAGAGTCTCGCCATCGCGAATAGGCTGAGGTGAGCTCAACATATCAACTGATTTGCCTACTTCTGCTAGTAAAAACAAAGAAATTGAAATGCAATAGAGAACGGGAAAACACAGAATATCCATCTACTAGAGAAATCTTGTAATGGACCGTCTTGTGCTTGCAAATACAATCAGCGGGGGAAGAATAAAGAATCAATTTCTGTGAAAATCAGGTGTTAGTTGGAATGATAGAGAGGCGGAACTGTTCCTCTTGATTTGTTAAGAGGTGTTAGTTGGAATGCATTTGCTCTTAGCAGCTTACCACATGCCTAGCAGATTTTCCGAGACTTCGAATAGTTTTGTCACTTTTCACAAGTGAAGGAACCATCATTTGGACTTGTAGCAGCCAAACAAGAATTGTGCCGTGCCAATGGGGGTCCAAGATATTTTTCTTGAATTTGACTTTTTAACTTAAGTGGATGTGCAGGAAACAAGAATTGCGTTCCCATAAAGGAATTACTGTCAGGTCAACTTTCTGACTATAGCAATGTGTGAAGGCCTGCCAATTTTTTCACATCAATCATGAAAAACAAGTTCATCACGTCAATCATCAGGAACAGTAATAAAAAAAATATCTTCCTTCCCTCACTATTGTTATTTGTCTTGTCAAATTGTCCCAGCTGGTTCATTCCTCCTCCAATCGTTTATCTTAAATACTCTCAAATTGAACATGACTACTCAAAGGGCGTTTAGTCATTCTTACAGTGGCTATGCGTTTTATCAGCTAGACATGGGCCCTTTTCAATTGAAACATCAGTAGATAATCGAGTTCATCCCATCCGTCGTCAGGCATTTCATATATCAGGACTGGTAGAAAATGTACAATTACTCCTTAAAGTGGCTGCCCCTCGTAATTGGCCATGTGAAGACTGGGCTCCATACCGTGCTTGCTCTTGTGTTATAGGGTCGTTCAAGAAAAATTTCTGGTTTTACTGGAAACAACGCGTGCTTCAAGATGAGCTGACTTTTCTATTGCATCTGCTTGGGGATTTTACTGTAATTGAGGATGCCTAAAGTAGATCCACTTATGGTAGTTTGGCTTTTGAAGATGATTAATTCTCGTGGTAGAGTTCGGAACTTCTCATAATCCTATAAACAAAGACACTGAACACCATAAATTTGGATACTGACTTCATTTCAACAATTAAATTCCAAAAAACAAATGGGACACTATATATTTCACAAAAAATAAAATGGACACACACCAACATTAAAATCATGATTTATCAGTGCATATCCTACGACCGAAATCGTCCTAAAGTTAAAAAAGAACATTTCACAGAGCGATGAATCTGCAAAGCCGTTCACCTTCCTTCAACAATGTCGACACTTGAATTTTTGTCAACACCTTTTAAATACCCATTTATTTTGCAAAAGTATTAAAAAATATATAAAAAGATAAAAGCCAAAACAAAATTTTAAAAAAATGATGAAATTAAAAAAGAAATCGAGTCAAGTGGGCTGGTGTAGTCCAGCCCATTCTTTTAACCCCTTAGCCCATTTCGTTTATGCATTCATGGCCCATCTTTTGATTTCCTTTTTCTAGCCCATTTCTTTGTCTTTCTGTAAGATTCAAGCATGCTGGGTGCGGGATGAGGCCTGCAGACCAAGAGAGAACAGAAAAGATTCCCTTCCGGTGAGGTGGGAGGGTTGACGTGTTGCGTGAGGCAGAGGGGAGAGAGAAGAGAGATCTGTTCGTCGAGCATGCCGGAGGAGACGACGGATGCTCGACGAAAGGGAATGGAGAGAGGGGTCGAGCGTTCAGCCATTGGAGGAGACCGTCGCGGCTTTCGCAGAGCTTCGACGTCTTCTCTGAGGCAGATGAACACCCGAAGATCTATCGCATGAAGCTGTGATCCCACCAATGATATAATGGAAGCAGCAGATTCAAGATTCCTCTACAAAAAGAAGAGAGGAAGCCGACTGGAGGTGCGGGGTTCTTGCTGAAGAAAAGAGAGAGTCAGAGAAGAACGAAAAAAAAAAAAAAAGAGGACGAGAAAGGTTCTCTCGACGATGAGCTTGTGGAGAATTTGACCCTTCTCATCACTCGACGTCCGTCGCAGCCGAACGCCATCTTCATCGATTTTGGTTGCTGCAACTTCTTCGTGAACGCAGGTAATGTCCTCTGCTTGCTCAAGCCCAAATCGAACTCTAGCTGATGTTTTACGATTTGAACATGTATTGATGCTGCTGTGATAATCTGAAATAGACTTTCGTCGTTTGTAATGGCCAAGAATGAGCTGTTTGTCCTAGATCTGCATATAGGCGTCGTGGACGAATTGTACATAACCTGTTTGATTAAATGCCTCAGAGGCACAAGCAGAAGATAATCTGCGATCTTGTTGAAATCTGAGGATGTGTCGACGTAGGTTGATTATTGCTGATTGGTTTTATAGCCTCTAGGTCCGATATCATTCATATTTCATTCTTACTACCACCACATCCGACCGCTTCCTTTTGTGTTTTTTCGCATTCACATGGTGGTCACCGCCTCAGCGGTGGTGTTAGTCCGGCGGTCAATGGTGGAGGTCCAGAGATAACTTCATACCTTCCCACACTGGACCATGTAATATGAATATTCTCCATTAATTTTGTTTTTTCAGACCCAATATCAGCTCACAGATTATAAGATTATAATAAAAACATTTCAAATTCCGAATCTTGTAAAGATGAGCTCGTATTATTTTCTTCCTAGGCTTGTCTTCACTGAAGATATATATGAATCTGAATATACGAAAAATAATACGAATCTTTTCGGAATATATCCATCTTCCAACTCGTCAATCTTGGCCAAATTCCCTCTCACTGTGGGCTTAG
The DNA here is from genome assembly GCA_014182845.1 of Corymbia calophylla. NCBI lineage: Eukaryota > Viridiplantae > Streptophyta > Magnoliopsida > Myrtales > Myrtaceae > Corymbia > Corymbia calophylla. Next base: position 42,302,220 of record CM024697.1, on the reverse strand, counting down.
CCTAACTCGTTAAATTAAAACTCAAAACCATAAATTCGAACCCATCTACTGCCGGTCTAATGCAATTATGCAAATAATTGAAATATGCTCCTAAAACTATATGGTATTTAATTCTAATATTTTTGTTTAGGGCTTATAAATAATTCCTAAATTTTTGTGCATTAAATTACCAAATGATCAATTAAAATTTAGATGTCAACAACAGAGGCAGGCACCAAGATTATGAACTTTCAAATGGGAGCTCGTCTATGACCACGAACCTTGAAAGGCGAGTTCCATGGTGACTTTGCCGGTAGTGATGGTAGAGGGAGGCGCTAGATCTCTGGATGAACAACATTGAAGCCAACTACGAGTGACGACAAAGGTAGCTTGGGCTGATCACGAGCAATGGAGATGGTGGCTGGAGGGGTGGTGCCTTGTGATGGAGGAGGATGGACTGCAAACAATGCCGAAGGAGTGGAGATGATGGCCAGAGAGGTGGTCTGTGATGGAGGAAGAAGAAGATAAAAATCTATTTTTTTTATTTTTTTATTCCAACTCAGCAGACACGTGTCAATTATTATTGGATATGAGTAAAAAATACTCCCCAGTTAGCTGCAAATATTTCCTCCCTTGAAGGTGTAAATTACTATCTATGTATAAATCAAAGCCATTTTGTTCAAAAGGATGAACGGAGAGTTCAGTTTTTGTGTGGAATTTGCCATTTAAACAGCTACATGATTAAGTGGCTTTGATTTGTAGCTGTCTGATAGGCTGATGGAAGGGATTATTTGAATTTGAATCAAAAACCTAACTTCAATTTCAATATGGACGTATATGGATAAAGTAGCACCGATGGTACAAGCGGAACCACCCTGGAAACACCACTACTCCAATTCAAGTGCATCCTCGCAGCGAAGGCACTCTACAATCCTGTTAAGGTCATCATCAGTAAATACATTTACAACTGTTGTAGAACCCTTCTGCCAAAAAGCCAGAAAAAAAAAAGGATTTGATCAACTTATCGCTGATCTGTCGGCTAAACTGAGAAGCAGAGGAGACAAATGAGAATGCTGGATGTCACACCCCAAAACTGCAAGAAAAGGGAATATGACACGGCCGTCCTTCCACACGAAGGACGTAGCCTCAATATAATCAACAACCTGATATCAATATATATATGTAACTCAAACCCATATATATATATATATATCAGATTGACCAACACATTGGTTACACATCAGAGTTATTTAGGACCCGTTTGGTTCAGCATTTCCAATGGGCTTTCAGCCCCCAAAGTCCCTTGGGAAAATGCAAACCCGTTTGGTTCAGTTTTGGGGGGGACTTTGGGGAGATGCAATTGCATCTCCAAGTATCCTTAAAATCCCTTAGCTCAATGCATCTCCAGGAGGTGCATTTGCAACTTGCATTTTCGAAATGCATCTTCCCCGCGTGGCCGTCGGAGCAAACGACTGCCGGCCACCCTCTGGCGCCCAGATCTGGCCGCTGGTCAAGCTTCGACGGCCAGATCTGGCCGCCGGAGGGCTTGCTTGAGGTCGGGCGACCTCAAGTGGCGGTCGCCTGGGTCACACGACCTCGGGCGGGCGGCCCGAGGTTAGGCCGTTGCACGGGTCGCCGGACCCGGGCGGGCCTTCGGCGGCCAGATCGGCCACCGGAGCTTGGACCGACGGCCGATCGGCCGCCGGAAAATGGATTTAAAAAAAAATTATTTATAATTTTTTTTTTAATAAAAAATTTAGCAAAAAGCCCTTAGAAAAATGTAGTATCACCAAACGGCATTTAGGCCAAAATTATTTTACAATACAAAATTTATCAAACGGTATTTGCATTTCGGAAAACCCCTTTAGCCCAAAGGTATTTGCATTTCCCCAAAGCCGAACCAAACGCACCCTTACAACCAAAACTCAGCCAACCCAAAATATAACAAACACTATACACATTTCTTCCTTAAGTCATAACAAAAAAGAATCAAAAGTTTCCCCCAACAACGCTCTCACTCTACTCGCTGCTAATCGAGGAACCTAAAAACATAAAAGGTGAGTGGAATGAGCAACCATAGCTCAGTGAGTAGTACATATCTTCTAAGCAAATTGGACAAGCACTATGCATGGATTCAAAGAAATCCCATAACTTTTAAACTCCATCCAATATATAAAATACATAATGAATCATATATGAGTTACTTTTATACTCATATGAAAACTCATTTAAACCACCATCACAATAGAAGAATCAATGGTCAAGTCCATTGAATAATCTCCATTCAAAAATCACACGTCAATGGTCCATCCATTGACCAATCTATTGCTTAATCTCTTACCATGGTCACGACACAACGCCTTGTGACAAGGCGACCAAGATTCCTCATTGACAAGGTCTCCACCTATAATGCCAGTGGCTCGGCCCAGAAGGATATCCTAAACCTAGTATGCATACCAACATGCCCTTCAATGGGCTCACAGCAATAATTAGCAAAATAACTATCCTCCAATACTAACAATCCAATTCAGAAATCAATATAATAAACCAAACAAATACCTTTTTGCAATATCGTCATCCATCATTTCTCAAGTCATCTACATACTTTTTCATAAACTATTTGCAAAGTACTTATAAATATATTTTTCCTTCCAATACTTTGCATAATATGCTTTCCAAACCTTTATAAACAATCAAAAGGTAGTCCATGCCCGATTCGATTTTTATGTAATAATAATATCATTTCATAATCCTATACCATATATAAGCCATAGAATTTTCTCACATGAATTTTACAAATTCAAAGAAGATATAGTACCACTCACCTCGTTGCCTACGACCCAATAAAATGATACTTGGATCGTCAAACCCGCAGTCCTAACAAATAGTTGATGAATAAATTAAAATCCGATAAAACTCTACCTCAATTGTGGGACAACTAAACTATGCCTTGACACTAATAAAATGACCCCTATGAGCTAACAAATCGCCTATCAAAAGTAATTTAATCAAAGCCGTTCATGAAGCAAGATTTGAGTGCAAAACTTGATAATGCCAAAACTTTCTCATCCGAACTACGATCCAAGCAATCTTGTAGTCAAAATGAAGATAATTCCAAGCACTAGAAGACTCATAAGTTGGACAACCCAATTTTGAGCCGAAACCGACAAAATCAGACCTCAAGGTGACCGTGCGCGTACTGTTCATCATGCGCCGGGAAGTTCAAAATTCCATTTCGGATAAACCACAAGCTCAAATCAAATTCCGTAAAATCCTACGGGTCCATGATGTCCTAAACTACCATTCTTATAAATTTTCATGGCTCAACAACTCAAAAATCGGACTTTGCTGCTCAATATTTCCAATATTCCGAATTTGAGCCCTAAACCGGAAAAATGCTTCGATTGGAGAAACAAAAGGCATGTGTACTCACTGGATGTTGCGTAAAATAATTGAGTTGGCTTTGCGAGGCTCCCGTGACGTGCACGTACAAAACCCTCTCCTTCTTTCCCTTTCTTCTTCTCTCCCTCTCTCCCCTTTTCTGTCTTTTTCTTTCTTTCTCCCGACTGGTTCTGGCTTCCGCAATTGGGAGAGAAAACTCCACTTATTCTCTCTCCTCTCCTTTTTGACTTTTCAACTCTCTTTCTTCTTCTCTATTTTTTTTTTTAAAACAAATGGGTCCCACCTGAAAACAAAGAGAGCTGAAATATGACACTGGGTTTGTCTGTTGACGACAAGTCCTTAGTGGAGCCGGGTACACGAGGATGGAATCTATTACACTCGTTTATCGCGTGAACTCTGCTGTGTTAACACGATTAATGACGACTAAAGATTGTGAACTCACTTTTACACACTGATCCCCTACTTCGGGAACTTCAGATTTCTCCTCCTTTTCTTTTCTTCTCCCTTTACTTTCTCTTCTCGCCACTTTCTTTTCTTCTTCTACCTCCTTCAAACAATCACCCTCGCCGCCGTGCGATCCATCTCGCCCTCGACACCTTCGTGGCAGCACGATCCTTCAAGATTGCGCTGCTCGATCAAGTCTTAAATTGCATGTTGAAGCCATAACAGGTTATGTTCGTGTAAACAGAGCCAGCCTCAGAGGTGAGACACCCTCGTCGCCGCTGATCTTTCATTGTCAAACAACTTCATTGATCGGGCAAGGGTCAGATCCTGATTAATAGACGGAGCGTATCTTGTCAATTTTGAGCACCAAGGGTTGACTCTCGGAAAATCTTGTTCTGGCCAGAAAGTGCAGAATAAACTTATTAAATCTTGCTAGGGTCATTCAGTCATTTTTATTAGGCCACATATGATTAGTTGGTGCTCTTGCTTGGCCTTCCTCATCCTACTTCAGGCATATCAAATAGCCAGGGGCGTGGTGACCAATATTACGACATTGGAGCCACTCTTCCCGAACCAAACTCTCGTCTCCTCTGGTCAAATCTTCGTGCTCGGGTTCTTCACGCCGAATGGGTCAGAAAATCAGTATGTTGGGATATGGTACAAGAATTTCACGCCTTCTAAAATTGTGTGGGTGGCCAATAGGGATTTGCCACTCGTGTACACAGATCGGTCTGCAAAATTAACTATAGGCAGGGATGGAAATTTGAAGCTGGTGGATGGACAGCAGAATATAGTTTGGTCTACAAATGCCTCTGGTCAGTCCAATGATACGTCAGCGGCGCTATTAGATAGTGGAAATTTTGTACTGCAGGATGCAAGTTATAGTAAAATATGGGAAAGCTTCGACGATCTGACAGATACTCTTCTTCCGGGCATGAAGATGGGAGTAAATGCCAGGACTGGGGAGAAAAAAAACTTAATTTCTTGGAGAAGTGACAGTGATCCGTCCCCTGGAAGTTTCTTGAGTGGGATGACAATGGAGACGCCGCCTCAATTTTTCACTTGGAATGGTTCAACTCCTCACAGGAGAAGCGGGCAATGGAACAAATTGAAATTTATCGGCATACAGAACATGGGCCAATCATACTTGAGTGCAATCAATGTCCAACAAGATATTCAGCAGGGGACCACTTACCTCTCGTACAAATTTCACGATGACCCCTCCTTTGTATACATGTTTCTTTCGCCTGGAGGATCTATTAAGTTCAAGTCTTGGGATGATGGAGCTAAGGTGTGGTTGACATATTGGGAGGAAGTGAACAATACTTGCGAGTTTTATGGAACTTGTGGTCCTTTCGGAGTCTGTAACTCAATGAGTTTGCCTATTTGCAGATGCTTAAATGGGTTTGTGCCAAAGTCAATTGAAGAATGGAACAGTGGAAACTGGACCGGAGGATGTGTAAGAGAGACAGAATTGAACTGCCGGAAAAACACAAGCACATCGGCTTCAACAATTGTAAAGAAAGATGCGTTTTGGCAGATGAGTCAGATGAAACTACCTGACTCTGGGGACTATGTACCACACAATGGATCTCAAGAGCGATGTTTAAGTTGGTGCCTGAGAAACTGTTCTTGCTTGGCTTATTCTTACGTCAGCACCATCGGGTGTATGGTTTGGACTGAAGAAGACCTCCTCGATCTTGAGGAATTTTCCACATTTGGAGAAGATCTATTTGTTCGAGTTGCACATGTAAAAACAGGTTAGAAATGGTTTCATTGAGATGCGTTGGAGTTGACATCAATCGTCTTTTACATAACTCTCTTTCCCTTCTCAGGTGGATCGCTGCAGAAAGTAGATATCATCAGCCTGAGTGCTGGTGCCGTGATCATGCTCTTTGCAGTATTTGTTTTTGGTCTTTGCAAATGGAGAGCTAAGAATAGAGGTATTATTAAAGAGCCGCATCAATGTTCTTAGAGGATTGTGCTTCTATTTTGTTTAATCTTCTGACGCTATGAAGATAGTAAGCTGTTTCTTCACCAATAATATACACAAGGAAATTCAGAAAAATTTTAAGGCTTCTTGACTCAGTAGGTAAACCGGAAAAGCCAGACGAACTGCTACAAGGAAATGCATGGAAAGAGCGATTGAAGCAAGATGATGCCCTGGAATTGACCTTTTTCAGTTTTGATAGCATACTACTTGCTACAAACAAGTGCAGCACGACAAGCAAACTCGGGCAAGGAGGGTTTGGCTCTGTTTATAAGGTAAAACTGTAACATATGGGCCAAACAAGCCAGCCCATTTCTTTTTCTGTTAAAAAGCCAGCCCAGCCCACATATATTTGCTTCTTCTTGCTGCGTTGAGCTGCTGAAGACAGAAACAGAGCAGAAAACAGAGGAGAAGCAGAAACGAGAGAGGAGAGAAAGAGAAGGAAAAGAGGGAGAAGGAGGCGAAACTTCCACGTGCTCGCCACGGACGCCTCCACAGCTCATCTTAACTCCATTCCATAGCGCCGGTAAGTGATTAAGGTCTCTAATCATCCTTGGAAAGGATTAATAGCAACTAGGGTTTGAAATTCGGAGTTTATGGAGATTTGTGTGGCGAGGTCCAATTCTTGAGTCATTGAGCTGAAAATTTTTATGGGAATGATACTTTAGGATGTTGTGAAGCTATAGCATTTTGCGGAATTGAATTTGAACTTGCGGTTTGTCCGGAACGGATTTTTGAAGTTCGGCGCGCGTTCTGTCACTGTAGCGTACAGTAGCTTCGGGACTGATTTTCTGCTGTTTTCGGCGATGTTTTGAGGCGGCTGTTATGGGGTTGTTGTAGTGCATCGAAAGGGCTTTCTAATGACTATAAGTGGGCTTGAAACCAAGTTTTGTGGAGGAAGTTATGGGGTGACAAAGTTGAGTGTGTGTCCGTGTCTCGCGGATAACAATAGGTTTCCGTTTGAGGCGAGCTTTCCATGGACACGTAGGTGTCGTTTTATCGACAAATAGGCGTAGTATAGTCAAGTCATTCTTTAGAATGTCCATTTACTCGATTTTTGATATTATTTTGAATTAATTGTTAGGAATTCGAGTACGTCGGCTCAAATAAGGGCTTAGTTGGTTTTTGGCTTTTCTCAGGTGAGTGACATGTTTCTTCCTTGTATTTTAAACTCATATTTGAAATATATTATGGGTAATATATGCTATTAGTTGAAAATAGCATTCTTTGTTGCATAAAAATAGGATCGGGCTTTTACCGCCATTTGTTGTCCGAGTGAGGAAACTGTCCTTTGATTTTAGTTGGGATATTTGCTTGAAAGTGGTTTGCGAAACCTTTATCAAAGGATCTTGAAAAGCTATTGGTTTATGTGAAGCATTTCAATATTTATTAAATGCTTGAATTGTGAGATGATTATGATTCTATTTGTGGATTGCGGGGATTGGTGATTGTTGGATTGATGCTCAATGTCTCTCGTGAACCCCGAGGGGGTGTGTAGGTATGCGCATACTAGTCTAGGATATCCTTGTGGGCCGAGCCACCGGCTTATAGTAGATGAAGACCTAACCAAGGGGGAATCTTGGTCGTCTTGTCACGGGCGTTAAGCGTGACCCTAGTTGGATATTTGAGCCTGAGCTTGGTCAATGGAGTAGACCATTGACATTTTAATTTGAGTTTGGTCGGTGGAATAGACCATTGATCCATCTGTTGATGAGTTTAGCCAATGGGATGGACCCTTGGCATGTGCTTGATGAGATTGACCAGTGGATTCGACCATTGGTACCTACTTTGTTGTTTTCTTGAGATATTTGTAGTATGTATATATATTATGTTCAAAGTGGATTGTATTGGTATTGTAAATGTGCATAGTGATTTCCCGATCCGCTTGGAAGAAATGTGTTACTTATCGAGCCGTGGTAGCTCACTCCTCTAATCTTCATGTTTTTCAGGTCTCTCGGTTTAGCAACCGATAGAGTGAGCGCGGGAACTCTTGGAAGCTGAAATTTTGGGGTAGTCTAAGGCTGCGTTCTTCGGGCAAGAAGGACGGCCGTGTCACCCCCTTGTCCTTATAGGATTTGGGATGTGACATTTTTGGTATCAGAGCTTAGGTTATGATATTTGGGTTTAGATTTTTAATGGGACGTTGTGAGATTGTGTGTTAGTTTATAACGCGTGTTAGTCTTGTTTTACTAGGACGTATGTTTCATTTTAGGTCCAAATGATTATCGGTCCAACTCGAATGGGAGAGATAAAGCGATTAAGAAAATTTCAAGTTTGGTGGTGTCGCTACCGAATCCGAGGAGGGAACTTTGGATTCTTCCTTCCTTCGAAGTCTCGTATCGGTTCTTATGCACTTTGACTTTCAAGGCTTTGAGGAAGTGGATTTAATGAGCCTTTTGTTTTCTAAGATATGTGCTTTTGGACGGAGAAAGGCCAAAGAATCTTGACTTTAGCTGCAAAACTTGAGAAAAGGAATTGATGAAGAGAAACAAAATTAGAATGAGCCTATGAGACTTTAACGTGTGAAGAGGAAAAGAAAGAATTTGAATTGGAGAAGCAAAGAACAATGATGGAGAGACGCATTTCTTTGTTCGATGCAAGTTCTAATACCAAGCTCCTTTGTTGTAGTCGACAGTCATTTTTCTCGCTCAACTCCGACTTAAATATTGTAACTTTGTGGAGTGCTCTCTCAAGAGAGAAAATGTCTTATTTGTCTAAGGACATTGACGTTCTAAGTTGTGGAAATGAAGGCTGGTTTGGAGAAATGGTGCATCGAGAATCTTCACTTAGCTTGCATTCCAAAGATTTCACATGGCAAATTCTATTTTGCGAGGAAGTTTCAAGCCAAGAAATGGAGAAATTCTTGTCCTTCTTTAGCCCATGCATTATACCCATCGAAAGGGTGTACAAGTTAGAGACAAGAATTCTGAAGGGGTAAAAGCACTTCATCAGCTTATTTGCATGCAAAGGAGAGCATATTGTTCATGTTAATAACGTCACATTTGGTCAGTCATCCGTGAATCATTATGATGTGTTTAGATTGGACATTGCTTCAAATTTATATATTTCAGTGGGTGCAACTCTAGCATACAAGAAAGAGCTAAATCTCTGGAAGCTGTTCCCTACATTAAGGAAAATAAGCATTAATGGAACTGTAAGGTGGCAACGATAGAGGACGGAAAGTTTGTGGGTGATGCCGATGTCGGTGAGTTATGAAGTTTCTTTAGTGGCTATGCTCCTATTCCTCGAGATTCACCTTCTGCATTCCAAAAGCAGGAAATTGTTCAATTTGTAAAATTATTCAGTGCAAAATGATGGAATGGAAGTCATCGGTTTCAGTCACGGAAGATTTCTCTAAAATGAGGGCAAATCAACTAGGACTCATGTGACCTTATTAACTGAAGGAGTAGTTCTTGGCCAAGTTACAAGTTTTATGTTCTGAATCTTCCAGCAGAAATAATAAAAATGTGTTGAAATTCTTAGGAAATTCTACTGGATAAAAACAAAGGGTCAAGATCATCTCTTGGAAGCAAGTGCACAAGTGGTGGCCGGGTCTTATAAGAAGAACATGCTGGTTTGAATTTACCGTGACTCTAGAAGTGCGCTCTAGCCCTTGAAGCACTTGAATGACCAGATATGTCGATTTGTGGTGATATTATTGGACTTACAACCAATGATGAAGTCTTTGTTGCTTGTAAGGAGAGTGCATTCCCAATGTGCCATCCTTGTTATGAGTGCGAGAAGAAAGATGGTAATCGGTGTCGTCTTGGTGTATGACTCGCTACAAAAGGCACAAAGGGAGTCCTTGAGTGAGAAAAGATGTTGTTAATGATCTAGAGAGTGAGTTCAATGATATCCAAGGAAATGTCACGAGGCGCCAATGGAAATGAGAAGATCCTGATTTCTCGTCTTCTTCTAGACATAAAACTTAATATCCAATGCCACTTCTCACTTATGGGCAGCCAGTATATAGTGAATTCCCTTGTGCTATACCTGGAAATCAATCTGGTCAGACAACATTTGGATCTTTGGTCCCTTATGATAGGCATTCAATTCATTATGTTGATCATACACAGCCAGTTCATATGCGGATTGTGGATTTCTCAAGGGACTTGAACTCTTATAACCTTAGAAATGTTGATCAAAAAGAAAGGATTTAAACTTGAAAACTCAAGCAAGAAAAGAACATTCCCTACATGACTAGTCGATTTTTGGAAGGAAGATGAGGTGTAAAAAGGGACGAGTTCTAATAGAGCAGAACTTCAAACGGGTAAAAATACTTGTCTACCTTTGAGCCACATGATGCTTATACCACCATGATAGAAAAGAAAATAAGAGTGATGACAAGAAATACATTGACAATAAGAGAGCTGTCCAAAAGAACTGAATCCAACATTCCAATATTCAACATGGAGGATATTGAGGGGGTCGAAGGTTATGGTGATGAGAGATCACTACTTATGTCCCCAAAAGCTTAAAAAAAAAAAAAAATGCCTTGGTTAATTGCCACTCTTCATGGTAGCGGCATTCATGGAATAGGGAAGACTTCAACCATCTACTAATCCGGCAACACTTTCAAAGGAAGCGTTTCATATCTTCGGCGGCAACTCGAGGAGCAGATTGAGTGGGGCAAAGAGATTAGATGGATATATGGTTCTATCGTAGAAGATTTCTTAATAGGGTTTAAGATGCATGTGCGAGGTTGGGTCTCTATTTGCTAGATCTCTCTTTGCTCAACATTCAAGGATTCTATGACTAAGACTACCATCATTGAGGCTTATAGAATTAGTCACATGTATCGAGATGCATGAATGATGCGAATCCAAGGAAGAGGCAACATAAGCTTCAGTTGTTTGTTGACTTCGTGCTCGAGCTTGGTTGACTTGATTTAGGCATGTGAAAAAAAAAAAAAAAAAAACTTCTTTGACTGCTCAAGTTGTTTTACCACACAATGGATTCCTACAATTGTGCATTGGGTCATAATGGCCACTGACGAGCTTTTGATGAAGTACTAGTACATCTCAAATTTTTATTGCTTTGGCTTACTTTTCCATCCCTCTAGAACTTATGTTAAGAATTTGCTATTTCCCTATAGATGGGTTTTTGTTCAGTGTAATGCCTTCATAGTTATATTCAAGAACTGTAGAAGTGATTATGACTACTGCAAAAGTTTTGACTATTGTGTATCATGTGCTACCGCTCTCATGTCTTTGCATATCATCCTTGATCTACCCGGCATGAAATTTGGGGAATGAGTTCTGAAAAACAAAGCTGCAGAACCTGATAGGAAAATGGGTTTCATTTGTACTCGGGAGGAAACTAGTAGGATTGTCAGGATGATAACACACAAAATTAGGAGTGCTCTTGATGGACATATTATTTTGAAAACTACTCTGGTTGTACGCGGCAGAACTTTGGCATTGGGAGAGTGTGCCTTGTGGATGCTAGCACGAAGTGGCTTGGAGCTTTAACTATCCTACACTCTTTGGCAGTATCAAGGATCCAGTTGGATACATTGTACCCATTCATTTCCTCTAATCACTCAAGTGTTTGGTAACAATCGTATGGTGAAAATATCATCAAATTCACTTGTTGCAAGGATACATTCTCTTGCTCGAGAATACATTCTAGGTGAGGTTGTCACTATGTGGTTTCCTGTGCTGCACCTCTCTAATTTCCATATTGATGACTAGACTAAGTTTTCAACAACATAGTATGGTTTTGATACTTCCATTTGACAGTGCTAGGCAGTGGCATGTCTATGAGCTATAGCTGATTGAAATGGTGGTTGAACAAGTTGCAGTTGGTCTCTCACATGCATGCTATTAAAAGAGTCTATGCAGACAAGGGATCTTCTCATGTAGCAAAAAAAAAAAAGTTGCATTAAGCAAAAATAGCTACTCATACTCGCAATGATTTTTGGCTGTTATGAAATATGAAATGAGAACTCCCATGCATCCTAACACCGTGGTGCTTGTTCAATGGATAAGGAGAGGAATGACATATACGGATTCTTAGAAAATTGATTCTTTATTTGAGCCACGCCATAAGGACTTCTCTCTCTCTTCAAAAGAAAACAAAGTATGAAGATTTACATGTATTGCATGTCACAAGTCATCATGATTATTAAGAACATATGTGAAAATTCCATGGCAAAATCACATGGAGAGGGAGGCCACTTGAGAGCTTGAGGATGAGGCAAGACGCAAATACCATCATTTGTTTCATGATTGAGAGAAGTGCAAATTTCGAGGACGAAATTTTTTTTAAGGAGGGTAGACTGTAACATATGGGCCAAACAAGCCAGCCCATTTCTTTTTCTGTTAAAAAGCCAGCCCAGCCCACATATATTTGCTTCTTCTTGCTGCGTTGAGCTGCTGAAGACAGAAACAGAGCAGAAAACAGAGGAGAAGCAGAAACGAGAGAGGAGAGAAAGAGAAGGAAAAGAGGGAGAAGGAGGCGAAACTTCCACGTGCTCGCCACGGACGCCTCCACAGCTCATCTTAACTCCATTCCATAGCGCCGGTAAGTGATTAAGGTCTCTAATCATCCTTGGAAAGGATTAATAGCAACTAGGGTTTGAAATTCGGAGTTTATGGAGATTTGTGTGGCGAGGTCCAATTCTTGAGTCATTGAGCTGAAAATTTTTATGGGAATGATACTTTAGGATGTTGTGAAGCTATAGCATTTTGCGGAATTGAATTTGAACTTGCGGTTTGTCCGGAACGGATTTTTGAAGTTCGGCGCGCGTTCTGTCACTGTAGCGTACAGTAGCTTCGGGACTGATTTTCTGCTGTTTTCGGCGATGTTTTGAGGCGGCTGTTATGGGGTTGTTGTAGTGCATCGAAAGGGCTTTCTAATGACTATAAGTGGGCTTGAAACCAAGTTTTGTGGAGGAAGTTATGGGGTGACAAAGTTGAGTGTGTGTCCGTGTCTCGCGGATAACAATAGGTTTCCGTTTGAGGCGAGCTTTCCATGGACACGTAGGTGTCGTTTTTATCGACAAATAGGCGTAGTATAGTCAAGTCATTCTTTAGAATGTCCATTTACTCGATTTTTGATATTATTTTGAATTAATTGTTAGGAATTCGAGTACGTCGGCTCAAATAAGGGCTTAGTTGGTTTTTGGCTTTTCTCGGGTGAGTGACATGTTTCTTCCTTGTATTTTAAACTCATATTTGAAATATATTATGGGTAATATATGCTATTAGTTGAAAATAGCATTCTTTGTTGCATAAAAATAGGATCGGGCTTTTACCGCCATTTGTTGTCTCGAGTGAGGAAACTGTCCTTTGATTTTAGTTGGGATATTTGCTTGAAAGTGGTTTGCGAAACCTTTATCAAAGGATCTTGAAAAGCTATTGGTTTATGTGAAGCATTTCAATATTTATTAAATGCTTGAATTGTGAGATGATTATGATTCTATTTGTGGATTCTTTTGGGGATTGGTGATTGTTGGATTGATGCTCAATGTCTCTGTGAACCCTGAGGGGTGTGTAGGTATGCGCATACTAGTCTAGGATATCCTTGTGGGCCGAGCCACCGGCTTATAGTAGGTGGAGACCTACCCAAGGGGGGAATCTTGGTCGTCTTGTCACGGGCGTTAAGCGTGACCATAGTTGGACATTTGAGCCTGAGCTTGGTCAATGGAGTAGACCATTGACATTTGATTTGAGTTTGGTCGGTGGAATGGACCATTGACCCGTGTTTTGACGAGTTTAGCCAATGGGATAGACCTTTGGCATGTGCTTGATGAGATTGACCAGTGGATTCGACCATTGGTACCTACTTTGTTGTTTTCTTGAGATATTTGTAGTATGTATATATATTATGTTCAAAGTGGATTGTATTGGTATTGTAAATGTGCATAGTGATTTCCCGATCCGCTTGGAAGAAATGTGTTACTTACTGAGCCGTGGTAGCTCACTCCTCTAATCTTCATGTTTTTCAGGTCTCTCAGTTAGCAACTGATAGAGTGAGCGCGGGAACTCTTGGAAGCTGAAATTTTGGGGTAGTCTAAGGCTGCGTTCTTCGGGCAAGAAGGACGGCCGTGTCACCCCCTTGTCCTTATAGGATTTGGGATGTGACAAAAACCATACTGCAGGACATTCGTTAAATGGAAAATATAGAGATAATGCAAGGTCTAAAAGCTATGTGATTTGTGAAACAGGGAAAGATGAATGATGGGAAAGAGGTAGCTGTGAAAAGACTTTCTAGTAGCTCGGCCCAAGGCGTTCAAGAGTTCAAGAATGAGATCGTCCTGATATCAAAACTGCAACATCGAAATCTGGTTAAACTCATTGGTTGCTGCACTGAAGGAGATGAAAAACTTTTGGTATACGAGTACTTGCCGAACAAAAGCTTGGACGCCTTTATTTTTGGTTAGTTTTTTCCTCTCCAAATAACCAATTTTTGATAATGAATTTTTCCAAATAGCACTAAACTTGAAAATTGTTCTTATTTGTCACATTTGTTAGATTCAAGTAAGAAGGCACAACTTGACTGGGGCAAACGATTCCAAATTATTGAGGGAATTGCAAGGGGGCTTCTCTACCTCCATCGAGATTCTTGTCTTAGGGTCATACACCGTGACTTAAAAGCGAGCAATATTCTATTGGATGAAAAGATGAACCCGAAAATTTCAGATTTTGGGCTGGCACGGATGTTCGAGGGCACTCAAGTTTTGGTGAACACTCAAAAAATTGTTGGAACACTGTAATTTCTCTAGCCCTACTTAAAATTATCAATCCTTTGTGTCGATCTTTTGAAACAAAAAGAAATGATGGATTCACCACAATGACCTTGTGACTTTATATATGTTTCATCTCACTGTCCATCAATACAATCAAAGAGTGCATAATATGTTCAACTCAATGCAGTGGCTATATGTCTCCTGAGTATGCCATGCGTGGGATATTTTCCGAGAGGTCCGATGTCTATAGCTTTGGAGTGTTGTTACTAGAGATCATTGGTGGCAGAAAGAACACGGCCCTGTTTGACCAGGGATATCTCAATCTCCTTTCCTACGTAAGTGCCAAATTCCAGCCTTAGTCAATATCGTAAGTTCCCTGCTATATTATGACAGCGGTCTCTTGTAGGCATGGCAATTATGGAGTGAAGGCAAAGCATTGGACCTAATGGATGAAGCAATTGCTGTTAGCTTTCCTTCGGAGGTAATAAGATGCATCCACGTTGGGCTTCTCTGTGTCCAGGACCATGCCATGGATAGACCAAACATGACGAATGTGGTTCTAATGCTAAGCGGTGAATCAGATCTTCTTCAGCCAAGGCAGCCTATATTTGCCCTCCAAACTAAAATGCCAAATCGTTCTATTCCATCGCAGCAAGAAAGCATCTGGTCTGTCAACACTGTCAGTAATACAATGGTCGAAGGAAGATGACGGCTGTCTTTTTTCATTTTTATTTTCCTTTGTTTGCAGGTGCTTTTGTTGTTATTTTCCAAGGCATTAGTGTTTATATGATTGAAGAATGGCTTTAGTCCGCTCTATACAAAAGGATGAATATACTGCTCCACTTTTACATGGGATTTTACGCTGTGAAGCAGGGGCTTGAATTAGCCAGAACTGTTGGTATCATGGAGGAGAACTACCAAGTAATCAGCATCATGTCTCATCACCAGTTGTGTCATGAGAATTTGATTCTCTGGTTTTTCATATGAAACTAGACTAAAGATCCCATATAAGAATCATGAGTATTGGCACAGCCAAAGCATTTCCAGCTTTGGTATGATTCTCATATATGATTTACCTTCTCCATATTTGATGATAAGAGTAATCTAAGCCTCTGGCAATTATATTCCTGCCTAGAAGCCATGAAGTAATACTGAGTTATGCAAAAAGAGGAAAGAAAACAGAAAGTGGCCAAAAGCTTGACTGACGCAAAAATTCACTTGAGCTTCGCATGAAGATGGAAGGCTAATGTCAGCTCGTGATCTAAATAGAAGCCATGTCATTCTTAAACTGAAGTACTCAAGAGTCAAGATTTACCCTTGAAACTGGTATCGAATCTAGCTTCGTTGAACATGAAACTTGTGTCATTGCATTGACAGAAAAAGATGGTCAACAAAAATTTGATTGGAAGTGGCTTCAACCCCTCCTATATTAATTGTACAATGGAAGGTTAAGTCAACTTTGAACACTAGCTGCATGGGTTAAATTTATCACGTGGGATTTGCCACTTAAGCAGCCACATGATCCAGTGGCTTTGGTATATAGAGTCTGATAGGCTAATGTCATACACTTTTTGAATCGAAAACCTAAACTTCGATTTTGTTAAGGACACAGATGGGTAAATTAGCACAGATAGTTCAAGCAGAACCACCCTATAAGCGCCACTAGCCCACTTTAAGTGCATCATCGAAACAAAAAACACTCTACAATCCTATTAAGATCATCATTGGTAACTACATTCTCAATTTTTCTTGAACCCTCTTGCCAAAAAGCCAAGAAAAACAACAAGGACTACTTTATTTCAATGCACCATCACAGCGAAAGCACTGTCATTGAGAGTGTGTTTGGTAACATTTCTACTCCTGGGAACAGTTTCTTTTGAGAAATAATTATTTTCTATTTCTACTCCCTAGAACAATTTCTGAGTAAAATATGGCGTTTGGTAACTATAAAAATTTCTTGTTCTCGGAATAGAAAAAGGATAAAAATGCGTTTAGTACCGACAAAAAGTTTTTATTTCTTTCTTCCCCGATGGTGGCGGAGACCGGCGGCGGTGATGGCGACCGGCAGCGGCAAGATGCGGACGGTGACCAGCGGTGGCAGCCGGCGACCGGCGATCGGTGGGTGGGGGCTGCCGATCACCGGTCGCCGCCGCCCGCCGGTTGCTGGCCGTAGGTCGAAGGACAACAGCGAGAGGCCGGCGACTAGCGGTCAGCCAGTGGCGAGCGGGTGGCGGCGGCCGGCGATAGGTGGCGGTGATCGGCAGTCGATCGGTGGCGAGCGGGTGGCGACGGCCAGCGACCAACGGTGGCAATGGGCGGCTGGCGATGGCGGCAGCAGGTGGCGGGCAGCGGTGGGTGGGCGGCGACATGCAATAGGCGATGAGTAGTCCCCAAGAAATTGTTTCTAGAAATTGTTTCCAAGAATAAGAAGCTACTTTTTTCTACTTCTCATTTCTACTCCAAATCTATTCCCATGAACAACTTTCTATTCCCGAGAATAGAAAAATCAGTTTGCGTTACCGAACACACTTCTGTTCTTTTTCTATTCCAGGGAACAAAAGAACAGAAAAATAGAGAAACAAAAACGTTACCAAACGGAGCCTAAAATGCTAGAAATCGAACGAACCTCTGAAGATGCAGGTGAATGGTTCTTGACATCCAAGAGACTTGATTCAGCAAATCATTAGCCACATCGGAAGGTGTTCTCCCAGCTGAACTTCATTTGTCGCAGCTATACTTCTGAATTTGAGGTTATTGTGATCCACATGGGAGAGTATCGCTGATCCCTTGGCTAAACTGCAAAAGAAAGGAGACTACGAGAATGCTGAAGCTAGGGGTTTGTCGCTTGGAAAATCTGGCGCGGACTCGGGGCCCACTTAGATCAGATTTATGATGGGTCGTTGATCACGTGGACCGACGTATGTGTCCTATATTGTAATATTTATGGTGTGTTTGTTTCAATGAAAGTATTTTTCTGGAAAGTGTTTTCCAGACTTTCTGCTGTTTGTTTCTCCAAAAATAATTTGGTCAATGGAAAATACTTTTCGGTTAACAGAAATATTATGTTTTATTTTAGGAAAATGAATTCCTATGCATGGGAAGGGCAAAACACTTTCCCTCTTTATTAAGTCTTTAGGTCATTCCTTTTTATTAGTTCAAATGTTATTCAATCATTTTCCAAATGCCATTCAAACGCATGAAAACATTTTCAATCACTTATCACCAAACACAGGAAAACTAATCATTTTCATGGAAAATGATTTTCTAGAAAACATTTTCCAAAAATGATACGATTTCCGCGAAACAAACGCACCCTTAGATTTTTTTACCAGGTCAGAAAGATGGTGATGGGACCTACATAAAAAAAGAAAAAGAATAAAGAATAAAGAAAGTTGACTCTCTAGTTATACCGGAAGCCGGGAAGCATGGAGAGTAAAAGAATCAACATCTTTTTTTATAAGATAAGAGACGATGAAGAGCGAGTATGTAGTGATTACCTGCCGAGATAAGTGTATCTTCATTCATGCGTTTTAGAACGTAGAGTCTTGATTGAATATCTGTGTGATCTCGGCAATGGTGGTGTGTCTTCGGGAAGGAGATGAAGCAGGATGAAAAGGACAAAGAGAAAAGAAAATGAAAGAATTAAAAAGGAAATAAAGAAAACAAGGAATAAGCTTTGGGCATTTTAGTTGTGGGCTGGTGGTCTGCTGAGGAGCACATGGGGTTGAGAATAGAAACTGGGAATGGGCTGGTGGAGGCTGAGTGGGCTGATTTATCACTCTTTTTCTTTGTGGGCCATTTTAATAGGAAATCCGCGTGGGCCTTTTTTTTAAAGCGGGCTTTGAGGCCGGCCCGATTTTAGACCAACCCGGACCGGTAGGGTCCGCATCGGTTTAGTAGGTTCCCCGACCCGGTCCATAACCTTTTAAAAAATTGATTATTATTTTTAATTAAAACATTAAAAATTCAGAAAATTCTAAAAGATATTAAAAAATAGAAAATTTTTAAAATCCAAAAAAATTAGATTCCTCAAAAATCTTTAAAACAATTTTCATGTAATTCTCTCTTAAAAAATGGAAATCTTTTGGTATGAGATTATGCTCAAAATTAGACAAGCCCTTAGGGCTCTATCTTAGAGTTTCGATTGTCCTTAGAGATAAATGTCCTTTAATTGCACACTTTGGATGTGATGATTGTAGTTTCCCCTTTAGCCTAGTTAGGATTGTCATTAGATTCTTGTTTTCCCATGCAATTTATTTAATGCTTTCATAGTTACTGATTGTTAATCTTTGTGATTTAACACTTACATAATCACCTCATATGTTAGTGGATAGGCTTAAAATCAATCCAAACTGCTTTACAAAAAAATCTTTTGTTAAAATGAACAAAATTAGGTACCGAAATGACACTAGTTGATCAATTAGTGTAATTAAGTGCCCGACCCCAAAATCTTTGGTTTGTAGGAAGTAAAGTACACTTCCATATCTCATTTGGTTTCTAGCCAATCCCAATGAACTAGTTGTGACTCTTCATCATTTTTATGAATACCCAAATGTTGCGCGGGGTATAAGAATGGAATAGCCTAAACTGATCCTTTAGACAATACTTCAAAACCTATATGTCTTTTCTCCTCCAGACGGAAAAGACAAATCGCGACAAACAAAAGAGTTAGTAACTATGTTACTTTTGTGGGCCGACTGAATATTATGATCAGATAACTTTTGGAAGCTAAATGTCGGTTCTTTCGGTTGCGGAAACTTCATTTCACCTCTCAGAATCAGAACTGAAGTCGAAGCCCAATCTTTTGAAGCTAAATGTTTGGTGTCACGCCCCGACTCTCGAGCTCGCGGCAACCCCTTCTCTTGGTCGATTGAAAGCGACGTCCCAGGACCCATCGACGACCATTCATTTTATCTTTTGATTATGCGCAAGCGGAAGACGAACCATCCCCAGACAAACATACAATCAAACGAGGATAGAGGATGAACAACAAGAACAACAAAGCAACTACTCAACTATTCAATTTCTCGGATTAACCAATGGAGGATCGTTTTCCAAATTACAAGCCCGACAAAAAGGGTCGATCCATCCTCTAAGCCAAATCAAATAGAAACTAGGCTAATCCAATCAAATAAGAAGAACCCTCAGGTTCAGCACCATCATCACTCGGACCCATCGGACTCAATCTCCGTCGGGTCGATCACTGGAGGAGCGAGGCAGATCCTCCATTGCGGGTACGCCATTCTAGGGGCCCGAAAATGGTTAACCACGACGGGTTGAGATAAAATCTCAGCGAGTTCTTCCCCTAAGCCCCGGTTAGTACGCCAACTCAACCCGGGTATCTCTCCGTAACCACCCCTCACTCAACCCACAACAAACAAACAAAGAACCAACAACGAGACGGGGCAACCAACATAGCAATATTTGATTCGCATGCAACCTTACCCGGTATGCCATACCCTGCACGTTCAATCTCATACAATGCAATCAAGGCACATGGCCGTTAGATGAAACAGTTCATCAATCACATGCGAATCGCGTCACAAGCGATCTCACCTGGCCATTGCCACACCATGCACAACTGTCAACTCATGCATGCGTACCATAAATCATCACGATCATCACGACACTAAGAGCATGCGAATAATCAGAGCATCTCACACAACTTTCTCATGTCTCACACTCACACATGCTCCGATTATTAACGCCCCCTCCGGGCCAACGGCACAACCTTATGGTTGGCGGTTCCTCGGCTAAACCAGCTTCGTACTCTTTACCTCGAGGCACGGCGACGTCGGGGTCATCCCTTCCCTCGACGGCATTCCCGAAGGAGCACAGACCCGCCCACTACCGCAGTCCTCCCGCAATCGAGAACATAAGACCCGCCCACTACCGCAGCCTCTGTCACATGTCCCCGTCAGCAACCGACAAAAGTCGGGACGACCAAACGGCCACGCAAGACAACCCCATAAGGATTGGCGGTCTTCCCGCAACGCCGGTTCCCTCTCTTAATGTGATCATGCAACACATCATCAAGCAATCCATTTATATCTTTGCTCGTCGTGAATGCAACATCGCGCATGCTCATGCGACATGCCATTTCAAATAACCCACGCAATATGTCATGCGATCTCACTCAACAATTTCCAAAATTCAATTCAACCAACACTCGATCACGCAATTCATCAATATTCACGAGCATAATTAACAATCGGCACTCCAATTAATCACAACAATCAATAGCACATCAAATTCAGACAAAATTTAGCTTCTGGATGAACAGTGCCGTGAAGTGAATTGTAAATGCTTGATGAATCGTGAATAGTGCTCGTGAACAAATGTCGTGAACAAAGTAATTATGAACAAGTGATTTTTCCGAAATTTAATTAATTAAAACATTTAATCCAGAAATTAAACAAAACATTAATTAAAATAATTAATCAATTCAATTAAATCAAATCATGCTTAATTAAACACATAAGCATAATTAATCCCCAAATTAAGCACAATTAAGCTTAATAAGCAAAATTAAGCTAATCTAATCTTAACCAACTATCTAACCACCTATCTTAGGGCTAATACAACTTAATTAAACATCCTAAACCAGCCTTACCACTAATTAACCCAACCCTAAGCAAGTTTAGGCACTAAATAGGGATTAGGAGCTAAACTCACCCGTTAAGCGGGCCGGCGACATGGACGCGGCGGCGGCGACGAACCCGACACCGGGGACCTCTACCACGATGATCCAAGGCAGTCCCGGGCTCAACACAACAGCAACAAACTCGGAATCCCCCGCAACTCAAAACCGCGCACGGGAGGAAAGAAGCCGTCGGAGTTGAACGGGCTGCCGGAGCTCCGGCGAGTAGCGGGCCAGCAACCGGAGGCACTTGGGGGTCGAGGGGGAACCACTTGTGGCTGGTATGGGCGGTGATTGGGTCGGAAAGGGAGGAAAATGGCCGAAACAAAGAAAAAACAGAACAGCAGCAGGCGGTCAAAACGGGGTCAAGCCGGCGGTGGCTTTCGGCCGGCGTACGGATCGGTCGGAGGCTTCTTTTGACGATCGGCCGACGCTATCTGAACGGTTTTCGTCTTTTGAACGTGATGGCGGGTGACACGGGCCGTGATTCAAACGGGAAGGCAATGAACAACTCGATTTTCGGTGAAAGGTCAGAAACTGAAATTTGCAGGAAGAAGGGAAACAAGGGGAGAGAGGGACTTCGATTTTGGAGAAAATGAAGAGGAGAGAGAGAGTGAAGTGAAGGCTGGAGATAGGCTTCATAAAGGCCATTAATGCTTGCCCCCACTTGCCAAGAAAATGACCTCATCTTCTCTCTCTTCCTTTTGGCTTTTCTTCAAAATATCCAAGGGCATTTTGATCATTTCCACCTTGCACATTTCCGAATGTGCCCTTGGGCTGAAAATGAAGGGCGGGCCTAGGAAAAAGGCCGGAAAATGAATAGGAACGGGCTCGGGAATTTGTTGGGCTCGAAACGGCTCAAGATTAGACAACGGGCTCGGAAGGTAAATTGTCGGTTTGGCCCAACGGGCTCACTTGCTTGCCTCGGGCCTTCCATGGCGGCTGTCCCACCTTAGGCATGAGGCCCACACTGATCTTGCCCGGCCCACATCCTCGTAGGCTCGTTTTCTTGGTCCGAAAATCCCTTTTTCCAAATACTCAACTTAACCGGCACTGTCGACTATCTGAGAAGCATCGTCCAAAAGTCCTTCTCGATCGTTCCCGAAAATTCAAAGTCCAATATTGGATTCTTATGCCTTGTTAATTTCGCCCGAATGCCATTTTGGTACTACTCGGGATCGACGGGCGGCTTTGAGGATTCACGCGTAATCGACTCGTGCCAATTCACGTCAAGACTTCTCGACACATGGACGTCCTTGACTACATGAAATTGCGAAGGATCGATTCTTATTTCAAAGTACACGATTATCAAGGATCAACATAGGGCCGTTCGCGGGTTCGATAACAATAGACGGAATCACCCGTCGTCCCATTATATTCTGCCCACGAATCGACTTCTATCCGTCCCTGGAATCGGCCTGCATGACTACAGGATCGTCCTCACACAAGTCTCACGGTCGAGTCGTTTTCCCAGGTCAAGTTCTTTAGTCGCACGAGTTCTATCCTCATTAGCCTTTCCCCTCAAGGTCAGTATCTCAGGAGTGATCAGTTCCGAGTGAGATCAACCAACAATGCATCGACGAAATTCACGTTTATTCCTTCCTCAAAAGGGCTCGAATTTCAGGATGTTACATTTGGTCTGTCCACTACATGATCCTGGACACACAGAAGCCCAATCTGGATGCACTTCATTACTTCTGATGGAGAAGAAGATCCTGCAATTATTTCATCCAACAAATCAATTTCTCTTCCCTCGTGCCACAGCTGCCATGCCTGCAATAGTCATAATTTTTCAATTTGAACAAGAAAGTATGGGGAACTTGTTATAACACATCCGCTAGATTGTGATTATATTGCGCAGAAGAAATTTTCGGGACATAGGCCTTCAAGAGCCAAGATTGAGACATGGTAAGGTG
The DNA here is from genome assembly GCA_014182845.1 of Corymbia calophylla. Classification (NCBI taxonomy): domain Eukaryota; kingdom Viridiplantae; phylum Streptophyta; class Magnoliopsida; order Myrtales; family Myrtaceae; genus Corymbia; species Corymbia calophylla. The sequence goes on along the minus strand of CM024697.1, from coordinate 42,279,157 downwards.
TTGTCCTTAAATGGTCAACATTTAATAGATCGATCAATAAGGTGCAAGGAAGACTATAATATGGATTTTAAATGCAAAGGTGGTAGTCTGACCCAAGAGTGACAATTAAATTCACTAGATATTGTCACTTACATATGATAGAAGATTGGGATCTTCATCATCGTAAGACAAGCTTGTATTCTTCTTGCCTCGGACAAAATCCAGTATAAGTACTCCAAAGTTATAGAAATCAGATTTCTCTGAAAATATCCTGCCTATTGCATACTCTGGAGATAATATAGCCACTTCTATAACATGCAAGTTGAAAAGAATTAATGAGTTATACCCCAAAAGGCATATCATAAGCCTAATGAAAAGCTGATGAAAGTTGGCAACTTTTTTAACTGTTCTTGTCTGAACAATAACAATATTATGGATGGATCAATAAATCTTGTAATTCAAGTACTTACAGTGTTCCTACAACCCTGTGAGTGTTAACCAAATCTTGTGTGCCTTGAAACATCCGTGCAAGGCTAAAATCAGAAATTTTTGGATTTAACTTCTCATCGAGGAGGATGTTGCTGACTTTCAAGTCTCGGTGGATAATCTGAAGGCATGAATCCCTGTGGAGATAGAGAAATCCTCTAGCAACATCCTCAATGATGTGGAAGCGTTTGTCCCAGCTGAGTTCGACCTTCCTTTTCCTATCTAACCAAAGACACCACAGAAAGTATCCCTTAGAAATAATACAATACTGGTAAAATGTGTCATAGAAACATAACTCTGTTTCTCTAGACTTGGTCCAAGTCTCACCATGCCCTTCACTTCTTTATGTGAAGGAAAAGAAGGTGAAATAAACAAGTAAAAAAGAGGTTCCCTTTCAGAGGGTGGAAACCAACCAAAGAGAAGGTGTCCAAGCTTTTGTTCGGCAAGTATTTGTAAACCAATATTTTCTCTTCTTGTTCAATGCAGCATCCAAAGAGCCGTACGAGATTTCTGTGTTGGAGCTTTGATATTAGACTAATCCCATTCTTGAGTTCCTCCTTTCCTTGGTTCGAACTGCTAGAAAGCCTCTTCACAGCTATCGCTTTCCCATGTGTCAGCTTTCCCTGTATTTTCCAAAGTCTAAATAGGATTATTCCTTTCTTTAGCTAGGCAAGATGAGCATGTAAGGGATATTTTGGAGTAAACCAACCTTATAGACAGGTCCGAAGGCCCTTGTCCCAGTTTCTTTGTGACACTGAAGTTGTTTGTAGCAGCTACAATGCCATCAAAATCAAATATTTGCATTTTGGAGGCATTGTCTCGCTTCAGTTGCTCCTTCCATGCATTTACTTGGGACTGGTCACTAGGTTCCTGATCTGCATTTGAATAAACTAACCCGGATGATCTGTTCAAATTTCCTGGGTGTTGAAAGGAATCCAAAATAAGTTCCAACAATCGTATGGTATGGCAGAGTAAATAATTTTACATACTTCTCCAAATTTTTCTCCGAACTCTTGTCATAATGTGATTGTTGTTAATGCAGCATGCAGAGCATTGCAAATACTGGACTAGGGAATTTATAAATAGACAAGTTTCTGTTGAAATTCTGAAAAATGATTGACATGATACTTGAGAAACCCCAACATAAAAAGAAGAGGATAGGTGATGATTAAGTCAATATTGGATCTGCGAAGTAGTTTGAAGCATTAGGAAGTTCATAAATACATCATTTGGAGCATTCTTACTATTTTGGTTGTATCTCCACTTGCTGAGACAAACAGCTGCTGTGCCAATCAATATGTTGACAAACATAACACTGACATAAGGCATGAGTTCTCTTGTAATCTTGGGTCCCTCTGAAACAATAATAAAAAGAGAATTAGAAGAAAATACTAGAAAGCCAATTCAAACATCTTATTACAATCTTTTGTGACAAATCACCTGCTTGGGCATCCGGTAGGCAAAGAAATAGATCTTCACCGGACATAGACAACTCTTGAATATCTATCAGGTCTCCACTCCAAACCATACACCCTATTGTACCGACATAAGAATAAGCCATGCAGGAACAGTTACTCAGACACCAGAATCAACAATCTTCTGCATTCCATATGTCAGGTAAATAATCAGAGTGATCAGGCAATTTCATGTGACCGATTTTCAGAAAACCATCTTGTTTCCCAGTTGTACTCATGTTTCTGTGACAATTTAGCTCACTTTCTCAGATGCACCCTGAGGTCCAGTTTACTTTGTTCCACTCTTCGCTTGATTTCAGTTTGAACCCTTTTAAAACAACTGCAAATAGGTATATTGACTGCATCGCAATTGCCGTAAGGACAGCAAATCCCATAAGTATCACAGGAATTTCTTGGAGCCTCCCAATTTGTTACCCAGTTCATCGTCTTTTCATCCCAAAATGTATGCTCCAGATGTCCTTCAGACAAAATGGATGTATAAAAGAATGGATAATTGAGGGAGCTTCGTATATAGAGATAAATAATTCCGTGTTCTGGATCTTGCTGAAGACAAAAATCAGTCACGTATGTCTGATTCATCTATGGCATTCCAATAAGCATTAACTTGTCCCACTGTCCGGTTCTCCAGTAAGGGGTCGATCCTTTCCTGAAACACTGAGGCGGCCTCTCTGTTGAGAGACTGAAACTGAAATTTCCAGGCGTTGGATCACTATCACTTCTCCAAGAGGTTAAGTAGTTCTTTACCCTGGTCCTGGACTTTGCTACAATCTTCATTCCTGGTAAAAGAGTATCAGTTGGATTATCAAAGTTGTGCCAGATGACATTCCCAGAATTTGTGTCCTGCAGATGAGATTTCCAAAGTCGGACAGAACTGCCGAAGAATCATTAGTCTGACAGGAAGCATTAACTGACCAAACTAAGTAGTGTCAACCATCAAGAAGCTGCAGATTTCCATCTCCACCTATCCTCAGAGTAGCGAGCCGGTCATTATATGCAGTAGGGTTGTCCCTGTTGTCAACCCAAATAATTATGGAAGGAGTCGTGTTCTTGTACCATATTCCGATATATTGGTTTTCTGAACCATATGGAGAGAAGAAACCAAGCTCAAAGACTTGACTGGAGAAGACAAGAGTTTGGTTTTGGAAGAGTGGTCGCGATTGAGTAATCAGGTTAACTGCATGACAATGCAGTACACTAAAGAAAAGGAGGAAAACAAAGGAATAAAGCGAAACGCTCATAAGGGAAAGATGAGCTTATGGGTATATCTTGGACTTGCCCAAACGAAATTGAAGATTCTGTAATGCCTCTAAAAATCTGTAATATATGGGCTCCAAACCAGCCCAGCCTTTTCCCCTTTAAGTCAGCCCAGCCCACCTTATTTTTTGCTTCTTCTTGCTGCGTGGAGCTGCTGAAGACAGAAGCAAAACAGAACAGAAAACAGGGCAGCAGCAGAAACGGGAGAAAAGAGAAAGAGAAGGAAAATGGGCAAAATGAAAGAATTTTTGGCGCACCCATGATCCGGATGACTCACCAAGCTTACTCAACACTATCCTACGGCGCCGGTAAGTGATTAAGGCTTCTAATCATCCTTGGAAAGTATTAATAGCAACTAGTGTTTGAAATTCGGAGTTTATGGAGATTTGTGCGGCGAGGTCCGATTTTTGTGTTGCCAAGCTGAAAATTTTTATGGGAATGATAATTTAGGATGTTGTGAAGCTATAGCATTTTGCGGAATTGAATTTGAACTTGCGGTTTGTCCGGAACGGATTTTTGAAGTTCGGCGCGCGTTCTGTCACTGTAGCGAACAGTAGCTTCGGGACTGATTTTCTGCTGTTTTTGACGAGGTTTTGAAGCGGTTGTTATGGGGTTGTTGTAGTGCATCGAAAGGGCTTTCTAATGACTATAAGTGGGCTTGAAACCAAGTTTTGTGGAGGAAGTTATGGGGCGACAAAGTTGAGTGCATGTCCGTGTCTCGCGGATAACAATAGGTTTCCGTTTGAGGCGAGCTTTCCGTTGGCACGTAGGTGTCATTTTATAGACAAATAGGCGTAGTATAGCCAAGTCATTCTTTAGAATGTCCGTTTACTCGATTTTTTATATTATTTTGAATTAATTGTTAGGAATTCGAGTACGTCAGCTCAAATAAGGGCTTAGTTGGTTTTTGGCTCTTCTACCGGGTGAGTGACATATTTCTTCCTTGTATTTTAAACTCATATTTGAAAGATATTATGGGTAATATATGCTATTAGTTGAAAAATAGCATTCTTTGATGCATGAAAATAGGATCGGGTTTTCACTACCATTTGTTGTTTAAATGAAGGAATTGTCATTTGTTGGGATATTTGCCTGAAAGTGGTTGTGAAACCTTTATCAAAGGACCTTGGAAATTTTCTGGTTTATGTTAAGCATTTCAATATTTATTAAATGCTTGAATTGTGAAAGGATTCTGATTCTGTTGTGGATTATTGGAGAATTGTGGTTATTGGTTGATGCTCAATGTCTCTCGTGAACCCCGAGGGGTGTGTAGGTATGCGCATACTAGTTTAGGATATCCTTGTGGGCCGAGCCACCGGCTTATAGTAGGTGGAGACCTAACCAAGGGGGGAATCTTGGTCGTCTTGTCACGAGCGTTAAGCGTGACCATGGTTGGACATTTGAGCCTGAGCTTGGTCAATGGAATAGACCATTGACATTTTGATTTGAGTTTGGTCGGTGGAATGGACCATTGATCCGTGTTTTGATGAGTTGAGCCAATGGGATAGACCATTGGCATGTGCTTGATGAGATTGACCAGTGGATTCGACCATTGGTACCTACTTTGTTGTTTTTCTTGAGATATTTGCAGTATGTATATATACTATGTTCAAAGTGGATTGTATTGGTATTGTAAAGGTGCATAGTGATTTCCCGATCCGCTTAGAAGAAATGTGTTACTTACTGAGCCGTGGTAGCTTATTCGTCTCATCTTCATGTTTTTCAGGTTCCTCAGTGAGCCGCCAATAGGATGTGAGCGTTCGTATCAGGGAGGACTTTTTGCTTGTGGGAAATTTTTGGTGAGCTAGCTTGATTAGTGAACTTGAGCTAGTTGTTTAGGAGGTGTATGTATTTTTGGTGGTTTTAGACAACTCTGATATTGTAACCATATGCCTTTTGTCATATATATATAAGTGGATGTATATATGTTCATATAAGGTTATATGTTGGTTTGTTGAGGCTTCGTCCTTTGCTTAAAGGATGGCCGTGTCATGCCCTGGTTCTTGTGATTTGGGGTGTGACAAAATCTGTCTGATGATATAATGTTCTATTCTGATTGTTCCTGGTCATTACTCTTAAGTGTTTAAAATGTTAATTATTGTGATTTTCCAAGAAACTATGACAGGAGCCAAACGCTTCACTACAAATTTGAACCTGATTTGGATGGCTTAGTTGACTTTGAATTCCCATTGTCCATTCTGATATGATAAAATTTAAGTCGGGCTCATGTTGTGAAATGGTCAAGTTTTGTGGCTGAAGACATTATTTAATAGCAATGCTTTTTGCAGATTGAAGCCTCAATATCAATAAGTACAAAGTAGCAATGGTCGGGGAATGTGTTCCTTGTTCTTACACAGAAGAGTTAGTTTAGGTGACAATCCAATAGGTGAGTCAGCCTGTATAGACAGAAAATACTGGGAATAGAGTTTGTTTATATGGATCTACGGACGAAACATGAGCTATATTGAACCTTCTCCTTGGAGCAAGGGCTGGAAATTTATCCAATGACCTGTGACTACAAATTGGACGAGTCACCCTGCGTGCACAGGAAAAAGAAAACCAGCATGGACAGAAATTACCGTCTACGTAGGAGCAAAACCATCATAGGTTGGGACTAGCAATGATCACTAGATCTACTATACAAGTACAAACATCATCTAACATATTTCCTTCACCATTATTAATTCTGTCAGTTGTCATTTGCAGAATAAATTTACCTTGTATGTAAAGTACTTTGGGTGCTAAACTTGCGATGGGATACTCATATAAACCATCCAATTCATTTTGAGCATTAAGCTTATGAGACAAATTCAATCTTTTTGCAGCCTCTTGTTACCATAAAAATAAAATTAATGGAGACTAGATGCGTTGCTGTAATATTAAGTTGGATTAAGACAGGCATTCGATCTAATTCAAGCTAGATGAAAGAAAAATGATCATGTAATAAGAGTCAGTGGAAGTTGTACGCTTTTCTTAACTATATGAAATTAAGGGGTACAAGTATTGGAGTTCATCCATGTGAGTACCTATACCTAGTACAAACTGATCCTTTTACAAGTATTGGTGCCAAATCAGTACTTCTAACATTTATCTTTCTTGAAGCACAGATGTTTTTGGGCCAACTACTTTGGTGGGGCAACGGAATTTCAGGAGCAAATGAATTTTGGAAGATGAATGTCGGTTCCTTCGGTTGTGGAAGCTTTGATTCACCACTCAGCATCAGAACTACAGTCAACATGTTTGGTCTATCCACAGCATGGTCTTGGACACACAGAAGCCTGATTTGGATGCATTTGATTACTTCTGATGGAGAAGAAGAGTTGGAAATCGTATCGTCCATCAAATCCAATCCTCTTCCCTCCTGCCACAATTTCCATGCCTGCAATAATTTACCTTTCTGTTAGCATGTGATAATAGAGAACATGCTAGGTGCTTCAATGAGAGAAAACTTTGATGACACTCATTTGATTGTCATTGTGTTGCATAGACTTAATGAAATTCTGAAAATATTCTACCCAGCCTTCAGGAATAATAGCTAATTAGGCTCATGTTTTAAGGTGATCTTGTAATGATCGAAACAGATATGCAAAAATTCTGGCTTGCTAAAAAGTAAAATTTCAACAGGAATGTCATGGTAGACTTTGCACAAGATTGTGTTATACAATAGTGAAATTCAGTTTAATGTTTGCACTCACGTAAGAGAGAAGATTGAGATCTTCCCAATTGTAAGATAAGGTTGTACTCTTCTTGCCGCTGACAACTTCTTGCCGCTGACGATTTCTATAAGAAGTACCCCTCAGCAGAAGCGAGGGACTACACATGCTTGGCAATCTATCTACCTTCTAATAATGTCATGGAAATCTCATTCGAGTTACAATCCCTTTGACTTATTTCAACATTCGTGTTTTCAGAGCTCCTCTCAATGTAGAAGCCAGGCTGCTTGGGCTGTGGGAGCGAAGTGCTCTCACTGTCCAACATCAGTAGCACAGATGACATATTTGGTCTATCATCAGGACGCCGTTGCACGCATAGTAGCCCGATTTGTATGCATTTTACGACTTCTGACTGATCGAAAGAATTCGGAAGTTGTGGATCTATGAAGTCGCTCGCCTTCCTTTCAAGCCACAACTTCCAGGCCTGACAAAAAAAAAGAAGAAGAAGTGAAGTTTTAAGCCAAATCCAACAGCTGTATTGCTTTATTATGAGAATTTGACTTCTTAGATGGTTGTCGCACGTGTCCAAGAAGATTGAAGCAATGGTCTGGATGATTGAACTCTCTATTCCTCTTTCCGCTTATTATCTCCAGCAACATTACTCCAAAGCTAAAAATGTCTGATTTTGTCGAGAAAAGCCCATCTATTGCGTATTCTGGCGCCATGTAACCACTGCAAGGAAAAACGATATGCATAACAAGAATAGGAATGTGTAAGCCAATAAAATCTGACTGACTACTTACTAAGTGCCGACTATCCTCTTAGTTTTCACTAGAGACAGATCTCCGCCGAAGACTCTAGCCATGCCAAAATCTGATATTTTTGGGTTCATCTCATTGTTGAGTAACACATTGCTTGCTTTGAGATCCCTATGTATGATTCTCAATCTGGAATCTCGATGAAGATAAAGGATCCCCCTTGCAATTCCTATGATTATGTCAAATCGCATTCTCCATACTAGAGAATTTTCCCTTGTTTTACCTGAAACAAACCTTTTTCTAATCAGTAATCTGGATGAGAATACAATTCCAACAGATTGCGTATTGAATCAAAATCAAACAAAGAAGGTATAGATTAAATCAAACCAAATATGAAAGAGTCTAGGCTTCCATTAGGCATGTATTCGTAGATTAGCATCCTCTCTTCTTCGACACAACACCCCAGAAGCTTAACAAGATTTCGGTGCTGAAGCTTCACGATCAACATGACCTCGTTCTTGAATTCATTGAGACCTTGCTGGGAGTATTCTGACAATCGCTTGACTGCTATTTCTTGCCCATTTGACAGCTGACCCTGAAAGTGAATTGCATCGTTTTTCCCCAGTGACATGGGACAACACAAACGGAAAGCATGAACGAAGAGTAGTGTTCCATTTGTACGATCTATGAAATTGTAGACTAAACTTTACCTTGTATACAGGGCCAAAACCTCCTTCTCCTAACTTATTCGAATCACAAAAGTTGTTAGTTGCTCGTAAAATGGTGACCATATCAAAGATCGGAAGCTGGAAGCTATTCTCATCTTCAGCTTGAAGGTCGAATTTAATCCCTGTTGACCATTGAACTTTCATCAGAACATATGTTCTTTTTCTCCCCAGAATAAATGAACTATATGCAAGCAATGAACAATTGTTGCATATGTCAACTAAGACATAGGTGTTAGCAATGAGGCCTCAGTGATGAACTTTCCAAGTATCAATAGATCTAAAATTCATTTGACTTGGTGAGAACATATAACATTATTTACTGTATGCTATCAACTTTCATTATTGATCGTTAACCCTGAAGTTAAAAAAAAAAAACTGATAGTGGCAAAAGGAGTAATGCTATGACTTGATACCAAGATACGAAAAGAAAGAACCGAGAATTGTAGTTGAGGTTCTGAAAGCAAGTTCTAGTCAGAGCCACAATTACTATACAGCAAGAGGTGAACTCAACTAATGGAAATGGAGTACCTTGAGCATGTTTTTTCCTCTTCCAAAAAATGTAGAAGCAAAGCGCCACCAAAAGCACAACAAGGGCGGCGGAAATCGCCACTGCCACCCATTCTTTCCATTTGGAATTCACTGAATCTGAGAAAATTGAGAGGTTGAAGGTGATCAAAATCAATGATGGACAGGATCATCGTGTGTCCCTGAATAAAAAATAAAACAAAGGTAAACGTACTTCCACGGTCCGAGGCTGAAACACGAATGTAAAGATCTTGATTCGCATATTTGCTGAGTTCTCTGACATCAAGAAGATCTCCAAACCATAGGAGACAGCCACTTCCACCTCCCGTGGCGTCTATGTTCGAGTAGGCCCTGCATGAGCAGTTCTTGAAGCACTCTATTTCACATTCCTTAAGGCTCATGCTAGTGTTCATCGTGAACTGCATCAAATCAGGCACTTTCACCCCTTTGAGCCTCTTAAACCCTTCTCCTTTAGAACAATTAAATGGGTTCTTACTGACACACCCGCTAGACCACACAAGGCTATCCCATTCTGCCTGTGACTTCGGTTGATAACCGGTCATGCATTTACATATTTGAAAATCACCGACTGTGCACATGGTATTGGGCCCGCAATTCCCGTAGACATCACAGGCATCATGCGGCAACGTATAGATCACGGTCCACTCCTGCGTTTGCTCATTCCACAGGTACCGTTGGTGGTTCCCTGAAGCGTTTAATACGGATCTCGTGATGGTGGATTCATTGAAATTGTTGAACGTGTAGTAGACCTCCTGAGAATTGTCGATGAACTTGGGGATGAATATCAAATTAGGAGTCAACGGAACCCCGCTGAACTGTACTCCATTCCAAGGTCCACTTCGGAAGTGTTTGACATGTCCCTTACGTATGACTAATTGGGGAATTATTCCTCCAAGATCGACACCATAGGTGAAGTCTCCAGTTGAGGGATCCTCCACGCTCTTCCACGATGTCATGTGCCGGTCCAAACCGATTCTCATGTCCCACCCGAGCTTCATGCCCGCCAATAGTGTATTGGAGGGATGATCAAAACTCTGCCAAAGGTAGTTTCCGGAGACATTTTTACTGTCATCTTTCAAAACTAGATTTCCAGAATCTAGGAGCTGAGCAACTACGCTTTGCGAAGAAGTATTCAAGTTATTCGATGACCACAAGACTCTTTCTGCTTGGTCGACAAGGAATAGTTGACCTTCATTACCTATCCTCAGAACCCCTGATGAATCATTCAACGGATTATCTCCATTTGCCACCCAAACAATGGTTTGCTCTGGGATATTGTGGTACCATATTGCGAGGAATCTGTTGCTGGAGTTACCAGGGCTGAAGAAACCTAGCTGAAACTTTTCTCCTGCCGACACTAGAGTGTCACCATCTTGAATTGGCTCAGATGAGCTTAACACATCAACTGATTTGCATACTTCTGCCAGTGAAAATAATGAAATTGAAATGCAATAGAGTAGAGAAAAACACAGCATATCCATCTATTGGAGAAATCTTGTAATGGACTGTCCATATTAGTCTTTCATTCTTGCATATAGACTTAGCATGTGTCACACCCCAAAACTACCAAGAATGGGGATGATACAGCCGTCCTTCCGCTCAAAGGACACAACCTCAAATTGCTCAAGTCCAACTCCCAAAATTTCCAGCCATAGTGCTCTCATTCTAATAGCCGCTAACTAGGGGACCTAAAAAGATTTGAAAAGAGTGGAATAAGCAACCATAGCTCAATGAAACTCATAATCTGACTCCTATATATATATGAGTTGTTTCATTTCAACAAGTTTTATGGAATTTAGAAAATACTCATTAAGTCATTATAAACATCAATGGTCAAGCCCATCGATCAATCTCATAAAAATCGCACGCTAATAATCTATTTCACTTATCCTACTCATATCAAAACACACATCGATCGATTAATTTTTTGGCTCAATATCAAAACATGATCACGACACAATACTTGGTGACAAGATGACTAAGACTCCTCCTTGGCAAGGTCTCCACTATAAATATATTGGCTCGATCCAGAAGAATATCCTAAACCCGGTATGCATACCCACAAGCCTCTCAATGGGCTCCCAGCGATATTGAGTACCAAACCCTCATCCTTCAAAATCCATAAAATATTCGTCACAAGTCGGTTTCATAAACCAAAATATTTAATCTTTTGCAACTTAGTTCATCCAATAGAAATCATTTTTTAAAGCATTTCTCATATCATTTCATAAACCAAATTCACAAATCGATAGGTATAACATTTTGTATTTTGTAAGGTTTTATGAAAAATGTTTCTCAAATTATCTCAAATAATCAAAAAGTAGTGAATGCCAATCCAAATCTTTATGCAATAAAAATGCTATTTCATAACTCATAATACAACTCGAAAAAGAAATAGAACCGGTCATCTCGATATACCTACAATTAAACAACAAAAATTATTCGAACAGTCGAACTGACAAACCTATCAAATAAGCAAAAATTAATGTTAAAATCAAGTAAAACGCTACCTTAATTACCAAACAACTATGTTACACCTAAATGCTAACAAAACAACTCCAACACGTCAACAAATCGCATGGCCATAGCGATTATTCAGGACTTGTACACGAAACCTTAAAATTCTCACTCTAACGAAACCATTGCTTTTAAAAGACTCCCATCAAACTCCGGGTCCGCAACACCATAATCTACCATTTTCAAAAAATCCTAAAGCTCCACAATTCAAAAATTGGATTCCACAGCTTGAATTTCACAAGACTTCGAATGTATGATCTAACTTCGAAACCAATTCGATTAGACAAATGAGGGTGCAGGCACTCACCGCGCATTGCCATACATAATTGATTTGCCTAAGTGGCTTGAGCACTTTGTAGCCCCTCTTTTCTCCTTCTTTCCCTTCTTTTCTCTTTCCTTTCTGCGCACGCTCGACCTATTTAATCCGAAGCGTCCACTGTTGCTTCATTATTGAGGTCAATTTTCCTTCCTTTTATTTTTTTTCATTTTTTGGGCTCACCACTCTTGACTAAGTCAAAATATTACAGCTGGAGGAGAGGAAAAAACCAAGTTCACGGAAAATCCGAAATTCGCTGAATTGGTAGAGACGTGGAGAAGTTCCTCATGGTGTGTTGGTTCCGTGATCTAATAATTGATAAAGATTTGCTTGTAGCCACGTACACGTGCCTAACACTCTTTGTTTATTGTCTGTTTGCTAGTAGCAAACAAACAAGAATTGCGCCCAGGCAGTAGGGAGGGGGGAAGACGGTCCTAGACATTTTGTGCACGAAACAAGTAATTGCGTTCCCATAAACGACCCTTGTGAGCCGGCTACTGTTAGGTTAACTTCCTAATTATAGCGAAGTGCGAAAGCCCGCGTATTTCTTCAAGTCAATCATGAAAACCGAGTCCATCATGTCAATCATCAAGAACAGATAAAATTCTGCCTCCCTCTTATTGTTCTTTGTCCCGTCAAATTCTCTTAGCTTGTTCGTTCCTCCTGCAGTCCGTCATCTCAAATGCTCTCTAACAGAACATGGTTATTCTAAGGATGTTTAGTTATTCTTATAGTGGCTATTTCTTTTACCAGTTAGACATGGACTCTTTTCACTTGGACATCATTAGATCATCGAGTCCATCCCCTCAGTCTTCAGGCATTGAATATATCAAGACTAGTACAAAATGTACACTTACTCCTTAAAGTGCTAGCCCCTCAAAATTGGCCATGTGAAGAATGGTCTGTAACATCCTGAATTTCGATCCATCTCGAAATATACGAAAATGTTATTTCTCAATGCACTGCTAGTCACGACTACCTTGAATTGATCACTCAATGGTAACTGACCTATTCGAAAAGGCAATTAAAAACCGATATGCGTATGACCAGTGAATTCAATCAGGGATAGACCGCTCGACCATAAGGATCAAAGAGGAATGATACCACACTATTGCAAGCCAATTAGCGAATGAAAATAAATCGATTCGGCATAAATACTAGTCCCTTTTTGTGTAGGCCAAAGGAAATGCGCCCAAGAAATGGCATGGACATACATTCCCTGAGATTAATCTCAATAAATAAATAAAAGTAATGCTTTTGCTATTGTTGGTGTCTTTCTATGAGTGATAATTGACTGGGTGTTAGTAGAATTGTTTCCACGCACGCAATTAATTAAGATAAAAAGAGTTAGTCAATGACAAATCCTAAGATGTCGCAATCGAATGACCACAAGTAAACAGGAGTTGTCGCGTGACTGGCCGAGGCGTGACAAATACTGAAATCGAAATTTCCAGGCATTGGATCACTGTCGTTTTTCCAAGGGGTTAAATATTTCTTTACCCCGGTCCTGGAATTTGTTCCCATCTTCATTCCTGGTAAAAGAGTATCAGTTGGATTATCAAAGCTTTGCCAGAAGAAATTCCGGGAAGTTGCGTCCTGCAAAATGAAATTTCCAAAGTCCGACAGAACTGCCAAAGAATTACTAGTCTGACTGGAAGCATTAGCTGACCAAATTAAGTAGCGTTGATCATCAAGAAATTCCCCGTGTCTAGTAAAACTGCTGCAGCATTATTTGTCTGAATAGAAGCATTAATTGACCAAACTATGTTTTGTTGACCGTCGAGAAGCTTCAGACTTCCATCTCCGCCTGTTGTTAAGGTGGCATATGGGTCTTTATATGAGAGAGGCTCTTCCCTATTGGCTACCCAGATGATTTTCTAAGGGGTCATGTTCTTTTACCACATTCCTATGTATTGTTTTCCAAGCCAACGGATGTGAAGAAACCAAGCTCGAAGACTTGACTGGAGGACACGAGAGTTTAGTTCTGAAAGAGCGGTTGCGATGGAGTAATTTGGTAAACTGCGAGCAGTGCAGTACGTGAAAGGACAAGAAGAAAATGAGCAAACTAAAGGAAAATTCATGCGAAAAGAAGTCAAAAAGATCATCCGGTTGCTCGTCTTTGATGGCTTATAGTATTCTCTAGGACTAAACTTTCTCAGCGGAACAAGTTGAAGATCTAATATATCTTCCCAACCAAGAAACTGTATATCGCGATGATTCATTTCTGCATTTTTGGTTGTGATGCGATAGTAATTATTCACTCAAAAGACTCATTCTTCTGATGCGTTCCCAGAAATTCTGTTAGTCAAGAGCCATCCGTCAAACTCTAGAAAATTGGACCTAATTTAGGAAGACTTGGTGAGTATTCATCGGCAAAAAGTCCTGGATGTCCATTCTAACACGACTCTTCCACAGTCAAGTTCATCTATACCACAAAATGGTCAGAGCAATCATTTTCCTAGATACTATGACCTCAATGCCAGCAATGATCTGTTGGCATATGTTCTCTGAAAACTGTTCAAATTTGACTTGGCCCCGAAGCTTGCTTTTGATGTTTTAGGAGGTTACGTCCCACTAAACTTTCAACCTTGCTGCACACATTAGAACTGACCCAGGATTGTAATCAACTGAGTAATCAAATGAATCCCGCTAATTATAAGGTTAAACGCCCACTTGGGATAAGACCGAATGGAAAGCGCCAACCTGTGTTTTCGTCTCAGAAAGCAATAAATCAGGTTCATTCTTACCCTGAGGAACTTAGATTTAAGTGAGGGGTTATGGTCGTGGGTTGCCGTGTTAGTTCTTTTTCAAGTAGTCGGCTAATTATGTCATGCTAGTGGATTATCAAAGCCAAAAAAATTATCAGGTTAAACACAGAATGCTTTGGACATGACTTGGTCTGCTCAACCTCATAAAGGAGTTTACCTCCATCAAAAAGAACATTCACGGTTTTTTATGTCGTGCGACCCATATAAGTACGTTTAAATAGGCTTGAAGTGTCGAAATTGTGAGACAAGCTGTCTCATTCCATAGCACACGAGATCGGATGCACTAACAATCTGGTCACCATCTGGACCAAGCACCATAGTAAAGAATGGTGACTATAACACATGCTTTGGTTGGGTCTATGACATCCCTAAATTACCTCACTAATATATTGTTCATTTTGGTTTGTCTCATACCTAACCTCACCATTGTCTTTTGGCATACAACTGTAGGTGCACGCTTTCCTAAGAGATCACCTATCTTAGAGTGCTCCCACTTGAGCACGTTTATTTTAGGAGTTCCAAAGCTAAGTATTATCGTTACATCAAAAGATGTCTTCATGAATTAATTTCAATTTTCACAAATATATCTCAAAATTGCTCTTTCCATGTTCAGTTCATTCTTACCTCATTCGCCATCCTGGAAGCTTGGTACGGGCCGTTCCTTGTCGAAACTCTCTAGCTCCAACAACCACTCCCTACTTTTGTTAGACTGGGTCGTTACAGACCTATGAGTTTCCACGTAGTTTGTCCTTAAACCATACACATACTAAAAGGGATCCTGCTTTGACACCATATATTGGGAAAAATTCTAGAAAATGACTTGAAGTGCCCTCATTTTCTCATATAAGAACCTGGAGTGCATATTATTTCAAATAAGAGTATGATATGCTCTCATTTTCTCAAATAAGAATTTAAAGTGAACTTTGTTCAAAATAAGGGCCTGAAGCGACCATGTCAATTGGCTTAACTCACCAACTAATAAGGGCATTTTCATCCTTTAATTTTTTCAATTTTTTTCATTTTTTCAAAAAAATTTCCTTTTCTGTATTAGATGAAAAAATGAAGAAAAATGGAGGGGGAGGGGATGGGGAATGGTGAGGGTCATTTGTAAGCGCAAGCGAAGACGAACCATCCCCGCACAATCAATCAATCAAACAGGGATAGAGGGATGAATAGCAAGAACAACAACAACTACTCAATTATTCAATTTATTGGATTAACCAATGGAGGATCGTTTTCCAAATTCCCTCGGGTTCAACACCACGGTCACTCGGACCCATCGGACTCGTCTCCGTCGAGTCGATCACCGGAGGAGCGGGGCGGGATCCTCCATTGCGGGTACGCCATTCTAGGGACCGAAAATGGTTAACCACGACGGGTTGAGATAAAATCTTAGCGAGTTCTTCCCCTAAGCCCCGGTTAGTACGCCAACTCAACCCGGGGTATCTCTCCGTAACCACCCCTCACTCAACCCCACAACAAGACAGCCAAAACCAAACAACGGCCAACAACGAGACATGGGCAACCAACAATCATACGGTCGGTTCGCATGCAACCTTACCCGGTATGCCATACCCTGCACGTCAAATCTCATACAATACAATTAAGGCACATGGCCGTCAGATGATACAGTTCATCAATCACATGCGAATCGCGTCACAAGCGATCTCACTTGGCCATTGCCACACCCTGCACGACTGTCAACTCATGCGTGCGTACCACAAATCATCACGACATTAAGAGCATGCGAATAATCAGAGTATCTCACACAACTTTCTCATGTCTCACATCCACACATATGCTCCGATTATTACGACCACTAGGGCCACGGCACAACCTTATGGTTGGCGGTCTACCGGTCGAAGACCGTGCATCGTCCTCCCCCATGAGGCACGGCGACGTCACGGGCTATCCCCCATCGACGGCATTCCATAAGGAGCATGGGCCCGGCCTCAACCGCGACTCCGCATCTGACCACTGTCAGGCGACCCAATGGTCACGGCACAACCCCAATGGGGATTGGCGGTCATCCGGCCAACCGGGCTATCAACTTTAATCGACCATGCAACACATCAGCAAACAGTTCATTCTTGTCTTTGCTTTTGCTTGGTCGTGAATGCAACATCGCTCATGCGCTCATGCTCATGCGACATGCCATTTCAGATAACCCACGCAATATGTCATGCGATCTCACTCGACAATTCCAAAATCCAAAATCCAACCAACACTCGATCACGCATTTCATCAATATTCACGAGTATAATTAACAATCGGCACTTCAATAAATCACAACAATCAATAGCACATCAAATTCAGACAAAATTTAGCTTCTGGATGAACAAAGTGCCATGAATAATCGTGAACGGTGATCCGTGAACAAAGTGATTTGTGAACAGTGATTTTTCCGAAATTCAATTAATTAAAACATTTAATCCAGAAATTAAACAAAACATTAATTAAAATAATTAATCAATTCAATTAAATCAAATCATGCTTAATTAATCACATAAACACAATTAATCCCAAATTAAGCACAATTAAGCTTAATAAGCACAATTAAGCTAATATAATCTTAACCATCTATCTAACCACCTATCTTAGGGCTAATACAACTTAATTAAACCCCTTAAACCTAAATTAACACTAACTAACCAACCCTAAGCAAGTTTAGGCACTAAATAGGGATTAGGGGCTAAACTCACCCGTTAAGCGGGCCGGAGACGCGGACGCGGCGGCGGCGACGAACCCGACACCCGGGGACCTCTACCACGACGATCCAAGGCGGTCCCGGGCTCAATACAGCAGCAACAACTCGGAATCCCCACTGCAACTCAAAACGACTGCACGGGAGGAAAGAAGCCGATCGGAGTTGAACGGGCTGCCCGGAGCTCCGGTGAGGGGCGGGCCAGCAACCAACAGCACCTGGGGTCGAGGGGGAACCACTTGCGGCTGGTATGGGCGGTGGTTTGGCCGGAAATGGAGAGAAACGGAAGAAAAGGCAGAGCTGTGCAGGGGGCGACGCTACAGTGACGGACGGAGGACCGGTAACTTCTAGCCGTCGTACGGGTCGGACGGAAGCTCCGTTCGGCGATCGGCCGCGGCGAACAGTACGGAATTTCTGTGCTGAACATTTTGATAGGTGGCACGGCCCGAGATTCCACCGGGAAGGCAACGAACAACTCAAATTTCGGTGAGAGGTCCAAAGCAGAAACTGCAGAAATTGCAAGGAGAAGCAAGGGAAGAGGGCTGCGATTTTGGAGAAGATGAAGAGGAGAGAGAGAGTGAAGTGAAGGCTGAAGGATAAGCCTTATCAAGGCCATCAATGCTTGCCCCACTTGCCAAACAATTGACCTCATCTTCTCTCTCTTCCTTTTGGCTTTTTTTCAAAATATCCAAGGGCATTTTGGTCATTTCCACCTTGCACATTTCCCAATCTGTCCTTGGGCTGAAAATGGAGGGCGGACCTAGGAAAAAGGCCGGAAAATTAATAGGAACGGGCTCGAGAGGGTAAATTGTCTCCCGCTTGGCCCAACGGGCTCACTTGCTTTGCCTCGGGCCTTCCATGGCGGCCGCCCCACCTCGGGGCGTGAGGCCCACACTAATCTTGCCCGGCCCACGTCCTCGTAGGCTCGTTTTTTTGGTCCGAAAATCTTTTCCAATTACTCGGCTCAACCGGTACTGTCGACTATCTAAGAAGCATCGTCCAAAAGTCCTTCTCAAACGTTCCCGAAAATTCAAAGTCCAATACTGGATTCTCATGCCATGTCAATTTCGCCCGAATGCCATTTTGGTACTACTCGGCATCGACGGGCGGCTTTGAGGATTCACGCGTAACCGACTCGTGCTAATTCACGTTCAAGACTTCTCGACACATGGACGTTGACTACGTGAAATTGCGAAGGATCGATTCTTATTTCAAAGTACACGATTACCAAGGATCGACATAGGGTCGTTCACGGGCTCGATAACAATAAACGGAATCACCCGTCGTCCCATTATACTCTGTCCGCGAATCGACTTCTATTCGTCCCTGAAATCGGCCTGCATGACTACAAGATCGTCCTTATGCAAGTTTCACGGTCGAGTCGTTTTCCTGTGTCAAGTTCCCCCACCCCACCATCGTTGAGAGTGGGGTGTGATCAACCAACAATGCATTGACGAAATTCACGTTCATTCCTTCCTCAACAGGGGCTCGAATTTCGGGGATGTTACACAACCGCCCCCACCCCACCAAATTGGACCAAACCGGAACCGCTCAAATTGGACCAAACCGGCCAGTTTTGGGCAGTTCCCGTAGCCAGCTCTAGTTCCTGATTCCCATTCTTGGAACTAGTGACCGGTCAGTCCAGTTCTCGATTCCAAGGTGGGAACTGGACCGATTGGACTGGACCAATACTTTTTAATATATATGTAGATATAGAAAATTATTCAGAGTCTTAGTAAAATACAATTACATGCAAATTAAAAAGATGAATCGAGTAGTGTATAAATGAAGTGGGTTATCTTTGAAAACGTATTGTAACATTAATAATTTTTTTCCCCAAAAAAGAAAAGTTACTGGTTCCACCGGACCATACCAGACCGGTCGATTGCTCAGTCCGGTTCCCATTTCTAGAACCGACCAGTCCGGTCGATGGTCTTAGAATTTGGGAACCAATCCTCCCGATTTGATTCCTAGTTCCATCTTAGAATCGGACCAGACCGAGAACCGATCACTCCTAATCGTCAAGGATCAACGATGTTAGGGGATGGCCAGCCAAGGGTTGGCAAGGGTCGTTGGCCACGATCGGCGAGGGTTGCCACACCCCAACCAGTAGCCGAAAACCCTCGCCAATCGCAAGTAATGGCTTGTAGACCCTAAACCAAATTTGGGCAAGGATCGTAGCCTCACCTAAGGTTGCCACTATCGGGGGTTGGCCACAAGTGGTGGCCCTTGGCAAGATTTGGGGGAGGGTTGCCAACCACTTGCCGTGGCGCCCCTTGTTTGGTCATCCCCTACCATCACCAGCCAACAATGGTGGGGCGGTAGCATTGAGGGCTTAGCTCTTGCTTGATTTCCTTCTCTCTTTTTTTAAAATTAATTTATTTTTAATAAAACATTTAAAACTAAATTTGTATTAGATAAAAATGCCCTTGATTGGCTAGAATATTTAGTAGCCAGCAAGTTAGGTCCTTAATTGAAACCGTCACTACTACTCTAGGATCTTATGTGAAATAAAGTTCACTCTAAACCCTTATTTGAGAAAATGAGGATACTTTCTACCCTTAATTGGAATTTTCCCTCATATATTGTGATACCCATGAATTAATTTAAATTATCGTCTACTTTGGCCTATCCGATATTGGGCCTTTAGCATATGGGTGGACACCTTCTCATAAGGTCACCCATCTTGGAAGTGCTCCCACTTGAGCACGTTTTGGAGTTTCAAAGTTAAGCATTGCCGTTACTTCAAAATGTGCTTTCATTGGTTAATTCTAATTTTCACATTTATATCTCTAAATCGCTCCTCAAATGTTCGTTGCACGGTTTGATTTATTCCTTCCCCCTTCACCATCTTAGAAGCTTGCCAAGAGACGCTTCTTGTCTAAGCCCTTTGGCTTTAGCAACTAACTCATTGCTCTCACTAAATTGGGTCATTACATTTGTTTCTTTCTAAACTGTTAGATTGATGTTGTTGTGTCATGAAATATAGAAGCTGAGACGCTCATTTCAAACCTCTCGTACTCTTGTTGTGTCGTGCGGCCTTGTGTTTCGTACAAGCCACCTTACGAATTCATTTCATCTCGTGGTCAAGCCTTCTTTCCTTTAGAATTTTTAATATTTCGACCTCCTTCCCACTTCTTCTGATGGCAGATTTCTTGTGGTAGTGGCCCAATAATCCCAAGCCCATGTCTTTAATAGACTAACTCAGCCCATATTCTTTCTTTAACTTCTCTAGATATTTTGGGCGAGGACAAGCAGCGGACAAAATAAGAAAAGAAGAGGAGTGGGAGCTCGTCCGCAAGAAGGGGAAAAGGGGGAAAAGAGAGAAATTTCCACGCCCAAACATTCGATAAACCGAATCAATTGCAAATTGTAACGCCCAATAATTACTCAAGCCTATTATTCGTTTAATTGAAGTAATTTTCGAAGTTAAGTTTCAGATTTGGAGTTATATGAAAGTTGGACTACGAGGTTCGATTGAGGAGCTTTTGAGCTTCGGATTTATATGAAATGGTAGATAAGGGCATTGAGGAGCTATGGGATTTGATTATGAAGTACAGTTTGATCAAAATGAATTTTTGAAGTTTCGTGTTCAAGACAATACGCATGATGAAAAAAGGCAAACGTTTGTTATAAAAGAGTTTCCTCATTAGCACATTGGTATCATTTTATCGATAGATAAGCATAGTTTAGTCAAACCGTTTGTTAAAATAGTGTATTATTCGGTTTTTGATGTAGTTTTTTTTTATCATATGATAGGATTTTGAGTGCGTCGGCTCAAATAGCCATCATAGGTTGATTTTTGGCTTTCTCAGGTAAGCAATGCTACCTCTTCTGAGAATTTGTAAACTTATGTTTTCAAAATGATAAAAACTCGATATATTATGCTCGATGAATAAGCATATTTATTGCATAAAATTTGGCTCGGCATTTACTACTTTTGGTTATTTGAGAACATGGTTTGAGAAGATGTATTGTAAAAGGATTTATATACATAAATGGCCTTGTAAACTGGTTTATGAAATGAGTTCAAAAATTATTTGACAAATGCTTTATGAAAAAGTATTTCGAGTTGTTAAACTGTGTTGAGAAAGATTACATATTTAGTTTGTGAAAGTGTATCATGATATTGATTCCAAATTGGTTTGTGAATTATGGAGGATGCTATTGTGAGTTTGTGCTAGCGCTTAATATCACTGTGAGCCCAATGAGGGGCTTATGGGTATGCATATACCAATTTAGGATATTCTTGTGAGCCAAACTACTAGCTAATAATAGGTGAAGACCTAATAAAGTGGGGAATCTTGATCGCTTTGTCATGGGCGTTATGCATGACCATGACTAGATATTTGAGCCATGAAGATCTAACAAAGTGGGGAATCTTGAATGCCTTATCATGAGCATTATGCGTGACCTTGGCTAGATATTTGAGTAACGAGTTTGGTCAATGAAGTGGACATTGACATGTGATTTGAGATTAGTCGATGGAATAGACCATCGATATATAATTAAATGAGATTAATTAATGGAATAGACTATTGATAATTCATTTGTTATTATGCATTGATATTATTATTGATTTATACTTTATAGCTTTGGGATTGATAAACGGTGAAATCGTATTTGTAAATGTGCATAGCAAATGTTTGATTCGCTTAGAAGAGATACACTATTCACTGAGCTGTGATTGCTCACCCTTTTATTTTTCAATATTTTTCAATTTTTCACTAATGATGAGTAATATGAGAGCAATATCGACGAGGGGAATTTTGGGAGTTGGATTTTGATGATTTGAGGCTGTGTCCTTTGAATGAAATGATAGCCACGTCATCCCCTATTCTTGATAGTTTTAGTATGTGACATCTTTAATATTTGTTTACTAAAAACAGAATGTTGTTCCATGGATGGTAGACGTGAAATGTCGGTAGTAAATTTTATAAACCGTTAGTAAGTAAAAAAGATCGGAGTTCATTAGTCCGAGGCCAATTGTTTGACAATTTTTCCATCCACCGACTATAGTAAATTTATCACTTTTTTTAAGATTTTACAAGTGAGCATGTAAACTGCTTGTGTGAGTTACTAATGAAATAGAAGTTTTACCATCCACAAATCCAATTTTAGATTACGACTTATATCTTAATTTTACGAGCGGACTTTGTAAGTTACCAATGAGATAACCATTTTACCATCCCTAAATCTAAACTTTATATTGAATTTTACAAGTGGCCATGTAATTGTTTGTAAGTTACCAATGAAA
This sequence comes from Corymbia calophylla, assembly GCA_014182845.1. Taxonomy (NCBI): domain Eukaryota; kingdom Viridiplantae; phylum Streptophyta; class Magnoliopsida; order Myrtales; family Myrtaceae; genus Corymbia; species Corymbia calophylla. Next base: position 42,256,716 of record CM024697.1, on the reverse strand, counting down.
TAACATTGTTATCATGCACCGTCCCAATAGCAGATTACCATTTGTTTCTAGATTTTACAAGCGGTCCCATAAATGTCAACCAAAGAAACAATAGTTTTATCATCCAAAAATATAATAGTAGATTACCACTTGTATTTCAATTTTACAAAGTTGTTGTGTAACTGTTTGTAAGCTACCAACGAGAGTAATAAATATATAACATAATTGATAAGTTGAATTGATGGTGGAAAGTACCAATTAACTTCAGTTGTAACTCACTATTCTCACCGCTAAAAATAAGCTTTGAGCAGTAAATATATAACATGATTAGTAAGGTATAATTTCATTGATGGTCGTAATGTCGCCAACATTGTCGGTAAACTACAACAATATTCCCGATCAGCAGGTAGGAGGTTACACAATTTCGCAACTGCTTTTTTGAATTTACGAATTGGGTTACAAATGTACTGTGAATGGAACATCGTTTTGTAAGATACAATAATCGTAACCTATCACTTAGTTAATTAAGTATCCTTTGTACCGGAAGAACGTCACCATAGAGTATACGTTGAAGCACATGAACAAACTTCATGTTGGAAGGCTGAACTTTCGACACTGCTCAAAACGAATGATGTTGCAAGGTTGGGAGTTTCTGATATTGTCATACGAAAGACTATGGTTTTGGGCTATATGGACCGACATTGCCATGCCAGGTCGCATATGGTTTATAACAAAATCATCCATGCCAGGTCAACATGTATAATATAATTTGGGATTGATGTTGTACACCTTGAATTCTCTATATGCATGACTCTGAGGAAAGAATCCCAAATGAGATTAAAAGCCGTGTATTGACTGGTAACCTCCTGGATGTTTATGTTATAGCAGAAATGTTTTATAAGATTTGGCAACCAAGAAACGGTGTCTTGTCTAAGGATTCTGCATCGATCAGCATTGTCTAGTTGAGAATAGGTTATGGTTCCGGTTATTCCAAGAAAATTCCTCGAGCCCAGTTAAACAACACCCGGCACTCAAAGTCAACTGTAGATTATGAAATGGCTCCAAGGCTTAAAGCTGATAATGTTTTATTAACGACAATTTTTTTTTTTTGGTAAGGAACTGTTGACTTATTAACGACATTGCAGTCCAGCCAACTCTAGAATTCATTTCTTAACCTATGTCAAGCATGGATCAAAGCCTTTCGAAAGGTTAGTCGGTGGCATGTAACCTCCCAGAAGTTGCTTAGTCTTTTATCATTCCAAAGATAACTAATTGCTTTTCAATGCAATCTGCCCACTGGTGGTTATCAAGTCCCTGTCAAGGGGAAAAAACAGCTTGCCATATACAGAAAATGCCACAATGACTAACCTGGACATGCTTAATCAAAGTCCAGGCAAACTGATGCACAGAGGTCACTTGAATAGTATCGTCTTATGAGCATGAACTCTGAACCCGACTCCTTGCAAGAATTTGAATAAACACAATAAATCGTGCGCATATGCTACTTCAATTTGGAAGAGGCCAAAGTTATGTGGACTTATATGAACTTCTGAGCTACTAACTATGTCTTTTTTTGGCCAGACTCAGATAATTACCTTTGTTTGATGGATCTCACTTCCTGTCAGAGATCTGTAAGTTGCCTGTCATGAAATACACATTCATATTGCAAAATCTGTGTGAAATGAAAATAAAAATGCAGAATTTCAATCATTAATTCATGGAGTGTCAAAAGTTTTAGGTCTCTCAAATTGAATTAACACTGAACTTTCAGCACAGAACATTACAACTGTACAAAAAGAAATGTTGATCATCATCTCCCTTCGACCATAGAATTCGTGATAGTGTTCGTGGACAAGATGCATTCCCATTGCAACTTGATATCATGACTCGGCATTTCACTTTTGAAGGTGAATGTAGGCGGTCTCGGCTGAGGAAGTTCTGATTCACCGCTCAGCATCAGAACTATGGATAACATGTTGGGTCGGTCTGTTGTCTGGTCCTGCACAGAGAGAAGCCCCACCTGAATGCATCTCATCACTTCTGATGGTGAAGAAGAATGAACAATTGCTTCATCTGTTAGGTCTAGCCCCCTATCTTCGCTCCACAATTGCCATGCCGGTAAGAATTACAGAGAATAGGGTGCATAAATAGCCGAAAAGACTAGAATATCACTTGAGACTGTATTCCTCACACTTACATAGGAAAGAAGATTGAAATGCTGGCCAAGGTAGTAGAAGCTCGTGTTCTTTTTGCCAGTGACGATCTCAAGTAGCAACACTCCAAAGCTATAGACATCAGATTTCTCAGAAAATATCCCTCCCATGGCATACTCGGGAGACATATATCCTCTGCAATTCATTCAATCATGTTAATCACTCACACTCAGGTCATAAAGTCCCCTAATTGAACTGAATCTTGCAAGAAGGATTGAAAACTTACAGTGTTCCAACAACTTTGTGAGTCTTTAACAAAACTTGAGTGCCTTCGAAGATCCGTGCCAGTCCAAAGTCCGAAATTTTTGGGTTCATTTTCTCATCCAATAGTATATTGCTTGCCTTCAAATCTCGATGTATAACTCGAAGGCAAGAATCTCGATGGAGATACAGAAGTCCACTCGCGATCCCTCGAATGATCTGGAAACGTATATCCCAGTTGAGTTCTGCTTTCCTTCTTGAATCTAAGCAAGGAAGAAAACAAAATGAACTCGTAACTTGAAGTACTAAAAAAACGTATATTTTCCATCAGCTCAAGCATGACTTGAAGAGAGTGAGACCAACCAAATAGAATTGAATCTAAGCTTTTGTTTGACAAATATTCATAGACTAAAATTTTTTCTTCTCCTTCAATGCAGCAACCCATGAGTCTGACCAGATTTCGATGCTGAAGCTTCGATATAAGAATGATCTCATTCTTGAACTCCTCCATGCCTTGGCCTGAGCTACTGGAAAGTCTTTTGACAGCTATCTCCTTTCCATCATTCAGCTTTCCCTGTTTCCAAACTCATAGAAGCATCAGACCTTGGATGATGTCATAAAATTTCACTAATTGAACATGTTAGAGAAGTCATTTACCTTATAAACAGGGCCAAACCCTCCTTGACCAAGTTTATTCGTTGCATCAAAGTTGTCTGTTGCAAGGAGTAAGCTACCAAAATTGAACAGCGTCAATTCGGATACATCATCTTGCTTCAGCTGATCTTTCCAGGCATTTCCATGTGATAATTGCCCTGTTTTTTCAATTATATCCATTGAGTCAAGAGCCTTTGGAATTTTGGTTAAGTTTCTGGGATACATTTAATGTGAAATAAAGCATTAGACGCGTGACATTTGTACCTCTTTTGCTAGCTCTCCACTTGCAGAGACCAAAAATAGCAGCTCCTAAGAACATGATGGCAATTACGGTACTTATGCTGATGATAAGTTTTGCATGTGTTGACATGCCTGACACGAAAAAAGAATTGCAAGATGTGTGATACAGTTCAAATGAAACTCGTTTTAGTCAAACGGTTTATACCTATATTGTCACGTGCAACCCGAATGTATACATCTTGGCCAGCTGTTGAAAACTCCTGAATATCGATGAGATCATTAGCCCAGACCAAACACCCTATCGTGCCAACATAAGAATAAGCCAAGCAAGAACAATTATTCAGGCACCAGGTTTGGCATCCTCCTTCATCTCCGATGTCCGATAGATATTCTGCAGAATCAGGCACTTTCATCTGGTTCATTTGCACAAAGACATCTTTCTTCACCTGCATCGAACCTGATCTGCTTGTGTTCTTCTGACAATTCAATTCTGTTTCTCTAATGCAACCCCTGGTCCAATTTCTGCTGTTCCATTCTTCTTTCGATCTTGGAGTAAACCCTTTATGCATCGGCAGATAGGAGAGTTTAGTGAGTTGCAGACACCATAAGGACCGCAAGTTCCATAAAAATCGCAACCGTTATTCAATGGTGACCAATTTTTTAACCAACTCTTGGATCCATCATCCCAATACATTATTGTAAGAATCCCCTCAGGTGAAGTGAAGCCATAAGCACGCAGAGAGATATTATTAGATTCAGCAGAGAAATAGATGGTTCCCTGCTGAAGATCTTGGTGGAGATTGTACCCATTGAAGTATGAGGAATCCATTCCTGGTATGCCGATGAATATTGATTTATCCCATGGTCCACTTCTCCAGAGAGGGTTCGAGCCATTCCAAGTGACAATTTGTGGCGGTGTCTCCAACGTAATCCCAGTGACGAAATTTCCAGGTGATGGATCGTTGTCATTTTTCCAGGAAACCAAATACCGTCTTTCTCCGTTTCTGGTGTTTATTCCTAGCTTCATGTTTGGTAGAAGAGTATCAGTTGGATCATTGAAGCTAGCCCATATTTCAATTGAATTCACTTCTTGTAGGACAAAGTTTCCACCATCTGAAAGCATTGCTGTAGTATAGTTTGACAGGGCAGAAACGTTGGTGGACCAAACTACCTTCTGTTGCTCATCCACCAGCTTCAGATTCCCATCACTGCCTATTGTTAATTTTGCAGATTGATCTGAATATGTGAGTGGTGAATCCCTATTGGCAACCCAGACGATCTTGGAAGGAGTCACACTCTTGTACCATATGCCCACATATTGATTTGCTGATCTGTCAGGGGTGAAGAAACCAAGCTCGAAGATTTGACTGGTGGAGACAAGAGTTTGGTTCTGAAAGAGTGGTTCGGCTGCAGTAATGTTAAAAACTGCAGTGCTCTCATGAGCCTGAAGAAGAAAGAAGATGACCAAGGAAGAGTAGAGAGCAATGATAGGCAGCATGGTAGTCCTAGTGCATTTCTGACCAACAGAAAAAAAAAAATTTCCTACTGCGCTCAGGCGTCGGTTGCTTCAGAATGTTAGGCTCCTAATTCTTCACTATTCTTGTTTGCCTGCATATCTGAAAGGAAGACAAGATTTCTGCAAGACAAAGCGTGTTGCCAAAGGTGTGAGGTCATAAATCCTTTTGGAGATAGCTTTTTTTTTTTATAGGTCAAACTTTTGGAGATAGCTTCAAGTGCAATGTTATTGAACAAATTAGTTTTATATTGGATCCTGATGATGCCTTTCCCAGTTCAACTGCATTCCCAGAATGCCAAGACATCGTGATGACATTGGTGTTTAACAACTCAATTTCAGTTACACCATAGCAGCATCATTGTGTGATTCAAATGGTGGCTTTTAGAAAGAGAATTGATTTCGGATGAGAAGCCTGTACGTATTGGTTTTCATCTCCTGGCCATTGTTCAAACTTGACTACACCTTCCAGTGTATAGAAGATATATGTTTCTGTTAATGCACTAGCACAAGTTTTCTAGATATTATACGGGATCCAAGCAAAAAGTTAATTCCTGAGCATTTCAGTTTAAGGATGACAGGGCTCCAATTTTGATTACCCGCTGACATTAGCCTTCCATTTTCATGCGAAGCATATCCGAAGTGAATTGTCCAGTCATTCAAGCTTCTCGCTACTTTCTGTTTTCTTTCTTTTCTTAGATAACTAAGAATATTTTTTATGGCTGCAAGGCAGCAATTTAAATGCCACAGGTGTAGATGACTTCCAAATCCAGAGAAGGTAAATCGTATCTGTAAATCATACTGAAGCTGGAAATACTTTTTGCTGAGCCAATGCTCCTGCTTCTTATGTGGGAACTTCAGTCTATCTTTGGTAACGTTATCTTTTGTCCAAAAAACCAGAAAATCGAATCTTCATGACACAACTGGTGATAGGAACGATGGCGATTACTTGGTAGTTCTCCTTAATAATACCAAAAGTTCTGGCTGTTGTAAATCAGAACAAGTTCCTGCGTTGATTATGTTCTGTCAAAAAACTGTATATTCCAAACCCCTACTTTACAGCCAAAACTCCAAGTAAAATGTGAAGCAGTTCATTCAACCTTTTGTTCGGATCAAACTAAAGCCATCCTTGAATTGATTAAACACTAATATCTTAGAAAATAACAACAAAATCATGTCCAAATAATAAAGAAATAAAAATGAAGAAAAATAGCTTTCATCTTCCTTCGACCATTGTATTAGTGACAGTGTTAACCGACCAGATGCTTTCTTGCTGTGATGGAATATTACGATTTGGCTTTTCGGCTTGGAAATTGAATATGGGCTGTCCCGGCTGAGGAAGATCTGATTCGCCATTTAACATCAGAACCACATTCCACATGTTTGGTCTATCTGCAGCATGCTCCTGAGCACAGAGAAGCCCGACATGGAGGCATCTTGTTACCTCCAGTGGAGAGCTAACAGCGAATGCTTCATCCATTAGGTCCATTGCTTTGCCTTCACTCCATAATTGCCACGCCTTCAAGTGAGAACAATGTCATTATATTGCAGAGAACTTACAATATTGATTAAGGTTGAATTTGGGACTCACGTAGGAAAGGAGATTCAGATGTTGTCCCCGGTCATACAGCACCGTGTTCTTTTTGCCGCTAACGATCTCCAGTAGCAACACTCCAAAACTATAGACATCAGACCACTCGGAAAATATCCCGCCCATGGCGTACTCAGGAGACATATAGCCACTGCAGTTAAGTTAAACATGTCATGTACTCTTTGATTGTATTGATAAACAATGGGAATGAAACATGCATCAAGTGAGAGGTTCATTGAGGAAAATCAATCATTTTTGTCTGCTTGAAAAGATTGACTAAATGAATTGATAATTCATATAGGACTAGATAGCTTACAGTGTTCCAACAATTTTATGAGTGTTCAGCAACACTTGAGTGCCCTCAAACATTTGTGCCAGCCCAAAATCAGAAATTTTCGGGTTCATCTTTTCATCCAAGAGAATATTGCTTACTTTTAAGTCTCGATGTATGATCCTAAAACAAGAGTCTTGATGGAGGTAGAGAAGCCCCCTTGCAATCCCCTGAATTATATGAAATCGCTTGCCCCAGTCGAGTTCTGCCTTCTTTCTTGAATCTAACAAACATGACAAACAAGAACAGTTTTCCTCTTTTAGTGCTACGACGAGAAATACATCACAGAAAAATAGTTGAGTGGAGAGCGAAAACCAACCAAAAATAAAGGTGTCCAAGCTTTTGTTTGACAAGTACTCGTATACCAAAATTTTTTCTTCTCCTTCAATGCAGTAGCCCATGAGTTTAACAAGATTTCGATGTTGTAGTTTTGATAAAAGGATGATCTCATTCTTGAACTCTTCAACGCCTTGGGCCGAGGTACTGGAAAGCCTTTTTACGGCTACCTCTTTCCCATCTTTCAGCTTCCCCTGTTTCGCAAATAGCTTTCAGACCTTAAATTACCTCTATATTTTCATTTAACAAATGTCCTGCAGAATGGTTTTACCTTATAAACAGAGCCAAATCCTCCTTGCCCGAGTTTACTTGTCACGCTGAACTTGTCTGTAGCAAGTAGCACGCTATCAAAACTGAAAAGGGTCAATTCCTGCGAATCATCTTGCTTCAATTGCTCTTTCCATGCTTTTCCTTGCATCAGTTCGGCCGATTCTTCAGATGTTTCTACCAAGCCAAGGAGGCTTGAAAATTTGCTCAAGTTTCCTGTGTTCATCATTGGCGAAGAATTAGCTCACTTTCTCCATAGCGATGGAAGATTCAAACAAAATAGAAGCCCAATCCTCTGAAAACACTGATGTGGCTCTTTAATAGTACCTGTTTTCTTAGCTCTCCATCTGCAAAGTGTCACACCCCAAATCACAAGAACCAGGGCATGACACGGCCATCCTTTAAGCAAAGGACGAAGCCTCAACAAACCAACATATAACCTTATATGAACATATATACATCCACTTATATATATATGACAAAAGGCATATGGTTACAATATCAGAGTTGTCTAAAACACCAAAAAAATACATACACCTCTTAAACAACTAGCTCAAGTTCACTAATCAAGCTAGCTCACCAAAAATTTCCCACAAACAAAAAGTCCTCCCTGATACGAACGCTCACGTCCTATTGGCGGCTCACTGAGGAACCTGAAAAACATGAAGATGAGAGGAGTGAGCTACCACGGCTCGATAAAGTAACACATTTCTTCCAAGCGGATCGGGAAATCACTATGCACCTTTACAATACCAATACAATCCACTTTGAACATAATATATATACTACAAATATCTCAAGAAAGACAACAAAATAGGGACCAATGGTCGAATCCACCGATCAATCTCATCCAGCACATGCCAAGGGTCTATCCCATTGGCTAAACTCGTCAAAACACGGATCAATGGTCCATTCCACCGACCAAACTCAAATCAAAACGTCAATGGTCTACTCCATTGACCAAGCTCAAAGCTCAAATGTCCAACCATGGTCACGCTTAACGCCCGTGACGAGAGACGACCAAGATTCCCCCCTTGGTTAGGTCTCCACCTACTATAAGCCGGTGGCTCGGCCCACAAGGATATCCTAGACTAGTATGCGCATACCTACACACCCCTCAGGGTTCACAGAGACATTGAGCATCAATCCAACAATCACAAATCCCCGTAATCCACAAATAGAATCAGAATCATCTCACAATTCAAGCATTTAATAAATATTGAAATGCTTCACATAAACCAATAGCTTTTCAAGATCCTTTGATAAAGGTTTCGCAAACCACTTTCAAGCAAATATCCCAACTAAAATCAAAGGACAGTTTCCTCACTCGGACAACAAATGGTAGTAAAAGCCCGATCCTGTTTTTATGCAACAAAGAATGCTATTTTCAACTAATAGCATATATTACCCATAATATATTTCAAATATGAGTTTAAAATACAAGGAAGAAACATGTCACTCACCGAGAAGAGCCAAAAACCAACTAAGCCCTTATTTGAGCCGACGTACTCGAATTCCTAACAATTAATTCAAAATAATATCAAAAATCGAGTAAACGGACATTCTAAAGAATGACTTGGCTATATTACGCCTATTTGTCGATAAAACGACACCTACGTGCCAACGGAAAGCTCGCCTCAAACGGAAACCTATTGTTATCCGCGAGACACGGACACGCACTCAACTTTGTCGCCCCATAACTTCCTCCACAAAACTTGGTTTCAAGCCCACATATAGTCATTAGAAAGCTCTTTCGATGCACTACAACAACCCCATAACAGCCGCCTCAAAATCTCGCCGGAAACAGCAGAAAATCTGTCTCGAAGCTACTGTACGCTACAGTGACAGAACGCGCGCCGAACTTCAAAAATCCGTTCCGGACAAACCGCAAGTTCAAATTCAATTCCGCAAAATGCTATAGCTTCACAACATCCTAAAGTATCATTCCCATAAAAATTTTCAGCTCAATGACTCAAAAATCGGACCTCGCCGCACAAATCTCCATAAACTCCGAATTTCAAACCCTAGTTGCTATTAATCCTTTCCAAGGATATTTAGAAGCCTTAATCACTTACCGGCGCCGTAGGATAGTGTTGAGTAAGCTTGGTGAGTCGTTCGGATCACGGGTGCGCCAAAAATTCTTTCATTTTCCCCTTTTCCTTCTCTTTCTCTTCTCTCCCGTTTCTGCTTCTGCTCTGTTTTTCTGTTCTGTTTCTGCTTCTGTCTTCAGCACTCCACGCAGCAAGAAGAAGCAAAAGAATGAGGTGGGCTGGGCTGACTTAAAGGGAAAAAGGCTGGGCTGGTTTTGGGGCCCATATATTACGTCTACCCTCCTTAAAAAAAAAATTTCGTCCTCGAAATTTATACGTACCTCGCTCACGAAACAAATGAGGATATTTATGTCTTGCCTCATCCTCAAGCTCCCAAGTGGCTTCCCTCTCCGTGTGGTTTTGCCATTGAATCTTCACATAAGGAATAGTGCGTCGTCGCAATACTTGATCCTTCCTATCGATGATGCGAATAGGTTGCTCCTCATATGTCAAATTTTCTCTCAACTTCAACGGTGTAAAGTCCAGTACATGATCAGGATTTGGCACATATTTCCGTAATAAAGACACGTGGAACACATTATGAACTCCAGATAACGCAGGTGGCAAAGCCGTTTATAAGCAACTTCGCCAATCTTTTCTAATATCAAGAACGGTCCCACGTATCTTGGGCTTAATTTACCACGTGTGCCAAATCTCATGACACCTTTCATGGGAGAAACCTTCAAGAATACATGGTCTCCCACATTGAATTCTACCTTGCGCCTTTTGAGGTCTGCATAGCTTTTCTGACGGCTCTGAGCTGTTTTTAGATTCTCTCGAATAAGTCTAACTTTCTCTTCTGATTGTTGTATGAACTCAGGGCCAGTTAACCTTTTCGCCAACATCATCCCAGCAAATGGGAGTTCTACATCTACGACCATACAAAGCTTCGAAAGGAGCCATCTTAATACTGGAGTGATAGCTGTTATTATAAGAAAACTCCGCCAAGTGCAAGTGTTCATCCCATGAACCGCCAAAGTCAATAACGCAAGATCGTAGCATATCCTCCAATGTCTGAATGGTTCTTTCTGACTGACCATCCGTTTGTGGGTGAAAAGCTGTACTAAAGTTGAGTTGAGTACCTAACGCCCCTTGCAAACTCTTCCAAAAGTTAGACACAAACCTGGGATCTCTATCGGAAACAATACTTACCGGGACTCCATGAAGCCTCACTATCTCATTAACGTATCGTTTTGCCATGTCCTCTAGTGAAAGGCCGAATCGATATGACAAAAAGTGTGCAGATTTAGTCAATCGATCGACAATCACCCAAATGGCATTCTTACCACTAGGCGTCCTCGGTAAACCGACAACAAAGTCCATGGTAATATGCTCCCACTTCCATTTAGGTACTTCAAGTGGGTGCGGTGACCACCCGGTTTCCGATGCTCGGCCTTTATTTGTTGACAAATCGGGCATTGATCAACAAACTTCACGATGTCTTTCTTCATATTGATCCACCAGAAATTTTCTCTCAAATCCTTGTACATCTTAGTGCTTTCGGATGAATTGCGAATTTAGTACTATGAGCTTCCCGTAATATCTCCTCCTTCAATTTTGAATCATCGGGAACACATAGTCGACCATGAAATCTCAATGACCCATCCACATGGATACTGAAGTCATCTTGTTTTCCAGATTCTACACCTTCTTTGATCTTCCCCAACTGAGGATCCTCATTCTGTTTGGCCTTAATTCTGTCAATCAATGTCGGCTGTATCTGAAGATTGGCTAATCGAGCACCCAACTGATGTATCGATACTTCCAAGTCCAGCTTTCTCATATCCTCAAGAATAGGCTTTTGAGAAGTGAGCAATGTTGCCATATTCCCGAAAGACTTACGACTCAAAGCATCAGCTACTACATTAGCTTTACCTGGATGGTAATTAATGGATAAGTCATAATCTTTCAGAAGTTCTAGCCATCTCCTTTGCCTCATGTTTAGTTCCTTCTGAGTAAAAATATACTTCAGACTCTTATGATCCGTAAAGACTTCACATCTTTCACCATACAAGTAGTGCCGCCATATTTTTAAGGCAAATACCACCGCAGCCAACTCTAGATCATGAGTGGGATAGTTCTTCTCGTGAGTTTTCAACTGCCTGGAGGCATAAGCCACAACTCTACCATTCTGCATAAGAACACATCCCAAACCTTCCTTAGATGCATCACAGAAAATTGTAAAACCACATGTTCCTGAAGGCAAGGTTAATATAGGAGCCGACACTAACCGCCTCTTCAACTCTTGGAAACTCTGCTCACACTGATCTGACCATATAAATTTAACTCCTTTCTGCGTTAGGCGAGTAAGTGGACCAGCAATTTTGGAAAACCCCTCTACGAACCGCCTATAATAACCTGCTAACCCGAGAAAACTCCTTACCTCCGTGACATTAGTGGGGCGATTCCATTGAACAACCGCTTCAACTTTCTTTGGATCAACCGAGATACCATCTTTTGATATTACATGACCCAAAAATTCTATATGATCAAGCCAAAAGTCACACTTACTGAATTTAGCATACAACTTTTTCTCACGCAATGTTTGTAGAACAACCCTCAAGTGATGCTCATGTTCCTCCAAACTCCTTGAATAAACCAAAATATCATCAATGAACACCACAATAAATCTATCAAGAAATTGCCTGAATACCCTGTTCATTAAATCCATGAAAGCAGCAGGGGCGTTTGTCAACCCAAAAGGCATAACAAGAAATTCATAGTGCCCATACCTTGTCCTAAAAGCAGTCTTAGGCACATCATCGGCTTTGATCTTTAACTGATGATACCCAGAACGAAGGTCGATCTTAGAAAATACCTGAGCTCCCTGGAGTTGATCAAATAAATCATCAATCCGGGGCAAGGGATATTTATTTTTGATCGTCACCTTGTTAAGTTCTCGGTAATCAATACAAAGCCGCATACTACCATCCTTCTTCTTTACAAATAAGACAGGAGCTCCCCACGGCGACACACTAGGCCTGATGAAACCCTTATCCATAAGCTCTTGCAATTGTATTTTTAATTCATTCAACTCAGAAGGTGCCATCCGATATGGTGCTTTAGAAATAGGTGCTGTGCCAGGTACTAAATCAATACAAAACTCAATCTCTCTATCAGGAGGCAAGCCAGGTAAATCTTCTGGAAACACATCAGGAAATTCACTAACAACATGAACATTTTCCAGCTTTACCACTTCCTTACTCGTGTCTTTAACATAGGCCAAATAACCAAAACAACCTTTCCTCAAAAGCTTCCTTGCTTGCATAACTGAAATCAATCTTGGAAAAGTGCCCTTACGACTTCCCGAAAAAGAGAACTCGGGCTGATTTGGAGGTCGAAAGGTAACTTTCTTCGAATAACAATCAACAGTAGCGTAATATTTTGATAACCAATCCATCCCTAGAATAATATCAAAATCCTGTATATTCAACTCCACCAAATCTACAGGTAATTGGACATCATTAATCTGAAGCAAACAGTTCTTGAATACACGATCAGCAATCAAGAAATCACCAGTGGGTGTATCAACACGCAATTCATATTTAAGAAACTCAGGTAACACATCAAGTTTTCTTGCAAAATCAACTGAAATGAAGGAATGTGTAGCACCGGGATCAAACAGTGTATAGGCATATCGCGAGGCAATCGAAACATTACCTGCAACAACTGTATTAGACGCAGCTGCATCCTCCTCGGTCATAGCAAAGACCTTACCAGTCGTCTTCTGTCTTTGCTGGCTCTCTTGAGGTCTACCAACTGAAGGAGTAGTTCTTCTCATAGAACAAGTAGACGCTAGGTGTCCAGGTTGCCCACATACAAAGCATATTCGATTATCCCCAAGAGAATTCCTTTGTGTAGGACAATCACGCGCTATATGTCCCATTTTTCCACAATTAAAACATGCTCCTCTCTTGCGGTAACAAGAACCGCCATGGCGCCTCCCACAAGTAGTACACGGGCCCGAGTTACTTGAAATTCTGGATTTCAGGGTTGGTTAAAAAATTTCCTCTTCCCGCCACCACCGCACCACTATCCCGAGTATCGTGGACTTCAACTTCTTTGATTGAGGTGCACCCTGGGGCTCCCGTTCCAACATCTTTTGTTCCACCTGCATCGCTCGCTCAAGCACTTCTTTATAAGTTGGCAATGCTACAAGTGTGAGTGCGGCACCAATTTCATATCGAAGCCCTCGCTGAAAATGATCTACCTTGTCCTGCTCGTTAGACACAATATTCTCGGCAAATCTACTCATTTGATTAAAGCGGATTGCATACTCTAGGACAGTAGAGTCACCTTGAGATATGTGAATAAAATCACTCTTCATTTTTTGTTGAAATGAAACTGGGAAGAATTGAGCATTGAAAGCCTTCTTGAAGTCCTCCCAAGCTATCACAGTATTTCTATCTCCAAGGGCAGGTTTCATTCCGTCCCACCAATGCTCCGCTTCACTCTCCAAGTATCGAGTGGCAAAGGTAACCTTCTTGTCCTCGGGGACACATTCAGCTTCAAAGATCCCCTCGATCTTTCTAGTCCAATTCTCAGCTGCAAGAGGGTCAGCCTTTCCATCAAAGGTGGGTGGTTTCGCCTTTCTAAATTGGGCAAAGGTATAAGGGCCATTCACGCCATCTCCACTTAGTTCCTTCGCTTGGCGATACCAATGAATCATGGCCTGCGTAAACTCAGTCGGGGGAGAGGGCCCTTGAGCTTCTTCTCTAACTTCTTGCAAATCGGGACTCCCATCATGTCGGTCTTCCAATCTCCTTTTTGAAGCCGAGCCCCGAGAACGTTGAGGCGTATCTCTGGCATCGGGGATTACAACTTGCTTGCCTTTACTATTTCTACGAAGCGAGGCAAGTGTCTCCGAGTCACGCATGACCACCTGAATCCAAGAATCAAGTGACAACTTAGTATCTAAAAGTCTAGCGCATTTCTATCCCACAATCTCACCACGTCCCACAACTAAACCCAAAAAGATCAAAACTTAAGCTCTGATACCAATAAATGTCACACCCCAAATCACAAGAACCAGGGCATGACACGGCCATCCTTTAAGCAAAGGACGAAGCCTCAACAAACCAACATATAACCTTATATGAACATATATACATCCACTTATATATATATATGACAAAAGGCATATGGTTACAATATCAGAGTTGTCTAAAACACCAAAAAAATACATACACCTCTTAAACAACTAGCTCAAGTTCACTAATCAAGCTAGCTCACCAAAAATTTCCCACAAACAAAAAGTCCTCCCTGATACGAACGCTCACGTCCTATTGGCGGCTCACTGAGGAACCCGAAAAACATGAAGATGAGAGGAGTGAGCTACCACGGCTCAGTAAGTAACACATTTCTTCCAAGCGGATCGGGAAATCACTATGCACCTTTACAATACCAATACAATCCACTTTGAACATAATATATATACTACAAATATCTCAAGAAAGACAACAAAATAGGGACCAATGGTCGAATCCACCGATCAATCTCATCCAAGACATGCCAAGGGTCTATCCCATTGGCTAAACTCGTCAAAACACGGATCAATGGTCCATTCCACCGACCAAACTCAAATCAAAACGTCAATGGTCTACTCCATTGACCAAGCTCAGGCTCAAATGTCCAACCATGGTCACGCTTAACGCCCGTGACGAGACGATCAAGATTCCCCCCTTGGTTAGGTCTCCACCTACTATAAGCCGGTGGCTCGGCCCACAAGGATATCCTAGACTAGTATGCGCATACCTACACACCCCTCGGGGTTCACGAGACATTGAGCATCAATCCAACAATCACAAATCCCCGTAATCCACAAATAGAATCGAATCATCTCACAATTCAAGCATTTAATAAATATTGAAATGCTTCACATAAACCAATAGCTTTTCAAGATCCTTTGATAAAGGTTTCGCAAACCACTTTCAAGCAAATATCCCAACTAAAATCAAAGGACAGTTTCCTCACTCAGACAACAAATGGTAGTAAAAGCCCGATCCTGTTTTTATGCAACAAAGAATGCTATTTTCAACTAATAGCATATATTACCCATAATATATTTCAAATATGAGTTTAAAATACAAGGAAGAAACATGTCACTCACCCGGAAGAGCCAAAAACCAACTAAGCCCTTATTTGAGCCGACGTACTCGAATTCCTAACAATTAATTCAAAATAATATCAAAAATCGAGTAAACGGACATTCTAAAGAATGACTTGGCTATATTACGCCTATTTGTCGATAAAACGACACCTACGTGCCAACGGAAAGCTCGCCTCAAACGGAAACCTATTGTTATCCGCGAGACACGGACACGCACTCAACTTTGTCGCCCCATAACTTCCTCCACAAAACTTGGTTTCAAGCCCACATATAGTCATTAGAAAGCTCTTTCGATGCACTACAACAACCCCATAACAGCCGCCTCAAAATCTCGCCGGAAACAGCAGAAAATCTGTCTCGAAGCTACTGTACGCTACAGTGACAGAACGCGCGCCGAACTTCAAAAATCCGTTCCGGACAAACCGCAAGTTCAAATTCAATTCCGCAAAATGCTATAGCTTCACAACATCCTAAAGTATCATTCCCATAAAAATTTTCAGCTCAATGACTCAAAAATCGGACCTCGCCGCACAAATCTCCATAAACTCTGAATTTCAAACCCTAGTTGCTATTAATCATTTCCAAGGATATTTAGAAGCCTTAATCACTTACCGGCGCCGTAGGATAGTGTTGAGTAAGCTTGGTGAGTCGTTCGGATCACGGGTGCGCCAAAAATTCTTTCATTTTCCCCCTTTTCCTTCTCTTTCTCTTCTCTCCCGTTTCTGCTTCTGCTCTGTTTTTCTGTTCTGTTTCTGCTTCTGTCTTCAGCACTCCACGCAGCAAGAAGAAGCAAAAGAATGAGGTGGGCTGGGCTGACTTAAAGGGAAAAAGGCTGGGCTGGTTTTGGGGCCCATATATTACAGTAAAGAGCAAAAACAGATACTGTAAAGATCATGATCCCGGCAAACGGTAGTCAGGCTGCTGACAACTTATTTCTGCAGCGATCCTCCTGAGATGGGAAAGGGAGTTATGTAAAAGATGATTGGCGTTGACCCAAACTCATCTCAATGAAACAATTTCCAATCTGCTTTTACATGGGCAACTCCACCAAGTAGATCTTCCCCGGTTGTGGGTTCCTGAAGATCGATGAGGTCTTGACTCCAAACCATACACGCAACGGAGCTGACATAAGAATAAGTCAGCTTAAAGATCCTTCTTATTCATGACATTCCAATACGGTCCTTGGAATTTTTACAAAAAGGATTACATTGGAATTTTATGCAAAAATTTAGAATTAAATTAGTAAATTCTTTTTTGTTCTTTCTAATCTACTCTCTCTCTCTCTCTCTCTGAGGGAAATCTCTGCTCCCATGTAGTGGTGAATCAACTCCTGACCGCCAACTTGGTCTCCACTGAAGAAGGGCTCGCTGACAATAGATGTGGATATTGTCGGTCGGTGTTGGACCATCCGTTGGAGCCATAGCCAGAGTGTGTAGAGATGAATCCAGGAAATTGGTCGATGGCTTTGCAATGGAGATCTGGGCATCCTCAGTCTTAGAATTAGAAACCTTAGCTTTGATTGAGGCATTGAAGTGGCTTGGTGCATGAGGAGTAGCCTCTTGTACTTTGGAGGTAGACAACTTAACTTTGATAAGCATCTGCATAAATCAAGACAAACCACCGTGGGAAGTGTGTGCTCTTATCACCGAATGTAAGGCTTTAATGGGTATGTTCAAAAACATCAAATTGGTACACTGTGCTAGGAAGGCCAACTATGTGGTGGATTGGATTACTAAAGCCCAACATCTTAAGATTTTACCATATAATTAGATCTCTAAGCATTCTCAAACCTTGTGGGACCTTTAATGTTTAGAGGCCCATCCTTCTTGTCATTCAAGTTCTACTTATAAGTAAAGAAGGCTACTTTTTTCTGACCAAAAATAAAATAAAATTTGCCTACGACCCCACCCCAAAACAAAATCGCAAAATTACAAAGTTTAGAAGCGAACTAATATTTTTACAATAGATTTAGGATTGATTAGACAATTTCAACATTGCTTTGTACTTGTATGTCAATTAGGATTTGGACCTTACAATCGTCGGCCATTGCTAGATGCTTGACAATTGAGACTTGTTTGATTAGAAGCTTTTAACTCCGGCTTCTGCACCATCAGAAATGGGCTGAGAAAAGTGAGCTGAGATGTAGCTTCGTGGGCTTAAAATAGGGTTGGAGAAGTGGACTCGAATTTGTTTTTCTTTTTGGTCCATCTTTTACATTTTCTCCCTCACACTGTTTCTCCGTCTCAAGTAAACTTTAAATGGCAATTCATAAACTTGGAGATGAGCACAAACTAGAACTTAGAACCGAATTAGGGAACCGGTTCCTAGAAAACCTCAAACTTAAACCTGAATTGATGTATCCTGTAACTTGTCTGGAACTATATTGGCCAATTCTTGGGTAAAATGAGGATCGTATCCTCCATTTTCTTTTAAAGATTTTGGCACATTAGAAATGATTTTATTTTATTTTATTTTGAGTTGATAACTTGTCAACATGCAATTTTAAAATGTACACACACATCTCACCATGTCAATGCTGGTTCAGAATTGGTTATGATCGGAACTAACTTGATATGTTTGTTTCCTGGATAAAACAAATGAGTTTAAGGGTCAATCTTGAAATCGAACCAAATAGGGTTGGTTCCCAAGTTTTGAACTCGTGAACCTACTTGGTCCTAGTGGTGTCAACGGATCAAGTCGGGTTGGATTTTGATGTTACTTGACCCAACCCAATTCATAAGGGTTGTGTTCTCCGACTTGACCCAACCCAGACCCAAAGCAAAAAAACAAAGGTGTCGGGTCGGTCAGGTCTACTCTTTTTTCTTTTTTCTTGTTTTTTGGGTGGATAGGGTTTGTGCTCACCTCTTCTTATAAGGTAATTCTTATTAGCAATTTCCGAAAATAATTATAGAATCTCATAATGACAATGCAAGGCAAAAAAAAAAAATACATGGTCTATAATTCTGATTAATATGGATCGATCTATCACCAATCAAATCCAAATGAAAAAGGAAAGTTTGCTGCCGCCGACGCGCACTCAACAAAAGACAGGTTGCTTCCGAATCCGCTCTGATTATCTCCAAATATTTTTACACTGGAAGAAAGCCAAAAGCCAAAAGCCAAGACCTGTTTACATGTACGACACACAACTAAGCCAGAAAGTCTATCCAGAACGAGGGAACAATTTCAAGAAGCCAACTCTGACAGATAACAAGTGTACAGGGCCACCGCATCTTGCAAATGACTCGCCCGAAGATCTTCGGGAACCAGAGGACTGCATACATTTCTAAAGCAGCCTAGCAGAAGATTCCTCACTGGATCCTTGGATATGCCTGATAAAAGCAGACCAGAGATCTCCTCGGCCATCTTTGAGTATGCAACTCTGCAATGTCACAACAATTGAAGTCTTAAGGACGCAAGAAATTTTCAACATAGACCATTTATTTTTTATGCATGAATTTAAAGTAAGCTTTTGTCTAATAGCACTCAACCCTGCAAGAATTCCTCAGTCAGGTCATACATAAAAAGAAGTTTCGATGTAGTAGTAGTTTTTGATAGGGAAATTTTGCCACAGCATATTCTGCATGCAAAGGTATACCTAAAATAATACCGGCATAGAATAATAATTACCAGAGTTGCTGAAGTTGGGGAACTGTTTGCAAGTTGCAGCCAAAGAATGAAAGTTTACCAGATGTCAAAAGTAACTCATGAAAGCTTATAAATACTACCCTGCATTAACATATACCGATCAAAATTTTCTGTAGAAAGACAGAATCAACAAGCAGAGATACCTAGCTTCAAGAGGTAACGTGCCTGCCCAAACCAGAAAGTTTTGTTCAATATAAGATTTCAACTAAACCAGATTTCACCGACAAATAGGAGGGCTCAGCAAACATTTTCTTCCACCTGATGGGAAAGAAACATTCTTCCAATACTATCATCTTCCAGCAAAGCAATTTTTATCAAGTACTAACCTCCAATATGTCAAATCATCGAGAGAAGTCAATATCGAGTTTGGGAAAATATTGATCTTTACTCTTCTTTAGCAAATGCAAATGGGAACTCTAGGATAGAGCCAACAAAAGAATACTGTTGATATCCTCACTGAAAGATCATAGATCAACAAACCTAAACTATAATCAGAGCTCATTGTACTTGTCCTAATGGCAAAAAGGGGCTCCCGGATAACTGAATTTTCAAGTTATCTCGATGCAGCTGCCACCATGCCCTAAAGCTCCGAACATTTCCTGCTTTCTCCCTCAAGTTTTTTCCTTTTTTCTTAGCTTAAATATTATAATGCGTAACCGAAAATAATTTCCTGATACATCCTACCAAATTCCCTCGAAACATTGCTGGTTTCCTACAAGATCACTTCATTTTCAAACATGCTCATCGTTCATCAAAAACCACCTTCCGCCTGAGCTACCGCTCAAACGCTATGTGTAGTTAATTTACCACCTAATCTCCAAGAAACCGCGGCAAAACAGAACCCACTGAACAAAACAAAAATTAAACACAAAACTCAAGTTGGGTACACCCCAAAAACCATAAAGATGGATAATTTACAGAGAAAAGTTAGACCTTTCTCAGGAGCAGCAACAGTGGTCGAAGAAGAAGAGTCCTCGGACAAAAGTGGAGCTCCAGTAAACCCAACAAGGTAAAACTAAAGAAGGGAGAAATTATCTGAATCAGCCAACGTGATGCAAAGATCAGGCTCCCCAAGTGACAGCACCGATATTTGATTTGACTTACACTCAATCGATTGCGCTCGACACGAGAGGGGGAAGGTGAAGGGCCGAGGCTTCTGAGAAAGTGAACCGGACGACGACGAGAAGGCGCGGCGACGGAGGCTGAAAGTGGGCCGTCGAAATTGCTGGGCGGCAGGGGATTTGGTCGAATCTGCAAACCTTAGCGTGGGATGGACGCAAGGGACGAGAAGAGCGGTGACGGTGGTGAAGTCGACGGGACGGCCGTCGATGGCGGCGGAGTCGACGGAAGGGCTCTGAAGTTTCAGAGTTTCAGTTGATAAGTGAAACGAGAGTTTCGTACGACCAAAAAAAAAAACGTGAGTTTCGGAGTCAACGGTCGGTAAGGTGTTCGGAATAGAGAAGCATGAGTAATGCGTTCAGCCGATTACGACCCGATCCGAAGGATGTATTCCTCTTATTTTATAATTGTTATCTGAATAATATTACAATTCAAAATATATATGATATTTGCTTCATGTTTGGATCGTATTCAGATTAGGATTTTTAGACGCGAATAATAACATTTTTAACCAGAAATTGATTTATGGAAGAGAAATAGATTTTTCTATTTCTATTCCCGAATGAGTTTCTAAGCCAAAATACGCGTTTCATAACGACAAAAAATTTATATTATTGAAATAGACATTCATTTGATAATTAACAAAATTTCACTTTCCCGAGTGATGACGACAATGGGAGGGGTGGTAGCGGTGGCCGGTGGCCAACGGTGGGCGAGGGTCGTGGTGGTAGTGAGTGGCGGACGACAAGAAATTCCTTTAGGTGAGAAGGAAGAAAGAGAAATAATTTATGATTTCTATTTCATGAATAGAAAAGTAAAATTTTTTTGTTTCTAATTTTTATTCCAAACCTAGTTTTGGAATAGAAATCTATTCTAGAAATAGAAAAACGATATTATTTTACTAAACGGATTTCTATTCCAGAAACAGGTCTGAAATAGAAATATGTTCCAAAAATAGAAATAAAATGATTATCATATGTAGCCTTAGACACTCATACTTCCTAATCTTGCCCTTAAACTAGACCGGCAATGACTGTCCGACAGTTTTGGATTGAAACTGGATTATGGATCCCCCTTAGATAAGCTTATATCCTATTCAACCAATTTTCTCTTGATTCTTTTTTTCCCTTCATCTCCTCTTCATTCCATCGTACCAACACATGCAGTTGACCTTTAAAAAGGATCATAGGATCAGGATTGACCATAAGGAGAATTTTTCTCTTCTTATGCCGAGAGATCAACTATAAAGCATGTGATCAGTCAAAAAGGTTACCAAAAAATACACCAATTATATCCTATCTACTTGGAAAATTCCCCAAAAGAATCCACATTTTAGACTGAAAGGCAAGAAGCTTTTGTAGCGTCACAGTTTCCTTGTGAGCATTCATCAGAACTTGATTTGCAACATCATGGTACAATCTCAAAAGAGAGAGAACTTATGGCCAAATCCATAAGTAAAGATCGACAAAACTGGTCCTTTTGGAAGCTTTGCTCATTTGGATTGAGGGGGCATCCAATGATATTAGAGCATTACTCCAGTTGGAAGCCAGGTCATTAACATGGTATATTACAGCATCACATCAGTTGGAAGCGTGGCCACTCAAATCTCGCACGCTACAAAGTGTTGCGTAGAATTTACCTCTCATGCCCAAGCTAGCCATCTCTAATATCTTATTAAAGAATATGATTATTGTGATATCTTGAATTTTTTACCTAATTTCGGATTATATAAATGAATATTTTGTCAATGTATTGTTAGTTAAGTCTCGTTCTAAATTGATCACTCGCGAGATACTAACGGTAATATTTAAGCTCTCTTTAACCGATGTCAAGCTTTGAATATGAAATGGCTAAAAGTCTTTCGTAAGGTTATTCAATCGCATGTAACCTCCCAAAAGTTGCTTTGTCTTTTATCATTCAAAAAACAACTAATTGTTCAGTACAATCTTCCCTCTGGTCAAGGGGGAAAAAGCTTATGACTCGTACAGAAAATGCTACACCAACTAAATTCCTGTCATATATCTGTAAGTTGGCCGTCATGGAGTACACATATAATGCAAAATCTATGTGAAAATAAAATGCAAAACTTCGATTGTTAGTTCATGGGAGTGTTCCAAGTTTTTGGTCTCTCAACTTGAGTGAACACTGACCTTTCAGCACAGAACATTACAAATGTAAGAAAATAAAATGTTGATCATCTTCCTTCCACCACAGAATTTGTGATGGTGTTCGTGGACAAGATGCATTCCCATTGCGACTTGATAACGTGACTCGGCATTTCACTTTTGAAGGTGAATGTCGGCGGTCTTGGCTGAGGAAGTTCTGATTCACTGCCCAGATCAGAATTACGGATAACATGTTTGGTCCTGCACACAGCAAAGGCCTGCTTGAATGCATCTCGATGCTTCTTATGGCAAGCAAGTATGAACAATCGCTTTATCTTGTTAGGATTCACCACACAATCACAAAAGAAAAAAAGAGAGTAAGTGCGAGAGAGAAAATTTTGAAACACAAGATTTTATCCTATATCATCCTTAAACTAGAGCTACATCCAAGTGAGAATTCCACTAAATTAGCATCTTGGACCCCTCTATTACATCCCTCAATTATAGGAAAAAAAATATCTATATTTATGAGCCTAAATCCAAACTACCAATAAAATATGAACTCAACCTCTAACGTCACACGGCATTGCCCATGCAAAATTGAGGGGTGTTGCCCCTACACAGTTAATGGAGAGTATGAACCATATCGCAACACATCTATTAGGTCTAGTCTTCTGTCTTCACTCCCCAATTGCCATGCCTGTAAGTATTAGAGAGCATAGGGCGCATAAATAGCCAAAGTGATTATAGAAGATCACTTGAGATTGTATTCCTTGCACTCACATAGGAAAGAAGATTGAAATACTGGCCAAGGTAGAATAAGCTTGTGTTCTTTTTGCCAGTGATGGTCTCAAGTAGCAACATTCCAAAGTTGTAGACATCAGATTTCTCAGAAAATATCCCTCCCATGCCACACTCAGGAGACATATATCCTTTGCAATTGATTCGATCATGTTAATCATTCAGGTTATAGAGTTTCCTAATTGAGCTGTAACAAGGCTTGAAAACTTTCATTGTTCCAACAACTTTGTGAGTATTTAACAAAACTTGAGTGCCTTCAAAGATCTGATTTAGTCCAAAGTCCAAATATTGTGGGTTCATTTTCTCATCCAACAAAATATTGCTTGTATTCAAATCACGATGGATAACTCAAAGGCAAGTGTCACGGAGGAGAGGTTTCCCTGGTTAATGGGGCCTTCGTGATCGAGGTGGAATGACCCAAACGCCCCTCGAAGAATCCCAACGCTTCCGCAACATTCTCAGGGACGGACGATCCGGTAATTGCGCCATGGTCTAGAGTCTTCCTGTCTTAAATATCGGTAGTTCCCATGACGTCATAAATGTCGGTGGTTGCCACCGTAATAAGTATTGGTAGGTGACGTCATAAGTACTGTTAGGTGGTAGGTGAGGCGGTGCGATCTCGTCCGCCAGATCGAATGTCGATCAATGGTTGTAATCAGAGGGCCTCAACTATAAGAAGGGGTGCCCTCCCCTCACTTGTAATCATCCAACTATTAGTTATCTGAGTTCTCTTTCTTTCTTCCAGAGCTTCTCTCTCTAGTTTCTCTCTCTACGATCCGGGTGTGTGAAGTGATCCATCGATCTGAAGAAGGCTTGGCTTAGGAGCGACGATCCCCTGCGATCCGAAATAGCCTAAGTCGCCGCACAGTCGAGATCTCCAACGATCGGCCCGTGACAAGTGGTATCAGAGCAAAGAGAGAAGTAAGAAGACGAGCACCAACTGTTCGAAGGAATGTCGAGCCAAGAAGCTATTTTGGATGTGGAGGTCGCTCCAGTCAGAGAGACTCGCGGCCGAAGCAAGAAGAGAGCAACCTCACCGGAAGCCCTTGCTGCGCTTGATGAGAAGTTTGGGAAGATGCGAAGTGCAATGGCCGACATGATTGAAGGACTCGATGATGTTCGAGACTGGATCATGGAGGTTGAAAGCTCGCTTCGCAAAGACTTCACGGACGCCATCAATGATGCGACGGTCCCTCTTCAAGCGAAGGATGATGCCCTCGAAGAATCAATCGATGACTTGAGGGAACGCGTCCGAACCATGGAGGAGGAGAACCCCCGGTGGGATGAAGTCGATGTCATGAAGGTGGAGATCCAAGAACTAAAGACGGAGCTCGCCTTGTGCAAACTAAGCATCGCGAACGGAGCGATGCCTACCCAAGCGGTGCCCAAGCTGGAGGTGCCGAAGCCCAAGGAGTTCAAGGGCGATCGATCCGCCAAAGAGGTGGACAACTTCGTCTGGAGTATGGAGCAATACTTCGGAGCCGCCAACATCCAACAAGAAAACATTAAGATACGAACCGCTGCCATGTACCTTACTGATACTGCGATGTTGTGGTGGCGAAATAGGTGTGATGAAACGAAGCGCGGTGCCCATCCTGTGGAGACATGGGATGGCTTCGTGGAAGAGTTTCGGGAGTACTTCTTCCTCGAGTTCGCTCAACAAGAAGCTCGTAGTAAGCTCCATTGCCTCGAACAACGAGGAACGGTCCGAGAGTACGTGAAGGAATTCACTGAACTCAAGCTCCAGATCAACAATCTTGGAGATGAGGAAGCTTTCGGAGCGTTCATGGATGGACTGAAGCCATGGGCCAAGCAAGAGCTGATGCGTCGGGATGTGAGGAGTCTCTCGAGGGCTCTAACCGTGGCCGAGTCGCTCATCGACCTCAACAAGTTCGATGCAACAAAGTATCGATCAAGGGACTGGAGGTCGGATCGGCCCTCCGAGGATGAAGGTGGTGACAACTCCCGTGGCCCCAAGTATCAAGGTGGCCGAACGAAGAATTGAGGAGAAGGTTCATCTAGACAACCCATCCAAGGAAGTCGACCAAATCCGAACTACCCAAGTAAGTTCGAACAACCTCTGCCCTCGCCTTGCTTTATTTGCAAAGGGAACACTGGACGCAAAAGTGTCCACAAAAGCACCGGGTGAACGCCATCCTCTCCGTCGAAGAAGAAGAACGGCCAAAGGAGGAGAAGCGTCAAATCCGACTCGGTGGGATGAATCTCAACGCCATGCAAGCTCAACCTCCACCTGAAAGGAATGAGCAAACGGACATGTTCTTCGTTGAACTCGAGGTATGTGGAATAACTCTCTACGCCTTAGTCGATACGGGGGCGTCCAACGTGTTCATGGCGACCAAGGTAGCAAAGAAGTTGGGCCTGGAAGTGCGACCGAATGGAAGGCGCTTCAAGACCGTCAATTCGGAAGACCTCGACAGTGGAGGAACAACTCCGGAGGTCGAAGTTCAAATTGGCGGATGGAAGGGCAAGATTCCGTTCGAGGTAGTTTCGCTCGACGACTACGATCTCATCTTGGGGATGCAGTTCTTCGACCAAGCCAGGGCCATGATCGACCTAGGATCCAAGTGCATCATCGTGCTTGATCCGAAGTGTCCGTCCATGGTGCCGATGCTCAAAGGGGCGATGAACACCAAGATGATCGCTGCGGTGCATCTCCTCGACAAAAACTTGAAGGCGGCCAAACGCATGGCCGATCAACCGAAGACACCGCCAACTCAAGACATGCCAATCGAAGTCCTATTCCCCGAAGTGGAGTCCGTACCGCGTGCCACGTCCCAACCGAAGAAAGGAATGTGTGCCCACATGTACGTGAAGCCGTTCGAGGTGCCGTTCGAGTCGGTCAGGGCCAAGCGGAATAGGAAGAAGCGAGAAAAAGCTCGCGCCAAGAAGAACTCGCCCCATGCTGTGAGCGCCGAGGACGTTGCTCGATTGAGTGGGGGAGAATGTCACGGAGGAGAGTCCCTGGTTAATGGGGCCTTCGTGATTGAGGTGGAACGACCCAAACGCCCCTCGAAGAATCCCAACGCTTCCGCAACATTCTCAGGGACGGACGATCCGGTAATTGCGCCGTGGTCTAGAGTCTTCCTGTCTTAAATATCGGTAGTTCCCATGACGTCATAAATGTCGGTGGTTGCCACTGCAATAAGTATCGGTAGATGACGTCATAAGTACTGTTAGGTGGTAGGTGAGGCGGTGCGATCTCGTCCGCAGATCGAATGTCGATCAATGGTTGTAATCAGAGGGCCTCAACTATAAGAAGGGGTGCCCTCCCCTCACTTGTAATCATCCAACTATTAGCTATCTGAGTTCTCTTTCTTTCTTCCAGAGCTTCTCTCTCTAGTTTCTCTCTCTACGATCCGGGTGTGTGAAGTGATCCATCGATCCGAAGAAGGCTTGGCTTAGGAGCGACGATCCCCTGCGATCCGAAATAGCCTAAGTCGCCGCACGGTCGAGATCTCCAACGATCGGCCCATGACACAAGAATCCTTATATAGATACAGAAGCCCACTTGTGATCCCTTGAATGATCTGGAAACGTGTATGCCAGTTGAGTTCTACTTCGTTCTTGGATCTAAGCAAGGAAGAAAACAAGAAGGAACACGTAACTTCAAGTACTGCAGAAATAGATATTTTGTCCATCAGCTCAAGCATGACTTGAAGAGAGTGAGACTAAACAGATAGAAATGAATCCAAGCTTTTGTTTGACAAATATTCATATATTAAATTTTTTTCTCCTCCTTTGATGCAGCAACCCATGAATCTGACCAGATTTTGATGCTGAAGCTTTGATATAAGAATGATTTCATTCTTAAATTCCTCCATGCCTCGGCCTGAGCTACTGGAAAGTCTTTTGACAGCTACCTCCTTGCCATCATTCAGCTTTCCCTGTTTCCGAACTCATAGAAGTGTCAGACCTTGGATAATGTCATAAAATTTCACTAAATGAACATTTTAGAGAAGTCTTTACCTTAGAAACAGGGCCAAACCCTCCTTGACCAAGTTTATTTGTTGCATCAAAGTTGTCTGTCGCAAGAAGTAAGTTGCCAAAATTGAACAGCGTCAATTTGGATGCATCATCTTGCATCAGCTGATCTTTCCATGCATTTCCATGTGACATTTCTCCTGTTTTATCAATTATATCCGCTGAGTCAAGAGCCTTTGGAATTTTGGTAAATTTCTGGATTACATTTAATTTGAAATAAAGCATTAGACTTCGTTGTTCATATCTCTTTTGCTATTTCTCCAATTGCAGAGACCAAAAATAGCGGCTCCCTATGAACACGATAGCAATTACGGTACTTATCCTGATTGTAAATTTTGCTTGTTCCGTTATATCACAACTGTTGCGCAATGCCACCCAATTTTAAAATCAACTCTTGGATTCATCATCCCAATACGTTATTGTAAGAATCCCTCGGGTGAAGCCATAAGCACTCAGAGATATTATTAGATTCAGCGGAGAAATAAGTGGTTCCCTGCTGAAGATCTTACTGGAGATTGTACCCATTGAAGTCTGGGGAATCAATTCCTGGTATGCCAATGAATATTGATTTATCCCATGGTCCTCTTCTCCAAAAAGGTTTTGAGCCATTCCAAGTGACAATTTATGGCGGTGTCCGACCTAATCCTAGTGATGAAATTTCCAGATGATGGATCGTTGTCATTTTTCCAGGAAATTTAATACTGTCTTTCTCCGTTTCTGGTGTTTATTCCTATCTTCATGTTTGGTACAAGAGTATCAGTTGAATAATCAAAGCTTGCCCATATTTCAATTGAATTCCTGCCTTATAGGACAAAGTTTTCACCATCTGAAAGCATTGCTGTCGTCAAGCCTAGGTCCACTTGTAACAATATTGTCCACTTTGGACTAGAGCCCGCAGAGTTTTGTTCTTTTTGGCGAAGCTGAGAAAAGGCCTTGTCTAAGACAAGTATCATCTCATATATGGCATTTCACTTCGCCACATTTAGGTAATGTGGGATTTGGTTCATTCTTGCCTCTTTTGCTATCCTTAAGTTTGAGCTGCACTTTGTCCAAGTACTCTCTAACCTCGGCGATCACTCTCACCCTCGGCGGACCAGGTTATTATAAGCCCACTAGCTTCTGCCTGGTTCGTCCCCGAACCACACATTTTCGGCTGGGCTCTTGGCTCTTGTACCATTATGTCAAGCCTAGGTTCGCTTGTAACGATATTGTCCGCTTTGAGTTGGAGTTCGCATGATTTTGTTTTTCTTGGCAAAATCCAGAAAAAAAACCTCATTAAAAGTTAGGACAAATGTCATCTCATATGGTACTTCACATCACTACATCCAGGCGATGTGGGATTCGATTCATTTCTGCCCCCTTCTCCATCCTCGAGTTGGAGCTGCACTTCCTTCAAGCCCTCTTTGGGCCTGGCAATCACTCTCACCCTTGACAGATCGAGTCGTCACTATAGTATAGTTTGACTGGAAAGTAACATTGGTGGACAGAACTACGTTCTGTTGCTCATCCACCAGTTTCAGATTCCCGTAGCTGCCTGTTGTTAATTTTGCATATTGATCTAAATATGCAAGGGGTGTATCCCTATTGGCGAGCCAAATGATCTTGGAAGGATTTGCATTCTTGTACCATATGCCCACTTATTGATTTGCTGATCCGTCAGGGGTGAAGAAACCGAGCTCGAAGATTTGACCGAAGGAGACGAGTTTGGTTCTGAAAGAGTGGTTTGGCTGCAGTAATGTTAAAAACTGCAGTTCTCTGATGTCCATGAAGAAGAAAGAAGATGACCAAGGAAGAGTAGAGACCAAACATAGGCAGCATCGTAATACTAGTACATTTTTGACCAGCAGAAAAAAAAAATCCTAGCACTCTCAGGTGTCGGTTACTTCAGAATGTTGGGCTCCCAATTCTTCGCTATTCCTTTTTGCCTGCCTATCTGAAAGAAAGACAAGATTTCTGCAAGCCAAAGCGTGTTGCCAAAGGTATGAGATCATTAAGTCCTTTTGGAGATAGCTTCAAGGGTTATGTTATTGAACAAATCAGTTTTATGTTGGATGTTGATCGCAGAATGCCAAGAAATGATGATGACATTGATGTTTAACAACTCAGTTTTGATTACACCATAGCAGCACCATTGTGTGAGTCAAATGGTGGCTTTTAAAAAGAGAACAACTTTTGGATGAGAAGCCAATAGATATTGGCGTTCTTCTCCTGGCCATCGTTCAAAGTTGACTACACCTTCCAATGTACAGATGAATATGAGAGGTCAAAGCCACTTCTGATCGAATTTGTTGGCCATATGTTTCTGTTAATGCACTAATACAAGTTTCATGTTCAATGAGGCTAGATTTTATATGGTGTCCAAGCAAAAATATAATTCCTGAGTGCTTCAGTGTAACGATCACATGGCTCTAATTTTGATCACTAGCGGACATTAGCCTTCCACTTTCATGCGAAGCTTATCCAATGTGAATTGTCCACTCATTCAAGCTTCTCACTACTTTCTGTTTTCTTTCTTTTCTTAGATAACTAAGAAATATTTTATGCCTGCAAGGCAGCAATTTGAATGCCACAGGCATAGATGACTTCGTACCCAATCCGGAGAAGGTAAATCATATGTGTGAATCATACTGAAGCTGGAAATACTTTTTGGTGGGCCAATGCTCAGGCTTCTTATGTGGGAAGTTTAGTCTATCTTTGGTAATGATATCTTTCATCCACAAAACCAGAAAATCTAACACAACTGGTGATGAGAGCAATGGGAATTACTTGGTATTGATAATACCAATAGTTCCAGCTACTGTAAATCAGAACAAATTCCTGCATTGATTATATTCTGTCAAAAAAGTGAGTCTTTTAAACTCCTTTGCAGCCCAAAATCCATGTAAAAAGTGGAGCAGTTCATTCAACCACTTGTTCGGATCAAACTAAAGCCACCCTTGAATTGAATATACACTAATATCTTAGAAAATAACAACAATCATCTCCAAAAACTGGAAATAACAATATTTAAAGATAGCTGTTATCTTCCTTCAACCACTGTATTAGTGACAGCGTTAACAGACCAGATGCTTTCTTGCTGTGATGGAATGTAAGGTTTTGGCATTTCAGCTTGGAGAACGAATATAGGCTGTCCTGGCTGAGGAAGATCTGTTTCGCCATTTAACATCAGAACCACATTCCACATGTTTGGTCTATCCGCAGCATGCTCCTGAACACAGAGAAGCCCGACATGGATGCATCTTGTTACCTCCAATGGAGAGCTAACAGCAATTGCTTCATCCATTAGGTCCAATGCTTTGCCTTCAATCCATAATTGCCAAGCCTATAAGTGAAAACACTGTCAAAATATTGCAGAGAACTTACAATATTGATTAAGGTTGGAATTTGGGACTCACATAGGAAAGGAGATTCAGATGTTGTCCCTGGTCATACAGGGCCGTGTTCTTTTTTCCGCTAATGATCTCCAGTAACAACACTCCAAAGCTATAGACATCGGACCTCTCGGAAAATATCCCGCCCATGGCATACTCAGGAGACATATAGCCGCTGAAGTTAAGTTAAACATGTTATGTACTCTTTAATTGTATTGATAGATAATGGGGACGAAACGTGCACAAAGTGACAGGTTCATCCTGGTAAATCAATCATTTGTGTCTGCTTGAAAAGATTGACTCAATAAATTGATAATTTAAATAGGAATCAATAGCTTACAGTGTTCCAGCAATTTTGTGAGTGTTCACCAAAACTTGAGTGCCCTCGAACATTCGTGCCAGCCCAAAATCAGAAATTTTCGGGTTCATCTTTTCATCCAAGAGAATATTGCTTACTTTTAAGTCTCGATGTATGATCTTATGGCAAGAATCTTGATGGAGGTAGAGAAGCCCCCTTGCAATTCCCTGAATTATATGAAATCGCTTGCCCCAGTCGAGTTCTGCCTTCTTTCTTGAATCTAACAAGCATGACAAACGAGAACAGTTTTCAACTTTTAGTGCCATGGCGAGAAATACACCACAGAAAAAGAGTTATTTGGAGAGACAAAACCAACCAAAAATAAAGGTGTCCAAGCTTTTGTTTGACATATACTCATATACCAAAATCTTTTCTCCTCCTTCAATGCAGTAGCCCATGAGTTTAACAAGATTTCGATGTTGTAGTTTCGATAAAAGGATGATCTCATTCTTGAACTCTTCAATGCCTTGGGCTGAGGTACTGGAAAGTCTTTTCACAGCGACCTCTTTCCCATCTTTCAGCTTCCCCTGTTTCGCAATTCACATAGCTTTCAGACCTTAATTACCTCCATATTTTCATATAACGAATGTCCTGCAGAATGTTTTTACCTTACAAACAGAGCCAAACCCTCCTTGCCCGAGTTTACTTGTGGTGCTGAACTTGTCTGTAGCAAGTAGAATGCTATCAAAACTGAAAAGGGTCAATTCCTGCGAATCATCTTGCTTCAACTGCTCTTTCCAGGCTTTTTCTTGCATCAGTTTGGCCGAACTATCAGATGTTCCTACCAAGCCAAGGAGCCTTGAAATTATGCACCAGTTTCCTGTGTTCATCATCGGTGAAGAATTAGCTCACTTTCCTCATAGTTATGGAAGATTTAAACAAAATAGAAGCACAATCCTCTAAAAATACTGATGTGGCTCTTTAGAAGTACCTGTTTTCTTGGCTCTCCATCTGCAAGGAGCAAAAGCAGATACTTTAAAGATCATGATCCCAGCAACAGTAATTGGGCTGATGATAACTGCTTTCTGTGGCGATCCTCCTGAGATGGGAAAGAGAGTTATGTAAAAGATGATTGGCGTTGACCCAAACTCATCTCAATGAAACAATTTCTAATCTGCTTTAACGAGGGCAGCTCGAACAAATAGATCTTCCCCAGTTGTGGGCTCCTGAAGATCGACCAGGTCTTTACTTCAAATCATACACGCAACGGAGCTGACATAAGAATAAGCCAAGCTAGAACAATTGCTCAAGCACGAGCTTAAACATCCCTCTTAAACCATAGATCCAATGATACACAAAATTCCAATATGGTCCTTCCAGTCAATTTTTGCAAAAAGGATCACATTAGAAACTTGCACAAAAGTTTAGAACTAAATTAGTAAATATTTTTTTGGGTCTTTCTAACCTGCCCTCTCTCTCTCTTCTCTCTCCGTGGGAAATCTCTGCTCCCATGCAGTGGTAACATGACCCCTGCCCGCGACTCCACTCCCACAGAAAAACGGCAAAATTACAAAGTTTAAAAGTGATTGACATTTTTACAATAGGTTTAGGATTGATCATATAATTTCCTGAAGTCCAGTCAAACAACACCCGGCATTCAAAGTCAACTGTTGATTATGAAATGGCTCCAACACCTAGAGAATGTTTTGTTAAGTACCTTGCAATCCCGCCAACTTTAGGATTCATTTTTTAATCTATGTCAAGCTTAAAAAATGAAAATGCTAAAAGTCTTTTGAAAGATTAGTCAGTCGCATGTAACCTCCCAGAAGTTGCTTAGCCTTTCATCATTCAAAAGATAACTAATTGGTTCAGTGCAATCTTCCCACCGGTGGTCATCAAGTCCCTATCAA
Source organism: Corymbia calophylla (assembly GCA_014182845.1). Classification (NCBI taxonomy): domain Eukaryota; kingdom Viridiplantae; phylum Streptophyta; class Magnoliopsida; order Myrtales; family Myrtaceae; genus Corymbia; species Corymbia calophylla. The sequence continues at coordinate 42,223,938 of CM024697.1, read as the reverse complement.
GGGGCAAAAAAACTTATGACTCACAAAAATTCCACACCAACTAATCTGGACACGCTTATTCGAAATACAGGTCCAATGATTCTTAGAAGTTGCTTGAATACTATCATTGTACGAGCTTATGAACTCTGAACACGTCTCCTTGAATGAATTTGAATAAAGCCAATTAATTTAGATTAAATAGGATTTAATCTAAATTATTTCCTAATTTAAATATGATAACATTTCAAGATTGGTAGTTAATTTTTGTTAATTATTTATCTCGAATTTTAATGAAAAATACCAAAAATTTCATGTCCGTGTCATAAAGTTTGCATGTTAGGTTTCTCCAGTTGTGTGTCATATAGCATGGTTTTAATTCCATAATAGAAAGAAAACCCAAAAAAAATCATTGTTTGTTGTGGTGTTTATTTTCCTACAATTTATTTGACTCATTTGCGTACCCGCATAATCATTCTCTTAAATGTTAGTGATTTAGGGTATGTTTGGAATCTTGCCTATTTCTTTGTTTTTCTGTTTTTTTGTTTCTCGGAATAGAAAAAGAATAGAAATCCGTTTGGTAATGCCAATTGATTTTTCTATTCTCCGTGATAAAAAGTTATTCTTGGGAGTAGAAATAAGAAGTAGAAAAAAAGTAACTTCTTCTTCCTTGAAACAATTTCTAGAAACAATTTCTTGGGTTATTATTTATGACTAACCGCCAATTGCCGACCACCACCCATCGAGCTCCGACCGCCAGCCGTCGACTGCCAATCGCCGGTTGTCGACCACCGCCGGCCACCGGTGACCTCCGACTACCGCCGATCGTTGTCGACTTCCGACCATTTGAGACAGCTGACCGCCGCCCTTCGCTCAATGACTAGTGGCTCGGCAACTGCTTGGTGACCGACGGCCCGGCGACCAGTGGCCCGGTGACCGACGACTTGCAGCCCGGCGCTCGGCGACCTGCGGCCCAGCAACCGGCGACCTACGGCCGGCGATCGACGGCCGGCAACCAACGTGCCCCTAGCTTCCACCTCATCATTGGCTATTACTGCACGTTGTACTCACGCTACTATTGCATCAAGTGTCAGCGACGCAATTCCAACGACACCGAGGATCGCTGCCTTCATACGATTCATCATCTCAAGTTCCTCGGTTTGGCCGACAAGCGCCGGAGTTTCCGGCTCACATCGTGAGACTCCTTGTACCTCAAGCACATGGCCACTATGAGTTTGTTGCCACTCGCGGCTGCCAACCCCTACTTGGCATCCACCGCTGAGGAGCCGATTGTGATAGCTGTTCGATAGCAATTGGTTCAAATTTGGAAATAAAATCCTCAAATTATGTAAGGTGCACATCTCTAGTAGATTTAAAATATCTAATTATCTTATTTGAGTGATCCAATATATTCTACAATTGATTGATATACTCTTTTAGCAATTAGAATATTCTGTTAGATATTTAATTAGAATATGCAATGCTCTTGTTGAACTTTACTTGTGGCATTTGGTGAGCACAAGCCCAAAAACATTGGTATAAACTACTTGATGCGGTGCAATTTTCATTCAACTTACACAAAAATGAGTTGATTGGCCGGAGTCTATTTGAGATTGTAATGGGTCATCAAGTGCTCACCCCAAATGCCCTAGCCATAGGGTATAAAGGTAGTGGTCCTTCCGCACTTGCTTGATCATGTCTTCACAAGGCGACCAAGCGAATGAAGAAATTTGCCGATCAAAAGAGAAGACCGATCAAGTACCAAGTTGGAGACCTTGTCCTCATGAAACTCCACTTGCTACAAAGAACGAATGGCCAACTTCACAAAGGCCTCCTTCGGCAATACGAGGGTCCCTTCCGAATCCTTAAGCTAGTTGGGAAGCTTGCCTACAAGTTTGAGCTTCATCCAGAGCTTAAGTTCCACCCAATGTTCTATGTAAGTATGCTCAAACCATATCATGAAGACATGAATGATCCCAAGCACATGAAATCACACTAAGCACTGATCGGGATTAGAACTACACACTACACAAGATCAGGAGGTTGAAGCCATCATAGCCAAAAGGTATGTTTCTCAACAATGTGCCCCTCACCTTCGTGAATATATGGTGAAACGGAAAGGATTACCAGAAAGTGAGGTGAGGTTGGGATCTCTATGGCAATTTCCTGATCAAATCCAACATTCCCATAAGGGTGTCACTAGATTTAGTGGAGGAGAATATCATGGATCAAAGAGCACCATGTCATCAATCCAAATGGGCTCTTCAAGGCCCTTAAATTGTAAGGGGACTTTTTCTTTATCCTTGGATTTGCTTGATGAGGATTGACAATCTCAACCATTGTATGAGATCAACCTCCAACGCTAAACTAGTGTGACGAGATCAACAAACTCCACCATTTGTAACATCCTGAAATTCGAGCCCTTTTAAGGGATGAATGAACGTGAATTTCACCAATGCATTGTTGGTTGATCTCACTCGGAACTGATCACTCCTGAGATACTGACCTTGAGGGGAAAGGCTAATGAGGATAGAACTCGTGCGACTAAAGAACTTGACCTGGGAAAACGATTCGACCGTGAGACTTGCGTAAGGACGATCCTGTAGTCATGCAGGCCGATTTCAGGGACGAATAAAAGTCGATTCGCGGACAGAAATAATGGGACAACGGGTGATTCCGTTTACTGTTATCGAGCTCGCGAACGACCCTATGTCGATCCTTGGTAATCGTGTACTTTGAAATAAGAATCTATCCTTCGCAATTTCATGTAGTCAAGGACGTCCATGTGTCGAGAAGTCTTGAACGTGAATTGGCACGAGTCGATTACGCGTGAATCCTCAAAGCCGCCTGTCAGTCTGAGTAGTACCAAAATGGCATTCGGGTGAAATTGACATGGCATGAGAATCCAGTATTGGACTTCGAATTTTCGGGAACGTTCGAGAAGGATTTTTGGACGATGCTTCTTAGTCAGTCGACAGTGCCGGCTGAGCCGAGTACTTGGAAAAGGGACTTTTGGACCGAGAACCCGAGCCTATGAGGACGTGGGCCGGGCAAAAACAGTGAGGGCCTTACGCCCAAGGTGTGACGGCCACCGTGGAAGACCGAGACAACGAGCAAGTCCGTTGGACCAAACCGACAATTTACCCTCCCGAGCCCATTGTCTAACCTTGAGCCGTTTCAAGCCCAATAAATTCCCGAGCCCGCTCCTATTTATTTTCCGGCCTGTTTCCTAGGCCCGTCCCTTCATTTTTCAGCCTAAGGGCAGATTGGGAAATGTGCAAGGTGGAAATGACCAAAATGCCCTTGGATATTTTGAAGAAAAGTCAAAAAAGAAGAGAGAGAAGATGAGGTCAATTGTTTGGCAAGTGGGGCAAGCATTGATGGCCTTGATAAGGCTCATCCTTCAGCCTTCACTTCATTCTCTCTCTCCTCTTCATCTTCTCCAAAATCAGCCCTCTTCCCCTTGCTTCTCCTTGCAATTTCTGCAGTTTCTACTTTGGACCTCTCACCGAAATTTGAGTTGTTCGTTGCCTTCCCGGTGGAATCTCGGGCCGTGCCACCTATCAAAATGTTCAGCACAGAAATTCCGTACTGTTCACGGTGGCCGATCGCCTAAAGGAGCTGTCGTCCGATTCGTACGACGGCCAGAAATTACCGGTCCTCCGTCCGTCACCGTTTTAGACCGCCCCGCACAGCTCCGCCTTTTCTTCCGTTTCTCTCCATTTCCAGCCAAACCACCCCCCATCCCAGCCACAAGTGGTTCCCCCTCGACCCCCAGGTGCCACTGGTTGCTAGCCCGCCGCTCGCCGAAGCTCCGGGCAGCCCGTTCAACTCCGATCAGCTTCTTCCTCCTCCAGCAGTGCAGTTTTTCAGAGTTGCAGTGGGGATTCCGAGTTGTTGCTGCTGTGTTGAGCCCGGGACCACCTTGGATCGTCGTGGTAGAGGTCCCCAGGTGTCGGGTTAGTCGCCGCCGCCGCGTCCATGTCTCCGGCCCGCTTAACGGGTGAGTTTAGCTCCTAATCCCTATTTAGTGCCTAAACTTGCTTAGGGTTGGTTAATTAGTGTTAATTCTGGTTTAAGGGGTTTAATTAAGTTGCATTAGCCCTAAGATAGGTGGTTAGATAGATGGTTAGGATTAGATTAGCTTAGTTTTGCTAATTGTGCTTAATTGTGTTTATGTGATTAATTAAGCATGATTTGATTTAATTGAATTGATTAATTGTTTTAATTAATGTTTTGTTTAATTTCTGGATTAAATGTTTTAATTAATTGAATTTCGGAAAAATCACTATTCACGGATTTCTTTGTTCACGGATTCATTTGACATCGTTCACAAATTATGCTCATTCACGGCCTTTGTTCATCCGAAGCTAAATTTTGTCGAATTTGATGTGCTATTGATTGTTGTGATTAATTGGAGTGCCGATTGTTAATTATGCTCGTGAATATTGATGAAATGCGTGATCGAGTGTTGGTTGGAATTTGGATTTTTGGAATTGTCGAGTGAGATCGCATGACATATTGCGCGGGTTATCTGAAATGGCATGTCGCATGAGCATGAGCGCATGAGCGATGTTGCATTCACGACCAAGCAAAAGCAAAGACAAGAATGAACTGTTTGCTGATGTGATGCATGGTCAGATTAAAGTTGATAGCCGGTTGGCCGGATGACCGCCAATCCCCATTGGGGTTGTGCCGTGACCATTGGGTCGCCCGACGGTGGTCGATGCGGAGTCGCGGTTGAGGCCGGGCCCATGCTCCTTATGGAATGCCGTCGGTGGGGAGAGCCCATGACGTCGCCGTGCCTCACGGGGGAGGACGATGCACAGTTTACGACCGGTTGACCGCCAACCATAAGGTTGTGCCGTGGCCTAGTAGGGTCGTAATAATCGGAGCATGTGTGAGTGTGAGACATGAGAAAGTTGTGTGAGATGCTCTGATTATTCGCATGCTCTTAATGTCGTGATGATTGCATTAATTATGGTACGCACGCATGAGTTGACGATCGTGCGGGTGTGGCACGGCCGAGATGAGATCGCTTGTGGTGCGACTCGTATGTAATTGATGAACCGTATCATCGCGGCCATGTGCCTTGCTTGCATCGTATGAGATTTGACGTGCGGGGTATGGCATACCGGGTAAGGTTGCATGCGAACCGACCGTATGATTGTTGGTTGCCCATGTCTCTGTTGTTGGCCGTTGTTTGGTTTTGGCTATCGTTGTTGGGTTGAGTGAGGGGTGGTTACGGAGAGATACCCCAGGTTGAGTTGGCGTACTAACCGGGGCTTAGGGGGAAGAACTCGCTGAGATTTTATCTCAACCCGTCGTGGTTAACCATTTTCGAGCCCCTAGAATGGCGTACCCGCAATGGAGGATCCGCCTCGCTCCTCCGGTGATCGACTCGACGGAGCGAGTCCGATGGGTTCGAGTGATCGTGGTGTTGAACCCGAGGGTTCTTCTGTACTATTGGATTAGCCTAGTCCTTTTGGTTTCGCTTAGAGGATGGATCGGCTCTTTTTGTCGGGCTTGTAATTCGAAAAACGATCCTCCGTTGGTTAATCCAATGAAGATGTATAAATGAGTAGTTGTTGTTGTTCTTGCTGTTCATCCTTCTATCCCCCGTTTGATTGTTTGATTGTTTGTTAGACTTGTGATGGTTCGTCTTCTGCTTGCGCATAACGAAAGATAAAATGAATGGTCGTCGACGAGTCTTGGGATGTCGCTTTCAATTGACCAAGAGAAGGGGTTGCCGCGAGCTCGAGAGTCGGGGCGTGACAACCCCGTCGGTTTTGGTATCAGAGCGAGGTCGAGACTTGGAGTGATAAGGGTGCGCGGGATTTTTGGGATAGTTAGATAGGGATGGCTTTTATATTACGTGCTTGTGATTGCTTTTGTGGTTTCGTGTGGTGGCGGGTTGCTCATAGTCCAGTGATGAGCAATCGAGCGATCGGCCCAGGCGTAGGCGTGTCTTGTCGAGCCGAGTGCTAGAGGTAGCGCGTAGGCGAGATCCTAGGTTAGTTGGGATCCGCCGGCGCTAGAGACCTTGTTAGGACAGCAAGCGTGTGCTTTGCCGTGGTCCTTGTGGTTCCCCTAGTGAGAGGAGAGGAGGCTTGTGAGAGACCGATGCCTAGGCTGGTAGAGCAGTTCCTGAGACTGAAGCCTCCGAGGTTCAGTAGCGTGGGCGACCCTAAAGCTGCGACCCTTTGGATAAGGGATTTCGAGAGGACTTCCAGTGTTGAGGTGTTCGAGTAAGACGAGTGCTTTTGGCGGTTTATCATATTCAAGGTAATATCGGTATTTGGTGGGAAGCCACTCAAGGAAGAGTGTTCCCCGAAGGCACGGTTCGAACATGGGGTGCCTTTCGCAAAGTCTTTAAGGGAAGTATTTATTAGACGGTGCGAGGGAGTCAAAGATGGCGAGTTCCAACGGTTTCGTCGAGAATCGATGTCGGTGGATCGGTATAAGGCGAAGTTTCTTTGAGTTGGCCTAGTATATGCTTGAGATTAGTGGAGGACCCTTGGATAGGGCGAGTCGGTTCAGAGATGGCTTGAAACCGGAATTGAAAGCCAGCTAGTGCCCTTGAGTTTAAAGAGTTTTGATGAGATGTACGAGAGGGCCTAGATAATCAAGAAGAACATGATCGAGAGGGCGATCGCATTTGGCTCATGGTTCGTGCCTAATAGAGACAATCGTCGATTTGGAAAAGGACCGATGATGGGGAGAAGGAATCCCATCTCACCCAATAGAAAGTGGATTGTTATGGAAAGACAATTCAGTTTAACCCAAGTAGTGGGTGACAGTTTTGAGTTTGTGGGAAATCGAGGAGGACCCTTGACCCCTTTGAAATTCGTCGTTGGAAGTAACTTGTTTATTGGACGAAGGTTGCTAAGGTTATTGGACAACTGAGGTTAATTGGTTAGTTGGAGAATCAAGGATGGATCGTTACACTTATGCATCGCTTTTCAGTAGCTCAACCAAAGGACGGTCATGAGCAAGTATCCATTACCAAGGATGGATGACTTGTTTGACCCATTTCAAGGAGCTTCGATATGTCCCAAGCTAGACCCAAGGACGAGTTATCAGTAGTTGAGGATTAAAAAGGAGGAAAAACTAAAGATGACATTGTGTGTGATTTGGTCACTACGAGATTACCGTGCCGCCATTTGGATTAACTAATACGCCAGTTGCTTTTATGGATTCGATGGATTGAGTGATTAAGGTGTATTTGGAGCAAATTGTAATTGTGTTCGTGAGCGATATATTGGAATATTCAAGGAAATTAGAGGAATGCGAATAGCACTTGAGGGCGGTGCTATAGACCATTCGAGAGCATAAACAGTATGCCAAGTTTAATGCGTGCGAGTTTGGGTTTACTCGCGTTGCTTTTGTTATCGTGTGATTTTGGACGAAAGGAATTTCTATGGATCCGCTAAGATCAAGGCAGTCATGAATATGTCAGGACTTATGACAGTAACAGTGGTTCGAAGTTTTCTAAGTCGGACAGGTTAGTACAGACGATTCGTAGAAAGGTTCTCTATGATAGCTATGCCTCTGATGCGAAGGTTATTGAAGGACGTAAGAATTTGAATGGACGAATAAGTGAAATTTTTAAGAGCTTAAGTATAAGCTAATTACCGCACCAGTTTTGAGGATTTAGTCTAGTATTGGAGAATACGAGATTTGCAGTGAGGTGTTGTATAAGGGATTTGACTGCGTGGTAAGCCAACAAGGAAGATTGGTTGCTTACGCATCATGACAATTGAGGTCATTGGATTTGATGGAAGTCAAATAAGTTTATCTTGATGATTTGAGGAGTTGTAGGTAGGGGATCATAAGAGATGATCTATTAAATGGTGATGATCTTTGATAAGAATTACGGTGGATGATTTATTGCTCGGAAGTCTTAGATTCGATTAAGATGTGAATTTACCAAGGTGGATTATTTCGGGGATATATTAAGATAGGGATTTGAGGAATGGATTTTTGTCTTCGGTGGATTAAGAATTAATTATCCCTTGATGCTAGACGGATGAGTGAGGAAATGGCATTGTCGATGATTTCTTCTCGAGGTATCAGAAAGGATTTGAAGAGGTATCCGAAAGCTTTTGGTGCAATAAATGACATTTGGTTTGCACTAATTTTCAAGTGGTTGAGGTGAGTTCTTGATTTGGTTATTAAATGGACATGAAAGGAATGGTGAAAGAAAAATCGATAGTTTGTGGAATTCGGACAGCGATTTGATGGAAATTCAGTAATAAGATTTCAAGTGTTGATAAGTGACCCCGTGGAACGAGCTAATGGGTTGACGAGTTGGAGAAAGTTTTGTACTCTGAGGTGCTCAGACGAGGTTAAAACCGTGAGGCTTGGTATGGGACAGGCCAAAGCGGATAATACCTCTATGAGATGGTGCTTGTCTAAAATGGGCTTTTGCTAGTAATGGTGCAGTTCGAAGATGCCCGTAACGATTGATCCGACGAGGGCGGGGAGTGGTCGCCGGGGCCAGAGTGCCTGAGCAAGGAGCGACTCCTGGCAGGCTTCTAGGATGTCGAAAGGGGCAGAAATGGCGAACTACGCACTTGTGCAAAAAGAGAGTGTTTGTGCGATAAGATTTTATCGGAGTGATATAGTAGAAATATGGTCGAGTTGGTGGGACTCCAGTCTATGGAACGAGGTCAGAGAACTGGGAATCGCTGATTCAAAATTGGTTTAGCAGTTATTGAATGCAGTTCAGATTATCAGAGACAGACTAAAGACCGCTCAGAGTCGTCAGAAGAGTTATGCAGATAAGCATCGTAGACCGTTGGAGTTTAAGATGGGTGATCATGTGTTTCTGAAAGTATCGCCGATGATGAGAATTTCCAGATTTGGCAAGAAAGAAAAGTTAAGTCCGAGGTACGTTGGACCCTTTGAAATTTTGGAAAGGATCAGGGTTTTAGTGTATCGTCTTGCGTTGCCACCGAAACTTGCTCAAGTACATGATGTTTTCCATGTGGTAACATCCTAGAAATTCGAGCATCCTTTTAAGGGATGAATGAACGAGCCCTTTTGAGGAAGGAATAAACGTGAATTTCATCAATGCATTGTTGGTTGATCTCACTCGGAACCGATCACTCCGAGATGCGACCTTGAGGGAAAGGCTAATGAGGATAGAACTCGTGCGACTAAAGAACTTGACACAGGAAAACGACTCGACCGTGAGACTTGCGTAAGGACGATCTGTAGTCATGCGAGGCGATTTCGGGGACGACTAGAAGTCGATTCGCGGACAGAATATAATGGGACGACGGGTGATTCCGTTTACTATTATCGAACCCGTGAGCGACCCTATGTCGATCCTTGGTAATCGTGTACTTTGAAATAAGAATCTATCATTCGCAATTTCACGTAGTCAAGGACGTCCATGTGTCGAGAAGTCTTGAACGTGAATTGGCACGAGTCGATTATGCGTGAATCCTCAAAGCCACCTGTCAGTCTGAGTAGTACCAAAATGGCATTTGGGTGAAATTGACAAGGCATGAGAATCCAATGTTGGACTTTGAATTTTCGGGAATGTTCGAGAAGGACTTTTGGACGATGCTTCTTAGTCGATCGACAATGTCGGTGTTGAGTTGAGCCGAGTTTTGGGAAAAGGGATTTTCGGACCGAGAACACGAGCCTACGAGGACATGGGCCGGGCAAGATCGGTGTGGGCCTCACGCCCAAGTGGGGGACAGCCACCATGGAAGGCCCGAGGCAAGCGAGTGAGCCCGTTGGGCCAAACCGACCCTTTACCCTTCCGAGCCCATTGTCTAAAACCTTGAGCCGATTCAAGCCCAATAAATTCCCGAGCCCGTTCCTATTCATTTTCAAGCCCATTTCCTAGGCCCGCCCTTTCATTTTCAGCCCAAGGACATATTGGGAAATGTGCAAGGTGGAAATGACCAAAATGCCCTTGGATATTTTGAAGAAAAGTCAAAAAGGAAGAGAGATAAGATGAGGTCATTGTTTGGCAAGTGGGGCAAGCCTTGATGGCTTGGATAAGGCTTATCCTTCAGCCTTCACTTCACTCTCTCTCTCCTCTTCATCTTCTCCAAAATCGCAGCACCTCTCTCCCATGGTTTTCCTTCCTTCCTTCCGTTTTTCAGTTTGACCTTTCACCGAAATCTGAGTTGTTCATTACCTTCCCGTTGGAATCTCGTCTCGTGCCACCCGCCGTTGTGTTCAGAAGAGAATTTCCGTTCAGATAGCGTCGGCCGATCGCCGGAAAGAGCTGCCGGTCGTCCCGTATTCCGGCCGAAAGCCGGCCGCCGTCGCCGGACCGTCACTATTCCGCCTGCAGCAACTTTGTTCCGCCTTTTCTTCCGTTTCTCTCCATTTCCGGCCAAACCACCACCCATACCAGCCACAAGTGGTTCCCCCTCGACCCCAGGTGCCGCGGTCGCTGGCCGCCGCTCGCCGGAGCTCCGGGCAACCCGTTCAACTCCGATCAGCTTCTTTCCTCCTATGCAGTCAGTTTTTCAGAGTTGCAGTGGGGATTCCGAGTTTGTTGCTGCTATTTTGAGCCCGGGACCGCCTTGGATCGTCGTGGTGGAGGTCCCCGGGTGTCGGGTTCGTCGCCGCCGCCGCGTTCATGTCTCCGGCCCACTTAACGGGTGAGTTTAGCTCCTAATCCCTATTTAGTGCCTAAACTTGCTTAGGGTTGGGTTAATTAGTGGTAAGATTGATTTAGGAAGTTTAATTAAGTTTATTAGCCCTAAGATAGGTGGTTAGATAGATGGTTAGGATTAGATTAGCTTAATTTTGCTAATTGTGCTTAATTATTGCTTAAATGAGGGTTATGTGATTTTTGTGATTAATTAAGCATGATTTGATTTAATTGAATTGATTAATTGTTTTAATTAATGTTTTTTTAATTTCTGGATTAAATGTTTTAATTAATTGAATTTCGGAAAAATCACTTGTTCACAAACAAATTGTTCACGGATTCTTGTTCACTAATCACTTTGTTCACGGATTCATTGTTCACATATTACTGTTCACGATTCCATGTTCACGGCACTTTGTTCATCCGAAGCTAAATTTAGTCTTATTTTGATGTGCTCTTGATTGTTGTGATTAATTGGAGTGCCGATTGTTAATTATGCTCGTGAATATTGATGAAATGCGTGATCGAGTGTTGGTTGAATTGAATTTTGGAAATTGTCGAGTGAGATCGCATGACATATTGCGTGGGTTATTTGAAATGGCATGTCGCATGAGCATGCGCATGAGCGATGTTGCATTCACGACCAAGCAAAAGCAAAGATATAAATGGATTGTTTGATGATGTGTTGCATGATCACATTAAAGTTGATAGCCCGGTTGCCGGATGACCGCCAATCCCCATGGGGTTGTGCCGTGACCGTTTGGTCGCCCGACTTTGTCGGTCGACAGGGAGGGACATGTGGTCGCGGTAGTGGGGGGGCGGGTCCTATGTTCTGTCGTCGCGGGGGCGCGGTAGTGGGCGGGTCTTGTGCTCCTTATGGAATGCCGTCGGTGGGGGAGAGCCCATGACGTCGCCGTGCCTCAGGTAAAGAGGACGATGCTGGTTTAGCCGGTTGACCGCCAACCATAAGGTTGTGCCGTGGCCTAGAGGAGGGTCGTAATAATCGGAGCATATGTGTGAGTGTGAGACATGAGAAAGTTGTGTGAGATGCTCGATTATTTGCATGCTCTTAATGTCGTGATGATTGCATTGATTTATGGTACGCACGCATGAGTTGACAATCGTGCGGGGTGTGGCAATGGCCAGTGAGATCGCTTGTGATGCGATTCGCATGTGATTGATGGCTGTATCATCGACGGCCATGTGCCTTGCTTGCATTGTATGAGATTTGACGTGCGGGGTATGGCATACCGGGTAAGGTTGCATGCGAACCGATTGTATGATTGTTGGTTGCCTTGTCTGTTGTTGTTTGTTGTTTGGTTTTGGTTGTTTGTTGTTGGGTTGAGTGAGGGGTGGTTACGGAGAGATACCCGGGTTGAGTTGGCGTACTAACCTTAGGGGCTTAGGGGAAGAACTCGCTGAGATTTTATCTCAACCCGTCGTGGTTAACCATTTTCGAGGCCCCTAGAATGGCGTACCCGCAATGGAGGATCTGCCCGCTCCTCCGGTGATCGACTCGACGGAGGCGAGTCCGATGGGTCCGAGTGACCGTGGTGTTGAACCCGAGGGTTCTTTGTTTAATTGGATTAGCCTAGTTTCTTTTTGGTTTGGCTTAGAGGATGGATCGGCCCTTTTTGTCGGGCTTGTAATTTGGAAAACGATCCTCCATTGGTTAATCCAATGAAATTGAATAAATGAGTAGTTGTTGTTGTTCTTGTTGTTCATCCCTCTATCCCCTGTTTGATTGATTGATGTTTGTGCAGGGGATGGTTCGTCTTCCGCTTGCGCATAATCAAAGATAAAATGAATGGTCATGGATGGGTCCTGGGACGTCGCTTTCAATCGACCAAGAGAAGGGGTTGCCGCGAGCTCGAGAGTCGGGCGTGACAACCCCGTCAATTTTGGTATCAGAGCGATGTCGAGACTTGGAGTGATAAGGTGCGTGGGATTCTTGGGATAGTGAAATAGGGATGGCTTTTACTTTACGTGCTTGTGATTGCTTTTGTGGTTTTGTGTGGTGGCGGGTTGCTTATAGTCGAGTGATGAGCAATCTGGCGATCGGCCCCAGGCGTAGGGTAGTGTTTGGTTAACCGGTGCTAGAGGTAGCGTGCGGCGGATCCTAGGTTAGATGGGATCCGCGGCGCTAGAGACCTTGTTAGGACAGCAGTTTGTGTGCTTTTGCTGTGGTCCTTGTGGTTCCCCTAGTGAGAGGAGAGGCCTGTGAGAGACCGATGCTTTGGTTGGTAGAGTAGTTCTTGAGATTGAAGCCACCGAGGTTCAGTGGCGTGGGCGACCCTGAAGCTGCAACCCTTTGGATAAGGGATTTCGAGAGGACCGTTTCAGTGTTGAGGTGTTCAGAGAAAGACAGAGTGCTTCTGGCAGTTTATTAGATTCAAGGTAATGCCAGTACTTGGTGGGAAGCCACTCAAGGAAGAGTGTTCCCTAAAGGCATGGTTCAGACATGGAATGCCTTTCGTGAAGCATTCAATGGGAAATACTTCTTGGACAGTATGAGAGAGTCAAAGATGGCATAGTTCCAATAGTTTCGTCAGAATCAAATGTCAGTGGATCAGTATAAGGCAAAGTTCGCTGAGTTGGCCTAGTATGTACCGAGATTAGTGGAGGACCCTTGGATAGGGTGAGACGGTTTAGAAATTGCTTGAAACCGGAATTGAAAGCCAGCTGGTGCCCTTGAGTTTAAAGAGTTTTGATGAGATGTACGAGAGGGCCCCATAATCAAGAAAAGAACATGATCGAGAGGGCGACCGCATCTGGCTCGCAGTTCGTGCCTAATAGAGACAATCGTCGATTTGGAAAGGGACCGATGATGGGGAGAAGGAATCTCATCCCACCCAATAGAAAGTGGATTGTTATGGAAAGACAATTTAGTTTAACTCAGTAGTGGGTGACAGTTTTGAGTTTGTGGGAAATCGAGGAGGACCCTCGACCCCTTTGAAATTCGTCGTTGGAAGTAGCTCGTTTATTGGACAATTGAGGTTAATTGGTTAGTTGGAGAATCAAGGATGGATCGTTGCACTTATGCATCGCTTTTCAGTAGCTCAACCAAAGGACGGTCATGAGCAAGTATCCATTACCAAGGATGGATGACTTGTTTGACCCATTTCAAGGAGCTTCGATATGTCCCAAGCTAGACCCAAGGACGGGTTATCGGTAGTTGAGGATTAAAAAGGAGGAAAAACTAAAGATGACATTGTGTGTGATTTGGTCACTACGAGATTACCGTGCCGCCATTTGGATTAACTAATACGCCAGTTGCTTTTATGGATTCGATGGATTGAGTGATTAAGGCGTATTTGGAGCAAATTGTAATTGTGTTCGTGAGCGATATATTGGAATATTCAAGGAAATTAGAGGAACGCGAATAGCACTTGAGGGCGGTGTTATAGACCATTCGAGAGCATAAACAGTATGCCAAGTTTAATGCGTGCGAGTTTGGGTTTACTCGCGTTGTTTTGTTGGTCATATGATTTTGGACGAAGGAATTTCTATGGATCCGCTAAGATCAAGGCAGTCATGAATATGTCAGGACTTATGACGGTGACAGAGGTTCGAAGTTTTCTAAGCCGGACAGGTTAGTACAGATGATTCGTAGAAAGGTTCTCTACGATAGCTATGCCTCTGATACAAAGGTTAATGAAGGACGTAAGAATTTGAATGGACAAATAAGTGAAATTTTTAAGAGCTTAAGTATAAGCTGATTACCGCACCAGTTTTGAGGATTTAGTCTAGTATTGGAGAATACGAGATTTGCAGTGAGGTGTCGTATAAGGGATTTGACTGCGTGGTAAGGCAACAAAGAAGATTGGTTGCTTACGTGTCACGACAATTGAGGTCATTGGATTTGATGGAAGTCAAATAAGTTTATCTTGATGATTTGAGGAGTTGTAGGTATGGGATCATAAGAGATGATCTATTAAATGGTGATGATCTTTGATAAGAATTACGGTGGATGATTTATTGCTCGGAAGTCTTAGATTCGATTAAGATGTGAATTTACCAAGGTGGATTATTTCGGGGGATATATTAAGATAGGGATTTGAGGAATGGATTTTTGTCTTCGGTGGATTAAGAATTAATTATCCCTTGATGCTAGATGGATGAGTGAGGAAATGGCATTGTCGATGATTTCTTCTCGAGGTATCAGAAAGGATTTGAAGAAGTATTCGAAAGCCTTTAGTGCAATAAATGACATTTGGTTTGCACTAATTTTCAAGTGGTTGAGGTGAATTCTTGGTTTGGTTATTAAATGGACGTGAAAGGATTGTTGAAAGAAAAATCGATAGTTTGTGGAATTCGGAAAGCGATTTGATGGAAATTCAGTGAATCAGATTTCAAGTGTTGATAAGTGATCCTATGGAAACAAACTCATGGGTTGACGAGCTGGAGAAAGTTTCGCACTTTGTGGTGCTCAGATGAGGTTAAAACCGTGAGGCTTGGTATGGGACAGGCCAAAGCGGATAATACCTCTATGAGATGGTGCATGTATAAAAAAAAAAGGACTTTTGCTAGTAGTGGTGCGGTTCGAAGATGCCCGTAACGGCCCGATCCGACGAGGGCGGGGAGTGGTCGCCGGGGCGAGTGCGAGCAAGGAGCGACTCCGGCGAGCTTCTAGGATGTCGAAAGGGCAGAAATGAACGAACTACGCACTTTGTGCAAAAAGAGAGTACTTGTGGGATAAGATTTTATCGGAGTGGTATAACAGAAATATGGTGAGTTTGTGGAACTCCGAGTCTATGGAACGAGGTCGAGAAGCGGGAATCGCTGGTTCAAAATTGGTTTAGCGGTTATTGAATGCGGTTCAGATTATCGAGACAGACTAAAGACCGCTCGAGTCGTCGAGAAGAGTTATGCAGATAAGCGTCGTAGACCGTTGGAGTTTAAGATGGGTGATCATGTGTTTCTGAAAGTATCGCCGATGATGAGAATTTCCAGATTTGGCAAGAAAGGAAAGTTAAGTCCGAGGTACGTTGGACCCTTTGAAATTTTGGAAAGGATCAGGGTTTTAGCGTATCGTCTTGCGTTGCCACCGAAACTTGCTCAAGTACATGATGTTTTCCACGTGTCTATGTTGAGAAAGTATGAGCCGGACTTGACTCATGTTTTGAATTTTGAGGAATTGGACGTAGACGACAGGATGTCGTACGTGGAAAGGCCGATACGAATAGAGGACCGTAAAGAGCAAGTACTTCGAAGCAAGACTATCGCCTTAGTTAAGGTGATCTGGCAGTATCACGGATCAGAGGGAGCTACATGGGAAAGTGAAGAAGTAATGAAGCATCAACACCCCCATCTTTTTGAGGACTTGTCAGTTGCTGCAAATTTCGAGGACGAAATTTTTATAAGAGGGGAAGAGTTGTAACATCCTGAAATTCGAGCCTTTTAAGGGATGAATGAACATTAATTTCGCCGATGCATTGTTGGTTGATCTCACTCGGGGCGATCACTCCGAGATGCGACCTTGAGGGAAAGGCTAATGAGGATAGAACTCGTGCGACTAAAGAACTTGACACAGGAAAACGACTCGACCGTGAGACTTGCGTAAGGACGATCCTGTAGTTATGCGAGGCGATTTCGGGGACGACTAGAAGTCGATTCGCGGACAGATATAATGGGACGACGGGTGATTCCGTTTACTATTATCGAGCCCGCGAACGACCCTATGTCGATCCTTGGTAATCGTGTACTTTGAAATAAGAATCTATCCTTCGCAATTTCACGTAGTCAAGGACGTCCATGTGTCGAGAAGTCTTGAACGTGAATTGGCACGAGTCGGTTACGCGTGAATCCTCAAAGCCGCCGCTGTCGGTCCGAGTAGTACCAAAATGGCATTCGGGCGAAATTGACATGGCATGAGAATCCAATATTGGACTTTGAATTTTCGGGAACGTTCGAGAAGGACTTTTGGACGATGCTTCTTAGTCGATCGACGGTGTCGTTGTTGAGCCGAGTTTTTGAGAAAAGGGACTTTTGGACCGAGGACACGAGCCTACGAGGACATGGGCCGGGCAAGATCAGTGTGGGCCTCACGCCCAAGGTGGGACAGCCACCATGGAAGGCCCGAGGCAAGCAAGTGAGCCCGTTGGGCCAAACCGACCCTTTACCCTTCCGAGCCCATTGTCTAAAACCTTGAGCCATTTTGAGCCCAATAAATTCCCGAGCCCGTTCCTATTCATTTTCAAGCCCATTTCCTAGGCCCGCCCCTTTCATTTTCAGCCCAAGGACATATTGGGAAATGTGCAAGGTGGAAATGACCAAAATGCCCTTGGATATTTTGAAGAAAAAAAAAAGGAAGAGAGATAAGATGAGGTCATTGTTTGGCAAGTGGGGCAAGCCTTGATGGCTTGATAAGGCTTATCCTTCAGCCTTCACTTCACTCTCTCTCTCCTCTTCATCTTCTCCAAAATCGCAGCACCTCTCTCCCATGGTTTTTCTTCCTTCCTTCAGTTTTTCAGTTTTGACCTTTCACCGAAATCTGAGTTGTTCATTGCCCTCCCGTTGGAATCTCGTCTCGTGCCACCTGCCATCGCGTTCAGAAGAGAAAAACCGTTCAGATGGCATCGGCCGTTTGCCGAAAGAGCCTCCGGTCGTCCCGTATTCCGGCCGAAAGCCGGCCGTCGCCGGACCGTCACTTTCCGCCTGCAGCAACTTTGTTCCGCCTTTTCTTCCGTTTCTCTCCATTTCCGGCCAAACCACCACCCATACCAGCCACAAGTGGTTCCCCCTCGACCCCCAGGTGCCGCCGGTCGCTGGCCCGCCGCTCGCCGGAGCTCCGGGCAGCCCGTTCAACTCCGATCAGCTTCTTTCCTCCTATGCAGTCAGTTTTTCAGAGTTGCAGTGGGGATTCCGAGTTTGTTGCTGCTGTTTGAGCCCGGGACCGCCTTGGATCGTCGTGGTAGAGGTCCCCGGGTGTCGGGTTCGTCGCCGCCGCCGCGTCCATGTCTCCGGCCCGCTTAACGGGTGAGTTTAGCTCCTAATCCCTATTTAGTGCCTAAACTTGCTTAGGGTTGGGTTAATTAGTGGTAAGGTTGGTTTAGGATGTTTAATTAAGTTTATTAGCCCTAAGATAGGTGGTTAGATAGATGGTTAGGATTAGATTAGCTTAATTTTGCTAATTGTGCTTAATTATTGCTTAAATGAGGGTTATGTGATTTTTGTGATTAATTAAGCATGATTTGATTTAATTGAATTGATTAATTGTTTTAATTAATGTTTTTTTAATTTCTGGATTAAATGTTTTAATTAATTGAATTTCGGAAAAATCACTTTGTTCACAAATTCTGTTCACGGATTTCTTGTTCACTAATCACATTGTTCACGGATTGTTCACATGTTCACGGATTCTGTTCACGGCCTTTGTTCATCCGAAGCTAAATTTAGTCTTATTTTGATGTGCTCTTGATTGTTGTGATTAATTGGAGTGCCGATTGTTAATTATGCTCGTGAATATTGATGAAATGCGTGATCGAGTGTTGGTTGGAATTGAATTTTGGAAATTGTCGAGTGAGATTGTATGACATATCGTGTGGGTTATACGAAATGGCATGTCGCATGAGCATGAACGCATGAGCGATGTTGCATTCACGACCAAGCAAAAGCAAAGATATAAATGGATTGTTTGATGATGTGTTGCATGATCACATTAAAGTTGATAGCCCGGTTGAGCCGGATGACCGCCAATCCCCATATGGGGTTGTGCCGTGACCATTGGGTCGCCCGACGACGGTGGTCGGATGCCGGGGAGGGGTTCTATGTGGGATCGCGGTATGGGGGCGGGTCCTATGTCCTGCGGTAGTGGGCGGGCCTTGTGCTCCTTCGGGAATGCCGTCTTGGGAGAGAGCCCCCATGACGTCGCCGTGCCTCGAGGGGAGGACGATGCAGTTTGGTTTACCAGTTGACCGCCAACCATAAGGTTGTGCCGTGGCCGGGGAGGAGGGTCGTAATAATCGGAGCATGTGTGAGTGTGAGACATGAGAAAGTTGTGTGAGATGCTCGATTATTCGCATGCTCTTAATGTCGTGATGATTGATTGATTTGTGGTACGCACGCATGAGTTGACTTGTCGTGCGGGGTGTGGCAATGGCCGGGTGAGATCGCTTGTGTGCGCGATCGCATGTGATTGATGAAGCTGTATCATCTAACGGCCATGTGCCTTGCTTGCATTGTATGAGATTTGACGTGCGGGGTATGGCATACCGGGTAAGGTTGCATGCGAACCCGAATGTATGATTGTTGGTTGCCCATGTCTCGTTGTTGGCTGTTGTTTGGTTTTGGTTGTTTGTTGTTGGGTTGAGTGAGGGGTGGTTACGGAGAGAAACCCCGGGTTGAGTTGGCGTACTAACCGGGGCTTAGGGGAGAACTCGCTGAGATTTTATCTCAACCCGTCGTGGTTAACCATTTTCAGGCCCCTAGAATGGCGTACCCGCAATGGAGGATCTGCCCCGCTCCTCCGGTGATCGACTCGACGGAGCGAGTCCGATGGGTCCAGTGATGTGGTGTTGAACCCGAGGGTTCTTTTGTTTAATTGGATTAGCCTAGTTTCTTTTTGGTTTGGCTTAGAGGATGGATCGGCCCTTTTTGTCGGGCTTGTAATTTGGAAAACGATCCTCCATTGGTTAATCCAATAAATTGAATAATTGAGTAGTTGTTGTTGTTCTTGCTGTTCATCCCTCTATCCCCTGTTTGATTGATTGTTTGTGCAGGGATGGTTCGTCTTCGCTTGCGCATAATCAAAGATAAAATGAATGGTCATGGATGGGTCTGGGACGTCGCTTTCAATCGACCAAGAGAAGGGGTTGCCGCGAGCTCGAGAGTCGGGCGTGACATTCAATTTCATGTAGTCAAGGACGTCCATGTGTCGAGAAGTCTTGAACGTGAATTGGCACGAGTCGATTACGCGTGAATCCTCAAAGCCGCCCCGTCGTCCGAGTAGTACCAAAATGGCATTCGGGTGAAATTGACATGGCATGAGAATCCAAGTATTGGACTTCGAATTTTCGGGAACGTTCGAGAAGGATTTTTGGACGATGCTTCTTAGTCGATCGGCTTGATGCCGGCCGAGCCGAGTACTTGGAAAAGGGACTTTTGGACCGAGAACCCGAGCCTATGAGGACGTGGGCCGGGCAAAAAAACTGAGTGGGCCTTACGCCCAAGGTGGGACGGCCACCGTGGAAGACCGAGACAACGAGCAAGTCCGTTGGACCAAACCGACAATTTACCCTCCCGAGCCCATTGTCTAACCTTGAGCCGTTTCAAGCCCAATAAATTCCCGAGCCCGCTCCTATTTATTTTCCGGCCTGTTTCCTAGGCCCGCCCCTTCATTTTTCAGCCTAAGGGCAGATTGGGAAATGTGCAAGGTGGAAATGACCAAAATGCCCTTGGATATTTTGAAGAAAAGTCAAAAAAAAAGAAGAGAGAGAAGATGAGGTCAATTGTTTGGCAAGTGGGGCAAGCATTGATGGCCTTGATAAGGCTTATTCTTCAGCCTTCACTTCATTCTCTCTCTCCTCTTCATCTTCTCCAAAATCGCCCTCTTCCCCTTGCTTCTCCTTGCAATTTCTGCAGTTTCTACTTTGGACCTCTCACCGAAATTTGAGTTGTTCGTTGCCTTACCGGTGGAATCTCGGGCCGTGCCACCTATCAAAATGTTCAGCACAGAAATTCCGTACTGTTCACGGCGGCCGATCGCCTAAAGGAGCTGCCGTCCGATCCGTACGACGGCCAGAAGTTACCGGTCCTCCGTCCGTCACTGTAGCGTCGCCCCCTGCACAGCTCCGCCTTTTCTTCCGTTTCTCTCCATTTCCAGCCAAACCACCCCCCATCCCAGCCACAAGTGGTTCCCCCTCGACCCCCAGGTGCCACTGGTTGCTGGCCCGCCGCTCGCCGAAGCTCCGGCAGCCCGTTCAACTCCGATCGCTTCTTCCTCCTCCAGCGGTGCAGTTTTTCAGAGTGCAAAGTGGGGATTCCGAGTTGTTGCTGCTGTGTTGAGCCCGGGACCACCTTGGATCGTCGTGGTAGAGGTCCCGGGTGTCGGGTTAGTCGCCGCCGCCGCGTCCATGTCTCCGGCCCGCTTAACGGGTGAGTTTAGCTCCTAATCCCTATTTAGTGCCTAAACTTGCTTAGGGTTGGTTAATTAGTGTTAATTCTGGTTTAAGGGGTTTAATTAAGTTGCATTAGCCCTAAGATAGGTGGTTAGATAGATGGTTAGGATTAGATTAGCTTAATTTTGCTAATTGTGCTTAATTGTGTTTATGTGATTAATTAAGCATGATTTGATTTAATTGAATTGATTAATTGTTTTAATTAATGTTTTGTTTAATTTCTGGATTAAATGTTTTAATTAATTGAATTTCGGAAAAATCACTATTCACTGACATCGTTCACAAATTACACCGTTCACGGACTTTGTTCATCCGAAGCTAAATTTTGTCTCGAATTTGATGTGCTATTGATTGTTGTGATTAATTGGAGTGCCGATTGTTAATTATGCTCGTGAATATTGATGAAATGCGTGATCGAGTGTTGGTTGGAATTTGGATTTTGGAATTGTCGAGTGAGATCGCATGACATATTGCGCGGGTTATACGAAATGGCATGTCGCATGAGCATGAGCGCATGAGCGATGTTGCATTCACGACCAAGCAAAAGCAAAGACAAGAATGAACCGTTTGCTGATGTGATGCATGGTCGATTAAAGTTGATAGCCCGGTTGAGCCGGATGACCGCCAATCCCCATTGGGGTTGTGCCGTGACCATTGGGTCGCCCGACGGTCGGGTCGATGCGGAGTCGCGGTTGGGCCGGGCCCATGCTCCTTATGGAATGCCGTCGGTGGGGAGAGCCCATGACGTCGCCGTGCCTCACGGGGGAGGACGATGCTCGGTTTACGACCGTTCACCGCCAACCATAAGGTTGTGCCGTGGCCTAGAGGGTCGTAATAATCGGAGCATGTGTGAGTGTGAGACATGAGAAAGCTGTGTGAGATGCTCTGATTATTCGCATGCTCTTAATGTCGTGATGATTGCATTAATTATGGTACGCACGCATGAGTTGTGATCGTGCAGGGTGTGGCAATGGCCAGATGAGATCGCTTGTGATGCGACTCGTATGTAATTGATGAACTGTATCATCTGACGGCCATGTGCCTTGCTTGCATCGTATGAGATTTGACGTGCAGGGTATGGCATACCGGGTAAGGTTGCATGCGAACCGACTGTATGATTGTTGGTTGCCCCTCGTTGTTGGCATTGTTGTTTGGTTTTGGCTGTCTCGTTGTTGGGTTGAGTGAGGGGTGGTTCGAGAGATACCCCGAGGTTGAGTTGGCGTACTAACCGGGCTTAGGGGGAAGAACTCGCTGAGATTTTATCTCAACCCGTCGTGGTTAACCATTTTCAGGCCCCTAGAATGGCGTACCCGCAATGGAGGATCCTGCCTCGCTCCTCCAGTGATCGACTCGACGGAGACTGAGTCCGATGGGTTCGAGTGATCGTGGTGCTGAACCCGAGGGTTCTTCTGTACTATTGGATTAGCCTAGTCCTTTTGGTTTCGCTTAGAGGATGGATCGGCCCTTTTTGTCGGGCTTGTAATTCGAAAAACGATCCTCCGTTGGTTAAGCCAATGAAGATGTATAAATGAGTAGTTGTTGTTGTTCTTGCTGTTCATCCCTCTATCCCTGTTTGATTGATTGATTGTCTGGGGATGGTTCGTCTTCCGCTTGCGCTTAACGAAAGATAAAATGAATGGTCGTCGATGGGTCCTGGGACGTCGCTTTCAATTGACCAAGAGAAGGGGTTGCCGCGAGCTCGAGAGTCGGGGCGTGACACCATTAGATTAAGTGCATCTCTTCCATTGGATCGATTAGATGAGGATTGATATCCTTTATCATTAGATCATGTAGAACATCAATGGTTGTAATTAGAGAGATTTTTGTATAAATAGGAGAGCCCTCCCCCACATGTGTATCGTCGATTCATTTGAGAGATGCAAGTATTCCTAGATTCTCTCTACTTTCACCCCCTAAAAAATCCCATTTCTTGAGTGAGAAAGTGCAAGCGACAATAAGGATTGCTTAGCCCGCCCCCCCCGGGCAACACTTACAGGTGGTTTTGCTTGAACTATACGTGCTAATTACCTATCTATGTCCTTAACAAAATCTAAGTTAAGTTTAGGTTTTCCATTTAATCAGTGTATTAAATAAGCCTATGGGACAGCTATACCAAAGCCGCTTGATCGTATGGCTGCTTAAAAGGCAAATCCCACACGATAAATTTAACCTGTGCAACTGGCCTTCAAAATTGACTTAACCTTCATTGTACATTTAATATAGGAGGGGTCGAAGCCACTTCCGATCAAATTTGTGTTAACCATCTGTTTCTGTCAATGCAATAACACAAGTTTCATGTTCCACAAAGCTAGATTCCATACCGGTTCCAACCAAAACGGTAACTCTTTATTCTTGAGTACTTTCAGTTTAAGAATGCCATGGCTTTGATTTTAATCACCTGCTGGCATTATTCTTCCATCTTCATGCGAATTGTTCCGTCATTCAAGCTTTTGGCCATTTTCTGTTTCCTTTCCTCTTCTTGCATAACTCAAAATGACATCATCGCTCCAAGGCAGGAATATAATTGCCAGAGGCTTGGATTACACTTATTATCAAATCTGGAGAAGGGGAATCATATCTGTGAAATCATACTGAAACGGAAAATGCTTTGGCTGTGCCAAGACTCATGATTCCTATTTGGGATCTTTAGTCTAGCTTTCATCTGAAAAACCTGAAAATCAAAATTTCATAACGCAATGGGTGATGAGACACGATGGTGATTACTTCGTAGTTCTCCTTCATGATACCAACAGTTTTGGCTATTCCAAGCCTCTGCTTTACAGCCTAAAATCCATGTAAAAGTGGAGCAGTTCATTCAACCTTTTGTACAGAGCGGACTAAAGCCATTCTTCAATCAAATAAACACTAATGCAAACAAAGAAAAATAAAAATGAAAAAGACACCCATCATCTACCTTCGACCATTGTATTAGTGACAGTGTTAACAGACCATAGGCTTTCTTTTTGCGATGGAATACAATGATTTGGCATTTCAGTTTGGAAAGTGAATATTGGCTGCCTCGGCTGAGGAAGATCTGATTCACCACTAAGCATTAGAACCACATTCATCATGTTTGGTCTATCCATGGCATGGTCCTGGACACAGAGAAGCCCGACGTGGATGCATCTTATTACCTCCAATGGAAAGCTAACAGCAATTGCTTCATCCATTAGGTCCGATGCTTTGCCTTCACTCCATAATTGCCATGCCTACAAGAGAACACTGTCATAATATTGCAGGGACATACAGCATCGATTAAGTTTGGAATTTGGCACTTACATAGGAAAGGAGATTGAGATATCCCTGGTCATACATGGCTGTGTTCTTTTTGCCACTAACGATCTCAAGTAGCAACACTCCAAAGCTATAGACATCAGACCTCTCGGAAAATATCCCGCCCATGGCGTACTCAGGAGACATATAGCCACTGCATTGAGTTGAACATAATGTTTACTCTTTTAATTGTATTGAAGGACAATGGGATGAAACATATACAAAGTGATTGGGTCGTTTGGGGAAATCAATCATTTCTATCTGCTTCAAAGATCGACTCAAAGGATCGATACTTCCAGTAGGGCTACGGTACTTACAGTGTTCCGACAATTTTGTGAGTGTTCACCAAAACTTGAGTGCCCTCAAACATCCGTGCCAGCCCAAAATCTGAAATTTTCGGGTTCATCTTCTCATCCAATAGAATATTGCTCACTTTTAGGTCACGGTGTATGACTCTAAGGCAAGAATCTCGATGGAGGTAGAGAAGCCCCCTTGCAATTCCCTCAATAATTTGGAATCGTTTGCCCCAGTCAAGTTCCACCTTCTTTCCTGAATCTAACATACATGAGAAAGAAGTACAGTTTTCAAGTTCATGCCATTTCGAAAAATAAATTACCAAAAAATAGTTCTTAGGAGAGGAAAAACCAACCAAAAAGAAAGGTGTCCAGGCTTTTGTTTGGCAAGTACTCATATACCAAAAGTTTTTCATCTCCTTCAGTGCAGCAACCAATGAGTTTAACAAGATTTCGATGTTGGAGTTTCGATATTAGGATGATCTCATTCTTAAACTCTTGAACGCCCTGGGCTGAGCTACTAGAGAGTCTTTTCACAGCTACCTCTCTCCCATCAGTCATCTTTCCCTGTTTTGCAAATCACATAGCTTTAGACCTTGAATTGTCTCTGTATTTTCATTTCATGAATGTCCTGTTGAATGGTTTTACCTTATAAACAGAGCCAAACCCTCCTTGCCCGAGTTTACTTGTCGTGCTGAACTTGTTTGTAGCAAGGAGTATGCTATCAAAACTGAAAAGGGTTAATTCCAGTGCATCATCCTGCTTAAGCTGCTCTTCCCATGAATTTCCTTGCAGCAGTTCGCCCGGCCTTTCAGGTTTATCTACCCAGCCAAGGAGTCTTAAAATTATTCTGAAGTTTCCTGTGTTTATTATTGGTGAAGAATCAATTTACTATCTTCATAGTGATGGAATTTAAACAAAATAGAAGCACAATCCTCTGAAAACGAAATAGTACCTTCTTTCTTAGTTCTCCATTTGCAAACACTAAAAACAAATACTGCAAAGAACATGATTCCGGCAACAGTACTCAGGCTGATGATAACTGCTTTCTGCAGCGATCCTCCTGAAAAGGGAAAGAGAATTATGTGATAAATGATTGATGTCCACTCAATTGCATCTCAATGAAACCATTTCTAACCTGTTTTTACATGTGCAACTCTAACAAATAGATCTTCTCCAGCTGTGGAAAGTTCCTCAAGATCGATGAGTTCTTTTGTCCATACCATACACCCAATGGTGTTGACATAAGAATAAGCCAAGCAAGAACAGTTGCTCAGGCACCTGCTTAAACATCCTTCTTGATCTCCAATGTCTGATAAATAATCCTCAGAGTCAGCTAGTTTCATCCGGCTCATTTGCCAAAACGCATCTTTCTTTACGATTGTTGAAGCCGATGTGCTTGTGTTTTTCTGGCAATTCAATTCTGCCTCTCTTACACATCCTCCGGTCCAGTTTCCACTGTTCCAATCTTCATTTGACTTTGGCACAAACCAATTTAAACATCTGCAAATAGGCAAATTCATTGAGTTACATACTCCAAAAGGACCACAAGTTCCATAAATCTCGCAAGTATTGTTCGGTCCCGTCCAATCTGTCAACCACACCTTAGCTCCATCATCCCAGTACATTATCTTAAGAGATCCTCGAGGCGAAACAAACATGTATCCAAAGAACGGGCTATTGTAAGGAACAATAGAAAAGTAAGTAGTCCCCTGCTGAATATCTTGCTGGACATTCATCATACTTGAGTACGATTGGTCCATGTTTTGTATGCCAATAAATTTCGATTTGTCCCATTGCCCGCCTCTCCAGTAAGGGGTTGAACGATTCCAAGTGAAAGGTTGAGGCGGCGTCTCCGATGTTATCCCCGTTAAGAAACTTCCCAGGGACGGATCACTGTCACTTCTCCACGAACTTAAATAGTATTTCTCCCCAGTCCTAGCATTTACTCCCATCTTCATGCTCGGAAGAAGAGTGTCTGTTGGATCATCGAAGCTTCCCCATATTTCACTATAATTTGCATCTTGCAGTACAAAATTTCCACTATCTAATAGCGCTGCTGATGTATAATTGGACTGACCAGAGGCATTGGTAGACCAAACTATATTCCCTCGTCCATCCACGAGCTTCAAATTCCCATCACTGCCTATCGTTAATTTCGCTGACCAATCCCTGTACATGAGCGGCAAATTCCTATTGGCTACCCACACAATTTTAGAAGGGGTGAAGTTCTTGTACCATATCCCGACATAATGATTTTCTGAGCCATTCGGCTTAAAGAACCCAAGCTCGAAGATTTGGCCAGAGGAGACAAGAGTTTGGTTTGGGAAGAGTGGCTCCAATGTCGTAATATTGTAAACCACGCCTCTGGCTATTTGACATGCCTGAAGTAGGATGAAGAAGAACAAGCAAAAACACCAACTAATTATAAGTGACATGATAAGAATGACTGAACCACCTCAGCGAGTCCTCTGGGTCGGTTGATTCTGCACTTTCTGGCCAGAACAAGAATTGATGAACAGGATTTTCTGAGAGTCAACCCTTGGTGCTCAAGATAGGATGTCTTGAGAATATAACCCTATCCTTTGAAGAATTGACAAAATACGCTACGTCTAACAATGAAAATTTGACCCTTGCCCAGTTAAAAATCGACATGAGTTATTCAACGACGAAAGATCTCACAGCGACAAGGTGTCTCACCTGTAACGCTGGCTTCATTTATACGAACATAGCCCGTCATGGCTTCGACATGCAAAGGACAACCCTAACGAATGACAGACCGAGATTCGTGACTTGATTGAGCAGTGCAAACTCAAAGGATCACGTGGCCGCAAGGTGTCAAGGGCGAGATGGATCATGCGGTGGCGAGGGTGATTGTTTGAAGTAGGAAGAAGAAGAAGAAAAGAAAGTGGCGAGAAGAGAGAAAGTAACGGGATAAGAAAAGAAAAGTAGAAGTTTGAAGTTTCCATGTGTCCAAAGTAATGACAATCGTTAGTCATTAATCGTGTAACACAGGTGAGTTCACAAGACAAACGACTGTAATAGATTCAATCCTCGGGTCTATGCATGGACTTGTCCAACGACAAACCAGCACTCTCGTTTGTCTCCTCTGCTTCTCAGTTTAGCTCTCCTCTGCTTCTCAGTTTAGCCAACAGATCAGTGATGCTCCCCCATGTCTGCTGTAATAGATTCAATCGTTGTTTTTCTGGCTTTGTGGCAGAAGGGTTCTACAAAAATTGTAAATGTAGTTACTGATGATAACCTTAACGGGATTGTAAAGCGTTTTCATTGCGATGATGCACTTGAGAGGCAGTAGTAGTGCTTCCAGGGTGGTTCCGCTTGAACTATCTGTTACTTTTACCCATCTGTGTCTTTTTAGTCCTTTTTTCAATGCTTCTTCAATAGCACTACCCTGGGCGCCAATAAGGCCCGTCTCAGGATACAATTGCATGCCCAGAATGACTCAAAAGGTCAAGATTGACGTCGCGATCATTTGAATGAAAAGGGTGGCTACAAAAACAATTTTTTCCACCAGCATTTCTTCATTGACTAATTCAACGAGAGATTGTTCCTCGCCACTGTTCAAATTTGACTCAACCTCTACACTTTGAATCTTCTTCCTCCACAAAAGGAGCTGCATTACGCGTGAAGACCATGTAAGAAGAGAGGAACATGGAATTCAAATTTCAAGAAATTTGCTACAAGAGAAGGAAGCCAACAGCTTCCAAGCTTTTACTGATGCAACCATGAGCACAAAGACGACTCATTGATTTCCGTCTTTCTAGAAAGAAATCTCATTGGCATTGGAAATAAAGAGGCATATATGCGAAGCCAAAATTCTGCTTCGACGATAGACTCTGGTGAGTGAAGGAGGGCAACATCCCAAAGCCGCCCATGGCGACTGAGTTTACGTGCGATTCGTAAATGTCGTGTAGAGGAAAAAGCACTTCAAAATTGAGCAAATTTGGTAGAATTACTACTATTCAGTTGGAGAGGAAAGTTAGAGTTGATAATTAACTAAACTTCTAAGTCAATTAAAAATAACAGGGGTGTTTTATTCAAAAAAGGGGTGGAAATAACCTCTCCCTCGAACAAGTTTCAGTATTACCTTAAAAAACTTGTCATGATTTTGCTTACGGGACTTCCAACTCTACCCTGACCAAACTTATATCAAGTTAAAACTGATGCGTGTGGATTTTGTTTCTTTAGGTGGACATTTATATATTACTAGATAACTTTATGTTGATTACTCGATCACTTGTTGGAATTTTGAAATTTGATAGTAAATAAAAAAAAAATCATTCTTTGACCTGAGGTAATCAGACAGAACTGAACCGATTGAAACAACTTTATTGGTGATTTAGGGCTATGATTTTGAGAGATCCCTGACAGATGAAAATCGGTCGAGAGAACGCCCTTTTGATGTGGCTGATGATTCGCCAAATCAAGTCACTTGGAAGTCGCGTAATGGAAGATTCGCTCTGATCACGTCTTCAAAGGTTCATCTATCCCCTAGCCATTTTAGTGATGGTGCTTTGGCTATGATGATACATTGATATGAAGCAATCCCTGTTGTTATTCTAGCTTCCTGAAAAAAGGGTTCTAGAAGAATTGTGAATGTAGCTACTGATGATGATCTTAACAGGATTGTAAAGTGTTTTTGTCATGATGATGCACTTGAATTGGAGTTGTGGTGCCTACAGGGTGGCTTTGCTTGAACTATTTGTGCTAGTTTACCCATCTACATCCTTATTGATATCGAAAATGGGTTTAGATTTTTTATTTAAATTCAAGCAATCACTTCCATCTGCCTATCAGACAGCTTCAAACAAAAGCTATGTAGCTGTTTAAATGGCAAATTTCACACAAAAACCGAACTAGCCGATCATACTTTTGAACAGAATGCAGCTGCAAGCCATTCTAATTTATAAATAGATACTAATTTTACAGAAGACGAAGATTAATTATCTACCTTGGATGATAGTGTTAGTGATAGCATTTGTTGACCAACCACTTTCTTGTTGTGATGACTTGATTTCATCAGTTGTTAAGCTTCAAAAGGTAAATATAGGTTGTCTAGGCCGAGGATGATCCGATTCGCTGCTTAGCATCAAAACCATTTATGACAAGTTGGGCCTTACCAAAACATGGTCCTGCACGCAGAGAAGCCCTACATGAATGCATCGGATTGCCTCTAATGTTGAAAAGGCATCTTCAATCGTCTCATCCATTAGGTCCAATGCTCTACTTGTACTCCACAATTGCAAAGCCTATAAAAATGGTACGATTGAAAGTAGAGATATTAGTTGTGAGATAGACGTTGCACTTACATGATGAGAAGATTAAGATGATGTCCGTGGTATTCTAAGCCAGTGTTCTTTTTGCTGCTTACAATCTCTAGGATCAGTACTTTGAAGCTATAGACACAGATTTCTCAAAAAATATCCCACCTATGGCATACTCAGGAGACATGTAGCTGCTGTATGATTTTCACAATTCAAATTTCTCCTGTTGAATGTCATGATCATAACGAAGATAAGGCCTGAACTGAAGCTTTGTGGGATGCCCTTCAAAAGTTAGAAAATCCTTATTGAAGATACGATAAGGGTCAGAAATATGAGGCTGATAGATTTACAACATTCAAGGCCAACAGCTTTGCTCTTAATTTTTTAAGTGTTACTCTTGATCTTGTGGACATGCATGAGGTGAATAGTGAATAGACTATATTGATTATGTCCCAGCTAAGCAAAAATTTGCTAGATTGAGTCATAGTCTTTGTATAAAAGATAGAATCATAGTCTTTGTATTAAAGATAGAAAACTTTGTGTCCCGACAACTTTGTGTGTATTTACTATGACTTTGGTGCCTTGGATCTGTTTGGGTGCAGTCAAATAATCACTCTCGACTTAGCTTGTGCAGCCCTTCTGCACCCTCTGCTTCCTAGCCGAGCCCTGACCTAATCCATTGCTACTATAGTTGATTCAATACATTGAGTAAATCTACGTTCACTGGCGAGCTGGACCATTACTCGACAACTATTTTTATTATGAATGAACCGTTTTGCTTCTTGACTCTATGAGCTGAAGTTAGTTGGTGTAGACTGCTCGTGAACAAGAATAGAGGCTGCCCCTTAGACATAGGGGCATCGATTAGACCATGACACCAAAGAGAACAACTCTTGCTTGAATGCAGGTTCTTGACTCTAAAATAATCACAACTATTTGATCATGTGTGACACACGTATAGATCCGATCTAAGTGGACCCAAGTCCAAGCAAGATTTGCCCAATGACGAACCCCTTCGCTGTCGCATTCTCAATTTGTCTCCTTTCTTTTGCAGTTTAGCCAAGAGATCGGCGATGGTCTCCCATGTCATACCCCAAATCCTGTAAGGACAAGGGAGTGACATGGCCGTCCTTCCTGCCCAAAGAATGCATCCTTAAACTACCCCAAAATTTCAGTTCCCAAAAGTTCTCATGCTATCGCTCTCGCTCTATCAATTGTTAACTGAGAGACTTGAAAAATATGATAAAAAGAAAGGAATGAGCTACCACGGCTTAGTGAGTAACACATTTCTTCCAAGCGGATCGAGAAATCACTATGCACATTTTAAACACAAATATAACCCGCTTTTAACATAATATGTTCATAATAAAAATATCTCACAATAATAACAAAATAGGTACTAATGGTCCGGTCCATTGGTCAATCTCATAAAATACATGCCAATGGTCCATCCCATTAGCTAAATTCATCAAAACACGAGTCAATGGTCCATTCCATCGATTAAACTCAAAACAAATGTCAATGGTCCACTCTATTGACCAAACTCAAGTTCAAATGTCCAACCATGGTCACGCTTAACGCATGTGACAAGACGACCAAGATTCTCCCCTTGGTTAGGTCTCCATCTATTATAAGCTGGTGGCTCGGCCCACAAGGATATCCTAGATTAGTATGCGCATACCCACACACCCCTCAGGGTTCACAGAGACATTGAGCATCAACCAACTATCACAAATCGCCAATAATCCACAAACAGAATCAGAATCATCTCACAATTCAAGCATTTGATAAATATCGAAATGCTTTACATAAACTAGAAACTTTCCAAGATCTTTTGATAAAGGTTTCACAAACCACTTTCAGGCAAATATTCCAACTAAAATCAAAGGACATTTCCCTCACTCAAACAATAATTTGCAGTAAAAGCCCAATCCCGTTTCATGCAACAAAGAATGTTCTTTTTCAACTAATAGCATATTTTAGTCATAATGTCTTTCAAACATGAGTTTAAAATACAATGAAAAAATAGTGTCACTCACCTGGGAAAAGCCAAAAACCAACTAAGTGCTTACCTAAGCTGATGCACTTGAATTCCTAATAATTTATCCAAAAATAATATCAAAAGATAGAGTAAAAGGACATTCTAATGAATGACTCAGCTATACTATGCCTATTTATCGGTAAAGCGACACCTACGCGCCAACGAAAACTCGCCTCTAACGGAAATCTATTGTTATCTGTGGGACACGAGTCATGCACTCAACTTCATCACGCCATAATTTTCTCCACAAAATTCCGTCTTGAGCCAACTTATAGTCCTTATAAAGCCATTTTGATATACTACAACAACCCGACTTCGCTGCCTTAAAACCTCGCCGAAAACAGCTGAAAATCAGTCCCGAAGCTACTATTCGGAATAGTACCAGAATGCGCGCCAAAATTAAAAATTTCGTTCCGGACAAACCGTAAGCTCAAATTGAGATCTGTAAAATGCTATAACTTCATAACATCCCAAATTATCATTCCCATAAAAATTCTCAGCTCAACGACTCAAAAATCAGGCTTTGCCACACAAATCTCCACTATTATAAATTTCAAGCCCTAATTGCGACTATTCCTTTCAACTGACGATTAAAGGCCTTAATCATTTACCGGCGTTGTAGAATGGTGTTAAGATGAGCTATCGAGGCATTCGTGGCGAGTACGTGGGAGTTTCTCTTCCTTTCCCCTTCTCCTTATTCTCTTTTCTTTCCCTTCTCTTTCTTTCTTCTCTCGTTTCTTTCTGTCTTCTGTTTTCTATTCTGTTTTGCCCGTTGACTTGGGTGCAGCAAAAGAAGGGAAATGAAGATGGGTTGAGCTGGTTTTTAAGAGAAAAAAAGATGGGCTGGCTTGTTTGGCCCATATGTTACATCACATGTCAATCACAACGACTTCAACTACATAAGCTACACATTAGTTGCAACAAATGAAGTTCCATCGTGAGAACACCATCCATGGGGCTAATAGTATGCCGAATTAAGTTGCTCGAACGTCAAGAACCCCTTGATTACGCCTTCAAAGGTTCGTTCCATTTTTCGGCATTGTAGTGATGGTGCTTTCCCTATGGTGATACATTAAAATGAAGCAATCCTAGCTTTTTCAACTTTTTACCAAAAGGATTCAAGAAAAATTATGAATGTAGAAGAAATGTATCACTTATTGGGTCATTGTTAGTCATTCTATTCATCTTTCGTGTTTTTTAGATCTTTTGGTTAGCAATAAGTAGGAAGAAAGTGCTATTGGTAGAAAATTTTTGGTAGTAGAATTAGATATGAGCTTAGCTAGTTGTTTTATTGATACTGGTTGGGTTAGCTAAGTTCTAAATTGTACATATTCATTTTGGTGGATTATAGAAATTTTGATATTATAACCAATTGGTTGGCTTATATGATATATATATATATATCTATATGTATGTATGTATGTATGTATGGAAATAAATATGCTGATATTAGGTTGTTGTTTTCTGTTTGAGACAACATCTTTTAGAATGAAGGATGGCCTTATCATCTCAAATTTTTGTTAGTTTTGCGATGTAACAGCTGTTAGATCATTTGTGTCACACCCCAAATCTATCAAGAATGAAAATGACACGACCGTTCTTCTATATGAAGGACACAACCTCAAACATAACCAACAACCTATCATTAATATATATATAGTTTTTATAATCTACCAAAAGGAATATATATACAACTAGAACTTAAACAATCCAACAAACTATCAACAACTATATATACAACTCCCCAAAGTTCCCTAGCGATAGAATTTTCACCCTACTTGTCGTTGACTGAGGAACTTGAAAACATGAAAAATGAGTAGAATGAGCAATCACAATCCAATGAATAGTACATTTCTTCTAAGCAGATTGAGCAACCACTATGCATGTATATAAAGCAATACCAAAACTTCATAACCCAAACTCAAGGTATAAAATATATATGGAATCATATATGAGTTGTTTCTTATTAAAAATGATTTATACTAATTAGAGAAACTTATTTAAACTATCCTCACTATTCAAGTATCAACAGTCAAGTCTATTGATTAATCTCTAAAAAATTACATTAATAGTGTTAAGATTTGTAGCACAATCACCGAGAAAATAAATAATAAAAGTGAGAGAGAAAATTTGAGATGCAAGATTTTATCCGAGGTCACCCTTAAACTAGGGTCACGTTTAGCTGAGGGTTTCATTATAATTAACACCTTACAACTCTCTATTACATCCCTCAATTTAAAAAAGAAATAGAATATATATACCAGTAGTTATTCATAAGCTCAAGCTTAAACTACTAATAAAATGCAAGTCTAAAATATAAAAGCCGTCTAGCTTTTTAGGGGCACTTCCCTGAAGATCCCCACCAAGGTGGTCCCCCAAACCCTTGCTTGCTCATGTTGAGCAAGACCTCCATACAATCTTGTTGATGAGTATGAAATATGCCCCAACAAATGGTCTATCCATTGACTAATATATTCCTCAATATACTTCCATGGTCACAATACAACGTTCGGTGATAAGACGTCCAAGATTTCTGCCTTAGCAAGGCCTTGTCCATTTACAAAGTTAGTACTTTGACTTAGAAGAATATGCTAAACCGATATGCATACCCACAAATGCCTCATCAGGTTTACAATCATGTTGAGCATCAAACAACCACCCTCCAATTTCAAAAATCCAATCCAGTATAAATTTAACAAACCAAACAAACAACCTTTTCACAACTTAGCTCATTGGCCATTTGTGAAACCATTTCTCAAATCATTTATAAACCCTTTCATAAACCGGTTTGCAAAGTAGTTACATATATATTACTTCACAACAACTTACATATCACGCTTTCTAAAATCCGTGAATAACCAAGGAATAGTAAATGTTTAATTCCGTTTTTTATGCAACAACAATATCATTTATTAACTCGTACTATATTTAATTGATATTGTTTTGAAATTATGAATTATAATTCAAAGAAGGGATAGTACCACTCACTTTAGAATGCGTACGATCAAACAACATAGCTATACGTGATAATAATTTTGTAATCCTAAAAATTCAACTAGATACAACATCAAAACCATGTAAAATTCTCAACCGAAGCGGATACTACGACAACGACAAATAGATATATTAAGTTTAAACACTAACAAACCTCTCAACCAAAGTGGATATTCAAAGTTATCCACAACATACAGCTAAAGTGCGAAACTGGCATAAGTACAGCCCGAGTGCCAAAACTTGATACGAAGAGACATTTAAGTGCCAAAAATTATAAAAGGTACACTTAAGTGCCATTTTTCAAAACTAATGGATCACTTCAATGCTAAGTCGTCGGAACCCTACCGGAAATCCTATGTGGCAATTTTTTATTAATTTTCTTACTTACGTGGCTTGCCGGAAATTAAGTCAGTGAAAAATCAGCCAAAACGATATCGTTTTGCGTTGACGTGAATTTTTAAAATTATTAATTAAATAATATAAAATAATTAAAAAGTATATATTATTATTATAAAATTGATTAATTAAAAAGAGGGTGAAGGGGATTCGTTTTTTTTTTTTTTTTAATAAAATCGATTTAAAAAATTTTTTAGTTTGACTTGGCAATTTTTTTTTAGTTAAAATTGCCACGTGGACTTTTTATTTTGAAAAAAAATGCTTCGTCATCAAATGAAGTCGTCGGAAAATGGACACGTGGCAGTTTGATCGGAATTTTTCGTTGTTGGCACTTAACTGATCCATTTTACTCAAATTTTGGCACTTAAGTGTCCCCCGTGCCAAGTTTTGGCACTCCAAGAGTTCGTACGTCATGCGAAACTCAATCAAGCCATAACTATTTCCATTGAATCCCATTTCTAGTGAGCTTATAGCCAAAAGGAAAATCTTTTGAAGCACTTAAAGAACCGTAACTTGGCCAACTCAAAATCAGGCAAAAAATGGTCAAAATTTGGCCCAAAGCCATTGGTTGTTTATCACCCGTGGTCAACTTCAAAATTTTGTTCCCAACAAATTGTAAGTCCAAATCAAATTCCATAAAACCTTACGGCTTCACAATATCTTAAGCTATCATTTCTATATATATTCATAACTCAAGAAATTCTTAATCGAACCTCCTTGTTCAAAATAAAAAAAACCCCAAATGTGTGCCATAACAAATATTACTCTTGTTAGATGAACGATGGGCTCGATCGCTTATAAGGTATTACAATACAAAGTCAAATCGGCTTAACAAGGTCCTTGGAGTGCAAAAATCTTCTCTTTTCCCTTTCCTATTCTTTCCTCTTTCCTTCCTCTTTCTCTCTTTCTTTCTTTTACTCTATGCACGTCTCGGCCTCCGGTATAACTGAAGAGTCAACTTTGTTTCTTCTTTTTCTTTTTTTAATGTAGGTCCCACCACTATCTTTATGACCTGGTCAAAAAATCTAAATATTACAATATAGGACATATATGACCTATCATAAATCTGATCTAAGTGGGCCCCGGGTCCGCGCAATATTTTCCAAGCGACAAACCCCTCACTTCAGCATTCTTGTAGTCTCCTTTCTTTTGCAGTTTAGCCAAGGGATTAGAGATAGTCTCCCATGTAAATCACAATAACCTCAACTTCAGAAGTATAGCTACAACAAATGAAGTTTGGCCGGGAGAACACCTTCCGATGTGGCTAATGATTTGCCAAATCAAGTCTCTTGGATGTCAAGAACCACTCGGCTGCATCTTCAAAGGTTCGTTTGATTTCTAGCATCAGTGGCGGTGCTTTCGCCGTGATGGTGCATTGAAATAAAGCAGTCCTTGTTGTTTTTCTTGGCTTTTTGGCAAAAGGGTTCAAGAAAAATTGGGAATGTAGTTAACAATGATGATCTTAACAGGATTGTAGAGTGTTTTCCGTTTCAATGATGTGCTTGAAGTGGGCTAGTGGTGCTTACAGGGTGGGTCTGCGTGAACTATCTGTGCAAATTTACCCATCTGTGTCCTTAACAAAATCGAAGTTAAGTGTAGGTTTTCGATTCAAATAGTGTATGATATCAGCCTATCAGACTATACATACCAAGGCAACTTGATCATGTGGCTGCTTAAGTGGCAAATCCCACATGATAAAAATAACCCGTACAGCTAGTGTTCAAAGTTGACTTATCATTCCATTGTACAATTAATATAAGAGGGATTGAAGCCGCTTCTGTAACATATGGGCCAAGAGTTAGCCCAGCCCTTTTTTTTTCCTTTAGTCAGCCCAACCCACTTTTTATTTCCTTCTTCGTGTTGCGTGTGGTTGCTGAAGACATAAACAAAACAGAAAACAGAGCAGAAGCAGAAATGGGAGAGGAGAGAAAGAGAAGGAAAAGAGGAAAAAGGAGACGAAACTCCTATGTGCTCGCCATGGACGCCTCCATAGCTCATTTTAACTCCATTCCATGGCGCCGGTAAGTGATTAAGGTCTCTAATCATCCTTGGAAAGGATTAATAGCAATTAGGGCTTGAAATTCGGAGTTTGTGGAGATTTGTGCGGCAAAGTTCGATTTTTGAGTCGTTGAGCTGTAAATTTTTATGAGACTGATAATTTAGGATGTTATGAAGCTATAGCATTTTGTGGATCTTAATTTGAGCTTGCGGTTTGTCCGGAATGGAATTTTGAAGTTTGGCATGCGTTCTGCCACTGTTGCGAACAGTAGCTTCGGAAATGATTTTCTGCTGTTTTCGATGAGGTTTTGAGGCAGCTGAGTTGGGGTTGTTGTAGTGCATCAAAAGGGATTTCTAATGACTATAAGTTGGCTTGAAACCGAATTTTGTGGAGGAAGTTATTGGGCGACGAAGTTGAGTGTGTGACCGTGTCTCGCAGGTAGCTATAGGTTTTCTTTTGAGGCAAGCTTTTCGTGGGCACGTAGGTGTCGTGTTATTGATAAATAGGCGTAGTATAGCCAAGTCATTATTTAGAATGTCCATTTACTCGGTCTTTGATATTATTTTTGGATTAATTGTTAGGGATTTGAGTACGTCGGCTCAATTAAGGGCTTAGTTGATTTTTGGCTTTTCCCAAGTGAGTGATACTATTTTTTCCTTGTATTTTAAACTCATATTTGAAAGATATTATGAGTAATATATGCTATTAGTTGAAAAATAGTATTCTTTGTTGCATAAAAACAAGATCGGGCTTTTACTACTGTTTGTTGCTTGAGTGAGGAAACTGTCCTTTGATTTTAGTTTGGATATTTGCTTGAAAGTAATTTGCGAAACCTTTATCAAAGGATCTTGGAAAGCTTCTGGTTTATGTAAAGCATTTCGATATTTATTAAATGCTTGAATTGTGAGATGATTCTGATTCTGTTGTGGATTATTGGGGATTTGTGGTTGTTGGTTGATGCTCAATGTCTATGTGAACCCTGAAGGGTGTATAGGTATGCGCATACTAGTCTAGGATATCCTTGTGGGCCGAGCCACCGGCTTTTAGTAGGTGGAGACCTAACCAAGGGGAGAATCTTGGTCGTCTTGTCACGGGCGTTAAGCGTGACCATGATTGGACATTTGAGCCTGAGCTTGATCAATGGAGTAGACCATTGACATTTGATTTGAGTTTAGTCGGTGGAATGGACCATTGATCCGTGTTTTGACGAGTTTAGCTAATGGGATGGACCCTTGGCATGTGTTTGATGAGATTGACTAGTGGATTCGACCATTGGTACCTATTTTGTTGTTTTCTTGAGATATTTATAATATGTATATATTATGTTAAAAGTGGATTATATTGGTGTTGTAAATGTGCATAGTGATTTCCCGATCCGCTTGGAAGAAATGTATTACTTACTGAGCCGTGGTAGCTCACTCCTCTCATCTTCATGTTTTTCAGGTTCCTCAGCGAGCCACCAGTAGGACGTGAGCATTTGTATCGAGGAAGACTTTTTGCTTATGGGAAATTTTTGGTGAGCTGGCTTGGTTAGTGAACTTGAGCTAGCTGTTTAGGAGGTATATGTATTTTTTTGGTGGTTTTAGAAAACTCTGATATTGTAACCATGTGCTTTTTGTTATATATATATATAAGTGGATGTATATATGTCGATATAAGGTTATATGTTGGTTTGTTAAGGCTGCGTCCTGTGCTTAAAGGATGGCCGTGTCATGCCCTAGTTCTTGTGATTTAGGGTGTGACAACTTCCAATCAAATTTTTGTCGACCATCTGTTTCTGTCAATGCAATAGGACAAGTTTCATGTTCAATGAAAGCTAGATTCGATACCGGTTCCAAGGGTAACTCTTGACTCTTGAGTACTTCTGTTTAAGAATGACATGGCTTCAATTTTGATCACTAGCTGACATTAGCCTTCCATCTTCATGCGAAGCTCAATTGAAGTGAATTTTTGTGTCATTCAAGCTTTTGGCCACTTTCTGTTTTCTTTCCTCTTTTTGCATAACTCAGTATTACTTCAGGCTTCTAGGCAGGAATATAATTGCCAGAGGCTTAGATTACTCTTATTATCAAATCTGGAGAAGGTAAATCATATATGTGAATCATACCAAAGCTGGAAATGCTTTGGCTGTGCCAATACTCATGATTCTTATATGGGATCTTTAATCTAGATTTCATCTGAAAAAGCAGAGAATCATAATCTCATAATGCAACTGGTGATGAGACATGGTCGTGATTACTTGGTAGTTCTCCTCCAGGATACCAACAGTTCTGGCTGCTTTACAGTGTAAAATCCCTTGTAAAAGTGGAGCAGTTTATTCATCCTCTTGTATAGAGCGGACTAAAGCCATTCTTCAATCATATAAAACACTAATGGCTTAGAAAATAGCAACAAAATCACCTGCAAACAAAGGAAAATAAAAATGAAAAAAGAGAGCTGTCATCTTCCTTCGACCATTGTATTAGTGACAGTGTTAACAGACCAGATGCTTTCTTGCTGTGATGGAATAGAACGATTTGGCATTTCAGTATGGAGGGCGAATATAGGCTGCCTTGGCTGAGGAAGATCTGACTCACCGCTTAGCATTAGAACCACATTCATCATGTTTCGTCTATCCATGGCATGGTCCTGGACACAGAGAAGCCCAACGTGGATGCATCTTATTACCTCCAATGGAAAGGTAACAGCAATTGCTTCATCCAGTAGGTCCAATGCTTTGCCTTCACTCCATAATTGCCATGCCTACAAGAGAACATTGTCATAATATTGCAGGGAACATATCGCATTGATTAAGGTTGGAATTTGGCACTTACGTAGGAAAGGAGATTGAGACATCCCTGGTCATACATGGCCGTGTTCTTTTTCCCACTAATGATCTCTAGTAGCAACACTCCAAAGCTATAGACATTAGACCTCTCGGAAAATATCCCACCCATGGCGTATTCAGGAGACATATATCCACTACATTGAGTTGAACATAATATTTACTCTTTTTATTTTATTGAAGGACAGTGGGATGAAAAAAATATAGAGTGACTGGGTTGTTTTGGTAATCAATCATTTCTGTCTACTTCAAAAGATCAACTCAAAGGATCGATAATTCAAGTAGGGCTAGAGAACTTACAGTCTCCCGACAATTTTGTGAGTGTTCACCAAAACTTGAGTGCTCTCAGACATCCGTGCCAGCCTAAAATCTGAAATTTTCAGGTTCATCTTTTCATCCAACAGAATATTGCTCACTTTTAAGTCACAGTGTACTACCCTAAGGCAAGACTCTCGATGGAGGTAGAGAAGCCCCCTTGCAATTCCCTCAATAATTTGGAATCGTTTGCCCTAGTCAAGTTCTGCCTTCTTTCTTGAATCTAACAAACATGAGAAGGAAGAACAGTTTTTAAGTTTTAGTGCAATATCAAAAAGTACATGACCAAAAAATAGTTATTCAGAGAGAAAAAAAACCAACCAAAAAGAAAGGTGTCTAAGCTTTTGTTCGGCAAGTACTCATATACCAAAAGTTTTTCATCTCCTTCAGTGCAGCAACCAATGAGTTTAACCAGATTTCGATGTTGGAGTTTCGATATTAGGACGATCTCATTCTTGAGTTCTTGAATGCCTTGGGCCGAGCTACTTGAAAGTCTTTTCACAGCTACTTCTTTCCCATCATTTATCTTTCCTTGTTTCACAAATCACATAGCTTTTAGACCTTGAATTACTCTGTATTTTCATTTCATGAATGTCCTGCAGAATGGTTTTACCTTATAAACAGAGCCAAACCCTCCATGCCCGAGTTTACTTGGAGTGCTGAACTTGTTTGTAGCAAGTAGTATGCTATCAAAACTGAAAAGGGCCAACTCCAGTGCATCATCTTGCTTCAGCTGCTCTTTCCATGCATTTCCTTGTAGCAGTTCGCCTGGCTTTCCAGGTTTATCTACCGAATCAAGGAGTCTTTAAATTTTTCCGAAGTTTCCTGCATTTATTATTGGTGAAGAATCAGCTTACTATCTTCATAGCGATGGAAGTTAATCAAAGTAGGAGCTCAATCCTTTGAAAACACTGATGTGGCTCTTTAATAGTACCTTCTTTCTTAGCTCTCCATATGCAAACACCAAAAACAAATGCTGCAAATAACATGATCCCGGCAATAGTACTCAGGCTGATGATAACTGCTTTCTGTGGCAATCATCCTTAAAAGAGAGATAGTTATGTGAAGAAAACGATTGGTGTCGACTCAAACACATCGCAATGAAACCATTTCTAACCTGTTTTTACATGTGCAACTCGAACAAATAGGTTTTCTCCAGCTATGGAAAATTCCTCAAGATCGATGAGGTCTTCTTTAGTCCAAACCATTCACCCAATGGTGCTGACATAAGAATAAGCCAAGCAAGAGTAGTTTCTCAGGCACCAGCTTAAACATCCTTCTTGATCTCCAATGTCTGAAAAATAGTCTGCTGAGTCAGGTAGTTTCATCCGGCTCATTTGCCAAAAGGCATCTTTCTTTACTGTTGTTGAAGCCGATGTGCTTGTGTTTTTCTGGCAATTCAATCCTGTCTCCCTTACACATCCTCCAGTCCAGTTTCCTCTGGTCCATTCTTCATTTGATGTTGGCACAAACCCATTTAAGCATCTGCAAATAGGCAAATTCATTGAGTTGCAAACTCCAAAAGGACCACAAGTTCCATAAAAATAACAAGGATTGTTCGGTCCCTCCCAACATGTCAACCACACCCTAGCTCCATCATCCCAGCACATGAACTTGTTAGATCCCCCAGGCGAAAGAAACATGTATACAAAGAACAAGTCCTTGTCAAATTTGTACGAAAAGTAAGTGGTCCCTTGCTGATTATCTTGCTGGACATTGATTCCACTCGAATACGATTGGCCAATGTTTTGGATGCCGATAAATTTCAATTTGTCCCATTGCCCACTTCTCCGGTGAGGGGTTGAACCACTCCAAGTGAAAAATAGAGGCGGTGTCTCCATTGTCATCCCACTCAAGAAACTTCCAGGGGACGGATCACTGTCGCTTCTCCAGGAAATCAAGATTTTTTTCTCCCCAGCCCTGGCATTTTCTCCAATCTTCATGGTCGGAAGAAGAGTATCCGTCGGATGATCAAATTTTCCCCATATTTCATTATAATTCCCATCCTGCAGTACAAAATTTCCACTATCGAATAGCACTGCTGACATATAATTGGACCAACCAGAGGCATTGGAAGAACAAACTATATTCTGCTGTCCATCCACGAGCTTCAAATTTCCATCACTGCCTATAGTTAATTTCGCAGACCAATCCGTGTACAAGAGCGGCAAATCCCTATTGGCCACCCACACAATTTTAGAAGGCGTGAAGTTCTTGTACCCTATCCCAACATACTGATTTTCCGATCCATTCTGCATAAAGAACCCAAGCTCAAAGATTTGGCCTGAGGAGACGAGAGTATGGTTCTGGAAAAGTGGCTCCGACGTCGTAATATTGGAAACCACGCCCCTGGCTATTTGCCTTGCCTGAAGTAGGATGAAGAAGAGCAAGCAGGAACACCCACTAATCATAACGGGCATAATAAAAATGACTGAGTGACCGTAGCAAGATTTAATAAGTTTAATCTACTATTCCACGCCAGAACAAGAATTGATGAACAAGATTTTCTGAGAGTCCACCCTTGGTGCTCAAGGTAGGATTTCCTTTGAAAATTGACAAAATACGCTCCGTCTGTTAATCAGAACTTGACCCTTGCCCGGTCTAGAACCGACCACGAAAGATCTTGCGGGGAGGAGGGTGTCTCACCTGTAACACTGGCTCTATTTACACGAGCATAACCCGTCACGGCCTCAACACATAAAGGATGACCCCAGCTAAGGACGGACCAAGATTCTA
Organism: Corymbia calophylla; assembly: GCA_014182845.1. NCBI lineage: Eukaryota > Viridiplantae > Streptophyta > Magnoliopsida > Myrtales > Myrtaceae > Corymbia > Corymbia calophylla. The sequence continues at coordinate 42,181,064 of CM024697.1, read as the reverse complement.
GACTTGGCTGAGCAGCGCGAGCTCGAGGGATCGCATGGCCGCAGAGGTGTCGAGGGTGACACGGATTGCGCAGCGGTGAGGGTGATCATTTGAAGAAGGAAAGAAAGTGGCGAGAAGAGAGGAAGTAACGGGAGAAGAAAAGAAAATGCCAAGAGTGGGGCTTAGTGTGTATTAGTGTTCATGTGTCCGACATAATCACAATCATTAGTCATTATTAATCGTGTAACACATGGGTCCATGCAAGGATTTGCCCACCCACAAAACCCAGCAATCTCATTTGTCTCCACTGCTTTTCAGTTTAGCCAACAGATCAGCGATGCTCTCCCGTGTCGATCATGGCGACTTCAGCTCCAGAAGCCATGCAATGACCGCGACAGATGAAGTTCGGTCGAGAGAATGCCCTTTCGATGTGGCTAATGATTCGCCAAATCGAGTCGCTCGGACGTCGCTAAATGGAAGAATCGCCCTGATTGCATCTGTAATATTAAGTAGGGATGTCAGTAACCGAACTGGAAACCAGAAACCGAACTGAACCGAACCGAAATTTCGTGCGTTTCCGGTTCGGTTCGGTTTCTGGTTCGGTTAACCGAAAAAATCAAATTATATCTCCTAATTCAAAATCTATCCAATTCGGTTAACCGAACCAAATCGGTTAACCGAATTGAACCGGTCTTCTGGGGCACAAAACAAAATCTGACCACCACCAGCCTCCTGCTCTGCCCCTTTCGTTCCCTCACTCCGTGTCTCCCTACGTCTCTCGCCAGAAATCCGACCACCACCAGCCCCACCACCCGCACCATCGGTTCTACAGCACGCCTCAGGTCGCCCCTACGTACAGCGTCGCCTCAGAGGCCGGCGGCGTCGGCGGCGGCAGCGGGTTGTCGTCCCAGAGCTCTTTTAAGAAGAAGAGCTGGAACTTCTCGGAGCTAGATCCAGATCCGAGAAGTTCGACCCCGATCCGAATCGGGACTCCTCCGATCCCAGGGCTTGCCGCGCGTCCCCTTCGCCGTCGTGGCTGTCGTTCCTCCTGGGCCATCGGAGGGCGCAATCGAGGCCGTCCGCCTTTGAAGAAGACTCCGCCAGAAAACAGCCTCCTTCCTCTTCTGTTCAGCACCAGAAAACAGTCTCCTTCCTCTTCGTTGTTCTCCCCAGCCAGCCGTCCCTGCTCACCGAAAATCGTCCCCTCTCCTCACCTTCTGACCAGCCTCCATTCCTCCATTTTTTTTTCCTTTGCTCAGATCTGCTCCCTCTTCCCTTCAGATCTGCTCCATCCCTCAGCTCCCTCCTCTCCAGAACCAACTCCACCGGCCATCCAAGATCGGGGAGCTGCCGTTGACGTTGACTCAGGTGACGGTGGTGATTTGGTTTCCACACCCGGACGCTCTTATGCTCCCATTGATTTTTGAGTTTTCTCTTTTGCAGAAAAAAAAAAAAAAAAATAGTGAGGAAAAACCAAAAAACCGAACCGAAACCGAACCGAACTGTTCGGTTTTGTTTGGATTGGATCGGATTTCGGTTCGGTTCATTGCATTTCCTTATCGATTCGGTTCGGTTCGATTTTTCAATAAAATCGAACCGAATCACTTACGCCCCTAATATTAAGCTCTTTTGTTGGCTAATGGGCTCCACTTGAGTTTAAAAAAAACAGAAAAGAAGAGTTGAAAAGTAAAAAAAGGGAGGGGAGAGAGAAAAGGGATTGCTCGACTATTTGAGGGGGAGGGGGAGGGGGAGGGGGAGGGGCGGGGGGAAGCAGTTCGGGAAGAGAAAAAGAAAAGGAGAGAGAGAAAGAAGAAGAAAGCGATAGAAAAGGACGGGTTTCGCACGTGCGTGCTGCGAAAGCCTCGCAATGCCCGGTGAGTACACGCACCTTTTGTTCCTCCAATCGAAGCATTTTTCCAGTTTATGGCTCAAATTCAGAATATTGAAAATATTAAACGGCGAAGTAAGATTTTTGAGTTGTTAAGCCGTGAAAATTTATAAAAATGATAGTTTAGGGACATCACAATCGCAGGATTTTACGGAATTGGATTTGAGCATGTGGTTTTCTGAAACGAAATTTTGAACTTCCCGCGCATGGTGAACAGTACATGCGCGGTCACCTTGAGGTCTGATTTTATCGGTTTTAGCTCAAAATTGGGTTGTCCAACTAATGGGTCTTCTAGTACTTGGAATTATCTTCATTTTGACTGCAAGATTGCTCATATTGGAGTTCGGATGAGAAAGTTTTGCGTAATCAAGTTTCGCACTCAAGTCTCACTTTATAAATGGCTTTGATTAATCACTTTCGATAGGCGATTTGTTAACTCATAGGGGTCATTTTATTAGTGTTAATGCGTAATTTAGTTGTCTCATAGTTGAGGTAGAGTTTTATCGGATTTTAATTTATTCCTCAATTATTTGTTAGGACCGCGAGTTTAACGATACAAGTACCGTTTTATTGGATCGTAGGCAATGAGGTGAGTGGTACTATATCTTCTGTGAATTTGTAAAATTCATATTGAGAAATTCTATGGATTATATATGGTATGGGATTATGAAATAACATTATTGTTGCATAAAAGTCAGATTAGGCATGGACTACTTTTTGATTGTTTATAAAGGTTTTGAAAATATATTATGCAAAGTATTGGAAGGCAAAATATATTTGTAATTGCTTTGCAAATAGTTTATAGAAAAGTATGTGAATGACTTGAGAAATGGATGAGAAATGGTGGATGACGATGTTGCAAAAATGTATTTGCTTGATTTATGATATTGATATCTGAATTAGATTTATGGTATTGGAAGATATTATTTTGTTCATTATTGCTATGAGCCCATTAAGGGGCATGTTGGTATGCATACTAGGTTTAGGATATCTTTCTGGGCCGAGCCACCGGCATTATAGGTGGAGACCTTGCTAAGGGAGGAATCTTAATCGCCTTGTCACACGACATTGTGTCGTGACCATGGTAAGAGATTGAGCAATAGATTAGTCAATGGATGGACCATTGACGTGTGGCTTTTGAATAGAGATTATCCAATGGAATTGACCATTGATTTTTGTACGGTGATGATGATTTAAATGATATTTTCATATAACTATAAAAGTAACTCTTATATGATTTATTATGTATTTTATACATTGGATTGAGTTATAAAGTTTTGGTATTACTTTGAATTCATGCATAGTGCTTGCTCGATCTACTTGTGGTTGCTCACCCCTCTTTCCAATCTTTCCAGGTTATTTGGTTAGCAGCTGGTAGAGTGAGAGCACTTTTGTGGAGACTTTTGGGAACTGGACCTTTTATGGTTAGAGGCTACGTCCTTCGGGTGAAAAGGGCAGCCATGTCATCTCTATCCCTATAGTATTCGGGTGTGACAACATCTTCAAAGATTCGTCCATTCCCTAACACTTTAGTGCCGGTGCTTTCGCTACAATGGTAAGTTAAAATGAAGCAACCCGTGCTGTTTTTCTGGCTTTTTGGCAAAAGGGGTCTATAAAAAATTGTAAATGTGGTTGCTGATGATGATCTTAACAGGATTGTAAAGTGTTTTCGTTGAGATGATGCACTTGAATTGGAGCAGTGGTGCTTCCATGGGGGTCCGCGTGCACTATCTGTGCTACTTTTCCCGTCTGTGCCCTTATTGAAATCAAAGTTGGGTATCGCTTTTCGATTCAGACAGGCCATCCCATCAGCCTATCGGACAGCTGCAAATGAAAGCCACTTAAATCAAGTAGCCGTTCAAATGGCAAATTCCACAGAGAAACTGAACCGTCCGTTCATCCTTTTGAACAGAATGCTGATGCAAGCCATTCTAAGTTACACATGGATAGCAATATACGGAAGATGACAATTGATTATCTACCTTCAACGACACTGTTAGTGATAGCGTTTGTGGACCATTTACTTTCTTGTTCTGATGACTTGATTTCATGAGTTGTTAAGCTTTGAAAAGTAAATGTAGGTTGTTTTGGCTGAGGAAGATCTGATTCGCCGCTTAGCATCAGAACCACTTGTGACATGTTGGGCCTATCCACGGCATGGTCCTGCACGCAGAGAAGCCCTACTTGAATGCTTCGAATCGCCTCTGACGGTGAAAAGGCATCCACGATCACCTCATCCAATAGGTCCAATGCTCTACCTCCACTCCACAATTGCCAAGCCTGTAAGAACAGTAAGATTGTTCGATTTTACTAGGAGTGGGTAGGGACTACCAATCACCAAAAAGGAGAGTGAGATAGATGTTGCACTTACATAACTGAGGAGATTGAGATATCCGTGGTAATCTAAGCTAGTGTTCTTTTTGCTGCTGACAATCTCTAGGAGCAGTACTCCGAAGCTATAAATATCGGATTTTTCAGAAAATATTCCACCCATTGCATACTCAGGAGACATGTAGCCTCTGCATAAATTAAACATTTCATAATCTCTTCCATAGAATGTTGTAATCATAAAAAAGCTATAAGTCCTGAACCGAAGATTTGTGGGATGCACTTCAAAGTTGGAAAATCCTTAACTAAGATAGGATAAGGGTCAGAAATTTGAGGCTGATGGATTTTTTACATATCAGGCATTAGCAGCTTTGCTCATAATTTTTAAGATATCACTCATGATCTTGTGGACATGCACGGGGTGATTCATGAACAGATTATACTGATTATGTACCAGCTAGAAAAAAATTTGCCTGATTGAGTCATCGTCTTAATACGAAAGAAAGAAAACTTACAGTGTCCCGACAACTTTGTGTGTATTTACCAAGACTTGAGTGCCCTCAAATATCCGTGCCAGCCCAAAATCAGAAATTTTCGGATCCATCTTTTCATTCAAGAGGATGTTGCTCACTTTTAAGTCTCGATGAATAATCCTAAGGCAAGAATCACGATGTAGGTACAAGAGTCCTCTGGCAACCCCCTGGATGATGTGGAAACGTGTGTCCCAGCTCAGTTCCGCCTTCTTGCTTGAATCTAAGCAAGGCAACAGACAAGAAAAAAACTCTAGTTTGAGTACTAGTTTTTTCTTTCCTCATAAGAAAATGGAACTAAATTCTTTAGGGATGGAAACTGACGAAAAAGAAAGGTGTCCAAGCTCTTGTTCAACAAGAATTCATATACTAAGATTTTCTCCTCTCCTTCAGTGCAGCAACCTAAGAGTTTGACGAGATTTCGGTGTTGAAGTTTAGATATTAGAAGGATCTCATTCTTGAACTCTTTCACGCCTTGTGCTGAGCTGCTCGAAAGCCTTTTCACGGCTATCTCCTTCCCATCCTTCAGCTTTCCCTGTTTCCAAATTGATAGAATCATTAGACCTTTGGCTTGGACGAATGGCCTGTCTGTTATAATTAGAGAAGTCTTTACCTTATAAACAGGGCCAAAACCTCCCTGCCCGAGTTTATTGCTTATGTTGAAGTTGTTTGTCGCAAGTAATATGCTGTCAAAACTGAAAAGTGTCAATTCTGATGCATCATCTTGCCTCCATTGCTCTTTCCATGCATTCTGCACTTCTTCTGACCTGTCGGTCATATCCCCTGAGTAAAGTAGTGCTGGGTTTTTCCTTGTCTTAAACATCCCTGCAATTTTTTTGTATGCAGAGTGAGCATGCTTTGTTCCTAAACATTTTGAGCAAATAAAGGCACACTAGATGAGAACGATGTTTTTTATGTGATTCCAGAGTGTGGGACCAACAATTTAAAAGACACTGTTCTGGTGTTCAATTGTACAGCGGTTACATAGTTCACATAAAAACCAACTGTGGGAAACGGGAGAAAAGAAGCCCATAATGAGGACAGGAGAAGTAGTGATTCTGTTATAGAAGTTGCCTATTTTCCAGAGACAGGGCATATACTACGCAAAGTTCTAATATCACGTTTACCTTAAAAATATCCTTGTGATATGGATTATTCGTACCTCTTTTGTTAGCTCTCCACTTGCATAGACCATATATGGCAGCTCCACACAAGATGATGCCAAAAATTGCTATTAGGCTAATGATCACTTTGATTTGTTTCGATAGACCTGAAGTCATGGAGAAAATTACCAGAAATATTGGAAATGCTCAATGGAAATAGTCTGAATTCAAGCTTTTGAACCTTTATCTGCATGCACAAGGCGAATAAACAGATCCTCCCCAGCTATGGTGAATTGTTGAATATCTATGAACTCTTCACTCCAAACCATACATCCTATAGCATTCACATAAGAGTAAGCCAAACATGAACAATTACTTAGACACCAACTTCGACATTCTTCTGCATCTGCTATGACTGGCAAATAATTGGAGGAATCGGGCAATTTCATCTGGCTCATCTTAAAGAATATGTCTTCTTTTAGTTTTACTGGACCAGAGGTGCTTGTGTTTCTCTGACAATTCAATTCTGTTTCCCTGATGCACCCTCCTGTCCAGTTTTGTCCGTTCCACTCTTCATTGAATCTTGGTTTAAACCCTTCCAAGCATCTACATATAGGAAATTTTAATGAACTGCAAACACCGAAAGGACCGCAAGTTCCATAAATTTCACAGGGATTGATCGGTGCCTCCCAATTTGTTAACCACTTGTCCGTACGATGACCCCAATACATTAGCTTTACGGACCCGTTTGATGAGATGAATAGATATGCGAAGAAAGAGTTGTTGTTATTGTTAATGATGAAAGATGATGTTCCCTGCTGAATTTCCTGCAGAAGACTGAAGCCGCTCATGTATGTGTTATCCATTTTGGGTATCCCGACAAAGGTTGACTTATCCCATTGTCCGCCTCTCCAATAAGGAGTTGTTCCGTTCCATGAGAATGCCTGAGGTGGTGTCTCTGGCGTGATTCCCAGGACAAAACTTCCGGATGAGGGATCATTTTCGCTTTTCCAGGAAACCAAGTATGCTTTCTTTCCTGTTTTGATATTTATTCCCACCTTCATGTTTGGGAGAAGGGTATCAGTAGGTTCATCAAAGCTTCCCCAAATTTCATTCAAATTTCTGTCTTGCAGAATAAAAATTCCATAGTCTGAAAGTGTTGCTACAGAATAATTTAAATGGACCGTGACACTAGTAGACCAGACCAGGCTTTGCCGTCCATCAAGAAGCTTCAGATTTCCATCAGTGCCTATTGTCAAGCTCGCAGATCGATCCGTATTTGCGAGTGGCTGATCCCTATTGGCCACCCAGACAACCTTGGAAGGAGTCATGTTCTTAAACCATATTCCAACATATTGATTTTGTGATCCATTAGGTGTGAAGAACCCAAGCTCAAAGATTTGACTATAAGACAACAGCGTCTGGTTCTGAAGCAGTGGCTCTGATGCAGTTATATTAAAAACTGCTCTGCCTTGAAGCGCTTGAAGCAGGAAGAGGATGATCGAGGAATAAAAGTACGCATTCATAGGAGCAACTCAGAGACAAGAAGAATCAAGTCGTACCGTTGAGTTTGAAAGAGATTATGTTGGCCTCCAGAGATTCACTGTTTTTATAGGCAGATCCAAATGGATAAAACACAGGATCGCTCCAGAAACAAGGCCTGTTAGCCAAGCTATGACGCTTAATTTCTCAGAGGTTGATTCGTAGAAGTTCATGTTATAGAATAAACCAGTTTTCAACCTGATAATAATGGCTGACTTGGTTCAAGTACGGTCGCAAAACATCAACATTCCACTGGGATGTGGCCACTGAATGACAACTTGTGCTCCACTTTGGCAATACTAAAAAAGTCAAGATGGTAGCTTTCAAAAGCAGCGAAAGATCATAGCATCCATGTAAGCCTGGCCTTTTCTGATCCCGTGTACAAAGTTGACTCCTTTAGGAGGTGACGTAAAATCCTCCATCCTCAAATTTAAAATATATTCCCTTCCAACTGGCGATAGATCTGACCCCCAAGCGAACAAACTTATAGAATAGATTGTCTAGCAAAGAGGCTTCTTAGAAGGTACGGCAAACATAGTGGTCGGGTCGGGTTTCGGATCATGTGAGTCTGGATGCTAGTTAACTTCTCATTTTTGGATCATCTCGGCTTCTGCTTTTGCACAGCTGTTTGCCGAATCATCACCGTCTTATAATGCACTTTCGCATATGCCAAAGGTAGAGGATGTAGAGAGATCATATTACTATCTCGATTTATGAATTGATGCCGTAAATAAGAAAAATCGTGTATAAGGTGTTCGGCTTGTTAAGTCAAGGGAAAAGGTTCATGGAAATGATCATAAGAGGTATGCTCGTCGCTCGATACTGATAAATAAGGTACTTTGACCTGTCTTATTTATACCGTTCTTTAGTCATTCTTTTTTCCCGATTAAAATACGGAATAGTTCTAGAGTTGTATTGTTAGCGAGAGGAAGTGACGTGCATCGGTAAGATAATGGTCTTCAAAACCATGGCTGTTCCGTCTTGTAATATTTAAGCTCTTTTGTTGAATGGTGGGCCCCACTTGGGTTTTAAAAACAAAAGAAAAGAAAAGAAAAGACTAGTTGAAAGTCAAGAAGAAGATAAGGAGAGAGAATAAGTGGGGGTTCATTTTCGCTTATAGAAGCCAAACCAGTCGGGAGAAAGAAAAGGAGAGAGAAGGGAAGAGCAGGAAAGAAGAAGAAAGGGAAAGAAGAGGGGTGTAACATCCTGCATTTCGATCCATTTTAAGATATATGAAATGGTTATTTTATCAATGCGCTGTTAGTTATATTTACTCTAAATTGACCCCTCACGAGTTAACTAACTATTCGGAAAAGTAATTAAGGATTGATACGCGTACGACTAGTGAATTCAATCAGGAATAGGCCGCTTGACCATAAGGATCAAATAGGGATGATACCACACTGTTGTAGGCCAATTAGTGAACATAAATAAATCAATTCGGCAGAAATACGAGGTTAGATTGCGGGAGATTTCCGCACGACTTCGATATTAACTGTGAACAGACGTTAAATCGATTTCCTTTTGGCCATGTACTTAGCGTGAGCAATTAACCCTTCGTGATTACATGACAATCGAGGATCGCCTTGATTTGAATAAGCATGATCGTGGATTGAAAAGCTATCAACCATGGGTCAAACGCGCGAGAACCCCTAAACGCCGCCTGAAAGTTAGGTCGTACTAAAGTCGCATTGATCGATTTTAACCACGAATTTCAATCCGGTTCCGGGTATCGAACTTTCAAGGATGTCAGGACTAAAATATTGGGCGTTGCCTCATTGATTCTCGAATTTATTGGTAAGCCCGAAAATTATCGAAAAATGATTCAACGGGCCGAGTTTTAGAGTTGAATATTTAGGAATTTGTGCTTCAGAGATAAAAGGACCAAAATGCTCCTTTCTAGAAGCTTGTATAGAAATTTGTCTTATTTTATTTCCTTTTTCTTTTTCTTTTTATTTTCTCCTCCCATCTTCCTCTGCACGTTTCTTTCTTCACCCCCACTTGTTGACTTTTCTCTCCCCCTCATCTTCTTCTCACGTCCACTAGCGACCCCACATTTTCCCTTTGGTCTCTCTCCTTTCCCTCTTGAGTTTCTTTTCCATTTTTCCTCCCTTGTGCTGCTGTTTTTCCCCCGAACCAGCCACCCTTGCTACATACTGGAGCCGCCATACGCCACCGGATAGTCTAAGCCACATCCCGCCATTGCCTGTCCGTGAGCCGCGCCCGTTGTTGTTCTTTCTCACTGAATCGGAACCACCCCGTCTCGCCGAGACCCATTTTCATTGCCACTTGTCTTGCCATTTCAAACGTAGCCGCGCGTCGCCCTTGCCGCCGTCGTCATGCTTGTGTCATTGGAATCGCTAAACCGTGAGTTGATTTCCTAATCCCTTAGTTATGGGTTAATCTTGTTTAGGAGTAGTTTAATTAGTTTAATCCTTAATTTATGCTTTTGGATGATGCATTATTAGTATTTTAATATTATTGATTAATCTTGCTTAGTGTTAACCATGGTTAGAATAAAGTAACCACGGTTAGATTAAAGTAATTAAGATTAGATTAAAGTAACCTTGGTTGGGTTAGTTAACCGTAATTGGGTTAGAATAGTAACCATGGTTAGTATTAATAAATATTATTATTATTTTTTAAATAAATAATAATTATTTAGAATTTTTAGAATTATTAATTATTTATTAATTATTTATTTTTAAATTTCGAATTATTATTATTATTATTTATTTCTGAATATTAATTATTTTTAGGAAAAATAATTAATTGTGAGTATTTATCGGAAATGGTTTTAATTGAGTAATTTTGTGGGAAAATTACTATGGTCTAATTTTCTAAAGTCAATAGTATTTATATACTACATTATTGAATGGCATTGGTTTATTAAAGAAGGGTTTTATTAAATGGAATTATTTGGGTTGGATAATTATTTATGAATCGGTAAATAATTATAAGTATTTTGTGGGAGTTAAACTATTTTATCGGAATAATCGACTATAGTATGGTATATTTCATAAATGAGTATTTTTGGGTTATAATCCTAGTTTATACTTATTTTGTGATGATTGATCATTTATGGGAATAATCAATTATCGTTAGTTGTGGAGTCGTGTGTTTATTTATTATTGAATACTGAGACATTTGGTTGGGTACCGTTAATTATTGATGTACGTGATTATTTTAGAAAAGTATGTAAGTAATGTGATGTTAATTGGTTGGAATTGATTGTTAGACTGTGACTTGAATTGCTGATTATTGTAACTTTCGTCTTTCATGAGTGATTGGACTGTTGCTGTTGTATGTGACTGCCGATTATTGCTGCATAACATTATACATATGTTAACTGCAATAGCATGTCGTGTGAGCACGAACTCTGTGTGCATTCATGACAAAGTAAAGAAAAGAACGAATTGATTGATGATGTGTTGCATGGTTACATCAAGAGGAGAGCCCGGCGTTGCCGGATGACTGCCAATCCTTCGAAGTTGTGCCATGACCATTGGGTCGCCTGACAGTGGTCAGATGCGGAGTCGCGATAGAGGCCGAGCCCATGCTCCTTCGGGAATGCCGTTAGTGGGGGATAGCCCATGACGTTGCCATGCCTCAAGGAGGAGGACAATGCCTAGCTTAGGCCAATTGACCGTTAACCATAAGGTTGTGCCATGGCCTAAGGGGTCATAATAATCAGAGTATGTGTGAATATTGAGACATGAGAAAGTTATGTATAATGCTTTGATTATTTGCATGCCTTTTAATCTTGTGATGATTTAAATGACAATTTCTGTAGGTTGCGTGTACCAAGGCCAGGTAGGGTTGCTTGTGTTTACATCTGCTTATTAAACTGTCATCTGATAATGCTGCTTGAGGTATGGTACTGTGTTGATTGTCGAGATTAGGTTGCATGTTAGACTACCTCGAGGCGAGCGGAATTTCTAACTGAGGCTTAGAATTTTGACTTACTGAAATTTTATTTCACTGGTTATTATATAATCATTTTCAGGTTCATAGAATTGAAAACCAACATGTGTTACAGCCCGTGGCCGTATTTAAAGTGAGTAGATTAACCCTAACTTGTTGGTTTCATTGGCTCAATAGGAAGATGCCTGTGGTAAAGGTTTGTACTTATAAACTTCTTAGGGTTAATCAGTAGTTAAATAAAGCGATACTTTTAAATGTGTTCTTATTGGGTTTTCCTGCTATCTCTTCTTTTGTAATTGACAGGGTGGTGGTGATTCGCTTCCACATGCATTTAATTAAAAGACAAAAATAATGGTTGGCAACACGTCTTGGGACGTCACATCTAAATGACTACAAGAAAATGGAGGTTGTTGCATGCTCCAAGGTCGGGGCGTGACAGCCCCGTCGATTTTAGTATCAGAGCCTGGTCAATACTTGGAGTGATAAGGTGTGATGGGCTTTGGGATAGTTAGCAGGAAAACACCTTGTGCTTGTGTTTGTTTATTTAGTTTTCTTGTTATAAGTAGGTTGTTCATGGCTTCTAATTCATTGTGGAATTGGAAATGAGATTTCTATGAGAATTCTCTTAGATGAACAATCCTGATTCGAGAACCCTTGAAGAAGGGCAGTCGAAGGATAGGCTAGTGCTAAAGGGAAAGCGCTAAGGAATCCTAGATTTGATGAAATCTTATAGGCGTTGGAAGCCTTAGATATTGAGATAGGGTAGCAAGCTTATACTTAAGCTGTTGTTGCTGTTGCCGTCATTGTTGCTACTATATTTCCTAGTAAGTTCCATTGGTTGGAAAGGGGATTGACAATCGGTCGATGTTTAAGTTAGTTGAATAGTTCATAGAGCTAGAACAATCCAAGTTCATTGGAACGAGTGATACTGAGGTCGCAACCCTCTGGATCAAGGAATTAGAGTAAGCGTTCGCATAGCTAATATGATTAGAGGAAGATAAGATAGCCTAGGTAGAATACCAATTGTAGGGTAACGCTGGCACGTAGTGGGAAGTAACCCAAGGAAGGGTTTTGCTTAAAGGTACAGTCCTCGAGTGGAGTGCCTTCATTGAAATGTTCAGAGGAAAATATCTTTCTGAGTGCACGCGAGAGCATAAGGTAACTGAATTCCTACAACTTCGTTAGAATCATTTGTTAGTCGTGCAATAGGAGGATAAATTTATAGAGCTCTCGAAGTATGTACTGAGAATGATTGGAATCTGGCAAACCAAGTTAGAAGGTTAGGGATGGTCTGAAACCGGAAATTAAGGATCAGTTGGTGCCTTTGAACTTGAAGGACTATGATGGATGGTACGAGGGAGCTCAACTTATTAAAAAGGACGTGGCAGAATGAGTAGCTACATCTAGATCATGGTTTGCATCTTATATGGATAATCATTGGCTTGGGAAAAGGCTGATGACAAGAAGAATGACGTTGGCAAAAAAAAAAAAATCATTATACAATTGGAATGCTAGGTGTCAATTTTGTGGATGACAACACGAGATAGCTACATATCTTGCTTAGACTGGAACATGTTTTGAATGTGTAACATCCTGAATTTCGACCTATCTCGGGATATACGAAAGGGTTATTTCTCGATGCACTACTAATCACGATTATCTTGAAGTGATCACTCAATGGTAACTGACTTATTCGGAAATGCAATTAAGGACCGATACGTGTACAACCAGTGAATTTAATGAGGGATAGGCCGCTCGACCATAAGGATCAAAGAGGAATGATACCACATGTTGCATGCCAATCAGTGAATGGAAATAAATTGATTCGGCAGAAATACGAGGTCGGATTACGACTGATTCTGCACGACTTCGATATTGACTACGAGCGATGTTAAACCAATTCCCTTTTTGGCCCTGTACTCAGCATGAGCAATTAACCCCTCGTGATTACATGACAATCGAGGATCGCCCTGATTTAAATATGCATGATCGTGGATTGAAAAGCTATCAACCACGAATCAAACGCGCAAGAAATCCTAAAAGTTGCTCGATAGTTTAGGTCGTGCTAGAGTCGTAATCGATGGATTTTAATCCCGATTTTCGAACCGATTTTGGGTATCGAACTTTCAAGGATGTCGAGACTAAAATATTGGACGTTGCCTCATTGATTCTCGAATTTATCAATAAGCCTGGGAATTATCGGAAAATGATTCAATGGGCTGAAAAATTGGAACCAAGAGGAATTGGACCTACCAGAGGCCCAATGAGCCTTGTGCCAATGAGGGGTCGGCCACGTGGGCCCAAGCTAGCCCAAGTGGGCCCAAGGAAGCCCAACTTCAAGCCTTAAGCTCGTTAGCATTTTCTAGCTCATTTCCCTTCAATTTGAGCCCAAATTGATTTTCTTCTAGCCCGTATAGAATCTTGGCCCGTATACGTGTATAGTACGGTATACTATACTTTGAGAAATTACCATTTTACTCCTTCCAGAAGTGGCATTGGAGTACAAAAACCAAGAAAGTCAAGGAAATTGATGAAGGGAAGTGATGTTTTGGAAGGGAAATTGGACTTGGCTTCTTGCTTTCTTTTCTCTCTCTTTCCTCTCTCTCTCCTCCCTCTCTCTTCCTCTTGGGCATTCAGCCCCTCAATCCCTTTTCTCTCTCATTTTTCTCTCTTTTCCTCTAGTTTTCTTCTTGTTTCTTGCCCTTGGGTGCCCCTTGACCAACTGGACCACCCTCACCCGCCATCTTTGCCTCCTTGCCACTATTTTGGAGTCGATGTGCCGCTGTAGTGCTGCCCATCTGTGGCCGCCAAGCCGCGTCTCTCTCTCTCTCTTCTCTTCCTTTTCTTACTATTTTTACTATTTTCCCGCCGGAAACCACCCTTGCCGCCATTACCGTTGCCACCACCACAATCCAACATGTAGCCACTGAAGTCAAGGAGCTAGCCGCACATTGCCGGCCATCTCTAGTCGCCGCCAACCACTCGTACGGCCGTTTCCGCACTGCCGCCCCCTTTCTACGTGAAAAGTAATCCAGGGCTGTTTTGGCCCGTTTCGGCCACCATTTGTTATCCGTTGTCGTCCCTGAGCTTACCCCTCATAGCCCATGTTCCCCCTATGCGCTGTTGTCGTCCCCGAGCTTACCCTTCTACATGAAAAGTAAGTTAATTTCCTAATCCTCGTTTAGGGGTTAATTAGTGTATTTGTGTGCTTGTGATTAATTAAGGTTCATTGGTTGATTATGCTGGTTAATTAAGGCTAACTAGGGTTAGTTAATTTACCATAGTTAGTAATAAAGTAACTAGGGTTAATTAATTAAAGTAACTAAGTTTAGTTTTAAAGTAACCAAGGTTAGATTTTAATCATGGTTAGGCTAAATTGACTATGGTTGGATTAATTGATTAACCATGGTTAGGATTATTTATTTTTATTTATTTATATAATTTCAAATCAATTTACTGTTCACAATTTACTGTTCACGGGTACTGTTCATGGCACTATTCATACCAAGCTAAATTTTTTTAGAATTTGATGTGTTTTTGGTTGCTATGTTTTCTTGAAGTGTCGATTGTTAATTATACCCGTGTATAATGAGGAAATGCGTGACCAAATACCAATTGGAATGGAAATGGCTCGATTTATTGAATTTTTCCATGAATTAATTGTTGCCGTATTTCCTTACACGTGTGCCATTTGTAACCATTTGTCGCATGAGCACGATTGATGCAGCATGCATGACAAAGCAAAGATAAAAATGAATTGATTGATGATGTGTTGCATGATTATATTAAGAGAGGGAACCCGGCATTTCCGGATGACCGCCAATCCTTTAGGGCTGTGCTGTGGCCGTTTGGTCACTTGACTTCGGTCGGATGCCTGACAAGGAGGGGTCAGTTGTGGGGCTGCGGTAGTGGGCGGGTCCTATACTCCTGTCAGTTGCGGGGCTGCGGTAGTGGGCGGGTCCTATACTCTTTCGAGAATGCCGTCAGTGGGGGGATAGCCCCTGATGTTGCCATGCCTCAAGGTAAAGAGGATGAAGCTAGCTTGGCCAGAAACTGCCAACCATAAAGTTGTGTCGTGGCCCAAGTGGGAGGGGTCGTAATAATCGGAGCATATGTGAATGTTGAGACACGAGAAAGCTGTGTGCAATGCTCTGATTATTTGCATGCCTCTTAATGTTGTGATGATTTAAATGACAGTTCTGCAGGTTGCGTGTGCTAAGGCCAGGTAGGGTCACCTGTGATTGCACCTATTTATTATATTGTCTTCTGTTATCATTTTCTCTGAGGTGGTGTTGGTTGATTTGATGGATTCAGTTGTATGTTAAACTCCCGAGGCGAGCAAAGTTCCTAACCGGGGCTTAGGATTTTAACTTGCTAAGTTTATCTCAACCCATCGTGGTTAACCATTTTCAGGTTTGTCGGATGGAGAATCGATGCGTGTTACGATTCGTGGCCGTCTTTGAAGGGAGTAGATTAACCCTAGCTTGTTGGTTTCAATTGCTCGTTAGGAAGATACCCGTGGTAAGGGCTTGTACTTGTAAACTTCTATGGATTAATCAGTAGATAAATAAAGCGGTACTTTTGAATGTGTTCTTGTTGGGTTTTCTTGCTATCCCTGCTTTTGTAATTGACTAGGGGATTGTGATTTGCTTCAGCATGCATTTAATTAAAAGATAAAAATA
Organism: Corymbia calophylla; assembly: GCA_014182845.1. Classification (NCBI taxonomy): domain Eukaryota; kingdom Viridiplantae; phylum Streptophyta; class Magnoliopsida; order Myrtales; family Myrtaceae; genus Corymbia; species Corymbia calophylla. Next base: position 42,165,088 of record CM024697.1, on the reverse strand, counting down.
ATGGTCGGCGACACGTCCTGGGACGTCGCATCTAAATGACTACGAGAGAATAGGGGTTGCCATGTGCTCGAGGGTCGAGGCGTGACAACCCCGTCAATTTTTGTATCAGAGCCTGGTTAATACATTGAGTGATAAGGTGTGATGAGTTTTGGGATAGTTAGTTAGGAAAACACCTCGTGCTTATGCTTGTTTATTTGATTCTCTAGCTATAAGCGGGTTGTTCTTGATTTCTAATTCCTTGTGGAATTGGAAATAAGGTTTCTTTGATAATTCTATTTGATGAACGATCCTGATTCGAGAGTCATTGAGGAAGACAGTCGAAGGATGGGCTAGTGCTAAAGGAAGAGCACTAAGAGATCCTAGATTTGATGAAATCCTACAGGCGTTGGAAGCCTTGGGAATTTAGATAGGGCAGTGAGTTTAGATTCAAGTTGTTGTTGTTGTTGCCACCGTTGTTGCTGCTGTCTTGCCTTGTAAGTTCCATTGGTTGGAAAGGGGATAGACGATCGGTCAATACTTAAGTTGGTTGAATCGTTCCTGGAGTTTGAGTTGTCCAAGTCCACTAGGGCGAGTAACCTTGAGGTCGCAACCTTCTGGATCAAGGAATTGGAGTAAGCGTTTGCATTATTGATATGCTCAAAGGAAGATCAAATAGTCCTGGTAGAGTACCAATTGCAAGGTAACGTTAGCACGTAGTGGGAAGTAACCCAAGGAAGGGTTTTGCCTAAAGGTATGGTCCTCGAGTGGAGTGCCTTCATTGAAGCTTTCAGCGGAGAATAATTTTCTAAGCACACGAGAGCAGAAGGTAATTGAATTCTTGCAATTCCATCAGAATCATTTGTCAGTCGTGCAATAGGAGGTTAAGTTTGTAGAGCTCTCGAAGTATGTACAGAGAATGATTGGGAATCTAATAGACCGAGTCAGAAGGTCGAAGATAATATGAAATTGGAATTCAAGGATCAGTTGGTGCCCCTGAACCTAAAAGACTATGATGGATGATACAAGGGAGACCGACTAATTGAAAAGGACGTGGCAGAATGGGCAGCTACATCTAGATTGTGGTTTGCATTTTATAGGGTTAATCATCGGCTTGGGAAAAGGCTGATGACAAGAGGAATGGTGTTAGAAAAAAATTAGTATACAACTCAGATGGCAAGTGTCGATTCTATAGATAACAATATGAGACAATTACGTGTTTTGCTAAGAAATGACGTGTTTTTGAGTGCCACTATCAAGGTCACGTCGCGAGAAAGTGTCTTATTAACCATCAAAGAAGCAACCTCACCACAAGTGAGACAACTGATTGACAATGCTCTGCAAAACAACTTCAATCACCCTTTGGCGTAAAAATAAATGTATGCAGTTACTAGGAAGGAGGCAGAGAATTTGCAGACTGTGACTACTGGTACAACTTTCCAGTGTGATAATGATGCTTATGCGTTAATTGGTTTTGGGACTATGCATTTGTTTATAACAGAATACTTTGTTAAGTTGGAGGGGGTTAAGACCGAAATCATTAGAAGCGGTTCTTAGTATTTCAAACCCAGTTAAATGATGAGGTTGTATGTGGTAGGATGTTCAGATTGTACGATGGTCATTGGTGATCAAGAGGAATTGATCGATTTGATTGTTTTGGCAATGTACGATTTCGATATGATTGTTGGAAGGGATTGGCTTATTAAGTATTGAGTTACACAGGATTGCTATTAGAAGGTAATCCAGTTTAACCCATTAGGTGGGGATAGTTTCGAGTTCACTGGAATCAAGGAGGACCTTCGTTCCCTTTGAATTCGTCGTTGGAATAACTGGTTTATTGGATAAAGGTTGCTAAGGTTATTGGATGACCATGTTCAGTACGTTAGTTGAGGAATCAAGGATGGATCGTTGCACTTATGCATCGATTATCGATAGCTCAACCCAAGGACGGTCATTAACAAGTGTCCATTACCAAGGATAAATTACTTGTTTGACCTACTTCAAAGAGTCTCAGTATCTTTTAAGATAGACCCTAGGACGGGCTATCATCAGCTGGGGAGAATATACTGAAAATGACATACCGTATGTGATTTGGTCCTTACGAGATTACCATACTACCGTTTGGATTAACTAATGCACCAGTTGCTTTTATGGATTCCATGGATTGAGTGATTAAAGCGTATTTGGAAATTCGGAATCATGTTCATGAATGATATATTGGAATATTCGAGGAATTCAGAGGAACACGAACAACACTTGAGGGTGGTGCTATAGACCATTCGAGAGCATAAATAGTGTGTCAAATTTAGTACGTGCGAGTTTGGATTTGCTCGCGTTGTTTCGTTGGTCGTGTGATTTTGGATGAGGAATTTATAATGATCCACCAAGATCAAGGAAGTCATGAATTGGTCAAGACTTATGACAGTGATAGAGGTTCGAAGTTTTATAAGTCAGACAGATTATTACAGACGATTCGTAGAAAAGTTCTCTACGATAGCTATGCCTCTGATACAAAGGTTAATGAAGGACATAAGAATTTGAATGGACGAATAAGTGCGAGCATAATTTTTAAGAGCTTAAGTATAAGCTGATTACCGCACCAGTTTTGAGAACTTAGTCTAATATCGGAGATTATGAGATTTACAGTGAGGTGTCTTATAAGGGATTTGACTGTGTGGTAAGGCAACAAGGAATATTGATTTCTTACGCGTCATGACAATTGAGGTCATTGGATTTAATGGAAGTTAGATAAGTTTTATCTTGATGATTTGAGGAGTTGTAGGTATGGGATCATAAGTGATGATATATTAAATGGTGATAATCTTTGATAAGATTTACGGTGGATGATTTATTGCTCGGAAGTCTTAGATTCGATTAAGATATAAATTTACCCAAGGTGGATTATTTCGGGAGGTAATTAAGATAGGGATTTGAGGAATGGATTTTGTCTTCGGTGGATTAAGAATTAATTATACCTTGATGCTAGATGGATGAGTGAGGAAATAGCATTACCGATGATTTCTTCTCGAGGTATTAGTATGGATGTGAAGAAGTGCCTAAAAGCTTTTAGTGCGATAAATGATATTTGGTTTGCACTAATGTTCAAGTGGTTGAGGTGATATTCTTAGTTTGGTTATTAAATGGATGTGAAAGGAATGTTGAAAGGAAAATCGGTGGCTTGTGAAGTTCGGATGGCGATTTGATGGAAAATTCGGTGAATCAGATTTCAAATGTCGATAAGTGACCCCATGGAAACGAGGTCATAGGTTGACGAGCTGGAGAAGGTTTTGCACTTTGAGGTGCTCATACGAAGTTAAAGTCATGAGGCTTGATATGGGACGGGCTAAAGCGGATAATACCTCTATGAGATAGTGCATGTCTAAGGACTTTTGCTAGTAGTGGTGCAGTTCGAAGATGCCTGTAACGACTGTTCCGACGAGGGTGGGCAGTGATCGCTGGGGCCAGAGTGCCTGAGCAAGGAGCAACTCCTGGCTGGCTTTTAGGATGTTGAAAGGGGCAGAAATAAATTGAACTATGCACTGGGCAAAAAGAGAGTGCTTATAGGATAATATTTTATCGGAATAGCATAGCAAAAATATGGTCAAGTTTGTGAAACTCCAGTATATTGGAACAAGGTCAGAGAAAAGACAATCACTGGTTCAGAGATGGTTTGGCACTTAATGGATGTTCTGAAAATATCAGGGACAGGCTAAGGACAACGCAAAGCTGTCAGGAAAGCGATATAGACAAAAGACTAAGACTACTGGAATGTTTTGTTCAGTATTGTGTTTTCCTTAAGGTATCGTCGATGAGAGAGACATGTTGATTTGGATGCTACCAGTACCTCGGCTTAGTGGTGTGCAGGATAAAGCTCTATAGGTTCAACCGAGGATTCGAAACTGGGAGGTGTCAGCAAAGTTGCTTTTGGCAAAATCAGATAATGCATAGCCTTTTGGAATCAAAGACAATTTGGGCAGGATTGGAAGTTTTGGTAGCACTAAAAGTGTTTGACAGCATTATGAAGCAGAATGAACAACTTGGGAAAATGAGGATGCAATGAGGCAAGTTACTAATCTCAATCAGCCTAATTAACCAACCTAATCCACTAATTAACTCTAATTAAATACAAACATACAAATACACTAATTAACCCCTAAGCAAAATTAACCCCTAAACAAGGATTAGGGAATTCTATCGACACTGACGTGTAGAGGGGAATGAGGGCTATGAGAGATAAGCTCGGGGGCGACAACGGATGACAACTGGTGGCTGAAACAAGCCAAAATAGTGCAGAAACATTGTTCACGTGGAACCGAGTAGCAAGGGTGGAAAAGGCCATACAAGTGGCCGACGGAGACCAAGGGTGGCTGGTGGTGAGCGGCTGGCTCCATAATTTCATGGGTCACACTTTGGGAGGTGGCGACGACTCCGGCGACGGTGGCAAGGCTGTTTTCCAGCGAGAAAATAGTGAAGACAGCAAGGAAGGAAGAGGAAAGAGGAGAAAAGGAAGATAAAAAGGAAGAGAGAGAGAGGGCCGGTTTGTGCGGCTAGAAAGGAGGTTGGAGGAGAGAGAAGGCTACTGAAAACTTGAAAAAGAAGCCAAGGTAAGTGGGCTTGCCACTTGCTTCAAGAACCAATTTGAACCAAGCAAAACAAAGCACAACAAAGCCTATTTGGGCACAAAAAGAAAAGGCCAAAACAGAAAAGCCCATGGGCTGAAAAGGGAGAGTAGCTTGGGCCCCCTTTGGGTTGGGCTGGATGGGCACTAGGCCCATTGGGCCGCCGGTCTTGGGCCGACCCACCCGTGGGTCCAAAACTAGGTCCAATTTTCCTTTTTTCGGACACTTCCACATCCAACGAAAAATCAAAAAATAAATGAGGCGATGTCAAAATATTTAGTCCTAATATCACTGAGAAGTCGATTCCCAAAATCGAATTAAAAATTGGGGCTAAATTGAGTTGATTGCGACCGTAGTACAATTTAGATTGTCGGGCACCCCTTTAGGACTTTTTCTCACATTTGACCCGTGATCATCCATTCTTCAATCCATATTTATGCCAATTCTCGAGTCAGGGATGTCCCTCGATTGTCATGTGGTCTAGAGGCTCAATTAATAATCCCGAGTATCAGATGAAAATGATTTGGTTTAATGTTGTTCGTAGTTCGTAGTTCGTATAGAAATCGTGCAGAAATCACTCGCAGTTCGACTTTGTACTTCTGCTGAATTGATTTATTTCCATTTCCTTTATAGTCTAGTACTTAGAGGGTATCGTTCCCTCCAAGGTTCTTATGGTCAAAGGGTTCGTTCCCGATCAAAATCGTGAGTTGTACACGTATCGTTTTTTATCGGCGCCTCCCTGTAATCCGTTATCCCACAAACACACAATTCGGAAAATTTGTACAACCCGGCCTTCGACTAACATTTCCATTTTATAAAATCCCAAAATTGGGTCGATTTTCAGGATATTACACAAATACTAATTACTCATTATTAAAAGTATAAACCAAGCTTAATATTAAATTAATAATCCCTAATGAAGTTTAGTACCCTAATTAAGGATTAGGGAATTAACTCACCAGTTAATCGTTCTGACGATACCAGGACGACGAAGGCGGCAAGGACAATGAGCAGCTCGCTCAGAAATGACAACAGGCGACGGAAAACAACCAAACTTGGCAAAACAGCCTCGACGAGGCTGTTTGGACACTGAACATAGGGAAAATAGAGCTGACAGCAACTAGCTATGTCCCGAACAGCAGCAGCAGCAACCAGCAGTCACCTGCGGTGATTACAGCAACTTGCAACAACAGAAACAGCAGTACACAACAATAGGCAGCAGTAGAAAATGCAGATATAGCAACAGAAAATCGCAAAAACAGCAAACCCGAGCCTCCACAAGAGCAACAAAGCAAGTTGTCGCACCTACGCGGTAAGTAGGAGTCGCAATAGCAAGCGAGCGACGACGCGAAGACGCGTAGCAACCGAAGCGTAAAAAAGGGGGAAATAGAGGAAGACAGCAGTAGAAAACAAAGGAAATAAAGGGAAAAAGAAGAAAAAACCAGAGAGAGAGAGAGAGGAGAGAGAAAATTGAAAACTTGATTGGCAAGTTGAGTTTAGTTTACCCATTCATGGTTACTTTTTTACCAAAGATTTAACTAAGGTTAGGGGCTTCAAAAATCAATCTTTTAGAAGCCAAGGGAAAAATGGGAATTTCACCAATCCCATGGGCCCTAGGTGGGCCAACCCTTGTAGCCAAAAAGTCCAATGGGCCTACGGTTGGGCCCGTTTATTACGGCTCAATTTTCTCAATCCATTATCCCTTTTTCCGACTTTTCCGATCTTACTGTAAAAACTTGAGGATCAATGAGGTGGCGTCCAAATAATTATTCGTGAGGTTCTTGCAATTTTGATACCCGAAATCTGATTAAAAATCGGGATTAAAATCTGTCGATTATGACTCTAGCACAACCTAAACTATCGAGCGGCTTTTAGGATTTTTACGCGAAATTGACTCGTGGTTGAATATTTTCAATCCACGTTCGATTCCTTAAATCCCTGAGCAACCCTCGTTTGTCATATAATCTCAAGGAATTAATTTCTCATCCCAAGTACAAAGTCAAAAAAGAAATCGGTTTATTGTCAATTATCATGAGTATCGATGTCGTGTGGAATCATCCAATCCGTTCTCGTACTCCTCTATAATCGATTTATTTCTGTTCGCTAATTGCTTTGTAAGGGCATGGTATTATCCCTCTTCGATCCTTATGGTCGAGAGGTAAACTCTGGATTAAATTCCCTAACCTTACGCCTATCAATCTCTAATTACCCTTCCGAATAGGTCAGTTACTATTGAGTGATCAATTTAAGGTAGTCATGACTAACGGTGTATCGAGAAATAATCCTTTTTATTAATCTCAAAATGGGTAGAAATTTTAGGACGTCACAAATCCAGTATAAATTTAACAAGCCAAACAAACAACCTTTTCACAACTTATCTCATTAGCCATTTGTGAAACCATTTCTCAAATCATTTATAAACCATTTCATAAACCGGTTCGCAAAGTAGTTACATATATATTACTTCACAACAACTTGCATATCACACTCTCTAAGATCCGTGAATAACCAAGGTGTCACGCCCCGACTCTCGAGCTTGCGGCAACCCCATTATCTTGGTCGATTGAAAGCGATGTCCCAGGACCTATCGACAACCATTCATTTTATCTTTCATTAAGCGCAAGCGGAAGACGAACCATCCCCAAACAAACAAATAATCAAATAAGGATAGAGGGATGAACAATAAGAACAACAGCAACTACTCATTTATTCAATTTACTGTATTAACCAACAGAAGATCGTTTTCCAAATTACAAGCCCGACATAAAAGGCCGATCCAATCCTCTAAGCCAAACCAAAAAGAAACTAGGCTAATCCAACAGTACACAAAGAACCCTCGGGTTCAACACCACGGTCACTCGGACCCATCGAACTCAAGCTCCGTCAGGTCAATCACTAGAGGAGCGGGGGTAGGATTCTCCATTGCGGGTATACCATTCTAAAGGCCTGAAAGTGGTTATACAACAACCAATGAGATAAAATCTTAGCGAGTTCTTCCCCTAAGCCCCAGTTAGTACGCCAACTCAACCCGGGATATCTCTCTAGAACCACCCCTTACTCAAATCAACAACAAACAGCCAGCAACCCGCAAGCAAACAACAGACAAGGCAACCCACAATCATAAAATCGGTTCGCATGCAACCTTACTCGGTTTGCCATACCCTGTATGTCAAATCTCATACAATGTAAGCAAGATACATAGCCGTTAGATGACACAATTCATCAATCACATGCAAGTCGCGTCACAAGCGATCTCACTTAGCCATTGCCATACCCTACACGACTATCAACTCATGCGTGTGTACCATAAATGATGCGATCATCACGACATTAAGAGCATGCGAATAATCAAAGCATCTCACACAACTTTCTCATGTCTCACACCTACACATATGCTCCGATTATTACGACCCTCTAGGCCATGGCACAACCTTATGATTGGCGGTCAATTGGTTGTAGACCACGCATCGTCTTCCCCCATGAGGCACGACGACGTCACGGGCTTTCCCCCATCAATAGCATTCCCTATGAAGCATGGGCCTAGTCTCAACCGCGACTCTGCATCTAACCACTGTCAGGCGACCCAATGGTCACGACGCGACCCAGGATTGGCAGTCATCCGACTCAATCGGGCTATCAACTTTAATTTGACCATGCAACACATCAGCAAACAGTTCATTATTGTCTTTGCTTTTGCTTGGTCGTGAATGCATATCGCTCATGCTCATGCGACATGCCATTGCAGTTAACACACGTATAATGTCATGCGGCAGTATCCAGCAGTCACATACAATAGTAGCAGTTCAATCATTCACGAAAGTTGCAATAATCAGCAGTTCAAGTCATAGTCTGTCAATCAATTCTGACCAATCAACATGACAATACTTGCACACTTTTCCAAAATAATCACGTACCTCAATAATTACCGGTACCCAATCACGTGTCTCAATGTTCAATAATAAATAAACATGTGTCGTCACGACTACGACAATCAACTATTCCCATAAATAAGGGATAAGAAGCATGTAATACTATAGTTGATTGTTCCGATAAAATAATTTAAGTCCCATAAAATACTTATAATTATTTTCTAATCCCATAATTAATATCCAACCCAAATAATTCCATTTAATAAAAACTATTCTTTAATAAACCAATGCCATTTAATAATGTAGTATATAAATACTATGGACTTTAGAAAATTAGACCATAGTAATTTTCCCACAAAATTACTCAATTAAAGCCATTTTCCATAAATAATCACAATTAATTATTTTCCCCAAAATAATTAATTTTAATAAATATTAATAATTCGAAATTATAAAATAATTTAATTAATTAATACATTAAACTCATAAATTAAACAAAATATTAATTAAAATAATTAATCAAGCAATTTAAACTAAACATGCTTAATTAAACACATAATCACAATTAAGCACATAAACCACCATTTAAGCAACAATTAAGCAAATATAGCAAGAGTAAACTAATCTAATCTTAACCATCTATCTAACCACCTATCTTAAGGCTAATACAACTTAATTAAACTTCCTAAACCAATCTTACCACTAATTAACCCAACCCTAAGCAAATTTAGGAACTAAATAGGGATTATGGGCTAAACTCACCCGTTAAGTGGGCCGATGACTCGAACGTGGCAACGGCGACAAACCCGGCATCCGGGGACCTCTACCACGACTATCCAAGGCGGTCCCAGGGCTGAGAACAGCAGCAACAAACTCAGATCCCCTCTGCAACACTGAAAAACTGACTGCTTAGAGAGGAAAGTAGCTGAACAGAGCTCACCGAAGTTTCGGCGAGTGGCGGGTCGGCTACCGACGGCACTTGGGGGTTGAGGGACAACTGCTGGTGGTTGGTATGGGTGGTGGTTTGGTCGAAATGGGAGAGAAACGGAGGAAAATGCGAAACTGGCCAAGTTGGTCGCTACAGTAGGCGATCAGCAACTAGCCGGATTATAGCCGCCGTACGGATTTGCCGACGGCTTCATTTGACGAATGGCCGACGCCATCCGTACGGATTCTCTCTCCTGAATAACGATGGGTGGCACGAGCCGTGATTCACCCGGGAAAGCCATGAAAAACTCGATTTTTGGAGAAAGGTTAGAAGCTGAAATTGCAAGAAGAAAGGGAAAACAAGGGAGAAAGGTGTGCGATTTTGGAGGGGCAGAAGAGGAGGAGAGAGAGGGAGATGAGAGCTGGTTTCAAGGCCTCATTAAGGCCATTCAATGCCTTGCCCAAGTCCCCAAGCAATGACATCATCTTTTCTCTCTTCTTTTGTCTTTTCTTTAAAATATCCAAGGGCAAATTGGTCATTTCCACCTTGCACATTTCCCAATCTGCCCTTGGGCTGAAAATAAAGGACAGGCCTCAGAAACGGGTTAGAAAATGAATAGGAACAGGCTCGGAAATTTGTTAGGCTCAAATCGGCTCAAGGTTAGACAACGGGCTTGGAAGGGTAAATGGGTCGGTTTGGTCCAACGGGCTCACTTGCTTGCCTCGGGCCTTCCATGGGGGCTGTCCCACCTTGGGCGTGAGGCGCACACTAATCTTGCCCGGCTCACGTCCTTGTAGGCTCGTTTCCTCAGTCCAAAAATCCCTTTTTCCGAATACTCGGCTCAATCGGCATTGTCGACTATCTAAGAAACATTGTCCAAAAGTCCATCCTGGATGTCCCCGAAAATTCGAAGTCTAATCTTGGATTCTCATGCCATGTCAATTTCGCTCGAATGTCATTTTTGTACTACTTAGACTGACAGGCGACTTCGAGAATTCACGCGTAACTAACTCGTGCCAATTCATGTTCAAGATTTCTCGACACATGGACGTCCTTGACTATGCGAAATTGCGAAGGATTGATTCTTATTTCAAAGTACATGATTACCAAGGATTGACATAGGGTCGCTCGCAGGCTCGATAAACGGAATCACCCGTCGTCCCATTATGTTCTATCCACAAATCAACTTCTATTTGTCCCTAGAATCGGCCTGCATATCTATAGGATCGTCCTTACGCAAGTCTCACGGTCGAGTCGTTTTCCGAGGTCAAGTTCTTTAGTCGCACGAGTTCTATCCTCATTAGCCTTTCCCTTCAAGGTTAGTATCTCGAGAGTGATCAGTTCTGAGTGAGATCAACCAATAATGCATTGACGAAATTAACGTTCATTCTTTCCTCAAAAGGCTCGAATTTGAGGATGTTACACAAGGAGTAGTAAATGTTTAATCCCGCTTTTTATGTAACAACAATGTCATTTATTAACTCATACTGTATTTTATTCATATTGCTTTTAAATTATGAATTACAAACTCAAAGAATAGATAGTACCACTCACCTCAGAATACTTACAATCAAACAACATAGTTATGCGTGTTGATAATTTTGAAATCCTAAAAATTAAACGAGAATCAACATCAAAACCATATAAAACTCTCAACCGAAGCAGATTCTACAACAACTACAAAATAGATATATTAAGTTTCAACATTAACAAAACTCTTAACCAAAATGGATATTCAAAGTTATCCACAATGTAGAGATAAAGCTCGAAACTCGGTCACACCATAACTCTTTTCACTGAACCCCATTTCTAGCAAGCCTATAACCAAATGGAAGATCTTTTGAAGCACTAAAATATCCATGTCTTGGCCAACTCAAAATCAAGCCAAAAATGATCGAAATTCGGCGCAAAACCCACTAGTTGCTTATCACCCGTAGCCAACTTTAAAATTTTATTCCAATCAAACTATAAGTCCAAATCGAGTTTCGTAAAATCTTACACAACATCCTAAACTATTATTTTTATATATTCATAACACAACAACTTCCTAATCGAACCTCCTTGTTCAAAATCAACAAAACCCCAAATTTGTACCATAACAAATATTACTCTTGTTAGATGAACGATGGGCGTGATCGCTTATCAGGCATTACAATACAAAGTCAAATCGGCTTAACAAAATCCTTGGAGCGCAAAAACCCTCCTCTTTTCCATTGCCCGTTCTTTCTTCTTTCCTTCCTCTCTCTCTTTCTTTCTTTTACTTTGCGCGCGTCTCGGCCTCCAATATAACTGAAGGGTCAACTTTGTTTATTCTTTTACTTTTACTTTTTTTTATGTAGGTCCCACCACTATCTTTCTAACCTGGTCAAAAAATCTAAATATTACAATATAGGACACTTACGTCGGTCCACATGATAAACAACCCATCATAAATCTGATCTAAGTGGGCCCCGGGTCAGCGCCAGATTTTCCAAGCGACAAACCCCTCGCTTCAGCATTCTCGTAGTCTTCTTTCTTTTGCAGTTTAGCCAAGGGATCAGCGATATTCTCTCATGTGGATCACAATAACCTCAACTTCAGAAGTATAGCTACGACAAATGAAGTTCAGCTGGGAGAACACCTTCCGATGTGGCTAATGATTTGCTGAATCAAGTCTCCTGGATGTCAAGAACCATTCGACTGCATCTTCAGAGGTTTGTTCGATTTCTAGCATTTCAGTGGCGGTGCTTTCGCTGTGATGGTGCACTGAAATAAAGCAGTCCTTGTTGTTTTTATTGGCTTTTTGGCAAGAGGATTCAAGAAAAATTGGGAATGTAGTTACCAATGATGATCTTAACAGGATTGTAGAGTGTTTTCTATTTCGATGATTCACTTGAAGTGGGCTAGTGGTGCTCACAGGGTGGTTCTGCTTGAACTATGTGCTAATTTACTCGTCTGGGTCCTTAACAAAATCAAAGTTTAGGTTTTCGATTCAAAAAGTGTATGACATCAGCCTATCAGATTCTATATACCAAAGCCACTGGATTATGTGGCTGCTTAAGTGGCAAATCCCACATGATAAATTTAACCCGTGCAGCTAGTGTTCAAACTTGACTTAACCTTCCATTGTACAATTAATATAGGAGGGGTTGAAGCCACTTCTAATCAAATTTTTGTTGACTATCCTTTTCTGTCAATGCAATGACACAAGTTTCATGTTCAACGAAGCTAGATTCGATACCAGTTCCAAGGGTAACTCTTGACTCTTGAGTACTTCAGTTTAAGAATGGCATGGCTTCTATTTTGATCACGAGCTGACATTAGCCTTCCATCTTCATGCGAAGCTCAATTGAAGTGAATTTTTGCGTCATTCAGGCTTTTGGCCACTTTCTGTTTTCTTTCCTCTTTTTGCATAACTCAGTATTACTTCCTGGCTTCCAGGCAGGAATATAATTCCCAGAGGCTTAGATTACTCTTATTATCAAATCTGGAGAAGGTAAATCGTATATGAGAATCATATCAAAGCTGGAAATGCTTTGGCTGTGCCAATATTCATGATTCTTATATGGGATCTTTAGTCTAGTTTCATATGAAAAACCAAAGAATCAAATTCTCATGACGCAACTGATGATGAGATTAAAATTAAATAGCATATAGTTTTAAGAGCATATTTCAATTATTTGCATAATTGCATTGGACTAGCAGCAGATGGGTTCGAATTGATGGTTTTGAGCTTTAATTTAATGAGTTGGGTTAAGACACAGTGAGAGAGAATTTGGCCAAGATTGACGGGTTGGAATATGGATATATTTCGAAAAAGATTCGTATTATTCTTTCAATATTCGGTGATATGACGGTGGATCTTTCGTATATTCAGGTAATTCATATATGTCATCAGTGAAGACAAGCATAAGAAGGAAATATTACGAGTTCATCTTTGCAAGATTTGGAATTGGAAAAATTTTTTTATTACAATCTTATAATCTGTGAACTGATATTGGGTCTAAAAAAACAAAATTGACGGAGAATATTTGTATTACATTGTCCAACGTGGAAAGGTATCAACATGCACACAAAGGAAATGAAAGAGCGCAAGAAAAGATTCGTTGCACATAAACAGCATATATATATTGATTGTCTTTGAGCAACGTGTCTTTTTCTTCAATGAAGGAAAGAAGTGCACGGTCTTTGCTGAGGGCGCGGGGACGTGCAATGTGCATGGAAAGTAGAAAATATACTTTAAAGTATCCACAAGAGGAAATAAAATCCGCTCTCTCTCCCTGATGGCTTAAGACCCTTCCGCCTATGGAAAGGACCCTGCGTAATCGATAAAAGGGGAGAGCGAAACAATTCTTTAGTACACGGGAGACAAGAGGGCAAGGAAGGGTGTTCAGAGAGAAAAGCAGGAGTTCGTCCTTTCTCTCTGACATATTGAAAAGTGACGGGGGCGGGCATTCGGTCAAAGAAAAAGAGGGAAACGTTAGTGTGGGAGAGAGAAAGGTAGTCCTCCATCCTCTCTGACACACGCTAGAGAAGGAAAAGGAGGAAAGAGAAGAGACCCCACCCCTCTTTTGGCTTCTTTGCCTGACACACGGAGAGAGGAACAAATGTATACATATTAGAAAAAAAAGAAAAAAAAAGAGGGGTTGTCTTCTTTGGCTTCCCCCCGACTGTCCTCCACCGCCTGCAGCTTCGAACGCCGACCAAGCTTACGTCCGCACCTGTTACTCCTGCTGCCTTTCCTCCGTGGACCGCCGCCGCCGCTCGTCCAAGCCGGCGCCTGCATCATTGCCTCCACCGCTGGTCGGAACCCTGGCCGACGCCGTGAGCCGTCCGACGACGCTGCAACTCCCACCGTCGTGCGCCTCAGCCCTTCGACGCCGCTGCAGCCCCAAGTGCCGCCGCACCTCTGCTCGCCGTTGCCAACGTGACTCGACGCTGCAAGTCGCTGTCCCGACGGCCCAACGTCGCTGTTTGACTAGCCCGTTGCTACGGTACCGGCTCCCCCACCTCGACCTCGCTTGCTGCTTTGACGTCCGTTGCCCCTCGGCAACGCTTCTGGCGCCCTTAGTTCACCGCCGCTGAGTTGCCGTCCACGCCCGCACCAACGAGCTTGCTGCCCGTTGCCGTTGACACACCACCACCTCTCGCCGGAAACAAGCTCGGACGCCGCCGCCGCTCACCATGACCCAGTCTGGACGCACCACCGTCGCAGCATCCTCTTAGCCCGTTGCGTTTTGCTTGTCTCGACGCTGGCCACCGCTCGTGAATCTTTGCCGACAGTTCGTTTTGAAAGTAACATATTCAAATTAGGTAATTTTCTTGAACCAAATTTGGTTTCGATATTTTATTGCCTAAATTGGAATATAATATTGGATGCTAATATTGATTTCGTTGAGATGTCAAATATTATTCAATAAGAAATCATAATAATTATTAAGTTGGTCCATGAGATTTTGAATCACTTTTTTTTTGGTGTATTGGTAATGTTTATGTTTAAAATCATTATAATTGTTAATTTGATCCATGAGACTTTGGATTACTATTTTAATTATCTTGATTTTTTTTGTGCATTAATGATGTTTAAAATCATTATAATTATTAAGTTGATCCACGAGACTTCGGATCCTTTTTTTTAATGATTTTGATTCTCCTTGCATGTTAGGGTTGAGATAATTGTTGATTAAATCTGTGACAATGGATTATTTTTTCAATTATCTTAATCCTCCGTTTGAAATCTCGATGAATATATTGCGATGGATTGAGTATATTTCTTATTTGTGATAACTGCCAAGTTTGGAAAACACCAAAACAAAAAAATTAGATTGTGCGAAAGATTAGGATAGTTTCCTAGATTGAATAAGATTGCATGTCTAGAATTTATTTAGCTAGAATTTTAGATTAGATTGCATGTTAGTAAAATCTACTTAATTAAGATAAGTCTCTGAATTTAAATAGGATTTAATCTAAATTATTTCATAATTTAAATATGATAACATTTAAAGATTGGTAGTTAATTTTTGTTAATTATTTATTTCGAATTTTAATGAAAAATACCAAAAATTTCATGTCCGTGTCATAAAGTTTGCACCTTAGGTTTCTCTAGTTGTGTGTCATATAGCATGGTTTTAATTCCATAATAGAAAGAAAACCCAAAAAAAATCATTGTTTGTTGTGGTGTTTATTTTCCCACAATTTGTTTGACTCATTTGCGTACCCGCATGATCATTCTCTTAAATGTTAGTGATTTAGGGTCTATTTGGAATCTTGCCCATTTCTTTGTTTTTTTATTCTTTTGTTCCTCGGAATATAAAAAGAACAGAAATCCGTTTGCTAACGCCAACTGATTTTTCTATTTCCCGTGATAAAAAATTATTCCTGGGAGTAGAAATGAAAAGTAGAAAAAAAGTAGCTTCTTCCTTAAAACAATTTTTAGAAACAATTTCTTGGGTTATTATTCATGACCAATCGTCGTCCACTAACCACCACCCATCAAACTCCGACTGCCAATCGCTGGATGCCAAATACCACCCATCGAGCTCCGACCGCCAGCCGTTGACCACCAATCGTCGGTCGCCGACCACCGCCAACCGCCAGCGACCTCCGACTGCCACCAATCATCGTTGACCTCCGACCATTGGAGATGGCTGACCATCGCCCTTCGCTCAATGACCGGCAATCGGCAGCCCGGCGACTAGCAGCCCAGTGATCGGCGGCCCAGCACCCGGCGACCGGTGGCCTAGCGACTTGCGACCTACGGCCGGCGACCAACAACCAGATGACCTACGGCCGACAACTAGCTGCCTGGCCCCCGGTGACCGGCGACCTGCAGCCGGTGACCTACGGCCTGGCGTCCGGAGGTGGCGACCGGCGGTGGTGGGTGGCGGCAACCGATGGGGGCGACGGGCGGCGATTGACGGGCGGCGACCGATGTGCCCCCAACTTTCACCTCATCGTTGGCTATTACTACACGTTGTACTCACGCTACTACTACATCAAGTGTCGGCGACGCAACTCCAACGACACTGAGGCTTGCTGCCTTCATACAATTCATCATCACAAGTTCCTCGGTTTGGCCGACAAACGCCGGAGTTTCCGTCTCACATCGTGAGACTCCCTGTACCTCAAGCACATGGCCACTGTGAGTTTGTTGCCACTCGCCGCTGCCAACCGCTACTTGGCATCCACCGCTGAGGAGCCGATTGTGATAGCTGTTCGATAGCAATTGGTTTAAATTTGGAAATAAAATCCTCAAATTATGTAAGGTGCATATCTCTAGTAGATTTAAAATATCTAATTACCTTATTTGAGTGATCCGATATATTCTACAATTGATTGATATACTATTTTAGCAATTAGAATATTCTGTTAGATATTTAATTAGAATATCCAATACTCTTGTTGAACTTTACTTGTGGCATTTGGTGAGCACAAGCCAAAAAACATTGGTATAAACTACTTGATGCGGTGCAATTTTCATTCAACTTACACAAAAATGAGTTGACTGGCCGGAGTCTATTCGAGATTGAATGGGTCATCAAGTGCTCACCCCAAATGCCCTAGCCATAGGGTATAAAGGTAGTGGTCCTTCCGCACTTATCTTGCTTGATCATGTCTTCACAAGGCGACCAAGCGAATGAAGAAATTTGCCGATCAAAAGAGAAGACCGATCAAGTACCAAGTTGGAGACCTTGTCCTCTTGAAACTCCACTTGCTACAAAGAACGAATGGCCAACTTCACAAAGGCCTCCTTCGGCGATACGAGGGTCCCTTCCGAATCCTTAAGCAAGTTGGGAAGCTTGCCTACAAGGTTGAGCTTCATCCAAAGCTTAAGTTCCACCCAATATTCTATGTAAGTATGCTCAAACCATATCATGAAGACACGAATGATCCCAAACACATGAAATCACACTAAGCACTGATCGGGATTAGAACTACACACTACACAAGATCAGGAGGTTGAAGCCATCATAGCCAAAAGGTATGTTTCTCAACAATGTGCCCCTCACCTTCGTGAATATATGGTGAAACGGAAAGGATTACCAGAAAGTGAGGTGAGGTTGGGATCTCTATGGCAATTTCCTGATCAAATCCAACATTCCCATAAGGGTGTCACTAGATTTAGTGGAGGAGAATATCATGGATCAAAGAGCACCACGTCATCAATCCAAATGGGCTCTTCAAGGCCCTTAAATTGTAAGGGGACTTTTTCTTTATCCTTGGATTTGCTTGATGAGGATTGACAATCTCAACCATTGTATGAGATCAACCTCCAACGCTAAACTAGTGTGACGATGATCAACAAACTCCGCCATTAGATTAAGTGCATCTCTTCCATTGGATCGATTAGATGATGATTGATATCCTTTATCATTAGATCGTGTAGAACATTGATGGTTGTAATTAGAGAGATTTTTGTATAAATAGGAGAGCCCTCCCCCACATGTGTATCGTCGATTCATTTGAGAGATGCAAGTATTCCTAGATTTTCTCTCTACTTTCACCCTCTAAAAAAGCCCATTTCTTGAGTGAGAAAGTGCAAGCGAGAATAAGGATTGCTTAGCCCCCCCCCCCCCCCTGAACTATACGTGCTAATTACCTATCTATGTCCTTAACAAAATCTAAGTTAAGTTTAGGTTTTCCATTTAATCAGTGTATTAAATAAGCCTATGGGACAGCTATACCAAAGCCGCTTGATTGTATGGCTGCTTAAAAGGCAAATCCCACACAATAAATTTAACCTGTGCAACTGGCCTTCAAAATTGACTTAACCTTCATTGTACATTTAATATAGGAGGGGTCGAAGCCACTTCCGATCAAATTTGTGTTGACCATCTGTTTCTGTCAATGCAATAACACAAGTTTCATGTTCCACAAAGCTAGATTCCATACCGGTTCCAACCAAAAAGGTAACTCTTTATTCTTGAGTACTTTCAGTTTAAGAATGCCATGGCTTTGATTTTAATCACCTGCTGACATTATTCTTCCATCTTCATGCGAATTGTTCCGTCATTCAAGCTTTTGGCCATTTTCTGTTTCCTTTCCTCTTCTTGCATAACTCAAAATGACATCATCGCTCCAAGGCAGGAATATAATTGCCAGAGGCTTGGATTACACTTATTATCAAATCTGGAGAAGGTGAATCATATCTGTGAAATCATACCGAAACGGAAAATGCTTTGGCTGTGCCAATACTCATGATTCTTATTTGGGATCTTTAGTCTAGCTTTCATCTGAAAAACCTGAAAATCAAAATTTCATAACGCAATGGGTGATGAGACACGATGGTGATTACTTCGTAGTTCTCCTTCATGATACCAACAGTTCTGGCTATTCCAAGCCTCTGCTTTACAGCCTAAAATCCATGTAAAAGTGGAGCAGTTCATTCAACCTTTAGTACAGAGCGGACTAAAGCCATTCTTCAATCAAATAAACACTAATGCAAACAAAGAAAAATAAAAATGAAAAAGACACCCATCATCTACCTTCGACCATTGTATTAGTGGCAGTGTTAACAGACCATAGGCTTTCTTTTTGCGATGGAATACCATGATTTGGCATTTCAGTTTGGAAAGTGAATATTGGCTGCCTCGGCTGAGGAAGATCTGATTCACCACTTAGCATTAGAACCACATTCATCATGTTTGGTCTATCTATGGCATGGTCCTGGACACAGAGAAGCCCGACGTGGATGCATCTTATTACCTCCAATGGAAAGCTAACAGCAATTGCTTCATCCATTAGGTCCAATGCTTTGCCTTCACTCCATAATTGCCATGCCTACAAGAGAACACTGTCATAATATTGCAGGGACATACAGCATCGATTAAGTTTGGAATTTGGCACTTACATATGAAAGGAGATTGAGATATCCCTGGTCATACATGGCTGTGTTCTTTTTGCCACTAACGATCTCAAGTAGCAACACTCCAAAGCTATAGACATCAGACCTCTCAGAAAATATCCCGCCCATGGCGTACTCAGGAGACATATAGCCACTGCATTGAGTTGAACATAATGTTTACTCTTTTAATTGTATTGAAGGACAATGGGATGAAACATATACAAAGTGATTGGGTCGTTTGGGGAAATCAATCATTTCTATCTGCTTCAAAAGATCGACTCAAAGGATCGATACTTCCAATAGGGCTACGGTACTTACAGTGTTCCGACAATTTTGTGAGTGTTCACCAAAACTTGAGTGCCCTCAAACATCCGTGCCAGCCCAAAATCTGAAATTTTCGGGTTCATCTTCTCATCCAAAAGAATATTGCTCACTTTTAGGTCACGGTGTATGACTCTAAGGCAAGAATCTCGATGGAGGTAGAGAAGCCCCCTTGCAATTCCCTCAATAATTTGGAATCGTTTGCCCCAGTCAACTTCTACCTTCTTTTCTGAATCTAACATACATGAGAAAGAAGTACAGTTTTCAAGTTCATGCCATTTCGAAAAATAAATTACCAAAAAATAGTTCTTAGGAGAGGAAAAACCAACCAAAAAGAAAGGTGTCCAGGCTTTTGTTTGGCAAGTACTCATATACCAAAAGTTTTTCATCTCCTTCAGTGCAGCAACCAATGAGTTTAACAAGATTTCGATGTTGGAGTTTCGATATTAGGATGATCTCATTCTTAAACTCTTGAACGCCCTGGGCTGAGCTACTAGAGAGTCTTTTCACAGCTACCTCTCTCCCATCAGTCATCTTTCCCTGTTTTGCAAATCACATAGCTTTAGACCTTGAATTGTCTCTGTATTTTCATTTCATGAATGTCCTGCAGAATGGTTTTACCTTATAAACAGAGCCAAACCCTCCTTGCCCGAGTTTACTTGTCGTGCTGAACTTGTTTGTAGCAAGGAGTATGCTATCAAAACTGAAAAGGGTTAATTCCAGTGCATCATCCTGCTTAAGCTGCTCTTCCCATGAATTTCCTTGCAGCAGTTCGCCCGGTCTTTCAGGTTTATCTACCCAGCCAAGGAGTCTTAAAATTATTCTGAAGTTTCCTGTGTTTATTATTGGTGAAGAATCAGTTTACTATCTTCATAGTGATGGAATTTAAACAAAATAGAAGCACAATCCTCTGAAAACGAAATAGTACCTTCTTTCTTAGTTCTCCATTTGCAAACACCAAAAACAAATACTGCAAAGAACATGATTCCGGCAACAGTACTCAGGCTGATGATAACTGCTTTCTGCAGCGATCCTCCTGAAAAGGGAAAGAGAGTTATGTGATAAATGATTGATGTCCACTCAATTGCATCTCAATGAAACCATTTCTAACCTGTTTTTACATGTGCAACTCGAACAAATAGATCTTCTCCAGCTGTGGAAAATTCCTCAAGATCGATGAGTTCTTTTGTCCATACCATACACCCAATGGTGTTGACATAAGAATAAGCCAAGCAAGAACAGTTGCTCAGGCACCTGCTTAAACATCCTTCTTGATCTCCAATGTCTGATAAATAATCCTCAGAGTCAGCTAGTTTCATCCGGCTCATTTGCCAAAACGTATCTTTCTTTACGATTGTTGAAGCCGATGTGCTTGTGTTTTTCTGGCAATTCAATTCTGCCTCTCTTACACATCCTCCGGTCCAGTTTCCATTGTTCCAATCTTCATTTGACTTTGGCACAAACCCATTTAAACATCTGCAAATAGGCAAATTCATTGAGTTACATACTCCAAAAGGACCACAAGTTCCATAAATCTCGCAAGTATTGTTCGGTCCCGTCCAATCTGTCAACCACACCTTAGCTCCATCATCCCAGTACATTATCTTAAGAGATCCTCGAGGCGAAACAAACATGTATCCAAAGAACGGGCTATTGTAAGGAACAATAGAAAAGTAAGTAGTCCCCTGCTGAATATCTTGCTGGACATTCATCATACTTGAGTACGATTGGTCCATGTTTTGTATGCCAATAAATTTCGATTTGTCCCATTGCCCGCCTCTCCAGTAAGGGGTTGAACGATTCCAAGTGAAAGGTTGAGGCGGCGTCTCCGATGTTATCCCCGTTAAGAAACTTCCCAGGGACGGATCACTGTCACTTCTCCACGAACTTAAATAGTATTTCTCCCCAGTCCTAGCATTTACTCCCATCTTCATGCTCGGAAGAAGAGTGTCTGTTGGATCATCGAAGCTTCCCCATATTTCACTATAATTTGCATCTTGCAGTACAAAATTTCCACTATCTAATAGCGCTGCTGATGTATAATTGGACTGACCAGAGGCATTGGTAGACCAAACTATATTCCCTCGTCCATCCACGAGCTTCAAATTCCCATCACTGCCTATCGTTAATTTTGCTGACCAATCCCTGTACGTGAGCGGCAAATTCCTGTTGGCTACCCACACAATTTTAGAAGGGGTGAAGTTCTTGTACCATATCCCGACATAATGATTTTCAGAGCCATTCGGCTTAAAGAACCCAAGCTCAAAGATTTGGCCAGAGGAGACAAGAGTTTGGTTTGGGAAGAGTGGCTCCAATGTCGTAATATTGTAAACCACGCCTCTGGCTATTTGACATGCCTGAAGTAGGATGAAGAAGAACAAGCAAAAGCACCAACTAATCATAAGTGACATGATAAGAATGACTGAACCACCTCAGCGAGTCCTCTGGGTCGGTTGATTCTGCACTTTCTGGCCAGAACAAGAATTGATGAACAAGATTTTCTGAGAGTCAACCCTTGGTGCTCAAGATAGGATGTCTTGAGAATATAACTCTATCCTTTGAAGAATTGACAAAATACGCTACGTCTAACAATGAAAATTTGACCCTTGCCCAGTTAAAAATCGACATGAGTTATTCAACGGCGAAAGATCTCACAGCGACAAGGGTGTCTCACCTGTAACGCTGGCTTCATTTATACGAACATAACCCGTCATGGCTTTGACATGCAAAGGACAACCCTGGCGAATGACAGACCGAGATTCGTGACTTGATTGAGCAGTGCAAGCTCGAAGGATCACGCGGCCGCAAGGTGTCAAGGGCGAGATGGATCATGCGGTGGCGAGGGTGATTGTTTGAAGTAGGAAGAAGAAGAAGAAAAGAAAGTGGCGAGAAGAGAGAAAGTAACGGGATAAGAAAAGAAAAGTAGAAGTTTGAAGTTTCCATGTGTCCAAAGTAATGACAATCGTTAGTCATTAATCGTGTAACACATAGGTGAGTTCACAAGACAAACGACTGTAATAGATTCAATCCTCGGGTCTATGCATGGACTTGTCCAACGACAAACCAGCACTCTCGTTTGTCTCCTCTGCTTCTCAGTTTAGCCAACAG
Source organism: Corymbia calophylla (assembly GCA_014182845.1). Lineage (NCBI taxonomy): Eukaryota > Viridiplantae > Streptophyta > Magnoliopsida > Myrtales > Myrtaceae > Corymbia > Corymbia calophylla. The sequence continues at coordinate 42,142,444 of CM024697.1, read as the reverse complement.
ATCAGTGATGCTCCCCCGTGTCAGCTGTAATAGATTCAATCGTTGTTTTTCTGGCTTTGTGGCAGAAGGGTTCTACAAAAATTGTAAATGTAGTTACTGATGATAACCTTAACGGGATTGTAAAGCGTTTTCATTGCGATGCACTTGAGAGGCAGTAGTGGTGCTTCCAGGGTGGTTCCGCTTGAACTATCTGTGTTACTTTTACCCATCTGTCTTTTTAGTCCTTTTTTCAGTGCTTCTTCAATAGAACTACCCTGGGCGCCAATAAGGCCCGTCTCAGGATACAATTGCATGCCCAGAATGACTCAAAAGGTCAAGATTGACGTCGCGATCATTTGAATGAAAAGGGTGGCTACAAAAACAATTTTTTCCACGAGCATTTCTTCATTGACTAATTCAACGAGAGATTGTTCCTCGCCACTGTTCAAATTTGACTCAACCTCTACACTTTGAATCTTCTTCCTCCACAAAAGGAGCTGCATTACGCGTGAAGAACATGTAAGAAGAGAGGAACTTGGAATTCAAATTTCAAGAAATTTGCTCCAAGAGAAGGAAGCCAACAGCTTCCAAGCTTTTACTGATGCAACCATGAGCACAAAGACGACTCATTGATTTCCGTCTTTCTAGAAAGAAATCTCATTGGCATTGGAAATAAAGAGGCATATATGCGAAGCCAAAATTCTGCTTCGACGATAGACTCTGGTGAGTGAAGGAGAGCAACATCCCAAAGCCGCCCATGGCGACTGAGTTTACGTGCGATTCGTAAATGTCGTGTAGAGGAAAAAGCACTTCAAAATCGAGCAAATTTGGTGGGATTACTACTATTCAGTTGGAGAGGAAAGTTAGAGTTGATAATTGACTAAACTTCTAAGTCAATTAAAAATAACAGGGGTGTTTTAGTCAAAAAAGGGGTGGAAATAACCTCTCCCTCGAACAAGTTTCAGTATTACCTTAAAAAACTTGTCATGATTTTGCTTACGGGACTTCCAACTCTACCCTGACCAAACTTATATCAAGTTAAAACCGATGCGTGTGGATTTTGTTTCTTTAGGTGGACATTTATATATTACTAGATAACTTTATGTTGATTACTCGATCACTTGTTGGAATTTTGAAATTTGATAGTAAATAAATAAAAAAAATCATTCTTTGACCTTAGGTAATCAGACAGAACTGAACCGATTGAAACAACTTTATTGGTGATTTAGGGCTATGATTTTGAGAGATCCCTGACAGATGAAAATTGGTCAAGAGAACGCCCTTTTGATGTGGCTGATGATTCGCCAAATCAAGTCACTTGGAAGTGGCGTAATGGAAGATTCGCTCTGATCACGTCTTCAAAGGTTCATCCATCCCCTAGCCATTTTAGTGATGGTGCTTCGGCTATGATGGTACATTGATATGAAGCAATCCCTGTTGTTTTTCTAGCTTCCTGAAAAAAGGGTTCTAGAAGAATTGTGAATGTAGCTACTGATGATGTTATTAACAGGATTGTAAAGTGTTTTTGTCGTGATGATGCACTTGAATTGGAGTTGTGGTGCCTACAGGGTGGCTCTGCTTGAACTATTTGTGCTAGTTTATATGATTTATTATGTATTTTATACATTAGATTGAGTTATAAAGTTTTAATATGGCTTTGAATTCATGCATAGTGCTTGCTCTATCTACTTAGAAGATATTATTACTCACTGAGCTTGTGGTTGCTCACCCCTCTTTCCCAATCTTTACAGGTTCTTTGGTTAGCAGCTAGTAGAGTGAGAGCACTTTTGTGGGGACTTTTGGGAACTGGACCTTTTATGATTAGAGGCTACGTCCTTCAGGTGAAAAGGGCGGCCACGTCACCTCCATCCCTGCAGGATTCGGGGTGTGACAGCATCTTCAAAGATTCGTTCATTCCCTAACACTTTAGTGCTGGTGCTTTCGCTACGATGGTAAGTTAAAATGAAGCAACCCGTGCTGTTTTTCTGGCTTTTTGGCAAAAGGGGTCTATAAAAAATTGTAAATGTGGTTGCTGATGATGATCTTAACAGGATTGTAAAGTGTTTTCGTTGCGATGATGCACTTGAATTGGAGCAGTGGTGCTTCCATGGGGGGTCCGCGTGCACTATCTGTGCTACTTTTCCCGTCTGCGCCCTTATTGAAATCAAAGTTGGGTTTTGCTTTTCGATTCAGACAGTCCATCGTATCAGCCTATCGGACAGCTGCAAATGAAAGCCACTTAAATCAAGTAGCCGTTCAAATGGCAAATTCCACAGAGAAACTGAACCATCCGTTCATCCTTTTGAACAGAATGCTGATGCAAGCCATTCTAAGTTATACATGGATAGCAATATACGGAAGATGACAATTGCTTATCTACCTTCAACGACACTGTTAGTGATAGCGTTTGTGGACCGATTACTTTCTTGTTCTGATGACTTGATTTCATGAGTTGTTAAGCTTTGAAAAGTAAATGTAGGTTGTTTTGGCTGAGGAAGATCTGATTCGCCGCTTAGCATCAGAACCACTTGTGACATGTTGGGCCTATCCACGGCATGGTCCTGCACGCAGAGAAGCCCTACGTGAATGCTTCGAATCGCCTCTGACGGTGAAAAGGCATTCGCGATCACCTCATCCAATAGGTCCAATGCTCTACCTCCACTCCACAATTGCCAAGCCTGTAAGAACAGTAAGATTGTTCGATTTTACTAGGAGTAGGTAGGGACTACCAATCACCAAAAAGGAGAGTGAGATAGATGTTGCCCTTACATAACTGAGGAGATTGAGATATCCGTGGTAATCTAAGCTAGTGTTCTTTTTGCTGCTGACAATCTCTAGGAGCAGTACTCCGAAGCTATAAACATCGGATTTTTCAGAAAATATTCCACCCATTGCATACTCAGGAGACATGTAGCCTCTGCATAAATTAAACATTTCATAATCTCTTCCATAGAATGTTGTAATCATAAAAAAGCTATAAGTCCTGAACCGAAGATTTGTGGGATGCACTTCAAATTTGGAAAATCCTTAACTAAGATAGGATAAGGGTCAGAAATTTGAGGCTGATAGATTTTTCACATATCAGGCATTAGCAGCTTTGCTCATAATTTTTAAGATATCACTCTTGATCTTGTGGACATGCATGGGGTGATTCATGAACAGATTATACTGATTATGTACCAGCTAGAAAAAAATTTGCCTGATTGAGTCATAGTCTTAGTATGAAAGAAAGAAAACTTACAATGTCCCGACAACTTTGTGTGTATTTACCAAGTCTTGAGTGCCCTCAAATATCCGTGCCAGCCCAAAATCAGAAATTTTCGGATCCATCTTTTCATTCAAGAGGATGTTGCTCACTTTTAAGTCTCGATGAATAATCCTAAGGCAAGAATCACGATGTAGGTACAAGAGTCCTCTGGCAACCCCCTGGATGATGTGGAAACGTGTGTCCCAGCTCAGTTCCACCTTCTTGCTTGAATCTAAGCAAGGCAACAGACAAGAAAAAAACTCTAGTTTGAGTACTAGTTTTTTTTCTTTCCCTCATAAGAAAATGGAACTAAATTCTGTAGAGATGAAAACTGACGAAAAAGAAAGGTGTCCAAGCTCTTGTTCAACAAGAATTCATATACTAAGATTTTCTCCTCTCCTTCAGTGCAGCAACCTAAGAGTTTGACGAGATTTCGGTGTTGAAGTTTAGATATTAGAAGGATCTCATTCTTGAACTCTTTCACGCCTTGTGCTGAGCTGCTCGAAAGCCTTTTCACGGCTATCTCCTTCCCATCCTTCAGCTTTCCCTGTTTCCAAATTGATAGAATCATTAGACCTTTGGCTTGGACGAATGATCTGTCTGTTATAATTAGAGAAGTCTTTACCTTATAAACAGGGCCAAAACCTCCCTGCCCGAGTTTATTACTTGTGTTGAAGTTGTTTGTCGCAAGTAATATGCTGTCAAAACTGAAAAGTGTCAATTCTGATGCATCATCTTGCCTCCATTGCTCTTTCCATGCATTCTGCACTTCTTCTGACCTATCGGTCGTATCACCTGAGTAAAGCAGTGCTGGATTTTTCCTTGTCTTAAACATCCCTGCAATTTTTTTGTATGCAGAGTGAGCATGCTTTGTTTCTAAACATTTTGAGCAAATAAAGGCACACTAGATGAGAACAATGTTTTTTATGTGATTCCAGAGTACGGGACCAACAATTTAAAAGACACTGTTCTGGTGTTCAATTGTACAGCGGTTACATAGTTCACATAAAAACCAACTGTGGGAAACGGGAGAAAAGAAGCCCATAATGAGGACAGGAGAAGTAGTGATTCTGTTATAGAAGCTGCCTATTTTCAAGAGCCAGGGCATATACTACGCAAAGTTCTAATATCACGTTTACCATAAAAATATCCTTATGATATGGATTATTCGTACCTCTTTTGTTAGCTCTCCACTTGCATAGACCATATATGGCAGCTCCACACAAGATGATGCCAAAAATTGCTATTAGGCTAATGATCACTTTCATTTGTTTCGATAGACCTGAAGTCATGGAGAAAATTACCAGAAATATTGGAAATGCTAAATGGAAATAGTCTGAATTCAAGCTTTTGAACCTTTATCTGCATGCGCAAGGCGAATAAACAGATCCTCCCCAGCTATGGTGAATTGTTGAATATCTATTAACTCTTCACTCCAAACCATACATCCTATAGTATTCACATAAGAGTAAGCCAAACATGAACAATTACTTAAACACCAACTTTGACATTCTTCTGCATCTGCTATGTCTGACAAATAATTGGAGGAATCGGGCAATTTCATCTGGCTCATCTTCAAGAAGATGTCTTCTTTTAGTTTTACTGGACCAGAGGTGCTTGTGTTTCTCTGACAATTCAATTCTGTTTCCCTGATGCACCCTTCTGTCCAGTTTTGTCTGTTCCATTCTTCATTGAATCTTGGTTTAAACCCTTCTAAGCATCTACATATAGGAAATTTTAATGAACTGCAAACACCGAAAGGACCGCAAGTTCCATAAATTTCACAGGGATTGATCGGTGCCTCCCAATTTGTTAACCACTTGTCCATGCCATCATCCCAATCCATTAGCTTTACAGACCCGTTTGATGAGATGAATAGATATCCGAAGAAAGAGTTGTTGTTATTGTTAATGATGAAATATGATGTTCCCTGCTGAATATCCTGCAGAAGACTGAAGCCGCTCATGTATGTGTTATCCATAGCGGGTATCCCGACAAAGGTTGACTTATCCCATTGTCCGCCTCTCCAATAAGGAGTTGATCCGTTCCATGAGAATGCCTGAGGTGGTGTCTCTGGCGTGATTCCCAGGACAAAACTTCCGGATGAGGGATCATTTTCACTTTTCCAGGAAACCAAGTATGCTTTCTTTCCTGTTTTGATATTTATTCCCACCTTCATGCTTGGGAGAAGGGTATCAGTAGGTTCATCAAAGCTTCCCCAAATTTCATTCAAATTTCCATCTTGCAGAACAAAATTTCCATAGTCCGAAAGTGTTGCTACAGAATAATTTGAATGGACCATGACACTAGTAGACCAGACCAGGCTTTGCCGTCCATCAAGAAGCTTCAGATTTCCATCAGTGCCTATTGTCAAGCTTACAGATCGATCCGTATTTGCGAGTGGCTGATCCCTATTGGCCACCCAGACAACCTTGGAAGGAGTCATGTTCCTAAACCATATTCCAACATATTGATTTTGTGATCCATTAGGTGTGAAGAACCCAAGCTCAAAGATTTGACTATTAGACAACAGCGTCTGGTTCTGAAGAAGTGGCTCTGATGCAGTTATATTAAAAACTGCTCTGCCTTGAAGCGCTTGAAGCAGAAAGAGGATGATCGAGGAAGAAAAGTACACATTCATAGGAGCAACTCAGAGACAAGAAGAATCAAGTCGTACCGTTGAATTTGAAAGAGATGATGTTGGCCTCCAGAGATTCACTGTTTTTGTAGGCAGATCCAAATGGATATAAGACAGGATCGCTCCAGAAACAAGGCCTGTTAGCCAAGCTATGACGCTTAATTTCTCAGAGGTTGATTTGTAGAAGTTCATGTTATAGAATAAACCAGTTTTCAACCTGATAATAATGGCTGACTTGGTTCAAGTACGGTCGCAAGACATCAACATTCCACTGGGATGTGGCCGTTGAATGACAACTAGTGTTCCATTTTGGCATACTAAAAAAGTCAAAATGGTAGCTTCCAAAAGCAGCGAAAGATCATAGCATCCATGTAAGCCTGGCCTTTTCTGATCCTGCGTAAAAAGTTGACTCCTTTAGGAGGTGACGTATAATCCTCCATCCTCAAATTTAAAATATATTCCCTTCCAACTGGCGATAGATCTGACCCCCAAGCGAACAAACTTATAGAATAGATTGTCTAGCAAAGAGGCTTCTTAGAAGGTACGACAAACATAGTGGTCGGGTCGGGTTTTGGACCATGTGAGTCTGGATGCTAGTTAACTTTTCATTTTTGAATCATCTCGGCTTCTGCTTTTGCACAGCTGTTTGCCGAATCATCACCGTCTTATAATGCACTTTCGCATATGCCAAAGGTAGAGGATGTAGAGAGATCATATGTCACGACCCGACTCTCGAGTCTGCGACAACCCCTGTTCTCTTGCGGTCATTTGATTTGCGACTCTCCAGGATCCGTCGCCGACCATTATTTTTATCTTTTAATTAAACGCATGCGGAAGCGAAACACAATCCCCGGTCAAATACAAAAATCAGGGATAGCAGGAAAACCCAACAAGAACACATTCAAAAGTGCTGCTTTATTTATCTACTGATTAACCCTAGGAAGTTTACAAGTACAAGCCCTTACCACGGGCATCTTCCTATCGAGCCCATGAAACCAATAAGCCGGGGTTAATCTACTCCCTTCAAGAACGGCAACGAGCCGTAACACGCGTCGATCCTCCATCCTATGGACCTGAAAATGGTTATTCAATAACAGGTGAGATAAATCTCGGTAAGTCAAAATCCTAAGCCTCGATTTGGAGACCTACTCGCCTCGAGTGCGCCCTGACGTGCAATGTCTCTATCGCCAGCAATTCAACAACAGAGTAATACCCAATCGACCATTAACAGACGCACGATTAAACCAAGGCTCATATGCAATTATTAACAGTTAACAATTGCAATCACAGGCATCCTTACCTCGCTTTTGCCACACGCAACCTGCATGATACAGTTTATTGTATGCTCACCTCAATGCAGCAATCATATCAAATGATCAGAACACTTCTCAAGTTGTTTCATGCACCATGCACTTGCTCGTTTTCCATTTATTAACACCTTTGGGGGAATTTCCTTCCAACACACAAGTTGGTAGTCAACCGGCATAACCGGGCATCGTCCCACTGCATTGGGCACGGCTACGTCTGGCGCCCAGACGGCATTCACAAAGAGCATAGGTCCGGCCTCTACCGCGACCCGCATCCGGCGCCCGGGTATTCCGATAATACGGACTTCGTCCACCATAGATCCCCACTGGGTGACGGGTTCTTACGTGACCACGCAAGCACACCAATTAATCATGCTCATTTCATTATCTTGTAATGCAGCCAATGCAGAAATGATTCGTGCTTGTACACATTAATTCATCGCAAACTCTACATGTAATGCGATAATATTTCACACGTGGTCACACGAATACAAATGCCTTTCACACGTAGTCACACGAATATGCTGAATATACTCAACCCTAATTCACAATCGCAGTCCGTGAATTTACTCCACCGAGTATATATTAAACAATATCATCAAAGGCAGCATATATACATGTATTCAACATATAATTCACGTGAGGAAAGTACAACTAGTAATCCACCGATATATAATCCACGTGAGGAAAGTACAAACAATAATCCATCGAAATTAATCGATACTAGCACAATTACTAAATATGTACTTTCCAAAAATAATACTTTACTCCAAAAATATTCCATTAATAATTATTTAACAATAAATATTCAACATCCAACAATAATTAATCATCCACCACTAATTAATTAATTATTCTCCAAAAACAATTAATTAATTATTACCCAAAAATAATAACCACCAATTTCGAAATTAATAATAAATTAATTAATTCCGAAAATAATAAATAATAATTCCGAAATTAATAAATTATTATTATTTTGTCCAAAAAAAAAATAATAATAATATTTATTAATACTAATCATAGTTACCGGTCTAACCCAACTATGGTTAATTAACCCAACCAAGATTACTTTAATCTAACCGTGATTAACCAACCATAGTTACTCCAACCGCAATTAATTATATCTAACCACGATTAACACTAAACATGCTTAATCAAATAATAATAAAACACTAATCATCCATCATTCAAAAGCACTAATCAAGCTTAATATTAAACTAATCACCCTAAGGGAGTTTAGCACCCTAAGCGAGGATTAGAAAATCAACTCACGTTTAGCGATTCCGATTACACGGACGCGATGGCGATGGCGAGGCCGACGCGCGGCTACGTCCGAAATGGCGAGACGAGCGGCGATGAAAATGGGTCTCGGCAACGGTGAGACCGAGAATCGGACGGCGGCGAGCGAGCGGCTTGGATGGCTCGAAACGGCACGGACGGGGGCAACGGTGCGCGGTGGCTAGGCGCGGTGGACGGCGCACCAACGGCGAGTGGCGGCGCGGCGATTTCGGACGATGGCATGTCCGAAAGAAACAAGGAGAGAGGGGGGTTTCGGTTCTGCAGAGGGGGAAAGGGAAAATGAACGTGGGAAATGGGAAAGGAGAAAAAAGAGAGAAACGTGGGGAAGGAGGAAACTTGCGGAGGAAGGAGGGGGCAGCCAACGTGCAGGAGAAGAAAAGGAGGAGAGAGAGAAAAGGAGAGTTGACAAGTCAAAGATGGGATGGGGCAAGGGGGATTGTCGACCAAGGAAAGAAACGTGAGGGGAAGACAAAGAAAAGGGGGAGAGAGAAAGGGGAAACGTGCGGACGAAGGAGGGGGAGAGAAAAGGAGAAAAAGACAAAAGAAAGAGAACACCACAAAAATCTAAACAAGCACCTAAAAGGGGTATTTTAGTCTTTTTTACCCTTGAAGACAAATTCCCAAATATTTGGCTCCAAAACTACCCATTGAATCCTTATTCAATAATCTCGGGTTTGCCGATAAATCCGAGAATCAATGAAACAACGTCCAATATTTTAGTCTCGACATCCTTAAAAGTTCGATACACGATACCGGATTGAAATTTGTGGTTAACATCGATCAATCGCGACTTTAGTACGACCTAACTTTCGGGCGGCGTTTAGGGGTTCTCGCACGTTTGACCCGTGGTTGATAGCTTTTCAATCCACGATCGTGTATTCAAATCAGGGCGATCCTCAATTATCATGTAATCACGAGGAGTTAATTGCTCACACTGAGTACATGGCCAAAAGGAAATCGGTTTAACATCGTTCGCAATATCGAAGTCGTGCGGAATCACCCGCAATCCGACCTCGTACTTTTGCCGAATCGATTTATTTCCGTTCACTAATTAGCCTGCAACAGTGTAGTATTATTCCTCTTTGATCCTTATGGTCGAGCGGCCTATCCCTGATTAAATTCACTAGTCGTACACGTATCGATCCTTAATTGCTTTGCCGAACAGTTAGTTAACTCGTGAGGGGCCAACTCAGAGTAAACGTAACTAACAGTGCATTGATAAAATAACCATTTCCTCTATCCCGGAATGGGTCGAAATTCAGGATGTTACAACTCTTCCCTCCTTATAAAAATTTCGTCCTCGAAATTTGTCGAACTTCCAATATCCTTAAACAGATGAGGGTATTAATGCCTCATTGCATCCTCACTTCTCCAGGTCGTTCCTTCCGTACTCTGATATACCAAATTACTTCCAATTCCTTTTTGGTTCCCAACGGCTATGCATTATCCGACTCTGTCAAAAGCAACTTTGCTATCATCTCCCAATTTCGAATCGTCAGTTGGACTTGTAGAGCTTTATCCCGCATACCACCAAGCCAAGGTACTGGTAGTGTCCAAATCGATATATCCCTCTTATCAATGACACCTTAAAGGAAACGCAACACTGAACTTAATAATCCAACAGTCTTGGTCTTTTATCCCTATCGCTTTTCTGGCGATTTTGCATAGTCCTTAGCCTGTCCCTGATATCTTCACAACATCCATTATTGCTAAACCATTTCCGAACCAGTGATTGTCCTTTCTCTAACCTTATTCCAATAGACTGGAGTTCCACAAACTTGACCATACTTCCGCTATACCGCTCGAATAAATTTTATCCCACAAGCATTCTCTTTTTGCCAGTTTGTAGTTCAGTTCATTTCTGCCCCTTTCGACATCCTAGAAGTTTGCCAGGAGTCGCTCCTTGCTCAGGCACTCCGGCCCCGGCGACCACTCCTCGCCCTCATCGGATCAATCGTCTCGGGCATCTGCAAACTGCACCACTACTAGCAAAAGTCCCTTTAAAACATGCTTTATCTTATCGAGGTGTTATCCGCTTTGGCCCGTCCCATACCAAGCCTCACGGTTTTAACCTTGTCTGAGCACAGTGTAAAACTTTCTCCAACTCGTCAACCCATGAGCTCATTTTCACAGGACCACTCGTCAACGCTTGAAATCTGATCCACTGAATTTCCATTAGATCACACTCTGAATTTCACAAGCCCTGTCGTGACGCAAGCAATTACTCTTCCTTATTGCATTACAACATAGTCCAATCCCTTATACGACACCTCACTGTAAATCTCATAACTTCCAATACTATATTACATCCTCAAAACTGGTGCGGTAGTCAGCCTATACTTAAGCTCTTGAAAATCACGCTCGCAATTATCCATCCATTCAAATTCTTACGTCCTTCATTAACCTTCATATTAGAGGCGTAGCGATCGTAGAGAACCTTTCTACGAATTATCTGTGATAATCTGTCCGACTTAGAAAACTTCGAACCTCTATTACTGTCATAAGTCTTGGTCAATTCCTGACTGCCTTGATCTTAACAGGTCTATAAAAATTCCTTCATCCAAAATTACACAATAACAAAAGCAATGCGAGTAAACCAAAACTCGCATGTACCAAACTTGGCATACTATTTATGTTCTCAAACGGTCCAAAGCGCCACCCTCAAGTGCTATTCGTTTTCCTCTTAATTCCTCGAATATTCCAATATGTTGTTCATGAACACAATTACAATTGATCCAAATACGCCTTAATCACTTAATCCATCAAATCCATAAAAGCAACTGGCGCATTAGTTAATCCAAACGGCAGTACGATAATCTCTTAGCGACCAATTCACACATGGTATGTCGTCTTTTAATTCATCCTCCTTTTTCATCCTCAATTACTGATAGCCCGTCATTGGGTCTATCTTGAAACATATCGAAGTTCTTTGAAATGGGTCAAACAAGTCATCTGTCATTGGTAATTGATACTTGTTATGATCGTCCCTTGGTCACACTATCGATAATCAATACCTAGGTGCAACGATCCATACTTGATTCCTCAATTAACAAATTAACCACAATCATCCAATAACCTTAGTAACATATATCCAATAAACGAATTACTTCCAACGATGAATTTCAAAGGGATAAAGGGTCCTCCTTGATCTCAGTAAACTCGAAACTAACCCCACCTAATGGGTTAAACTGAATTACCTTCCAATAGCAATCCATTGTAACTCGACACTTAATAAACCAATCCCTTCCAATGATCACATTGAAATCGTACATTGCCCATACAATCAAATCGATCAATTCCTTTTGATCGCCAATGACCATCGTACGATCTGAACAATCCTACCGCATACAACCTCATCCTTTAACGGGTCAACTTGTTAAGAATCACTTCCAACGATTTCAGTCTTAACCCTTCAACCTTAACAAAGTATTCGTTAAAAACAAATGCATGGCTTCCAAACCCTTAACGCATAAGCAACATAATCACATTGGAAGTTGTCTCAGTAGTCACAGCCTGTGAATCCCCTGCCTCCTTCTTGATAACTGCATACACTTAATCTTGCACCAAAGGGCGATTGAAGTTGTTCTGCGGGGCATTGTCAGTCAATTATCTCACTTGTGGCTGTTAAGGTTACTTCTTTGATGGTTAATGGGACAATTTCTCGCGACGTGACCTTGATAGTCGCATTCAAAAACACGTCCTTTCTTAACAAAACACGTTTCCCAAGCCGATAATTACTCCATAAAATGCAAACCAATCCAAATGCAGCTACTCATTCTGCCACGTCCTTTTCAATTAGTCGGGCTCCCTTGTACCATCCGCATAGTCCTTTAGGTTCAGGGGCACCAACTAATCCTTGATTTCCGATTTCAAATCATCCCCGACCTTCTAACTTGGTCTACTGGATTCCCAATCATTCTCTGTACAAACTTCGAGAGCTCTACAAACTTAACATCTTATTGCACAACTGACAAATGACTCTGACAAAATTGCAAGAATTCAGTTACCTTCTGATCCTGCGTGCACTCAGAAAAGTATTCTCCGTTAAACGCTTTAATGAAGGCACTTCACTTGGGGACAGTATCTTTGGGCAAAACCCTTCCTTAGGTTACTTCCCATTACATGCTAACATTACCTTGCAATTGGTACTCTGCCAGGACTATCTTCTCTTCCTCTGAGCATTCCTGCAATGTTAACACTTGCTTCAATTTCTTGATCTAGAAGGTTACGACCTCCAGATTACCCATCCTAGCAGATTTGGACAACTCAAACTCCAAGAATGGTTCAACCAACATAAGCATCAACCGATCATCAATCCCTTTTCCAACCAATAGAACTTACAAGGCGAGGCAGTAACAACGACAACGGCAACATCAACAACAGCTTGAGTCTAAACTCACCGAACTATCCAAACACCCAAGGCTTCCAACGCTTGTAAGATTTCATCAAATCTAGGATCCCCTAGTGCTCTCCCTTTAGCACTAGCCCATCCTTCAACTGCCTTACCACAAGACTCTCGAATCAGGATCGTTCGTCCAATAGAGTAATCACAAAAATCTTATTTCCAACTCCAAAAGGAATTAGAAATCATGAACGACCCGCTTAAAGCCAGAGAATTAAATAAACAAACACAAGCATGGGGTGTTTTCCTAACTAACTATCCCAAAACCCATCGCACCTTATCACTCCATACATTGACCAGGCTCTGATACCAAAATCGACGGGGATGTCACGACCCGACTCTCGAGTCCGCGACAACCCCCGTTCTCTTGCGGTCATTTGATTTGCGACTCTCCGTGATCCGTCGCCGACCATTATTTTTATCTTTTAATTAAACGCATGCGGAAGCGAAACACAATCCCCCGGTCAAATACAAAAGCGGGGATAGTAGGAAAACCCAACAAGAACACATTCAAAAGTACTGCTTTATTTATCTACTGATTAACCCTAGGAAGTTTACAAGTACAAGCCCTTACCACGGGCATCTTCCTATCGAGCCCATGAAACCAATAAGCCGGGGTTAATCTACTCCCTTCAAAAACGGCAACGAGCCGTAACACGCGTCGATCCTCCATCCTATGGACCTGAAAATGGTTATTCAATAACCAGTGAGATAAATCTCAGTAAGTCAAAATCCTAAGCCTCGATTTGGAGACCTACTCGCCTCGAGTGCGCCCTGACGTGCAATGTCTCTATCGCCAGCAATTCAACAACGAGTAATACCCAATCGACCATTACCGTACGCACGATTAAACCAAGGCTCATATGCAATTATTAACAGTTAACAATTGCAATCACAGGCATCCTTACCTCGCTTTTGCCACACGCAACCTGCATGATACAGTTTATTGTATGCTCACCTCAATGCAGCAATCATATCAAATGATCGAACACTTCTCAAGTTGTTTCATGCACCATGCACTTGCTCGTTTTCCATTTATTAACACCTTTGGGGGAATTTCCTTCCAACACACAAGTTGGTAGTCAACCGGCATAACCGGGCATCGTCCCCACTGCATTGGGCACGGCTACGTCCGGCGCAGGCACGGCATTCACAAAGAGCATAGGTCCGGCCTCTACCGCGACCCGCATCCGGCGCCCGGGCATTCCGATAATACGGACTTCGTCCACCATAGATCCCCACCGGGTGACGGGTTCTTACGTGACCACGCAAGCACACCAATTAATCATGCTCATTTCATTATCTTGTAATGACAGCCAATGCGACATGATTCGTGCTTGTACACATTAATTCATCGCAAACTCTACATGTAATGCGATAATATTTCACACGTGGTCACACGAATACAAATGCCTTTCACACGTAGTCACACGAATATGCTGAATATACTCAACCCTAATTCACAATCGCAGTCCGTGAATTTACTCCACCGAGTATATATTAAACAATATCATCAAAGGCAGCATATATACATGTATTCAACATATAATTCACGTGAGGAAAGTACAACTAGTAATCCACCGATATATAATCCACGTGAGGAAAGTACAAACAATAATCCATCGAAATTAATCGATACTAGCACAATTACTAAATATGTACTTTCCAAAAATAATACTTTACTCAAAAATATTCCATTAATAATTATTTAACAATAAATATTCAACATCCAACAATAATTAATCATCCACCACTAATTAATTAATTATTCTCCAAAAACAATTAATTAATTATTACCCAAAAATAATAACCACCAATTTCGAAATTAATAATAAATTAATTAATTCCGAAAATAATAAATAATAATTCCGAAATTAATAAATTATTATTATTTTGTCCCAAAAATAATAATAATATTTATTAATACTAATCATAGTTACCGGTCTAACCCAACTATGGTTAATTAACCCAACCAAGATTACTTTAATCTAACCGTGATTAACCAACCATAGTTACTCCAACCGCAATTAATTATATCTAACCACGATTAACACTAAACATGCTTAATCAAATAATAATAAAACACTAATCATCCATCATTCAAAAGCACTAATCAAGCTTAATATTAAACTAATCACCCTAAGGGAGTTTAGCACCCTAAGCGAGGATTAGAAAATCAACTCACGGTTTAGCGATTCCGATACACACGGACGCGATGGCGATGGCGAGGCCGACGCGCGGCTACGTCCGAAATGGCGAGACGAGCGGCGATGAAAATGGGTCTCGGCGACGGTGAGATCGAGAACCGAATGACGGTGAGCGAGCGGCTTGGATGGCTCAAAATGGCACGGACGGGGACAACGGTGTGTGGTGGCTAGGCGCAGTGGATGGCGCATCAACGGCGAGCGGCGGTGCGGCGATTTCGGATGATGGCATGTCCGAAAGAAACAAGAAGAGGGGGGTTTCGGTTCTGCAGAGGGGGAAAGGGAAAATGAATGTGGGAAATGGGAAAGGAAAAAGAGAGAAACGTGGGGAAGGAGGAAACTTGCGGAGGAAGGAGGGGGCAGCCAACGTGCAGGAGAAGAAAAGGAGGAGAGAGAGAAAAGGAGAGTTGACAAGTCAAAGATGGGATGGGGGCAAGGGGATTGTCGACCAAGGAAAGAAACATGAGGGGGAAGACAAAGAAAAGGGGGAGAGAGAAAGGGAAACGTGCGGACGAAGGAGGGGGAGAGAAAAGGAGAAAAGACAAAAGAAAGAGAACACCACAAAAATCTAAACAAGCACCTAAAGAGGGGTATTTTAGTCTTTTTACCCCTCGAAGACAAATTCCCAAATATTTGGCTCCAAAACTCGGCCCATTGAATCCTTATTCAATAATCTCGGGTTCTTGCCGATAAATCCGTAATCAATAAACAACGTCTAATATTTTAGTCTCGACATCCTTAAAAGTTCGATACACGATACCGGATTGAAATTCGTGGTTAACATCGATCAATCGCGACTTTAGTACGACCTAACTTTCGGGCGGCGTTTAGAGGTTCTCGCACGTTTGACCCGTGGTTGATAGCTTTTCAATCCACGATCGTGTATTCAAATCAGGGCGATCCTCAATTATCATGTAATCACGAGGAGTTAATTGCTCACACTGAGTACATGGCCAAAAGGAAATCGGTTTAACATCGTTCGCAATATCGAAGTCGTGCGGAATCACCCGCAATCCGACCTCGTACTTTTGCCGAATCGATTTATTTCCGTTCACTAATTAGCCTGCAACAGTGTAGTATTATTCCTCTTTGATCCTTATGGTCGAGCGGCCTATCCCTGATTAAATTCACTAGTCGTACACGTATCGATCCTTAATTGCTTTGCCGAACAGTTAGTTAACTCGTGAGGGGCCAACTCAGAGTAAACGTAACTAACAGTGCATTGATAAAATAACCATTTCCTCTATCCCGGAATGGGTCGAAATTCAGGATGTTACATCATATTACTATCTTGATTTATGAATTGATGCCGTAAATAAGCAAAGTCGTGTATAAGGTGTTCGGCTTGTTAAGTCAAGGGAAGGTTCATGGAAATGATCACAAGAGGTACGCGCGTCGCTCGATACTGATAAATAACGTACTTTGACCTGTATTATTTATACCGTTCTTGTCATTCTTTTTTCCCTATTAAAATACGGAATAGTTCTAGAGTTGTATTGTTAGCGAGAGGAAGTGGCGTGCATCATTAAAATAATGGTCTTCAAAACCATGGCTGCTCCTCCTTTTGCTAGCCAAGAAGCAAATTTGAATCCACGTTACCAAAGTAATGACTTCATTGCTTTTATAAGTGATAATTTGTTCTTTGGATTGCCAAACAAGACATCATGTTTTTTACCAAGTCAAAGAAAATAACAAAAAGTAAAAGACGAAAATGTTCTTAACTAGCTAGCTAAGTGAAGTACATCTTTGAGACTAATAGGTTTTTGAAATAAGATAAATTTCATGTCTTTATTTAATAAAATGAGAATCCTTCGAGTCCCTATTTGAGACAAGTTTCAATTCAAACTCTTATTTGAGAAATCGAAAACATTTCGGACTCTTATTTGGAATCTTCCGTAGGTATGAAGATCTATGCTCCAGACAAAATGGGAAATCCACAAAATGACGGTAGTTAGTGCTACACAAATAATTAAGAAGCTACTAAAAGGAAAACAAAGTGTCAGATTGCTTCTAGTTTGTTCTTCTCCATAAATTGTGTTCATCCATACTCAGGCTGCTTCTTTTTTGGGATCATTTTCAGATCAGATATGCACTGTTGACCAAGTGAAGTTTCCTGGGGTTTACATTTAATACAACCTTTGAATAGTTGACCTGTCACGCCCCGACCCTTGAGCACGCGGCAACCCCTGTTCTCTTGCGGTCATTTGATTTGCGACTCCCCAGGATCCGTCGCCGACCGTTATTTTTATCTTTTAATTAAACACATGCGGAAGTGAAACACAATACCCCAGTCAATTACAAAAACAGGGATAGCAGGAAAACCCAACAAAAACACATCAAAAGTATCGCTTTATTAACTAATTGATTAACCCTAGGAAGTTTACATGTACAAGCCCTTACCACGGGCATCTTCCTATCGAGCCAATGAAACCAATAAGCCAGGGTTAATCTACTCCCTTCAAAAACGGCCACGAGCCGAAATATGCGTCGATCCTCCATCCTACGGACCTGAAAAATTGTTAACCACGACGGGTTGAGATAAACTCAGCAAGTCAAAGTCCTAAGCCCCGGTTAGGAACTTCGCTCGCCTTGGAAGCAATCTAACCATGCAACCTAGTTACGGCAAACAACGAATACCACACCTCAAGCAGCATTATCATACGACAGTTCAATAAGCATATGCAAATACAGGCGACCCTACCTGGCCTTGGCACACGCAACCTGCAGAAACTGTCAATTCAATCATCACGACATTAAGAGCATGCGAATAATCAGAGCATCTCACACTTTCTCATGTCTCACACTCACACATGCTCCGATTATTACGCCCCCTCCTGGGCCAACGGCACAACCTTATGGTTGGCGGTTCCTGGCTAAACCAGCTTCGTCCTCTTTACCTCGAGGCACGGCGACGTCAAGGGCTCACTCCCAAGACGGCATTCCCAAAGGAGCACAGGACCCGCCCACTACCGCAGTCCCGCTACTGACAGAGGCCCGGGACCCGCCCCCATACCGCGGTCCCACATAGAACCCCTCCCTGTCAAACATCCGACCGAAGTCAGGCGACCCACTGGCCACGGCACAACCCCATAGGGATTGGCGGTCTTCCGGCAACGCCGGGTTTCCTCATTTAATGTGATCATGCAACACATCATCAAACAATCCATTTATATCTTTGCTCGTCGTGAATGAAACATCACTCATGCTCATGCGACATGCCATTTCAGATAACCCACGCAATATGTCATGCGATCTCACTCGACAATTTCCAAAATTCCATTTCCAATCAGCATTCAATCACGCACATTCCCTAACTCTTGGGAACAACTTCAACTCTTGTCATTTCAGATGACCAATCAACATCACGATACTCCGATATCCAACCACGTGTTTCAATATTTAATAATAAATAAACACACGTCTCAATATTCAATAATAAATAAATACGTGTCATCACGACTATAACAATCAACTATTCCCCAATAATACTCAATTATCCCAAAATAAGTATAAAATATAATTATACTCATGGATACTCATTTAAGAAGCATATAATACTATAGTCGATTGTTTCGATAAAATAATTCAAGTCCCACAAAATACTTATAATTATTTTTCAATCTCATAATTAATTATACAACCCAAATAATTCCATTTAGTAAAACCCTTCCTTAATAAACCAATGTCATTTAATAATATAGTATATAAATACTATTGACTTTGGAAAAATAGACCATAGTAATTTTCCCCCAAAATTACTCAATTAAAACCATTTCCAATAAATAATCACAATTAATTATTTTCTCCAAAAATAATTAATTTTCAGCAATGAATAGTAATAACAATATTACTATTAATAATTCGAAATTATAAATTTATTTAATTAATAATTCCGAAAATAATAAATTATTATTATTATTTATTCCCAAAAATAATAATAATATTTATTAATACTAACTATGATTAACACTAAACAAAACTTAATCAAATAGTATTAAAACACTAATAATCATCATCCAAAACACTAATCAACAATTAAACTAATTAAACTACTCCTAAGCAAGATTAACCCCTAACTAAGGGATTAGGAAATCGACTCACGGTTTAGTTATTCCGACGACACGAGCGCAACGGCGGCGACAAGGGGAACGCCCGGGAACTTCCGGCGCGTCGAGACAAGGCGGCCCGGGACCGCATCTCGGCCGAGGGCGGCTGTCCACGCGGCAGCGAGAGCTGCAAAACAGAGGAACCGGCGGGCGAGGTGGCTCCGGTGCGGCGGAGGAGGCTCGGGGACGGTCCTCCGATGGCCTATGGCGGTGACCGGCGGCGGCGGACAGCGGCGAAGCAGCTGGCCGCGTGTCCAAGTCACGGCTAGAGGGCCGAGAGGGAGAGAGGGAGCGTGGCGACGGCGACAGAAGCTGGGGCGGCTCCCGGGGGCTCCCCGCGGCGGGCTCGGGTGGCCGGACGGCGGCGAAGGGCGGCCGAACGGCGAGGGTGGCCGTTCCGGCTCCAACCCGACGGAAAGAGAGAGAGAGAGGGGGCGGCGATAGGAGAGGCGGTTGGGCGCGCTTCGGCCGTGCGGGGTGGGAGGGGACGACGATGGGCGAGCGACGGCGAGGCGCGGCTTCGGCGCCGGCGCCTGTGTGGCCGGCTAGCGTCACTGCGACGGCGAACCGAGGAGGAGGAGAGGAGGGCAAGCCGGGCGAAGCCGGTTCGGCGTGAGGCCGGCGGGCGACGACGAGCTGGCGGGACAGCGGTCTTTGCGGCGGCGACGAGGTGGTCGCGGGTCTCGCCGGCGGGGGGAAGCAAGGCGGCAGCAACTCGGCCAAGTAAACCGAGAGGAAGGAGAAGAAGAAGGAAAAGAAGAGGAGGAAGAAGAAGCTGCAGGGGGAGGAGAGAGAAGACGTCGACGTGCATGGGGGAAGGGAGGAGAGAGAGAGAGAGAGAAGACCGGTCAAAAGTGGAAAAAGAAAAGATAAGATAAGATGGGCAAGTGGGGCTGCCGACCAAGAGAAGAAACGTGAGGGGGAAGAGAAAGAAAAAGGAGGAGAGAGAAAGAGGGAGCGCGTGCGGGAGAGAGAGGGAGGGGACGCGCGGGAGAGAGGAAGAGAGAGAAAAGGGGAAAAACCCTAAAATTTAAAAATCAAAAAGGCTTCTAGAAGGGGGGGTACTTGGTCCTATTTACCCCTGAAGCGCGGTTCCCAAAATCCGGTCCTAATCTCGGCCCGTTAATCCAACTCGGGCCATTTCCGGACTTACTGGAAAATTCGGGAATTAATGAGCCGTTGTCCAATATTTTTATCCCGACGTCCTTGAAAGTTCGGCACCCGAAATCGGACTGAATCTCGTAATTAATCTCAACCAATCGCGACTTTGGCACGACCTGACTTTCGGGCAGCATTTAGGGGGGTTCCATGCGTTTGACCCGCGGTTGATAGCTTTTCAATCCGCGATCGTATATATTCAGATCAGGACGATCCTCGGTTGTCATGTAATCGCGAGGGATCGATTGTTCACCCTGAATGCGGGGTCAATAGGAATTTAGCATCGTTCGTCGTTATTATCGAAGTCGTGCGGAATCACCCGCGATCCGACCTCGTACCCCGCCGAATCGATACTTCTGTTCGCTAATTGACCTGCAACAGCGTGGCATCGTCCTCACTTGATCCTTTTGGTCGAGTGGGCAGTCCCTGATTGAATTCACTAGTCGCACGCTCATCCGTCCTTAATCGCCTTTCCGAACAGTCAGTTAACTCGTGAGGGGCCAACTCAGAGTAAACGTAACCAACAGTGCATTGATGAAATACTCATTCCACACGTGCCGAAGTGGGTCGAAATCCAGGACGTCACATGACCAACTTTTTTTTTATCTACTTGTCAAATTATTTTAGGATCACGGTGGTTCCTGATCATGCCGTGTGTCTTTTTGTGTCATGCTCCGACCATCGAGCATGCGACGATCCCCTTTTTCCACTTGCGGTCATTTGAATGTGACGTTCTAGGACGTGTTGCCGACCATTATTTATATTTCAATTAAACACACGCGGAAGCAATAAATAATCTCCGTACCACATAATAATCGAGATAGTTAGGAAAGTCAATCAAAAAACACCATCAATGGTGCAGCTTTATTTATCTAATGATTAACTCTAGGAAGTTTACAAGTACAAGCCCTTACCATGGACATCTCCCTATCGAGCCAATGTCAGGGTTAATCTATTTCTTTTAGCCAAAGCCACAAATCGCAACACGTGCTTCATCCAACGAACTTGAAAATGGTTATATAATAACCAGTGAGATAAAATCTCAGTAAGTTCAAGTGCTAAGCCTCGGCTAGGGCACCAATCCACCTTAGAGGTACCTAATATGCATGGCTCTCATAATGACATTCAATCAAAACAACCTTACCTCGCGGCTGCACCTACCCTGCACGATAATAACCACACTTACCAAATATAGGGCAAACATAAAATCGCATAATCAAAACACAACAAATGCATTCCGTGCATACATCAGTTGAGCATGTTCTAATTATTACGACCCGTCGGGCTATGGCACAACTCGAAAGTTGACGGTCTATCGGATATAACCGGGCATCATGTACCTAACAGGCACGTTCCTCATGAGAATAATTGACAATCAAATCGTTTCACATGCCATGCATGGTACAAAACACACGTGTACAGGCCACCACATAATCAGAACACAACACATGCATCCCATGCATCCAACGGTCAAGCATGTTCCAATTATGCACCTCACCGCATAAATACGCATCGGGGCACAATCTCCTCTACCTCCCTGTGTAAACATACCTCAAGGCTCTACCTTTTCCCCGCGTAAACACGCCTCAGGATGCAATCTTCTCTGCCTCCCCGTGTAAACACACTTCAGGGCTCTACCTTTTCCCCACGTAAACACGCCTCAGTGCGCAAGTGGACTCATAAGCACACATCATAATCCGCACAAGACATGCATGAGGTCCACATATGAAGCAATAAGTATTCCACATATTATCTATGAATCCCCTCATTGCGATAATCCAATAATCAACCAATTTTATAAGGAAATACCACATAATTCCCGAAATAAACGTGCTTCAATCAATAAGGCATAAATAAGCGATCAGTAAATCAATCAATTATTGTCTTAGATAATATTCGTCTCACAATAATACGACAACCGATAATTCCCGTAAATCACTAATTACCACAATTACTTATCGAAAAGTAATTAATCCAAATACGGGGAATTATCCTAATTAACAATAATTAAGCACAACAATTACCAACAATATAATTTATTTATTATTATATAACAATAAAACAATATTAAATTAATTTCGGAATAAATAAATAAAAATAATAAAATAAACACATAATTAACTAAAATTACCAATAGTCTCTAATTAACCCCCACTAACCCCAATTAGCCAAAATAACAATAACTAACCACCTAATTCCAATTAGTTCTAGCTAAACTAACCCTAAACTAGATTAACACGCTAAACAAGGGTTTAGAGCTAAAACTTACTGTTTAACGATGGTGAAGGCGCAGTTGCGAAGAGGACGACGAGGTGGTCGCACGGGTGCCTCCGGAGTGTCGAGACGGACAACATGGTGGCCGAATATTGGTCGGAGGCTCACTGTCCAGGCAGCCAAGGGGAAATCGAGGAAGGAGGAGGCATCCAACAGCTCAAGTCCGACTGGGGGCGGCCTTCTAGTCAACTGGGAGCAGTGGACGGCGGTCAGGGCGGTGGCCAGAGGATGGGATAGCAGCAACGATTGCTGGTTTGACTACACCAAAACCAAGAGAGAGAGAAAGAGAGAGAAGGACAGCAGCTGGCGACTGGACGGTTGATGACTGGCCCGCCACGGCGGCTCGGGTGGTCGGGAACAGCAGTAGCAAGCCGACAAAGTGGCGGCTTGGACGATGGCAGTTAGCTCCAACCAAGACAGAAGGAAGACGAGAAGAAGCAGACAGCCGCGGCTGTTGGGGCTCGACAGACGGCGCTCCCCAAGCAACGCGACAGCCAGCAAGTGGAGGCACGGCAGCAGCTGAACCAGGGCAACATAGTTGTCACGGCGGCGAACAGAAGAGGATGAGAGGAGAACGGGAGCTGGATGAGATCGGGTCGGCTCGAGACCGGCGAACGGCGGCCGATTGGCGGTCCAGCGACAAGCTGGGGTGGTGGTAGAGCTATGGTCGACGCAGTAGAAGAGAAGAAGGAGGGGAGCAATGGTTGACGCATAGCAGGAGGAGAGAGAGAGAGAGAGAAGTTTGAAACGTCAAATAAGAAAAGTGAGGGAGGGGGAAATGACAGTAGGGGCAGTTGGTAGAGAGAGCAGAGGGAAAGAAGATGGCACATGAGAGGGAGATAAAGGAGGGGCAGGCACGCAAAACGGGCAGAAAGAGAGGAGAGAGAAAAGGGAAGAGAGAGAGAGGCACGCACGTGGGAGAGAGAGGAAAGAGAGAAGGAAAAACGGCGAGGTCTCGGGTCCGAAATTCGGCTCGGCAATCCTACGTCCGACGTTTTGGAGAACCCAAAAAATTTGGAAAATAATAAGACCAAAGCCCAATAATTAATCCCGACGTTCGAAAAGTCCGATATTTGAATTTGGATAAAAATCGTGGGCAAGTCAATTAATCGCAATTCCAGGGTGTCTCAGACTAATAAGTGACTTTTTCAAGAATCGCGTGTTCGCGAAGTCTTTAATAGTCTCTCCCTTTCGGTTAATAGCTTGTGAGTGATCAGTTCAAAGCGAAGCCGACTAACAGTGCATTGATAACTACGCACTCATAAAATCTGCCACGAGTCGGAAAATCCAGAACGTCATATTTTGGGTCTCATGAAATTTTTCCTTGTCTCAACTATTCCACAAGTACATTGATTACGAGAGCCAAAGAATATAACTTGGTACAAGGGGACACACACTTAAATATTATTTTTTTTAAAAATTGGACACTTAAGTGCTAATTCCGGCAAGCTTGTCAAAAATCTAACATGTTATGCCCCGATCCTTGAGCATGCAACAACCCTGTTTCACTTGTAGTCATTTAAAGGCAATGTCCCAGGATGCATCGCCAACCCTTTCTTTTTATCTTTCGATTGAACGCATGCAGAAATGGCTTACTACCATTCAATCAATTACAATAACAAGGATAGTAGGAAAACCCAACTAGAAACACATTTAAAAATGTCGCTTTATGTATTTACTAATTAACCTTGGGAAGTTTACAAGTATATACCCTTACAACAAGCATCTTCTTGGTTAATCTACTCCCTTCAAATATGGCTACAAACCGCAACACGTGTTGGTTTTCCAAACTATGGACCTGAAAATGGTTAAATAATAACTAGTAACATAAAATCTTACTAAGTTATAATCCTAAGCCTCAATTAGGAAATTTGCTCCCCTCAGGTGCAGTCCAACCATGCAACCTATTATCGATGGCAGATTAATTGCAAAGCGACTCACTTTGCCTTATCTATTAACTTATAAAGAATCTTAACCACAGTATAAACTATCAGCCATCAAATACAATCATAGGCGATCTCACCTTGCCTTGGCACATGCACCCTGCATGATATAATATAATTCATGCCAGAACAACATCAGCATGCATATCACATAATCAAAACACATATCAAACTTTCATATGCATCAGCATCCATACGTGTTCCAATTATTGCAAACTCTTGGGTCACGACACAACCTTATGATTGGTGGTCTACTAGTCCAAAAACCAAGCATCATCCCCCCATGGGCATGGCTACATCATAGGCCTCCCCTAGATGGCATTCCCGAATGAGCATTGGTCCAGCATCTACCGCAACTCAACATTTGACCACTATCAAGCAACCGATAAAAATCGAGCGACCTTAACGGCCACGGCACAGCCCGAAGGTTGGCAGTCTTCTAGCAATGCCGAGTATCCCTTTATGTGACCATGTAGCATAACTATCAACCATATCATTTCTTTCTTTTCTCTATCGCTAATGCAATCATGGTTTGCATTCACACAACGTGCTATTGCAATTATTACACATATAATGCAATGTGACGATTAACAATGGTCATGTGAATTTGCATAATTCAACAGTTTTAGATACAACCAACAAACAGTAATTCACGTTATAATCCAACAATCAGTCCCAACCAACTAACGTCACGATATTCTAATGATACCCAAGATAGTAATCACCATTAAATATCCCCATTATAATCAACAATTACCAGTAACTTATCCACGAGTATTTACTTCAATAAACGATCGTGCACCTCAATTATTTAATCATAGCCCATTATTCCCATAAATAATTTACTATAACCAAATAATTATAAACTCCCATGATTTCCATGATAAATATTAATATTCAAGAAAGTACTTTAGTTAATTATCCCGATAAATAACTAACTCTCACAAAATAATCATAATTATTCGCTATTTTCATAAATAATTACTTAACAATAAGTAATTTACTTTCATAAAATACCTCCATAAATATTTAAAGGCCATATAACATTATCATATATATACAATCAACATTTAATAATTAAGCAATAATTAAATAAGTATAAATATTGCCCAATTTAATTATTTCTCCAAAATAATTAATTATGCATAAATAACTAATAATTCGAATTAATTAATATTATAATTAATTAATTAATTTCCACAAAATAATTTAATATTTCCATAAATAAAAAATTTCCATAAAATAATTTAATTATAATTAATTATTCCCATAAATAATTAATCATAATTAACAAATACTAATCCTTCATTAACCAGTTTAATTAACCATAAACAAGATTAGTAATATAATATAATGCTAATTAACCATAATCTAATTTAATTAGCAATAAACATACTTAACCTACCATTAGCTTATCTTAATCCCACTTAAGACATATAAATCACACTTAAGCATAAACAATCATCATTAGTCACTGAACTCACTTAAAACTAATTAAACTATCTCCTAACACAAGATTATCCCCAAATTAAGGGATTAAGAAATTAACTCACACTATAATCGATTCCAGCAACATCGGGACAATGGCAAGGACGAAGGCTATGTGAGGTTAGCTTGGGATAGCAATGGACGACAGACGGTGGCTGGATTCCGGCGAAACAATTCTAGTGAACTGTTCTCGGCAAAATAGAAGGCATCGACAATTTAGGGCTAGAAGAGTGGCCGATGGTGATAGATGGCTACCAACGGGTGACTGTTGGACTTTGAACGGCAGCAACTGCATAGTGGACAGTGGTAGCGACTCCAACGAACGACAATAGAGCCAACAGTGGCAATGGACAGTGAGAGGTCGTGAAATGGAGAGGAAAAATGAGGGAATAAGGAAGAGAAAAGAGAGAGTGAGCTGAAGGGGTGGTCAACCAGCACAAGGGGAGAGAGAGGAGAGAGAATGGGGAAGCAAACTTGAGTTTGAAGTCTCTTAGCTTGCCCCTCAAGTTTGAACCACAACCAAGTAACCTAAGGCTACTTAGGACCACACAAAGAAAAGTTTCTAGAAGATGAAGAACTATTGATTGAAGAGAAAGGAAGATGGGCTAACTTGGACCCCCTTTTGGGCCTTCTTTGATGGGCACTAGGCCCATTGGGCCGCCGACTTGCAGTCGGCCCGCTTGCGGGCCCAATTTCTTGGTCCAAAATTTTCTTTTCTGACTTTTGCAACTCACCAAAAAAAAATCGAGAATAAATGTAGCGACGTCCAATTATTTAGTTGTGAAGTCCTTGAAAAGTCGATACTTGAAATTGGATTAAAAATCGGGGTTAAATGGAATCAATTGCGACTTTAGTACGGCCTACACCTTCGAGCGGCATTTTAGGATTTTTCTCACATTTGACCCGTGGTCGATAACTTTTCGATTCACGTTTAAACCAATTTTCAAACCAAGGGCAACTTTGGTTGTTATGTAATCTTGGAGGTTCAATTGATTATCTTGAGTACAAAGTCAAAAAGAAATCGGTTTAACGTCGTTCATAATTCATATTGAAGTCATGCAGTATCACCCACAATCCGGTTTCATATCTTTGCCGAATTGATTTATTTCCGTTCATTAATTGACTGGTAACAGGGTGGTATTGTCGCCTTAGGATCCTTATGATCGAACGATCTATTCCTGATTGAATATGCTAATTGTACTGTATCTATCACACCCCGACCTTCAAGCACGCAATAACACCTATTCTCTTTGGTCAAATGAGTGCGATGTCCCAGGACACGTCACTGATTATTCTTTTTATCTTATAATTATACACATGCAAAAATGAATATTAAACTTTGGTCAAACATTAACAACAGAGATAGTAAAAAAGACAATTCAAAACGATCTCATTTAATTATGATGAACGGATACATGTGCAACCCTATCATTGGGCGCTATTCCAATGGCCATCAAAAGATATAATGGCAAAGTGGTTAATCTACTTCATCCCTTATCCTTAGGGTTCAAGGTTTGGTCAGCCCAAAAGCCAACAACCAAACGTGTCCATCAAGGACCTAAAAATGGTTAAATAATAAGTGGTGAGATAAAATCTTGGTGGGTTAAGGTTTTAAGCCTTGGTTAGGGTACCAATTTGCCTCGAGGGTACCTAATAGGTAAACTATCATAAACAACCACAGTCGAATTGAATCACAAGCAACCTTACCTCACAGCTGCACTTACCTACATGATACCAATTACACGTACCAAATATCAATGAACAGGCAATCACACAACAGTTAGGTGTGTTCTAATTATTATAACCCATTGGCTTTTGCCCACAATCATACCAACAATCTTTCAATATAACCGAGCATTTATCACGGTCACTTAAGGCATGCCCATCTCAGACGGGGGTATCATCACGGCCACTCAGGGTATGCCCATAATCATATAGGGATTTGATCATGACCATGCGAGGCACACCCATAAGCATATGGGAGTTTGATCATGGCCACAAATAGCACGCATATCCTTAAACAGGGGTATTATCATGGCCATACAAAGTACACTCGCAATCATACGAGGGTTTCATCACGGTCATGAATGGCACACCCGTCCTCGAACGAGGGTATTATCACAGCCACTCAAGGCACATATGTAATCATACAGGGCTTTATCTCATGGCTACGAATGACACACTCGTCCTCGAATGGGGGTATTATCACGGCCATTCAGGTTTGACTATAGACGGACCAATGCTCCTTCGAGAATGCCATCTATGGGGAAGCCCATGATGTAGTCATGCCCAAAAGGGGGACGATGGCTTGTTTTTGGATTAGTAGACCGCCAACTATAAGGTTATGTCGTGGCCCAATGGATTGTAATAATCGGAACATGTGTGGATGCTGATGCATAAGAAAGTTTGATGTGTATTCTGATTATGTGAAATGCTTGTTGAAGTTGTTATGGCTTGAATTATGATGTATCTGCAAGGGTACGTGTGCCAATGCAAGGTGAGATTGCATGTGATTGTATTTGATGGCCATTGATCTATATTGTGGCTGAGTTGCTTGCATGCTTATAGATAGGGCAAAGCGGGGGTCGCTTTGCAATTAATCTACCATCAATTTTTAGGTTGCCTAGTTAGGTCGCACTTGAGGCAAATAGAGTTCCTAATCAAGGCTTAGGACTTTAACTTACCGAATTTATCTTACTCCATCGTGGTTAGCATTTTTGGGCTCTAGTATGATGTCGTACCCAATGAGGTTCAGTGTCTCCGTGGACATGAGCACCTTTGTCACTACGTGGCTCATCCTAGGTCGCAATTTTGTTTATGAGCAACACGTGACAACAATCTGGGTTAACGAAGGAAAGAGGGACCATTATATGCCACACATTTTCAAGGCGTAGTACGTCAAGTAGAAAAACATGATGTATGGTCCCTTGAGAGGTTATGACGGGCCTCCACCGCACAAGGGGCCGAGTGATGAGGTATGGGATCCAATGGACCTCGATCCCCCTAATGGCATAGTGATAGACCCTTTGTCAGGCAAGTCAAACCCTTCTAAGGCCAATGATTAGGCATTTGTCGCTTCATGTCTATTTTACTAACCCTCCCCTCCCTTTTGATAATAGTAGGTTAGCCAGGCCTGATCCTTTTTTGTATTGGCCTTGGAACATTGCTCGAAGAAGGACTTGTATATGTACTGTTCCCCGGGCTAACCTCTGCAGATAAATAAAAAGTGTTGTTGTTGTTGTTTTATTCCTGCGTTCTTTTGCTATCCTTACTTGATGTTTGGCTGGATGTGTTTAGTTTCATTTTCGCATGTACTTAATAATAAGATAAAATGAACTGGTTAGTGACAGAACCTAGGACGTTGCATGTTTCAGACCACAAGTGAATTTGGGTTGTCGCGAGCTCGAAGGTCGAGATGTGACATCCTCATTGATTTTGGTATCAACGCCCGGTTAACATTTAGAGTGATAAGGTGCGATGGGTCTTGGAAATAGTTAGTAGGAAAGACATTTCTTTTGATCGCATGTAATTGCTTGTAGAAGCTGTAGCGATTGTTAGGTTGTCTCAATTTCTAATTCCGCGTTAGGAATTGGAAAGCAGATTAGGTGAACCCTGCATTATGAGCAACCTAGATCAGTGTACCCCTAAGTTGAGAACTCTTGGGTAGAGGGCCTTGAGGAGAAGGACAGTGCAGGTCCCAACTAGTGCAAAGGAAAGGGCACCGGAAGATCCAAGGAAGGATGGGATCATGCATACCTTAAAGGCCCTAATAAGGCAGCAAGCTCAAACTCAAGTTAATGTCGCTACTGTTGCACCCGCCATTGCCGCCACTATTCCTGTTGATGCTCCAGCAGCTAGGCCTGGGAATGGTTACCGTCCTATGCATCAGTTGGTGGAACAGTTTATGAAATTGAAGCTACTTAAGTTCACTAGGGTAAGTGATCCCAAGGCAACGACCCATTAGATAAGAGAATTGGAAAATACGCTCACACTACTATAGTGTTCAGAGGAAAACAAGGTAATACTGGCTATTTACCAGTTGTAAGGTAATGTTGGTATTTGATGGAAAGCTACCCAAGGGAGGGTATTTCCCGAAGATATGGCCCAGGTGTGGGGTGCTTTCATGGAGGCCTTTTTGAGCAAGTATTTCTTTGACTGTGCAAGGGAATAGAAGATGGTTTAATTGTAAAGGCTACATCAAAATTTGATAACAGTGGATTAGTATGAAGCAAAGTTTGCAAAGCTGTCCAAGTATACGCCGAGGTTGGTTGAAAATCTTGTGGATAAGGCTAGGAGGTTTAGGGATGGATTGAAGTTGGAAATCAAGGACCATCTGGTGTCCTTGAACTTAAAGGACTATGATGAGTTATACGAGAGAGCTTAGATGATTAAGAAACACCTAGCAGAGAGGTTGGCCACATCTGGATTGTGGTTCGTACCTAATAGAAATAACCGTCGATTCGGGAAGAAACTGATGACTGGGATAAGGTATCCTCTTCCACCCAATAAGAAGAACGGCGTGGGAAAGTTGGGACCAAGTTTGTTTGGTCTGTGTTGAGCTTGTGGGAAAAGGCATAGAAATGCCCCATGTCCTACTCAATCGAGAGTTTGTTTCGGTTGCGATTAGATGGGCCATCAAGTGAGGGACTATTCACGCAGAACCATGATGACACCAACGCCAAGATAGTAGGTAGGACCGACAGTAGGGAGCACCTCACTGAACAATTTGAACAAACCCTAGGTGCAAGGAAGGGTTTATGCCATCACTCGGAAGGAAGGGGAGGATATGCTTGCCATGATGACAAGTACGGTATCATTGCACAACCATGTTGCTTATGCGTTGTTTGATTTGAGAGCCTTGCACTCCTTTATTGCTGAATAATTTGTGGAATTAGTGGGGTTAAGGCTGAAACTGTTGGAATCAATTTTCGTTATTTCTACTTCGTTAAAGGATTCAATATTGTTTGCGGTAGGTTGTTCTAGTTGCAAGTTAATTATAGACAATCAATAAGGAAAGATAGATTTGATTTTTTTAGCGATACATGACTCCAATGTCATCATTGGGATGGATTGGCTTCCCAAGCAAGGAGCCACGATGGATTGTCTAGGGAAAAGAATCCAATTTAACTTGATTAGGGTTAGTAGTTTTGAGTTTGTCAAGAACCGAGAAGGACCTTCGATTCCTTCAATTTCTTCGCTTGAGGTGACTAATCTGTTGGGGAAAGGTTGCCAAAGTTATTTAGCATCGATAAGTAACATGTTGGCAGAGAAACTAAAGATGGAAGACATTGTAGTAGTACGAGACTATTTCAATGTCTTTTCCAAGGAATTGTCGGGATTACTCCCAAAAAGGGAGATAGAATTTGTAATCGAGTTGGCCATTGGAATAGAACCAATTTCCAAAGCACCTACAGAATGGCGTTGTCGGAACTAAAGGAACTAAATGTGCAAATGCAAGAGTTGTTGGACAAGGATTTTATTCGCCCAAGTGCATTGTCTTGGGAGCACCAATTCTATTCGTTAAGAAAAAGAACAGGTCATTGCGATTATGCATCGACTATCGGCAGCTTGATCAAGTGACGATCAAGAATAAGTACCCACTGCCGAGAATAGATGATTTGTTTGACGAATTCCAAGGAACTTTGATATTTTCCAAGATAGACCTAATGACAGACTATCATCAATTGAGGATAAAAAAGGAGGATGTACCGAAGACGGCATTTCGTAGTCGCTATAGTCATTATGAGTTTACGGTAATGTCACCAAGAGCGCAGTGATGGACCCCTCGTCGAGCGAGTCAGACCCTTTTTAGGCTAGTGATTAGGCACTTGTCGCCTAATCCAAGCTTGGTCCCTTTTTTGGTTGGACTTGGAACATCACTTGAAGAAGGGCTTTTTTTGCTATCCCTACTTGATGTTTGGTTGGGTGTGTTAGGTTTCATTTCCGCATATGCTTAATGATAAGATAAAACGAACTAGTAGGTGACAGACATTTCGCATCATAAGTGAATTGGGGTTGTCGTGATCAGGGCATGACAAAAATAATCACACGTGATCACCCGTGCATATTTAACCCATCAAACCTTGCTTGCTTTCATTTTAAAATATATTTGCCACATTTAACTTGTAAAACACAACATATAAACTCGACACCTCGGAAATTTAAATTAATATGCCCACAACAGTTCTTTAAAAATTAATACACCATGTTTCACGTATGACAATTATCTTTCAGGGCAAATAATTATTCAATCAACATAGTACATTTAGAAATTCACTCAAGATTTAGGCAACAATCAATCCACGTATAATAAAATCAATATCCCACATATTATCAATAATTTGTCATATCGTAATAATTCGACAATTTTTAACTATTTCCATAAATTAAGTTTCACCACAATTAATTATTATGAAAATAATTAATTTACGCCCGAAAAATTATCATAATTAATAATAATTAATTATCATTAAAATAATTAATCACATTTAATTATTACAAAGAATAAATTATTATTACTAAGATTAATAATTCAATATTTAATTATTTTCAAAATAATTAAATATAATTAATTTATCTAAATTAACTTAATCCTTGAATTAGCACAAATTGCGATTATGCTATATGAATTACCACTAAACGAGATTAACTAAATTAATCATCATCAAACTTAATTAATTACAACTAACTGCCTAATTCGGATTAATCCTAACTAATCTAACCATAAACGAGATTAGTGCATTAATCAAAGGATTAGCGCCATAATCCACCATTTAGCGACAGCGGTGGCACGATTGCAACAGGGGCAGCGAGATGGACACATGGACACCTCCGGTGCGTCTAGACGAAGCAGCACGGGGCCGGATCTCGGCCAAGGTGGTTCAGACCAAACTGGCCCGTGGAGGAGGGAGGCATGGCAGCTGCTCCGGCTGCTGGGGTGACTTACGGACGGCTCCCGGTGGCGAGCAGGGGGAGGTGGCGGAGCTGGTGCAGGTGGCTGGTCGGCTCAACCAGCTCGGTCGAAACCAGAAACGGTAGAGGGGAAAACGGCAGAGAAAGAGAGACGATGGAGTTGGCTGGTTTGGGTCGGGCGACGCCTTGCTGGCCGTCCAACAGTGTCCCGGCGAGACGGCAGAGGCTGGTCAATGGTGGGTGGTGGTTGGTTCGATCGGCTGGGTCAAAACGAAAGCTAAACAGCCGCAGCGTCCATGGTTGACGAAGGAAGAAGAAGGAGGAGGAAGAGAAAAGGGAGAGGCGTGCGGTTGAGGGCAGTTCCAGCCAGGGGAGAGAGTGAGAAGAGGATGGGAAGAAAAGTAAAAAAGGTGGCGGAATGTGATGGAATGTGATGGGGAGTAGGTGGGGGTGTGCAGAGCGGGAGTAGACGTGCGGAAAAGAAGGGGAAAAGATGAAAAGAAAGAGAAAGGGAAGAAAGGGGAGAGAGGGGGCGGCGAATGTGGGAAGGGAAAAAGGTGTGGGAAAGAAGAGCGGCAAGTCTCGATTAAAATTTTCAATCCGGTGATCCTTTTTCAATGATTTCGAATGAATCAAAAAATTTGAAAATTAAAGAGGCTAAAATACAATAATTTAGTCTTGATGTCCGAAAAATCTGATAATTAAATTTCGAATAAATAGTCAAGTCAATTAATTGTAATTTTAGTTTGTTTCAGACTAACGGACGGTTCATAGGAATCGCGTAAGTTCAACCTGGGATTAAAATAATATTAATCTGCATTTGTGCGAACTTGAGTTGGGAATGACCTCGGTTATCATGTAATTACAAGGGATCAATTACTTATTTTAAAGTACACAATCGTGAAGAATCGATTTAGAGTCGTTCGTAGTCCATATAACGGTAATATGGAATCACTTGCAATCCAATTATATTATCTCTGCGAATCAACCTATAGTCGCTTCTTGATCGGCCTATATCAACACAAAATCATCCCTTATTAATCTTTATGGTCGAATTGTCAATCCCTAGTTAAGTTCTTTGGTCGTACGCGTACTTGATCCTTAGTAGCATTTCCCCTTCGATTAGTGTCTCGTGAGTAATTAGTTCAGAGCGAGACTCAACTAATAGTATATCGATGAAATATTCATTCATACTATCCAAATTTGGTCGAAAATTCATGACGTCATAGTATCGATCCCTATTTGCGCTTCCAAATGGTCTGTTAACTCATAATGGTATTAACAAGGCATTGATTAATATAACAATTTCATTTAATCTCAAAATAGAGTCGAAAATTAGGATGTCACAAAACAAGTAGAGGAGAAGAGCATACATCATGGAAATAATCTATGAAGACCATCTCCAATCTCTGTATTGTATTGTAGCACATTACAAAACCGTCCAGCCGAAAAGATGAGATAATTATCAGACAGAAAAATTTATTGAGGATTAAAGTGGCCAAATTGTCCAAACCTTGCTCCATTTCAGCTTGTCACAATGACATCTACTTCACAGAGCAATTCAAGAATATGCTTTCACATAAAAAATACGGTATCAAGTTTGACAACAAAAATGAATGAACAATCTCATTCCTATTCCACAGTAAAGAGCAAACCAACATATTCATATTCGTATCATGATAGTCCTTACGCATACGGACGTTACGAAGTTTGTGCATCCAGCACACATAAAACTATCCTACTAGAGAGCTAGCAACCTCACTATCTCTATGTTTACATCAGATGTCCACATAATAGCGCAACAACAGGTTGGTTATTCAAGCCATTTAATTTAATAAACACTAAACCCCCGGAAAGATGAATTGCATTGAAAATGCATATGAGAGTTTTATCTTCCTTCAACCTTGGTAATGGTGATGGTGTTCCTGGACCAATTGTTTTCTTCTTGCGATTGAACTTCTTGAGTTGTTGAGCGTTGAAATGTAAATGTCGGTTGCCTTGGCTGTCGAAGATCAGATTGCCCACTTAACATTAGAACCACCGCCGACATATTGGGTCTATCTGTGGCATGGTCCTGCACACAGAGAAGCCCTAACTGAATGCATCTCATCACTTCTGATGGCGAAGATGTGTCACTAATGGCTTCATCTATTAAGTCCAATCCTCTGCCTTCACTCCACAAGTGCCATGCCTGAAACAACCATTCGATTGTTAGATTGTCCCAATGACTTCCGATAGTTG
This sequence comes from Corymbia calophylla, assembly GCA_014182845.1. Taxonomy (NCBI): domain Eukaryota; kingdom Viridiplantae; phylum Streptophyta; class Magnoliopsida; order Myrtales; family Myrtaceae; genus Corymbia; species Corymbia calophylla. Next base: position 42,107,243 of record CM024697.1, on the reverse strand, counting down.
AAATCTGATATGGAGATATATTAGTTTGAAGTTAGATCTCACACTTACATATGTGAGGAGATTGAGATGCTGTCCAAGGTAATCTAAACTTGTGTTCTTCTTGCTGCTAATAATCTCCAATATCAGTACTCCAAAGCTATAAACATCAGATTTCTCAGAAAATATCCCACCCATTGCATACTCAGGAGACATGTAGCCACTGTATAACTTGGACATGTTATAATCTCATACATAGTATGCCAGAGTCTTAATAAAGGTATAAAACATCATATAACTGGAGGATTCACGAGAAACAGTTCAAACAAAAATCACAGACTCAAGGACGATGATATGAGAGGTCAGAAAATTGGAGTGTGGTAGACTTCCAACTCTACAAGTACTGTTTTTCTCATACCTTTTAGCATTCGTGTTACAGGGCTTGTCTATAATTACCTCAGAGCAAACTGAATTATTGGAATCATTGAATGTCCACGGTAGTCTTCTCAGTCATATTAGAGGACAACAGTAGGATCATGCATGAAGGAAAGTTGAGCGCATATACTGCTAATATGCTGTCTAGGTGACAAATTGCCTCATGAGTAAGTGCTCTTAAGATTGGTGAAAGAAAGCTTACAATGTCCCCACAACTTTGTGAGTATTTACCAAAACTTGAGTGCCTTCAAACATCCGCGCCAGCCCAAAATCTGAAATCGTGGGATTCATCTTTTCATTCAAGAGAATGTTGCTCACTTTCAGATCTTGATGGATGATCCTAAGGCAAGAATCACGGTGGAGGTAAAGCAGCCCGCTTGCGACTCCCTGGATAATGCGGAAGCGTATGCCCCAACTAAGTTTTGCCTTCTCTTTTGAATCTAAACAAGAAAACAGAAACAATATTTAGTACTGGGTTTGGTTGAAAGTGGAAACAGGTTCTTCAGAGAGTGAGACAAACCAAAAAGAAAGGCGTCCAAGCTCTTGTTTGGCAAGTACTCGTACACTAGAATCTTTTCTTCTCCTTCAATGCAGCAACCAAAAAGTCTCACCAGATTCCGGTGTTGAAGTTTGGATATCAGAAGGATCTCATTCTCGAACTCTTCTATGCCTTGGCCTGAGCTGCTTGAAAGTCTCTTTGCAGCTATCTCCTTACCATCATTCAGCTTTCCCTGTTTTCAAATGAAGAGAACTATCAGATCTTGGATGATTCATGTATTTGCCTTGGAAAAGGCTTTTCTTTTACCTTGTAAACAGGGCCAAACCCTCCCTGGCCGAGTTTGTTTTTTGCGTTGAAGTTATCTGTCGCGAGGAGTATGCTATCAAGATGATAAACCACCAATTCCAATGCATCATCTTGTTTCATTCGCTCTTTCCATTCCTTTAGCCGTTCTTTGGATATGTTGGCTGTGTTTCGGATTTTCATTTTTCTTAAGCTCCCTGCATTTTACAAACAGATGGAAAACAACTGAAGATAAGCATGAGAACATGAGCAGTAGTGCAGTGTTTCTAGTGTAGTAACTGCCTAGATTCTAAAGCCATGGCTTTACCAATCATGCAAAATTCTTATATTGTAATGGGAAATCTCCTTAAGACAGCTATAAACCGCACATCTTTTATTACCTCTCCCCTTGGAGAGACCATAGACTAAAATGCCAGCTCCAAATGACAAGATGCCTGAGATGGTACTTAAGCTGATGATAAGTTTTGTCTGCGTAGGTACACCTGAAATAGGAAAATATAGTATAAGCACCACGGGCAACGCAAAGCCAAATGCATATTAATTCAACCTTCCAACCTCTATCCATATCTGCAAGTCGAATAAATAGATCTTTGCCTCCCGTGGTGAATTGCATAGTATCTATGAGGTCTTTACCCCAAGCCATACATCCTATAGTTTCTACATAAGAAAAGGCCAAGCACGAGCAGTTTCCTAGGCACCAACTTTGACATCCTTCTGCGTCAGCTATGTTTGGCAAATAATCAGCGGAATCAGGCAATTTCATCTGTTTCATTTTCCAGAAGAGATCTTTTTCCACAGTCGTTGAACCTGCTGCGCTTGCAGTTTTCTGACAATTCAATTCCATTTTCCTAAGGCACCCTCCAGTCCAGTTTCCTCTGTTCCATTCTTCATCTGACCTGGGTTTAAACCCCTTTAAGCATCTGCATATAGGTGAACTAAACGTGTCACAAACTCCGAAAGGGCCACATGTTCCATAAATTTCACAATGGTTAGTTGCTGCCGGTGCTTCGCACTCTGTTGACCATCCATCACCCCAACGAACAAACTTCATAGATCCTTCTGATGAGATGAAAGCATATCCAAAGGAGTTGTTGTAATTATTGATGGAATAATATGATGTTCCCTGGTCAATATTTTGCAGGAGCTCATAGCCACTCAGGTACATGTCGCTCATGGTCGGTATCCCAATGAACTTGGATTTATCCCACTGTCCGCTTCTCCAGTATGGACTTGATCCATTCCAAGTGAAAACCTGAGGTGGTGTCTCCAATGTCACTCCGAGAACAAAGCTTCCAGATGATGGATTATTTTCACCTTTCCAAGAAATCAAGTATTGTTTCTTTCCTGTTTTCATGTTTACTCCAATCTTCATGTTTGGCAGGAGAGTATCGGTTGGCTCATTGAAGCTTTCCCACATTTCATTTGCATTTTCGTCTTGAAGAACAAGGTTTCCAAAGTCTGAAAGCACTGCTGCAGAATAATTAGACTTTGCCATGACATTTGTAGACCAGACAGGATGTTGTTGCCCATCAAGAAGCTTCAGATTTCCATCTCCACCAATTATTAAACTCGCAGATTGATCTTTGTGTCCAAGTGGCTTGTCCCTGTTGGCCACCCAGACAACTCTGGAGGGAGTAATGTTCTTGTACCATATTCCTACATACTGCTTTGCTGATCCATTAGGCTTGAAGAAACCAAGCTCAAAGATTTTACTACGAGAGACAAGGGTTTGGTTCTGAATGAGTGGCCTTGATGTAGTTATATTGTAAATTGTGCTGCCTTGAAGTGCTTGAATCAGGGAGAACGCAAGCAAAGAATACAAGTGCATAGTCATAAGAACGAGAATGAACAGATTCAAGAAGTATTTATAAAAGAATGGGTTGCCAAACTTCGCCTCTTATAGGCAGATCAAAAAGGATAAACACAGGATCTCTGCAGAGCAAGGCCTGCGAACCGAGCTTATAGTGTTTAAATTCTCTTTGCTTCAAATAGGTTCACTTTATAGAATAATATAGTTTTCAATATTAAAATATGTTTTGAGTTTAAACCCGTGAATCAACCCGATCTATAAGTTCATATCGGTCTTGGATCGTTTCTGGAAGATTGACTTTTGGTCAGAAAGCATGAAAAGGAAAGTCGGGATAAGAGAAATAATAAGAAATAAAAGACTCAAAAGATATATTCTTTCCTAATTTGTGAGGAAGTCATGTTCAAGAATTGGAAAGTCCAACGTGGACTTTTGATTAAAAAGGAGATATCCGTAGAGAACAAGCACTAAGAAAAGAAGAGCAACGTGGGAAGGGAAGAGATTTCTCGAAGAACCCTGGAATTCAAATTGGGATATTCCGTTCTTAGGATTTACCCCTTTTATGCCCCAATTACAATTTCTGGACAAAATTGCCCATACTCTAATTGCTGGAATAAGTCGACCAGAGTAAATTTAACTGACCAGCAATTTGAGACCCTTATTTAAGACTAAGTGAGCAACTTCAGACTACTATTTGAGATAATATTCACTATGGATCCTTATTTGAGAAAACAGCTGCATTTCAGGCTATTATTTAAATTTTTTATCATATATAAATGTACATTGCAAGTTGGATTTCGTGAGAAATATTGAACTGCCATTTACTGAGTGCATGGTAGTGGGTTCATTGATTTTTCTCGTGAAATTACACCAAGAATTCAAGTGTTAAAGTCACTTAAGTCTTATGATAAGATTTATTAATTCCTCCTCTTTGAGATTGAGAGATTATTTCATAAGGAATGTGATGTTAAACACTGTGAGTTATTAGGTGTGATTAAGAAAACATTTAAAGTATTTGAATCAATTAAGTGTAGTTGTAAATTTTGTTGTATAGCTTGATCTATAATGAAATTCTTTGCTACTCCCCTACAATAGTAAATTACTCTAAACGAACCACGTAAATCAGGTGTTCGATTTATTTTCTTATTCTATTTATTTTATTGTTTGATGGCTCAATTCGGCAACATTCTGTTGAACCAAGATACATAGTATTATAGCCTCCATGACCCGCCAAGGGGGGGGTATTTTAACCCCAAAGTTGATGCAGTTACTTGTGTAATGTTTGGATCCTCCCGAACTCTTTACAAATGACAAGGATACCGAAACAATCAGGATTTAGGAGATGCAATGCATCTGCTGAAGTTGAATGAATCCACTCCTCCTGTTGTTTATAAGAATAGGTTGGTGACTGCTATATGGCACTTGATATTCGTCCAAAGCCAGCGAAGCTAAAACCCATGACATTATGTTGCAAGTTATGCAAGTCTGATATTGTAGATCTCGCTACATAAATTGCTGAGGACTTAGACTTACAGAAAGGAAAACAATCGTCCGTATGCTCCAGGTTTTGTCTTCTCCTGAAGTGGATTCTTCCATATTCAAACTGCTTCGGTTTTGGGTTGGGTTGACCGTTGATCATTCAAAAACTTTGCCCTGATTGTGATTGATTCCAGCAAGGTCATTGCGGAGTTAAAAGTTCATTTCCAGTTGCTTTGACAGCCGATCTTCTTGCTTTCGTATCACCGTTTGACTACAAAATGACTTGTACATATTCGCAGGCTTGCAGCAAGGAGAGGCATCATCTGAAATATGTATAAAGGAATCTTAGTCGCAATATACATATAATGTTAATGGTGAGCCAATCATTTAGAAGAAAATTCATAAGTAAAAAATTTGATGAACTCCTGTTCTTCGGTGCTTGGCAAGAGTTGGAACACAAAGATACTGGACGATGATTGTAACGACCTGGTTGGCGCACATGGGGCAAGCTCCCAAAACAAGTACTCTAAATAATTATATGAGGTGGTGACCATTTGGGTGGGTGGGAGTTCATATATAACTGACCAAAGGTTCTCCCGGTTAATCTAGGAATTGAGATATCCCGATGGCCATCACTTTGCGTGGTTACTTGGAGCAATTCGTTTAGGAGTTATATCCACATGGACCTGGCAGAGTCGTTACAAATGGAATTAGAATAGGACCTCTCCAGTAGATGTGCAATTCGTGGATGAATTGGGCCCATACTGTTACACTTCAAATACTACAAGGATATCTCGAATCCTACAGGGATAGGGGTAATGACACGGTCCTGAAGGACATAGCTTCAAACGATGCCCAAAAATCCAACTCCCAATAGCTCCTGTCAATAACGCTGTCACTCTAATAGCCACTAACTAAAAGTCCTAAAAAAACATGAAAAATGAACGGAATGAACAACCATGGTCTAGTGAGTGGTACATTTTTTCTAGATAGATCGAGTAATCACTATGCATATTTAAAACACAAAAATAACCTATTTATGTCAAATCCAAAATACAACAAACTTCAAGATCAAAATGAGTTATATACACACACACTTCAACATAATATATTCCTAGTGGATATATTAATTTAAATAAATAATATCAAAACAAATATCAATAGTCTAGCCCATTGATCAATCTCAAAACCCATGCCAATGGTCTATTCTAATAATCAATCTCGAGTTCAGATATCAACCATGATCACACTTAACGTCCCATGACAAGATGACTGAGCTCCCCCTAGCAGGGTTTCCACCTATATTGTCAATGGCTAGCCCACAAAGATATCCTAATTTAGTATGCATACTCACAAGCCTCTCATTAGACTCACAATGATATTAAGTTCAACACCAATCCATAACAACATCCTTTACAATCCATGAAGCAAATCCATATACCATTTCATATATCACAATACGCTTTCCAAACTATTTCAAACTCCATTTCATAAACTAATTCACAAATTAGTATATAACCATTCGCTAAACATACTTAAAGTCAAAGACTTTCATGAGTCTTTCCCAAAAAGTTTCGCAAACCCATTGCAGGCAATCAATTTAGACTATAGTCTGAAGAACAAAAAAGGAATGATTCTTACCAACCGAACTATGGCAAGCATAAATCACACATCGCATGAGGACAATAAGGTTTTGACACCTAAAGGTATGGTGCTAAAGGTTTAAAGTCCCCTTCTCGATTAATGAAAGCAGTTTACTAACTATTACTATTGTCAATCAGTGCAACTTCCACTAAGAAGATAAGCGGATTGAATAGAAAGAGGATTTACCACGAGTCTTCACTCAAGATTTCCACCCATAAACGCTTCTAATAGTTCTAATTGGATGATCAGGGTTTTAGACTGTGATTGTGTGTACAGTGTCATGCTAAAGCTTGTAAACATGCATTTAAATGTAAACAATAGGCACTTCAATATAATCCCCTCATTCATTTATACATCCATACATCACCTACAAGACAAGGGGTTTGCAAACATGACACCCCTTATAACTCCCACCTATAAAACCATTTAACACATGGTCAGTGACTTATCTCATTTTCCACACTACTTTGACATGCAGATGACCCTACATAAGACATGTTAGTAAACACGATAATCATTTTTATTGGCTTCAAGTCCACTTAAACTAGTAACTAGTCCCCAGTAGAGTCACAAAGCCTATCGCAACCCACCCTTGGCGATGGTCGATGTTGGGAGGGACGGAGTTTAGGGATAATTATTCACAAGACGGTCCTTATAGGGTAAGTCATCAAAGATGGCTCGAACACATTATCAATGGCAACCATATCCACTAGGGGTGAACATGGTTTTAGGGTAGAACTTGGAACCTGAAAACCGCACCGATGGGAACCTATAGGTTCTAGGTTCTAAGGTATGTAGGGTAGGTTCTAAGTTCCAAAATTTGGAGAACCTGTACCCGAGGGTAAGTTCTAGGTTCTCAATTGATGGAACTTGGAACTTGTAACTTGTAACCCGGAACCTAGAACCTAGTGCAAATTTTTAAGTTTTTCTTAATCTATGTTTTCACGTGATTTTGAGGTATTCCATGGTGTTTGATGATAAGTGTATATTACGAAATCACTAGTCTAAACTTCCATTTTATGATTGAGAATTTTATTTCATAGACTATCAGACTAGTGGAAACTCCAATTGCTTCTTTTAAGATAATGATTCTATATAATACAAGAGTAACCAGTGCATTAAAATCACAATTTCCTTAATACTATTCGACAGGTGCATATAGACATTCGTTCTCAGACAATTGATAATAAAATCCTTATTCATTTTTATTGTTGTGTTTATTTTCATGTTGCTTAACTAAAAATGAAAAAAAGAATCTGGTTGGAACCTGGAACCGACCTTGGAACCTCTAACAAGGTAGGTTCTAGGTTCCATGTTTCGATGGGTAGGTTCCAAGTTCTAAAAAATGAGAAACCTGTACCCGATGGTAGGTTTTAGGTTCTATGCGGAACCTATAAGAAATCTGGAACCGCTCACCCCTAATATCCACCAAGAGGACCATCGATCGTGATTGTAAGCTCTCCCAAGCCTATACCTCATGCAACAACAAGATGATTCATTTTATTATCTAAGTTGACTAACCTCAATTTGGAGGCCAGCTAGAAACCCCAATTGAGGGTTGAGAGAGGTTTCCTCAATTCCTACGCAACCAGAGTTCTAAGGTTCGGGGACTTGGATTACGCTAATATTTCTATTAGCACCCTTTCGATACCTAACAATCATCGTAATTTACTTAAGGTGTCCATGTGGGTCTTTTTACTTTTTCGTGTTATTTAAAGAGGTGATCATGTGTGGATGTTAATTTCATGCCATTCTTATTCTACAAAAATGAAAAAAGAAAGGCAAATAATTTTAATTGAAATTGCAATACGGAAAGTAAACAACCAAAAAAAGTGGTAAATCCAACATGCAATCCTAAAAAATACATGTAAAATGAAAGAGAGGAAAGAAACTCACAACTCATCGAGTTTTTATACAATGCAATAAAAAACCCAAGACATATGTCGAGTGTCATGATAGTAAATACCCAATCCAATTTATGTAAGAAATATGTTCGTTCTTAACTCATAACATAACTAATCCATTTCGTTTTTGAAATATGAGTTTACAAACTTAAAGAAGAAATAGCACCCCTCACTTGGAATGCCCAAAACCACAAGTAGCTAAACGAGCTGACGATCTAGTAATCCTAACAATTAAATGAAAATCAAAGTTAAAATCAAGTAAAATACTACAACTATGAATTGGCTAAACTATGCTTTAATCCTAACAAAATGACTCCTACATGCTAACAAAACTTTCAACCAAAGCCGATATTCAAAGTTATCCACAATGCGGAGCATGAGCCCAAAACTTAGTCAAGCCAAAACTCTCTCCATTGAGCCCCATTTCAAGCAAGATTACTTTCAAAAGGAAGATCTTTCGAAGCATTAGAAGACCAACAATTTCCCCAACCCAAAATTGGGCAAAAAACTGACAAATACGGCTCTAAAATCACTAGATGTGCACTGTTCATCACAAAGGACCAATTTCAAATTTTATTTCAAGCAAATCGTTAGCTCAAATCGAGTTCCGTAAAATCCTATATGTCCACAACACCTTACACTACACATACACACAGAGCTCAACGACTTTTAATTCAAACCTAGAAGCTCAAAATCAACTTAACCTCTTGTGCCCTAATTTCAAATATTACTTTGATTAGACAAACTAAGGATGCAAGCACATACCAGGCATTGCGATACTCAGTTGATCTGACTTGATGTAGCTTTCATGTTGTGTACACAAACCCTTCTCTCTTTTTCCTTCCTTTCTTTTCTTTCCCTTTTCTCTTCTTCTTTCTTCCTTTTCTTCTCTCTCCTAGCTATTCTCCGTGTGGGCTCTCCTTTCCCCTTTATTTGGGCTGAACGAGCATTTTTCTCTTTGATTTTTCAACGCCCTCTTTATTTTTTAAACACCACCTCTTTTGACAAGTCAAAACTAGCACATTACAATCTACCCTCCTACAAAGAAATTTCTTTCTACAAAATTTGAACTTACCTCAATTTTCAAACCAATGAGGTTATTTGTGCTTTGTCTCCTCCTTGAGCTCTCAAGTGGCCTTAGTCAAACTATTGGCGGTAACCCATGTAGTGTTCTCATTAATTGGCTTTCGCAATAGACTAACAATAAAATCCATCGTGATGTACACTCACTTCCATTTAGGTATCTCAAAAAGGTTGCACTTGTCCATTTGCTTATTAATGCTCAATTTTCATTTGCTGACAAATCAAACATTGATTAATAAATTATACATTATCATTCTTCAATTGAATTCTACTAAAAGTACTCTCTCAAATCCCTATACATTTTGGTACTCCGCGTGAATTGAGAATTAAACCTATGAATTTCTTGCAATATCTCATTCTTCTTTTTTTTACGACTCTAAATTATAGGGATCATATAATCGACTACAAAACCTCAAAGATCTACATGTCCTTCGGCTTCTTCTCCTTCTCTAATGTTCCTCAAACGATTTTTTTACTATAACAATTATTGTATACTCTCTAATATCTCCAAGGTATCGGCACTTAACATAATACATTTACGACAATTATAATAAAGTTTGTTATCATTCATCAACACTTGAAATACGATCCCCAACATATCCATCAAATCAAAATATATCACAACCAAAGTTTTTCACAAGTTATCAAGTCTCCTTCAACATTCCCTTTTACTTCAATTACATGTATAGCCTAAGAATGTCACATCATCCACTTGAAGATTTGTGCAAATCAACTCTTATTTATTGTATTAAAACTTTCAAATACTCTTAATGTCCTTACTAACGCCTTGAGATTATTGAAAACTAGAATTGACTCATAGAGAGGCCTTTTGACGTAATGGCAAGTCTTGATTTGAAACTCCAAAGTTAAGCGAACCCATATTAGAGCACTATCAAGATAGGTGACCTCTTAGAAAAGCGTCTGTCTATATGCCAAATGACAAAACCTCGAGACTTGATATGGGAAGGGTCAAAGTGAACAATACTTGGGTTAATCCAAGGATCTCACAATATATCTCATAATGTCTAGGCTCTCTAGCTCCAACGAGTAACCACACACCTACTAGAGGGGTTCCTACTCTAATACCATATAGTGACATCCCTAAGTTAACTCACTCGGGATATTGTTTGCTTTGGCCCGTACCATACTAAACCTCACGGTTTTGTCATTTGGTGTACAAATAGGCACTTTTCCATGAGGCCACCCATTTGGTAGTGCTTGCCAAGGCTCGTTTAACTTTGGAATTCTAAAGCAAAGCTTGTTGTTACATCAAAATGCACCTCCATGAATTAATTCTAGTCTTCAAATATATTTCTCAAAGTCGCTCATCCCCTATTTGGTCATAGTTTGGTTTATTCCTACCCCTTTATCATCTTAGAAGCTTGCCAGGAGCCTCCTTTTATCCAGGCCCTCTAATCCCATTGACCACTCCCTACCTTTGTTGAAATGAGTCATTGCAAATACTCACTTCAAAGAGGGCAAGGAGTGATGGTTGGATGAGAGAGCTAAGATAAGATGTTGCTCCTTACAAGCTTCTAGTGTGATGAGGAGGATAGAAATGGAATATATTGAATAGGGAAGTATAGATGGTTAGTACAAGCAAATACTAAGAAAGGCGTAGGTGCATTCATTTCATAGAAAATAGGGAAAATATCACCAAAAACCCCAAACCATCCCACTTAGGATAATTTTACCCTGAACTTTTTTTCATGTCATCAAAAACCCCAAATTATGCCACTTGAGGGCAATTTTACCCTAAACTTTTTTTTGTGCCACCAAAAATTCTATATTATGTTAGTTGGGACAATTTTATCCTGAACTTTTTCTTGTGCCATAAAAATCCCTAAATTATGTCACTGGGGACATATTTACCCCAAACTCTTTAACTGAATGGCATTTTCATATTTTTCTTTTCTCTTTTTTTCTTTTTTTTTTCCTTTCTCCCTCTTCCCTCTACCATGGCTAGCAGAGAGAAGCCGGCAAGGGCCACCCTCGCCAACGGCGAAGTTGGACCCTCACCGGGGAGGGTTGCTCCCAACCGGGCAAATTTCCAACAACACCCGTGGCATGAATAGATATTAGAGATGACAATTCTCGACATGACAACAAAATATGACTCAAGCCTAAGAGAACATTGTTCAGCTTAATTTGGACTTGACACATCTTAACTCACTTTTAATAAAAATATCATTTTGATATTACACTAACATTTTTGTAATAACACAAATGAGGCATGCAAAAATAAATCGCTAGCCCTAACAAATGCTTCTCTTTATAATGAATTGGTATGATTTTTTTTTTCCATATGTCATATTCTAGCTCTCAACTTACTTTTAAACTTTTACCCTGTATGGAAATCGAAACCCACTCCCACAGCTAAACGTTTCCACCCCAACCCTCTAAGAAGACGGGGACTCGAACCCTTCACCTTCCCTTTCCTATGTGAGAAAGATGGCCACTGAGGCAAACCTAGTGGTTATCAGTAGGACTTGATAGGGTGCGATTACAGCGTGATGATGGAAAGATGAGTGTCCAAAATTGCAGTTTTGAGCTGGCGGATAGATATCATTTTCACTTAAATTATATCTGTTCAGATTAGTTTTAGGATTGATACTTGTAAGCATTTGTAGTACTACACAAGGTCTTTTCAATGACATAAAAATCAAGTGATTTGCATATTGGTGGGGAGAGAATCGAGTCATTGAATTTATTAACTCGAAACTGGAAATTTTGGAAAATCTGTGAATTGTGTGCTCGTTGCATATGTAGTAACTCAGAATGGCCCATAAGGCTTAAAATTCACGAGACCTAGAAAGAGAGAGTATTGTCAAATGGACACCGTCAATATGACATCAACTTCACGCAACAATTCAAGAATATGCTTTCTAGGGGTGAGCAAGATGGACCGACTGAATCGGGAATTGCCCAAATTGGACCGAATCAGCTAGTTTGTAGGTTCCCAAGAGTGCTAGTCCAATTCTTGATTCCAAAAAGTGAAACTAGTGATTAGGCGATCTGGTTCCCGGTTCTTGGTTTCAAGGGAGGAACCGGACCAATTATTTCTTATTTATCTACTTTACTTGTTAAATGTCTCACACATGCCTCCTTCTTTGGGTCTCCTTCACCTCTCACATAGTTTGAGGCATTCTCACCTTTGAAATCAACCGGTTCCATTGGACCACCCAAAGGGCCTGACCAGACCAGGAACCAATCACCCATATGCTATCACATTAGAAATATGTTATCAAGTTTGCCAACAAAAATGAATGCACAATCTCATACCAATTCCACAGTGAACAGCATATCAGCATATTCATATTCATATCAAGATACACCTGAAGCATACAGAAGTTCCGAATTATTGTGCATCCATGCTCACATAAAACTATCCTACAAGAAAGTTTGAAACAGAGCCCCTCACTGTCTCTATGTTTACATCATATATCCACATAGAAGTGCAACGACAGATTGTGTATCCAGGGAATTTAATTTGATAAAACACTGAATCCATGGCAGATGAAATGGATGAAGGTAGTGCGTATGAGAATTTTATCTTCCTTCGACCGTAGTAATGGTGATGTTATTCCTGGACCAGATAATTTCCTCTTGTGATTGGACTTCGTGGCTTGACAAGCTTTGAAATGTAAATGTTGGTTGCTTCGGCTGTGGAAGATCGGACTCCCCGCTTAACATTAGAACCACGGTCAACATGTTGGGTCTATCTGCACATTGGTCCTGCATGCATAGAAGCCCTAACTGAATGCATCTCATAACTTCTAATGGCAAAAATGCATCAGCAATGGCTTCATCCATTAGCTCCAATCCTCTGCCTTCACACCACAAGTGCCATGCCTGCAACAACTGGTCGATTGTTGGACTGCGCCATGGACTACCAATGGTTGAATACTGAAATGGAGATGCATTAGTCTAGAGTCAGATCTTGCACTTACATAAGCTAGGAGGTTGAGATGCTGTCCACAATAATCTAAACTGGTGTTCTTCTTGCTGCTGATAATCTCCAATGTCAGTACCCCAAAGCTATAAACATCAGATTTCTCAGAAAATATCCCACCCATGGCATACTCCGGAGACATGTAACCGCTGTATGGCTTGGACATGTTATATTCTTGCACATAGGATATCATTGTCATAACAAAGGTGTACAGATAACATATGCAGAGGATTCACGATATCCAGTTCAAAAAAAGAATAGATGACTCTAGGATGATTGCATGAGAGGTCAGAAAATTGGAGGGCGATAGACTTCCAACTTGATAAGTACTGTTTTTCTCATACCTTTTAACATTTGTATTACAAGCGCTGGTCTATAAATACCTCGGAGCGAGCTGCCTTATTGGACCATTGGATGTACATAGAGGACTTGGTCATATTAGAGGACACAAGTAGGAACATGCACGAGGGGAAAAGTAAGCGCATTATACTGCTAATCCGCTGTCTATGTGATAAATTGCCTCATGAATACTCTTAAGAATGATGATAGAAAGCTTACAGTGTCCCGACAACTTTTTGTGTATTAATCAAATCTTGAGTGCCTTCGAACATCCGTGCCAGTCCAAAATCTGAGATCTTGGGATTCATCTTTTCATCCAATAGAATGTTGCTCACTTTCAAATCTCGATGTATGACCCTAAGGCAAGAATCACGATGGAGGTAGAGCAGCCCTCTTGCAACCCCAAGGATAATGCGGAAGCGTATGGCCCAGCTAAGTTTTGCCTTCTCTGTTGTATCTAAACAAGGTAGCAGACAGAAACAATATGTAGTTTCAGTACCATATTTTGTTGAAAAGGGAAATAAGTTCTTCAGAGAGTGAGACAAACCAAAAAGAAAGGCATCCAAGCTCTTGTTCGGCAAGTACTCATACACTAGTATCTTTTCTTCTCCTTCAGTGCAGTAACCGACAAGTCTCACCAGATTTCGGTGTTGAAGTTTGGATATTAGAAGGATCTCATTCATGAACTCTGCCATGCCTTGGCCTGAACTACTCAAAAGTCTCTTTACAGCTATCTCCTTACCATCATTTAGCTTTCCCTGTTTCCAAACAAACATAGCTATCAGAACTTGATTGATCTCTGCATTTCTCTCAGAGAAAGCTTATTTTACCTTATAAACAGGGCCAAACCCTCCCTGCCCCAATTTGTTTTTCACATTGAAGTTGTCTGTGGCAAGTAGTATGCTGTCAAAGTCATAAACCAGCAATTCCAATGCTGCACCTTGCTTCATTTGCTCTTTCCATGCAATTTCCGTGAGAAGTTCCTCTGATCTATTGGCTGTGGCCAGTGACTTAAGCAGCCTTGGGATTGTCATTTTCCTAAAGTTCCCTGCATTGCACAAACAGAATCAAAACAACTGAAGATACATATGAGAATATGAGAAGCAACAGTGTTTTCATAGTCGTAACTGCCAAGCTTCTGAAGCCATGGTTTTACCGATCATACAAGATTCTTATACCGTGGTTAACGCGAAATCACCCTTAAGACATTAATAACCGCACATCCTTTATTACCTTTCCACTTGGAAAGACCACAGAGTGAAATGCCAGCTCCTACTACCACGATGGCAGAAATAGTACTTAGGCTGATGATGAGTTTTGTGTGCATATGTACACCTGAAGTGGGAAAATATATGGTAAGAACCACGGGCAGTGCAAAATTAAACGCATATGAATATTTCATGCTTTCCAACCTGTATCCACATCCGTGAGTCGAATAAATAGATCTTCTCCTGCCATGGAGAATTGCTGAGTATCTATAAGGTTTGTACTCCAAGCCATAAATCCTATAGTTTCCACATAACAAAAGGCCAAGCATGAGCAGTTTCCTAGGCACCAACTTTGGCATCCTTCTGCATCAGCTATGTTAGACAAATAATCAGCAGAATCAGGCAATTTCATCTGTTTCATTCGCCAAAATACATCATTTTCCACAGTCATTGAAGCTGCTGCACTGGCAAATTTCTGACAATTCAATTCGATTTCCCTAATGCACCCTCCAGTCCAGTTTCCTCTGTTCCATTCTTCATCTGACCTTGGTTTAAACCCTTTTAAGCATTTGCATATAGGTGTACTAAATGGGTCGCAAACTCCAAAAGGACCACATGTTCCATAAATATCACAATGGTTAGTTGCTAGCGGTGCCTCCCAGGATGTTAACCATCCATCGTCCCAATAAATAAATTTTATAGATCCTTCTGTCGAGATGAACATATATCCAAAGAAGGAGCTATTGTAATTATAGATCGAGAAATATGATGTTCCCTGGTCAGTATTTTGCATGAGATCATAGCCACTCAGGTATGTGCCAGCCATGGTCGGTATTCCGATGAATTTGGATTTATCCCACGGTCCAGTTCTCATGTATGGACTTGATCCATTCCAAAGGAAAACCTGAGGTGGTGTTTCCGATGTCACTCCGAGGACAAAACTTCCATATGAGGGATCATCTTCGCCTTTCCAGGAAATCAAGTTTTGTTTCTTTCCCGTTTTCATGTTTACTCCGATCTTCATGTTTGGCAGGAGAGTGTCAGTTGGCTCATCGAAGCTTTCCCACATTTCATTCGCATTTCCATCTTGAAGAACAAGGTTTCCAAAGTCTGAAAGCACTGCTGCAGAGTAATATGACTTTGTCGTGACATTAGTAGACCAGACAGTTTTTTGTTGCCCATCAAGAATCTTCAGATTTCCATCTCCGCCTATTATTAAACTCGCAGATCGATCTATGGGTCCAAGTGGCTTGTCCCTGTTGGCCACCCAGACAACTCTGGAGGGAGTCATGTTCTTGTACCATACTCCTACGTACTGCTTTGCTGATCCATTAGGCGTGAAGAACCCAAGCTCGAAGATTTGGCTTGGAGAGACAAGGGTTTGGTTCTGAATGAGTGGTCTTGATGCAGTTATATTGTAAATTATGCTGCTTTGAAGTGCTTGGAACAGGGAGAAGACAAGCAAAGAAAACAAGTGCACAGTCATCAGAACGATGATGGACAGATTCAGGAAGTCTTGTGAAAAAATGCTCTACGAAAAACTTCACCTCTATAGGCAGATCAAAAAGGATAAACCCCGGATCACTGTGAAGTAAGGCCTGTGATCCAAGCTTTTAGTGTTTAGAATCCCTTTGAATCAGTCTCAAGTACGTTCATTTTAAAGAAATAAAACCAGTTTCCAGTTGGAGCAAGATATACAGAGGCTTCCTCAGTTCAAGTGCTTTCATAGAATACCAATATTCAGTGTGATATAGATATTTATATGCCAGAAGTGTTTCGTTGAGCAAATAAAATGGTTTGAGTCAGATCTGGGGCTCACAACAGCAATCATTTTCGAAAGTATTGTAGCCTCCATAACCCGCTAAGATTGGGCAATGCTGCTCCACCGTCCAAAGTTGACGCGGTTTTGCAGTTTGCCAGGTAATATTTGGATCCGCCTGAACAAATAAAATTATTCGACGCTTCTTTTCCTCTCTCCTTATAAATGACGAGGATATCGAAACATTCGGGAGTTGGGAGATTGAAGTCATCTGATGAACTTTAATGTATCCTCTCTCTCTCTGTTGTACACGAGGGGTGATGACAGGCTACATGGCACTTGATACTCACCATAAGCCGACAAAGCTAAAACCCGTTATATCACGTTGCGAGTAAACACATGTTTGTGATCTTGTTGATTTCACTACATAAAATTGCTAAGGACTTAGACTTACATAAAGGAAACCAATCGTCTGAATGCTTCAGCTTTTTTCTTCTCCTGAAGTTGTTTCTTCCATATTCGAACTGCTTGGTTTTTGGGTTGGGTGGATCATTGATAAATCTTCCGTTGATTGTATTTGATTCAAGTAAGGTTACTTCGGAGTTAAAAGTTCAGTCAAGTTACTTTGACCACCGGAATTATTTCTTCTGTATAATGGCTTAACTTGAAAATTGACTTGTAGATTATTGCGGGCTTGCAGCAACAAGCGGCGTCACCTGAAATATCGATGTAAGCACATACAAAAGCAAATCTTAGTAGCATCGTACCATGTTATTGGTGAAACGACCATTAAGAAAAAATTAATAAAAAAATTCGATGAAGTTCTACTCTTCAATGCTTGGAAAGAGTCAGAGCACGAAAATATTTGGACAACGATTGTAACATAACGACTTGGTCCGGTCTGCATGGATCAATCTTTTGAAGCGAATATTCTGAATAAGCACACAGAAGATGGTAACTCCTCTGGTGGGTGTTAACTTATGTATGACTCACAAAAAGCCTCTCCCATTTGGGACTCGGGATATTGCAACTGTCACCACTTGGTTGTTTATTCAAAGTACTCTTTTTGGACACTTGGCCCACATGCAATAATCCAATTCATTGCATATGGTATCATGGTGAGACCCTCCAATTAGAGAAAAAGGATATTAAAAGTATCATAACATCAATGCAATACTTACTTTGGTGCTAAAACTATTCATTTGATCACTTAAGTGTCAAATGGAGAAAAAATTATTAATTAAATGCTTCCAGTGACAAATTCCAATTAAAAGTCCCACGTGGCTTTTTTAAAAAACATGATAAGTACACTGAAAGTTCTAAAACTTCTTAAAATTTATCAAAAATGCAATCAAATTCTAAAACTTATCAAAAAAATGTAATTAAGTCATAAAAACTTACCAAAAATGCAATTAAATCTTAAAACTTGTCAAATTTGTGTAAACGAATCATTTCATTAACTTCGTCCAATTAGACTAATTGAAAATGATAATGGTGGCTTTTTTGATATGTTCTCTCTCCTATGTGGCATTACCTTACTAAAACATGAAATAAAAAACTAAAATGACGTTATTTTGACCTAAATCTAAAAATT
This sequence comes from Corymbia calophylla, assembly GCA_014182845.1. Classification (NCBI taxonomy): domain Eukaryota; kingdom Viridiplantae; phylum Streptophyta; class Magnoliopsida; order Myrtales; family Myrtaceae; genus Corymbia; species Corymbia calophylla. The sequence continues at coordinate 42,089,261 of CM024697.1, read as the reverse complement.
TTAACTAGAATCTTCATTAAATTATATTAAAATATACAAAAAATATTTAGAACACAAAAATAAAAAAAGCAAGGCCAAGGGCGGGTGGCCCTCACCATCTCCACACCGTTGTTGGCAAGGGTCACTGGGGCTTGGCGATGCCACCCTCAGCCACACCGCAGCAAGGATGCCTCGCATTGACCAACGCTCGTCGCAGTTTGGCTGGGGACTGCCAAATTTGGGCAATGGCGGGTTGCTAGGCCCTTGCCAAGACCCCGCCGACTTTCTTTGGCGATGATGGGACAGTGGTGCAAAGGCCTGCCGCCCTTGTCCTCTGCTTTTGTTTTCTATTTTTTTAAATGCTTTTTATAATTTTGTATGACCAAAAAACAATGCTTTTTATAATTTTAATTTATTTAGTATAAAAAAATTAGGATTTAATTGAAATGACGTTATTTTAGTCTTATACTTTATATTTTAGCAATGCCAATATCATGTAGGATAAAGAATTTTTTTAAAGAGCCATTGGGAGAGATAATGATTAAAAAAGCCACATTAACATTTTTCATTAGTCTAATTGAACGGAATTAACGAAACACTCGATTGTACCAATTTGGCACGTTTAAGGATTTAATTGTAATTTTTGTAACACCTTCATATAAGTTTTAGGTCTTTTAATACACTTGTCATTTAAAAACAAATTGAAGTCCAACATGGACAAAAAAATGGACCACGTGGCAATTTGACTAATTCAACTTCATTTGAGGTAAATTACAGAGCTGAGCAAGGATTGACGCCTTTTTCTCTCTCTCTAATGGACAAGGCTGATTCCATGGATTCCTCTTCCCAAAGACAATGAATTTCGGTTTACATAGGGAAAATGAGAGAAGATGAGAAAAACAATGGTTCTGGGTCCGCATCAATGGACGACCAGTGTTGATTAGGCTATCACGGCATTACATTTTTAGGGACGGCTGTTCTAGGATTAGCAATTGCCATTGATTTGGACCAGGACGCCCCTTTTTCTCCTCTTCATTGTTGATTAGGCTATCATGGCATTACATTTTTAGGGACGGGTATTATAGGGTTTGCAATTGCCGTCAAATTGGACCAGGACTCCATTTTTTTTCTCCTTTCCAGTATTGATTAGGCTATCATCGCATTACATTTTTAGGGACGGATGTTCTAGGGTTTGCAATTGCCATTGATTTGGACCAGGACGCCATTTTTTTCTCCTTTCCAATTTACTTTGTCTGCTTTTGCAGCGGTGGAATGAGGATGGAGTCAAAACAAACCGTGGGCTGGCTGATAGGAGACGCAAGTTGACGATGAAGGCAGCGCTACGGGAACTGCAATAGAAGGTGGCTGTGACTAAAGATGGAGGATGGAGAGAAAGGATGAGGAATTAGGGCTTGAACAACAAATTTAGGGCAAACAAATGTGAGACGCCTTTGATTAGCCCTAAAAAAAATGTCTTCTTCTTCTTCATCAATCCTCTGTAAATTGGAAAAGGAAAAAAAGATTGATGTCCAATGCAGATCAAAAATTAAGTCAAACACGAAATTTAAGTATGACGTGGCTCTTTACCAAAGAGTCAGGTCAAACCGTTTATCTTAAAGTAATGCACATCAGAATTTCCAACCACTCAAGTTGGTGATGGCACCTAAGTGATCTTCTTTCTGCAAAATTAGCACTCAAGTAATTGCTTGAAAAATTTTGACATTAAAATGAGCACCGTATCAAAATTATGGCACTTATAATGTTGTTTTGCCGCCAATAGATGTCCGTAAATGGATTAGGCCTGTATCCTATTTGAAGAGTTCGAGGAGCGACCACCAGTATAAGATGGCTCGGAAAATGCACGGATCGTATAGGCTTCTAGGATGACGAAGAAGAATGGGGTGGACCAAGTCACTTATTATATAAATAAAGTACCAACGAGCTGTATAGGACAACATTGACAAGGACATTAGTCCTTAGAGCCAGGAGAGCCTGTGCAATGTTCCACGGAAAAGGGAAATGATGCAGCCCGCATTGAATACCAGCTCTCTCGACCAAGAAGATCGGCCCGCATTCAAGCTCGACGAAACCGAGGAGCCGTATCGATATCTTGAGTCCATCCCGGAAGCTTGAAAGACACCTTGGGAGCCCGCATAATGCTTTTACTAGTTTATAGTTTCTATGCTCTTTAATATTTCGCCTAGTTTCAATGTTCTGTCTTTATTTCTCCTAGTTTCAATGCTCTATCTTTATTTCTTTGACGATATAAGCCATCCAATTTCTTGTAGAAGACAGACGAGTTTTGATGAATGAAAAAAAACTTTGCTTTGAAGCAAGTATCGTGAACCTTGTAGAGTTCATACCCTTGAAAACCTAGAAGAGTTTTCACTTCGTCTTTGAAGAGTCGGAGCTTTCGAAATCCGCATCCTTGAAGAGTTGCAGTCATCGATCTAGAAGAATCGGTGCCCCTCAACTTCCTTGGAGGCCTAGAAGAGCAACCAATGGAGTTTCTATCTTTTCCTATTCTGTTCATTATTTCGAACCCAAATTCGACCATCCTACAGTGCTTATTTCAGAAAACCCAAAACAGATAAATTGTAGATCTAGAAGTCTCCGTTCATTTGGCTTTGGAATCAGGTCGATCTGATCTATATCGACAAAGATACGACTGTTCTCCTGAGCTTGCGCAGTGCTGAAAATTATGTTCGCCTTGTTTTCCCGCGTGTGAGTCACTCTCCCGATCCTATTGTTTGAGAAAGCCTAACCTGGGCTTGCATCAGGAAATCTCGTAAAGGTAACATAAATGAGAGGAAACGACTGTCTGGACATACACACTGATGGAGTGCAGCAAATTAGGAGGGAATCAAGAAATTTCCTAGCTAAGTTTTCTGCTTTCATTACATTACCTAGGATTGGCAATTTCCAGTTCACACAACCGATAGTAAAGTGGAGAGAGGAGCATGATAAGGTAGCTTTCAGACTTTCTTACCTTGCCAGAATCATCATCACTTAACATAGCGAATCGTCCTTTTCTTAGTAGATGTCGAGGTTCGAGCAGATCTCAGATAGTCTCTTCTACGTTCGCCGCTGGTGGTGCTCAGGCAAATTTCTGGCTGCAACCATGGCATTAACAGATACTCGGGGTGGCAATTCGAACATCTCACATGAACACCAATCAGATCAAGATGATACGGTGCAACTTAACTTGATCCCGGAATGAATTGACATGTTTTTACTCAGTTTTTTTATAAGAAAACATTTTGTTATTATGTTTTGAATAGTTTTATAATGACCTAAAATGACATGGATCGTGTCACGAATATAAAAGGCGAACATGAATCGGTAAACTTCTCACTTAAATTAATTATGTTCAAGTTTTAAAACCTGTACTTGCATAAGCAAGCGCGAATAGACAGATCATTCCCATTTGTCAGGACCGGTAAATGTCTACAGATCTTTCTCCAATCGACACAACCGATGCATAAGATTAAGCCAACCATGAGCAATTGCAAAGGCACCAACTTTAGTATCTCACTTCGTTAGGGATAATTACCCAATCAATTTTATTTTAAATCTATTATACATATGCCAATTTTGTTCTAAATTTTTCAATTTTGTCAATGTAGTTATAAGCATTTGCACAAAATTCTAATGTAATTCTTTCGGCCAATAACTGTCAAAAATCACTAACATGGTGTCTACTCATACCAGGGCCATCCTCCATGACATGTTAGCCTGGACAACTTATGCATTGCCACATCAGTGATCTTGAGCAACAAGTTGTCAAAATTATTGCATTGAAATTTCACGCAAATATTTAGATTACATTGGCAAAGTTTGAAATTTTGAAAATTGAATTGGCATCATATTTAGAACTAATTGGTAATAAACCCTTCTTCATCCCCCACGCCTGACAAATAGGTGTGGGAACTGAACCATTTTCATCTGCCTTGTTGGAAAGTCCAATCAAATGGTAAGTAGTTAGATAAATGTGAGGTTTAAATATTCCAATGTTCCTCTTCTCCATATGCATAGGCTAGACTTTGCCGAAAATAGTCCACTAAGCCCTTCAAAATTTTTACTGTTTTCTCGGATGATCAGAACGGATCAATGAGGGATAAGCTACGAAGCAGGCCTGTTAAACCAGGTATAGAGGATAAAATCTCATTGAGGCTGCTGCTAATAAGTTCATTTCACTTCATGGATGGGAAGTCCTTATTTGCCGGACCCTGGTAATGGCTGGCTCGGTCCAAGCACTGTCCCAGATCGCTAACATTCCTTTCCTCTGGCATATACATATTCAATATTTGGGTGACGGCTTGCGTTTTATCTGCCAATTGCTGAATTGGTTCAAGTCAAACCATTCGCTCTCAATAACAATCACTTTCAAAAAATTGTAAGACTCCTTGCCCTATATATAGCTTGAACTCAGGTAGTTGATGTTCTCTTTTGCTTAGATCTATTTCAAGTTCAATGAAAGTCAATTTGTGTTTAACCGGGTTACGGTCTAGGCTATTTCGTGCGGCTTTCCGTGGGATTTCTCAGTCATGTCTGCTGTTCCTGTCGAGTTGTTACTGATTTAATAGGCACGTGTCTCTGCGCGATTTCTCCTGAAACAAGCAATCTCCTCAGGTTGATGAAAGAGCATAAAAGTATTCATTTACTAGTCTTAGGTAAGAAGCAAGGTTGACGGAGATTGCATGGTTCAATGTGATCCGGTGGAGTTAGAAGCTTCAGAGCTTCTTTTATCATACACGAGGACGTATACAAATGTGGGTTATAATAAGGTACTTTGAATCGTTCTTCCCCCCCCCACAGACAAAACTCTTATAATGATAGATAAATTAAGACTTTGAACCCGTCTTCCTTTAAATCGTCACCTTCATGAATTCTTTTTGAAATCATAATTAAAGAGAAGGCTAGTAGTTTCCTGATGTTGAGTCGTTGACGGAGGTTCAGGCAAGTCAACCCCAAATTGAGCCTTAGATCCTCTTCTGAGGTCGAGAAAGAGAAGCGAGGGAAAGGGTGCTCCTCGAGGTGGGGGCACAGTGGCAACGGTGGCTGGAATGGCGGCAGTCAGCGCGACTCTCATGTTAGTTGGCATGGGCTCGCGGTGGCAGCTGACAGATGCCGGGGGAGAAGGGTTTCGGGAATGTTGCTAAGTGCACGTGTAGGTGAACAGCTTTATGAATGGATGACGAGGGGTCCCGGAAATGACATTAAAGCTGCTGCTACCTGCAGCTAAACCTCACCCTAAGCAAAGTTCCTTGAGGCCTCTTGCTCTAACAGACGAGATACGCATCGATTTGTTCTAAAAGCTTGGATTATTAGACAAATATGCAGATTTGTTCCAACAGACAAGATACGCATCGATTTGTTCTCGGAAGAGACATTAAAGCTGCTGCTACCTGCAGCTAAACCTCACCCCAAGCAAAGTTACTTGAGAGCTTGACTCTGATAAAAAAGATGTGCATCGATTTTGTTTTAAAAGTTCAAATTATTTGACAAATGCACAGATTTTATATTTCACTAGTTAAGATAGATGAGAAAAATATTTAGTGGGTTGAAATGGTGCGTGTGATGTGAAATTAAAAAAAGAACGGATAGCCACTTTGTTCTCCTCTCCTATGGCCTAGTGGACTGAGCAGAAGCAACCACTTAATGCTGACATTTATTGCATTCTCTCTCCTTTTTTAAACAAAACATGAGGAGTCTTTCTCTCCACGTTCCCGCCTCTCTTCCTCTGCATGTTCTCCTTCTTCGCCTCTGTTCTCGTTGCTGCCGTCGTCAACTTTCCCGCTCTAGAAACGGCCGACTGGCCTCTCGAACTCCTTTGCATCTTCTACTACTTATTCAGTCCCGACTTTGAGCTCGGGTACGTCTCCAACGATTTTGAAGCGGAGGCAGCTTGCAAGGTTGGATATACTAGTGGTGCACTAAGTTTTGGGGTTTTGGCGACACCCACAATGCCCGCAAGGGATATTGTAGCGGAGGAGAGAGAGGTGTATGGTACTGTGAGACCTCTCTTTTTCCAGTTCCTTCTTCTTTTTTCCCTTTTCTTTTGGCTCTGTTGATGGTGATGTCGACTCCCGTTAGGGTGGTATGTTGAGCTTGCAGATGGAGGAACTGAAGAAGTTGGTGGAAGAGGGGAAAGTAAAGTATATTTGCTTTGTTGGAAACTAGCCCAGACACCATACGGAGAGTGCACGCTGTTCATCCCATCACTGCCTTATAAATCGAGTAATCGCTCTGGACTCGTGACATCGAGCAAGAAATGGTCCCTCTCTATAGGTACATTGCTTGCTCTATTCTAATTTTTGAAAACATTTGCAAGAAAAAAGTGGAGCTAAACTCTGTGCACAATCTGCTTAGTAGACTCCCAACCTTCATACATTGGTCCATTCTAGTTACACATGTCAGACACTTGGATTTAACTGGTGGAGTTTATTTTTTCGTTCTTGCCCGCTTCTCGAATTTTCAGGGAGCTTGGGATCAGCATAGTGCCATCAAGAAAATGAAGTACTTGGAGAGGAAGGAGCACCATTTCCTTCATGCCCATGTCAAAGTATATCTAGTAGCACCCAATGCCTCAATAATTGCATCGGCGTGTAGATACTGTAGATTACTTGGAAGCATCTCTTGTTGAATTAGAGGAAACCCTATCACCATGTGTTTTTGTTAGAGCCAAAACTCAAGTGGCTATAACGAAAATGCCATAACCATGAGGGATCTTTCATTTCAGCCATCATACAAGATTGAATACTTTTAATATTTAATGGAAACAATCTGTTTGAATTCATTTAAACAATTGTAATAGCACCTCTAACAGAATCGTAAATTTCACAAGCACCATTCTAACCATTTTCTTGTAACTGACTACCACTCAATAAATTACTTTTCAAGTCAGGAACATACAACACATCAGAGACCGTTTCCACAAAACCATTCTTGGTTCTTATCTTAATATCACATTTTCCCATCACTTTCACAACAGAATTATCACCAAAACTCATAGTAGAATGAAAATCTTCATTTAGATAAGAAAAAAAAGACTTACATTCACTCATGTGATTACTGCAGCCTGTATCCACAAACCAAATATCTAACTTGGATTTCTTTTCATCTTGAATAGCCACCAACAACGTTTCTACTTCCTTTTTTTCAACAAAATTTGAACTCTCTCCATCTTCTTTATCATTAGGCAGCCTAGTATAACATTCAAATGCGTAATGACCAAATTTATGACATCTAAAGCACTCTACCTTCGAATTGTCAAAATTCCGTCCTCTGCCTTTGCCTTGAAATTGATCATTATCGGCGTTGACATTTCTACTAACATCTCTATTTCCTCGATCTCCCCTTCCTCTACCTCTACCTCTACCCCTTCCTCTGAAATTGTTGGAATGAGTATAGGTAGAAGCCTTCAACGCTTGCTCCTCTACTGTTGAACTTCTTGTTAAATTTCTGTTCATCTTTTATTCATGCACCAATAAAGAGCTTTGCAATTCATCGAGAGAGAGTGCATTTATGTCTTTTGACTCTTCAATTGAGCAGACAACATAATTAAACTTTGGTGTCAAAGAACGCAAAATCTTCTCCACAATGGTGACGTCGTCCATCTTCTCGCCATGGAATCGCATCTTGTTGCTAATCTCCATTGTTCTAGCACAATAGCTAGTGACGAATTCTCCATCCTTCATCGCTAGTGTCTCAAAATCCCTTCTCAAGGCTTGAAGCTGTGCACGCTTCACCCTAACAGAGCCTTGATATTTCTTCTTCATAGAATCCCAAATATCCTTGGAAGTTTCTTTGCGAAGAATAGTTTCCAAGATGGGACGATCAATAGCCTAAAAGAGATAATTTTTTGCCTTCAAGTCCTTCAGCTTTCTAGCTTCCAGTTCTGTTTTTTGGGAATCCATCAAAGCCGTGCCTGCTGGTGGCTCTTGAATTCAAGATTCAACAACTGACCAATACTCCTTTGACCGTAAAAAATTCTCCGTTAGCATGCTCCAATGGTCATAATGACCATCAAAGCTTGAGATGACTGCTTGCACAAAATTGGAATATGTGGCCATTTGGTAATCTCATGTATTTTTTACTTTCAGGGTCTCAAGGCTTTGATACCACTGTCTGTAGAGAATATAAGATGAGAGACACACACAAGAGAAGAAAAACCGCTTGCCTTCTTCATTAAAAACTGACACCACAGCCATTATATAGGCTTTACACCAAAAAGTAACTACCACACCCCACTAACATTCCACTAACTTAACATGTGCAGCAACAACACCATAAAAACTTTCACAAACTACTAACACGTGAAAAACACAGCACCACAAAGAAAGAAAATTTGACTGATTCAACATCTCTCTCTACACTTGTTCATGCTGTACATAAACCAAAATTTGAACGGATTGGTGGCAAAATTGGACCTTGACAGAATTGGATTGAGACAGATTTCCTTTAAAAAGTGCAGATTTCCATACCTCGTGTCATATATATCTCTATCAGAAGCTTGAAATCGATCAAATATTTTCATGAGCTTTCTCCCTTACTGAGTAAAAACTCTGTCCAATGAAATAAAGTGATGTTGATGATATGGCTGATTTAAGAAAAGCCAAGCACAAAGCAAAATTCTGATTATGTCAATCTGTTGCGCGCTTTCTTTTTCCAAGCTTTACGGTCAATCTAAAGCACGTGCAATAACAACCCTGCAAAAAAAAATTTCTTTTTATTTTTTGGGTTCGAAACCCTTGCACAAACTTGATGGATTCGGAAAATGGAACATGAAATTGCCAATTACATGAACAAAGGATCATAAGCAAAATGGATGTTGCACTTTGTTAATTTGCGCATTACGAGTCGAGTTAGTTCTGGACGTTTCTAGTGCAAAAATGAGGGCTGGCTTCTAACATCTAGACCAAGTACATGGCTTGACAATTGGCTCACGTCTAACTCAAGTCCCTCACTCCAGATTATATGGGACACCGACAACTATGCGTCAAAAGAATATCGTCTCTCGGTCAGAACAAAATTAGGATGCGAGAACTAGGGCAGCTTTCTCTTCTTGCTGGCGTTTGACTCTCCATCGGAGATGAAAACAACGTTGCCGTCGTCGTTGTCAAGATCCTCCACTTTACTGTGGTTGTTAGTTTCAGTAGCAACCCTCGACATGCCCAAGCCATCATTATTCGAAATCTCGGATAGCTTTCTTTTCTTTTCAACATGAATCTCAATTTCTGTAGGAACAATCTCTAGGTCTTCACTTGGATTTAACATGCCACCCTAATGGAGTCGACACCACCACGGCTAGAGCCAAAAAAAAGGGGAAAAAAAAGGAATAGGAAAAAGAGAGGTCTCACGGTATCATACACCCCTCTCTCCTCCGCTGCAATATCCCTTGCATGCGCCGCCAAAACCCCAAAACTCAGTGTCACCACCAGTATATCCAGCCTCGCAAGCCTCCTTCACTTCACAATCGTTGGAGACATACCTGAGCTCGAAATCGAGACCAAATAAGTAGTAGAAGACGCAGAGGAGTTCGAGAGGCCAGTCGGCTGTTTCTGGAGCCGGAAAGTTGACAACGGCGGCGACAAGAATGGAGGCGAAGAAGAAGGAGAACGTGCAGAGGAACAGAGGCGGGAACATAAAGAGAAAGACTCATCGTGTATTGTTCCAAAAAGGAGAGAGAATGCAATAAATGTTAGCATTAAATGTTTACTTCTGCTCACTCCACTGCGCCAGAGGAGAGAGAACAAAGTGGCTACCGGTTCTTCTTTTAATTCCAAGTCACGTGCCACGTGTTGCCTTCTGAATAGAGCCACTTAAACTCACACACACCATGTAAGCGTTCAAATCACTAATTATATTCTCTCTGTCTCCAAAGATTGAAAACAAGCCCTCGGCTTATATAGATCGAGTATACCCATTAACACTGGTGCAAAATGAGCTTCACATGGGAAAAACAAGATGTGTATATACTCACATCGACTAGTCCCAAAAAGATGAATTCTCACTTCAGGCATAGCAAACTGCCAGAAGCTGGAATAAAACGGCTGCCGGTGCATGGAGCTCTCGCTATGCACGTGATGATGGGACAGGTCCGACCACCTTGGGTCTAATGTACACAGACTTACCTTGCAATCTTTGCAAGAAAACTATTTCCACGACTTGAACCGGAGGTCACACGGCAACAACTTCTACCCGAAATGGTAGTCCTAAATGCGATCAAACACGATACTACGGTTTAAAAAGCAACGAAGACAGTTTCATTACAAGACCGAGGAATCAAGTTGTGATATTTCTAGTTCACGTGTGCCCTTTTGATAAAAATACATCCGCACAATTTCCAGGACACTTCTCTTATTGGAAAGATCACAAGAACGAACAGAAAGAAACGACATGAATGAATCACATTGGCCCTATCTACCGTCCACCGAGCTAACTGTTACGCCATTCGATGACTCAATTTCTTGGCTTTCAAGCGTGATTGAGGTTAAGCTGGGTGGTTTCTGGAAGGGTAGACCCACTGTTTCACCCGAAGGACAAGAATCTATGGAGCCCCTGATCAAGGTTAACCGGGGTGGCTTTGGGAGGGGAAGACCTGCAGTTTCACTTTCTAATAGTAGCACAATGGAAGGCATGGCCGGTCTATCTATGGCGGAGTCTTGCGCACACAATAGTCCGACCTGTATGCATAGTAATACGTCATCTGCAGAGCATGTGTCCCTGATAAAAGGATCGATTAGTTCCATCGCCTTCCCTTCACTCCAGTGATGCCAAGCCTGCATTCATCTCGTGCACTTGTGTGAAAAACACTTTAAATAACCCCTTAGATGTAAACATTCGAATAGCGAGTTCAAATGTATATTGTCCTAATGTGCGATAAAATCTGTTGATAGCACTATGCTTGTAAATATGACTGATAATTTCTAAGCTACAGACAATGGAGAAGTCGAAACCAGACTGAGACAAACCTAATCAAAGGCAGTTTTAAACTAAACAATTGAAGCAGATGAAACATCTCCTAAAATGAGAGTTTTGGTGCCTAGTGGCTTGAATAAAGATAAGGATGAACTCACATGGCCGATAAGATTAGAATGTTCTGGCATGCGAAAGCTAGAGTTTTTCTTGCCGGTAATGATCTCCAATAATAATATCCCGAAGCTATAAACATCGGATTTGACCGAAAATAGACCTTCCATAGCATACTCTGGAGACATGTAACCACTGCAGTTAAATTGGCAGATGAGTTAGTCCACTCCACACATCTCAAACATTTGGAGTCAAATATGCACTTTCATTTTCTCACTACGAAGAAATTCAACTTACCATGTGCCAACCACTCGATTGGTATTTGCTTCGTTTTCGTTAGTATCAAAAATTCTCGCCGTGCCAAAGTCTGATATTTTCGGGTTCATTTCTTCGTCTAGCAAAATGTTACTGGCTTTAAGGTCACGATGGATAATCCTTAGTCTAGAGTCTCGATGGAGATAGAGGAGACCTCGTGCTATCCCTTCAATAATCTCAAAACGTTTCTTCCAGTCCAGTTGTGCTCGCTTCATTGGATCTGCATTAAATTTTGAAAAGTGAAGAAAAAACACATGAATAAATTTCAGGACAATTCTTTCATGGAATACAAAAGACCAAATTCAAATGTTTGACTCAGCTTACGGAAAATAAAACAATCCAAACTCCGGTTGGGCATGTACTCGTAAACGAGCATCTTATCTTCCCCTTGAATGCAGAATCCAAGGAGTCTTACGAGATTTCTATGCTGTAATTGAGCAATTAACATAACCTCATTCTTAAATTCCTCAAGCCCTTGGTTCGACTTCCTTGAAAGCCTCTTAACGGCTATTTCTTGTCCTTCAAAAAGCTTTCCCTGCAGTTTCAGAGGGTAGCCAATTAAGTATGTCTCTATTACATCTCGAAGTCCACAACCGGTGATCATTTAGCTTTACCTTGTAAACAGGACCAAATCCTCCCACTCCGAGCTTGTTTTCTTCAGAAAAGAAGTTCGTTGCAGCTTCTATGGTACTGAAGTTGAACGCTGCTATTTCAGCTCCTCCTACTTGCTTAGCATCTCTAGCGAGACCATTTGGTCCAGATAATTCAGCAGATAACTCTTCGTTCAGCACAAAATCATCAGACAAGGGAAGTTTCTTCTTTTTCCAGTGGGAAATCAAGAATCCTGCATTTAAAGTTCACTAACATGTAAATAAGAAAATAAGGACCAACAAAGCATTAACTCCATGGGAAAAAAAAAAGAAATCTCACCTTTCAAGTGGTCCTTATACCTCCACAACAACCATACTGCTACACCAAGAAGAAACGCTCCAACCAAGACAGTAATTATTATGAATTGGTTGGATACTTTGCTCTTTGTCCCTATTCATGAGAAGAGAAAGAAATTGCGATTATACCAGGTCATCACTAATCAGAAAGTGTTCGAGTATTCTACAAAATATCCAAAGTCATTAGCACAGATAAACTCTGTGACAATAGATGTTTTGTCTATAGTATATACATGACTTCTTATTGCAGGCAGTTCAGACAATGGAAATCTCAGCTAAGCCATGTAACAAATCAGTTAAGCTTTAAAGTAGCTAGTTATGCTGGAGTTTATTATTTGAGACTACCATTATGGAAACATCATATGGTGATCTTTGTTGACAGCGATTACTTTCATTCCTTTCCGATGCTACAAAAGGCTAGATTCATGTTATTCAGTTATACTAACTGTTGACATCCCTGACCTTCATAAACTCAATTCCATAGATAAGAATCTCAGTGCCTTTTTTGCTAGGTCATACAATCAGTTGTGGCCTTCATCATAGTAAAGAAGATCACTGGGTATAGGAAACATTATTTGGAGAAGACGAACAAATTTGAAAACGGCAAAGGGGAATACCCATAAGAGATCATACCTGATTCAGAATTGGCGAGACGAATTTGGAGGGTCAATCCACCCTCAGTGAAATGCTTCACATCAATCAAATCCTCGCTCCACAGCATGCACCAGATGCCACTGTCAAATGCATAAGCTTTGCACAAACAATTCTCCAGACACTTTGCCTCGCACTCTTCCCTGCTAGTGGCTGAAAAATAATCTGCGAAATCTGGCAACTTCACACCATCCAATTTCAAAAAGCGGTCCATCCTGTCGCCATCTCCTGATGAAATGCTGCTGTTGTCCTGACACTGTAATTGGTTCTTCCGAGTACAACCAGCAGACCAGTTACCCCTCTTCCATTGATCTGGTGATTTCGGATTGAACCCTTCCATGCAACTACATTTGGGAGGGCCCATTTCATTGCACATTGCAAAATCTCCACACTTATTATAGAGGTCACATTCCTCAGCAGGCTGTTCTTGCAGCACAATCCACTCATTACTAGTCTCATCCCAGACTAATTGTTCCTCCGTCCCATTCCAAAGTATACGGAACATCAAGAGTTTGGACCTATTCGATGGTGTGTAAGTCAAGTACATGCTTCCATCCGCCTCTGTGGGCGAAAGCCTGAACCCATATCGAATATTGCCACTCATATTCTGCACTCCTGTGAAAATCACCCCATTCCAATGCCCGCTCCTCCATTGCCGGCCTGACTGGCCCCAGATCACTATCTGCGGCGGCTCCCGGGGATCAACGCCCATAGAGAAGTTCCCAGGGGAAGGGTCATTCAACGATCTCCACGACCTAAAGGCATGGTTCTCTCCGGCTGCAGAATTCACCCTCACTCTCATGCCGGGCAAGTACGTGTCTGTCGGGTGTTCAAAGCTTTGCCAGTACGAATTGCTGACATGACCATCGGCACTAGCAGAGTCAGCATCTGCACTGGCCAAAAGAACAAGATTCCCACCATCCGTCAAAACAGCTGTTGAGTTGGTGGGCACAGAGGAAGAATTAACGTCGCTAGACCAAACTGTGCGATTGTCTCCATCTAAAACCATCAAATGTCCATCACTTGAAACAGTTAAAACTCCAGATTTATCAGAAACAGGGCTATCTCTGTTCGCGACCCACACGACTGTTTTAACACTTATCTTGTGGTACCAAATACCAACGTATCTAAGAGACGAATTCTCGGGGCTAAAGAACCCCAGCTCGAAATTCCCAGAAGAAGAAATCAGAGTCTCGCCATCTCCGAACAACTGCCCTTGCGTTATCGAATTTGCTGCACAAGAATACGAGAACAGAGATGACGACACGAAAAACAAGGAGAAAAGGAAGAAATTGGCTTTGCCTTTGCCGGTGAAGGGCATTCCACCATTGACAAATGCCCCAACCATGGCTCCGGAGAGAGGGAGAATCAAGAACACAAGTGGAAACTTTTCAGGGTGAGACAGGGAGTTTCAATGGCGACCCATGTTAGGTGTTGCAGTTAATGACACGAGGTTGGCGGCTGTTTGAAATTAGAATCTAGAATCCGAGTTTTTGAGTTGACCCAACGCGTGGAGGGCCATCGCCAACAGAATTACGGAAGAAGTCAGTGAACCCCATGACGGAGGCGTCGCCTGAGTTTAAATTTGTTCAATACCAAGAAGTCAAAGTTAAGGGACGGAGAAGAAGGTTGTGAGAGATTCGTGGTCCATGACGATTCAAAGAAGGGATGGCTTCAACACGAGCACGAGCGTTGCCCGATAGTTGACCAAACTGGCTTTCTCCGCAGAAGGCAACGCATGGGACCCAGCGAAATGTAAGTTTCATCCTCTTCTAGATGCCGTGTTCAGGAGTGTACGGAACATCTCTCCCGTAGGAATAGGAGAGGGACCGAAATCATGCGTGTCGATACGTAAGATATGGGTTTTCAATCAAAAGGTCAAAGAGAAAAAGCAGGGAAAAAAAGAAGAAGAATAAGACTCGGTCAACAAATGAGGGGGGATGCTCGGCTCAAAATAGAAGAGCCTGAGAGCTCGCACAAGAGAGAAAAGAAAGAGAGAAAAGCTAAGGAGAAAAGAAGAGGGCTTTGTGCTGTGGAGACCTCATTAAGCTAATTCGACTTCGATTCACGACACTCAGTAAATACTCGCACCCCTCGTCTGCTCAATCAGGACAATTTTCAATATTAGGTCGTACATTCGAAGTTTTGTGAAAATTGAGCCGTGAAGTTCAATTTTTGAGTCATTAAGATATGTATTTTTATAGAAATTGTAGTCTAAGGTGTTGTGAAGCTGTAGGATTTTACGGAATTTGATTTGAGCTCACAACTTGCCTAAAATGATATTTTGAAGTTTTCCATGTGTGATAGACAGTACACATCCAGCAACTTTGGGGCCATATTTTGCCAATTTTCGACTTGATTTTGGGTCAGTTAAATTGAGGTTTTTGTAGTACGTTGAAAGAGCTTTCTATTGACTATAAGCACATTTAAAATGGGGTCCAGTGGATTCGGTGAAAAAAGTTATGGCACGATTAAGTTTCGCACTCAAGCTCCGCCTTATGGATTGTTTTGAGCAATCGTTTTGGGTAAGCGATTTATTGGCATGTGAGAATCAATTTTGTAAGCAACTAAGCTTAGCCTAGTTGAGTTGTAGTTGAGGTCATGTTTGGCTTGACTTTAGTATTGTTTCTTGCTTATCTGATATTATTGTGTGTTCGACTATTCGAGTAATTTTCGTGTTTAAATGTAGGTATTTCGAGGTGAGTTGGTGCTATCTCTTCTAAGCTTAGCCTAGGCCTATTGCTAAGTCTGTCGCAGCCATTTCTTTATTTTCAGTCCTTAGTTCATCGGTCAGTTCAAGGACAATTCTAAGACTATCCATGGCCTAGCACTAAGCCAAGACACTCATGAACCTTAGAATTAGTAATGGAATCAACAGGTCTATCTCAAGGCTCATTTCGATTAGCGCCCAATTCATTTGCATGGTTCCGTGGCCAGTGCATGACCGATCCACGATCGAACATCACAAATTCAAAATTATCTTCCGATCACTAAGAATTAACTAGGGAATTATAAGTTTTTGGTCGGAAGACGATCGCATTTGACCGTGTCGGATCTTCCGTGTATCAATGCATAGCCAGGCGGAATTACCCGCGGACGAACATAACCGGTTAAGATCAACCCATGACCATCCGCCGACCTAAAATCATCCCATAACTAATTCTCATGATCCAAAAGTTATCTTATGAGCTAGTGATTCGATCTCATTTGTATAGTCGATGGTTAATTCACGACTGACAACTTAGTCAGTTTATAGCCGGTCAGTCGGTTGGACCATGACTAATCCTTGATTCCTTACTGATCGAACCGATTAATCCCATGGTTAATGGCCCATGTTAATCTATTAAGGACCTCTTGGGCGTTTTTCATGTGGTCAGAATCGAGGGTGTTACAAGAACGATAAGATAAAGGAGGATCACTGGTCCAAAGAGTGTCAAATTGTTAACAGATGAAGTTAAGACTATCATGGATAGGCTAAGGACAATGCAAAGTTGCTTGAATAAATGTGCGGCTAAGAGACGAAGGCCTTTAGAATTTCAAGTAGGGAATCTCATTTTCCTTAAGATGTCGCCTATGAGAGGGACATCTTAATTTGGTAAGAAAGGAAAGCTGAGCCTTAGATATATTGGACCTTTAAAGATTTGGAACGGATAAAGACTTTGACCTTAAATGGGAAAAGAATGCAACCATGGACACCACTGGTGCCTTTAGCATGGTGGTACAGGGAATGAAACACCACAGCTCTGACTGGGGTTGACCCTCAGAAGCAACATCTTGCCTTTTAACTTAATAAACAAAATTTTTGCCTTTTTTGCTTTTGCAAAAATGGGAAAGTGCTTAGCCTATGGGAACCTAAAGTGGTTTGGTAACATTATGGTATTGAGGGAGTGACTTGGGAAAGTAAGGATGCAATGAGGCATTGATATCCTCATTTGTTAGAAGAGTTGGATAATTCTACAAATTTCGAGGATGAGATTTCTTTAAGGATGGAAGAGTTATGGTGTCTTGAATTTCGACCCATTTCAGGATATATGAAATGATTATTTTATCAATACGCTGATAGTTACATTCACTCAAAATTGGCTACTTATGAGATATTAACCAAAGAGGAAATGCTACAAAGGATTTAAATGCACACGCGAGTAGAGAACTTGATCATGGATGAAGATTCGACCATAAAGATTGACGAGGGTCGAGTAGTCAATCCCTTGCAATTACATAACAATCAAAGTCATCCTTAGATCAAGGAGGTTCAAATGTGGATTAATATTATTTTAGTCACGGGTCGAATGCGTATAACTCTTAAAAGCCGCATGCTAGTCTGAAATGTATTAAAGTTATAATTGGTTGAATTCAGCCATAGATTTTAATCCAATTTTGGGTGTCAAATTTTCAAGAACGTCAAGACTAAAATGTTGGACGTCGCCTCATTAAATCACTATTTATCAATAAGCACGAAAATTTGAGAAAATATTAACAATTGAGATTCGAAATCGAAAAAGGAGCTCAAGTCGGGCAAAGGCCCAATGTGCCTAAGGCCCATCATTGTTGGCTGAGTAGGGCCCACCAAGCCCAAATAAATTTCCAAGCCTATTTTTGAGCCTAGTTCCAATTCTAGCCCATTTTGAACTTGACAACCTTGCGAACCCATTACTATTCATCGAGGCCGATTCCAAGGCCCACGTCTTCATTTCCGACCCAAGGGAAATTTGGAAATTTGTGTCCAAAATAGGTGAAATTATCATATTGTCTCTCTTGACAATCATGCACAAAAAGACAAAAAAGAGAAAAAAAACAAAAGGGTTTTGTTTTATTTTATCATTTTCTCTTTCTCTCCTTACTCCCCCCATTCCCACGTGCATCTCTCTCTCTCTCTCTCTCTCTCTCTCTCTCTCTCCCTCCTCTTTGCCTGCGTCCACCCCTCGCTACTTTTTTCTTCTTTCTTCTTCATTTCTACTTCGTTTCTTTAATTTCCCTCTTAGTTCATCCTTGCCGCCGAACCAGCCACCACCTTGCGCCACTGCTGCACCACCACGCCACCGTCGTTGCTTTTCATGAGCCATCCGAGATTGCTCAAGTCGCTGTCTCTCCCTTGTCTCTGCTCATGGAAACCACCCCACCGCCGAGACCCATTTTTTGCGCAACCACCCTTGTCGTTCCAGACGTAGCCATGCATCACCCTCACCACCGTCGTCATGCATATGTCCCCGGAATTGTTGTTAGCTAAGTTAATTTCCTAATCTCTTAGTTAGGGGGTTAATCTCAAATTAGGTGTAGATGAGTTAGAATTAATCTTGTTTAGTGTGGATTAATTATAGTTTAACTATGTTTAATGCTAATTAATTAGTTAATTGTTAATTAATTTAATTTATTATAATTAATTATTTAGGGAAATAGTTAATTATAATTAAATTATTTTGTGGTAATAAATTATTCATAGAAATAATTAATTTATTGTGAGGTAATTAATTATTTTGGTAATAATTAATTATGATTAATTTAGTTGGTAGTAATTAATTATGCAGATAATTAATTATTATTATTTTGTGGTAATTAATTAATTATGATGATGCAGTTTGTGACAATTAATTATTTAGGGGAATAAATAATTAAGATTTTTCTTGTGGTAATTAATTATTTATGGAAATAATGAATTATTATAATTTTGAGGTCGTTAATTATTTTTAATAATAATTAATTATGATTAGTTGGTGGTAATTAATTCTTTGTAGTAATAATTAATTATGAATAATCTATTTTTGTGAGAATTAATTTGTTTATGGAAATAATTAATTGGTGGCGATTAATCATTTATAGAAATGATTACTTATGAGTATTCCCTTTGGTAATAATTAATTATTGTGGAGATAATTGATTGTGATTAGTTCTTGAGTATTAATTAATTATTGTGGTGACAATTAATTGCTACTATTTCCTTCAGTGTTAATTAATTATTGTGGGAATAATTAATTTTGATAATTCATTTATCGATAATTGATTTTTGTGTTATTAATTAATTATAATCGAATTTGTGTATGTTAATTACTTATAATTAACTATTCGGTACTCGCAATAGGGTAATAAATGGATAATTTAGGTGACAACTTGGTTTGTGTATCGAGTTTATGCACGCCGTTGTGATTGAAGGCATATAAGTTGAGCATGTTTGTGTGACCACCAAAAGTTATCTTATTGCATTTTACGTATGAAATCGCAATAAACATGTTGTGTGGGCATGAACTATGGTTACATTGGCTAAAGATGAAAAGTGAAATGAATTTGAGCAATTAAGGCGCTCGCATGATCACCTAATAAAAACTTGTTACCCCCGTATGATGCGGGTGTGCCATTTGTGGCCGTGATAATACCCTTGTTCAAGGATGGATGTGCCCTTCATGGTCATGATGAAACCCCCACCTAACTGCAAGTATGCCTTGAATGGCCATGATAAAACTTCCATATGATTACGAGTGTGCCCTGCATGGCCTTGATAACACTCTTGTATAATTGTGGGTGTGCTTTATGTGGCCGTGATGATACCACCATTCGAGATGGGCATGCCTTGAGTGGCTATGATAAATGCCCACTTATGTCGGAAGACAGCTAACTTTCGGGTTGTGTTGGGGCCACAGAGGCCACAATAATCAGAACACGCGTAAGTGCATTGCCCAAGAGGAAATATGAATTGTGTTTTGATTATATGAATCTTGATTGCATTATTTTTGGCACGTGTAAGTTTGTATCGTGTAGGGTATGTGTGCCAAGGCAAAATGAGAATGTTTGTGTTCGCATTCAATGGCCGTTATGTACTATTTATAATTGAGGACCTATGCCTGTTAATAGTTAAGGCAAAGAATAAGATGCTTTGCCATTGATCTGCCATCAATAATAGGGTGCACATTAGGGCGCCTCGAGGCTAGAGGACTTCCTAACTAAGGCTTAGGATTTTAATTTACTGAGATTCATATCTCACACGTTGTTATTAGCCATTTTCAAATCCATAGTATGGAGAACCGACAAGTGATGCGATTCATTGCCTTGTTTTAGAAAGAGTAGATTAACACTGGTTTTACTAGTTATGTTGGCTTAATAGGAAGTTTCCCATTGTAAGAGCTTGTACATATAATCTTCCTAGGGTTAACAAGTAATTAAGCCAAATTTATGCTTTGATAATGTTGCTTTTGTGATATTCTTGATTATCCCTATTGTTATGTTGACGGGGGATTGTTTATTGCTTCCGCATATGCTTAATCGAAAGATAAAATGAATAGTTGGCGACGCATCCTAGGACGTCACATTCAAATGACTACAAGTAAATAGGAGTTATTGCATGCTCAAGGGTCGGGACGTGACAGTTGTTTGTATAAAAAATTCGATTTGATTTTCTACATGTTAGGTTGAAGTTTCTTTATTAATGGAGTCAAATGGTAGGGCATCGAGTGACTCTTGAGGGGCTGCATCAAAACAAAATGATGGAGGTGCAAGGTTTACTAACTTGGCCAACTCGTTAGGATTAATGAAAAGGCTATTTAAAGCTTCTTATGGTTAGTCTTTCACTAGTGTCTACTCACTAACGAGAAAAGATTTCAACATAAATTCACAGTAGATTCTTGCTATGCAATGTGCCCACACTCTTTTGGAGACAATTTTGCATGTACTCAAAGATTGCAAGCAAGCAAAGGCAGTTTGGTAAAAGATTCCACTTGCAAGTTTTCGGGGTAAGTTCTTTACCCAAGAGTTACATACAAGGTTGATGATAAATCTAGCTGATTCATCAACTAGGGTGCAAGATAACTAGTCTCTTTTTTTTGTTGTTGCTTGTTGGCATTTCTGGAATTGGAGGAATAAATGATTATTTGAGAATGATTTTTGTCTTACTGGAGGACCTTTACGCTTGATTCTAGACTATGTTAATGATATTGCATCAGCTCGTCAGACAGAATATAAATTGTCTCCTCAGAGAGAGAAAAACAAGAAGTTTGTAGATTGGACTGACCCTCCAACTGGTTTGGTCAAGCTCAATATAGATAGGGCCTCTAAAGGCAACCCAGGCGCCACTTCAGTAGGTAGACTTTTGCATAATGAATCAAGTAACTAGCTTGCTAAATTTGCTCAAACTATGGGATTGTGCTCTTTGCTCAAAGTACTTTGGGTCTTAAAATGGCAATTCCTTTGGGCATTGTGAACTTATTGTGAAGGTGGACTCACAAGCCACTATTTCACTACTCTAAAAATCAACACCTACCCTCAACTTTGGTGATATGCTCATTTCTCATATTCATAATATTTTAATGTCTTCCAAGCATCTTGGAATTTTGTACAATTTTAGGAAAGGAAACTCATGTGCTGACTTGTAAGGACCTAGGGCTCGCTGAGTAATATTGTCCACTTTGGGCCAAGACCCGCACGGCTTTAAAACGCGTTACTCAGGGAAGAGGGATCACAGCCTTATAAACCATCCCAGGACTCCCCCCCTAGGCGATGTGGGACTCCCCCCTAGGCGATGTGACATGTGACCCCCCTCCCTTGCGCACGTCCGAGGACCGAGGCGCGGACGCACCGCCATCCCTCCTCCTCGTGCATTGTCGCTCGGGATGTCACATTCTCCCCCCCTTCGAGCACAGCGTCCTCGCTGTGGCCCCACACGCGGTCGGGAGTCGGCTCTGATACCATTTGTAAGGACCTGGGGCTTGCTGAGTAATATTGTCCGCTTTGGGCCGAGACCCGCACGGCTTTAAAACGCGTTACTCAGGGAAGAGGGATCCCAGCCTTATAAACCATCCCAGGACTCCCCCCTAGGCGATGTGGGACTCCCCCCTAGGCAAGAGACATGTGACCCCCCTCCCTTGCGCACGTCCGAGGACCGAGGCGCGGACGCACCGCCATCCCTCCTCCTCGCGCATCGTCGCTCGGGCTGTCACATGACTAGTTAGTAAATTAGGTCATTCATGCTTGTGATGCAAATGATACCTTAATCTCGGATAAGCCACAAATAGGTTTGATTCTTTTATTGATAGGAAATCAGGTTGGATCTAACTTAGTTAAGCAAGTTATGAGGTAACTTTTGGCTTACACCCCTTGCAATACCAAAAAAAAAAAAAATTTGAAATAAGTATCACTTGCATTTTGTGTGTATGGGCCTACTCTTTCTCAAGCATAGATCATGTGATATCCACATAAAGGTCATATTATTCAATGGCTGAGATGAAATCCAGCGTATACAAGAATTTTTCCTAAATGCCATTAAAGATTCTAAACTATACCCCACAATATTAACATCCTAAACTCTTTTATAATGTCATTGAAAAACATAAACTATACCCATTGTGATACTAACATTCAAAAATTCTTTGTGTCTCTAATAAAGGTGATTGGTTCCAAATTGGGTAGATCCCAAACTAGGAACCTAGAACCCACCATGTTAAGGCTAGTTTCCAATTTTTGGAATCAAGAACCAAACTACTTAAACTTGGACTAGCCTTTTTTTTGTTTTATTTTATTATATAACCAAGACATTATCAATTGTTTTAATTAAGTATGATTAGGAATACTCAAATTGAGCACATATAGTAAATCTAGTGAAGTTGTGAAACACTCACGGTAGAAAACCAGCTTCCCCATTTCACAATTGAATAACTTAAATTTTGGAGAAAATGGTTGGTGAACAGGAAAGGACAACATTTAGGAGGTAACACAAGCGAGAACTAAATTGGATAGGTCGCTCGCCACTCATAGGAATTCACCTAAGAGATAAGAGCACAACAAGAAACCTTCTTGTTCTCAAGCCAAAGGTTAAATGAGTTAAAAAGCAAATCGAGTCCCCTTCTTATTCATTATAGCATGCTTATATAGTCGATCTTGGAACAACCCTTCAAGCAATGAGTAATTACTAGAATTTTGGAAAGACAAAATGACTCATAAGGAAAAATTACTAGAATCTCGGAAAGACAAAATTACTTATAAGGAATATAAACTAGAATATATTTGGAGACCTTTCTGATACAAGGTTTCGAATGAATGTGGACACCTTTCTTTGCTCTGGCATCAAACACTTTTGTTGCGCATAAACTCATCCTTGAGTTTTCATTATCTTCATCTTCATGGTAAGGAGAAAGATCCGGAACATTGAACGTTGCTGAAATAGCATATTCACCAGGGAGTGCAATCTTATAGGCATTATCTCCAATCCTTTACAGCACTTTGAAAGGTCCATCAACCCTAGGCTTCAACTTCCCGTGACAACCATGAGGAAATCTTTCCTTTCTAAGATGTAGCCAAACCAAATCTCCTGTCACGCCCCGACTCTCGAGCTCGCGGCAACCCCTTCTCTTGGTCGATTGAAAGTGACGTCCCAAGACCCATCGACGACCATTCATTTTATCTTTGATTATGCGCAAGCGGAAGACGAACCATCCCCGGACAAACATACAATCAAACGGGGATAGAGGGATGAACAACAAGAACAACAGCAACTACTCAACTATTCAATTTACTGGATTAACCAATAGAGGATCGTTTTCCAAATTACAAGCCCGACAAAAAGGGCCGATCCATCCTCTAAGCCAAACCAAAAAGACTAGGCTAATCCAACAAGACACAAAGAACCCTCGGGTTCTACACCACGGTCACTCGGACTCATCGGACTCAAGCTCCGTCGGGTCGATCACCGGAGAAGCGGGGGCAAGATCCTCCACCTGCAGTACGCCATTCTAAGGACCGAAAATGGTTAACCACGACGGGTTGAGATAAAATCTCAGCGAGTTCTTCCCCCTAAGCCCCGGTTAGTACGCTAACTCAACCCGGGGTATCTCTCCAGAACCACCCCTCACTCAACCCCACAACAGACAGCCAAAACCAAACAACAGCCAACAACAGATAGGGCAACCAACAATCATACAGTCGGTTCGCATGCAACCTTACCCGGTATGCCATACCCTGCACGTTCAATCTCATACAATGCAAGCAAGGCACATGGCCGTTAGATGAAATAGTTCATCAATCACATGCGAGTCGCGCCACAAGCGATCTCACCTGGCCATTGCCACACCCTGCACGACTGTCAACTCATGCGTGCGTACCATAATTAATGCAATCATCATGACATTAAGAGCATGCGAATAATCAGAGCATCTCACACAACTTTCTCATGTCTCACATCCACACATATGCTCTGATTATTACGACCACTAGGGCCACGGCACAACCTTATGGTTGGCGGTCTACCGGTCGAAGACCTGTGCATCGTCCTCCCCATGAGGCACGGCGACGTCACGGGCTCTCTCCCATCGACGGCATTCCCTATGGAGCATGGGGCCCGCTCACCGCCGCAGCCCCGCAATGGCCCGACCACCGTCGGTGCAACCGACCAAGTCGGGACGATCAAAAGGCCACGGCACAACCCCATAAGGATTGGCGGTCCACGGCTAGCGGCGCGGCTCTCCTCTTAATGTGATCATGCAACACATCATCAAACAATCCATTTATATCTTTGCTCGTCGTGAATGCAACATCACTCATGCTCATGCGACATGCCATTTCAAATAACCCACGTAATATGTCATGCGATCTCACTCGACAATTCCAAAATCCAAAAGCCAACCAACACTCGATCACGCATTTCATCACTATTCACGAGTATAATTAACAATCGGCACTTCAATTAATCATAACAATCAATAGCACATCAAATTCGAGACAAAATTTAGCTTACGGATGAACAAGTCCGTGAACGAATGTCGTGAACGGTGCTCGTGAACGTGTCGTGTGAATGTGATTTTTCCGAAATTCAATTAATTAAAACATTTAATCCAGAAATTAAACAAAACATTAATTAAAACAATTAATCAATTCAATTAAAGCAAATCATGCTTAATCAATCACATAAACATAATTAATCCCAAATTAATCACAATTAAGCTTAATAAGCAAAATTAAGCTAATCTAATCTTAACCAACTATCTAACCACCTATCTTAGGGCTAATACAACTTAATTAAACCCCTTAAACCAAAATTAACACTAACTAACCAACCCTAAGCAAGTTTAGGCACTAAATAGGGATTAGGAGCTAAACTCACCCGTTAAGCGGGCCGGAGACATGGACGCGGCGGCGGCGACGAACCCGACACCTGGGGACCTCTACCACGACGATCCAAGGCGGTCCCGGGCTCAAAACAGCAGCAACAAACTCGGAATCCCTCTGCAACTCTGAAAAACTGACTGCACAGGAGGAAAGTCGCTGACCAGAGGAAAACGGGCTGCCCGGAGCTCCGGCGAGCGGCGAGCCAGCGACCAACAGCACCTGGGGTCGAGAGGGAACCACTTGTGGTTGGTATGGGTGGTGGTTTGGCCGGAAATGGAGAGAAACGGAAGAAAAGGCGGAACAAAGTTGCTGCAGGCGGAATAGTGACGGTCCGGCGACAGCCGGCTTTCGGCCGGAATACGGGACTACCGGCAGCTCTTTCCGGCGATCAGTCGACACTATCTGAACGGAAATTCTCTTCTGAACACAACGGTGGGTGGCACGAGACGAGATTCCAACGGGAAGGCAATGAAAAACTCAGATTTCGGTGAAAGGTCAAACTGAAAAACAGAAGGAATGAAGGAAAACCATGGGAGAGAGGTGCTGCGATTTTGGAGAAGATGAAGAGGAGAGAGAGAGTGAAGTGAAGGCTGAAGGATAAGCCTTATCCAAGCCATCAAGGCTTGCCCCACTTGCCAAACAATGACCTCATCTTATCTCTCTTCCTTTTTGACTTTTCTTCAAAATATCCAAGGGCATTTTGGTCATTTCCACCTTGCACATTTCCCAATATGTCCTTGGGCTGAAAATGAAAGGGGCGGGCCTAGGAAATGGGCTTGAAAATAAATAGGAACGGGCTCGGGAATTTATTGGGCTTGAATCGGCTCGGTTTTAGACAATGGGCTCGGAAGGGTAAAGGGTCGGTTTGGCCCAACGGGCTCACTTGCTTGCCTCGGGCCTTCCATGGCGGCTGTCCCACCTTGGGCGTGAGGCCCACACTGATCTTGCCCGGCCCATGTCCTCGTAGGCTCGTGTTCTCGATCCGAAAATCCCTTTTTCCAATTACTCGGCTCAGCCGGCACTGTCGACTGACTAAGAAGCATCGTCCAAAAGTCCTTCTCGAACGTTCCCGAAAATTCGAAGTCCAATATTGGATTCTCGTACCATGTCAATTTCACCCGAATGCCATTTTGGTACTACTCATACTGACAGGCGGCTTTGAGGATTCACGCGTAACCGACTCGTGCCAATTCACGTTTAAGACTTCTCGACACATGGACGTCCTTGACTGCATGAAATTGCGAAGGATCGATTCTTATTTCAAAGTACACGATTATCAAGGATCGACGTAGGGCCATTCGCAGGTTCGATAACAGTAAACGGAATCACCCGTCGTCCCATTATACTCTGTCCGCGAATCGACTTCTAGTCGTCCCTAAAATCGGCCTGAATGACTACAGGATCGTCCTCACGCAAGTCTCACGGCCGAGTCATTTTCCTGTGTCAAGTTCTTTAGTCGCACGAGTTCTATCCTCATTAGCCTTTCCCCTCAAGGTCAGTATCTCAGGAGTGATCAGTTCCGAGTGAGATAAACCAACAATGCATCGACGAAATTCACGTTTATTCCTTCCTCAAAAGGGCTCGAATTTCAGGATGTTACATCTCCTTCCTTAAATGCCGCGGGCTTCCAATGTTTATTGGCTCTCTCTTGATACTTCGCATTGTGCTTTATGATTCTTTCCCAAATTTTCTCATGAAGCTTCTTTTGATAGTGGGCATGATCCTCAACATCTCCACTAAAATGTTGAGAGATGGGAAGAGGAGCTAAGTCCAAGGGACTAATAGGATTCTTCCCATGCATAGCTTCAAAAGGACTTTTTCCAATTGTTTGGCTTGAGGACCGGTTGTAAGCAAATTTAGCTTGAGCCAAAGTGAGGGGGCGTTCATGTACGTGTGTGCGCGCGCGCACGCGCGTAAAATAAATGGATATTTAAAAAGGGGTCGACAAAAATTCGGGTGTCAATATGGATATTTAAAAAGGGGTCGACAAAAATTCGGGTGTCAATATGGATATTTAAAAAGGGGTCGACAAAAATTCGGGTGTCAATATGGATATTTAAAAAGGGGTTGACAAAAATTCAGGTGTCAATAGGAAGAGATTCCGCCCGGTCTTCCACCTACAAGAGACATTCAACATTGCATTGATGTGTGTGTGTGGGGTCGACAAAAATTCGGGTGTCAATAGGAAGAGATTCCGCCCGGTCTTCCACCTACAAGAGACATTCAACATTGCATTGATGTGTGTGTGTGGGGTCGACAAAACTTCAGGTGTCAATATGGATATTTAAAAAGGGGTCGACAAAAATTCGGGTGTCAATAGGAAGAGATTCCGCCCGGTCTTCCACCTACGAGAGACATTCAACATTGCATTGATGTGTGTGTGTGGGGTCGACAAAAATTCGGGTGTCAATATGGATATTTAAAAAGGGGTCTACAAAAATTCGGGTGTCAATAGGAAGAGATTCCGCCCGGTCTTCCACCTACAAGAGACATTCAACATTGCATTGATGTGTGTGTGTGTGCGCCCGCGCGCGCGTGCAAAATAAATGGATATTTAAAAAGGGGTCGACAAAAATTCGGGTGTCAATATGGATATTTAAAAAGGGGTCGACAAAAATTCGGGTGTCAATAGGAAGAGATTCCGCCCGGTCTTCCACCTACAAGAGACATTCAACATTGCATTGACCATTCAACATTGCATTGATTTTGTCTCGGGAGCCATCATTCCAAACAAGGCAGCCTATTGCATGAGTCCTAAGGAGCATGAAGAGCTTCAACAACAAGTGGATGAACTTTTAGCTAAAGGAATGGTGAGAGAAAGCATGAGTCAATGTATTGTTCCTGCTCTTCTCGTGCTAAAGAAAGATGGTTCATGGCATATGTGTATTGATAGTCGAGCGATGAACAAGATTACTATCAAGTATCGTTTTCCTATTCCTTGAGTCGATGATCTTGTCAACCAATTTTATGGCACAACTATCTTTTCCAAGATTGATCTTCGAAGTGGATATCAGCAAATTAGAATGAGAGTCGAAGATGAATGGAAAACTACCTTCAAAATAAGAAATGGCCTCTACGAGTGGATGGTTATGCCTTTCAGCCTTTCTAATGCTCCTAGTACTTTTATGCGCCTTATGAATTATATCTTTAAACCATATATTGGCAGCTTTGTTGTTGTTTATTTTGATGACATTCTTGTTTATAGCTCTATTCAAAAGCAACACTTGGAGCATCTTTTCCAAGTTTTCACGGTTCTTCGGAAGCAAAAATTGTATGCCAAATTAAAGAAGTGTCACTTCTTTACCAATAGCCTTATCTTCCTAGGCTATCTTGTTTCTGAAGAAGGCATCAAGATGGATTCTAGCAAGGTGGAGGCGATCATAAGTTGGCCCATTATAACATCTATAAATGATATTTGGAGTTTCCATAGTTTGGCATCATTTTATCACTGCTTTATCAAGCACTTCAGCACCATTATTTCTCCTATTACCGAATGCTTGAAGGGGGGAAAGTTCAAGTGGTCGACCGAAAAACGCACAGGGGCATGGAGCGGCAACGGACGACGCTGTTCAGACACGATCCCCCCACAGCCACGATGTCAGCTACGTGACGCTAGCAAGGGAATCTTCCCTTGCTGCGCTGTCATGCGGAGAGAGGAGGGGACGATTTTTGGTTAGGGAGCAGAGATCGAGCACCCGGAGGGGGCAGCTGGGGTGAGACGCACGGATTCTGGCTGGTCAGAGCTGGAGGAACCTCGGCAGAAGGGAGAGGGTGACGATTTTCTGGCCGGACGAGCAAGAAAACCAGAGAAGAGAGAGGAGAAAAAAGAAGAGATCTGGGTTTCGGCTTGCGACGAGGGCTGGTTTACTGATTTTTCGTGAAAGAATGAGCAGAAGGGGAAGGAAAACCAGAAAACCAGGGCCCGAGAGACAGAGGATCGGTGAGAGAACTCGGACAGAAGCAAAAAAAAAAAAAACACGGAGAGTTCAAGCATAAGAGAGCGAACCAGAGGAAGAGGGCGAGCTCGAGGGAGCGGTTGGCCGTCACCGGAGGCCCGTCCGCCCGCCATTGCCCGCCGCGGCTCTTCCTCCGAACGAGGTAAGCCCCTAAACCACCGGTCCCCCATTTCTGGAAAATGCTGGGCCGGAGCTCGCGGCCGACCAGTTCGCGCGAGCTTCGGCCCCGCCGGTTCCCCATCGAGCTTTTCTATGTTTCGGTTTACTTTGTCAAGAGTCCCGGCTCGAGTTTGAGTCTTGGTTGAATCGATAATCTCTCTTTTCCATAGTGCACATTAGGTGCTCGATGTAATGCCAGAGTGAGGTCTGGTTTCATTTTTATTTCGACCGGAGTCGAGTCGTCCGGGTTTTGTCCCATTCAGCCAAGCTTTTCTCGGGATGGTTAGCGTTCTGTATTGATCATTCGGGTCGCTTCGTTGCCTCGTTTTCATTTTTTTTGGTTCCTGCCGACAAAGAGGGCACCTCTGGCGACGAGTGGTGGTTGGGGTGGTTGATCGACGGGTGTGATGGTTCGGCAGCAGTGTAGATGCTGGTGATAAAACAACCGGAAGGTGGTGAGGACTCGTGGTGGTGTCGGCGTCGGTCCGGCGAAGAAGTTGCAGGCGAGACGTTCGGTCGAGAGGCTGAAGACGACGTGCATGGGAAAAAATTGCAGCAGGAAAAAGACAGAGAAAAAAAGAACAAAAGAAAAGAAAAAGAAAAGTGAAAAAATGAGAAAATAGGAAGGAAAAGGAAACGGGCTGCAGTTCTCTGTCATTGGGCTGAGTTGGTCACGGGCTGGGGATAACTGGGCCAGAGGTAGACACTGAAAATGGGCTTTCAGCTGGGCTAGAAAATGGAAATTCGGAAGTGGGTTTTTTTTTAAAACAAAAAAACAAAAAAAGAAGAAGGAATTTTCGGGCCCTTGACTTTGACTTAAGGCCGGCCTGGTTTCTTTAGTCCAGCCCGGACTGATAGGGTCCAGGTCAGTTTAGTAGAGCCGGGTTTCCTGACCCGGTCCGAATTACTTTTTTTAAAAAAATAAATCAAAATAAATCAAAAAATATTAAAAATACTAAAAAAATCATAAAAAAATTCGAAATTTCAGTAAATTCATGAACAATTCGGAAACCTGAAAATTTATAAAAATTTTTGAAAAAAATATTTTTTTAAAAAATTCCAAAAAAAAAAAAAAATTTCAAATATTTTTTTTTTTTTTCAAAAGCCCCAAAAATTCCAAGTTTGTTTTAGAGTTCCCTAAAAAGCTCTAAAATAATTCTCGAGTAATTTTCTTTTAAAATATGTGGGAAAATTGTCAATCTAAAATTGTGTTTAAAATTGAACAAGCCTTTACGGCTCCACCTTAGGATTTTAATTATCCGTGGATGCCATTGCCCTTGATTGCACACTCGCGATGCGATGTTTATAATTCCCCCTTAGTCTTATTAGGACCGTTATTTGTTCATCTCTTAATGATGCTAGGCGTTTATTCTCTCTTACAATTTATTTACTCATTCCCTCACGTTGCTGATTGTTATTTTGATAGTTGCGCACCCGCATGATCATCTCACATGTTAGTGTATAATTCTAGAATCAATCCGAACTGCCTTATAAGTCTTTTTGAAATGAACAAGTTTAGGTACCGAAATGGCACTAATTGATTAATTAGTGTAATCAAGTTCCCGACTCTAGATTCTCTAGTTGCGTAGAAAGTGAGGGAGCTTGCTTGGTTTCTAGCTGACCCCAATAGGCTACTGGCGACTCCTCATTAGAAGATTTTCATGAACACCCAATGTCACGCGGGGTATGGGCTTGGGAGATCCCACGTCTAATGAGGGTCCTAGACCTATTCTTTGGATAATACCCCTAAACCTATTTAGATATGTCTTTCCCCCTTGAGATGAAAAAAATAGGTCGCGACAGCTTAGCAACTCCACGGGGGACTTGGTTTTGAACCTTAGAGGACTTAGGCCAAAATTAATCTTATTCAAAAATATTTTGTTTGGCAGCGAAGATTCCAGATACGCCCCTAACATTAAAGGTATTAAATGTTTTTACAGAATGGGAGGTGTAAGGGGAAGTGTTTGCTCACCTTTGTCTTGCAGGGAGGTGTAGGAATGTATGGTTTACTTTTATATACGAAGTGTTGTTTGCTTATAAATTGTTGTGCATGTATCCTTTGCATTGCACTACACCCTAGCACACACAACCCGCCGCCGGACTTGGGCCACATAGGATCACTTATGATGGTGTTGAGGTGGATACCACTCCAACTACAACCATGTAATACGAGTCGCCCACCTCAATTCCGAAATTTCCTTCTCGTGTCAAGAGTTCCCGCCCCAGTTTGCAACCACGCGACATGGGTCGGCTCTTTGACCAGGCCGAAGTCATGGGAACCCCGACCTAACCGCGACCATGCTGGTTCAGTCCGGTAATCCCGTGGCTTCATTTTGAGTCGTCTAGAGTAGAAATTGACCCACATCTCATGCGTATATTTATTGTGATTGAAAAAAAAAAAGAAAGAAAAAAATCATCATCATTGGTAAGTGTGATTTCTCTTTTTACTTGTTCATTTTTTATTGAAACTTTCATTTTTGAAATTTGCGGAGATCCATTGAATGCCCTCGGTGTAGGCTTCTAATTGGGAAAATTGGCAATTACTCTTCATAAGCAAATATTCAGTTTCAATTTCAAAAGTCTTTAATCTGGCCCTACACAACGAATGATTTTGTTAAAGTTTCCAACCATGGGCTTAAAATCGCACCTTGTCAAAAAGTTCTTCCAATTCATGATTATGTTTTGGGGCACAAAAAAATTGAAATCACACTTTTAATCAAATTCTTTCCTTCTCACATTTTGGGATTTAAAATTCAAATCACATTTTGTGTATAGATTTCTCAAAATAAAAATCACCTCATTTTGGCAACAGTGAAAGCACAAATCAATCTTTCAAAATTAATGCCACATTTTGCATATGAAACTTTTGGCAATAGAGTGGGCATTCGATTGATAATCGCAGATTGATCTTTTAATGATATCTCCTCTTACAATCAAATCTTGGCAAAATACCGAAATCCTGTAATAGGAGTTCTGGGGTATGTACCATCGCCTCGATTTCGTTGTAAGAGGCGACCTCATTGGAAGATCATTTTCTCATTCACAATTTCTTCTTCTTGCAAAATGCATGATGACCACTCTTCAAACTTTCCTTACTTGACTGTGCCAAGAAGTGGATTTTAAATTTAGATTGAGAATTGTTACTCATAAGAGTGTATTGTATTTCCTTTGTGTCTTTATTCTTTTTAAGGATTATGTTTTCAATTCCGAGCTAATCATAAACCAAAATGATGTTTTACAAATAAGTGACTCATTTTTTGGTAAAGAAATTTAAATTTATAAAAATCATTTGGCTTCGAGGGCAATTCGAAAGTTAGTATATTCTATTGAATGTCCATGAGTTTCTGAAAGTCAATGCATTTTGTTCTTCTCACATGTTTGTCCTTTGTAGGGAATCTCGGGAGGGATAATCTAGGATGGTAAAATCGTGATCGTTCCAATATAATCAATTTATTCCGAAACTGATTTGTTCATACATTTTCCTACAGGAGAGAACTAAACAATTTTGACATTGGTATTTGAATTAGATCACAAGCAAATATTCTCACAAGTCTTGATCCTAGAATTCAAAGAAATGAGAGTCCAATTTTGACATTGGACTCTTCGGAAGCTCATACTCATGAATTTAAACAACACATCCGGGTGCATCACCTTCCATCATGTCCCAAATGTTTGAAGCTATCGGATATATTGCATTAAGGGTCGGAAAAATCACTGGCTAGATTGCATTTGATTAGTTGTGATAGAAGTTTATAGTCTCAGAGACTCATAACTTGGTCAAGCTTCAAGAAAGCATCGTGCCTCATCAAAGAACGGATCTTGTGAGATGCAATCCAATGTTAACATCCCTGATGAGAGAAGAATTTTTCTCACTGGTTCTATTCAGAATTTGGATAAAGTCATTGCACGCTAATATGCTCAGTATAGCTTGCTAGATTTCTGGACTTTTATCTTGATCATCTTACACCTGATTGTTGGAAAAGTTTCCATGGTCGGGAAAAGACTAGTGCAACTACAAATCCAGTGTCCTCTTGAATGGTAGTTGCCAACAATGACATCCACTTCTGAAGGTTTAATGCACAGAGATGATCTTTTCATAAATAGAAATGAATATACTCAAATTAGTGCTATCAGTCGAAAAAAGGCCATTCAAGAACACATTACATAGGAGGTTCATGATTCCTCACTCATTGAAACTGAAAATCTATCCTTGATGAGAACCCAAAGTGCCTTAAGTGTGTGTTGAAGCTTTGCTAGTGCCAATCTTCCACAGAGGCTAAATGAAGCCAAGTTCTGTCCTAGGAAGTTCCTTTATTTCTAGGTCGGGTGCCACCATCACTAGATTGTCGATGAACTTTATCCATGGATGACTCACCTGCTCGTGAATTGGCATCACTAACGCATCTATCAAATTTGTGTGTTGCTTCAAACTAAGTTGTGGGGAAGATTAACCATACAAAGCCGCCTTGCTAAGAGATATCGAAGATTATCCACCATCAATTGACCGCGTTAGTCTTAATTTTGAAAATGCATTGGATGTGCTTTGTTTTGTTTCACTTCAAAACCAAGAGCCATTGAACTTTAGTTATCCCAATTTCCAATCACAAAGACTTGGAGTGTTCCCTATTCAGCTTTGTTGTGTAGTCAAGAAATACAAAATGGTTAAATCTAGTTTTAAACTCCTTTGGCGTCGACTTTGTTTGGAGACCATCAATGCAGTCCTCATGATTTGTGATGCGAAATGCAGTTTTGTTATCTGCTTTTTCGCAAGCAAATGAGGCAAAACCTTCAAATATCAAAACAGTCCATCGATCACTTTGCATGATGAGACAAAGGAAGGGAACTGCTAAAAGTTCAAAAAGGAGATAGTTTGGGCACCAAGTTTTATAACGTTCGAACAAGGCGACAGAGCATTCTTAAACCTAGTTCATCATGAGCAATGAAAAATTCGAACAAGGCGGAAATTCGCTAATCCAACATAATGGAGCTACGTGTGGCAAGGTTATTCTAACTTCGTGAGGCACACATTTGATCATAGGGGCAATATTTCCCCTTCCTCTGCAAAAGATGCATTGGGATGCTAAGCCGTCTGACTTTGAAAAAGGGTGTATTTCGTTCCTAAATTTGGTACTCTTTAGTATAAGGAAATGACATGTCATTTTGTTTGATGCAGGACAAATTCGAATGAAACAAAAGCCCATCAAACGAGCATGACAGGACACAAGGTTTCAACATGTGCCAGAACAAGATATGATGAAGCTTAATTACTTGTCTTAATGTAAAAGACATTGGAGCAGCATTTGACTCTGGGGCAATATCTCTCCTTCCCCACCAATGATGCGTGCTGGGGCAAAAATTCATCACAAAAGGATGTATCGTTCCCAAATTGAGCCCAATTAAGTAGGGAGATAACACAATTCATCTTCTTTTATCACAGGGCAATAACCGACATAAATCACCCAAAGCATAATAATTCTCTCCCATGAAGCATGATGAAATAGAGTCAATTAATTCGACGCCAAAATGATGTATCATTCCCAAATTAGTCCAATTCAAGCTTGGAATGCAAGTAACCTACTTTGTCTCTTGTAGAAAAAATGCACAATGACTGCGGGAGCAGACCTTTCCACCAAAGAAGCATGTTAAAGCCCAATTGTCCATTTTGGCGTAAAGGATGTATTTCGTTCCTAAATGATTTCCAATTGAGTGTGGAAATAACATGCCCAATCATTTTCTTCACAAGCAATAAATGGGGCAAAGCATCTAAGAAACAATGCCCTCAAATGTCAAAACATAAATGCTCATACCCGAAGAACAGAAGCACCTGAAGGGTAAATTGTATCGATTCCAATTGCTCATTTTAATATTGTCTCTAACATGATCCCATTTTCCTTTGACAGCGAAACATCAAATGTAAAAAAAAAGATGCCAAAAAAATGCAAGTGAAGGGCAATTTGGGGTTACCAAATATCCAAGAGGATGATGTTGGCACTTGAGTGATAAATGCGAGTGAAGGGTAATAATGTATCGTTTCCAATTTTCAATCCTTGAAGATTCTTGCACTAACACTTTCCTTCCTATTCTTTACAGGGTTACTAAGTCGCCCTGTTGCAGTTAAGTACCCTTCTTCTCAAAATCAAAAGAAAAACAAAATTGAGAATTTTCCTCCAAAAATAAAATTCAGCATTTTACTAGGAGCAAGTAAAAACAGAGAGATGAGATAAAAATTGAGAAAACGAACTTTTCACAAAGTTTCTGAGCATTGTTTTTTATCTCAAAATTGTATGTCCGCTTGATGGATCACTCATTTTGAATCAAAATTCCTCCTAGAGATTAATTTACTCTTATGATCTCGGCCAAATGAAATTGAGATGTTAATCATGCCAAATAGGAAATGCTTAGGATGATGAAAGGCAATCCATTCCCAAATACGTCCTTTAAACACTGTGAGAATTGAGTGAAAGAGAAAACCTATGTCGTTTAAGGACGAAGGAGTTATTCGCAATTGGTACATGGACCAAAATAAAAAGAGGCATTTCTCTTCTCTATCTTACACACCACAAGTGACCATAGTTAGCCCATTTGAGCCTTTAAATGCGAAGAAATAAGAAAATACCCCTGTCAAGAACCACCCTCACAATGGGGCAAATTTGGAGGTTTTGTGTTAGGTGAATTGCAAGTGCACAATATCAACAAGTAATAAAGTGATGAATGAGTATCGTTCCCACAAGGACTGTTTTTTTTATTTTATCTAATTACTTACTGAAAGTGATCAATTCAAAAATCTAGCTAATCAAATCGAAAAGATGAGTAAAAAGTAAACTAAACCAATTAAAATACTAAAATAGAGAAAAGGTCAAAACTTAAAGAATTAAAAGCTAAGTAAAATTAATCTAAAGCAAATTCAAGATCACAAAGCGTTAGAGCATCCAACTTCACTTAACCATTCATAATTAATTTTCTTAACTTTTCATGCAACAAATTAATTTCCAATTATGTTGGCAAAATTTCCCTAAGATGAATTAAAAGCCGACCTCGGTCTAATAATCCCTAATTAGGTATGTTAACCCACACTAACCTTAGGTGAATTTAAACTACCTAAAAGCATTAAGTTTTTGTGGAAATTCCCGGATTCAATCTAAGTAGTCCCAACCTAGATCTACTACCACAGCCACATAAATAACCTAGTGTACCTTGACCTAAATTTAATTTATGGTTCAATATCACTATTGCACATGCACACAATCTCCACCCGGTATCATGCATACATAAAAATCATTCAAAAGTTGGCCGACTTCTAAAAGCATTAAGATCATGATAAAGAACGATACAATCAAAACAATTTTATTGCATGAAAGTCTTTGAAAATCAATCAATCATGATTAAGATCCATTGTAGCTCTAACAAAAGAAATTTAGAACATAGTAAAAACTAAACTAACAAATATTAAAGAAAACATAATACTAAAATAAAAACAAATTCACCAATTTGAGATACAAGGAGCTTCGGGTTTGTCTCCTCCTTCTCTCTTGACATGCATCAACTCCACTAAAATAGAAGAACAAAATCTAAAACCTAAAATCTTCGCAAAGATGGTGGCTCCAAGGATTCTCTCTTCTTCTTTTTTTATATGCGGCACAAGAGCAGTTTATATAGCCTCCAAAAATCTACCCTAAGTCGACTCCTATTAGGATTTGGAAAAGATTCCTCATTGATTTTCTTTGAACCTTATCTTCAATTATGGTCAAATTCTCTAAATATCTGATTTGGGCTGGCTTTTTCTTCAAGATGAAATATTCTGAAAGATATTGCGATATTCTGGAATATTTGAAAATATTTCATACAAAATAAAATTAGATGAGTAGCAATTAAATTCACCCAAAATTCATCAAAATTTAGCAAATATCAAGTCTAAATTAGTAAGAATACTCTATTAAAAGTAGAGTTATCAATTACCCCCAACTTAGAAATTTGCTAGTCCTCGAGCAAACAATAAAAATAAACAAATCTCATCTCCAATTATCAATATCCATTCATAATTACGTGAAATCACAACTCAATGGAAAAAATAAATCCCATCAATCCAAAATCAATACATAAGCTATGTCTAACCTTAACTATGCAATCCGTGTGTATGTGTGCGCCTTGACTTTCCAAATCATATATACTCAAATAAATCAAGTTGATATGCAACACTCTAAACTCAAGATCCACTAACCAAGTCTCATAGATTTGTTTTTCAATTCTCTCTCCACTATTGAAAACTAATACTTATTCAAAAATCAAAAGGTCTTTAAGGCTTATAATGTGGCTTGACTAAGGGGAGGGTATAAAGGATTTAAGCTCAACAAACCCCATAAACATATCAATTCTCAAAGCATTTGAATTAAATAGAATTCAAGACACGTCATCCATATGCTTACACTATTATAGCCATGCAATTCACAAACACTCAACACTTTAAAGTTTCTATTATTTCTCTTTCCACGCTGTACGGCGAAGTTTCTTCCTAAGTCCCTTCCATAGTGCAATGCTAACCCATTGAGTATCCAAAAGGCTCACTCAAGTTGAAAGTTAGCGGTAGGGATCCGTATGAGCTGTACTAGAGTAAACAACTTTCACTTTATAACTTGCACTTTTTTTTTTCTTTTTTTTCATAACTATTTCAAGCTTCAACAACTTCAGACACATCAAGAATCCATAACTATTAAAGTAGCTTTAAGGATAAACATGCTTATGGGGTATAAGGTAAAGTAATACATTTGGATTAGCATTATAAGGTCATCAAAGAAATATAGGCCAATTAAGCTCAAAAGGGTACTAGAGATCAAGTAATAAGGTAGGCTTGAAAGGCTCAAATGATCCAAAGAATGCCTATATCACTTTCTTGATTGAGTATAGCATATTAATTTCAAGAGAATATCAAACAAATTCAAAGACTTAGGTGAGTTCTAAAGAATCGCATACTTCCCATTGATCTTTTCTAAGCACACATAACTCAAAAGGCAAGGATAAGTGCTCAAAATATGGATTGCATAATCAAGATTAAGACTAACTCATATATCAATAACCAATTGAACAAGATTTATATTCCCCTAAAAATTGCAACAACTCATAACCATGAAAAGAATATCAATCTTATAGATTATAGTTCAAAATCATCATCTCCTATAAAGTTTGCTTCAAAAATATTTCAAAAATTTTAAATAAGCGCAAATATTTTCAAGATTAGCAAAAGTTTTAGCACAAAATTTTTTTAATTTTCGATCCCCTACCCCCAACTTAAAATGAAGCATTGTCCTCAATGCGTAAAAATAAAGAATTAAGTACAAGCAATGAGGCAAACAAATTAGAGTAAAGTTCGAAATACTTCCTTAGAGAGGACTGGTTCAGATGTGTCGCTAGAGGTTGCTCACAAAAAAATTCTTAGCTTCATGATCGCATGGTCATACGTCCCTAACCCCTCTTCTGCCTGTTGTGCACACTACTATCTCTGCAAAATAGAAAATTCATCACCACAAAAATTCTTCTTTTTTATTTTCTTTTTTTGAATTTTTTTTTAGACAAAATGCAAACCAAAATAAAAAATAAAAAATAGAAGCTTAAAAACTCGGGTTGCCTCCCAAGAAATGCTTGCTTTATAGTTCGCAGCCGAACTCTTCCCATGCTTCTAAGTAAGTGGAACCAAGGTGATGACAGATGTTTGGGCATCGAAACCTCCTCCATAGTAGTGCTTGAGCCTATGACCGTTTACTTTGAAAGTCCCCTCATTCTCATTGATAATCTCAACAACTCCCAAAGGGAATACTTTGGTGATGGTATAAGGACCGGTCCATCTAGACTTCAACTTTCCTGGAAACAAACGAAGACGAGAGTTATATAACAAAACTTTTTCACCCACATGAAACTCCTTTCTTAAGATGTGTCGATCGTGCCATCTCTTCGTTTTCTCTTTGTAAATTCTTGCACTTTCGTATGCATCATTGCACATCTCTTCCAATTCATCTAATGAAGCAATCTTTTCTCACCTATTGCCTGCATATCAAAGTTCAGTTTTTGCAAAGCCCAATATGCTTTATGCTCCAACTCAACAGGTAAATGGCATGCTTTACCATACAAAAGTCGAAAAGGTGACATACCAATAGGAGTTTTGAAAGCAGTTCTATAAGCCCATAAAGCATCATCAAGTTTCCTTGCCCAATCCTTCCTATTAGTATTCGCAGTCTTTTCCAAAATTCTCTGTATCTCCCTATTAGATATCTCAGTTTGACCACTAGTTTGGGGATGATAAGCAGTAGCTACTTTATGAGTGACTCCATATTTATGCAAAAGTGGCTCAAATTGTTTATTCATGAAGTGTGTGCCTTGGTCACTTATAATAGCCTTAGGTGTAACATCCTGAATTTCGGTAAGCCCAAATTATTGGAAAATGATTCAATGGGCCGAGTTTTGGAGCCAAATATTTGGGAATTTGTGCTTCAGGGGCAAAAAGACCAAATTGCCATTTTTAGAAGCTTGAATAGGATTTGTCTTGTTGTCTTTCTTTTTCTTTTTCTTTTTCTTTTTCCTTTCTTCCTCCCCATCTCTTCCGCACGTTCTCTCTCTCTCTCTCCCTTTTCTCTCTCTTCCCCTTCACGTTTCCCCCTTGTCGACAGCACCCCCTCCCCCACTTGCTCATCTTATCTCTCTTTCTCCCTTTGACTAGTCTTCTCCCTTATCTCTTTCTTCTTTTTCCCCACTTGCCTGACACCCCCACGTGGGTCTCTCTCTCTCTCTCTCTCTTTCTTCCGCGTGCGCAGCTCCCCTGCACGTCCCCCTCAGTAGCTTCTTCTTTTCTTCTTCTTCTTCTTCTCTTCCAGCCGAAGCTGGTTTGCTGCCACCGGCCCTGGCAACCACCACCCATCACCGCCATAGCTCCACCGTCCCGCCAGCTCGCCGCCCAGTCACCGATGAGCCGCCGTCCGCCGGCCTTGAGCCAAACCGGCTCCGCCCAGCTTTTGTTTTCCTCCTCTCTCTCCTGCCCGCCCGACGGAGCCGTCTGCCCCGTTAAGTGTCGCGCTTGCGCGCCGCAACGCCGGGCCGCTTGCTGCACGCGGACCGCCTCAAGCTAGCCGTTCCTCCTCCTCTTCTGGTTTGGCCGGCGCTGCCTTGTCTCCTCTGGTTCTGGTTCAAACCAAGCCGACCGGCCAGCCAACCGCTTGGACGCCGGAGCAGCGAGTTGCTGCCTCGCCGTCATCCCTCTACCCTAGTCGCCGCCGGAGACCAGCCGACCGACCAGCCAGCCTCCGCCACCCACGAACCAGCTGCACCGCCCCTTTTTCTCCTTTTTAGCTTTTGTTTCCCCTTCGCCGGAGCTGCTGGCCGTCGTCCGGAGTTGCCGGACCGCCCACCAGTCAGCCCCATGCCGCCACAGCAGCCGGTTCCTCCGTTTCGCAGCTCTTCGCCGCGCGGACAGCCGCTCTCGGCCGAGATCCGGTCCCGGGCCGCCTTGTCT
This sequence comes from Corymbia calophylla, assembly GCA_014182845.1. Lineage (NCBI taxonomy): Eukaryota > Viridiplantae > Streptophyta > Magnoliopsida > Myrtales > Myrtaceae > Corymbia > Corymbia calophylla. The sequence continues at coordinate 42,048,645 of CM024697.1, read as the reverse complement.
CGACGCGCCGGAAGTTCCCGGGCGTTCCCCTCACCGCCGCCATCGCGTTCGTGTCGTCGGAATCGCTAAACCGTGAGTCGATTTCCTAATCCCTTAGTTAGGGATTAATCTTGCTTAGGAGTAGTTTAATTAGTTTAATTATTGATTAGTGCTTTAGATGATGATTATTAGTGTTTTAATACTATTTGATTAAGTTTTGTTTAGTGTTAATCATGATTAGTATTAATAAATATTATTATTATTTTTGGGAATAAATAATAATAATTATTTATTATTTTCGGAATTATTAATTAATTAAATTAATTAATATTTTCGAATTATTAATAGTAATATTGTTATTACTATTCATTGCTGAAAATTAATTATTTTTGGAGAAAATAATTAATTGTGATTATTTATTGAAATGGTTTTAATTGAGTAATTTTGGGGGAAAATTACTATGGTCTATTTTTCTAAAGTCAATAGTATTTATATACTACATTATTAAATGACATTGGTTTATTAAAGAATGATTTTTATTAAATGAAAGTATTTGGGTTGGATAATTAATTATGGGATTGGAAAATAAAAATAAGTATTTTGTGGGACTTGAATTATTTTATCGAACAATCGACTATAGTATTATATGCTTATTAAATGAGTATCTTTAAGTATAATTATATTTTATACTTATTTTGGGATAATTGACTATTATTGGGGAATAATTGATTGTTGTAGTCGTGAGGACACGTATTTATTTATTATTGAATATTGAGACGTGCTTATTTATTATTGAAGATTGAGACGTGTGGTTGGGCACCGTAATTATTGAGGTGTGACTTGCAACTTTCGTGAGTGAATGGATTCTTTGTTATGCGTGATGTTGGGCACTACCGCATTTCATTATACGTGTGCCAACCGTAAAAAAAGCATGTTGCTCGAGCACAAATTGTATGTGCATTCACGATGAGCAAAAAAAAAAAGAACGGATTGTTTGATGATGTGTTGCATGGCCATATTAAGAGGAGAGCCCGGCGCTGCCGGTAGACCGCCAACCCTTGGGGTTGTGTCGTGGCCTTTTGGTCATCCTAACTTCGGTCGGTTGCCTGACAGTGGTCAGTTACGGGGCTGCGGCAGTGAGCGGGCCCCATGCTCCATAGGGAATGCCGTCGATGGGAGAGAGCCCGTGACGTCGCCGTGCCTCATGGGGGAGGACGATGCACGGTCTTCGGCGGTAGACCGCCAACCATAAGGTTGTGCTGTGGCCTTAGTGGTCGTAATAATCGGAGCATGTGTGAGTGTGAGACATGAGAAAACTGCGTGCAATGCTCTGATTATTCGCATGCCTCTTAATGTCGCGATGATTGAAATGACAGTTTCTGCAGGTTGCGTGTGCCAAGGCCGGGTAGGGTCGCTTTGTGTTTGCATCTCGCTATTGAACCGTCGTCCGATAATGCTGCTTGAGGTGTGGTATGGCGTGTTTGCCGGAACTAGGTTGCATGATTAGACTACCCTCGAGGCGAGCGAAATTCCTAACCGAGGCTTAGGATTTTGACTTACTGAGATTTTATCTCATTAGTTGTTGAATAACCATTTTCAGGTCCGTAGGATGGAGGATCGACGCGTGTTACGGCTCGTGGCCGTTTTTGAAGGGAGTAGATTAACCCTGGCTTATTGGTTTCATTGGCTCGATAGGAAGATACCCGTGGTAAGGGCTTGTACTTGTAAACTTTCTAGGGTTAATCAGTTAGTTAATAAAGCGATACTTTTGATGTGTTCTTATTGAGTTTTCCTGCTATCCCTGTTTTTGTAATTGACCGGGGTATTGTGTTTCGCTTCCGCATGCGTTTAATTAAAAGATAAAAATAACGGTTGACGACGGATCCTGGTGAGTCGCAAATCAAATGACCGCAAGAGAACAGGGGTTGCCGCGTGCTCGAGGGTCGGGGCGTGACATTAGGTGTGCCAAATCGAGTAAAGATATACTTTTTCAAGAAATTACAAACAACCCTAGCATCGTTAGAGTGCAAAGCCACGGCCTCTACCCATTTAGACACATACTCACAAGCAACTAATATGTAAGTGTTACCAAAAGAAGGTGGAAACGGACCCATGAAGTCAATGCCCCAAACATCAAATAATTCATACACCATGATATTGTTTAAGGGCATCTCATGCCTTCTAGATATATTTTCAGTCCTTTGACACCTATCACAATGAGAAACATAAGCATGTGCATCCTTAAAAAGAGTAGGCCAATAAAATCCACATTGTAAAATCTTGGCAGCAGTTTTGGTGGCACCATAGTGACCACCTGCCTCTCCATCATGACAATGAAAAAGAATGTTAGGAATTTCTTCCTTAGCAACACAATGTCTAATTATTCGGTCAGCACATACCTTAAACAAGTAAGGATCCTCTCAAAAGTAGTGTCTAACATCGGAGAGAAACTTTTTCCTTTGTTGATAATTCAAGTCAGGGGGAAAGATGTCACTTACCAAATAGTTCACAATATCTGCATACCATGGAGTTTCGATTTTCAAGGAAAAAAGTGCCTCATCAGGAAAGTCATCCAAAATTGGTACCTCATCGCTAGGGGCATTCGGTAACCTAGATAGGTGATCGGCCACAAGATTCTCGGTCCCTTTCTTGTCATTTATCTCTAAATCAAACTCTTGAAGCAACAAGATCCAACGAATTAACCTTGGTTTCGCATCCTTCTTTGCCAACAAATACTTTAAAGCTGCATGATCAGTATAGACAATCACTTTAGAGATAATCAAATGAGAACGGAATTTATCAAAAGCAAAAACAATTGCTAAAAGCTCCTTCTCAATGGTGGCATAATTCAATTGGGCTCCATTAAGGGTTCGGCTAGCATAATATATGACTCGAAAAATTCGGTCCTTCATTTGACCAAGCACAGCTCCAATGGCATAATCACTAGCATCGCACATCAACTCAAAAGGCAAACTCCAATCTAGTGGTGTCATTATAGGAGCCGAAATCAGCTTCTCCTTTAATGTCTCAAATGCCTGCAAACACTTAGAGTTAAAATCAAACTTAACATCTTTTTCAAGCAATTTTGTGAGTGGTCTTGCAATCTTGGAAAAGTCCTTTATGAATCGCCTATAAAACCTTGCATGTCCTAAAAATCCTCGAAGTAATTTTACAGAAGTAGGAAGTGGTAATTTGGAGATAACTTCAATTTTGGCTTGGTCCACCTCAATACCTCTAGCAGATATTTTATGGCCTAACACTATCCCTTCCTGCACCATAAAATGACACTTCTCCCAATTTAGCACAAGGTTAGTCTCTTCGCATCTTTGTAACACCAAAGCTAAATTATGCAAGCATGAATCAAAAGATATACCAAAAACAGAGAAATCATCCATGAAAATGTCAATGTATTTTTCTATCATGTCAGAAAAAATAGCCATCATGCATCGTTGAAAAGTAGCAGGTGCATTACAAAGACCAAAATGCATCCTTCTATATGCAAATGTACCATAGGGACAAGTAAATGTAGTCTTTTATTGATCATTAGGTGCAATAGGGATTTGGTTATACCCTGAATATCCATCCAGAAAACAATAATACTCATGTCCTGCAAGTTTTTCTAACATTTAATCAATGAAAGGTAAAGGAAAGTGATCTTTCCGAGTAGCATCATTCAATTTTCTATAATCCATGCAAACTCGCCACCAGAATCGTTCTAGTTGGAATTAATTCATTCTTTTCATTAGTTAGAACAGTCATACCTCCTTTTTTTGGCACTACTTGCACAGGACTTACCCAATCACTATCAAAAATTGGATAGATAATACCTGCATCGAGTAACTTAATTACTTCGATTTTCACAACTTCTTGCATTTTCGGATTGAGCCTACTTTGTGGTTGGATGACTGGTTTGTATTGCTCCTTCATCAGAATTTTGTGCATGCAAATCGAAGGGCTTATTCCTTTTATATCCGCAATGGTCCATCCAATTGCACTCTTATGCTCTCTAAGCACTCTAAGTAACTTGTCCTCCATCACCCCTGTCAAAGAAGAAGAAATAATCACTGGATAAGAAACACCATCAAGAAAAGCATATTTTAAATAAGAAGGTAAAGGTTTAAGCTCAAGAGTTGGTGGTTCTTCAATGGAAGGCTTGGGCTTCTTTGCACTTGACTCCAATTCTTCAAATTTTTGTGATTTCCATCTCGGATATAGTGGACTTGCTTCTAAAAACTCAACGGCCTCTCTAATTTCTTCATCCTGAGTTTCTTTCTCTTTTGGCTGAACCAAACATGCCTCTATAGGATCTTGAGTTGTGGTCAATTCAAACACGATCTTTACTTCACTGTCTATGGTATCTATCTTCAAGCAATCACTTGGTCCCTTGGGGTTTTTCATGGCTTTGAAGACATTGAAAGTGACTTGATCTTCTCCCACTCTAAGGATCAATTTTCCTTGTTGTACATCAATGAGAGCTCTTCCCGTGGCTAGGAATGGTCGGCCCAAAATAATAGGAACTTCATAATCCTCCTCCATCTCTAGCACGACAAAATCCGCCGGGAAGATAAATTTATCCACCTTTATTAAAACATCCTCCACCACGCCTCTTGGATATTTGATAGCTCTATCCACCAATTGTAAAGACACGGTGGTCGCTTTTACTTCTCCTACACCTAGTTTCACAAATACCGAATAAGGCATTAGATTATACTAGCACCAAGATCACATAAAGCTTTATTAAAGTAAGCATCACCAATATTGCATGGAATAGTAAAACTCCCTGGATCTTTTAATTTTGGTGGTAGCTTATTTTGAAGGATGGCCGAACATTCCTCATTCAACTTCACAGTCTCATACTCCTCTAACTTCCTTTTGTTAGCTAGGATCTCCTTCAAAAACTTGGCATAGCTTGACATTTGAACTAGAGCATCTACAAAAGGAATATTAATGTGCAACTATTTAAGATAATCAAAAAATTTTGAAAATTGCTTATCTTGCTTGTGTTTGGCTAACCTCTCCGGAAAAGGAATAGGTGGAACATATGGCATTGGAGATAACTTGCTCTTTTGTGGCTCGTCCTTTTGTTTGATCTCAGTGGAAGATTTGTCCTTGTTCTCGTCTTCTACATCCTTATCTTGATCTTGCTTTCCAACTTTTTTTCCACTTCTTAACGTAATTACCTTTGTGTTCTCCATGGGGTTCCTCTCGGTATCACTTGGCAATGCACCACTTTGTCTCTCATTAATTCTCTGAGCTAATTGCCCCACTTGCTTCTCTATGTTTCGAAGTGACGCTTCTTGATTGTGGAGTCTTACATCGGTACTTCTCATGAAATCTTGAGTGGTTTGAGCTTGTTTTTCCACAGTTTGGGTTAGCTTTGCAACCAAAGCCTCCAAGTTGGAATTATGCTTCTCCATGGATGGTGGTGGTGCTCTCGGTCCTTGTTGATTTTGACCTCCCCAAGATAGATTAGGGTGATTCCTCCATCCTGGGTTATAAGTGTTGGAGTAAGGATTGTTTTGAGGGCCCCTGTTAAAATTTGAAACAAAGTTAGCATGTTCAGAAGAACTAGCATAAGTGTTACCTACTTGACAATCAGTGCTAATATGATTTCCACCACAAAATTCACAAGATACTCCTTGAGTTTTTAAAGAAGCAATCATATTGCTTAATGCATCAAGTTTTGCATTCAAAGTTCTATTGGTGTCAACTTCATGAACTCCACTTGGCTTTCGGGTTTGGTATCTCTCAGTTGGCCACTAGTAGCTATTGCCTGCCATCTCCTCAAGTAGATGAAAAGCTTCTTCGGGTGACTTGTTTTGCAAAGTGCCTCCAGCTGCTGCATCTAGACTAGCACGAATGGTAGGATGTGCTCCGTTATAGAATGTATGTACTTGCATCCAAATTGGCAATCCATGGTGTGGGCATCTCCTTAGCAGCTCCTTAAACCTCTCCCATGCTTCATAAAAGGGCTCACCATCCATCTGCATAAATGTTGTAATATCATTACGCATTTTGGCAGATTTTGCAGACGGAAAATATTTACTTAGGAATTTTTGAGCCAAGTCTTCCCAAGTAGTGATAGAGCCTGCAGGAAGAGAAGTCAACCAAGTCTTAGCTTTATCACGAAGAGAAAATGGGAACAATCTTAATTTTAGAGCATCATCAGTAACGCCATTGAATTTAACAGTGTCACAAATTTCAAGGAATGCTTTTAAGTGTAGATTTGGATCATCATTAGGAGATCCACTGAATTGCCCTACATTTTGAAGCATTTGAATTAATGATGGCTTGATCTCAAAATTGTTGGCTTGCACTGTCTGCCTCCTTATACTTGATTGTGCTCCATGAATTGTTGGTGTAGCATAATCTTTCAAAGTCCTCCTTGGAGGTGCGATTTCTTGATTTTCAGTCATTGCAATGTGAATTGCTTGTGATTGTTCTCTTCTTCTCCTAAGAAAGGTTCTTTCAATCTCAGGATCAAACTGTTCAAGGTCTCCTTGTTGGCTTCGGGTTATGCGATGCTCCTCCACCTTTTAGTGAGTTTGGCCTGTAAAAGAAATAAATTAAAAATAATATAAAGGCTAGTCTAAACTAAGAATTGCTCGATATCAATAGTAATTGGAAAATTGTCAAAACAATCCCCGGCAACGGCGCCAAAAACTTGTTAGGTGAATTGCAAGTGCACAATATCAACAAGTAATAAAGTGATGAATGAGTATCGTTCCCACAAGGACTGTTTTTTTATTTTATCTAATTACTTACTGAAAGTGATCAATTCAAAATCTAGCTAACCAAATCGAAAAGATGAGTAAAAAGTAAACTAAACCAATTAAAATACTAAAATAGAGAAAAGGTCAAAACTTAAAGAATTAAAAGCTAAGTAAAATTAATCTAAAGCAAATTCAAGATCACAAAGCGTTAGAGCATCCAACTTCACTTAACCATTCATAATTAATTTTCTTAACTTTTCATGCAACAAATTAATTTCCAATTGTGTTGGCGAAATTTTCCTAAGATGAATTAAAAGCCGACCTCGGTCTAATAATCCCTAATTAGGTATGTTAACCCACACTAACCTTAGGTGAATTTAAACTACCTAAAAGCATTAAGTTCTTGTGGAAATTCCGGATTCAATCTAAGTAGTCCCAACCTAGATCTACTACCGCAGCCACATAAATAACCTAGTATACCTTGACCTAAATTTAATTTATGGTTCAATATCACTATTGCACATGCACACAATCTCCCACCCGGTATCATGCATACATCAAAAATCATTCAAAAGTTAGCCAGACTTCTAAAAGCATTTAGATCATGATAAAGAACGACACAATCAAAACAATTTTATTGCATGAAAGTCTTTGAAAATCAATCAATCATGATTAAGATCCATTGTAGCTCTAACAAAAGAAATTTAGAACATAGTAAAAACTAAACTAACAAATATTAAAGAAAACATAATACTAAAATAAAAACAAATTCACCAATTTGAGATACAAGGAGCTTCAGGTTTGTCTCCTCTTTCTCTCCTTGACATGCATCAACTCTACTAAAATAGAAGAACAAAATCTAAAACCTAAAATCTTCTGCAAAGATGGTGGCTCCAAGGATTCTCTCTTCTTCTTTTTTTTATATGCGGCACAAGAGCAGTTTATATAGCCTCCAAAAATCTACCCTAAGTCGACTCCTATTAGGATTTGGAAAAGATTCCTCCTTGATTTTCTTTGAACCTTATCTTCAATCATGGTCAAATTCTCTAAATATCTTATTTGGGCTGGCTTTTTCTTCAAGATGAAATATTCTGAAAGATATTACAATATTCTGGAAGATCTGAAAATATTTCATACAAAATAAAATTAGGTGAGTAGCAATTAAATTCACCCAAAATTCATCAAAATTTAGCAAATATCAAGTCTAAATTAGCAAGAATACTCTATTAAAAATAGAGTTATCATTTTGGTTGACATCATGTGATGAAAAGATGAGAAAAACTTCTTTGCTTTCACTTGCATTAATCTTTTTGTGATAACTTCAGGTGAATTCTTATGAATAAATTGGATAGGTCGCTCGCCACTCATACAAATTCACCTAAGAGACAAGAGCATAACAAAAAATCCTTCTTGTTCTCAATCCAAAGGTTAAATGAGTTAACACACAAATCCAATCCCCTTTTATTCATTATAGCATGCTTATATAGACGATCTTGGAACAACCCTCCAAGCAATGAGTAACTACTAGAATTTTGGAAAGACAAAATGACTCACAAGGAAAATGATTACAATCTTGGAATTTTGGAAAGACAAAATGACTCATAAGGGAAAATTACTTATATAGATGATCTTGGAACAACCCTCCAAGCAATGAGTAACTACTAGAATTTTGGAAAGAGAAAAAGACTCATAAGGAAAATCACTAGAATCTTAGAATTTTGGAAAGACAAAATGACTCATATGGGAAAATTACTAGAATCTCAGAAAGACAAAATTACCCATAAGGAATATAAACTAGAATTAATTTGGATACCCTTTCAATACAAGGTTCCGAATGAATGTGGACACCTTTCTATGCTCTAGCATCAAACATGCCTTCACAATATCAACCCAAGATACAAATTCACATCATGTAAAGAAAGGCCGGTTCAAGACATTGATTTTCACCATCACCATTAAAAGATGCTTGTTTATTGCCGATAATTATTAATTAGCAATGAAAGAGAGTGGCCATTAAGAAGGCATTCATTACTCAACAAAACTAGTTAGGTCTCAATTTAAACTCAGTTTGGTCTTGGTTCTACCTTGTTTAAGGCCCTTAACCGAAAACTAAAACTGTCAAGGCCAGCTCCCACATTTTGGAGCCGGGAACCAAACCAATCCACATGTGAATGTGAACTGGCAAAGTAAGGCCGATTCTTGGATTAAACTGGTCTGGTTGCTGACCCTTTGTTACAAGTACCCCAAATTAATACCAGTGCAACAAATTGGGGTACTTGCGACGACGATTGGAATGGCGGTGGTTGGCGCAACTCTTGCGATGGTTGGCATGGAGTCTCGCGTCGCAACAGCAGTTGGCAGGAGAAGGGTTTTGGAAACATTGCTAAGTGCACGTGTAGGTGAACAGACACTCAATGAATGCATGACAAGTGTCTCTGAAGCTACATCGACGCTGCTGCTACCTGAAAGTAAACCTCACCCTAAGTAGAGTAACTCGAGACCTCCGACTCTAACAGATTTATGGAGGCATCGATTTGTTATAAAGTTTTGAACTGTTTGACAAATACACAGAATTTTACATTTATCTAGTTAAGATAGACTTTGTCTCTAAAAATTCAAAACAAGCCCTCAGCTTATATAGATTGAGCATGGCCATTCACACGTGCAGAATGAGCTTCACATGTGAAAGTCAAGATGTGTATATGATCGCATCGACTAGACGAACGGGGCAACATCTTGGTCCCAAAAAGATGAATTCTAACTTCAGGCATAGCAAACTGCAAAATGCTGGAATAAAACGGCAGCCGGTGCATGGAGCTTCCGCTATGGGCAGGACGATGGGACAGGTCCAACAACCGTGGTATAATGTGCACAGATTTTTGCAAGAAAACTATTTTTGCGACTCGAACCAGAGGTCACACAGCAACAACTTTTACCTGAAATGCTAGTCCTAAATGCAATCAAAAGCGATACTACAGTTTATTAAACAATGAAGACAATTTCGTAACAAGACCGAGGAATCAAGTTGTGAGATTTCTAGTTCACGTGCGCCCTTTTGACAAAATACATCCGCACAATTTCCAGGACACTTCTCTTATTGGAAAGATCACAAAAACAAACGGACGAAACAACATGAATGAAAATCACATTGGCCTATCTACCTCCACCGAGCTAACTGTTACGCCATTCAATGACTCAATTTCCTGGCTTTCAAGCGAAGAATAAGTATCTATGGAGCCTGTGATTGATATTAAGCTGGGTGGTTTCGGGAAGGGAAGACCCTCTGTTTCGCCTGAAGAACAAGAATATATGGAACCCCCAATCGAGGTCTGCCTGGGTGGCTTCGGGAGGGGAAGACCTGCTGTTTCACTTTCTAAAAGTAGCACAACTGAAGGCATGGGTGGTCTATCTATGGCGGAGTTTTGCACACACAGTAGTCCGACTTGTATGCATCGTAATGCCTCATCCGCGGAGCACGTGTCCCTGATACAAGGATCGATTAGTTCCATGGCCTTCCCTTCATTCCAGTGATGCCAAGCCTGAAATCATCGTGCACTTGTGTGAAAAGCATTCTGAATAACCCCTTAGATGTAAACACTTGAAAAGCGAGTTTAGATGTATATTTTCCTCATGTGTAATGACATCTGTTGACATCACTATGCTTACAGACAATGGAGAAGTAGAAACAGGATCGAGACAATGGTTTTAAACATACCAATCCGGGCAGATGCAAACATCTGCTGAACGAGAGTTTTCGTGCATTTTAGCTCAAGTACAAATAAGGATGAACTCACATGGCCGATAAGATTAGGATGTTCTGGTCTGCGAAAGCCTATGTTTTTCTCGCCACTAATGATCTCTAGCAATAATACCCCGAAGCTGTACACATCAGATTTGAAAGAAAATAGACCTTCCATCGCATACTCTGGAGACATGTAACCACTGCAATTATGAGGGTAGATGAATCAGTCCACTTTGCACTTATCAAACAATTTTTAGTCAGAGGTGCACTTTCTTTTTCTCACTTGGAAGAAATTTAACTTACTACGTGCCAACCACTCGTTTGGTACTTGCTTCGTCTTCATTCCCACAAAAAATTCTTGCCATGCCAAAGTCTGATATTTTTGGGTTCATTTCTTTGTCCAACAAAATGTTACTGGCTTTCAGGTCGCGATGAATAATTCTTAGTCTAGAGTCTCGATGAAGATAAAGGAGGCCTCGTGCTATCCCTTCAATAATCTCAAAACGTTTCTTCCAATCTAGTTGCGCTCGCTTCGTTGGATCTGCATTAAATTTTGAAAAGAGAAGAAAAGACAAATGCAATGATTTTCATGACAATTTTTCATGGAATGTAAAAGATCAAATTCGAATGTTCGACTCAGCTTACCGAAAATAAAATAATCCAAGCTCCTGTTTGGCATGTACTCGTAAATGAGCATCTTATCTTCGCCTTGAATGCAGAATCCGAGGAGTCTCACAAGGTTTCTATGTTGTAATCTCGCAATTACTGTAACTTCATTCTTAAATTCCTCGACTCCTTGGCTTGACTTCCTCGAAAGCCTCTTAACGGCTATTTCTTGTCCTCTAAGAAGCTTTCCCTGCAGTATCAGAGGGTAGACAATTAAGAATGCAAATATGACGTCCCGAGTCCAGAACTGGTGATCGTTTATCTTTACCTTGTAAACGGGACCGAATCCTCCCAGTCCGAGCTTGTTTTCTTCAGAAAATGCATTCGTCGCGGCTTCTATGGAACTGAAGTCGAACACTGGTATATCAGGTCCCTCTACTTGCTTAGCATCACTGGCAAGACCATCTGGTCTGGACAAATCAGCATATAGCTCTTCATTCTTAACAATATCATCAAACAACGGAAGTTCCTTGTTTTTGCCATAGAAAATCAAGAATCCTGTATTTTTAGTTCATTAAAATTTAAATAAGAAAAATAAAGACTAATAAATCATTCACTCCACGGACTGAAATCTCACCTTTCAAATTGTCCTTGAACCTCCATAACAACCACACTGGTATAACGAGAAGAAACGCTCCAACCAAGACAGTAATTATTATGAATTGGTTGGATACTTTGCTCTTTGTTCCTATTCATGAGAAGAGAAAGAAGTTACGATTACACCAGACCGTCACTAATCAGACTGTCCAAGTGTGCTATAAAATATCCAAAGTCATTTGCACAGATAAACTCTGTGACAGTAGATGTTTTGTCTATCGTCACTTCTTGCTGCAGGCAGGTGAGACAAAGGAAATCTTGACTAAGCCATGCAACAAATCATATGCTGATGAATGAGATTCATCAAAGTTCTGATACTTCACCTTCCTATAAGCTTGAAAGTACCTAGTTATGCTGGAGTTTATTATTTGAGGCTACCAATCCTGGAAACATCATATGGTGATATTTGTTGACAGTAATTACTTTCATTCCTTTTTGATGCTACAAAAGGCTAGATTCCCATTATGCAGTTACACTAACTGTTGGGATCCCTGACCTTCATAAACTCAATTCCATAGATGAGAATCTTAGTGTCTTATCTGCTAAGTCTCGCAATCAGTTGTGGCCTTTATCATACCAAAGAAGATCACTAGGTATAGGAAACATTATTTCGGAAAAGATCAACGGATTTGAAAATGGCAAAGGGAAATACCCATAAGAGATCATACCCGATTCAGAATTGGCAAGACGAATTTGGAGGGTCAGTCCGCCACCAGCAAAATGCTGCACATCGATCAAATCCTTGCTCCACAGCAAGCACCAGATGCCACTAACAAATGCATAAGCTTCGCACGAACAATTCTTCAGACACTTTGCCTTACACTCATTCTCGCTGGTGGCTGAAAAATAATCTGCAAAATCTGGTAACTTCACGCCATCCAATTTCAAAAAGCTGTCCATCCTGCCACCATCTCCTGCTGAAATGCTGCTGTTGTCCCGACACTGTAATTGAATATTCCGAGTACAACCTGTGGACCAGTTACCCCTGTTCCATTGATCTGGTGATTTCGGATTGAAGCCATCCATGCAACTACATTTGGGAGAGCCCACTTCATTACATATTGCAAAATCTCCACACTTATTATAGAGGTCACATTCCTTAGCAGGCTGTTCTTGCAGCACAGTCCAATCACTACTAGTCTCATCCCAGCCTAACTGCTCCTCCGTCCCATTCCAAAGTATACGAAACATCAAGAGATTGGACCTATTCATCGGTGTGTATGTAAAATACATGCTTCCATCTGCCTCGGTGGTCGAGAGCCTGAACCCATATCGAATATGGCCAGCCATATTCTGCACTCCAGTGAAAATCACCCCATTCCAATGCCCACTCCTCCATTTCCGGCCCGACTGGCCCCAGATCACTATCTGCGGTGGTTCCCGGGGATCGATGCCCAGAGAGAAGTTCCCATGGGAAGGGTCGTCTGACGATCTCCACGACCTGAAGGCATGGTTCTCTCCAGCCGTAGAATTCACCCTCACTCTCATGCCAGGCAAGTACGTGTCTGTCGGGTGTTCGAAGCTTTGCCAGTATGAATTGCTGACATGACCATCAGCACTAGCAGAGTCAGCATCTGCACTGGCCAAAAGAACAAAATTTCCAGCATCCGTCAAAACAGCTATTGAGTTGGTGGGCACAGAGACAGAATTAATGCCGCTAGACCAAACCGTGCGATTATGCCCATCTAAAACCATCAAATGTCCATCACTTGAAACAGTCAAAACTCCAGATTTATCAGAAACAGGGATATCTCTGTTCGCGACCCACACGACTGTTTTAACACTTATCTTGTGGTACCAAATACCAACGTATCTAAGAGACGAATTCTCAGGGCTAAAGAACCCCAGCTCAAAATTCCCAGAAGAAGAAATCAGAGTCTCACCATCTCTGACCAACTGCCCTCGTGATATCGAATTCGCTGCACGAGAATACGAAAACAGAGACGACCACACGAAAAACAAGGAGAAAAAGAAGAAACTTGCTCTGTCTTTGCCGGTGAAGGGCAATCCTCCATTGACATATGCCCCAGGCATTGCTCCGGCGAGAGAGGGAGGATCGAGAACACAAGTAAAAACTTTACAGGGTGAGAGGGGGAGCTTCAATGGCGACCCATGTTGGGTGTTGCATTTTCTGACACAAAGTTGACGGCTTTTGAAGTTGAGAGTCAACCAAGTAAAATGTGCATTGGATGGAGACTTGAGACCTTTCTTTTCTACTCTGCGTTTTCGCGACCCCCGGTGTGGGATCGGGGATACCCGTTGACGGAGGAGTCGTCGAGTTTGAGTTTGTTTATACGAAGAGATCGAAGATGTGGACAAAAAAGAAGGTGAGAGATTCGTCGTCCATCAAAACGAACTCAGAAAAGGGCATCGGTTTGCGCACCAGGACAGGCGTTGCCGAACCGTTGACCCAATGGGGAAGTTCCCTACTTTTTCACGTCGTTATCAAGAGTGTGGAACATCTCTCCCCAGGAGAGATCGAAACCACGTGTTGTTTTTTGAACGGTGCCTTGTTCTTGACGCATGAAATACCAGACTGCAAGCATGCACGCACGCATTAATATTGGCCAAATGCTCCTGTCTAATCCTTACAACAACTTTAATGAAAGTATGGTGCTCATTTTATTATCATAACTTTTCGTCGGTTCACTTAAATATCAAAATTAAAAAAAAATTATTTAAGTGTTTTTGACGAGATATCCCAACTAAAATTAACATGACTTTTTTAATTAAATTTTTTAGCGAACATAACACTTAGCATCATTTAACCAATTTTTTGTGGATCATTTAAGTGTCAAATTTTTTTTTAATTTTTTTACAGTACGAAATATTTTTAAAAAATGATTATTTTAGTGCAAAATTTTTTGAAAAATAATTTTTTTAGTGCCAAATTTTCACCCAGCACTAAAAAAATGTTTTTTTCAAAAATTTGGCATCGAAAAAATTATTTTTTAAAAAATTGGCACCGAAAAAATTATTTGTTAAAAAATTTGACACTTTGATCTACGAAAAGTTGATTAAACAACATCATTTAGCATCAACATATTCCAACAAACCACATCAACTAAAAATATTAATAAAAAAATCTACATAGGATTTCCGGCCAAGCATATGAGCAATGGCACTAAAATGTCATTTTTCAAAATATTTGATACTTAAGTGAGCTGTCGAAATATTACATTAAAATGAGCGACGTATACAAGTTAAGGTACATAGTGTACTTCTCCCCAACATTAATTTACAACCTTTATTGCTTGAACGCATGACTCTTCCCGAATGCCTTCCTCAGTACAAGATGGCGCACGTGTTAGAGAAGTACATCCACGTGCTGATTTCACGACAAGGGAAGGACGCCTTCCATAAGAAAATCTCCATGTTATTGAAGACCCCAGCACTAGAAATTTTGCAGAACTTACGTCTGGAGTTTAGAAGTTGTTGCTTTCTAAGACAGGCTAGAATTACCTAGTCTGTTTCTCTATGATTAGGACCATGTCCTCCTTGGTTGCACCAACTAAAATTCACTTCGCATACTTTTGCATCTAAAAGCAAAACAGCATAATAATCGGACAGACCAAAATGCCAGCAGAAATTCTCAACAAAAAGAAGCCCTTCATATATAAATAAATCAGTGAAAATCCTATAGTCATTCTAGATATCCAAACTCTAATCTCAAGCCCATTCGTGGTTACTACCGGCCGTCATGTTTGCCACCTTGGCTGACATGGACCATAAAGCCTAGCGTGCCCCGCCTGGGGAACCAGGGAGTTGTACCATTCAACTTGTACATATCATGTGTTCTGTAATCTGAAAGCACTGTGGTCGAATCGTTTGATTGAACCTTTCCATCGGTGGATCAGAAAACATTTTGCTAACCTGAGCTTTGAAAGAGCACGGCGTGGGGCTCGGGCGCGAGTTCTGCACTGAACCGTGAGCTCATGGCTGTGGCACTCAGGCTCGAGCGATGCACAGTCAGGATGGTGATTGATTTTTTCACTATTATTATGATGGGAGCATTATACTCTCACTTGGAACCATAGGTGTGTGTACATATACTAGTGAAGCAAGATTGACTTTGGTTCCAAAATTCGAAAACAAGCCCTCAGTTTATAGATCGAGCATATCCATTAACACTCCCTCTCCCATGCAAAATATGAGCTTCACATGGGAAATACTAGACGCGTATACAATCACATAAATTAGACTGACAAGGCAATTAGTTGATTCCAAAAGATGAATTCCCACCTCAGGCACAGAACCTGCAAAAAGCTGGAATAAAAGGGCAGCTGGTGCATGGAGCTCCTACTGTGCGCAGGATCCTGCGAGAGCCTTACCTTGCAATTTTTCCAAGAGGCTGTTTCCACAACTCGAACCCGAGGTCACAGAGCAACAACTTTTACCCGAAATGCCAGTCCTAACTGCAATCGAATGTGATACTACAGTATAAAAAGCAATCAAGACACTTTCATATCAAGACCAATGAATCAAGTGGTGATTTTTCTATTTCACGTGCGTCCTTTTAACAAAAGTACATGTGCACAACTTACAAGAACATGTTTCCTGTTGTAAAGATCACAGGAGGAAAGAGAAGAGACAACATGAATGAATCACATTGGCCCTATCTACCAGCCACAGAGCTAACTGTTACGCCATTCGATGACTCAATTTCTTGGCTTTGAAACAAAGAACAGGTATCTATGGAGCCCGTTATCGAGGTTGACCTGGGTAGTTTCGGGAAGGGAAGATCCACTATTTCGCTTTCTAATAGTAGCACGACGGAAGGCATGGCCGGTCTATCTACGGCGGAGTCCTGCACGCACAGCAGTCCGACTTTTATGCATCGCAATACCTCATCCGTAGAGCTCGTGTCCCTGATACAGGGATCAATAAGCTCCATCCACTTCCCTTCTTTCAAATGGTGCCAAGCCTGAAATCATCATGCACGCATGTTAAAAACAGTTCAACTTAGATGTAAACAAATGAACAGCGAATTCAAACGTATTGTCCTAATGTGCAATAACATCTGTTGATAGCATTGTGCTTTTTAATATGACTGAATTTCTAAACAACAGACAATGGAGAAGTGGAAAACAAACTGAGACAACCCTAATCAGAGGCAGTTTTAAACTAAACAATGGGAGCAGATGCAAACATCTTCTAGTAGCTTGAATACAGATAAGGATGAACTCACATGGACAATAAGATTAGAATGTTCCAATGTGCGAAAGCCAAAGTTTTTCTTGCCGCTAATGATCTCCAGTAATAATACCCCAAAGCTGTACACATCGGATTTGACAGAAAATAGACCTTCCATCGCATACTCTGGAGACATGTAACCACTACAATCAAATTGGCAGATGAGTTAGTCCACTCCACACTGATCAAAGATTTGGCGTCAGATATGCACTTTCTTTTTCTCACTAGGAAGATATTCAACTTACTATGTGCCAACCACTCGATTGGTAGTCGCTTCGTTTTCATTCGTACCAAAAATTCTTGCCATGCCAAAGTCCGATATTTTCGGGTTCATCACGTCATCCAACAAAATGTTACTGGCTTTCAAGTCACGATGGATAATCCTCAGTCTAGAGTCTCGATGGAGATAGAGGAGGCCTCGTGCTATCCCTTCAATAATCTCAAAACGTTTCTTCCAATCTAGTTGCGCTCGCTTTGTTGGATCTACAATAAATTTTGAAAAGTGAAGAAAAATCAAATGAATAATTTTCATGACAATTCTTTCATGGAATGCAAAAGACCAAATTCAGATGTTTGACTCGGCTCCCCGAAAATAAAACAATCCAAGCTCCTGTTGGGCATGTACTCGTAAATGAGCATCTTATCTTCCCCTTGAACACAGAATCCAAGGAGTCTCACGAGATTTCTGTGTTGTAATTTCGTAATTAACATAACCTCATTCTTAAATTCCTCGACCCCTTGGCTCGACTTCCTTGAAAGCCTCTTAACGGCTATTTCTTGTCCTCCAAAAAGCTTTCCCTACAGATCAGAGGGTAGACGATTAAGTGTGCCTCTATGACATCTCAAAGTCTACAACTAGTGATCATTTAGCTTTACCTTGTATACAGGTCCAAATCCTCCCAGTCCAAGCCTGTTTTCTTCGGAAAAGAAGTTGGTCGCAGCTTCTATGGAACTGAAGTTGAACAGTGGTATATCAGATCCTCCTACTTGCTTGGCATCTCCAGCAAGACTATCTGTTCCCCACAAATCAGCAGATGGCTCTTCGTTCTTAACAGAATCATCAAACAAGGGAAGTTCCTTGTTTTTCCGATAGAAAATCAAGAATCCTGCATTTAAAATTCACTAACATGAAAATAAGAAAATAAGGACCAACAAATCATTCACTCCACAGAATAAAATTTCACCTTTCAAGTCGTTCTTGAACCTCCATGAAAACCATACCAGTACACCGAGAACAAATGTTCCAACCAAGACAGTAATTATTATGAATAGGTTCGATATTTTGCTCTTCGTTCCTATTCACGGATAAGAGAAAGAAATTAAGCTATGCAGGTCATCATTAGTTGGTAAGTATTCAAGTATATTACAGATATCCAAAATCATTAGCACAGATAAATCCTGTGACAATAGATGTACTGTCTATTGTATGATGCACAACTTCCTGTTGCAGGCAGGGCAGACAAAACAGATCTTGGCTAAGCCATATAATGAATCATGATATGCTGATAATAGAACCTTTTCATGCATTAATGTTCTGAAACTTCACCTCCATATAAGCTTGAAAACACCTAATTAAGCCAAAGTTATTATTAGAGACTGGAAACCTCTTATGGTGATCTCTGTTGACAGTGACTTTTGTCATTCCTTTCTGATACTGCACAAGGCTATATTAATGTTATTCAGTTACTGTCACACCCCAAATCACAAGAACCAGGGCATGACACGGCCATCCTTTAAGCAAAGGACGAAGCCTCAACAAACCAACATATAACCTTATATGAACATATATACATCCACTTATATATAGTTACAATATCAGAGTTGTCTAAAACCACCAAAAATACATACACCTCTTAAACAGCTAGCTCACCAAAAAATTTCCCACAAGCAAAAAGTCCTCCCTGATACGAACGCTCACGTCCTATTGGCGGCTCACTGAGGAACCTGAAAAAAACATGAAGATGAGAGGAGTGAGCTACCACGGCTCAGTAAGTAACACATTTCTTCCAAGCGGATCGGGAAATCACTATGCACCTTTACAATACCAATACAATCCACTTTGAACATAATATATATACATACTGCAAATATCTCAAGAAAAACCACAAAGTAGGTACCAATGGTCGAATCCACTGGTCAATCTCATCAAGCACATGCCAAGGGTCTATCCCATTGGCTAAACTCGTCAAAACACGGGTCAACGGTCCATTCCACCGACCAAACTCAAATCAAAATGTCAATGGTCTACTCCATTGACCAAGCTCAGGCTCAAATGTCCAACCATGGTCACGCTTAACGCCCGTGACGAGACGACCAAGATTCCCTGGCAAGGTCTCCACCTACTATAAGCCGGTGGCTCGGCCCACAAGGATATCCTAGACTAGTATGCGCATACCTACACACCCCTCAGGGTTCACAGAGACATTGAGCATCAACCAATAACCACAATTCTCCAATAATCCACCACAGAATCAGAATCCTTTCACAATTCAAGTATTTAATAAATATTGAAATGCTTCACATAAACTTTTCAAGATCCTTTGATAAAGGTTTCGCAAACCACTTTCAAGCAAATATCCCAACTAAAATCAAAGGACAGTTTCCTCACTCAGACAACAAATGGCAGTAAAAGCCCGATCCTGTTTTTATGCAACAAAGAATGCTATTTTCAACTAATAGCATATATTACCCATAATATATTTCAAATATGAGTTTAAAATACAAGGAAGAAACATGTCACTCACCTGAGAAGAGCCAAAAACCAACTAAGCCCTTATTTGAGCCGACGTACTCGAATTCCTAACAATTAATTCAAAATAATATCAAAAATCGAGTAAACGAACATTCTAAAGAATGACTTAGCTATATTACGCCTATTTGTCGATAAAACGACACCTACGTGCCAACGGAAAGCTCGCCTCAAACGGAAACCTATTGTTATCCGCGAGACACGGACACGCACTTAACTTTGTCACCCCATAACTTCCTCCACAAAACTTGGTTTCAAGCCCACTTATAGTCATTAGAAAGCTCTTTCGATGCACTACAACAACCCCATAACAGCGGCCTCAAAATCTCGCCGGAAACAGCAGAAAATCAGTCTCGAAGCTACTGTACGCTACAGTGACAGAACGCGCGCCGAACTTCAAAAATCCGTTCCGGACAAACCGCAAGTTCAAATTCAATTCCGCAAAATGCTATAGCTTCACAACATCCTAAAGTATCATTCCCATAAAAATTTTCGGCTCAATGACTCAAAAATCGGACCTCGCCGCACAAATCTCCATAAACTCCGAATTTCAAACCCTAGTTGCTATTAATCCTTTCCAAGGATATTTAGAAGCCTTAATCACTTACCGGCGCCGTAGGATAGTGTTGAGTAAGCTTGGTGAGTCGTCCGGATCACGGGTGCGCCAAAAATTCTTTCATTTTCCCCCTTTTTCCTTCTCTTTCTCTCCTCTTCTCTCGTTCTGTTTCTGCTTTGTTTCTGTTCTGTTTCTGCTTCTGTCTTCAGCACTCCACGCAGCAAGAAGAAGCAAAAGAATGAGGTGGGCTGGGCTGACTTAAAGGGAAAAAGGCTGGGCTGGTTTTGGGGCCCATATATTACAGTTACACTGTTTGATGAGATCCCTGACCCTTTTTTCTTCAGTCGGCAAGATCCCTGATCTTCATACCTAATTCTATATATAAGAATCTCAGAGATTATTTTGCTAAGTCACACAACCGGTGTTGGCCTTCACCATACTAAAGAAGATCACAAGGAATAGGAAACATTACTTCGGAAAAGATGATCAAGTTTAAAAATCGCAAAGGGAAATACCCAAAAGACATCATACCTAATTCAGAATTGGCGAGACGAATTTGGAGGGTCATTCTGCCCTGGTCGAAATGCTGCACATCTATCAAATTCTCGCTCCACAGCAAGCACCCGATTCCTCTAGCAAAAGCATAAGCATTGCACGAACAATTCTCCAGACACTTTGCCTCACACTCATCCATGCTCGGGGCTGTAACATACTCTGCAAAATCCGGTAACTTCACGCCATCCAATTTCAAAAAGCCATCCATCCCACCACTATCTCCCGCTGAAATGCTGCTGTTGTCCCGACATTGTAATTCGGTCTTCCGAGCACAACCGGCAGACCAGTTACCAATATTCCATTGATCCGGTGACTTTGGACTGAACCCTTTCGTGCAACTACATTTGGGAGAGTCCATTTCATTACATAATGCAAAATCTCCACACCTATTATAGAGGTCACATTCCTTATCAGGCTGTAATTGCAGCACTGTCCACTCATTACTAATCTCATCCCAGCCTAATTGCTCCTCCGTTCCATTCCAAAGTATCCGGAACATCAGGAGCTTGGAGCTATTCATTGGCGTGTATGTAAAATACACGCTTTCATCAGTATTGATGCTCGAGAGCCTGAACCCGTAGAGATAACTGCCAGTCATATTTGGCACGCCAGTGAAAAGCAGTCCATTCCAATGCCCACTCCTCCATTCCCGGCCTGACTGGCCCCAGATCACTATCTGTGGTGGCGACCGGGGATCGACACCCATAAAGAAGTTGCCAGGGGAAGGGTCGTCCAAAGTTTTCCATGACCTGAAGGCACGGTTCTCTCCAGCCGTAGAATTTACCCTCACTCTCATGCCAGGCAAGTACGTGTCTGTAGGTTGTTCAAAGCTTTGCCAATGTGAATTGCTGATATAACCATCAGCACTAGCAGAGTCAGCATCTGCACTGGCCAAAAGAGCAAGATTTCCAGCATCCGTCAAAACAGCGGTTAAGTTGGTGGGCACAGAGGAGGAATTAATGCCACTAGACCAAACTGTGCCATTATCCCCGTCTAAAACCATCAAATTTCCATCACTTGAAACTGTCAAAACTCCAGATTCATCAGAAACAGGGCTATCTCTGTTCGCGACCCAGACGACTGTTTTAACACTTATCTTGCGGTACCAAATACCAACATATCTAAGAGACGAATTTACAGGGCTAAAGAACCCCAGTTCGAAATTCCCAGAAGAAGAAACCAGAGTCTCGCCGTTTCTGACAAACTGCCCCCACGAGATTGAATTTGCTGCACGAGCATACGAAAACAGAGACAACGACGCCAAAAAAAAGGACAAAAGGAAGAAACTTGCTCTGTTTTGGCCGGTGAAGGCCATTCCACCATTGACAAATGCCCCGAGCATTGCTCCGGAGAGAGGGAGAATCAAGAACGCAAGTGGAAACTTTTCAGGGTGACAGACGGAGTTTCAGTGGTGACCCGTGTAAGGTGCTGCAATTTATGACACAAGGTGGACGACTTTTTGGAATTAGAATCAACGCGGAAAACGTGCATTGAATCGAAAGTTGAAACCTCTCTCTTCTTTTTCTTCGGGTTTTTGAGTTAGACCGAACGCGCAGAGAGGGCCATGGCAAGCAGAACTTCAGAAGGGGTCGGTGAATCCGCTTGTCGGTTCGAGGATAGGGACAAAGAAGAAGGTGAGAAATTCGTTGTCCATCATAATTCAAAGAAGGCCTGCTTTCAACATGAGAACAGGCGTTACCGAAGAGTTGACCAAACTGGTTTTCCCGCAGAAGGCAGCGCGTGGGACCCAGCAAAATGGAACGTCTTTTTCATCTCGTTTGTCAAGAGTGTACGGAAATCTATCCCCTACGTCTCTCCCCTAGGAGACATCGAAATCATTCGTGTCGGTGAGGCCGCCAAGAATTACCCGAAATTAAGCTCCAACATTGGTCCAAATGCTTCCATACGATTCGGGCGGTGACGTCGGTTGACGATCCTTGCTCGTTGAATGCAGGACTCTCCTCAGGAGCTTTCCCACGACAATGGACGGAGAACATAGTCAGA
This sequence comes from Corymbia calophylla, assembly GCA_014182845.1. Lineage (NCBI taxonomy): Eukaryota > Viridiplantae > Streptophyta > Magnoliopsida > Myrtales > Myrtaceae > Corymbia > Corymbia calophylla. The sequence continues at coordinate 42,025,891 of CM024697.1, read as the reverse complement.
GAAGCACATCAATGTGCTGATTTCGTGACAAAGAAAGGACGCCTTCTATGAGGAAATCTACAAGTTATGGACAGAATTGCACCAGCATTTTAGAATTAGTTGCTATCTAAGACATGCTCGCATTACCTAGTACGTTTCTCTGTTATTAGTACTGTTTCCTCCTTTATTGCGCTGACCAAAATTTCACTTTGCATACTTTTGCATCTAAACACAAAGCAGCAAAATCAAAAAGACCTAACTGCTGTCATAGATTCTCAAAAAAGAAACTTCAATGCCAAACAAATCAGTCAAAAGGCCCTAATCATTTCAGATATCCAAACTCTAATATCAAACCACTCGACCATTACTGCCACCGTATGCCATCACATTTGGCAACTGGGGTGATAAAGAACATAAACCTGAGTGATAGAACACGTGCCATTAGCACCTTACTTGGGGAACTAGCGAGTTGTGCCTAGGACCTCGAGACTATACTCGCTATCACAAGCTATGACCCAGTGTACCTCAGTGTACCTTGACCCCTTGAAACCAAACAGTGTAAATGGCGTTACATTGTTCAAGCCAAACTGTTCGATAGCTATTAAAACTTTATTATATTGACAGTCTCATATCTATTACTCGAACCAAATAAGCCGGTAACTCTTAGTCCTTTCTTTTGATATATCTTGTCATTGAATAGGTTTCGGTAATCGAAGTTTCTTTTGAGTCAAGTTGTCAACTGTAAACAATGGAAACGAAGACAGGAGTCCCCCGCGTCGTGAAACTATTAATATATTTGGAGAACGCCAGAACTGACTTGGAAAAAAGATTCCCACGTTGTCGAGCTGGAGAACAAACGCATGTTCAAGTCAGGCTGGAATTCGAGAAAGATACAAATGCTGAACCAGTGCTGAGAATAAAGACTTTACTTTTAAAGTTCCTCTAGTAAGCAAGTAGGTAAAGATCAAGGCTTCAATAATTCGCCAATAAATTATATGGTAATTAAGATCTTACTAAGCTTCATCTTTATTATTGCGGCCATGTGATACGAGGGACTTAATTTTGCATACGAGGTTAAGGTGGTTACTTGCTTGATGAAGTCAAATGGTTGGCCATCAAGTGATTCTCAAGAGGGTTGCATCGAAACATAATGCTTGAGGTGCAAGTTCAACTAGTTTTGCTAATTTTGTGGTCCATCCGTGGGAAGGAGAGAGAATGAGTTGCCAAGACTTGTCCAAGAAGCTTGCAACTTATTCTCCAAGACTCAATGACAACCAAGTAAAAACAAGCCAATGAAGACCACACAAAGCAAGCTTCTAGAAGAGAAGGCCCGTGGACTGAAGAGAAAAAGGGAAATGGGCCAAATGGGCGCAAGGCCCATTGGGCCGCTAGTCTTGGGCCGGCCCACTTACAAGCCCAAATTCCTAGTTCAAATTTTCCTTTTCCAACACTTTGCAACTCTCCGGAAAACTCGAGAATAAATATGGCGATGTCCAAATATTAAGTCATGAAGTCTCTAAAAAGTTGGTACTCCAAATCGGATTAAAATTTGGAGCTAAATTGAATAAATTGTGACCGTAGTACAGTTTAGACTATCGAGCGCCCCTTTAGGGTTTTTCCTCACGTTTGACCCATGGCCGATAGCTCTTCAATCCATGTTTAAGCAAATCCTCGAACCAGGGACGACCCTCGATTGTCATGTGATTACAGGGGTTCAATTGATAATCCCGAGTACAAGATAAAAAGAAATCAGTTTAACGTCATTCGTAACTCATAATGAAGTCGTGCGGAGTCACTCGCAATACTCTACTGAACTGATTTATTCCCGTTCTCTAATCATCTAATAAAGGACAGTATCGTTCTCGCTCGGGTCCTTATGGTCAAACGATCTGTTCTCGATTGAAACTGCTAGTTGTACGCGTGCCGTTCCCTAATGGCATTTCCGAAAAGTCCGTTATCTCACGAATGATCAGCTCAGAATATTTGTACTAACAGGGCATTTGATCAATATTGCCATTTTATATAATCCCAAAATAGGGTCGAAATTTAGGACGTCGCAATCAAGTTGCATGCTCAAGCTTTGTGCTATGGACGGCTTTGAGTAATCGTTTTGGATGAGTGATTTGTTGGCACATGATAGTCGTTTTGTAAGCATTTTACTTTAGTCAAGTCATAGTTAAGGTAGTGTTTTACTTGATTTTAACATTGTTTCTCACTTATTTGATAAGATTGCGAGTTCTATGATTCGAGTAATTATTATCGTTTGAACATAGGCATTTCGAAGTAAATGGTATTATCTCTTTTAAGAATTTGTAAACTTATACCTTAAAAATGTAAAGATTTGAGATATTATGAGTTATGAATAAGTATATTTGTTACGTAAAATTTGGATCAAGCATTTTCGAGGTACGAACCCCAAGAGTGCCAAAAGTTGGCACGGAGGGACACTTAAGTGCCAAAAGTTACAAATGGTACACTTAAGTGCCAAAATCGGAGCAAAATGGATCACTTAAGTGCCAACGGCGAGAAAATCCGGCCAAAGTGCATATATGGCATTTTCCGACGACAAACTTTACTGAGGTGGCAATTATGGAAAAAAAAAAACACACGTGGCATATGAAAATTATTTGACGTGGATTTTAAAAATATAGGTGGACTCACGCAAGCTAAACGACGTCGTTTTTTCACAAGAAAGAACGACGTCGTTTAGCTTACGGCTAAACACACACGGGGTCACTCCCCGTCTTCTTGGCCGGCTTAGTTCTGTCTACGTCACCGTTCATCTTCACAGAGGAGAGGGCACTTCATCGTTGGCCGTCGTCACTCGCCGTCGTCGCTCGCCGCCGTCCCTCGCCGTCGTCGCTCGCCGTCTTCGCTCGCCGTCGTCCCTCTCCGTCGTCGCTCGCCGTCGTCGTTCACTCACCGTCGTTCGCACGCAGAGGTTTGTGCTTTTCTCTCCCTATAGATGAAATTAGGGTTCAGAATTGTCTATTAGGACTTGAATGGAAAAATTGGGGCTTGGCTGTGAAATACGGGGTTTGACCAGGAAAGATAGGGCCTGTATGATACTGTGATAAACGATTTAGGGCTCAAATGTAGTGCTAGAGTAATTGAAGGGTTCGCATTGGCAATTTAGGGCTTGGCCGAGAAAAAATTAGGGCCGATATGCTCTCGTGATGTGTGATTTAGGGCTCGAATATGGTTTTGTGATATGCGATGGTCTTTTTAGGGCTTTGTTGGATATAGTGATGTGTGTGGGTATTTTTAAGGCTCCAATGGGATATTCTCAGAATGTGCGATAGCAATTTCTAGGGCTTGGAGTGGTTGTTGTAGGGATTTTTGGTCATTTTGAAATCAACATATTGAAATGGCTATCGTGGGGGAGTTGTCCTTGTTGTGGGGACCTCTATTTGTTGGTTTTATAATGAAAGTGACTGTAACAGTCAGACGCTTTTCTCTTTCTTTAATAAAGTGTGTGACAGTGTGGGGACCTCCATGTGCAATTGCAATTGTCTCTTGTCTTTTGTCAATGTGGTCCCAAAAAGTTAAATTTTTTTTTCCTTGTTTACAGAAATGGCTTGTAATAAGGATCGTGTTGCTGTTATTGTTTGCTACGGAGGGGATTTTGTCATTGGGGAGGACGAGTGGGAGTATGAGGGGGGAAATGAGGGCACTATTTTTGTCAAAGTACAAAAAGCATCTTATATTGGGTTTGTTAGGGATATAGTGACATATTTGCCCTGCAAAATACGAAGTTGCTTTGTATTGTGTTCGGGGAAGGGTTTGAGAGATGGTTTGAGAAGCTTAGAAGATGATAATGGATTTAGAGATGTTTTATACCATTATCTTCATGGCGAAGAAGCGAAAGTATACGTTGAGTACAACAGTGAGTATGAGGATGAAGATGATGATGGAGAGAGCACCCAAGTAGGAGAAGGGGGAGATGGTAGGGATGAAGGACAGCAAGATAGACAAGAAAGTGATGATATCACAATCACTGGATTAGATTGGGAAGTAGCTCAATACAATGATGATGACGATGAAGAGTTGGCCGTTGAAAATTTCTTAAGTGATGAGGACGACGAGGAGCTTGTACAGTCAAGGAGAAAGCAAAGGGACTTTTTGGCCAATAAATTTACAGCTTTGCAAGTAGCTGATGAAGCTCCAAACAAGGCTGAAGGCCCTGTAGATACTAGTGTTGGCCCTGTAGATGCTGGTGTTGACCCTGTAGATGCCGGTGTTGCTGGTCAAGAGACTGATTATGAAGAAAGCATCGAAAATGCTACTTCCGAGGACGATCTTGAAGAAGATGAACAACCTGTGCGTAGAAGGAAAAAGAAAAGTAAGTTTCCTTCTTATGATCCATCTGTTGTTTCCCCTTCTTTGTCAATAGGTATGAAATTTCAAGATGCCAAACAATTTAGGGAAGCTATACTGAAGCACTCTATTGCTGAACAAAGGAATATTGACTTCATTAGAAACACTAAAGCCTTTGTAAGAGCTAGGTGTTCACAGGAAAATTGTCCATGGAAGATCTACGGTGCGTTTGTTAAGAGGAGTGGATCCTTCCAGATTAGGTCTTTCCAAGAGGAACATACTTGTTCCATTAATTTTCAAAACAAAAGGATAACAAATGCATGGCTGTCGAAGCAGTTCTTTGATCTGATGAAGTTGATGCCCAAGATGAATAGTACGCAGTTCAAACAGTTGGTGAAGGAGCGTGTGGGCATTAATGTTTCCAAGAATTAGTGCAAAAGAACGAAGCAAAAGGTAATGAGGGTGCTCATTGGTCAATATGGTGAGGAATATGGGCAAGTGTGGGATTATGCTTGGGAGTGTAGGGTGCAAAACCCTTCAAGTAGAGTGTTTGTTGAGATCGTGGAGAGGCCACTTCTTGATAGTGGAACTAAGTTCGATAAGTTCTATGTGTGTTTCGATGCGTGCAAACAGGGATTTTTAGCCAGGTGTAAACGGATCATAGGATTGGATTGTTGTTTCTTAAAGGGCTTGTTCAATGGAGAATTGCTGGCTGCAATGCGAACAACCAAATGTTTCCATTGGCTTGAGCTGTTGTGAAGATAGAGAACAAGGACAATTGGTCCTGGTTCCTAAAAAATCTCATGGCTGACTTGGATATAACAAATGGGGAAGGATGGGCATTTATGAACGATCAACAAAAGGTAATGTCATAGTAATTTGTTTGTTTTTTGATATTAACAACATGTTATTTTCTTACATATCTCGTTTCAATTATTATAGGGACTGGTTCCGGCATTAGCCGAGTTGATGCCCTATGCCGAACATCGAATGTGTGCATGGCACATATATGCAAATTGGGCAAAGACCTATAAATGGGATAAGTTGCAATTGCAATTTTGGCAGCTAACAAAGAGCACAAACATGGCTAACTTTAGGATGGCTAAAGAAGGATTGGTTCAATTGACCAAGGAAGGCTCTGATGCACTATTCAAGACAGAACCGAAGCATTGGTGCAAGGCCTTCTTCAGTGAGCAATTCAAGTGCGATCAAGTCGACAACAACATGTGTGAAGCATTCAATGGGAGAATAATTGATGCGAGATGCAAACCAATCATCTCAATGCTTGAAGATATACGAGTATTGGTCATGACTCGGCTCTACAAACAAAGAGATGAGGCTGCGAAGTGGACTAGGCAATATGGTCTTAGGATTGCCAAGAAATTGGATGAGAACTTGGCTGCAAGTAGATATTGTCATCCCATCTGGAATGGGGATGAAGGATATGAGATAATGAAGGGTTTCGATAAATATGTTGTCCATCTAAGTAGGAGAAAATGTTCATGTCGAGCATGGCAATTAAGTGGAATTCCTTGTGTACATGCCATATGTGCCATCCAATTGAAAGGCCATAACGTGGATGATTACATTGATGATTGGTACAAGAAAACGACATATCTTGCTTCATACCAATTCATGATGCAGCCAATCAGAAGTAGCAAATTTTGGGAGCCAACAAATCGTGAAGCACCTCAACCTTTGCCGCTAAAGAAGCAAATGGGAAGGCCAAAACGAAGAAAAAGAAAGTCAGAGGGGGAGGCATCGGGTCAGCAAAGAATGAGTAGGACAGGTGGGAAAATGACATGCTCTTATTGCCATGTAGCAGGGCACAATACTAAAGGTTGTCAATTGAGAAAGCAGTAAGAATAGTCAGGTGAGAGGCCAGTGGAAGGGCTTAGTGAAGGGACAGGTAAAGCGACAACTGAAGGCCAAACAGAAGGGCAAAGTGAGTCCACTGTTCATCAGTCAACGACAAGAAACCCCGTAAGTTATGATATTTTTGTTTATGTTGTTTTTGGTTTATTACATATTTGTATATAGCATAATTAGCAGGTATTTTTAATGTGTTTGTCAGGTGACGAATAGGACACCCGAAGGATTGGCTAAAATGGTTCCAGTTGTACCTGAAGGATTGGCTGAAATTGCACAAGGGCCAGTTCAGTTGACCATTCCTCAGCTGAGGAAAAAATACCCAGTAAGTTTAATAACTTCTTTAGTTTTCCTTTACGTTATTATATGGGCTGATGTTATATTCATAATGTCTTTGTTAGGTTCGAAGAGGGCAAACTCCAGCTCAATTGCCAATAGAAGGGCCAACAACGGAAAGGCCAATAGACGGGCTACCACACGGGTTAGGTGAAGGTGTCGATGAAGTCGAAGGACTAGATACGAGGAGGACAACTAGAAGAAGGGTAGTTGAAGGGTTAGCTACCAAAAGGCCAGCTAAAGGGCTAGCTACAAGAAGGCCACCCAAAAGACGCCTAGCTGAACAATTGGTCGAAGAAGCCCTTGTTGCACCTGAAGGGCCAAATGTAATTGAAGCTGAACGGCCATTAGAAGAGCCACATGAAGGGCCAACTAAAGGGCAAAAAGAAGGGCCTAAGAAATCACAGGCCAAAAAAAGGGATAATAAATCACAAGATGCTGAACGTGATGCTCCAATTCGAACAAGAGGAGCTCTTGGGAAGAGGCTAAGACAATATGGTTATGGCCTTTATACAAATGACCGTACTAGAACAGTCATTCTTAATGTAAGTTTTATTGCCTGCATTTAATAAATTGTGTGAACTTTTGCTTATAATTTACTTGTGCTTTTTTTAGCTCGGGAGAAGTTCAAAGGTTCTTATTTCTCAAGGCCCTACTCAAGAATCACATCATTGCGCCAACCGCGCCATCCCGAGACAAAAAAAGAAAACAACATCTATGGATGATTTTTTTTTAATTTTTTTTGGTTTGTCACTAAGTTAATGAGACTTGAAATCTGTCACGCCCCGACTCTCGAGCTCGCGCCCAGGATCGTGATAAAAAGTATTCTTGCTAAAGACAACATGGGTGAATTTAATTGCTACTCACGTAATTTTATTTTGTATGAAATATTTTCAGATCTTCCAGAATATTGCAATATCTTTGCCAAACAAAGAAGACATGATTGAAGATAAAGTTCAAAGAAAATCAAGGAGGCCAAATCTAGCGCATGTCGGAGAAAAAGAAGACGACATCGATTGCGCCAACAAGAAAGACTTGAAATCATTCTTTATCACACGCCCGACTCTCGAGCTCGCATAAATTAAATCTAGGTCAAGGTACACTAGGCAACCCCATTACCTTAGTCGATTGAAAGAACTTAATGCTTTTAGGTAGTTTAAATTCATCCCTAATTAGGGATTATTAGACCGACGGCTTTTAATCCATCTTAGGGAAATTTCGCCAACACAATTGGAAATTAATTTGTCGAAAATTAACGATGCTCTAACCCTTGGTGATCTTGAACCATTCACTTTTTAATCTTTGATTAGCTAGATTTTTGAATTGCAGTAATTGGATAAAATAAAATAAAAACAGTCCTTGTGGGAACGATACTCACTCATCACTTTATTACTTGTTGATATTGTACACCATCCCTAACAAGACGACCACAATCAATCAATCAATCAATCAAACAGGGATAGAGGGATGGACATCAAGAACAACAACAACTACTCATTTATACATCTTCATTGGATTAACCAACGGATGATCGTTTTCCGAATTACAAGCCCGACAAAAAGGACCGATCCATCCTCTAAGCCAAACACAAAAAGAAACTAGGCTAATCCAACAGTACACAAAGAACTCTCGGGTTCAACACCATGGTCACTCGGACCCATCGGACTCAAGTTCCGTCGAGTTGATTACTGGAGGAGCGGGGGCAGGATCCTCCACTGCGGGTACGCCATTCTAGGGACCTGAAAATGGTTAACCACGACGGGTTGAGATAAAATCTCAACGAGTTCTTCCCCCTAAGCCCCGGTTAGTACGCCAACTCAACCCAGGGTATCTCTCTAAAACCACCCCTCACTCAACCCGCAACCAACAAACAGCCAAAACCAAACAACAGCCAACAACAAACAAGGGAACCCACAATCATAAAATCGGTTCGCATGCAACCTTACCCGGTATGCCATACCCTGCACGTCGAATCTCATACAATGCAAGCAAGGCACATGGCCATTAGATAACACAGTTCATCAATCACATTCGAGTCGCGCCACAAGTGATCTCACCTGGCCATTGCCATACCCTGCACGACTATCAACTCATGCGTGTGTACCACAAATCATCACGACATTAAGAGCATGCGAATAATCATAGCATCTCACACAACTTTCTCATGTCTCACACTCACACATGCTCCGATTATTACGACCCCTCCTCCTTGGCCATGGCATAACCTTATGGTTGGCGGTTCCTGGCTAAACCAGCTTCGTCCTCTTTACCTCGAGGCACGGCGACGTCAATGGCTCACTCCCAAGACGGCATTCCCGAAGGAGCATAGGACCCGCCCACTACCGCAGCCCCACAATTGACAGAGGCCCGGGACCCGCCCCCATACCGCAGTCCCACATAGAACCCCTTCCTGTTAGGCATCCGACCGAAGTCAGGCGACCCATTGGCCACGGTACAACCCCATAAGGATTGGCTGTCTTTCGGCAACGCTGGGTTCTCTCATTTAATGTGATTATGCAACACATCATCAAGCAATCCATTTATATCTTTGCTCTGTCGTGAATGCAACATCACTCATGCTCATGCGACATGCCATTTTAGATAACCCACGCAATATGTCATGCGATCTCACTCGACAATTCCAAAAATCCAAATCCAACCAACACTCGATCACGCATTTCATCATCAATCACAAGTATAATTAACAATCAGCACTTCAATTAATCACAACAATCAAGAGCACATCAAAATAAGACTAAAATTAGTTTATGCATGAACAGTGCCGTGAACAGTAATCGTGAACAGTAATTATGAACAGTGATTTTTTCGAAATTCAATTAATTAAAACATTTAATCCAGAAATTAAACAAAACATTAATTAAAACAATTAATCAATCAATTAAACAAATCATGCTTAATTAATCACATAAACACAATTAATCACAAATTAAGCACAATTAAGCCTAATAAGCAAAATTAAGCTAATCTAATCTTAATCATCTATTTAACCACCTATCTTAGGACTAATACAAATTAATTAAACCCTTTAAACCAAAATTAACACTAACTAACCAACCCTAAGCAAGTTTAGGCACTAAATAGGGATTGGGGGCTAAACTCACCCGTTAAGCGGGCCAGCGACACGGACGTGGCAGCGGCGATGAACTCGACACTCTGGGACCTCTACCACGATGATCCAAGGCGGTCCCGAGCTGAACACAGCAGCAACAAACTCGGAATCCCTTTGCAACTTTGAAAAACTGACTGCATAGGAGGAAAGAAGGTGATCGGAGTTGAACGGGCTGTCCGGAGCTCCGGCGAGCGGCGTGCCAGCAATCGATGGCACCTGGGGGTCGAGGGGGAACCACTTGTGGCTGGTATGGGCGGAGATTTAGTCGGAAAGGAAGAAAAACAGGTGAAAAGGCGGAACAAAGCTGCTGTAGGCGGAACAGTGACGGTCCGGCGAGCAGTGACTTCCGGCGGCCGTACGGATCGGCCGGAGGCTCCTTTCGACGATCGGCCAACGCCATCTGAACAGATTTCATCTTCTGAACGCAACAGCGGGTGGCACGGGCCAAGATTCCAACGGGAAGGCAATGAATAACTCAGATTTCGGTGAAAGGTCATAACTGAAAAACTGAAGGAAGAAAGGAAAACTAGGGAAGAGAGGGGCTGCGATTTTGGAGAAGATGAAGAGGAGAGAGAGAGTGAAGTGAGGCTGAAGATAGGCCTCAATTAAGGCCATTAATTGCTTGGCTCAAGTCCCCAAAAACATGACATCATCTTCTCTCTCTTCCTTTTTGACTTTTCTTCAAAATATCCAAGGGCATTTTGGTCATTTCCACCTTGCACATTTCTCAATCTGTCATTGGGATGAAAATGAAGGGTGGGCCTAGGAAACAGGTTGGGAAATAGATAGGAACGGGCTCGGGAATTTGTTAGGCTCGAATTGGCTCAAGTTTGGATAACGAGCTAGGACGGGTGAGGGGTCGGTTGGGTCCAACAGGCTTGCTCGTTGTCTTGGTCTTCCACGGTGGCCGTCCCACCTTGGGCGTAAGGCCCTCACTGTTCTTGCCGGCCCACGTCCTCATAGGCTCGGGTTCTCGGTTCAAAATCCCTTTTCTCAAAAACTCGACTCAACCGGCACTGTCGACTGTCTAAAAAGCATCGTCCAACGGTCCTTCTCGAACGTTCTCGAAAATTCGAAGTCCAATATTGGATTCTCATGCCTTGTCAATTTCGCCCGAATGCCATTTTGGTACTATTTAGACTGACAGGCGGCTTTGAGGATTCACGCGTAATCGACTCGTGCCAATTCACGTTCAAGACTTCTCGACACATGGACGTCCTTGACTACATGAAATTGCGAAGGATCAATTCTTATTTCAAAGTACACGATTATCAATGATCGACATAGGGCCATTCGCGGGTTCGATAACAATAGACGGAATCACCCGTCGTCCCATTATTTCTGTCCGCGAATCGACTTCTAGTCATCCTTGAAATCGGCATGCATGACTACAGGATCGTTCTTACGCAAGTCTCACGGTCGAGTCGTTTTCCCAGGTCAAGTTCTTTAGTCGCACGAGTTCTGTCCTCATTAGCATTTCCCCTCATGGTCAGTATCTCAGGAGTGATCAGTTCCGAGTGAGATCAACTAGCAATGCATTGGCGAAATTCACGTTCATTCATCCCTTAAAAGGGTCGAATTTCAGGATGTTACAAAATCAATATCAATGGAATAAATTCGATCTTGTTACTTATCAATTTTTGTTGTTGTGTTTTTGATATTTTCAATTTAGATTCTACTTTACTTGCTCTACTGGTGGTTGGTAATTATTGGTGGTGGGTGTGTGGTGATGGTTGGAGGCCCCTGCAACACTTGGTGCAAGTGTGTAGTTTGCACATCTTGCACCAGGTGGTGCTTGGTGCAATCATGCTGTGATGGTGGCGGTGGTTCATACTCTAGTTGTACTAGAGCTGGTTGTGTTGAAGATTTATGCCTGTTGGTGGTGGGTCTACGGTGGTGGTTTGGGGGTTTGTAACACACGATACAAGTGTGCATTCCCGCACATCTTGTATCGCCCGTGCTAGAGCTGGTAACCCGCACTTAAGTGCTCCTTTCTTGGAGAAGTTGACACTTAAGTGTTCACTTTTAAGCACCGACTGGCACTTAAATGATCACTTTCAACAATAACCTGACACTTAAGTGATCTTTTCTTTAATTTGACTAGCACTAAAGTGATCACTAAATACAACTTATGGCACTTAAATAATAGGTCGTGTTTGTCCATGATACAGCAAGCAGTAAACCTAAACCAACTCCAGTTCAGTTGGGTTAATGTTAATATTGCGAATAAGAACAAGACCTCCCTATGACAGCAAGCAGCAAACCTAAACCAACTACATGTGTATCATCTCCTCATAATTCCATTTTCTTGACCTCCCTCAAAGCCTATCAATGGTGTGGACAACACAAACACAAATAAAATAGTCTACATTTAATCCAAAACGATTACATTTATCAACTCATTTTCAACTATGGCAGCTGAAGAAACTTCTTCTTATCTTCAAGTGATTTACATTTGATCATTAAGTAGGCTATATAACAAAACAACACTATAATAAACATTTGATAACACTTCCGTTCAATTTTTATTCTTGAAACTTCATTCTTCAACAAATAATTAACTGAAGATACTTCAGCTTGTTTTGAGACTTCATTCTTCAAATAATTAGCCGAAGATGCTTCAACTTACTTTGAGTCAACGTCGTCCAAGTCGTCCACGAACGTAGATGGAGGTTGACGCCGCCCATCAAGTAGGTCTAATATCACCTCTGTCGCTCGATCAGAGAACTTCGCATCGATCCATTTGAAGTATTTGCATTTTGACCCTTCTCTATATCTAGCGCATCCATAGAATCTTCTCCCGGGATTCATTCGAGTCCACGATGTTCTTCTTGGATTCGGCAACCCACAATAACAGAAACGTTCGCGCTCGCCTTCTCCTTCACTTCGATGAGACGAATTCGAGCTGCTGCTTAAAATTCTACTCTCTATTTCCAATATTCAGCGCTCGGTAACCCACAACAATAGATGAATTCGCGCTCGCCTTCTCCTTCGCTTCGGTGGGATCTGGAGTTAATTGAAATAATTCGAGTGCTTGAGGGATTTTTGGGGCAAATCGAAATTAGGGTTCAAGCTCTTCTTGTAGAATTTGGCTGATTTAGGGATTTAGTCGGCAATAGAAGATGAAAATGGGGAGACGACGCCGTTTTGGCCAATTTAGGGCCTTTGCTTTGTCCATCTATGGAAACTGCGTCATTTTAGGTGAGGGTTAGCTGAGGTGGATCTCCGGTGAGCCACGTCGGCGAGAAAATTAATAAAAAATTGCCACGTAGGGTTTCCGGCGGGGCTCCGACGACTTGGCACTTAAGTGATCCATTTTTTTTGAAAAGTGGCACTTAAGTGTACATTTTGTAACTTTTGGCACTTAAGTGTCCCTTCGTGCCAAGTTTTGGCACTCCCGCTGTACTTTCCCCAGCATTTTCTACAATTTGGTATTTGTGAATGGTGTGAAAATTATTTGGGGGAAATATATATTTTGTTTGACGAACGAAGTTGAGAAATATTATATATTTTGGGTTTACATAACCTTTTTTTTAAAAAGCTCTTTTGAGCATGGGTCATGGAATGTTATGGAATGTTATATTTATCGATTTGTGAAATTCTTTATGACATGCAATTGATTTGATTCAGTTTGTAAAAATCGATTTATGAGATGAGTCTTGAAGTTATTTGAGAATATTTTACGAAAAGTATTTTTGCAGATGAGTTGATTTACTAAAGGTTATGTGGTTAAATTGTGAAATGTATTGTGATATATAAAATGATTTTTGAATTTAGTTTTGTGGATTATGGAGGATGTTGTGGATTGGTATTGATGCTCAATATCTCTGTAAGCCCAGTGAAGGACTTGTGGGTATGCGCATGCTATCTAGTATATCCTTGTGGGCTAAGCCATCGACTAATAATAGGTGGAGATCTAACCAACGGGAGAATCTTGGTCGCCTTGTCACATGGCATTTTTCATGACCATGGCTAGATATTTGAGTTGAGTTAGGTCATCAAAGTGGACCATTGATATTAGCTTTGAGTTTGGCAAATAGAATGGACCATTGACATGCTATTTGAGATTAATCGATGGAATGTACCATCCACGTAAGGTTATATGAAATTAATCAATAAAATAAACCATTGATAGTTGATTTGTTATTGTGAATTGATATTATTATTGATTTATACATAAAAAAAAGGTTTGTTGGAAAAATATCATATGCTTTTGTTATGTTACATATATGGTACTCTAGCTTCGAAATTGATAAGTGGTGATATTGTATTTGTAAATGAGCATAGTGAATGTTGGATCCACTTAAAAGAGATGCACAATTCACTAAATTGTGATTGTTCACCCATTTATTTTCCCAATCTTTTTAGGTTTTTCAGCTAACGATGAGTAGTACAAGAGTGATAATGATGATGAGACTTTTGAGAATTGGATTTCAGTGGTTTGAGGCTGCGTCCTTTAGGTAAAAAATGGCCATGTCATCTCCATTTGTGATGATTTTGGGGTGTGACATGGCCGAACCACTTTTAAGTCTAATCTAAGCAGCCTTACCTTGCAATATTTGCAAGAGGCTGTTTCTGCACTCAAACCCGAGGTCAGACAGGGACAACTTTTACCTGAAATGCCAGTCATAAGTGCAATCAAACACGATACACCAGTTTAAAAAGCAATGAGGACACTTTCATATCAAGACTAGGGAATCAAGTTGTGACTTTTCTATATCACGTGCGTCCTTTTAGCAAAAGTACATGCGAACAATTTTAACAACACGTTTCTTGTTGTAAAGATCACGAGCAAAGAGAAGAGACAACATGAATGAATCACATTGGCCCTATCTACCATCCACGGAGCTAACTGTTACGCCATTCGATGACTCAATTTCTTGGCTTTCAAACAAAGAACGAGTATCCATGGAGCCCGTGATTGAGGTTGACCTGGGTAGTTTCGGGAAGGGAAGATCCACTGTTTCGCTTTCTAATAGTAGCACAACGGAACTCATGGCCGGTCTATCTACGGCGGAGTCCTGCACGCAAAGCAGTCCAACTTGTATGCATCGCAATGCCTCATCTGTAGAGCACGTGTCCCTGATACAGGAGTCAATAAGCTCTATCCCCTTCCCTTCTTTCAAATGGTGCCAAGCCTGAAATCGTCATGCATTCATGTGAAAAACAGTTCGACTTAAATGTAAACAGACGAATAGCGAATTCAAATGTATATTGTCCTAATGTGCAATAACATCTGTTGATAGCACTCTGCTTTTTAATATGACTGACAGTTTCTTAGCAACACCTCATGGAGAAGTGGAAACCAAACTAAGAAAACCCTAATCAAGGCGGTTTTAAAATAAACAATGAGAGCATATGGAAACTATGACATCTCTTGATTAACTCACTCAAGATATTATCTGCTTTGACCCATTCCAGATGGAACCTTGCGGTTTTAACCTTTGGCATACGATGACATCCCTGGATTAACTCACTCGAGCTATTATCCGCTTTAGCCCGTCCATATAGAGCCTCAAGGTTTTATCTTTTGACGTACATGCATGTACTTTCATAGGAAGTCACCCATCCTAGCAGTGCTCTAGCCTGGAGTCGCTTAACTTTAGATTTCCAAAGTAAAGCTTGCCATTGCATAAAAATGTGCCTCCATGAGTTAATTTCAGTTTTTCACATATATATCCTAGGCACGCTCTTCTCTTATGTGGTGCATATTTCAATTCGATCATGTCCCTTTTGCCATTCTAAAAGCCTGCCAGGAGCCACTCTTTGTCTAGACTCTCTAGCCCCAACAACCACTTCTTGCCCTCATTGGACCAAGTTGTTACACAAACATTTCCTAAGATGAGAATTTTGGTGCCAAGTAGCTTGAATATAGATAAGGATGAACTCACATGGACAATAAGATTAGAATGTTCCGGTGTGCGAAAGCCAAGGTTTTTCTTGCCAGTAATGATCTCCAATAATAATATCCCAAAGCTGTGCACATCAGATTTGATCGAAAATAGACCTTCCATCGCATACTCTGGAGACATGTAACCACTGTAATTAAAGTGGCAGATTAGTTAGCCCACTCCACACTGATCATACATTTGGAGTTCAAATATGCACTTTTGTTTTCTCACTAGGAAGAAAATCAACTTACTATGTGCCAACCACTCGATTAGTACTTGCTTCATCTTCATTCCTACCAAAAATTCTCGCCATTCCAAAGTTTGATATTTTCGGGTTCATTTCTTAATCCAACAAAATGTTACTGGCTTTCAAGTCACGATGGATTATCCTAAGTCTAGAGTCTCGATGGAGATAGATGAGGCCTCTTGCTATCCCTTCAATAATCTCAAAACGTTTCTTCCAAACTAAATGCACTCGCTTCACTGGATCTGCATTAAATTTTGGAAGGTGTAGGAAAAACACGTGAATAAATTTTGTGACAATTCTTTCATAGAAAGCAAAAGACCAAATTCAAATGTTTGCCTCAGCTTACCAAATATAAAACAATCCAAGCTCTTGTTGGGCATGTACTCGTAAATGAGCAACTTATCTTCCCCTTGAACGCAGAATCCAAGGAGTCTCACGAGATTTCTGTGTTGTAATTTTGCAATTAACATAACCTCATTCTTAAATTCCTCGAGCCCTTGGCTCGACTTCCTTGAAAGCCTCTTAACGGCTATTTTTTGTCCTCCAAAAAGCTTTCCCTGCGGGTTCAGAGTATAGCCAAATAAGTAAGCCTCTATGACATCTCAAAGTCTACAACTGGTGATCATTGAGCCTTACCTTGTAAACGGGACCAAATCCCCCCAGTCCGAGCTTGTTTACTTCAGAAAAGAAGTTTGTTGCAGCTTCTATGGTACTGAAGTTGAACACTGGTATATCAGCTCCTCCTACTTGCTTAGCATCTCTAGCCAGACCATTTCGTCCGGACAGTTCAGCAGACAGCTCTTCGTTCTCAACAAAATCATCAAACAACGGAAGTTCCTTGTTTTTCCGGTGATAAATCAAGAATCCTGTATTTAAAGTTCACTAACATGTAAATAAGAAAATAAGGACCAATAAATCATTCACTGCACAGAATAAAATCTCACCTTTCAAATTGTCCTTGAACCTCCGCAACAACCATACTGCTATCCCAAGAACAAATGCACCAGCCAAGACAGTAATTACTATGAACAGGTTCGATAATTTGCTCTTTGTTCCTATTCATAGATGAGAGAAAGAAATTACATGGAAAGTGTTCAAGTATTCTAGAAAATATCCAAAGTCATTAGCACAGATAAACTCTCTGAGAATAGATGTCTTGTCTATTGTATGAAGTGTAACTTCTCGTTGCAGGCAGGTCAGACAAGAGATCACGGCCAAGCCATATAACAAATGATGACATGCTGATGAAGAGGACCTTTTATACGTAATGTTCTGATACTTCACCTTCATATAAGCTTAAAAACGCCTAATTATGCCAGAGTTTATATTTAAGACTCGTAAAATCTTATGGTGATCTCTGTTGACAGTGATTCATTTCTTTCTTTTCTGATCTTACACAAGGCTAGATTCATGTTATTCAGTTACACTAATTGTTGTTATCCCTGACCTTCATTAACCTAGTTCTATATATAACAATCTCAGTGCTTTTTTTGCTAAGTCACACAATCGATGTCAGCCTTTATCACACTAAAGAAGATCACAAGGAATAGGAAACAATACTTTGGAGAAGATCATCAAAAATTTTAATTGCAAAGGGAAATATCGAAAAGAGATCATACCTAATTCAGAATTGGCAAGACGAATTTGAAGGGTCAGTCCACCCTCGTCAAAATGCTGCACATCTATCAAATCCTCGCTCCACAGCATGCACCCGATGCTTCCAAAAGCATAAGCGTTGCATGAACAATTCTCCAGACACTTTGCCTCACACCCGTCACTGCTTGTGGATGGAACAAGATCTGCAAAATCTGGCAACTTCATGCAATCCAATTTTAGAAAGCCGTCCATCCTGCTGCCATCTCCCAATGAAATGCTGTTGTTGTCCCGACACTGTAATTGGGTCTTCCGAGCACAACCCGCAGACCAGTTACCCCTGTTCCATTGATCCGGTGACTTCGGACTGAACCCTTCCATGCAACTACATTTGGGAGAGTCCATTTCATTACATATTGCAAAAGTTCCACACTTATTATAGAGGTCACATTCCTTAGCAGGCTGTTCTTGCAGCACAGTCCACTCATTACTAGTCTCATCCCAGCCTAATTGCTCCTCCGTCCCATTCCAAAGTATCCGAAACATCAAGAGATTGGAGCTATTCATTGGTGTATATGTAAAGTACATGCTTCCATCCGCCTCAGTGGTTGAGAGCCTGAACCCGTATTGAATACTGCCAGTCATATTCTGCACTCCAGTGAAAATCACCCCATTCCAATGCCCACTCCTCCATTCCCGGCCTGACTGGCCCCAGATCACTATCTGTGGCGGCAACCGGGGATCGATGCCCATAAAGAAGTTCCCAGGGGAAGGGTCATCCGATGATTTCCACGACCTGAAGGCACGGTTCTCTCCTGCCACAGAATTCACCCTCACTCTCATGCCAGGCAAATACGTGTCAGTCGGGTGTTCGAAGCTTTGCCAATATAACATGTTACTATCACCATAAGCACTAGCAGAACCAGCATCAGCACTGGCCAAAAGAACAAGATTTCCAGAATCCGTCAAAACAGCTGTTGAGTCGGCGGGCACAGAGGAAGAATTAATGCCACTAGACCAAACTGTGTGATTATTACCATCTAAAACCATCAAATTTCCATCACTTGAAACTGTCAAAACTCCAGATTCATCAGAAACAGGGCTATCTCTGTTTGCGACCCACACAACTGTTTTAGCACTTATCCTGTGGTACCAAATACCAACATATCTAAGAGACGAATTCTCAGGGCTAAAGAACCCCAGTTCGAAATTCCCAGAAGAAGAAATCAGAGTCTCGCCATCTCCGACAAACTGCCCTCGCGAGATAGAATTTGCTGCACAAGAATACGAGAACAGGGATGGCGACATGAAAAACAAGGAGAGAAGGAAGAAACTTGCTCTTTCTTTGCCGGTGAAGGGCATTCCACTATTGACAAATGCGGTGAGCATTGCTTCGGAGAGAGGGAGAATCAAGGACACAAGTGGAAACTTTTCAGGTTGAGAGAGGGAGTTTCAATGGCGACCCATGTTAGGTGTTGCATTTAACTACACGAGGTTGACGACTTTTTGGAGTCAGAATGAACGCAAATAACATGCATTGAATCGAAAGTTGAAACCTCTCTTCTTCTTCTTTCCGGGTTTTTGAGTTGACCCAGCGTGCGGAGGGCCATCGCCATCAGGACTCCAGACGGGATCCCTGAACCCCATGGCGGAGGAGGCGTTGAGTTTCAATTTGTTTAATACCAAGAAGTCGAAGGTGAGGGACAAAGAAGAAGGTTGGGAGAGATTCGTCGTCTATCACAATTCAAAGAAGGGCTGGTTTCAATTTGTTTAATACCAAATTGGTTTTCCCCGCAGCAGGCAACGCGTGGAACCCGCGAAATGGAAGTTCCATCCTCTTCTAGATGCCTTGTTTTTTTAATCGTAAAAAACGAACATCGGTCCAACTGTTCTTGTCTCATACTTTCAGTGATGTCAACGTACAACCTCTGTTCCTCGAATGCTGAACTTTCCTTAGGAGCTTTCCTTGATGTCAATGTGCTGATTTCACGACGGAGAAAGGACCCCTTCGTCTACAAGTTATTGAATACCCACCCACAGCCATATGTTGCAGAACTTGCATCTGCATTATGGGAGTTGTTGCCATCTAAGACATGCTGGAATTACCTAGTATGGTTGTCTGTTAGTAGGACTGTTTCCTCCTATGTTGCACCGACAAAATATTCACTTTGCATGTACTTCTGGATCTAAACACAAACTCTAATATCAAACCCCTCTGCAGTTACTACCACCACAGGCCGTCATATTTGCTACCTGAGGTGATAAAGACTGTAAACTCTATGTGCCAACTGTCGGAGCCCAAAAAGATTTGAACTGAAGACCCCATGTTCTAATATCATATGAAATTTTGTGGGACTACTTCTAAAAGATTAAGCACTTAAATGAATGCATGGTTTTTTATTTAAATTTTCTTCCCCTGGTAACGGAAGTTGTAATGTTAGCGCCCTGCTTGGGGACACAGGGTGTCGTACCAATGACCTAGACCATACTGAGGATCATAAGCTATGACCCTCATACCCCGGTGCTCAACCTCAAGACCTTGAGGGCTGGACTTGGCGGATCTTGGACCCCAAAACACATTACCTAGACCCCTGAAACCGAACGGCTACTGGCATTATATTGCTTAAGTCAAACCACGTGATAGCTATTAAAACTTTGTTACATTAAAGTATTATTTTTTCTATTACCGAACCAAACAAAATGTTAGGTCGTGGACTTTTCTTTTGATACATCTTTTGCGCTTCGAACCATTGGTATTTCTGATGTCAACTTTCTGTAATATTTTTTTGTGGTTAAAGTTTCCTTTTCAGCCAAGGTCTCATCTGTAACCAATCCATGCTGGAGTCCGAGAAAGACCAAAATATTGAACCAGTGCTGAGACTATTGAAATCACTTAAAGTTTCTCGGCTAAGCAATTCGGTAGGTGAAGATGACGGCTTCATTAATTCACTAATAGATTATGCACCACATTATATGGTAAATAAGATCTTCCCAGGCTTTATCTCTTCTATTGCGGTCACATGATATGAGGGACTAAGTTCTGTGTATTAATATTAGGTTAAAGTTACTTCCTTGATGAAGTCAAATGGTAGGGCATTGAGTGATTCTCGAGGGGTTGCATCGAAACATGATGCTTGAGGTGCAAGTTCGAGTAAATTTACTAACTTGGCCAACTCGATAGGATTAATGAAAGGGCTAATCAAATTGGAATAAGTGTCACTTGCATTGTGTTTTGTGTGTATGAGCCCACTCTTTCTCAATCATTAGATCATGTAATATCCAGGTAAAGCTCATATTATTAAATGACTGAGATGGAGTGGACTCATATTTCCCAAGTGTATACAAGAATTTTTCCTAAATGTCTCCAAAGATTCTAAGCTATGCTCCTAAGCTATGCTCCTGGATACCAATATCCTAAACTTTTTTATTGTCACTTAAAATCATAAACTATGCCGATTGTGATACTAACATCCGAAAAACTTTGTGTCTCAAATAAAGGTGATTGGTTCCAACGTGGGTAGATCCTAGACTAGAAACCTAGAACCCACCATGCTAGGGTGAGTTTCTAATTTTTGGAATTGAGAACCGAACTTGTTAAACCTAGAACCAGCCTATTTTCCTTTTATTGTATAACCAAGACATTATCAATTGCCGCAATTAGATATGATCAAGAATACTCAAAGTGAACAAATATAGTAAATCTAGTGAAGTTGTGAAACAACCACAACAGAATACCAGCTTCTCCATTTCACAATTGAATTGTGGAGAAAATAGTTGGTAAACAAGAAAGGACAACACGCCTTCACAATATGTCAACCCAAGGTACAGATTCACATTATATAAAGAAAGGCCGGTAAATTGACATTGATTTTCACCATCACCATTGAAAGATGCTTGTTTATTGCCAATTATTTTTAATTAGCAATGAAATAGAGTGGTATTATGAAGGCATTCATTACTCAACAAAACCGGTAAGGCCCCCATATAAGCTTGGTTCGGTCCAACCCTATCCTGTTTAAGGCCCTAAACTGAAGACTGAACCTGTCAAGGCCGATTCCCACATTTTGGAGCCGGGAACCGAATTGGTCCACATGTGAAGTGTGAACCAGCCGAGTAAGGCTAGTTCCTACATTAAACTAGTATGGTTGCTCGCCCTTAGTCACAGGTGCCCCAACATAGTGCCAATATTACAAATTGGGGTACTTGCGAACATGGCTAGAATGGCAATGGTCAGCGCGACTCTCACTTTGGTTGGCATTGTAATATTTGGGGCCAAAAAAGTCAGCCCATCTTTGTCTCTTAAAAAGCCAAGCCCAGCCCACATTTATTTGCTTCTTCTTGCTGCATTGAGCTGCTGAAGACAGAAACAGAACAGAAAACAGAGCAAAAGCAGAAACGGGAGAGGAGAGAAAGAGAAGGAAAAGAGGAAAAAGGAGGCGGAACTCCCATGTGCTCGCCACGAATGCCTCCACAGCTCATCTTAACTCCGTTCCATGGCGCCGGTAAGTGACTAAGGCATCTAATCATCCTTGGAAAGGATTAATAGCAATTAGGGCTTGAAATTCGGGGTTTGTAGAGATTTGAGCGGCGAAGTCCGATTTTCGAGTCGTTGAGCTGCAAAGTTTTATGGGAATGATAATTTAGGATGTTATGAAGCTATAGCATTTTGCGAATCTCGATTTGAGCTTGCGGTTTGTCTGGAACGGAATTTTGAAGTTCGGCGCGCGTTCTGCCACTATTGCGAACAGTAGCTTCGGAAATGATTTTCTGCTGTTTTCGACGAGATTTTGAGGCGGCTGAGTTGGGGTAGTTGTAGTGCATCAAAAGAACTTTCTAATGACTATAAGTTGGCTTGAAACCGAATTTTGTGGAGGAAGTTATGGTGCGACGAAATTGAGTGCGTGACCGTGTCTCGCGAGTAGCAATAGGTTTCCGGTTGAGGCAAGCTTTCCGTTGTCGCGTGGGTGTCGTTTTATCGACAATAGGCGTAGTATAGCCAAGTCATTCTTTATAGTGTCTATTTACTCAGTTTTTGATATTATTCTTGGGTTAATTGTTAGGAATTTGAGTGCTACGGCACGGGTAACTACCGTAGTTGGTTTTTGGCTTTTCCCAAGTGAGTGATACCATTTCTTCCTTGTATTTTAAACTCATATTTGAAGGATATTATGGGTAATATATGCTATTAGTTGAAAAATAGCATTCTTTGTTGCATAAAAACAAGATCGGGCTTTTACTGCCATTTGTTGTCTAAGTGAGGCAACTGTCCTTTGATTTTAGTTGGGATATTTGCTTAAAAGTGGTTTGCAAAACCTTTAGCAAAGGATCTTGAAAAGCTATTGGTTTATGTGAAGCATTTCAATATTTATTAAATACTTGAATTGTGAGATGATTCTGATTCTGTTATGGATTATTGGGGATTTGTGATTGTTGGATTGCTGTTCAATGTCTCTATGAACCCTGAGGGGTGTGTAGGTCTGCGCATACTAGTCTAGGATATCCTTGTGGGCCGAGCCACCGGCTTATAATAGGTGGAGACCTTGCCAATGGGGGAATCTTAGTCGTCTTGTCACGGGCGTTAAGCGTGACCATGGTTGGACATTTGAGCCTGAGCTTGGTCAATGGAGTAAACCATTGACATTTGATTTGAGTTTGGTCGGTGGAATAGAGCATTGACCCGTGTTTTGACGAGTTTAGCCAATGGGATGGACCCTTGGCATGTGTTTGATGAGATTGACCAATGGATTCGACCATTGATACCTATTTTGTTGTTTTATTGAGATATTTGTAGTATGTATATATATTATGTTCAAAGCGGGTTATATTGGTATTGTAAATGTGCATAGTGATTTCCTGATCCGCTTGGAAGAAATGTATTACTCACTGGGCCGTGGTAGCTCATTCCTTTCCTCTTATTATATTTTCAGGTTCTTCAGGTAGTAGCCGTTAGAGCAAGAGCGCCATCGCGAGGACTTTTGGGAGCTGGATATGTGGGTGTAGTTTAAGGCTGCGTTCTTCGGGCAGGAAGGACGGCCGTGTCACTCCTTCATCCTTATAGGATTTGGGGTGTGACATTTTTGATATCAGAGCTTAGGTTGTGATATTTGGGTTTAGATTTTTAATGGGACGTTGTGAGATTGTGTGTTAGTTTATAACGCGTGTTAGTCTTGTTTTACTATGACATATGTTTCATTTTAGGTCCAAATGATTATCAGTCCAACTTAGAGTGGGAGAGACAAAGCGATTAAGAAAATTTTAAGTTTGGTGGTGTCGCTACCGAATCCGAGGAGGGAACTCTGGATTCTTCCTTCCTTCGAAGTATGTGTCGGTTCTTATGCACTTTGACTTTCAAGGTTTTGAGGAAGTGGATTTAATGAGCTTTTTATTTTCTAAGATATGTGCTATTATTGGATGGAGAAAGGCCAAAGAATCTCGACTTTAGTTACAGAACTTGAGAAAAGGAATTGATGAAGAAAAACAAAATTAGAATGAGCCTCTGAGACTTTAATGTGTGAAGAGGAAAAGAAAGAATTTGAATTGGAAAAGCAAAGAATAATAATTGAGAGACACATTTCTTTGTTCAATGCAAGTTCTAATACCAAGTTCCTTTGTTGTAGTCGATTGTCATTTTTCTTGCTCAATTCTGACTTAAATCTCATAACTTTGTGAAGTGTTCTCTCAAGAGAGAAAATGTTTCATTTGTCTAAGGACATTGATGTTCTAAGGTGTGGAAATGAAGTGTGGTTTAGAGAGATGGTGCATCGAGAATCTTCATTTAGTTTGCATTCCAAAGGCTTCACATGGCAAATTCTATTTTGCGAGGAAGTTTCAAGCCGAGAAATGGAGAAATTCTTGTCCTTCTTTAGCCCATGCATTATACCCATCGAAGGGGTGTACGAGTTAGAGACAAGAATTCTGAAGGGGGAAAAGCACTTCATCAGCTTATTTGCATGCAAAGGAGAGCATATTGTTCATGTTAATAATGTCACATTTGGTCAGCCATTCGTGAATCACTATAATGTGTTCAGATTAGACATTGCTTCAAAATATATATATTTTTCAGTGGGTGCATCTCTAACACACAAGAAAGAGCTAAATCTCTGGGAGTTGTTCCCTACATTAAGGAAAATAAGTATTAATGGAACTATAAGGTGGCAATGATAGAGGACGAAAGGTTTGTGAGTGATGCTGATGTCGGTGAGTTATGGAGTTTCTTTAGTGGCTATGCTTATATTCCTTGAGATTCACCTTCTGTATTCCAAAAGCAGGAAATTGTTCAATTTGAAAAATTATTGCAAAATGATGGAATGGAAGTCATCAATTTCAGCCATAAAAGATTTTCTCAAAAATAAGGGCAAATCAACTAGGACTCACGTGACCTTATTGACTAAAGGAGTAGAAACTCTCGTTCTTGGCCAAGTTACAAGTTTTATGTTCTGAACTTTCCAGCAGAAATAATAAAATGTCTTGAAATTCTCAGGAAATTCTACTAGATAAAAACAAAGGGTCAAGATCATCTCTTGGAAGCAAGTACATAAGTGGTGGCCAGGTCTTATAAGAAGAACATGCTGGTTTGAATTTACCGTGACTCTAGAAGTGCGTTCTAGCCCTTGAAGCACTTGAATGACTAGATATGTCAGATTTGTGGTAATATTATTGGACTTACAGCCAATGATGAAGTCTTTGTTGCTTGTAAGGAGAGTGCATTCCTAGTGTGACGTCTTCGTTATGAGTGCGAGAGGAAAGATGGTAATCAGTGTCATCCTCAGTGTATGACTCGCTACAAAAGGCACAAACGGAATCCTTGAGTGAGAGAAAATGTTGTCAATGATCTAGAAAGTGAGTTCAATGATATCCAAGGAAATGTCATGAGGTGCCAATGGAAATGAGAAGATCCTGATTTCTCGTCTTCTTCTAGACATAAATCTTAATATCCAATGCCACTTTTCACTAATGGGCAGCCAGTATATGGTGAATTCCCTTGTGCTACACCTGGAAATCAATATGGTCGAACAACATTTGGATCTTTGGTCCTTTATGATAGACATTCAGTTCATTATGTTGATCATACATAGCCAGTTCATATGCAGATTGTGGACTCCTCAAGGGACTTGAACTTTTATAGCCTTGGAAATGTTGATCAGAAAGAAAGGGTTTAAACTTGAAAACTCAAGCAGGAAAAGAACATTCCCTACATGACTAGTAGATACCTGGAAGGAAGATGAGACATAAAAGGGGACCGGTTCTAATAGAGCAGAACTTCAAACGGGTAAAAATGCTTGTCTACCTTTGAGCCACGTGATGCTTATACCACCATAACAGAAAAGAAAATAAGAGTGATGACAAGAAATACATTGACAATAAGAGAGCTGTCCAAAAGAACTGAAGCCAACATTCCAATATTCAACATGGAGGATACTGAGGAGGGGGTCGAAGGTTATGGTGATGAGAGATCACTGCTTATGTCCCCAAAAGCTTAAAAAAAAAAAAATGCCTTGGTTAATTGCCACTCTTCATGGTAGCGGCATTCATGGAATAGGGAAGACTTCAACCATCTACTAATCCGGCAACACTTTCAAAGGAAGCGTTTCATATCTTCAGCGGCAACTCTAAGGAACAGATTGAGTGGGGCAAAGAGATTAGATGGATATATGGTTCTATCGTAGAAGATTTCTTAATAGAGTTTAAGATGCATGTGCGAGGTTGGGTCTCTATTTGCTGGATCTCTCTCTACTCAGCATTCAAGGATTCTATGACTAAGACTACCATCATTGAGGCTTATGGAATTAGTTACATGTATCGAGATGCATGAATGATGCGAATCCAAGGAAGAGGCAACATAAGCTTTAGTTGTTTGTTGACTTCATGCTCGAGTTTGGTTGACTTGATTTAGGCATGTGAAAAAAAAAAAAAAAAAAGCTGCAGAACCTGATAGGGAAATGGGTTTCATTTGTACTCAAGAGGAAACTGGCAGATTGTCGAGATGATAACACAAAATTAGGAGTGCTCTTAATGGACATATTATTTTGAAAACTACTTTGGTTGTATGCGGCAAAACTTTGGCATTGGAAGAGTGTGCCCTGTGGATGCTAGCACAAAGTGGCTTGGAGCTTTAACTATCCTACACTCTTTAGCAGTATCAAGGATCCAGTTAGATACATTGTACCCATTCATTTCCTCTAATCACTCAAGTGTTTGGTAACAATCGTATGGTGAAAATATCATCAAATTCACGTGTTGCAAGGATGCATCCTCTTGCTTGGGAATACATTCCAGGTGAGGTTGTCACTATGTGGGCTCCTGTGCTGCATCTCTCTAATTTCCATGTTGATGACTAGCCTACGTTTTCAATAACATAGTATGGTTTTGATACTTCCATTCGACAGTGCTAGGCAGTGGCATGTCTATGAGCTATAGCTGATTGAAATGGTGGTTGAACAAGTTGCAGTTGCTCTCTCACATGCATGCTATTAAAAGAGTCTATGCAGACAAGGGATCATCTCATGTAGCCAAAAAAAAAAAGTTGCGTTAAGCAAGAATAGCTACTCGTACTTGTAATGATTTGTGGCTGTTATGAAATATGAAATGAGAACTCCCATGCATCCTAACATCATGGTGCTCGTTCAATGGACAAGGAGAAGAATGACGTATACGGATTCTTAGAAAATTGATTCTTTATTTGAACCACGCCATAAGGACTTCTCTCTCTTCAAAAGAAAACACAGTATAGAGATTTACCCGTATTGCACGTCACAAATCGTCATGATGATTAATAACATATGTGAAGATTCAATGGCAAAATCACATGGAGAGGGAGGCCACTTGGGAGCTTGAGGACGAGGGAAAACACAAATATCCTCACTTGTTTCATGATTGAGGTACGTGTAAATTTCGAGGACGAAATTTTTTTAAGAAGTGTAGATTGTAATATTTGGGGCCAAATAAGTCAGCCCATCTTTGTCTCTTAAAAAGCCAAGCCAAGCCCACATTTATTTGCTTCTTCTTGCTGCGTTGAGCTGCTGAAGACAGAAACAGAACAAAAAACAGAGTAGAAGCAGAAACGGGAGAGGAGAGAAAGAGAAGGAAAAGAGGAAAAAGGAGGCGGAACTCCCACGTGCTCGCCACGAATGCCTCCACAGCTCATCTTAAGTCCGTTCCACGGCGTCGGTAAGTGATTAAGGCATCTAATCATCCTTGGAAAGGATTAATAGCAATTAGGGCTTGAAATTCGGGGTTTGTAGAGATTTGAGCGGTGAAGTTCGATTTTCTAGTCGTTAAGCTGTAAATTTTTATGGGAATGATAATTTAGGATGTTATGAAACTATAGCATTTTGCGGATCTCGATTTGAGCTTGCGGTTTGTCCGGAACGGAATTTTGAAGTTCGGCGCGCGTTCTGCCACTGTTGCGAACAGTAGCTTCGGAAATGATTTTCTGCTGTTTTCGGCGAGATTTTGAGGCGGCTGAGTTGAGGTTGTTGTAGTGCATCAAAAGAACTTTCTAATGACTATAAGTTGGCTTGAAACCGAATTTTGTGGAGGAAGTTATGGTGCGACGAAGTTGAGTGCATGACCGTGTCTCTCGAGTAGCAATAGGTTTCCGGTTGAGGCGAGTTTTCCGTTGTCGCGTGGATGTCGTTTTATCGACAAATAGGCGTAGTATAGCCAAGTCATTCTTTATAGTGTCTATTTACTCAGTCTTTGATATTATTCTTGGGTTAACTGTTAGGAATTTGAGTGCAACGGCACGGGTAACTGCCGTAGTTGGTTTTTGGCTTTTCCCAGGTGAGTGATACTGTTTCTTCCTTGTATTTTAAATTCATATTTGAAGGATATAATGGGTAATATATGCTATTAGTTGAAAAATAGCATTCTTTATTGCATAAAAAAAAGGATCGGGCTTTTACTGCCATTTGTTGTCTGAGTGAGGCAACTGTCCTTTGATTTAAGTTGGATATTTGCTTGAAAGTGGTTTGCGAAACCTTTAGCAAATGATCTTGAAAAGCTATTGGTTTATGTGAAGCATTTCAATATTTATTAAATGCTTGAATTGTGAGATGATTCTGATTCTATTGTGGATTATTGGGGATTTGTGACTGTTGGATTGCTGTTCAATGTCTCTATGAACCCTAAGGGGTGTGTAGGTATGGGTATATTAGTTTAGGATATCCTTGTGGGCCGAGCCACTGGCTTATAGTAGGTGGAGACCTTACCAAGGGGGAAATGTTGGTCGTCTTGTCACGGGCGTTAAGCGTGACCATAGTTGGACATTTGAGCCTGAGCTTGGTCAATGGAGTAGACCATTGACATTTGATTTGAGTTTGGTCGGTGGAATGGAGCATTGACCCGTGTTTTAACGAGTTTAGCCAATGGGATGGACCCTTGGCATGTGTTTGATGAGATTGACCAATGGATTCGACCATTGATACCTATTTTGTTGTTTTCTTGAGATATTTGTAGTATGTATATATATTATGTTCAAAGCGGGTTATATTGGTATTGTAAATGTGCATAGTGATTTCCCGATCCGCTTGGAAGAAATGTATTACTCACTGGGTCGTGGTAGCTCATTCCTTTCCTCTTATTATATTTCCAGGTCCTTCAGGTAGTAGCCGTTAGAGCGAGAGCGCCATCGCGGGGACTTTTGGGAGCTGGATATGTGGGTGTAGTTTAAGGCTGCATTCTTCGGGTAGGAAGGACAGCATTGTCACTCCTTCATCCTTATAGGATTTGGGGTGTGACAGGCATGGAGTCTTGTGGCGGTGGTTGGCAGATGTAGGGGGAGAAGGGTTTCGGAAACATTGCTAAGTGCACATATAGGTGAATAGACACTCAATGAATTGCATGACAAGTGTCTTCGAAGCAACATTAAGATCTCCAACTCTATAGATTTATGTAGGTATCGATTTGTTCTAAAAGTTTGAACCATTTGACATATAAACAAATTTGATATTTCACTAGTTAAGATAGACTGACTTTGTCTCCAAAAATTGTAAACAAGCCCTTAGCGAATATAGATTGAGCATATATGTCATGCCCTGACCCTCGAGTATGCGACAACCCCTATTATCTTGTGGTCATTTGAATGCTATGTCCAAAGACGTGTCACCGACTATTATTTTTATCTTTTAGTTAAACGCATGGGGAAACAAATTATAACCACCCAATCAAATAACATAGCAAGGATAGCAAGAAAACCTAGCCAAAAACACATTCAAAAGTGCTACTTTATTTATTTACTAATAATCCTAGAAAATTTATAAGTACAAGCCCTTAAAACGGGTATCTTCCTATCGAGCCAACGAAACAAGGCCGGAGTTAATCTACTTCTTTCAAATACGGCCACCAACCGCAACATGTGACGATTCTCCTCCTTATGAACCTAAAAATAATTAAATAATAACCAGTGAGATAAAATCTCAATAAATTAAAGTCTTAAGCCTCAGTTAGGAAATTCACTCACCTCAAGTGTAGCATAATCATGCAATCTATTATCGATGGTAGATCAATTGCAAAGCGACCATTGCTTTGCCCTATCTATAGCTTGCAAAGAAACCTCAACCACAGCATAACCCATTGGTTATCAAATGCAATCACAAGCAATCTCACCTTACCTTGGCATATGTACCCTACATGATACCATATAATTCATGCCATAGCAACTTTAACAAGTAGTTCACATAATTAGAATACACATTAAACTTTTCATGCATTAATATACACACATGTTCCGATTATTACGACCCTTCGGGCCACGACACAACCTTATGGTCGACAGTCTACTGATCTAAAAACCAAACATCATCCGCCCCCATGGGCACGGCTACGTCATGAGCGTCTCCCCAAATGACATTCCCGAAAGAGCATTGGTTCGGCCTCTACCGCGACTCAACATCTTACCACTAACAGGCAACCGATCTGACTATTGCCATGCAACTGATAAAAATCAAGCAACTTCAACAGCCACGGCACAACACAAAGGTTCGATCTTCCGACAACGCCGAGTTTCCCTTTATGTGACCATGCAGCACAACAATCAACCATATCATTTCTTTCTTTTCTCTGTTGCCAATGCAACAATGGTTTGTGCTCACGCAACATGCTATTGCAATTATCACACATATAATGCAATGCAACGATTAACAATGGTCAGTGAACTTGCATAATTCAACAATTCTAGATACAACCAGCAAACAACAATTCAAATCATAATCTAATAAACAATCCCAACCAACTAACGTCATGATATTCACATGATACTCAACATAGGAATCACCATTATTATCCCCGTAATAATCAACAATTACCAATAACTAGTATACAAGTATTTACTTCAATAAATGATCGCGTACTTCAATTATTTAATCATAACCAATTATTCCCATAAATAATTGACTATAACCAAATAATTATAAACTTCCATTATTCCCATAATACTTATTAATATTCAGGAAAGTACTTTAGTTAATTATCCCAATAAATAACTAACTCTCACAAAGCAAAATAGTCATAATTATTCACCATTCTCATACATAATTACTTAACAATAAGTAATTCACTTTCATAAAATACTTCCTTAAATAATTAAAGGCCATATAACATTATCACATATAACTATCAACCTTCAATAAATAAGCAATAATTAAATAAGTATAAATATTGCTCAATTTAATCAATATCCATAAATAATTAATAATTCTAAATTAATTTCCACAAAATAATTTAATATTTCCATAAAATAATATAATTATAATTAAGTATGTCCATAAATAATTAGTCATAATTAACTAAAACTAATCCTTCATTAACCAAATTAATTAACTATGAGCAAGATTAGTATAATAAAATAATGCTAATTATCCATAATCCAATTTAATTAGCAATAAACATTCTTAAGCTATCATTAGCTTATCTCAATCCCACTTAAGGCATATAAATCATACTTAAGCATAAATAATCATCAATAGTCACTAAACACACTTAGAACTAATTAAACTACCCCCTAACGGAAGATTATCCCCTAAGGGATTAGGAAAATAACTTACTCATTTACGATTCTAGCAATACGAACGCAATGGCGGAGGCGAGGGGAACGCATGGGTACCTCTCACATGGTCTCGCCTCAACATGCCGAATGTATCCGCGCATTCCCCTCACCCCCGCCATCGTGTTCGTGTCGTCAGAATTGTAAATAGGCGAGACCATGCGAGACGTGGATCTCAGCTGAGAGTGGTTGTCCGCTCGATGAGGGGTCAAGAATGAGAGGGAGTCGGCAGCTGAGAGGGCTTGGGGCTGGCTAGTGGGTGGTCCGGCAATTCTGGACAGCGGCCAGCAGCTTCGACGACTAGATTGGGACAACTCTAGGTGATAGAAAACAGAGTTGAGAGGGAGAGAGATGGTGCAGCTAGCTTCGCAATGGTGGGCACAACTGGGTGACTCGTTTGTGGCTCATCAAGGAGGACTGTGGTGGCTCGAGCTCAAGTAGACGAGCGGTGGAGCAAAGCAGCTAGACGGTGGCTGGTAGCAGTTCGGTTAAGAAAAACAGCTTGTACCTAAAACTAGAGAAAGAAGGAGGAGAGAGCAGTTGGTTTGGTTGCGGGTGACGGATGGATGGCGGCTCACCAATAGTTTGGTGCGTGGCTAGTGACTCACCGATAGTTTGGTGGTGGCTGGTGGCTAGGCGAAGCTGCACTGGTGGTGGTGGCTACTGGCTTGGTCAAAACAAAGGCAAAGTAGCAACAATGGCGGTCATCGACTGAAGGGAAATGAAGAAGAAGAAGAATGGAAGGAAAAAGAGGGAGAAGTAAATGTGTGGGGAAAGAGAAGAGAAAGGGAGAAAGAAAAGTCAAAGATGGTGGCTGATGGGACAAGATGCACAAGGGGAAATGTGGGGAAAATGTGCAGCCAATGTGGGGAGGAGAGAAAATAAAACGGAAAATAAAATAAAACAAAACCACAACTTTCTATACAAGTTTCTAGAAAATGGCATTTTAGTCCTTTTATTCTTGAAACATAAATTTTAAATATTCGGCTCCAATTCTTGGCCCATTAATCCATTTCCGGTAATTTTTTGAGTTTATCGATAAATTTGAATATTAATGAGGCGTTGTCCAACATGCATATCTTTCTTTCCATAGAACCACACCTTCACAGCACATTAGTGTCTCCAATTTACCATCACAGCACACATGTACAGCCATGAAAATAACAAACATCAAAAACACAACCACAAGTTTCCTATTCTACAAAACCGCACCCTAAGAAGATCAAAGGGTGTAGGAGAATGCCATTTTTCCTTACTTTAAGATTTTAGTGCTTCAGTCTTATTCTCCTAGGGTCATCGTGAGCTTAAGAAGATCTTAAGCTTGCCAGTTAACTTTGGTGAGAAGGAGAGAACGAGAGAGAGCTTGCGGGTGGGAGGGAGAGAGGTTCAGTAAAAACAGCGAGGGAAATGAGAGAGAGAAGAGCAAAAATGAAGAAGAAAATAGGGGGAAAGGGGTTGTTGACTTAAGAGAATAATGATTTTGACTTATTGAGGATTCTCTTCATGAAAGCTCAATGGGCAAGGGAGGGGCAATCCATCATTAGCTCTAAGCTAGCTTATTTTAGCCTATTTTCTCCTATTTAGCAATTTAGCCCAATTTTGCATGGCTTGTGATTGGCCATGGTGGGTGGCAATTCAAAATTAAATGGTTAAATATATCTTAATTTTCTTGTACGTAGGACTTAGGTGGCCAACCATGCAATGTATGCACATTAGACATTAAATTGGGTGCTATAGTAAGACTTAGGCGCATATAACATTCATACAAGGCATAATCTAATCACCTTGGTTTCTAAATTAGTCCACTAATTTAAATTGTCTATACTAATATAATCCGTCACGATTAATCAATTAGCCGGGCAAAATTCGAGGTGTCACATTGGTGCTAGTTGAAGGCTTGATGGTGGTTGTGCTGGTGCAGGTAGTACTTGATGCATCTTGTGTTTGCACCAACTATGTGTTGTTTTCTGGTGCAGTACAAGTGAAACAAAAAAAAAAGTGGGGTAAGTACACTAGAAATGCCAAAACTTGTGTACAGTACTCACTTTGGTGCCAAAAGTTTATTTTAAATCACTTGAGTATTACAGATCACTTGAGTGCCACAAATTTGAAAATTCAATCACTTAAGTGCCATTTCTGACATGGCTGCCGAAAAAACTAATGTGGATGCCGAAAAAGCTAACATGTTTGCCGCCGGTTGTCCAACGTAGTCGCCATTCCATGTCAACTTTTCTGTCAACCACGTCAAAAGTAGCACTCAAGTAATCAATTTTTCAAATTCGTGGTACTTAAGTGATCCAAAATAAACTTTTGACACTAAAGTGAGCATCATACACAAGTTTTGGCACTCCTAGTATCCTAACTCCAAAAAAAAGTGAAACCAACATATTGATAACTCTATTTTTAATAGAGTATTCTTGCTAATTTAGACTTAATATTTGCTTAATTTTGAGGAATTTTGGGTGAATTTAATTGCTACTCATGCAATTTTATTTTGTATGAAATATTTTCAGATCTTTCAAGAATATTGCAATATCTTTCAGAATATTTCATCTTGAAGAAAAAGCCAGCCCAAATCAGATATTTGGAGAATTTGACCATGATTAAAGATAAGGTTCAAAGAAAATCAAGGAGATAAGGAGGAATCTTTTCCAAATCCTAGTAGGAGTCAACCTAGGGCAAATTTTTGGAGGCTATATAAACTGCTCTTGTGCCGCAGAAGAGGAGAGAATCCTTAGAGCCACCATCTTTGCAGAAGATTTTAGGTTTTAGATTTTGTTCTTCTATTTTAGTGGAGTTGATGCATGTCAAGGATAGAAGGAGGAGACAAACCTGAAACTCCTTGTATCTCAAATTGGTGAATTTATTTTTATTTTAGTATTATGTTTTCTTTAATATTTGTTAGTTTAGTTTTTACTATGTTCTAAATTTCTTTTGTTAGAGCTACAATGGATCTTAATCATGATTGATTGATTTTCAAAGACTTTCATGCAATAAAATTGTTTTGATTGTATCGTTCTTTATCATGATCTTAATGCTTTTAGAAGTGTGGCCAACTTTTGAATGATTTTTGATGTATGCATGATACCGGGTGGAGATTGTGTGCATGTGCAATAGTGATATTGAACCATAAATTAAATTTAGGTCAAGGTACACTATGTTATTTATGTGGCCGCGGTAGTAGATCTAGGTTGGGACTACTTAGATTGAATCCGGGAATTTCCACAAGAACTTAATGCTTTTAGGTAGTTTAAATTCACCTAAGGTTAGTGTGGGTTAACATACCTAATTAGGGATTATTAGACCGAGGTCGGCTTGTAATTCATCTTAGGGAAATTTCACCAACACAATTGGAAATTAATTTGTTGCATGACAAGTTAAGAAAATTAATTATGAATGGTTAAGTGAAGTTGGATGCTCTAACGCTTTGTGATCTTGAATTTGCTTTAGATTAATTTTACTTAGCTTTTAATTCTTTAAGTTTTGACATTTTCTATATTTTAGTATTTTAATTGGTTTAGTTTACTTTTTACTCATCTTTTCGATTTGGTTAGCTAGATTTTTGAATTGATCACTTTCAGTAAGTAATTAGATAAAAAAAAAAATAGTCCTTGTGGAAATGATACTCACTCATCACTTTATTACTTGTTGATATTGTGCACTTGCAATTCACCTAACACATATCCATTTTAAAAACTTGTGTAGCAAGAGTGATCACTTTTTAATCACAATTGGTACTTAAGTGACCACTTTCAATAAAATTTGGCACACAAATGATCATTATTTACAACTCATGGTACTAAAATAATCACTCATGAACTTGTTACCATTCCTCAATTTGACCCACATTTGTAACAAAAAAAACAAATTATTACCAACAAACATTACAGCAAACGATTACTAACAAACCATTGCAACAAACCAAGATTGAGAATATACATTTAAGTAAGAGAACTTGTAAGTATTCACAACCATTGAATTCCAATTTTCCATTTCCACCATAGATTGCAGCAAATCTTTTGTTCCATACAAAAATTGCTCAATACATCTATACTTACAAATTACTAAATACAAATATTTACTCCACTAATCTTCAATCATGGTAGATCAAGAAACTTCTTCTCATCACTCACTTTATATTTGACCATATGAGAAAATAAGGACACAATCAATGCTTGATAACATTTTATTTCATTTTCATCCTTAAAACTTCCTTCTTAAATGTTGACTAAAGATACCAAAGCCTCAATTTCAACTTACATTGAATCAACATCATCCAACTCATCCATTAAATAGGTGAAGGTTGATATCATCCTTCAAAACTCAAATATCACCTTTGTCACCCAATCGAAAAATTTTGCATCGACCCTTTGAAATAATTGCGCTTCGATTCTTCTCTATGCCTAGTGCATCCATGGAATATTTTCCTAGGATTCAGCCAAGTCCAAGATGTTGTTCTTAGACTTGATGACCCATAACAGTAATACTCACCTTCTTCTTCGTCTTGTTGAAACAAATTTAAGCCGCTACTAAAGTTCCTGCCCTCCATTTGCAAGATTGAGCAATTAATTTTGAGGGCAATGGCTAATTAGGGTTTGGAATTGAGTTTCTCTATCAATTGGGTGGTTTAGGGTTCTTATATAAGGGAAGTTACTACATGACATAGTTTATGCTTTAAATGTTGACTGGACCCTCCAGCGAGCCACATCAACTTAAGAAATTAATAAAAAAAGGCCACATTGAATTTCTAGCCAAGCATATCGAAGTTGGCATTGAAAGATTGTTGGGAGAAGTAAACTATCAATGCCATAACTTGTGTATGGTGCTTACTTTAGTACCACAACTTTTCACTAGTACACTTAACTGCCAAAATCGAAAAAAAAATGATCATTTAAGTGCCTTCGGCAAAATATTCCGACCAAAATTAACAAGTGATTTTTTAATTAAATTTTTTAACTGACATGGCACTTGAGTTATTTAACCAAATTTTTGCGAATTACTCGAGTGCCAAATTTTTTGAAAAATGATTTTTTCAGTGCCAATTTTTTTGAAATACAATTTTTTCAATGCCAAATTTTTTGAAAAATAATTTTTTAGTGTCAACGAAAATTTGGCACTGAAAAAATCATTTTTCAAAAAATTTGGTACTTAAGTGATCTGTGAAAAATTGGTTAAACGACATTATTCAGCATCCCCGTATTCCGGCAAGTCACGTCAGCTAAAAATATTGATAATAAAAAAAAAGCCATGTAGGATTTCCGACTAAGCAAATTGGCGATGACACTTAAGTGCCACTTAAGTGATCATTTTTCTCCCATTTTAGCACTTAAATGCGTCACCGAAAAGTTATGGTACTAAAGCGAGTGCCGTACACAAGTTAAAGCACTGATAGTGCACTTCTCCCAAAGATTGGTTTTCAAAAAAAAAATTCACACTGAAGTGATCCAAAACAAATTTTTGGCACTTCTACTATTCTTTTCCCCCAATACAATTCATCTGCCAAAAATAACTTTTTGCAAAAGCAATTTGAATATCATTCGGAATCATTGCATAGACCTGTTTGCCAAGCAATACATATACATAAGATTTCACACATCCTTGCAAAATATGTTTTCCAAAGCGTTCGCAACGCGGTGCTTGAGCACAAAAATCAGCCACGTCATAACTCTGTCCATTGAATCTCGTTTCAAGCAAGCTTACAATGAAAAGGAAAGATCTTTTGAAGTACTAGAAGACCTACAACTTGATTGAACCAAAATTGAGCCAAAAGCCGTCGAGTTTCGATTTGAAAATCGCCGGTCGCGCATTGTTCACCACCTGAGGCCAACTTCAAAAAAAAAAATTGGGTAAACTGTAAGTCCAAATCAAGTTTCATAAAATCCTATAACTTCAAAATAAACCTAAATTATCATTTCTATATGTATACATAGTTGACAACTCCTCAATCAACTTAACCCTGAATTTGTGCCCTAACTTTGAATATTACTTCAATTAGATGAATGAAGGGCACGATAACTTACTGGACGTTGCAAATCGAAGTTGAATCGGCTTGACGAGGTCCCCGTGGCACAAAACCCTATTCTTTCTCCTTGCTTCTTCTTTCTTTCCTTTCCTGTCTTTTCTCTATTTTTTGGTGCATTTCTTGGCCACTCTCTCTCCCTGCTACTTTTTCTTTTATGAGACTAAATGCCCACTTTCTTTTCCCTTTTTTCTCTTTCTTTTTATCTCTTTGACTATTTGACCTTTGACTTGGTGTAAAAATCCAAATATTACATTATACTCTCCTTAAAAGAAATTTCATCCTCAAAATTTGAGCTTATCTCAATTTTCAAAATAATTTAGGGCATTTGCACGTTACCTCTTCCTCGAGCTCCTAAGTGGCCTCTCTTTTAGTGTAATTCTATCATTAGATTTTCACATATGGAATAGTTTGATGTCGTAACACTTAATTCTTCCGATCAACAATGCCAATAGATTTCTCTTCATATGTTAACTTCTCTCTTAACCTCAAAGGTGTAAGATCCAATGCATGATCATAATTTGTCACATGTTTGCACAATAAAGATATATGGAACACATTATGTACACCGTACAACCCAAGTGGCAAAGCTAGTTTATAAGAAACTTCACAAACCTTCTTTGTAAAAAAAATGGTCCCAATTATCTAGGACACAACTTGCCACACGCGTCATATCTCATAACACCCTTTTTATGAAAAATTTAATGAATACATGATCTTCCACACTAAACTCGACCTTGCGCCTTTAAGGTCCACATAACTTTTCTAATGACTTTGAGCCGTTTTGAGACACTTTCAAACCAACCTAATTTTCTCTTTTGATTGCTAAAAGAATTTTGACCAGCTAATCTCTTTGCACCAACATCATCCTATGTAGCATTCTTACCACTTGGCATCCTCGGTAGACCGACTATGAAGTCCATGATAATATGCTCCTACTTCCATTTAGGTACTTCCAAAGTATCATCAATTAACATAATACCTTTACGACAGTTTCTTTGGTACCATTAAGTTTGTTATCATTTGTCCACACTTAAAATATAATTCATTGAATATCTGTCGAATCAAAATATATTGCATCTTCTATTGTCATCACAACTTGAGTTTTCATAAGCCATTATTCTCCTTTCAACATTCCCTTCACTTCAATTACGTACAAAGCCTAAGAATATCACATCTCCACTTGAAGACTTGTGCAAATCAAATTTTATTTATTACACAAAAACTTTCAAATAAGTTTCATGTCCCTACTAACACCTTGAGAAGGGATTATCAATAACATTATTTAAAGATTTGTCCATCTTGCAACGCAAGATAATTAACTCTTAATACACCAAAGACAAGATCCATAATATCATTATATTGAAATAATAACCACGTACTTCCAGTTCCACGTTACTAGCCTCAAATCAATCCAACAAGATTTATTGTATCATGATCTTGAAATACATTTCATGTTCTTATCAACACCTCGAGTATAGATCATAATCGGTAACTCAAAAGTTCGCAAACTACGATTTTGAACATCACACCTATTAATCTGATATATAAAACACAAGTATATTTATGTCACACTAGACAATTCTAGCTTATAACATCTAGAATGAATTCTTATCATACAAAATATCACCACAAAATGCATTAAGATGTTCAACATAAACATCTCTTCCTAAGAGAGATCAAAATCATGTGTGTCAATAACAAGCGCCACACATCGACGGTGCCTTGTTTTTGAAGCATGAAATGCCAGAGCGCATGCATGCACTAACATTGGTCCAAATGCTCTTATCTGATCCTTGCAACAATGTCAATTTACGACCTTTATTGCTCGAAT
Source organism: Corymbia calophylla (assembly GCA_014182845.1). Lineage (NCBI taxonomy): Eukaryota > Viridiplantae > Streptophyta > Magnoliopsida > Myrtales > Myrtaceae > Corymbia > Corymbia calophylla. Next base: position 41,986,635 of record CM024697.1, on the reverse strand, counting down.
GCACGACTCTCCTCAGAAGCTTTCCTCAGTATAGGACGGTCCGCACATGTTACAGAAGCAAATCAACGGACTGATTTCACGACAAATAAAGGACGCCCTCTATAAGGAAATCTCCAAGTTATTGAAGACCCCACCACTCGAAATTTTGCAGAACCTACACCTGGATATTAGAAATTGTTGCTTTCTAAGATAGGCTAGAATTACCTACTCTGTTTCTCTGTGATTAGGACAGCGTACTCCTTGCTTACACCACGTAAAATTCACTCTGCATACTTTTGCATCGAAACACAAAACAACATAATCAAAAAGACCAAATTGCCAGCAAAAATTCTCACAAAGAAACCCTTTATATCAAAAAAATCAGTGAAAAGCCCATAATCATTCCAGATATCCAAACTCTAACCTCAAGCCCCTTCATAGTTACTACCACCATGGGTGATATTGTCCGTTGTATTGGTCAACTTGGGTGACAGACTATAAAACCTAGCTATGGAACATGTAACGTTAGCGCCCTACATGGGGAGCTAGGGAGTTGTACGTATCATGTGTTCTGTAAACTGAAAGCATTGTGGCCGAATCATTTGACTAGACCTTTGCATCTGTGGACCAGAAAGCATTTTGCTGCCCGTTGAGAAGCTTCAGATTTGCATCGCTCCCTATTGTCAAGCTCACGGACCAATTAGAGCGAGCGAAGCACCGGTCCCTATATGCTACCTAAAAATTTTTGGAGAGAGTCATGCTCTTAGAGCATAGTCCTGCATGCTGGTTTTCCTATTAATAAGGTGAGAAGAATCCAAGCTTGAAGATTTCATTACTCGAGACCAGTGTTCAGTTCTGAAGAAGGCTCCAATGCGGTTATGTTGTAAACCACGCTGCTTTCAAGCACTCAAACCAGGAAGCAGATGACCAGAGTAAAATGTCCTGAGAACAAATGACAAGGAGATTTCAGATGTGCTTGCTCATTCAAAGATAGTCCACTTCACACGACCTACAAAAATTGCACCGTTTCTCGGACGTCAGAATGGATTAATGCAGGATCAACCACGAAGCAAGGCCAGTCAAACCAAGGTATAGTGCATAAATTCTCATTGACTACCGCTACTTAATCTGTAATATTTAAGGTCTCTTTCCAATGGTGGGACCCACTTGACTTTTATAAAAAAAAATAGAGAAGAAGAAAGAGAGTTGAAAAGTAAAAAAGGAGAAGGAGACGGAATAAGTGGACTTCTCTCCAATTTACGGAAGCTGAACTAGTTTCGGTAGAAAGAAAAAGAGAGAAAAGGGAAGAAAGGGAAAGAAGAAGAGGGGTTTTGCACATGCGTATTGCGGGAGCCTCGCAAAGTCAACTCGACTACTTTAGGCAACACTCGGTAAGTACATGCACCCCCCGTTACTCTAATCGAAGCATTTTTCCGATTTAGGGCTCAAATTCATGATATTGGAAATATTAAGCAGCGAAGTCCGATTTTTGCGTTGTTGAGCCGTGAAAATTTATAAGAATGATAGTTTAGGATGTCATGGACTCGTAAGATTTTACGAAATTGGATTTGAGCTTATAGGTTGTCTGAAACGAAATTTTGAACTTCTCCGCGCATGGTGAACAATACGCGCCCAGCCACTTTCAGGTCTGATTTTGTCAGTTTCAACTCAAAATTGAGTTGTCCAACTTGTGGGTCTTCTAGTACTTGGAATTATCTTCATTTTGACTGCAAGATTGCTTGGATCGGAGTTCGGATGAGAAAGTTTTGGCGCAATCAAGTTTCGCACTCAAGTCTCGTTTTACAAACGGCTTTGAATAATCACTTTTGATAGGCGATTTGTTAGCTCATAGGGGTCATTTTATTAGCATTAAGGTATAGTTTAGTTGTCTTGTAGATGAGGTAGAGTTTTATTTAATTTTAACTTTATTCCTCGATTATTTGTTAGGGCCGCGAGTTTGACGTTATAAGTACTATTTTATTAGGTCATAAGCAATGAGGTGAGTGGTACTATATTTTCTTTGAATTTATAAAATTCATGTTGAGAAAATTCTATGGATTATATATAGTATAGGATTATAAAATGACATTATTATTGCATAAAAGTTGGATCGGGCATTGACTACTTTTTGATTGTTTATAAAGGTTGGAAAACATATTATGCAAAATATTGGAAGGCAAAATATATCTGTAATTGCTTTACAAATGGTTTATGGAAATGTATATGAATGACTTGAGAAATGGATGAGAAATAGATGATGACAATGTTGCCAAAAGGTATTTGCTTGGTTTATGATATTGATTTCTGGATTGACTTTCTAGTATTGAAATATAGTTGTTTTGCTCATTATTGCTATGAGCCCATTAAGGAGTATGTTGGTATGCATACCAGGTTTAGGATATCCTTCTGGACAGAGCCACCGGCATTATAGGTGGAAACCTTGCTAAGGGGGGATCTTGGTCGCCTTGTCACAAGGCGTTGTGTCATGACCATGATAAGAGATTGAGCAATAGATTGGTCAATGGATAGACCATTTACATATGATTTTTGAATGGAGATTATCCAATAGACTTGACCATTGATTCTCTTATTGTGACGGTGGTTTAAATGAGTTTTTCATATAAGTATAAAAGTAACTCCTATTTGATTCATTATAGATTTTATAAATTGGATTGAGTTAAAAACTTTTGGTATTACTCCATATTCATGCATAGTGCTTGTTCGATCTGCTTAGAAGATATGTACTACTTACTGAGTTGTAGTTGCTCATTCCACTCATTCTTTATGTTTTCAAGTTCCTTGGTTAGCGGCGAGTAGAGCGAGAGCGCTGTTGGGGGGAAACTTTTAATTCTTTTTGGGTATGACTTAAGGAAGAAATTTGTTTAGTGTTTGTTATCTTTTGGATTGACTAAGTTCTGGTTGTAAATATTATTTTGAAGGATTATAGAAACTCTGATATGTAGCCAATGTGTTGATCTATTTGATATTTATATAGGTTTGAATTACATATATGTTGATGATATCAGATTGTTAGTTATATTGAGACTGCATCATTCGCGTGGGAGGACGATCGTGTCGTATCCTCTTTACTTGTAGTTTTGGGGTGTGACATAATCCATTTTATTTCATGCATGCAAGTCCTTGTGTTCTGGACCCTGATAATGGCTGACTCGGTTCGCGCACCGTCACAGAATGCCAACATTCCACTAGTATATACATGTTGATTATTTGTTTGACAGCTTTGTGTATTATTTGGCAATTGCTCTCAAAAGCATTCACTTTTAAAGGGCTATATACTGCGTGACCCGTATATAGCTTGACCTTTAGTAATCTATGTCCTCTTTTGTTTAGATCTAGTTCAATGAAAGTAAACTTTGTGTCGAATCAGGTTCTGTCAAGCTATTTTTGGGCAGTTATCGGAGGGATTTCTTGGTCATGTCAACTTTTCATGTCGAGAGTTCCTGATTTTTAGGCGCAAGGCTCAGTGCCATTCTCCTAAACCAAGCAATCTCTTCAGGTTGAAAAAAAGAGCGAAAAGTTATGAAAATCCAGTTTTAGGCCACATCCGATATTCACCTTAGAGAATTAATATGCTAAGCATAACCATGTTTTTCTATGGCCCTGGCTCCAAATTCTTATGAAAGATTTCAAAAACCATTTTCAGTTTTGCCATCTGTATCAATCTGCATCCTCATTTTTCAAAACTTGCAATTTGCAAAATCCAAACCGTAGAAGACTCATTTGACCGCAGAAAACATAACCACTACCACCTTAACTATCCAAGGTACACAGTGACCCAAACCAAAGCCAGCTGGCATGTTTGCTGCCACCCAACACCGTCGACACACCAGCTGCCGTAGCCACATTGGCCATCACCATTTTCCCCTTGTCTCGCACGTGAGCTTTGATAGAGCACGGCCATGGGGCTCAGGCTCGAGCTCTGCACTGAACTGTGAGCTCGTGGCCGGGGCACTCAGGCTCGAGCTATGCATGGTGAAGATGGTAATTGAAATTTTCATTATTCTTCCTAATGTTAAATTTGACGTTTATCAATGATGAGAGCATTAAAAGAAATGATCGACTTTTCAACCCTAAAATTCTCTCTCTCTCGGCGCGGCCAGCGGCTCTGCTACAGTGCACGGCGTCTCTGGCGGTGGGCGGCGGCGGTGCGAAACCACGACCCTTTGTGGAGCAGCGGCGGCGGCGGCTTCTAGACAGCAGCGTCCGCTAGCTCGACCCTCTCTTCGACTAGCGGATTTTGGCCAAAGTTCACCGCCTGGGTTCTGAGTGCTGTACAGGAAGCTTCAGGCCTCGATTCGAGCTGATTTTTTGAGGGATTCCTTCCCTCCCTTGCGACTTTCATCTCACCGAAGCTTTTCTCCTTGGTATGTCTCAAACTCTTCGATTCATAGATCTGGGTTAGGGGTTGAGTTGCTGCATTTCTGAGATGGATTCTGGTTCTCGACCTCCTGGGTCTGCTGCGATGGGTGAGAATCGATCCTTGGCTACAAATAACTCTTCCGAGATGTGGAGAAGTAGGCGTAGGAGTAAAAGGAGACTTCCTCCTCCTTCGCAACCCCATTCCAGGGGAAAAGATGAGTCTGTGTTGTAGAGTAATCTGGCTGGTAATGCCGCTAGGGACACTCGGTGCAGGGTGCTTCTCTCGGGACCAAGAACGGGTGCTGGTAAACAGCTTTTAAGTGGGGAAAGCTCAATGATGAATGATGCACCCGCTGGTGCTCGCCCGCAGCTCGAAAGGGAAAATGAGCAATGCGTCCCTCCCCGTCCCGTAACCGTGAAGATAATGTCGCTCCCCGGCTCGTTCTGGGCAAGTGTTGCCGTAAGCTGCTGTCAAGGGATATAATTTGCCATTTATGCAGCCGTCTTCTATAGATGGCAGGCAGGTTGTCAAGATTTCGGAGGAAACCTTGGATGCTACGGACCCGAAATGGTTTGAATGCCTAGTTGGCTACCTGGTGGGGAAAAAACTACCCTTCAAACTTGTCGAGACGGCTCTAAAAAATGCATGGGGGTCCAAGCTTGTGGAGGTTAAGGCAAACGACCAAGGCTTCTTCTTCTTTTGCATCCCGGACGCTGAGTTCCGGCGCAAAACTCTGGACGGGGGTCCCCTCACGGTCACTAGAGTCCCACTAATTCTCCAGCAGTGGTCCCCCCTGCTTGAGCTAAAGAAAGATAACCATATGACAATCCCGGTGTGGATTCGTCTGAGGAACATTCCATATGCTCTTTGGTCTGCACCTGGAATTGGTGCTATTGCTAGTGCCATAGGGAAACCCCTCTATGTTGATCAACGTACTGAGCAAATGGACATGATATCGTATGCACGGGTTTGTGTTGAACTTTCTGCCAAGGAAGTCAGACGTGACAAAGTTGAGCTCCTTATAAGTGATGAAACCAGAGTTGTCTCGGTAGAATATGAATGGAGACCTTTGTCCTGTCAAACTTGCGGTGTTTTTGGCCACAGATGCCAAGCCACTGACCCTCCTCCTGCCCCGTCTGGTCCAAAAGCGAATCCTCTTGAAATGGCTGTAGTTCAGCCAGTTAAGGATGCTACTACTCCTCAGTCTGTAGCTGGGAATGATCAGTCCAGCAAGCAACCAAGTGTGGAGCCTCCGGAGGCCCTCTTGCCTAGTGATCCTCACTTCGACTCTTAGCAGACTCTGCCACCTAGTAGAAGGGCCTCTCGCAAGAAGGCGGATGACCCCAAGGAAGTGGAACAATCTGCTGTGCATGTCACTCCTGCACACTATTGGAGGAGGCAGAGCAGTGCATCCCCGAATAATTCTTAGCAGCAGCAGTTGGTGGCCAAATGGCCAGATGACCCAGTTATTTCCTCGAATTCCTTCTCCTCTGTAGATGACTTAGATGAAGGGAATGACGGGAGAAGCAGCTCAGAGGAAGAACTACATGTGAAGGGCCTCAAACAGGTGTTAGCAGAGGCCAGCAATTCTAAGGGCGCCCAGCGTGAGAAATCTTCTCCAGCGGATACCACAAAGGCACAAGTGAGCCCCCAAGCTATTGCACCAGCCAAGGTCTCTCCTGCCTGGAAAAAATCTGCAGCTAGCAAGCGCCATCCCGGAAAACGCAAGTAGGCGCTTCTGCCCCCTTCTTTTTGTACATATATTAATTTTGCTTTTTGGAATGTACGGGGTATGGTTGACCCAATCAGACAATCCGAGGTTAGAAACTTTATTAGAAGTAACAACATATGCTGCATAGGTTTGATGGAAACAAAAGTCCCATCCTCCCGGTTTAGGGACATCTCCGTTGGCTTAATGTCAGGTTGGGAATGGATCTCCAATTATGAGTACTCTACTCGGGGTAGGTTATGGGTGGGTTGGAACCCTAACTTGGTGAATTTTACAGTTCATTATACGAATGGCCAGATTATCCATGGTTTGTTAAATCACCTAATCTCGGGTAAATCTTTATTCCTGTCTGCCATATATGGGGATCACACGTTCGTTGCCCGCAGGCCTCTCTGGGATGATCTTATTAGGTTGAGTGGCCTTCTTTCAGATAGCCCTTGGATAGTTGCTGGTGATTTTAATGCTATACGGGATCCTTCTGATAGACTTGGTAGTCCGGATATTTGGATGCCGGCTTTTGATGAATTTAAATATTGTCTCGGATGTGCTGAATTGGAGGATCTCAGATATGTGGGGTTCAGATATACCTGGTCCTCCTATTTTGGAGACCAGAGAAAACAAAGAAAAATTGATCGAGCCCTAGTTAATAAAACTTGGTGTGAAGAGTTTTCCTATTCAGAAGCCTCTTTCCTCGCCCCTGGTATGTCTGACCATACTCCTGTGTTGGTGAAAGTTGTTGTGCCTATTGCTCACAGAAAACCCTTTAAATTTTTCAATTACTGGATTCTCCATCCTGACTTCTAGTCTATGGTTGCAAATGTGTGGGAGACTCAGTTGTCAGGTTCTCCTATGTTTCGATTGTGTGCCAGACTTAAACTACTGAAGGGCCAATTGAAGCTACTCAACAAAGAAAAATTTTCGGACATCTCCAAAAGAGCGGCGGATGCTAAGAGAGCTCTAGACACCATCCAAGAGGAGCTGAATCATGACCCATGGAATAATGCATTGGCTTAAGCTGAGCACACTCAATCTCGATCCTATTATGAGCTTCGATCGATGGAGGAATCTTTCCTTCGCCAGAAGTCTCGAATTCGGTGGCTCAAAGAGGGGGACCAAAACTCAAAGTTCTTCCACCACTCGGTTAACTACCGTCATCAGCGTAACCGAATCATTTCAGTCACGGATAGCTCGGGAGTGTTGGTGTCGGACTCGGCTAATGTACAGCAAGTCTTTGTGAATTACTTCCGCAATCTTCTAGCTCCGGTGTCGCCCATGGTGCACCCCTCTCTTCAAATGATCAAGGAGGTTCTCCCTACCACGCTCAACAAGGAACAGGTTAGAATTCTTTCCAAGCCAGTTATTCCTCAGGAGATTAGGGATACTATGTTTTCTCTTGCCGGAGATAAAGCCCCGGGGCCAGATAGTTTTAACTCGGATTTTTTTAAGAAAAATTGGGAGGTTGTTGGCCCCTCAGTAATTGAGGCAATCATGGACTTTTTTCAATATGGCCATATGCTTAAGGAGATAAATTGCACCATCTTGGCACTGGTTCCAAAAATCCCGAATGCCACTTCTGTCTCGGATTTTCGGCCCATTGCATGTTGTAATACGATATATAAATGTATTACCAAGATTATTTCCAATAGAATTGCAGCCGTTCTCCCAGACATCATTAGTCCCATTCAAACAGCATTTGTTAAAGGCAGGCGGATAAGCGACAACATCCTCTTGGCCCAGGAACTCTTTAGTGGCTTCCACACGAATCCCCACACCCCGAAGTGTGCTATAAAGGTGGACTTTAGGAAAGCCTACGACACCCTGGATTGGGACTTCTTGGTATCAACTCTTAATGCTTTTGGCTTCCCAGATCATCTGACTCGCCTTATTATGGTATGTGTTCGCACTCCTAGATTTTCAATTGCTATTAATGGGGATCTACACAGGTTCTTTGCTAGTGGCCGAGGGTTGAGACAAGACGACCCAATGTCGCCCTACCTTTTTACGTTGGCCATGGAAGTCTTTACAAGGATTCTAGAAGCTCAAACCTGTCATCCTGAATTTCGATTTTTCTGGAGGTGTAAACCTACTCGTCTTTCGCATCTTTTCTTTGCGGATGATGTGTTTATCTTTTGTGAAGTAAATCTGGTTTCCGTCTCTTATATGAAGGAAGGCCTGGATATGTTTTCCCAGTGGAGTGGTCTTACCCCTAATGCTAACAAGAGTGAAATCTTTATCTCGGGCGGCTCTCCGGCTCTTAATGACCAGATATTACGACTTCTGGGGTTTAGGCTGGGGTCCTTACCGGTGTGCTATCTTGGGGTGCCTATTATTACATCTCGGCTCAACAAAGCAGATTGTAATGCTCTGGTATGTCTTCTTACCAATAGAGTTCAATCTTGGACTCATCGATTCTTGTCATTTGCGGGCAGGCTCCAACTTATCAAATCTGTACTTCATGCCATTCAAATTTATTGGGCCTCTATTTTTCGGCTACGTCTCGCGGTGGTAGATAAGATTGAGCTTATCTCGCCGCCAATTCCTCGGAAAGGGCCTAATTTAGGGGTAGGGGGTGCTAAGGTCTCGTGGAATGATGTTTGTCTCCCCAAACAGGAGGGAGGTCTGGGTCTGAGGAAAATACGTGATAGTAATACAGCTTCCATGCTTAAACATATCTGGATCCTGTTTACAGATAAAGTGTCTCTATGGTGCAAATAGATACATGCCATCCACCTCAAAAGAAACAACTTCTGGATTGCCTCTCCTCCGACATTTTGTTCATGGGCGTGGAGAAAACTTCTAGCACTCAGGGGAGTTATTAAAAGTCTTGTGAAATGGAAGATAGGTGATGGTCTATCCACTTCCCTTTGGTTTGACCCTTGGCTGGATATTGGTCCATTAAACTCAGTCTTCTCTAATGCTCACATATACGAATTGGGCATCCCAAGGAATGCCGTGGTTGCTGATCTTTATTCACCTATTGGCCGGCCGCTTTTACATGATCTCAACTCTTGGCAACTAGTAATTCCGGAGTTATCAAGATCCCAAGACTCCTTTTCGTGGCTTCCGCATCCTTCTGGTAACTTCTCTATTGCCTCGGCTTGGTCAGTTATTAGAAGGAAAGCTTCCCCAGTTACTTGGTCTGATTTTGTGTGGAACAAAGCCAGTGCCCCAAGACACCAATTTCTCTTATGGCTCATCTTGCGCAATCGGCTCCCTACTCAGGTGCTCCTCATGTCACACGGCAGAATACCCTCCTCCCTTTGTGCTTTTTGTGGTACTAGACCTGACTCTATAGATCATCTATTTTTTGAGTGCCATGTCTCCAATTCACTTGCTTCTTTTTGGGCGGCTAAGTGCAATCTCCCTTGGAGCAATAGTTCTTGGTTGGACAACGTTTATTGGGCCATCAACACATTTTCGGGTGTTGGTTTCTATTATGATATTTTGAAATTTTCGTTTGGGGCTCTTTGTTATGTGATATGGAAGTCTAGAAACGATTGTCTTTTCCGGGGCAAAAATCTCTTCATCCCAGCCATGAAGCAACACCTAATTAAGGCGATCAAAGACAAAGCTCTAGCTTTCAATCACGTTGAAGACTCCCCAAGAAACAGGAGATTGCAGCGATGCTGGGGGATCCACCCTCGAATTTTTGGTGATGTCCAAGATGAAGGTCCGGATGTGGCCACCTAGTTCCGTTTATGTTAGTTAAGTGTTCTTTTTCTTTTTTGGTGAAATGGGTACCCCTATACTCCAATGACATGTCGTCCCGTTGAGTGAAGGTTGGTACCGATTTCTCCCCCTATGTACAGTTTGCTAGTTTGAAAAGTCAATATTACTTACCCTTACCAAAAAAAAAAAATGATGAGAGCATTATACTCTCACTCAGGAACCGTATGTGAGTGCACATACCCTTGTGAAGTAAGATTGACTTTTGTTCCGAAAATTGAAAACAAGCCCTCAGCTTATAGATTGAGCATATCCATTAACACTCCCTCTCCCGTGCAAAACAAGCTTCACATGTGAAATACAAGACATGTAACAACCACATCAACTAGACAGACGAGGTAATTTGTAATCCCAAAAGATGAATTCCCACTTCAGGCACAGAACCTGCAAAAAGCTGGAATATAAGGGCAGTTGTTGCATGGAGCTCCCGTTATGCACGGGATACTGGGACAGCAGAACCACTTTGGGTCTAATGTACACAGTCTTACCTTGCAATTTTTGCAAGAGAATGTTTCCATGACTCAAACCCGAGGTCACAGAGCGACAACTATTACCTGAAACGCCAGTCCTAAATGCAATCGAATGTGACACGACAGAATAAAAAGCAATCAAGACACTTTCATGTCAAGACCAAGGAATCAAGTTGTGATTTTACGTCATTTTAACAAAAGTACATGCGAACAATTTCAAAAACACTTTCCTTGTTGTAAAGATCACAGGAGCTAAGAGAAGAGACAACGTGAATGAATCGCATTGGCCCTATCTACCATGCACGGAGCTAACTGTTACACCATTCAATGACTCAATTTCATGCCTTTCAAACAAAGGATAAGTATCTATGGAGCCCGTGATTGAGGTTGACCCAGGTAGTTTTGGGAAGGGAAGATCCGCTGTTTCACTTTTTAATAGTAGCATAACGGAAGGCATGGCAGGTCTATCTACAGCGGAGTCCTGCACACACAACAGTCCAACTTGTACGCATCGCGATACCTCATCTGTGGAGCACGTATCCCTGATACAGGGGTCAATAAGCTCCATCTCCTTTAATTCATTCCAATGATGCCAAGCCTGAAATTGTTGTGCACTTGTGTGAAAAGCAGTTTGAAAAACCCCTTCAACGTAAACAAACGTGTAGCGAGTTCAAATGTACATTGTCGATAAAATCTGTTGCTAGCACTATGCCTCTAAATATGACTGATAATTTCTAAGCTACAGACAGCGGGGAAGTCAAAACCAGACTGAAACAACCCTAATCAAAGGCAGTTTTAACCTAAACAATTGGAGCAGACGCAAAAATCTCCTAAAATGAGAGTTTTGGTGCCTAGTAGCTTGAATACAGATAAGGATGAACTCACATGGGTGATAAGATTAGAATGTTCTAGCGTGCAAAAGCCAAAGTTTTTCTTGCCAGTTATGATCTCCAGTAATAATATCCCAAAGCTGTACACATCGGATTTGACCGAAAACAGACCTTTCATTGCATACTCTGGAGACATGTAGCCACTGCAATTAAATTGGCAGATGAGTCAGTCCACTCTACACTTATCACACATTTGGAGTCGGATATGCACTATTGTTTTCTCACTAGGAAGAAATTCAACTTACAATGTGCCAACCACTCGATTGGTACTCGCTTCATTTTCGTTAGTACCGAAAATTCTTGCTGTGCCAAAGTCTGATATTTTTGGGTTCATTTCTTCATCCAACAAAATGTTACTAGCTTTCAAGTCACGATGGATAATCCTTAGTCTAGAGTCTCGATGGAGATAGAGGAGGCCTCGTGCTATCCCTTCAATAATCGCAAAACGTTTCTTCCAGTCCAATTGCACTCGCTTCACTGGATCTGAATTAAATTTTGAAAAGCGAAGAAAAACACATGAATAAATTTCATGACAATTCTTTCATGTAAAGCAAAAGACCAAATTCAGATGTTTGACTCAATTTACCGAAAATAAAACAATTCAAGCTCCTATTGGGCATGTACTCATAAATGAGCAACTTATCTTCCCCTTGCATGCAAGATCCAAGGAGTCTCACGAGATTTCTGTGTTGTAATTTTGCAATTAACATAACCTCATTGTTAAATTCCTCGAGGCCTTGGCTCGACTTCCTTGAAAGCCTCTTAACAGCTATTTCTTGTCCTCCAAAAAGCTTTCCCTGCAAATTCAGGGGGTAGACAATTAAGTATGCCACTACATCTCCAAGTGTACAACTGGTGATAATTTAACTTTACCTTGTAAACAGGACCAAACCCTCCCAATCCGAGTTTGTTTTCTTCAGAAAAGAAGTTCGTCGCAGCTTCGATGGAACTGAATTTGAACACTGGTATGTCAGTTCCCTCTACATGTTTAGCATCTCTAGCAAGACCATTTGGTCCGGATAATTCGGCAGATAGCTGTTTGTTCTGAACAAAATCATCAAACTTGGAACGTTCCTTGTTTTTCCAGTAGAAAATCGAGAGTCCTGTATTTAAAGTCCACTAACATGTAAATAAGATATCAAACAATAAATCATTCATACCACAGAATAAAATCTCACCTTTCAAATTGTCCTTGAACATCGACAACAACCATACTGCTACACCAAGAACAAACGCTCCAACCGAGACAGCAATTATGAGCAGTTGCGATAGTTTGCTCTTTGCTCCTATGCATAGATAAGGGAAAGAAAATATGTTATACGGGTTATCACTAGTTGGGAAGTGTTCAAGTATTTCTGCAAATTATCCAAAGTCATTAGCACAGATAAACACTGTGACTATAGATGTATTGTCTATTGTATGATGCAGGGCATCTTGTTGCAGGCAGGTCAGACAGATCTCGGCTAAGCCATATAACAAATCATGACATGCTGATGAACAGGACCTTTTCATGCATAATGTTCTGATACTTCACCTTCATATAAGCTTGAAAATACCTAGTTATGCCGGAGATTTTATTTGAGACTGTAAACATCTGATGACAGTGATTAATTCAATTCCTTTCTTTTGCTACAGAAGGCTAAATTCTTGTTTTTCAGTTACACTAATTGTTGTTATCCCTGACCTACATTAACCTAGATTGATATATAGGAATCTCAGTGCTTCTTTTGTTAAGTCACATAACCGGTGTTGGCCTTTATCACACTAAAGAAGATCACAATGAATAGGAAACAATACTTTGGAGAAGAAGATCATCAAATTTTTAAATTGCAAGAGGAGATACTGAAAAGAGATTATACCTAATTCAGAATTGGCAAGACGAATATGGAGGGTCTGTCCGCCCTTGTCAAAATGCTGCACATCTATCAAATCCTTGGTCCACAGCAAGCACGGGAAGTCTCTACTAACTGCATAAGCTTTGCACGAACAATTCTTCAGACACTTCGCCTTACACTCGTCCCTGCTATTGACTGAAACGGAACCCGCGAAATCTGGCAACTTGATGCAATTCAATTGCAAAAAGCCGTCCATCCTGCTGCCATCTCTGATCGAAATGCTGCTGTTGTCTAGACACTGCAATTGGGTCTTCCGAACACAACCTGCAGACCAGTTACCCCTGTTCCATTGATCCGGTGACTTTGGAACGAACCCTCCCATGCAACTGCATTTGGGAGAGTCCATTTCATTACATTTTGCAAAATTTCCACACTTATTATAGTGGTCACATTCCTTAGCAGGCTGTTCTTGCAGCACAGTCCACTCATTACTAGTCTCATCCCAGCGTAACTGGTCTTCCGTCCCATCCCAAAGTATACGGAACATCAAGAGATTGGACCTATTCAGTGGCGTGTACGTAAAATACCTGCTTCCATCTGCCTGCATGCCCGTGAGCTTGAACCCATCCAGATAACTGGGGGTCATATACGGCACGCCGGTGAAAATCCGCCCATCCCAATGCCCGCTCCTCCATTTCCGGCCTGACTGGCCCCAGATCACAATCTGTTCTGGTGACTGGGGATCGACACCCAGAGAGAAGTTCCCCGGGGAAGGGTCATCCGATGATTTCCACGACCTGAAGGCACGGTTCTCTCCAGCCGCAGAATTCACCTTCACTCTCATGCCAGGCAAGTACGTGTCTGTCGGATGTTCAAAGCTTTGCCAGTATGAATTGCTGATATAACCATCAGAACTAGCAGAGTCAGCATCTGCACTGGCCAAAAGAGCAAGATTTCCAGCATCCGTCAAAACAGCTGTTAAGTTGGGGGGCACAATGGAGGAATTAATGCCGCTGGACCAAACTGTGCGATTATCCCCGTCTAAAACCATCAAATTTCCATCACTTGAAACTGTCAAAACTCCAGATTCACCAGAAACAGGGTTATCCCTGTTCGCGACCCAGACTGTTTTAACACTTATCTTGTGGTACCAAATACCAACGTATCTACGAGACCGATTCACAGGGCTAACGAACCCCAGTTCAAAATCCCCAGAAGAAGAAATCAGAGTCTCGCCGTCTCTGAGAGACTGCCCTTGCGAGATCAAATTTGCTGCGTGAGAATACGAAAACAGAGACGACGAGACGAAAAACAAGGAGAAAAGGAAGAAATTTGCTCTGTTTGTGCCGCTGAAGGTCATTCCACCACTGACAAATGCCCCGAGCATTGCTCCGGAGAGAGGGAGAATCAAGAACATAAGTGGACACTTGTCAGGGTGAGAGAGGGAGTTTCAATGGCGACCCGTGTTAGGTGTCACAGTTTATGACACAAGGTTGACGGCTTTTTGGAATTAAAATCAACGCAGAAAAACGAGCAATGGATCGAAAGTGGAAACCTTTCTCTTCTTTTTATTCGGGTTTTTGAGTGGACCGTACGCGCAGAGGGCCATCTCGAACAGAACTACGGAGGGGTCGGTGAATCCGCTTGACGGGTCGACGACAAGGACGAAGAAGAAGGGCTGGTTTCCACACGAGTGCAAGCGTTACCGTAACGGTAGAGCAAACTGGTTTTCCCGCAGAAGGCAAAGCGTGGGAACCAGCGAAATGAAATGTTTTCTCCCATCTCGCTTTTCACGAGTGTACGGAAAATCTCTCCCTTGCGTCTCTATTCTAGGAGGGAACGAAATCATGCGGGTCAGCGAGGCGGCCAAGTGCCCCAAATCGTCGCCCTGCACGATACATGCCATGATGTCGATTGACGACCTTTGTGCTTCAATGGGGGAGGACTCTCCTCAGGAGCTTTCACACGACATGGGACGGAGAGCATGGAGAAGCAAATGTGCGGATATCGTGACAAAGAAAGGACGCCACCCATGAGGAAATCTACGAGTTACGGGAGGACCCACCGCCAGATATTTTGCAGAACTTGGACCTGCTTTTTGGAACTGGTCGCCATATAAATATGCTCGAATTACCTAGGATGCTTCTCTTCTCTGTTATCAGTACCGTTTCCTCGTTTATTGCGCCGACCAAAAAATCACTTCGCATGCTTTCGCATCTAAACACAAAACAGCACAACCAAAAAATCAAACTGCTGTCCTAGATTCTCAAAAAAAGACTTTAATGCTGAACGAATAAGTCAAAAGACCATATTCATTTCAGACACACAAACTCTAATATCAAAAATCTCAACCATTACCGCCACCGAATGCAATCGCATATGGCAACTAGGGTGATAAAGACCATAAACCCTTATAATAGAACACGCAACATTAGCGCCTTGCCTGAGTAACTAGAGAATTGTACCTGGGATCTCGAGACCATACTCGGTATCACAAGCTATGACCCTCAGTGCTCAAGCTCAAAACCTTGAAGGCCGGACTTGGAACTCTGAGTATCAGACCCTGGACCCCGAAACACGGTACCTTGACCCCTTGAAACCAAACAGTATAAACGGTACTACATAGTTCAATCCAAACCGCGCGATAGGTATTAAAATATTATTGCATAAACAGTCTCATTATTTTATTACTCAATCCAAATAAGCTGGTAACTCTTTGTCCTTTCCTTTGATATATCTTGTCTTCGAACAATTTTTGGTAATTGAAGTTTCTTTTGAGTCTCAGAACGATAAACCGTGGAAAAGAAGACAGGAGTTCTCCGAGTCATGAAACTTGGTAATAAATTTAGAGAAAGCCAGATTCGACTTGGAAAAAGATTCCCACGTTGTCGAGTTGGACAACAAACGCCATGATCAATTCATGCTGGCGTTCGAGGAAGATACAAATGTTGAACTGTTGCTGAGAATTTGAATTCACTTATGAAAGTTCCTTTGATAAGCAATTTGGTAGGTAAAGATGATGGCTTTAATAATTCACTAACAAATTATGCACCGCATTATATGGTAAGTAAGATCCTACGAAGCTTCATCTTTCTTATTGCGGCCCCATGATTTGAGGGGCTAAATTTCACATACGAGGTTTGTTGGCTGGGTCCGCCTCATTAGGGGGACCCAACCAACATGATACAACAAACCAAAAAAGAGGGAAAGGTCAAAAAAAGCAAACAGGAAGAAAAGTTGGGGCTGCTAATTCGAAAGTGGAGCCCGAGATTGAGCAAGAGAAAATAGAAAGTGCACCGACAGAGCATGGAGAAGAGAAAAAAAGAGCTGCTATTTTGTGGTCCCAATTCGAAGGCCAAACGTCAATGGAATTGACTCAAATTATAATATACTATTCATGAGATCAAGACCTAGGGGTTAATCGGTTTCATTCATTAAGAACCTCCTCTCAATTCTCTAATCACGAGCAAGGTTTTCTTGATCCATTTATATTAATCCACCTTTGTAGTGAAGAAATATTGTTGATGTTGAATCTCTAGTATGTAAATAGATAAAAAAACACTTTATATATCATACCATTCTTAATGATTAGTGAAAGTTTTTGGGCGATTCATGATTTTTCCTGCATTGGGTTTCCACATTAAATCCCTGTGTTATCATTGGCTTTACCTCCCTGTCATTTTAGCATTATATATTGCTAGTGGTTGCTAGGGTTAAGCCAATTTTGGTCGGTTTAGTTTTGGGAGAGATATTGATCTTGGATTGGGTTTAGTTCTTGGTGAATTGTTACCCCGATTCTTCCCAATAAAGTGGTATTAGAGTAAAGGTTGAGATTATAATGTTAAATGGAGGAAACTCACGACACCATGTTTAATATAAATGCCTCAATTATTCCAATCGGAAGCCTCGGATGGAAAACATGTTATATTGCAAACATTTATTTCATCTTGTTGAGAGTGATGAAGCTAAAGGAGACATGGAAGATAAAGAATGGGAGCAAATGAATCGGAAAATGGTTGGGTTTATTCAACAATGGATTGATGATAGTGTATTTCATCATGTTGCTCAAGAAACGAAAAAAAACACTTTGTGGAAGAAATTACAAGATCTCTATGAGAGGAGAATTCCAACAAATAAAGTATTTTTTAGTTAAAAGACTTGTGAATTTGAGAAACAAGGAAGGAAGTAGCATGTCAGAACACTTAAATGAATTTCAAGATGCTGTAAATCAATTTACAAATCTTGAGAATGACCTTAGTGATAAATTACAATCATGTTTATTACTTGACACTCTTCTCGATAGTAGGGATACCTTGGTTGTGGTATTGAACAATTCGGCTCCTTATAGTGTACTTTCTATGAGTAAGGTAAAAAAAAAGCTTGTTCAATGAAGAAACTATGAGAAATGACTTGAATTGTGCTTCTAAATGAAAGGCTATTGTCATAGAAAATAGGGCAAGAGTCAATCAAGAAAGTTTCAGAGTAATAATAATAAAGACAAGTCAAGAGGAAGGTCAAAATTAAGGTCGAGGAGGCGTGTGAAGTGTTACAATTTGGCAAGATGGAACATTATGCAAAAGAGTGCTGGTTGTCAAAGAGAGACAAATCCCATGGTAAAAGTGGAGATTGAAATAAAGGAGAGAAACAAATTATAATAATAATTGCAACCAATGGTGATATTGTTCGTATGTGACGATGGTTGTGTGAACCTAACATGCCAAGACTCTAGTTAGGTTGTTGATTTTACAGCTTCATTTCATATTACCTCACGGCGTGACTTTTTTACATCCTTCCGTAGCGGTGAGATTTTGATTGTGTTAAAATGGGAAACAATTATATTTTGGAGATCGATATTGGATGTAATTTACTTCTAAAAAATTTTGAGACATGTTTAGGACATTAGACTTCACTTGATCTCCACAAGTGCCTTAAATTATTATGGTTACTGCAATTCCTTCTACAATAGCAAATGGTAATTGACTAAAGGTTCTATAATAGTGGTTAAGGGTAAGAACACATGCACTCTCTACACCATGCAAGCTAAGTTAATCACAGAATAGGTAAATGTAGTAGAAGACTCCTTAGTTGACATATGGCATATAAGACTTAGCCATCTCAGCAAGAACGGACTTGAAACTCTTACTAGAAAGAATCTTTTGCGACTAAAGAAGAGAAATTTGAAAGAATATACTCACTGCCTAACAGGTAAGCAACATAAATTCTCATTTCATAGTTCCTCTCTACACATGAAATTAGATGTACTTGATTTAGTTCACAATAATGTTATTGCATGGATGCTAAAACCTTTGGAAGTGCATTATATTTTGTGACATTTATTGATGACTACTCTAAAAAAGTTTGGGTTGTTACGTTGAAATCTAAAGATTAAGTGCTTGTTGCTATTTCATATCAACATGGAAAGAGAAACTGAGCAAAAGTTGAAATATGTTTGAGCTGAATATAATGGTGAATACAAAGACCCGTTTGAACATTATTGTAAAGATTACGATATCAAGTTTGAGAAGACTATTCTAGAAACACCATGGCAGAATGGAGTAATGGATACAATGAACCAAACAATTAATGATCGGATTTGGTATATGCTCTCTCATGCGAGATTGCCTAAGTCATTCTAAGGTGAAGCAATGAGAATAGCAGTAGACTTGATAAATTTCTCCATCAATTCCTCTTAAGGGGATGTTCCATTAAGAGTTTAGAGTGGGAAAGATGTTTCGTACAATTATCTAAAAGTGTTCGGTTGCTGAGCATTCATGCATATTTCAAGGGATGAAAGGTCGAAACTTGGTAACAAGCCTAAATAGTGTATCATCTTGGGTTATAGACATAAAGAGTTTGGTTACAAGTCATGGGATCTAGTTGCAAAGAAAGTTATTAGAAGTTGAGATGTTGTTTTCTTTGAGGATAAAACTATTGAAGACACCAATAAGCCAAGAATGTCAAAGAATGTAGCTCAACACTTTGTTTTTAGTCCAAATCCTCCTACCATATGGGGTGTATATCATAGGGGAGAAATACATGGAAATTATCAAGATGGTGAATCCTCACATAATATTGATTCTTCAGCTAAGACGGGTAAATTAATTGAGCAAGAGCAACCCATTAAGCCAATTAAGCAATTACCTCAAGTTAGAATATTTGAAAGAGAACATAAACCTTCACAAATATATCAGCCTCATGAGTATGTTTTAGTCACTGATGTAGGAGAACTAGAAACTTATAAAGAGGTTATGTCATGTGGACAAAAGGATAAGTGGCATGAGTCATGCAAGAGTAGCTCAAATCCTAGTATGAGAACGATATATTAGAATTGGTGATGTTGCTAAGAGGTAAGAGAGCACTCACAAGTAAGTAGGTGTACAAGTTGAAGATGGAAGAAAATAGTTTGCAACCACGATACAAGGCTAAACTTGCTGTGAATGGCTTTTATCAAAAAAAAAAAAAAATTGACTTTGAAGAGATCTTTTCACTAGTTATAAAAATATTATCTATTCGAATTGTTTTTAGGTTGACCGCCAGCTTGAATTAAGAAATTTAACAACTTAATGTAAAAACAACCCTTTTTCATGGGGATTTTGAAAAAGAAATGTTTATGAAGCAACCAAAGGGTTATAAAACTGTAGGCAATGAGCATATTGTATGTAGGTTGAGAAAAAGCTTATATGGTCTCAAGCAAACACCACAACAATGGCATATAAAGTTTGATGGAAGAATATGGATATGGTAAGACCAACTCCGATTCTTATGTCTTTATGAAAAGATTCTCAAATAATGATTTTCTTATCCTCCTACTCTATATGGAAGACATGTTGATTGTTGGGCATGATGCTAAGAAAATAAAGAGCTTTAAAAAATGAATTCAATAAAGCTTTGGCAATTAAGGAGCTTAGATTGGCTAAGCAAATCCTTGGCATGAGAATTACTTGTGACAAGAAGAACAAAAAATCTTTGGTTATCTCAAGAGAAGTACATTGAAAGGGTGTCGGAAAAATTAAATTTGAGCACAAGTAAATCGATAAATACTCCACTTATAGGCCATTTTAAATTAAGTAGTGAAGTGTCACACCTCGAATCCTATAGGGATAGGGTTGACATGGCCATCCTTCCATCTAAAGAATGCAACCTCAAACAACCAAAATCCAAGCCTCGTGATAACATTCTCACTCTAATGGCCACCAACTAAAAGACCTGAAAAGATTGGGAAAGAGAGGGTAAGCAATCACAAACTCAGTGAAGTAGTACATATCTTCAAAATAGATTGAGCAATCACTATATATATATATAAAGCACAATCAAAAACTCATAATCCAACATTTCAATATACATATCAAATCATATATGAGATGTTTCCTTGTTTCCTATTAAGAAGGTATTAAACTAATTAGAAAAACTCATTTAAACCGTTCTCACAATTCAATATCAATGGTCAAGTCCATTGGCTTATCTTGTCACGCCCCGACTCTCGAGCTCGCGGCAACCCCATTTCCATGGTCAATTGAAAGCGACGTCCCAGGACCCATCGACGACCATTCATTTTATCTTTGATTATGCGCAAGCGGAAGACGAACCATCCCCAGACAATCAATCAATCAACAGGGATAGAGGGATGAACATCAAGAACAATAGCAACTTATCATTTATACATCTTCATTGGATTAACCAACGGAGGATCGTTTTCCAAATTACAAGCCCGACAAAAAGGGCCGATCCATCCTCTAAGCCAAACCAAAAAGACTAGGCTAATCCAACAAGTACACAAAGAACCCTCGGGTTCAATACCACGGTCACTCGGACCCATCGGACTCGTCTCCGTCGAGTCGATCACGGAGGAGCGGGCGGGATCCTCCATTGCGGGTACGCCATTCTAGGGGCTGAAAATGGTTAACCACGACGGGTTGAGATAAAATCTCAGCTAGTTCTTCCCCAAGCCCGGTTAGTACGCCAACTCAACCCGGGGTATCTCTCCGTAACCACCCCTCACTCAACCCAACAACGAGCACGGCCAAAACCAAACAACGGCCAACAACGAGACGGGGTAACCAACAATCATACGGTCGGTTCGCATGCAACCTTACCCGGTATGCCATACCCTGCACGTCAAATCTCATACAATGCAAGCAAGGCACATGGCTATCAGATGATACAGTTCATCAATCACATGCGAATCGCGTCACAAGCGATCTCACCTGACCATTGCCACACCCTGCACGACTGTCAACTCATGCGTGCGTACCATAAATCATCACGATCATCACAACACTAAGAGCATGCGAATAATCAGAGCATCTCACACAACTTTCTCATGTCTCACACTCACACATGCTCCGATTATTACGACCCTCCTCCCCGGGCCACGGCACAACCTTATGGTTGGCGGTTCTGGCTAAACCGGCTTCGTCCTCTTTACCTCGAGGCACGGCGACGTCAAGGGCTCACTCCCAAGACGGCATTCCCGAAGGAGCACAAGACTCGCCCACTACCGCAATCCCGCTGCGACAGAGGCCGGAACCCGCCCCATACCGCGATCCCACATAGAACCCCTCCTGTCGGGCATCCGACCGAAGTCGGGCGACCCGGCCACGGCACAACCCCATAGGGATTGGCGGTCTTCCGGCAACGCCGGGTTCTCTCATTTAATGTGATCATGCAACACCTCATCAAGCAATCAATTTATATCTTTGCTCGTCGTGAATGCAACATCACTCATGCTCATGCGACATGCTATTTCGAGATAACCCACGCAACATGTCATGCGATCTCACTCGACAATTCCAAAATCCAATTTCCAATCAGCATTCGATCACGCATTTCATCAATATTCACGAGTATAATTAACAATCGGCACTTCAATAAATCATAACAATCAATAGCACATCAAATTCAGACAAAATTTAGCTTCTGGATGAACAAAGTGCAGTGAGCGATGTCGTGAGCAGTGCTCGTGAACGATGTCGTGAAAGTGATTTTTCCGAAATTCAATTAATTAAAACATTTAATCCAGAAATTAAACAAAACATTAATTAAAATAATTAATCAATTCAATTAAATCAAATCATGCTTAATTAATCATAAAAATCACATAACCCTCATTTAAGCAATAATTAAGCACAATTAGCAAAATTAAGCTAATATAATCCTAAGCATCTATCTAACCACCTATCTTAGGGCTAATAAACTTAATTAAAATTCCTAAACCAATCTTACCACTAATTAACCCAACCCTAAGCAAGTTTAGGCACTAAATAGGGATTAGGAGCTAAACTCACCCGTTAAGCGGGCCGGAGACATGGACGCGGCGGCGGCGACGAACCCGACACCTGGGGACCTCTACCACGACGATCCAAGGCGGTCCCAGGCTCAACACAGCAGCAACAACTCGGAATCCCCACGCAACTCGAAAACTGCACCGCTGGAGGAGGAAGAAGGCGATCGGAGTTGAACGGGCTGCCCGGAGCTCCGGTGAGCGGCGGGCCAGCGACCAACAGCACCTGGGGTCGAGGGGGAACCACTTGTGGCTGGGATGGGCGGTGGTTTAGTCGAAAATGGAGAGAAACGGAAGAAAAGGCGGAGCTGTGCAGGGGGCGACGCTACAGTGACGGACGGAGGACTGGTGACTTCTGGCCGCCGTACGGGTCGGACGGCAGCTCCGTTCGGCGATCGGCAGCCTTGAACAGTACGGAATTTCTGTGCTGAACATTTTGATAGGTGGCACGGCCCGAGATTCCACCGGGAAGGCAACGAACAACTCAAATTTCGGTGAGAGGTGCAAAGCAGAAACTGCAGAAATTGCAAGGAGAAGCAAGGGGAAGAGGGCTGCGATTTTGGAGAAGATGAAGAGGAGAGAGAGAGTGAAGTGAAGGCTGAAGGATAAGCCTTATCAAGGCCATCAATGCTTGCCCCACTTGCCAAACAATTGACCTCATCTTCTCTCTCTTCTTTTGACTTTTCTTCAAAATATCCAAGGGCATTTTGGTCATTTCCACCTTGCATATTTCCCAATCTGTCCTTGGGCTGAAAATGAAGGGCGGGCCTAGGAAAAAGGCCGGAAAATTAATAGGAATGAGCTCGGGAATTTGTTGGGCTCGAAACGGCTTAAGATTAGACAACGGGCTCGGAAGGGTAAATGGTCGATTTGGTCCAACGGGCTCACTTGCTTGCCTCGGGCCTTCCATGGCGGCTGTCCCACCTTGGGTGTGAGGCCCACACTGTTTTTGCCCGGCCCACGTCCTCATAGGCTCGGGTTCTCGGTCCAAAAGTCCCTTTTCCAATTACTCGGCTCGGCCACTCACCAAGACTTTGTCGGCCCGACTAAGAAGCATCGTCCAAAAGTCCTTCTTGAACGTTCCCGAAAATTCGAAGTCCAATATTGGATTCTCGTACCATGTCAATTTCGCCCGAATGCCATTTTGGTACTACTCGGGCGACGGCGGCTTTGAGGATTCACGCATAACCGACTCGTGCTAATTCACGTTCAAGACTTCTCGACACATGGACGTCCTTGACTACGTGAAATTGCGAAGGATAGATTCTTATTTCAAAGTACACGATTACCAAGGATCGACATAGGGTCGTTCACGGGCTCGATAACAAAAAACGGAATCACCCGTCGTCCCATTATACTCTGTCCGCGAATCGACTTCTATTCATCCCTGAAATCGGCTCCGCATGGCGAGGATCGTCCTTACGCAAGTCTCACGGTCGAGTCGTTTTCCCTGGTCAAGTTCTTTAGTCGCACGAGTTCTCGTCCTCATTAGCCTTTCCCCTCAAGGTCGGTATCTCGGGAGTGATCAGTTCCGAGTGAGATCAACCAACAATGCATCGACGAAATTCACGTTCATTCCTTCCTCAAAAGACTCGAATTTCAGGATGTTACATATCTCACTCATAACAATGTCAACAGTCCATTTTATTAACCTATTTCATATCAAATCATACGTTAATAATTCATTCATCAACCAATCTTTTGCTCGGTAATTAACCATGGTTACGACATAATGCTTTGTAACAAGGCAACCAAGATTCCATCCTTAGCAAAGTCTCCACCTACAAAGCCGATGGCTCAGTATAGAAAGATGTTATAAATCTAGTATGCATACCCACAAGCCTCCCAATGGGTTCATAGTTATATTAAGCACCAAACTCGCATTATCTAATACCAACAATCAAATCCACAATCAAAACCGTAATTCATCTCATAAACCAGTTTCACAACCGACTCAAATCAACCTTCGCAACTCAATTTATTAAATAGAATGTGTTTCGTAAAGCATTTCACAAATCCATACCCAATAGCTTTTGGTAATTCATTCACAAAGCATTTAATCAAGACGTTTACAAATGATCATTTCAAATTTTCATAAACCAAAACATAAAACCATTAATAAAATCATTCTTTTCATAAAGAATTTCCTCAACTAGTTTCACTATAATCTACTTGTGATCCATTTCCAAAAATGCTTTGCCATGCCATTTCAAAATCAACAAGATAATAAATATCCAACCCGAATTTATGCAACAAACATGCTCTTCTTAGTTTAATATACATACTCGAATTATTATCGCTTTAAGACGTGAGTTTTATAAATTCATAAAAGATATAGTATTACTCACCTAGATATGCCATTGAAAGATGCTTGTCAATTGCTAATGATTAGCAATGGAAGAGAAAGTGGCCATTATGAAGGCATTCATTACTCAACAAATCCAATCAGGTCCCAATTTAAATTCCGTTCGATCTTGATTCTACCCTGTTCAAGGCCCTAAGCTAGAGACCAAGCTAGTCAAGGCCGGTTCCAACTTTTTGGAACCAAGAACCAAACTAATCCATATGTGAAGTGTGAACCCAGTAGGTTCCCAGGTTAAACTGGTCTAGCCACTTGCCTTTAATCATAGTTATCCCAAATTGGTATTAGTATGATAAATTGGGGTACTTGTGACAAAGAAAAAGTGTGGCATATTAATGTTACAATGATTAAAATTTATATTTCTGAAGTAGACAGATGTATTTATATCAAACTGGTATAAGTTTAGGGGTTTTGAAAAATAAAATTATGTAAAACATTGGTACTCCAGTGAATTTAATTTAAGAATTTATGGCGATAGTTTTCATTTTCTTATAGGCTCGCTCTATTTCCACTCCCGTATTGGCTCCTGACATCTCATATCACATTGAATTGACTACATTAACCCTTACGGGTCTCACTTGATTATTTCTTACTTTTTTCACCCTTATTATTGGCTCCTACACCCCCTATCACACTAAACTAACTACATTATTCTTGCGGATCCCGTCCTTAATTTAATATCATTTCTTACCTTTTCTTCTTCTTCCTTTTTCAATTTTACTAAAAGAAAAACTTATCCACATCACTTTCAAACAACTTTTTTCTCCCTAACCGATTCTTTCACACTCGTTACATTTCAACATTTCGTTCATGTTTGTCTTTTGCAAAACATGCTCTCCATTATCATAACCTGAGTAGGTATTGATCATTTATTGGAGTAAAGAAATGTTTAATTTATCTATAAATTGTTTACTTTATTTCTGTAGATTATCCTAGTGATCTTGAATTTTTCGACTTCAAATTTTGGTATGAAATTTACGAGAATTTACTCAAAGATTGAATATTGTGGTTGTTGTATGAATTATACACAATTTACTCAAAGATTATCTTCTTTCTTGTGCTTAAATTACTTTTTGAATAATTGTTTCCTATATAAAAATCATTAACAAATTAATTATTTTTTTTGCCAGAAACAAAATAATTAGGTAGTTATCTATAAAATAAACTATTTTTTAGAAAGACTTGCACCAATTCTGTTCCAAATTAAGAAAGAAAAGAAAAGAAAAACCAAAAAAGAAGAAATAAAGGCAACTGTTAGTCTTAAGTCAAGAGAGGGCCCCTAAATGCCCCATATTTAATATTAATCAATATTATTTGAGATGGGCATGGGTAGTTTGTCTCTAGTAAAAATGAAACAAATGAAAAAAACACAAAGGTAATAAATAATCTTAACTCTAGAGTGGGGGCCCGCAACAGTTAGTATAGTAAATTCAATAAAATAGGGGGTGTTGGGAGCTAATAAGGGTGGAAATGGCGCGAGCCTTCTTATTTTAAGTTGTTCCATACGTCCATGACTCTTGGCTAGAAACAACACTGTGGTCGGTGTTGGATTTAGATTGAAGTGCGTGGTGGAAAATGATGGAGACATAGCAAAAGAGAGAATAAGAGCCTAATTTGGCAGGGCTTTACTTTCAATCGACGAAGAGGAACTTTCCCAGAAAAGGAGGACTTTGTTCGACACTAAGAAACGCATTATTTTTCTTTTTCTTTTTCTGTTAATATAAAAGAATTTTCTTATCTTTTGAAAATAAAATAATGGAAATCATTCCTAGATCACTTCGAATATCGGTGTACGAAAAATTTTAATGTGATCCGTACGTAATAGAAATTAAATCTCTTAGAGTGTGTAAGTCATCTCACCGCATTATCATATCTCCGCGTGCCATTACAATCAAGTTAATTTGAACAAAAAGGGAGAATATTTCGAGTCGGTCAAGAGGACTTGCTTTTGTCGGGTACGAATTCAATTACATTGCATAATAAATCAGCTTAATTTTATGTTTTTATCTTAATTCGAGTACCTAAAGTTACTCTTAACTCATTATCTCACTCACCATGTTCAAGATGCAGTAATCCACGTCCCGCTATCTAAACATTTAAAAGGCAGACAACTCTTGGGCTCTGGGCTTCAATTTGGAATCCATTGAGTGATGCCCTACTTCATGATTTTTCCCTGGCTAAGGATTATTAATTTGTAATCTGGCGATAAAGTGTGTCGACAATGCTACATACTTATAGTTTATACATTACCAAGAAAGCTCTCGCATTCGTTTATGTTGAAATATCACACATCACTTGACAATATAATTTATATGCTATTTATATACATATGATCTCTATTCACCTATTAGCTTAAACTTTGAATTATATTTTTTGACACGGTATCAAAGTCAAATTATGTCCCTATTAGTTAAATTTTACATGTCATTCTAATCCGACTTACACATGAGGGAGTGTGAAAATATTACACATTAATACTTGGGGTCTCCCTATCAATTTACATTGAGAAACTGCAGCATGCAATGATGGGAAAAATGTTCAAAAAGTCTTAAAGATATTGTAATTTTGCAAGTTCAATCTTAAACCTTTGAATATGTGGCACTTTCCTTTTCTTTTCTTTCTTTTTCTTTTTCCTTCTTTATTTTTCTTTTTCTTCTTCTTCTTTTCATTGTTCAGGGCCAATAGGAGACCGTCGACCACTAACCGAGGCTCGGTGACCCCCATCAGCTAGCAAGGGTCTCGGCCCTTGCCCAATGGTTGGTGAGGGACACTACCCTCGACACGGCTTGCGAGGGTCTCACCCATGGACCCTTGCCTAGTCGCCAATCGGGGTCATGGAACCTCGATCGTGGCCAACGACCCCCTACTGACCCTTAAAAAAAAAGTAAACAAGGAGAAAAAAAAGAAAGAAAAGAAAATATTAAAAATATTATAATATTATTAAAAATTGTCTACGTCAATACTAACTGTACCACGTAAGACAACTGATATCCATGTAAATGATTTCTGGTTAAAATTGGTCAGATTGACTCAATTGACAAAACATAAAAAAGTTTAAGATCATAAACCTTTTAGATAATTTTATCTATTGTGATGTATAAAATATTAGTGTCTAATATGGTTTATATAAATGTTCAAATATATATAAAGCATATATTAGACATTTTCTTGGTCAGTTAGAGAAGGTATTTTGCTACTATCGGTTCACGTACTCTTACCCAAAAAATTTTAAAAAAAAAAAATTTACCCCCTTACCTTTCCTGTCTGTTCAACTTTTCAGTTAAACTTGACATGTCACGGTTTTATTTACACATATGGATTGATGTGGCTTATATGGTGCAAAGCAAGCACCACATCAATAAGTTTGAAAAAATGAAAACAGGACGTCTCCGCAAGGCCCGACCACCGCTGGGCCCAAGACTACACCACCACGGCGGCTACTTGACGAGGGCGACCATGGTGAGTTGGTGTTCACACAGCTCTCGGATCTTAGCTGAAATTGGCAATTATTTGGGTGGAGGATCTGCGAAAGAGAGCGCGACGGGACTGTTTGAAGGCGACATGGGGTTGGCCTTACCCAGGCCCCTCGACTATCGCGAGGTGGTCCTCCTGAATATCACGAACCTTCCAAAACGCGAAAGTAGGTGTGAGGTAGACACAAAAGAGAAATAGAATTCGAAGGAAATGACGTGACATTTTTGCTTTTTCACGAAAGGAATTATTTGGAAGAGTTATGCAATCTTCCCATGAAGACACATGGAGTTTCTCTTTGCAAAATCTCGCCCATCCTTGTAGAAACCCTAGGAAGTCCAGATGATCTTTCTTTCTTTTTTGCCTCTTCTTTTCCTTGAGAGGATTGGCTCTTGCAAGATCATCAGAACTTGCCCTTATTTTCATGGAAACTCGATTGCTCTGACCTGTTCTTGATTCAAAATGATTCCCTCCTCTTTCTCAGGAAACCAACAATGATGTGCCTAGGAGACAACTACAGTTGAGCACGAATTTTCTAGGAAAGTGGGCTTCCGGGGTTTTGCCTTGAGAATTTGCCCAAACTCCTATCCGTGATTGCCTCGGTGCCTGCCTTGCACAATTCCAAAGTTGAAGCGGAAAGTTCCATTTGGAGGCAGCTCTCGTGTTTGAGAGCTCTCTTCTTTGGGGAAACTTGTCAGGCGCGAGCGATCTTCCTCTGAAAATAATTGTCTCGGAAGAAAGTTCCTGCTTGGACCCCAGGGAATCAAAGGGCATCGTACATTGGGTTTCATTCAACCATATGAGGTCCTTCGATGATTCAATTCTAGACTGGAAGTCATCATATGACGGCAGTCTTCCGTGGGCATGATGTATCAGTTTCCCAAATTACCTGCGTCCTAATCTAAAATTTTATATCCGTCGTTTGACATGTTGTTCATAGTCCACCAAACTTGTCCCACGCAAACCCTAATTAGTTTTATATACCAAACTCATCCAGCGTGGTCAATTTTACATTAAAAATAATCGTATTTTAAACCCTCGACAGGTTTGTGTAAGAGTTTTTAGATCCATTGCTTCGTTAGGCTTGCCAAGTTAGTATTGTGCGACGCCAATATGCATCTCTTCCCTAAATTAATGAGAGAACTAGATTTCCTTAATAATCAATTAGACAAATTAAATTTACCTTGAGACTTTAACCAATCAATTAAAGTTTACTTAAAGAGAATCGCAGATTAGGTTTCTTTAGATTTACGAAGATAATTTTTGTGATATTTTACAAAATTAGATACTTTACAAAAGTCTTGTCAATAAGTGCCCTAAAGGCAGTAGTTTGGATCATCATAGTAATAACACAGACCAAAGTTTATGAAAATGGAGCAATAACACTTATCTAAAAAGTCACTCTACTTTAAGTATATATTTCTCTGTTTCTGAAGTATAATTAATGACTCTTAGCTAGTGCCGTAAGAACTCTCTTTACATATCTTCCTGAGGGAAATTGTCCAATCACTCGTAAGCCTATTGTGCAAATGTCAATTTAGTCCAAAATCATCTCGTGAATTTCAATGTAGTCATTTCGGTTAATTTTCATTGAAAATGGCTAACCTAGCAATGTGTCACATGGGATGACTAGTGATAACTAGATCGCCACTTCAGCACTTTCTAGCAAAAATTAGCTGAAAGGATTATATTAAAATTTCACGCAAAGGTTTCTGACAAAATGCACTAACATCCCTACGATAGGTTGAGGATTGAATGGATAAATTTCCTCATTTTCCTTTTACACTTGTGGATAAATCAGGGAAAAGTACTAAAAAAGTAAAAACATATTACATTGAAACTAATTTGGTTATAAACTTTTCAATTTGATGAATTTTATATTAAATATTTTCACATTGGTACGCATTTAGTCCATCCAGTCAATTTCGGTTGAAAATTGTTGACGCAGATGCCAATTGTTCTACGTGGCATGGTTAGTGCTAATGCAAACAATTTGTATTAATTTTTTTTAATTTCCCTTTTTTCTTTCTTTTTCATTTTTTTTCTTTCATTTTTTTCTTTTTCTTCTCTTCCCTTTGAATGTGGCCAGTACCTATGGCCAATACCCAGCAATGGGCCAGCAACTGGCCACAGGCGAGAGCCGACAAGGACGTCGCGGTCGTGGCCCTCGTCAACCTCAGGCAAGGACTTGACCCTCACTAGATTTGGCAAAGGCAACCCATGCGCCTTCACCGACCCTTGCCTATAATTGGTTGCTAACCATGCCAAGTACTGACCATACAGCAACCAGCCATAGGCCAATGGAAAAGGAGAAAGCAAAAAAAAGAAAGCAAAAAGTTAAGTAAATTAAAAATCAAAAAATTATAATAATTTTCCACATAAGCGTCAGTCCTACCACATTGGATGATCGGTGTCCACATTAACAATCTCTAACCCAAATTAATCGAATAGATTCAATTGGTATCATATAAAAAGGTTTATGATTAAATTAGTCCAATGAAAATGTTTAGAACTGAATTGCTATTAATATGATAAGTTTAGAACCTTCTTGGGTATTTTTCCTCATAAATTATGACTTAACTTTTAAGCACGTGCGGTTTTCTCTAGTTCTCAATACAACTTTCTTAATCCACTTTATCTACTCTAAATCTGTCGTCGTGCTACTAACGTGGAAGACAGATCCAAGAAAAGGAATCGCTTGGACATTGCATGATGCTTTTTAAGAAGGAATCGACGCAGGCTTGGCGAGGGCTGAGAGATCTTGGTCGTTGTCTGTAATTTATATTATAACCCTCGATCGATTGTCGGGTACTTATGCAAATTAAGACAGAATCAAAATGATATGGAAACACGTCTGAGTCGTTCGTCGGACATCTCGCTGTCCGCTGGATTAACAATCAAACTAGGCGTTGACCTGATGTTAACTTAATGTTCTTGCTGATTTGGAGTTTTTTTTTTTTCCATCCGGGCCTAAATCGACCGACTTTAGGTTCCTTGAATTTGTTGGAGTCTTCCAACCAATTACTTGATTACAAAAAAAAAATGATGCCTTTCTTTATAATGTTGAGATTAGTTAAGGTCCCATGTAATTATCTTACAGTATTCCCTTCTAGACACTTGGACAAGGATACCTAATCAAATCGAGAGGGTAAATTGATACTTCCAACTTGTTTACCTTTTCAATGAGATTTGACAGTCGGGTTCATAGCCCAATGATTGGAATTCCTCTCCATTTTTTTATTCATAAGAAAAAACGAGCTAAAAGGTAAGATATCCATATAGAGTCCCCATCTCCCCAAACTCATTTTACGATCATTGGATTCGTGCCTCTGCACTCATCCGTCGCCTTCGGCATCTACAACTATAATTCGTTTTTGTCATCTTGGCTATCGAAAGCGACAAAATCCAATTCATTTCCTTCGGTCACCTGTGATGACAAAATAAATTTGTCGCCTTAGGTAAAGGCGACAAAGCAATTGCAACGAATTGTTCGTGACCAAAAATAAAATAAAATAAAAAGCTGCCTTCGCCTTTTTGTTGCCTTAGTCCATTTTGTGTAGTGATTCATAAGGCCGCACGTCTGAAATAGATTAGTATCTGACATTGAGAATAGCATGAAGTCAAAGGTATGCGCAGAATTACTGGTTTAAGAATTGTTATGTGTGGAAAATTAAGCGTACAGCCAATCTTTCATACCTTAATAAAACCATCAATTGCAGTCAATTGCAATCAATTTTATGTGCAGAATTAATTGTTGATGTGCGATTTAACTCAGATCATGAAACTGGTCAGTATTTTCATAACCTCAAGTTTACTAATCTAAAACGGGTTTTTCTCATTTGAAAGAAAATGAATAGCGGAGGTCATGCTACCACAATATATGCATTTTTTTAGACCATTACAAGGTTTATGCACCTTATTAATTAATTTATCTATTTATTTTGCCAATTTTATATGCCGTGATGAACATTATGTCCTTTTTAGGGTGCACATGGAATTCTTCCAATTTTTTTGTTTTTTTGTTCCCAGGAATAAAAAAAGAACATAAATCCATTTGGTAACGTCCATTAGTGTTTCTATTTCTCGGAATATAAAGTTATTCTTGGGAATAGATTTGGAATAGAGATGAGAAGTAGAAAAAAGTAACTTTTTATTCCTATGAACAATTTCTAGAAACTTATTTCTTAGGGACCATTCGTCGCCCACTGCCACATGCCGTCTGCCCGTGGCCACCGGTCGCCCGCCACCCTCGCCTACTCATTGCTACCTGCCACCCACCGGTTGTGGCCACCATTGGGGAAAAAAGAAATAAAAATTTTTTTGTCAGTATCAAACGTATTATTATTATTTGTCTATTATGAGAATAATTAATTTTTATAGTTATTAAATATATTATTTTACTCAGAAATTACTCCAGAAAGTAAAAATAGAAAAGAACTATTTATTAAAAGAAATTATTTCTAGAAATAGAAATATTCCAAATACATCCTTAGTCTCTCTATGTATATTTTATATATATACGTGGTGTAAAAGGCCTTTGGAAAAAGGCAGGAGGTTTCCTATTGGTTAGACAGGCATGCTTATGTTCGGACTTATTACCCTTTCTATTCAATAAGGTCCCATCCTATTCAATAAGGTCCCATCCAAAACATGACCTCAAATTTGTTAACGGGTCTCACTCACGATTCGTCATTTCATTACACTAACTCAATGACATAATTTGGCAAGGGTCTCTATCAGATGGAATGATTGCTGATTAGACGTTATCCTAACCCAGATGATAATAATTAAACATTAAGAAAAAGTCCAAAAAATTACCCTATAAATTATAAATCTATTTTTCGAATGTTAATTCAATCGTTAACTTAACAATTTTGCGCAAACAATTTTGACAATTTAACTATACAAATTTGCACAAAATTATAATTTAGTCATTCAGTTAATTTTCGCCATAAATAATTATCATGATGGTGTAGTCATTGTCGAGCTGCTTACGTAACAAACCGCTACATTAGCATTTTCCACTGAAAATTGATTGTAAAGAATACATTGAAACTTTCCACAAAGGTTTAGCACTAAATTAAAAAATTTTCAAAATTTATATGGCCAAAATAGCATCCAGACAATAGAATCATGACTGATTAATTAATTTTCTCAGAAAATGCAGATGACAATCTAAAGACGATGCGATAAAGCCAGCCCCGTATGCGCTTGCATTTGCTGGATTAATTGTCAGTATGGACCACAAAATATATAACAACTTTTTTTATCCCTAAATTAATAATATAGATAAAAAAAATCTAATTATTAATCAATCATATCGGTCTATACTATTATATAATTCTTAAAAGAATGTATAGAGAGAGAATCATGGTCTTTCTAAAGTCACAAGACATTTGCCAGCAAATTACCTCCAAGACCAAATACTTTTGACTCTTGCTTTATTGACTTGGAAAGTTCCTTCCCCTACGAATACTCATTTAGCTCACAATCAGATTGACTTCATTACAAAATATTTTTTCCTTTTACCATAAGCAGTATCTCTACAATTTATTTATTATTTTCTTACACCGTCTGCGCGGTTGGCTTTCCAGGAAATTGACTTCCCTGACAGCTTTATCTAAACCACTTATGTCTCCTTGCGTGGATGCTTACCATGCACGTACCTTCCCGTGCAGCTTCGAGGAAGGAGGGCAACTTCTTCCCACAAAGCAAACGAACCCCGATGTTGTGTCATCGCTTCCCAGAAAGGATAGGAATCCCAGGAAAGCACCAGCTTCCTGACCAGCTTCTCTCGTCCAGTACCAAATCAAACAACTCTTGATCCTTCAAGCAATTTCATCTACAAATCTCGCCACTTTCCATCCCCTATATAAATTGCCCTCTCCCCCAAGTGTTTCATGCATTCGCACAAGGACCCAGGTTGGATAAACTTGCGAACTCGAGTGGTTTCGAGCTGTTTTCCACAATGGCATCGCGGAACGGTGTCGTGTTCGAGGACTTCTTCCCTGCGATGGTGGAGAAGCTCGGGGCGGACGGGTTCATGAAGGAGCTGAGCAAAGGCTTCAATCTGCTGAGGGACGGCGACACGGGGGTGATCACCTTCGAGAGCTTGAAGAAGAACTCGGCACTGCTGGGGCTGGAAGGGATGCGGGACGACGAGCTGAGGTTGATGCTGCGGGAGGGCGACTTGGACGGCGACGGGGCATTGAACGAGAAGGAGTTCTGCGTGCTCATGTTCAGGTTGAGCCCCTCGTTGATGAAAGATTCCAAGGAGCTTTTGGAGGAAGCCGTTGTTGAAGATTATTTGTAGGTCTGGTAATTTGTTGATCCGTGAAATTTGATGTTTGAGCTATTCGAGCTGATTGAGCTGTAATGTTTGTCGACTCTTGTGGAATTCTATCCGATCGTTTGCTATATTGGTCTCCATTTACTTTTCATATGGTACCTCATTCGACATTGTTCTATATCTACTATTGCGGCATTAAGAGTTTCAGCAAACAATCAATTATGGACCACACCAAATACGTCTCAAAGGAGTATACATGAGTTGCTAGGGCAATTGAGATATTGAACCATATAAAAGTGATGTGATGTTCACTCCCTCCGGATTATATTGTGACAAGCCACAAATCAGTATCTCCTCACAAAATGTTGAAAAGAAGATGCTTTAAGAGTAGCCTAGTATTTCCATCACTAAACATAATTCGAAATTTCCCGCCTTTGATCTCTTTTTGTGATGATAATCTAAGGGCACAACCTCAGAGGTTCGACTGCTTGGAAGTTTATGAGATGCCCTACAAGTCTTATGAACCGATTAAGTTCAAGCCCTATACAGCTGACTCTAACGACCCAAAACAATTTGTACACGATAGATGAGATTTAAGCATGTAATCTCCGATTCCTAAACTAGAAATCCCTTGATAACTCTAGTCATATTTTGGAAAAGGATTTCTCATTTTTGAAAGATAAAATCATTTTTCTGAATTTAAGCATAGAATTTCGTTAACTATGAACAGATTTTCTCATCTTCCTACGCGATCTAAATACTGAAAAATGAGAAAAATATTTTCTGAACAAAAATTTTCCACGATGAGTCTGATTCCAAATGAATTTAGTATTCATGTGGATTAAATGTCTTGGAGATCCGCAAGAACACGATGGACCGCATTTGCTATTAACTAGTGGAACACTTGACTCGGACCAACTAGTGTGCCGAGCTCAGCCCAAGTGCTTCGTCTTTCCACTTTATGGAACTCAATGTGAAACATTGTCATAGAAAAATTTATAAAATTTGATTGCAACCCAGCCCTTAGACAATGCAGATCCTACATGAGACCCATCAAAAACAAAGTATGTTATGCATTGACTTCGTAATGCATCCGAAGCACCGAACAATTTTTCCTCCACTACCCAAATGTAGAAAATTTCTTCTTATTATTTATGTGCTTTTCACATTTAATTTGTCTAATCAAATTCTCCTACTAGCACAAATTTTCTAATCAAATTCCTCATATATCAAATCCAATCAAATTCCGCTAACGTGGTCGTCGGATGAAGCCAAATTATGGCGTGGATAAATTATATGGTTATCCACTTGGATATGTATGGAAAAGTTTAGCCTATGTAGATGATGTTGGAGTATGATGTGGATAAAATTTAGCTTGTATAAATGATGTTGGAGTATGATGTGGACAGGATTTAGTCAAAGTAGACATTCGCTATGGATAACTTTTATTAACGTCACACCACTATGTTGTCAAGTGATCATGTTAGCTGGGTTTGGCCAGATTTAATATTAGAGGGATTTGATTATTACTTGATTAGAAATTATGTGAACGTATAGGGACAAATAGTAGAATTTCTCCCGTTGATTTTCAAAATAATAGGTTCGTGGGTAACAGTAGCCACCGCTTAGTAACTCTAGTGGCCAAAAAGGAAAAAAAATAAAACATAGAAACCATTACATTCAAGATACGAGGTCATTCACGTAGATCCAACAAATTTATGATTATGCTTCCTTAATTTACATAGTTCGACTTTAAGTATAAACTTTTAAGTATAATTATGTAAAATAATTATTAAACGGGAAAATGACATTAATAGTGCTTAGATTTTGGGCTAACGTACAATACCATTTTTGAATTTTTAATTTATTTAATGTAGTCTTGTAACTATTCCTAAATGTTCATTATAATCCCCAAATTTTCAATTTATTCAATATAATCTCTTTATTTTCATAACAAAGTCGAATCAGTCTTTTATTACTTTTCATAAGTTTTCATAATTACACCATCACCCAAATTTTAGGTTATCTTTCATTTCAATCTATTTCCTAAATCAATGAAACTAAGCTATCTTTTTTGTTAAACGTTCACCCTTCTGATCTTTATAAATATCACAATAGTTTCATTAAAGCATATTTTAGTTTATTATCTCCAAATTTGTAAGAGTATAACCTCATTTAGAATTGTATTAGGTCGATATTCCTACTATTTTAATTTTCTAATTAATAGATTTAACTAAATTTAACTTGAAAAACACGACACACAAAAGCTTAGAAGTTGTATCTATATAAAAATTACGAACAATAGATTACTTATTATTAAAATAGCAAGAATAACAACCCGATATAACTCTACACGAATATCTACTTATTTATACTGTTATAGAAATCATACGCTAAAATTACTTAAATGTAACTATCTTAATACATTTAAAGACAAAAATTTTAAAAAGGAAGTGATAAAAATTAAAAAAAAAGAAGATAGAGCATCTTTTTTTTTTTTATAGAGGAAGCATATTAAGATTGAAAAAAAAACTAAAATCTTGACAATAATGTAATTATAAAAACTTAAGAATATTATCAAAAGATGGGTTTTATGAGAGATTATATCGAACAAATTAAAAGTTCAAGGATTGTATTTAATATTTATAAATAGTTCAAGTATCAAATTGAATAAATTCAAAATTCAAAAATGGCATTACACATTAAATTAAATTTAAGGAGTATCATTTTTCCGTATTTAGCTATAATAATAACTAAAGATTGTTTAACTGGAAGTGAGCTTTTCCCTTTTTCCTCCCAAACTCCACGTAACTTGAAGTTAATATGCGAATACCCATAAATAAAAGGACACAAAATTATTTGTTAATAAATTATAGAAATTTCGGAAAAGAAATTGCATCATATATCGGAGAGTTACGGACTCGCTTTCGTCAGGTTTGCGTTGACGTGGCTTTGGACTTCAACTGATTTATTTTGACTCGACTTTTTTTTTTTTTTTCAGAACTCGAGTTTAGTAACGGCCGGTATTGACTTTTCTTATTCAAATTCAATTCCAAATCCAGTCGAGTTTCAACAAAAAATTTCCTGCTCGCGTCCGCTTTCACCACCACAAATCTGAGCTTGATTAGTTTCTTCAAAAGCAATTCCCTCTTCTACCTTACTATGGTAAGTCTTTGTGAAATAACTCCGATAAAAAAAAAAAAAAAGAATGCATTAAGAGATAGGCCCTCTTGGCCCAACCCTAGACAAATCCTTTTTCAAATCTGCTCCAATTTCCAATTGTGTTAGCAAAATTTCCCTAAAATAAATTACAAGCCGACCTCGGTCTAATAATCCCTAATTAAATATGTTAACCCACACTAACCTTAGGTGAATTTAAACTACCTAAAAACATTAAGTTCTTGTGAAAATTCTCGGAATTTAATATAAATAGTCACAACCTAGATCTACTACCGCAGCCACATAAATAATCTAGTGTACCTTGACCTAGATTTAATTTATAGCTCAATATCACTAATGCGCATGCACACAATCTCCACCGGTATCATGCACACATCAAAAATCATTCAAAAATTAGTCAAACTTCTAAAAGCATTAAGATCATGATAGAGAACGACACAATCAAACAATTCCATTGCATGAGAAAGTCTTTGAAAATCAATCAATCATGATTAAAATCTATTGTAGCTCTAACAAACAAAATTTAGAACATAATAAAAACTAAACTAACAAAAATTAAAGAAAACATAAAATAAATTCACTAATTTGAAATACAATGAGCTTCAAGTTTGTCTCCTCATTCTCTCCTTGACACGCATCAACCCTACTAATAAAATATAAGAATAAAATCTAAGTAAGAAAACCCAAAATCTTCTACAAATATGATGTCTCCAAGGATTCTCTCCTTTTCTTTTATATGCGACATAAGAGCAATTTATATAGCTTCCAAAAATCTTCCCTAAGTCGACTCCCACTAGGATTTAGAAAAGATTCATCCTTATCTCATTGATTTTCTTTTAACCTTATTTTCAATTATGGTCAAATTCTCCAAATTTCTGATTTGGGTTGGCTTTTTCTTTAAGATGAAATATTCGAAAGATATTACAATATTCGGAAGATCGAAGATATTTCATATAAAATAAAATTACGTGAGTAACAATTAAATTCACTCAAAATTCATCAAAATTTAGCAAATACCAAGTCTAAATTAGCAAGAATACTCTATTAAAAATAGAGTTATCAAGTCAAATACCAAGAAATGAGTTATTTATCATTCAAGCATTTTTCTTACAACTAAATCCAATCTCCTAGTCCTTGCAAAAAGGAAAAAGAATTTTATGCTCTTCCTAAAGGGATCTTGTTCTATCATTGATCAAAGTTTTCTCTATGAAAAATACAAATCGGATTTTGAAGAAGAGGAAGGAAAAGAAGTCCTTGACTGACAACACATAGATGATGACTTATTTAATCACATAGTTTGGGCTCCTAAGATATGACACCCTTGGGGCTTTTTATTTGATTGTATCAGAAGGCCCAATTTATTGGGATTTCACTATTAGGCCAAGTTATTCGAATGACTCCCCATTTTGCTTGAATATCTATATCCATTCACCCTTATTTTCACATCCTTGCTATAGTCGAAACAAGTCGAGTGACACTAGCCCTTTTCGATGTGTTCCTATTCAAGTCCTTGTATCGCCACGATCACTCCTTACTATTGTCTAATCAAGCATAAACTCATTACAAACCATGCATCTATTAGAAAAAAATTTTCCAAAAAGATCTAAACCTATTACATTTTTATCAATTTAGTTTTAGACATCTTAGTTATACCAACTAAGTCATAAATTTTTCACGTTTTGCTAATTGAGTCAATGTCACCAAATTTAATTAGAAATCACCGACATAGACGTTGGCCATTCTATGTGGTGTAAGCATCACTGACATGGAGAAATTATCAAAATAATTTACTTTTTTTTGCAATTTTTTTATTGTTTCTTTTCTTTTTCCTTTTTAGTCTTTTTTTTTTCCATCCCTTCTTCCTTTAGTTGGTTGTTGAGCCTTGGCAACAAGCCAAAGGTGAGTGCTAATGAGGCCAGCCTCACTAGCCTTTGGCAAAGCTTGCCCCTGCTAGCCACTAGTGAGGTTGGCATCACCCAACGATGGCCAAGGCGAGCCTTGCCCAATCCGATTAGGGCAAGCCTCAAGTTTCAATAAAAATTTTCTGCTCATGTCAACTTTCATAACAAAAAATCTAAGCTTAATTAGTGTCTTTCTAAAGTGGTGACTCCCCATTTTGCCCGAATTTCTTAAACCATCCACCCTTATCTTCACATCCTCTTTGCCGTCGACTCGCATCACCGAGCGACATTCTCCACATTCAACATGTTCTTGCTGGAGCCCTCTTATTGCAACAATCACTCCTCACTACTGTCTAATCAAGTAGAGACGAGTCACGAGCCATGCATTTATGAGGAGTCCTACTCTATCATCATTTATAATGACTGGCCCATTCCAAGTGAGCCAACTCCTCAAAATGAACATTCCTCCTAGCCACACAAGTCCTCAAACAGTAAGATCTCCCGCAATTGACGTCAGACTTGAGACATTGTACTATATAAGTTATGTACGACCTTTTGGGGGGCCACAAGTTTGGTGGGGTTGGAACCATGATGTTTGCTATCTAGATGGAATAAATAAACGCGTCAGCGAAAGGACATCAATCGAACTACTTGCCAACATGTTAAATGCTCCAAAACAGGAGGATCAAGAAGTCTCCCGTGTTGACCCGCCACGAGATTTTTCGAATGATGAGGAGAGGCTATGGGCTGAAGGAAAAGATTGCTTGGTTAAGAATGAACCACTCAAATTGGCGTCAGAAAAAACCCACCTTGACTCAATACCATTGGCCTGCCATTGGTTTTAGCTGCACCTAGTTTTGCAGAGTGCAAATTGGGTTTTGTGAGGACCCATGCCCACCTCTTGCTCTTCATGGATAGTCCCGGTTCAAGGTACGGTCTCTCATTTTAGGGGACTAAGCCATAGATGTTTGGCAATACCATAGATGTTTCATAATTACCGGTTTTCTTTTTCTGGGGACTAAGCCTACATTGAATTAAAAAGTCTAAATTTTGCCGCATCATACATCAATATCCTGAGCTTTATGTCATTTCACCAATAACTTTGAACTTGTGATGACCTCAAAAATTTACCTTTCATCACAGTTCTATCCATGATGACCGTTTAAAATCCTATGTGGCGTTGTTCATGCTTGCTGCCACGTCAAACTTTAAATGGCTATCAAAGACGGAATTGTGAGGAATTGTATTTTCAAGTCATTCTTACAAGGTTCAAAGTATTGGTTAAAAAAAAAAAAGTATTAAGACTCTAGGGGGAAAAAGTTTTAGACTTTTTGTGGGATTTTCCCTTGCATTATAATAGAGTTGACTTCGTCGAAAGACTAATCCCTCTAGTCGTCGAAAGACTTATCCCTCTAGTGGATTAGATTTTCTACATCTCCAAAGGAAGTCCTTCGGCCTACACGGTCTCAATTTGGATAAGATATTACCCTTTTAAGAAAGAATATTGGGCCACCATAGGAATTGTACTTAGTAAATTTATCGCTCTTTTGGCCCTTTTTTGCATGCTAATTGTCCTATAACCTAATCAATTTTATAGTTCAAAATTACTACAAGATGGATGCAAAAAAAAAGAAATTAAAAAAAAAGAAATATTTAGAAGCATTCAATACGTGACATGTCCAATCATCATACAAATCTCAAATGAGAAAATAGTGGACAGGAGGCAAGCCCGCTTATAAATGATTTTACTTTCATGGTGGGCTCCATCATCCCATCACAATTAAATGACCTATATTTTATTTTACATAACAATACCTTATTCACATGAGAAAGCAATAAAAGCACTTTTTTTATTTTTTATTTTTCTACTCCAAATCAGAATATGGACATGTTATTTTTGTAAAAATGAATGATTAATAAAAATTTCACAAGATTTCCTTAGGAATTAGAATGGAGTTGACCAATCCCTCTAGTTGATTAGATTTTACATCTTCAACTGACATGATCTCGATTTGGATTAGATGTTATTCTTTTGGGAAAGAAGATTGGGTCATCATTGGAATTGTACTTAGTTAACAAATCACTCTTTGCCCTTTTTGCATGCTAATTGTCCTTTAGCCTAATCAATTTAATAGTTCAAATTTACCACTAGATGCATTCAAAAGAAAGAAATAAATAAAAAATTGTTTAGAAGCGTGCAATATGAGACATGTCCAATCATCACACCATTCTCAATCGATAAAGGAGTAGACAGGAGGCATGGCGGCTTGTAGATGATTTGACTTTCATGGTGGGCTTCATCTCCAACCACAAATTAAATGACCTATATTTTATTTTACATAACAATGGCTTATTCGCGTGAGAAAGCGACGAGGGGCACTACTTTATTTTTAATATTTTCATTTTGTCATCAGAACAATAGTATTTTAATTTCACTAAAGATAAACGATTTCAAATATATTTTCTAAAAAAATCATTTGTATTACTTGAAAATTTGAATGAACGAAAAAAATATTTTTATTGTTCATGAAAATGTTTAAATATGAATCATTGTTGAAAAACTTTTTATTAATTAATTATTTCAAATGATACAAGTGATTATTTTTTAAAAAATATTTTTAAATTTTTTATCTTTAAGTGAAATAAGCAGAATCTAAATTTATTTTCTATCCAATAAACTTTAAAAAAATAGATTTTTCACTCTAAAATTAAAAAATTTCACCATTCACTGTTTCTTTTCCTCGATCATATATATCATTTCATAAAAATAAAACTTGAGACCTTATTCTTATTGAAATTATACCAAATTTCTTAGTATTCAATAAGCCTCTTCTCATCTTTCAAAACGAATGAATAATTATATCAAGACGAGAATGCAATGACTCATGAATATTTCGAACAAGTAAAACCAACCACGTGTGATACACGAGACATCAAATTGGAGAAAATATTAATGAAATTAGACAGATTAAAATCGAAATAAGGTTAATATTGAATTTATGCTAGGAAAAAAAATTTTAATACCCAATTGGTGTATTCTTTTATTAAGAAAAAAGATCAAGTGTCATTCTAAAAAAGAATTGCCACTTGCTCTTCAAATTGAAAGAGAGAGAGAGAGAGAGAGAGAGAGTCTATATATATATATATAGCTTTCTCTCTTCTCCAAAAACACTTTAGCAGACAAGATCATAGTCAAGTCATTGAAACTGAAACGAGCAAGCGAGAGAGACACAGACAGAGACAGAGACAGAGATGAAGGAGAAGAAGCCATGCGAGCTCTGCGACAACCTCGCGGCCATGTACTGCCGGTCGGACCAAGCGAATCTGTGCTGGGACTGCGATTCCAGTGTCCACGGCGCCAACTTCCTCGTCGCCAACCACTCGAGGAACCTCCTCTGCCGCTCGTGCCAG
This sequence comes from Corymbia calophylla, assembly GCA_014182845.1. Taxonomy (NCBI): domain Eukaryota; kingdom Viridiplantae; phylum Streptophyta; class Magnoliopsida; order Myrtales; family Myrtaceae; genus Corymbia; species Corymbia calophylla. The sequence goes on along the minus strand of CM024697.1, from coordinate 41,943,731 downwards.
AGCCCCACGCCGTGGAACGCCTCCGGGCCGAGGCTCGCCCCCATAGTCTCGGTGTGCGAGAAGTGCGTCGTCGACTGTAAGGCTCGCGAGGACGACCATGGCGATTCTACCCCGACGAGCTACGGAGAAGGAGAAGGGGGACACGACGGCAATAGGGATGGACGCGCGGCGGCTGACGGCGACCGGGACGAGGAGAATCAGGTGGTTCCCAGCAGATCATCACTGGCGGCGGTGCCGCCAGTGGTCAGTAGCCCTTCGTCGAGCGAAGATTCTAGAGCCTCAGGCTCGAGCGCGATGGCGAATTTTGGGAAGCGACCGCGGGAGGAGCCGGAGCTCTGTTCTGTGTGGTAAGAACAAATGCAATTTTCAATTTCGGGTTTGAGCCGGGTTCTCTTTCGACCCCGAATCTCCAGCAATCTACACAGCATCATACCTGACGGCGTTCATTATCTTACAAATTTCAGGGGCTCAACCTCGAACTGGAAGAGATACAGGATGCTGATCAAATGAGCCGGAGACAGAGACGGACAGAGACAGAGACAGGGACGTTCATTAGGGAAAGATCAGACCATTTTGCGACCAGATGTCTAGGATGAACTCTTTGTACTCCCCCTTCAGCTGTTGAATTTGTTCATTGTTCGTGCTTGTTGTTGACCTTTCTTCTCTAACAAAAGCAGATCCTGTCGTAGCTTTTTATGTTACTTTGCTAAAGCAGATCCATCAATTCGTTCTTCTCCATCAAAGTCTAAACTTCGAATCGGTCGCATATCTTCGTTTTTACCTTCGAGAGAATGGGTTTAGGCACTCCGACGATTGAAAAAGGATGCGAAAAAGGGATTATCATACTCGATGAGCGACGATTGATCAGGTGCAGGTGCTCGGGAACGTTCCGCAGATCCCCTCTAAAGAAAAAGCATAGTGAAACAAGATATGCTTCTTGCTTCTTGGCAGCTTCAATTGTGACCAAAATCCAATTTTGTCCTCAAGTTGCCCCTAAAACCGGGGGGGAGGGACCCCACAAGCGAATGAAAGCAAATGCTTTGAGCTCCACATGTTCATTTCATGTGGCTTGAGTCATTGACAAATTGCTGAATTTTGGACAAGGAACAACTTGGTGCACAATGTCAATGTGACCACTTCAAGTCCCCACAGTGTGACCTAGCGAGTCAAGGGTTCGATTCGTGGAAACACCCCCTCTTGCTTACATTGCAAGGTAAGGCTGGCCCGCCTCCGACCCAAAGCGGTCCGGCCACCAGGATGTCCTTTGTCTTGCAATTTCCCTTTTTTAATTCCAACTCTTCAGCCTGTGTCTCCCGCGAAAGAGTGATTCTCAAGAAAGAGCTTAATGCTAAAACTTTCTTATAAGCGACGGCTCATATGCACTCCTTGAACCTTTCATATCATATTTTGTAATTGAGCCCTCTTCTTTTTTTAATGTTCAATCAAGTTCTTTCGATAGTATCTGAGTCCTTTCATTAGTCACGCAATTGTCTATGCTAACAAGGTACTTGAAATCATAACTATCAACATTAAAGAACTCGAAAACTCTAAGGTGCAATGATTGGACAATACATGTAATTTAGAAATCTCAATTTTAAAGAATCAAGAGTATGAGGAATCAATGCCAAAATCCATGTAATCAAAAAGGGTTAAAAAGCAGAACTATCCCAATTCCTCACAAAACGAGAAAAAGTACTTCTTGTGATTGTTAAATTTCTAATTCAGAGTCCTGAGTTTGCTTATTGTCATTTTTAAATATTCATGGTGTTTCATGTTTACTTGTAAAGGAACATCCATTCATTATTCTACATCGAAGTCTAAGTTTGAATCGTCACCTTCCTTCCCACATTTCTCTGTTTACCTTGGAGGATGGATTTAGGCACTCTAACTTTTTAAAAGGATACAGAAAAGGACTATCATATCCAATGACTAACAATTGATCAGGCACTCACAAGCATTATGTAGACCCCTCTTAAGAAAAGTATAGAGAAAGAAGGTTCACTTCTTGCTTCCTGGCAACTTCAATTGTCACCAAAAACCAATTTTGTCCAAATGGAAGAAATTGTGGAGGACACACACTGACCCTCTAGGGAGAACCTAATTATGGAGATGAAGTGGAGAAGAGTTGCTAATGTTAAGCTCTTCTTGGTATAAGATCGTTGGTATTCCCTTTTAGTCAAAAAGAAAAAGATAGACAAGGAATTACAGGGCTTTACAGTGATGAAGGTAGACACCACGTCAAAGCTTTAAGTTTTGGTTATCATCAAGTAGGCAAGTATAGTAGCCTCCCATGCTTGAAGTTAATAAGAATGAGTGAAAATCCCCCTACTTGATAGATAGGGCTTCGGGCAAGGTCTTAAAATTGACCATCTATCAAAATACCCCCGGATGTAAGACCTTGCCTAGAAGGTTCGCTTCTTGCTTCCTGGCAGCTTCAATTGTCACCGAAAACCAATTTCGTCCAAATGGAAGAAATTGTGGAGGACCAATAAGTAGACATCTCAAGGGACCTGAAGTTGCCCCTAAAACATGGAGGAGGGACCCCACGAGCGAATGAAAGCCATGCTTTGGACGCCATATGTTCATTTCATGTGGCTCGAGTCATTGACAAATTGCTTAATTTGGACAAGAACAACTTGGTTCACAACGTCAATGTGACCCAATTCATCGTACATCTTGTGGTCCCCAAGCTTCGGTTTATTTCTAGGCAATATGCACTACTAGGCTTCCCATGGCAGGAAGAAAAGCGTGTCCACATATGGAATGGCCCTCCAAAAGTAAGAATTTTCTCGGAAGTTAGGGGGTGAGTGTACTCATCACATATCGACCCAATGAAGAAATAAAAATAGACAATTAATTTATTTATTATTCATTATAAGCATATATATATAAAGAAAGCATCCCTCCAACTATAAGAACAGGCGTGGTCTTCCAATTTTGATTTACGAGGATTGTATTGAGCTTCATATGAAAATGGTCCATCAACACCTTCCTAGACTAGATTAGACACTACAGCATAATGCAACAAGATAACTGAATGGTCCTAAGATTAATTTAGGAAGAACTCATTATATAAAATTTGCATTGAATATTGAATTAGTGACTATTGCCTGACAATGTTTCAGAAAAAAACTGTTCCACTGTTTACTTGAGATTTCTTTTCCCTTTGACATTAAGGTGAAGAGGCAAAAGGGTTCCAAGGCTTGTCAGCATTATTACCTCAAGATGTTGAAAAGATAACGGCAACTATGCCTAGACAGGTATGGAATCTCAAATTTAACAAAACAATCTTCTTCACAACTGCATAAGCGAAAATATAAACAGACAGACAAAAAGTGGAGGAATCAGACTCAGAGCGGTAACAGCATTTACACACAACATCCAGCCTAAACCTTGCAACTCTTCAATGGTCGAAGCATTGCTCCACTCAAGCAGCCTTGTCCATCTCTGCAAAATATTCTCATCAGTTAGTCTCATTCATTTTGCGGAAAACAAGACAAATGACAATATCAACCTCAACCACATTACTTAAGTCATTTCCAAGGCTACAAACTTGCTAAGGATACATCCCATATCACCTATAATGTGAGACATATGAACTCGAACGACGTACAAGTAGATCCTTAAGGGAGGATCAAAACTAAACTGCACAAGAATGATTCCCACACATGGTACTCATGGCCCAGAAGGTAATAAAATGAAATATTAAAACGTTCTTATCCCCATAAGAAAATCTTGCCAAGATTTATAACATATCAAAGACTCAATTTGCTAGAATGGAAATTCCCTCTTCCAGCAAGCCATAGATACTCCACTTATGCCATGTGTGGTGATCATATAGCCAGGAATACCGTCACAGCCTTTTTCTCTCGTTCTTTTCCCTTTCCCAGTTCTCTTTGCTTACATTTTAGAAATGGTGGATCCCCAAGACTAATCTAATTTGAAAGCTATCCAAAACAATCTAAAGATGGGACAATGATTGCAGTAAAATCCAATGCTGCCGACATGTAACGCAAAGATTACAAGACATAAACATTGTTGTATTGAGCTTTCCACAAATTAATAAAGTTCTTCAAACTTCTCTCATGCACGGACTATGTATACCTAGAGCATTGCAAAATGCCACTAAATCATGTTCTAGTCTCAGATTGATCACCTAAATAAAACAGTATTTGTACTTCAAAAAAGAACTTGGACCATTCAGCAAGAGTAGTGGGATAGGTTGCCACTAAATTCAGTTTTATGCACTCGCCAATAGGTAAGAGTATGGTAAATATTTAACATAAACCTATATACATTAAAATTGAAATAAAAACAACTTCAATTGTGTCTGGCACATTTGTACTACATGAAACACATGACTCGTCACAAAAAGTATTTTACCTGCTCCTCTAGTATTTCCAACACATCAAAGGTAACAGTAATCCAAATCCAATTTTTAACAGATGATTAATGTGACAGGTAGAAAAGTTGAATAAACCTTCTATTACTGAGATCATATATTTTTCCATGTGCGTGCATGTGCAGTCCACAAGCAAGCAAGCAAGAAGGTCAACAAGATTTATTGGCAATTCTCAAACAATTAAAATATAGAAAGATTCATCAATGTCACACCTCATCCATCTAGGGTTCCAGCAATCCATTCTATTCATGTCAATGCTAAACAAGTGGCCTGCTTTATGTGGTAGCAGATGAGCAAAGATGGCAGTCACCTTGCCAAAGTAAAGATGTATTCAATGCACCATGATGAACCAATTTAGTAACATCTTATCTTAGCACCAACGGTTGTCCAACAGCATAACCAACATATGTGATGCCCTAGCTCCAAATTCCCTTGAAAACCATATTCCATTTTCAGTGTTCAACAGATCACACTACTTGAATAGACACTAAGAATGGGTAGGTATATAAAGTTTCGTAGGAGCTTGCTGGAAGGGGTAAAAAGATTCCTAGAGGAAACTGTTGGATGGTTGACACTTGTTTTAAAAAAAAAAAAGATACCTACTTATGGGAAGGTTTAAAGTATGCACTTGACATTACATTTGTCACTGTTTGTCCTGTGATAACCCATCATCTTCATTCACATACCAGTAATCACTGAACACAGGCTGAAAAAGACAAATCTCCAACAACCACCACATCAACAGTTATCAAGGTTTGGACTTGCCACTAGGCCTATACTGTAGCAGTGACCACAAGACAAACCAAATAATGATTTTCAGATCATCCAGAAAGCCTCAAAGGTCTTTGGTCAATTTCATTTCTCAATAAGGCCCCATGATGTTAACCATTATCGACTGTCAGAATGCAAAAAACACATTTTTCACAACTGAAGTCAGCTCGAAACTTCCTTTCATGTTTTTAATTGACACATCTTGCTAACAAGATTTATGATCTCAAACACTTTGCCCCAAAGGGGATCCACCATATACAGTTCAACTATGGAGTTAGGCATTTGACAAAGAAGAGGCTTTTACATGCCAAACCATGAAAAAGTAGACAAATAAATTTTCACTGTCCTCCCTTTTGCTAAAATGCACATTCTTTAGACAGATATGAATGCTATTAGGGATAACAAGAAACAGAAGATACAACAGGAATCCCTTGAATTAGACAACTGAACCAAAATCTTAGTGATAAGCAATCACCCAACATTCACTCTAACTAAGCTTGCAAATCAAGTCATCCTCAAAGTCTATTTGGAATTTGTTGGGGCAACTAAAGGTGATTACAATGTCAGTTGCTAATTATGGCAGGAGAAGACAGACTTGAAATGCTCAAGTAAAAACAGGTCAAGTTATGGCAGGGAGGCAGAATAAAAGGGGTGGGAGGAAGGCTTAAAGAGACATAAAAGAACACATGGAGAAATACCCAAAGTACCTGAATACTAGGAGGGTTTGGTTCAGGGCAAAGCACCATGTAGTTGACATCTCTTAGTGGAAAAACATATTGAGAAGGTTACAATAACTTGAGCTCAAATATTGTAATACTATGCTGACATTCTAATTTTCCAAATCATAAATCGACAAAATGGGAGTTATTGCCGGGATCAGACTTTCCTTTATTGATCATGTCAAACTCAGATATACATCCACAAGTCTAAAAGGATTAAAGGACATTGAGCTTTTTGAATGTGAAGACAAAGGAGAGTGTGCTCGGAAAACTTTCCTAATGAATGAAATGATTATAGGTCTAAGTCCATTACCTCATGTGTTCGTTGGCTTCATACAAGAAGATGAAATTAGAATTCTAAGAATCCTAATCCGACAGACTGACAAGAACAATTTCTTAGGCATACCGCAAGGAAGTACCCCCATGTTTTCAATGCACTTGCCTTAAGATACAATTGCCACCAAACTTCCTAACTTTACAAAAGTAATGGAATAACAGAACAAAGACAACAGAAGACGGTGAGACAGCTTTTTGGAGCTAAAAATGAAATTCCGACAGCAAGAGGTCCAAAATATAGAAGGAAGAGATCTTCTCTTATCTTGATCATAACAATAGAAGATAATCTATCAAAGGTCATACTCCTCTCATTTGTACAGAATCCTTGTGCAGCTAGATGTAAAAAGAAGTAAAGGTATTAGCATAAATGGTACCAACTCTCAACTCTTTCCTCTTTCCCCTCGTTTTCTCCATTTAGTATCCTTGTTGGACCACAAGATTGAATTCAATGATCATTGACTTCAAGAATCAATGGACACTCGGTAGAACTAAACATTACAGCTAAATGTACAATAGTGAAAATGACTGTTTGGAAGTAAAAGTTAGACCAATCCGGAGTTTCCAATCATCATCGTCTACTTTTGAGATTATTTTCAGGGAAAGCCTCAACCATACAGTTCAAGTATGGAGAAAATGTAACAATTCTATCTTCTCTTTGTAACCCTTTACCAGCATCACAAAATAAAAGAAATTATCAACAACTTGCAATCTACTCCACGGGCTTCAATTGGTTGGTGCATGTCTCAAGTTTCAGTGGATAAATCTGGGAAGTTTACCAAAAGTTTACAAGCCATTATTAGTCTATTATTATCTGAAAATCTTTTCTGGCTAAATTTATTATGCAAGTACTAGCCAGAGCATATTTTCACTTAACAGTTCTGGCTGGATCTCTGTTTCTGTACCATCCCACGCTGATGATGCTAGACCATCCTCCCTAATAACATGCAGCAACTTACAGCTCTGGTGATTGCATACACGGTACGCCTCAATGTTTTCAACGCAGTTTATGCTCTATATGCAGAAGACGTCAGCAGAAATGACAATCTAGACAACGCTGATAATCTTCTATGCCATTTCAATACCAATGAATTACTACTAAGTATATATAAGGAAGCAATCAGCTCATTATTGTTACAGAATTTCAACATTGTGTGGATTTTCATCTTTCAGAAAGTTTCCTAGCTAATCATCGTTAAAGAGGAAACAAAAAGGCAAAACTTAAGAAGACTGCCTCAAGCTCAAATTTTTCACATGGCAATGATTAACTCTTCCCACACAGATCTGTCACATTCCAAGACAAAAGAAGAACTTTGGTGTTTTAATTCCAGCAACAACAAAATTGGTAGCAAATACAAAAGAGGAAGTTTATAGAACAAGTAAAATCAGTCATCAAATAACGAGCGGACATTGGTGAATTATGACATTTCTAAAAAAACCACACCATACCAGAGACATTAATAACATTTCTTAAACTTGAATTAAAGAAGCACCAAACAAGATGATCTTCCAAACCAAGTAAAACATTCTTTAAACAATGCCACTTAAGAGAAACGAACATACCACTCTGCTTATCAGATGCATCATGATACTCAGGCTCCTCCTCGGGCGCCACCGGGCTTGCCCCACACCGACTGCTCCGAGCCGGGCTGCCCAATTTGTTGCTGCCACCGCCATTCTTGTCCTTGTCACAAGGGAACCTGACAACAATCACAGGGCAAACACAGTGATGCACGCAGTAATCACTCACGCTGCCGAGCCTCCCCTTCGCGTTCTTCCGCACCGCGCCGAACCCGCGGCTTCCCATAACGACGGCGCTTAGGCCAAGCCTCTCCACCTCCAGGCACAGCCTCTCCTTCATGTCGTGGTCCTTCACTATGTGGATCTTGAAGGGTATCTGCGCGTCCACGAGGGGCTGCGCCAGATCGTTGGCCTTGGCCGTCGTGAAGGCGTCGAACTCGTCCTCGAGCCTCCGCTTCTGGGACTCCTCCTCGTCGGCGCCCTCGGCGCCGTCGTGGAGGGCGAGATCGATGGACCCCCAGTCGGCGCCGTAGAGGACGGAGGTGGGGCTGACGTGGACGAGGATGACGGCGTCCCCGGGCCGGAGGTAGTTCTGCACGGCCCACCGGACGGTGTAGGCGCTCTCGTCGCTGAGGTCGACGGCGATGCCGATCTTGCGCTGGGCCCCGGCGGTCGGCGTCCCCGGAGGTGGGTAGCGCGGGGACGAGGGCTGGATCATGATGGCGGCGTCCGGCGATGATGGGTGCTTCCTCGGGGTGCTCATGGTTGTTCTTGTTCCTTCTTTATCGATTCTTGATTTTCTTGCCTCGTAAAGTTTCGATTTTTTTCCTCTCGTTTCTGTTCGTTTTCGCCTGGATGTTCGCGGACTGCGTAAGGGAAGGGAAGAGAGGATGGCGTGATGGCGTGATGGCGTTATGGCGTTATGGCGTTATGGCATGACCGGGTCGGGACGGGGACGGAAGCAAAGGATCGGATAGGGGTCGATGCTGACATGATCTCGTTACACGTGCTCGAAAGATATGCTGGATGTCAACCGCAGCCCAAGCTCGAGCTCGATCGGTCGAGCTTATCCATGACGACCCGGGTTTGGACCGGGAGGCGTGTTGAGAACTGGACCAAGCCAGGGTTCGGGTTGGTTTGGCCCCGAGCCAAAACCGGACAAAGCTGCATTGGACCCACCTCATTTGTGAACAGAGGTTTCGCTTTTTTAATAAATGGGATAAAAGATGACCTGAATTTGAACTTAGAGATGTTGATAATCGAATTGAGCCAAGGTCGAGCCGGTTGGCCTCGTATCAAAATTGAGCTAACTGCATTCAAGCCTTTCTCATTTGTAAACAAAAGTTGCACTTTTCAGTTATATATGAGATAAAAGATGACCTGGATTTGAGCCAAGCCTTTCTCATTTGTAAACAAAAGTTGCATTTTTCAAAAAAATATGAGATAAAAGATGACCTGGATTTGAGCGGGAAGGTGTGGAGAATCGATTGAGCCGGGTTTGAGTCAGTTGGACCTGAACTAAAACCGGACTAGGCTGCATTCGGACCCACCTCATCCGTGAACAAAGGTTTCACTTTTCAAATATATGGGACAAAAGATGACTGGGATTTGAGCCGGGAGATGTTGAGAATTGAAACTGAGCCAAGTTCGAGTCCGTCGGACCGAACCAAATCCGGGGTTGCTGCGTTCAGAGCTGCTCCGTTTAAAAGCGAAGGTTTCACATTTAAGTGTTCAGATATATGGAATAGAAGATGACTCCAAAGGGTGAGCAAGCTCATTTTGCTGGAGATCTCCGTATGTATTCATCATCTCCATCACATGTTTCTTTAGAGTTAATCAATTCGTATCGGTTCGAGCTTCGCTTTCCAACTGGGGCATCCGCCAACCAGCCAAGACGATTGATCGCGCATTTTGCTTATGTACAAGTCTCGCCAATTTGTTTGCACTCAAATTACTTGAGATTGAGTTACGATCCCGTCTTCATCCGACTTTGCTTTCGAATGGAACATTCGAAGGTGTCTTTCAGACTTCCATTGCAAAAACTGATCACACCACCACAACGAAATAAGAGGCAAAATACGTCCAAACAGTAAAATTGCAGGTCCAAAGCCAATGTAGGAAATGCTCTTTCGGTTAGAGTTCCATCGAAAAAGGCCCAAGATGCAAATTCACGGCTGAAATGACACGACACAACCATCATGACAAACCTAACCTAATAATCTTCAGGAACAACCCCACTAAAATAAACAATGATAACTAATGAAAAGAGCAGAAACTCAGATCAGTGTCCACAACTTTCAGAACATGCACTTGTCCTAACACACATCTTGGCATTGTTTTCTAAGAGCCATCCAGACACTCACACCAAGTATGCTCTGTTGAATACATAGCAAAGATGAAGTATCAGCGCATTAAACTCAGTTCTTCCGACAGTTATCACGCCCCACAGGTATCCTTCAACGGATCCAAGTATATGATGTGGTCTGGTGTTTTTTATTTGAGACCTCTAGGTAACTCGACCCAATTGAGATGTCCCCCACAATTGAGTATCTCCAGGACAATGGCAAATTTGTAAGAGAGTGACATGATAAGAAGACTATCTAAATGAAAGATCAGGAGCTTCCAACCTGTGTGCATGCCTCAGGATTTCAATCAACACATACAAGCCCAAAAAAGGGTACAATGGGATGACAGAAGACAAAAGTCAATCAACTTGAGATCTTCCAACACCCGTTATATAAGATATCACTAAGCAATGGCATATACAAGCTCGCAGCAGCAAAGATCATCTTTTCATGGTGACTGAAAACTTCCACATGCCCATTGTGCAAAAAGTAACTCAGCTTACTAATGGAACCAAAATCTTAATCTCAAGAAAGAACACTCCAATCCATCATAACATATATAAGGGGAAGAAAAGGAACTGTCATCAAGGACATGTTGATCCAAAAAGAAAAAGATGCTAGATGGAACAAGTAAAGACCAGTTCTTTTCCCAAAACGAAAATTTGAAGCTCTTCAACTCGTAGCTAATGGAAAATTGGATCTAAACATTTCTCAATCACCCTTTCTCCTAAAGGAGCAACCCTCCGTGAGCCTAGCACGCCCCCCAGTTGGCTGGCACAAGACCGTCTGGCAGTTGCCGCAAACCACCACAGTTTGAGAGTGGCTGAAAACAGTCGTTCTGCAATTAAACACATTGTCCCCACAAGTTAACATCAACTAACAGCACTACCAAAACCAACTTTCACATATCAACATTGCAAATACTCACATGTTGAAGCATCCCTGGCACTTCACATCCTGAAACCCAAAATGCAGAAGTAGATTAATTACACAATTTTGCTCTGCCTTTCTAAATAAGTGTTCGACTCTAAAAGAGAGAGACTGCAGACAATAATCCCTCCCCAAATGCTAATCAGATGGTAAGCTCATAATCCTAAAAAATCCGAACTTTCAGACAGCCAACACACATTCATCCTTTTCAAAGATCAAATCATTAACTACAACAATTGAAAGACCAAAACATTAACTTCAACAATCTAACAAACATAACCCAAACAAGTAAGAAGTCACGATGTGCCAAGGATCATTCATCCAGCGCTCCAACATACCATGAAGAAGGAGTTGGGCGATTGAACGAGACGTTTGAGCTTGTGCTTCCTCTTCTCAAGCTCTGCCGGCGGGTTCAGCAAATCGACATCATTCTGGAGAACCTGTTCCCAAACAAAACAACCAATCAGCTAAAAAAGATCCATCAGGAACCTCTCCCGAAGGAAGTACACCACTCAATCACATCCCCTGCAGCTTACTACACAAAACAGGACATGACCCAGAATTCAATTAGCTTCAACCAACAACCTAAAGCCAATCCGGAACTTAACACTCACAAGCACAAATCCGCTCTCACCATCTCTACCACGAACCTCTCCCGAAGGAAATACACCACTCAATCACATCCACTGCAGCTTACTACACAAAACGAGACACGACCCAGAATTCAACTGGCTCCAACCCACAACCTAAAGCCAATCCGAAACCCAACACTCACAAGCACACATCCGCCCTCACCATCTCTCAGCTCACAAGGCCCTTTTTCCGCAGCGCCAGCAAGAAACACAATGCCTAAAGCTTCGAGCCCAAGAAAAAGGGTTGAACGGAAAGAGATTCGGCGCTTACCATCGTGGAGGAGATTCGGAGGAGATCCGCAGAAAAACCCCAGGAAACCCTAATGGAGAGAGAGCTTCACGGCGGAGCGCAGGCAGGGGCAGGGCGTGGAGAAGATCATATGGTTTATATAGCGAGGTCAGAGATGAGGGTTGCAGGCTCTTCCGTAGAAGACCCAAAACCGACTACTAGGGTGCAATTGGGCCGCGTGGCCCGGGCCCAAAATAATGGGCCTGAGTTTTCCGGGCCCGGCCCAAAATAAGGGTCGGAGCAAAAATATTCGGTTTGGCCCGCGCCCAACCAATGCTTGATTTGATTTTGTGCCACTCTTTTTAAAATTCTCTTTATTTATAGGGAAAATGCCACCAAAAACCGCAAACTATGTCCATTGGGACAATTTGACCCTGAACCTTTTTTTGTGCCATGAAAAACCCCAAACTATGCCACTTGGGACAATTTTACTCCAATTTTTTTTGTGCTACCAAAAACCCTAAACTATGCCACTTGGACAATTTTACCCTAAACTTTTTCTTATGCCAAAAAAAATCCTAAACTATGCCACTTGAAATACATTTACCCCAAAATTTGTAAGTCGTCGGATTCGGCAGGGGCGCCCTTGCCCGACTCAGGGGCGGGGGGCAAGGGCGAAGGTCGCCCCCGCCAAATCTGGTGGGGGCAACCCTCCCGACACTCGAGCGAGGCCGCCCTCGCTGGACTCGGGCAAGGGCTGCCCCCGCCAACTTCCCTCTGCGCAGCACGGCAGAGGAGGAAGATAAGGAAAAAAAAATGAAAAAATGAAAAGACGAAAATGCCCTTTAATGAAAATTTTTTGGATAAATGTATTCCAAGTGGCATAGTTTAGGATTTTTTGGTACAAGAAAAATTTTAGGATAAAATTGTCTCAAGTTGCATAATTTAGAATTTTTTGTGACACAAAAAAAAATTGGGATAAAATTGTCCCAAGTAGCATAGTTTGGGATTTTTCATAGCACAAAAAAAAGTTTAGGGTAAAATTGTTCCAATGGGCATAATTTGGGGTTTTTGATGACATTTTCCCTTATATATATATATATATTTTGGGGTTTTTGATGACATTTTCTCTTATTTATATATATTATATTAGCCCTTGCGCACAAGCTATGTACAAGCCGAAGAACAAGGAAAATGAGATGGAGGATTTGAGCATTTTCGGGAAGGGGAAGTAAGTACCCATTCAGATGTAGGAGATGACCGTTTTAGATTTTATTATTGTAATTAATTTCGGTTGCGGCACCAAATTCATAAAAATCATATTATATTAGTCTATATGGATAACGAAAGCTATGGCAACAGATTGTCTGATTTTGCTTAATTACTCTAATTTAAGAATCCTTTTGATTTAAGACAACAACATAACTTAATTATTTGTCATATTAAACTATTTGCAAATAAAGGTTAATTGAAATTATCCTGTTAAGTTTATAAGAAATATAATAAATCATTTTAAGGTTAATGCCATGAAAAATCTCTAATCGGTATACTTATGACAAATTTATCAAAAATTAATTTTTTGACTACAAAAAATCTCAAACTAATATATCTGTAATAAATTTACCTTCCATTAGTTTTCGTTAAATTTTATTATCAATTTGTTAAGTTGAATAGCATGTTGTAGTTGACAAATTCTGAATTTTACTCTCTATTTTCCATAGATTTGTCGGTTTATGATTTTTCATTGTATTAATTAATTTAACAGAAACTAACATAATGCTAATTTATCTCAAATGTATCAATTTGTGATTTTTAATAATCAAAAAATTAATTAAGGATTGATTTATCACATATATATTAATTTGAGGTTTTTTCGTAATATTAATCCATATAAAATCCAAATGTAAATTTTCATCAGGTAGTTTTCCAAATCAAACCCACTCAAAACTTTCACTTTCCATGCCCAATCCCTTTCCCTTTCATCATGTTCAACAATCGAATTCAATGCCAATTCACGTGAAAAGCTAAGATCACGTTTTGACCTTTTCTCCGACCATCATATCGACAAAACGTACGAGGACAAGGAAAGCGTCCTCTGCTTCCAAGTCTCGCCATCCCCAGCTCCCCAAATCCAGAAGCAAAGCATCCAATCCAATCCCAATCCCGAATTCATTTTTATGCGCAAGAAAAGAAAAAAGGGTCAACTAAATCCAGGATTAGACCGTTAATTTGGACGCCAATCCTTTTCCGGTGAGAAGGGCAGCCACCTAACCCCACCTCCGTCCTACGTGGCGACAGCTGGACCGTCCGCAAGCCAGCTTGTCCGAACGGCGGACACTGCCGGGCCCCACGCATTAGCCACCCCAATCCTGGAGAGAGATTCGTCGCTATCTTCCTCCTCCTTTCAAATCCCACAGCGACCCCTCCTAAAAGAAAAAAAGGGAAAAAAAAAAAAACCAGAAATTGTTTGTTTATCATACGCCTTAGTGTGCAAATGGGCATCAAAAGGAGATTCCTTTTTCGGAGAAGTTGCGAAGGACACGCCTTGAGGAGCAAGACCCACGAAAATCCAAGGCCAGAGGAGCCGAAAGTTGCCTCCTTTTTGGTGGGTCGCGAGGTTCGGGAGCTGGTCGTTAATGGCGGACGCGGCCAAGAGAGGAGGAGGGGAGGAGGGGGAGGAGGAGAGGCTGTTGATGGAGGGCGTGACGGTTCTTGATTTCGACATGCTCTGCTCGACGGTGGCGCTGCAGACGCAGGGGAAATGGAGGAAGCTCGAGAGCGGGGACTGCGGCGGTGGCGAGGAGGATGAGGGGTTGGAGCTCGGTGGTGGGGTGTTTAGGATGTGGGAAGGTGAGGTTCTTGATTGCTTCGAGGACCGTCGTGTTGCTCTGCAATCTTCATGGTTAGTTTTTGAGTTGTGTCTTTTCTTTCTTATGAGGATCTTGTTGTTGTTTAGTTTCTGTTTAAGGGGAGATAACATAAACTATTGCAAATTAATGTTACGATTTTCGGTGGAAGCCAACGAAAAGACGGATCCTTTTGTTGTTTCCGGGGTTTCGGGCTTGAATTCAGCTCATGCAAATAGGAGCGATTCAGGGAAGCAGTTCTTTCTTTGGTTTGCCTGATGAATGAATTATGCCGTGAAAGGACACATTTTTATGGGTGGAATTCTTTTTCTTTTCTGGGTTGAAAGATTCTGTTTGCAGGAAATTTAGCTCTTCTTGGACCGAGTCTTCTATTTTGGTTCGGCATATGTTTTGTGTTTTGACTTGGGGAGTGGGACGGCTTTCACTATTTTGACTTTTTGGATTGGACTAATCTTCTTTGTGTTTTTGTATTATGAACTAATAATTTCATATACCTGTCAGTAATTTCTGTAATTGGTTGTGCAGTTGTCCGTGCTACAGATTTGGAAAAAACATGAAGCGTGCAGGATTTGGTTCTTGCTTTATTCAGGTAAATCATTGAGAAGGATGATCACGCTTCTTTATGCTATGGTGAAGTTTCTCTGATTAGGCATGGTTGATTTTCTGCTACAAAGCACTTTTTGGAGAAATTTGCATGATAGGGTATCAATAAAGCAGATTTTAAGTCCCTTTCGTTTGTCTACTGTGATTGCGTTTGTTATGATGTTGGAAATGTAATTACAAGCTGACTAGACCTCATGTTCATCCACATGCCTATTTTAAGTGGAGTAGGATATTCTCTATGATTGGACATATTTTTTCAATGGAATTGCTTATTTAGTGGATTTCAACATGAGTACAGTGACATTAAACCTAGTTCATTAGCTTTCTTGGCTGTGTCATGCCTTTCTTGAGCCAAAAATGACGATAGTTGGTCTTAGGGGGGTATAAAGGGGAGCCAACATGATTTGCACAAAAGAAGGTTTTTGAATGTCTTCTATATCTTCTCACTTTAATTGTATTCTGAATGATGCTTTATGCTTAATGTACGCTTTCTTGATGTTGGAGCACAAGCACCTTGTTGCTGGCTTGTTGGCCTACATTCTTAGTTCACCTGTTGAGGTTCAGCTTCAAACGTGTATAAGTAAATCTCTGTTGGTCCAACCTCATAAATTCATATTGATATTGATTCATGTGCTTATTTCTATAACATGGAGCACAGCTTCCTTTGAGATCTACCATATGCTTGACTGGCAGCTTATAAGCTCTCGAGCTTTAGAAATCTTGCTCTTCTTTGAGAGGGAGCTTTGTCACTGATTTGGTTTTATCATTTGAATTGCAGGGAACCTTCCACTTTGTTCTTGCCTTCTGTGCATTATTCAGTGTGATTGCTTTTGCAGTAACCAAGCGACACTTATTTCTCTACTTAGCAGTAGCTTTTGCCTTCTCACTTGGAACATATATGGGCTTATTCCGTACACAAATTAGAAAGAAGTTTAATATCAAAGTAAGTCTCTTTTTTGCTTTATGTCCTGTCTATATATCTGCTATATTTTCCATAATTGTACACAAAGCTTTTCCAAGTTATATGTGGTTTCTCTCGTGATAATAATTATTATTTCTATGGTTTCCATGGATCTTTATTTCTCTTCCATTTAATAGCTATTGGTTCTTCTTCAATGTCATGCTTATGTGATCTCCTCTTAGCATTCCTAATCTTTTGACACAAACAAACTTGCTCTTTTACTTGTCAATGGGATATAAGTTCTCATTATTTCTCTGTCTTCTTGCTTGAAGTTCTCTAATATGTTAGAGAGCCATCTATCCACCATCTTGACAAAGTAATCTTCTACAAAGTTGGTAGCAATCACATAAAGCAGCCTCAATCTGAAATTTTCCATACCAATGCTTGTTTCCTCTAGTTCATCTGCTTTCGTTGGATCTCCACCCCATGATAGAGTGACATTTGAGAGTTCATCATTACAGTGGAAGCACACTGAAGGGTAATAATATAAGCAGGGTCTCATTAATTGGACTTATTTGAACTATGATGTACAAAACTATGATTTTTTTTTGTTTTGCTTTTCCCCTTATTTTTTCTTTCTTCTGCAAAGATGACTGAGTCTCTAATATTTTGCTTTTCCTGCTGATGTATTTTTGGCCTTTTTGTCTAGTTCTTTGTCTGATCTCACCTACCATGTTCACACATTCGATTTTGAAATGAGGCTTGTTATGCATATATCCCTGGACAGTGAGGACCCTTTAAAGTTTACCCTTAACTTGGAACTTAATTGACATTGTAACAACCATATTCATTGCTTTTGTTACCCTGTGGTCAAGTATAGTGGTTAAATGTCAATTTGTCTGCAGACAGGGATGAGCCAGCCCAATGCTATTGATTTCTGTTAAAAACGGCAAGCATTAATCAACTTAGTTTTTACTTAAAATAAGGATACGTGGGAATAGAGAGACATATGAATTCTAGTCACTGAAATTTTTAAGCCCTACATTGTAAGTGGCATCATGTGGTCGATGATCATTAATAGAGGATTTGAAGTTATATAGCTGAGATCTTGTGTGATCTTTTATAACTTGCATCTACACTGGTTGTTTTGGAGTAGCATGATGGTTGTTGAGGATAACCATACTCCATAGACAGTGGACCCCTGGCCACATGGTTGCTACAACAACAATGCATCTCGCAATTATTGCTGGAATATAAGTTGGGTTGCCATCTTGCCATGTGGTTTGAGTTGGTAGATCTCCATGTTAGGTCTGCTACTGTGCCAAGAGCCAATTTGGTGCCAAGATCCAGTAGGAAGATTGAAAATCTCAAGTAGAAATGATGGCTTGGCTTAGTGGTCCAAGATCCAGGAAGTTTTAAGAGTCACAATCTAAGAACCAAGATCAAGATTCGCTTGATTGATCTCCATGTAATTTGAGAATTTGGGGATGAAATTGAAAGATCCCTTGGAGTAGGAAGAATGATGTGGCACTAATGGTGGTCCAAGATCCAAAAAGTTTATGGTTTGATTTCTTATTTCCTACTTCCAATCATACCCGCTAAATAATAGAACAAAAGAAAACACCTGCAGAGTTAGGAATTGTTTTGTTGAAGTCAGGAATCATATAATTCACTGAGTTGCTACACATATCAGTGTCTCCTCTCTTTTCAGTTCCCTTCATTTCCTTTTTCCCCTGTTGTCATAATTTCACTCAACTTCCTTTCTGGGCTGATTAATGTCATTGGATCTATTTTTATTTCTCAATTTCAATGGATCTTGACATTCAATTTCTTTGCTGATCTCTTATTACAGGGTACTGACAGCTCTTTGGACGATTGTGTTTACCATTTTATATGTCCATGCTGCGCCCTATGTCAGGTAAAGTTTCTCCTGAAATCATGTTCAAACTCCATGAGATTGGTTCAGCTGAAGATACAAACGGTTGTTTATCATGTGTTGCTAATGGAAAGTCTTATGATTTTTTTTCCTGTTCTGTGCCCTGGTTCTCATTTTACTTCAATATTGAGCAGGAATCCCGAACTCTGGAGATGAACAATGTCCAGGATGGAATTTGGCACGGTCGTGGGGACACAATATGTGTAGGTACTTACAATGAAGGAAGCAAAGCAATACTCGAGCTAAATTCAACCCCCGTTTCTTCAACCAAGTGCCCCGACCCTTGCACAATGCAAAAGGACACTAGAGCAGGCTGAGAATTTCTCAAACCATGTGAGAAGTTGTAATGTTCTGAACCATCGGTCGGCTTTGCAGTCAAAGGATTGTCAAGCAGGCTGTGTCAGTGTGAAACCCGAGTTGCGTGAGTTTCTGGTTGTAGTCATTAGGAGGAGGCATACAGCGCAGGCCAAGCAATACGACAACCATCTGATTCAGGCAAAATGATTTGAGAATATTATACTTGAGATTTCTCTCGGTGTATGTGTCGAAATTGATTGCCCAGCAATGCATTTGTACTGTTGATTGAGAAAGCTCAATCCTTGTTGATGCGGTGGGCATCAGTCTGTTGTATGGCGAACGAGTTCACCAATGGTGTATGGCACATCATCATCTGGGGAGTTGATTATTTGAGCATTTATCTTTTATGGCCTTGAGTTTGCATACCGTTGTGTAAATGCATATCTTTTGTTTTCTTTTGATTGTTAAAGCGTGATTACCGATTAGGAGTCAGTACGGTCCAATTCTGCATAAAATGGGGAACCCAATTGATCCACTTTTGGAATCGGTCTAAGGTTGATTTTTTTTTTTTTTTTTATCGGTATTACTCTATTCTTATTTTAATTCTCACATTTAGATTTTTGTCTTTATCTCCTCACAGGATATGAGAGTCAAAATCTATATCTGAAGTTAAATCATTTCCATCCCTCAAGAGCTTGATAGAATAAGGAATTTGTTCTTTCTATTTCTATCATTTACCAGGCTTTTCTATCTTATCCTTGTTTTTGGGCCAAATTGGAGGGACCAAAAGATATGCAAATGGCTAGAATGAGCAAGTGGATTCTGAGCCTTTTATCTAATTAACCTTCTAGTTATTAATAAAAAGAAATTTTTGTTAAAATAATAAGAGTAACCGGTTTGATATTGGTTCAACCTTGGATCAATTTGGTCGGTTTGATTTTGTAGAATTCGCAATTCTAACCTAACCCTAGGAACTAAATTGAACCTATTCTTTTTTTCAAATCGGTTCCCAAATTGAACTCGGACCATGACCCTTTATTTTGGGTCATGAACTCAGACCATTACTCACCGGCTGAGATTGGCGTAATTTAACAGATAGAAAATCTTCCTTAGCGCAAAAAAATTCCTTCCTTCTTTTTTTTCTCCATTCCGTACTGTTTGCTGTTAAGACATTTCGTGATTTTCTTTTAAACTATAATGGCAAAGTTTGGAGGATTTTCTCACTTGAAAAGTAGAGACAGAAGCAATTTGGGAGAAGCCATACATTACATGATTTACAAGAATAAGCTTCCTGATTGCTGCACTTCAAGAACCTCCTTAACTTCTAACTATAGATCACGCCATTTAGGAGCTTTGTAATAATGAAATAAGCGAATTTTTTTTAGTTGGAAAAAAAATATAAAGAAAAGAATGTTAGTTCACGTAATTTCTATGAAAAATTTGATTAAATATAGATGACGGAATAACACGGAATAAAGGTAAATCTCGATCCATCTTTGCGGACGATCAATGCTTTTGAGAACTCCTTGATTGATACGTGATTAGAGGCGGACCCCACATGTCATTGGAAAAAAAATATGAAGAAAAAAATTATAGTTCACATAATTTCCATGAAAAATTTGATTAAACATAGACGACAAAATAACACGGAATGAAGGTAAATCTCAATCCATCTTTGCAGACGATCAGCGTTTCTAAGAACTCCTTGATTGATATGTGATTAGAGGCAGACCCCGCATGTCATTGCACACTTAATCTCATCACTAAAATGTTTTAGCTGTCCTCCACTAAACAATGCTTAATCGTTACTAATTGGACATAAGCAATGGTCAATAATCAATGATCTATAAGTATATCCTCGATGACCATGGATTTCTTCTTCAGTTGCACAGTTCCCTCGTTGGTTGCATTGGATTTGCAAGCTGTCCAAAGTTTGCTTTCACAAACCCTAACAGACATTAATGCAAAAAAGAAAAGGAAAAAAAGTGGCACCTGAATTTCATAATTACTGAATCCAGCATGATGGAATTCAGATGATCACTATCCAAAATGACATTAGGTATGTCTAATCTTATTCAAAGACATTTGAAGCATACCCGACATGTATAAGCGCATGAATTTGTGTGTCGGAAATGGACCGAGTTCGGTTAGGACTTTTTGCGTACCAGCATGATCTCTCTTGAGCCTAGCCATATAAGAATGATTATAGGCATTATAAGATAATGCCTTCGCAGTCCGTACTTCCACCGCTTGCACCTTGCCTTGTGGGGTTTCAATGGCGTGTTTGCTTCGGCCTGAACTGAATACGACCCGAATTGAATATCTAATTCGGGGTTTGGTTTTGCCCACACAGATTACCTTCTAAGGGACTTTAGCTATGGGAGAAAATATTGATTGCAATTGTTGTACCAGTGTAACAAATTAGAAGTCCACCAAGGTTATGACACATGCTGTAAGTGAGCTTCACTTGTCAGATAAATATCTTCCCTGCACACTCTCTCGACTCTACCCCGTCTCTCCCTCCAATGAATCATTGAGCCCTCATCCGAACGATGAACTGCCGCACGCCCTTTCAAGGTGGAGGCGGAGGCGGAGGCCGCGTGATAATTTGTCGAATGAGGGTTGAGTCACTATAAACCCTATGGAGATGGGCTTGATAATGCTAGGTGGGAGCCAGAGCAGGAGGTGGCACAGTGGTTCGTTGTGATTTGGCAACGGCAGAGGCAACCTTTTCTAGGTGATGCAGTGGTTCAATGGACGAGGGCTCGGTCATGAGTGGTGTGTAGAGAGAGAGAGATATGTTTGAGAGACCAACGAGATTTAGAAATGGTATGTTAATGACATTAGCAGTTGACTACTCCCTAAAGAATTTCAGTGGAGAATCACAACAGGGAGAATTGCCAAAAAAGTCCTAAACCTTTGTGCGGTTGTCGGTCGGTATAAACCTTTTTTTTTTTACCGATTCAATCCTAAATTTTTTGCGATTGTGCCAATTTAATCCATCCGGCCAAATTTGGCCGGCTGGAATTGACGTGGACACCAGCCGACGTCAACGACAATATTTTAATAATTTTTTATTGTTTTTTAATTTTTTTTTTTTTTTCTTTTTTTTCTTTTTCTCCCCCTCCCCTTCCCTCCCCCCCCGCCGGTGGCAGTGGCTGGCCAGCTCCGATGAGGCTGTCGGCCACTGCGTGAGGGCTGCGAAGCCCTCGCCGGCGACCTCGCCTAGACTTGGGGGCCGCCGGCGAGGGTTGCGGCCCCAACGACCCTCGTCGGCGAGGCGGCTTTGCCCGGATCCGGGCAAGGCCGGCCCGCCATGGCCCGGCCGCGGCGAAGGTGGCCTCGCCCATAGCCGGCGAGGCCATGGCGGGCCCGGGCGAAGGTTGCCGTGGCCTCGCCGGCCCGCGGCGAGGCCGCCTCGCCCGCAGCTAGGCCATGGTGAGGCCGCCTCGCTGCGGCCCCCAAGTCTCGCCCTGTTCGCCGGCGAGGGCTTCGCGGCCCTCGCGCAGTGGCCGGCAGCCTCGTCGAAGCTGGCTAGCCACTGTTGCCGGCGGGGGGAGGGGAGGGGGAGAAAAAGAAAAGAAATAAAAAGAAATAAAAATAAAAAGAATAAAAAAAATCGGAAAATAATAAAAAAATTCGAAAAATTATTAAAATATTGTTGCCGGCGCCGGCCGGCATCCACGTCAGCTCCGGCCGGCCAAATTTGGCCGGATGGACTAAATTGGCACAATCACAAAAGGTTTAGGACTGAATCGGTAAAAAAAAAGGTTTATGACTGAATTAGCACAACTGCAATAGGTTTAGGACTTTTTTGGCAATTCTCCCAATCACAACCCCTCCGCATCTCTCAATTTCCAGGCCCCCCAGTTACACCCATAAAGCACCTCAAATGGTTAATTTATAGATTCCTCATTGAAATTCACTCTCAATCTCACGAATGAATCTTAGCTGCTTACTCTTGAGTTATGCCAAACTTGTAGAACTTAAGTTCGACATCAGCCAGGCAGCTAACCTCAAGGTCAGATGATCACCATATTCCCAGGTTTAGAAGGTATGAGCCGAATGTCAACCGACACCTAATCTCGGTCCCATGTTTATCGGATGTCTTGCAAGCATTGAATTTCGACACACGGGATGTTCAACCCTGAACATGAACATCGATTTGAGTCGGTTTTTGATTGGTTTGGGCACAAAACCAAGGCACTCATGTAATGAATCTCCATATTGGGTTGATGCTCTTGGCATATCGGGTTTTCTGTTGGTTCACCCTAGCTATCACGGAGAACATGAGCACATTGATGTTCCGAACCAAGATCAGAAGCTAGATTGTGCAACCGCAATGAGTCCTTTGTTGCTTCTGTTTCTGCCATATACACAAACTTTTGTCGTTCACCATGCCTTTGTCATTGGCAAAGACGTGTTCCTTCCATGACTTGACTAGGTAAACTGAGAGGATAGCTTTGTCACCATGCATTACTCTTATTTTTTTCCTAGAGCTGTTGCATTACCCGTTGTTCAGTTTACTTTTTCAACTTAAAAAAATTCACTTGATGTAGTCTTTTCCTTAAAAAATTAACACAGTTTGCTAGTGTGACCATATTCAACATCAAAGAAAAGTTCAAAAACCACCCGTGTCATTATTTTATTGGACAAATTTAAAGCTTAAGCACGGAGTCAAACACGTGACTTTTTTTAACATTTCATGCGGACACTCTAACAACTATGGGCTAGCTTTGGGTCAGCACAGGGAAAATTACCAATTCAGTTTTAAATTTAATGTATAGATGTCAATTCATTTATAAAATTTAAACTTTTGCAGTGTAACTTTAATATTTGTGTGGAATTTCAATCAATTGCCGTTGGAAAATCATTGACATGTTGGTCTATGCGAGACATTGTTTCGAATAAAGCTGTTCACATTGGAGTAATACATAAGGCAATTAGTCTGAAAGACCACATTAAAATTTCGCGTAAAAATTTAAGACTACATTAATGGAATTAAAAAATTTGAAATCAAATTGACATTCGTAAAATACTTTATTGGTGACCTATATGGTAATTATCCCAATATCTGGGTCGGATTTATCACGGGGGCTTCTGGTGGCCTAGAAACTGTCTCAAGATAGTGACATCCACGGCAGCCCTAGGGCAGGTTTATAGGATATTATCATATTACGTGTGGAACGGTATGTTGTTTTGCTTTCGCAAAGTAAAACTACTCTTTGCGTTTCAAACTTTCACGGCTGCATCTGTCAAACACGTGACCGTGAAAAAGCAGTCCACTTTAGTTTTAGTATTGGCAAAATTCCCATTGCTTGGCCTCACGATGACAAAGAATTATTTTTTATGGCTGGAGTGGAAGAGTTGCCGAGTGCTATCCAAGGAAAGAGAGACAAATGCCATTACGCAATTTCAAGGACCTCCAAGTAGATAGATAAATAGGAAGTGATGCTCCTCCTGTGGTTGTAGAACCACAGAGAGATGGATTTCCTAGTTCTGATTTTGTATGTGTACCTCATCTGGGGCTTGTTCCAAGCTCTCTCTTTCGTCGCCAACCGAGGCCGAAGAGCTCGGCCCTCAAACCTTCCACCCGGTCCATGGCCTCTCCCAATCATCGGCAACCTCCTCGAGCTCGGAGATCTTCCCCACAAGTCCCTAGCCAGGCTCGCCCGCGCCTACGGCCCCATCATCAAGCTGGAACTTGGGTTCATGACCACGGTGGTGGTCTCTTCGCCTATGCTCGCCAAGGAAATCCTCCAGACCCACGATGCTGTCCTCTCGAATCGCATGATTCCTGAATCCATCACCGCCCATGACCATGACAAGCTAGGCTTGCCCTGGGTGCCCGTTTCACCTCTCTTCCGAAACCTCAGGAAAGTATACAGCTCACATATCTTCTCCAGCAAAAAGCTCGATTTGAACCAGCACCTTCGCGGCGAGAAAGTGCAAGAGCTGGTCGCCTTCGTGAGGAAATATGCGGATGCTGGTGAGGCGGTGAATATCGGCGAGGCGGCTTTCAGGACCAGTCTTAACGCGATATCGAACACGGTTTTCTCTTTTGACATGACGGATCCTTTGAATCCAGCTGGAGAGCTGAAGGAGCTGGTGTGGCAAATCATGTTTGAGATTGGGAAGCCTAACCTGGCGGATTACTTTCCGGTGCTCAAGAAGATTGACCCGCATGGTTCGAAGCGTCGCCTTGAGGCGCTTTTCCAGAAGATGTTCGACTTTTTCGACGACGCGATCCAGAGAAGGTTGAAGCTGAGGACAGAGAAGGGTTCGGCGAGGTGTAACGATGTTTTGGATAATCTCCTTGATGTAGTTGAAGATGAAAACGAGACCCTGGACATCTCCCTGGTCAAGCATCTATTTCTGGTACTTTCATGCTTTCCTGATTGTGACAATTATGATCTAATTCCCAGGAAAAAAGATCTTTGATTTGCGGCATCGATCATGCAGGACACATTCGTCGCCGGTGGCGAAACCACTTCGAGCACTCTGGAGTGGGCAATGGCGGAACTACTTCGTGACCCGGAAAAGCTATCAAGAACCCAAGCCGAGCTCCATCAAGTTATTGGCAAAGGGCAAGAAGGTTGAAGAAGCGGACATTTCTCGCTTACCCTATTTGCAAGCCGTCTTGAAAGAGACTTTCCGATTGCACCCGACAGTCCCTCTCCTTCTTCCTCGGAAATCAGGAGAAGATCTGGTTGTAGGCGGTTTCACCATTCCAAAGGGTGCACAGGTTCTCGTAAATATGTTTGCGATAGGACGAGATCCGAGCGTTTGGGATGATCCAGACAAGTTTGTGCCCGAGAGATTTCTTGGATCCGATGTCGATGTTCGGGGACAAAACTTTGAGCTGGTACCGTTCGGTGGTGGCAGGCGGATTTGTCCAGGGTTGCCATTGGCCATGAGAATGTTGCCTTTGATGCTCGGTTCGCTCGTCAACATGTTCAATTGGAAGCTCGAAGATGGTGTTATCCCCGAGAACATTAACATGGAAGACAAGTTCGGATTAACCGTCCAAAAGGCCCAATCTTTAAAGGCTGTGCCCATTCCTCTATGAAACACGAAAAAGAAATGCATGTTCGCGTTACATTCTACATGATTATGATTGATCGTGACGAGATTGTCTATTTACAGAAAAAATAGTCTATTCAATATTTTGGTAAAATGCGCATTTTTTCTTGAATTTATATCCCGACAAAACGAAGAGATATTAGAGAGGACAGAGAATTTCCCAGTACAGTAGATGTAGAAGAAGAGGCCATAGTTTTGGGAAATCTCATCTCTCTTTATCTGTGTAATTCTCTTTTCCTTGCAATCTGTATGTGGTGATAGCTTTCAGTCTTGTACATAGAGTACTGTCCAATGCTTGCCAACATTTTCTGACTGTCCAATCTGCTGAAGAACCTCGAGACAATCCAGATTGAATTTTGTGACGAAATGAAAGAGCTATTCACTCATGCGCCTGCAGAGTGTACATTGCAGACCCTGGATCTTATGGAACTACCAAAGCTGTAGAGAATCAGCATTCCTATGGCCTCATTGCAAGTACTGAAAATGAGATGGAGTCTGACTCTTATGAGTTCAGAAGAAACTCCTGGAGAAGCCAGAAATCTAGAGGTTCTTGATATTTCCGGTGCTGCTAAGCTGGAGACTAGTTGCAGTCAGAAAATGAAACCTGAGAGCTTCAAGAATTTGAAACGGGTTAAAATCGAATCTTGTCCCGAGCTCAGAGGAGTTTCTTTCCCGCCTAATTTACCGCCAGCCCTGGAGATTCTTGAGGTGAAATCATGGTGATAGCTTGGAAACTATCTGTGGAAACAGCTCTGCAGCTGTTGAAGAAGGCCGCCGCCTCTCTCTCTCTCTCTCTCTAGAATTCTCTCCTCACTTTTCAGCCGCAGCATTTGACTCTCTAGTCAAATTTTCCTGTCCTTCAAGCAGCCGAAACTGTTGACAAATGGATTAGCAAGTTGCAATAAAATAATAATAGGAGGAGATATTTTGGTGCAGGAAGTCGGTTGACTAACCGACTTTACACCATATAAATAGGGACTCTTGCCCTCTGCGGTGGGAGATCAGTGGCGTGAGTAGAGAGGAAAGTAGAGAGGCTAGAGGAAGCATCAAGATTGAGAAAGTGTTTGTAGGAATTAGTGTACTCTGTGTAATGTAAGAGCTAATTTGCTCCGAGTGTTTGTATGTGTAAGAAAATATTGTAATAGTAAAAATTAGATTTTGTAAAATATCTCAACACGTGATATCAGATCAGAGCTACGCCGTGTAATTCAACATGCAGTAGGTTGCTATAATTGTGCAACTTACCTGAGCTACAAAGCACCAGGTCCAAAGTGTTGCAGCAATCTAACGTCATTGAATGTTGAGAGCTGCGTATAGACTGATCCAGTTGAGTGGAAAGTAATTTCATATATACATAGAAATTGATGCAAAGATGACTGATTAGCACATCTAAAATGTCGTTCTCTTTGCAATTTCTATCTGTCTCTCTCTCTCTTGCTCAATCCGTCTTCCTGCACCAATTTGTGTAAAGGCTTTTGTGTCGGTACTTCCAACCGGTGCTCACCATTGTTAATTTGTTGAATGTCGATGCTCTTATCTTACATTTTCAGAACTGTATACAGGTCTGCAAGCATTAGATTATACCCGGGTCTGTCAAAAGAACATAAATTGTATAGAATTAGCCAGTGAGTGGTGTGGAACAAGATTTAATTACCACATATAGGCTGGGCAATGAGCCTCCCATGAGGGCGCCGGGAGAACAAGACAGTTTCATGATCACTGAAGCATCACTTTAGGACACTGCGATTGAAATGTTTGTATCCTCAAGCTAAAGTACACAGTTTCTTCACCATCAAATTGCACAGACGTACTCAAAGCCTCAATAGGTGATCTCACAAGAAGCTATTAAAATCAACAATCGGTCCGAGATAAACCTGGTCGGTACATAATTGAATCGGCGATTCAAAAGAAGTTTAGGATCTAACCCCATTGAATTCGGAGGATTTGAAATCATTTTACAAAGAAATCTTCTTCTTCTCTGTCTGCTTCCGCGACCTTCGTGTTCAAGTTGCCTCTGAACTCTTGAAAGTCCTGAAAAATTTGTCCATCAGCTTAGCTCTTTGATACTGACCATCCTACTCTCCCTGTTAATTTTCAGCTGCATACTAAACCAAATGGAAGTTCTATTATCTGTATCAACAATCAAAAACTCGTTACCTATCGGATAAGAAAGAAGAAAAGGCTGTCATCAGCAGGACAAAACCATGTTCAACATCTCTATAACTACTATGGATTTGTCTTTTTCTTGCGAGTTCTCGTCACATTGCCCTTTGTTCGATCTAAACCTTAAACTTAAAAAAAAAAAAAAAACCCAATGTGGTCCTCACGTTGAAATTATAAAACATTGAAGAAAAGATCAAGGAACCACCCACGATTTTATCCTCTCAAGCAAGTTGAAAGCTCGAGCATGATAGTCAGTCAAACGCATGCACACGCTCGAACGGCACGAGCCGGGTTTGGGTCGGCACATCGTGGGCGGATCCAACCTGACCCAAAGTCTAACAACGCATCTAATCAAAGGACTCCCGTTAATGAATGAGCAGCTAACATGGCAAAAGAAAATGAGTCGAATGAAGTTTTGTAATTGAACTGTCCCACAAGATTCCAACCATAAAGTCAGGAGCGCAATTGCCGCCCTCTGTTCATTTCGCTTCCTTAAAAATAATCCATCATATTATTTACGAAAATATTTAAATATAAATTATTATCAATAATGAATTTTTTTATTAATAAATAGAGCCATAATCACTTCAATATTTAATAGCCTTGGACCATATTTCAAAATAGCAGTGATCGGTTTTTAATATGATCCAGTTTCAAGGTGGAATAAAATCAAACCGAGAGGACCGATTCCCAAAAATGGGAAACGTGGACTAGACTGGTTAGGAACTGGACCCAACCACCTATTCGGTCTAGTCCAATAAAACCAGTCACAAGTGTTCGTGCACAATGAAATAAAGTGACAAATCTTAAAATATTAATATAAGCGGATAATGAGTAAAAAATGTAATTGTGTCATAGATTGTAGTGTTATTGGATGAGATAATGTTTAGTTCACATTTTACTAATTTTTTTTTAAAAATGATAAAAAAAAGATACATGTAATTAGTTTAATCCAATCCGATTCCTCCTTAAAATCGAAAACCAAATCGTTCGGACACCGATCCAACTATTAGGAACTAGGAATCGAATCAATACTTCAAAGAACCAGACCAAACCAACTAGTCCGGGAGATTCTCGGTTTGAGCAGTCCTGTCTTGCATACCTTTATTTTAAAATGAGATAAAAGAGAACGGAGCGACATGTTAGCAAGGCAAGCCACTTAGGGTGCATTTGGTAATATTTTTATTTCACTAAACAATTTTTTTCAAAAATAATTCTTTTCTATTTTTATTTTCTGAAACAATTTTTGAATAAAATAATATAGTTGGTAGAATCGCACAAATTTTCTATTTTCAAAATAGAAAAAAATAAGAATATGTCTGATAATGCTCATTAATTTTCTATTCTCCTTTTCTTTTAGTGTTGGCACTGCAGCGATGGGGTTGGCGGCAGTTACGAGTAGTGGTGACTAACAAACACTTATTTTAGAAACTGTTCATTCATGTTTTAATTGCCTAAGATAATTTTCTATTTTCGAGAATAAAAATACTAATCGACTTTATTAAATGGATTTTTATTTTATTTTATTTCAAAAAATGAAAGAAGAGGGGTAGAAATGTTATTAAACGGTGGCTTTATTACACCTGACAGCGGCACATGTGAGCCCTGAAGAAAAATAAAGGCTCTTTTATCATGAAAGGACAGAAAAAACCTGTCCCCAAAAAAGGAAAGGACAGAAAAAGAAGACAGCTTTCGGTTTTGTCCGAAGAAAAGCATAGGACGAAGACGACGACCAAGACGAAGACCGAGCGCACTGCCCGTTGACTCTGGCGGGGGAGTATAACAGCAGAAGCGATTCCAGACGAAGAAAGATGCGCGAGATCTGATCATTCAGCCCAGAGAGAGAGAGAGAGAGAGACAGAGAGCCCTCGGCGAGCTCGGTCGGTCTGAGTTGCCACGTTTCGCCTCTTGCGGTCTCAGCTCCGGAAACCCTTCAGGTTCTCATTTCTCTTCCTGTTCTTTTCGTTTGGTCGCAAGTTGTCTGTTCATTTAGCCGAATGAACTTCCTTTCCTTCGTTTTCCGTCTGTCTCTTGGGTGTTGATTGTGTCCTGGGTCGAGTGTTTCTTGGGTGTGTACGGTTGACGCATGGCGAAGTACTGCATCTTGACTGATCTCTATGCATTGGCTTCCGACGTGGTCGTTGTCTTCGATATTACGCATGAGTTATACTTGTTGGTACATACGAGATGTTAGGCATGTTGAAACATTCAGTTCTGACCCAGTTAAACCTCATAGAAGGAAAGCTGTTTTTGGATTATCCGAAAGCCACCGAGCACACATTCGAGGGCTGGACCTGAACCGGACTTGTATACGAGAAAGCAGAATTTGACATAACCGAACCCTAAAACCATGTGAATACAAACGGATCCGGCTGCCCATTTTTAACCTGTAGTTGCAACTTCACAATCTTTCTTTCCTCTTTCTTTCATGCAAAAGATACATCCAATTGATGTATGTCATCTGTATGGACTTGATCCTTACAGCTTATTTTATCTACTTTACCTTTGTCCATTCGCAATAGGCATCAACTTCTCCCAAGTTCTTGCCCCTAGTGAATTTGTCGTCAGAATGAGTCAATCTTGAAGCATATGACTTGTGATAAACTTGTATCTACAGTAATTGAAATAGCTTGTTTGACACCAATTTCTGTCATTAAAAGTTGGATTTTTCCCAAAATGGCTGTTGACTTCGGTTATTATGGGCGGCGGTCTTTAGACACGACCTTTAATTATGAAGGAAAGTGAGGCAAAACAAACTTCTGGGCAAAGCGAAATGAGGAGAAAGGTTTAGGGAAAAAGCTTCTTTTTTTTTCACTTCTTTCTGTCACTATCATCATTGTGGACATGAACAAATGTAAACTTTTCCTCATGCATGTGTAGTCTGCGTAGTCAGCTTTAGGACTCTGGGGAACAACTACCGTATCCAACTCCAACTTATTTTCTATGTCCAAGTGCTACAATACAACTCCAATCCGCGCGATAAATGCAGACGTAGACTTTTCCAAAATCAAACTTACGTTTGCAAGTAATACTCTCGGAACGACTATTATAACAAAAGATTTCCCTGGTAGCACGGAGTTCTTTGTAAGTCCTGTTGTGATGATAACAAAATAAAGTCATTCATATTTTTATGAAATATTTATGTAGGAAGAGTTAAATTAGGGATAATTTACATTTCCATGATCTCATTTCCAGTCATTCATAACTGACTAGATCATTGATAGAAGTAATATAACCTTCGTGAAATAGAATAAGTTCTTGGGAAGATCAAAGAAATAACAACTTTTTCTTCTGTAAGGATTACTTCCAAGAATTTCCAACCTAATCTTCTTAAAAAATGCGCACGATACTTTTGTGTTTACTAGCCAAAGTATTAACACAGGAAAGTCGAAGAAGTGGTTTACTAATACAATGGGTGCATCCAAGTCAAAGCCTAGAATTTTGATACTGGCAAATGTTTAGAGCTGACAAACTTCACCTAATTTTAGCAATGAATTCTTTGGAAGAATTTCGAGTCCGCCATAGGACGACCATGTAGTGCTATTCTTTTATCGTAGCAGACTGATGAGATCTTAACAGAATGTGGAAGTTAGATTATATGCACCTGCATGTTGCTTTTCTGATGACATGGTTTCCATTGTTTATATATGGGAATTGCGAGGATGACTGCAAGAATTTAAAAACGACATGAATAGGCTATAATCATCTTATTTAATTTGGAAAATATCGGGCACATTGGTTATAAGAAATGCAATCATTCTTCTTGTACCGGAGGCTTCTAAAGGCTGGAAGTAATAATGAGCGATGTTTGTGTTTGACGAGACAATAAACAATTTTGCATTGGCTAGTTTCCAGGTTGTTGAAATGAAAATTTACGTGGGCATTACACACTAGAACAAACAAGAGGAGTGTTAAGACTTTCTTTTTGTGAGTTTAGAGTGATTTCTCCATGAGAGATTGTGTGATGACACTAGTGAATTTGCTTTGAGTGTAATTGCGAGTCGAGAAACACTTGAGCGATCTAGCAATTTGTAAACTTTATACTCTCCAAATATATAGTGAATTTCTTGGTGGTTAGCCCTCCTTGTGGAGTTGATACCCGACATTTGGACTGAACCGTGTAAATTGTTAATTTGACTTAGCGTAAATTTTTTTGCCCCTCCTTAGAAAATAAAGTGGACTTTATCTCTTCCTAGATAATCGTAGTGTGCTACTATAGCAGTGAATAGTTAACTACTAAAAGAAATTTCATAGAGATGCCAATAACATCGTGCCTTATTTCTCATCAAGGAAGGCCACATTGACTTTCATCAAGTCCATCATGAGTTAGGTAAGCTAATCTTAATGGGCTCTTACGGATTTGCAAATCACCTGGAATGAAAACATCGGTTTAAGCATATACTAGAGACTATTCAAACCCTTCGTCAAAGATAGTAACTCAAGTTTTGCCCATAACGCCGTGTCATCCTTCTCTTCGATTACTTCAATCGAAATATCATTCAATAGGTTCAATAGCATTATTCTTTTTGTCTTCTCCATCAAGTCTACCTTATCGGCATTTTTCATCATATTCTAGTAATTTCTCCTTGCCAACCAACACGTTCACCAAACCTTTGTTTACAAGGCACACATCTTATTGCTTTACAACCCGAAGTTGTTCCTCCCAGTGAACTTCCCAATCTCAATTCTTGCTCCCGACACAATTGCAAGCGATACTTTTTCAAACAATGATCAAACAAGCAAAAGCTCCAAATCAACTCTAGAAAACCCTAAATTTAGTTATGATACCAAATGTTGTTTAATAACGTGGAAGCTAATGGATCTTGCAATTCAAGTCTAGCGCATATAAAAATAAAATTACCAGAGAAACTAAAGAAGAATGATTGACACTAGAGATTTACATGATTTGATCCGATTGTCGGTACCTAGCCACATAAACACCAACCACAAAGAAATCTGCTATGAATCTAGAGAGTATAGAGTTTACAATGCTCTCGAGTGTTTCCTAGTCTTAAATTATACTCAAAGCAAATCTCATAAGTGTTATATCACAATTTTCATAGAGTACTTACCCAAAAAACTCATAGAGAGAGAAACTCTAACATTCCTTCTATTTGCTCTAGGGTGCAATTATCGAGTAAAATTCCATCTCTTATATGTGTAATAGTTGATCCAAAATAGGAAATATGAAACCTACTTAAATTTGTAAACCGCTCAAATGAGGAGACCTACTCAAACTAAGAAACCAACTTGGATTTGCCTTCTTTTATGGACTCAAGACATGTTTGCAACAAGAATAATTAAATTGTTTTCCTGAATGTCTTTTCCCCCCTTTTGGAGCCTTTGTAGTTGAGATTTGATAATGCATGCTTGTGTTGAAGCACTATATTAAACGGTATATGTGGAACAGTTGGTTGAATTTGTTCCCTACGGTTAACTCAGAAGGATAGTTCAGCAAAAAAGGAAAAAGAAACAAAAATCATTCTTAATCAGTGTCCTATTTGTACAGTTGCATTTCCCAGTGATGGCAAACCCGCCAGATGCTCTGGAATCTCTGAAACAGGAGATTTTAGCTTCTTTAAGTGATAATAAAGTGAAAACAGTTTTCCTTTCTGGAGAAGCTGGAGTGCTTAGAAGATGGATGGCAAAAGAGATAAGTGATTCTGCCAGCCTCAAGGGCTCCTGCTATGGAACTATTTGGGTGGTCCCAGGATATAATTTTGAAGGCAAATCTGTTGTTCAAGATAAGTGGGAGGAAGATGACAAAGCTGAGATAAAGCAGCAGGAGCAACAAGTGGGTATAGAAAATCTGAAAAGGAAATAAAGAAAAAGCTTGATTCGATGAAAGATGCAAAACTCGAACAAGTGAAAGCTGCAAAGCCTGAAAAGAAGAAGTCTGGAAAGCCTGAACCGAAAGCAGCTGTAAAGGGTGATCAGAAAGATGCTCCTGGGGCTGGAAAATATCCATATCTTCTTGTAATTCTGGATGATAATATGGAGATGGCCGAAAAGACAATTCTTACTGCTTTACATGGCGTCCATCATGACCATGGGCACCTTGTTAAGGTTTTAGTCATGAGAAGTGGCAATGAGGGAGATGGTGATGATATTCAGAAGGATGTATCATATGAAGTGAAATTTCTGTCTTTTGTCGACTCATCGAGTTTACTGCGGAATAGGGTGAAGGCAGAAGTTTCTAGGGCAACTGCATTTGAAAGACTGTTTGCAGCTATTGGAAAACGTAGCTCAGGTCATGCTAGGGTAATTAATATGATAGTAGAAGCCATGAATTGCGTTAAGGACTCTGAATTGGATAGTGCAGTTGAAGAAGCGGCCTCTAGAATCGAATCTGCTGATATCCATTCATTGTGGCAGCATGTGTATGAAATGTTGCCAAGCACCCTCAACAAGTGCTGTTGGCACTGCAGATACTTGTTTCTCCATCATTGTAGCATCCACTACAATGAGTTGATAACTCACTGGATATTGGAAGGGTACTTTGATCACCATGATCATATTGAGAATGCCTATGAGGAAGCACATCGCACTCTGATGGAGCTCAAAGATTGTGGATTTCTAAGAGAAAAGAGAATAGTCATGTTTATATGGAAAGTGATGTTTTGACAGTCACTGATCACCGACGTGATGGACTTGGCGAGTCTGCATGTGTCGGCATGGCTTGTGTGCTGAATGACCCAAAGTGGGCTGGTCTTGGGAGCGTTATACAGACCGATGGGATGATCAAGACAAGTAGTGGGGACAGTAATGGGGAACAGACTGATGGGATGATCAAGACAAGTAGTGGGGACAGTAATGGGGAACAGACCGATGGGATGACAAGCAGTGAAAACAAGAATAAGATGTCCACACTCCTTATCGATGGTGCTCGTTTTCACAGGGAAGTCCCTGAAAGATTATCTGAAAGATTCTCCCAACTTCAAGTCCTGGTCATCTTAAAACCAATGTTCAAAGAGCTACCCTCGCCACTTTCAACATTGAAGGAGCTTCAAGTACTTGTTCTTAGGGGCTGTCGTCCATTGAAGAGTGTAGATGAGATCAAGGAACTTACGAACTTACTCGTTCTTGAGATATCTGGTGCTTGTTTGGTGAAGAAAATCCCTGATGAACTTTTTGAGCCCATGAAATGTCTTAGATCGCTTAACTTATCTGAAGTTGGTGTCAGGTGGCTTCCTGTTTCTGTCTTAAATCGGAGCGAACTCCGTTGGCTCATTCTTAGAAATTGCCCCAATCTGGAACGACTGTGTGATATTAATTTGTTGAAGAAAAAGGAAGCAGCAAAAGAGGAAGTGCTTTCATTGCCAAAGCTGGAAGTGCTTGATTTCTCCGGTTCAGACCTTTTCGAAAGCATCCAGGTCAAGACCCTCAATACGCTCCAGAAGCTTCAAACTCTCAATCTTTCTAAAACCAAGATTGGGCGCTTGCCCTTTTTTCACAATTTGGGAGAGCTCACTCGACTCCTCCTAAGTGACTGTTCATCCCTGGCAAAACTTCCCACCCTAAGACCTTTAACTAAACTTGAGATTCTCGTTCTTTCAAGGACAACATCTTTGAAAGAAGTACACGATGATTCTCAAGAACCTAAAGCTAAATTTAGAGTTCTGGATCTCACGGGTAGTGCTGTGAATAAGCTACCTAGCAACATCAACGGCTTATCTCATCTTCTCAGGAGCGGTTGCAATGACCTTCCAAAATTGCCGTCCACGCAGAACCTCAAAGGCCTTGAGGAGCTGGACCTCTCTGACGTCTCTATGTTGGAAGAATTCGAAGATGATTCATTTGGACATCTTACTTCCCTTCGCCGACTCATCCTCTCAAATACTAAAATAAGAGCTCTCCCATCACTTCCTGAGCATTCTGGACTTCGTTTCCTATTGCTAAAGAATTGTAAATGTCTTACTGAGTTGCAGAACTTGAGTAAACTTCAGAAACTGGAGGTTCTTGATCTCTCGGGATGCTCCGAGTTAGTGATAGCAAGCAATGACTCCTTTCAGGGCAAGTCTCACCTGAAGACGGTCAATCCCTATTCCTTTCTCGGCATGTCTCACCTGAAGACGATCAATCTCTCAGAGACTAAAATTGAAAGCCTTCCACCAGATTGCTTTCCTATTAGCCTTCGTGAACTGATAATAAGAAATTGCCCCAACTTGAAAGTCCCTTCCGTGGAAAGTCTGTCGAACCTAGAGGTACTCAACCTCCATGGTGCAGAATCTTTGAGCAGACTTGAATTTCTTGGCCATATGACCAAACTAAGGATTCTGGACCTTTCTGAAATAAAGTTCGAAGAATTGCCATCTCTGTCCCACCTCACTGACCTTAGGGAACTCCATCTGAGAAGTTGTTCCTGTAAAGTGTCAAAGCTGGATGACCTAAAGAAGCTTGAGCTGCTGGATCTATCCGGGACCAAAGTTGAGCCTGTACTTTGCCTCAAGAGTTTTAGCAACCTCCAACAACTGCTGCTAAGAGATTGTGCTGATTTGGAAGATTTGAAAGATTTGAAGTCTCTTACCAAGTTGGAGGTTCTAGATCTTTCGGGGACAAAAATAAAAAAATATCCCTATGAAACCTCGGCTCTGACTAGTCTGAGGAAGCTCAATCTGCAGAATATGAAGCATATTATGGGAATTGAATGGAAGGACATAAAGTATATCCCAGAGGAGTTCAACTTGGAAGGTTGTAAATCCCTATGTTCTGAGATTTCTGCAGCTTCTGACAGTCCTTCCATATTAATGTGTGGTACCAGATTTCTCAAGTTCATGGAAAAAAATCCCGAGTTGTGGCGCAAATGCTTCCAAGAATTCCACTTTTGTGTTTGGCTTCCCAAAAATGAAGATGGAAGGATATACGACCTTGGAGACTCAGGCCTACTGAAGGATATCAAGTCTCAGGGAAGAATTCCTCATCGTGAAGAGCTAGGGCGGTATTTGGAGATCCATGGATCCTATTGCATTTACGGTCTACCTAAATGCATTCCTGAGCAGCATCCAGAGATCCATGGATCGGATTGCATTTCCAGTCCACTTAAACCCGTTCTAGAGCATGCTGATCACATATCATTAGTTGATGATAGCTCTTTTAGTCACTTATCTGAACTTGTTAAAGAGAATTTGAAATTGATAAAGAGTTGCTGGCTTGAACGGTGCATAAAAATTGAGAGTATAGTCAATGGAGAAGAAGATGCCAGAGCTTCAGGAAAGCTTGAGTTTCTTTATCTGTGTAATCTCTCTTCCTTAAGATGCGTATGTGGTGATAAAGTGCAGTCTGAGGTCTTTGGAGGTCTTAAGAGCTTGTATATAGAGAGTTGCCCAATGCTCACTGACATTTTCCCGTTGTCCAAGCTGCCAAGGAAGCTCGAAACTCTCCAAGTCAAATTTTGTGATGAAATGAGAGAGCTATTTGACCATGGTATGTCCGCAGAATGTAACTTGCAGACCTTGGATCTTATGGAATTACCAAAGCTTGAGAAAATTGGGATTATGATGGTCTCTCTGCAAGTACTGAAAGTGAGACGATGTCCAATTCTGAAGAACCTTTGCCCATTGTCTGATCTGCCAAAGAATCTCGAAACCCTCCAAATCCAATCTTGTGATGAAATGAAAGAGCTATTTAGCCCTGGTATGGCTGCAGAATGTAACTTGCGGACCTTGGGTCTTATGGAATTACCAAAGCTTGAGAGAATTGGGGTTATGATGGTCACCCTGCGAGAACTGAAAGTGGGACGGTGTCCGCATCTAGAGAATTTAGAGGAAGTGCTTGAAAAAGCTGAAAATCTGGAAACTCTCCATATTTCTCACACTGCTAGGCTAAAGACCATATGCAAAGTGTCAAAGAAGCTCGAAAACCTCCAAATCAAATCTTGTGATGAAATGAAAGAGGTATTTAGCCCTGGTATGGCTGCAGAATGTAACTTGCAGACCTTGGATCTTATGGAATTGCCAAAGCTTGAGAGAATTGGGGTTATGATGGTCACCCTGCGAGAACTGAAAGTGGGACGGTGTCCACATCTGGAGAATTTAGAGGAAGTGCTTGGAGAAGCTGAAAATCTGAAAACTCTCCATATTTCTCATGCTGCTAGGCTGAAGACCATATGCAAAGTGTCAAAGAAGCTCGAAATCCTGCAAATCAAATCTTGTGATGAAATGAAAGAGGTATTTAGCCCTCGTATGGCTGCAGAATGTAAATTGCAGACCTTGGCTCTTATGGAATTACCAAAGCTTGAGAGAATTGGGGTTATGATGGTCACCCTGCGAGAACTGAAAGTGGGACGGTGTCCGTATCTGGAGAATTTAGAGGATGTGCTTGGAGAAGCTGAAAATCTGGAAACTCTCCATATTTCTCACGCTGCTAGGCTGAAGACCATATGCAATCAGAAAGTGAAGCCAACGAACTTCCAGAAACTAAGACAGCTTAAAATAGAATCTTGTCCCCAGCTCAAAGAAGTTTCTCGCTCATCCGAATTACCGCCAGACCTGGAGGTTCTTGAGATAAACTCTTGTGAAAGCTTGGAAACTATATTCAGAGGCAGCTCAGCAGGTTCATTGTCAAGATTACGACTCTGCAGCTTGCCTAGTCTAAGCAGCACCGTGTTTAAAGTATCACCTCAATGTGATGTTGTCAGCTACTGCCCAAACCTGCAAATAGAACGATCCACGTAAGTGAGAGGTATGTTGAGAAATCTAGAAATTGATGTGAAGCTCACTGATTAATGCATTTATAATCTCATTCGGCTCACAATTCCCAGTTCAGCTCTTTCTCTCTCTCCCTCTCTTCCCCCATGGAATTTTGTGTTGTCATCTCATCATCATGTAATTCCGGAACTCATCCATTTTGCAGGCATTTCTTCGGTCATCAATCTGTGATGATCCATTGAATGCAGGAGAAATTTCCCCTGAAATGTCTGGCAGCTTTTTTCTTCCATAATGTATAAATTACCGTGATCATCGTGAATGGAAAGAGAAAACATCAGAGCCTTACTGGCTGCAATTCCCGACCGCACTTGCTCTAACTCGATGCATGTGTTTCCTCGAGGGATGTGATGCAGCATACAATCAGATACCGGGGATGTTAGGTGTAACTTAATTTTTCATGTAAATAGTCTGTCAAGTCTGCACTGTTATTTCACGTTTGGTTTCAGGTTCCTCATTTTGTATGTATACTTCTGTGTTAGTACTTATTCAAATCCGGCGTGAATCAGTACCATTGCAATGGCAGTGGTGTCAGTCCTCTCTACCTGAACTCGCCACTTTTCAATTTGTTACGTATCGAGGCTCTTATTTACACTTCTGAACTGGATTCTGGTTCCAATTGGGCAACCCTTAATCGTTCATATATATACCTGGTTAGACATCGCTCTTACAAGCTGCGGAATTTTGTAATTTTAGAACCGAGGATGTGCATTACATTAGACTTCATGAGAGAATGTATGATCAATGAAGTGTGACACGACAAAATCATGTGCTGAAGTATTTGGAAGATGCAAAGATCTCCAATCTTTTGCTGTTATCGGCATTCTATATGTGAGAACTGCAAGTACTTCCTCAAAATGTTTCTATCATGATATTACGCAGAAGTTCCCAAGCGGTGAGAAATGACAATACCATAACCTCACTTAGAATGATGTCCATACCAGGACACATTCATTTCAAACTATTTTCGCCTTATAATATATTTTCTCCAACCTGAATTTCATCTCAGATAAATGCAAACAGGTACCTCAACTCAAATCTATCCTCTGTACCAGTTAAATTTTTCGTGAGAGGATTATTGGTTCGAACTAAATGTGTCATGAAGATATTAGTTTGGGATTTTCGACACTATTAGCCTAATAAAAAACACATTTGTCTGAGCCATGAATTTGCATGAAACTCTTCAAATTCTCAAGTACACGAATTCAGTGACATCACCACGCTGCTGATCAGTCGCCATGTGATGCCGGGCATCAACAATTCAGCATGCCATTTCGACGAGGGAGGGCTTCAAGATTCGGTGGTTGGCGGGCGAAGGAGAAGAGTTTGCAGTACAAGAGTCCAGTACAATGACGAAAGTACAGGGACTTCCCCTCTTTTCTTTCCCCCGCATTGACATTCCGCGACATGACCCGAAACCTCTGCTCCCTCGTTCAGCAGATCGAGAAGGCAGTACAAAAGGAATCTAAGGTAGCTGTGTACTGCACATTCATGGCCACTACAGTATAAAAGACCGGCTCCGGATGTACAAAAGCTTCAGATCTTGATGCTGCTCGAGGAGATGGAGAGACTCCCCGGATTCAGAAACATCATTGAGTGCAGCGTTGATGAAATCGCTCGGTTCCACGATTCTGGGGCAGTTCTTGCTCGACAGAACGGGACGGGATCGGTTTCGCCAGCACTGCACTCAATTATGTCTCTATGTTTGGGTCGGCAGCGCCACCGGAGAGCTCGAGGTTTTGTACTAACACGGTCGTCTGGATCTGTACGCAGGATCAGCTCAAGAATTCCTATGTTTTGGGAGGCTAAATTAGAGTATGTTGATTTAAAATACCAATTTCATTTGCGATTGCATATCTATTATGAAGCATTTGGAAGTGTTCATCAATATCACTCGCGTTATATGTTCATCTGTATCGAAAATCATTATGAAGTCGTTGATATTTTCTTATTAGATAGTTGAGAAACCGTTGTCTCTAACAAGCTGGGGTTTGTTAATATGAAATTTCGATTCATTGGAAATGTGCATGATACTCCTCTAATTATTGAGTCAATGTTTAAACAATACTTCCAGGGTATTTTTTGCAAGATCAAGGTCCAATGAGAGACGACTTTTTTTCCCTTTGCAGTTTGGCCCTCCTATAATGGACAACTTCATAACAAAACATTATCAAAACTTGAAGCTTGAGGCACACATTATATTCATGTTGCCATTTTCCAAAATGTTCAAAAGTAAAAAATTTCTATCGTGCAATAGTCGTGCAACGACGACTTTCTATGCATCCGATGCATTAAATAATGGTTCATACCTAATAGTGGGTTTGTCTAGTTAAAGAAATGTAGTTGACGGCATAAGCGATTCGAAATAACAGACCGTCATGGTATAGGGCAAGGAGTTCTCGGCCCACATTGAATAGAGATGGACTTGTTTTATTTTTATAGTTTGGGCTTTTAGAATATGGCTCTTCCAGAGCTTTCAATTTGATTGTATCGAAATGTGCAATGAACTAGGATTTCCCTATTGGGTCAACTTATTTCAAGCGAAGCGATTTATAAGTTTGGCATTTCTAAGAGTCTAATATGTGTCACATCGATTTCTTCCACATGTCCCAATTGATTATGCAACCAATTCTAATTGTGAATCACTCAATTTGACTTCAATGGTCATATCAAATGTGGCATTAGGATCAAGACAATGCATGGGGTCTTCCAAACCCAGATTTTTCATGGACCTTGTTCGATCCTTGAACCTTCCTGAAAGAGAGATCCACCTTATATCGGAGATCACATAAGTGGCATAAAACTCCTTAAAGTAATAAGATGCTTTATTTCGCCTTAATGAAAGTACACCCTTCAAGAACATCCTAGGACATTACATGCGAAAAGTTGAGATGATGACAGACATGAGTACTCTTGTGGATACACGATCTTGTTAACTTAGATTTAACAGGTCATCTATGCGTATCAAACTCTTAAGAAAGTATCTAAGCCAGCAGGTCACATTCAATTACCGAAGAAGAGTTTATCATGAGATCTTATAAATGGGAAAATTGCACCATTAGTCTTAATCTTTTACCAAAAAATGCAATCGAGTTCTAAATATTTCAATTGGTCTAAATAAATTCTCATATTTCATCGAAAAATGAAATCAAGTTCTAGATTTTGCAATTGGTTCGATCAAGTCATCAACTTTTTATTGAAAAATGCAATAAAGTTAGGAAATTATGTTGAAAGGTGCAATTTAAGGATGCCATATAGGCAATTTTAGGTTGTGATTGCAATTTTTGAAGAAGGTTGGGATCTTAATTGAGCCAACTGAAAAGCTTAGGATTTAATTACATTTATGCACAAAAATTGAGACTTCATGTGCAATTTCCCTATAACCGATCGCAATTCTTTCTTTTTAAGTTCAGTTGTTCAGGAGAGGCCGAGTTGTTGACTAGGTTGTGAAAGCCCAACGAACGAAAGCCCTGTCCAGAAAATTGGGCCTCTTTTCCTCCTTAGGCCCTTTGAGAATTGCTTTGCTCAAGATGCTTTGAACTTGTATTTTCAAAGTTTGTCTAGTAATGAAACTCCCTTCTTTCTGACAATGATAAAAAGAAAAAGAAAAAGTGGGCACGCATGTAATTAAAGGAAAAAAAATATCTTCATGAAGTAATAAGTTTCTTATTTTACCTTAATAAAAGTGCACCTTTCTATAATATACAAAGGGCATCATATGCGAAAAGTGGAGATATCATCTATTTGTATCAAACTTTAAGAGAAATATTTATAATTTAAACAAGCAGGTCATATTTAAGTATCTAATAAGATTCTATCACGTTGTCTTTTAAATTGATTTTGTAATATTATTTCATTTATTTATTTCTAATATCTCCAGACGATATCCTTAAGTATTAACTTGTGCTTTCTTCGAATGATAAGTTTTTAGGGTAGATTGACTATGATCTCAAAAATGCCAACGCTAACTCTCATGCACGAGCGACAATCGTGCACAGTTTGCTGATTCAGTTCATTAAATATTTACTCCAAATTGGTCAGTTGTAATTCATACACTTGAAATTTTGTACAGTATAATACATGTGGATTTGTGGGTAACAATATTGTTCTAGATTTCTAATATATATTCTTTGGATCATAATAAAAACAATGCGTTGGCCTCTTAGTAAGACAGATTTCCACCTTTAAATCGGTAATATCGTAAGGCCAATAAATTGAATTAAGATATAAATTTTTTATTGCAATAGGATCGCCTTCGGTCCAAAATTTTTATTTTATCTAAAGTGTAATTAAGGCTCATTTTCTTTTGCAGAAAATGAGTGATTTCAAAAACATTTTTCTAAAAATGATCACTTTATATTGTTTAAAATAATTAGTCATTAAAAAATGCTTTCCACTACTAGCGAGGGTGGCTGGTGGGGTTGTTGAGCTTAGGCTAGTTATAATTAAAAAGAAAGAAACGAAAATAAAATAAAAAATAATGAAAATTAATACAAATTTAGAAATTTCAATAAAAATTAAAAAAAATTATAAAATTTGTCCACATTAGTGTCAATTATGCCATGTAAGATGGTTAGCATCTACTTTGAAGATTTTTGCCCAAAATTGACTAGAATAATTCAGGGTGATCAGTTCAAAGATGGGTAGGTTCTAGAGCTAGAATAAAGAACCTACCATGTTATAATTGGTTCTCAATTTTTGGATATTAGAATGGATCATGTTTGCTTGAAATTGGTTTTAGAATGTACCTTATTTTTCCAGTCCAATACCAAGGTCTACAGGAGAACTTGTTTTTTTTTTTTTTGGTTCATATTTTACAACAAAATCATATGAAGTTATAAGTAACAAAACTGTTCAAAGTAAAAGATGAACAACGGAATTCCCTATCCACCAAAGTAATAATTTATAAGATGAATCGGTAGTCACGTATAATTATAAACAATAAAAAATTCAAACACGAACATAAAACATAAATTATAGAAACTCCATTCCCCATTCATCCATAAAAAATTAGGGGAAGAGGAAATACTGGCGAGGAGTTCCAAGAAGGATGAAGGGATGTTGAGGTTAGAATTTAAGAGAAAAAGAAAGTAGGGTTTTGGATTTTTAGCTTGTAGAACTAGTTTCGAAACAAGATTGTCCGATCTAAGTCCCGAGTGGGTATTCGCCAAGAACTTGTTCCCAGAGTGGTTCCAATGAGAACTGGTTCTTGAACCTTTTTCTGGGTGGTCTAGTCCGGTTCTTGAGTAGAACCGGTTCGGCTGCACGCCCTTAAAAATGACTACATCGACAAATCATCAAAAAATTCAAGACTAAATCGGTATAATTAAAAGATTTAGGAATGGATAGACTACCATATAATAGGCTTAGATTTTTCTTTGACAATTTCCCTAAACAGACCAGCTAATGGAAATACTTTATTACCCCATTTTTACAAGTTTTAATATTTGCTTGCATGATTCAAGTTTCAAAACTTGATTACTTTTCGAATGTAAATTTTAGGACTTCTAATGAGCTCGGGTTTGTTTTATTGCACCCGTGACAAAAAAGTCCCAAGTGGAACCGACTAAACTATGGACTATTGGACTTGCCTCCACACATCTCCCGAAGAAATAGACCAATGTTTTCCTTCAGGTGCAAATCAAAGAGGCAAAAGGGTCCTATTTCTTATTCATCATAAAAGGGGCAATCATTTTCCTAATTGCACATATATTCAACTCAAAAGTCAATCGGATCATTTACTCAAAACCATGTAGAAAATGTCAACTGGGGAGTTCAATCATGAAGGAGGGGAAAGCAACAAAGGGAACAAAGACAGACATGGAAAGGGGGAGTTCGAGAGGCGAAGATCAAAGAGAGAAGTCTTCAAACGAGGACATGAAGCCGCTTTCGGGAGAGTTGAAATCCCTTCGAGTTTGGAAACTGAGAATTTTGCCGAGGGCTTTTTCTTTGGACGGTCGAGGCTGAAAGCGAGAGGCTTTTAAATTTCGGATATGGTCGGTTCGTGGCCACTCCTTTTTTATTCCTCGAGCTCGTCTTCGTTTTTCACGCGTCGAGACCATGAAGTCTCTGTCTTTCTATAGCCACAATTCATCCGAACCCAGAGAGAGAGAGAGAGAGAGGATTGGTTTGACGTAAAAATGATGTATGGATTACGTGCATGAAGGGATTGGCTTGGAGAATGGGCAAGA
Source organism: Corymbia calophylla (assembly GCA_014182845.1). Lineage (NCBI taxonomy): Eukaryota > Viridiplantae > Streptophyta > Magnoliopsida > Myrtales > Myrtaceae > Corymbia > Corymbia calophylla. The sequence continues at coordinate 41,899,105 of CM024697.1, read as the reverse complement.
TGGGTTACTTGCACCCTTCTCAAGGAAGAGAGTTTGGAAAATAACTTGAAAAGTTACTTTTTATGGGCATCGTTGATCACATCACAAGTGGAGTAAACATGGATTAATTGCATCTCTTAAGGAAGAGAGTTTGGAAAATAACTTGGAAAGTTACTTTCTATGAGCATCGTTAATCACATCACATGTAGAGTAATTACGTTTCCGATAAATATCATATGTGTTACACGTATGACGAGTTTATTGATATGTAGGCACACGGTGCAATAACACAAACCTGGTAGGCTCAATTACTTGGTATGTAAACAAACTATTATAAAAAGGTGCAATATGAAATAAACTGACCTCAATTAAGCCTCGATCCAAATGCAAAAGCCACTATCGGCAATCGGTATATACATGTGGCAATCCAATATCAATCCAAAACCTAACGCTACTAGCGATTAACAAGGAATTTAGTATAAAAAAAAATAAGCACATTTAAATTTCTTGATTTATCTTTAGATTTATTTAGTGTATGGTTTGATACTTCGACTGATAAGTACTATTCAAAATACTTAATTTAATTTACGTAACAAGAATTTCTCCGATTCATTCAAAGAATGAGATTGACAGTTTTGATCAACCTTGCGTTAGAAAATGCCTATATAAACTTTATAAATTATACTTACATAGTACCCAAAATATTTTCAAATGCTAGATTTGATGCAGAAGGGCGTTTGTTCAATGCTTCGTATCTAATGAGCCCTCTTGTCATAGTTCAAGGTTGATAATTGAACCAAATCGTTTGACCATATCAAGTCAAATTTAAAATGATGCAAGCAAGGAAATAATATGTGCCGCCATTAAAGAAGGTCTACTTAACTTTTGTCCGACAAATAGAACACGATTTTCGAGTATTGACCAAGTGATCGAAATTCATAAAAATCTCCGATATCATTAAAGTTCAGGTCAATCCTTCATGTTTTAGTCATTAAGAGGACGATGGGACCTATTAGGGTTACTATGGGTCCCATCACTCATGATGCTTTCAATAAGTAAATAATCCGAAATAAACTGACCATAGTTAAGCGCTAACCCAAATGCAAGACCCACTACTAGCAACTAGTCAGACATGTGGCAATCAAATATCAATCCACAGCCCTTCCCTATAAGAAAATCAACAAGGAATTTTGTAAAAAAAATAAAGCACAATTGAACTTCTAGATTTACCTATAGATTCATTTAGTGTATGGTTTTCTACTTCGCCCGAAGAGTACCTTCTAAAATACTTCGATCATTACGCATGTGAAGAAGTTCTTCACCTCGTTCAAAGAATAAAATCGATGGCTCTAATCATGGTACCCAGAAATATTTTCAAATGCTAGATTAGATAATACTTTGTACATTATCAAATGAGTCATCTTACCACAACAAATAGGACACGATCCTAAAAATCTCCCGTGTCATCATCGCTCGGTCGATCAGGGTCAATCCTTCACGTTTTAGTCATCAAAAGGACGGTGGGACCCAGTAGGGTTGCTCGTGGGCCCACCACTTCCGATCCACAGTTTCTTCTGACATCTGCAATGATTGATGGGCGAGTTAACCACGCACTTCGTCACAGCGGATCATCGCTCGCTTCCTCCTCACGGCAGCGTTAACGCCGTGGTCAACAGGCCCGCTCCCGACGCCGGGCCCCACGCGCCACCCCAGCCGAGGACACGTGTACGCAGGGGCTGACGTCACTCCCGCGCTCTCTCTCTCTCTCTCTCTCTGGTTTGACTTGGGGAGCCATTAATGGCGGATCGATGAAGACGACGGGAGGCTCCCGCAGGAACCACGCCGTGGATTTCTAATAAAGCCCGAGGGCCCTTTCCGCCGGTGGGGCCCGCCGGCCGGTTGGCGGGCCGCCGGTGCGGCGTCGACGCGTGTGCATCTGCCTGCTTTTTTTGTCAAAGCTCCCGTAGTTGCAGATCCCATGCAAAAAATAATTGCTTCTGGTTATCCTTTCTACGTGAAACCGACAGTTCCCTATACAGGTGGCGGGGACAGGTGTCCTCCCCCAAACCCGCCGCTCCTGGCCCAGCTCCGGCCGCCGTCGCCGGAGGCTCGAGGTCGCCGCCGGTATCTGCAGCCGTGGGCTTTACGGTAAAAGGGTGATTTTTCTCTGCTTAGCTTTTGAATTACAGACCGTAAGGTACGATGTTCAGGTGGAAAAACCCACTTTCTAGATGGTAAATAGCTACCGTTTTGATAATAGTCGAGAGGTTAATGGTGTGTTGAGTAATATTTCTGTTGTTGAAAATTAATTTTTTTCTATTTTTATTATCCGAAATAGTTTATGAGTAAAAAAAACGTTTGATAATTATATAAATATATTTTTTATTGGAATATGAAAAGAATATGACTCGTTAGGTAGGACTTACGAATTTTTTTGATAGAGATTTCTTTTAATTTTTTTTTTTAAATTTTTTAGATTTTTTTTTTTTTCTTTTCTTTTTCTTCCTCCTTTAATTGCCGACAAACATAGGTGGTGGCGGCAATAAGTTAAAACAGAAAAAGAAGAAAAAAAAAACTTATTCCAAAAATTGTTCCGAGAAATAAGATATAACTTTATTCTATTTATTTTACGTTCCAAACCTATTATCTACCACTTTTCTATTATGGCAAATAGAAAAATTAGCTAACGTTACCAAATGCATTTTATTCTATTTTTTTTCCCAAGGAACAAAAGAAAATAAATTTGGAGAGATGAAAATGTTAACAAATGGAGCCTAAATTCATTTTGGTGCTATGTGCCAATAATTAAAATGAAATTATGTTTATTATTATTATAATTATTTTTGCTTTGCAACCTTTTGGATTCGACTTTTATTAAATACCGAATATACCGAGTCTTCAGGACAGGAGAACTCGATAATTTATTTCCAGCCACTGATGTTGATTTCCATGCTTTGCGGGGAAGTTTGGCAATCTCTGATAATTGATTCACTTGTTAAAATCAAAGGGTTTGATCTTGTCATAAAGCTATTTTCACGTGTGTTATCTCTTGATAGCATAGGTTATTATTTTAAAATACATGTGGCCAGTGGGGGTGACCGATGATTGATGGATTCCTTGACCAATCTTTTCTTATCTTTCGGAAGCAACATCGGCCAACAGCTGAGGGTGATTTTTAATGATGTTCGGCAAGAAAGAGGCTTCTACAACGTGCAAATGTCAAGATGCTGAGATAGACTAAGGGGGAGAAAAAGAGAGGAAGATGTGATGGCAATAATGCAAACATTACCACATTAAAAAAGTCATGAAAGTGAAAGAGAAGAGGACATCAGGACTGATCTTGCCTTCCTCATTCATACAGTAAGCTTTAGTCATGAAAACTTGAAGGAAGAATCAAGGGACATCAATGTTGAGAAATCCTAAACAAAAGGGGGTGGGAAAGAAGCTTTTCTAGCTTCTGAACCAATCAACAACATACAAATCCAGGACCACTGTGGCAAGCTCTCTTTTTAAACATCTTGGTTCTTGACATTACATGAATTCATTCCCATCCAAAAGATCCGGCAGTTCGAATTTCAACATCTCGCTGCAGTAGCTGATCTCCCGCTCGTCCTCCGTGCTGCTGGCGATGTACGTTGAGTTCGAGTTCATCGCCGTCGGGCTGGACGAGCCGAAACTTTGGTAGCTGTCATGAGAATTGAAGGCGGAGTTGGTCGATGAACGGTCGATTAGCGATTGGTCTGAGCTGCAGTAGGTGTACTCGTAACTTGGGAACGGAACATAATCTTCTGTCATGCTTGAAGCCAACTCACTCATCTGAGAATTACTCGAGGAGCTGAAATCCGTGAGATTTGAAGGAAATTCATCTACTAATTTGGGTTGAGATGCTTGTGCTTCATTAGGAAATGGAACAAAGGGGCAGGCCATTGTATTTAAACCGGGGATTTCTTGGAAATTTTGAGGAGCCGGGTTTGGGTTCTGATGTTGCGACGACAGGAGAGACGCCGCGAGCCTCAACAGCTCGGGATTAATCGGAGGCTCGACCCCGAGCAGTCTGGAGAAGTTCGCTTGAGCCGACGAGCTGCTATCGAAGAGACAAGGGTTCACGATGGACGAGAAGTCGAGGAGATCGAGGCGGGGGGCGTGCGTCACCGGATCGATCCCCATCCGGAGGAGCCTTTTCCTGATGTGGGTGTTCCAGTAATTCTTGATCTCGTTATCCGTCCTTCCGGGCAAACGGGTCGCTATCGCCGACCACCTGCATATCAAACCGAAGACCGACATGCATAAGTTCTCATTCCACCACTCGAGTGCTATGCAAAACGTTTAAAGAAAACAAACGCAGGACATACTTATTCCCCAAAATGCTGTGGAGCTGAATGATGGTCTCCTCCTCTTCAGAAGAGAACCTCCCTCTCTTGATGTCGGGCCTCAGATAGTTCGTCCACCGCAGGCGACAGCTCTTCCCGCACCTTTGCAACCCTAGAAACAAGAAAAGAATCAAGAACCCCATTAACAAAGCCGAGCGACGAAAGGAAGATGCGAAGAAGAGATATACAGGAGCGAAGCACAGGGATGGAGTAGCTACCTGCATTCTTGGGGAGAGTCCTCCAGTTTCCATAGCCGTGCTTGCTAATGTAGTCGACGAGCTTCTGATCTTCCTCCGGCGTCCACGGCCCTTTCTTCAACCCGTTCTTGTCGCAACAAGGTGCTCTCCCCATCCCTCGTCCGCTCCTCCTCTTTGCTTCTTCAGCTGTCCTATAATGCAACTCAGCAGAACTGTGTACGTACAAATTATCACTTTGAGAGAGAGAGAGAGAGAGAGATTTGAAGACGGTGTTGTGTTTGCTGTAGGGTCCGTATTGGGGAAGTCAAGATATAAATAGGAGGTTTAGAGAGAGAAAGAGAGAGAGAGAGGGGGAGAGAGAGAGAACGAGGGTCAGAAGGATTTGGTGCCGTCCGCTGTTGATCATAGAGAGGCGACGTGTAACGCCTTCTTTAGGGGGCCAAAGTGTGAAGAGTAAAGGGTGCCTTGTGTCCTAGTCAATGATGATTTTTTTACCATATGATGTTCAGCTTTTAGCGACAAAAATGTGGATATTGTGATCATTAAGATGTCAACCCATGCAATCTACACAAGCCCAAGAGCAAGAAAAAGAATAAAAGTTGATGGCGATCCATCTACCGGCAATAGGGTTTCCGCCGTTTGGAGACACGCCGGCAGAGTAATCATCTTTTCAAGAAATTAATTAGGCAATAGGGTTTCGATCATTCAAAGGCGGGCTAATTTCAAAACATTCATTACGCGACACGGAGTAATCATCATTTCAAGAAATTAGTTGTTCTTCAGTCAAATGAAACATCGATAAAAACGAAACATTGAGCAAAAGGACAAGTTCCTCACGTTGAGTGTGGTTAAAAAAAAAAAAAGACAATTCATACCTTCCTTCCTTCTCCTTTCTCTCTTCTCTCTCTATCACAAGATCTCTTGCAATCTCTACGTCAAATAAATCCATCAATTTCCGGCGGAGAGTGTCACCTTCTTCTTTCGCTTTTCTGTGATTCACACATTACAATTAGCTGTCACCAACGTGAGGCCGCCACGTACCATCTCTTCATGAGACTTTCCGAAAAAGCCTTCCGAATTTAATTAATTAATTTTATTTGTCTATTTATTAATGTTCATGGCTTCATGGCTCGCGCACCATGCTTCACGTTTATACAGCTTGAGCTAGCGAGCCTATGCCATGTCGCGCTCCCAATGCAAAAGACCGTATTGCCCCTCTTCCCGACGATTATTTTCGACGAATTAGGCGAGGAATCCGAGTGATCACGAGTCCATGATCGTGAAATCGACAATTCATATTATTTGTACGGATTCCTTAATTGGTTGGTCAAATTCATTTTTGAATTTTTCGTAAGAAAAGTTGGTCAAAATTACTTGGGACGAAAAGTCTTGGCATGGGGGGTAATGTAGATGAGCATTTAATAGATGGTGGCAATAATTGACATGGTTGTGTTTGCCGAAATATAGGAACATTTATTATGAGGATTGCGATATTTTTTATTTATTTATGGAAAAAGCCTAGATTTAATTTATTGCCACGTTGAAATTTTTTTTTAGCTTTTCCCTTTTTTTTTTCCTTGATATGCTCTGGTCAAGAACTTAGAATTAAAAATCATTTTGCTTTGTGGCCTGTTTCTTTCAAGGGAATCTTTGTGGGTTCCTCCGCTTTTTGAAGAAAAATTTCTTTTCTTTTGAAAATGGTGCATTTTACAAAGTCTAAATCATACGACTTCGCAACGAAAGTACATTATGCTCATGACGTTTTTGGTCTTCGATGGACAGAGGAAAATGTCAAAATTACTGGCCGAAAGGCAAAATTAGAATGACCTTCCCTCGTCTTTTTAAGCCTTTTGATGTGATGATTGCCTCTTGGCGTTGTATAGTGTTGTCTTCTGTGATGTCTAGTATAATATCAGTCAAAGCAAAGCATCATATTATATTATTATTGTTTTCGAAACACCGATTCTGATGATTCAACCTGCCTCATAAAGTATTATTTGCTTACCAATAAAAGAAATGAAGATATCTTATCTTTTACTATATAAGGTAATATATTCTTTAAAAGGACAAACAACATTATGAATTCCCACATATCATGACTAAAATAGTTGTATCTACTTATATGTTTATTTAATCCAATTCATGAGAGAATTTTCCAATATTCTAGATTCCAATTTTTATATTATGAGAATTGACGTTTTGCAAAGTTTAAATTTACTTGTAGATCTTACCGACGAGTAGTTTGAAGCACTTGTCAATTATACTTAATAAAATTAAAAAAGGATGATATTTCTCGAACGACAAAATTATTTTATTCAAACATTTTAATAAATAATTTCAAGAGTATCCATAGATAAAAAAAAATTATTAAAAAAAGCTTGAGGAATGGAATTACGACACGAAGATATAAAAATATTTGCATGCATGATTATTTAACATGTACGGACCCGACTAATCTTAATCTGGTTTCCAGTCAATAATAATCAATTAAATTAATCTATAATTGCAAAGTTTCGAGCAAGTACGTGTCCTCTTGCTAGGCCCAAGGTTTCCAAATGCGAGGACCACAGCATTAAAAAAAAAAAAATGGCCAGCAATCAGCATTATCATCCCTATAGCAGCCTGCCACGTCCAGTCCATGTGACGTTACGTTTAGTAAATTAAAAGACTCATGTTTCCCTAAAGAACAGGAATCCACTTTTGCCTGCCTTGTTGACGTGAGAAAAGTCTGCGGTTGTTGTTATCTACAATTAGCAAAGATTACTTGGGAGGGACTCCTGCGTTTATTCAGGCTGCTTACGCGTATCGCATGCAGATTTTCAATTGCTGAAGCATACGTTATGATGGTGTCATGATGTGAGAGGTTCGAACGCATCTAGCAACTTCTATGTTCGGGACACTTGTCGACTATCTGAGTGTTTTCCATGATAAAGCTTGCGAAGAAATATACTTGCCGATATCTGAATGCTCGCCCTGAGATGGCTGGAGTTCCGTCACTATAGGATTTATTGGTAGATTTGAATTTTCAAAATGACTTCGTTTCTTAGAGCCATTTTATGCTGAATTTCCATGTTGGGTTCATGCTAGAGGCGTTACTTGCCACATGTAATCCATATCGGCAATTTAACGGGGATACTAAACAGAAACTCATAGAGAGTTATTTTGTCAGGAATATATTAATTTAAGATGTTTTGTGTGACAGAAATAAATTTCGCTTAAATATATTACGAATTAAAATTTTTTGAAAGTACTTCCTAATCCTTTTACTCTTTTCTCTCGTGGATAAGGATTTGCTAAAGAATATGTCATGATAGTGTCATAGTGGTTGGTTCAAAAACATCTAGCAACTTCCATGTCCTGACACTTGTCAATCATGTGGGCATCAGTGCTGGTGATTTCATTAAATTGGGTAGCACACATCGAGAGGCAATTGAATTGTAAATTCATGAGTGATGATAGACCTTGCAAATATAACAAGTGTCGCACATGCAAGACACGTAAATACATTCTTTACTACAATTTTTTAAGTTGTCACCTTCCAATGGTTTTACAGAGCAATAATCTTGGACATATATATATTAAAAATTGCTAGGCTGTGACAACTTTGAAATCCATACATATCCCATGATTTGTTCCTGGCTTCGCTGTGTCAAATAATAGTTCATGTGAAACCCTAGTCATTGGATCAAACCACCATTGAACAGCACTATGGGGTCAAACGTTATTCTATATAATCACCATAGATTCCTATTTGATGTTCTCTTAGCTTCGACTGTCATGCTTAGGCAACAGATATAGCATGTGATTGTCACTTTCTAGGTGTTGCGTCCAAGGTTTTGCTACTGTCAGGGTTACTTTACAAGTTTATCCATGTCATCGATTTACACATTAAGTTAGCAGTCCAAAGTAGCTATCAATCTTTCAAGGCTCGGAACCCCAATGGAGCCAACACCATTTTGGAGCCACTTCACGAGAAAGATTTCTAATTTCTAGATATGCATTTTGATAAGAATGGTGCATACAATCCAGACGAACACAATACAAAGGAATTGTTAAATTTCTTGTTGCTTGTTGCTAAAGACCAGGTTTTGGACTGATACCAGATTGTCGTGTGTCTAGCTGATTGCTGTAGTGGGTCTCGCATTCGATTGAGGTTTGTCTGTGGTTAGTTTATATCAGGTTGCACCTTTTCACAATATTTGTTTGCATGCTGAATAATTGTACATATGATTATAACCTGTAACATAATTACTATACATGTCATGTGATTAAAGATGCTTATAAAGAGTAGCTTTGAAGTAATTTTTCCAATGATGGTATGCGATTGATATGATGTTTCTAGTGAAAACTCTATTATGATCAAACAAAAGACACATGCCCGCAATCATTGGCCCTTGTCTCCATGCTAGATGTCATGGGGACACCTCCCACGACTTTTATATCATTAATCACTCAACCCAAGAGCCAATCATGCTCACTAAAGATGGCAAATTGCTTCACAAATCAAGAAAGCTGCAAACGTCCAGGTGCCCGTTGGGGCAATCGCCTGTCCAAAATCTAGGGCTTTGCTTGCGCTTGGGTTTGCCCAAAAGAAGCTGCGTACGTGTTAGGGTTGACCAATCGATGTGCACGCATTTGGTGGTGGATTATCTTTTTGTGGGTTTGTCATCTTGCGCTGCTCCATTGGCTTCCAACAAACGTTGAAAAGCATTTCATGTGGCTGTTCTTTGGTGTCTCGGTCTCATTCGTTTAGTAAGGTCTTACCCAATTTGGTGACTAGGTGCAAGATTTGAGGTGCCCGAATGGGTATGCGTGGATGATGATCCACGTTCGTATTAATCAAAGATATCCATGCACTCATGCATGTATTTTTAAAGAGGTATGTGTATACGTATAAAAGTATGAGTGTGCCCGAGAGAAGCCCACGTATGGTAACCGATGGTCAAAGCATTGTGGGTTTTATAATGGATATTTTGCATTAGTATCTATATAAAAACCTTTGATGATGTAGTATACCCAGAAAAGAAGGGTTCTTTTGTAAGATACGTATAAATTAATGCAAAGGAAAGTTCTCCGGGAAGCTTCTATTCCCTTCTGAGAAGCCCATTAGGTGGTGTAGCTTCTCAGCCAGATGACAAAAGTGCATTGACCAACAGATATAATAGACTAGCTATTTTCTTCTACAATATTTGACCAGAGCATTAGCGATATCTAATTCGGTGGAAGCGACGCGGGTTTGGGATGATAGACTTGAAACTAACCCATCTTGCTCGTCCAAGATCATCTTGATGTGAAATCTCATATTCAGCTCAACAAAACATTGGATGCCTATAACTACCATAAGGGTGACAAAGGTAAACGTGTGACAATAAAAATTGACATCATGAAAGCTTTTGACATGGTGAAATGAGAGGCAATACTTGGGGGTTTTAAGAGCTATTGATTTGCCACAATAATTGATTGATATGATAGCTCAATGCGTAACTACATTGAGGTTTTCGGTAAACCTCAACATCAAACATGTTGGCTATTTTGCTGGTAACAATGGACTACGACAAGGTGACCCACTTTCTCCTTATCTATTTGTCTTGGTTATGGAGATTTTTAACAAAATTATCATTGAGAAAGTGGCTGTATCTTCTTCCAAGTATCATTAGCAATGCAAAGCAGAAAAAAATCACTCACTTAAGCTTTGCCTATGATTTGTTTCTTTTTGCTTATGGGGATGCCAGTTCTGTTATTTGCTTTGTTGAAGCACTTGATGATTTTGCAAATCTCACTAGACTACATTTTAACTTGGACAAATGCCAAATTTATTTTTCTCTAGTTTGGTCGAGGTAGAAAAGAGTATTATATTGGATCACATGCATTTTCCCATAGATACCCTTCCCATTAGATACCTTGGTGTTCCTTTTGTCACTAGATGACTTAGCACACAGATTGCAATAGTTTGATTGATAAAATCTATAAAAAATAGAAGGTCGGGGCATACAACATATTGGTTATGCCGATCGTCTATAGTTGGTCAAATCGGTACTTATTTTCGTCTGTACTTATTGTATGCAAATGTTTTTACTTCCAAAGCAAACCATATATGAAGTGGAGAAGAAAATTAGATAATTCTTATGGGTTGGAAATATGGAAAGCCACCAATAGCATAAAGTTGCTTGGGAAATTATTTGCTTGCCAAAAAGGGAGGGAGGACTAGGGTTGCTCAATCTAAATCTATGGAACAAAGTTTTATTGGGCCGCATGCTTTGGAGTCTCATAAATTGCCCATTGTCTTTTTTGTGGAGTAAGTGGATTCATAGTACCAAATGTAGAGGCATTTCAATTATGTAACTTGGGATCAAGGGTAGTATGGTATGAGGTTGGTGTGGTATTCTTAAAATGAGGCTACTTTAGCTTCAGCCATATCTAAGTTAAGATATTGTTGCAAAGAGTTATACGATGAATTCAAGAGTGTGGAATTGGCTGCGGGATGGTATCAACTGATATCAGTTGGGAAGGTAGTTTGTAGAAATAGACTCTAAAAAATGAAGATCATATCACGTTTGATGCCTATAGTAGCAATCCATTATAATTTTTATTTGGTTGGTTTGGAAAATAGAAATCATCTATTCTTTCAATGCTCATGGACTAGAAGGATATGGCGTATTATTCTCACACAATACAAAATCCATCATTCTTTAATAGGATGGAATGATGAACTCCAATGAATAATCGGGGCTATCAAAGGTGGGCAATTGGCAGCAAGGCTTCTCAAGGTAGCTTTTTCAACAACCATACATTACATTTGGATGGAATGTAACCTTAGATTTTTCCAAAACAAGTCAAATGATATCCCCATCATCATGGCTAAAATTCACAAACTTGTCAAAGGGCGAACACTATATTACAAAAATTTTAGATCTTCCCAAGCAAATGTAATTTGGCTACTATATGCAGACTCCCTCACTTTATTTTTTTACGTTCTTAGTTATCTATGTAATGCTGGGGAATGCCCCTAAACTCCCGTACATCATCTTATAAATGATACTTACAATTCAAAATAAAATAAAATTGGATGCCTCTAATCTACTTGAAACTTTCCAGAGAATTTATCAATAAATAAATTATCTAATGCTAAATACCTAACATTCTTAAAGCGACAAAGCCAAATTTGAAAAAGGTGACTTCTATTGATGCTAGGCAAACGCCTTCTTTGCTAAACTTAAGTTATCAAGAAACTGACCAACAATGTTCACAGCTTTTTAGTGGGAAAAATTAACAAAAAAATAAAAATAAACATATTGTACTTATGTTAATTCAGACCTAAATCTTTTAATTTCGCCAATTTAATTCTAAATCTTTTCATTTTTGTCTATTCGGCCATAAACCTTTTAATCGTATCAATTTAGTCCTAAAACTGTTGATGATTTGTTAATCTACTAACTAATGCTGATCATCTTGGATGCTTTCTCAACCTCTTGTCCATATTCACATTTTTGTGTTTCACCATCACCATGAGTTTAGGTGAGGTGTGAGGAAATTCTAATTTCAAATTGATTTGTGGTAGATAGTTCTCAGAAGACCTGATTTCTTAAATTGGGTAGGTCCAAATTTACCAAAGGGCTGTAGAATGTTGACAGGAAAATTGGTTTCGACCCGGAGTCAAATGCTTTAATCTGCTCAACTTCAAGTGTGGATAACGTTAAACTGATTTAGCAAAACGACATTATTTGAAAAAAAAAAAAATTGCGGTTCATGGTTGGGAGAAACAGATGGTGAAAGTATAGCAAAACCAATGGCTCTCCTTACTCCAACATTCAATGATACTCAAGTAGATGACTCGGTGATGGTAACATTCAAGGCAAAAACCATTAGAGATGATAAATTCAAGAGGAAAATGATTACTATGCAACAAATTTCTGTTACAACAGAGTTCTGGAACAGAGAAATTACTACAGAGTTTCTGTTTCTCTACGTATTTTCACTATGGAAAATCGACTTCTTCGTGAACCCTACACTAAAGAATTGTCATAATATGCACTGGACTCTATGTACCCTCATTTCATCAACCTTCATGCTCAGTGTATGACTGGGATCTAAGGTCGATCGACACAGTTTGCAATTGATGCATGTAATTGCGATTTCTTGAGTTATCGCACCGATTGTTCTTTGGACTTCCTTGAAAGCCTTTGTGCACTCTCTTTTCTGCGGACATTCTGGAAAACAAAGTAGATCAGCTGTCGCTATATAGAAATGGTATTGAAGTTGGAAGGCATTGACATAATGCCAGAATCGTAACACACAAACAATCTATAATATTTCTAAAATCTGCATGAAACAGACGATCACCAGAGGATTTTACTGAAGATAAGGGACTTCAAAAGAGCACTTGCTTAAAGCTTCAATACGAGCTTTCAACAAGAAGCTTTTGTCGGTCAATGAGAACAATTACTGCTGATTAATTGTCTTCTTAATGGTGGAGATATCACTGAGCTGGAATATAGAGCTGTTACAAAAGTCTCTGGCTACCTTAACATGCAGGATAACCCATCACATACTAGCAATTTTGCAATTGCAAGAATGTGAAAAAGAGAGAGAGTTGGGGGGGAGGGAGAGGGTGGACGCACCCAAATCTTTAGATTCCTATAAAATAGACGAGGAGCCAGAAGAAGTCATGTCCAAAATCTTGTCATGCAGGTTCCCATTAGACACAATAATGCCACCTCTAGCAAATACGATTCTCCGTTCAGCGGCATCTGCTGCCAGATCAATTTGACTTCCTTCCCAATCTGTCACCTAATTCATGGTGGTCAGTCAGTCACGTAACACATTAACCTAAAAAGATTATGCTTTTAAGATACACACGCATCTGAACTGGATTTTCTTATAAAGTTGAAAAGGTGGCCTTTCTTGGTAAAGCAAGTCAAGTATCAGAGCTAATTTAGCAGATAGAATCAATCTGATGATTGAGAGACAGGACCAACTGGAAAGGAGTATATTGCGTTCGTTGGTTTGCACAAAAGAGTTCTTTAACGAACTTCAATATATACAAGGAAAAAGATGTGAGGCAAATTGCAAGCATTGAAGATCTAGAAGCTGTTCATATTGTGCAGACGAAATTCAAAAATGAAATACTGAATCAAACAAAAAAGTAGCTTCAATTGGTAGGAATGTGTTAGGAAATACAACCAGAAACTTAAACTATTAGGTGAAAAAGACTATTTGTAAAGCTATCGTAAACCTGGCATGCAAGTGATAAGTAAATTTGAATTAAGCCATGTAAAGAACACAAATCGAGCTAAATAACAGGAGCAAGAATATGTGTATTGAATGGGGGCAATGAGAGCACGACTTTGATACAATGTTACAAAAAATAACCCAAAACTTAAACTTTTATTTGGATTGGTCAAGGAATGACTAAATGTATAAAAGTCCATTCTGCAATTGGTTTAGACCATATCTTAACATCATTTGTAATCGATTCATTTTAATAGTATATTTTGTCCATTGTGCATTCATAATTCAGATGGTTGTCACTCTTTCTTCTCACATTTTCCTGGAAGTAGTAATTAGGAAAAGAGCCTAAACATATCAGCTGATCTCATCTGACAAACACGGAAGCAAACTAACAAACTGCATTCAATAATGAGAAAAATCCTGAAATATGAAAATCATGCAGAAGGAAAAACTTCACAAGTGAAGGAGAAACTTTAAAGTCACATATATATGTACATTTCCTCCAGCTTCATGCACGCATACAATGCCAGCAGCATGGTCGCAAGCCTAATGACATTTGATAAAGATACTTAGGCATGTTCCCTTGATTTTGCAACAGCCTGGATAACAAGAAATTTATGGGAGAAACTCGGATAATACCTTGATTGAGGTTTGTGCTCTTGTTCGAAGAATATAAACTGATGCCCTTCCTGAAGCAACCGTCATATACTTGCATAAACTGTGAGAAACCAAAATGAAAAATCCCGTCACTTCTACTGCAAGAAGTCATCTATCCCACCCAAAGGAATCAGTGATTGCTGATAGTATATACTATACACACCGAAAGACAAGAAAACTGTGACTAGAGAGAGAGTTACCATGAGACAGAGAACAGCCTATTTGTGCAAAGAAGTCAGTGCAAAGGCTTTTGCTGGAAGAAAAGGAGAATGAGCATCTCCTTTCATATGATGTGAGAATAAATGCAAGAAACAAACAGGCAGAAGTAGCTTATATCCAAATTGGAGAATGTAGGAAACTTATTGCCTTGCAAGAGACTTCATGAGCTTTCTGTATTCAATTTTTTATACAATTATGAAAGTGCTTGCCCATCAAAATGACAAATCTAATAGCCAGGGGAAATGACCCTGTATATGTGAAAAGGAATTTTCATTTAAGAAAAAAGAATCGATCTCTATCAAGGATATGCAAGAACTTAATCCTTTCTTTTTCTTTGTTTAGAAGTCAAATGTAATTAGTTCCATCCAGCTGAGAAGTACAACACACATTAATGATGGACATATTAATCACCACATAATGCACCATCAGGTGACACAAATGGAGTTAATAATGATAAGCTGTTGATTCATTTGAAAAGATGTGCACTTCAATTAACAGATATGACTTGGGAAAATAACATTTTTCACAACATTGGGTATCACATGATTTTGTGAATATAATCGATGGTACAACAGTTAAATCATTAAGGGCCTTTGATCCTTCTATCCAAGCCAAAAAACTATTATATATAGAAAGAAAAATCTGATTGGATAAGATTTCCGTAGATAGTGCTGGGAATTCTAAGCAAAGCACTTATGAGCAGAAGAGTAGATCGCAACATTTTCAGAAGTTCTGGGACGGCAAAGAGCGAGATTGGAAACTCGAGGGGAGCTTTTGCACCTACTCCAGAGTCAGGTAGTAAAACAAAATTAATACTAAAATGAAAAGATACTGACTAGGAAAAAGATTGATTAACCTTCCACAACATGTCGGCAGTAAAACAACTTTCCCTCCTCCGGGAGTATCAGTTTCAATTCTTGCTTTGGCTGAAGTAGACAGGGGAAGCGTCTCCCATGTTTGACTCTCTGGAATGCAAAAACGTGCTTTATGAACTGCAGAGAACCCATCAACAAAGCACCTGGTCCAATAGGCGTCATCCGCACTTGTGTTACTGAGCTGTGGTGGTAACCTTTTGGTCCATGTTCCACAGCCAACATGAGACACCATGATGATCCCAGGTTTCGCATTGCTGATCTCATACCCCTGCAGCCCATCCTTGGTTAAATTGGATAGATCTTGCTGCTAATTAGGGCATCCCATTGCGCCTTATACAACTTCTCCGCCAACTAAAAGGGCCAATCCTACCTGGGAATTACTTTGTGCATTCAGCCGAAAAAAGAAAGCTAAAAACAAATATAGAGTTCCAAAATCATATTTCCATATAATAATACGAGCAACAAAGCATATTCCAGATAAAAGCTACTGTTTCCCAATAACAAACAAATATTACCAGCAGACTAGACTGCTTTATATTGACATATAGGGGTTAATCAGCATCTACAGTGTTATGTAAGGATTCTTTCGCAATATAAAAGAAGAGAGGTTAAAGAGAGGAGGCCTGAGGCACCAAGTGCCTCAGGTGTCAAGCGGCAAGTGAAATTAAGTGAGGTAATAGGACTTTGGCCAGTAAAGCTTTCACCAAAAGAGGGTGATTAAAGTTTAAACTTTACATTATGGCTACGTACATCTAGCAGAGTGACCATGATCACCTGCTCACGGGCCAAGACAATATCGGCTGATTTTATCTTCTCCATTGACATGCCTTTGCCACTTTCAACTTATAAGCTTATGAAAGTACCGAACCCAGACAACGCCATCCATAGTCATGCCAACTAAGGTTACCAACGGTGAATTCACCTATGTGCTACTGCGGCAATGTCTGATAAAACATCCCCCGAGCTCATTTTGCACGTCGATGGAATGCCCTAAACTAATCGAAGCCGGAAACCATTTATCCAATGAGCATTTTTACACTAGAAACTTCATGAATTGAGCAACGAAAGGAAACATAGAGTTCCATCCAATCATGTAAGGAGTTACCCAAACTGACAAGAGCCTGCACGCCGAAGTCCGCAACCGTGACAGGAGTTTGGTCAGTCTTCTCGAGAATCCGACCATCGCTCGAAAACAAGGCTTTCTTCACCTGATGATAAAACATAACTATCAATACACAAGCAAAAGAATCATTCCCAACAAGCATTTACCCAACAACAGGAAGAAGAAAAGCAGAGAAAGAGTTGCAAAAGAATTGTACGTCAACACAGAGATGGCAAGCTCACTCCACAACGTCGATAGCAGCTTCAAGCTCCCGGTGATACTTGGCATTATCGACCGAGAACGGGAGGCTCGAACTGTGACACCTGAACGAGGAGGGAGATTGAACCAGACAGTGGAGATGCGGGAGGCGGAGTGAAGGAGGACGACCATGGCAGAGGGAAAAAGAGAGAGAGAGGCGTACAGGGTATTTCGGACTCTCTCGACGGTGGAGCTTGAAGGAGAGAAGCGTCGCCGCGGTGGCTGACGGTGGCGAGGCGTGAATGGGGTAGTTACTATTTAGATTCTGTTCAAGAGCAGGCAACGGTACATGGCGGGTTTGATTCATATTAACCCCTGTTCTTCCCAATCCAAAATAATTTTCTTATATTAATTTGAGCTAAAATTTTGAATGAAGGTCTGAAATCATATTGATCTTAAAGAAGGACTTGAAGTGATTATAATGGTTTCAAACAATGATCTAATTTCTCTAAACAGTAAAAAATTCCAGCCGATCAAATATATTTTCATTTAAACACAATTTAATTTAGATTAAAAATTAAAAAAAGGAAAAATATAGGCCAAAGGGTTCCCTTCCGCCTATGGCCGCTGGCCCACCTATAGTGAGAGCAGCTTTGATGGCCAGCGGGGTTGTCGATGCATGGATGAGGGTTGGCGACCCTTGTTGACTAGAGGCGAGGGCCACAAGGTCCTCACTAGAGATGAGAAAGGTAGCAACCCTCTTCCACGTCTGGGCAAGGGTTGCTGGCCCTCACCTATCACCCTTATACTTGGGCAACAAGGTCTAAGGGGGTTGGGCAAGGGTTGCCAAGCCTATGTGAGGATGGGCAACACCACCAGCCATCACCGCCACCCCATCACCAGCGGGCATGGGTGGGAGGGAGTCCTCCCTCGTGTGTGCATGCGTGCGTGCATGCATGTGTGTGTGTTTTTCTTTTGAGTTTGGAAATAAAATAAAATAAAATAAAGAAAAAAAGGAAAAAAATTTAAAAATAAAAGATGAAATTTCCTTCACCAAATAGTAAGGTCAGGTCTTTTTTTTGAGATTGATATGTCCACTTAATACTTTTATTTCAAATAATGTCCATTTCATGATCTTATTTAAAGAAATGAGGGCACTTCGGCTTTTTTTGAAATAATGTTCTCTTCATGCCCTTATTTGAAATTTTCTCTTAATTTAATTACAAATAAAAAGAAAAGAACCTAGAATGTTTTCTCTTGCAATGTTATATAGTAAAAGCGATCCATTTCATAATGAGTTATTTCTCGGCCTATAGGTAGATATTGAGCCTATGAGCTACGGTTCCAAAAGATTGGAATCAAGACTAAACTTGGTTGATAATCAGCTGGTTTCGGTCTAGCTCTGAATTCTACTCAAGAACCGACCCATTTTATATCTTGGCTGAAAAATCAAGATTTTATAATAAAATATAAAAGTTACAGCATTTCACTACAAAAGTACTTGTTGGTTATGTTGTTGTTTGTTCACGTTGAAAATCATGTTTCAATTCTTGATGGGTTTATAAGTAAAATTTTCTTTTCCTTTTATTTATAAAAGAGGCTTTGCGAATTGGTTCAACTCAAGAGCCGGACTAGCTGAACTGGTTCCCAACATTGGATTGGGGAGCTGAATCGGTCCTGGACCAGTTCTAGGTGTGCGAAACTAGGAACCAAACGAGTTCTCCCCACAATTGGCATTGAACCAGTTGGTCCAGGTCACTTCATTCCATTTCTCAAATTGAATTGAACCCGGAGGTCACTCCTTATTTTCAGATGGCCTTTACTGTTATGTCAAAAACACAAAGTGCTTCCTTAATTTGGGTCAATCCCAATTTTACCTAACGGCTGAAAAATGTCGGCAGGAAAATTAGTTTCGACCCTGAGTTGAATACGTTAATCTGTTCCACTTCATGGATAACGTTAAACTGATTTAGTTACTGTCAATTGTGGGATTAGCAAAACAACATTGTTTGAAAAAAAATAAAAAATACATTGCTGTTCATGGTCGGGAGGAACAGATGGTGAAAGTATAGCAAAACCAATGGCTCTCCTTACCCCAACATTCAAGGAACCTGAAGCAGATGACTTGGTGATGGTCACATTCGAGGCAGAAAACCATTAGAGATCATGCAGAATGGAGGGTGGAAATTCAAGAGGAAAATGATCATTGTGCAACAGACTTCTGGTACAACAGAGTTTTAGGACAGAAACTACTAGAGTTTCTGTTTCTGTACACAATTTTCCCTGAAGTAAAGTACGGATAATCGATTTGTTCATGAATTCTAGACTGGGGAATTGTCATAATATGTACTGGGCTCTATGTACTCTAATTTCATCAACCTTGCATGCTCAATGTGTGACCGAGACTGAAGTTGATCAATGCAGTCTGCCATTAATGCATGTAAGTGTGACTTCTTGAGTTATCACACCAATCGTTCTTCGGACTTCCTTGAAAGCCTTGGTGCACTCTCTTTTCTGCAGACATTCTGGGAAACAGAATAGATCAGCTGTCGTGAGAGAGAGACGGCATTGAATGTAAAAGCTATTTAACATTATGCCAGCATCACTTCATAGAACAAATCTAAAAGACATCTGAACTCTGCAAGAGATGGACACTCACCATAAGATTTTACTGAAGATAAGGACTTCAAAAGAGCACTTGCTTGGAGCTTCAATACCAACTTTCAACGAGTAGTGTACGTACTACATTCAATAGAAGAAATGCACAATGGTTTTTACTTGCTTTTCTGCATAGCAGGAACCATAAGAAAATGTCACTGGATTCGAGCAATT
This sequence comes from Corymbia calophylla, assembly GCA_014182845.1. Taxonomy (NCBI): domain Eukaryota; kingdom Viridiplantae; phylum Streptophyta; class Magnoliopsida; order Myrtales; family Myrtaceae; genus Corymbia; species Corymbia calophylla. The sequence goes on along the minus strand of CM024697.1, from coordinate 41,879,448 downwards.
ATTAATTCTTACTGGAGGAGATATCACTCTGAGAGAGAGAGAGAGAGAGAGAGAGAGAGAGAGAGAGACGCACCAAAAAATTTAGCATTCTACAAAATAGATGAGGAACCAGAAGAAGTAGAGAGAGAGAGAGAGAGAGAGAGAGAGAGAGACGCACCAAAAACTTTAGCATTCTACAAAATAGATGAGGAACCAGAAGAAGTCATGTCCAAAATCTTGTTATGCAATTTTCCGTTAGACACGATAACACCACCTTCAGGGAATACGATTCTCCGTTCAGTGGCATCTGCTGCCAGATCAATTTGACTTCCTTCCCAATCAGTCACCTAATTGATGGTTGTCAGTTAGTCAGGTAACACATGAACCTGAACTTTTAGGAATACACCAAAAAAGACTATGTTTTCAAGATACACGTATATCTGAGCCAGATTTTCTCATAAAGTTGAAAAGGTGTCCTTTCTTGGTAAGCCAAGTCAAGTATCAGGGCAAAAATAATAGATAGCATAAGAGAAAAGCTAGCAAAACCAAAATGAAATTTGAGAGACAGGAGGAATTCGAAAGTGCATTGCGTTCCTTGGTTTTCTACAATAGAGTTCTTTAATCAATTTCAAAATGTAAAAGGAAAAGGATGTGTGGCACATTACAAAAATTGCAGATCTAGAAGCTGTTCAAATTATGTATATGAAATTCATAAATGAAACACCAAATCAACCAAAAAAAAAGTAGCTTCCATAGAAAGTACAACCTCAGAACTTAAACTATTAGGTGAAAAAGACTACCTATAAAGCCATAGTAAACCTGGTAATCAACTGATGTGGGACATTAGCATCTCTTCTTATGAGTAATTGAATTAAGCCATTTAAAGAACACAAATCAAGCTGAATAACATGAACAAGAATCTATCTGAGAAATGAATAATTAAGTGGGGCAGTGAGAAATATGACTTTGATACAATGTTATAAAATCCCCAAAACTTAAGCTGTTAGTTGGATTGGTCGAGGAAGGACTAAATATATACAGGCCCATTATGCAACTGATTGGGACACATTTTAACATCATTTGTAATAGATTCTTCTCATTGTTACTATTTGTCAATTGCGCATACATCATTCAGATTGTCATCATTTTTTCTTCTCACATTTTTCTGGAGGTAGTAAGTAGGAAAAGAGCCTAAAAATACCAGCTGATCTCCACACAGACACACAAAAGGAAAAAAAAAAGATCTCCATATACAAAAGCAAACCAACAAACTGCATTCAATAACAAGAGAAGCGCTGAAATATGAGAATCATGCAGAAGGAAACTCAAACTTTGCAACTGAAGGATAAATTCTACAGTCACATGTATATGTACCTTTCCTCCGGCTTCATGCACGCATATCATGCCAACAGCATGGTCCCAAGCCTAAAGACATTTAAATAAAAAATTTAGGAATGTTCCCTTAATTTTGCCCCAGCCTGGATACCAAGAAATTTTTGGGAAAAACTCAGATAATACCTTGATTGAGGTTCGTGTTCTTGCTCGAAGAATGAAAACCGATGCCCTTCCTGAAGCAACCATCATATACTTGCATAAACTGTGAGAAACCAAAAAAGAAAATACTGTCACATTTACTGCAAGGAGTCACTGGTCCCACCAAAAGGGATCAGTGAATGCTGATAATATATACTGATACACACAGAAGAGAAAACTGTGAGAAGAGAGAGTTACTACTGGACAGAGAATGGCCTCTTTGTGCAAGGAAGTCAGTGCAAAGGCTCTTGCAGGAAAAAGGAGAATAAGCATCTCCTTTACCATGATGTGACAGTAAATGCATGAAACAAACTGGCAGAAGTGGCTTGTCTCCAAATTGAAGGAATGTGGGAAACTCATTGCCTTAAGAGATGATCTCCATGAACTATCTGTATAAAATCATTTATGCAATTTTGAATGTGTTCACTCATCGAAATTATAGATCTAATAGCCAGTGGAAATAACACAGTAAATGCGAAAAGGAATTTTCATTTAAGAACAAAAAATTGATGTCTCTCAAATAAGAACTAAGAGTTAATTGAGGTATCCACTCTCTGTCCATGAGTTAGTTGTGATTTGCCCCACAAGAAATGTCACACTTTACCACCTCGCGTATTAAAATCATTGTAATGTCATATGTCATCTGATTTATTCTTCTTTTATTCCAAGATTAGATATTTGAAAGAAACAGACGGCACTACTTCTTTAAACATTATTCATGTTCGACATAAGAACTTGATCACAAGATAAATGATAATTTAATCTTAGTCCTGTTTTTACATTGGTTAGAAGTAAAATGTTGATCAGTTTAATTCAGCTGAGAGGTACATAGAACACACATTAAGAAAAGCTTGTGATTGCGAATAATAGTCATGGCAGATATGATCGCCACATAACAGGTCATCAGATGAAAGATGAAGTTAACAATGATAAGCCATAGGTTCATTTGAAAGATGTGCACATGCCAATTGATAGGTATGACTTGTTAAAATAAAAATTATAATGACATTGGGTATTGCATAATTTGTGAATACAATTCCTGTTACAATGGTTGCAGTATTAAGGGCCTTTGATCCTTCTATCCAAGCCAAATAAATGTTATGCAGAAAGAAAAAATTGATTGGATAGATTCCCTTAGGATGTGATGGGAATTGAAGCAAAAAAATTGTCAGTAGAAGAGTAGATTGATACAGTTTCGGAATTTCAGGGGTGGCAAAGAACAAGATTGAAAACTCGAGGGGAGCTTTTGCACCAACCCCCAGAGTTAGAGCCATAAAACAAATTAATCCAAAAACAAAAAGACATTGACTAGGAAAAGGTTGACTAACCTTCCACAACATGTTGGCAATAGAACAACTTCCCCTTCTCCAGGAGTATCAGTTTCCACTGTTGCTTTGAATGAAGTAGACAGGGGAAGTTTCTCCCATGTTTGACTCTCTGGAATGCAATAACGTGCTTCATGAACTGCAGAGAACCCATCAACAAAGCATCTGGTCCAATAGGCATCCTTTGCACTTGTGCTGCTGAACAGTGGTGGTAACCTTTTGGTCCACGTTCCACAGCCAACGTGAGACACCATGATGATCCCAGATCTTGAATTGGTTGCATTGGATAGATCTTGCTGCCAATTAGGGCATCCCATTGCACCTAATACAACTTCTCCACCAACTACAAGTGCCAATCCTACCTGGAAATTTATTTGTGCATTCAGCAAAGAAAAGAAAGCTAAAAACTTATATATAATACGAGCAACAAAGCATATTCCAACAAACTGCTTCCCGATATTAAACAAATGTAACCAGTGGACTAGACTGTTTTATATTGATATGTAAGGATTATAAGACAATAGAGGATTAGTACAATAAACCTAAACCATGATAGGGACTTTACAAACAAAATGGTATCGGTGTCTTTGTGACTACATCAGACATTGAAACCAACTTAAACAGAAAGTCCTCCAATATCCTTTCTCAAGCAGCTCAAATTCATACTTACATCTTCTGTATGCATAGAAGACAAGATTTGAACTGCACTAAAAATTTTGTTATTGAATTAACCCTTCGATGCTTAACATACCAGTATGCAGCTCAAAAGCAACTTAACTATTTCATTATAAGCAGTCATCAATCTGGAGCAATTCCCCCATCAAACCAAACAATCAAAACCACCAGAGAGAGTAACATACCACATACAAGGACTCGCTTCCTTTTAGAAATCCTCGTGTCCCATCTATTGGATCCAGAACCTGCAGCAATCATTGCGACTTTAAGCTCTACTATGAAAGAGAATCTCGCAGACCACATTACACGACATACCTTGCTATTAAATTTGAGCAATTTATCGTAATAAATACGGACAGATATGCAACTTATCAACTTCAGAAGCAAATACTTTGAAAGGCATGTCTATTCTATTTTTATTTTACCAAACCATCAACTAGGAAGAAGGTGTTTTAAGCTCACTATAATCAATTCCTAACCTTTCAAATTGATGTTGGATTTCTATAGCTACACATACAATCTCAGAGAATACACAATCTAACATCAAGTAAAAGTTCTGTTCTTTATGGCACATATTCATGCCAAACTTTAGCTTAGGCCCTTTAAATAATAGCCAATTCATCTACATACCCAATATGAAGCTGGCTGCGCTCCCATAGAGAATTCGTTCTTTCCTCCTCGGTCAATAGCCTCTAAAACAGCATCCTTTGTCAAAGGATGATCTTCAGAATTCGCTTTACCGGTGACAGCATCCACCACATAATCCACCAAAGGAGTAGAACGTATGGAAGCAGAGTCCTCTTCTGCCACTAAAGGAATGGAAGGAAACAAGTTTCCCAGCTCTGGCGAAACATGCAAAAAATACCAAGAAGCAATATCAACTACCAACAATAGCAGTTTACGATTAAAGTTCAGTCTAACTACAATTTTTAAGTAATTGCATGCCATGCCCAAGATATTAAATAGAATATTCACTGATTTTATTTTCTCCATCGACCTGCCTTTGCCACTTTCAACTTATAAGCATATCAAATTATCGACCAACCCCTGACAACACCACCCATGCAAGCTGAGGTACTAAACGGTGAATTCACCTATGTGCTAGTGTGGCAGTGTCTGATATAACATCCCCCGAGCTCATTTTGTGCATCCATCGAATGTCCAAAACCTAATTGAAGCCTAAATGCTCGGAAACCACGTATCCAATGAGCATTTACCCAAACTGACAAGAGCTTGCACGCCGAAGTCCGCAACCGTGACGGGAGTCTGGTCAGTCTTCTCGAGAATCCGGCCATCACCCGAAAACAAGGCTTTCTTCACCTGTTGATAAACAGAACTATCAATACACAAGCAAAAGAATCATTCCCAACAAGCATTCACCCACAAAAGAAGAAGTTGCAACAGAATTGTACGTCGACACATAGGCTGCAAGCTCGCTCCACGACGTCGATGGCGGCTTCAAGCTCCCGGTGGTACCTGGCGCCATCGGCAGGGAACGGGAGGCTCGAGCTGAGGCACCTGAACGGGAGCAATCGCCGGCGGATGTGAGGAGGGGAACGAGCAGGGAGGTTGAACCGGACGGCGGAGATGCGGGAGGCGGAGTGGAGGAGGACGACCATGGCGGCGAGAGGGAGGCGCGGCGGGTAGTTCGGATCCGACTCGACGGCGGGGCTTGGAAGAGAGAAGCGGCGCCGCGGCGGCTGACGGTGGCGAGGCGTGAATAGGATAGTTAGATGTGGTTCGAGACCACGCAACGGTACACTGCCGGATCGATTTATTTTATTCCTCTTTTTTTTTTTCCCCCAAAATTGAAATTAATTTTTCATAAATAAATTTGATTGTAAGTAAAAAGAAAAAGATACTTAGGATGCGTTTATTTAAGTGAAAGTATTTTTTGAAAATTAGTTTTCGGAATTTTATTCATTTGGATCAACGAAAATACTTTCCGATCAATGAAAATACTTTCCGATCAATGAAAATATTAAATGATAAATGTTTTTTTTTTTTTTTGGTTGAAAATAAAGGATTCTTTTGTTTTGTAGAAAATATAGAAAAATATTTTTCAAAAAATCAATTACCAAGAAATGACTTTAGTTTCTGGTAATTGGCTGAAACATAAAAAAGCCTAAAAAGTATTTTCTACCATTCGTTTGGGAATATATGATGGAAAAAAATCAAAAAATCAGTATTTTTAATTATTCTTTCGTTTTTAGTTTTTCTTTTCCTTCTTCTTCGACCGACGACAACGAGGTTGGCAACTGGTCATAGGTGAGCTTACGCATTGCTCAAGGCCAGCAAGCTTGAGCTCAAACCTCGCTGTTGGAGGTTACAAGCTCGCTCAATTTGGTGTGGTCGGTGTTGGGCTGAGGGAGAAGCAATAAGAAAAGGGAAAGAAAATAAGAAAAGAAAAGAAGTAGAATAGTGAAAATTCAAATTTAATCCAAATAAATATTTTTATATGAACAAATGTTCCATTAACCAATTACCTAAGCTTAAGTATCAAGGACCTATGTAGGGTCTTTGTGTACTCAAGTCTAAGGGTCAGGACTAGAGCTTGAGCATTGAGGATCTGAGCATGGTCTTCATGAAACTAAGTTTGGGTGTTGTAGCATTGAGTATGGGCATGAGGAGTTTGGGCCCAGTCTCGATGGACCTAATCCTAAATGTTAGGATCTAGGAACCGATATTAAGATTTTCATATTCAAGCGTAGAGTTTCAGGTGTAAATGCCGATATCTACTCCTATATTTGGAAAATGTTTTTCAGTTCTTTTAAAAAGGAAATTATTTTCCTAAATTTAATCTTTGGTTGAAAAACCTTTTTCTTAAGCCAACCAAATTTCGAAAAATAAGGAAAATGTTATTTTAGAAAACGTTATCTGCTAAACAAACGGATCCAAAATTAAGAAAGTGAATTCCTAAATCAAAAAAGTTTGGAATTGATCCTCCCAAAATTGTTAACATTACTTTATTTCTTATTTTATTTTCATTCCTTTTCTTTTTCCTTCTCCCTCAGCCAGTTGTCGGGTCTCAACGATGGCCGACGACCAGCCATAGACTCAGGCCAACGAGGCTTGATTGATCAACTCTCGCTGGTGGCTTGTTGTCGGCCGTCATTGAAACCCAACGACTAACAAAGGGATATGGGAAAAAGAAAATAAACTAAAAATAAACTAAAAATAAAAAAATTATTTATAAATTTGATTTTTTTTTTTTTGTCTGAAGTAAAATTATGAGATTGAAATTATTTTTCAAATGAAATCTAAACATCAGAAAATATTTTCACTTTAAAAATTAGAAAATCATATTTTGAAATTTAATTCAAACTCAACCAAGCCATGGATCATCCCCCTTGTCCAAACTCAAGCATCAAGAAGTCAGATTACGCATCCAATCCTCGAAGGCCAGACTTGAGCCCTCGGTGGTTCAACTAATACAAAACCAATTGAGTCTCCGGATCCTAATAACCGCGAATCCAGGATGTCGATGTTCAAATTTAGGACTTCAGTCACTTCCTCGATGACTAGATCTCCGTTCTAACCGACCCACCTCGGACTCCGACAGTCATGCTAAGGGTCCCGTACAATCAAAACTGAAAATGCCAAGGTAGTCATCAACTAGATGCAACGTCCTCAACGAACAAACTCAACAGTTCGTCAATCAAGACTCTAAACCCAATAGCTTGACACTTGATTTTAGCCCAGGTGCATTGCATTTCACAATTAATAGCATTAATCAAAGTCATCATGCATTTAGGGTCATATTTTATACATAAAGCTAGGTTTTGGTGGGTATCTTCTGTCATTGTCAGTTCCAATTCAAGGTTGTTTTAGTTCTTTGAGAAAATTGCGGGCCCTTCGTCTCTCTCCTATCCCTTCATATGGATGTTATATCTATATTTGCATAAATTCACTTCAGGGAAGAGTGCAGATTCACTAGCTTTCCTCATCAAGAATCGTCAATACCCATTTTCTTATTTGGTCAAGATGTAATCCGGCATATCTAAACCAAATTCTCCCGTTTGAAAGAGTTCAGGCGTGTCTTATTGGTACTTTTAACCAGCTTAGAATAGTTTAGGGGATACTGTGGCTTAATAATTAATTAAGATTGGAGAAACCAAATTACAAATGATTGAGCTTACAAGAGTTCGTAGGAAATATAAGCACTATCCATATTCATGCCTAGCAATCTTTTAGTTCCCTCGGGATCTGCCTCGAGAGGGTCGCGACAAGGGCAAGTTAGAGAACAATTTGGAATGGCCTCTCTGGTAATGTTAGATGGAATGTATCTATCCTTGGATCCGTCTGGCTTATTAATATTGTAGCATAGAAAGATACTAGTCTCGGGACCCGTGCTACGAGTGTGCATGAATGTCAACCAAATATGTACGGAGGGAAAGAAAACATTTTTTTTTTTTTTGGAAAATAATTGAGTTCATTTAATTGATTTGTCAAAGTGGGTGGTTGTTAATCTAATAGAAGAGAAAGTATTGGGCAATTATAATATTTTTTTATATAATTTGATATAAGGGTATTAGTAAAAAACGAAAAAGAAAAGGATTAACAAAACTAAAACAGCAAATTTAGTTATCTTCCCTCCTTTCTGTGGTCACATCATCATCATCTCTTCCCTCCTAAACTCTTGTGCAACTTTAATTAATAACCCTAATTATATTATAATTTGCATCCATCCCCACGACATCATACCTAATCCTTTCCTTCAATTAAAAAAGAAAATTAGAAAACAAAATGATGTCTAATCCTTTCCTAGCCTAGACACGTGACAAAGCTTATCCCGAAAGGCGTGGAAAAACCTCCCTGGCAACGTGGGACACCCGGTTTTGGCCTCACCCCGAAAGTAGCTATCAAGCAGCCAATTGTTTCCCACCCTCGATCCACCGTTTTGCAACAAAACCTGGGGTGTCGCCGCTTTATAAAGACGAGCTCGCGCAGCTCATAGCCTCTACGTGGATTCAACTGGTTCTGGAGTAAGAGTTTTTGCTCTGCGTGTACACGATGAAAGAGCGAGGATCGAAGTCAGGCGATTCCGCGATCAAGGGGGCCGGAGATTACTGTTCTTCTTCTGGTTCGGCGAGGTCGAGGAGGCTTTTCTCGGGCGGAACCGGCGACGGTTGGATAGTGGCTCTCAAGGACAGCATTGGCAAGGGCGACGAGAGAGGGTGGTGCAGGCAAGCCGAGGAGTCTCTCAGGACCGTCATGTACTTGAGCTGCTGGGGTCCTAACTGATAACCTGGCCGGCGTGCGTCTTTGTGCCTATTGAGATCGAGTTGGACCGCCCTTAGGACCCTCGGTAACGACCGTCGAGCGCCGAGACCTGAAGGATGTCGGGTTTTGGATCGTGTCGGGGAGATCGGACCTCGGCGATTCACCAGGAGATTAGTATAAGTTTGGGATCATCATCGACTGGTTTTGCCGTTTTGCAATTATTGTCAAGATTCATGGTGAATCTCTGTGAACCGATCATGTATAAATTTGTATATCCCATCAAGTGTTGTGTTGAAATTAAGCTCAAATTGTCTTGTTCTATACTATCTGACGAAATCTAGGACGAGTGGTTGGAGGTCTAGCTGGTTTGTCGCTATATCTATCAAAAAGAGAGAACCAACAATATCGATTTTGTTCTATATTATATGATGAAATCCAGGACAAATGAGAGGTGGTAACTTAATCGTTAAAAAGTAGGTAGGTAATTGGATAAAGGTTGGTAATTTCATATTATGGTTGCTGATTAAGACATTGGTTGGAAAGATAACTCAAAGTTTGATAAGATAAGGTTTTTATTTGTCAGAGATAGAAGATGCTGTTAAAAAAGAAAAAACAAATTAATATTGATAACTACCTCAAATGAGAGTAAGTATCGCAAAATCAACTAGTAACTTCATCAAAGAAATGTTAATAGTCCCTTTAATTAAGGTTGATAAATTCCTAAAAGTAGTTGGTAAATTTAACTGTTTGATAAGTAAATGTATGAAAGAATGGTTGGTGAATAAAAAAAGAATAAAAAAGAAATATTGATATATAACTCAAAAGAGAGTTGGTAAACCAAAATTAATTGGCCAAAGTAGTACCTCCATTGGGATAAATACAATCGAAAGAGTAAGTTCATAATTCTACATAGTTCATCATTAGTCAAATGAGTCCAATGGGGTTGGGACACCAGGAGTGCCATTACTTTCATACGGCGCTCATTTTGGTGCCAAAACTTTTTTTTCGCTCACTTAAGTGCCATATCGGAGTAAAATCGATCACTTGAGTGCCACATCGCATTTGGAAAAGCCGACTTGGCCGCCGGAATGCCGACGTGGTAGCCGAGGAAAATAATATTTTAATATTTTAATTAATTTTTTTGATTTTTTTTTGAATTTTTTCTTTTTTTTTAAGGCCGGCGAGGGCCATCGTTGACCCTCGCTGGCTGCCGAACTCTCGCCCATATTGTGTGAGGGCCCACTCGCCGTCGGCCGCGAAGGCCTTGGGTGAGGCCGGCGAGGCTGTCGAAGGCCCTAGGTGAGGCCGGCGAGGCCGCCGACGGCCTCCCCGTGGCGGTGACGGCGAAGGCCGGGCGGCCCTTGTCCGGATCCGGCCCGGGCAAGGCCGCAATGGCCCTGGCAGCCGCGGGGAGGCCGCGATGGCCTCACCCAAGGCCTTCACGGCCAACGGCGAGGGCTCCCTTGCCCAATTTGGGCGAGGGTTCCGCAGCCAGCGAGGGTCAACAGTGGCCCTCGCCGGCCTTAATAAAAAAATAAAAAAATAAAAAAAATAAAAAAATAAAAAAAATAAAAAAAATCAAAAAATTAAATAATGTTTTTCGGCTGCCACGTCGGCATTTCGGCGGCCATGTCAGTTTTTCCGGCGATGTGGCACTCAAGTGAACGATTTTACTCCGATGTGATACTCAAGTGAGCGAAAAAAAAGTTTTGGCACCAAAGTGAGCGCCGTACGGAAGTAACATCACTCTTAGTGTACTTATGCCTATTATGTGCATATTTGAACATGCGACTTGATGCTAATGACCCAATCAAAGATTCTTCACAAGATCTACGATGGAATTTATTGGGAGAAGGATACCAAAAGTGTCTTAACTTATGTACGGTGTTTACTTTAGTATCACAAGTTTTTTTCAAATTACTTAAATGTCATTTAAAAAAAATAAAAAATAATCACTTAAGTGCCAACCTCGATCTAGGTTGCCAGAAATCCGATGTGGCCATATTTTATTAATTTCTCGATCTTACGTGACTTGCCGACGTACCTAGTTAGTATATAATCCCTATATGACGTTGTCTAGCAAGTTAAGAAGTAATCACTTGAGTGTCAGTTGTTGTAAACAAAAATGATCATTTTAGTGCTAATCGTTGTTAGAAAGTAACAACTTCAGTGCCAATCTTAATGAAAATTTGATCACTTCAGTGTCAAAAAAACCTTGAATGATGTCATGTAGCAGGCTAAGAAGTGATTACTTTAGTACCAGTCATTGTAAAAAAAATGATTACTTCAATGCCAATGGTTGTTAAACCACTTCAATGCCAATTTTAATGAAAATGTGATCATTTTAGTGCTAAGAATGCCATATCAAATAAAATTTTTAATTATAAAAGCCACATAATTTCTTTAGTGGGAAATTTTCACTAGAGACACTTAAATGATCTTTTTCTCTAATTTTGATACTTAAGTGAGCTAGCGAAAAGTTATGACACTAAAGTGAGTGCTGTACACAAGTTAAGGAATTTCCGGTGTCCTTTTCCCAAATCTATTTTTGCTACTTTTGCATCACACTATATCAAAAATGGTGCCGTCGAAACTCTAGATTCCATACCTATCTTCAATTTTGTCAAATGGTATTTCCGTCAGAGTGAACATATTACTTTGCCCTAGCACAATCCGTCATCTATCTTGCCCAAACGTTGACAGTCTCTCCATGTCGCATGTTCATCTGCCTCGAAAAGACGGCCTAGCTTGGTGTTTCCTTAATGTCTTAGCCAATTCATTCGGCTACTCGAATCTCCTTCTATATATAAGACATGTATCGATCAACGTAGAGCAAGCTCACAAGCGAAGATATAGAAGAAAAGACATTAGCTCATCTATGGCTAAGACCAGCGGCAGCAGCGCTGTCATCTTCTTAATATCGGTTGTGGTGATCTCCCTTCTCCTAACCTGTGCTATGGCCAGAAGCGACAGAAGCAGGATTGGCGTTCGTAAGTCATCGAACGCAATCATTTTATTGCTATGTTATTTGAGGCAGATCTAACTACATTGTGTTGCTCCTACCGTTTCAAATGATACTTGCTTTTCTTGTCCGTCATGAATTTTTAGGATCATTGCTATTTGGAAGGCCGGGACCGGAGGGCCCGATCTGCCATGAGGTGCATGGGGTGGAGAGTGGGGAGACATGCTCGGATGTCACGGACGCAGCCCGCTTGACTAAGGGGTCCTTTGATCTGCTTAACCCGAATCTCAGTTGCGATGCACTCTTCATCGGTCAGTGGCTTTGTATTAGGGGAATTCCTTAAGGAGTTGCCTCATTGGGCGATGAATTGATGCTCGAAATAATAAGCATCAAATTCTATGGTGGAATAGGAATAAAAGTTTGATGAATTCGGTCTGAAACCTAGGACCGATTGTCAGCGTGCTGAGTTTTATATACTGTAAAACTTCGTGTGATTATGGAGCGTCGCGGTCTGCAGAGTCTCCATTTGTGGAAGCTACAGTTTACCTTAGAAGAAGCATGTCTTGTCCCTGACAAGGGGCCACTGTTCCTTGACTTGGAATAAAATCGCCTGGTTGATCTTTCTTTTCATTCTTCCAATGTCCTCTTTATTTAAATTACATGTATATGTATGAAGCAATGTCAAGCTGGCAAGCATTAATAAGTACCGTCTAGGCCGTGTTTGGCAACACTTTGCCATAACCTTTGGGATTAAAAAGAGCCTTGCGCAAATGCAAATATTGTTTATCATTTCTTTTTTTGAGAGTTTTGAAAAAATGTAATTGTATTTCCGAAATCCTCCATGGATTTTTGAGCAAAGGCAGGGTTGGAGGTGCTTTGGGTTGAGCACTTGCGAAATGCTAACACATTTTTTTCGCGAACTTTACCCTTGCTAAATTTTCATAATGTCGGAAATGCTCTCACTTTGCACGACGTCGCTAGCAACAAGCTCAGGTGGCCGGTGGCCTCCTGAACACTTCATAGATCTGAGTTTCCTTTGAAAAAAAATAGCGAAAAGTCCTTTACAAAGTGTAATTTTTCCAAAGACGATTTAAATTATACTTATTTCTCATTGTATTTTTAAATTATACTTTATCAAACACTATTTGCATTTTGAAAACCCTTTCATTTAAAGTTTTTTGCATTTTTTCCAAAAACTTTCTCAAAAGCCCAATCAAATGCAGCCTAATCTGATGGTGCCGGTTTCACTCCATTGTAAATAGCATGGTTGAAAATCATATAAATACTTACCATTCACCAAAAAAAATAAAAAATGCAGCCTAATCTGAAATAATTCTTATCATGGAATCACTTGATGCAATGCCAAAATGATTTTCTTTTCAATAGCCGCAATATCATAATCTTCTCAGACTTATGTCAAAGTATCTTTTTCTAAAAATTTAATCGTCTTCAGGTTCAGTGGTATAGAGAAATGTTGGAACATGTTTCACTAAAAATGTAATGAAATATCCTTTAAAAATATAGTAAGATGGACAACAGCTGCCTCTTAGCATCACTAACTTCTCCAGCAAAGTCTGACAGTGTATCATCAGTAGAGACATTTCATTATCTCTTTCACCTAAATTCTTAAAAGACCTGTAGGGCATGAGATTCAAAATCGCTGCCCCATGGACTGGGATATTGTTCACCGGTCGACCATCGAGTCTTCCCATCATCATTAAAAATTTGAGATGCTAGGACTTGTGAAAGGGCAATTTCTCAAATTCCACCACATCTTCGTTAGTGAACTAGAACTCAATCATTACCTTTTCATCAATTGAGTCATCCACAACCTTGTCAACTTAGCTTATACCATGTTGGAACTTGCCGAAGATGTCTGATTCCCAAACCTGTCTGAACTTTGATTTTTTCAAGGATGGCTTTCTCCGATTTCTTTTCTTCCTCGACAAGTTTCGCTAGTTCCTCAGGTTATCTTTTCCAAACTGAGCTCTTTGCCTAAAATTTTTTAGGCTTAGACATAGATACTTGGAAATGACTCACCCGATTAGCCTGCAGTTGGAGCTCGAGCATCTTTCTATTTCTTTGCAGCATTCTCTTTTGAATCCTCGACAAGGTGCACTCCTTGCTTTTCACCGATGGTGAACCACTGTCGCTCTATTTACCACTCGGTTGGCCCAATGTGTCGATCTTAGGATCTCCTCCCTCGTATTGCTGCTTTAAAGACTTATTTTCTGTTGGACCTTTGTTTGGGAGGTTGACTCGGTAAATACCATTGGCTGCTGAATCTGAATGACGGGCGAAGGGATATAGTTTACTTCCTTCCATGGCTGGGATGCCATTCTATCTTCATTATGGCTTTTGCCTTATCATATCTTCATTATGGCTTTTGCCTTATCATTGGCATTTTGACTAATCTCTTGTCAGCAACGCAGGCAAAAATTATCTTGAGGCTGTTTTCCCTTGAAATCTGTGGACACCAGACCGCCCATTTGAGGGAATGGGTTGGTGTCGATTTCCATCTTTGCCTTGTCGTTTTTATCGACAAACTTAATCTTCCCTTGTCGAGTAGCCTCTTGGATAGTTCGCCTAAAATTGACATATTTAGACGTATTATTGCTCCATGAAAGGTGCCGTTTATAATATTTTTTATTTACTATATCTTCTTTACTTGGATTGGTTTTACCGTCGGTTAATTTCATCAGGGCCATCATTGAGAAGTAATTAAAAATTTTCATCCTGCTTATGTCAAATGAATACACTTAGCTGTCTTTAGCTCTTGACACAGTGGTTTTTCTTTTACTCTGGCAGGTTTCAAATGCAAGGTTTGCCGAGCTTCATCTTAGCCACAACTATTTTCACATGTTCATTGTGATCAGATTCATTCTCAAAATCATAATTACTGATCAAAGCCACATGTTGTTTATAGCGTTTATAGGATTTCTTATTTTTCTCTTTTAAAAGTATTCACATTTAAACATCATTGTAGTCAATTGGAACAAATCGGTGAACGTTTGGCCTTCAAATCATTCTCTTAGATTGAATTTAATCCATTAAAGAACAAACTGGTAAAGGCTTTCTCCAAAAGTGAAATAAGACATCTATTTCTTGACCCTTTTATTAGAAGATTGTACTGATTTATCCATCGTTACTCTAGGTATTGATCAATAAAGCTGAGAATGAAATTGCTATTCCATCTCAACACGATTAGATATTGAATTTGCTAGCAGATTAGGATACCAAACGAAGACAATCTTTAATAAAGACAAAGGAGATAACTTAAGTTTTAAACCATCATTTGTAACCGCTTCACCGCATTGAGCCAAAAATCGATCAATATATTCTATGGTTGATTGATCATCTTCACCGATAAAAGTGGCAAAGCCAAGCATTTTAAATATCATTGGATAATGAACAACATAGACCCATTCCGGGTGTGGTCTTCTATACTCGAGCCTGACATTTCCTCTGTTGGCACCTAAGAGGCGTAACATCACATGGGTGGTTTGTTCAATCATCTATCAATATCCTTGACCATCCCACCCTCTAGGCGGAGATGGAAGTCTAGACTAATTGTCCATCAGTAAGTTAGGCCTATAAGAAATGTTTCCCAAATTTGGTGGAATTGCTATATCAAAGGGCCTTACATTAATAATGTTTCACATTGGTCCAATTGGCCTTACACTCTTCACAATTGTAAAGAAATGTTCTGTTGAACATTTGATCTGCCAAATTATTATTATTATTTTCATTCGGGTGAGCTTGAGTGCAGGCCCAACCACATTCGTATTGTATTGGCTTTGGTCAAAAGCTTTCAAGCCTTTGTAAAGTTCTCATTGGTGTTGGGATTACTTGACCTAAATTACTGATCTTATTATACCGAATAGAAATCAAAAGCACATACCCAATAACTTCATATTTCCTTGTGCTAGAAATGGTTGATTGGATGGCTTTGGCCTAGAGATGACATGGTTGACAACAGTTATAATCATTAGCCCAGTGACATTTGAAATGTGCCTCACTACATGGTTAAGCATGTCGTTTTGTTGTTCCTCAAACAATCTTTCATGAGCCTCATGGAGTAGTCAAAAAGTCTTTTTTTTCTCCCTCTCTCTTCTTTTTATGAGGGAGGGTTTGACCTAGTCTTACCCTCCCCTCCATTTGTTGTTGATTTTATTGGAGTTTTTATTTGTTCTTTTCTTCTTCTTTTTTCTCTCTAGATCTAGATTTGGAAGCTCTTCTTCTAGTTTAATTTTAGATCTGAAATAATCCAAGTCTAAACCTAGAGTTTTCTTTCCTGATTTAGATTTAAGAATTTGATAATGTTTTTGGGGATTCAATACCCTTGTGCTCTATCAATGTACAAGTCCTCGACCTCCAGTTTCAATGATGATTATAGGAGCTTTGGCATCTCTGTGAACTCCGAAAATTTGCTCCTCCAAAAGTTTTTTTTTTGTCCGTCCTACTCTAATTCTTAATTTACTTTCATATTTTTGTCTTATCTTTTGCAAAGCATAAGAGTCAAACCCCACGTTTGAAACTAAATATCTCTACCCCAGCTCCCCTTGAGAAAGTAAAGAATTGAACTCCTAACTTCTCTCTTTCCATGTAGAAAGGGAGTCAATGGGGGCAACCCTAGGTTCGATATGTGTTTATTTAACCAATTTTCATTATCTCTGTATGGTGATGGTATAAAGGATAACAAATCTAGACACACATCGCCGACTGATAATGCTGTAATTATTGGAGAAGGAATTTCCGGTATATATTTATAATTGACAATGATACAAGATTTAGTGATTTGACTGCCAATTATTTTGCTTGACAGGTCTATTATTATGGAACGAGTTTGTGTTTAATCCTACCGGTGCTATGTTTGTCCTTTTTATTTTTTGGATTTGGCTTTGTTTTAAAGTATTTTGCCCTTTACTCTGTTTTGATTTGCTTTGTGATGAAAGTTTTCGTGCTTCTCATGTATCTTTTTGAGTAATGAATGTAATTTTCCCTAAAAAAAAAAAAAAAAACTCTTGATGGTCGCCACCATAACTGGATTTGGCTTCGTCTCTCTCCTCTGCTCTTTGGTGAGTTGGTGTGGGATATCAACATTCTCACCTTGTTTCGCTTTGCCACTACTTGAGCAGTTGATGATTTGAAACACATAGGCGTGCCGTTGCCATGTTGCTTTGTTAGGCTCTAGTCAATTTCTACTCCTTGCCATTGCACTTCCTCAAATCAAACCACAATAGTCCCACCAAGCGACCCAAACAGTGAAATACCTTTCACCAAAGGTTGATGATCAGTTTTTATCAAACAGGTTTAATGGCGATATGGACAGGAATTGAATTAAGAAGGATTCTGGAAAGTAAATGCTGGAAATTGAAAACATATTGATAAACTGAAACTAAAAAATGGTACGTAGGTTTATGTTGATGATCGTCCCTTTACAATAAACACACACTAACTTTTATAGTCTACACAATAATTGCTGATAAGGAGTTAATATTTTAATGATGGTTACCTTAGACCCCATGATTGGATGTCGACCTTATCTGCAGGCTGTTACGACTCCTTTGGTGTCCCTAAGCTCAACCATCGATATCTTCCGTCTTTGACAACATCCTTCCTTTCTTTATTTCTTCACATCCAGCACTTGGCCAAAGTCGCTATGGCATTAGCATTGATTTTTCCATTTCATCGATGTGCTCATTGATCATTCATCATCATATATCGATAAGTTGTATTTCAGGGTCATTAATAATTTTTTTTTTAATGGTCATGAGTAAGTGCCATATTATTTGTAACCAATCGATAACCACATCTATTGTCATCAAACTTTATATTTACTTAAATCGACATCTTATTGATTACAAAGACTTAGTTATTTCTTTGATCTCAACAATATATAGTCCCTTTGACAATGCAAGCCTCCCCACTCTCCATTCGAGCTTTTATCACACATGGCACATCTAGTATCCCCCACGTATCTTGACCTAAAGAAATCTTTTTAAAAAAAAAACTAAAATGTTTGCCCTACACATCGAGAGCAATGTACAACCACAATGTTCACACTAATTTAGTAATCTTTCCTTGTTTCCGCTAAATTATATCTTGAGTTTCAGCTGACACCCCATCTAATCGGGGGATGAGATGGGTTTGTCATACCGAACCTGTCGGAAAGAAAAAGAAATCCTAACGCATCACTTCCCTATTTTTGGATCAGAATTCTCGACTTGAAGGACAGAAATTCACGTGAAGAGGAAGATATCAAGTTTGATTGGTTCGACCGGATATGAATGGATTCTTCAGAAAGCGTACAGTGGAAGTCTTCTTATAAATAAATATATATATATCAAGGCCGCGCAAGAAATAGAAGCTCTCTCTAGAAAACGACAAAAAGGACCAAAGAAGGAGCACGCGTTCAGAAAGTCTGGACATCTCCTCTTTTTCAGCCCCACAGCGAGTGCTTGATTTTAGCGATTCGATTTGTACTTTAAGCTTTACATCTAATTGAGTTATTTTATTAATAAATATGGTAGGTTTAGCTTAATTTAGGCATAGGAAGCACTTGAGCATATAAATAATTATAACTCCGATTATCGATTATGATTGAATTATTTACGGTCGGCTTTCTCCTCGAGTAAATACCAATATTCGGATTGAATCACTTAAATTTTGGTATCCTTTATTGCGTTGATTTAATTGCAAGATCCTATCAACACAAAACAGTTTCCATGATCACATTATTTCTAGTGTCCTCAACTTATATAATTTAATTAGGATTAAATCATGAAAAACCCAAAATTAGTATACTTGTGGTAAACTTATCCCAAACTAATTTTTCAATTACTAAAATCCAAAATTAGTGCACATATAATAAATTTATCTCAAACTAATTTTTTAACTATCAAAAACCCCAAACTAACGCACTTATGACTAATTTATCCTAAACTAATTTTTTGATTATAAAAATCAAACTGAAGTACATTTATGACAAATTAACCTTCTATTTTATTTTTGTTAAATTAAATTAATACCATGAAAAATTATAAACCGGTACACATGTAATAAATAAAGAATAAAATCCCAAACTGATAAATCTGTCAACTGCCATATGTTATCCAACTCAATAATTCGATTGTAAAATTTAAAGAAAACTTATGTAGAATAAATTTGTGACAAGTATCAAGTTTGAGGCTTTTGGTAGTTAAAATATCAGTTTGTAGTAAATCTGTCATAAATATATCAGTTTGGAATTTTTTATAATAGTAACCCATTTAATTAATAATTCTAATTCTATTAATATAAGCATCCTCAAGATATTTAATCCTTTCCTAGACGAGGTGCAATGCTTATCCCGAAAGACAGAGGAAACTATTTTGCCAACGTAAGAAATCCTGTTTGTCCTTATCCCGAAGTAGCTATCACAGCCAAGATATTTAATCCTTCCTAGACAAGTTGCAAAGCTTATCCTGAAAGACGTGGAAACTTTTTTGCCGACGTGGGAAACCCAATCTGTCCTTATCCGAAGTAGCTATCGTAGTCACTTATTTCCACCTTCCTCGTCCCACCATTCGATCCCCTGTTTTGCACAAAAGCCTGGGGTCTCCTGTCTATATAATTAAGCTCCTGCATCTCACAAATTCTATATGAAGTCAACTGGTTCTGGAGTGAAGTTTTACTCACGTATACATAGCGAGAGGGATCGGAGACATGATGAAAGACCAAAGATCCAAGTCGTGCGATTTGACGATCAAGTGTGTGGCGGGTTACTCTTCTTCTTCTAGTTCAGACAGACGGGGTAGGGTTCTCTCAGATGGAGATGGTGATGGTTCGATGGCTTTCAAAGATGGCATTGGCAAAGGCAACGAGAGATGCTGCCGGCAAGCGGAGGAGTCGCTCAGGACCGTCATGTACTTGAGCTGCTGGGGACCTCTTGGTTGAATTGGACCGCCGTACGCCTCTCAGTTACGACCATCGAGTGCAGCGAGCTTGGCAAGGAGTTGAGTCGGCGGCGCCCGGAAAGATGTCGGCTTTTGGATCATCTCGTGGAGATCGAACCTGGGTGTAGAGGTTGCTAGATTTGCCAGGAGATTAGTGAATGAGTGGGATCATCGACAGGTTTTGCCATTTTGTGCCATTTTGGGTGAATCTTTGTGAACGGATCTTGTGTTGATGTATATATATCACATGAAGTGTTTGTGTTGAAATAAAGCTTCATAATCTTTACATTCTGTACAATTGCCGACGAAGCCATATTCACCTATGCAAAAAGGACAAATGACTATAAATTTCCAATTGAGTCTATACGGAATTCTATTATATTGTATAAAAAAATACAAATTGAGTCTATACAGAAGCCATATTCACCTATGCAATAACTTACTGACTTTTATTTTCATAACTTACTCATGTTTCAGATTTTACTAACTCTCATATGAAATTGTCAGCCTACATAAGTGCGACTTACCAAATTTTGTCAAATTAATACCAACAAATTTTGGACTACCACTCTCATTTAAGTTACTTACCTACTTTGAATTTTTCAAATGAGTTGCCAAATTTTATTTGTTTTGGTTGGTACATCATTCAATAAAGATTGGTAATTTCATGTGATAGTTGATAAATGTAAGCTATTGGTTGGAAAGGTAAACAAAAGTTTGTAAATGATAAGTTAAAATTTTTGTTTGTCAAAAATAAAAGAAGCTAGTTACTTAGAAAATCACATAAATATCGGTGACTAACTCAAATAAGAGTGGGTGATGCAAAACTAGCGGGTAATTTAATCGAAGAAAGGTGGGTAATTACTTTAATTAAAGTTGGTAATTTCTAAATTCATTGGTAAATTTAATGGTTTGGTAGGTAAGAAAAATTAAAGTTGATAACTCAAATAAAAGGTTTGTGAATTAAAAGGAACAAAAAGAATGATGATTAACCATTCAAACAAGAGTTGGTAAACCCAACTCACCGACTCTTTGGGAGAAAAGTCCGGAATAGATAAACATAACCTCCATTGTAATCGATATACATAAGATAGTGAGTTCATAATTCTACTTTGTTCATTGTGAGTTGAACTTGTTAGGTGCATATCCAAACAACGGACTCGATGCTAACGATGCAATCGAGGATTTTGCACGAGATCTGCAGTGAGGTACACTACATTGTTCATTTTCGAATCTAGTTTTGTTGATTTTGTGCAACGCATATCAAATGACATCATCGAAACTCTCTCTCTCTCTAAAAATTCCAAACCTATATCCAACTTTGTCCAAACGTACTTTCCGCCGGAATGAAGATTCCTATTGCTTTGGCCTTAGCAAAATCCGTCATATGTCTTACGCAAACATTGTCAATCTCTCTCTATGTCGCATGTTCGTCTGTGCCGAAGAGCCGGCCTAGCTTATGTTTCGTCCATGTCCTTAGCCAATCATTCGGCCACACAAAGCTGGTGCGCTTTACGTTTTGCCCTCACTCTCTCTCTCTCTCTTTATATATAGAGCAAGCTCGAAAGTGAGATTATATACTGCTTTGCAAAGATAGAGAAGCACTATAAGCAGATCATCTATGGCTAAGGCCAGCAGCAACGATGCATTCATCTTCTTTCTATCGATTGTGGCGATCTCCCTTCTCCTAACAGTTGCTATGGCCAAAGATGACGGAAGCAGACTCAGTTCTCGTAAGTCTCGCTCTGCAACTAAATAGAAAAAGAATATTATTAAACGCGTTCATTATTTACTGTTATGTTATATGAGGCAGATTCGTGCTATTCCTACAATTTCAAATGACATCCGCACTTTTCTTTTCCTTTACCAATTTCTAGGACTGGTGCCGATTAAAAAGGCGAAAGGGCCAGGCCCGCAATGCGATACGGTGCACGGGGTGAAGAGTGGGGACATTTGCTTCGATGTGGCGAAGGCGTCCAACTTGACTCTAGCGTCCTTTGATGCGCTCAACCCGAATCTCAATTGCACCACGCTCTTCATCGGTCAATGGCTTTGTATTAAGGGAACTCCCTAGAGTTACTTTGACGGGCCATCAAATTATATTCAAAATAATAAGCACCAAGTACTTTGGTCACTCATTAAAAGATAGATATATCGAGTCTAAAATCTAAGACCGTTTGTTAGCGTGCTGAGTTTCATGTACTGGGGGCCTTCATGTGATGATGAAGTGTCACGGTTTGCCGGGTTTCCATTTGATAACTTACCTAAAAATCATGTCTTGTCTCTGACAAGTAGACACTTTTCTTTGACTTGGAATAAAATCTTATGGTCCGTATTTCTGTTCATTTTTCCCATGTCCTCTTTATTTAAACTGTATGCACATATCTCGCGCCCAAAAGTAATTGTATGTATATATGGAGAAATGCCAAGCTAACAAGAATTTAACTAGTGCCATTCAATCTGAGGTAAAGCCCTTAATGTGGAACCAACCGATTAATCAACGTAGACCAAGCTCACACGGGAGGCTTATAGAGTTGTTTGCAAAGACAGAGAAGGAAACTAGTTAACTCATCCATGGCTAAGACCATTATCAACTTTTCAATTCAGTTCTAAATTTCTCAATTTTGCCAACTTGATATTAAGCTTTTGCATGAAATTTCAATGTAATCAGTTCGGTCAATTTTTATTTGAAATCACTGACCTGTTAGTTCAATCATCATTAGTTGTCTTACGTGACATACCACCAAGTCAATTATTCCTAAGGAAAATTGGCCAAAAGGACTAAATAAGAATTTCACAGTTTCAAGACTAAATTGGCAAAATTAGAAAGTTTGTTAGTGAATCGACATCAGTACAATAGGTTCATGATTGATTGAATTTCTCCCATGGCCATTTCAAATAATATATGTTTTCTCTTTTGCCCTTATAAATTTCTATGATCAATGCCACTCCAAAAGGCGAAGGCAAAATGACATTAATAATTCCTAAACTTTGGCTCAATGTGCAATATTGCCATATGTATTTTAATTTGTTTAATATGGTTCATGAGCTTTAGCCTGATACATGATGTTGTTCTTGAACGTAAAATTTGTTCAGTGTGGTATTTGAACTTTTAATAAATGTTCAATTTTGTCTCTAAAAAATATGAAAGTATTTAACATTGTCCCTGAATTTGAAGTGATGGAATAATGACATTGGAGATTTTCATATAGTTTGGGGACTAGATGAACATTTATCAAAAGTTTAGAGATCATATTGAACAAATTTAAGTTTATAGATGATATTGCACAGTGGGTTAATGTTCGGGAATCATATTAAACAAATTAAAAGTTGAAGAATCACATTACACATTAAGTTGAAGTTTGGGAACTATTTGTGTAATTATCCTAGGGTGAAACAGAGGGGCTGCACTACACACCACCGTACAAAGTGAAGAATGCGGACACTTGCTCCGAAGTCGCAAGGCCATTTAGCTTGATGCACGACTCGATTCTTAGATGTACCACGCTCTTCGCTGGTCAATGGCTTTGTGTTAGGGGAATGGCCTAAGAGTTACCTTAAGGGGCGATCTAATGATATTCTAAATAATAAGCACAAAGTACTATAGTGGCAAAACAAAAGTTAGATAAATCGGGTTTAAAATCTAAAACTGATTATTGGCGTGCCGAGTTTTATATTCTGCGGACCTTCCCTTGATAATCAAGTATCACGGTTTACAGAGTTTCCATTTGTGTAAGCTGAAGTTTTACCTAGGAATCTGTCTTGTCCTTGACAGGTAGCCACTTTCCTTTGACTTGGAGTAAAATTTTCTGGTTCATCTTTCTTTTCATTTTTCCCGTGCCCTCTTTTATGTTTAGTATACAATTAGAATTTGATTGTAGTTATAAGTCAAATTCTCCGACTTAGTTGCATTAAGTAAAGGTTTGAGAAGTGATTGCAATTGTAAATCAAGATATATAACATAATGGATTAAAATTAAAAAGTCTCAGAGATTTAAATTTTTCTAATATACTTTACTCCTACGGGTTTGAATAAGTTGGATTAACTCTAGTCTTTGAAAATGACCAGAGAAACTCCAAAAATACAATTTGAGCATTTTGATGACAATCTTGAAAATATTAAATGAGCTTGTAGACGTTGCCCCTAAATGTCTAATTAGGGGTGAACAAAAGAATCGAAATGAAAAACTAGTTGGTCATGGGCAGTTTCCGCAAGAACCAGTGAATATTGGTCCGGTTTCCGGTTCCATGTGTGGACTCATCCATTCGGAGCACCTGGACTAGATGATTTTTTTTTAAAACCAATAATTCTAGTGAGATGACCGCAACTAAAGGCCAAAACGGCAGTGTCTCCGTGAGTTCACCTTCGGTTGAACAAAAGGAGAAGAAAAAGGATAATGAGAAGAAGGAAGACAAGGAGTCGCATGAGCCAGCAGTAATCAACGAGACTTGTGATGGAAAAGACATACAGGCAGTTGTTGGACCCATCTGGAAACTAGACCAATTAGGTTGGTCCGATTTTCGAGTAGGTCCAAAATAGGTGGGCCGGTTCCTGATTCCACAAATTAGGAACCGACCCTTCTAGTCTAGTTTCCAATTCTAGTGTGGGAATTGGCTCACTCTGACCCTAGAACTAATCATCCCTATGTGACAATATTAGATGGATGATGCGATTTAAGATGGACTATTTCTTAAACACCAACGATGTAATGGTGTAAAGTTAATCAGTAATCACTTTATCTAACTTCTACTTACTAATTAGGGACAAAAAATCATCTTTTTCTTGCTTCTAGTAGGATTTAATATTGTTGCCAAGCTATTAACGAGTGTCCCCAATGCACTTGTAAGCAAACTTCATATAAATGTTTTGTCTATTCTTGATAAATCACTCCACAAATGCTTCATGAGTGTTTGTTTGTGATTATAATTTTTTGCCTGTTTTGCAATTTTTACCATAAAATGCTAGAGGGTAAACTTTAAAATCAAAACCTAGAGGTTAATTACTTTCACAAAAACAATTCAATTAAGTCATATTTTGACCTTCTATAGGAAAAAAAAATGGTATGTTGACTGAGACTTGAACGTTTGATCGAGTGATAGAAGACTGGATCGAAATCGGGGTTTTTACACCTCCTGAGGCAAAGAAAAGCCTCTATGGGATCTGGCATCCGGTGCATCAAAACGTGGACGCCCAGCCCGCATGGAGCAATGCAAACCGCCACTCGGAATCAATGCCTTCGGTCATTCTTAGCATATCTTACATGGGAAATGAATATTCCTGCAACAATGTTCTTGCAACCTTACAAAGTGCATGGTTTAGGCATAATCGGCCATCTCTTGACATCAGAACAGCAACTCTTGCTTAGGTATTCACTAAAAAGCCGGCGTGGCCATGGTTGGAGATAACGAGTTTTGTCATCATCCACTTATACAGTTTCTCAATGATTGGCCGATGATTGTGTTGGAAAGAATCGTCTTCGTACTTGGGTAGAACAATGAGGCCAATATGGATTCGAATCAATAAAGCAATCAAATCGAATTTTGAGGCGTGATATCACTTTCTTTAAAGATTTATTTGCTCCATGAAATTGCTAATAGTCACTGGCAAATATCTTCCAGAATACAACAAAATTTCAAATGAGAATACTAGATAGCAATTCTAGTATTTCTCTAGGGTTTCTTTAGGAAACAATTGAAAAATTGGGTGCAATTTTGGAAAGAGGACTCGAAAAAATAATGATACCTTTTATGATTTTTCAAAAAACTGATATATATATAGGAACATAGGCAAATTTTCGTAAAATATTGCAAAAATTAACAAAAATACATTTTTGAAATAAGTTATATAATGAACAAATGTAACCTCTTGAAAGAAGTTGCAAAATGAATCAATGTAATCCTTCATGAAAAGTTACAAATTGAATCAGTACAATTTCCAAAAGTTGTCTTGAAAAGGCACATATAGAAAATTTGGAATAATAAAAATAATTTAATTTTTTCAAAATAATAAATAAAATTCCAATTTTTTTTTTTATAATTTCCAAAATGCTAAAAATTAAAGGCATATTTTCCATTAACAAAATAACCATACGGAATACAAACAAAATAAAAATTAAAAGGTAGGGGATTAGTGCAAAAAATTAAAGTGCTAAGTGCGCCTAATAATCGCGCACTCGCACATGGGTATAGTGGGGTCTAACCCACACCCCAACTTTTCTTTTTAGCAAATTAGAAAAGCTCCAATTTATAAAGTGACTTGTCTTTTCCAAACTTTCCTATGTGGGACAAGGAAAAAACACTCAGTTTGTTTTACAAACAAATACTCAACAGATTGGAGTCAACAGGGTCTATCATCATCTACTCAACCAGTTTCTCAAGGTCTTCACTATAGATATAGATGAGCTATAGTCCCTTTTCAAATCATAGCCTTCTTTGTCTCTTAAATTGAGATTACTACTTACTCAAGAAATGGCCAATATTGGAAAGAGTGCAATTATCTTCTTCTGCCAAACGTTCCTGGTGCTCTTACTCCTGCTTGCGGTTTCCATGGCTGAGAACAGGCTGATCAAAGGCTGTAAGTCTTGCTTTCCCCACACTTCATTATCGGGTTAGAGACAATTTTTAGATACAAATTGCTTGAAAGCGTTATACTGATGATAGACCAAAGTAGAAGTCAATTGAGGAGACGACACCAGTAGTCTCGGCTCTCGAATTGTGCGCAATGTTCAACATCGTCAATGAACCACATTTTGGCTCACTAAGGTTTCTTTTCAGTTTAGCCAGATTGCTTCAATTAGGTTATGGAACTCTTTTATACCTTGTACAACCAAGTACTATACTCAACCATGCTACAAAATAGGCACTGATATCATGCTTTGACTCTCGAAATGACCTCCTCGTGTGCACAAACAAAAAGTTAGGGCGGTAGAGAAAAAAAGATTATGATCTTTTTCACCTTAAAATTTCTTCAAAAGAGCAAAAGGGTATTCTCCAAGTCTAGGGTTTCTTTAGATATGGAGAATCAAGAAATATTTCAATGCTTCTTATGTTGTCGACCATCCATGTTGAACTAAGACAGAGAGGAAGGAATAGCAGCTCATGATTAACACATCTTCTACCAATCTTAAAAGTAACCTTTCCTTTCTTTTGACATTAAATTGAACAGTCAGAATCCTCGCGGCGAATTCTTCCCCAAAATGTGATACGGCTTATGGCCTGAGAGCTGGTGATTCATGTTTCTCCGTGGCGCACACGTTCAACTTGACAAGCGAGGTCTTCAACTCAATCAACCCCAATATCAACTGCTTTCGTCTGTTCGTGGGTCAATGGCTTTGAATTCAGGGGACACCAAGCTAAGCTCTACTTAATGGTGTTCCATAAGAGTTTATCCAAGAAGGGGCTTCGATTTTACCTTAGTATAAATAAGGAGTAATTGGGCTACCTCCTCCTTTTTAGGGTTCTTTTTTCTTGATACTTTGATTTATGTGTGTCAAATGTGAACTTGGCTTCTTCATTCAAGTGTAATCTTTCACTACCTTGTGTCTAGACTCTAACGCGCTTCAAATATTACTCATCATAGCTCTATATACCTCCATTTTAGTTGTTAGAATAACAAATCAACTTAGTGATAGAATGCGTGCCACATAGAAAAGGTACGCCACTTGGCAATCAGACATGTGAGCTTAATAAGTCAATAGACAAGCATAAGTTTGGAAAAATCTATATTTTGAATATAAAAGCAACAATATCGATAGTGAATAGTGATTGTCATATGTCATCATAAGACGTCACTATAAACCATTATGTTCATTAATAGGTACGCAAATAACTGCCAACCTTAGTCGAATGATACAATCCACTCTGCACAATTAGGTCCAACAAAAATGCAATTTTTCGTAATGTCTTTCCTATTCAGAGAGCCTGGTGAGTTTTCCATATCTGAGAAACAAAATATATAAATCTCATATCCAAGGGCTAGGAGACTAATTTAAATTATCGATATAAACGACCTTTTTTATGATTAGTGTGTCTGTCTGTGAGTGCATCGATACTGAATACATTATGTACATGTCTAACCATTAGGGCATTGGCACCATGTATATATGCTTATGCATTTTTAACATGCCATGGTACTTTATTTCATCCATGTGATTAACCGAGGGCATGTCATCATGTCTGATACTTTCAAAAGTGTATACCTAGATTTGAGTGTGCATATATAAGATTGAGCAAAAACATATGTATATCTCATAATTTATGTCTATTAATACCTTAGAAGGAAATTCGCATGGACTAATAAAAGCAAGAGATAAGAATTTTTTTTTTCCGTAAATAGAGAGTTATTTTGGTAACTAGAAGTATATAACGCCTAGGCAACATGACGCAGGGAGCCGATTGCCTGTGTCCGGAGAAACCTATGTTTCCAAGATAAAATAAATGAGATATATGATAAATAATATAAATCATCATAAGAAATCACTATAAAACATTATGTCGAATGTCGAATCAATAGGCATGTAACTATCTACCTTAATTGAATAATATAATCCAAGAACCTCAGAAGGGTACTTTTCTCAGTTAAAGAGGAATCGGAATTGAGAATGTCTACATGGCTCTCAAACGTTGCCTTAGAATAGCCTTTGGTCGAATTTGTCAGAATAGAATTAGAGCTTGATTATTCTTATGAGTAAAAGTCGAGTACTTGAACGGATCAAGTTTTGAAAATTAATTGCACTTTTTAACTCAAAATTTAGAACTTGATTGATAAAAATTAAAGAGAGGCTCAATTCATTCCATATGTGGATTTAAAAATTTCTAACGTACTTTTCTCTTTAAGGTTCTAAACAAGCTGTAGTACCTCGAGTCTTAAAAATGATGTGAGAATCTCGATTAAGACAATTTGGATATTCATATGACAATTTCGAAAATAATTGATGAGTGTACATGTAGCGCCTGTATGTTTGACAATATGATGGTTGAGTGAGATTCTAAATGGAAATTTCTTGAATTTATGAATTTCATAAACGGCTTAATGGTGTATCAAAATAATCGTTGATCGGCTTATCCGACTTATACTCACTGCTTAGGGAGAAAAAGTCCTATTCTGCTCGTTTTTGAAAGGAATTAATCTTGTCTCCAATCTGTTAATGAGTGCCCTTAATGCACATTTTAAACAAACTTCATAAAATAAAAATTTCGATTTTCTAAAAGTTGATAACACTTTACAAGATTAGTGAATGTGTCGATAAATGTAGTCTATTCTTAATTAGTCATTCAACAATTGCTCTATGACTACTTGTCTTTAATGAGGTCATTACCAAAACAGTGTTGAACCTATTCCATTTGTGTCAATTGGGCCATAAACATTTTAATTATGCCAATTTAATTCTAAATATTTTTGTCACTTTGTCAATATAATCCATCCAGCCAATTTTAGTTATCTTACATGGCATGATCAAGATTAACATGGATATTTTAAAAATATTTTAAAATTTCTTTATAGTTTTTTTTTTTTCCTTTTTTTACCCTCTTCCTTCATTGGTTGTTGACCTCCTCGATGACCAGTGATTAGCCACGTACAAGAGCCAACGATGCTCGCCCTCACCAAATTTGGCAAGGGACGATGTCATCAACCTCGACAAGGCTTGCCCTTGTCGAGATCTAGTGATGGCCAACTTCGCTCACCGAGTGAGGCTTGCCCTCATAAGGGTAGATCACCCAAGGCTAGTGAGGGTCAACCTCACTTGTCTTGCCAGCTTCGAGTGAGGCTCAACAGAGGTCGCCCCTCACCGGCCTTTGTTAAGCCTCGCACGATGATGGCAAGGTTGACTCTCATCAACCTTTGGTGAGGCTTGACCTTACGAGGCCGATAACCGGCCAAGGAAGTAAATAAAAGAAAAGGAAAAAGGAAATGAAAGGAAAAAAAATAGAAAAATTACTTTAATAATTATAAAAATTAAATTAAAAAGAAAAATAACTTTAAAAATTTTAAAAATGTCAACCTCATTGCTACGTAGAAAAGTTGATGTCCATGTCAATAATATCTAGCAAAATTGGACGGGTAGATTATATTGACAAATTATCAAAAAGTTTAGAATTACATTGACATATTTGAAAGCTTTATGATTAATTGACACAAGTGCAATGGGTTTATTATTATTTTTTTGGTAATTTTTCCATCAATTATCTGGTTTTGTCGGTTTTGCAATTGAAACCTTAAAATGCTAGAGAACGTTAACGTTAGACTCAAAACCAAGATCATAACTTTCACATAAATAGTTCAATCAGATCAAATTCCGACCTTTTACAGAAAAACTTTACTTTCATTGGGTGATGGAAGATTGGTTCGAAATCCAGGTTTTTGCACCATTTGAGGCAAAGAAAAGTTGGACGTGCGCCTGGCACGGATCAATGCAAACCGCCACTCGGAATTAGTGGTTTCAGTTCAATTTTAGCATAGCTTACAAGGGGAGGGAACGTTCTTGTAACCCTACTAAATGCATGGTTTAGCATCCGCCGCTTCATTACATCAGGACAACGACTCTTACTTCGGTATTCACTAAAAGCCGGCGTTGCCGACGATTAGAAATAACGGGTTTTGTGATTTTCCACTCCACCAGTTTCTCAAGGTCTTCACTATAAATATAGATGAGCTATAGTCCCTTTTCCAATCAGTCTTAGTGGTCTTTAAATTTAGTTATATATTTACTCAAGAAATGGCCAATACTGGAAAGAGTGCACTTAGCTTCTTCTTCCAAATGTTCCTGGTGCTCTCACTCCTGCTTGGTGTTGCCATGGCTGAGAACAAGCTGATCAAAAGCCGTAAGTCTTGCTTTTCCACAATTCATTATAGGATTAGAGGCGATTCCTAGATAGAAATTGCTTGAATGCTCTATACTAACGACAGACTGAAGTATAAACGAATTGCAAAGATGAGACCAGTACTTTCAGCTCCCGAGTTTTGCTTAATATTCAGCATCGTCAATAAACTCGTGGTTCAATTAGGTTCTTGTTTTGTCTGCCTTATTGGTTCGATTAGGTCACTGAACTCCATTTGAATTGCACCACCAAGTACTATTCCAAACCATGCTCGTATGCACAAACAAAAGCAAGGGGCGAGAGAGAAAAATTATGATCTTTTTCCCTTCCAAATTTTTTTTTTAGAGAGCAAACGGGTACTCTCCATGCCTAGGGTTTCTTTAGATATGTAGAATCAAGAAACATTTCATTGCTATTGATGTTAACCATGCAAGTTGAACTAAGGAAGAGCAGCCCCTGATTAACACAGTTTCTTTCATCAATCTAAAAGGTTAACTTCTCTTCTTTTCAACTTTAAATTGAACAGTCAGGATTCTCGAAGCGAATTCGGCCCTGCAATGTGGTGCTGCTTATGGTGTGAGAGCTGGGGATACATGTTTCTCTGTGGTGGAGGCATCCCACTTGACGACCAGCGTCTTCAACTCAATCAACCCCAATCTCAATTGCGATGCTCTATTCGTGGGTCAATGGCTTTGCGTGGGATAATTGCCTAAAAAGTCATAAATCTATTGTACCAAGGTTTATGACTTTTCGGACAATTTTCTCGCTTTATTTCCACGGACACCAAGCTAGACTTCACCCCATGGTGTTCCATAAAGAGTTTATCCAAGAGTAGGCTTCCATTTAACCTCTATAGAATAAGGAGTAATTGGAGTACCTCCTCCATTGTAGGGCTTTTGTGTCTTGGTACTTTTGATTTATGTGTGTCAAATGGGAAATTGGCTTCTTCCTTCAAGTGTGATCTTCTACTACCTTGTTTCTGGACTCTGATGAGCTTCGAAAATTACTCATCGTAGCTCTATAAAACTACATTGCAGTCGTGCAATAACAAATCAATTGAGTTGATTGATAGCATGGGTGCCACATGGAAAAGGTATGCCTTGTGGTAGTCAGACATGCGAGCTCAACGAGCCAAATGAGAAGCACAAGTCGTGCTAAACCAGCGTTTCCAATATTACATAACCAAATTCCGACCAAAAAAAAATTACATAAACAACATATATATGATAAATAGAAGGGATCATCATAAGAAATCACTATTAGACATTATGTTGACTTAATAGCTAAGTCACTATCAACCTGAATTAAACTAATACGATCCAAGAACCTCAAAAACAATTAGGGCATTTTCCTCAGCTAGAACGGAATTCAAATTGAGAGTGTATGTTTTCTCTTCTTACCCATTTGATCGTATTAGGGTTAATTGGTTCCAGGGCGATTTCCACTCTAGAATTGGTTCCACAAAATGGCATAGGAAACCGCCCACTGGTTCATGGACCCATCCAGGGACCAGATCCGAGGTCCGGTTCATGGATGGGTCCATGGAACCAGTCTATAGAACCAACATGAATCAAACCAGCATGAAAAGTTATCAAGAAGTACATGGCACATATCGTTCTCATCACAGGACAGTCCAAGACCAAAGGCATGTCATCTATCCTCCAATTGTTGCAATCATCCCATAGCCATATGAACCTGGTTCTTCTCTTGCTTGGGGCTAATTAGTGACTGTTGATTAACAGGACAGAGCACCGAATGAAGATGCGAATACAAAATCACAAAAAGATATAATAAATCTAACTGCTGGTTAGAAAATCGAAAGAGAGGCGAAACGGCAGCGACAAGTGGAAAAAGCTTGGAGGTGGTCGCGACTCACGACTCGGGAATGATTGATTAAGGAGTGACGCACCAGACTAGACGCAAGTAATGTAGAGGAGCTTCTCTCTCGGGCCGGACATGGCCTCCAATGGGCCCGGTCCCTTTGCGCAGCACCCATGCCCGTTGCTCCCTTGACCACCATCCTTCTTCGCCCCCTCCCCCCCCTCCGGCACTCGTTTGTAGAATCCTTCGCTCTGTCGACACACAGCTTTATATCTGACTTGATAACGCATACAAGATGAGGGGAGAGAGTAGAGAGAGGGCATCGTGCTGATATTTGCTCAGAACCAGCTGGTTTGGTCCGATATGGAAAGTTATCAGTTATTTTGCACACCCCTAGCTCGTATACCCTTGAAATCCTTATATAATCTCAGGATAGGAGATAACAATCATGTAATCCTCTCTGTCCAGTGAATTGAAACGGCCAAAAGCAATTTTCCGACGTTAACAATTATACCAATTGTTAAATTATGACTCGAGTTTGAATTTTTCACAAACTCAATCCATAGAAAGATTTTGATTTGTTCAAAATATTACCTATCCTATTCAAGATTGGTTTTCTTGTTATTTCAAGTTTGACTAGGATTACTTTTGCACAAAAGGATAAAGACAAGAGTTTCCTCTTTTATCTATAGAAGAAACCTAGTAGTGGTTGGTTTACACATATATAAAAAGCAAAGGTTTCTTCAACATATAGAAGGAGAGAGTGCCGCACAAGAATAGAAGCCAAGCCAAGAAGCTGCAGTTGCCGTACGAAGCATACAAGAAAGAATGGAGTTCTTGTTTTTCGTATGTTCGTAAGCGAATTGTAGGAGGGCTTGAACACTCGGTGATTTTATGCTATGAGTTTACATTATTTATTTGTAAACACTTTGGGTTTGGGTTTAGATCTAAGTGTGGGGAACACTTGAGCATGTGAGCGATTGTAACTCTGATTCTCCGATTATAGTGGATTATTTGCTGCTGGCTCTCCCCGTGAATGTAGGTACTGATACTCGGACCGAACCACGTAAATTTTCTGGTGCCGTTATTTTTCTGGTGCAAGATCGTTCTTGCAATTTACGTCAATACGAAAATACTAGAGAAAAATAACGGCATCAGAAAATTTACGTGGTTCGATCTGAGTATCAGTACCTACATCCACGGGGAGAGCCAGCAGCAAATAATCCACTATAATTGGAGAATCAGAGTTATAATCGCTCACACGCTCAAGTGTTTCCCACACCTAGATCTAAACCGAAATCCAAAGTGTTTACAAATAAATAATGTAAACTCACAGCACAAAATCACCGAGTGTTCAAGCCCTCCTACACCGCTCACGAACATACAAAAACAAGAACTCCGTTCTTTCTTGTATGCTTCGTATGCAGCTTCTTGGCTTAGCTTCTATTCTTGTGCGGCACTCTCTCCTTCTATATGCTGAAGAAACCTTTGCTTTTTATATATGTGTAAACCAACCACTACTAGGTTTCTTCTATAGATAAAAGAGGAAACTCTTGTCTTTATCCTTTTGTGCAAAAGTAATCCTAGTCAAACTTGGAATAACAAGAAAAACCAATCTTGAATAGGATAGGAAATATTTTGAACAAATCAAAATCTTTCTATGGATTGAGTTCGTGAAAAATTCAAACTCGAGTCATAATTTAACAGTATTGTTCCTCCATGTAATAAGCACAAAGTAGTATCGTGACTAAATAGAAGTTGTGTAAATCGGGTCTAAAATCTAAGCCATTTGTCCGAGTGCTGGGTTTTATAGATTGCGAACTTTCATGTGATAATCAAGCATCAAAGTCTACAGAGTTTTCGATTCGTGAAAGCTAAAGTTTGCTCAAGAATCAAGTCCTGTCTCTGACAAGTAGCCACTGTTCTTTGACTTGAAATGGAATCTTCTGGTCGATTTTTTATTTATTTATTATATATTCCCATGTCTTCCTTATGTATATTGTAGGTATACGTGAAGCAATGTCATGCTAAGAAGCATTAATCAGTACCATATAATCTGAAATAAATTGAATCAATCGAATGCAATGCCATGATGATTTTCATTTTCAATGGCAGCAATGTTGTAGCGAACCAATTATTACTTAACATAATTAAGACAAAGGAAAATTTCCCAGAAATTTAATCAAATCTTTCTGGTCAAAGGTACTGAGATGCTTACATGGCTTGCCGACATTGCCTGTAAGAAAACCTTCGATCAAACTTGTTAGTATAGATTCAAAAATTGATTGTATGTCGAAAAACTTTGGAACTTAATTGCATAAAGTACGGGTTTGAGAATTGATTGCACTTTTAAATTAAGGTTTAGAACTAAGATTGATTGACATTAAAAAGCTGTGACTCATCTTCATTCCGCATATGGGTCTTCCAAATTTCTAAGATACTCTTCTCCTTTCGGATATAAACAAGTTGGAGTACAACGAGTCTTAAATATGGCGGGAGAAACTCAATTAAGACAATTTCAATAGTTGGATATTCCAACGACAACTTAGAAAATATTAGATAAGTGTGTACATGTAGCGCTGTAATATCTGACAATGTTCGATAAACGCATGAGATTCCAAATGGTCAATTTCTTGAATATAAGAATTTCACCAATGGTGTGAAAAATTAATCGTTAATCGATATATACGATTTCTAGTAGAAATTTTGCTACTTACTACTAAAGGAGAGAAAGGCCCCTTTTTTTTTCCTTCAACTAGGACTTGATCCGTCACCGATCTATTAACAAGGGCCCTTAATGCACTTGTTAAACAAACTTCACAAAAAATACTTGGATTTTCATAGCACTGATTACACACTTTACAATATTAGTGAATGCGTTGATAATCATACTCTATTCATAATTAGCCAACAAATACTTTGAAGTTACTCGTTTTTTATTATCCTGTTTTGCCAGTTGTGCAATCGCAATCATGAAATGCTAGAGAGGGTTAACTTTACAATAAAAAACTAGAGGGTAATAACTACAACAAAAATAGTTCAATCAAATCACAAATTGTGTGTCTGTTGTGACTTGATGTTTTGATCGGGTGATAGAAGATTTAGTTCGAAATCGAGGTTTCTGCACCAAGGGGAGACCCAAAAAAGGCTCCATGGGGTGAGGCATCTGGTGCGTCCAAAACTTGGACGTCCGGCCCCCTCGATGCAATGCAAACCGCCACTCGAGAACAGTGCTTTCTGTTCATTCTTGGCATATCTTACAAGGGGAGACAATGTTCTTGCAACCTTACAAAATGCGCGGCTTCGCATAATCCGCCGTTTCTTTACATCAAGACGTCAACTCTTGCTTAGGAATTCTCTGAAAGCCAGCGTGGCCAATGTTTGGAGTCAACGGGGTTTGTCATCATCTACTCAACCAGTTTCTCAAGGTCTTCACTATATATTTAGACGAGCTATGGCCCCTTCACATATAGTTCTTTCGGTCTTTCAAATTTAGATAAAATTTTACTCGGGAGATGGCTAATATTGGAAAGAGTGCAATTACCTTCTTCTTCCAAGTGTTCCTGGTTCTCTTGCTCCTGCTTGCTGTTACCACGGCTGAGAACAAGCTGATCAAGGGTGGTAAGTCTTGCTTTTTCCCACAATTCATTATTGGATTAGAGACAATTCTTTGACAGAAATCATTTTGAGAACGTTATCCTTCAATTGAGAAGACGGCTTCAGCAGTCTCAGCTCATGAGTTTTGCTTGATATTCACCATCATTCACAAACCTCATTGTGGTTCAATTGGCTCTTTTAACTGTCTGGTTAGATTGGTTCAATTAGGTTACTGAACTTCCTTTATATTGTACAACCGAGTAGAGATTATTTTTTATCTTTTTTCCCTCAAAATTTCTTCAAAGAGCAAAAGTGTATTCTCAAGTCTAGATTTTCTGTAGACATGGAGAATCAGGAAATATTGAAACGCTATTGATATTATCAACCACTCATGTTGTACTATGAAGAGAGGAAGGAATAGCAGCTCATGATCAACACATCTTTCACCAATCTCAAAAGTAACCGTTCCTTCTTTTTGACATGAAATTGAACAGTCAGGATCCTCGCAGCAAATTCTGCCCCAGAATGTGATACGGGTTTCGCCGTGAGAGTTGGGGATTCATGTTCCTCCGTGGCAGAGATATTCAGCTTGACAAGCGACTTTTTCTCAATCAACCCCAATCTTGACTGCGATTCTCTTTTCGTGGGTCAATGGCTCTGTGTTCAGGGGACACCAAGCTAGACTCTATTTCATGGTGTGCCATAGGAGTTTGTCCAGGAAGAGGCCTCAGTTAACCTCAGTCTAAATAACGAGTAATTGGACTATATCCTCCATTTTAGGGTTTTTTTTTGTGCTTTGGTTCTTCTGAATTATGGGTGTGAAATGTAAACTTGGCTTCTTTCTTCAAGAGTAATCATCTAGTACCTTGTGTCTAAACTCTAATGAGCTTCAAAAATTACTCAGCATAGCTCTCTATAACTGTCAATATTAATCGAATAGTACCGTCCAAGAACCTCATGAGCAACTTGGATACTTTCCTCAGCTGAACAAGAATCAGAATTGACGATGTATGTGTTTTCTCCTTACCCTTTTGCTAGTGTGGCCTTGAGATGCTTATATAATCTAAAGAGAGGAGATGACCTGTCATAAAGTCCTCTCTGTTCATTGGATAGAAATGCCAAAAGCAATCACTTCGCATCTGGAGTTAAGTGCTCTTAACAATTCATCAGACGCAAAATGCTGTCTAAGTTCATTTGTGATACGAAAATGTTTTATATTGGTTGAATCATGAAAAAGAAAAGAAGAGCGTAAATGGCAAGTTTTAGGTGCGCGAGCACTTAAATTGTTAAGTTATTGGCAATTAGGTGATTAGAAATCATATATTATTCGAATTCTTGTATTAAGCCCTTTCTATTGTTATGTTATATAATTCCGGAATCACTTGTTTTTTATATCATGTGAGTTGCCATTGCACATTGCATTGTTCCTGCAACTTCGAGGGCCATTTCAAAGGGCAAAACTAAGTTGCATAGTCATTCGACTTAACTATACCATCCTTCGATGGGCTCAACGCAAATCTCAATTCTACCGCACTCTTCGATGGGCAATAGGTTTGATGACTACATAAAAGTTAGCTAAATTGAGTCTAAAATCTAAGATCAATTGCCTGCGTGCTGAATTTTATAAGCTACAAACATTCGTGTGATAATCGAGTATCACAATTAGCAGTCTCCGTTTGTGTAAGTCAAAGTTCACCTAGGAAGAATTCTATTCTTTGAAATCTTCTGGTCCATCTTTCTTTTGATTTTTTCCCGTTTCCTCTTTATGTTAATTCTATGTATATATGAAGCAATGTCATGCCAACAAGCATTACTTTGGACCATTTACTCTGAGATAAAGCTCTTAATATGGAACCAATCTAAACAGTGCCATAGTAATTTTTCTTTTTTGGCAATAGCAGCAATGTCGTAATGACCAGAGTATCACTTATCCAAGTAACGTCCAAGAAGCTTTTTCTAAAAACTTAATCAAATCCTTCCAATCAACAGCACTGAGAATGCCTACATGGCTCTCAAATATTGCCTACATAAGAGCCTTCGATTGAACTTGTTAGTATGGATTGAGAACTTGAATGCAAAAGTAAAAGTTTAGAACTTGATTGTACTTTCATAATGAGATTTAGAAATCAATTGATTAGAATTAAAGAGATTAGAACCAATTCATTCCATACAAGAAATTTCAAAGTTCCTAATATACTTTCACGGTAAGGATTTAAATAAAGTCGGAGTACCTTGAGTCTCATATATGAAGGGAGAAACTCAATTAAGACATTTTGGATATTCCAATGACAATTTTGAATATAACAGATGAGTTTGTACATTGTTAGATGGGTGCGTGAGCTTCCAGATGGACAATTTCTTGAATCTATGCGTTTCTCCAAAAATTGATGTGTAGAAAATTAATTGTTGATCGGTTCATCCGACTTCTACTTACTACTTAGGAAGAAAAAAGTCCGGTTTTCTTGCTTATGCTAAGAATCAATCTTGTCACCAATTTGTTAACGAGTGGGCAGTAAAATCCACATAAAATGCATTCTGTTCATTCTTGGCATATCTTTCCTGGGGAGAGAATGTTCTTGTATTCTTACAAGATGCATGGTTTTAGCGTAATCCACCGTTTCTTTACATCGAGATGTCACCTCTGTCTTAGGAATTCATTAAAAGCTGGCGTGGTCGATGATTGGAAGTCAACGGGTTTTGTTACCCATCTGCTCAACCAGTTTCTTAAGGTCTTCACCATATATATTCGGATGAGCTATTGTCCCCTTCCCATCAGTCCCTATTGATCTTATACTGACTCAAGAAATGGGGCTAGTATAGGAAAGAGTGCAATTACCTTCTTCTTCCAAATGTTCCTCATTCTCTCACTCTTGCTTGCTGTTTCCATGGCTGAGAACAAGCTGATCAAAGGTCGTATGTCTAGCTTTTCCCACGCTTCATTACAATTCCTTGACAGAAATCGCTTGAGAGAATTGCCTAATATTGGACTGAGGTATAAATCAGTTGAGAAGATGAGCTAGGTAGTCTCAACTCCCGGTTTTTCTCAACAATCACTGTTATTCATAAACTTCGTTTTGGTTCAATTTGTTTGTTTTTGTTTGGTCAGGTTGGTTCAATTAGGTTATTGAACTCCCTTTAAATTGTACAACATACAAAACCATGCAACAAAACAAACTTGAGGAGAGATGATCTCCTCGAGATTTCTTCAAAGAGCAAAAGGGTATTCTCCAAGTCTACAATTTTTGTAGATATGGAGAAACAAGGAATATCTCAATGTTACTGATGTTATCAACCAATGACGTTGAACTAGAGGAAGGAACAGCAGCTCATGGTCGACACATCTTTCACCCATGTTAAAAATTACTGTTTCCTTCTTTTGCATATTAAACAGGTGGGGTCCTCGGAGCCAATTCTGCCCCCGAAACGTGATACGGCCTATGGTGTAAGAGCTGGGGGGACGTGCTCCGCCGTGAAGGAGATGTTCTGCTCGACGGGCGAATTGTTCGACTCAATCGACCCCAATGTCGACTGTGATTCTCTATGTCCGGGTAAGTGGCTTTGTGGTCAGGCCAGGGGACACCAAGGTAAACTCTACTTCATGGTGTTCCTTATGAGTTTGTCCAAGAAAGGGCTTCAATGAACCTCGGTATGAATAAGGAGTGATTACCTCCCTCCATTTTAGGGTTCTTTTTCTTGGTACTTGTGATTTATTTTGTCTAGACTCTAATGAGCTTCCAAAATTACTCATGATAGCTCTATAAACCTCTGTTTTAGGCGTGCAATAACAAATTAATGAGGTACGGACCTCAGGAGTGCCAAAAGTTACAAACGGTACATTTAAGTGCTAAAATCGGAGCAAAATGGATAACTTAAGTGCCAACGGCGAGAAAATCAAGCCAAATTGCCACGTGTCCATTTTCCGGCGACTTCATTTGCTGACAGAACATTTTTTCAAAAAAAAAATTCCACGTGGCAATTTTAATAAATAAAAAATGTCCACGTTAGATTTTAAAAATATTAAAATCGATTTTATTAAAAAAAAAAAAAACAAAAGGGGATCGGTGAGGGCTGTGCAACCCTCACCGCCGCCACCGTCGCCGCCCCATCGTCGCCGGGCCCCGGCCCGGCGGGGCGAGGGCCGACAACCCCGACCAGCTTGTGGCGAGGGCCTGCGCAGCCTCGCATCGCCGACCCTTGCCTTGCCAGGCCAAGGGCCAAGTGACACTTAAGTGTACTGTTTGTAAGTTTTGGCACTTAAGTGTCCCTCCGTGCCAAGTTTTAGTACTCCCACTATACTTTCCCCACAAATCAATTAGGCTTATCAATTGGATCTCTGCCATGTGGCAGTTAGACATTTGAGCTCAATGAGCCAAACGACAAGCTTAATTTGTGAGAAATCTATGTTTCCAATGTAATATAACTAATAAATGTAATGAATAATAGAAATCAAAAGAATTCTCTGTACGCCATTATGTTGAATAGTCGGTACATAAATATCTATCAACGTTAACTGAAATATGACCAGTCATGAAATCCCTTTCTGTCCAATGAATAGAAGGTCAAAAGCAATTATTTCACATCTAGAGTTAATTTCTCTGAACAAATCATCATGTACAAAATGCCGCCTGATTTCATCTGTAAATTGAAAAACGTTTTATATTGATTTAATCTCAATTAAACGAAAGTAAAGGGCAAGTTGTGGGCACGTGTACGATTGAATTATTAAGTTATTACCTATTAGATAATTAAAAAATATTACCCTTGGGTTTCTTTTTGATGCATTCAATATGAAAACGTTACCCCATCTCCGAATAACTGTAATTAAATTTAAGGAATACACTTTCAATAACACAATATTTCCTTAGTTATGGTCAAATCAAGGACTATATGATCTGATTCGGTACTACCAAGACCAGCTAGAAGATTGGTTCTGAAAAGAGGTTTTTGCACCACCTGAGGCCAAGAAAATGCTCTGAGGTGTCGGACATATGGTGCGTCAAAACTTGAATGCCACGTTACGAAATCAAGTGATGGAATGATAAAATAAAAAGAATAAGAGTATAGTCTGAAACTGAATTTACGTGGGTTGGTTGAGCAGCCTATGATTTCCTTATAAATTATGCAAGGCGAAGAAAATTACAATTGCACTCGAATCACTCAAGCATTTTAGTATTTCTCATTCCCTATTTATGCACTCAATAATTCACATGGTATATATCCTGAATGCAGCATTTCAGTTGCAATAACACATCATCTCCTTATACATGGTCAAATCATAGGACTACATGAG
This sequence comes from Corymbia calophylla, assembly GCA_014182845.1. Taxonomy (NCBI): domain Eukaryota; kingdom Viridiplantae; phylum Streptophyta; class Magnoliopsida; order Myrtales; family Myrtaceae; genus Corymbia; species Corymbia calophylla. Next base: position 41,838,289 of record CM024697.1, on the reverse strand, counting down.
CTCATTCACTACTACTAAAAGTATTAGATGCGAGATTAAAATTTTTATCATGGTTTATTCCTCAATTATAGTAAATCGATTTTGTTTGGCCATGGAATTCTTACACAAGTGAGAAACCGCATCACTATGGCGACTTTTAATAATTTATCATGATGGATTCAACACGATCGTTCTCCTAACCTGTCCTGCCAATTTCGCAATTAGGTTTAGGACCGACAATTGATGACTAAAAATATCCTATTCATCTTACAATATTCACATGAAGATGTAACCAATCAGTTAAAATAACTGTCTAAACCAATGGTCGCAAAATATATATCACAACAATAAGCGGCATCACATCTTTACTTCCCCGACAACACATTTTACTTTGATCTTGTAGAAGGATTTATTCAGGAAATAACAGAAACTGGCTGTCCACAAAAGCAAATTCAAGGACAAAGTTTATCATCAAGACATCTAAAGCAACTAGGATTATGTTTACCACGACCACAACTAGAAACAATGGAAAATCTTGTCCAAAATCACACAAAGTTCTTCTTTCACACACTTTTCAGTCCGTCGCCACCCATCTCGATCCCTCCCTTAGGAACATCATCTTCGCCAACGAATCTAGACCAGTACCAGTGCTTCTTCCACACCGTGCCCATCTCTTCGATCGGAATGCCTTTGGTCTCGGGCAACATGAAGTAGATGAATATGGACATGACAACCACAAAGGCAGCGAAGAACAAGAACAGCCCGAACTTCATGTGACAGAGCATGTTGAGGAAGACCTGAGCCACAAGGAACGTGAAGATCATGTTGACGGAGACGTTTATGCTCTGGGCGGCCGACCGGATCTCCAAGGGGAAGATCTCGCTTGGCACGAGCCACCCGAGCGGTCCCCACGACCATGCGAACCCGGCGACGTAGGTGCAGATGAAGGCCACCACGATGCCCGCGTACCACTTGGGCAACTCGCCCGGATTCCCACTCACTCCGAATTTTGCACCAATTGCAGATGCAACAACAATCTGAACATGAATAGTATAAGTGCACATCTATATACCAAGTTTCCAGGGAAGTACCACGATAGGGACCAAATATAGTTTCGAATCTACAAAAGATATTTATAACATGAGTAGTATATGTACTAATCTTAGATATAGAGCAGCAAAATTGATGGCTTTCATCAGATCTGATAGTTAAAATTCATCTTAGTATGTGTGGACGGTTTACTTCATAATATCTCCATTCGGACTAATGAATTTGGTCGTAGCAAAAGTCATCAGATCAAGTACCTGGCAGATCAGCATTTGAATCCCACCCTCTAGGAAAAGGACTCTCCTGCCCACTTTATCGACGGTGTAGATCGAGACCCACGTCGCGGCGACATTGACGAGCCCCGTTATCACGGCAGACATGAGGGAGGCGTCGCTTGCGAATCCCAGGGTGCTGAACAAAACCGGGGCATAGAACATGATCACATTGATCCCTGTGAATTGCTGAAAGAAGGGAATCAGTATCGCCATGGTGAGGTGAGGCCTGTACTTCCTCCGCAAGAGATTCATCCAAGGGTGCTCCACTTGCTTCGATGCCTCGCTTGCTGCTACCAGATCCTCGAACTCCTCATCGACGTTCTGAACGCCACGAATCCGCTTCAGCTCTGCCTTGGCCTTTTCCTGGTCACCCCGCTCGATCATTGAGTTTGGGGTATCGGGGAGCACGATGGACCCGATGGTAACAATTAGGGCTGGGACCACAGCTCCGCCAAGGCTCAGCCGCCATCCCCAACCGCCCTTGATCTTTGCGAAGAAGTAGTTGAGGATGTTGGCCACCAGGATTCCGACCGTGATGGACAATTGGAAGCCGATGTTGAGAGCTCCTCTGAACTTGTAAGGGGCCATCTCAGAGAGGTAGAGTGGCACGGACTGTTAGTACATCCAAATCAGGCCAAGAGAGACTGTCAAAATCTGAATTTTTTCTATTTGTAATCAAGCTTGATTGCATTGCTTACCAATCAAAAAGCATAAATCAGAATGTAAAATCCTATTCAAAAAGTACATATTGTAACATACTAGTATAAATCCTATCTACTAGTCTGCCTACGAAAGATAAAACAATGAATTTTCTAGAAAAATTCATACGTATCAGACGGTATTCCTATTTTATTTTGTGCTAATTACAGAGATTAAAATCGTGACCTGATTGGCGAATCCGATACCAAAACCAAGGAGGATGCGCCCGACGATGAGCATCCACACGGCGTTGGCGAATCCATTGAGGAGAGCGCCGGCACAGAAGAGAATCCCGCCAAAGAACATGGACAGCTTCCTCCCCACTTCCTCGTCACGGTCGAAGCGACCAGCGACGACAAGAGAGCCGCCAAGTAGAGCGACGAGGTGAACAGGGTTAAGGTCTCGCTGTTGTACTGGCAGTACTGGTTCGTAATCTTCTCCCCTTGTTGCTTCTCGTACACCGACGGGAAAAACCTCTTCAAGAACGACGGCATCGACGTAACCCCACCTGCGATCACGATCGGAAAACCGAATTTCAGTCAGGTTATCTGACCGAGGTGAAAGAAGATCGCATACATGGCAAAGGGAAGAGAGCTTGGAGAAACAGATAGAGATCATAGGCATGCTAGTTCCGATAAATCGATCGAAAACTATAATCAACGGAACCCATCTTCTTACCGGAGATCCCAATGTCGTAGCCGAAGATCAGACCGCCCATGGCCCCGACGATGCATGTCACCAGCACATACGACGTGAGTTCCCCCGGGTACTCCTTGCCGTCGGAGACTACTCCACCTACGGCAGGCATCCTTTCCTCGCTGCTCTTAGAAAAATCACTAACGAAGGAGACGATACTGAATCGAGAATTAGAGTCTGCGAGAGATGGGAGAAGGGCACTATAAATAAGGAATTTAATGCCTGTGGTCGGCTGTTATGGCAATGCAGCTAAGGAGTGAGTCTAGAGAGGAAAGAGATTGGCTCTTCCATGCTTGAAATGGCAAGTGAAATCACTTCGCAATCAATCTGTGAAGGGCAACATCTTGATAAAACCTTATCCTAGATCAATACGTGAGTCGATAGAGACAATGTCAATCGTTAATATGGCAATAAAAAAAAAGAGAGTGTGTCGCGCAAACCTTAACAAGGAATCACCGTAGGATCTTAGTAATCGAAAGGGGATATATCTTAAATCCTAATCCGGATCGATATGCACGCTTCTTAAGTTTTCCTTATCTTCCTTAATTAAGAAGAAGGGGAAGATAAAAGCGACATCTAACTCGAGAAAAGTTGTGTAATGCATCGATGTATATACAGATGAATCGGGTTGATGAGGTCCGTCGTATGTGTCTATACGTGCATAGATTGCGAAATATTCAATGGTTTAGATGGATCAATCGCATGTTACAGAGCTATTTTTATTATTTCCTTCCACGATTTAATACTTATCCATGCTTTGTTCATGATAATCCTAGTCATCGGCCATTCTTTAGAGGAAATTAAATATAGCTAATGGAGCGAATCGTCGGGTTATTAATTATGACATTATCCAGCCAGAAAAAGACTTATCCAGCCAGAAAAATCTCACTTCTGGAAAATTTCCTTTAATAGAAAGGGGAAATTACACTTTTGGTCTCCGTAGTTTGGGGGAATTGCGCTCTTGGTCCTTACACTTTGTTATCGGTTACGATTCTAATTCTCTTACTATTCTCCGGTGACAATTAAGTCCTTCCATCAAAATTTTCTTTAAAAATTTCACCGGAAATTGCTAGGTGAGCACCGACCGTAACACGTGATAATTATGTGTACCAGCTTATGGACCAAATTAACTTTTGGTTCTTATACTTTTAGGGAATGATCAATTTTATTTCTTGTGCTTTGTTTTGTTGACAGAATTATTCGTCATCTCACTTCCTTACGAAGTCTTAAGAATACGTGGAATGGAGACAAACTTAATAGGTGCTTCCTCAGGGATGATCAACTCTAATACTTGTACTTTGTTTTGTTGATGGAATTATTCGTCACGACACTTCCTAATAAAATCTTAAGAATACGTCGAATGGAGAGAAACTTAATAGATGCTTCCTTCATTTGTAAATATGCCTAACATGATTTGTAGTCCTTCATTTGTAAATATGCCTAACATGATTTGTAGTGCCATTAAAATAAATTCCACAATATCCAACAATGGCATACTCGTTACGGCATATTTTAGACAGTTTACGGGAGTTCTTATTCCATCTCCAACATATGTAATTGCTTATTAAATTCTGACGGGGTGAGTCTGTTTAGTCATGTGGCACAAAATGAATCGATTGTCTTGTTGGAAAGTCAGACCCACATAATATTTTCTTTTGGGTTGGAGAAGTTTAGGTTTATTGATTGCATGTATGCCATACGGAAAAGGTATGCCATGTGGCAGTCATACCTCAGCTCAGTAGGACAAATGACAAGCATGTAAGTAATTGACGTCTCCAACACAAATTAAACAAAATATATAAATAATAAATTACATAAATCATAAGAAATTACTAGATAGCATCATGTTGATTAATAGATACGGAAATAATTGTCAACCTTGATTGAAAAATACGATCCTAGAATTTCACAAGCAATTATTTCCTCGTTCGCACAGGAATCGAAACTGAGAATAAATTGATATATGCAAGGAACGAATCAATAGACACAATGTGTCACCAATAAGCAACATCACATCTTTACTTCCACATGACACATTTTTCATTTTCCTCCTGTGCAAGGATTTATTCAGAAAATATCAAAAACCGACGGTCCACGAAAGTGAATATGATAACTAAGTGCATCACCAAGAGGTCTAGAACAATTAGGATTATGTTTGCCACGACCAACTAAAAAAACAATGAAAAATGTCCAAGAATCACACATAAATCTTCATTCATACACGTTTCGGGGTCGAACCGCTGCCTCCCAGCTCGATCCCTCCCCTAGGAACATCGTCGTCGTCGACATATCTAGACCAGTACCAGTGCTTCCTCCACACCAGGGCCATCTCTTCGATCGGAATGCCTTTGGTCTCGGGCAACATGAAGTAGATGAATATGGACATGATGAGCACGAAGCCGGCGAAGAACAAGAACAACCCGAACTTCATGTGGCAGAGCATGGCGAGGAAGATCTGAGCGATGATGAACGTGAAGAACATGTTGACGGAGACGTTTATGCTCTGGGCGGCCGACCGGATCTCCAAGGGGAAGATCTCGCTCGGCACGAGCCACCCGAGCGGCCCCCACGACCACGCGAACCCGGCGACGTAGGTGCAGATGAAGGCGACCACGATGCCCGCGTACCACTTGGGCAACTGGCCCGGATTCCCGTCCACTCCGAATTTCGCACCAATTGCCGAAGCAACAACAATCTGAGCATGTCAATGGACAATTGCAATTTGTGTAGTCAAATTCTTCAACAATTAGGTCATTAATCCCAATTGTAAGTGCACATCTATGTACCACACTTTCAGAGATGAACCATGATAAGGACCAAATATAGTTTCGTATTTAGAAAAAGAGATTACAACATAAATACAAATTGATGGGTCCGATGAAATCTGATGGTCCGAATTCATTTTAGTATATATAATAGGTTTAATTAATATTGTCTCTGAATTGAGAGAGTAATATAAAATTGTTTCACCGAATTTTTTGGACTATATGCATAATGTATTAAACAAGATGACTTCAAAATGAATTTGGTCGTAGCAAAAGTCATTAGATCAAGCACCTGGCAGATCAGCATTTGAATCCCACCCTCTAGGAAAAGGAATCTCCGACCAGCTCTATCGACAGCGATGATCGAGACCCATGTCGCGCCAACATTGACGAGCCCTGTGATCACGGCGGACATGAGAGAGGCGTCGCTCTCGAACCCGAGGGTGTTGAACAAGACCGGGGCGTAGAACATGATCACATTGATCCCAGTGAGCTGCTGGAAGAAGGGAATCAGTATCGCCATGGTAAGGTGAGGCCTGTACTTCCTCCGCAAGAGATTCATCCAAGGGTGCTCCACTCGCTTCGATGCCTCGCTCGCTGCTATCAGGTCGTCGAACTCCTCATCGACATTCTCAATGCCACGGACCCGCTTCAGCTCCTTCTTGGCCTTTTCGTGGTCACCCCGCTCGATCATGGAGTTCGGGGTGTCGGGGAGGACGAGAGCCCCAATGGTGACGATGAGGGCGGGGACAACAGCGCCGCCAAGGCTCAGCCGCCATCCCCAACCACCCTTGATATTCGCGAAGAAGTAGTTGAGGACGTTGGCCACCAGGATTCCAACCGTGATGGATAACTGGAACCCAATGTTGAGAGCTCCTCTATATTTGTAAGGCGCCATCTCAGAGAGGTAGAGTGGCACGGACTGGAGATTCACATGAGCGTATGAATTAACATATTATATTAAAGTAATTGTTGAAAATCGAATAACTGTTAACATAAAATTTGAAATGCGAAACAAAAAAAATTTCCAGCATATACCAACCACATCTTAAATTCACAAGAATGTCGATCTAACAGAAAGTGCATGATATGACAGTATACGCAATATCATGACAGTATATCACATGATATAAGAACCAAAGAGGACAAAAAGCACAACCTGATTGGCAAATCCGATCCCGAAACCGAGCAGGATGCGCCCGGCGATGAGCATCCACACGGCATTGGCGAATCCGTTGAGGAGAGCGCCGGCGCAGAAGAGAATCCCGCCCAAGAACATGGAAGGCTTCCTCCCCCACTTCCTCGTCACAGTCGAGGCGACCAGCGACGACAGGAGGGCGGCCAGGTAGAGCGACGACGTGAACAGGGTCAAGGTCACGTGGTCGTACTGGCAGTACTGGTTCGTGACCTTCTCCCCTTGCTGTTTCTCGTACACCGACGGGAAGAACCTCTTCAAGAACGGCGGCATCGCCGTGACCCCACCTGCGATTCACGATGAGGAAAAACCTAGTTTCAGTCTGGCCATCATAGGCGTGCTTGTCCTGATGGATCGACCAAACGATACAGCGCACGAAACCATCTTCTTACCGGAGATCCCGATGTCGTAGCCGAAGATGAGGCCGCCCATCGCCCCGACGATGCATGTTACCAGGACGTATGGGGTGAGCTCCCCCGGGTACACCTTGTCGGACGACGAGACTATTCCTCCTGCTGCAGGCATTCTTTTTGGCCCTAGAATTCACCAGTGAAGAAGATGATGACGACTGAGGTGAGAATTGAGTCCCGAGAGAAAAGGAAAGTGGAGCGAATAAAGAAGGGGACGATCGTAAGAACGAACGACAGAGAGAACTATATAAAGAAGGAATTCAAGGGCCTGTCTGGCAGTGGAGCGTTTTCATGCAGGAATGGCTGGCATCAACAGAGGTATTAACAGGAGGATGATACGCGCTCTTGTTTTCCTTTTTAATCTTCTCTCATTGATAAGAAGATAAGACCAATGTCAGCCCTAACGCAATCGTGTCTAATCAGAATAAAAATGGATATGATAAGATATAATATCTAGGGGATGTTAGTATATACTATTTACTATTTGATGATTACAATAATAAAATTAGATATATTTACATCATATCATATATATTATTTGGTGTAAACGATATATCAATATAAATTAACCACAAATTTTACAAACAGAAATGGTAAAAATCTCTTACGTTACTCTTATCTATATTTTTATTTGTTTTTTATTTCTTTCTTCCCCTTCAATCATACTTTAATAAATTTTTATTAAATAAAAATCTGCACTAATATAAATTAACTACTAAAACACCTAACATATAGAGTGGACAAAGCAGAAGCGAGAAAGTCGGCTTGAGTAACGCAAACATTGGTGAGAATACAATGCCCCCGAACCCGCAACTTCCGCCTTGACAGGGCGATGCTCGACCAATTGATTTCAAATCCAGAGGTTAAACGTACTCTTAACAACTTTACGTAAGGCAAAGTTTGGTGTTTTGGGGGCTATATAATAAATATATATTTATATATTGAATTTATATTATAGGATAAAAGTAAATTCAAATATATAAATAAAAATAAGATTGAATTAAAAAAATCAAATTGTTATTTTTTGTTATTTTGAATTACTTATACTACAACTCAAATATTATTATATTGAAATATAATTTTAGATTTGTTAATTTGTTTTGGTTGGATAAGTTTGTTAATTTAAGAAGTTTGTTATTTGAGAAAAATCATATACATCTTTATTTCACCTCCTCGTGAGATAATTGTATCTTCGCTTATATCCATTTTATATCCGACTTTATCCTATTTTGAATAAGTACGAAACGTAATATGACCACCAAACACAACCTTAGTACTTCAAGAAAGTGATATCTGACTAACAATAAATTATTTCATGCATCCGTATGTGTCCACAAACACACGCGAGGAATAGGAGAAGAGAGGTCCAATGCTAAGGCGGGGGAGAAATCTTTTAGGATCAAAACGTTACAGGAAAATGGGAAACTAGAGATTTGGCTAGCCTAGCACAATCTTTCAGGATCTGAACTTTCAGTTTTTTGGGCCTTCTATACAATGCAAGAGTCTTCAACGCTGCCAATTTCGGGCAGGTTTGACAAATCAATTCATCTCCATATTTAAAATCCCCTTGTCACGATGTAGGAACAGTGCATAGGGATAAGTATAATAGAAGTCTTAAAACTTGTTGCGAAAGTACAATCGAATTCTAAAACTTTTAAAAAGTATAATCAAATCATAATAATTGTCACGAAAATTCAATCAAGTCTTAAAACTTCAAATTCTGTATTGTTATACAAAGATGAAATTTTGAACTTTTTATAGTGAAATTCTGTATTTTTTCTAATTAATTATTGCACCCGTGTTTGCCGTGACAATCCCAATTGAGGCCGTGGAGTGGCTAAGTTCTCTTGGTACCCTCCCGCAACGTCTTGATTTATCATCGAAAGAACAGAAGAAGTAGAAACTTAAATATATTTTTTTGGTCGGAAACTTAAATTGACTAATTCCTTCTTCTTTTTTCCGATGAAAGAAAATAAGGAAGTAACTTTTCTTGGTCTCAGCTAGTGTTTGATTTGTGTGTTCCGGAGAAAGGGAAATTCATGTTGATCCAAAGTGCAATTTTTCTGAGATGGTCTAAGACAAGAATTTCGACACGAATTAAACCTGTTAGAGCTCCCGCCCCTTGCTGGGTACTCGGCCATACAGTATTAAAATTTCTATTTGAGTTCATAAATGAAATAAGCTCGCTCTAGTAATATACAATGATGAAATTTGAATCATAATGGTTTGCATACGAATATGTCTTATACATGATGGTGAAGTCGCTATTTACAAAGGAGTTGCATAATTTATAGATTATCTTTTGCATTACTAATCGAGTCATGGGGACACTATTTTAAAAATTATCCTTTGGGTTTTATCGTGACCAAACATTGATGGCTCCAGAATTACTCATTTCAATAAGTCTCTCAACTTTAAAATTGATACATATTCTTATATATAAAGGTAATTTTGGAGTTCGTTTGATATAAAACCATCTAAATTTTACTTTAAAAATGTATTTACATAAATTGCAGTTTGTAGATAGTGCTACAAATATTGAAATATAACAATGCAATTTAGCAAGCTATAATAAAAAAGATCTAACAATCGTAATATCGTTAATCTTTTTATTATCCTAGTGGCCACTCTTCCTATATGGGAAAAAGGAATAGGGGGTTTGAATCCCTATGTTCTTAAGAAGGTTGGAGTGGGGACGTTTAGTATTAGTTGTGAGATTCGACTTCCATACTTTACAAAAAAGCAAGGTAAAAGTCTGAAAGTGACTTGAAAGTTAAAGTATGATGGACCAAAAAAAAAAATCATTTTGATCCAGCGGCAATCCATGGGTTAAATATATTTATTATACTGAGATTGGATGGAGGTAGAGCCACTACAAGAAAATGAGTTGTGAGAGAAGATATCTAGCAACGGAAAAGGTCCTACACCTTACGACCAAAAAGATGACAACAGATGTACGATGTTCTAACATACTCTCTTAAATTATAGGTGGAATTTGACGAATGGGAGGTCGCATATATGAAATAGATTGAAACAAATCTTGGCTTTAATATCGTGGTAGAAAGTTTAACTCAAAATCTTAAGGCATGTATGTAAAATAAAACACTTATGATATTTCAAACAACTCCCCTCACCCGCCCCCCCCCCCGGGGCCCAATAGATCCCAAGTTAAGAAAAAAAGGTCATTATGCTTCTCAAATTAATTTAAAAAAAATAGATCGTTTTTTTATTGAATATTTATGCATTAATTTAGAACTCTATTAAATAAAGTTGAACCCCTTTCCATGTCCTAAGGAGATCAATTCAATATGACTAGAGAGCTAGAGAGCTTAAGAGCTGTCGATCAGTGAATTGAGGCCCCGTGCATGTGATCATTTTTTATATGTATTCCAAAGGAAAAAAATTGAAATTTAATTTGATAAAATCGACTGCATCAATCTTTCAAAAATGGCATTGCTACGTCGAAGCATTACTTTTGCCTCAAAATCTTGAACTGCAAACTTTTTTGGGTTGGATTAGCATGATACTTAAGGATTTCATACTTTAATTTGATTTGTACATTGATTGAAATTGAATGATTTTGCAAGCTGTTTGACTCATTTGATTAAATTCCTTTACTATTTGGAATTTCGTGAATTTATATTTGGACAGAAATAGCAAGCGATGGGAATAGCAATCTGATTGAATAATTCCTTGAATGTCTATAATGTTGATTGAATTTTGAACCCTATAAGGATTTAGACCATGACCACCCTAACCCTCAGGCCAATCAATGGAGACTATAATAATTGACAAAACCATGCCAACTCTTCATCCATTCAGCAAGCAAGTTTGCTGGCACACAAGGATGTTGGTGGATATCTTCAGGAGGGATCCAAGTTTATGCTGGCTAGTGGTTCGATTTTGAAAGTTTTGAGAGCCTTCTTTAAAGGTTTTGCTTGTAATATTTCAATTCACAGTCCCATTGATTCATTTGTCGTAGGTAGCCAACTTAGCATATGGCTACCAAAATAATCTGAACTGCTTGAACCTACAAAATATTTTCCACTAGGAGACATGCTTTCATTTGGCTGGTGAATGTTAGTTGAAGTTTCTGCATGAGAATGGACTGCCTACTTCGATGACAGCTTATGTGATCGAGTTTTAAGTAGTTTGGGTAGTAATCGATGATGATATAATACGTAATTCTCGTTAAATTCATATGGTTCAACAACTTTGTACATCAGTCTCAAATATCGGAAAATAATCAAAGCTTTCCATGTCATTTTTGGTGTCTTCTTCTTTATTCTCGCCGTCCTTTAAAAGCAAACAACGAAGAACATATAATGGGGATAGCTTCCTTTGAAGACCGCCAATAGGGGCAAGTATCTACTCCTTTCTGGGCAACTCAGCACAACAAATTTATACATACACTCCTTTCTTGGCGTTGGCTTGGTGAGCCTTCAATGGATCTAGTAACTCCAAAAAGATGGGGTTGGCAGCAACCTTATTCTTCGTCGGAGCCTTTCTTAAAGCTATTATGAGCAACTACCCCTTCTTCATAGCCGGCCGTTTCTTCATAAATATTGGTGCTTGCTATACCTTTGTTATTGTTCCTAATTACATCATGGAGATCTCTCATGTCTTCTACCATAGCCCAGTTATCTCACTCCTAATGTATTTATTTATTTTGTTTTTTTTATCATCTCCGTTCGTGCATTTTCGTGCACGAAATGTGCACGAGCCGTGCGTGTACTATGTGTGTTATATCTGCCACACTTAATTATTTATTCCATTTGTTTGCATTTCAAATTTATTTCTTTTATTAGACAACCCTAACATTCCTTATGGTTTACTTGGGAGCATCGGGATAATAAATAAGATTTTCTTTTTTGAAATTTTAACAAACATAGGAGTGATAAGCAAGGAGATAGCATATGTAAAGCCAGACCTACAAATGATTGAAGTGCTTGAGGATTATTGGATAGGAATTATCAAGCTATCCTCCGTGGTCAAATCAAGGCTAGCTTGAACTACAAAAATTAGGGTTGGCAATAGTCTTTCTTATGGCCATTATAAGCAACTACCCTATCTTCACGACTGCCCGCTTCTTCATCAATGTTGGTGCCTACTATGCCCTCGTGGTGCCTACTATGCCCTCGTGGTGCCTACTATGCCCTCGTTATTATTTTCAATTACATTATGGAAATCTCTTTTGTCTTTTACCGTGACCTACTCGTCTCCTTCCTGGAGGTACTCATTTCATTTCTTTTTTTTCTCTAGCGTCTCTGTTCATGCACGCTTCGTGCACGAGTCGTGCGTTGTGTGTGCACCGTGTGTATTACATCTGTTACACTCAATTATTTATTCCATTTGTTTGCGTTTCAAATTTATCTCTTTTTGAGACAACCTTAACCATTATTATGATTTACTTGGGAATATTATGATAATAAATAAGATTTTTTTTTTTTTAAATTTTAGCAAACATAGGAGTGATGAGTGTCGCGACCTAATTCTCTTTTTTTGGGTTTGGGGCTCGCCAATGACTAGGTTCAGGGGTATTGTTAACTTCAAACCAATGGCCCTTCATTAACTCGGACTCTCCCAAGCCTTGAGTCCCACCCTCTAGGAAAAGGAATCTCCAACCAGCTCTATCGACAGCGATGATCGAGACCCATGTCGCGCCAACATTGACAAGCCCTGTGATCACGGCGGACATGAGGGAGGCATCGTTTGCGAACCTGAGGGTGCTGAACAAGACCGAGGCGTAGAACATGATCACATTGATGCCGGTGAGCTGCTGGAAGAAGGGAATCAATATCGCCATCGTAAGGTGAGGCCTATACTTCCTTTGCAAGAGATTCACCCAAGGGTGCTCCACTCGCTTCGATGCCACACTCGCTGCCATCAGGTCGTCGGACTCCTCATCGACATTCTCAATGCCACCGACCCGCTTCAGCTCCTTCTTGGCCTTTTCGTGGTCACCCCGCTCGATCATCGAGTTCGGGGTGTCGGGGAGGACGAGAGACCCAATGGTGATGATGAGGGCGGGGACCACAGTGCCGCCAAGGCTCAGCCGCCATCCCCAACCATCCTTGATCTTTGCGAAGAAGTAGTTGAGGACGTTGGCCACCAGGATTCCAACCGTGATGGATAACTGGAACCCAATGTTGAGAGCTCCTCTGTATTTGTAAGGGGCCATCTCAGAGAGATAGAGTGGCACGGACTGGAGATTGACATGAGCGTATGAATTAACATATTAAAGTAATTGTTGAAAATCGAATAACTGTTAACATAAGATTTGAAACGCGAAACAAAAAATTTTCCAGCAGATACCAACCACATCTTAAATTCACAAGAATCTTGATCCGACAGAAAGTGCATGATGTGACAATATATACAATATCATGAACACATGATATACGAACCAAAGAGGAAAAAAAGCACAACCTGATTGGCAAATCCAATCCCGAAACCGAGTAGGATACTCCCGGCGATGAGCATCCACACGGCCTTGGCTAATCCATTGAGGAGAGCGCTGGTGCAGAAGAGGACCCCGCCCAAGAACATGGACAGCTTCCTCCCCCACTTCCTCGTCACGGTCGAGGCGACCAGCAATGACAGGAGGGCGGCCAGGTAGAGCGACAACGTGAACAGGGTCAAGGTCATGCGGTAGTACTGGCAGTACTGGTTCGTGACCTTCTCCCCTTGCTGTTTCTCGTACACCGACGGGAAGAACCTCTGCAAGAACGGCAGCATCGTCGTGACCCCACCTGCTATTCACGATGAGGAAAAACCTAGTTTCAGTCTAGCTATTATAGGCGTGCTCGTCCTGATGGATCGACCAAACAATACAGCGCATGAAATCCGTCTTCTTACCGGAGATGCCGATGTCGTAGCCGAAGATCAGGCTGCCCATCGCCCCGACGATGCATGTTACCAGGACGTACGTGGTGAGCTCCCCCGAAAAAGGTCATACTGACTAATTGGTGCGCATAGTATCAGATTCCGACAATTTGACAATGGAGATGGCATTCCTTCCATCTCCAAAAGGGACATAACCTAAGCACATTGAGCAAGCAAAATAGAAAATTCAATTAATATTCCTGTTTGACATGAATAGAGAATAACAATGCTACCCCTTGATGCACTCAACCGGAGCAACGTACAACACTAAATGGTGCTAATCACAGACCCCACTCAGCGCGAGCACGTCATACAAAGGGTAAAAATATTGAACTCATACCTGCAAACACCAACTGCTGATGGTGATTGTAGGAACTCCGCGCAGCTTCTCAAGAAATTCCCTTGACAAGTCACAGTACATTCCTTTGGAGTCATACACATAAGATGGAATACGAAAATCCAAATCGAATTCCATCAAAGAAGATATATCGTCAAGTATGAATGACGATGGATGCCCTGGTAGCCACACCGATTGGAAATGTGACAAGCACTGATCCTCTGATACCACCACCAACCCAAGAGTCATACCCAACGAGAAACAGCGACTTCCAGGCGCACCAACTCACTCAAGCAACACAAGAACGGTGGCAGTACATACTCGGACGGTGACCTGGGAGTCAGCCATAGGCGGAGATCCTCCACCGCACTTTGCAGTGAATTCAAGTCATATGTTGAGGTTGTCGCAGTTGGCCTCGATGTGCTCCAAGGAGTTGATGTGGAATTTCTTCACTGTGGGCGAGATGCACCGTCTCAGGACGCTATCAATGATGAATGGGAAGTCTGAGGGGTCGGTGTCATTATCGAAGACGAGGTGGGTGGTGGTGGTCCAAGTGGACAGCCAGCGCCTGGAGAGGACGCTGGTCTTGACGACGTCCTCCAAGGGCAGAAATGAGAAATTTGGTGGATCAGGGTGTTTGGCAAGGCACTGATGAGATCCGTATCGCTGAAAGGAGGAGGAGGTTGGTTCCCTTCGGTGTGATTCGACAGGTTGCTGAAGGATTTGCCGTGCAATTCTAGCGTCTGAGAGGACTTTTTAACCGAGTTGTATGATGAACTGAAGAAAACTTCATAGCTGTTACTATATATATAGGAAGCAACCGATTTTTGGTCCTTTTCTCCTTCCCAAATCTTCATAAGAAAACCGCTAGCATGATGGCGGGATGCCAATCACGGTATCATGGTGGAATTCTAGTCAAAAGACTAGAGGCGAATCCCTCCATGATTTCTATATTTTTTTTTTGCCCTTCATAACACTTGTGATTGAGATATGACCGTGACATAGTTACACATATCTAAAGCCGGACCTACAGATGATTGAAGTGCTTAAGAATTACTAGATAAGAATTATCAAGTTATTCTCGGTTGTCGTCGAATCGGCATCGGCTTGGTGGGCCTCCAATAGGTTTGGTAACTGTAAAAGGATGGGGTTGGCAGCAACCTTATTCTTTGTTCGAGCCTTTCCTATGGCCATTATAAGCACTACCCCTCTTCACGGTTGTCCACTTTTTCATCAATGTTGGTGCTTGCTATACCCTCGTTGTTATTCCTAATTATATTACAAGGATCTCCTTTGACTTCTTCCGCGGCTTGCTTGTCTCCTTCCCTAAATTACTCATTTCTTTTCTTTTCTTTTTACCATCTCTATAAGTGAACAAAACGTGCATTGTGCGTGCAACATGCGTGTTATGTCAATTACACTCAATTATTTATTCCATTTATTTGCATTCCAAATTTATCTCATTTCTGAAACAATCCTAATAATTATTATGATTTACGTGGGAACATAAAAATAATAAATAAGATTTTCTTTTTTGAAATTTTTGCAGACATGGTAGCGATGAGCAAGGGTATAGCATATCTAAAGCTGGACCTACAAATGATTGAAGTGCTTGTGGATTATTGGATGGGAATTACCAAGCTATCCTCTGTTGTCGGATTGGCATTGGCTTGGTGAGCCTTCAATGGATCTAGTAACTCCAAAAAGATGGGGTTGGCAGCAACCTTATTCTTCGTCGGAGCCTTTCTTAAAGCTATTATGAGCAACTACCCCTTCTTCATAGCCCGCCGTTTCTTCATCAATATTGGTGCTTGCTATACCTTTGTTATTGTTCCTAATTACATCATGAAGATCTCTCCTGTCTTCTACTATGGCCTAGTTATCTCACTCCTAATATATTCATTTCTTTTGTTTTTTTATCATCTCCGTTCGTGCATTTTTGTGCACGCTTCGTGCACGAGCCGCACTTAATTATTTATTCCATTTGTTTGTCTTTCAAATTTATTTCTTTTATTAGGCAACCCCAACATTCCTTATGATTTACTTGGGAGCATTGGGATAATAAATAAGATTTTCTTTTTTGAAATTTTAACAAACATAGGAGTGATAAGCAATGGGATAGCATACTAAAGCCAGACCTACAAATGATTGAAGTGCTTGAGGATTATTGGATAGGAATTATCAAGCTATCCTCCGTGGTCAAATCAAGCTGGCTTGAACTACAAAAAAATATGGTTGGCAGTAGTCTTTTTTATGGCCATTATAAGCAACTACCCTATCTTCACGACCGCCCGCTTCTTCATCAATGTTGGTGCATACTATACCCTCGTTATTATTTTCAATTACATTATGGAAATCTCCTTTGTCTTTTACCGTGACCTACTAGTCTTCTTCCTAGAGGTACTCATTTCATTTCTTTTTTTTCTCTAGCGTCTCTATTCATGCACGCTTCGTGCACGAGCCGTGCATTGTGTGTGCACCGTGTGTATTACATCCGTTGCACTCAATTATTTATTCCATTTGTTTGCATTTCAAATTTATCTCTTTCTGAGACAACCTTAACAATTATTATGATTTACTTGGGAATATTATGATAATAAATAAGATATTTTTAAAAAAAAATTTTAGCAAACATAGGAGTGATGAGTTTCGCGACCTAATTCTCTTTTTTTGGGTTTGGGGCTCACCAATGACTAGGTTCAGGGGTATTGTTACCAAGATGTATGGGGTGAGCTCCGCATGTATGCCTTGTCGGATGACGAGACTATTCCTCCTGCTGCAGGCATTCTTTTTGGCCCTAGAATTCACCAGTGAAGAAGATAATGATGATGACTGAGGTGAGAATTGAGTCGCGAGAGAAAGGGAAAGTGGAGCGAATAAAGAAGGGGACGATCGTAAGAGCGAACAAGAGAGAAAACTATATAAAGAAGGAATTCAAGGGCTTGTCTAGCAGTGGAGCGTTTTCATGCAGGAATGGCTAGTATCAACAAAAGTATTAACAGGAGGATAATACGCGCTCTTGTTTTCCTGTTTAATCTTCTCTCATTGATAAGAAGACAAGACCAATGTCAACCCCATCACTTCAAGAAAGTGATAGCCGACTCACAAGAAATTATTTCAAGCATCCAGCTGTGTTCTTACACACACCCACACGAAGAATAGGAGAAGAAAGGTACAATGCTGAGGCGCGGAAGAAATCTTTTAGGATCAAAACTTTACAGGAGCATGGAAAACCGGAGATTTGGCCAGCCTAGCACAACCTTTTCCGATAAAACTTTCAGTTTTTTGGGGCCTTTCTACAAGGCAAGAGCCTTCAACCCTGCCAATTTCCGGCAGGTTTGACAAATCCATTTATATCCATATTCGAAATCTCCTTGTCACGATGCAGAAAAATTGCATAGGGATAGTTTTACTAGAAATCATAGAATTTATCAAGAAAATACAATCCAGTTATAAAACTTTCAAAAAGTGCTATATCAATGATACTATCAATGAAGGAATTTGATTTAATTAATTTGACAAGTTTTAGTACTGAAAATACTTTTTGAAAATTTTAATTGTACTTTTTAAAAGTTTTAGAGCTGTACCATATTTTGTTGACAAGTTTCAAACTTTCAATGTACTTATCATTGTATCATCATAAAGTCTTCAACTATATCAACTTCTAGAGGTACTCCTAGACAGATCATGAAAGACCAACTTTGACAGATTTAAAGCAAGTTAGAATGGAGAATATTGTTGCACCATTGCCATTCAAGCCACTAAAGAAATTTGATCAATGGAACCGACGAAATGATAATCAAACCAACAATTAAGATTATTGAAGAAATTTAATTACGATCAATGTATTAGATCAATCAATAATTTCTATTGTTATATTGTCTTTTGTATTGCTCGATTCATAGTGAAATATTATATTATATTTATTTAATTATTGCATACTTGAACGGCGACCTGGGAGTCAGCCACAGGCGGAGATCCTCCACGCTGCGCTTCGTGGTGAACTCAAGCCATCTGTTGAGGTTGAGGCGGTTGGCCTCGACGTACTCCAAGGAGTTGACGTGAAATTTCTTCACTGTGGGCGAGATGCACCATCTCAGGACGCTATCGATGACGAATGGGAAGTCTAAGGGGTCGGTGTCATTATCGAAGATGAGGTGGGTGGTGGTGCTCCAAGTGGACAGCTAGCGCCTGGAGAGGACGATGGTCTTGACGACGTCTTCCAAGGGCAGAAATGAGAAGATTTGGTGGATCACGGCGTCTGGCAAGGTGCTGATGAGATCCGTATCGCTGAAAGGAGGAGGAGGTTGGTTCCCTTCGGTGTGATTCGGCAGGTCGCCGGAGGATTTGCCGTGCAATTCTAGCGTCTGAGAGGACTTTTTAACCGAGTTGTATGATGAACTGAAGAAAACTTCATAGCTGTTACTATATATATAGGAAGCAACCGAGTTTTGGTCCTTTTCTCCTTCCCAAATCTTCATCAAAATACCTCTAGCATGACGGTGGGATGCCAATCACGGTATCACGGTGGAATTCTAGTCACAAGACTAGAGGCGAATCCCTCATAATTTCTATATATATTTTTTTGCCCTTCATAACACTTGTGATTGAGATATGACCATGATATAGTTACACGGATCTAAAGCTGGACCTACAGATGATTGAAGTGCTTAAGAATTACTAGATAAGAATTATCAAGTTATTCTCGGTTGTCGAATTGGCATCGGCTTGGTGGGCCTCCAATGGGTTTGGTAACTTTAAAAGGATGGGGTTGGCAGCAACCTTATTCTTTGTTCGAGCCTTTCCTATGGCCATTATAAGCACTACCCCCTCTTCATGGTTGTCCGCTTTTTCATCAATGTTGGTGCTTGCTATACCCTCGTTGTTATTCCCAATTATATTACAGGGATCTCTTTTTTCTTCTTCCGCGGCCTGCTTGTCTCCTTCCCTAAATTACTCATTTCTTTTCTTTTCTTTTTACCATCGCTATAAGTGAACAAAACGTGCATTGTGCGTGCAGCATGCGTGTTATGTCAATTACACTCAATTATTTATTCCATTTATTTGCATTCCAAATTTATCTCATTTCTGAAACAATCCTAATAATTATTATGATTTACGTGGGAACATAAAAATAATAAATAAGATTTTCTTTTTTGAAAATTTTCAGACATAGGAGCGATGAGCAAGGGTATAGCATATCTAAAGCTAGACCTACAAATGATTGAAGTGCTTGTGGATTATTGGATGGGAATTACCAAGCTATCCTCTGTTGTCAGATTGGTGTTGGCTTGGTGAGCCTTCAATGGATCTAGTAACTCCAAAAAGATGGGGTTGGCAGCAACCTTATTCTTCGTCGGAGCCTTTCTTAAAGCTATTATGAGCAACTACCCCTTCTTCATAGCCCGCCATTTCTTCATCAATATTGGTGCTTGCTATACCTTTGTTATTGTTCCTAATTACATCATGGAGATCTCTCCTGTCTTCTACCGTGGCCTAGTTATCTCACTCCTAATATATTCATTTCTTTTGTTTTTTTTATCATCTCCGTTCGTGCACTTTTGTGCACTCTTCGTGCATGAGCCGTGCGTGTACTGTGTGTTATATCTTCCACACTTAATTATTTATTCCATTTGTTTGCGTTTCAAATTTATTTCTTTTATTAGACAACCCTAACATTCCTTATGATTTACTTGGGAGCATTGGGATAATAAATAAGATTTTCTTTTTTAAAATTTTAACAAACATAGGAGTGATAAGTAATGGGATAGCATACGTAAAGCCAGACCTATAAATGATTGAAGTGCTTGAGGATTATTGGATAGGAATTATCAAGCTATCCTCCGTGGTCAAATCAAGCTGGCTTGAACTACAAAAAAAAATATGGTTGGCAGCAGTCTTTCTTATGGCCATTATAAGCAACTACCCTATCTTCACGACTGCTCACTTCTTCATCAATGTTGGTGCCTACTATACCCTCGTTATTATTTTCAATTACATTATGGAAATCTCCTTTGTCTTTTAATGCGGCCTACTAGTCTCCTTCCTAGAGGTACTCATTTCATTTCATTTTTTTCTCTAGCGTCTCTGTTCATGCACGCTTCGTGCACGATCCGTGCATTGTGTGTGCACCATGTGTATTACATCCGTTGCACTCAATTATTTATTCCATTTGTTTGCATTTCAAATTTATCTCTTTCTGAGACAACCTTAACAATTATTATGATTTACTTGGGAATATTATGATAATAAATAAGATATATTTTAAAAAAAATTTAGCAAACATAGGAGTGATGAGTTTCGTGACCTAATTCTCTTTTTTTGGGTTTGGGACTCGCCAATGACTAGATTCAAGGGTATTGTTACCAGGATGTACGGGGTGAGCTCCCCCGGGTACACCTTGTCGGACGACGAGACTATTCCTCCTGCTGCAGGCATTCTTTTTGGCCCTATAATTCACCAGTGAAGAAGATGATGATGATGACTGAGGTGAGAATTGAGTCGCGAGAGAAAGGGAAAGTGGAGCGCATAAAGAAGGGGACGATCGTAAGAGCGAACGAGAGAGAACTATATAAAGAATGAATTCAAGGGCTTGTCTGGCAGTGAAGAGCGTTTTCATGCAGGAATGGCTAGTATTAACAGGAGGATAATACGCGCTCTTGTTTTCCTTTTTAATCTTCTCTCATTGATAAGAATATAAGACCAATGTCAACCCCATCACTTCAAGAAAGTGATATCCGACTCACAAGAAATTATTTCAAGCATCCGCATGTGTCCATACACACACACCCACACGAAGAATAGGAGAAGAAAGGTCCAATGCTGAGGCGCGGAAGAAATCTTTTAGGATCAAAACTTTACAGGAGCATGGAAAACCGGAGATTTGGCCAGCCTAGCACAACCTTTTCGGATCAAAACTTTCAGTTTTTTGGGCCTTTCTACAAGGCAAGAGCCTTCAACCCTGCCGATTTCTGGCAGGTTTGACAAATCCATTTATATCAATATTTGAAATCTCCTTGTCACGATGCAGAAAAAATGCATAGGGATAGTTTTACTAGAAATCATAGAATTTATCAAGAAAATACAATCCAGTTATAAAACTTTCAAAAAGTTCTATCAATGAAGGAATTTGATTTAATCAATTTGACAAGTTTTAGTACTGAAAATACTTTTTGAAAATTTTAATTGTACTTTTTAAAAGTTTTAGAATTGTACCATATTTTGTTGACAAGTTTCAAGACTTTCAATGTACTTATCATTGTATCATCATAAAGTCTTCAATCATATCAACTTCTAGAGGTACTCCTAGACAGATCATGAAAGACCAACTTTGACAGATTTAAAGCAAGTTAGAATGGAGAATATTGTTGCACCATTGCCATTCAAGCCACTAAAGAAATTTGATCAATGAAATCGACGGAATGATAATCAAACCGACAATTAAGATTATTGAAGAAATTTAATTACGATCAATGTATTAGATCAATCAATAATTTCTATTGTTATATTGTCTTTTGTATTGCTCGATTCATAGTGAAATATTATATCATATTTATTTAATTATTGCATCTGTGTTTGCCGCGACAATCTCAATTGTGGCTATCGAGTATCTAATTTCCCTTGGTACCCCCCGCAACATCTTGATTTATCATCGAAGGAATAGGAGAAATAGAAACTTGAATTGACTAGTCCCTTCTTGTTTTTTTCCGATGAAAGAAAATGGAGATCCCTCTTGTCTTCTACCGTGGCCTAGTTATCTCACTCTAATGTATTCATTTTTTTTGTTTTTTTTTTTATCATCTCTGTTCGTGCATTTTTGTGCACTCTTCGTGCAAGAGCCGTGCGTGTACTATGTGTGTTATATCTGCCACAGTTAATTATTTATTCCATTTGTTTGTGTTTCAAATTTATTTCTTTTATTAGACAATCCTAACATTCCTTATGATTTACTTGGGAGCATTGGGATAATAAATAAGATTTTCTTTTTTGAAATTTTAACAAACATAGGAGTGATAAGCAAGGGGATAGCATACGTAAAGCCAAACCTACAAATGATTGAAGTGCTTGAAGATTATTGGATAGGAATTATCAAGCTATCCTCCGTGGTCAAATCAAGGCTGGCTTGAACTACAAAAAAATAGGGTTGGCAGCAGTCTTTCTTATGGCCATTATAAGCAACTACCCTATCTTAACGACTGCCCGCTTCTTCATCAATGTTGGTGCCTACTATACCCTCGTTATTATTTTCAATTACATTATGGAAATCTCTTTTGTCTTTTACCACGACCTACTCGTCTCCTTCCTGGAGGTACTCATTTCATTTCTTTTTTTTCTCTAGCATCTCTGTTCATGCACGCTTCATGCACGAGCGGTGTGTTGTGTGTGCACCGTGTGTATTACATCCGTTGCACTCAATTATTTATTCCATTTGTTTGTGTTTCAAATTTATAGGCACGGAAGAAATCTTTTAGGATCAAAACTTTACAAGAGCATGGAAAATCGGAGATTTGGCCAGCCTAGCACAACATTTTCGGATCAAAACTTTCAGTTTTTTGGGGCCTTTCTACAAGGCAAGAGCCTTCAACCTTGCCGATTTCCGGTAGGTTTGACAAATCCATTTATATCCATATTCGAAATCTCCTTGTCACGATGCATAAAAAATGCATAGGGATAGTTTTACTAGAAATCATAGAATTTATCAAGAAAATACAATCAAGTCATAAAACTTTCAAAAAGTGCTATCAATGAAGGAATTTGATTTAATCAATTTAACAAATTTTAGTACTGAAAATACTTTTTGAAAATTTTAATTGTACTTTTTAAAAGTTTTAAAACTGTACCATATTTTGTTGACAAATTTCAAGACTTTCAATGTACTTATCATTGTATCATCATAAAGTCTTCAACCATATCAACTTCTAGAGGTACTCCTAGACAGATCATGAAAGACCAACTTTGACAAATTTAAAGCAAGTTAGAATGGAGAATATCGTTGCACCATTGCCATTCAAGCCACTAAAGAAATTTGATCAATGGAATCGACGGAATGATAATCAAAATGACAATTAAGATTATTGAAGAAATTTAATTACAATCAATGTATTAGATCAATCAATAATTTCTATTGTTATATTGTCTTTTGTATTGTTCGATTCATAGTGAAATATTATATCATATTTATTTAATTATTGCATCTGTGTTTGCCGTGACAATCTCAATTGTGGCTATCGAGTAGCTAATTTCCCTTGGTACCCCCCGCAACATCTTGATTTATCATCGAAGGAATAGGAGAAATAGAAACTTGAATTGACTAGTCCCTTCTTTTTTCCGATGAAAGAAAATGGGGAAGTGACTTTTCTTGGTCTCAGCTAGTGTTTGGTATTTGTGTGTTCCTGAGAAAGAAAAATAAATGTTGATCGAAAGTGCAACTTTTTTGAGATAGTTTAGGACAAGATTTTTGACTCAGACCAAACATTTCGGAGCACCCGTCCCTTGTCGGGTGCTTAGCCACAGAGTATTAAAACTCTATTTGATTTCAAAAATGAAATAAATTCGCTCCATTAATAGACAACGATGAAATGTTAATCATAATGATTTGCATGCGAGTATGTCTTATACATGATGGTGATACTATCATTGGGATAGTATTTTAAAAATTATCCTTTGGGTTTTATCAGGAAAAGACATTGGTGGCCCATTATCACTCATTTTAGTAAAGTCTCTCAACTTTAAAATTGATTCGTGTTCTTATATATAAAGCTAATTTTGGAGTTAGTTTTTACATATATAACACCGTCTGAGTTTTACTTCAAAAAATTGTATTTAGATAAATTGCAATTTGAAGATAGTGCTGCAAATATAGACATATAAGATGCGATTTAGCAAGCTATGGTACTAATATTTTAGAGTAATGAAAAGGTTGATGATATTACGATTGTTAAATTTTTTTGACGTAGTAGCAATACGTGGGTTGAATATATTGGTTATACTGAGATTGGATGGGACTGGAGCCACTACAAGAAGATGAGTTGTGAGAGAAGATATCTAGCAACGGAAACTGTACCTTGACCACCAAAAGACCGCAAGATTGTAATTGAATGATTTCTCAAGCTGTTTGACTCATTTGATTAAATTCCTTTACTATTTGGAATTTCGTGAATTTATATTTGGACAGAAATAGCAAGCGATTGGAATAGCAAACTGTTTGAGTAATTCCTTGAATGTCTATAATGTTGATTGAATCTTGAACCCTATAAGGATTTAGACTATGACCACCCGAACCCTCTGGCCAATCAATGGTGACTATAATAATTGACAATAATAAAAAATAAAAAAGGAAACGCGGGTCAGGTCTCAGGGTCGGAACCGACTCGGTCCAGCAAACTCACGGCCAGACTGGGCTGGGTTTAATACACAAGCCCAGTTCGGTTCCCCCTAAAATTAAAGCCCAGTAGAGAAAAAAAGAAATCAAAGCTAAGCCTAACATCCAATATTCTTTTGGTGAGAACGAAGGGCCGAATTTACCAACTTAGCTATGCAAGCCCAAGGAACCAGAACCTAATTTTTCCATTTTAGGCTCTCTCCTTCTCCGCCACGCCCTCCGCCCCCTGGAAGAGCAGAAGGTAAGGCATGTGCAAAACTGAAGCTCGCCGGACCAGCATACCGGCGAGCAAAGCTATGAAGCAAAGGCGCACGAAGTGGAGGATAGCGGCATGGGTTCGCCGAAGCCCATCTAATCAAGCAACTGGCAATGGACGATGGACTGAAAACCGAAAGCGATCGCACAAAACCTCCTCAGACAATTCATCGAACACACGTGAAGCACCGACTAAGAGAAGGGCGGGGGGGGGAGGGAGGGTTTGCCTTGTACGAATCTGAAACTCAGACCACAAGCTGTCCACAATGCACAAGCGGGGGTCAATCTCAATACGATATGAAAGACACACAGCACGCCCCGGCCAAAAACAACGACCGCGAGCGTGCATATATTTTGGGCATTTCGGCAAACAGGTAACGTGCGTGGTCTGTGGGTTGAGAAACGCGAACAACCGCGTCCGGATTCAAGCCGAGACTCACAAGAATCAACGAGCAACAACCAAGAGCCGCAGCATACACACGAACGGGGCCAGGACTCGCGTGTTAGAGAAAGGCGAAGGCCGCAACAGGGCAAAACAGAGCACCGAAAAAAAAAAAACAGGGGAGGCTCGATGGGCGTTCCCTACCAGATTCATGACGTCGGACGGCGGATGAGCCCGAAGATAATGTTGTGTCCGTTCGCCTCGCGCGTCTGCGAGCAGGAATCCTCTGGAAAACGACCTCAAATCGGACAGAACCGAGACCAACCTAAACTGAACCTACCGCAGCTAAGACTTGACGGGGCATGATGGCGACCGGCAACCAGCGACTCTCCCTCACGGTCCACTCTCACTCACAGCTCTAGTTCCGCCCTCACGCTCCCTCTCAGTTTTACTACCTCAGGTCTCACTATTTGCAGGTCTCTCCCTCTGTTGGGGCTCTCTTTCTTTCAGATTTCTCTCTCCTCGACCTCCTCCCTAACCAAGCTCGCAGCCGCTCTATTTATAGGCGGGGGAGACCGGTCGAGGAGGGAGGTTTGGCCGCTTGATCTGGGCGCGCCGACTGGGCCCCCGAACCGTTGTCCCCTCAGCCACCCACCTGCTCTGCTCTGCTGCGCCGCGTGCTCTGCTTTCCAATCTGGTCGCATTGAAGGCGTTGGATCTGCGTCCCATCCGTCCGGATCTATCGCCGGTCCCTCCCCTGCTTTCTGCTCCGCGTGCGTCACCGTCGTCTGCCCTCTTTTCTTTGTCACGCGCATGAAGCACGGCAAAGGAGGGAGATGAAAGAAGGAGGCTGGGCCGGGCCAACGGGAAAATGAAGGGGAATGGGCCCTGGGCCCACGTGAGTAAGAAGGGGGAAGGGATGGGCGGGGGGGGGGCTGGGGCGAGGGCAATAAGGATAAGGGAAAATAAAACTTAGTAGATGCTAGACCCGTTAAATGGGTGGGTCAAGTCGGGTTTGGGTCGGGCCGAAAATAGTCTGACCCATTTAACCCGTTTTGACCCAAATTCATGTAATGTAAATCTAATTACCCATACCCGACCCGACCCACACCCGATCCATACTCGACCCGACCCATATCAAGCTAAGCCATTATTATTGTAGGAAACCCAAACTCACTCTGCACAGCTACATTTCTAAGCTCTATGTTAAATGACTCACTCAACCCATATTTGACCCATATTTAACTTTTACTTGATTCATATTTGACCAAAATTTAACTTTCACTTGATCCATATTTGACCCATATTTAACTTTCAGTTGACCCATATTTAACCCATTTAACTAAAAGTGAGTCATAATATGGGTTTATGACCTATTTTGACATCTAGAAGTAATATTAATTTCTAGGTGATCTGAAATTTATTTATTTTTGTTAGGACCAAAATGATCCTTAATTTTCTATGTAATAAATATCTAAATATTTAATTAAAATTTAGGCATTAACAATTTTGTAAGGGATTCTTTGTTCTCTTAAATAAAACATCTGCTAAATCTACTTCTCAATGGTCAACTCAGAACAAATCAAGCGTTAAACGATGTTCTAACCATCGATTTCATAATAATCCGTTTCAGAGTTTCACTTGGGAATTTTATCAAACAGTTGATACGCAATTCAACATATTGATCTCAGATTCGAATTTAAGGTCATATTCAGCCTAAACATGATATTTGACATTTTAAATCAAGGTTATCTATTGCAAATCAACTTCAGCATTACATGATTCAGTCTCGAAATCACTGAATGAGTTCGATGCATTTGAGTCAAGAGAGGCAAGGAAAAACAGAGTGTGAGGGAGGAGTGTCTGCCTAGATCGCAAACTGACACTGCAATTGGTGAAGTTGGTGTCACCGGAGCTCGAAAATATCACAAATGTTCACTGGTCCTTCATGCGACGAACAATTCTTCACTGGGTTCTATGTTCAGCAGTGCAAAGGTCCAATGTCGGGCGCTCGAAGGATGGTGAATTCCGGGAGCAATATCACGAACCGAAGTATTTTTTCTTTGGAATTGGTTGCTTGGGAGGATTTTCGTGAATTTCCTTTTCAACTCATGAGAAATTCCCAGTCATGATCTCTCTCCACTGCATTTTCTTTCTAGGCCGAGCATATACGAGGAAAGGGAGCACTCCTCGCCGGCTCTTCTTCTGTTATCACTTAACAGATTCTGATCAGCTGATGAAAGTGTTGATCACTGATGCTTTGCTTCAAAGACACGGGCGCTATTTTGTGATTTGCTCACGGACACGAGCAAAGGGGAGAAAAAGCAAAGCAATCTCCTTCTGTTCATCATCATCTCTTCTTCTTTTTTTCGAAAATTCCTTCTTTCTTTATATATTTCTTTATTTTCATGGCCTTTGTTATTTTTTTTTTCAAAAAAAGTAAGGGAAAATAAATCTTAGTAGATGCAAATAATATTAATATCTAATTGATGTGAAAATATTTTTTGTTAGGACCAAATTAGTCCTTAATTTTCTGTGCCATAGATATCTAAATTATTAATTAAAATTTAGGTATCAACAACTTAGTAGGGGATTCTTTGTTCTCTTAAATAAAACATCTGCTAAATCTACTTCTCAATAGTCAACTCAGAACAAATTAGGCGTTAAATGAGATTCTAACCATCGATTCATAATAATCCATTTCAGAGTTTTACTTGGGAATTTTATCGAAGAGTTGATAGGCAACTCAACATATTGATCTCAGATCTGAATTTAAGGTCATATTTAGCCTAAATATGATACTCGACATTTCAAATCAAGGCTATCTACTGCAAATCAACTTCAGCATTACATGATTCAGTCACGAAATACTGAATGAGTTCGGTCCATTTGAGTCCCAAGAGGCAAGGAAAAACAGAGTGTGAAGGAGGAATGCCTGCCTGGTTCGCAAACTGACACTGCAATCGGTGAAGTAGGCGTCACCGGAGCTCGAAAATATCACAAATGATCACTAGTCCTTCATGCAAACGAACGATTCTTCACTGGGTTCTATGTTCAGCAGTGCAAAGATCCAATGTCTGGCGTTCGAAGGATGGTGAATTCCGGGAGCAATATCACGAACTGAAGTATTTTTTCTTTGGAATTGGTTGATTGAGAGGATTTTCGTGAATTTCCTTTTCAACTCATGAGAAATTCCCAGTCATGATCTCTCTCCCCTGCATTTTCTTTCTAGGCCGAGCATATACGAGGAAAGGGAGCACTCCTCGCCGGCTCTTCTTCTGTTATCACTTAACAGATTCCGATCAGCTGATGAAAGTGTTGATCACTGGTGCTTTGCCTCAAAGACACGGGCGCTATTCTGTGATTTGCTCACGAACACGAGCAAAGGGGAGAAAAAGCAAAGCAATCTCCTTCTGTTCATCATCATATCTTCTTCTTTTTTCGAAAATTCCTTCTTTCTTTATATATTTCTTTATCTTCATGGCCTTTGTTATTTTTTTTTTTTCAAAAAAATTGCAAGGTGTCAACATTTGCAGTGTACACTTGATTGTTATTTTGGAGGCTATAAAAGAATGACAGCAGTAGTCTTTTTAAATCTTAAGAAAATAGCAAAATTTATAGGAAGCCCATTTAATTGCAAGCCTATTGATAACAGAGATGGTAAATCCCTCCATATCATTGTGAGGGGAGATTTCTTAGCTAGGTTTACTCCTATGTAGAAAAAACCCAATTAATTGCAAACCCAAAGGAACTTAACCCCATATGATAACTCATATAGAGAAATAGGGTTTCTCACTATTTTTTAAGTAGTACCCGCAAAGAAGTTAGTTAAGACGCAATAACAAGTGAGAAAGTTGAAAGTTGAAAATATGGGGGGGGTGTGGGGCAATATTTGGTTTACATCAAAGCATAGGTCAATTCATGGTCTAATTGAGTTGAAATTTTGCTAGCCTGTTCATGGGGCACTCTCCTTGAATCTGACTAGTTTGACTTTCATTTAAAGCTCCATACATCATCATCATCATCATCTTCTTCTTCTTTTTTGAAAATTCCTTCTTTCTTTATATATTTCTTAATTTTCATGGCCTTTGTTATTATTATTTTTTATTCAAAAAAATTGCAAGGTGTCAACACTTGCAGTGTACACTTGATTGTTATTTTGGAGGCTACGAAAGAATGATAGCAATAGTCTTTTTAAATCTTAAGAAAAGGCAAAATTTCAAAGAAGCTCAATTAATTGCAAGCCCATTGATAACAAGAATGGAAAATCCCCGCGTACTGTTGTGAGGGGAGATTTGTTAACTGGGTTTACTCTTATGTAGAAGAAGCCCAATTAATTGCAAACCCAAAAAAACTTGACCCCATATGATAATTCATATAAAGAAATAGAGTTTTTCACTATTTTTTAAGTGGTACCTGCTGTTGAGAAAACTCCAAGTTTTGATGCTAACAAAATATTTTATGAATGATATTTATATCAATCTCTTGAAGGAAAAGGACACAGAATGACATAGGCTTTAAAGTTTGCTGGTAGCAGAAGATAAAGCATGAGATGTCTTAGAGTCTGTCCTTACCAGACGGAAAGACTCAATCAGACGGAAAGACTCAACTAGGCGAGATTTAGAGTCGACCGTACTGGGGCCGAGATTTAAGTCGGCCGTACCCGGCATCGAGATTTTAAGTCCGAACGAACCGGAGGCGAAAATCTAGGGGACTCAGAACTTAAGACCGTCAGACTTAAGATGAACCTACAAGATAAGATCACCAACGGTAGAGTATTTCACTTACTTTATTTATGTTGATTCTGTTATACTAATCCGATTGACAGGATCAATTAGTGGGCAACTTCCAAAGAAGAATAGAGCACTTATGGAAGCCCAGATTCTGATTGTATGGGCGAACATAATCTAAGGGGATCTGATTTACCCTCAATGGTAAAAAAGACTTGCCTTATAAAGTCTGTCCAAGAAAGGGAAGACTAAACTCTCAAGGAAAGAGCCAACGGTCGAGTGTGGCTTTGAGAGTATTTAAGGATAGGTTGAGACTTAGGGGTAGATGAGATGAACATTATTCCAAAGCTGATTCCGTTCTTCAATTGTTGTTCATAGTGCGTATTTGAGTGATCCCAGTATATTACAAAAGAGAGTGACTTAGTGAGACAGATAATCACCAATTACAAACACTCGAGAGTGTGTAATCACCGTTGATCATATAGTGAAATACAGCCGATTGGCTGGTCGCCCGGAGAGTGAATGTAGGCTTGTCTAAAGCCGAATCACTATAAACAGTGTTTGCAATCTTCTTTAACTCTCTCTACTTGATTCCAGTTTGTTGATTGCAAAAGCTATATATATTTGCGCGAATAATCTCTCTACACCTATTCACCCCCTCTAGGTGTTTATCTAGTTATATCAGGTGTTTATACTCGAGATCTTGAAGTGTTTGTTTCGAGTTAAAGATCCTCTATGGCTAGTATTCTTGCACCGGGTTTGATTGAGGGCGAGCAACACTCGTCCACCCTACTTCGACGGCAAAGATTACAATATTTGGAAGAATAAAATGAAGGCATTTCTCAGATCGAAAGATCCACTGGAATGGGATGTGGTTGAGAGGGGAATTGAGCCCACTGATAACACCCGAAAAACGTCAAAGAGTAACGATGGAAAAGAAACAGAACCATCAGCCACGTTCTCTCCAGAAGAGATAACAAAGAGACAAACTATTGATGCAAAGGCTATTTACTCTCTGTATTGTGCTTTATCACCTAATGAATATAATCGAATATCTTCTTGTGATACAGCAAAGGAAGTATGGGATAGACTACATGTGACATATGAAAGAACTGATCGCGTCAAGGAGACCAAAGTAAACATATTACTTGGTCAATACGAATCTTTTAAGATGAGGCATGGAGAATCCATAGGAGATATGTTCAGTCGTTTTATAGAAATTGTAAACGGATTGGCATATCAAGGACAGTCTGTTCCTGGACCAATGAATGTCAACAAACTTCTGAGAGGACTATCAAAAGAATGGAACAATGTGAAGACATCTATCAGAGAAACTTTGCGAATTTCACCACTAACAGTCGATGAGCTCGTTGGTACTCTACAGTCCTATGAGGCAGAACAAATGAACGAGGAAGTGGAATCCAGAGGTAAAAAGTCCATTGCTCTTAAGTCTAACACGATTCGATGATACTGATTCGAGGAAGAGCTGGACGACGAGGAACTTGCACTGGCGATAAAAAAGGCAAAGAAATTAAACGAAAAGGCGGGAAGTTCAACAACGAGGAAACAAAAGCAGAGCCGGTTTGGACAATGCGGGCGATGACGAGGATGATTATGCCAAAGATGTCATTTGTTTTGAGTGTAAGAAAAAGGGACATATTAAACGAATTGTCCCAAGCTCAAAAAGAACAAAGGAAAATTCGAGAAGTACAAGAAGGCCCTCAAAGCTGAAACATGGAGTGACACAGAAGTTGAGGAGAGTGAAGATGAATATGGAAACATCTGTCTTATGGCACATTCAGACTTAGACTCTGAAACAGATTCAGGCTCAGACTCAGACTCAGACAGAGAAATTGAGGTAAATCACTCCGATATTCCAATAGAAATCTCAAATTACATAAATAAGCTGTGTTTAAATCTAAAATCTACCTTGAAAAAGATCTCCAATTTAAAAGTGGAAAAATCGTAAGTTGAGTCATCAAAATTGTTCGTTAAAAGGAAAGTTTAATGATCTTAAAAAGGAATTTACGGAAGTGGAGAAAAGTCGTAATTCTATCATAAATGAAAATGAGTCTCTTAAAAAGGAACTTTTGGAAATAAAGGAAAATCAAAGTTCTTTACAAAACGAGAATCTATTTCTTAGAAAGGAAATTTCGAATATCAATGTAAAGTTTTCTGAAGGAACAAAAAATCTGCAGCATATTCTTTCTATCCAAATTCCTCACTATGATAAGTCAAGACTTGGGTTTTGCAAGGAAAGTAAATCGTTAATTGATTTCCCTAAGGTCAAGGAAAGGATTAAATAGAGACCTTCTCGACAGACCTATAATAATCATTTTAAAAAGAATTTTGTTAAATCTATTGGTCGTGAAAATCTAAAGTGTTCTAACTGTGGAGAAAAAGAACATTTTGACAATAAATGTCCTAAAGTCTGGAGACCTATTCAAAGGAAGTGTATAGAAAAGGCTTATACTATTAACTTCAATGGACCCAAGAAAATTTGGGTACCAAAGAAAAAATGAGTATGTGTGAACATTGCAGGTAAGCTTCAAAAGTAAGAAGAAATGGTATTTGGATAGTGGATGTTCAAGACATATGACAGGAGACTCAAAGATGTTCATTGGATTCGAAAGAATCAAGGGAGGAACAGTTTCGTTTGGAGGAAACACTAAAGGGAACATCATTGGATTGGGAACTGTCAAGATTGGTAGCTTAATCATCAACAATGTTTCCTTAGTCAAAGGATTAAACTACAACCTTCTGAGCATCAGCCAGTTGTGTGATGCCGGCTTCAGGATTAACTTTAAAGAGAATCTATGCTCCGGAACAAGCAATGACTCTTCACAAACTTTTACTGGACAAAGGCATGGGAATATTTATCTTCTAGACATAAATGAAGACACTACAAAATGTCTCTTGTCAATCTAAGATGAAGCAGATATGTGGCATCGCAAACTTGGGCATGTCAGCATGAAACAAATTTCCAAGTTAGCCAGCAAAAAGCTTGTTCGTGGCTTGCCCTCATTAAGTTACAAAAAGACAGAGCTTTGCTTTGCATGTACACTGGGAAAATAGGTAAGAAGCTCTTTCAAGTTTATAAAACAGATTTCTACTAATCGTGTATTGCAGCTTCTTCACATAGACCTATTTAGACCAACCAGAACCCAGAGCATTGGAGGTAAGAAGTACTGTCTTGTTATAGTAGATGATTACTCTCGATTTACATGGGTATATTTTCTAGCAAATAAAGGAGAAACCTTCTCACATTTCTCAACATTTGCAAAGAGAGTCCAAAATGAAAAATGGTACTCTATTTCAAGTATCAAAACAGATCATGGGGAGAATTTGAGAATAAAGACTTTGCAAATTTTTGTGATAAAAATGGTATACAGCATACATTTTCATCTCCCTACACTCCAGAACAAAATGGAGTGGTGGAAAGAAAAAATAAGTCTTTGCAGGAAATGGCCAGAACATTGCTTATAGAAAGCAATGTGGCAACTCGGTTCTGGGCAGAAGCAGTTTCTACTTCTTGCCATATTATTAACAGAGTATTTCTTAGACCAATTCTTGAGAAAACCCCCTATGAGATTTTCAAAGAAAGAAAACCTATTGTTTCCTACTTTCGAATATTTGGTTGTCTATGTTATATCCTTAAAAATGTTAATCATCAATCTAGTAAGTTTGAAAAAATGTCAGATGAAGGTATTTTTCTAGGCTATTCAAACTCTAGTAAAGCATATAGAGTGTTCAATAAGAACACTCAGACAGTGGAAGAATCCATGAACGTAAAGTTTCTGGAGAAAGAAGTTTCAAAACAGAGCAGTACTATAAATGAAGAATCAGAATCAAATGTTGCTCCTGAAAGATCTGGTCTCAACAAAGAAGCAGAATCTTCCCAGGAAACAGTCAAAGAAGCAGAATCTTCCCAGGAAACAGTCAAAGAAGCAACTCATGAAGAACGACTAACTTAGCCTGACATTCCTACATCAGCATAAGATTTTGATAATAATGAAGTTCCAAACAGAAACTGGAAGCATAAGTCTAGTCATTCTAAGGAGCTTGTGATTGGAAACATCAACGAGGGGATTCAAACCAGATCAAGGAACAAAAAGGACACAGGTATTGTTGCACTGATTTCTGAAATTGAACCCAAAGGAATTAATGAAGCTTTGGAAAATGAAAGCTGGATAGAGGCAATACAAAAAGAGTTTCAACAGTTCAAGATAAATGATGTATTGGAATTGGTGCCCAAACCCAAATGACGAACTATCATTGGTACTAAATGGGTTTTCAGAAACAAAGTCAATGAACTTGGAAAAGTCACTAGAAACAAGGCAAGGCTCGTGGCAAAAGGTTATTCTCAATCTGAAGGAATAGACTATGATGAAACCTATGCCCCAGTTGCAAGACTAGAAGCAATCATACTACTACTTGCCTATGCTTGCTATCAAAATTTCAAGCTATATCAAATGGACGTGAAAAGTGCTTTTCTAAATGGGTTTATCAAAGAAGAAGTCTTTGTAGAGCAGTCTCCTGGTTTCGAAGAACCAAGAAAGCTAGACCATGTTTACAGATTAAAGAAGATACTTTACGGTCTGAAACAGGCACCTCGAGCTTGGTATGAACGATTGAGCAAGTTTCTACTAGACAATAAATTCAAGAAAGGTATGGTAGATACAACCTTGTTCATTAAGAAGGAAGGTAAAGATATATTGCTGGTACAAATTTATGTAGATGATATTATTTTTGGTTTATCTAATGAGCACTTGTCCAAGAACTTCTCAAAGTCTATGCAGGAAGAATTTGAAATGAGCAT
Source organism: Corymbia calophylla (assembly GCA_014182845.1). NCBI lineage: Eukaryota > Viridiplantae > Streptophyta > Magnoliopsida > Myrtales > Myrtaceae > Corymbia > Corymbia calophylla. Next base: position 41,803,434 of record CM024697.1, on the reverse strand, counting down.
AATGGGAGAACTGACATTTTTCCTAGGACTTCAAGTCAATCAAACAAAACGTGGAACTTTTATCAATCAAGAGAAGTATACCAAAGACTTGATTAAAAAATTTGGAATGGAGAACTGCAAGAGGACTGAAACTTCGATGGTAACCTCCATCAAATTAGATCAGGATGAAAAAAGGGAAGAAGGTTGATCAGAAGAATTATAGAAGCATGATCGGTTCTCTACTCTATCTCACTGCATCTAGACCAGATATTCTATACAGTGTTTGTCTTTGTGCTAGATTTCAAGTGGATCCTAGAGAATCACATCTTTCTGCTGTTAAACGTATAATTAAGTATATAACCACTTATCCACACTTGAGTTTATGGTATCCAAAAGAAACAGATTTTACTCTTCTTGGCTACTTAGATGCAGATTTAGCAGGTTGCAAAGTAGATAGAAAGAGTACTTCATGAACATGCCAACTTCTAGGGAAAATGGTAGTTTCATGGTTCTCCAAAAAGCAGAATACTGTGGCTCTATCAACAGCAGAAGCAGAATATGTAGCACTTGGAAACTGTTATTCACAGATTCTGTGGATGAGACAGCAACTAAGAGACTATGGAAAGGAAGAATCCTGTACAGAAATAAGATGTGATAATACGAGTGCCATAAACTTCACCAAGAATCCGATTCTACACTCCAGGGCAAAGCACATTGAGATCAAACATCACTTTATTAGAGACCATATGCAAAATGGAGATGTATATGTGGAATTCATCGATTCTAAGAATCAATTAGCAGATATCTTCACAAAACCGTTGGACAAAAGTACATTCGATTCAATAAGTGGGAGATTAAATATTATTAACCCATTTTTATGAAATCTATGAGAATAGGACAAAGTCTGATAGAAGCAAACGTCTGGATAGACTAGTCTTTGCAGAAGATTGAAAAATGAAATAATGGTATTTTAGGTTGGTATGTTATTTCCTTATTTAAATCTAGTAAATCTTTATTAGTAAGTTTTTGATTTGCATGATTGATTTGCATATTTTCTGGCAGAAGTCTATGATGATTGAATATTCTTGTTAAGTTTAGAATAATTGCCTTTCTTATTTTTTTTTTGGGTTGAGACTGTTCACTTGTTCTTTTAATGAAGGGTATAAAAACCTCTAAAAGTCGGGTCTTTTCCTCACAACTCTTCAGAACGTTTTGTTTACAAACCCTAACAGAGAAAAACGTTTTCTAAATCAATCTTCTCCAAAAACCAACTTTCTCCGAACATGGCCTCGAGATCCTCCGTATCCAGATCAAGATCTCCATCTCCTCGAAGAAGATCAAACAAGATTGTTGGGAGAGGAGGGAGAAGAATCGACGAAGGGCAGACGAACTTCGACCTAACACAAACTTCAGAAGATACTCAAGGACAATCTCCAAGAGTTTCTTCTCAAAGAAATGAAGATGATAATGGTGAATCTCCAAGAGCACTCTGCACACAATCTGAAGAAAGGAATGTCTCATGTAAAGGTACGTCTGGATTAACTCTACTGACACCCACTAATAATCCTCATGTAGTTATGAAGAGATATGAGAAGTTAGTCCAAAGAAATGTTAGGGAAGACGTTAAACTGTTTTTCTTGAGAGAGAAAGGGTATGCGAATGAACTACGTCTCATTCAAGCAGTATAGGCTACAGAATCACCATCTACTCGTAGAGAACGAGTTAGTGATACAGGGAGAAGCAGAGATAATGTGAAGGAAGATGATGAATAGATTTACAGAAATTTTGAAGTGAGATTGGGAATAGCTGCTATAGCCTGGAACACAACCGGGAAATTATTTCGATCTAAAGAGCATAAGACTTTCTTTAACAGACTGATGGATCGAGGAATCATGAACCATAGAATTGTGGATTTTGATTATTTGGATCTTCTTGAAGTGAATCTGCGAGAATGCTTTGAAAAATTGCAAATGGACCAATTTTGCACTGATTCTGCTGCTGTTTATCCTGAATTAACAGCATATTTTTACTCGAATTTGACATTTCTATCTCCAGACAGAATGCAATTCAGTGTCAATGACAGGTTTTATGATGTTAGTTCAAACACTCTGGGTGACATTATAAAAGTTGAGAGAGGGGCATTCAGGCCGATAGACGTCTCTTATGAGACAGTTTGTAAATTTCTTACAAAGTCTGTGAGGGCCAGTATAACTTATCCTCTTCTAACTTCTGCAAGAACTATTTTGCATAAGATCATTATCAGCTGCATTCGTCCAAAAGCCTCATCTAAGACTGATGTATCCAAATTTGAGGCCAAACTGATGTGGGCTATTGAAAAGGGAATTCTGTTCTCACTGTCTCACACAATTATATTGCATATGTATCGGATAGTGTCGAAGGACAAAGGACAGTTACCCTATGGAGCTTTAGTGACAAGGATCTTTGATCATCTTAAGATAGATATACTTAGGAGATTCAGCACTAAAACTCTTCCTATAATGGCCATTGATATGAAAATGATCAATAAGATGAGACTGAAGGATGTTGCAGAGACATGGAGACGAAAAGAAAATGAATTGGCTAAAGCAGAGATAGCAAAACGAAAAGGCAAATAATCAGCTGCTGCTGAGCCAAGTTCTAAGAGAAGAAGACAACTCCTACTGGTAGATGAAGAAGATGAAGAAGAAAACATCTCCACAATTCTGGCAAATATGCGTCAAACTTCTCAGAGAATGTTTGAACCAGAAGCAGAAAGACATGCAGAAAACATTCTCAGCACAGAACATGAGAAGAATGATGCATCTGAATTAGAAGAAGATCCAGAAGAAGGAGAAACAGAAGAAGAAGAAGAAGAAGGAGATGAGGATGGGGAAAAAGAGGGGCAACAAGGATAGAATGAAGCATCAACTCAAGGGGAGCATCCTTATGAAAATATTGAAATTCAAGTACCTACAGCTTCATCTGGGAATGTTGATTATCAGAAGATCTTAACACTTCTAACAGAGATCAGGGATCGGCAGGTAGGAATGGAAACCTCCTTCAATAACAGACTGGAGATTCTCGAGAAGACAGTTAATCAGTGTATTGACAGGATTGAGAAGTCTGCATCAGATATGAAGGATTTCACCCTTGTTCGGACCCCAAACAAGAAAACATCTTAAAAACATATTCTGCTTTAGAAACTTGTTTTTGATCTAACTACCTCTTTTTGAAGTTGACAAAAAGGGGGAGAGTAGATATGGCTTACTTTTGACTTTTGATGTTTTGAATGCATGACAGTTGGCGTTATCATTGTGTTGATGCATGTTTTATCATTGATGTTTTGAATGCTTTGATGGATGGATGCATGACAGTTGGCTTTATCATTGTGTTGATGCATGCTTTATCATTGTGTGATATGAAAGTTCTGATTATGCATGGCTAATGATATTTTCTTATATGCTGATCACACAGTACTTGGTGATATTTTCTTATATGCTGATCACACAGTACTGATAAAGTATGAAACATGTTGAGCTGTGATATGAAATTATGTTGCTGTTGTATTGTCTATACAGGGTTGATATGAGCTATTCTTATGAGTTGAGCAGAATAGTTGGAAGCAGGCTCTATTTAACCATATTTCGCAGGGACATTAAGCCATATGTATAAAATGTTTTGTTACCATCAAAAAGGGGGAGATTGTTGAGAAAACTCTCAGTTTTGATACTAACAAAACATTTTATGAATGATATTTATATCAATCTCTTGAAGGAAAATGATACAGAATGACATAGGCTTTAAAGTCTGCTGGTAGCAGAAGATAAAGCATGAGATGTCTTAGAGTCTGTCCTTACCAAACGGAAAGACTCAACTAGACTGAGATTTAAGTCTGACCGTACCAGACTAAGATTTAAGTCTGACCGTACCAGACTGAGATTTTAAGTCTGAACGAACCAAATTGAAAATCTAGGCAGACTCAGAACTTAAGACCGTCAGACTTAAGATGAACCTACAAGATAAAATCACCAACAATAGAGTATTTCACTACCTTATTTATGTTGATTATGTTATACTAATCTGATTGACAGGATCAATTAGTGGGCAACTTCCAAAGAAGAATAGAGCACTTATGAAAGCCCAGATTCTGATTGTATGGGCGAACAGAATCTAAGGGGATCTGATCTACCCTCAACGGTCAAAAAGACTTGCCTTATAAAGTCCGTCCAAGAAAGGGAAGACTAAACTCTTAAGGAAAGAGCCAACGGTCGAGTGTGGCTTGGAGAGTATTTAAGAATAGGTTGAGACTTAGGAGTAGATGAGATGAACATTATTCCAAAGCTGATTCCGTTCTTTAATTGTTATTCATAGTGCGTATTTGAGTGATTCCAGTGTATTACAAAAGAGAGTGACTTAGTGAGACAGATAATCACCAAGTACAAACACTCGAGAGTGTGTAATCACCGTTGATCATATAGTGAAATACAGCCGATTGGCTGGTCGCCCGGAGAGTGGACGTAGGCTTGTCTAAAGTCGAACCACTATAAACAGTGTTTGCAATCTTCTCTAACTCTCTCTACTTGATTCCAGTTTGTTGATTGCAAAAGCTATATATATTTGCGCGAATAATCTCTCTACACCTATTCACCCCCCCTCTAGGTGTTTATACTAGTTATATCACCTGCAAAGAAGTTAGTTAAGACACAATAACAAGAGAGAAAGTAGAAAATAGAAAATATGGGGGTTTGGGGGAGTATTTGATTTACACCAAGCCATAGGTCAATTCATAGTCTGATTGTCTTGAAATTTTGTTAGCATGTTCATGGGGCACTCTCCTTGAATCTGAATAGTTTGACTTTCATTTAAACCTCCATACATCAAGTTTTTCGTAGGTTGATTAAAACCCGCATTTTGTGTAAGATTTATCCTTTGATTTCTTATGAAATTTATGCGTATCACCAATAATGATGTCATTGAGATCTTTGTTGTTATGTATCTCTAGTATTTATTAGAGAATAACTTTGTTCACCTAATTTTGTTGATAATGAAGATTTTTTGGTGGACTTCGATCCTGTGGTTTTTGATCTTCTTACATTGAGGAGATTTTCCATTTAAAAAATTATCTGGTGTTCGCGTGTTTGGTATTTATTTTACTCTACTGTATCGATTCTTAATAGATTTACATAAAAGAAGAAATTATTTTATTTCACGGCGGTACCGTTCGGATTGTTATTGTTCTCTCAACAGAAAGTTGGCGTCTAAGGACAGAGATGAGGACCAGCGATCGCGAGAACTTGGATTGAACAGCTGGTGATGAAGAGCATCGACTAGCGGATGTCACGTTTCTTACTTCTACTGAAGCCTCCAATTGCCACCTCCCTCTTTGTTGTATTTTCTCCTCTGGAGTTCTCTATTTCAGATCACGTGGTGGGTTTCCTAGATTTCGTGCTCTTCAATTATGAATTGCCGACCTTTAAATTTTGAGGCATAACGCTCTATTTATAATGCAAACCTAGATTAACTTCAATATCATGAGTCAAGTTAAGCGTTTTCTAATGTGATGGGCTCCAATAACCTCAGGCTTGTCCCTAATTAAACACTCAATGAGCTGAATTAAGTTCAAATTATGCCAATTAAAGCCCGGAATTTTGGCCCCTACCTCCCCTAGCCAAAATTTCCCTCCTTTCGCAGGTCCATTTTACCAAATTTTAAGCTCAAAACCGTCCACTGCTAGTCCGACGTAAATGTGCTTAGTGAAATATAAACTAAATAATAAATGGTGTTAAAACTATATATTACGCAAATTAATTCTAATATTTTAGTTTAGGAGTTAAAAATTAATCAATAATTTTCTATGCAATAAATGAAGGATTGGGTCACAAAAATTTAGTCAATAATAGGAAATAATTGGAAGCAGAAAACCTTCTTGCTCTGAGTCATAAATTTTTCCAATTTCAGGCGAAGTCTACAGTGCTCTTTTTCTAGTGCAGCTTTACCCTCGGTCTAGCAATATCCATTGCCCCAAAGAGAAGGCCTTGCCGGATTACTTTGGAAGAAAATTCACCATAATCAGATCTTGACAGGCTCTCAAAAGAATCAACTTGGTGACACTCGGATATCAATGCAAAGCGAGGGGAAATTTTTTGTTTTTTGCTGAACTGAAGCAGAGTCTCGATCATCTGTCTCCCTGCACGTCTGCCCTTACGCTTCAACACTTGCAATCTCCATGACCTGCAGCAATCTCGACCAATTCTGCAATTCCAACTCATCTTTTTTAACTTCTTGCAAATTTTCCAAGCAACCATGACGTGCCCGAGACGTCCATCGATTCGGTTATTAGCTTTCGCTTGAGCTCTTATATTTGCAGGTTTTCTTCGGCCGAATCTAATCGCCATCCCTGCAAGCCTTGCGAACCAACGAGCCGAGCACCATCTTCCTCGTGAATTGCTGTACCGTGGCTCACGCACGACTGCGAGCATCGTTCGGGTTGGTCTTAGCCGAGAGGCATCCACCATCATGATTGTCGGTGGTTGCCGCGAGATTCCTCACTGGAAGTCCCACACCGCGACAGTTCTTGCCATGATTGTCAACACCACCGTGAACAATTAGGGCCGACCATCATCGCCGTTCACCATTGCGAACCGCCCGCTGTCAATTTGGGAGTAAATCTTCAATTTAGGCAATTAATGTTATCTGACTTGAATATCTTATGACCTAATTTGGTTGATATCGGTATCTAATTTGAATATTTTGAGTGATATTGCATGTTTCCTAATATACCAAAAAATACCGTTAAATTAGGAAATAATGTGCATATGGATGGCAATCCGATCTCAACCTCGAGATAGATCCCCATTCGCACGGAAATCTTCCACCCTATTCATAACCATTTGGATAACCATTTGGATACGACTGTTGATTTTATTCATTACCCAATTAAAATGGAGCGGATGCATTGTGGGCGATTCAATGTTATCTCTTGCTATCTTTGTGGATTTCTATGTGGTTTGATTTCTTGTTTAAAAAATACAAAAATACCAGAGTAGATTTATGTAGATTCTTAGAGATAATTCAAGGGTTTAAGGGTTTGTTGGGAATCTTGCCAATTTCTTATTTTTCTATTATTTTATTCTCCAGAATAAAAAAAGAACAGAAATCCATTTGGTTACATCAACTTATTTTTCTATTCCATGGAATAAAAAGTTGTTTTTGGTAATAGATTTAAAGTAGAAATTAGAAATAGAAAAAAAAAGTAGTTTTTTGTCTCTAAAAACAATTTCTAGAAACTATTTTTTGGGTCATTACTCATGACTGACCACCGCTCATTAACCTTCGACCGCCGTCGATTGCTGACCATTGGAGACCATCGCCCTTCGCCTGGCGACTAGCGACCTGGCATCTGCTCGGCGTTCGACGGCCCACCGTCTGGTGACTTGCGACCAGCGTTCAACGGCCCGACACTTGACAACCTATGGCGGTGACCGGCAACTCAGCATCCAATGGATTGACAGATTAGTGATCAGCGGGTGGCGACCGGTAGGGGTGGTGGGCGGTGATCGGTGATCAGCGACACTTGGCGACCAACGATTGGTGACTGATAGCCACCATCCAACGTGTGGCGGCCGTTGGCCAGCTCTCGCCACTTGGTGGTCGTTTGTCGCCAAGCGGCGACCGACGGCCAATGTTTACTTTGCTTTGAGGTAAGCACACCTTCTCTACCTTACAATTTATTTATCGTTTTGGCTTATTGGTTGTTTCATTAATGATCATATACCCATATGATCACCTTGTATGTTGGGAAGTAATTTAAAATCAATACAAGCTACCTACATAAATATTTTTCATAAAAAGATAAGGTATCGAAAAGACATTAGAATAATCTAGTGTAATCCATAATAAGAGTCAAGTATATTTCTTAATATTTTTATTGGGTTTCTAATCGACCTAACTCCTAATTTGAAAATGATATTGCATGTTAAGAACTTGAACCTAAGTTACAAATTTGTATGAGCTTGGGAGAGTCTAAGCTAAGTCTAGGCTTAGCAATCCATTAATTAAAGCCTTAGATGGTGCATTGTTTGAGGACGACGCGACATCGCGAGCTTAGTCTCAATCCAATAATTGTGCGATTATATGGGTTCATTACTACTAAAAAATAATGCTTCTAATATGCAAATTAATGATTTATATGTTTAGGGGTCAAGGCTAACTATTCATTTTCTTATACAATAAATGACTAAATGAGATTACAAAAATTTAAGTGTCAATATGGACATTTAATAATAATTGATAGATAGTTAAGAAACTGGGAATTAAATGGTGCGGGGTGTTGCCACTGAGAAAATATATTCAATGGTTTGCTCTCACCATGTCATCAACTAACGTGATGAGCTTATGTCCAATAATAGCTCGACACATATGCGATGATGTAGAATTAATCACAATAACTAAAAACTTCATTTCTCTCTCTTCCTCCACCATGACAGCCACTGCCCCAACATGATCGTTACTACCGCTCAAGCCACCGCAGCCTCCATCCTCGAGCCCTTCACATTGTCCTGGCTGTCGCATCCTTTGTCCATGGACAAGATTTGGGGCAAGGCTCGCGACCATGGATGATCCACGGTCACCAGATATGTGAATGAGGCACCTCAGAGCCAAGGACATGCAAAGCCTGCGGCCATGGATGATGGAGGACCCCTTCCGGCATCACTCATAGTCAGCCTGAACAGCCCCTTCAGCTCCGTCTTTATATGTTTTTCTCCAACCTCCAAATCTAGCACCACGTCCTTCGTCTGTGGCTGTCATCACATTCGCTGGTGTCGCTCTCCAAATCTCCAGATTTGGCCATCCATGGCCGAACGCTTTTAGGCATCGAGGAAGACTAATAGTGGAAGACGAGGAAGACGAACAAATGCACAAAGGCAGGCAAACCAATAGACGAACAGAGGAAGACGAAGCTAAAGACCAGATTTGGAGGCATGGTGATAGTGGAAAGACGAAACAACCAGATCTGGCCAGTGGTTGAAGATGAAGATGAACAGATGCTCAGAGGAAGCCAAAGCCGAAGAAGAACTGAGGAAGACGATGGATAGAGTGACTCAGTTTGCAAGCGTAGTTGGCCTGGACATAGCGCTGACAGCAGGAGGTGTGGAGGTCAAGCTCACGAGGTGGTGTGGACGGAGGAACGAAGGAAGAAGAGAGAGAAAGTGATGGAATGGGTAAATTTCTATATTCAGCTCAGCAAATACGTGTCAAGTTGTAATTGGATGGAAATTTTAAAAAAAAAAATACTCGCCATGTCGACTGATGGCCTGGTGAGAGCAATCCACTCGATATTTTCTCGTTGCCACCATCCCATTGCCATAGAGAGCCAGGAACAATCATTTTTCATAGCTTTTTGGAAATTATTATCTGAAACTACTCAGATTTATTTCCCTTTTTATCCAAACTTTGGAATCCAGAGCAATAATTTTTCATAGCTTTTTGGGAATTATTTTCTGAAACTATTTAGATTTATTTCCCTTTTTATTCAAAGTTCATAATGGGTATCTTTCTTTGTTGAATTTTGAAGATAAATCAGAAGAGTTTTAGGGTTTAATCTCTATGCTGATCAGAGCTTATATATAGTCCTCTTCTATTGTTTTGCCAACCTAAAAGCTTCGTCGCTGTCAGCAATCAAAAGCAAAAGCTTGAAGAATCCTCTATACATGGTCAGGATCAAGTTCTCCGCTAATCAAACTCACCTGCCGAGATGGCCACAACCACGACCACCTCCTCCATCTGGTCAAGATGAAACCCGTTACTCAGTGGATTACATCAGCCAATTGCCCGACACCATAATCCTTCATATCTTCTCATTCTTGACCACGAAAGACGCCATTAGAACTAGTGTCTTGTCCAAGAGATGGCGTTCTACTTGGACCGCTAATACACATACATCTTTCTTTATGCCCTACTGCTACAATAGCAGGATGTTTCGGAATTTCATGGCTTTCATGGATGCGGTGCTGTTACGCTACACCGCAATTAAGGTGAAGAGCTTCCAATTTGATGCTCCTTTTGCCAACTTCCAGGAGTTAAGCATAGATGGATGGCTCCATCTGCCATCAGGCCAACCATTGACAGGTGGCTCCACTTTGCTGTCGGGCACGATGTTGAAGAGGTGTCAATGACACTATTCAAAGACAACATTTATGTGTTGCCACAGTTCTTGTTCTGCTGCACTACGCTGGTGAGTTTTCATGTGTCCTGCTGCTGTTTTACAATGATCGGTGCTGTGAATTGGTATTCGCTGAAGAGATTGCATATTGAAAATGTGGAGTTGGAGGATGATGCTATGATGAGAGTTTTGAGCGGCTGCCCTGTTCTAGAGTTCTTTGAGTTGAAAGGCTGCTGGGGCTTGGAGCACATTAAAGTTGAATCCAGAGCTTTAAGAGAGTTGGTGATCGATTCTCATAACTTTCGTCGTGGTCAACATGCGACGTTGGAAATGTACACTCCTCATCTTCTCAAATTGCGCTTATTGGGCGAGTCTATAGGGGGAGAGTTCAAACTAGATGAAGTATCTTCCTTGGTTGAAGCCGAGTTAAATTTCAAGATATCAACTTTCGAATACAATATAGTTAAGACTTATGACGATCTTGTCAAAGGGCTTCTCGAGAAGCTACATCATGTCACGAGATTGGTGATAGGGACCTGGTGCCTTAAGGTGCGCATCAATTTATTTAATTTTGAGCCCTATCATTTCTGGTTCAAGTTGCAAGCAGACATTACAAACTATGCCATTTTATTAGGGTTGATTGTGTTATTGTTTGTTGGCTTGATGATGCCATCCTCATAAGTCGTTAGTTCAATGAAACATTATCATCTTATATAGATTTAGTGAAACTTATGCAGGATGAGGCTTTTTGTCTTTTTGTAATAGGACTTTGACTCGTCTTGATTAGACATCGCCGTTATGGATTCAGCAATACATTCAAACTTTGATAAGACTAAAATTTGATGTGCTAAAAAAGAATTTCTTGACAAGCAACTGCTGGTTGTTTGCTCATTTGTTTGGTCTCTCGGCAATTGTGAGAGATCGTTGATCTTCTTTAGTGCTTGATGAAGAAAAACTGATTAGTTTATACTTCTTCCACCACGACCGATGTGTCTAGGTTTTGTCGTTCGTGGAGGAGAGAGGAATGTTTCTTCCATCCTTAGAATGTCAGCATCTGACATTTCCCGTCGCAACAGACCATGAGGGAATTGCCAGTATGGAGAAAATACTCGAAAGTTCGCCACGCTTGGAGAAGTTGATCTTAAAAATGACTGACATGCCGGTACACAACTTCTAGAACCCTCCCAGTTTACTTTTTTATCAGCAGATCTGCGTGAACATACATAGTTTGTGAATTTCAGCCTTAGGCCGCATATAAAACTGTCATTTTTTTCTTCTTGTGATTGACAATTGTCTCTATGCCTCCGTCATTTTAAATGAAATTTGTAGCAACTGCTATTTATCCCGCCAAACCTCAATATTTGTTTCATCTAGTTCCAATTGTATCACTCATCATTTTTCATGATGTTTTAGATCTTTGGCGAGACTACTAGTCCTTGCAACTTTGATATAAAAGAATTTCGGAATTCTGAAAAGCAGAGGATCCACCAGTGTCTAATGCATCTCAAGAATGTCAAGATAGTTGATCCACGTGCCGATTGGTTGGTATGGGGACATGCTCTTTCTATGCTCAAGTTTCTCTTCCAGAACGCACCCTATCTAGACAATATAGAGATCAATAGTAATAATTCCAGATTGTTCAAGGCAGCTGATCCGTGGTTGCTACTCGAAGTGGCTCGGATAATTCTATCCTACCCAAATCGTTCTCCCAGCTTGAAGGTCATTCTTAGTTATCCCTCCCAAGGATGCCCTTCGAAAATGTGCATTTCTTGGAGTTCTGAATGATGCATTTAGTGTGTTTGTTCAATTGGACTTTTTCTTGATATTATTTCAGAAGTTACAACGTGTCTGTCTCAAAAAGCAAATAATGAAGCTGTTTACCTAAGTGAATACATAGCTTTTGATTAATTAACATTCCTTGTCATGATGTTAGCTTTTCTTTTATCGAAACGATGTCAAATTTGGCTTAGCGTTACTCCCATTGCACTGTCTTAGTTCCCATGCAACCGTCACTTCAAGCCATCTTCTCATTCAATTAATTGTTCCATCCAATTTTATTGTCTACCGCTCAAAAAGTCGATTCGATTTTGCTGGCACTTGAATCCAGCCAATGCATCATTTAAAGGTAAGAATTGAGATTCGAGTTCGTGATCGCTACAAAGTCCGTTTCTCAACGAAAAAGAGTCATCTAATACTTTTTCCTTCCATTAACATTTCATTTCCCCTTCATTTTCATTTTTATCTAAAACGGTCAAACATTTACTTTTGAGTTGACTTTTTATCAAACTTAAATTTAAAAGTCAACCCCTAGTCAAAATTTAGTTTTTTGCATGAAAAGCCTCCAAATAGTGTCATTTTCAAGCATTGACAATTTTTAAAAAAATTCAAATATATCACTAAAATGTTGACTTTTGGTCAACACTTTCTTTAAAAAATTGAAAAAATTCAACATCTTCAAATCATCTTCTTTTTACCTTAATCTGACCTTAACATTGCCAAATTTACAAAAATCAATCAAGAACCAAACTCACCCCAATCGTGCACTTTTGTTTGAAATCGACCAAAAATAAAATTAGTTTGTTTCTAGTAATTTTTTAGGAAAATTTCCTTTATGACATTTTATCATGAGGTCATCCCACATTTGTTGTGACCTATCCCACATAGAGGATAATAGGTTTAGGGCTATTGCCTAAAAGACCGACTTATGATCCATGATTAGGCGCAAGCTATCCCAAGCCCATACCTCGAGTAACATTCGGTATTCATAAAAATTTTCCTATAAGGAGTCACCACTAGCTTGTTCGGATTGACTAGAAACCAAGTGAGATGTGTGAGTGAACCTCACTTCCTACGCAATCAAAGAATGTAGGGTCAGAAACTCGATTATACTAATTAAATAATTAGTGTCATTTCAATACTTAATTTTATTCATTTCAAAATGATTTTTGTTAGGCTATCTAGATTAATTTAAGATCTATCCACTAACATATAAAGTGACCATGCAATCGCCCAATCATTAAAATAACAATTAACAATCAATGAAACGTTAAATAAATTGCAAAGGGAAAACAAGTGTTTAGCATGAAATAAATGGCAATCCTAGCAAAGCTAAAGGTAAATGACGATTAATCAAGGGTATCTTTCTTTAAGAACGACCGGAACCCCATGGTAAAGCCATAGAGACTTGTCTATTTTGACCATGATTTTCCCCAAGGATTTTCATACATTTTAAGAGAATACTACCTTAAGAGACTTTCTAAGCCATTTCTGAGATATTACAATTTTTCGAAGATTTTCATTTTTTAAAGGAATTTTTAGGAATTTTTAATGTTTTTAATATTTGTTGAGTTTTATAAAGAAGGGATCTTATTTTCTGAAATTTTTTTAATTTTTAAAATTTTAATTAATATTTTTATGGTTTTTAATATTAAAAAGAATTCAGACCAGGTTATGACCTGGTTAAGAGACCCGGCCCGACTAAATCGACCCAGACCCTATATGTTCGGGTTGGACTAAGAACCGGGCTGGTTCTATAGCCCACTCAAAATTACCTAAATTGGCCCATGAATTTTTTCAAAGAAAGCCAACTCATCCTTTTCTATTCTCAGCCCAATCTATCCCAGCTCACGATACAAACAAGCCTGAAGCCCATTTTAATTTTTTTCTATTTTCTTAATTTTCTTTTTGATCTTGTCTTTTTAATTCTTTTTTTTCTTTTATTCTTTATTCTTCCCTAGTCGTCTTCTTCTTCTCTGCTGCCTCACACCCGAAGCCCCCCTTGCCCGAGATTTCTCTTCACCGAAACTAGCTTCTGCCGAATCTCACCCAGACGATGACGCCGGCCGGACCACCACCATCGGTCGGTTGTCCACCCTGATTGGCGTTGATCAACGCCGGCCACTAACTCCAGTGACCAATAATTCTCTTAACGGAACAAAGAAAACTCTCACCAACACAACGACAAGCAATTATTTCGCAAAAACCACATAAAAACACCATTCAGCGAGCACGAAAGCGAGGGCACGTCAATCTCGAGTTTAAACATGAACCGTGTTTCAGCTCTCTTTGGGATATTTCATCAAACATGTGGAGTGCACTAGACAAAGGAGGTATGTAGACTCAATCGAGGCTCGGGTTCGGGCCGAGGTCAACGCACAGCATTCAAGCGATATTCCAAACCAACTGAGAAGCCAATCACTCACGTTTCATGAATATGTACAACAACAACGGATTTCAGCCAAAATCAGCCTCCGGAACACAGATCTCATGCGGGTATTTTCACCAACAATTGATGTGCATTAGCGAAACAAGAGTTTTTTTGGCTCAGTCGAGACTCATACACGGACCTAGTAATGCATACTACAACACACGGCATCTTTCATGGAGGACCGACAGGATCGAAACTCACGCGAACTGATCGGCCACGAGCTCCAACCTGACGCCCCCCAAAAACAGAGCACGCACGCTCAGGGAAAGACCTACTCGGTTCTGGGGAAGAGCTACGGTGGACGGCAGCTACTGGATGGGCCTCTGGCGATAGCGAATCACTCTCTCGACTCACTCTCTCTCCTCTCTCTCTCTCGGTAAAAGAAAAGGAAAAAATAAAGGGCCTTGCAGGCATAGCCCTACTTGATCTGATTTTTCAGTCTTTTTTTTTTCTTTTTTCTCTTTCATATTTCTTAAAATAATTAATTTTTTTTTAAAATAATTTTTTTAGAATATTTTTAAAAATTAATACTAATAATGCAAATGCCTTTAGTGTTTGCCTCTTTGAAAACAAAGAGATCAACATACTTCCCAATAGTTAATAAGTACTTGATGTACTCTTTCTATTGATTTTACAACTTGCAAAGTCTGTGTCCAAATAGCAACATAAAATCCGTATTTTTGGGATACTAGATTCCTAGCTTTAGATAAGAACTGATGTATTAGATAATCCTCTTAACAATAGATAAATGAGACTCTTTTGAATTAGATTGAAAATAGGCACATAAATAGTTGCTAAATAAAATATTAGAACTAGATGCTGTTAAGTATAGTAATGACTCTATCATGCATCTATGGAGCTTGGAGTCGGTGGACTTTCCTTTTTCATTTTTGTCCAATTTGATAGAAGATGACATTGGTGTCTCAATCTTTTTACATCCTTCAAGACCAAATTTCTTCACTATTTTCTTAGCATATTTCTCTTGAAGATCAAGAAATAAATTGAGCTCTTAGATTAGGCTGATCTCAAACTCACTTTTCATAATTTTTGCAAAATCCTTGCACAGTGTGTCATCAGCAGCTCCAACAATTATGTCATCAACATATATTTGAATAATAACTAAATTTTTACCTTTTCATTTAATGAAAAAGTAGTGTCTACTTTATCTTTCTCAAAATCATGATCAGTCAAGAAGGTACTAAGTCTTTCATACCATGCTCTTGGTGCTTGTTTCAGCCCGTAAAACGCCTTCTTGAGTCCATAAACATCTCCCGGTCTTCTTGGTTCTTCGAAACCTAGGGGTTGCTCAACATACATTTTTTCTTTGATCTAGCCATTTAGAAATGCACTTTTAACATACATTTGATATACCTAGAAATCATGAAACATGCATATGTTAATAACAAACGTATGGCTTCTAATCTAGCAATAGGAGCATAAGTTTCATTAAAATTAATGCCTCTCCTATAAGTATCCTTTAGAACTAACTTGGCTTTGTTGTAAACTACATTACCTTTTTCGTCAAGTTTGTTTCGGAATACCCACTTGGTTCCTATTACTGCTTGATCTTTGGGTCTCACGATCAATTCCCAAACATCATTGACCTGGAATTGATGTAGCCCATTTAGCATGGCCTCAATCCAATTGTCATCCTTGATAGTGTCTTCAATTCCTTTTTGTTCCAGTTGAGATGAAAAAGCTAGGGAATTCAACATGTTTTTGACAAATGATTTGGTCTTAATGACTTCATCCACTATCCCAATAATCTAATCCTTAGAATGTTCTAACTTGAATCTCCAATCTTTGGAAGGTTGTCCTTGGTTCGAAAGATGCCAAGGACCTGATTTGGTAAACAGTAGCACTAGTAGATCTTTCAAACCAAGGACAAATTTCCAAAGATTGGAGATTCAAGTATGCAAATATCGTGTCTTCAACAAAGTAGCGGTTGCTACTGTTTACCAGTGATTGATGTAGATATTTGCATAATGTCGTCGCAATCATTAACTTACACTCCTTTTTTTTATCATCCATGCACTTCACATTTATGGTCTCTACTACTACTTTTGAATCTTTGTTGAAGACAAGATAGACTTTTCTAGTTGAATATCCAAGAAAGATGCTGTCATTAGCTCTTGTATTGAATTTCCCATTGATATCATTCACATTCTTGAGAATGAAACATTGGCATCCGAATACGTAGAAGTAATATAGAGTAGGCTTTCTTCCCTAGAAAATTTCATAGGAGTCTTTTCTGTCAGGGGTCTTAATAGTTCTCTGTTGAGAGTATAATAGGTAGTTGCAACAACTACTACCCATAAATAAGTAGGAACTCATTTTCGATCATCATGGTTTTAGCTATATCTTAAAGTGATTGATTCTTCCTTTGAGCCACACCATTCTACTGAGGAGTATAGGCAGTAAAAAGATTGTGTTCCACTCCATTTTCATCATAGTAATCAGTAAAGATTTGGTTGTCAAACTCTTATCCATGATTAGTTCTAATGGTGGTGATGCTGTATCCTTTCTCATTCTAGATTTGTCGAGCGAATTTCTCAAATGAGTGAAATGCTTCACTCTTGTGAGATAAAAACATTGTCCGTGTGAATTGCGAGAAACCATCAACAACAAGACAATATTTTCTTCCACCTGGGCTTCTTGTTCGGGTTGGTCCAGACATATCCATATGCAATAATTGCAAAAGATTTGTTAGTAGGAATAGTCTTTGTTGATTTGAAAGAACTTCTTACCTGCTTTCCCAAAGTATAGGCATTGCAAGAATCATATTTGCTATAGTTGATCTTTGGAAATCCATGAGCAAGATCTTTTGAAGATATTTTATAAATCTGCTTAGCATTGGACAAGACCAAATTTCTTGTGCCATAGATCACACATTAGGCCATAAGATTCTTTAAAGTTGATATCATGTAAGTAAATATTGACATACCTACTTCTAGTGAATGATTGAGATTTGTCCTTGCTAGTGCCACTGCACTTACCTTCTTCAAAGCTTATTCTGTATCCTTTGTAGCAAAGCTGGCCAATACTAATGAGATTGTGCTTCAATCTTTGACGAGTGAAACATCCTCAATGATCATATTTCCCAACTTGATGTTTCATTTGCCACAATTCTACCTTTGTCTCTTCTGCCAAAAGTAACAATTCCTCCATTTATGATGGTGAGTGTTATGAACTTGGTGCTATCTCCAGTTATACGTCTGGAGCACTCACTGTCAAAGTATCACTTGTTCTTCTTCAGAATAACCTACATTCAAAGAAACTCTTATCTTTTCTTTGGTACCCAAATAAATGTGGGTCCCTTGTTGTTAGGCTTCGATTCAGAGCCAAAGATCTAGCTAGTCTTTTTGGAACTCTTTTGCCGTTTTGGACAATCCATTTCAAAATGTTCATATTCATCACAGTTTGAGCACTAAGGGAATCTTTAGCTAGTAGCTCTTATAAATTTTCTATCAAAATGATAATTATAAAAGTGTACAGAAGGCTTGTCTTTCAATTAATGTTTTGCTTTTGCAAAAGAATTCTTCTCATCTTCATTTCCTTCATGTCCCAAACCAATTTTGTTATAGGGAGAAATTTGAATAGAGATAATGTGCTTCAAAGTTTTTGAGCCGAGACAAAACTTAGTGCTCATTTTCAAAATCTCACCCCTCAGATTCTAATTTTCAACTTAAAGAAGTCTCATTTTGCTCTCTTGGAGATCATATTCCTTCTTCAGTTTGTCAATGAGAACTTTACCAAAGAGATTTTCAGTAGTAAGATCATAAACTTCCTTTTTCAAAATAGAAATCCTTTTTGAAGCTTTTTGATGTTCCTCAAACATTAGATAATTCAAAATCTCTTGCCTCATCTTCTTCCTCATGTTCCGAGTCAGTGATAAGACAAATGTTTGCTTCCTCTTCATCACTTGACTCATAGTCGGTGTCACTCCATGTTTCTACCTTCAACACCTTTTTCTTCTTCTCAAACTTTCCTTTCTTTTTCTTGAGAGATGGGCATCTAGTTTTATGTGACCAAATTTTCTACATTCATAGCATACGATGTCCTTACCTTTGGGTTCTTCTTTGTTCCTAGAAGAGTTTTTGTCATTTGGATGTTTAGATGATCATTTTCCTTTGTAGTTTCCTCTTTTACTCATGAAGTTTTTGAACCTCGTTGTCAATAGTGCCATATCTTCATCACTTTCTTCTTCATTTAAAGACACCTGTTCATTTGCATCATCGTCGTCAGCTTTAAATGCAATAGTCTTTTTACCTTTTGAGCTACTTTCCTCATTTTGAAGGTCAACTTCATAGGACATGAAGGCTCATATTAGCTCATCCATTGTGATTGACTGAATCCTCATTGTTTCTTGCAATGAAGTCTTCATGGTGCTCAATTCTTTGGGTAAGGCTTGCAATAGCTTGTTCATCTTTTTAGCATCAGTATGCACTTTTCCTTGAAGAGCAAGACCATTCACTATCCCAGTGAATCAAGTGAACATTTGTGTTGTTATTTCATTAGATTTCACTTGAACAGCTCATAGCTTCCAAGTAAGATGTTCAACTTTGTTTCCCTAATCGTGTATGTTCCTTCACACGTTAACATGATGTGACCCCAGATTTCCTTAGCTGTAGCACAAGAGGAAATTTTGTTAAACTCAAATGATGATAAAGCATAGTATAAAAGATATTTAGCTTTAGCATTAAGAGTAGCTTCTTTTTATTTTTTAGCTTCTTCTATGTCGTTGACGGTGATGGCCTCTTGACCATCTTAGCGAGTAGGAGCTGGGATTTCTACACCTTTATCAATTGCATCCCACATATCTAGATCTGTGGCTTCAATGTATGATTGCATTCTTTACTTCCAATAACCATAGTTGCTTCCATCAAAGCAAGGTGGCTTGTTGGGAGCTTAAGCACCATTGGTAAAGAAGTTGCCAAGGTTTGCCATAAGAGAAGCTCTTTATATTCAGAAGAAATGCACGTCAAATAACGAGCAACAAGGCTCTATACTAATTGTTGGTCACTAACAACACAACCTAGAGGACAAAGAAAACAAGGCCAACAAGGCTCTAATACCAATTACAAGGCGTAGAAGTTGAAGCCCACACTTGAAGCTAAATTATTCCCACCATAATCCCCTAAGAAGGTAGGGATTCAAACCCCCCACCTCCCCTTTCCCATGATGAAGTGTGGCCATTGTGGCAAATCCTAATGGTTAGTAATTACACCTTATGCAGTGCTCTTTCCTCCTCTATATGATTAAATCACCCCTTTTTTATTGAAATGACAAAATTGCCCTTGAGCATTTAAATGCAACTTGTAGAGGTGTTGCTGGTCCTTAATTTATTTACATATTTCTATTTATATTTAGGATCTAGTTGTCCCAATTGAGTTGCAGCATTTGACATGTTTTACTTTTGTATACTGTGGTGGGTACCCCGAGTATATTAAAGACACCATGTTTCTCACCAAAAAATGAAGTCACTAGGTTTTCTTTTCTATAATTAGATTTTACTTCTGTGAAAATAAGTCTTGTCAAGAGAAATTTCCAAGAATATATATCACCTCTCCTAATTTACTACATCAAAGAATTTTTTTTTCTTTTGTTATTATTGCAGAAATATTTTAACACAAAGCACATAAGAAGTCATAGTAGTATCGAGGAGTAAACTAAAAAATTTGACATGAAAAAGCTATGCATAATATTAATTTTTTCCATCCAAAATGATGAGATTTCATTGGCAGTTTAAAAAAAATCTTATTATAAGCAATGTTTTATTTATTCAAATTATATATTTTAAAGCTTTCCATTGGAGAATGTAACAGAGTTTTTTTTTCTTATCCTATTATCCCAATGTATAAGTGTATAAACACAACTAATAAGAAAATGTTTGATGGTGATATATACAACAAAATCAAAAGTTTATAAATATAAGTGATTTTGTTGTAAAAAAAAGTATATGCCAAAATTTTCTAGATTGCACACGACAGTTGATCATGGGATTTGGCTTTACTAAAGCAAGAGTGAAGACCGGAAGGAAGAGTGAAAACTGAAAGGCTTTTGGCTGTGTTTAGGTTCGGTTTGGATTCACTAATGACCGGAACTGAACTTTTATGATATCTACTCTTTAAACATATTGCCCAAACTGAAAATCCTGAAATTTTCTGTATGTTTCGTTTTGGTCCGATTCAAGTATTTTTGACACCCCTAAAGACAGTTATGGTGGAGTGGATAGACCAAAGATAGGGAATTACTATCCTAATGTTTGATGGACGTGCATTTTATTAAAAAAGGAAATATTGAGTGGCTTATTGTATCACATAAACAAATTTTCTTCTAATTAATTTACAAGATCAGATCCTTTAGTTAACCATTTGTGCATCATGAAGTAGACTGATTTCATGCTTCATAAAGAACTCAAAGTACAATAATTATGACAAAAGAAATTCCCAGCCACAATGATAAAAAAAAAAAAGAAAAAAAGTGCAGGATTCAACAGTGTATATGAAAGGAAAAAATGCCACAAAAAATCCCAAACTTTGTCCAGCGTGACAAATTTACCCCAAACTTTTTTCGCAATATAAAAAATCCCAAACTTATACCCATATGGCACATTTATCCCAAACTCTGTGACCAAAAGGCATTTTAGTCTTTTACTTTCAATTTTTTTTCTTTTTTCTTTTTGGGATAAATGTGTCACAATTGATAAATTTTGGGATTTTTGGAATCACAGAAAAAAGTTTTGGGTAAATGTGCCACACGGGTATAAATTTGGATTTTTTATATCACAAAAAAAAGTTTGAAGTAAACTTGTCTCGCTGGGTAAAGTTTAGAGTTTTTGGTTGTATTTTCCCAATATGAAAAAGGTGCAGAAAATCAAACCAACGTTTTGCGTTATGAACAGTAAAATTGAATGGAACAATGAATGAGTGAGAAGACGCCTTAACGAGAGGTTGTGCAGGAATGAGACGGCGCAATGTGAGGAACACTAAGCCTAATTTGACCTCCTTTCGATAAAAGAAAAGCACAAGGAATTTTAATTAATCAAAAGCAGTGTTATTCACTTAGGTAAACCACCTTATTAGCCGCTTTATGAGACAGACATACATTGCATATTATGAAATAATATTAAGCTAAGCCAAAAGTCCAGTCGAACAAACATAAAGGGACAACAAAGTCCAGTTGAATAAACACAAAGGGACAATATTTCAAATTCTAAATGCATTCAATCAGAACTCCAGGAAACGCGCGCTTTCAAAGGGCATCCTTGGGAGGGATAGCTAAGAATGACCTTCAAGTTGGGAGAGTGAGTTGAGTGCAATAGAATTATCTGAACCACTTCAAGCAGCACCCATGGATCAATTGCCTTGGACAATTTGGAATTGTTACTATTGATCTCTATTTTGTCCAGCCGGGGTGCATTTTGGAGGAGAGACTTGAGCACAGAAAGAACAGGTTCCCACGCCAGCCAATTGGCACCGGGATCGATAATCTCGACGTTCTTGACATGCATTAGACACTGGTAGATCCTTTGCTTTGCAGAAATCCAAAGTTCTTCTACATCAAAATTGTGACGGCCAACAGTCTCGCCATTGAAATAGATCATGACAAATGATGAGTGACACAATTGGAACCACGTGAGACAAATATCAAGGTTTGACAGGATAAATAGCTGTTTCTACAAATGTCAATTAAAATGACAGACATACGAAAATAATCGTCAATCATGAGAAGAAAAGAAATGACAAGTTTATACGCGGCCTAGGGCTGAAATTCACGAACTATGTATGTTCATGCAAATCTGCTGTTGAAAGTGAACTAGGAGGGTTCTAGTAGATGTGTACCACAGAACTGGGTGTGCAAGTCATTTGTAAGAGTAACTTCTCCAAGCATGGCGAACTTTCAAGTATCTTCGCTATCCCGGGGACTCCCTCATAGTCCTCTGTGACGTGGAACATCAAATGCCGACATTCCAAGGATGGAAGAAACACTCCACTCACCTCCATTAACGACAACACCTAAGCACATCAGTTGTGGTGCAAGAAGTAGAAACTAATCACTTTTACTTCAAGCACTAAAGGTCATTCATAAGACATACTTGCAGTTCCAACGATCTCTCACAATAGGAGACAGACCAAAAAAATGAGCAAAAAACCAGCCAATGCTTCTCAAGAAAAAAATTTTATGGCACGTCAGACTTTAGTCTTATCGAAGTTTGAATGTATTGCTGGGTCCATATGGCAATATCTGGTTAAGATTTGTATAAGTCCTATGACAAAAAGCAAAAAAAAAAAGGCCTCATTCAGCAAAAGTTTCGCTGAATCTCTATAAGATGACAATTGTTTCATTGTAATAACAATTTATGAGCATTGCATCATCAAGCCAACAAACAATAATATAATCAACCCTAAGCAATGGCATAGTTTGTAATGTCTGTCCACAGGTTGAACTAGAAGGCTCAAAATTAATTAAATTGGCTCGTACCTGAAGGCACCAGCTCCCTATCCCCAATCTCCTGACACGATGCACCCTCTCTAGAAGTCCCTTGACAAGATCGCCATAAACCTTAACCTTATCGAGTTCAAAAATTTTTATGTTGAAAGTTAACTCGGCTTCAACCAAGGAAGGTAGTTCATCTAGTCTGAACTCTCCACCCCTTCCTTGAATTAGGCCCAAAAGGTGCAATTTGAGAAGATGAGGAGCTGAAATTTTCAAGATTGATTCTTGACCATGATGAAACCTGTGAGAATTGATCACCAATTCTTGACCATGATGAAACCTGTGAGAATTGATCACCAACTCTCTCAAAGCTCTTGATTCAATATGCTTGAAACCTAGGCAGTGTTTCAACTCAAGGAACTCTAGAACAGGGCTGCCATTCAAAATGCTCATCAAGGTGTCATCCTTCAACTCCGCATCTTCAATGCGCAATCTCTTCAGCGAAGACCAATATACGACGCCAATCATCGGAAAACAGCAATGGGACACGTGAATACTCACCAGCGTAGTGCAACAGAAGAAGAACTGCGGCAACACATAAATGTTGTGGCGCCAGCCAAGTAGATTAATCAACACCTCTTCAACGTTGTGCCCGGTAGCATAACAGAGCCACCTATCAATGGTTGGCCCGACAGCAGAGTTCAGCCACACTTCTTCGCATGACCGTAGATACACACATCTGAAGGAGGGCGCCGATCTGTACCTGGTCATCTTGTTGTGACGGGTCATCTCGTTGTATCGGATCGTCTCGTTGTGCAGGACATTGAGCGCATCAGCAGACAGGCGCCACGCAAGAAAGTTTGACTCCAGGAGGGCGGTGAAAGGAGCATCAAAGAGGAAGCTATTCACCTTAATTGCGGTGCAGCGCAGCAGCACCGCATCCACGAAAGTCATGAAACTCTCGAACATCCTGCTATTATGGCAGGAGGGCATAGTAAAAAGTATACGTGGATTAGCGGTCCAAGTGGAACGCCATCGCTTGGACAAGACACTGGTTTTGATGGTGTCTTTTGTGGTCAAGAATGAGAAGATATGAAGGATTATGGCGTCGGGCAATTGGCTGATGTAATCCACTGAGTTTCGGGGTTCATCTTGATAGGAATCGGGAGGTGGTCGGGGTTGTGGACGTTTCGGCAGATGAGTTGGATTGGCGGAGAACTCGATCTTGGCCATGCGGAGGATTTTGCCTTCGGCTGCTGATGGCGATGAAGCGTTTTAGGTTGGCAAAACAAAAGAAGACAGCTATATATAAGCTCTTATCAGCATAGAGATTAAACCCCAAAAATTCTTCTGGCTTGTCATCAAAATTAAAAAAAAAATAAAAGAAAAAGCGCGTGAACTTTGGATAAAAAGGGTACTGAATCTAAATAGTTTTAGATAATAATACCCAAAAAGATATGAAAAATTGTTCCTCCGGGTTCTGACTTTGGATAAGAAGGGAAATAAATCTAAATAGTTCGGGAATTATTTATGAAAAATTATTGCTCCGGGTTCTGAACTTTTGATAAAAAGAGAAATAAATCTAAATAGTTACTGATAATAATTCCCAAAAAGCTAAGAAAAATTATGGGAAAATGTCAAATAAGGGCCCAAAGTGAACGTGTTTTTTCAAAAAAAGACCTAGAATGAATTATATCTTAAATAAGGACCTGAAGTGGCTAATTTGGTTTCAAATAAGGACCTAGCTTTTGAGTCGGCCAAATGTTCACTGACCGGTGAGTACATATATCTCACATGCTATTTTTTAAGTCATCTTAAGGGGCATTTTCGTCAAAAGGACTCTTTTTATTTTTTCTTTTGCATTCTTTTTCTTTCCTTTCACTGTTCATCTTTTCTTCAAAGGTTTGCTTTACAAATAAGAGGGTATTGGCAGCGAAACTTACAACAGCGAACAAATGTTCATTCAAGATGAATCATCTTCATTAACAAAGTTAAATCACTTCCATATTATCCCATTTATTAACCTAGAGTCCGATCCAACAACTTTAGGAAAATTTAACCGAGCACTATCCAGCCGGCCAACCACCATCCTCCGCCTTGCCGCCGCTGCATCCCATGCTTCTAAAAATCGTTTCTCTCTCCACGCACTCACCCTAGCAGTATACAGAGCTCATGACGCAAAGAGTTTCCCGATGGTTGATGTTTCATCAGCGACTAATTCACTGGAATCTGTCCTCCAGCTTTAATAGCTCGAAATAGACTTGAATTGCACCATTCGCACGCCAAAACAAAGCCATCCTAAACCTTGACTTGCCGTAGTTCAGACCACCGCCACCATGAATTGAAGCAAACATCAGGACTCCACGTTGTGGCGATTGTTGTCTCAGTCCTACCAAGTCCCAAACAGAAAATACCAAATCAAAATATCACAATTCACGCACCTACGCCAAAAATTGCCCAAAATCACCACACACGAGTAATATACTTATCAACGAGTCGCGCTTATTAGATTTCACCAAGATGCTGTGACGAAATCACCGCCAAAATCGAGACTAGGACACGATTTTAAGCTGCACAAAGCCGATAATAACCAGCTTTGTCGTCATGGAAGCCACTCAGGCCATAATTGCCGGTTTGTCACCGTCATGGAAGCAAAGCCAAAATCGAGCCCAAGGACGGCTCATCACCGCCTAGTTTTCAATCACCCTAAAATCAAGGCTTAGGGTTTGTTTTTGGGTTGCTAGTGTGCTCATGTCCTCTAGCCGTCGTTATTGATCGCTGCCAAGTTTGTGCCATTGATGAAGGGTCGTCTGCATTCCAAAAAGGAGAAGATGAACTGAAGTGGCTCAAATGAAGAATGAAGAAGATGAATGGAGAAGAAGAAAGAAAAATAAGAGAGCTTTTGGACAAAAATGACCCTAAAGATGACTTAGAAAATGGCACGTGAGATGCACATGCTTACTGGCTAGTGAATATTTGGTCGACTGAAAAACTAGGTTCTTATTTGAAACCAAGTTGGTCACTTTAGACCCTTATTTGAGACATGATCCACTTTGGATCCTCTTTTGAGAAAACACCATTATTTTGGATCCTTATTTGAAATTTTCCCAAAAATTATTGCTCCGGGCTTTCTCCAGCAACGGGGTGGTGGCAATACCCTGAGCCATTTAATTTCCCCCCTTTCTTAACTATCTATCAGCTTTTATTAAATCTCGATATCAACACCTAAATTTTGGCAATCTCATATGCAATCACTCAGGAAGAAGCGAAAAATTCCAAGGCAATCAGCACTAAATGGAGTAATTATTACCATATAATGCAAAGAATGTAGGTTTGTATGAGAGAACAGTAGATTTAGTCGCGTTGGCCATGTACGACATTGACATCAATGTGAGAATAGACTATCTTTGGGGAAGGTTTTATTTTTATCAAAGTGGCATAGTAGAAGCATGGTCGAGTTGGAAATACTCCCAAAGATTTAGATGTTATTGTAGACAACCCTGAAATCAATAAAATATGTTATGAGTTTATATTATCAACTTCATAGGAAGATGAGCACCTATATCTTGTCAAGTTTGCTAATAATAACAATTTCCAAAAGAGCATCAGGATGACACTGTTCGAAGTATTATACGGTCGGGTTTACAAAACTCTAGTCTATTGGAATGATGTTGGGGAAAGAAGGATCAGTGGCCCAGAGTTAATCCAGCTATCAATAAATGCAGTTAAGATAATTAGAGAGAGACTTAGAACCATCCAAAGCGGCCAAAAAAGTTATGTAGATAAATGGCAAAGATATTTAGAGTTCCAGGTGATCATGTGTTCCTCAAGGTGTAACCTATGCAAAATACATCTCAATTCGATAAAAAAAAGGAAAGCTTGGACCTAGCTACGTTAGACCCTTTGAAATTTTAGAGTGAATAGGGATTTTTGCCTATCAACTTGCACTTCTGCCCAGACTTGCTTAAGTATATGATGTGTTTCACTTGTCTTTGTTGAGAAAGTATGAGCCCAATCCGATACATGTGCTTAACTTCGATGAGATCGACGTGGATGGCAAAGTGTCGTATGTTGAGAAGTCGGTGCGGATCATGGACTAAAAAGAGCAAGTATTGCGAACAAAGTCATTTCCTTAGTGAAAGTGATTTGGTAACATCATGAGATGGAATAAGCAATATGGGAAAGTAAGAAGATAATGAGAAGTCAACACCCACATCTTTTTGAGGAATCGGGTGAGTCTTAATTTTAAAGACAAAATTCTTTTGAGGGGAAAAAGTTGCAACATCCTCGATTCAAGCCCTATTTTCGGCAAGAGAAGTGGTTTAAATTATCATTGCACTAATAGCAAGATTAGACCACAAGTCACGCAAGCAACACTTCATGACACCACCTAACTCGAATAGGCTGTATTAGGAACACTTTCCATTAAAGTTTAGCCACAAGTCTTGGTCCGGTTATGGGTTTTCAATTAAGAATAGCTTGAAAACTTTCCTTTCTGGTTTAATCGAGATAGACCCCATGAATAGTTTTGGGCCTCCGAATTTTTAGTCTTGAAAAAGTGGGCCACCCATTGGAAGCCAATGGGCCACACGTGTCACGCCCCGACCCTCGAGCACGCGGCAACCCCTGTTCTCTTGCGGTCATTTGATTTGCAACTCCCCAGGATCCGTTGCCGACCGTTATTTTTATCTTTTAATTAAACGCATGCGGAAGCGAAACACAATACCCCGGTCAATTACAAAAACAGGGATAGCAGGAAAACCCAATAAGAACACATCCAAAGTATCGCTTTATTAACTAACTGATTAACCCTAGGAAGTTTACAAATACAAGCCCTTACCACGGGCATCTTCCTAACGAGCCAATGAAACCGACAAGCCAGGGTTAATCTACTCCCTTCAAAGACAGCCACGAGCCGTAACACGCGTCGATCCTCCATCCTACAGACCTGAAAAATGTTAACCACGACGGGTTGAGATAAACTCAGCAAGTTAAAGTCCTAAGCCCCGGTTAGGAACTTCGCTCGCCTTGGGAGCAATCTAACCATGCAACCTAGTTCCGACAAACAACACATACCACACTTCAAGCAAGTATATCGACTACGTTCAATAGCGAGATGCAAACACGGGCGACCCTACCTTGCCTTGGCACACGCAACCTGCAGAAACTGTCATTTCAACATCACGACATTAAGAGGCACGCGAATAATCGGAGCATTGCACACAGCTTTCTCATATCTCACACCCACACATGCTCCGATTATTACGACCACTAGGGCCACGGCACAACCTTATGGTTGGCGGTCTACCGGTCGAAGACCATGCATCGTCCTCCCCCATGAGGCACGGCGACGTCACGGGCTCTCTCCCATCGACGGCATTCCCTATGGAGCATGGGGCCCGCTCACCGCCGCAGCCCCCGCAACCGACCACTTTGTCTGCAACCGACGAAGTCGGGACGACCAAAAGGCCACGGCACAACCCCAAGGGTTGGCGGTCTACCCGGCGGCAGCCGGGCTCTCCTCTTAATGTGACCATGCAACACATCATCAAACAATCCGTTCTTTTTTTCTTTGCTCGTCGTGAATGCACATACAATTCGTGCTCACGCAACATGCTTTTACGGTTTGGCACACGTATAATGAAATGCAATAGTGCCCAACAAATCCACGCATAACAAGAATAGTCCATTCACTCACGAAAGTTGCAAGTCACACCTCAATAATTACGGTGCCCAACCACACGTCTCAATCTTCAATAATAAATAAGCACGTCTCAATATTCAATAATAAATAAATACGTGTCTTCACGACGACGACAATCAACTATTCCCCAATAATACTCAATTATCTCAAAAATAAGTATAAACTATAATTATACTCAAAATACTCATTTAAGAAGCATAATATAGTCGATTGTTCCCATAAAATAATTTACTCCCACAAAATACTTATAATTATTTTTCAATCCCATAATTAATTATCCAATCCAAATAATTCCATTTAGTAAAACCCTTCTTTAATAAACCAATGTCATTTAATAAAGTAGTATATAAATACTATTGACTTTGGAAAAATAGACCATAGTAATTTTCCCCAAAAATTACTCAATTAAAACCATTTCCAATAAATAATCACAATTAATTATTTTCTCCAAAAATAATTAATTTTCAGCAATGAATAGTAATAACAATATTACTATTAATAATTCGAAATTATAAATTAATTTAATTAATAATTCCGAAAATAACAAATAATTATTATTATTTATTCCAAAAATAATAATAATATTTATTAATACTAATCATGATTAATACTAAGCAAAGCTTAATCACATAGTATTAAAACACTAATAAACATCATCCAAAACACTAATTAATAATTAAACTAATTAAACTACTCCTAAGCAAGATTAACCCCTAACTAAGGGATTAGGAAATCGACTCACGGTTTATCGATTCCGACGACACGAGCGCGACGGCGGCGGCGAGGGGAACGCCCGGAACTTCCGGCGCGTCGGGACGAGGCGGCCGGGACCGGGTCTCGGACGGCCGAGGGCGGCTGTCCACGTGACGAAGCGGCTGCGAAATGGAGGAACCGCGGCACGGGGCTGGCTGGTGGGCGGGGGGCCGACTCGGACGGCGGCCGCCAGCTCCGGCAAGGCGGCGGCGGCTCCGGCGAAACCGGGACAGAACCGAGAGAGGGAAAGTAGAGGTGGTGCAAAGAAATGTGGTTCGGGGTGGTAGCAGGCTAGGGTGGTCGGTCGGCCTCCGGCGGGGTCCGGGCGGACGGCGAGCGGCGGCCAAGTGGCGGAGGGACGACGGCGAGGCAGCGGAGGACGGCTGGACGACGAGGGCGGTCATCCCGACCCTAGACCCGAACTGAAAGGAAGAGGGAAAGATGGAGGTGGCGGGCGGTTCGCGGGGGGTGGCAACCCATTTGGGGTGGTCGGGCGGAGGACGGCGGTGGCCGAGCAACGGCGAGGCGACGGCTCGTTGCTCGGCGACCGGCGGAGATCCACACCAGAACCGAACGAAGGAGGAAGGTGGTGCAAAGAAAGCACAAGCGAGGCGATCGGCTCGGCTAGCTTCGGGCGGCGGTCGCGACGGCAACTCCGGCGTCTGGGCAAGGCGGCCGGCTCAGTTTGAACGAGTAACCGAGAGGAGACAAGGCAGCGCCGTCCAAACCGAAGAGGAGGAGAAGAGCGGTGCGGGGCGCTCGCGGGGCCGACGGACGACGAGACCGGCGGACCGGCGGCGAGCCAGGGCGGCGGCGGAGTGTGGTGGTGGTCGGTTCAGTGGCGAAGAAGAAGCAAGAAGAAAGGGCAAGGCCCGGCCAAAGAAGAAGAAGAAGAAGAAGAAGCTGTTGAGGGGGGCATCGAACATGCGGGAGGAGAAAAGAGAGAGAGAGAGAGACGCCCACATGGGCTGTCGTCAGGCAAGTGGGAGAAGAGAGAGAAAAAGAAGTTGACAAGTCAAACAAGTGGGGGAAAAAGAGAGATGATAAGGGCAAGTGGGTGGGGGTGTCGACGAGGGGGGGAAACGTGAAGGGAAGAGAGAGAAAAGGGAGAGGGGAGAGAAACGTGCGGAGGAAATGGGGGAAAAGAAAAGAAAAATAAAAATAAAAGAACACAAGACAAAATCCTAAAAAGCTTCTAGAAAGGGGTATTTTGGTCTTTTTACCCCTGAAGCACAAATTCCCAATTATTTGGCTCCAAAACTCGGCCCATTGAATCCTTTTCCGATAATTCGGGCTTACTGAAATTCGGGATGTTACAACACGCCTATTTGAAAGACCTATTTAGGTGAGTTAAGTCCAAGCCCAAACTTGTCAAGCCCAAATCAAGCTCATTAATGCTTATGTGCTTGAATAGTATCCTAAAGTGTAGATCATGATTAAGCCTATAATAAAACTTGTCTTCAAAGTCTTGTCTCTTTATTGCTCATCAATGCTCTTTAATGCTCATGAAAGCCCTTCTAGAAGACAAGTTGAGAAGAAACAAAACTTTGCTCTTGCAAAGAAGGGGGAGTCCCCAATTTGAAGAAGAAGAAGAGGAGAAGAACTAGTTGGCTTCCAATCTATTTAATGCCCTAAGGATAGTTAATGATGACCTAAAAAAGAGACTTGGAAGAGAAGTTTACAATAAGGTTTCTTGGCCTTGCATTTCACTTGGTTGAGAGGGTTTTGAGGAAAAGGCTAACCTAGATAGATTTTAGGCTAATTTTGGTAGCTAAGATAAAATTCAATATATGATATAATTTATCATATCCTGCATTTGGCGCTTACCCAAAACAAGATAAAATCGGATATAAAAGAGATATAGTCCTGATAAAATTATCCCATGGGGAGGTGGAATAGAGGTATATAGAATTTCTACTATCTATAATAAGAAAGTTAATTTTCTCAAACGACAAGCTTCTGTCGCGACCTAATTTTGTTTAGAAGGGTTTGGTTGGGGAACATTTGATTAGGTTTAGAGGTATTGTTAACTTCGAGCCAACGGCCCTTATTAACTCGGACTCTCCCAAGCCCATACCCCGCACGACATTAGGTATTCAAAATTTTAATCAGTTTAACACGTGCAAATTCAAACAAAGGAGTCGCCACTAACCTTTTTAGGGTCAACTAGAAATCCAGTAAGATATGAGAGAATATCTTACTATTTACGCAACCAGAGATTCATATAACTAATGCCCTTTCGGTACCTAACTCAATTGTGTATCAATTAAGACCATGGCAACCTATTCAAGAAATGTAAGGCATATCCTAATCATTTTAAAGCAAGAAAATAATATCCAAAATATTTAAGTGTACAATTAATTATCATCACAAAATAAATGAAGAGAACATCCTAATATTGTCCCTAAAAAGAAAAACATAACATAAATAAAGAACCCTATTGTAAAGCCCTAAAGGCTTGTCCAATTTTGGGTTTTTTTCTTTTTTAAAGGTTTTCTAAATTTTTTGGAATTTTTCTGATCTTTTATGAATTTTTATAAGATTTTTTTATTTTTTTATTCAAAAAATTAATTTGGATCGCGTCAGAAAACCCGGCCCTACTAAACCGACCCGGACCCTATTGGTCCGGGCTGAACTAACGACCGGGCTGGCCCTAAGGCCCACACGAATTTTTCGTTAAAAAAAGGCCCACAAAAATTTTACAAAAGCCCATTAAAGAGTATAGCCCACTCCCTTTTCTATTCTTTTTAGCCCAGCCACCTTCAGCCCACACCGAAAGGTAGCCCAACTTATCACCGTGGCCCATGACACTCCAGCCTGGCCCTTACTCCATTTTATTGTTTTCAACCCTCCTTTTTTGTTTCTTTCCTTTTCTTTTCTTTTTTTATTTTTTTTTCTTTCCCGGTTTTCTCTTTTTCGGGCTTCATCTTCAACCTCTCGCCCCTCTCTTCCCTGAAGCTCTCATCTTGCTTGCCTCTCTGCAACTCCGTTCGCCGAACCTAGGGTCATCGACGCTACATGTCCTCTACACGCATCATCGCCGGCATCTATACCGATTCCGAACCACCACCACCCTCCGGTCACATACCCCGAGCGACGTCCTTCAGCTCCGGCCAGCCACCTCGACGACCACAAAATACAGAAAAGATCCAGACAGAAAAAAACATACTCGATCTTAGCATTTTCAGCAAATAGACAATCAAAAGTGCATTAAAATGCAAAGAAATAAGCTGACGGGAGTGGCGCCAACCACGGAGATCACCATGACTCCATGACGAAGGTCCTCCGCCGGACAGGAGGATGGACGGCCAATTCAACAACAATCTATTTTTTTTAAAGAAATCGCATGAAAGCACGGCGAAAACACCAAAGTCAGATGTGCTTCAACAGATATATACGTAAACATGAACCGATCAAACTAAAACATGGATTACTCTCTCGGCCTTCTATTGGACATTTCATCAAACACATGGTGCACAATCCAGACATGGACTCCTATTCGACCTAGATGCAACTCTCGACCAATATAAAGCATATAGACATTCATATCACAGCATTCTTTGTCGAATCAGCCCTATTCTCGAATTTTTTGCTTTGCGACTTTGCTATTCTAGATCACTCCTTTATCGGCCAAAAAACAAAACACTTGAGAGACGACCCACCTGATTTAGGAGCTTGCTATGACCAAGAATGACGAGGAGCGAGTTGGCTTCCGACAAAGGACAAGGATGATTCAGGCTCGCCCCCGGCAAGCAGAACAAGTTCCTCACTCTCGGTTTCTCTCACCGCATCTTCCTCCCGGTTTCTCTGTCTCCGAAAAACAGAAAGCCGCTCCCCTCTTTCTTTCTTTCTGCTATCTCTCGCTCTCTTCCCCGTCGGCCAGAAGAATAAACAGCTCTCTCCTTTTCCGATTTTCCTTCCTCAAAACCCAAAAACCAACTTCCTGTTTTCCTCCATTTTCCTTCGCCGCTTTCCTCTGCTCAGGCTCTCGAGCTTTTTTCTTTCACCCAATGGTCCCCCAGAAAATCCCGAAAAATCCCCAGAAGAAGCTCCCTTCCCCCGTTTCTCTCCTTCGGCGATACTTAATCATTTGCTCCCTAACCGAAAATCGTCCCCCTCTCCCCGTGACAGTGCGCGCAGCAAGGGAAGATTTCCTTGCTGGCGTCACGCGGCCGACGTCACAGTCCGAGGAGACCAAAACGGTGCCGTGCGGTGCCACAAGCGTGTCTTCAGTGCATGCGTGTGGGGGAGAGTGGAGCTGCAGGGAAAATGGAAGTGGGTTGGGCTGAGATAAAAAAGGAAGAAAGAAGGCTGGGCTTAAGAGATTAAAGGAGTAAGCTTGGCTATAACAGCCCACACGAAATTGTTTTTATCTTTTATATAAATTTATACATATATATATATATTTGTAAAATTAATGGGTATTTAAAAGGTGTCGACAAAATTTGGGGTGTCAACAGCTTCTCAAATTAATAAAATTAAAATGATATCTCAATATAAAATATTTGAATTCTAATATAAGAAATTCAAAATATCAAAAAATATTAATTTTTTTTAATTTAACCATATTTTAATCTATATAAAATAATTTAAGTATATCTTATAATATCTTTTCAATATATAAATAAAAATATATATTTATATTTATTATATATTTTAGGTATTTTAATATTTTAGATATATTAGTACGGTTTACTATTTAATAAAAAAATTATAAGAAAATGATGGAAGGGGAAGAAAGAATTAAAAAGGGAAATAATTAGAGAAAAAGAGGGAAATAAGGTAAATAAAAATAAAGTAGACACGAGTGTCACCAGAGACATTTACTATCTTGATTTATGAACTTTTACGTTTTTTTTGTTGTTGTTGGTCATATTCCACTCTTACTCTTATTTTAACTCTTACTTTTAGACATTTATGTTCATTTTCACCGATATGTCGTATACCAAATACTATATATGATATAATTTGAATATATATAACTTTAACTCCGTAGTTCACCAAATAATGGATACAATACAAAGAAATCTAGGGATTTTTTATCCTATCTTATCGAGTTATATCCTGTTTAGAAATCCAGATGACCAAACGCAACCTTTAGAGCTCATGATGTCAATTGCATTAGTGGCCTCTTGCAAAAAAAAGACTTAAAAGAGGGAAAGCTCTTCCATTTCTCCCATTCTCTCATCTCTCATTTTCCTCATCTTTCCCTTTCTCTCCCTCACGTTCTATCTCTCACCCTCTCATCTTGCTCAGCTACCACCATCACCCTCACACAGCAGTGCCTTCCGCCTCACCACCGCTCATCGTCATGCCGTCGTTCGTTCATTCATCTGCTCATTCACTGTCGCTTGTTGCCAACCGGTTTTGTAAGTGGATCACCTAATCCTTAGTTAAGATGTTGCTCTACAAACTCAGAGCGCGGATCTAGTATTTAAGTGTTCTTGAATTAAATTGTTAATTCTTGGCTTGGATGGTTGTTTATGGTTGATCATGCTTGCTTAGGAAGAGGAAGGTTTTGTAAGAACTTTGTATGGTTTGCTCATGATTTTCTTGGGCTTTGAGGTTCAGGAGTTAGTATAGTACAAGGAAAGTCTAATATTGTCACGTGATTGTCAGATTATGAAAAACCATCATGAATAAGTTATGAGTTGATAAGTGCTTATGGAATGTTGTTTGGAACTTTTGATAGATGAATATTGTGCTTATCTTGCAAGTGGTAATGATATTGAGGTTCTCTTGCATTGACTTAAAGTAAAGATAAGAACCGATTTGGGTGCTTGCTTGCATGTATGGTCACATAAAGGAGAGATAAATGCCATAAATGCATCTTGATCATGCCAAGGGAAAATCCTTGAGGGGGATGATCCAAGAGCACACCTCGAAGAGGACAACATTGGGTAGGGATGAAGGATGGTCTAAGAGCGTGCCTCTATCCCGAACAACGCATTATATTACGTTGTTCATGTGAATGGGATGCTTAGGTTTGAGCCTAGAAGCCTTAGGAAACTAGTCTCAAGAAGTCTCAGTTGAGTCAGGAAGCCTAGTATGAAGTTGGAAGTCTCAGTCGAGCCGAGATGTCCTGCTCGAGCCAGGAAGCCCAGTATGAAGCTAGAAGTCTCAGTCGAGCCAAGAGGACCTAATCGAGTCAAAACAATGATAAATTAATCTTTTGTGAGTACCCGCATATTCATAAGTATAATATGTATGATGTGTTCAATGAAAAGCCAAAGGTAAGCATGTATTTAAAGTACGTCGAAATAAACACATATATATAGTCAAGGTGCAATGATAACTAGAAAGCGTGTAACGTGTTCAGGATGCTAGTATGCTTGGCTTGTGGAGTATGTTGACATATACTTGTTTTGGATTTTTAACTATAGGTGCAGGGTAGGAATTGAGGTCCTCTGTCATGTTCATAGATAGGGCAAAGCAAAGACTCTACTATTGATCTCACATCGACATATTAAATCCAATGTTTGGCATGTTTTCAATACGAGGTATCCTCCTATACGAGGATTAGATAATTGACTTATTGAGTTTCGACTCATTTGTTGTTGTATACATATTTTCAGGCCTGTAGGTTTGGATACGCGTCCGCTCACTTTGGTGGGCCAAGCGTTATAAAAGTAAATGTGTTGGAGATAGAGGGACTAGGATTAACCCCAACAATTGATTTAGAGTACTATCAATTGAATTTTTTTTTTAATGTCAAGATATTATTGTGCGACTGAGTGTCACGTGATAGCTACATTAATTTTTTTGCCATATCAAGAGGATATTAACATTATTTCACAAAGAATAGGTCGTCTTCTTCAAACAAGTCAAGGATTTTAAAATGCTAAAACCCAAAACAGTTCTGGCTTTTCTTCATAATGAAAAAAAAAATTCATTCTAACTTTCTGTCTCTTCAATTGTTGTTTGTAGAGGGCAAGAGTTCATATAGCTAAGGGTGATTGACTCCAAGGTAGGTTGAGATTTCTTTGCAATTTGTGAAATTGGGAACCGACCTATTGACCCTAGAACTGGATCGGATTGGATCGACTATTTTCGGAGCAGCTCCAAGATCAGCTCGGGAATTGATCGCGTGTGTTTTCTTTTGTTTCTTTAAACTTCGGTGCAGTTTAATTCCTTTGATGCCTCGCCGTTTATTATCCCCTCTTGAAGTTGGGATTCCAACACCTATAAAGACAATTGAACTTTTCTTAATATTTCTATGTGCAAATATGCTGAAAATTATTTTCTTTTGGTCTCTAATAAGTAAACTTTAGAAAGTGGGTCTTTCACCACCCTTCACCATCTCCACCACAAAATTTCTCCACATAAGCCCGTGCAAGAAGAGGCAAAAAGATTAATGAAGGAAACCGGCCAAAACAAGAGCAAAAGAGGAATTAGGATTATTGCCGTCAATCCGATTAAGTCCGGTTCAGCACAAGAAAACCTGAATTGCATTAGTTATTGTTTGTTCTAAATTTCTGGAACCCAGATCTGGATCGGTTTTCATGGGAGCTGCCCAAAACTTGCTGATTCAGTATGGTTCCCTGTTAGAATTCAGACCAGTGCTCACCCCTACATATTTCTATTGATTTTTTGTTAATATCAAGATATTATCAAGCAACATTTGCCATAAAAAGAGAAGTATTGACATAACTCTACAAAGAATAGGTTGTCTTCTATAAGCAAGTCGAGATTTTAATATGACAAATTTCATTGACAAGGTTTTTTAATCACCAGAATCTATCTGTGTTACATATAGGGTAAAAATAATGGTTTGAACAATAATGGGAATAGATTTAAATTACTTGATATATTAAATTTCAACAAATTATGAAATCAACTATCACTCGACCCTTTGCTGACAATAGTAGAGGATATCCTTTGTTTATAGAGAGCAAAAATCTCTAATTTTTTTTGAAAATTTTGATAATTTTTCTTTCTCAGGGAGTACACGTATTTATAACCAAAATAAACTTCAAAGAAGCGTAAATGTCACGGTTCATGTAACTTTATTGCCAAAAGAGAATAAATACGAATGAGAAGGGTAGTGCCCTCAGCAATATACCCTTGCCATGAGCTTAACGGGGAATCCACGATTTTCACAAGCCTTCAAAGGGACATCTATGTAAAAGAAATGTTGAACATGACTTCAGCATTTTTGGAAGCTCTTTGATAGTCGATCACATTTCGCTTGACAAGAAGTAGTTTTGAATGAACAGCGGCTTCAACATGTTCTTGTCCTTGCTGTGTGCACAAATCAGCCTTGATAATCATCTTCTCCAGCGTCACTGCATCTTCAAGAAGACATTTAATCAGGGCGAGCAGAAATTCTGAGCAAAAACTCTCGGCTTCCGAACCAGTGATCTCAACTCTCTTGAGATTTCTTGCCAAACATTGAAAGGACCCCTTCCGTGAGCACAAAAAATTATCTCCGTCGAAGTTAAAGCGTTCTCCAGATTCTTGTTCAACCTGAAATTGCACATAGACGCCGCATTTAAGAAACTTACCTCACATTAGATGCGGATAACACCAAAAAATAAATAATAAATTCATTTTCTTGCTAAAATGTCAAATAAACAACTTTCATTTATCCATCTCAGATGCTAGTCAGTTTTACTTTACATCGAGTCTTCATCAATTTGAACTCTTAAACTCGCCAACACAAGAAAACATCTTCTCTTTCGAGGTCCTCATGGCTAACATATTAGTTCGAGATCGTAACGTTATATGGCAGCAAAAGAATTTCCAACATAACACCGCAGGTACTTTAGGACAAGAACTAAAAAAGCTTAAATTGGCCCTGCACATGTCTTGAGTATACTGACAGAGGCATGAGCAAATATGGATTGGTGGAACAAATTAAGGTTCGAGATTTGATCATCTTTATGTGCTTCTAAAGGTTTAACTCATTGTTTTGCATTCATGCTAAGAAAAAGTCAACACAAGAAGCAAACTGAAAATAGTATAGCAAAGGAACAAACCATCAACTCACGGATGCCAGTCGATTGTATGACCAAATTTTCCAGGTACGGTGAACTTCGTAGCATGTAAGCTATCCCAGGAAGGCCATAGCGACTAATTGATGCACGTAGTATCAAATTCCGACAATTTGACAATGGAGATGGCACTCCTTCCATCTCCAAAACGGACATAATCTAAGCACATTGACCAAGCAAAATAGAAAACTCGATTAATATTCCCGTTTAACATGAATAGAGAATAACAATGCTTCCCTGGATGCACTCAACCGGGACACTAAATGGTGCCAATCACAGGCACCATTCAGCACGAGCACGTCTTATAAAGGGTAAAAATCTTGAAGTCGTACCTGCAAACACCAATTGCCGATGGTGATTGTAGGAACTCCGCACAGCTTCTCAAGAAGTTCCTTCATCAAGTTATAGCACATCTCTATGGAGTTACACACAATAAATGGAATGTGAAAATCCAAATCGACTTCCATCAAAAAAGATACATCTTCAAGTATGAATGAGGACGGATGCCCTGGCGGCCCCCCCGACTGGAAATGCGACAAGCTATCACCAACGACTGCAAATGCGGGGCCCAAATTCTTTCCACGTCAGAGGAACAGAGTACCAACCGTTTCACATTTGTTGAATCTATTACAATGTTCTTCAAGCCCCGACACTTGCGCACCTCAAGGGACTCTAAAACAGGACTTCCCTTGAAAATTCTCTCGAGGATTTCATCGGTCAAATTCGACTCTTCAAACGACAAGAACTCAAGATTAGGCCACTCAATAGTCGTCTTTGACGAGAAACAGCACCAACGGACTTCCAGGCGAACCAACTTTCTCAAGCAACATAAGAACGGTGGCAGAACATACTCGAACGGCGACATGGGAGTCAGCCACAGGCGGAGATCCTCCACGCCGCGCTCCGCGGCGAACTGGAGCCATCTGTTGAGGTTGTCGCGGTTGGCCACGACATACTCCAAGGAGTTGATGTGGAATTTCTTCACCGTGGGCGAGATGCACCGTCTCACGACGCTGTCGATGACGAACGGGAAGTCTGAGGAGTTGGTATCATTATTGAAGACGAGGTGGGTGGTGGTGGTCCAAGTGGACAGCCAGCGCTTGGAGAGGACGCTTGTCCTGACGATGTCTTCCAAGGGCAGAAATGAGAAGACTTGGTGGATCAGGGCATCTGGCAAGGCGCTGATGAGATCCATATCGCTGAAAGGAGGAGGAGGTTGGTTCCCTTCGGAGCGATTCGGCAGGTCGCCGGAGGATTTGCCGTGCAATTCTAGCGTCTGAGAGGACTTTTTAACTGAGTTGTATGATGAATTGAAGAAAACTTCATAGCTGTTACTATATATATATAGGAAGCAACCGAGTTTTGGTCCTTTTCTCTTTCCCAAATCTTCATCGGAATACCGCTAGCATGATGGTGGGATGCCAATCACGGTATCATGGTGGAATTCTAGTCACAAGACTGAGGCGAATCCCTCCATGATTTCTATATTTTGTTTTTTCCCTTCATAACACTTGTGATTGAGACATAGTTACACGGTTATACTAGCAGTATTCTTAATGGGATTAAGAATACCGCTAGTATGACGGTGGGATGCCAATCACGGTAAGGGTGGAATTCTAGTCATGTAAAAGTAATCTTCTTAAGGTCAGTCAATTGTGGTCCTGGCCTTGTGAAGGGTTCAAGTTAGGCCCGACTGGTTGAGAGTATCGTAATAGGGAAAGACATTCAGAATCGCAAGTTGTCAAAATGGCCACATGTGGAAAGTCCACCATGTGGGATTGTTTCCATGGTCCAAAAATAGACCGGCATGGAAATTGACTGGAAACAATGTTTTTATTTTTGTTTTGTGAATAAGATGTAAAAATCATTTATCAGATGAATAATAAAGCGAGAAGACGGAGATAGAAAGTCTCCACATAGTATCCAATACAACATTTGCTTGTTAAATGAAATAATATGGATAATCATTCATTTTTCATGAAAAAAATGGGCCCTTAAATTATATTGCTACGTGATTGGACCCTCTAATTGTGTTGTGTGGTAGAACCTAAATATGAATGTAAAGAATAGTGAAAACTAGGCTTCCACTTACTATGGATTATCTCACTCTTATGGTACCTAATTATTCATTCATCTACTTGTCACAAAAAGAAATTCTAATGTATGTGAAGGGTAGACTTTAAGGATCTTGCGTGATGGTTGTGCCATTATCCATATCTAGAATGTGAACATCCCGTTTGAATAATCTACCATTAATTCGATTGAAGTGCACTAGCAATTTATGTTCACACGTAGGAATTGAGTTTTATAGACGTGCTAAGTCTTGTAATTGAAACGATCTATATTTGTTTGTTGATTTGATTCAATAGAAGAAGTTTTGAACGAGGAGGGGTAGAAGCTCAAGCTTAATTGCAAATGTCGCTTAGCTTCGAAAGGAAAGGTAACCACCACGCATCAATGTACCCTACATATCTAAAGCCTTGTTGGGCGAAATTGACCGTAGAAGCTATATGACATACAGCGGCATACGTGAGAATTCATAGAGGAAGAGATTATTGCTTGGATTGGAAACAAAAGTATGAACCAACCAAGTGTATTCTTGAATTATTATTTATAGATCTGGTTTTTACCTGCTTGTAATCAAATTAATTTCCGAT
Organism: Corymbia calophylla; assembly: GCA_014182845.1. NCBI lineage: Eukaryota > Viridiplantae > Streptophyta > Magnoliopsida > Myrtales > Myrtaceae > Corymbia > Corymbia calophylla. Next base: position 41,762,561 of record CM024697.1, on the reverse strand, counting down.
TTCTTGAAATTGAAGATTAGCCAAAATAAAGATTGGGAAGAGGGGAAAATCGGAAAATGAAAAATAAAAGAAGCGATTATCGGGATCTCTAATCCAACGAGGAAATCATACTGGAATAAGCAAAAATGTGAGACCTACGAAGGGACATGTTAGATAAGTTTCAAGATGGATAGTTTGGAATACGTATTGAGAAATATTGTTCAAAAAGTTTTAAATTTATTGCATGAAGATCAATTCAATCCCAACCATTTCAATTTAGCCAATTTAATCCCAAAACCTTTTGACGATTTTTCAATGTAGTCTATTTGGCCAATACTAACTGAAAATCAGTAATGCGGTGGACCAATTAGCACTGATTATTCTACATGATATGACTAAACAACTGACAACTCCAATAGGGCTTAAAACAACATTCTTGTGAGAAAAAATTTCGCATTTTGATTTCTTTTCTTTTCTAATTTTCCTTTTCCTCTTCTCATTCTCATCTTGCAAATTTCTAGCCTGTGGAATCGCTAGGGTCTTCGTGATGACTATCATTGGCCACAAGCAAGGGCCACAACACTCTCGCCCCCTCTGATGAGGGCATCCCAACCCACGCACCTCGCCTCGCCTCGCCTCGCCTCGCTCCACGGTCCCAAGAACCCCCACTGGCCAAAGATCGAAGAAGATTGATAGTAAGGAAGGGGGGAAAAAGAAAAAAGAGAAGAAAAGAATCAAAATAATTATAAAAATTCTCAAAACGATGTTGTTTCGTTCGTTGATGGTCCCACATCAGCAATTTTCGGTATAAATTAGCTAGATAGACTACATTAGATAATCGCGCAAAGTTTTAGGACTAATTTGATGAAATTGAAAAATATAAAATTAAATTGGTCGCCATACAATAAATTTATGATTTTTTAGATAATTTTCCTGCACACAGTGAATTCAATGTTCCGAGAGACTACATGTACGTGGTCTATGTTCTACTTTATTAGATCAACCCCATCAACTACGCATCATGTGCGAAAAATATGATCGTGCATTGTAGCTGCTTTTGAATATTCAAGTATCGTTCCATGCTAATTCTGCTTGAAAGAGTTGGGACTATTCTGCACATGTTGTGATGTTGCCCACACGAAATAAAAGTCGAATTGGTGGAGGCGTCTCTTTTGATGCTTATAGGCTACAAGATGTTGAGTTACAACGAGGTTGGAATTGGTGGATGGACATTGGCCATGGATTTGTGGTTGTAGAATGAAGCACGCTCCAATGAAGAATGCCCATCATGATCTCATTGGTCCTCATGATTTTAAGTGTGTGTGTGTGTGTGTGTGTGTGTGTGTGTGTGTGTGTGTGTGTGTGTGTGTGTGTGTGTGTGTTATATGACTTTGCATTGCAGTCTACAGATAACAAGATGCAAGCAAAATCACCCATGTAATTTGCTTGGCAATCACAAATTGTGGGAGACTTTTGCAACACACGCCTATAGGAATTCGGCAACATGGAATGCAGCTTAGTTTAAGTGTGATAAACAGTTTAAGCGTCCGATAATCTTCTGCATATGTTCAGGAGATCATTCATCCGAACCCACGCATTCCAAAGAGACGGCCAGTACCTATTAAGTTCATAGGCAAGAAGATACACCCTATCTCACTTTGAAACTTGCATGCCCCTATTGATTGATTATTTAAATGCATCATATTATTGGGATTACACATTCAGTTATGAAAATCAGATTTTCTTTGGATCAAGTCGAAAGAGAGCCTTTTCCAGTTGAATCCTCTGGATATATTCATGTTGCAGCTTAGATTGTATGAACAAGTTTGCCATGCTGAGTTGCATAGAAAGAACAAGATGCTTGCTCCTATTGGCGGTCTCCAAAGGTGGCTATCCCCATTATGTGTTCTCCATTGTTTGCTGTGAAAGGACGGTGAGAATAAAGAAGAAATCACCAAAATGACATGACAAAATTGATTAATTTGTGATATTTGAGACTAAGTTGGTGAAATATTTGAATTTGTCGAGAATTACGTATTATATCATCAATTATTAGCCAAACTACTTAAAATTTGATCACATCGGTTATATCTACATCTTGCATTTCACATATGAGACGAGACATATATAGAAAAGCATGTAACATATTGCCTCGTGAAATCACAAAGAAAGTAGGCTTATTTCCAAACAAATTATTAATTTTTTAGGGAAAATTGATCGTCAAATAGCAAAATCTTCTAATGGGATAAAAAGAAGTGTCAGAACCTTCCAATTTCTCTATAGCATTATCTATAATAGTAATCCGAGAGCAATATGCACAATGGTCACATAAATTCATGGAAGACGTGATTAAGGCCCAAAAGATGTTCACTAAAAAGTAAGATATTCAAGGGATAAAACAAAGTGTCAGAACCTTCCAATTTCTCTATAGTATTATCAGGCTATTGCTGTATATTTAAGAGAATTCTAAATAGTAATATGAGAGCAATATGCACAATGGTCATGTAAACTCAGGGAGGACATGATTAAGGCCCAAAAATTGTTCACTAAAAAGTAAGATATTTTTTAATTTGAACATATCCTTAAAAGGCTCAAGAAGAAAAAAAATAAGCGGGAAATTCACCCTAGGGTGGAGGACCCCTCAATGTCACTCCTTGTATTCCTAGAGGAGAGGGAAGAAAAATCTTCTTCTCGGTTGGGGGCGAGGTGTGTGTACCCATGCACATTAAAAAGGTGTGGCATCCAAGTAGGGCGCCAGGTTACCGGACTACCGCCAGTAAAACCTCATCAAAGGCTTGCTTCCTGCTGGTCAACCTCTACTCCAAAAAGAAAGTCAGCTTATTTCCTAACAGTTTATTAAATTTTTAGGGAAAATTGATAGGTCAAATAGCAAAATCTTCTAATGGGATAAAAAGAGTTGACAGAACCTTCCAATTTCTCTATAGCGTTATTTGGGCTATTGCTACGGAAATAATAAATAAATAAATAAATAAATAAAAAGAGAATTTTAAATAGTAATCCAAGAGCAATATGCACAACGGTCACGTAAATTCATGGAGGACGTGATTAAGGCCCAAAAAATGTTCACTGAAAAATAAGATATTTTATTCTCATTTCTAGTAGGGGTGATCGGGTCCAGGGTGGGTAGGGTCTAAACCTCGACTCTGTACCCAACCCTGTTATAACTGGTTCCTCTTTTTTGGACCATGTACCCTACCCTATTTTTTTGGACCCGACCCTGTTTTTCCGGTCCAGGAACAGGGTTAATCCTGTTTTCATTGGAACATGTTTTGTAACCGTTCGATATCCTATACGGCTTTGAATTTTACATTAATTAGCAAAAAAACAACAACGTAATCCTCCTAACATTACAAGACAAAGCAAAAATCATAATAATGCATAAACATTAGCAACAAATATGGATCTAATATTAGTCTCATTCTCACAAATACTTCCGATATGATCTAATGTGCTTGTTCATGTGTATACAACGGAGCTCTTATTAAGAAGATAGCTTTTTTGAGTTGGACTGAAAATGCTTTAATTAGTGCTACAATAGTTAGTAGCACTTGTCCTACGACTATAGTAATAGTTGAAGGTAGGATCATTAAAAAAGAAAAGCAATGCATGAGAACAGTTTTTTTTAACAATTCTTTCAAAACAATTATCCCTTAACTTGATTTAAAGAGAAGCTTTCTTTTTTTAACAATTCTTCGAAGACAGAGAGATTCAAAGGCACTATATAGAGAGATGATTTAATTTTTTTTTAAAAGTGTAAAAACCGGTTCCAAAACCGATCCGGTTCTGGGTGGGTCTTTGATTGGACCCTGTTCCTGGACCGGTTTCAACCGGTTCCCAAAAATTGGAACCAATTCCCGGACCGGTTTAACAGGGAACCGATTCCCAACCCTATTTTTCGGGTGGTCCGGTCCGGGTTCCGAGTAAACCCAGTTCGATTGCACACCCCTAATTTCTGGCCGACTTACTAAGGTAATATTAGTAAGAAGGACAAAAAAATATTGGTAAAATTGATAGATACGTGTGCCTGACCCCAGCCATAAAAGAAAAATAATAGGAAATAGGTCAATAAGGATGTGTTTGGCAACTTGCCTATTTTTCTATTCTCTTGTTCTTTTGATCCCCGGTATAGAAAAAGAATATAAATCCGTTCAATAACGTCCACTAGTATTTTTATTTATCGGAATAGAAAGTTGTTTTGAGAAATAGATTTGAAATAAAAATGAGAAGTAGAAAAAAGTGGTTTCTTATTCTTGGAAACAATTTCTAAAAAGTTATTTTCTAGGTCACCACTACTCATGACCATTGTCTGCCAATCGCCACCCTCCGCTACTGCCGCCCATCATTGGGTCGCCAGTCCGCCGATCGCCACTGCCACCGAAAAAAAAGAATAAAAATTTTGTTAGTCAGTACTAAACGCATTTATATTCTTTTTCTATTCCAAGAATATAAATTTTTTGTAGTTACCAAATACCTTATTTTACTTAGAAATTATTCCAGAAAATAGAAATAAAAAAGAACTATTTCTTAAAAAAAATTATTCCAAGTAGTAAAAATGTTATCAAATGCACCTTAATTAAATCGTGATGCACCACGTCAAACTGACGTTAAGAAATTGAAATTCCCATTAATTGGGCTATGATTGCAGCTTTTTATATTTTTTAAATATATAATTTGATGTTGATTTATGCAAGAGAGGGGAGGCTTGCGAGACGGGTTTCGATGGAAGTTTTGGATGCGTTTGATAATATTTCTACTCCTAGGAACAATTTCTTTTAAGAAATAGTTTTTTTTTATTTCTACTCCCTGGAACAATTTCTAAGTAAAACAAGGCGTTCGGTAGTTACAAAAATTTCTTATTCTCGGAATAGAAAAAGAATAGAAATGTGTTTAGTACCAACAAAAAAAATTATTTCTTTTTTCCCTAATGGCGGCGGCAACCGGCGAGTGGCCGGCGGGGGCGATTAGCGATCGACTATCCCAAGCACAGGGTCACTAGCTGCCCCCACCTGCCGATCGTTGGTCGCCCCCGACAGTCGCTGGCCACCCCTGGCCGCCAATCGACGATCGCCGGCCGCCGGGTCGCCGGGTGAAGGGTGGCAGTGAGAAGCCAACGAACAACAAGCGGCCAATGGCAAACAGGTGGGGGTGGCCACGACCAACGACCAGCAGCTACAAGAGCGGCGAGCAACAAATGGTCCTCAAGAAATAAGTTTCTTGAAATTGTTCCCAAGAACAAGAAATTACTTTTTTCTACTTCTCATTTCCACTCCAAATCTATTCCCAGGAATAACTTTTTATTATAGAGAATAGAAAAATCAGTTGGTGTTATCAAACATATTTCTGTTTTTTTTTCTATTCCAGGGAATAAAAGAACAAAAGAATAGAAAAATGCATTTAATAACTACACAAAATTTCTTTTTCCAAAATAAAAAAAGAACAAGAATATGTTTGATACGACCTTCTAATTTTTTTTAAGGTAAAGTTTTTTTTTAGTTTTTTAATAATTTTCTAAGATTTTTCTTTTCTTCTTTGTCCTCTAGCTAATCATCGAGCCTTGTCAATGGCCGGCGATCGGCCAAAGACGAGGGCCGACGAGACTTGACCTCATTGTGGCTAGGTGAGGTCGACCTCACCATGGCCCTCACCCAACCACTATGAGGTCGGCTTCACCAAGCCATGGCGAGGCTAACCTTAACATGGCTAGGCAAGGTCAAGTCTTACTAGTGGTCGGGCAAGGCTCAACCTAGCCCAACCATCAGCGAGGCTCCACTTAGGCCCGACGACCTTTTGTAGGAGGAAAAAGAAGAAATTAAAAAAAGAAAGAAAATAACCTGATTCAGAAATTATTTATGGAAATGAAGTAGGATTTTTTTTTATTTTTTTTTCTGTTTCAAATTTATTCTTGACCATTGATCAGTTCCTGAAAGTAAAAAAATTAAATGGTCACTAAATATAGTTTTGTTTGTTTTCTGTTTCAAAAAAAAAAATTGATTATCAAACATGGCTTTAATAGATCGGAGCATCGAGGTTCTTTATTATTGCATCATTATTTGCAGTGGCTAAGTTCCCAAGGTACCCTACCGTAATGTTTGGATTTGGAAGATGGGATCATCCAGGTTCTTTGATTGGCCGACCAGGCTTCTATCATCGAAGGAGTAGAAGAAATAGAAACTTTGAATTGACTTATTCCTTCTTTTTTCCTACTAAAGAAAATAGGGAAGTGACTCTTGTTGGTCTCGGCTAGCGTTTAATATTTGTGTTGGGAGAAAGAAAATTTTATGTTGATCCAAAATGCAAATTTTCTGAGTGGTCTAGGACAATAATTTTGACTCGAACCAAACCTATCAGTGCCCTCTGCCCTTGCCGGGTGCTTGGCCATATAGCATTAAAGTCTCTATTTTAGTTCATAAATGAAATAAGTTCGCACTAGTAACATACAACGTCGAAATTTTAATAATAACGATTTGCATGCAAATGTTTCTTGTACATGATGGTGAATTTGCTATTTAGTAAGGAGTTACATAATTTATGGATTATCTTTTTTGTTACTTGTCGAGTCACTGGGATACTATATTAAAAATTATCCCTTTGGATTTATCATGACAAAACATTGGTGGCCCTAGAATTACTCATTTTAATAAGTCTCTCAACTCTAAATCTGATGCATATATATAACAGTAATTTTGGAGTTAGTTTTACATATACTAGTTTTACATATACAAAGCTGTCTAAATTTTACTTCAAAAATGTATTTAGATAGATTGCAATTTGTAGATAGTGCTACAAATATTTAAATATAAAAACACGATTTAGCAAGCTACAATACTAAATTTTTAGTGTAATGAAAAGAGTGATAATATTACGATTGTTAAATCTATTTGATCTAGCAGCAATTCATGGGTTAAATATATTTGCTATATTGAGACTGGACGGAGGTGGAGCCACTACCAGAAAATGAATTGTGAGAGAAGATATCTTGCAACGACCTTTTCGACCAAAAAGATTGCAAGAGATGTGCGATATTTTAACATATCCTCTTAAATGACACGTGAAATTGATGGACGAGAAGCTGTATACGAAAAATAAATTGATACAATCTGGTTTTTAAATTATATTAAAAATCCAATCCCAAATATTAAGTAATATGTGGAAAGAGATCTCATAAATATAACGAGCCTATATATAAATTCGTAAATAATATATCTTTGATATTTTAACCAAACAAAAAAGTGATCGACAATGAATTTTGAACCATTTTTTTATGAGACCGGTTTCGTTGCCATTAGGGTACTTTTAAGGTTTGCAATCATATTTTTACCAATCCAAATATAAGTTGTCACTAAAATTTCAAACTTATTTGCACAAGTTAGAAAATTAACATTGAATAAGGTGTTCGTCACTACAAAGCCCATCTTTAGAAAACCAAATATGTAATTTCGTGGCTATTTATTTGTCTCGTTAATAATTATTATGATGTATCCTCTGAGTTGTTTTACAAGATGTTCATAAATATGTCAATGAATATTAATAAATGCAATTATTCTCAGCTACAACTGCAAGCTGTTTGTGTTTTGAATTTTCAAAAAAAAAATAGGAGGAATTATGATACTATCATACAAACATAAAGAGGTAGTGATATGATTTTCCAGAGTAATGGATCGGCATCATAGGCTCCATGACCCCCCCCCAAATAATTTAGAGATGGCAATGGCTCATAAATTTTGCCCCAACACATTAAATGCAAGAAATTCGCACCAGCAACTTGTACGGTAGCTTTCCTAGATCTGCATAAATGCTAAAAATCCAACCCAAAAAATATATAAATTATTAAAATTATTCGTGAAAATTGGTACACAAAAATGGTTCAGTACTACCGCATATTGAGATAATAGAGATAGCAATATTCTTAAGGAGAAAAATTGCCAAGAATAAGAATCTGGGTCAGGTCGGATATAGATCGCTAAAATTGTAGTACATAAAAATGGTTCAATATACCGCGCACATTTTCAACCCACCTAAACTCGAGTCGACCCACCCATTTTAAACATCTATTAGTAACATAAATCCCAGTTTGATCGTGGTCTCGGCGTTGCAAAATGAAATAACACACTAAAAAAAATTAAAAATTTCAGGAAAGCGTGAAAGAAAATGCAGAGAAAATTTCAGCAAGAACAAAGATTACTAAACATAGCAAAGATGCGAAACTATACAAAGTGGAAATTCATATGTTCTTGGATTCAAGAATGCCAAATTCCACCCAACATGCTTCGGAATTTGTTTGCGGACAGCTTCCTCACAAGCCTCTTAGCATCGGAAACCTCGTTGTCTGCCAGATTCTCAATTGTCTTCAAATACACGGAATTGGCAATCTTCTTCCTTCCACTGCCGCAGCTCGTCAACGACATCAATGCGGACAGCAAGAACTTCCTCCTACCCGAAGGATCCGCCTCTATCTCGAGCAAATGCATGAGGAACTCCATGTTCTGCTCGTCTTGAGCGAATCTCTTCCTGTTCTTCGGGTTCGAAACCATGCTGGAGAGTGCCTCGGCTGCCATCTCCCGGACCCCGCGCGACTTGGCGTCGAGGAACCTGACAATCTCCGACATGAAGCCGGCATCACCCAGTGCCCTCTTGGCATCGTCCGGCGGCGTCCCGATCAGCTTGAATGCCGCCTTGAAGGCAAGTTCTTGGACCGAGGCCTCGCGGGCGCGGAGGAAGCGGACTAGGACTTCCGCAAACCCGTGGTTCAACAGCATTTTGATGCCGGTCTCTGAAGAGAAACAGAGATCCTCGATCGCCCTGAAAGCTACCTCCAGTGCTTTGGAAGACGATGAGGATGATGACGGCGGATTGAGAAGGCGCAATAGAGCGTGAACTCCGCCTTCTTCGACGACCATTCGCCTCAAGAAGTCATCCCCCGAGACAAAATCTTGCAGGAACTCGATTGAAGTAATCTGCACGGTCTCATCTTTAGACCTTGCTAGCCTGAGGAGCACCGAAATCACGCCTTCTTCAAGCATAAACCTCTTGATCTCCAGAACTCCGGCGAGATTCCGCAGCACTCCGCAAGCAGAGCAAGTCAACTCTGCCTTGGTGAAGTCGGTGCTAGAAGAACATAGTCTCAACAGAGCCGTGACCCCGCCATGAGCGGAGACCCTCCATGCATCGTCTGAATCAGCAGTCAATTTCATCAAACACCTTGCGGACAGCTCTTTGCCCGCTTCGCCGCCGCACCCCAAAACCCGAACCAGTGGAGCAACAATCCCTGCATTGATCACCACGCCCCTGTATGAATCAAACCCTGTAATCACTGAGAGCACTCTCGCAGCCTCTTCTTGAACTTCCATCTCCAGAGAATCAAGGAAGCCGACCAAGAGGTGAATGATCTCGCCAACTTCCATGACCACCTTCACAAATTTCTCGTCTCCACTCGCAACTTCGTGCAAACTAGCCAGAGCTTGCCTCTTTATCTCCGGGTCTTCCTCAATCTTCATCCTCGTCAGCAAATCCTTGACATAAAACCTCATGTGCTCCTTATGATCCCCGAACCTCGGCTTCAAGACAACAATGGCACACCTCTGAGGAAAAGAACCAGCTCTGCACATCCCGGAGAGATTCTTGACATGGCAATGCAGCTTCGTCAAGACCATGTCCAAATTGCTCTGCATCAACAGCTTCCCACCGTAGGAACCAGCCATGCATTTCTCGGCAAGGCCGCAACACACCCCGACCGTGACCATTGTTTCTTGAACCACGCCCGAGAGCTCAGCCCCCTCATCAGACAAGGCCAGTGCAGAAGATATCTCCACGAGCTTGCTCCGAATGAGCTGCCATTTCACCGCGAACACTTTGATCAAGCGAGACAGGGATGCCAGCGAACAAATCGACTCGATGGCCTGCTTGCGGGTGAGGTTCAGGTTGGCCGGCTCTTGGCAACTCTGTTCTTGGAGCGACCGTCCTGGAGCTCCTCCTGCTTCTCCTTCTTCCCCCATTTCTGCATCTACTAGTTGCTGTGGGAGAAGAACATTCTGCAAATTTCAGTGTCTGCAAGTCGAGAAAGGATCAAAAGAGGATGAGACTTTAATCTTTGGCTCATTCATAGCCTGCACAGAAGGCTCCTTGAGCATTTTGGACTGGGGTGTCGTGTAAAAATTGACAGTTCATAAAACGGTATTTTGTCACCTAACTTCGAAAATGAGATGACTTGGACCGAGCCACTTTTATTAATATAAATAAAGTAATACACATATATATATAATAATCTTATAATGTGTGCAATTTTACTTTTTAAGTAAAAATGATTAAACTATGATTAAAACCTGCTGGAGAACAGCCATTGATCCATGGGGAGAATCAAAGAGCTTCGAATTGCATGACAAAACCATCGATTCTATACATTCATCCCTAGAGAAAACAAAAAGGTGACACATCTAATCCTGCCTTCTTGAATTGGAGAAACATCAATTGAAGGGAAACTTCGCAACGTTTACTTCTTTTTCATCACTGGCTTCTCGTCTTTCAAGTTAACTTTTTTCCCCATTCGAAGACGTGATTGACAAAAGATGCATTCTACAATGCAAATGCAAGGGGTTTGGTTCTCATCAGCAAGAGACAAAAGCTGCGGGATTGATGCTAGAAGAGAGAGAGAGGGAATTAGGGAAAGAGTGGATGAAATGCCATCATTAGGCTAAATGACGTGCGACATATTAGAAAATATCTTATACATAGGTCGCATCAAGAGATGGTTGATAGAAGATATACCGATGACAATAATGGTCTTGGGAATTTCCTTTTTCTTTTTCTTTTTCTTTTTTTCAGATACTCAGTTACCAATGACTAATTGATTAGCTTCTTCATGTAGACGTATGGATTACTTTCTCCTATAATATCACGGGTTGGTAGTGTGTGCTCCGCCATTGTATAAGCACGCATTGGCCAATGTTCAGAGAGGACCACATCGACAAGTGACAACTTCAATATTCAGTATCCTGAGGCGTGGTGGGGATAAATTCTTGCAACCCCACACCCCATGTGAGACACTGAAAAAACCATCCTCCCTTGCCTTGGAATTGCTTGGCTTTTCTTTCTTTAGGACGTGAAACTTCTTGCAACTCTTCATAGTTTTTCTATGGCTTTTTTAATGGGAAGCATGATCTTTTGAATACAACTCAACCGGAATAAACATCGATACGTGACTCACATTGATTTCAACGGTGGATTACCGATTTTTTTTGTTTATTGCCATCATGATCGCATAGTTTCAGTCGGTTTTGTTTATCGGGGAATATAGATTTTGCATCTGACTTTTGATATTACCATACTTTACTCATTTTTGACACCTTAGGAACGCACATTTCTAATTGTAACCTCCATTCTCTTGGGCTACATTTGCTATCTAGTTTGTGATCCATTCTAGCCTCCATTCTTCTTTCATTGTGTGGATAGCATTTCTGTGATCCCGAGTGAATGAGTATTCTTAGTAGAACGCTCATGGCATCGATGTCCAAATTTCCTTCTCTATTTCATGTGACCTAAAACTTTCATTTGCAATTGTATTCGTTCTTTTTAGTTTTCTCTTTCATACCCATTTACGAGGATATTTTCAATGTCAACAATGTTTTTCAATTTCCATTTAAAAATATGAGAAAGGTATGGAATCAGTATAAAATTGTTGTGGAATTTAATATGAATTGTTTATTCAAATATGATTGAGTTGATCCGGTAGAATATGTTTCAGGAAGGAGGTATAAAAGCTAAAGCTGAGGCTGCAAAAATCGCTTGGCTTTAAAGGGAAGGACAGCCTCACGAATCAATGTAACTCTATATATCTAAGTTCGGTTGGGCAAAGTTAACCCTATATGCTATATAACATATAGCAGCATAAGTGAAAATTCATAGAGGGAAGAGATTATTGCTTGGATTGGAAACAATAGTATGAACCAACCAAGTGTGTACATGAACTATTAGTTGTAGATAATCATTCCAATTTCCAACCGCTTGAAATTGACAATTAGCCAAAACAAAGATTGGGAATGGGGGGAATTCGGAAAAGGGAAATAAAATGATGGGGAGCTCTTATCTGAGAAGGAAATCATCTAGGGAAAATTGCACAAAAAATCCTAAATCCTGTGTATGGAATGTAAGCAAGTTCTAAACATTTTGATTGGATCAATTAGATCCTAAACTTTACACTTAGTTCTATTAAGTCTTGAACCTTTTATAAAAAGTGCAATCAAATCTCTTCGAAGAGCGGTATCTAGAATTAATTATGTCACTTAAAATGTGCCTATATGGTATCTTTGAATTACATTGTTCATGATAATTTTAGGACTTAAATTACATTTTCCGATAAAGATTGAGGACATAATTCAATCAAGTAAAAGAATTATGACTCAATTGCACTTTTTAGTGAAAGGTTTAAGATTTGGTTAAGCCAATTAAAGGTTTAAGATTCAATTGCATTATGTTCGTTTGGGACTACAAACCAGCACATCAAAAATGTTTTAAGATGGGTATATACAGCATAGAGTATATTTAACGTTGCAAAAATTGAGAGGCTACATGTGCATGGTACATGTTCTACATGTGCTTGAAAGAGTTAGGGGCTACTCTGCACATGTTGTGATGCCGCCCACACGAAATAAAAGATGAACTGGTGGGGCCATCTCTTTTGATGCTTCTAGACTATAGGATGTCGAGTTACAGCGTGGTTGGAGCTGGTGGATCTTGTGAATAGACACCGGCCATGAATTTTATGGTTGTAGAATGGAGGCAGACAAAAAATGAAGAATGCCTCATCATGATCACGTTGGTCTCCATGCATTCAAGCAAAATCAACCCCGTCATTCACTTGGCTATAGGGATTCTGCAACATCGAATGCAACAGGAGTTTAAGTGTTATAAGTAGTTTAAGTGTCCGATAATCTTATGCAAAGAGACGGCCGAGATGGCCGGAACCGATTAAACGACTTCATAAGCAAGAAGCTACACCATGCCTCGCTTCAAAACTTGCAGGCCCCTATTAATTGATGATTGAGGAGCATCGTAATCTCGGGATTTCACACTCATTGTGAAAATTGAATTTTCTTTGGATCAACTCAAAAGAGAGCCCTTTTTCGAATTAAATCCTGTCTGGTTGCATTCATGTTGCAGCTTGAATGAATGAGTTTGTCATGCTGAGTTGCATAGAAAGATGAAGAAGCTTGCCCCCCTATCGGCGGTCTTTAAAGGAGGCTATCCCCATCATGTGTTCTCCATTGTTTGCTTCTAAAGGACGGTGAAAATAAAAAAGAAATCACCAAAATGACATGACAAACTTTGATTATTTTCTGATGTTTGAGACCATGCACAAAGTCGTTGAACCATATGAATTTATCAAGAATTACATGGTATATCATCGATTAGTAGCCAAGCTACTACAAACTCCTCGATCACATCGGCTGTCATCAAAGTAGCGGTCTGATCTCAAGCAGAAACTTTAACTAGCATTCACTATTCAACTGAAAGGATGTCTCCCAAAAGAAAATATTTTGCAGCATCAAGCAGTCAAGTTTATTTTGGTAGCTTTAGGCTTAGTTGGCTACCTATGATGAATAAATCAATGGGACCGTGAATTGAATTATTACAAGCAAAACTTTTAAAGGTGGCTCTCAAAACTTTGAAACACCTGTACGCCGCAGTGGTAAGGAAAAGAAGTCCAGCACAAACTCACATAGCTTCAGATACGGCTCGAATCCCTCCCGAAAACAAAACGCCTCGTCCAATCTGATATCACCAACATCCTTGTGCGCCAGCTGACTTGCTTGCTGAGTTTCGCAATCAGCAAGGGTAAAATTAGATCGCCATATGAATCGTGCTTGAAGGTAACATTTGAGAGAGAGAGAGAGAGAGATAGAGAGAGATACCTCGCATAGACGGAATACCAGAGCCATTGACTACTGTGGCCAATTGAGACCCAATCACCTGGAAGTTGTGCTGCTGTCTGTTCTCCTCCCAGAGGAGCAAATTGTCCTAAATGCTTGTACCTTCAGGAATCACAAAAACACAAATAGAGTCAAGCATATGAAGTTGTTCAACATCGGCATACGCTTTCTCAATAGTCAAAATGTAACGAGCTTTAGAGAATAGTCTTGGAGAAAGGTTATAACCACACAGATTCGAGCTTATTTTTGCCATGAAAATGTAATCAGAATAGGCTTAATTCCTATATTTGTATTCATAGGATTAAAATTGATCTCAATAATTCTTCATGAGAAGGGAAAAAAAGGAGCGATATTCTTAAAGTTCACAGATGGGATGCTTCAGCAAACTTTTGCGTACCTAAAAGGACGGAACCGATGGCGGCCCTCTCCTCTGAACCGGAGAGGACCTTCTGGATTTTTCTCACATTCCTCCATCCGGTTAAAACAATCAGCTAGATAGTCACCTTGCTGTGCTGCAACCTGTGTTCATGTGGCAGATTCAAGGGAAACCATAAGTAAATAACCCAAGCACATCATCCAAAAAAGCTTTTGATCATGACTTGAGCTATACCTGCGCTGTTGCCGGAAGATTTTTCATCTGAGAATCCACCTGGGAAAGAGCCGAGGTAAATTCAGCAATATCTAATTCGATTGATTCCTTCTCGACATCCCCCTTTGATTCCTTCAATAGATCAACAATGTCTCCCAATTTGTTGTTCTTCAGGTACAGCTCCACCTGAGGGTATCTTTCACAGATGTCAGCAATGACCTCACGAGCTTCTTTTGCAGTCAGCGTCCCCGAATTGTCCTTATCTGCCTTACTAAATATAGCCACGATATCTTCCTGAAAACAAACAATCAAACAAATTGTCACGACCCCTAGATGGAGTTGGTTCCATTAACTGTCACTAAATCTGCATTTCTTAGTGTAAAGAGAAATATGCCATGACTATAGTTAGCTGAATAGCATATTTGGTGAAGGCCCTATCTTTAGTTGAACGTATTCATGTTCTCTAAACTCAAATGAAATCTTCAATTCCTGCCCCTGCTACAATACAAGGACATAACCTTTTCAATAATTTCCTGAAGCAACCTCTTAGCAATTCAACTGAGAAAGCCAAAACAGAAGGGTGCAAGTTATCAGGCACTCAGATTGATTAAATTTCAATGGAGCACACGAAGTGCTGAAATCTGAAGAGTAAACTAACGGCAAATGTAGTTGTTATGTTTTCATAATGAAATTTAAGGCACTGCAGACTGGCTTTAGCCATTATGCA
Source organism: Corymbia calophylla (assembly GCA_014182845.1). NCBI lineage: Eukaryota > Viridiplantae > Streptophyta > Magnoliopsida > Myrtales > Myrtaceae > Corymbia > Corymbia calophylla. The sequence continues at coordinate 41,747,323 of CM024697.1, read as the reverse complement.
CTGTGACAAGATAACTTGGACACATGTCAAAAAATTTCTGCATTAGTAAAGGGCTGCATGGAAAATAGGTGTTCAAACTCTGGAGAAGCGTTTACTCTATCATTCAGAGCAATGCTTTTTCAATGAAGACAAATTATGACATGCCAACCTTAGCATTGAAGTTCCAAAGTAGATTGACAAGTAAAACTATAAGAATGAAATGAAAGAAGCCACAAAGGACATGAGAGAAATGTATTACAGAGCTATATAGGAACTTTACCATGACTTTTCGCTGATTAATTCGTGGCACAATCACCAAGTGCATATATGCTATCAGTTTTCTCAACACGAAGCCATTCATCAGTGGCCAAAGCGCGTCTATTAGCCTGTCTCACCAAAATGTTCATCCACCATAATTCACAACGAATACAAGTTTATGGTTAACTTAAACGCAATATAGACTAGAAGCAGACAAATAATCATACGACATACCTGACCAACTTGCTTCATGAAATCTCTTACTACAGGCCACTGCCCAATACCAGTTGACCAGACAGCCATACCATAGGGAATAGAAGATGTTTCTCCAGTCTTCTCTTTGGTAGAAATTTCCTTATCAGTTACTTTCACAACCATTGACCCTGTTTTTAGATTGATTCCCTCTCTTCGAACTTGGTCTCAGCAAATTCTGTGATTCTTTTGTCAAACCTGCCAAAGACTAAATGTCTTTAGTATTCTAAACCTGGTCTGAATTATGAGGCTAGAAAAACTTCCAGTGTCAGTAGGCATATTACTCTTTCAGTTTCCACATAGATAAGAGAGGTCACTATCATTTTAAGATGTAAATGTCACAATTTTTCTAACTAGCGAACAGAACCAATCCCATCGTTAACATGACGCATGCCATGCCTAAGGCATAAAAGTTAGCGTCCTAAATTTAGCAGACATTATATAACATAATCTTCTACTTAATAGGCAAGCATATTAAAGACGACAAAATAGTTTAGAACACATACGCAATGGTTGATCAAACAACATTTTTAACAGCATGCCCTGATTCTGGAGAATATCCATATAGTGATATTTGAAAGTGCGAAACACCCCCCCCCCAAAAAAAAAAAAAAAGATGGAAGAAGAAAAATTGTATGCATTTACACTAAGATCTAAGATATAACTGGTTCACCAAAGAAACAACATAGTGAAGTACAGAGTAATTACATGTTCAAGATATGATCAGCTGCCTCCAGAAGTGTTATATTCGCTAACTCCTTCACCCGTGGATACAAGTTCACTAAATCCTCATTCACAAAGTCATAAAGCTCTGCAGCAAACTCCACACCTGTTGGGCCACCACCAACAATGACAAAATGAAGAATTCTTTTTCTCTCTTCATCACTTAAGTTTGGTAGGCTCGCTCTTTCAAAACAGTCGATGACACTTCTTCGAATTTCTTGAGCATCCTCTACTTCCTAAAAGATCAAGATGCCAAAAGATGATCATAAACTCCATTCAATGTAGTAACTAAGATTCCAATGACAATTGCTCGCAGGCATCAAAACCTCAGTGCCATTTGTTTCACACACCTTACTATTTGAAAATACACAAGAAGGCACACTAAGTGTCTCCAATCTATTAATGCTAATAGTCAATTGTGCCTGTAGTCAAAATAACCATACCGTACTGTTTTATCTTTATAAATCTAGGTGTATGTAGACAATTACAGGAAATTTACCTTCAAGAACTTGCAGTTCTCTTCTACCCCAGGAATATTAAATGTGTTGGACCGGGCACCGATGGCTATAACGAGATAGTCATACTCAACAGCAAATTCCTCTTTTCCATTCAAATTGGTTCCATTATTTGTTCGACAGTAGACCTTCTTATTTTCTGCATCAATCTTGACACACTCTGCTTCCAAGAAACGAATGTCCATATTTTTCTGCTTGAAAAAAACAAGACAAATTATGTTGAGCCATCACTACTCATGCAAACTCCATAGTCACTAATAAAGGTCTGCCCATCATTTCAAAAAAAAAAAGGGTGATAAGATGATTTACAATTGATGTCAAGGTCCATCAAAAACACCAAAACCATGGCTTATGATATATCCCCCAGGCTCATTAAAGATATAGCAGATAAATATTTATCTAGTAACTTATCAAATTGACCACTCCCATTGAACCTGTCTAATCCTCGATAAGCATTCCATATAAGGAATTCACATGCAAATAAAACATGATCTAAAGGACTTCTGATGGTCTAATTTTATTGCATGAGAGAGTACTATTACCTTCCGAAAAATGTTCCGAATTGGTTCAACAATGCTACGAGCTTCCACTGTACCACAAGTAACGCTCGGCAACAGAGGGGTAAATGCAAAGTAATTACGTGGTGATATGACCTGGATATCATAGGAGGAATTCTTGATATTCCTTAAAAAAGATGTTCCAGCCCAGCCAGTTCCAAGCACCACCACCCTCTTCTTTTTGCTCTCTGCTTCTACTGGTACAATCACCTGTGCACCTGAGTTTGCCTCAGCATACGCCACAAGCCCTCCTCCACTGAACAAATGATAACAGAATAAACAAAGCTAAGAATCCTGACATTGAATGATATGCTATGTAAAACTATCGGTAAAACAAAATATGATGTCTTCTCTTTTGGCTTTAATAGAATCCTAACATTCGTAATGAAATTGGCATCTGACACGGTTTCATGTACAGTGAATATGCAATATGCTTGTTATTTAAAGTGCTCAACACAAAATTATTTTCTGATTCAGAAAGAACTATTGCCTATAAGTACTTAATCCTTCGATTCCGAGAAGCAAGATCAAAGCATCTGCAATACCCTACATCGGTGCAAGACTTCAGAATTTTATACTAAATGATTGTAAAATGTATATTTTGCTAAACATTACGGCAAACACCATGCTGCGAGGGCGACGGCCAGAAACCTGCTCGGTTCATCACCGTCTCTCCCGACATGTCGATGGAAATTCATCGATCTCCGCGAAAATCTAGCATTCCTCAGCCTCACTTTCAAGCATCAGGACATACAATTTCAAAGCGACCACGCTGCAAAAACTCCAAAGCTACATCCAAGCGAACATCGCGATGTTTCACGAGAGCAAGCAGGAAACGGCTACTCCGTTCCCTCCTCGGAACCCTCCTCCCAGAACAGAGGAGACCCACATAACAAAAAACCGCCGCATGCAACCCGACCCGCTTCGAAAGATTCGATAATATCCAACACTTCCAGCCAACCGGGTCCGATCCGCAGGCGTAGACGGACAAGATTAAGACACGAAGCGGGGAAAAAGCAGAGAGGGAGGAGGAGAAGCAAAAACCTGACGGTGAAGAGCACGACGAGCTTGGAGAGGGAGGGGTGGTCGTGGAAGGCGCGGGAGAACCGGTCGAGCAGCGTCGAGCTCCTCATCTTCTCCGAGCTCCGGCGGATCCGCAGGCGAATTCCGGCGATCTTGGAGGAGCAGAGCTCGTGCGAAGAACAGAGGAAGAGAGAGAGAGAGAGAGAGAGAGCGTCAAATTCGTCGCGATCTTTCCAGAGTCTTTTCTGGTTTGCGTTGCGCTGTTCGACTGAATTTCCACGTCTCCTCCTTTTTTTCAGCTAGTACGCTGTCGTCGGCTTGGCGATCAAGGAACGGGCGCCACGTGTCGTTCCGCTGGCGGAGTCGTGGCTTTCGTGCGCTCTTCCGTGACGGTGGGCGGCGCGTGCCTGCTTTGGTTGAAACGGACGGTCGTTGGCTGCCTGATCGCTGGGGGCGGGGCCCGCACCCGTGGGATGCGCACGCGCGGCTCGGTGGTTACCGGGCGGTCTCTTTGGGCCGCCTGATGTGAATCGCACGTGCGCTCATGATCTCTCTAAATATTACTAAAGGATAATAATATTATAAATTTATCCCAAATTAATTTCTTGATCATGAAAAACTTCAAACTGATATGTTTATGATAAATTTACTCTCTGTTAGTTTCCGTTAAATTAGATTAATATTACGAAAATCACAAATTAATATACCTATGACAATTGGAGATTAAAACCTTAAATTAGTATATCCATCAACTATCACGTATCAACTAATTAAGTAATTAGACAGTAAAATTTAATGGAAACTAATTAAAGGTAAATTTATCATAAAGTGTCTACTATTGCATGTCTTGTGCTCTCAATTCATCGAGAATGGCTTTTACGTTATTATTTCCGACATTGTTTAAATAGTGAGATGCTCACATTTTGAATTTTTCTTTTTTTCATGAAATGGTCGAAATTTTTCTAAAAAGTATATCTAATTATCACTGTTTTATTGAAATTTCATCTTCTATAATATTGATAGGAATGGCATAAACAAAATGGCAAAAAATGACGAATTCCTCACCTAACAATTCCCATATTCCCAGTTTGTTGGTCAACAAGGATGGAAATTCCATCTTCTCGTGCAATGTAAAACCAAATGATGTATCATCACACCTTTGATGGTTAGTTGAATGTGATTTATTTACTTTATATAAAACCAAATGACGTATCATCACACCTTTGATGGTTAATTGAGTGTGATTAATTTACTTTCATCTCTCTCTCTCTCTCTCTCTCTCTCCATTTGCTTGCAAACCTATATCACCTCTTTCACTTTTCTTCTTTGACAATCCAGCGGTATGAATATTGAGACTCAATTACCTAAACTTTCGTGAAATAACCTATAAACCCCCCCCCCCCATGAACCAATTAAATAAAGGCATTTAGCCCGTGTGAGTGATATTGATCTTAAACAGCTCATTTATCATGCTTTTCTCTTTTCTCATGAAAAACCCTACAAAAGCCCTATGCATCCAATTAAATTAAAGCATTTAGGGCATGCGAGTTGCATTGACCTTGAATGGTTTGTATGTGGTGATACGATTCAAACAAGCACACTTCAATTCTTATTTTAGAAACTTATGAACAACTCATTGAATTGGTCTCAACTCTTAAAGGCAGCTCTTCTCTATTTTCCATGCATAAGTGTATCGAAATGAATACGAATCAATACAAGTTTGAAATGAAAAACTGAACCCTAAGTTTGACACCCAAATCAAGATTGGGATTTTGGTAAAAGCTGAACCCAAAACTCAGTAGGGGAAAGAGCCTTCTTCTTCTGCCGTTGCGGCCAAAATTGAAAATTGAACGGAGGCTAGGAATCCGAGCAATTTATAATGACTAACTATAGACTTATTGATGGGGACCCAAAGAGAGGGAAAGGGAACCAATTAGCGGTATCCACGTGGCACGTGGTCAGATCTAGGATGCGGCGCTGACAATTGAAACACTGTTGGGTGGGAGACTACGGAAACTCGGACAGCTCCTTTCTTCTGGTGCCAAACGCCAAAAGAAAAAAGAAGAAAACGATCAAGAAATACGTGTCCAAGTCGGACTTTTCTCCTCTCCTTCGGTTAAAAAAAAAAGAAAAAGGGACCCGGTCAAATTCGAGCAAAAATTTTAATTTTTAAATATAGAATCATGACCTAATCTTTGACTGTTATATTATGTATTTATATATTTTTCGAATTTTTAAGGATCACGATGCAACTTGACTTTTATATTTACATTGACTTTTATTTACATGTTTATTAATGTCCTCGTTGAAAAGCGAGTTCTTTGCTGAACCATTTAGAGCCGTCCCTCCTGTCGAATGAATATAACATTAATAGGTTGATAGCACTACATTTGTTATTTGAACATGTCGGTATCTACAAGCATCAGTCATCCAATTTACCCCTAAATTTTGTTCATTCCCAAGAGGACAGAATGTTCTCTAATTGTTTAATGTCTAAGAGATGCTGAGGTCCTCACGAGGCTTTAGACGAAATAGTTTAATGTCATACTCAAAATCAATTTCCCTTTCTTTAAAGGGAAAAAAGAAACGACCTGGTCAAAAACGAGGAAAAAATCTAATTTTTAAATATGTGATTTGGCCAAGGCCCACGAGCTCAAGGCTCGCTTGTCCAGATTCAGGCGAGCCAGAGCTCGACCAGTGAGCTTGCAGCTCACTTGTCCGGATCTAGCTGAGTTGAAGCTTGGCCAAGGCTGGCGAGCTTGCCGCTCGTCGGAAAAGAAAGAGAAAATGATGAAGGGAGATGGGAGGAGAGAGAATAGAGAAGGAAGGTTTTGACCCTTTCATGGGTTTAAAGTAGATTTCTCAGGAATTTACTAAGATCCATTTCTTTCTTTCTTTTTTACTTTACTTTTTAAGATTCATTTATAATTCATATTTAATTTTTATTTAATTTATTTAAATAAAAGTGAGTTATAATATGAATTTATGACTCATTTTAACTGTTCTAATTTTGAGTAAAAGCTGAACCCAAAACTAAGAAGGGAAAGGAGCCTTCTCCTTCTGTTGTGGACGAAGAAGAAAATTGAACGGAGGTTAGGAATCTGAGTAGTAATTCAATGAACGACTATTGACTTATCGATAGGGACCGAAAAAGAAGGAAAGGGCACCAATCACCGGCGTCCACGTGGCACGTGGTCAGATCAAGGATGCGGCGCTGGACAATTGAAACGCGGTTGGGTGGGAGAGTCGGAAACTCGGACAGCTCCTCCCTTCTGGGGCCGAACGCAAGAAGAAAAAAAGAAAGGGGTTACGTGTCCAGGTCGGACTTTTCTCCTTTCTTTTGGGAAAAGAAAAAGGACCCGGTCAAATTCGAGGAAAGAATTTAAAATTTATAAATATAGAATCACGACCCTTTTGAAGCTAATCTTTGACTGTTATTTTGTGTATTTTTCGAATTTTTTAAATAATTTTACTTTTATTTATAAATGATTTATAAATATCATCACTAAGAAGTAGGTTCCTCAGAAAATTACCGAGAGTTGCCCTTCTGTCCAACAAATATATCGATAGCAAGTTAACAAAACTGCCTTATTTATTTTAACTTGCTGGTGTCTTCATATGTCAATTCCCTAATTTTCCTCTTAATCTTTTTCTTCATTAAAAGGAAGGAATACCCTCTAATTGTTTAACTTTTGAGGAATGTCAAGGTCCGTACGAGGTTTAGATAATGTAATTTAAGGTCATACTCAAGACCGATTTCTCCTTTCTTTCAAGAGGGAAAAAGAAAATGGTCAAATTTAATGAAATTTTTTAATTTTTAAATATAGAAGCATGAACCTTCTGAATTAATATTTGATTGGAATTTTGTATATTTATATGTTTTTTTGGATTTTTTCGGCATCATGATGTGATCTGACTTTTATTTTGCACGAAGTACCTAAAATCTCCTCAAAATATAAATACATTATACATATACAGGTTGACATCTAAACTTTAGCGACCCATTTAATTATTTATTACATAAAATATTTGGGATCGACCCGGGTCTCTAAACAAAAATATATAAGTTAAATTGCAATAGATATTATAAGTATTTTAATTAAACTAATTTATTTACATTGGACCGGTGATGAATGGACTTAAATAAAAGTTTTCAAGCTTAATTTAGCTAATTAGACCAAGCTTGCACTGAGAAAATTCGGCCAAGCCCATGAGCATTATGGGAGCCGGAATTTTCGTTGGAAAATGCCAAGTTGGGAAATTGGCTTGTCGAGATTAAACTTGAGATATAAATTTGGACCCATGGCAAGTAAGGAAGAGATGGGCGTTATTCGGTTGTGTGAGGAAATAAGTGAGAATCAGCAAAGATTTGTTCAAATGGAAAATGGTAAAAAAGAAGGGTTAATACGATGAAAAACTTCAAATTATTACCATGAATTTTGGATAACAAAAAAATTTCAAACCGATATACTCGTAATATATTAACCCTCCATTAACTTTCATTAAATTTTTATTGTGAAATTATTGAGATTGATGACATCCGTTAATAATTCAATTGAGATGATAGGTTCACATAAAAATTCATATCAGTTTGGGGCAATTTATCATTGGCATATTGATTTAAGACTTTTGTGATCCTTTTTGAGACATTAACTCTAAAAAGAAAGAAAATTGTATTGTTGGCCGTGCAATTTGCGATTGGAAAGATGGTCGAGATATTGCTTCTTTCCTAAGGGGCCCCCATTGCAATGCAATGGGGGTTTGTTGAAAGGGACAACACGAGGAGGGTTTCTGCACGTTTGAGAAAGCGACTTTAAAAAAGGAAAAAAGACAGGAACATTTCACCTCCGACGTTGGCCAAGCAGCACATAAATATTCTCTCTCTCTCTTTTTTCAATTCCATGTTTCATCTAATCTAAAATTTGGTAACCACCCAAAAAAATATGTGTATAACATTTTTACCCCTTACAGAAATTACTTATAGGCTCTCATGGAGAGTATGAAACAAACGAATGCTTCTTGATCGAATTAATTACTTTGCACTCTCGCAATTCAAGGGTAAATACAAATTAATTTTGAAATTGCTCTCTTGCTACATAATCTTTCGGTTTATGATAGGTCAGAGCAGTCGAACTATCCGGATCTACCACTCCAATCGTTTCGACATGGTTAGGGGGAATTCCATAGAGGATTTATGGAAAGAGAGACAAGATTTTCTAGAAGGATGCACGTGGTTCAGCTCCGCATTCTAGAACAGCCCGGTCCCAACTATCCCATCCTTAGTTTCCCACGTTCCTGCCAACTTTATAGTATTCCAACTCCATCGCTGGCCAAATGCCACAGCTCTCTTCTTTAATTTTTTATTTTTGTATAATATTTTAATTCTCAACGATAAAAAAAAATGGTTTCGACATATTTAGCTTTGCTGTATCAGAACGTGCGAAAGAGAGAATTATATAATTTTATACTAAAAAGTACATGAGGTATCTATAACTTTACATGATGATTATTTAAAGTAATAGATATTACAATAATAATTATAATTAATAAAATTTATGCCCTATATATATATAATCTTAAAACACATGTACAATCGAATTGATCTTTTGGGCTTTTTCATGACAAATTGGAATCTAAGGGTCAACTTGGCAAATCAAAAGGATTGGTAGGTACTACTTTTGAAAACATTACGGCCAAACATATGAATAAATTTTCATACCTAATAAAAGTTCTCAACCTAACCCATTTTCAGGATTAATAGGAAATTGAGAACATAAAACTCTTTTCATTCTCATTCTCATGAAAAATGAAAACTAAAAGCATTTTCGCGAACTGAATGGATCCTAAAATATAAAAAAAGAAATTCAAACCTTGAAGGAGTGATCAACCATTGCGTCAATTGCTTATAGGTTGATAATAACAAAATTAGATACTGCTTGGTTACATTCATTTTTGTTTTCATCTATAATTAGTAAAATCATTTGATTTTTTTTTTTTTTGTTTTGTTTATATGTACGTTTCTTGATGAAAATAATGTTTGGTTACTTTAAGTAATATGTGCTTATCTAATTTCATTATCACTATGCAATGTTTGTCATGTCCAAGTGCTCAATTATATTCATTTTTATTATTACTTCATGATATCTTTCATTCAAAAGCTATATAGTAGAAATAAGTGTAAATTAGATAGAACTAACAAAAGTAGCACACTTATTTTCTTATAACATTAAAAGAACTAGGTTCAATTAAGAATAAAACTTTCATTGATTATCAGCTTGAGATAGATTTTAATTATTAAGGTTTTATTTGTTTCATGGTTACAAATGATCAGATAAATATTTTCTAGATAATGGTCGTTTGTATCATTTATAGAAATGAATAAACGAAAGATATAAATTATCGTTGATAATGAAAATATTTTTTATTAACTAATTATCCAAGCGATTCAATTACTTATTTTTAGAAAAATATTTCTCAAAATATTTATTTTTTATAAAATAAAAGTCTAAAAGTAAATAAAAAAACTTCAAAAAGCTCACTGCTTTTGTTACATGCTATAAGATCCTTGTGATTTTAAGAGATGAAGGAGGCAAGTCAGCGTTACGATCGTTCAGGCTTCCTTTTGGTTGCGTTGTTCGATTGAATTTCATTTTCTTTTTTTTTTTTTTTTTTCTTTTATGACTATTTTTATTTTGACTTGGCCCTTGAGGAATAGATGCCACGTGTCCTTCGCCGGTGGGCTCGTGGCTTTCGTGGTTTCTCAGGTTCCGATCAAGAAGAACGTGGGTCCTGACGGTGGATCCGGTCCGCACGGTCTTTTCGGCCGCCTGACGTGATGCACATGCGCCCATGATCGGTTTGCATATTTGCTTTTTTTCTTTTCTCTTTGGCATTTTTCTATATTTTGCGATATTCATATTTTGACTTTTATTTGTCACGAAACACCTCAGATTTTATAAATCATACGTGAGTTTTAGATTCAAATGAAATACATCTTCAAATTTCAACAAAAATGGTGTAAGTAAAAGTCTAAAATGGCAAATGTTCCTTGCCCAACAAGTCCATTGTCTCGACTCGGGTTTTGAGGATGGGCATGGAAAAACTTATGTGATGTAGCCACTCTCAATGATTGTTGAATGTGATTTGTTTAGTTTCCCTTCTTTTTCTTTGACAAAATAAGGGCATGAGCATCGAGATTTGGCAAGCTAAAGTCGAAATTCTACAAGCTCTATAAAATCGATTAAGTTCAATCATTTGATTACACAACTAATAGGACTAGAACGAGTGATCTCCAGTTTCTGAGCTAGAAATCTCCTGACGCTCCAATCAGTCGCTCGACTAGGAGGGTACCTCTTCTCCTTTTTTTGTGCACAAGCGAACCAAATCCAACGCTAGTCGATACAAATGATAGAAATTCACAAATAAGTGGGCAACAATTTGATGCGGGTGTACCTTTAGATGGAGATTAGGAATATATTTAGTTAAGTACAAACTATAACTTATTGCTAAGGACCCCCCAAAAATAAGCGGAGCCCACATGGCATGTGGTCAGACGTAGGATGCGTAAGGCTACCCATCGTAGGGTCGACTGGGAGAGTACGAGAAACTCAGACAGCTCCCTTCTCCTCTTGCCAAACTCCAAAAATAGAATAAAGAAAATTGAGAAATTGGAGGGATACGTGTTCAATTGGGAATTTTCCACCATCTCTCTGGCAAAAAAAAAAGAAAAAGAAAAAAAAGAACAAGACCCATCAAAATTCAAGGAAAAATATTACGCACAAAATATTATGTCCATAAATGTTTATCCATTTTTTGGCGTTTGAAATGGAAATCGGTTTAAAAAATACGCTAAAATATTCAAGGTAGAATTATGACTTTATTATAATAATCATACGTTTTTTGGATGTCACGATGAAATTTGATTTTCATTTTGCCCGAAATATCTAAAAATGTTGCGAATTGTGTAAATATAAATATATTTGAAGAAGTGCACGCGTGCACGGAAATTAGTATATAGGATTCTGTAGGAACAGTACATGTCATGAAAACATTGACAAGAATACTGAATAAATTGTAAAATATAAATAAAAATAAAAAAGGAAAATAAAACATGGAAAACTTCTGAACATATTCGGGTCGGATTGGGGGGTTGCGGGAAGACCGACCCGACTTTCTAGAGGGCCATCAGGTTGTTGGGCTCCATATTCTGGAGCAACCGGGTCGCAACTGTCACGTCATAGTTTCCCACGTGGCTTCCAGCTTTGTGTCATTCAACTACTTTTCTTTTTTTTTTATTGGTCTAAGTAGTATTCGACTTCAACGTTGGCAGTATTCGACTTCAACGTTGGCCAAGCAGCACATTTATATTCTCTCTCTTTTCTTTTTCATTTCCATTCCTCATCCATGAATGCTACGATATAAAATTTAAATTTAATATATTTGGTGTCCCCCAATGTGCATGTGTGTGTATATATATCCCTAATAAAATTCAAATTTACTTTTAGGCATAGAGAAGGTGAAATAAACGAATGCTCTATTGTCAAATTAATTACTTTCCGCACAGTTGCAATTTGAGGTCAAATACAAATTAATCTTGAAATTGTTCTCCAATTCTAAGATTTTTATTATATGAAAGTTTGGAATGATTTGATTGTCTCATTCCAATTTTAATTTTTACTTATTTATTACTTAATCCAAATCTTACGGCTTGAGAACTTTAAATTTTTCGAATCCAAAACACACAAGGTTTTGCCAGAACGTGTGTGGGCTTCATATGACTAAGAACTGGAATTTCAAGGTGAGATTGATCTATTGGGCTTTCTTGGCGACAAATTGTAATCTAATGGGCAACCAGGCAATTGAAACGGATTGATGGGTTCTCTTTTTGAAAACATTACAACCATACATAATCTCATAGTTTCATCTCTATCAAAAAAATATCTCCACAAACTAGATGCATTTTTAGGAAGATAGAAATTGAGAATATAAAACTATTTTCATTCTCAATCTCATTGAAAATGGAAATAATGGAAACATTTTCGTGCACCAAACCGGTTCTAAAAAAGCAGACTTTTTTTCAAATATTTAGGAAACGAGTTCTCATCATTAATTAATAATTTTAAAAGTGATGAACCAAAACATCATAAAAGAGTTCAATCCAATCCATGGTCCCTACAAGGTCTTTTCCCTATCTCACTTTGTTCCACTTTGCTTTATACATACATCATCAAGATATGCTTATCTTTTGATTCTTTGCTTGGTTTGATTGGCATGGAAGAACAGAGATGAATCTCGGAGTTCCCAATGCCCGTGCTCTAAATTAAGATAGCCTTTTCGTTCAAATGGTTGAGGCAGAATTAGTTTTTGATTCTTCTCTATTGTTCCATCTTCTTTTTTTTTTTATTTGATTTCTTCATATGCCAACTTAATTTTTTTTTCTTTCGGTTTCATCAATAATTCTTTTCATAACCTCGTCAGTATCCTAGATCATCTCTGAAAAGGCAATGTCGAGAGAACTGTTTAAACAATGTAGAAAATATTTTCCTAACTAACAATGATTGCCTATAGTGCTCACAAAATTGAATTAATGACTGTATTTTCATCATCTAACTACGAAAAAATTTCTCGTTGTCTAACTATTCTAAGTCATACGGACAACTATTTTCAGGTGAATTACATAGACAAGTAAAGACTAGATGCTTGGATGAGATTGGACCCTTGAAGTAATCTCGATTCTTTATTGTTCCAAGGAAAGCAAGATAAAGAAAAGGTAGAGAGCATGTTTCTGTTAACTTGCAGGCCACTCGTAAGGAAAGAACCTCCCTTTCACCCACTTGTAAGCAAGTCATCATCACATATATATCAACTGACTCACGAGATGAAGACATTGCGTGTTCTTATTCGTCTCAAACCAAATAGCCTGAATCAAATTTCCCCCATCACTTAGCATGGCTGAATCACTCGTTTTCAGCATTGCACAGGGTGTGCTGGGGAAGATAGCATCACCAGCGTTCAAAACAGCTGTCGAAATTTATAGTGTCGGAGATCAGATCCACGAGCTTGAAAATACGGTGGCTACCATTACCGCCGTGTTGTTAGATGCCGAGGAGAAACAGGCAAAGAACCACCGCATGCAACTGTGGTTACGGCGGCTTCGAGACGTGCTGTACGACGCGGAGGATGTGCTCGACGAAGTCGAGTGTGAAGCCCTACGGAAGCAGGTAATCAGTCGTTATGGGGGCGTCAAAGAGAAGGTGCACCGCTTCTTTTCCTTCTCTAATCCGCTTATACTCCGTGCAAAAATTAGTCATAAAATTAAGGAGATTAGGGAGACACTATCTAAAATTTCCACTGAGAAGAATCAATTTGATCTTACTGTACGGAGTGTCGACAATGGTGTGGTGCATACGAGATCACGAGAGATGACGTACTCGTTCATAAATAAGCTGGATGTCGTCGGAAGAGACGTTGATAAACAAAAGATAATTAAGATATTGATACAACCAGATGACAAAAACCTCTCAGTGATTCCCATTGTTGGAATAGGAGGTTTGGGCAAGACGGCCCTAGCTAAATTAGTTTACAATGACGAGAGTGTGAAAGAGCAATTCGAGTTGCGACTATGGGTGTGTGTCCCCGAGGACTTTGATTTAAACAAAACTATCAATGGAATCATCAATGAAGCAACGGTCGAGCTTGAGCAATCTTGATATTCAACAGTCGCAAACCTTTTGCGAAACACCATCAAAGACAAGAAATTTTTACTTGTCTTGGATGATGTATGGAGCAACGACCGTGGTAGATGGGAAGAATTGAAAGCTTTGCTAACTGAAGGAGCTAGTGGAAGCAAGATACTTGTAACAACGCACAGTTCAGAAGTCGCTTCTATAATGCGTACCCATCCAACGCATAATCTAAAAGGTCTTTCTCATGAAGACTCCGTGGCCTTGTTCAAAAATGGGCGTTCAATGAAAAGGAAAAGCAATCACATCTTGATCTCCTTGACATTGGAAATGACATTGTCAAAAAATGTCAAGGAGTGCCTCTCCTTGTGAAAACTTTGGGGTGTCTCCTTTACACAAAGCACGAAGAACGGTATTGGACACATATAAGAGATAGCGATACATGGAATTTAATGGAAGCCAAAAAGGACATTTTGCCGGTACTTAAACTTAGCTATGATCATTTACCATCCTACTTAAAACGTTGTTTTGCTACATTTTCACTTTTTCCCAGAGGAAGTGAATTTAAAAGCCGTATGTTAATTCGTTTATGGATGGCTTTAGGATTCATTAGTTCAACAAGGGAAGGACTAGCATTGGAAGACGTCGGTGTTGACTACATCAAAGTGTTGTGGAAGAGATCTTTGATCCAAGAAGTTGAAGAGTCCGAATCAATATTAACTTTTAAAATGCACGATCTAGTCTATTCTCTTGCAACGATTGTGGCTCAAGATGATTGCTCTCTTGTTGGCTTAGATACTGCAAAGATTGCGGAAGGAGTTCGTCACGTTTCGTTCTCTGGCACATCGTTAGAGGAAATCTTAAATTTTGATGGAATCCCACCTTTTCTGAGAAAGCCAACTTCAAAGAGGCTCCGTGCAATTCACTTTCAATTCAGTGTTGATGATGGAGTTATGACTAGAGAGTTTGCCAAAACATGTATCTCTAAGTGTAACCACTTACGGTACCTAGATTTGGAGAATGGTAGTTTTGAAGAGCTGCCGAGTTCCATATGCAACTTGAAACAATTGAGGTCATTATTTCTCAGTAGAAACAAGCGATTGAAGAAGCTTCCAAATACCATTTGCCAGTTGCAAAGTTTGCTAGTCTTGTACCTTAATCGTTGCTCAGAACTGGGTGAATTACCCAAAAAAATGGAGAGGCTCATCAGCCTTAGGGAACTATACGTAACGACAAAGCAGAAGAGTCTGCAAGAAAGTGGAATACAATACCTAGAAAATCTACGATTTTTGGGACTCACTGAGTGCCAAAATCTAGAAGTTTTGTTTGGAGGTACTTGCCGACTAACTCGCCTCCGAGAGTTGGAAATATCAGATTGTGGGAGACCAATATCTCTGCCTTTTGTTGAATTAATCGCCCTAGAGTACTTTAATATTGATAATTGCAAGCTCATGTTGGACAAGGAGAATAACTCCATCTTTTTTTCGAATCTTCGTACACTGGCAATAGTAAGATTCGAACAAGTAATGGAGTTACTCCAATGTCTCGACAAGTCTGCCTGCACTTTGGAGTCCTTTTCTGTCCAAGATTGCCCAAGCTTCACGGCTGTACCTGAATGGCTGCTCAATCATGCTCATCTCAGAATAATTCACTTGATCCGATGTCCCAACTTATCATCTATGCCACAAGGAGTCCAGTCCCTCATTGCTCTCAAAGAATTATGGGTTGACCATTGTAATGAGTTGAGCAAGAGATGTCAACCAACAACTGGCGAGGATTGGCCCAAAATTGCTCACATTCCTCGAATCGAACTTGATCTTAAACGAGTACAATGGATGGAGGATTAGGTAAGCACCTATCTATTTCTTCTTCGTACTTAGATGTAACATATTGATTCACTTAATTCTTCAATCGAATTAAAATTTAATTGTAAAGAAAAAGGATATAAAAAATATTTATTGAGATACAATAAATTCTAGGTCATTAGATTGCAAAAGGAATTTTTGTTCAATATCTTTATTTCTAAAGTAAATAATCCAATTTAAATTTGACAAAAAAATTAGAAGTTGCTTTCAATACTGGAAGCACACTCTCAATTCGTAATATTATCTAAAACTTTTGACTTAGGTAAAAAAAAATAAAATTATACCACGAAACCAATTCCGGGCATAGCACGAGAATGATTGCTACTCCAAATAATGTATTGTGGAGGCTCTTGCATAACCTTTGCTGGCGAGACACATGGCTTAATTCAAATTGTAGGAGGGTCGAATAGAGTCAATGCAAAATGGCCACGATTAACATCTATAAAGACATCAGCCAAAACAATCGAGGAATGTTATTTTTTAATTAAGTGAAAAGTATTTTTTGCGTTTTCCGCTAAAATTTAAAATGTTATTCAAATTTCCAAAAATTATGAAACAAATATTTACGAACATGCTTGCGTTAAACGTTGTGAAAGTACTTAAATGTTTTGCATTAATAAAGAGTCAAAGAGGGTGGGGGAAGACTTCAGAGCCATTAGTCCCATAGGTGGGGCGGTTAGGGCCATCAACTAGCTCCGAAGGAGCTCGTCTATTGTAAAAAAATATGACAAATTCGCATTATACCACAATAAATGTCGTAATACTATATTTTACATATTCTAATCTCGTTTCATTTCATTTGTTTTTCAGGTAAGATGAACTCTCATGATCTATTTGTCACGCCATGTGGATCTCCTGGAAGATTTGGACATGCACTCAGCTAATCATCTGTTAATCTCTTTCATCTTCAAGGTTGAAAACAATGATTGTTGGTATTGTACTTTTCTCTTTTTAACTTGAATATGTGTACTTCTTTATTATTTGTTTGTATTTGTATTGCAAATTTCCCTATGGAGAAAATGCCTTGTCTGTGTTGTATGACACTAACGTAGCATTATCTATGTTTGAATTATCTCAGAACAATGTTTATCTTTCATTCATGGATAATAAATGAAATTATGCGGCACCATCAAATCTTATTTATTGATAATCAGTGCCAGTTGCTCGATTTTTATATGTTAACTAGAACAATGTTGATCTCCTCGATTGTTGGAAAGGTCTTTAGTATAGCCATTATGATCTTCTGCCAAAGACGAGACAATTGGCATTCACTATATGCAGTTCATGAAGCTCTCTTGATACTCCTGACTGGTTTTCCAACGTTAAGAAAAGAGAATGGCCAAATCGATCCTTTTCGCCATCATAGCGATTGTGCTGAGCCAGTTCAGATTGCATGCCCTCCCAAAATAAATTAGGATGGGATGTTTAGGCAAAACCATGCTTGCTAAGTTTGTGCACAAGGTCGGAAAGGTCCAAAAACAATGTTTATATTTCAGAATATGGGGATATGCATTTCGATGATTTTGATCTAAAGAAAGTCATTGAAAAAGTCCAAAGGGAGACAACGGTTAGATACCTTGGACACTGAGCAATTTCAGACCCACTGGCAATACCTAATACTTGGTTACCTGTTTCACATTTTGTTCCATGGTCTTCAAAGATTGCTGGCTATCTTTCGAGTATTCTTTGAAGAGGATGTGGACCGATACGTTCATCGTGGAAATGAAAAATCAAGCATCAGAAGAAATTGTCAGAGACTAAGTCGAAAAGAAACGGAGGAGTTCGGTGAGGCTTTGATATTCAAAAACGACCAAGTCAGCTTACGCTCAATCCGAAGATGATCTAAGATAGTACACTAACTAAGCACACAAAATAAAAAGAAAAATTTAGCATCATGCGCAGCTTTCGGACCAAGTAATGCCGGTCCACCCGGCATGACATGACATGCTCAAGAAAAAGAAAAGTGCGATGAGAACCCATATAAAACATCGTGGTCATTATATATATGTGAGTCTTATATATCCACCGGAAGCTTTCTGCTGCCATCTTCATTTGATGACAGAAATCATAAGTAGATATATCAACACCGATGGACGCGCTTGTTAAAGAAAAAGAGAAGCTACATAACATTGGCCCCTTAGAAAATTATTCATTCGAAATATAAAAAGCACGAAATTTATTATTTATTGTCAAATCATTATAAGCTTTTAAAGTTAACCACCTAGTAATACTGTTAAGGAGTTATTTTTATGCTTTATATGGTCAAAACCAAAAACAAAAAATAGTATTAATTTAATATTGCACAATAAGTGAAAACCGTAGCAACGTAGACGTTGAATAGTCAAAAATTGGTGGACAATTAAGTAATAAATAAATGACACCATTAAAGTAATAGAGAAATAACTTACAGGGAGTGGGCCTCGCAAAGGCTATCGGGGCGGGGCAAAGCGAACCGGGTCTTCAGGGGTCGGTGGAATATCGTCAGCTCTTATCCATAAATATGTGAAATGTCCTTGTTGTCCCTTCCTAATTTGTCCATGAAAATAACTATTACTTAATTCCACGTAAGCTCAATTTCAGACCTTTGGATCAAGCGAGGTCAGTACTTCTAATTTCTCAAAACTCCCTCACCCCAATAAATAAATAGAATCCAAAATCTTCGCTTGCACCTTCAAATTCATGATCAATTTTATGGATAGGCCGAATATTACCCTCACCGTGATACTTTCTTTCTGGAGTAATGTTGATATCCATCAAATTCTCTTCCTCGCCGTCGTGCAAATCCACCACGGTCTTGATTAACCCATCCCCTCCATCCGCCGAATCCCACCGGAGAACAACATTCTCTGGCAAAGTGCGAGTCCAAGTTTTTGGGGGTTAACGTTATTTCAAGGAAAACTAAATGAGTTGATGGAAAATTAATATATGTAAAATCTGTCTCATGCATAATTTTAATGAGATAAAGATTTACTTATTAGGGCTTTCCTAATTGGGGCTTAGGGTAATCGGTTTTCAGGCCGATCCGGTTCCACCTAAGAACCAGGAGGACCAATTCTCATTGTTTTGGGACCGGGGACATGAATCGGCCGATCTGGTCCGATCCCGTGGGGCCACTTAGTAAAAAAAAAATTAAAAAATTAAAAATACTAGAGTTATTATTATTTTAGGGTTTATTATTTTTTTAAGAGATTAAAAAATATATTTTTAATAAAAATAAAAGTCAGTCCGGTTCCTCCATGGAACCAAGAACGGGACCAAACTAGTTGGTCTGATCCGGTTCAGGTGGTCTTCGGTCCAAGTGGTTCAATATGCTTAACCCTAGTTGGGGCATATTTTTCCTAGTTGTTAAAGCAAAACAGTTCGTTTGTTTTGGGGAAAAATAAATGATTTAAATTTATTTTTCTGCCCGTTTGAGAGAGGGTTTCTGCACGTTTGAGAGATGGACTTTAGAAAGGAAAAAAGACAGGAACATTTCACTTCCAACGTTGGCCAAGAAGCACATAAATATTCTCTCTCTCCCTCCTTTTTTTCAATTCCATGTTTCATCTAATCTAAAATTTGGTAACCACCCGAAAAAAATATGCATATAATATTTTTACCTGTTACAGAAATTACTTATAAGTTCTCATGGAGAGTATGAAACAAATGAATGCTTCTTGATCGAATTAACTACTTTGCACACTCACAGTTCAAGGGTAAATACAAATTAATTTTGAAATTGCTCTATTGCTATATAATCTTTCGGTTTATGAAAGGTCAGAGCAGTCGAACTATCCGGATCACCCACTCCAATTGGTCGACATGGTCAGGGGGAATTCCAGAGAGGATTTACGAAAAGAGAGACAAGATTTTCTAGAAGGATGCATGTGGTTGGGCTCCGCATTCTGGAACAACGTGGTCCCAAATGTCCAATCCTTAGTTTCCCACGTTCCTTCCAACTTTATAGGATTCCAACTCCATCGCTGGCCAAATGCCACAGCTCTCTTCTTTAATTTTTTTTATTTTCGTATATTATTTTAATTCTCAACGATAAAAAAATTGGTTTCGACATATTTAGCTTTGCTGTATCAGAACATGCGAAAGAGAGAATGTATAATTTTATACTAAGAAGTACATTAGGTATCTATAACTCTACAGGATGATTATTTAAAGTAATAGATATCACAATATTAATTATAATTAATAAAATTTATGCACTATATACATATTATATATAATCTTAAAATGCATATACAATCCAATTGATCTTTTGGACTTTTTCATGACAAATTGGAATCTAAGGGTCGACTTGGCAAATCAAAAGGATCGGTAGGTACTACTTTTGAAAACATTACTGCCAAACATATTTTCATAACTTTTCATACCCGTCGAAAGTTCTCAACCTAACCCATTTGCAGGATTAACAGGAAATTGAGTACATAAAACTATTTTCATTCTCATTTTCACCAAAAATGAAAACTGAAAGCATTTTCGCAAACCGAATGAATCCTAAAATATAAAAAAGGAAATTCAAACCTTAAAGGAGTGATCAACCATTACGCCAACTGCTTATAGGATGATAATAACAAAATTAGATACTGCTTGGTTACATTCATTTTTGTTTTCATCTATAATTAGTAAAACCATTTGATTTTTTTGTTTTTGTTTATATAAACGTTTCTTGATGAAAATAATGTTTGGTTACTTTAAGTAATAAATGCTTGTCTAATTTCATTGTACTTAGCAGTGTTTGTCATGTCTAAGTGCTCAATTATACTCATTTTTTATATTACTCGATAATATCTTTCATTCAAACGCTATATAGTAGAAATAAGTATCAATTAGATAGAACTAACAAAAGTAGCACACTTATTTTCTTATAACATTAAAAGAACTAGGTTTAATTAAGGATAAAACTGTCATTGATTATCAGCTCGAGAAAAATCTTAATTATTAAGGTTTTATTTGTTTCACGATCATGAATGATCGACAAATATTTTCTAAATAATAATCGTTTGTATTATTTACAAAAATGAATAAAAAAAGACATAAATTGTTGTTGATAATGAAAATATTTTTTATTAACTAATTATCCAAGTGATTCAATTATTTCTTTTTAGAAAAAAAATTTTCAAATAATTTATTTTGGTAAAATAAAAGTCTAAAAGTAAATAAAAAACTTCAAAAAGCTCGTGCTTTTGTTACATGCTGTAAGATCCTTGTGATTTTTTGAGAGAGGAAGAAGGCAAGTCAGCGTTACGATGGTTCTAGGCTTCCTTTTGATTGCGTTGTTCGATTGAATTTCATTTTCTTTTCCTTTTTTTTCTTTTATGACTATTTTTATTTTTGAGTTCGCCGTCAATGACTTGGCGCTTCACGAATGGATGCCACGTGTCCTTCGCCGGTGGGCTCGTGGCTTTCGTGGTTTCTCAGGTTCCGATCAAGAAGAACGTGGGTCCTGACGGTGGATCCGGTCCGCACCGCACGGTCTTTTGGGCCGCCTGACGTGATGCACATGCACCCATGATCGGTTTGCACATTTCTTTTTTTTTTTAGTAGCAACCCCCGCACTACGGCGGGAAGAAATGCTTAAGGCGGCAAGACGCCACCACCAAGACGCGCCACTGGGTAAGTCACAAACGACTCACGGGATTTGAACCCCTCCCTTTCGGTAGGGAAAGTTCTCAAAGCAATGGGGAAGCCACCCACAGGGTGGTACACATTTGCTTTTTTCTTCTTCTTTTTTTGGCATTTTTCTATTTTTGCGATATTCATATTTCGACTTCTATTCATCACGAAACACCTCAGATTTTAGAAATCATACGTAAGTTTTAGGTTCAAACGAAATGCATCTTGATTTCAACAAAAATGGTGTAAGTAAAAGTCTAAAATGGTGAATGTTGCTTGCCTAACAAGTCCATCGTCTTGACTCAGGTTTTGAGGATGTGCATGGAAAAACTTATGTGATGTAGCCACTCTCAATGATCGTTGAATGTGATTTGTTTAGTTTCCCTTCTTCTTCTTTTTTGACAAAATAAGGGCATGAACATCGAGATTTGGCAAGTTAACGTCGAAATTCTACAAGCTTTATTGAGTCGATTAAGTTCAATCATTTGGTTACACAGCTAATAGGAATAAAATGAGTGACCTCCAATTTCTGAGTCAGAAATCTCCCGACGCTCTAATCAATCGCTCGACTAGGAGGGCACCTCTTCTCCTTTTTTTGTGCCTGAGTGAACCAAATCCAACGCTGGTCAATACAAATGATAGAAATTCACAAATAAGGGGGCAACAATATGATGCGGGTTTACCTTTGGATGGAGATTAGGAATATATTCAGTTAAGTACAAACTATAACTTATCACTAGGGACCCCCAAAAATAAGCGAAGTCCACGTGGCATGTGGTCAGACGTAGGATGCAAAAAGCTGCCCATCGTAGGGTCGGCCGGAAGAGCTCAAGAAACTCGGACAGCTCCCTTCTCCTCTTGCCAAACTCCAAAAATAGAATAAAGAAAATTGAGAAATTGGAGGGATACTTGTTCAATTGGGATTTTTCTACCATCTCTCTGGCAAAAAGAAAACAAAGGAAAAGAAAAGAAAAGAAAAAGACCCATCAAAATTCAAGGAAAAAAATTATGCATAAAATATCCTGTCTAGAAATGTTTATCCATATTTCGCATTTGAAATGGAAATCAATTTTGAAGCTATGCTAAAATATTCAGGGTAGAATTATGACTTTATTATAATAACTGTACATTTTTTGGATGTCATGATGAAATTTGATGTTTATTTTGCTAGAAATATCTAAAAATGTTGCGAAATTGTGTAAATATTCATATATTTGAAGTAGTGCACGCGTGCACGGAAATTAGTATATAGGATTCTGTAGGAACAGTACATGTCATGAAAACATTGACAAGAATACTGGCTAAATTGTAAAATATATAAAAAAAAAAAAAAGGGAAACAAAACACTGAAAACTTTTGGACATACTCGGGTCGGATTCGAGAGGGGAATTGCGGAAAGACCGACCCGACTTTCTAGAGGGATGCCGGCTGTTGGGCTCCACATCCTGGACCAACCTGGTCGCAACTGTCTCTTCTTAGTTTCCCAAGTGGCTTCCACCTCTCTATTATTCAACTTTTATTATGATAATTTTTTGGTCCAAGTAGTATTCAACTTGAACGTTGGCCAAGCAGCACATCTATATTCATTCTCTCTCTCTCTCTCTCTCTCTCTCTCTCTCTCTCTCTCTCTCTCTCTCTCCTTTTTAATTTCCATTCTTCATCCATGAATGCTCTCCTTTTTAATTTCCATTCTTCATCCATGAATGCTACGATATAATATTTAAATTTAATAAATTTGGTGTCCCCCCATATATATATATATATATCTTATTTACCCCTAACAGAATTCAAATTTACTTATGGGTATATAGAAGGTGAAACAAATAAGTGCTTCATTGTCAAATTAACTATTTTCTCGCGCAGCTTGCAATTTGAGGTCAAATACAAATTAATCTTGAAAATTTTCACCCATTCTAAAAAATTTTATTTTATAAAAGCTTGGAGTGATGTGACTGTCATGTTCCAATTTTAGTTTTTATTTGTTTATGACTTGATCTAAATCTTACGGCTTGAGAACTTAAAATTTTTTAAATCCGAAACTCTTGAGGTTTTGCCAGAATGTGTGTCTGCTTCATCTGACTAAGAACTGGAATTTCAAGGTGAGATTGATCTATTGGGCTTTCTTGGCAACAAATTGTAATCTAATAGGCAATCGGATAATTGAAACGAATTGATGGATTCTCTTTTCGAGAACATTACAACCGACATACTCTCATAGTTTTATTTCATATCAAAAGTATTTTTCTCCACAAACTAGACTCATTTTCAGGAAAAAAGAAATTGAGAATATAAAACTATTTTCATTCTCATTTTCATCAAAAGTGGATAATGAAAACATTTTCGTCCACCAAACCGGTTCTCAAAAGAAAAAATAAATTTTTTTCCCAAATCTTTAGGAAACGAGTGCTCATTATTAATTAATAATTCTAAAAATGATGAACCAAAACATCACAAAAGAGTTCAATAAAATCCATCGTCCCTACAAGATCTTGTCTCTATCTCACTTTGTTCCACTTTGCTTCAACATAACACTATCAAGATATGCTTATCTTTTGATTCTTTGCTTGGTTTGATTGGCATAGAAGAAAAGAGATGAATCTTGGAGTTCCCTATGCCCTTACTCTAAATTAACGGATGGAAACTGAGATAGCCTTTTGGTTCAAATTGTGGAGGCAGAATTAGTTTTTGATTCTTCTTCATTGTTCCATCTTGATTTCTTCATATACCAACTTAACTTTTTCTTCCAATATAATCAATAATTCCTTTTTGAAATGAAATGCCGAGAGAACCGTATAAAATGGTTGGCAAAAAAAACATTGTATGAACTAAAGATTCTCGTCTAAATCATTCATAAATTCGAATAGAAAAGAAGTTTTCACCATCAATTAAATTGCTTAAACATAAACCGTTATTGATTATGAAAGTATTTCTTCTAGACTAACTATTTTAAGCGACATAGGCAATCATTTTCGGATGAATTACATACGCAAGCAAAGAATAGATACTTCGACGAGACTGGATCTTTCAAGCAACCTCGATTCTTTATTGTTCCAAGGAAAGCAAGATACAGAAAAGGTAGAGAGCATGTTTCCCGTTATCTTGCAGGCCATTCGTAAGGAAAGAACCTCCCTTTCATCCAATTGTAAGCAAGTCATCATCATATATATCAACTGACTCACGAGAGAAAGACATTGCATGTTCTTATTCGTCTTAAACCAAATAGCCTGAATCAAATTTCCCCATCACTTAGCATGGCTGGATCACTCGTTTTCAGCATTGCACAGGGTGTGCTGGGGAAGATAGCATCACCAGCGTTCAAAACAGCCATCGAAATTTACAGCGTTAAAAATCAGATCCGCGAGCTTGAAAATACGATGGCTACCATTACCGCCGTGTTGTTAGATGCCGAGAAGAAACAGGCGGAGAACCACAGCCTGCGACTATGGTTACGGCGGCTTCGAGACGTCTTGTACGATGCGGAGGATGTGCTCGATGAAGTCGAGTGTGAAGCCTTACGGAAGCAGGTAATCAGTCGTTATGGGGGCGTCAAAGAGAAGGTGCACCGCTTCTTTTCCTTCTCTAATCCGCTTATACTCCGTGCAAAAATCAGTCATAAAATTAAGGAGATTAGGGAGATACTATCTAAAATTTCCATTGAGAAGAATCAATTTGATCTTCGAGAGGAGTGTCGACAATGGTGTGGTGCATACGAGATCACGAGAGATGACATACTCGTTCATAAATAAGCTGGATGTCGTCGGAAGAGACGTTGATAAACAAAAGATAATTGAGATATTGATGCAACCAGATGACAAAAACCTCTCGGTGATTCCCATTGTTGGAATAGGAGGTTTGGGCAAGACGGCCCTAGCTAAATTAGTTTACAATGACGACAGTGTGAAAGAGCAATTCAAGTTGCGACTATGGGTGTGTGTACCTGAGGACTTTGATTTAAAAAAAACTATTGATGGAATTATCAAAGATGCAACTGGTAAAAGCTTGAGTAAACTTGATATTCAGCAGTCGCAAACCTTTTTGCGAGACACCATCAAAGACAAGAAATTTCTACTAGTCCTGGATGATGTATGGAGCAACGACCGTGGTAGATGGGAAGAATTGAAAGCTTTGTTGATGGAAGGAGCTCGTGGAAGCAAGATAATTATGACAACACGCAGTTCAGAAGTCGCTTCTATAATGCGTACCCATCCAACAACGCATAATCTAAAAGGTCTTTCTCATGAAGATTCCATGGCCTTATTCAAAAAATGGGCATTCAATGAAAAGGAAAAGCAACCACATCCTGATCTCCTTGACATTGGAAATGACATTATCAAAAAATGTCAAGGAGTTCCTCTCCTTGTGAAAGCTGTGGGGAGTCTACTTTACACAAACGATGAAGAACGGTATTGGGCCCATATAAGAGATAGCGAGATATGGAAGTTAATAGAAGAAAAAAATGACATTTTGCCGATGCTTAAACTTAGCTATGATCATTTACCCTTCCACTTAAAACGTTGTTTTGCCACATTTTCACTTTTTCCTAGAGGAAGTAAATTTGAAAGCCCTATATTAATTCGTTTATGGATGGCTTTAGGATTCATTAGTTCAACAAGGGAAGGACTAGCATGGGAAGACGTCGGTGTTGACTACATCAAAGTGTTGTGGAAGAGATCTTTGATCCAAGAAGTTGATGAGTCTGAATCAATATTAACTTTTAAAATGCACGATCTAGTCTATTCTCTTGCAACGATTGTGGCTCAAGATGATTGCTCTCTTGTTGGCTTAGATACTGCAGAGATTGCGGAAGGAGTTCGTCACGTTTCGTTCTCTAGCACATCGTTAGAGGAAATCTTAAATTTTGATGGAGTCCCACCTTTTCTAAGAAAGCCAACTTCAAAGAGGCTCCGTGCAATTTACTTTCAATTAAATGTTGATGGAGTTATTCTTGGAGAGTTTGCCAGAACATGTATCTCTAAGTGT
The DNA here is from genome assembly GCA_014182845.1 of Corymbia calophylla. Lineage (NCBI taxonomy): Eukaryota > Viridiplantae > Streptophyta > Magnoliopsida > Myrtales > Myrtaceae > Corymbia > Corymbia calophylla. The sequence goes on along the minus strand of CM024697.1, from coordinate 41,720,882 downwards.
AACCACTTACGGTACCTAGATTTGGCGCATGGTAATTTTGAAGAGCTACCGAGTTCCATATGCAACTTGAAACAATTGAGGTCATTATTTCTCGGTGGAAACAAGCGATTGAAGAAGCTTCCAAATACCATTTGCGAGTTGCAAAATTTGCTAGTCTTATACCTTGATGGTTGCTCAGAACTAGGTGAATTACCCAGAAAAATGGAGAGGCTCATCAGCCTTAGAAGACTATACGTAACAACAAAGCAGAAGAGTCTACAAGAAAGTGGAATACAATACCTAGAAAATCTACGATTTTTGGGACTTGCTGAGTGCCAAAATCTCCAAATTTTGTTTGAAGGTACTTGCCGACTAACTCGCCTCCGAAAGTTGGCAATATTTGATTGTGGGAGACCAATATCTCTACCCTTTGCCGAATTAATCGCCCTAGAGTGCTTGCTAATTGACGATGGCAAGGTCATGTTGAACCAGGAGAACAAGTCCAACTTTCCTTTTAATCTTCGAGTGTTGACAATATCAAAGTCCGAACAAGTGATGGAGTTGCTCCAATGTCTCGATAAGTCTATCTGCAATTTGGAGTCCTTTTCGATCTTTGATTGCCCGAGCTTCACGGCTATACCAGAATGGCTATCCCTTCACACACATCTCAAATCAATTCGCTTGATCCGATGTCCCAACTTATCATCTATGCCGCAAGGAATTCAATCCCTCACTACTCTCAAAGAATTATACATTGAACATTGTGGTGAACTAAGCAAGAGATGTCGACCAACAATCGGCGAGGATTGGCCCAAAATTGCTCACATTCCTCGAATCGTACATGATCTTTTAAAGGTACAATGGATGGAGGATTAGGTAAGCATCTATGTAACATCCTGAAATTCGAGCCCTTTAAAGGAGGAATGAACGTGAATTTCGTCGATGCATTGTTGGTTGATCTCACTCGGAACTGATCACTCCTGAGATACTGACCTTGAGGGGAAAGGCTAATGAGGATAGAACTCGTGCGACTAAAGAACTTGACCTGGGAAAACGACTCGACCGTGAGACTTGCGTAAGGACGATCATGCAGGCCGATTTCAGGGACGAATAGAAGTCGATTTGCGGACAGAGTATAATGGGACGACGGGTGATTCCGTTTATTGTTATCGAGCCCGTGAACGACCCTATGTCGATCCTTGGTAATCGTGTACTTTGAAATAAGAATCTATCCTTCGCAATTTCACGTAGTCAAGGACGTCCATGTGTCGAGAAGTCTTGAACGTGAATTAGCACGAGTCGGTTATGCGTGAATCCTCAAAGCCACCTGTCAGTCTGAGTAGTATCAAAATGGCATTCGGGCGAAATTGACATGGCACGAGAATCCAATATTGGACTTCGAATTTTCGGGAACGTTCGAGAAGGACTTTTGGACGATGCTTCTTAGTCGATCGCAGTCTTGCCGGTTGAGCGGGTATTTGGAAAAGGAATTTTCGGACCGAGGAAACAAGCCTACGAGGACGTGGGCGGAGAAAGATCGGTGTGGGCCTCACACCCAAGGTGGGGACGATCGCCATGGAAGGCCCGAGGCAAGCAAGTGAGCCCGTTGGGCCAAACCGACAATTTACCCTCCCGAGCCCGTTGTCTAATCTTAAGCCGTTTCGAGCCCAACAAATTCCCGAGCCCATTCCTATTAATTTTCCGGCCTTTTTCCTAGGCCCGCCCTTCATTTTCAGCCCAAGGACAGATTGGGAAATGTGCAAGGTGGAAATGACCAAAATGCCCTTGGATATTTTGAAGAAAAGTCAAAAAGAAGAAAGAGAAGATGAGGTCATTGTTTGGCAAGTGGGGCAAGCCTTGATGGCTTGGATAAGGCTTATCCTTCAGCCTTCACTTCACTCTCTCTCTCCTCTTCATCTTCTCCAAAAATCGCAGCACCTCTCTCCCATGGTTTTCCTTCCTTCCTTCTGTTTTTCAGTTTGACCTTTCACCGAAAACCGAGTTGTTCATTGCTTTCCCGTTGGAATCTCGTCTCGTGCCACCCGCCGTTGTGTTCAGAAGAGAATTTCCGTTCAAGTAGCGTCGGCCGATCGCCGGAAAGAGCTTCCGATCATCCCGTATTCCGGCCGAAAGCCGGCTGTCGCCGGACCGTTTTCTGACCGCCTGCTACTGTTCTGTTTTGCTGTTTCGGCCATTTTCCTCCCTTTCCGACCCAATCTCCGCCCATACCAGCCACAAGTGGTTCCCCCTCGACCCCCAGGTGCCGCCGGTCGCTGGCCCGCCGCTCGCCGGAGCTCCGGGCAGCCCGTTCAACTCCGATCAGCTTCTTTCCTCCTGTGCAGTGCAGTTTTCAGTGTTGCAGTGGGGATTCCGAGTTTGTAGCTGCTGTGTTCAGCCGGGACCGCCTTGGATCGTCGTGGTGGAGGTCCCCGAGTGTCGGGTTCGTCGCCGCCGCCGCGTTCGTGTCGCCGGCCCGCTTAACGGGTGAGTTTAGCTCCTAATATCTATTTAGTGCCTAAACTTGCTTAGGGTTGGGTTAATTAGTGGTAAGATTGGTTTAGGAAGTTTAATTAAGTTTATTAGCCCTAAGATAGGTGGTTAGATAGATGGTTAGGATTAGATTAGCTTAATTTTGCTAATTGTGCTTAATTATTGCTTAAATGAGGGTTATGTGATTTTTGTGATTAATTAAGCATGATTTGCTTTAATTGAATTGATCAATTTTTTTAATTAATGTTTTGTTTAATTTCTGGATTAAATGTTTTAATTAATTGAATTTCGAAAAATCACTGTTCACAAATTACATGCGTTCACGGATTCGTTCACTAATCATGTTCACGGATTCATCGTTCACATATTACTGTTCACGAATTACTTCATTCACGGACTGTTCATCCGAAGCTAAATTTAGTCTTATTTTGATGTGCTCTTGATTTTTGTGATTAATTGGAGTGCCGATTGTTAATTATGCTCATGAATATTGATGAAATGCGTGATTGAGTGTTGGTTGAATTGAATTTTGGAAATTGTCAAGTGAGATCACATGACATGTTGCGTGGGTTATCTGAAATGGCATGTCGCATGAGCATGAGTGATGTTGCATTCACGACAGAGCAAAGATATAAATGGATTGCTTGATGAGGTGTTGCATGATCACATTAAATGAGAGAACCCGGCGTTGCGGAAGACCGCCAATCCCTATGGGGTTGTGCCGTGGCGATGTGGGTCCCGACTTCGGTCGGATGCCCGACGGGGAGGGGTTCTATGTGGGATCGCGGTATGGGGGCGGGTCCCGGCCTCTCGTCGCAGCGGGGCTGCGGTAGTGGGCGAGTCTTGTGCTCCTTCGGGAATGCCGTCTTGGGAGTGAGCCCTTGACGTCGCCGTGCCTCGAGGTAAAGAGGACGAAGCTGGTTTAGCCGAAAACCGCCAACCATAAGGTTGTGCCGTTGGGAGGAGGGCGTTAATAATCGGAGCATGTGTGAGTGTGAGACATGAGAAAGTTGTGTGAGATGCTCTGATTATTCGCATGCTCTTAGTGTCGTGATGATCGTGATGATTTGTGGTACGCACGCATGAGTTGACAGTCGTACAGGGTGTGGCAATGGCCAGGTGAGATCGCTTGTGATGCGATTCGCATGTAATTGATGAACTGTATCATCTGAAGGCCATGTGCCTTGCTTGCATCGTATGAGATTAGACGTGCAGGGTATGGCATACCGGGTAAGGTTGCATGCGAACCGACTGTATGATTGTTGGTTGCCCTGTCTGTTGTTGACTGTTGTTTGGTTTTGGCTGTCTGTTGTTGGGTTGAGTGAGGGGTGGTTTTGGAGAGATACCCGGGTTGAGTTGGCGTACTAACTTAGGGGCTTAGGGGAGAACTCGCTGAGATTTTATCTCAACCCGTCGTGGTTAACCATTTTCGAGGCCTCTAGAATGGCGTACCCGCAATGGAGGATCTGCCTCGCTCCTCCGGTGATCGACCCGACGGAAATTGAGTCCGATGGGTCCGAGTGATGATGGTGCTGAACCCAAGGGTTCTTCTTGTTTAATTGGATTAGCCTAGTCTCTATTTGATTTGGCTTAGAGGATGGATCGGCCCTTTTTGTCGGGCTTGTAATTTGGAAAACGATCCTCCATTGGTTAATCTAGTAAATTGAATAGTTGAGTAGTTCTTTGTTGTTCTTGTTGTTCATCCCTCTATCCCCTGTTTGATTGTATGTTTGTCGGGGATGGTTCGTCTTCCGCTTGCGCATAATCAAAGATTAAAATGAATGGTCGTGGATGGGTCCTGGGACGTCGCTTTCAATCGACCAAGGTAATGGGGTTGCCGCGAGCTCAAGAGTCGGGGCGTGACAACCCCGTCGGTTTTGGTATCAGAGCGAGGTCGAGACTTGGAGTGATAAGGTGCGTGGGGTTTTTGGGATAGTGAGATAGGGATGGCTTTTACTTTACATGCCTGTGATTGCTTTTGTGGTTTCGTGTGGTGGCGGGTTGCTCATAGTCCGAGTGATGAGCAATCTGAGCGATCGACCCCAGGCGTAGGCGTGTTTGGTCGACCAGTGCTAGAGGTAGCGTGCGGCGAGATCCTAGGTTAGACGGGATCCGCCGGCGCTAGAGACCTTGTTAGAAAGCAAAGCTGTGTGCTTTTGCTGTGGTTCTTGTGGTTCCCCTAGTGAGAGGAGAGGCTTGTGAGAGACCGATGCCTAGGCTGGTAGCGTAGTTCCTGAGACTGAAGCCACCAAGGTTCAGTGGCGTGGATGACCCTGAAGCTGCGACCCTTTGGATAAGGGATTTCGAGAGGACTGTTACAGTGTTCAGGTGTTCAAAAGAAGATCTGGTACTTCTGGCGGCTTATCAGTTCCAAGGTAATGCCAGTACTTGGTGGGAAGCCACTCAAGGAAGAGTGTTCCCTAAAGGCACAGCTCAGAATTGGGGTGTCTTTCGTGAAGCTTTCATTGGATAGTACTTCTTGGACAGTGCAAGAGAGTTAAAGATGGCAGAGTTTTAATAGTTTTGTTAGAATCAGATGTCAGTGGATCAGTATGAGGTGAAGTTCGCCGAGTTAGCCAAGTATGCCGAGGTTGGTAAAGGACCGTGTGGATAGGGCGAGACGGTTCAGAGATGGCTTGAAGCCGAAATTGAAAGCCAGCTGATGCCCTTGAGTTTAAAGAGCTTTGATGAGATGTACGAAAGGGCCTAGATGTTAGAGAAGGACATGATCGAGAGGGCGACCGCATTTGACTCGCGGTTCGTGCCTAATAGAGACAATCGTCGATTTGGAAAGGGACCAATGATGGGGAGAAGGAATCACATCCCACCCAACAGAAAGTGGATTGTCATGGAAAGACAATTCGGTTTAACCCTTGATAGTGGGTGATAGTTTTGAGTTTGTGGGAAGTCGAGGAGGACCCTCGACCCCTTTGAAATTCATCGTTGGAAGTAACTCGTTTATTGGACGAAGGTTGCTAAGGTTATTGGACAACTGAGGTTAATGGGTTAGTTGAAGAATCAAGGATGGATCGTTGCACTTATGCATCGCTTATTAGTAGCTCAACCAAAGGACGGTCATGAGCAAGTATCCATTACCAAGAATGGATGACTTGTTTGACCCATTTCAAGGAGCTTCGATATGTCCCAAGATAGACCTAAGGACGGGTTATCAGTAGTTGAGGATTAAAAAGGAGGATAAGCTAAAGACGACATATCGTGTGTGATTTGGTCACTACGAGATTACCGTACCGCTGTTTGGATTAACTAATACGCCAGTTGCTTTTATGGATTCGATGGATTGAGTGATTAAGGTGTATTTGGAGCAAATTGTGATTGTGTTCGTGAGCGATATGTTGGAATGTTCGAAGAATTTAGAGGAATGCGAACAACACTTGAGGGTGGTGCTATAGACCAATCGAGAGGATAAACAGTATGCCAAGTTTAATACATGCGAGTTTGAGTTTACTCGCGTTGTTTTGTTGGTCATATGATTTTGGACGAAGGAATTTCTAATGATCCGCTAAGATCAAGGAAGTTATGAATATGTCAGGACTTATGACAGTGACAGTGGTTCGAAGTTTTCTAAGTCAGACAGATTAGTACAGATGATTCGTAGAAAGGTTCTCTACAATAACTACACCTCTGACACGAAGGTTAATGAAGGACGTAAGAATTTGAATGGACGAGTAAGTGAAATTTTTAAGAGCTTAAGTATAAGCTAATTACCGCACCAGTTTTGAGGATTTAGTCTATTATTGGATAATACGAGATTTGCAGTGAGGTGTCGTATAAGGGATTTGACAGTGTGGTAAGGCAACAAGGAAGATTGGTTGCTTATGCGTCATGACAATTGAGGTCGTTGGATTTAATGGAAGTCAGCTAAGTTTTATCTTGATGATTTGAGGAGTTGTAGGTATGAGATCATAAAAGATGATCTATTAAAAGGTGGATTATTTCAGGAGATATATAAGATAGGGATTTGAGGAATGGATTTTTGTTTTCGGTGGATTAAGAATTAATTATCCCTTGATGCTAAATGGATGAGTGAGGAAATAGCATTATCGATGATTTCTTCTTGAGGTATCAGAAAGGATTTGAAGATGTATCCGAAAGCTTTTGGTGCAATAAATGACATTTGGTTTGCACTAATTTTCAAGTGGTTGAGGTGAATTCTTGGTTTGGTTATTAAATGGATGTGAAAGGAGTATTGGAAGAAAAATCGATAGTTTGTGGAATTCGGACAACGATTTGATGGAAATTCAGTGAATAAGATTTCAAGTGTTGATAAGTGACCCCGTGGAAACGAGCTAATGGGTTGACGAGTTGGAAAAAGTTTTGTACTCTGAGGTGCTCAGACGAAGTTAAAACCGTGAGGCTTGGTATGGGACAGGCCAAAGCGGATAATACCTCTATGAGATGATGCATGTCTAAAATGGACTTTTGCTAGTAGTGGTGCAGTTCGAAGATGCTCGTAATGACAGATCCGACGAGGGCGGGGAGTGGTCGCCGGGGCCAGAGTGCCTGAGCAAGGAGCGACTCCTGGCAGGCTTCTAGGATGTCGGAAGGGGCAAAAATGAACTGAACTACGCACTATGCAAAAAGAGAGTGCTTGTGGGATAAGATTTTATCGGAGTGGTATAGCAGAAATATGGTCAAGTTTGTGGAACTCCAGTCTATGGAACGAGGTCAGAGAATTGGGAATCGCTGGTTCAAAAATTGGTTTAGCAGTTATTGAATGCAGTTCAGATTATCAGAGACAGACTAAAAACCGCTCAGAGTCGTCAGAAGAGTTATGCAGATAAGCATCGTAGACCGTTGGAGTTTAAGATGGGTGATCATGTGTTTCTAAAAGTATCGCCGATGATGAGAATTTCCAGATTTGGCAAGAAAGGAAAGTTAAGTCCGAGGTACGTTGGACCCTTTGAAATTTTGGAAAGGATCAGGGTTTTAGCGTATCGTCTTGCGTGGCCACCGAAGCTTGCTCAAGTACATGATGTTTTCCACGTGTCCATGTTAAGAAAGTATGAACCAGACTTGACTCATGTTTTGAATTTTGAGGAACTGGACATAGACGACAGGGTGTCGTACGTGGAAAGGCCGATACGAATAGAGGGAGTTACATGGGAAAGTGAAGAAGTGATGAAGCATCGGCACCCCATCTTTTTGAGGATTTGTCAGTAGCTGCAAATTTCGAGGACGAAATTTTTATAAGAGGGGAAGAATTGTAACATCCTGAAATTCGAGCCCTTTAAAGGAGGAATGAACGTGAATTTCGTCGATGCATTGTTGGTTGATCTCACTCGGAACCGATCACCTCGAGATACCGACCTTGAGGGGAAAGGCTAATGAGGATAGAACTCGTGCGACTAAAGAACTTGACACAGGGAAAACGACTCGACCGTGAGACTTGCGTAAGGGCGATCATGCGCCGATTTCGGGGACGAATAGAAGTCGATTTGCGGGACAGAGTATAATGGGGACGACGGGTGATTCCGTTTATTGTTATCGAGCCCGTGAACGACCCTATGTCGATCCTTGGTAATCGTGTACTTTGAAATAAGAATCTATCCTTCGCAATTTCACGTAGTCAAGGACGTCCATGTGTCGAGAAGTCTTGAACGTGAATTAGCACGAGTCGGTTATGCGTGAATCCTCAAAGCCACACTCGTCGCTCCGAGTAGTATCAAAATGGCATTCGGGCGAAATTGACATGGCACGAGAATCCAATATTGGACTTCGAATTTTCGGGAACGTTCGAGAAGGACTTTTGGACGATGCTTCTTAGTCGATCGCTTGGTCTTAGGTTGAGCGGGTATTTGGAAAAGGAATTTTCGGACCGAGGAAACAAGCCTACGAGGACGTGGGCGGAGAAAGATCGGTGTGGGCCTCACACCCAAGGTGGGACAGATCGCCATGGAAGGCCCGAGGCAAGCAAGTGAGCCCGTTGGGCCAAACCGACAATTTACCCTCCCGAGCCCGTTGTCTAATCTTAAGCCGTTTCGAGCCCAACAAATTCCCGAGCCCATTCCTATTAATTTTCCGGCCTTTTTCCTAGGCCCGCCCTTCATTTTCAGCCCAAGGACAGATTGGGAAATGTGCAAGGTGGAAATGACCAAAATGCCCTTGGATATTTTGAAGAAAAGTCAAAAAGAAGAAAGAGAAGATGAGGTCATTGTTTGGCAAGTGGGGCAAGCCTTGATGGCTTGGATAAGGCTTATCCTTCAGCCTTCACTTCACTCTCTCTCTCCTCTTCATCTTCTCCAAAAATCGCAGCACCTCTCTCCCATGGTTTTCCTTCCTTCCTTCTGTTTTTCAGTTTGACCTTTCACCGAAAACCGAGTTGTTCATTGCTTTCCCGTTGGAATCTCGGCCCGTGCCACCCGCCGTTGTGTTCAGAAGAGAATTTCCGTTCAAATAGAGGCGACCGATCGCCGGAAAGAGCTTCCGATCATCCCGTATTCCGGCCGAAAGCCGGCTGTCGCCGGACCGTTTTCTGACCGCCTGCTACTGTTCTGTTTTGCTGTTTCGGCCATTTTCCTCCCTTTCCGACCCAATCTCCGCCCATACCAGCCACAAGTGGTTCCCCCTCGACCCCAGGTGCCGCCGGTCGCTGGCCCGCCGCTCGCCGGAGCTCCGGGCAGCCCGTTCAACTCCGATCAGCTTCTTTCCTCCTGTGCAGTGCAGTTTTCAGTGTTGCAGTGGGGATTCCGAGTTTGTAGCTGCTGTGTTCAGCCCGGGACCGCCTTGGATCGTCGTGGTGGAGGTCCCCGAGTGTCGGGTTCGTCGCCGCCGCCGCGTTCGTGTCGCCGGCCCGCTTAACGGGTGAGTTTAGCTCCTAATATCTATTTAGTGCCTAAACTTGCTTAGGGTTGGGTTAATTAGTGGTAAGATTGGTTTAGGAAGTTTAATTAAGTTTATTAGCCCTAAGATAGGTGGTTAGATAGATGGTTAGGATTAGATTAGCTTAATTTTGCTAATTGTGCTTAATTATTGCTTAAATGAGGGTTATGTGATTTTTGTGATTAATTAAGCATGATTTGCTTTAATTGAATTGATCAATTTTTTTAATTAATGTTTTGTTTAATTTCTGGATTAAATGTTTTAATTAATTGAATTTCGAAAAATCACTGTTCACAAATTATCGTTCACGGATTCATTGTTCACTAATCAGCATTCACGGACATCGTTCACATATTACTGTTCACGAATTACTGTTCACGGCACTGTTCATCCAGAAGCTAAATTTAGTCTTATTTTGATGTGCTCTTGATTTTTGTGATTAATTGGAGTGCCGATTGTTAATTATGCTCATGAATATTGATGAAATGCGTGATTGAGTGTTGGTTGAATTGAATTTTGGAAATTGTCAAGTGAGATCACATGACATGTTGCGTGGGTTATACGAAATGGCATGTCGCATGAGCATGAGTGATGTTGCATTCACGACGGAAGCAAAGATATAAATGGATTGCTTGATGAGGTGTTGCATGATCACATTAAATGAGAGAACCGGCGTTGCCGGAAGACCGCCAATCCCTATGGGGTTGTGCCGTGGCCGATGGGTCGCCCGACTTCGGTCGGATGCCCGACGGGGAGGGGTTCTATGTGGGATCGCGGTATGGGGGCGGGTCCCGGGCCTCTGTCGAGCGGGGGCTGCGGTAGTGGGCGAGTCTTGTGCTCCTTCGGGAATGCCGTCTTGGGAGTGAGCCCTTGACGTCGCCGTGCCTCGAGGTAAAGAGGACGAAGGCTGGTTTAGCCGAAAACCGCCAACCATAAGGTTGTGCCGTTGGCCCAGGAGGAGGGCGTTAATAATCGGAGCATGTGTGAGTGTGAGACATGAGAAAGTTGTGTGAGATGCTCGATTATTCGCATGCTCTTAGTGTCGTGATGATCGTGATGATTTGTGGTACGCACGCATGAGTTGGCGATCGTACGGGGTGTGGCAATGGCCGAGGTGAGATCGCTTGTGATGCGATTCGCATGTAATTGATGAAGCGTATCATCGAAGGCCATGTGCCTTGCTTGCATCGTATGAGATTAGACGTGCGGGGTATGGCATACCGGGTAAGGTTGCATGCGAACCGACCGTATGATTGTTGGTTGCCCCGTCTCGTTGTTGATTGTTGTTTGGTTTTGGTTGTCCATTGTTGGGTTGAGTGAGGGGTGGTTTTGGGAGAGATACCGGGTTGAGTTGGCGTACTAACCGGGGCTTAGGGGGAGAACTCGCTGAGATTTTATCTCAACCCGTCGTGGTTAACCATTTTCAGGCCTCTAGAATGGCGTACCCGCAATGGAGGATCCTGCCTCGCTCCTCCAGTGATCGACCCGACGGAAATTGAGTCCGATGGGTCCGAGTGATGATGGTGCTGAACCCAAGGGTTCTTCTTGTTTAATTGGATTAGCCTAGTCTCTATTTGATTTGGCTTAGAGGATGGATCGGCCCTTTTTGTCGGGCTTGTAATTTGGAAAACGATCCTCCATTGGTTAATCTAGTAAATTGAATAGTTGAGTAGTTCTTTGTTGTTCTTGTTGTTCATCCCTCTATCCCTGTTTGATTGTATGTTTGTTTATGCAGGGATGGTTCGTCTTCCGCTTGCGCATAATCAAAGATTAAAATGAATGGTCGTGGATGGGTCCTGGGACGTCGCTTTCAATCGACCAAGGTAATGGGGTTGCCGCGAGTTCAAGAGTCGGGGCGTGACAATCTATCTATTTCTTCTTCGTTCCTAGGTGTAATATAGCGATTTACTTAATTCTTCCACCGAGTTAAAATTTAATTAAATTATTGCAATTAGAAAAAGAAAAAGTGATATGGAAAAAATATTTACTAAGATACAATCAATAGCAGGTCATTAGATTGCAAAAGGAATTCAATAGCATATAATTCTATTTATAAAGTAAATAATCCAATTTAAATTTGACAAAAAAAATTAGAAGTTGCATTTGATACTGGAGTTATACTAAAAACTACACACTCAATTCGTAGTTCTATCTAAAACTTTTAACTCAGATAATAGAACAACAACAATAATGTTTTATACCATGAATCGATTCAGTTCATAGCACGAGAATGACCGCTTGTTGGCAAGACACTTGGCTTAATATAAATTATAGGAGGGTCGAATGGAGCCACTACAAAATGCCCACGATCAACATCTATAAGGACATCGGCCAAAAAAATCAAGGATTGTCATTTTTTAATTAAGTAAAAGTAAAAAGTATTTTTTTTGCTTTCTAGCTAAAATTTAAAACATTATTCAAATTTCAAAAAATTATGAAACAAATATTTATGAACATGCTCCCCTTAAATGTTGTGAAAGTATCTAAACGTGTTGCATCGACAAAAAGTCAAAAAGGGTGGGGGAGACTTCAGGGTCATTTGTCCCATTGGTGGGGCTGTTAGCTCCGGAGGGGCTTGTCTATTATGAAATAAAAAATGACAAATTTGCTTGATACCGCAATAAATATCGTAATACTATGTTATAGATATTGTAATCCCATTTCCCTTCTTTTCTTTTTCTTTTTTTTTTTAGTGCAGGTGAACTCCCATGATTTATTAGCCACGCCAAGTGGATCTCCACAAAGATTTGGACGTACACTCAACAAATCCTTTGTTAATCTCTTTTATTTCAAGGTTGAAAACATTGGTTATTGATATAGTACTTTTTTTTTCCTTTTCTACTTGAATGTGTGTACTTCTTTATTATTTGTTTGTATTTGTCTTGCAAATTTCTCTATGGAGAAAATGCCTTGTCCGCATTGTATGAGACTAATTATAGCATTATTTATGTTTGAATTTTCTTATAACAATGTTTATCTTTCATTCATGGACAATGAATGAAATCATGCGGCACCATCAAATCTTATTTATGGAAAATTAGTGCCACTTGCTCGATTTTCACCAAACTATTTGCAGAGTTTCCTAGATATAATGCATTTAGAAAACCTTTTTTTTTTCTCGTTTCTCATTTTGTTTTACTTCACTTCTACATAGGAAAATTTAGGTTTTGTTTTTTTTCCTTTTGCTCCTGAGACTGAATCTTATGAAAATAAATGCACGAAGGCTGTTGCATGAACAATAGCATCTTTGTCATCTGCTCAAAGCCTTTATCAGTTTTAGTCCCCCAAGTTTTTTTTTTATTTTTTTAAACTCATGATTGTGAGAGAGCTCGAGGAAAAGAGGTCGCGAGTGAGAATAGAGCGTGAAACTGAGAGTAGAGAGTGAGAAAGCAGCTTGGCCGCGCCCGAGGCCATATTTCCAGACGTCCATTCTTTCCGGTAAGTCTTCTCTTAAGTTCAGCCCCCTTTGGCCCGAGGATCTCCTCTCGACGGCGCCAGGATGGCCGGCCATGGTTCGACCTGTCTCGGACCCCGCCTGCTGGCCACCGCCGTCGAGCCGGGTCGGGACCCCAGCACTCAAGAGCGCTAGCGCCCCGTGCTGCTTTGTTGGAGCCCACCCACCCGCCCGACCGAGCCTCGCGTGGCTTCGGCTCGCCCGAGTCTCGACTCTGATGGTTCTGCTTTTTCTTGAACCTAGACCCCGCTTGGCTGCTTATGTCTATTTTGGTCGAGTTTCGATGCCTTTGCCCCTCTTGGTCGACGCCTGTCGGGTGTTCGACGAAATGTCTCTGGGATGTCTACGAATGTCTTGGCTGTCTTACGCGAACTGTAGACCTCTTGTTCACGTTCTGTGGGTTTCTGCATGTCATGGTCACGTTTCTTGCTTCTTTCCTTCACGGTCACTTTTGTTTGTGTGGTGTGTTTCAAGCTCATTGTCCAGCGAGGGATGGTGGCCAGCGGTGCCTCTTGCAGTGGGTGAGAGGGATCGGGTGGTGAATAAGAAGCGTCCAGTCTGGTGTCTTCAGTGAAATCGATGAAGGTTTAGTGTTTATCTTGCTGGCTTTTGCTTAGGATGGCTGAGTATTAACATGTGAGATTCTGGAACGTTGGCGTTAGGCGCGAGGGGTTGAAGAAGAAGAAATCTGCAGGGGAAAAGACAAAAAAGAAAAAAAAAATGACAAAAAGACAATTAAAAAAGGAAAAGACGGCTTCGGGCTTTGCTTGTTGTGGGTTAGGCTTTACTAGGATTTAGTCCCTGAATTTGGAATAGGTTATTTTGAAATTCTCGTGACCCAATTAGGATTAATTCGTGTGAGCCTTAAGGTCAGCCCGATCTGGACCAATAGAGTTCCGGTCGGTTTATTTGGGTCGGGTCTCTTGACTCGGTCCGAGTCCATAATAAAAAAAATTAAAAAATACAAACAAAATTCCTAAAAATGTTTAAAAAATTCAGAAAACCATAAAAAAATTTTAGAAAAATTCAAAAAGTATTAATAAATTCAGAAAAGCCTTTAAAACATCAAAAATCCCGAAAATTCATTTTTTTAATTTCGGAAAATATAAAAATATTATTAAAATACAAAAAATTCATAAAAATTCTAGAAAAATCAGAAAATTTTGGAAAATTTGGAAAACCTTAAAAATGAAAAAAAAAAAACCCCAAAATTGGACAAGCCTTTAGGGCTTTACAATAGGGTTATTTGTTTTGTGTTGCATTTTTCTTTTTAGGGACAATATTAGGTTGTTTGTTTGCTTTTCCCGTTCTAGAATGGTTAGGACAAAACTTAGATTTTTTGGATAGGCTGTCATGTCATTAGTTAGCACACAATTAAGTAGGTACTAAAAAGGCATTAGTCTTAGCGTTGACATTATCAAGTCCCCGAGTCTAAGATCTTTGATTGCGTAAATGATAAGATATTTTTCCGTATCTTGTTGAGTTCCTAGTCAACTATAAAAAAGCTAGCAGTGACTCCTTTGTTAACATTTGCATAGGTTTAATTGATCAATATGTTGAATGCCCGATATCACGTGGGGTATGGGTTTGAAAGAGTCAGAGTTAATGAAAGCACCGTCGATCTAAAGTTGACAATATCTCTAAATCTAATGAAAGCTCCTTAATCGGCAAGGAAAAGTTAGGTCGCGACAGGTCCAAGAACGATTTTTTATTTTAGAATATGGGTATGCATTTATGATGATTTTCGATCTAAAGAGAACTCTTGAAAATGTCTGGAGAGACCCTATCGGTAAAGAAAGACTTGATTAGAGTTAGTTAATGGAAAGAACTTTTCCTCGTGTTAGACGGCGCATTGGACAATGGTCAAACCTGCATTCAACGCAGTGGCTTTTCTCATGGGATCTGTATTAGCATTAAAGTTAAAAGGCCTTTCTTCTCTAGTCACTCTCTTCCATTTTTTTCTCAAATGGGCACGCAAGCAAGAAAATGCAGTTCGCGAGCACAATAGAATCTCTCGGGGGCCAATCGACGATTCTGGGCATCAATAATAGATAATAGCAGTTTGTGGGAATCAGTACAGAAAAACAACATCCTTCCTGCCCTCAAAACTTAGTTATACCAATTTGCTGCACCAAATGAAACGTTGTCTCACATTTTGTTCCGTGTTTCCCGAAGGTCACCGGCTCGCCGGCTATCTTCGGAGCATTCTTTGAAGACCATGTGAACTGATACGTCCGTCGAACGAAATCCAAGCATCGGATGAAGTTGGCAGTGACCTTGTCGAAAAGAAGCTGAGGAGTTCGGGGAGGCTTTGCCATTCAGAATGACGAAGTCAGCTTTCGATCAATCCGATGGTGATCTCGAAGATACACTAAATTAAACACAAAATGAAAAGAAAACCATAGCATGCACAGCTTGAACGGATTATGATATCAGTAAGCCAACGTCGACGGATCTCATAAGACATTGGATCTAGCTGAGCCAAGACCGCAGCCGCCGCCACCCATCCCCTCGAATCATTGTCCTCCTCGGAGCAACTTTCAGACAGAGTAACTCCTATCTTCTCCTTGTCGATCGACAAGAGGACATTTCGCTCAAGCGTATATGCCCAATTGCTCCTAAGCACATGAGCAAGTCGAAGATGACGATCGGTGACATTGGGAGCAAGATCCATACGGCGGGGAATGATTAGAAGGCCATAAATGACCAATGGGTGGTCGGAAAAGGCAACAGAAACTCTTGGTTTCTGCGTACATCTTTCTCTAAAAGAATTTTCTATTTAGATCTCTGTGAAGTATTTTGTGTAATAATTACACTCAAATTATGGGAATGGGCCAAGAACAGACGTTTAAATGGATCAAAGGTCGATCTTGGTCATACCACAATGAACTCTCTTATACCATCTCTCTGTGCATTTCTAGGACAGTGATAGAACTCTTGTTTTCCCCGAACAAATGGCGATTTTTGGTGCAATTTATCTTTCTTGAAAGAAAGTTGTCATGTGGCAATTAAGGGACATGACATGCCAAAGGAAAAAAAATAAAAGTGGGATTAGAACACCAAAAAAGAAGAAGTCTTCGTCGTCAAATATACATATGATTTTTCTATACATACATCATTTAAATGGAATGGCCAGTGTTGGTGATCATTTTTCCCCTTTCTAATTGGATAAGCAACTCTCTCTCTCTCTCAATAAAATAATAATTTAAGTCATTTTTTACTCGGCTTAACATTTGAGTTTAGACTCCTCAACAGAAAGGACTAACATGGAGATTGTCGACAAATTTTAGGATTTAATTGTACGAATTGAAGGTTTAAGACCCATGTACCGGATCAACGCTAGGACTCCAACTATAATTATATTGATGCAGTGTTAAATGAAAAATCTCGTAAAAAAAAAAAAAAAGTTAAAAAGGAAGAGAGAGAGAGAGGGGTATCTGTGGGTCCAGGGGAGAGAGAGAGAGAGGTATCTGTGGGTCTAGGTGATGAACAGAAGCCTCAAGACGAGCCGAAGATTGTGCATCTTTATTGTGAAATTACAATTTTGCCACCCGAGAGAAGACAAACAATATCGTTCACATTTTCTATACGAGATTTTCATTATCGACAACAATTTCCTAAAAATGTTGAATTAGTACTATTTTTTGGTTTTGACTATTTAAATTATAAAATTAACTCCTTAACAGTATTGCTAGGTGATTTACTTTAAAGCTTATAGCGATTTGACAATAAATAATAACCTTTGTTGCTTTTTATTTTTCAAATAAATAATTTTCTGAAATAAAATTTCATAATTAATTATTTTAAGTGATATGAACGATAATTTTCCAGAAATTTCTTTTCAAATTATTCATTTTTGGGAAATAAGCGGAGCTTGAAATATAAGAGTTTTTCTGAGGTATATTTATGTTCATTTGATACTTAAAAAGAGTACAATAATTGATACTAATCTTTGATTTGAAATGGCCAGTAAACTAATTCATGAATATATTCTAGCAAAGGGGCATCAAACTATCATTAAACTGTGAATGTCATTAAGTTATTGATTTAAATTAGAATTAGGATCAACTGATCGTGTTTCTTGGTAAATATGGGCACGCATCCTTATTCTCCTCAAATTTTTTGGGACTACTCTTTAAGGTTGTCTAACTTAAAGTCTGTGACATAGCCCAGCCAAAAAAGAAACTAACTAGAAAATATGTCGCAAATCTGGAATTTTTCGTCCTATGGTAAAGAATTGGGACCCTATAAAGACAATAGTCACTTGATCAGGTACATATAAGCGTCCAATTACAATTAAAGAACAGACACTTGGAAGATTCCTTATTGGTCCTAGGAAAGTAGGACAAAGAAAAAGGAAGGTAGAAAACGCGTTGCTTTTGACGGGGAGGCCAATCGCAAGGAAAGTTAGGTAAGGAAAGTTAGTTGGGTAGTCTTTCGTAAGGAAAGTTAGGTGAGGAAAGTAAGACAAAGAAAAAGGTAGGTAGAAAACGCGTTTCTTTTGACCTGGAGGCCACTTGTAAGGAAAAAAAATCTCCCTTTCAGCCAATTGTAACCAGGTCATCATTTCAGCAGCTTACTCATGAGAGGGAGACAGGCGTTCTTATTAGTCTCAAACCAAACAGCCTGAATCAAATTTCCCCCATCACTTAGCATGGCTGAATCACTCGTTTTCAGCATTGCACAGGGTGTGCTGGGGAAGATAGCATCACCAGCGTTCAAAAAGCCATCGAAATTTATAAAGTCGCAGATCAGATCCACGAGCTTGAAAAGACGATGGCTGCCATTACCGCCGTGTTGTTAGATGCTGAGGAGAAACAGGCGAAGAACCACAGCCTGCGACTGTGGTTACGGCGGCTTCGAGATGTGTTGCACGATGCGGAGGATGTCCTCGATGAAGTCGAGTGTGAAGCCTTACGGAAGCAGGTAATCAGTCGTTATGGCGGCGTCAAAGAGAAGGTACACCGCTTCTTTTCCTTTTCTAATCCGGTTATACTCCGTGCAAAAATCAGTCATGAAATTAAGGAGATTAGGGAGACACTATCTAAAATTTCCACTGAGAAGAATCAATTTGATCTTACTGTGCGGAGTGTCGACAATGGTGTGGTGCATACGAGATCACGAGAGATGACGTACTCATTCATAAATAAGCTGGATGTCGTCGGAAGAGATGTTGATAAACAAAAGATAATTGAGATATTGATGCAACCAGATGACAAAAACCTCTCGGTGATTCCCATTGTTGGAATAGGAGGTTTGGGCAAGACGGCCCTAGCTAAATTAGTTTACAATGACGACAGTGTGAAAGAGCAATTCGAGTTGCGACTATGGGTGTGTGTCCCTGAGGATTTTGATTTAAAAAAAATCATCCATGGAATCATCAATGATGCAACTGGTCAGAGCTTGAGTAATCTTGATATTCAACAGTCGCAAACCTTTTTGCGAGACACCATCAAAGACAAGAAATTTGTACTTGTCTTGGATGATGTATGGAGCAACGACCGTGGTAGATGGGAAGAATTGAAAGCTTTGCTGACAGGAGGAGCTCGTGGAAGCAAGATAATTATGACAACACGCAGTTCAGAAGTCGCTTCTATAATGCGTACCCATCCAACGCATAATCTAAAAGGTCTTTCTCATGAAGACTCCACGGCCTTATTCAAAAATGGGAATTCAATGAAAAGGAAAAGCAACCACATCCTAATCTCCTTGACATTGGAAATGACATTATCAAAAAATGTCAAGGAGTTCCTTTCCTTGTGAAAGCTATGGGGAGTCTACTTTACACAAACGATGAAGAACGGTATTGGGCCCATATAAGAGATAGCGAGATATGGAAGTTAATAGAAGAAAAAAATGACATTTTGCCGGTGCTTAAACTTAGCTATGATCATTTACCCTCCCACTTAAAATGTTGTTTGGCCACATTTTCACTTTTTCCCAAAGGAAGTGAATTTAACAGCCATACGTTAATTCGTTTATGGATGGCTTTAGGATTCATTAGTTCAACAAGGGAAGGACTAGCATGGGAAGATGTCGGTGTTGACTACATCAAAGTGTTGTGGAAGAGATCTTTGATCCAAGAAGTTGAAGAGTCCGAATCAGTATTAACTTTTAAAATGCACGATCTAGTCTATTCTCTTGCAACGATTGTGGCTCAAGATGATTGCTGTATTGTTGGCTTAGATACTGCAGAGATTGTGGAAGGAGTTCGTCACGTTTCGTTCTCTGGCACATCATTAGAGGAAATCTTAAATTTTGATGGAGTCCCACCTTTTCTGAGAAAGCCAACTTCAAAGAGGCTCCGTGCAATTTACTTTCAATTCAAAGTTGATGATGGAGTTATTACTGAAGAGTTTGCCAGAACATGTATCTCTAAGTGTAACCACTTACGGTACCTAAATTTGAAGAATAGTAATTTTGAAGAGCTGCCGAGTTCCATATGCAAGTTGAAACAATTGAGGTCATTAATTCTCAATAGAAACAAGCGATTGAAGAAGCTCCCAAATACCATTTGTGAGTTGCAAAATTTGCTAGTCTTATACCTTGATGAATGCTCGGAACTTGGTGAATTACCCAAAAAAATGGAGAGGCTCATCAACCTTAGAAGACTATACGTAACAACAAAGCAGAAGAGTCTACAAGAAAGTGGAATACAATACCTTGAAAATCTAGAATTTTTGGGACTCGATGGATGCCAAAATCTCCAAGTTTTGTTTGAAGGTACTTGCCGACTAACTCGGCTCCGAGAGTTGGATATATTTGATTGTGGGAGACCAATATCTCTGCCTTTTGTGAAATTAATCGCCCTAGAGTGCTTGGTAATTGGTGATGGCAAGCTCATGTTGAACCAGGAAAACAAGTCCAACTTTCCTCTTAATCTTCGTGTGTTATCAATATCAAAGTCCGAACAAGTGATGGAGTTGCTCCAATGTCTCGATAATTCTATCTGCAATTTGGAGTCCTTTTTGGTCTATGATTGCCCGAGCTTCACGGCTATACCAGAATGGCTATCCCATCACACACATCTCAAATTAATTCGCTTGATCCGATGTCCCAACTTATCATCTATGCCACAAGGAATTCAATCCCTCACTGCTCTCAAAGAATTATGCATTGAACATTGTGGTGAACTAAGCGAGAGATGTCGACCAACAATCGGCGAGGATTGGCCCAAAATAGCTCACATTCCTCGAATCCGACATGATCTTTTGAAGGTACAATGGATGGAGGATTAGGTAAGCATCTATCTATTTCTTCTTCGTTCCTAGGTGTAATATAGCGATTTTAGTTCTTCCACCGAGTTAAAATTTAATTAAATTATTGCAATTAGAAAAAGAAAAAGTGATATGAAAAAAATATTTACTAAGATACAATCAATAGCAGGTCATTAGATTGCAAAAGGAATTCAATATCAAATAATTCTATTTATAAAGTAAATAATCCAATTTAAATTTGAAAAAAAAAAATTAGAAGTTGCATTTGATACTGGAGTTATACTAAAAACTACACACTCAATTCATAGTTCTATCTAAAACTTTTAACTTAGATAATAGAACAACAACAATAATGTTTTATACCATGAATCTGATTCAGTTCATAGCATGAGAATGGCTGCTTGTTGGCAAGACACTTGGCTTAATATAAATTGTAGGAGGGTCGAATGGAGCTAATGCAAAATGCCCACAATCAACATCTATAAGGACATCAGCCAAAAAAATCGAGGATTGTCATTTTTTTAATTAAGTTAAAGTAAAATGTATTTTTTTTTTTTTTTTTTTTGCTTTCTAGCTAAAATTTAAAATATTATTCAAATTTCAAAAAATTATGAAACAAATATTTATGAACATGCTCCCCTTAAATGTTGTGAAAGTATCTAAACGTGTTGCATCGACAAAAAGTCAAAGAGGGTGGGGGAGACTTCAGGGTCATTTGTCCCATAGGTGGGGCTGTTAGCTCCGGAGGGGCTCGTCTATTGTGAAGTCAAAAATGACAAATTTGCTTGATATCGCAATAAATATCGTAATACTATGTTATGGATATTGTAATCTCATTTCCCTTCTTTTCTTCTTCTTCTTTTTTTTTTTTTTGAGTGCAGGTGAATTCCCATGATTTATTTGCCACGCCAAGTGGATCTCCACAAAGATTTGGACGTACACTCAACAAATCCTTTGTTAATCTCTTTTATTTCAAGGTTGAAAACAATGGTTATTGATATAGTAACTTTTTTTCCTTTTCTACTTGAATGTGCGTACTTCTTTATTATTTGTTTGTATTTGTCTTGCAAATTTCTCTATGGAGAAAATGCCTCGTCCGGATTGTATGAGACTAATTGTAGCATTATTTATGTTTGAATTTTCTTATAACAATGTTTATCTTTCATTCATGGACAATGAATGAAATCATGCGGCACCATCAAATCTTATTTATGGAAAATTAGCGCCACTTGCTCGATCTTTATATGATTATTTCACCAAACTATTTGCAGAGTTTCCTAGATATAATGCATTTAGGAAACCTTTTTTTTTTTTCTCGTTTCTCATTCTGTTCCATGGTTTCCGAAGATTGCTGGCTATCTTTCGAGTATTCTTTGAAGAGGATGTGGACCGATATGTTCGTTGTCGAATGAAAACAAAGCATCAGAAGAAATTGGCAGAGATCATGTCAAAAAGAAACCGAGGAGCTCGGTGAGGCTTTGCAATTCAAAAAAGACGAAGCTAGCTTACGATAGATCCGAAGATGATCTAAGATAATACACTAACTAAACACACAGAATGAAAAGTAAAATTTAGTATCATGCACGGCTTTCGGACCGAGTAACACCGATCTTCCCTATGTTCCCATCCAAACGATCGCCAAGAAGACACTTCGCTCAAGCATCCGTGCCCCAATTGCTCAGCAGCACATAAACAAGTCGAAGGCGACGATTGATGACATCAGGAGATAGATCCATACTTCGGGGAACGGTTGGAAGGCCATAAATGACCGATGGGCCGTCGAAAATGGCGGCGGAAAATCTCGGTTTCTAAGTACATATCTCTCTGGACACGACATGCCCAATGAAAAGAAAAGTGTAATAAGCAATTCGCAATTCTGTTATTTTCATCGCCTTAAGGTTTGAGTTCAATTCCTTAACCTCTACCAATTGCATGTAGCTCTGGTCGGTATTTGAGGCAAAAAGAGATGACAGTTTCCATGTTGAAATTGCTTGTTTTTAAACATCCAAAAAACGAAACATGATGTTTATCTTTTGTTGATTCGAGACCCTCCTCTCTCTCTTCATGGAGCAGCAAGATGTAAAAATGGCATTATTGTGTCAATTTCAGTCTTCATGTTCTTGTTTGGGTAAGAGGCTATTTAGTTCAGCTTTCTCACAATAGTTTCAGCTATGAAAATGGGTGCTATGACTTTTGAAGGTGCTTTTGTGAACACCTCAACAAGTACAATCTATCCAAAGTTACAACAGTTCATCGCATTTTTCGAGACACCATCTTATCTAACTTTGAGCTGTTGCGACTTTAAAAACATGTAGCACAACACTTCACGACACAATTACAATTCAACCACAAATGCATTAAAAACCAAACGAGCTGTAAGGAATTCTCCATTGATGTGTTTGAGGGTGGGGTGGTGATTTAGTTTATATAAACGTTTCTTGATAAAAAAAATAATGTTTGATTACTTAAGTGATAAATGCTTTTCTAATATCATCATCACTAAACAATGTTTGTCATGTCTGAATGGTCAATTATACTTCTTATTTGTTTTATTACTCCATTAAATCTTTCATTCATAAGCTATATAGTAGTAACAAATATCAATTAGATAGAACTAACAAAAAACAACGTGCTTATTTCCTTATAACATTAAGAGAACTAGGTTCAATTAAGAATAATTTCTTCATCGATTACCAGCCTGAGAAAAATTGTAATTATTAAAAGACGGATAAAAAATTTCAAAAACCTAATTGCACTTATGACATGCAATAATGTCCTTGTGATTTAAGAGTGAGAAACGAGGCAAGTCAGAGTTATGATCGTTCCGGGCATCTTTTATATTGCATAGTTCAATTGGGCTTTGTTTATTTCGCGAAAAATAAATAATTCAAAAATATTTTCTTAATAATGAATTAAAGAAAAATTATTTTCATCATCTATGAAAATATTTGATGTATTTGATCATAAATTTATTGGCGATAATAAAGATATTTCCATCAACTAATTATTTCAAAAAATATACGCGGCTATTAAGAAAATATTTTATAAATCATTTATTTTTCTTAGGAATAAAGAGAGCATAGCTTTCATTTTCATTTTTTTTTTACTGTATTCATTTTAAAGTTCGCTGTCGTTGGCTTGGCGCTCCAGGAATGGATGCCACGTGTCCGTCGCCCGCGCGCTCGTAGCTTTCGTGCTTTCTCAGGTTCCGGTTGAGAAGAACGTGGGTCCTGACGGTGGACCCCACGGTCTTTAGGGCCGCCTGATGGGTTGCACATGCACCCACGATCGGTCTGCATGTTCACTTTATTATTTTGACATTTTTCTATATTTTGCGATATTCAAATTTCGACCTTTATTTTTTTTTTTGGTAAGGAAAATTTGGTATAGGTGAGGGGAATTTCGACCTTTATTATTCACGAGACACTTCAATTTTTTTTTTTTAAAAAATCATACCTAACTTCTACATTCAAATGACACATCTTTGAATTTCGCTAGGAGTGGTATAAGCAAAAGGTTGGAATGGTAAACAATCCTCGCCTAACAAGCCCACAATCTCGACTCGTTTGCTCGTGAATCTTGAGGATGTGCAAGGAAAAACATAAACGATGTAGTCACCCTCAATGATTGTTGAATATGTTTAATTTACTTTCCCTTTTTTTCTTCGACAATCTAGGGGCATGAGCATTGAGATTTGAAAGCTCTATTGAATTGATTAAATTCGGGTGTTTAGCTACACAACTGATGATATTCAAATAAATAATTTTTAATTTATGAGTTGGAAATCCCTCGATGCCATAATCAATTGCATCGACCTTAAGGATACCTCTTCTCTTTCTTTGGAGCATAGGGGAACCAAAATCCGACCTAGTCAATACAAATGATAGAAATTCACAGAAGGGGGCAACAATTTAATAAAATTCGCAGGTTTACATTTGAACAGAGGTTAGGGATTTGAGTAGTTAATTACAAACTATAACGAATTGATAGAGACAAAAAATTCTGAACAATAAAAAGATAGATACGGGAAAAAGGAGAGGAAAACGACAAAAAAAATAAGTTGGTCCACGTGGCACGTGGTCAGAACCAGGACGCGGCGTTGGACGATATGGCAATGAAACGCCGCCATCGTAGGGTTGGGGGAGAGAGTATGAGAAACTCGAACAACTCGCTTCTTCTCTCTTGCCAACACAAAAATTTGGAAAAAGAAAAATCGAGAAATTGGATCGACACGTGTCCAATTGGGAATTTTCTGCCATCCTTCCGGACAAAAAAAAAAAAAAAAAAAAAAAAAAGACACGTCAAATTTTGAGGAAAATTTTCGTAGAAAATATGTTGTCAGAAAACACATCCCTAATTTCCGGTGTTTGAAATGTAAAATAGATTTAAAGCCATGCTTAAAAATTCAAGGCAGAATCATGACTCTATCATATTAACTCCTTTTGCAGGTGTTGCGACGAAATTTGACTTTTATTTTACCCGAAATATATAAAAATGTTGCGCAATTGTGTAAATATTCATATATTTGAAGCAGTGCGCGCGTGTATGGAAATTAGTAATATAGGATTCTATAGAAATAGTGCATGTCACGAAAACATTGACAAGTATACTCGCTACACTGTAAAATATAAATAAAAATAAAACAAAATAAAATGCAGAATACTTTTGGACATATTCCGGGTCGGATTCGAGAGGGAAATTATGGAAAGACCGACCCGATTTACTAGAAGGATGCCGGTTGTTGGGCTCTACACTGTAAAACAACCAACTTGGTCCTAACCGTCTTCTCATCAACTCCAACGTGGGCTGAGCAGCACATTTATATTTTCTCTTTCTTTCTTTTTTCCTTTTCAATTCCATTTTTCATCTATCAATGCTACGATATAAAATTAAGATTAAAATTTAATTTGGGCGTCCCCCATAAAAAAAATATGTACATATATGTCATATATACCCCTGACAAAAGTCAAATTTACTTTTGTGCTTTCATTTGGTTACACAGTTAATAGGACTAGAATAATTGACTTCCGGTTTTTGAGCTAGAAATCTCCCAACGCTCCAATCAATCGCTTGACTAGGAGAGCACCTCTTCTCCTTTTTTCGTGCACAAGTGAACCAAATCTGACGCTTGTTGATACAAATAATAGAAATTCACAAATAAGTGGGCAACAATTTGATGCGGGTGTACCTTTGGATGGAGATTAGGAATATATTCAGTTAAGTACAAACTATAAGTTATCGCTAGGGACCCCCAAAAATAAGCGGAGTCCACGTGGCATGTGGTCAGACGCTGGATGCGAAAGGCTGCCTATTGTAGGGTCGGCCGGGAGAGTACAAGAAACTTGGAGAGCTCCCTTCTCTTGCCAAACTCCAAAAATAGAATAAAGAAAATTGAGAAATTGGAGGGATATGTGTTCAATTGGGAATTTTCCATCATCTCTTTGGCAAAAAGAAAAAAGAACAAGACCCATCAAAATTCAAGGAAAAAAATTACGCAGAAAATATTCTGTCCATAAATGTTTATCCATTTTTCGGCGTTTGAAATGGAAATCAGTTTTAAAACTACGCTAAAATATTCAAGGTAGAATTATGAATTTATTATAATAATCATACGTTTTTTGGATATCATGATGAAATTTGATTTTCATTTTGCCCGAAATATCTAAAAATGTTGCGAAATTGCGTAAATATATAGGATTCTGTAGGAACAGTACATGTCATGAAAACATTGACAAGAATACTGGCTAAATTGTAAAATATAAATAAAAATAAAAAAGGAAAATAGAACATGGAAAACTTCTGGACATATTCGGGTCGGATTCGGGAGGGGAATTGCGGAAAGACCGACCCGACTTTTCAAGAGGGCCATCAGGTTGTTGGGCTCCATATTCTGGAGCAACCGGGTCGCAACTGTCACGTCATAGTTTCCCACGTGGCTTCCAGCTTTGTAGCATTCAACTACTTTTTTTTTTTTTTATTGGTCTAAGTAGTATTCAACTTCAACGTTGGCCAAGCAGCACATTTATATTCTCTCTCTTTTCTTTTTCATTTCCATTCCTCATCCATGAATGCTACGATATAAAATTTAAATTTAATATATTTGGTGTCCCACAATGTGGGCGCGTGTATATATATAATAGAATTCAAATTTACTTTTAAGCATAGAGAAGGTGATGGATACTTTATTGTCAAATTAACTATTTTATGCACAGTTGCAATTTGAGGTCAAATATAAATTAATCTTGAAATTGGTCTCCCATTTTAAAATTTTTATTATATGAAAGTTCAGAGTGATCTGACTGTCTTGTTCCAATTTTAGTATTTACTTATTTATTATTTAATCTAAAATTTTTAAATCCGAAACACATGAGGTTTTGCTAGAACATGTGTGGGCTTCATATGACTAAGAACTGGAAGTTCAAGGTGAGATTGATCTATTGGGCTTTCTTGGCGACAAATTGTAATCTAATGGGCAACCAGGCAATGGAAACGGATTAATGGGTTCTCTTTTTGAAAACATTACAACCATACGTAATCTCATAGTTTCATTTCTATCAAAAGTTTTTTTCTTCACAAACTAGATGCATTTTCAGGAAAGAGAATATAAAACTATTTTCATTCTCAATTTCATTGAAAATGGAAAATGGAAACATTTTTGCACACCAAACCGGTTCTTAAAAAGAAAAGACTTTTTTTTTTTCAAATATTTAGGAAACGAGTTCTCATCATTAATTAATAATTTTAAAAGTGATGAACCAAAACATCATAAAAGATTTCAATCCAATCCATGGTCCCTACAAGGTCTTGTCCCTATCTCACTTTGTTCCACTTTGCTTTATACATACATCATCAATATATGCTTATCTTTTGATTCTTTGCTTGGTTTGATTAGCATGGAAGAAAAGAGATGAATCTTGGAGTTCCCAATGCCCTTGCTTTAAATTAACGGATGGAAATTAAGATAGCCTTTCGTTCAAATGGTTGAGGCAGAATTAGTTTTTGATTCTTCTCTATTGTTCCGTCTTCTTCTTTTTTAATTTGATTTCTTCATATATGCCAACTTAATTTTTTTCTTTCGATTTCATCAATAATTCTTTTCATAACCTCGTTAGTATCTTGGATCATCTCTGAAAAGGCAATGCCGAGAGAACTGCTTAAACGATTTAGAAAATATTTTCCTAACTAACAATGATTGCCTATATTGCTCACAAAATTGAATTAACAACATCGTCTAACTACAAAAGAATTTCTTGTTTTCTAACTATTCTAAGTCATATGGACAACTATTTTCAAGTAAGTAAAGACTAGATTCTTGGACGAGATTGGACCCTTGAAGTAATCTCGATTCTTTATTGTTCCAAGGAAAGCAAGATAAAGAAAAGGTAAAAAGTAGGGGTGTGCAACGGGAACCGCCTAACCCGGAAACCACCCAAACCGGACCGGACTGGCCAGTTTTGGGAGGTTACCGAAGCCGGCGGTCCGGTTCCCAATTCCTATTCTTGGAATCGGTGGCCAGTCGGTCCGGTTCCGGTTGCCCAAGGTGGGAAACGGACCGACCGGACTAGACCGGTAGTTTTTAATATATATTAAAGTTTCTTAAGAATTCGAAAAAAAATAAAGAAAATTCTTCATAGTCTTAGGAAAATACAATTATATGTAGATTAAAAGGACAAATCAATAAAGTAGTGTATAAACGAAGTAGGTTGTCTTTGAAAACGTACTTTAATATTAACAAATTTTTTCCCGAAAAAGAAAATTACCGATTCCCTTTGGACCAAACCGGACCGGTCGGTCGGCTGGTTCCTAGTTCTAAGGCGGCCGATCTGGTCCACGGTCCTAGAATTTGAGAACCAGTCCTCTCGGTTTGGTTCCCGATTCCACCTTGGAACCGGATCGGACTGGAAATCAATCACTCCACCCTAGTAGAAAGCATGTTTCTGTTAACTTGCAGGCCACTCGTAAGGAAAGCAACCTCCCTTTCACCCACTAGTAAGCAAGTCATCATCATATATATATCAACTGACTCACGAGAGGAAGACATTGCGTGTTATTATTCGTCTCAAACCAAATAGCCTGAATCAAATTTCCCCCATCACTTAGCATGGCTGAACCACTCCTTTTCGGCATTGCACAGGGTGTGCTGGGGAAGATAGCATCACCAGCGTTCAAAACAGCCATCAAAATTTACAGCGTTAAAAATCAGATCCGCGAGCTTGAAAATACGATGGCTGCCATTACCGCCGTGTTGTTAGATGCCGAGGAGAAACAGGCGAAGAACCACAGCTTGCAACTGTGGTTGCGGCGGGTTCGAGACGTGTTGTACGATGCGGAGGATGTGCTCGATGAAGTCGAGTGTGAAGCCTTACGGAAGCAGGTAATCAGTCGTTACGGGGGCGTCAAAGGGAAGGTACACCGCTTCTTTTCCTTCTCTAATCCGGTTATACTTCGTGCAAAAATCAGTCATAAAATTAAGGAGATTAGGGAGACACTATCTAAAATTTCCACTGAGAAGAATCAATTTGATCTTACTGCACGGAGTGCCGACAATGGTGTGGTGCATACGAGATCACGAGAGATGACGTACTCGTTCATAAATAAGCTGGATGTCGTTGGAAGAGACGTTGATAAGCGAAAGATAATTGACATATTGATGCAACCGGATGACAAAAAGCTCTCGGTGATTCCCATTGTTGGAATAGGAGGTTTGGGCAAGACGGCCCTAGCTAAATTAGTTTACAATGACTACAGTGTGAAAGAGCAATTCCAGTTGCGACTATGGGTGTGTGTACCCGAGGACTTTGATTTAAAAAAAACTATTGATGGAATCATCAAAGATGCAACTGGTAAAAGCTTGAGTAATCTTGATATTCAACAGTCGCAAACCTTTTTGCGAGACACCATCAAAGACAAGAAATTTCTACTGGTCTTGGATGATGTATGGAGCAACGACCATGGTAGATGGGAAGAATTGAAAGCTTTGCTGATGGAAGGAGCTCATGGAAGCAAGATAATTATGACAACACGCAGTTTAGAAGTCGCTTCTATAATGCGTACCCATCCAACGCATAATCTAAAAGGTCTTTCTCATGAAGACTCCATGGCCTTATTCAAAAAATGGGCATTCAATGAAAAGGAAAAGCAACCACATCCTGATCTCCTTGACATTGGAAATGACATTATCAAAAAATGTCAAGGAGTTCCTCTCCTTGTGAAAGCTATGGGGAGTCTACTTTACACACAAACGATCAAGAACGGTATTGGGCCCATATAAGAGATAGCGAGATATGGAAGTTAATAGAAGAAAAAAATGACATTTTGCCGGTGCTTAAACTTAGCTATGATCATTTACCCTCTCACTTAAAACGTTGCTTTGCCACATTTTCACTTTTTGCCAGAGGAAGTGAATTTAAAAGCCATTTATTAATTCGTTCATGGATGGCTTTAGGATTCATTAGTTCAACAAGGGAAGGACTAGCATGGGAAGACGTCGGTGTTGACTACATCAAAGTGTTGTGGAAGAGATCTTTGATCCAAGAAGTTGATGAGTCTGAATCAATGTTAACTTTCAAAATGCACGATCTAGTCCATTCTCTTGCAACGATTGTGGCTCAAGATGATTGCTCTCTTGTTGGCTTAGATCTTGCAGAGATTGCGGAAGGAGTTCGTCACGTTTCGTTCTCTAGCACATCGTTAGAGGGAATCTCGAATTTTGATGGAGTCCCACCTTTTCTAAGAAAGCCAACTTCAAAGAGGCTCCGTGCAATTTACTTTCAATTGAATGTTGATGATGGAGTTATTACTAGAGAGTTTGCCAGAACATGTATCTCTAAGTGTAACCACTTACGGTACCTAGATTTGGAGGATGGTAATTTTGAAGAGCTGCCGAGTTTCATATGCAACTTGAAACAATTGAGGTCATTAATTCTCAGTAGAAACAAGCGATTGAAGAAGCTTCCAAATAACATTTGTGAGTTGCAAAATTTGCTAGTCTTATTCCTTAAAGGTTGCTCGGGCGGGTGATTTACCAAAAAAATGGAGAGGCTCATCGGCCTTAGAGAACTATATGTAACGACAAAGCGAAGAGTCGCAAGAAAGTGGAATACAATACCTAGAAAATCTACAATTTTTGGGACTCGATGGATGCCAAAATCTCCAAGTTTTGTTTGAAGGTACTTGCCGACTAACTCGCCTCCGAGGGTTGGAAATAACTGATTGTGAGGGACCAATATCTTTGCCTTTTGCGGAATTAATCGCCCTAGAGTGCTTGGTAATTGGTGATGGCAAGCTCATGTTGAACCAGGAGAACGAGTCCAACTTTCCTCTTAATCTTCGTGTGTTGTCAATATCAAAGTCCGAACAAGTGATGGAGTTGCTCCAATGTCTCGATAAGTCTATGCAATTTGGAGTCCTTTTCGGTCTATGATTGCCCGAGCTTCACGGCTATACCAGAATGGCTATCCCATCACACACATCTCAAATTAATTCGCTTGATCCGATGTCCCAACTTATCATCTATGCCGCAAGGAATCCAGTTCCTCACCGCTCTCAAAGAATTACGCATTGAACATTGTGGTGAACTAAGCGAGAGATGTCGACCAACAATTGGTGAGGATTGGCCCAAAATAGCTCACATTCCTCGAATCCTACATGATGTTTTAAAGGTACAATGGATGGAGGATTAGGTACGCATCTATCTATTTCTTCTTTGTTCCTAGGTGTAATATAGCGATTTACTTAATTCTTCCACCGAGTTAAAATTTAATTAAATTATTGCAATTAGAAAAAGAAAAAGTTATGTGAAAAAAATATTTACTAAGATACAATCAATACCAGGTCATTAGATTGCAAAAGGAATTCAATATCAAATAATTCTATTTATAAAGTAAATAATCCAATTTAAATTTGACAAAAAAATTAGAAGTTGCATTTGATCTTTTGGGGTAATACTAAAAACTACACACTCAATTCGTAGTTCTATCTAAAATTTTTAACTCAGATAATAGAAAAACAACAATAATGTTTTATACCATGAATCCAATTAAGTTCATAGCACGAGAATGATTGCTTGTTGGCAAGACACTTGGCTTAATATAAATTGTAGGAGGGTCGAATGGAGCTAATGCAAAATGCCCACGATCAACATCTATAAGGACATCAGCCAAAAAAATCGAGGATTGTCAATTTTTTTAATTAAGTGAAAGTAGAAAGTTTTTTTTTTTTTTTGCTTTCTAGCTAAAATTTAAAACATTATTCAAATTTCAAAAAATTATGAAACAAATATTTATGAACATGCTCCCCTTAAATGTTGTGAAAGTATCTAAACGTGTTGCATCGACAAAAAGTCAAAAAGGGTGGGGGAGACTTCAGGGTCATTTGTCCCATAGGTGGGGCTGTTAGCTCCGGAGGGGCTCGTCTATTGTGAAATAAAAAATGACAAATTTGCTTGATACCGCAATAAATATCGTAATACTATGTTATAGATATTGTAATCTCATTTCCCTTCTTTTCTTCTTGTTTTTTTTTTTAGTGCAGGTGAACTCCCATGATTTATTTGCCACGCCAAGTGCATCTCCACAAAGATTTGGACGTACACTCAACAAATCCTTTGTTAATCTCTTTTATTTCAAGGTTGAAAACAATGGTTGTTGATTTGGTTTTTTTTTTTTCCTTTTCTACTTGAATGTGTGTACTTCTTTATTATTTGTTTGTATTTGTCTTGCAAATTTCTCTATGGAGAAAATGCCTTGTCCGCATTATATGAGACTAATTGTAGCATTATTTATGTTTGAATTTTCTTATAACAATGTTTATCTTTCATTCATGGACAATGAGTGAAATCATGCGGCACCATCAAATCTTATTTATGGAAAATTAGTGCCACTTGCTCGATCTTTATATGATTATTTCACCAAACTATTTGCAGAGTTTCCTAGATATAATGCATTTAGAAAACCTTTTTTTTTTCTCGTTTCTCATTTTGTTTTACTTCACGTCTACATAGGAAAATTTAGGGTTTTTTTTTTTTTCCTTTTGCTCCTAAGACTGAATCTTATGAAAATAAATGCACGAAGGCTGTTGCATGAACAATAGCATCTTTGTCATCTGCTCAAAGCCTTTATCAGTTTTAGTCCCCCAAGTTTTTTTTTTTTTTTTTGAACTCATGATTGTGTATGCTGTGGTTCCTCATAAGTTCAGCACTTCCTCGATTGATTTCATGACCACGTTAGTGTGCATGGTCTGTAGATTTAACCAAATCGGTGTCATTCAAAGCTGAAACCGGTTTTCACCCTGAAAGTGAGAAAATAAGAAGATAACCGTTGCCATATGTCCTAGAAGAATCAATGGTCGATCACATCATATTAATTAAAAATCAGAACCATCCTTTTTGTTGAAATGGTCTTTAGAATAGCCATTATGATCTTCTCCCAAAGACGAGAGACAGTTGAAATTCACTGTATGCGGTTCATGAAGCTCTCTTGATACCCCCAACTGGTTTTCCAATTCCAATGGCAAGAGAAGAGAATGGCCAAATCGATCCTTTTTCGATATCGTAGCGAGTGTGTTGAGCCGGTTCGGATCACATGCCCTCCCAAAATGATTAGGATGGGATGTTTAGGCAAAACTGTCCTTGCTAACTTCACATACAATGATGAAAAGATTCAAGAATAATTTTTGATTTGAGAATATGGTTATGCATTTCCGATGATTTTGATCTACAGAAAGTTATTGAAAAAGTCCAAAGGGAGACAACAGTTGGATCCCTTGGACACTGGGCAATATCAGACCCATTGGCAATACCTAATACTTGGTTACATGCTTCACATTTTATTCCATGGTTTCCAAAGATTGCTGGCTATCTTTTGAGTATTCTTTGAAGAGGATGTGGACCCATACGTTCGTCGTCGAATGAAAACCAAGCATCGGAAGAAATTGCCAGAGACCATGTGAAAATGAAACAGAGGAGTTCGGTGAGGCTTTTCCATTCAAAAATGACGAAGCTAGCTTACGATAGATCCGAAGATGATCTAAGATAATACACTAACTAAACACACAGAATGAAAAGAAAATTTTAGTATCATGCACGGCTTTCGGACCGAGTAACACCGATCTTCCCAATTGCTCCGCAGCGCATAAACAAGTCGAAGGCGACGATTGATGACATCAGGAGCAAGATCCATACTTCGGGGAACGATTGGAAGGCCATAAATGACCGATGGGCTGTCGAAAATGGCAGCGGAAAATCTCGGTTTCTAAGTACATATCTCTCTGGACGCGACATGCCCAAGGAAAAGAAAAGTGTAATAAGCAATTCGCAATTCCGTTATTTTCATCGCGTTAAGGTTTGAGTTCAATTCCTTAACCTCTACCAATTGGATGTAGCTCTGGTCGGTATTTGAGGCAAGACGAGATGACAGTTTCCATGTTGAAATTAGTTGTTTTTAAACATCCAAAAAACGAAACATGATGTTTATCTTTTGTTGATTCAAGACCCTCCTCTCGCTCTTCATGGAGCAGTAAGATGTAAAAATGGCATTATTGTGTCAATTTCAGTCTTCATGTTCTTGTTTAGGTAAGAGGCTATTTGGTTCAGCTTTCTTACAACAGTTTCAGCTGTGAAAATGGGTGCTATGACTTTTGAAGGTGCTTTTGTGAACACCTCAACAACTACAATCTATCCAAAGTTACATCAGTTCACCGCATCTTTCGAGACACCATCTTATCTAACTTTGAGCTGTTGCGACTTTAAAAACATGTACCACAACACTTCACAACACAATTACAATTCAACCACAAATGCACCAAAAACCAAACGAGCTCTAAGGAATTCTCCATTGATGTGTTTGAGGATGGGGGGGTGATTTAGTTTATACAAATGTTTCTTGATAAAAAAAATAATGTTCGATTACTTAAGTGATAAATGCTTTTCTAATATCATCATCACTAAACAATGTTTGTCATGTCTGAATGGTCAATTATACTTCTTATTTGTTTTATTACTCCATCAAATCTTTCATTCATAAGCTATATAGTAGTAACAAATATCAATTAGATAGAACTAACAAAAAAACAACGTGCTTATTTCCTTATAACATTAAGAGAACTAGGTTCAATTAAGAATAATTTCTTCATCGATTATTAGCTTGAGAAAAATTTTAATTATTAAAAGACGGATAAAAAATTTCAAAAACCTAATTGCACTTATGACATGCAATAATGTCCTTGTGATTTAAGAGTGAGAAAGGAGGCAAGTCAGCATTATGATCGTTCCACGCTTCTTTTTGGTTGCGTAGTTCAATTGGGGTTCTATTTGTTTCACGAAAAATGAATGATTAAAAGAATATTTTCTTAATAATGAATTAAAGAAAAATTATTTTCATCATCTACGAAAATATTTGATGTATTTGATCATAAATTCACGGAAGTGGGCAACAATTTAATAAAATTTGCAGGTTTTACATAAGATAGATACGGACAAAAGAGAGGAAAACAACATAAAAAATAAGTTGGTCCACGTGGCATGTGGTCAGAACAGGGATGCGGCGTAGGACGATATGGCAATGAAACGCCGCCATCGTAGGGTTGGGGGAGAGATTACGAGAAACTCGGACGGCTCGCTTCTCCTCTCTTGCCAAACCCAAAAAATTGGAAAAAAGAAAAATCGAGAAATTGGATCGACACGTGTCCAATTGGGAATTTTCTGCCATCCTTCCGGAAAAAAAAAAAGACACGTCA
Source organism: Corymbia calophylla (assembly GCA_014182845.1). Classification (NCBI taxonomy): domain Eukaryota; kingdom Viridiplantae; phylum Streptophyta; class Magnoliopsida; order Myrtales; family Myrtaceae; genus Corymbia; species Corymbia calophylla. The sequence continues at coordinate 41,686,169 of CM024697.1, read as the reverse complement.
AATTTTGAGGAAAAGTTACGTAGAAAATATGTTGTCAGAAAACACATCCCTAATTTTCGGTGTTTGAAATGTAAAATAGATTTAAAGCCATGCTTAAAAATTCAAGGCAGAATCATGACTCTATCATATTAACTCCTTTTGCAGGTGTTGCAATGAAATATGACTTTTATTTTACCTGAAATATATAAATTTGTTGCGCAATTGTGTAAATATTCATATATTTGAAGCAGTGCGCGCGTGTATGGAAATTAGTAATATAAGATTCTATAGAAACAGTGCATGTCAAGAAAACATTGACAAGTATACTTGCTAAATTGTAAAATAAAAATAAAAACAAAACAAAATAAAATGCGGAATACTTTTGGACATATTCCGGGTCGGATTCGAGAGGGAAATTACGGAAAGACCGACCCGATTTACTAGAAGGATGCCGGTTGTTGGGCTCTACACTGTAAAACAACCAACTTGGTCCTAACCATCTTCTCATCAACTCCAACGTGGGCTGAGCAGCACATTTATATTTTCTCGTTCTTTTTTTTTCCTTTTCAATTCCATTTTTCATCTATCAATGCTACGATAAAAAATTAAGATTAAAATTTAATTTGGCGTCCCCCATAAAAAAATATGTACATATATGTCATATATACCCCTAACAAAAGTCGAATTTACTTTTGTGCTTTCCTAGAGAAAGTGAAATAAACAAGCGTTCCTTTGTCGAATTGACTACTTTCCACATTATTGCAATTTGAGAGCTAATACAAATTAATCTTAAAATTGCTCTCTCACTCTAAAATTTTTGGAATTACGAAAACAGGGGGTGGCCTCAGGTGGTCTAAATCAACTTTTATATTTTATATTTTGCATAATCTAAACTATATTTATGAGCTTCAAATTTTTTTAAATCAAAACTATTGAAATTTTCATCAGACTGTATGTGGGCTTCATATGACTAAGAACTGGAGTTTCTAGGTGAGATTGATCTATTGAGCTTTCTCGGTGACAATTTGTAATCTAATGGGCAACTGCGCAATTGAAACAGATTGATGAGTTCTTTTTGAAAAACGTTGCAACCCATCATAATCCCATAGTTTCATTTCTATTGAAAGTTTCATTCTCCATGAATGATACACATTTTCAGGAAAGCAGAAATTGAGAATATAAAACTATTTTCATTTTCAATTTCATTGGAAAATGAAAATATTTTCGCGAATTAAATGGGTCCTCAAAGAAAAAAGAGTATTTTTTTTTTAAATCTTTAGGAAACGAGTGCTCATTATTAATTAATACTTTTAAAAGCGATGAACCAACACATAACAAGAGAGTTCAATTGATCGTCCCTACAAGGTCTTGTCCATTTCTAACTTTGTTCCACTTTGCTTTAAACATAACACCATCAAGATATGCTTATCTTTTTATTCTTTGCTTGGTTTGATTGGCATGGAACAAAAGCGACGTGTCTTGGAGTTCCCAATGGCTTTGCTCTAAATTAATCCATAGAAACTGAGGTAGCCTTTCGGTTCAAATGGTGGAGGCAGAATTCGCCTTTGATTTTTCTCTATTGTTCTGTCTTTCTGATTATTGATTTCGTCGTATGCCAACTTAACTTTTTTTCTTTTCGGTTTAATCAACAATTCTTTTCATAACTTCGTAATTATTCGGATCATCTCTAAAAATGAAATGCCAAGAGAAAGATATAAACAATATAGAAAACATATTCCTGATTAAATATGATCGTCTATATCATTCACAAAATTGAATTGATGAAAAAGTAATTTCATCATCAATGAAAATCCTTAAGCATAGATTGTTATTAATTATGAAAGCATTTCTTGTGGGCTAACTATCCTAAGTGACGACAATCATTTCGAGGTGAATTACATACACAAGTAAAGAATAGATACTTCGATGAGATTGGACCTTTCAAGTAATCTGGATTCTTTATTGTTCCCAAGAAAGGAAGATAAAAAAAAAGGTAGAAAGCATGTTTCTGTTAACTTGCAGGCCACTCGTAAGAAAAGAGCCTCTCTTTCATCCAATCGTAAGTCATAGCAATTGACTCGCGAGAGGAAGACATTGTGTGTTCTTCTTTGTCTCAAACCAAATAGCCTGAATCAATTTCCCCCATCACTTCGCATGGCTGAATCAATCGTTTTCAGCATTGCACAGGGTGTGTTGGGGAAGATAGCATCCCCAGCATTCCAAAAAGCCGTCGAAATTTACAGCGTTGAAAATCAGATCAACGAGCTTAAAAATACGATGGCTGCCATTACGGCCGTGTTGTTGGATGCTGAGGAGCAACAGGTGAAGAACCACAGCCTGCAACTGTGGCTACGTCGACTTCGAAATGTGTTGTATGATGCAGAGGATGTGCTCGATGAAGTCGAGTGTGAAACCGTACGGAAGCGGGTAATCGGTCGGTATGGGGCCGTCAAAGAGATAGTACACCGCTTCTTTTCCCTCCCTAATCCGCTAATACTCCGTGCAAAAATCAGTTATAAGATTAAGGAAATTAGGGAGACATTATCTAAAATTTCCGTCGAAAAGAATCAATTTGATCTTAATGTGTGGAGTGGCGACGATGGTGTGGCGCCTATGCAGTCACTAACTTACTCGTTCGTAAACAAGTAGGGTGTTGTCGGAAGAGATGTTGATAAGCAAAAGATAATTGAGACATTGATGCGGCCAAAAGAAGTTGAGAAGTTTGAATCAATGTTAATTTTTGAAGTGGAACATCTGGTCCATTCTCTTGCAATAATTGTGGCAGAAAATGATTTCCCTGTTGTTGGTTTAGATGTTGTGGAGATTTCAAAAGTGTTTAGTACGTTTCGTTCTCTAGCACTTCGTTAGAGGGAATCTTAAATTTCGACGGACTCCCGCCTTTTATGATGAAGCAAACTTCAAAGACATTGCATGCAATTAATTTTCACTCCAAAGTTGATGATGGACTCATTACAAAAAGGTTGGTTAGAACATGCATCTCCAAGTGTAGCCATTTATGGTATCTGAGTTTGATACATAGTAGTTTTGAGTAGTTGCCAAGTTCCATATGCAACTTAAAGCAATTAAGGCATCCAAAATAGTCACTAAGATACAATCAAATAATAGGTCATTAGATTGCAAAAGGCGTCCAATATTAAATAATCCTATGAAAAATAATTTCTCAAATCAAATTTATAAAGAAAGCAATATTTTAATTTCAAAGAAAATAAGCAGTAATTGTTCAATTACATAAAAAATATCATTTAGTAAAATGATATCCGATGAAAATTTGATTAGAAAACTGTAAGTTGCTTTTAGCATTTAAGTGATACTTAAAACTACACATTAAATTCACAATTCTATCTAGGAAAAAAAAATTCTATAACATAAATCCAGTTGCATAGCACGAGATTGGTTGCTACTCCAAATAATAGATTTTGAAGTCTCTGGGATTATCTTTGTTGACAAAACACTTAGAATAGTATCTCAATTTTAGGAGTGTCAAATGGAGCCAATGCAAAATGCCCACAGCATTGATAAAGATAAATCATCGTTATTTATTTTAGCTTGTTATGCTTGAAATGTTAACGTTTCACTTTTAATCTAACTGTCCCACTTGAAAAGAAAACTTCTTGATCTTATTATGAAGATATGAAATGTCTTTAATTAATTTGTTAAATCAAAACATTGCGCATTTTACGTTCACGATTCTTTATGGTGATGTGGTTCAATTTTCTAGAACTATTTTTAATTATGTTTTGGAATATACTTTTTTTTTATTTCACTAAGGCTTTTCACTTTCCGCAGTCAGATTTAATTCATAACTCTCATAATACAACACGTAAAAGTGAAAATCCATTAAAATGTACTTAGCATAGTGGCATAATGATGCATGCTAATGAAGCCATAGCCAGAAATTTTCCAAACTGCAAAGCCCAATGCACTTTTAGCATTAATTTTTTGCATGGAATTTTGTAAGAGAAAATGGTGACAAACATAAAATATTGTCATATGTAGGGAAAAGAGGGTGGATTCAATACATGAGGTGTAAATTGTGTCCCCTTCGAGTCACGATATTATAAATTAACCGAATTTTTGAGAAACACTAACAGAAGTGAAAATTTCCAGAAATTACAATACAAAAATTTCTGCATCAATTTTTATTGAAAGAGATCTTACATCCATGTAAAAATTAATTTTCTTACGAATGTTAATTGAATATCTAAGAAAGACAAATTCACATGCACTACAATAAATGCCATAATACTATGTTATAGGTACGGTGTGTTCATTCCTTTTTCTTTTTTCTTTTTCTTTTGATCGCAGATAAACTCATATGATTTGTTTGCTGCGCCATTGTGGATCTCAGTAAAGATTTGGACATGCATTTAAATAATCCTTCGTCAATCTCTTTTATTTTAAAGGATGAAAACAATGGCCGTTTGATATTGTACTTTTCTTTCTTTTCTTGATTGAATGTAGTTCTTCATTTATCTTGGTGTTTGTATTGGAAATTTCTCTATGGAGAAAATAGCTTATCATATATTGTGAAACCACTTGTAGTATTATCTCTATTTGAATTTTCTTAGAACAATGTTTATCTTTCATCCATCGACAGTGAATGAAATCCCGCCGCATCATTGAACCTCTAGTGTCTGCTGTTTGATTTGTTTTATTACTCTACTAGACTGTGTAAAGACTTGCTTAGAAGTGATGCATTTGAAAAATCATATTTTTGGTCGCTTTTAATTTGTTTTACTTCGATTTTTACTCTGGAAGATTAGTTTTTCCCTTTCCTTTTCTCATAAGACTGAATCTTACGAGTATGAAGGCACAAAGGCTAATTGCATGAAAAATAACGGTTTGCTTTTCTGCTCAAAGCCTTTTTCTTTCGTAATCTCCCAAGTACTTTAGTTTGACCTCATGATAATGTATGCTATAGTTCCTTATAAGTTCAGCACCTCCTCGGTTGTGCCCAAATGGGACGTCCTGAAGATGGGAATGAGGTTGAGAGGGGCTTGGTCGGTGGATTTAGCCAAATCGGTATCATTCAGAGCTGAAAAGGGTTTTCATCCTGAAAGTGAGAAAACAAAAAGGTGACATGGACCCATATGTCCTAAAAGAACCAATGGTTGACTCGCAACATATCTAATCTTTAATGTTCGGTCTATTGCTTACAAGATAATGATCCTGTTAGATGGAATGGTTATTAGGATAGCCATTATGTTCGCCAGCCAAAGACGAGACGACAATTGGCATTCATGGTTTTTTTGTTAATCTCGTCTATAATGATTGATGAATTAACAACAAAAATCATCTGCTATTCATGAAGCTCTCTCGATAACCGCTATTGTTTTTCCAATGGCAAGAAACGAAAATAGCCAAATTGATGCTTTTCGGTATCATAGAGAGAGTGCTGCACCAAATTCTGGGTATCAAGATGAGACAATAGCAGTTTGTGGGAATCAGTACAAAGAAACAACATCCTTTTTGCACTCAAAACTTAGTTACACCAATTTGCTGCACCAAATGAAACGTTGTTTCCCACTTTGTTCCATGTTTCCCAAAGGTTATGACATGCCGGCTACATTTTGAGCATTCTTTGAAGAGCATGTGAACTGATATGTCCATCGAATGAAGACCAAGAAGCGGAAGTTGGAAGAGAACAAGTCGAGAAGAAGCTGAGGAGTTCAGTGTGGCTTTGCCATTCAGAATGATGAAGCCAGCTTTCGATCAATCCAATGGTGATCTCGAAGATACACAAAATGAAAAGAAAACCATAGCATGCACAGCTTGAACGGATTTGGATATCAGTAAGCCAACGTCGACGGATCTCATACTGTCTCTCTGTGCATTTCCATGATGGTGATAGAACTCTTGTTCTCCTCGAGCGAACGGCAATTTTTGGTGCGATTTTTCTTTTTTCTTTTTCAAAGAAAGCTTTCATGTGGCATGAAAGGGACATGACATGCCAACGGAAAAAAAAGAAGTAAAAGGGGGATAAGAAAGCAAAAAGAAAAAGTCTTCGTCATCAAATATATATGATTCTTTCATATATACATAATTTACATGGAATGGCAATCATCGGTGCTAATTTTTCCCCTTTCTAATTGCATAAGCAACACTCTCTTTTTTTTTCAAAATAAAATAATAATTTAAGTCATTTTTTCACTTGGCTTAATGTTTGAGTTTCGACTAATATTATTTTTTTTATTATGGACAACAATTCCCTAAAAATGTTGAATTAGTACTATTTTTGGTTTTGACCATTTAAATTATAAAATTAATTCCTTATCAGTTTCTAGGTAATTAACTTTAAACCCTGTAGCGATCTGACAATAAATAATAACTTTTTTTTTTTTTTTCAAATAAATAATTTTCTGAAATAAAATTTCATTATTTAATTATTTGAAGTGATACAAACCATAATCTTCAAGAATTTTTTTAAAATTATTCATTTTTTGCTAAACAAGCTAAACTTGAAATATAAGAGTTTTTTTGAGAAATATTTATCTTCATTTGATACTTAAGAAGAGTACAATAATTGATATTAATCTTTGATTTGAAATGGCCAGTAAACTAATTCATGAATATATTCTAGCAAAGGGGCATCAAATTATCATTAAACTGTGAATTTCATTAAGTTGTTGATTTAAATTAGAATTATGATCAATTTATCGCGTTTCTTGGTAAATATGGGAGTGCATCCTTATTCCCCTCAATTTTTTTGGGACGACACTTAAGGTTCTCTAACTTAAAGTCTGTGACATAGTCCAGCCAAAAAAGAAACCAACTAGAAAATATGTCACAAATCTGGAATTTTAGGTCTATATTATAGACCTATGCTTGGTTTTCGGTCAACTCTCCTCACGAGGAAAGTGAGGAGAGTAAGACAAAGTAAAAGGTCGGTCGGTGGAAAGCGCGTTTCTTTTGACCCGGAGGCCATTTGTAAGGAGAAAAAAAAGAGCCTCCCTTTCATCCAATTGCAACCAAGTCATCAATGATACGTCCGTTGACCGAAAACCAAGCATAGGAAGAAGTTGGCAGAGACCTTGTCGAAAAGAAGCTGAGGAGTTCGGGGAAGCTTTGCCATTCAGAATGACGAAGTCAGCTTTCGATCATTCCGATGGTGATCTCGAAGATACACTAAATTGAACACAAAGTAAAAAGAAAACCATAGCATGAGCAAGTCGAAGATGACGATCGGTGACATTGGGAGCAAGATCCATACGGCGGGGAATGATTAGAAGACCATAAATGACCAATGGGTGGTCGGAAAAGGCAACAGAAACTCTTGGTTTCTGCGTACATCTTTCTCTAAAAGATTTTTCTATTTAGATCTCTGTGAAGTATTTTGTGTAATAATTACACTCAAATTATGGGAATGGCCCAAGAACAGACGTTTAAATGGATCAAAGGTCGATCTTGGTCATACCACAATGAACCCTCTTATACCATCTCTCTGTGCATTTCTAGGACGGTGATAGAACTCTTGTTTTCCTCGAACGAATGGCGATTTATCTTTCTTGAAAGAAAGTTGTCATGTGGCAACTGGCAATTAAGGGATATGACATGCCAAAGGAAAAATAAAATAAAAGTGGGATAAGAACGCCAAAAGAAAAAGTCTTCGTTGTCAAATATACATATGATTTTGCCACGCATACATCATTTACATGGAATGGCCATTGTTGGTGATCATTTTTCCCCTTTCTAATTGGATAAGCAACTCTCTCTCTCTTTTTCAATATAAAATATTAATTTAAGTCATTTTTTACTTGGCTTAACATTTGAGTTTAGACTCGTCAACATAAAGGACTAACATGGAGAGTGTCGACAAATCTTAAAATTTAATTGTACGAATTAAAAGTTGAAGACCCAAGTACCGGATCAACGCTAGGACTCCCACTATAATTATATTGATGCAGAATTAAATGAAAAATCTCGTAAAGCTAAAAAAGGAGGAGAGAGAGAGAGAGAGAGAGAGAGAGAGAGAGAGGGCGGGGTATCTGTGGGTCCAGGTGATGAACAGAAGCCTCAAGACGAGCCGAAAATTGTGCATCTTTATTGTGAAATTACAATTTTGCCACCCGAGAGAAGACAAACAATATCGTTCACATTTTCTGTACGAGATATTAATATTATTTTTGATATCAACAACAATTCCCTAAAAATGTTGAATTATTACTTTTTTTGATTTTGACTATTTAAATTATAAAATTAATTCCTTAACAGTATTGCTAGGTGATTTACTTTAAAGCTTATAGCGATCTGACAATAAATAATAACCTTTGTTGCTTTTTATTTTTCAAATAAATAATTTTCTGAAATAAAATTTCATTAGCTAATTATTTTAAGTGATATGAATGATAATTTTCCAAAAGAAATTTCTTTTCAAATTATTCATTTTTGAGAAATAAGTAGAGCTTGAACTATAAGAGTTTTTCTGAGGTATATTTATGTTCATTTGAGACTTAAAAAGAGTACAATAATTGATACTAATCTTTGATTTGAAATGGCCAGTAAACTAATTCATGAATATATTCTAGCAAAGGGGCATCAAATTATCATTAAACTGTGCATATCATTAAGTTATTGATTTAAATTAGAATTAGGATCAACTGATCGCGTTTCTTGGTAAATATGGGTGCGCATCCTTATTCTCCTCAAAATTTATGGGACTACTCTTTAAGGTTGTCTAACTTAAAGTCTGTGACATAACCCAGCCAAAAAAGAAACTAACTAGAAAATATGTCGCAAATCTGGAATTTTTCGTCGTATGGTATAGAATTGGGACCCTATAAATACAATCGTCACTTGATCAGGTACATATAAGCGTTCGATTACAATTAAAGAACAGACACTCGGAAGATTCCTTATTGGTCCTAGGAAAGTAGGACAAAGAATATGGTCGGTAGAAAGCAAGTTGCTTTTGACGGGGAGGCCACTCTAAGGGAAGTTAGGTAAGGAAAGTTAGGTGGGTAGTCTTTCGTAAGGAAAGTTAGTTAAGGAAAGTAAGACAAAGAAAAAGGTAGATAGAAAGCGCGTTTCTTTTGACCCAGAGGCCACTTGTAAGGAAAAAAATCTTCCTTTCATCCAATTGTAACCAGGTCATCATTTCAGCAGCTTACACATGAGAGGGAGACTGGCGTTCTTCTTCGTCTCAAACCAAACAGCCTGAATCAAATTTCCCCCATCACTTAGCATGGCTGAATCACTGGTTTTCAGCATTGCACAGAGTGTGCTGGGGAAGATAGCATCGCCAGCGTTCCAAAAAGCCGTCGAAATTTATAGTGTCGCAGATCAGATCCACGAGCTTGAAAATACGGTGGCTGCCATTACCGCCGTGTTGTTAGATGCCGAGGAGCAACAGGCGAAGAACCACAGCCTGCAACTGTGGTTACGGCGGCTTCGAAACGTGTTGTACGATGCGGAGGATGTGCTTGATGAAGTCGAGTGTGAAGCCTTACGGAAGCAGGTAATCAGTCGTTATGGGGGCGTCAAAGAGAAGGTACACCGCTTCTTTTCCTTCTCTAATCCGGTTATACTCCGTGCAAAAATCAGTCATAAAATTAAGGAGATTAGGGAGACACTATCTAAAATTTCCACTGAGAAGAATCAATTTGATCTTACTGTGCGGAGTGTCGACAATGGTGTGGTGCATACGAAATCGCAAGAGATGACGTACTCGTTCATAAATAAGCTGGATGTCGTCGGAAGAGATGTTGATAAACAAAAGATAATTGAGATATTGATGCAACCAGATGACAAAAACCTCTCGGTGATTCCCATTGTTGGAATAGGAGGTTTGGGTAAGACGGCCCTAGCTAAATTAGTTTATAATGACAACGGTGTGAAAGAGCAATTCCAGTTGAGACTATGGGTGTGTGTACCCGAGGACTTTGATTTAAAAAAAATTATGGATGGAATCATCAAAGATGCAACTGGTAAAAGCTTGAGTAATCTTGATATTCAGCAGTCGCAAACCTTTTTGCGAGACACCATCAAAGACAAGAAATTTCTACTAGTCTTGGATGATGTATGGAGCAATGACCGTGGTAGATGGGAAGAATTGAAAGCTTTGCTGATGGAAGGAGCTCGTGGAAGCAAGATAATTATGACAACACGCAGTTTAGAAGTCGCTTCTATAATGCGTACCCATCCAACGCATAATCTAAAAGGTCTTTCTCATGAAGATTCCATGGCCTTATTCAAAAATGGGCATTCAATGAAAAGGAAATGCAACCACATCTTGATCTCCTTGACATTGGAAATGAGATTATCAAAAAATGTCAAGGAGTTCCTCTCCTTGTGAAAGCTGTGGGAAGTCTACTTTACACAAACGATGAAGAACGGTATTGGGCCCATATAAGAGATAGCGAGATATGGAAGTTAATAGAAGAAAAAAATGACATTTTGCCGGTGCTTAAACTTAGCTATGATCATTTACCCTCTCACTTAAAACGTTGTTTTGCCACATTTTCACTTTTTCCCAGAGGAAGTGAATTTGACAGCCAGACTTTAATTCGTTTATGGATGGCTTTAGGACTCATTAGTTCAAGAAGGGAAGGACTAGCATGGGAAGACGTCGGTGTTGACTACATCAAAGTGTTGTGGAAGAGATCTTTGATCCAAGAAGTTGATGAGTCTGAATCACTATTAACTTTTAAAATGCACGATCTAGTCTATTCTCTTGCAACAATTGTGGCTAAAGATGATTGCTCTCTTGTTGGCTTAGATACTGCAGAGATTGCGGAAGGAGTTCGTCACGTTTCGTTCTCTAGTAAATCGTTAGAGGGAATCTTAAATTTTGATGGAGTCCCACCTTTTTTGAGAAAGCCAACTTCAAAGAGGCTCCGTGCAATTTACTATCAATTCCATGTTGATGATGGAGTTATTACTGGAGAGTTTGCCAAAACATGTATCTCTAAGTGTAACCACTTACGGTACCTAGATTTGGGGAATGGTAATTTTGAAGAGCTTCCAAGTTCCATATGCAAGTTGAAACAATTGAGGTCAATATTTCTCGATAGAAACAAGCGATTGAAGAAGCTTCCAGATACCATTTGCGAGTTGCAAAATTTGCAAGTCTTATACCTTGATGGTTGCTCGGAACTAGGTGATTTACCCAGAAAAATGGAGAGGCTCATCAGCCTTAGAAGACTATACATAACAACAAAGCAGAAGAGTCTACAAGAAAGTGGAATACAATACCTTGAAAATCTACAATTTTTGGGACTCGATGGATGCCAAAATCTCCAAGTTTTGTTTGAAGGCACTTGCCGACTAACTCAGCTCCGAGAGTTGGATATATTTGATTGTGGGAGACCAATATCTCGCCTTTCGCGGAATTAATCGCCCTAGAGTGCTTGGTAATTAGTGATGGCAAGCTCATGTTGAACCAGGAGAACAAGTCCAACTTTCCTCCGAATCTTCGTGTGTTGTCAATATCAAAGTCCGAACAAGTGATGGAGTTGCTCCAATGTCTCGATAAGTCTATCTACAATTTGGAGTCCTTTTTGGTCTATGATTGCCCAAGCTTCACAGCTATACGAGAATGGCTATCCCATCATACACATCTCAAATTAATTCGCTTGATCCGATGTCCCAACTTATCATCTATGCCGCAAGGAATTCAATCCCTCATTGCTCTCAAAGAATTATGCATTGAACATTGTGGTGAACTAAGCGAGAGATGTCGACCAACAATCGGCGAGGATTGGCCCAAAATAGCTCACATTCCTCGAATCGAACATGATCTTAGACGAGTACAATGGATGGAGGATTAGGTAAGCATCTATCTATTTCTTCTTCGTTTCTAGGTGTAATATAGCGATTTACTTAATTCTTCCACCGAGTTAAAATTTAATTAAATTATTGCAATTAGAAAAAGAAAAATTGATATGAAAAAAATATTTACTAAGATACAATCAATACCAGGTCATTAGATTGCAAAAGGAATTCAATATCAAATAATTCTATTTATAAAGTAAATAATCCAATTTAAATTTGACAAAAAAAATTAGAAGTTGCATTTGATACTAGAGTTATACTAAAAATTACACACTCAATTTGTAGTTCTATCTAAAACTTTTAACTCAAGTGATAGAACAACAACAATAATGTTTTATACCATGAATCCAATTCAGTTCATAGCACGAGAATGACTACTTGTTGGCAAGACACTTGGCTTAACATAAATTGTAAGAGGGTCGAATGGAGCTAATGCAAAATGCCCACGATCAACATCTACAAGGACATCAGCCAAAAAAATTTAGGATTGTCATTTTGTTAATTAAGTAAAAGTAAAAAGTATTTTTTTGCTTTCTCACTAAAATTTAAAACATTATTCAAATTTCGAGAAATTATGAAACAAGTATTTATGAACATGCTCGCCTTAAATGTTGTGAAAGTATTTAAACGTTTTGCATCGACAAAAAGTCAAAGAGGGTGGGGGTCACTTCTTGGTCATTTGTCCCATTGGTGGGGGCTTTTAGCTCCGGAGGGGCTCGTCTATTGTTGTTAAAAAATGACAAATTTGCATGATACCGCAATAAATATCGTGGTACTATGTTATAGATATTGTGAGCTCATTTCCCTTCTTCTTCTTCTTTTTTTTGGGTGCAGATGAACTCCCATGATTTATTTGCCATGCCAAGTGGATTTCCGCAAAAATTTGGACGTACAGTCGACAAATCCTTGTTAATCTCTTTTATTTCAAGGTTGAAAGCAATGGTCGTTGATATGGTACTTTTTTTCCTTTTTAACTTGAATGTGTGTACTTCTTTATTATTTATTTGTGTTTGTATTGCAAATTTCTCCCCGGAGAAAATGCTTGTCTGTGTTGTATGACACCGACTGTAGCATTATCTATGTTTGAAATTTCTTAGAACAATGTTTATCTTTCATTCATGGACAATGAATGAAATCACGCGGCACCATCAAATCTTATTTATGGAAAATTAGTGCCAGTTGCTCAATCTTTATATGATTATTTTATCAGGCTATGTACAGAGTTTTCTAGACAGAATGCATTTAAAAAACCTTTTTTTTCTCGTTTCTAATTATGTTTTACTTCACTTCTACATAAGAAGACTAGGTTTTTCTTTTCCTTTTGCTCCCCAGACTGAATCTTAGGAAAATAAATGCCCGAAGGCTAGTTGCACGAACAATAACATCTCTATTATCTGCTCAAAGCCTTTATCAATTTTAGTCCCCCAAGTATTTTTGTTTGAATTCATGATTGTGTATGCTATGGTTCCTCATAAGTTCAGCACTTCCTCGATTGATTTCATGACTGCACTGGAGTGCAGGGTGTGTAGATTTAGCCAAATTGGTGTCATTCAAAGTCATTCTTAAAGTGAGAAAACAATAAGATAACCATTAAGCCATATTTGCTAAAAGAACCAATGGTCGAGCCACACCATATTAAAACCTTAATGTTAGGTCCATTGCTTATGAAACAGAACGATCCTTTTTGTTGGAACGGTCTTCAGTATAGCCATTATGATCTTCTGCCAAAGAAGAGAGACAATTGGCATTTACTCTATACAGTTTATAAAACTCTCTTGATACCCCCAACCAATTTTTCAATGGCAAGAGAAGAAAATGGCCAAATCAATCCATTTCGACATCATAGCGACAGTGTTGAGCCAGTTTGGATTGCATGCCCTCCCAAAAATAATTAGGATGGGACGTTTAGACGAAACCATGCTCGCTAAGTTTGTGCACGACAACAAAAAGGTCCAAGAACAATTTTTTATTTCAGAATATGGGGTATGCATTTCCGATGATTTTGATCTAAAGAAAGTTCTCGAAAAAGTCCAAAGGGACACGACAGTCAGATACCTTGGACACTGAGCAATTTCAGACCCATTGGCAACACCATATACTTGGTTACCTGTTTCACATTTCGTTCCATGGTTTCGAAAGATACGTTCGTCGTTGAATGAAAACCAAGCATCGGAAGAAATTGGCGGAGACCGTGTCGAAAAGATACTGAGGAGCTCGGTGACGCTTGGCTATTCAAAAATGACGAAGTCAGCTTAAGATCAATCCGAAGATGATCTAAGATAATACTAAATAAACACACAGAATTAAGAGAAAAATCCAGCATGCGCTGCTTTCGGACCGAGTAGCACCGATCTTCCCACCCTGACGATCACCAAGAAGATACTTCGCTCAAGCGTCCGTGCCCCAATTGCTCCTCAGTACATGAACAAGTCGAAGGCGACGATCAATGACATCGGCAGCAAGAGCCATAGTTCGGGGAGCAGTTGGAAGGCCATAAATGACCGATGGGCGATCGAAAATGGCGGCGGAAACTCGTGGTTTCTAAGCACGTCTCTCTCTGGACATGACATGCCCAAGAAAAAGAAAAGTGCGATGAGCAAGTCTCCTATATTCCTCGCCTTAAGGTTCGAGTTCGATTCCTTAACCTCTACTAATTGCATATAGCTCCGGTTGGTCTTTTAAGGCAAAACGAGATGACAGTTTCCATGTTGAGTTTATCTTCTGTTCATTCAAGACCTTCCTCTCGCTCTTTATAGAGTAGCAAGATGTAAAAATAGCATCGTCTCGTCAATTTCAGGTCTTCGTGCTCTAGTTTAGGTAAAGAGGCTATTTGGTTCGGCTTTTCTCGCAACAGTTTCAGCTGTGAAAAGAAATGCTGCGACTTTTGAAGGGTGTTTCTGTAAACATCTCAACAAGCGCAGCCTATCCAAAGCTACAACACTTCACTGCATCTTTCGAGAAACCATCTCGTCCTGCTTTGAGGTGTCGCGACTTTAAAACATGTGCTACAACACTTCACAGCGTAATTACAGTTCAACCACCGATATACCAAACGGGCTCTAAACGAATTCTCCACGAATGTTTTTGAGGGTGGGGTGGTCATTTTGGCCCGGTTTTGTGTACCTAAACCCTTGCACATAACTTTTCGGGCCTTGTCCAACATTTTCGGTGCCCTTCACCTCAATTCCTACCATGAACCGCTTTATTTTCCTATAAGTAAGCTTCAATTTTGATCATTTCCAAGCATGGTAAGTTCTCTCCAAGTCTCTCATGCATGAAATTTTAGCTCATTTGAATTGAAAATCTCTCTTATTCGAAGTCTCTCTCGTCTTTGGTGTTCTTCTTGCCTTTCCCCAGTGAGGTTCTCACTCTCAAAAACCGCATGTTGTAGGCAAAAAAGCTTTAAAAATAGATCCCCGAATTAGAAAAAAGGTTATTAGGCTTTTGAAATAAAAGTATATATAAAAAAATAGATCGTTATTCTATTAAATATATGTAATTGTTTAGAAACTATTAAATAAAGCCGAACCCTTCTTCATGTAGAGGAGATAAATTCGAATGGACTAGAGAACTGGAGGTCTTGAGAGCCGTTAATCCGTGAATCAAGACCACATTTATATGAATACTTTTATTACATATTTAAAGGAAAATAATGAAATTTGATTTGATAAAACCGGCTCCATTAATCTTTCAAAATCGGTATTTCTACATTGAAGTAAACACTTCTGCCAGGAAATCCTTGAACTGCAATGACTGAATCAACATTTTGGGTTGAATTAGCATGGAAAAGCAAGGATTCACGCATTAATTATATTTGCACGTTGATTGAAATTGAATCGTGATTAATTTGCACGTTCTTTGACTCAGGATTAAATTCATTCCTCGTCATATAGTTAATATGGATTAATTGCATGCATGCACGACGTGTCTATGAAAAGACACGGACCACATGGCGCGGCAATGCTGACTCATCGTCCAGCCCATATTGTGACAATTCCCCCAAAGGTTGAGCGGCAATAATAAAAAAATTTATTTTCATAGACCATAAGCCTCCTATATTGTCAAATTATGTCGCCATCTATAATTGAAAAATAGAGAGATGATGAAAGCCCAGTAAATGTGTGTACCCAACATAGCTCCCTAGTCCTACTGCCAATCCTAGAATGGGATATGTGGAACATATTTTCTGAAATTTTCTCAATTTAATTTTATTAATTTTTCCATTCAAAGTGAGGATAAGTTGTTGGTCGATAGATAACAGGGGATATGGATGAACCCTATAAGGTGACGACTCCGATTTCAAAGAGAAAGGAGGAATCTCATCATCCTTAATCACGCAGCCAATCCATGTCATCGAGATTAAGAGAGCCTCATGGCAATAATCCTTATTTCCAACTTATGTTTGGGGCAAATTAGGACGAATGAGTTAGCTTCTTGATATTGTTAATAATATACTTAAACCTCAGGGGGAGGAAAATTTGACTAGAGTCATTATTTTTGTTTTTCAAAAATAACATAAATGGTCGTCCAATTTGATAATGGAAATTAGACAAAAAGGGCAATAAAGATGGCGGAAAGAAATCTTCCACTAGATATGGCAGTCATGTATATTTGTTGACTGAAATTTTTACTTTATTATTTTTATTTTCTGGTTCTCATCCCATTTTCATTTGGCATGTCACGTCCCTTTCGTGCCCATATCCTCTTCACCTGCTTAATGAACATGACATGTTCCTGCGTTATTGACGATGATGATGGGCAAACATCATACTTAAAATTAAGGCATTTGAAATTAAAATTTGGCCAACCCAACCGTCACTCAGGTAGTGTCTGACCTCACTAAATCTTATCGCCGGTCTTGTCGGCACTCGCTTTCACCTTGATGAGGCCGATGCCGCCTGTGGCGGCAAGGGCCAACCACCATTGCTTAGGCAATTTTCGAAAATTATTTAAATATTATTTAAAATATTCACATCAACACCAGTAGTATCAAGTAAATCGGTCGGTATCCACATTAGTAATATCTAACTAAAATTAGCCGGAAAGACTGTATTGATCATAAGGTTTATAACTAAATCTGCACGGTTAAAATGTTTGCAACTAAATTGATATTAATGTAATAGATTTAAAACTCTACTTAACACTTTTCCCAAGCAAACTGAGTCTTCATGAGGCGGCTTGATACCGTGGTCTTTATCTATCATTTTGTGAAGAAGTCCTCTCTGTCTTTTCATATTTTGGCCATTTTCTCGTGATGGAACTTGATGGGTTTGATACCATTTGTAAATTTTTTTTTTTTATATCGTCAAAAACTCTAAATCATATAAACTACACGACACCGATACTTCTTATGTCGCCAAAAAATCCCTATTGCCCACCACGACTTCAATTACGGAGCTTTTGTCCCCTCGATATGAGTTCTTGTTTTACGTACCATGTCATGGTAGGCGGAATTTAAGACTTTGGTGGTCAAGCGGAGGGCACCTCAATTGTACCGATACAAATTTTAAAGTTGTGACGACACAAACAGAATTTAAAGTACTAGTAACGGCGGTGCGGTGGATATGATTTAGGATTTTTGAATATTTTTCCTAAATAAAAAAATATATATCCACTCCATAAAAAAAAACGAATTAGTAATTAAGTTCCACGTAAGATCAATTTTAGGTGGCTTCGGATCAAGCGACGTGACATTGATGCGCACAAGACCCCCTCCATCTCTCTCTTTCTTATTCACAGATTTCAATTTCTCATCCCAAAAAAAAGGAAAAAAAAGAGAAATTCACAGGAAAAAAAAATGTCAAAAAAAATCTTCGCATTTCACCTTCAAATTCAACGTGAATTTTGATGTGTGTAAAGCTGGAATCGCTAATCTGACCTTCGCGGCGGCGGCGGCGGCGATACTTTCTCGCCGGAAGAGATGTCGATCTCGATCAAGTTCTCCTCCTCGCCGGCGCCGCCGGGCAAATCCAGCGCGATCTCGATCAGCTCCTCCCCTCCTGCGTCCTCCGAATCCCACCGGAAGACGCCGTTCTCCGGCGAGTCCGACCCGAAGCGGAAGCCGAATTCGCCGCCCGGCGAGGATGATTCCGAGTCCGAGTCCGAGTCCGGGTAACACTTCGACAGCGACGTGTACCTCTCGAGTCCCCGGAAACTGAAGCCCCTGTCGTCGTCGCCGCCATCATCTTCTTCCTCGTCTCCTTCGCCTTCGTATTCTTCGTAGATCACTTCGAGCGGCGCCTTCACGTCCCACACCACGAAGGAGCACTCGTAGCGCGCGCTCGGGGCCAAACCCACTTCCGATCGGCCGCCGCCGGCGCGAGGAGAATCCCGCCCGAGCTCCCCGCTCTTTTCTTCGGACCCGACACCGCTTTCCTCGGCTACGGCGGGGCCTTCCGGCTTCCGGGCTTGTTGGGCGGCGCCGAGGCGGAGAAGGGCGAGGAGGGAGAGGGCGGTGAGGGGGAGGACGGGGGAGAGGAGGACCCGGATGAAAATGCGCGGGAAGTAGAGGAGGACGAGGGCGTAGAAGGCGAGGGCGGCGGAGAAGAGAGGGTGGGCGGAGAGGGACGAGAGGCAGGCGGCGAGGGCGGCGGCGACGACGGAGAGGCTCCTGACGGCGCACGGCGGAGGCGGCGGCGGGGGCGGTGGGTTTTCATCGCCGTCCATGGATGCCGACGGAGAAGGGAGGAGGGCATTCGAGGGGTGGAGGAGAATCAGTTGGAGGAAAGGGGGAAGTCGTCGGTGGAGTTGCAGAAAGAGAGAGAGAGAGAGAGAGAGAGAGAGAGAGAAAGAGAAATGGTGGGTTTTTGCAGGGATTTTGGGGAAGGCCGTTCGGGGTTGGAGGACGCAAAAGGCATGTTGCATTAAGAGAGAGAGAGAGAGAGAAGTGTAAGTGCACTTTTTCACTGTGAAATTTACAGGGATTGACCTAGGGTTTATTTCTTTTGACTTAATATATTTGACCCGTTTAGATATGGGCAGGGCTATTTTCACCCTTTTACTCTATTTTTATTAAAAAGGCAAAATTATCCTCCATCATTAAATTGCAATTTAAATTGATGACCGTGGGCTGCGTCATTTCTGCCTCTATATTAGATCGCCCTCTATCATTTAATTGTAATTTAAATTGGTGATTATGGGCTGCGTTATTTCCACTCCTATACGACTAAATCCACTCAATTCTTATAAAAAAGGCAAAATCGTCCTCTGTCATTCAATTGAAATTTGAATTAGCGGTGGTTCCGAATTTATCTACTTTCCTTTGTTTTTTTTTAAGGTTTCTTATATCTTAGTTTTTGTTTGTTGTAGCTTTTCCATGTAAGACGTTATGGTTTTTTATTTTTCGGATATCATTGTTTTGTCGGAAAGAGAAATTTCAGTGTTCTAGTTCTTTCCTTCGTTGTCCACCATATTTATGGATAAATTGTTAAGTAGATGAAATTTAATTAAATCAAAATATTGCATAAAGTAAAAAAGTTTTTTTTAAAGCTAGTGAAACATCATCATCTAGGAAAATTAATATCAATTATGAATTGTTTACAAAAAATATCAAGATATATCATTGTGCATATGCTTTTAGTGTATTCTTATATATTTCTCTAATGTCTTACACACTCTATATGAAAGTATCTCACTAGTTCAATAAGAAAATTAAATAAATTCTTTGATATAATAAATAAAGAGATTTGATATATTTTGTAGATTGAAAATAATAAAAGTTCACCAAGAAAGTGAGCTTTTGAGATAAGATAAACAAAAAATAAGTGAATTGTTATGACAACAATGATAAAAATAACTTTTCAGCTGTATACTATATCAAAGAATGCCTTTTCCTTTTTTCTTACATTAGCGATATGATTTTACACGGAGTACGTACAAAGTTATAGGAATATCTAAGAATACACTTTTCTTTAATATGTTAAAAAAATACAAAATGCTTAACTTCATATATAGAACAAGAACAAATAGAAAAAAGGAGTGGAGCTGTCAATTTAAACTACAATCGAAAATTAAGGGCAATTTTGTCTTTTTAGCGTAAAAGAGGTAGATGTAGTCATTTAGGGAGTGAAATAGTGTTGCCCATTATTATTTGCATGAAATACTCGAGGAAATTATAAAACTTATGCTCGTTTTGCCGACGTGAATTTTGAATTTTAGTCCCTAGACAGAATATATAGAGTCAGCACGAGCAAAAATCAACATGAGGCATCTCTATGTACAACTTTCTAAAAAATGTTGCAATTTCGATGGCCATACTTTTAAAAATGTTCTTTTTTTAGTTCTTGTACTTTGCCTAGTTATGAAAGTAGTTCTTGAAAGATAATTTCTTTCGTCATACCTTTATCAGAAATCTTATGAAAATGACAATTTGAAGGGAAAATGATGTTAGTTGGTGATTCCTACGTCTACGAGTGAGCACATTCTATAATTGATAGCGTCATCAAGATTTATTCCAACATGAGCCGTAATTTAATGTCCGCATTTTCGGTATAGATTTACATAGAAATACCTAGGGCTACTTAAGGGAAAAAAAAAGGATCATTTTTTAAATAATTTAACCATGGCTTTAACTTGCTATTTCATCAGCTAAAATATTCTACAAACTTTATAAGAAACCTTTATATTATAGTATGAACAGCAACTCCACATCATATTTATGACCGTAAAGAATCGCATACGATGGCATCATTTATCTTAACAAGACTTTCAATCGTATTGGGCGAACTTGCAAATGTAGGAATTACCAACTGATACATGGTTTTGGTTTGACATTCCTATAAGATTTGGATAATATTGTGATGAATTATTGAAAAATAATATGCCCGACAAGTATAAGGACGAAAATGGACGTTCCTAAAAGCATGTGGACCGTGAGCGTACTTTTTTGTATGTAGATCCAGCGTACTTTTGAGATCATTTTTGGACCCGATTTGATGTGGGATTATTCTTGTGCTGTGATGCATTGTGAGTAGTATTGTCAATATAAATAGTCACCTAGGGAAATCATTGTAGTATATAGATCATCTGTTCAGTACATCATTTCACCATAACATAAACAAGAATGTAGTTTACCAAGCCATGCTGGGAATATAGGGCATGTGATGGACAATTTGTAGTGGAGGGTGGATTGGTTTCTTGGCCACCATCATGCTTTACAAGAATCATGCCCATCAAACTTTTTTGAGGCCCTCCGCTCATGTCCTTAGCTTTTTTTTTTTGCTTCTGTTTAATCTTAAAGGCATCCAAAAAAGACTTTTCCTCTGCTTTTTTTCTGTGACATCGGGTCTTGTCCTGTGATATTTCGAGGCTGAGTGGGGATTTTCGGTCTTCTAGGTATCGCTTTCTCTCCCTTGTGGAGGTTGTCGTGTTCGCTTTGAAATTTGCAAAGCTCGTGCCCCCCCATCGCCACCATCTCTTCTTTGTCCTGTCGCGTCCATTGATTGAAGACGGTTCTCTCATGCTGCGCATTTAAGAAAAGCATCTCTTCGTTGGGGCAAGCACATCATCCACTTTAATTGTTCAGTTTCATATTTAGATCTGAACTTCTTTATCCTCTTGTAGATATGAAAAAAGGCCAGAAAAGTTATTCGATCAATTCTATATCTATTAAAAGGAAAAGCCGATGTGATTGTCCATTCTTCGTTGGTTATCTTACGTGGTATGTCCTCATATAAACAATTTTCAACGAAAACTAATCGGAATGATTATAATGGAATTTTACGCAAAAGTTCAAGAATAGATTGGTAAAATTGAAAATTATAAGACTAATTGGTATCTGCATGATAGATCTAGAGTTGATTAGAAAGAAAGTCAGTACCTAATATTTCAGAATTTATAAAGGAGTTATTTAGGTAAATCTAGGTTCTTTTTCGCCTAAAGCGCTTAGCGAATCTAAGTCGCGAATGAGATAGATAAAGTTGAGATAAGACGCAATAAGTAACACGGTGAGCTAAATGACATGACAAGTAACCCAATAAGTAATAGGCACTTTCCATATGTTTGAATATTTTGTATGTTAAGAGATCCATGCGCTCATATGGAAAAACTTTAACATGGTGCGCAAAGCCATGTCATATACATCCATATAGCTTACATCTAGAGTATGATTATTTAGTGAAAAATGAATGATTTAGAATATATTTTTCTAAAAATAATCCTTTGTACTGCGAAAATATTTAGACATAAATTTTTGTTGATAACAAGATAATTTTCATTAACTAATTATTTTAAGCCATTCAGGAGATTATTTTTACAACAAATATTTTTCAAATTATCTATTTTCCACGGAAAAAAAAACTTAGTCTCAATTTATATGTTGAATTTCCCAAAATCTTTGTCAGCGACACAGTGTTGATTTACCTTGTCTGCTCACCTGAATCCGATAAACATGTATCTCCACCGTTGGTCCCCATGCAAGGACTAAACGTTTATTACAAGTCAAAAAAAAACACCAGCAAATTTTTGCAAATCACGGGATAATAGGCTTTTTTATAATTTTATCTACATTGCAAGATAAATGGATAAATGTTACAGAACAGCAACATCCAAGCTCGAGTAAATCAACCTCGATCCTTTCAGAAGATTATGCCGAACTGATTCCTACCAGGAATGCAGTGGGGGAGCGCCATAGAAATGAATAATTTTGACGTGAGAGCTAGCTAGGCCGGAATGTACCAACATGGACCATTCGTGCAGTGTTGTGGTTGGGGTGTCGCCTTTAAGGACCAGTCAGTCCCATTTGAAAAGGGTGAACGAAACAGCAAGAAAAGCTTTAAGAGAGCAAAAGCAACAGCGCACAAGGTGACCAGCTTTATGGTTTCTCCCAACTTTCATGTGAATCTCCCAACTTTCATGTGAATGATTCGCTAAAGTTGTAGTTCTTTTTTTCTTTTTTAAATGGTGGGTCAACCACTGAATCTTTTAGCTTGACTTCTAAGAAGATGGAAAGCTGCTCTATGATGGGTTTGCGTTAGAAAAGGTGCTTCAAGTATGGGCCAGTGTGCTCCTCATTGCTCTCACCATGGGTTAAAGCAGAAAACTGCACTCGCAAAAGGATAGAACATTCATCAATATTGCTCCACAAAACATTAGTCTGTAAGTAGTTCGATCAATTGTTAGGTAGGTATTTTGAATGGAGTCATTATTCCATCCACAATAGAATCAAAAGATCATTTCAACGTAGGGGCATAGGGGCATTACATCCTTTCGAGTTGGGAACCAGCCACTTTAGTTCCAGATTGATTCCTACAGGAACTAATTCGGTTCATGATTTCAAAGCTAGCAACCGACTATGATGAGAGTAGCTAATTCACCCTGAAACGAAAGGTCTATGCAACATTAGTGCATCTGGTTCAGAGTTATTAGATTATATAAAACTTTTATCTTAGAGCAGCGCATGCACAAGATAAATTTCTCTTTTAGGTGACTATAAATAGCTGATGAATCTAATATCATAATTCTAAGGATCATTCCGATCTTCATCCATTGCTGAATAGAGCACTGACAACCCATCATGCATTTACAGATCAAAAATGATCTAGAAATTGGTAACATAACTCAAGACCTGTTGAAGAGCACCATACTGGGACAAAAATTTTCATTCCTAATTTGTCGAATGGAGAGAAGCAGCCTCCTCTAATGCAACCTGAAGTCAAGCATATAAGTCGCCAAAAGAAGAGTGAAGCAATTACAAAATCATGGATGATGCTCCAGGAATGCCTTCAGTATCCAGTGCGTATATACTGTATTTACAAGATTTGAAACCTCTCACAACAACAACATAGCTTCTCACGTCGGTAGCAAGACTACATGCGGTAAGCAGTCAGCAATGCCTCCAGTAGGGTGGGGCTTGCCCTGTTGGAGGCGGCATGTCAGCAGACGAATTCCTGTACAGAGTTCCTGGATTTGGAGCAGTGTCGTGTGTACCTGAGGTTTCATGCATAAAACTGTTAGTACAACTGTATGAGGCATCGATCTAGATTAAGAAATTTCTATTAAAATTCATTAAATGTGCACGATTGGATGTGACATCCCAAGTCCATAAACTTGAGATAAAATGCAACAAAGGGAACTATGCTTCTAAGTGCGTAAATTAATGATGAGTTGATCAGTTCTAATTACCATGTGGCCTCAGTGGATCCTCCATCAATGTGGATCCTCTTAGAGTGTCTGGAAAACCTCTGGGATTCCCACTGACATTGAAAGGAGCACCAGGAGTAAAATATGGTACTGATGAGGCCCGTTCACCTCCAGTTGAGAAAGGCTTGACAACATTGCCCTGGTACAATGCACCAGGGGAGACACCGCGCACGCTGTTGTACACCATGTTTGACCTGCTGTAGGAGTTATCCACTCCGTGGATCGGGTAACAGTTTGAACCAACATTGTTAATGGCACTTGATGTGCTAGGACAACCATAATCACTGGCAGGGTAAAAACTTCTTTGACAACTGGCAGCTGCTCCAGACACATTATACTGCTGATGGTCTTGATACGAATCCAACTGAGGCACAGCTTCCACATTATCAAGTGTCCAATTATTTTAATTAAGATAACAAAATTTGATTATGAGATTCATCAAATAGTTTGCATAACACGAGACCGGACTACAAAAAGGGAGCATTTCCGAGAAAATGCATATGAATTCATTTGACCAGAGCAAAGATACTATAACAAAGAAAAACAAGAGATTTTTATTCACCAGTGGAAAAGAATATCTGAGAAATTCAAATGTATGGATCTGACGTCTTGATTCTAATTCAAGTACACTATCATTAAAGACAGGCCAAAAAGATATGAAACACATGCTTACTCGATTGAGGACTTGGTAGCTGGGGTTCAACAGAGGGGGAGCTACACGAGAGTCCATCCAGTGTCCTCCAGTCACTGAAAACCCAGTAAGATATACAGTCATCAAAGAAAGGTCCCCTATGAACCAACATATTCTTAACTCACTGAGTTGAGACAACTTTGCAGCCATATGAACCAATATATTCTTAATTCAAGGAAAAGAGAAGCATAAACCTGATGGGATGTGCTCCTTTCCCAGCAAAGGATACAATCCTGCAGCAGTTCCATGAGAATAAGGTGAAACATCACTCTTCACATTCATATTGGAAGGACAGGCAAGAGATTGCTTCATCTCATCCAAATGCCTCTGTGACTCTACTCGGTCCAGTTCTGCAAACATGACCTAGCAAAGAGACCAAAAATTAGTCACACAACAATTAACTGAGTTAAAAGATAACTAATCAACACCAGGAGAATCACCTGATCAAAGTACTCATCTGATCCACGCATATCCAAACTGGTGGGCAAAGCAAAATTGGCTGCCAGAAGTAATTGAATTTAAATACTAGGAGACCTTGGGAAGATACATTGAAAAGAAAATGAAAATGAACAAAGGATCAAATATAAAAAGCTAGTGTAATACCCAACATTTGATTCACTGCTTCAGCAGGTACCTCCTTTCCCATTTCTCTGAATCTCTTTTGAGAGCGCAATTTCAGTTCTTCTGGTTTTGGAAATACCACTACAGCAATCTGAGGGGGAAAAGCACATCATATGGATATACAATCAGCAAATTTATTTTTTTTGGTCGAAAGAATCAGCAACTTAGACAGCATACTTTTACATAAAAAATTAAAGCAGAAGGTAGGCACCTTTTGAAAAAATGCAAAGGGCTTTAGTTTGCGTTTACGTGCACCTTTGTAGACATTTGTCTGGTCAAGTATGTAATTCCTAGCTGTCCTTGCAGCCCTTGTCAGTAGGATATTAAATATGTCAGTTGCTCGGTCCATCAGACGATCAAACCTTTCACCATAGTTTCCCTTACGCATGAGCCCAGGAACCTGTGTCAAGATTCAACAGATAGGCAAAAGAAATGAGCATAAATGCGACACCAAGGAACCTAGAAATGCAAGAGAACAAAGTTATACCTTCATTTGATCCAAAACAAGGTTGGTTCCAAGCAACACATATCGCTTCTCAGGGTGTTCTTTGATCCATTTCTCAGCCCAAGTAGTTTTTCCAGAAGCTGGCAATCCCACCATCATGATCACTTCACAGCAGCTAATATCAGAGAAAGCAGGACCTAGAATGGCCTTCTGATCCTCAAATGCAGAAGCCCAAGGCTTAAAACCATCTTTGGGAACCAACCCATCGTCAAGACTAAAGTGCATCTCTACTTCAACATTCTTCAATAGTATGTGCGGAAAGAGCGCTGATTTCCATGGTAAGTTACTTGCTGCACTATCCACTCCAAGACCCATCCCATTGGCATCAAACTGCTTTGCAACTCCCAGCCATTTACCATTCTTTGAGAAACCTATGGATGCCAGGGGCTTGCTCTCAAGATCAACAACACAGACAATCATATCACCAACTCCAAACTTTTCACCATAATCCAAAAAGTCATTGGCAGTTGAAAACTTTCCAGTCCCTCCATATCCAAAGCTGCAGTAGCTTTCTCCAAGGCTTCCCACTGGTTCATCCCCAGTAGACACACCAACACGGCAAAGATGCCGTTTGTCATGGGGAGTGTCTTCCATTTCAACTGGCTGAGTTGAGACAACTTTGCAGCCAAAACAGTATTTGCCCCCAATTATTCCAACATCAGCACGCGCACCAGACCAGCAATAAGCAAACCCTTTCTCATGAAGTGCAGATCCTCGAAGCCCATTGCCTTCCACATTGAAATCTACACAAAGGAATATGCAGTCGCACCAGCACTTCAGTCAGCAAAACAAGAACGAATTAGACCTTTCAACATACGCAACTGACGATACAGTCAACACTTGGCAGAGACAAACTCAAAGAAACTGCACAAAGTACCACAAACACAGAGTAATGTGTTTCCATTGCAGGTTTTTTACAACCATGCCTAAGAACATCCTCAACTGAGAAAAAACCTAAAGGAAAACATTCATAACGTGTGCCACAACATGAGGCAACTAAGGTCACTTCCCACATCGCCAATTCTCTTCTTCTTTTTTTAATATAACAATTACACCAGGGACTCATATAACCATGGATGCCGTGCAATACTTGACTCGAAAGACCATCAAGATTCCAAAAACCTTCGCAAGAAAAGGACTCTTCTCGGGATTCGATCTCACCGTCACCGAAAATTCAAAAAGAACCAAACGCCACTAGACAGTACTGTTCGATCGAATTTCGCTCTGCGCTTCCCGACCACGCGCGGCACGAGCCACGGCGGCCACGGCCAATAGGATCGAGACGGCGAAGCCAACACAAGATCGAACACTCCATCAACCCCCTCGCGCACGAGCAACTCTCGTACCAAACGAAAGAAAGCATATCCACCATCCCTCCGAGACTTTACCGTTCTCCTCATCTACTCGCATCCTCGGACGCGGCGGCGTATCATCGAAAACATCTGGAGAACGAACGACTCCAACGGCGCCGACGCGATCAACGGAAAAGCCCGGAGGTGGGGAAGGCGGGAAAGGCGGTTACCTAAGTTGCAATCGGCGGGGTTGAGCGCCACGCGGTGGCGGCGGCGGTCGGGCTCCGGTTCCGGCTCCGGCTCGGAGGCGCCGCCGCGCCTCGTCCTCTTGGGGTTGAGCTCGAGGCCGTCTTCTCCGGGAGGTTCGCGCTTCAGGGAAGCCATTTGCCACCCCCGAGTCTCCCAAACTGAAACAGCGCCGGCTAGAGAGAGAGAGAGAGAGAGAAGGGAGGGAGATGAAACGTGTCATCGCGGTATATAAAGAGATCGGAAATTGGGTGGGACCCACAAGCCAAGTTTTTTCATTTTCTGACAAAAAAATTCACGAAAATAAATAAATCCAAAACCTTTTTTCGAAAAAAAATGCTTGCATTGTTTAAAAAATGAATTTTAATCGTTTACAAAAATATTTATATATAAATCATGGATGAAAATGAAAATATTTTTATTAATTAATTATTTTTTCAAATAATATAAATAATTATTTAAAAAATAATTTTCAACTTATTTATTTATCAAAGAATAAATAGGCCCTCTGTTTCTGTTTAATTGGGCTTCTCAAGAATTTAGTATTCATGATTCACCTTTGAGGTAAATGGACAGTATATCATCCATTTAATAAATTGTAGCCACACCTAATCAAGAAAAAACATTGCATATTTCTTGAGTTTCACTTGAGATTGAGATACATGTCAATCCACTCGCCGATAATAAACATATGTGACAGCCCGAATCAATGCATTTCATTTCTCCATTCGACAAGTGGGACCCACATTTGACATGATGCTTACCATCATAGTCACGTGACATGTCTAAAATCACGTTCATAAAAAAATCCATATCATACGAATAAATGAAACCAATTGGTTATGCCATGTAAGACTATCCACTCCTAACTTCTACCAAGTACTCTTTCCATGAAAAGATTTATTGTTTCGCCAATCCTTCATACATATTACCTACAGCAAACCCGAACTGCAACTGAGACAAACTCAAACTCTAGTTTCTGCATATGCCCGAAGCTACAAGCAAATTACCGAGAACCGGTTAGAAAAGCTGCCGAGTTCGACATTGCTAGATCATTGCAGAGTAATGGATTTGCCTTGCCATCAATCATTCAATGTTTTTGAGCAGTAACGGCCGCGAAATGAATAGACACATTCAGGAGAATCACTCAGGAATTCTTGTGCCATTTTCATGAGATGAGCCCTCAAGATCAGCACTGCCATCTCCACCGTCGATGCTGTTAGTTGTGGAATCATAAGCGAAGCTCCAGATGGAGACGCAGTTCTCATCACCTGCAAAAGACAGGAGAACACGATGTAAACCGATGGCAACAGTGTGCTGCTGAGGTGATCAAAACAGAGCGTGCGCACATATATGGCTTACGCTTCAAGGATATCTACACTGATCCATCTAATCAAACATGGAACAATTTGATCCAAGCACATCATAAAAGAAAGCAGAAAAGACTATGGCTGCTTAATCTGGCAACAAAAACTTCAGGATGGCATAATCTTATCTTTCCACACGAAAGTTGCAAACATTGGGCCCTAGAACACCCTCCGATGGGATTTTGGGAAAAAAAGAAGGAGAAAAAGAAAGAAGAACAAGAACAAGAACAAGAAATAACCTAACTGAGGATTCTAGGGCCTGATATTTTGATTGGAACTAGCACAATCACTAAGTCATTTAATCAGGCGAAGTGAAATATGCAGTAAAGCTTTAACCACAAAAGGTGGACGTCTATGATACCCCTCAAATGAGACACTGCATCATCATCGTCCTCAGGAACTTCAAATCTTCGGTGCCCTGAAGAAGAAGCAGCCATTGGCAGAAACGGGTGGAAAGAGAAACCATTTACTGTATCTGCAGGGTCACGGAAGACGAGGAAAAGTCCATTATCAGGAAAATCAGAAAGAACTAAACATAATATGTGTAAGTGGACAGGAAGCCCTTGAGTTCCAAAGCATCAGACAGACCTGATGCAGCCTGAAAGCCTGAAATCCACTGCCCAGTTTGGAGATCATATATATGAACTAGACCATCCTGAAGACAAATATTGTTAGAAAGAGTAGATGATTGACAAAATAGGTCAATGTAAATGTAAAGCAGCATGATACCTGACCGCCTGTGCCAAGATGTCGACCTAGCGGTTCAACATCAAAGTATATCCGCTGGTTGGTATCTTCAGATGATCGGTACAACCTATATAAAGGATCCAGGGACAGAATAAGTCACTTCAATGATTCAAGAAACAAGGATAGCAACGATGAATACTGGAGAGAAAAACTTTGCCTTTGGAAAGAGATATTTAACAGGAAATGTTCTACTTTCTCATCTAATGACCCGAAATTTCAGTATAAATATGTTATTCAGTTAGATAGAAATAGGAGCTTTGCTATCACAAGAAAACAATACTCACTTGTAGACAACATCAACGGCCTTGCGAACATCCCAGCACATAATAAAAGGGTCCTACATAGAAATTTAAGAACAGACGTTGTCATAAACAGACATATCCAAAGTAAATACCGCATAAATAATGTTTACCCACGATTCCTGGATGTTAAGTTCATCCCAAAATGCTACGGTTGTGTTCATATCTTCTTGATAACTTACTCTGTGTTTGATCACATGATAGACATAATTGATAAGAAAATTATTTGTGCGCTCTATCTGGGAGTAACCAGATAAAAGATTATTTATGTTCTCCTATCTTATCCAGCTTCACCAATTAACAAACATCCAATATGTCAAAACTCAAACACAAGGCAACAAGGAGGTACAATCAAAACACAAATAAGTATCATAGATCCTTTATTCATGTCAGAAAACATCAATAATTAGCAACAAGTGCCTTGTTACTTTTTAGATCACTCTGTCTGGAAAGAACAGGGCAGGACCATCCCCCCCCCCCCCCCCTTCTTTTTTTCTCCCCACCCAATTCACAACTGAAGCCATTCCCTTTCACCTAAGAGAAAAGCTTTCCGAGTTTATCTAGTCCATTGTGGTTGTATTTTATATCTGGCTCTACATAAGGGCATATCCAATCTTATAGACTTTGCATAAGCCAAAGAGGAGACCTTAAATCATATTACCCTGTATAAAAACCAAAGAACAGTCAAGCAAGTCTAAGACATGAAAAGAGGATACCTTTCAGTAACGATCACTATCAGTAGCAGATGGAACAAATTTGCATAACTTAGAATCAACGACAAATTCAATCACTAGTCATCGCAAGGTAATTGTTCCATCACAGAGAGAGAGAGAGAGAGAGAGAGAGAAGGAAAAGAGAAGGTTTAGAGCATTCTACCTTTCGTCCTCCAGTATACAAGTAGTTTCCATCTTTTGAAAATAACACCTGTAATTGCAAGCTTGTCACCTACAATTTCTTGAGAAAAAACCATCACATAAGGGAAATCCAATCATCTAGCACTTACATGGGTAACCCCACCTTGTTGACCATGTAAGATGTATAAAAGTTCCATGTTATCTTCTCTGTAGATTGCAGTAGTCTGGTTGTAGGAACCAGTTGCCAGCATTCCAGTATGAGCTGGAGAGAAAGCAATGGCAGATATAATACCTGCACAAAAGCAATAGACTGTGAGATACTCAATTCTTCCCTTTTAACTTGTGATCTCAATATTATCTTGAATCATTATAAAATAAACATGGAAATCCAAAGCATAGGAGATCTGCTAGTTCCCTTCACATGCATAGTATATCAGCCCCGTGGCAAAATAAATAGAACAAGTCAGCCTTACAATTAAATGTAAACTTTTGAAGATGAAACACTCAATACTTCTCAATTGTAGTTTTTGAAATCCTCTTTTATTTAACTTGTTAAACAAATCTCCAGTAATAGCCAAACCAGGGCAAACACAATAACATACCCGTTTGACCTTCTTTGTCTCCTTTAAGTGTTGAGTGCATCTCAAAATCTCTACCAGGGCGATGTACGTCAAACACTCTTATGGATTTGTTATATCCAGCAAAGATCCTACACATGAACAGAGGATGTAGGTTGAAACTTTAATAGAGTTAAAATGCTATAATCCTATGTAAAGAGAATAGCCATAACAAACTAAATCATTTATGATAAACACATAAACCACTAAGCAACCAAACACCAACATTCCGAAATTCGGGTAGCAAAGCATAACCAAAATCACCAAATGCTGATTTCTTTCAACAATAGAAGATAAAGTAATGTCTGATTTCAAAAGAAAATTTTAAAGGAAATTAGAGTGGACCATTGACATGAGGGAATTTAAGAGTCTTCAAAATTGAATGTTAACCTTACTTGTTCCCTGCAGGATTAAATGCAATTGAAAATGCAGCTGTCACTTCGTCCACAGCATCATAAGCCCTGTATGTGCAACGTAGCTGCAATGTCAAGTGTACAAGTCAATAAAATTTTCTCCTTTTCTTCCAAGACAATTCAAAACAAAGTTGCACAAGGAAGATTGTAAAGGAGAAGCTAAGGGGTATGCAGACAAAATAGTTGCTACAAAGCATGTCTAAGATGTGTGATAAGCTCGGGATCCACAATTTCAGTGTGCCCCTAAACAATTATATCGCTTCCATAAAGTCTCCCCAGAGTTCTTCAAACCTCTAAACTAAAGTTAACAATTCTGACCTGTCCAGTAGTGGCATCCCAGACATGAATCGGATGATCACGAGTAGTTGATGCAAAGACACAGCTAACTGGGTCTGAAATATGAACAGCTTCCATACTCAATTCTAGCTATGGCTAATTACCATAAGAGAAATAACTATAGATGAAAATATAACCATGCTATGCAAAAGAAGAGTAAAGTTTAACAAGACAAACCTGAAGCAGACATGTATGGGTACCAACAGAAATCATAAACCGATTCCCCTTCTGTCACAACAAGATTAGCTGTAAAGGAATCTGCGATTAAAGAGAACTAAATGAGAGACAGACCACCCATTATCTCGATTTGCAAATGTTTGGTCAGAGATATTTCTCGCAGACAGCCTCAGTGGTCCTAAAGCTAACATCTTTCTTTCAAGCTATTCGAATACACAGAAACAAACAGATATCCCAAATGACCACAACATGCCCTGTGAACATATACCTTCATCAAAATTTGACGAACTCGCACTTGCGCTGTCGTCACCCCCGTAGTCTGGTCTGATCATCACACAGTTCAATTAAAGTACCACCAAACAACGCAACATGTCTGTCGTGATCTAATAAAACACAAAAGGAACAGAAAAACCAGCAAGCACCACCATTGTCCCAAAACAAACTTACAGTGCAAACACACGAAGGGTATTGTCCTCCGAACTACTGAGAAGGCAAGTCCCATCAGGCGACCTACGAAAGCCCAAAAGGAAGAAGAAGCAAATCATCGCTCCCGAAGCCACAGCCCTACTCAGAAGAAGATAAACCAAGAACCCATCAACCGAAAACGAGAAATCCACGCACCATTTGACGCCTTTAAGGAAGTTGTTCGGCTTCTGGTCTGTTCTGAACTGCTTGTGGAAATGGTAGGCTCGTTGAGGAGGGACATCGAACCGAATCGTGGGCCATGAGTAGTCTTGCTGAGCAGGCTCTGTGGGTTCGTCGAGCAGGCTCGGTTGATGCTGCTGCTCTTCTCCTTCTTCTTCAACCATCCTTGCGCCGAGCACGAGCTGTGAGACTTTTCTTGAGTCGTCGCCGGCGAGCTTTGGCTCCGTCGACTCTTTCCCTCTTTCGAGTTCGGGCAAAAGGAAAGAGGGAAGCCCTCGACCCTTTGATTTGAGAAATGAAAATAATAACACGGGAATAAATAATAATTTCAGGAATATAAACTAAACTCGGAATAAATACAGAAAACAAATATTTTTTCTATAATAGGCTAATTTAAGAATAACATCCGCAAACACGAATTTTTTAATCAGGATTAATTATATGATGATTAAGTCCTAATATCATATGATATTGATGTCATGTTGAAGATTATAAATCATAGACGGTTTGACAATTGTGAAACTAGAATTCTTAATTACTGGTCATGGACTATTAATAGTTTTTGAAATGAATTATTATAACCAATTATGATAAAAATTGATTTTGTCAATTAGATAACTAAAATCTTGATTATTTTAGTTTGAAAATTGAGTTGTCTTATAAATTAAATTTCATATTAGTTTAACTTTGAGAACTTAATTCTAGTATGATTGATATATTTTGAGCATCACGTATCCTTTAATATAGATCACATGTTTGTGAAGCATAGAAAAATCACTCGATATTTCTATTTATAATTTTACTTTAAAATTTGAGCCTAAAAATTATCAGAGGAAATAATATATGATTCAACAATACATTATTTAAAATTGAGACATCGGTCAAACTACTTTTTCACTTCTTTGGCAGAGGTGTTTACTCAACTGACCTAGGAATTACCCAGTATGGTGCCACCTCGCTCATTAGTGAGAATCGCAATGCTATTAAGATAGCCAAGAATTATGTGTTTCATAAGGCCACCAAATGCATTGAGGTTGATTGTTATTTCATTCGTCAACATATCCATATTGGTACTATGAATCTTATTTCCATCTCCTATGTGGATCAACTAGCTTATATTTTCACTAAAACACGTCCACCTATGCGTTCTAGTGATTTAGGGTGCGTTTGGTAACATTTCTATTCTTGAAAATAATTTCTTTTGAGAAATAGTTCTTTTTTATTTCTACTATTTGGAGTAATTTCTAAGTAAAATAAGACGTTTAAAGCCTGTTTGGTAACACTCCCTGTACAATTGATTCTGTTCTTTTGTTAGGGAGTTGATTTGGAATAGAAACCGTTTGGTAAATTTTTTATTCCGAGAACAAATTTATTTCTGAGAATAGATTTATAGTAGAATCGATAATAAAAAAAAAAATTGATTCTCACTCCCAATAACAATTTTGAGAATCAATTTTGCAATCTTCTCTTTTTTTCCCTTCCCTTTCTTCTTCTTCTTCCTCCTCCCACTGCCGCCCCATCACTGCCGTCACCGAGCGGTTGGGCGAGGTTCGGCAAGCTCGTTAGAGCCCTGTCAGGCTAGGGTGAAGTCCGTCAAGCTCGCCGGTAGCCAGGTGAGGCTCGACTTCACCCAGACGGCGCGAGGTCAGCTTCGCCCTGGCCTGGCGAGGCCGTGCCCAACCCGGCAAGGCTTGGCCTCATAGATATGGGCGAGGCTCGGCCTTGTAGATATGGGCGAGGCTTGACCTCGCCCAGGGGGCGTGAAGTCGGCCTCGCCTTGCCTTAGCGATGCTAAGCCTTGCACTGGCTGGCAAGGCCGAACCTCGCCGGTGGTTGGGCAAGGCAAGCCTCGCCCAACCACCGATGAGGCTTGGCTTCGCACCACCTAGGTGAGGTTGAGCCTCGCTCGGATCTGCGAGGCCGAGCCTGCCGGTGGCTAGGCAAGCCTCCGGCGAGTTGCCGCGACCTTGCCCGATCGCTAAAGAGGAAGAAGGAGATAAAAGAGAAAAAAAAAGAAAAAAAAAAAAGAGAAATAGAAGAAAATTATAACTAAAAGTATTAAAAAATTAAAAGAATCAAAAAATTGAAAACTCTTACCAAACACATTTCTATTCCTAGGGAATAAAAATTTTAAACAGTTTTAGCAAACACCTTAAATATTCAAAAATTGTTCTCGGGAACAAAATAAAAAAAATCATTTCTGATCAGAAATTATTCCCAGAAGTAGAATCGTTACCAAACGGGCCCTTAGTAACTACAAAAATTTCTTATTCTTGGAATATAAAAAGAATATAAATGCGTTTGGTACGAACAAAAAAATTTATTTCTTTTTTCCCTAATGGCGGCGGTGATCGGCGAGCTATGGGTGGCGGCTAACCGGCGGCGGTGGCCGGTGACCGACGGGCGGGGGGGTAGCCCGCGACCCGGTGACCAATGGCTGCCAAGCGACGCTCGACGGTTGCTCACCTATCGCGCGGGTCACCGGTCACCGCCCGTCGCAATTGGTCACCAATTGCGCCAGGTCATCGACCACCTGGTGAAGGGCGGCGGCGAGAGGCCAGTGATTGGCGATTGGCCAACAGCAAGTGAGCGAGGGTGGCGGCAATCGGTGATAGCGACCGGTGGCGACGGCAACAGCCGGGGGTAGGCGGTGAGCGGCGGTGGGCAGGCAGCAGTGTGTTGTGGGTGGCGAGTAGTCCCCAAGAAATAAGTTTTTAGAAATTGTTCCCAAGAACAAGAAGCTAGTTTTTTTTACTTCTCATTTCTACTCCAAATCTATTCCTGAGAACAATTTTTTATTCCATAGATTAGAAAAATCAGTTTGCGTTACCAAACGAATTTCTGTTCTATTTCTATTTCGAGGAACAAAAGAGCAGAAAAACAAAGAAATTGGCAAGATTACAAGCAAGTGAAAATTTCTGTTCTTTTGTTCTCGGGAGTAGATTTGGAACAGAAATCCATTTTTGTTCCCATAAACAAATTTGTTCTTGAGAATAGATTTGGAACGAAATTAAGAATAAAAAAAAATTTATTTCTTTGTTCCTGAGAATAATTCCAGAATCAGCCAATTTTTTTTTAGTTTCTCTCTTCTCTTTCTTTTTTTTTCCTCTTCTTCCTTTTGATTGGTCGTTGGTCTTAGCCATGGCCGATGACTGGCCGGTAATCGGCCAAACAAGGGTCGGCGTCCTCGCTGGGCCCTGGCGATTGGCAACGCTTCGGCAAGGGTGCCAGCCCATGTTTGGCCAATCGCTGGCCGCCGACAATTAATTTAGGAAGAAGAAGATGAATAGGGAAAGGAAAAAAAAAGAAAAATGTATTTAAATCATTAAAATATTAAAAGAAAATATTTTGGACTAAAAATTTTCAGGTTTTACTAAATGCATTTTTATCTCGGGAATAAAAATTTTGGACAGTTACCAAACGCCTTCAAATACTCATAAATTGTTCCCGGAAACAAAATAAAAAATAATAATTTCTAAGCAGAAATTATTCCCGGGCACAAAAGCATTATCATACGCACCCTTAGTTTCCAAACTTAAGTTGGCCTCAAAATTACCTTTTAAAGTTTGAGGTGGGATGTTAATGTATATTGTATATAGTGTCAAATTATAATAGTAGGTAGTATTTGTAGTAGTCCTACGTAGGTTCTAAGTTTTTGGCCTCCTACTTCTTGTATGCTAGAAATAGGAACTCTAGACTCATTTTCTCTACTAATAAAGTCATAGATCATTTCATGAATTATCAAGAAGATTCCCTCCCTCTCAATAACTCTTCTTAGTAGGGGTGTGTAACCGGATTGGGTTTACCCGAGAATCGGACTGAATCACCTAAAAAACAGGGTCATGAATCGATTCTCGATTAAACCGGTTTGAAAACTAGATCCAAGCAAAGACCCACCCAAAACTGAATCGGTTTTGGAATCGGTTTTTACCCTGTTAAAAAAATAAAATCGTCTCTCTATGTAGTACCTCTAAGCTCTCTGTCTTCAAAGAATTGTTAAAAAAAAAAAAAAAAGCCTCTCTTTGAATCAAGTTAAAAGAGCATTATCTTTGAAAATTTGTTAAAAAGAACTTTTCTTATATATTGTTTTTTCTCTTTTAAAGGTCCCACCTTCAACTATAGTAATGGTCGCGAGACAAGTGCTATCAATTGTTGTGGCACTAATTAAAACATTCTCAATCCAACTTAGGGAAAATGTCCTCTTAATAACAACTTCATTGCATACACATGAGTAGGTGCATTAAATCATATCAATAATATTTGTGGGAATGAGAATAATATTAGACTCATGTTTGTTGCTAATGTTTATGCAATGTTAGGATTTTTGCTTTGTTTTATAATGTTATGAGGATTATGTTGTTATTTTTTTCGTGAATTAATATAAAATTCAAAGCCGTATAGGATATTGGATGGTTGTAAAATAGGTTCTAATGAAAATAGGGTCACCGGTAACCCTCGCTAGCCCTAAAGAAAAAAAAAAAAAAAAAAAAAATCGAAAAATTCCAAAAAATTAATAAATATATTAAAATATTGTCCACCAGCGACCACGTCATCTTTTCTGACGGCTAAATCGGAAGTGACACTCAAGTGAACATTTTTTTAAACTAGTGGCACTCAAGTAAGCGAAAAAAAAGTTTTGGTACCAAAGTGAGCGTTGTACAAAAGTTATACAGCACTCTAGTATTCTTTTACCTTCAAAATGATTTCTTTTTTTCTCTTTTTTTCTTTTTCCTCATTCAATTTTCTTCATGGTAATATATTTTCTTTATGCAATCACGTCATTTCGCGGTCATTTATAATTTTAAAATATCCCGACAAATTGCAAAAGCAAAATTCATCGGCATGCTAATGCAGTGCTTAATTAAAAAGAAAGTAGAGCGAAAAATTTCATCGTCAGAGTTAGGGGTGTCAACGGGTCAGGTTTTGATGTTACTCGACCTGACTTGAACAATAAGGGTCATGTCCTCCGACCCGACCCGAAATGCATAAAACATGAAGCAAAAAATGGGTCGGGTCGAGTCAAGTTCAGGTTTTTTATTATAAAATATTACAATTTTTTAGTGTGCTTCTCCTTTAACTCCTCTGAGGTGGATTTACGACATCTTATCTTTCAGTACCATCTTCAAAATATTAAAAAAATCACAATTAGGAAAAAAAACAAAAAAGTTTGAGATATTGTAACAAATATCTGAAAAATACAAAAAGATGACTAGAAATAAAATAAAAAAGACGACGGCGGGGCCGGCACTGCCACTGCCCTCTAGACCGCCTCCACAATCCTTCATCTGCTATCTAATTTCTTTTATATAATTTTTAGATTATTTATGGGTTTTTAGTTTTGTTTTTCAAGCTTTGTTCTAATTTTCGGATGTGTTAGGATAGAAGTGCACGAAGCTGCTGACGAGGAGCACACGTACTGAAACGTTGGTCCCAAGCACATTTGCGACCAACATGGAGTGACATACCAGACAAATGGTCTGGAGCATGATGTCCTAGGCATGCAACAAGCCAAAACAGTTGGAAGAAATCATTGGAGAAAATGGAACGGAGAATAAAGAGGCAACCATGACAGCAAAGCCAGGAGGAGGAGTCCACGAGCTGAAAATTTAAGATTTTTTAAGAACAGAAGAGGTGTGTTTGTAATTGTACCACACCAAGTAATACTAACTTGAGCTTCTGTATGCTGGTTTAATCTAAATGCATACTTTGGATGCTTTTTGCTAGTAATCTGCTTGAACCCTTGACTGGTTATTCAGATATGTGAACAAAAAGTTCAGCCAACAATATAAGGCTACGATCAGAGCCTTAGACATTACAAACTCATGATCTCAAAATGAAAATAGTGTAATCTGATTCAATGAGAAGAGTAAGTGTCCTAATTCATGTATTTATACATAGGCAGCTGCTCAGGCACCATGTTTTCAACACCTACTTGATGCCGACAATGAACTAAATTTTGATTAGACAATAGAATTCAACATACAAGAAGAGCGGATTGCACCGATTTTATTGTAGTGATTGGGCAGAGGAATGACCAAATGAGAAATAAAAAGAAGCAGGAGGTAGGTTGACCAAGTAGAATCATCCAAATAGTGACACAAGGAAACATGATTCTGCACAAGGAATTCTGATGTTAGTTTACCATTATCTACCGAGGTCTTTTCAACTCTACATGAGAAACATAACTTTCTACTAGAAATTTGAAACTTGGAAAGTAAACATGGAAAGAGACTTTTGAAGGGGAAGGCATTCTTATACCAGAAGCATAACATTCTTTAATGAGGTACAAGAATACAATTGGCGAAATGTGGGATAAATCAAACAGAGAGTATAGAGTTAGGGTCCATGATTCATGAGTTTTCTCCTCTGGCTGTTTGACAATTTTATCATCCCATCCCATGGAAGTAGAACTGTCCCACAAAGAATAAAAACATTAGTTTAGAGATGACAAGCATCATACAGAGTCCTGTTTATCCTCCGTACAGAACGACAAAGCAACCAGAACAAAAAATTACACACTCTAAGTACTCTCATAACCATTCACCAAAAGAAGTTGCTATCAATTCTCCAAACAAAGAAACTTCATCTAAAGGCTCATTTCTATGCACCAAGACCAAAGAGCCAGAATTCAACCAAGTTAAAGAGACAGAAAAGCAAAGAACCCAATTTAGCGATTGGATTGGAGGTCCTCTGCAATTGAACCAAGGTGGGGGAAATTCAAGCAGGCTTTGAGGAACTTAGGTAGAACTAGGAGAAAAAGCCGTAAAAACTATCCAAGCTCAGGGCATGCCGGGAGCTTGCAGCTCACACTACTTTAGCTTTTTAAAAATGCGAAACTCATGGAACTTTCACATCACTCAAATGTTGACACGTAAATTCACGTATAACCTTTTCATACTATTAAATTTAGGTAGGAAAGCTTTTATTTAAGTCCAAACAAACGTGCTGTCAAGAAGTATGATTGAAGTTGTCATACTCATGCCATTATTTGGTTAAAACTAGCCAACCTATGGCAAGTACCATGGGAAAACATCAATTACCTCATGCTCATGAAACACTGCACCAGACGACAAGAATGATAATCAACAGAGCGCGAGCATAGCACGTGTCACACGATTTGTTAAAACTGCAATTTTTTACTATTTTCCTCTATATAATATGTAAAATGAGACTCTAAAAAGTGCCGGGCTGCCGGCTAAAGAATTATCCAAACACGCAAGCTAAACTCAGTCACCATAAAGTGCTCAATAACAAAAGTAAAAACATAGCCAAGGATAGCAACAAATTGTACCAGTGGCGGCTGTCATACTTAAGACAAGAGTTGAAATATCTTAACATACTTAAAGATAGGAGTTGCAGCTACCATCAGAATATGAAGGACATACCTCCAAACAAAACCCCCCATGCACATTTAGCAACTGCTCACAGG
This sequence comes from Corymbia calophylla, assembly GCA_014182845.1. Classification (NCBI taxonomy): domain Eukaryota; kingdom Viridiplantae; phylum Streptophyta; class Magnoliopsida; order Myrtales; family Myrtaceae; genus Corymbia; species Corymbia calophylla. The sequence continues at coordinate 41,646,023 of CM024697.1, read as the reverse complement.
AATGTCAATCATCGAGAGAAGTTAATATCAAGTTTGGCCCTATGATCGTAGTTGGTAACTCTGCAATAAATTCACGACGAAAATGATAACTAACATATGTATTGAAATATAAAAATGTATTAATATTCTATAGCCATATTTTTCACTTGACTCAAAGATTTTAAGCTCTTCTAAGTCCTCCTCAATCGAACGTTAAAGTGGCACGGATCGTAACCAATCTTGAGCACATATGAGAGCCTCCACCATCCTTGGAGTCAAGGAGCTACGAAAGACATCAAGCACGCGATATTTGTCCAATTCAGATTTTTCTTTCAAATATTGCTGTCTGGTTCGACTAAGATACTTTGCAGTTATAAAATCAGCACTAATCATAGGAGACTTTGACACATTTACAACCCTTGTACCCTTTAATTTAAAGTTGTTTTGGGGGCATACACCAGTGCGGTATTGCTTGAACAATGATGTTAGGGATGTTGTCACTCTTCTTTGTAAAGTTTCAGCTTGATTGCTTTCATAAACATCATTAATCATCCACTTCACATATGCCCACTTATGTCATGGGTCAAGTATACAAGCAATGAATAAAGTAAGATTGATATTGTTTACATTGCCAAAATACTTATTAAATTTGTTCTTCATACTCTTAGCCATTTCCTGCAAGTCTTGATCTTCATTCTCACAATATTCGTCGATGACTCCATGAATTTCATACACATTCTTAGCCAAATCATTACTAGTGACATAAGAAGAACCCGAAACTTTTAAAGTTGTATCAAAGAACAACTTTAGGAAAGGAAGAAATTGACGGGCATAATTCCAATCATTTGTAGTAGGCAATCCTCTTACCTTAGGAAGCTCTTCAACAAATGTGCTATCTTGAAGTTCCAATAAGCCAAAAGCTTTATCAAACTTAATGGCTGCTTCCAACATCATATATATTGAGTTCCAATGAGTTTCCACATCCAAACAAACAAGACTTTTGGACTCAATATTTACTCGCTTAATACAATCATTAAACCAACTCAGCCTCTTAGGAGAAGACCTCACATAACGTACAGCCGAACGTATTCTAATGATAGAATCATTTATTTCTTTCAAGCCCTCTCTCACAATCAAGCTCATATATGAGCACAATACCTCATGTGGAGTAACTCACCTTTCAATACCAAAGAATTCCAAAAATTAAGTCTTCTTTCCAAATGTTGAATCCCTAGGTCATTTGAGCTTGCATTATCTACAATAATACAAGTAACGCTTTGAATCCCCCACTCAATCAAGCATTTCTCAACTGCTTTTCCAATTATCTTCGTAAAATGACCAGGGATTTGACAAAAATTCAATATTTTCTTGTGTAGTTTCCAATCGGCATCAATAAAATGTGCAGTGAGACACATATAACTTAAATTCTAACATGAGGTCCATGTGTCGATCGTAAGACTGACTCTTGGTGATGTTTCACAAAAATATTTCTTCAATTTACTTCTTTCCTCTAAGTATAACTTATAATAGTCATGCCTCAACGTATTTTGACATGGGATTGCAAACTTTGGCTGTATTCTATTCACAAATATCCGAAATCCCTCATTTTCTACAAATTTGAATGATAATTCACCAATAATGAACATGGCTGCTAGGTCTCTTCTACTAGCGTCTTGTTCAATTTCCATGGACCTGAAGAACTACCAACCCCTACAAAGGTACCCGAGCCACTATTTTGCCTTTTTTCAACATTTGCGTAAGGGTATGCCTTCCATCTAGCTAAATGATGATGCATAGAACTAGTCCCATGGCCATTAGCACAACCAATTAGGGCCCCACAATATATGCATTTTGCTTTTCCTTGATCATCACTCCATTTAAAGTGTTCACACACTATAGACCTTGTCTTTTTTTTTCCGTGGTACTAGAAGCACTCATTTCAGACATTTGGAATCATTTTATCTATGACACTTAAAACTTGAAAATTTTAAGAGCAGTGAGAGGCCTTGGGTGTGTGGGACCATGAAAAACCAGCTCAGCTTGCCTCAATCTGCTAACTGTTTGGTCCTTGTTGTACTTGAAAGACGACAACATTAGTGACAATTTGTTTACACTTCATTAATTTGACTTGCCATGAAAGACTTTAGCCTAGATCGGAGGTTAATAGTATCCCCACATCATTACATAATCAATCAAAACAAGAGCTTCTTAGAAACTATTCTAGAATTTGAAGAGAACGACCGAAAGAGAGTTATGCAAGTAGAAACAAGACATGCTAAACTGCAAGTCACCCCCAAATTCTCATGATGATGAGCACTCTGGAGTTTATTGAGAACAAGGCATAAAAGTGACTCCCTCATATTTTGACAAGGCATGATGATTCTTTGGATTTTCAAGTTCCACAAGATCCTCTCCATCAATGACAACCTCACTCAAACACGCAGAAATCTCCTACACAGGCATAATTCTATCATGAATGCTCACGAGAGGAGCAGAGAAGATGTAGATTTAGGGGCAATAAATTGCTAGTTTGAGGAACGGATTTGAAGAAGAGAGCCCTTCGCTGAAGAAGAAGGTGAGGATTGAGGAAGGTCTCTATGAAACCAACTTCCAGCTCAACCTAATTCATGCGCAACAAGACACCAAAATCCAAAGAAATTTAGGTAGCGAAGAAGTGACAAGTTTGTCGGATTCAAGTGCGGGAGAGAGATAGAGTATGATCTTCTTTCAAAAAGTGGAGGACTGAATGTCCAGACTAGGCGGTGCCATCTCTAGTATCGCAATCTGGTCTTCTCTTCGGTGGCGATGGCGATGGCAATGGCGACGGCAATGGCGATTACCCGGAAACCATCATCATCTTCAGGGAATGGCAAGGTTGATGATGCTAATTAGACGAAAGAGAGAGCATTGAAATTTCTCAAGAGGGCGCAAGAGTGTGTAGGAATCAAAGCTTCTACTCTATTCCTAATATCCCTCGCTCGGTAGCTCGTCCCCAGTAGGGGTGTGCAACTGGACCGGGTTTACCCGGAACTCAGACCGGACCGCCCGAAAAACAAGGTCAAGAATCGGTTCCCGGTTAAACCGGTCCGGGAACCGGTTCTAGTTTTTGGGAATCGGTTGAAACCGGTCCGGAAACAAGGTCCAAGCAAAGACCCACCCGGAACCGGGCCGATTTTGGAATCGATTTTTACCCTTTTAAAAAAAAAATCGTCTCTCTATACAGTGCCTTTGAGTCTCTTTGTTTTCGAAGAATTGTTAAAAAAAGAAAGGTTCTCTTTTAAATCAAGTTAAGAGAGAATTGTTTTGAAAGAATTGTTAAAAATAACTGTTCTCATGCATGGTTTTTCTTTTTTAATGGTCCCACCTTCAACTATTACTATGGTCATAGGACAAGTGCTACTAACTATTGTAGCACTAATTAAAGCATTTTCAGTCCAACTCAGGAAAGCTATCTTCTTAATAAGAGCTCCGTCGCATACACATGAGTAAGCACATTAGATCATATCACAAGTATTTGTGGGAATGAGACTAAAATTAGATCCATATTTGTTGCTTATGTTTATGCATTGTTATGATTTTTGCTTTGTCTTATAATGTTAGGAGGATTACATTATTATTTTTTTGCTAATTAATGAAAAATTCAAAGCTGTGTAGGATATCGAACGGTTGCAAAACAGGTTCCAATGAAAACAGGGTTGACCCTGTTCTCGGACCGGAAAAATATGGTCGGGTCCAATAAAAACAGGGTAGGGTACAGGGTCCAAAAAAGAGGAGCCGGTTATAACAAGGTCGGATAGAGGGTCCAGGTTTGGACTCTACCCACCTTGGACTCGATCACCCCTAGTCCCCAGCCTTAAATCATGTTTTCTAGAAGGCAAAAAGGAGGTAATTACATGCTGCTTCAATTTCTCATATTTGCTCAGCGATTCTCATCGCGCAACTTCAATGTTCCGTTCTTTGAGTAAGTCCTCTATGGTTCTGGCCAAATCTGGTGGTGATAGTGGTTGCTGCACTCCGACGGCAATGATGGTGGTTGGGATTCGCCGACGACAATGGTGAGGGCCTCATCGTCGCTGATTGAGAGAGAGGAGAGAGAAGGGAGAGATCGGCAATAGAGAGGGGAAAAAAAGAAATATGTTTTGATTTGGGTAATGTGTAAAGGGTAGGGTTATTATTTGACCCGACCCAACTCTAATAATACCCAAACAAAAAAACCCTACCCAAACAAAATTGAGCCCAAACCCCAAAAATATCCATAGTTTCCAGGTTGGGTCGGTTCGGTTTGGGCTGGGCTAGGCATTTTTGCCACCCCTAGTTGGAGTTTTTGTCCTTGGAGTTCTTTGTACATACACATAAACCTGTCTACTTCGCAATGCATTACGAAAACAAATTAGATGACATAGATATGAAAAAAGGAATTGGGAGGACAAAATACTAAACTTAAGCTTAGTGGCAAAAGGTATTTAAGCAATCAATGCAGTTTACGTAATGCAATAACCCACTCAATATTTCGCTTTCTTCTCATAAAATGTAAATTCCCTAATTTCCTATGTTCCTAACTCTCTTTCCTCGTTGACTCCAACATAGCTGTTGCCACACTTGCCGCTCACCCCTCTACCTCCGAACAGACTCTAAGGTCACCTCACCTCCGACAGGTTGACAATTTTCGACATAATGCATTTACACGGCACGAAGGTAAGCATGCTCGATTGAAGCTTAATCCCATGTCATCACTCGTAAACATGCCGTCACGAATTGAACCTTTTAATGCTTTCGTCACATTCGCAGACACGTTTTATTAAACACGTTAACATTAACCTGGGTCCATGCCACATGCTCAGATACATTTAGGCATGTTAATCGGCGTTTATAAGCACATTTCTGCATATACATGTGAGAAGTAACATCTTAAACACGTTAAGCTTGTCGTGGTGCATAAAGCATTTAATAAACTTTGTCATACTTTTGGGCTTTAAAGATATTCTACTAAAGATAGATTTGTCATATTGAGATTAGAATGTGGTTATATCAAGACAAGACATAGGTGGGCCTTTGACGTAGGCTTATTTATTTCTTCGCATGCTTTTCCACAACCGTGCCTAACATCATCCTCAACCGAGAAGTAACCTAGTCATTAACATGCTTGATCAGGAACCATCAGGATTTAAAAATCTTAACGAGAAAGGAAACTTCTTCAGATTTTATCTTAATGTTACCCAAAAAGATCATCATTTGGTCATCGTTCATCATACATTAGTTACAGCTAATCAAACTGCGACCGAGACAAACTCAAACCCTACTCTGTTACAAAGTCCGTTGAGCTCGACATTGCTAGATCACTGCAGATAATGGATGTGCCTGGTCATCAATCATCGAATATTTTTCGATCCATGAAAAACACGATATAGATAGACGCGAAGTTTTTAAGAATTCTCAAGAATCTCGTTGCCAGTTTTCATGGGACACGGCCTCAAGATCAGCACCGCCATCTCCATCATCCACGTTGCTAGCTGCGGAATCAAGAGCGAAGCTCCAGACAGATGGACAGTTCTCATCACCTGCAACAGACGAGAATATAATGCAAACCAATATATGGCAACAGCAAATTATCGAGTTGATCATCGAAGAAAAGCAGAACAGACTATGGCTGTTGAAACGAGCAACAAAAACTTCAAGATGGCATAATCTCAGCTTGCCAAAGAACTAAAAAAGAAAAAATGTTATTTATTCCCCACGAAATTTCTAATTTTTTGTGTCACAAAAAATAATTTACATAAATGCGTCACAACAGATAAAGTTTGGGGTTTTTTTGGCATTTTCCTTTTAAAATAACCTAATAAATTACTAAAGCGAAATTCACTGTTGATGCTAATGATGCGGTGCTTAATTTAAAAGAAAATTAAAGAAAATGAGCAAAAATTTTCTTTGTTAGAAATTTTTTGGTCCTTTGAGTTCTTTGTGCAAAGATGATCTCATTGTGGAAAAAAAATATGGGAGGATCCAAAATATACTTCAACTTAGAAAAAGAAGAAGAAGTAATCGATAAAATTTACGCAATACAGTACGTTCGCCGAACACCAGGATAAAATACCCTGATTTATTATGTTCCCAGCTTCCTTTCCTCTGTCAACTTCACCAGAACCACCGCCAAATTTGCCACTCGGCTCTCTCTATCTCCGACCACACTTTGAAGTCGGGTTGCCTCCAACTAAGGCCGGCAATTTTTGACATAAGGTACATACAAGGCATCAAGGCAGGCGTGCTCGATTGAAGCTTAATCAGTACCGTACCATGAGAATTACAGCAAAGAATTTCAATTGGACAAGACCTACGAGTTATGGAATGACTACTTCTTGCGCAAAGTGATCGCTACCCAACAAAGTCGCCAAGATTAATGCGTCAATCTTGTATACTCATGCATGATATTTGGTACTTTTTATTTGATTAGCCAATTATCCGTACGGATGTGAGTTTCTGCATTTATTGATAAATTTTAAGGAAAATAAATTCTTTGTTGATTTTGGAGAAAATTATCCAAAAAGTTTTAAACCTATTGTACAAATCTTTCAATTTTGCCAATCGAGTTATAAACATTTTTCACACTTTACCAATTGAATCCATTCGATTAACTTTGGCAAAAAAATTGTTGATGTAGACCCTGGCCGTCCTACATGGTGCAACCAGCGCTAATGGAGACAATTTTAATAATTCTCTATTTATTCATTTATTTTTCTTTTATTTTCTTTTTTTGTTTTCCATTTTGCTTTCCCTTCTTCCTCCTCTAGCTGGTCGCCAAGACTTGAGGACCAGCTAAATGAGGAAGAATGGAAAGAAAAGAAAAGAATAAAATTTTTTGAAAAAATTAAAATATTATTAAAAATTGTTCGCATCAACATCAATCGCATGTAAGACGACCAACGTCCATATTAATGATTTCTAACCAAAATCGTAACTCAAGTAGAGAAATGCAAAAATGTTTATGACTTAATTGACAAAATTGAAATATTTAAAACTAAATTAACACAAGTGCAATAGGTTTAGATTTTTTAGACAATTTTCTCATTGATTTTGCATAGGAAAGTAATGAATATAAGAATAAAGAAATTGAAATGTAGGCATTGGAAATCAAAGTTCACGAGAAATGTAAAGGGTATGAGAAATTTAAATATGTTGAAAAGATAAATTTATAAAAGGGTAAATACCACCAAAAATCTCAAACTATGTCACTTGTGACAATTTTACCTTGAACTTTTTTTGTGCTATCAAAAATCCCAAACTATGCCACTTGGAACAAATTCACCCAAAATTTTTAACGAAGGGCATTTTCATCCTTTTTCATTTTCTTTTTTTTTTTTTTTTTCCTTCTCCTTTATTCCCTTTGCTATGGCCGACGAAAGGGAGCTGAAGTGTCACGCCCCGACTCTCGAGCTTGCGGCAACCCCATTTCACTTGAGGTCTAGTTGTATGACGTCCCAAGTACTGTTGTCGACCAATTTATTTTATCTTATAATTATGCACATGCGAAAATGAATAGAACTTCAAACCAACAATCAGAAACAACAGGGATAACAACAGAGATACAGAGGAAAGACAAAACATCATTTTTATATAACTGAAGGTTAGCCTGAACTACAGCATATACAAACACGCCTTGCTACAAGCGAAAAGCTGAGGCCTACACAAAAAGGACCGACCTGGCTAACCTAACATTGTACAAGTGGGGAAGGGCTCGCAAGCGACAACTGCCTATTCGCTAGCCGCAAAGGGATTGTCATCTCGGGCCTGAAAAAGTTAACTACGACGGGTTGAGATAAACTCAGCAAGTTAAAGTCCTAAGCCCCGGTTAGGAACTTCGTTCGCCTCAGGAGTTTAACATACAACCTAATCCATCAGTCATCCAACACTACCTCAGAGAATAATCACAGAAGACAGTTTAAATAATAGACATAACCACAAGCGACCTTACTTGGCCTTAGCACACGCGACCTGCAGAAACTATCAATCGCCTCACAACAATAGTAAGAGGCATGCAAATAATCAAAGCATTGCACAAAACTCTCATATCACATTGTCCACATATACTCCGATTATTACGACCCTTAAGACCATAGCACAACCTTATGATTGGCAGTCTCTGACCTTAGCATAGCGACGTCATAGGCTCTCCCCCACCGACGGCATTCTTGAAGGAGCATGGGGTCCGCCTGCCTACCGCGGCCCTGCAACCGACCGTTATCAGGCATCTGACCGAAGTCAGGCGACCAAATGACCACGACATAACCCCGAAGGATTGACGGTCATCCGGCAATACCGGGTTCTCAATTTAATGTGACCTTGCAACACATCATCAAACAATTCATTTTTATATTTGCTCTGTCGTGAATGTAACATCGTTCGTGCTCGTGCGATATGCCATTTCAGATAACCCACGTAATATGTCATGCGGTATCAGTCGACAATCACGTACATTCCCTAATTCTCGAGAAGAATTCAATAAACCAAACACTTTCAATTCCAATCGGTCTTCGATCCTGCATTTCCTCATTATACAAGGGTATAATTAACAATCGGCACTTCAAGAAAATGACTTATGGACCTCAAGAGTGCCAAAACTTGACACAAAGGGACACTTAAGTGCCAAAAGTTACAAACGGTACACTTAAGTGCCAAAATCAAAGCAAAATGGATCACTTAGGTGCTAACAGTGAGAAAAACCGGCCAAAATGCATTCGTGACATTTTCCGACGACAAACTTTACTGAGGTGGCAATTATGGAAAAAAAAAAAACACATGTGGCGTATGAAAATTTTCCGACGTGGACTTTAAAAATACAGGTGGACTCGCAGCAAGCTAAACGATGTCTTTTTTTCACAAGAAAGAACGACGTCGTTTAGCTTACTTCGGCTAAACACATCGGGCTCAGTCCTGTCTTCGTCTCCGGCTCAGTCCTATCTTCGTCGCCGTTCATCTTCACAGAGGGCACTTCGTTGCTCGCCGTCGTTCGCTAGCTGAGGTTTGTGCTTTTCTCTCCCCATGGATGAAATTAGGTTCGGAATCGTTTATTAGGGCTCGAATGGAAAAATTGGGGCTCAGCTATGAAATGTGGGGTTTGACCAGGAAAGATAGGGCTTGTATGATACTGTGATAGACGATTTAGGGCTTAAATGTAGTGCTAGAGTAATTCAAGGGTTCATATTGGCAATTTAGGGCTTGGTCTGGAAAAAATTAGGGCCGGTATGCTACTGTGATGTGTGATTTAGGGCTCGGATATGGTTTTGTGATATGCGATGGTATTTTTAGGGCTCTATTGGATATATTGATGTGTGAAGGTATTTTTAAGGCTCCGATGGGATATTATGTAATGTGCAATAGCGATTTCTAAGGCTTGGAGTGGTTGTTGTAGGGACTTCTGGTCATTTTGAAATCAATATATTGAAATGGGTATCATGGGGGAGTTGTCCTTATTGTAGGGACCTCTATTTGTTGGTTTTATAATGAAAGTGGATAATGTGATCGAGATGCTCTTCTCTTTCTTTAATAAAGTGTATGACAATGTGGGGACCTCCATGTGCAATTACAATTGTCTATTGTCTCTTGTCGATGTGGTCCCAAAAAGTTAATTGTTTAATTTTTTTCCTTGCTTACAGAAATGGTTTGTAATAAGGATTGTGTTGCTGTCATTGTTTACTATGGAGGGGACTTTGTCATTGGGGAGGACGAGTGTGAGTATGAGGGGGGAAATGAGGGCACTATTTTTATCGAAGTACAGAAGGCATCTTATATTGGGTTTGTTAGGGATATAGTGACATATTTGCCTTGCAAAATACAGAAGTTGATGTATTGTGTTCCGGGGAAGGGTTTGAGAGATGGTTTGAGAAGCTTAGAAGATGATAATGGATTTAGAGATGTTTTGTACCATTATTTTCATGGCGAAGAAGCGAAAGTATACGTTGAGTACAATAGTAAGTCTGAGGACAAAGATGATGATGGAGATAGCACCCAAGTAGGAGAAGTGGGAGATGGTAGGGATGAAGGACAGCAAGATAGACAGGAAAGTGGTGATATCACAATCACTAGATTAGATTGGGAGGTAGCTCAATTCAATGATGATGATGAAGGGTTGGCCGTTGAAAATTTCTTAAGTGATGAGGACGACGAGGAGCTTGTACAGTCAAGGAGAAAGCAAATGGACTTTTTGGCCAATAAATTTGCAACTTTGCAAATAGCTGATGAAACTCCAAACAGGACTGAAGGCCTTGTAGATGCTGGTGTTGGCCCTGTAGATGCTGGTATTGCTGGTCAAGAGACTGATTATGAAAAAAACATCAAAAATGCTACTTCCGAGGACGAGCTTGAAGAAGATGAACAACCTGTGCGTAGAAGGAAAAGTAAGTTTCCTTCTTATGATTCGTCTGTTGTTTCTCCTTCTTTGTCAGTAGGTATGAAATTCCAAGATGCCAAACAATTTAGGAAAGCTATACTAAAGCACTCCATTGCTGAATAAAGAAATATTGACTTCATTAGAAACACTAAGGCCTTTGTAAGAGCTAGGTGTTCACAGCAAAATTGTCCATGGAAGATCTACGGCGTGTTTGTTAGGTCTTTCCAAGAGGAACATACTTGTTCCATTAATTTTCAAAACAAAAAGGTAACAAGTACATGGCTGTCGAAGCACTTCTTTGATCTGATGAAGTTGATGCCCAAGATGAAGAGTGCGTAGTTCAAACAGTTGATGAAGGAGCGTGTAGGCATTAATGTTTCCAAGAATCAGTGCAAAAGAACGAAGCAAAAGGTGATGAGTGTACTCATTGGTCAGTATGGTGAGGAATATGGGCAAGTGTGGGATTATGCTTGGGAGTGTAGGGTGCAAAACCCTTCAAGTAGAGTATTTGCCGAGGTCGTGGAGAGGCCACTTCCTGATAGTGGAACTAAGTTCGATAAGTTCTATGTGTGCTTCGATGCGTGCAAACAGGGATTTTTAGTCAGGTGTAGACGGATGATAGGATTGGATGGTTGTTTCTTAAAGGGCTTGTGCAAGGGAGAATTGCTGGTTGCAATTGGAAGAGATGCGAACAACCAAATATTTCCATTGGCTTGGGCTGTTGTGAAGATAGAGAACAAGGACAATTGGTCCTGGTTCCTAAAAAATCTCATGGCTGACTTGGATATAACAAATGAGGAAGGATGGGCATTTGTAAGCGACCAACAAAAGGTAATGTCATAGTAATTTGTTTGTTTTTTGATATTAACATGTTATTTTCTTACATTTCTTGTTTCAAATTATTGTAGGGACTGGTTCTGGTATTAGCCGATGCCCTATGCCGAACATCGAATGTGTGCACGACACATATATGCAAATTGGGCAAAGACCTATAAATGAGATAAGCTGCAATTGCAATTTTGGCAACTAGCAAAGAGCACAAACATGGCTGACTTTAGGATGGCTAAAGAAGGATTGGTTTAGTTGACCAAGGAATGCTTTGATGCACTATTCAAGACAGAACCGAAGCATTGGTGCAAGGCCTTCTTCAGCGAGCAATTCAAGTGCGATCACGTCGACAATAACATATGTGAAGCATTCAATGGGAGAATAATTGATGCGAGATGCAAACCAATCATCTCAATGCTTGAAGATATATGAGTATTGGTCATGACTCGACTCTACAAACAAAGAGATGAGGCTGTGAAGTGGACTAGGCAATATGGTCCTATGATTGCTAAGAAATTGGATGAGAACTTGGCTGCAAGTAGATATTGTCATCCCATCTGGAATGGGGATGAAGGATATAAGATAATGAAGGGTTCCGATAAGTATGTTGTCCATCTAGGTAGGAGAAAATGTTCATGTCAAGTATGGCAACTAAGTGGAATTCCTTGTGTACATACTATATGTGCCATCCAATTGAAAGGCCATAACGTGGACAATTACATTGATGATTGGTATAAGAAAATGAAATATCTTACTTCATACTAATTCATGATGCAGGGAATCAAAAGTAGCAAGTTTTGGGAGCCAACAAATCGTGAAGCACCTCAACCTCTACCGTTGGAGAAGCAAATGGGAAGGCCAAAATGAAGACAAAGAATGTCGAAGGGGGAGGTCTCGGGTCAGCAAAGAATGAGTAGGACAGGTGGGAAGATGACATGTTCTTATTGCCATATAGCAAGGCACAATACTAAAGGTTGTCAATTGAGAAAGCAATAAGAACAGTTAGGTGAGAGGCCAGTGGAAGGACTTAGTGAAGGGACAGGTAGAGCGACAACTGAAGGCCAAACAGAAAGGCAAAATAAGTCCATTGTTCATTAGTTGACGACAAGAAACCCCATAAGTTATGATATTTTTATTTATGTTGTTTTTTGGTTTATTACATATTTGTATATAGCATAATTAGCAAGTATTTTTAATGTATTTGTCAGGTGACAAATAGGACACCTGAAGGATTGGTTGAAACCCCAGCTGTACCCGATGGATTGGCTGAAACTGCAAAAGGGCTAGTTTAGTCGACCATTCCTCAGCTGAGGAAAAAATACCCAGTAAGTTCAATAACTTCTTTAGTTTTCCTTTACGTTATTATATGGGCTAATGTTATATTCATAATGTCTTTATTAGGTTCGAAGAGGGCATCGAGCCAATGGAAGGGCCAACAGAAGGGCCAACAACGGAAAGGCCAATAGAAGGGCTACCACACGGGTTAGGTGAAGGTATCGGTTAAGTCGAATGACTAGATACGAGAAGGACAACTAGAAGAAAGGCAGCTGAAGGGTTAGCTATCAAAAGGCCAGCTGAAGGGCTAGCTACAAGAAGGCTACCCAGAAGACGCCTAGCTGAAAAATTTGTCGAAGAAGCCCCTATTGCACCTGAAGGGCCAAATGTAACTGAAGCTGAACGGCCATTAGAATAGCCACATGAAGGGCCAACTAAAGGGAAAAAAGAAGGGTCCAAGAAATCACAGGCCAAAAGAATGGATAATAAATCACAAGATGCTGAACGTGATGCTCCAATTCGAACAAGATGGGCTCTTGGGAAGAGAATAAGACAATATGGTTATGGCTTTTATACAGATGACTGTACTGGAACAGTCATTCTTAATGTAAATTTTATTGCCTGCATTTAATAAATTGTGTGAACTTTGCCTTATAATTTACTTGTGTTTTTTTAGCCCAGGAGAAGTTCGGAGGTTCTTATTTCTCAACGCCCTACTCAAGAATTAACGGCCGCGCCAAAAAAGAAAACGACATCGGCTACGCAAAAAAAGAAGACAACATCGACTGAGCCAAAAAAGAAGACAACATCGGTTGCGCCAAAAAAGAAAACGGCATCGATTACGCCAACAAGAAAAACCAACAACTTAGCACCAACACCATAGCACTAACACCATCTGAATCAGTTCATTCTGAGACAATTGCAGCTCCATCTGAATCAATGCATGAAGAGACAGTTGAAGAGGAAGTTGTACGTCTAGTTAGAAAGAGTGCAAGGATAATGAATCGAGGTCCATCAAAAGGAGCACGAACAGGGGGCCTGTGCATATTGATATTGATTGATAAGAATGGCTGGTTTTGTTACAACTTGCTATGGATGATTTTTATTTTTTTTGGTTTGTCACTAAGTTAGTGAGACTTGAAATTGATATCGATGGAATGATCTTGCTACTTATCAATTTTTGTTGTTGTGTTTTTGATATTTTCAATTTAGATTCTGCTTCACTTGCTCTACTAGTGGTTGATGATTATTGGTGATGGTTGGAGGCCCCTGCAACACTTGGTGCAAGTGTGCAGTTTGCACATCTTGCACCAGGTGGTGCTTCGTGCAATCTGCTGCAAAGTGCTTGCACCAGCATCTTTTCTAGCAGCAACACACCATAGCCACATTGCAGGTTGATGGTGGTTCATGCTGTGATGGTGATCGGTGGTTCATACTCTGGTTGTACTAGAGCTGGTTGTGTTGAAGGTTCATGCCTGTTGGTGGTGGGTCTGTAGTGGTGGTTTGGGGGGTTTATGCAGCACCTGATACAAGTGTGCATTCTGCACATCTTGCATCAGTTTGTGCTAGAGCTGGTAACCTGCACTTAAGTGCTCCTCTCCTGGAGAAGTTAATACTTAAGTGTTCACTTTTAAGCACCAAGTAGCACTTAAATGATCACTTTCAACAATAACCTAACACTTAAGTGATCTTTTCTCTAATCTAACTAGCACTAAAGTGATCACTAAATACAACTTATGGCACTTAAGTAATAGCTCGTGTTTGTCCTATGATACAGCAACCAGCAAGCCTAAACCAACTCTAGTTCAGCTGGGTTAACGTTAACATTGCGAATAAGCTACCACAACAAGACCCAGTGCACATTCTTGTTGCTTTATATTAAAGAACAAGCAAAAACATGTGTATCATCTCATCATTACCTTTTATTGACCTCCCTCAAAGCCGGTTGATGGTGTGGACAACACAAACGCAAATAAAATAGTCTACATTTAATCCAAAACGATTACATTTATCAACTCATTTTCAACTATGGCAGCTGAAGAAACTTCTTCTTATCTTCAAGTGCTTTACATTTGATCATTACTTAGGCTATATAACAAAACAACACTATAATAAATATTTGATAACACTTCCGTTCAATTTTCATTCTTGAAACTCCATTCTTCAACAAATAATTAATTGAAGATACTTCGGTTTGCTTTGACACTTCATTCTTCAAATAATTAGCCAAAGATGCTTCAACTTGCTTTGAGTCAACATCGTCCATGAATGTAGATGGAGGTTGACGCCACCCATCAAGTAGGTCTAATATCACCTCTGTCGCTCGATCAGAGAACTTCGCATCGATCCATTTGAAGTATTTGCACTTCGACCTTCTCTATATCTAGCGCATCCATAGAATCTTCTCCTGGGATTCATTCGAGTCCACGATGTTCTTCTTGGACTCGGTAACCCACAATAACATAAATGTTCGGCGCTCGCCTTCTCCTTCGATTCAGTGAGACGAATCCGAGCTGCTGCTTAAAATTCTACTCTCCATTTCCAATATTTAGTGCTCGGTAACCCATAACAATAGACGAATTCACGCTCGCCTTCTCCTTCGCTTCAGTGGGATTTGGGGTTAATTGAAATAATTCGAGTGCTTAAGGGATTTTTGGGGCAAATCAAAATTAGGGTTCGAGCTCTTCTTGGGGAATTTGGCTGATTTAGGGATTTAGCTAGCAATAGGAGACGAAAATGGGGAGACGACGCCGTTTTGGCCAATTTAGGGCCTTTGCTTTGTCCATATATGGAAACGGCGTCGTTTTGGGTGAGGGTTAGCTGAGGTGGATCTTCGGCGAGCCACATTTATAAGAAAATTAATAAAAAAATTGCCACGTAGGATTTCCGGCAGGGTTCTGATGACTTTGCATTGAAGTGATCCATTTTTTTGAAAAGTGGCACTTAAGTGTACCTTTTGTAACTTTTGGCACTTAAGTGTCCCTTCGTGCCAAGTTTTGACACTCCTGCTGTACTTATGCCTCAAGAAAACATAGCAACTAAGAACACATCAAATTCTATAATTTTTTAGCTTCCGTATGAATAGTGCCGTGAACAGTAATTGTGAATAGTAACTATGAACAGTAAATTCGTCCGAAATTAACTAAATAAATAAAAATAATTAAACCTAACCATGGTTAATCAAGTAATCCAACCATAGTTAATTTAACATAACCATGATTAAAATCTGACATTGGTTACTTTAAAAACTAACCTTAGTTACTTTAATTAATTAACATTGGTTACTTTATTACTAACTATAGTCAATTAACTAACCCTAGTTAGCCTTAATTAACTCAGTCACCATTAACAAACTAACCCATAATTAACCAATTACAAAATTAAACTAATTAACCCCTAAGCAAGATTAACCTCTAAACAAGGATTAGGAAATTAACTTACTTGGGTCAGGAATTTGGCGACATTGGCGCGTAGAGAGAACCGAGGGCTACGAGGGGTAAGCTCGGGAACGACAACGGGTGACAAATGGTGGCTGAAACGAGCCCAACTAGCGGCGAAACACTGTTCACGCGGAATCGACCAGCAGAGGTGAAAAAGGTCAAAATGGATGGCCGGCGGCAACCAAAGGTGACTGGTGGTGTGTGGCTGGCTCCTTGACTTCGAGGACTACACTTTGGGTGGTGGTGGAAGACAAAAGGAAGACATAAAGGGAGAGAGAGAGAGAGGGAGCTCGTTTGTGCGGCTGAGAGGGAGAGATTGAGGAGAGAGAGAGCTACTGAAGACTTGAACAAAAAGCCAAGCCAAGTGGGCAAGTCCACTTGTTCAAGAGCCAATCACAAACAAGCAAAAACAAACATAAACAATGCCCACTTGGGCACAAAAGGAAAAGGCCAAAAAAGAAAAGCCCATGGGCTGAGGAGGTAGAGGAACTTGGGCTAGCTTGGGCCCCTTTGGGCTGGGCTGGATGGGCGCAAGGCCCATTGGGCCGCCGGTCTTGGGCTGGCCCACCCACGGGCCCGAAACTCGGTCCAATATTTCCTTTTCCGACACTTCCACATCCAACGGAAAATCCCAAAATAAATGAGGCGACGTCCAATTAATAAGTCCTAAAATCACTGTGAAGTCGGTTCCCAAAATCAGATTAAAAATCGAGGCTAAATTGAGTCGATTGTAACCGTAGTACAATTTGGATTATCGGACACTCCTTTAAGACTTTTCCTCCCATTTGACCCGTGGTTAGCCATTATTTGATCCACTTTTACACCAATTGTCGAGTCAAAGACGTCCCTTGATTGTCGTGTGATCCCGGGGGCTCAATTGGTAATCCCGAGTACCAGATGAAAATGATTCAATTTAACGTCATTCGTAGTTCGTATCGAAGTTGCACGGAAATCACCCGCAGTTCAACTTCGTACTTCTACCGAATCTATTTATTTCCATTTCCTTAATAGTCTAGTACTTAGAGGATATCGTTCCCGCCAAGGTCCTCATGATTGAAGGGTTCGTTCCTGATCGAAATCGCGAGTTGTATGCGTAACATTTCCTATTAGCGCCTCCCTGTAATCTGTTACCCTACGAACAAACAGTTCGGAATATTTGTACTGACTAGGCTTTCGACTAACATTGCCATTTTATAAAATCCTAAAATAGGGTCAATTTTCAAGATGTTACACGAAGAGGGTTGCCCTCGCTGGCATCAGATTTGGGTGAGGGTTGCCCTTGCCGAATTTGGCTTGGGTGGCCGTCTCCCGACGTTGGCAAGGGCCGCCCTCGCCTCGCCTGACTCAAGCGCATGCGAGGGCAGCCCTCGCTTGTCTAGGCAAAGCAACCCTCACCGACATCAAGCGAAAGCAGCCCTCACCTGACTCCAACATTGGCGATGGTGACCCTCCTTGACTTCCCTCTACCGACCATCATAGAGGGAAGAGATGAGAAAAAAAAAAAAGGATGAAAATGCCCTTTAATCAAAATTTTGGGGTAAATGTATCCCAAGTGGCATAGTTTGAGATTTTGGTAGTGCAAAAAATGTTTAGGGTAGAATTATTGCAAGTGACATAGTTTGGGATTTTTGGTGGTATTTGTCCTTTGTAAAAACTTAAATATATTTGAAAGATCACATGTTCTGTGAATGATTTATCATAGTTTATAAAGGTTATAAGGTGGGCTTTATATTCCACTAATAACAGTTATTTATAAACATGTGGATTTTGAATTTACAAATAACATAGATTAATAGTTGTGCTTTTCGAGATTTCGGACATGATTATGCACAAGAAGTTACAAACCTCAAGAAGTAGGCATAATCATCTAGCAATTGTGTGCTCATAACAATCAATCATCGTCTTTGACTCATAAATTGACAAACCATTGTTTCGTTCATTAATGACATGGCCTTAACACCTAACCAAAATCTGCATTCATTTGCTCTCGCTGACTTTGTTGATCTATTTCCTTCAAATTGTCAAAGGGAAATAGCAAGGGTGAGCTCACCCGACTGCCTCAGTCTGGTGACCCGCCAGCCCTCCCCTCTAGGCGATCGTCAGAGCAAAGGATGAAGGAGAGGAGGGAGGGAAAGAAGGAGGGGAAAAAAAAAAAAAAGAAAACAAATAATTTGAAAAAGGTTTAGGACTTAGTTGGTCAAAAAATTAAATTTAGGACTAAATCAGCACAATTTCAATAGATTTAGGACTTTTTTGGTAATTTTCCCATGCTGAAACTAAAATCAAATTGTAACGATGTCCATGCAGCTACGCACAAATACATGAAGACTTTGGTCAATCTTCCAAGAGTGTAGATAAAGATATCTCTAAGTTTACTATTTTGCCAGAAAAAGAAGAGAGAGGTTAGCATTATCTTGACCAAACACCCTTATATGCTGACAATCCAAACACTAACATTAACCTCATCCCTTAAGAGATTCATACTTAAACTGAACTAAACTTGACAGAAGTGTAAACCAGGTACATGTTAAAAACCTAATAGTGTCATAGTTCAAGTAACTTTACTGTAAAAAAGAGTGAATAATAATGTGCAATGTAGTGCCCACGGCAACATACCCCTGCATGAGATTAACTAGAAACCCAGATTTTCATGCGCTTTTAAAAGGTCACCTATTTGAAAGAATGGCTGAAGATAACTTCGGCATTTTTGGAAGCTCTTCGATAGCTAAGCATATTTTGGCTCACACCAAGTAGTTTCGAAAGATCAGCAGCTTGAAGATGTTCTTGTCCATATTCCATGCCCAAATCAACCTTGATAATCATCTTCTCCAGCGAAAGTGTTTCACCAAGAAGAAACTTAATCAAGGGCAGTGGACGTTCCAACCCATGAATGTCAGTGGTGATCTCAACTCTTTTGAGATGTTTTGCCAAACATTGAAAGTTCTCCTTCCGTGAATGCAGAAAATCTTCCTCATCATAGTTAAAATATGCTTTAGGTTCTTCATCAAGCTCTAACTGCATGTACATACCCCATTTAAGAAATTAACTTCACATTAGATGTGGATCCATGGGAAAAAAGAACAAATTTGTTTCCTCACTAAAATTTCAAACTAAAAACTTTGATTTGTCCACTTCAAATGCTAGTCAGTTTTACTTTACATCGAGTCTTCGCCAATTTGAGCTCTTAAACTCATCTGCACGATAAAACATCTTCTCTAGGTGCTCATCGCTAATTTATTAGTTCAAGATCCAAAACTTACATGGCAACAAAATGATCTCCAATTTAACATTGCAGTTATTTTAGGACATGAAGTAAACGGTTTTAAATGGCTCTGGACAAATGTGGAGTAGACTGACAGACTCATGATCACTTTTCAATTGTTGGAACAATAAGAGTTTGAGATTTAGCATCTTTACATGCTTCTAAAGTTTTAAATCAATGTTTAAACATTCATGCAAAGAGGAAGTTAGCACAAGAAACGAACTGAAAATAATATAGCAAAGGAACAAACCATCAATAGGGGGAGGCCAATCAGGCGTATGACTAATTTTTCTAGGCACTGTGAACTTCGTAGCATGTATGCTATCCCAGGAAGGTCCCACTGAGTATCGTTTGCATGTAGCGTCAAACTCTGACATTTTAACAATGGAGCTGGCACTTCTTCCATCTCCAAAAGGGAAAGTTTCTAAGCACATTGAGTAAGCAACATAGAAAATTTTGATCATTATTTTTCCCGTTTAACATGAATAAAGAATAACAAAAATTATAGTCCATCTAGATATACGATGTCCTTGAACCTATCTCCCATCCGGGAAAAGACCAATAAGGATACTACAAGTAGAAATGAACAAATGAATCTCTTTAAGAATCAAGAATATTAACATACGCTTTTCATGTAAAACTTGTGATCTTTGAAGGATCTAAGAATTCTAGTAGTTAGTCACACAAGACAACGAACCTCGTTATTGAATGAAGTTTCCAAGTGAATCCGTCCATTGCCATTGTAAAATATTATGAGAATACTCTATAAGTTATATTATCGAACAATAGGCAAATATGACAAGAGAGCGCGACCCTGTTCTGCCAACCTAAGATGACCAGGTCCATTTCTTTCTGTCATATTTTCAAATAAATGAATTTTCTCCATAAACTGAAAGAATGAAATGAAAAGGTAACCATTTCAAATAATCTCTTTGTGCATTTTACTTGTGAAAATCATATGTCTACAATGTTGCATTGAGTGGCATCCCTAATAATTAGCAATATCTAGTGGCATTCATTGTCCCCAATTGAGTGATCCCACACCCGTTATTGGAAATTAAATAGAGGGAAGAAGCTCCAAGGTTCACTATACATTCTCATGCATGCTTTCACAATAATTTCCCCCTGATGAAAGAAGAGAATGCCGTAGAGCTAAGGTCACTCGGCCAGGACAGCAAGCACCACTAAATCAGTGCTAATCACAGACGATTCAACACGTCTTATCATATGGTAAAAAATACTGAGGTTGTACCTGCAAACACCAAACCCCAATGGTCAATGTAGTAACTTCGCGCAGCTTCTCAAAATGTTCCTCCAACATGCCGCTGTGCATCTTCTCATCACTAGGCAAACCGGTTAGACTTCGAATTGAAAATTTTAACTTGGCTTCCACCAAAGAAGATACATCGTCGAGTCTGAACACGGTATGAGGTTCCCAAATCCCTGATATCCGTAGAGACAGCAAATGCGGGGCCCAAATTTTCTGAATGTTAGAGAAGGCTAAGGCTTCGAGTATCAACTCTTTCACACTTGTTGACTCTATCACAATGTTCTTCACGTCACAGCAACCCCACAATTCAAGGGACTCTAGAACAGGACATCCCCTGAAAATTTCCTCGAGGATATCATCACTCAAATTCGAATACGCAATCGACAACACCTTAAGACAAGGCCACCTAATAGTCCCAACCATCGAGAAACAGCACACCCAGACTTCAAGGCGCACCAACCAACTCCAGCAATACAAGAACTGCGGCAGTATATAAAACATCGGTGGCCCGGTATTTGGCAACAGCCGCAGGCCAAGCTCCTCCACGCGGTGCTCCTCTGCGAAGCGGAGCCAGAGGTTGAACTTGGGGCGGTGGGCCTCGTTGTACTCGAAGTTGGTGATGTGGAACCTCTTCACCGTGGGGAAGGTGCACTGTATCAGGACGCTGTCGACGATGGACGAGAAATCCATGGTACCACAAGGCCGGGCTACAATCTCTCCATCGAAGACCAGGTTGGTGGCGGTGGTCCAAGTGGACCGCCAGCGCTTGGAAAGGACACTGGTCTTGACGACGTCTTGGAGGGGCAGAAACGAGAAGATGTGGTGGATCACGGCGTCCGGCAAGGCGCTGATGAGATCCCTAGAGCTCAGAGGTGGAGGAGTAAAAGGGTTTGGTTTGTCGGTGCGATTCGGCCGGTGGCCAGAGGTCTCCGCCATGGGATACAAATCCCAGGGTTTCTGCCTATTTTTCCCGAGTTTTGAAGGCTCTATCACATCGTTTTTCGATAACATTACAGCCTTCGTAAGTCCCACTTTGCTTCTCTACTAAGTGTTGCCCCCTTTTTTCGTTTTGGTCGGTAGTGTCCCGTTCCTTTTTGTTATATTTTGGTACGTTGACGAGGTATGCCCAAGAGACACCTATTGCTTATGATAGAGTGTGTTTTAAAGAAGCACTATTGCTTATGATAGAGTGTGTTTTAAAGAAGCACCATTTGAAGGGGTATGAGCGGTCATTTTTCAAGAGAAGTATAAAAGGATAACTTCAGAAAAATAACCGCTAATGAACGTAATTAAGAGAAGCAGAATCCTCTCAATCAAAAGAAAAACACTCAAGGACTTCATTATCTACTTTGAGAGACAATTGGCATTAACGCTGTGGAATGTGAATACTTTCCTCTTGATTGTATTCGGACCAACGTGAATTTATATCGTCCATCATTCGTTCGGGATTCAGCGTACGTTCCTGGAGTAATTTCTTTATTGCTCATCGAAGAGGTAGTCGTTTCTTCCGCCGACTTTTCTTCCAACATGGATATCAAAGCCTGAGTTATGATCTTTGTCTTGTTTTTCTGTGATTTTTTCACTTGTTGATCGATACGGGGATCGAACGAATGAACTTCATATCGTCTAGATGTTCATTTCTTGGAAATTGCAAACGAATCATCGAAAACAATCCGGACGCAAAGAACGGGTTCAAAGGATGAAGACCATTGTTCTATTTCGTTCTGCTTCAACAACTTATTTTTGGTAAAAATAAATTTTGATTACATAAATTGAAAGATCTCGTCGAGATGAGCAGAACGATGGGTGGCACGCCGTCGGATGACGCTGGACATGCCAACACGTGCGGCCAAAAGCTGCAGTGCGTGAGCGCCACGCGCCTCACGCGCTAGGACTGCCCAGCGTGTGAGTCCCACGCGCGCGTCAGCCAACCGACGCTAACATCATCAATGTCGTCAGCTAAACCATCGGTAACCACATGCTGACATCATCAACCCGACCCGACCCTACCGGGTAGACTGGTCAACGGGTCAAACCGAGTTGACGGGTCAAATCGGGTTGACCAGTCGGACTGGTCTAGTAGCCCGAAATGGACTAGCGCGTGTGCCACACACGTCGCACATTCAAGCGGCGCATGGTGGCGCGTGCGGGCTCCATTTGGGGCGTGCTTGGTGTCCACGGGTTTGTAATGAAGTGCTCTACATTGTGATATAGTTATTTTACATATTGGGGGCTTTTAAAGGTATAAAATGCAAATAGAACTCCATATACGTGTATTTTGTGGGGTATATATGCATTGTTTATTCCTTTTAATCTGTATTTTTTTATAAGTTTGTAAATATAGAAGCTAGCCTACATGAAAATGACCACATATGTCTGATGTAGAGCTTGGTTCGATAATATCATGTATATGGTTCAATGTACTTACAAATTCCTAGTTCTAAGCAATCTTGAACAATGGCAAGAGATCCTTGAAATATTCAACATGTCTTGAATTCCATTAGTAATTAGAATCTTTGCATGATTATTTTTGTATGTTGGTCCACATCATGCTATGCCTTTTGATTTTTAATAGAAAATGTGACAATTACATGAGGATATGTAATTATTTTTTCTAGTAGGAGTTCGTAGGTTGGTAGAATTCGAAGGAGTTCTCACCTAGAACTTAAAATTTGCACAAATTAAAATGAGTTAATGATAATAGAACAATTGTACACTGAAGATGATTGGGAACATAGTGAACTTTCGTTTCGATGCCTTTTGTTGAATTATCATTAATTCAATTTGTTTTTGCTACAAATTATATATGTGTATGTTTATGTGAAAATTGTGCTAGTGTTGATTTTGCATTTATTATGTTAATGTGTAAGAGCAATTGATTATGGTTTCGGCATCCAAGACCATTGTGGCTGACCTCAATAAGGGTGAAAAGCTAAACGGTGACAATTATGATATTTGGTATCGAAAGGTTCAGTACATCCTTAAGGAGCAAGAGATTTTGGAAACCCTCAACCACACCATGGATGAACCTAAGCATGGAACTTCAACTCAATACAAAAGAGATTAAGAAGCATACCAAGCTTGGAAAAGAAAAAATAGCATTGCTCGCATCACGTTGCTGAGCTGCATGCAAGATGATCTCATGTGTGAGTTTGAAGGTTATGACAAAGCTCAAGCGATTTGGATTGCCTTGAAATATAAGTTTGGGGCTATGTCTGCCACTAAGTTGAGGAGATTCACTATCAAGTTTGACACATACTGGAAGCGCTCAAATCTAACGATAAGGTAACATCTTCACCAAATGTCAAACATGATTCGTGAACTGAAGTCGACAGGTCACACTCTTACTGATGAGCAACAAGTTCAAGCTGTTATAAGGTCTCTTCTTGATAGTTGGAAGCATATGAAAATCAATATGACGCATAATGAGAACATCGTTACTTTTGACGATATAACACGTCATTTGGAATTAGAGGATGAGCGCTTAGAGGCTGCAAAATCCTCTACCCATACTTATGTTGCTGAATCGAGTTCGCGTAAAGTTTCGGGCTTTGAGCGCAAGAGGAATCGAAAATTCAACGACAAAGGGAAGGAAGCCAATGATGCATCCAAGAGAGCTAAGGCCCTCTGTTGCAAGAAGCGTGGTGGGAAGAAGGATAAGGCTACAATGAAGTGCTATAGTTGTGGTAAATTGGGTCACTTCGCTCGTGAATGCACTGAGCCGAAAGAGGTACCACATTACTCAATTACTTTAAGTAATGCTTTTGTTTCTAGCACTGTAATGCTTGCTAAATCTCATCCTATATGGATTGTAGACTCAGGAGCAACATACCATGTAGGTAGAGATCGATGAGCATTTGTGGAGTATCGTCAAATACAACTTGGAAGAAGATAGATATATGTTGGAAACGACTCAAGAGTTGAAGTGAAGGGTATCGGTACATGTAAATTGACTTTACGTGGTGGTCAAAACCTATTCCTACATGATGTCCTCTATGCTTTCAATATTCGATGAAACTTAGTCTCAGTAGTTGTTCTTCTAAGCTTAGGTTATGTATTGAATTTCCATGTTACTTGTGTTGACATTTTATTTGGAACAGTTTATTACGATTCTAGTTATGTATTAGATGGTTTTATAGTACTAGACATTGACCATGATGCGTACAATATTAATGTTGATGGTTGTTTTTCTTTAATTGCATCTTCTATAATGTGGAAATTGATGCAAGTACTTGGCATGCTAGACTAGGTCACATTGGGTTACAAAGAATGAAATGATTAGCAAAAGAAGGCCTTTTAGGGTCACTCGCTAATGTTGATCTACCTGTATATGAACATTGTCTAGTCGGAAAAACAACTAAAAAATCATTTGGTAAAGAAATTAGAGCTGAACTTCCGTTGCAACTCATACATTCTGACATTTGTGGTTTGTTGAATGTGAGAGCGAGGCATGGAGCCTCATATTTCATCACTTTTATAGATGACTTCACACGTTTTGGTTATGTTTTTCTGATTTCCCATAAGTCCGAAGCATTAGATTGCTTTAGATGATATATAGCATTGGTTGAGAATCAGTTGAACAAAACAATCAAGGCATTGAGAACCAATTGTGGACGTGAGTATCAATCTGAGCAATTTAAGGCTCTTTGTGATGAAAAGGGAATTGTAAAACAATTGACTATTCCCAGTACTCCACAACAAAATGGGGTTGCTGAGATAAGGAATAGAACCCTATTAGAAATGGTTAGGTTTACGATGACGTAGGCAAATTTACCTATCTCATATTAGGTAACGCTGTGAAATGTGAATTGGTATTAACGCTGTGAAATGTGAACACTTTGAGAGACAATTGGTATTAACGCTGTGAAATGTGAATACTTTCCTCGTGATTGTATTTGGACCAACGTGAAATTGTGTCGTCCATTGTTCGTTCGAGATTCAACATACGTTCCTAGGGTAATTTATTTATTGCTCATCGAAAAGGTAAGTCGTTTCTTCTGCCGACTTTTCTTCCAACACTTTTCTTTCCTCTCTTTTCTCCCTTTTCGCCTGGACCCCATTTTCCTTTCCTCTTCTTTACTTTTGATTCCGTCGACATTGTCTTCCTTCGCATCAAAGCTCCAACCATTGCCATTGCTTTCGCCTTTTGAAGGGCCTCTACTACACAGACATCGCTAGGAAAGTGTCTCACCTCCGGTCATTACCACTGCTATCTTCTCTTCTCACACCTTCAGTCTTGTTGTGCCCTTTTCCATCGCTCATCTTTGCTTCGATTCCATTTTCTTCAGTCTCCTCTCAGGTGTTGCTCGAATTGCCGGAGAGTTTCCAGCTAAAGCAAAGTCTAAGCATCACCACCGGGCCTTCAAACAGGTACGGCAGAGGAGAGTGTCCCGGCGACCCCCGTAATGCCACCAGCGGGGCAGTGCTGAAGCGATAAATGGAAAGAGGGAGCAGAGAGGGACGTGCCTACGAGAGAGAATGATAAAGAAGAAGAAAGAAAATGGGACCCAAGAGAAAAGAGTGAGAAGAAAACATACGGAACACCGCAACGAAAAGAGGAACTTTAAAAGGGGCGGGACTCACAAAGATTAATATTGTTATAATACTATGATAGGAATTGTTGTGGCCACACTACAGTAACAATGAAAAAATTTCCGCCCTTTGCTTTTTACTTTTCTATTTACACAGTATTAGTGACTGACTGACTGAGTTCTGAGCAAAGAGCAGTTGAAGAAAACTTTGAAATAATTTGGCCTCTTTAACAAGCATAGGTTTTTCTTTTGTGCCTTTTCTTTTTCAAGTTTCATAGAAATTTTGTTTCATGACCAAGTGATCAGCTGTCAATCAGATTTTCTTTGTACGGTCAAGTCAATTTGCCGTCGTGTGTTAAGCAAAACCCTTTCGTGATCCTAGTGTGGCGTTCAATTAAGAGGAAAAGAGAGAGAAAAATAGAGCGATAAACTAATCTGAAGCTTAATTGTTCCAACAAAATAGATATTATCAAAAGGAAAAGTGAAAAGCCCAGAAGCCACGCCCCTACTCAGGAGAAGAACAACCAAAAACCTTTCAAGGGAAAACAAAAAAAAAATATGCACCAATTTGACGCCTTTAAGAAAGTTGTTCGGCTTCTGGCCAGCTCTAAACTGTTTGTGGAAATGATAGGCTCTTTGAGGAGGGACATTGAACCCAATCGCGGGCCACGAGTAGCCTTGATGAGCGGCCTCGCCAGGTTCGTCGAGCGGGCTCAGTTGATGCTGCTCTTCTTCTTCTGCAACCATTCTTGCGCGAGAGAAAGGAAGCGTGTTGAAGAGCATCGAGCACGAGCTGCGAGACTTCATTTTTTGAGTTCTTGCCGGCGAGTTTTGGCTCCCTCGTCGATCCTTCCCTCTTTTGAGTTCGACAAAAGGGGAAGAGCAAAGCCCTCATCCTTCGACTTGTGAAATGAAAATAACATGGGAATAAATAATAATGTCATGAATATAAACTAATCTCGGAGCAAATACACAAGAAATATACATTTTATTTGATAATACGATAATCTAAGAATGACATCCGCAAGCTTGAATTTTTCTTAATAAATTTTAATTATATGATGGCTAGATCCTAATATCATATAATATCACATCAATTTCTATTCATGTGGTGTTAAAGATTATAAATCATAGACAACTTGGTGATTGTGGAATGAGAATTCTTAGTTACCGGTCATGGACTATTAACAGTTTTTTAAATGAATTATATTATAATATATGATAAAATTTCTTTAATTAATTATGATAATTAATATATTGGCTATTTAAGTTTCAGAATTGATTTATCTTATAATTTAAGTTTCATTTAATTTTTTAAGAACTTAATTTAGTATGCTTGATTGTACACTGAGCATCGCACTTCATTTAACATAAATCACATGTTTGTGAGGAACAAAAAAAATCACTCAATATTTTTTTTATGATTTTGCTTTAAAATTTGAAACTAAAAAATATGAATAAAATAATATAGACTTGACATTACATTATTTAAAATCAAGCCATTGCGTAAACTACTATTTCCCTTATTTGGCTATGGGGTTTACTCATTGTTCTAGGAATTACCCAATATAGTGTCACTCCACTCTCTTGTGGGAATTGCAGCACCATTCTGATAGCTCAGAATTTTGTATTTCATGAGGACACCAAACACATTGAGACTAACTATCATTTTATTTGTAAGCACATCCATAGAGGTATCGTCAATCTTCTTTCCATCTCCTTAGTGGATCAACTACATGATATTTTTACTAAAACATTATACCCGAGCCTTCCAGTGACTTAGCTTCTGAACTCAAGTTGGTCTCAAAATTACAATCTTAAGTTTGAGGTGGGATGTTAATGCACATTGTATATAGTGTTAGTTTATAGTAGTAATCTCACTGCTTCTAGGTCTTTGGCCTCTAGCTTCTTGTATACTTGAAATAGAGTGAACAACTCTCCAATTTTTTCTATCAATGAAATAATAGATCATTCCATAATTTATCAAAAAGAATCCCTCTCTCTTAATGACACTTCTTAGGGAGTAGAAGCCGTTGTCTAAGAGCTCAGAGAAAGGTAGCAAAGAGGAGTAGAGCGGCAGTTGCGTAAAAAAGTGAAGTATGATAAGCCAAAAATGATTATGCAACTTGACTCCTTCAACTACTCAGGTGCACGATAGGAGATGACGGTGGAGCATACCAGAAGAAAAGAGGTGTTCTAATCCAGGATGTGACAATAGTCACACCCAACAAGAAGCCATAGCTCGACGTTGGGACGGTTGGCCTCGTCGTACTTGAAGCCTGTGATGTGGAAACACTCTTCATCGTGGGGGAGATGCACTGGATGAGGACGCTGTCAACGACGGACGAGAAGTCCAAGGCAACGGCGAGGCTGGCCTTCAATCTCTCCATCGAAGACAGGCTCGGCGATCACCGTTGGAGAGGACGGTGGTCTTGACGATGTCTTCGATGGGCAGAAATGAGAAGATGTGGCGGATCACGGCGTCTGGCAAGGCGCTGATGAGATCTCTAGGGCTTCTCCTTCGTTGCAAAGGAGGATGTCGGTTTGGTTCGATGCGATTTAGCCGATCGCCAGAGTATTTGCTGTGGATGGCGCTGGAGATCTCCGCCATGGATTCGAAATTCTAGGATGTCTGGGGATGTTCTCCAGTTTCCCAAGGATTTTACTTGTTTCTTTTTTCTTTTTTCCATCTGTACGATTGATTGGACTTTTATTCTTTGTAACTTTAGTTGGACTGATGGATCTATCCATACAAATTGAATAACGGATTTTACTTTCTATTTTATAAACTCAAAAAAGCTTTTTTGGATTGGCTTTTGAAAGCAAAACGACATCCAAATAATATTCTTCCCCAAAGTTAAGAAAAAAAAACTTATTTATAAACAATTCGAAAATACTTTACATGACTCAGAATAAAAATTTAAATGCTCACGTTACGTCTATAAAAACTTAGTACGATTTGAATTCCAACTTCTTTTTACCATTCAATCCGATTTTATCATCTACAAATTCGGTTGGATTTCCTATCCTTTTTCTAAATACACTTCTTTGTCCTTCAATTTTCTGTTTATCCTTTGTCTACTTTTGGGGCAATGTGAAAAAGAGCTGATGACCAAAATTAAACTTGAAGAAAAAGGAATTAAGTAATCGACACAGCTTACGTGGTACGGTAACCCATTCGGTATATCAATTTTTTTTTTCCTTCATAAAATGCAAGATTGTCAAATGCTACGATAGAAAACCCTAATCGTATGTTAGTCACTCTCTTTCCTCTGTTCACTCCGCCACACTCGTGGCCCATTTGCCGCTCACAGCCCACTGCAGTGGACCATACTTCGGAACCGCGTCACCTCCGATCAAGACTGGCAATTTTGTACATATCCTTTTACACGACACTATGGTAAGCGTGTTCGGATGAAGCTTAATTTTCATGTCATGAACGGGTCAACATATGCGGGCAGAAATAATAAAATATGTTGATCACAAATTGAAACTTTCAACAATTTTATCACGCTCTTAGACATGTTTAACTAAAACAGTTATACACATTAATACTCCTATGATCACATTTTCGCAGATTTATACAAGAATGGTATCTTAAACGTGTTACACATGTGTAAATAGTGTAATAAACTTGTCACATTTGAGTTTAAAAGAGATATTATGAGCGATAAATGCATCACGTTCAGTCAATTAAATTCGATATAGAGTAATTATTTAATGTCACGATTATGAAAAGATGATAGGAATTATCAATCCTTCTTAGACATCATCCACTCATTCGCATCAACCCGTTGTCTCTCTCTCTTCCATTCTAGTGTCTACCCTTCTTACATGAGAAGGGAGAGGTAGGGGTTTGAATCTCCACTTTTTCAGGAGGTTGGAGTAAAAATGATTTAGTTTGAGGAGTAGGTTTCGACTCTCACACTCTGCAAAGGGGCAAGGCAAAATTCTGAGCGTTAGAGTAAAAATAGAGTAGAACCGACAAAAAAAAAAAATACTAGAATTCTTGATTTATTTACAACATGACCTACTATTTTCATAAGATTACTTCAATATACATCTTGTTTTTCAAAAATCATTCTATTAATTCTTTTTGAAATATTTTCAGTTAGACGAACATTTAAATGGAATAAAGTTAAATGTGGACACTACACGGAGCTCATGTTGCACAACAATAGCTTGACATTTAAGAAAAATCAATATGGTACAAAAAAGGGAAAATTAAATGGCACAGGGTGTTGTCCTCTTCCGGCAACAACCGGGTAGACGCAAATCCTTTACCAACTGTGGAAGATAGGCCGGAGCTATAAGTTTGATATATTTGTGCCTAGTTCATCTTGTAGCTGAGAATCTCTCTCCACCTTCATAAAATTGAAACACTCTGCACCATTCCTGATATGACTTTTCTTTTTGAGAAACTACAAATATCTTCGTCTCTAGTATCCGTATTGGCCAAATTCTCAAAGAATATCCTACCCGCTTTCCAAGTTCTGATACAAGAACACAATATTTCCTAGTTTGGCTAGATTTTTTACTCTCGCGGGCTTAGTCTAGATAATTTAATTAAGTTCAGAACCTCTTTAATAAAGTCATTCCAATTATAATGCGATTTATGTGGCTTCATTACAAGTAAATAATAATGCTTCTAATTTGTAAAATAATAATATATATGTTCAGCAGTCAAGCTAACTCCTAATTTTTTTACGCAATAAGTCTATTAGAGGATTGAGCCTTGTACCCTTCCCAGCCCTTTTGGATATAATTTGCCCTGAAGCTCTTGAAATGTACTCACTGAACTTTTTTAAGTGAATGGTAACTACATATTTCCGACTAAAAAAAAATGTTGCGGGGTGTTGCCACTACCCCCACTGTCCTAGAAAGCCCAAAGCAATAACTATTTAAATTTATTTGCCTTTTATCCAAAGTTTAGAACGCGCATCTTTTTTTTTTTGAACTTTGAAGATAAGCCAGGAGAGTTTTTAGGTTTAGGGCATAAGTACAGCGGAAGTGCCAAAACTTGGCACAGAGGGACACTTAAGTGCCAAAACTTACAAACGGTACACTTAAGTGCCACTTTTCAAAAAAAATGGATCACTTAAGTACCAAGTCACCGGAACCCTGCGGAAATCCTACGTGGTAATTTTTTATTAATTTTTTGCCTACGTGGCTCGCCGGAAATTGAAACGACGAAAAATCAGCGCAAAACGACGTTGTTTTTTGCGCGACGTGGATTTTAAAAATTATTAATTAAATAATTTAAAAAAATTTAAAAAATAAATTATTATAAAATTGATTAATTTAAAAAAAAAAAAAAAAGGGGGAGGGGAAATCGGCGGGTCGCCGGCCACTGGCCGGGGCCCGGCGACCCCGGCCGACCCTCGCCCACCATCGCCGGCCCTTCCCGGCAATGGTGGGGTGGCGACGGCGGCGGCGACGAGGGCCGCACGGCCCTCGCCGATCCCCTTCTTTTTTTTTTTTAAATAAAATCAATTTTAATTTTTTTAAAATTTGATGTGGACAATTTTTTTATTAAAATTGCCACGTGGAATTTTTTATTTTGAAAAAAATGCTCCGTCGTAAATAAAGTTGTCGGAAAATGGACACGTGGCAATTTGGCCGGATTTTCTCGCCGTTGGCACTTAAGTGATCCCTTTTGCTCCGATTTTGGCACTTAAGTGTCCCTCCGTGCCAAGTTTTGGTACTCCTGGAGTCCGTACCTCTAGGTTTAGTCTCTGCGCTGATTAGAGCTTAAAGAGTTTATATAGTCTTCGACTATTATTTTGCCTAACCTAAACGCTTCATCGTTATCAGCAGTCAAAGGCAAAAGCTGGAAGAATCCACCATACATGGCCAGGATCGGGTTCTCCGCCAATCCAACTCATCTGCCGAAACGTGCACGACCACGACCTCCTACTTCCGGTCAAGATCAAACCTGAAACTCAGTGGATTACATCAGCGAATTGCCCGACGCCATAATCCTTCGTATCTTCTCATTCTTGTCCACAAAAGACGCCATCAGAACCCTCGTCTGGTCCGATGGCGTTCCACTTGAACCACTAATCCGCATATATCTTTCGCTCTGCCCTTCTGCAATAATAGCTGGATGTTCCAGAGTTTCATGGCTAGCGCGGCAATGAAGGTGAAAAGCTTCCTCTTTGATGTTCCTTTTCTCGCCTTCCGGCAGCAGTCAAGCATTGATAGGTGGCACCACTCTGCTGTCGGGGTCATTGATAGGTGGCTCCACTTTGCTGTTGGGCATGTCGATGAGCTGCATGGCTTCAAGCGCATCATAAGAGGCTCCAGAGAGTTGGTGATTGATTTTTTTTTTTTATCACGGTCAAGGTTCGATTTTGAAAATTTCAGCTCCTTGGCTTCTCAAATTGCGCCAATTGGGCAATTCAAGATGGATGGAGTTCAAAATAGATAAAATTACTTCTTTGGTTAAATTTGTCAAGGGGCTCGTCCACAGATTACGTCAGAGGTGATCCAATTTAGATAATTTCGATCTATTATTTCTCGTTCAAGTTGCAGACATTCATTACATATTGTGCCATTTGCTTAGGATAAATTGAGATATTATTTGTTGGTGCTTGATTATACCATTATCATAATTTTGACGGTAAGGGTTAGTATGAATGAAAAATATATAAGAGATTCAATTGCAAAAAAAAATGAAAATTTGATTGAATAATTTTGTAAAAGTTGAAGAATTATTTCCCTTCATCCCCGACATAGAAATAGGAATTTCTGTTTCCGACGCTTGAGTTAAATGTCCGGAGGTTCATCCTTGATTTCTGGTTTCTTTTTATTGTTCCTGATTATTTTCAATAGAAATCATCTCCTTCTTCACCCTCAATCACATTACACACATCGCTCTCCTAGGAAGTGATCACACCAGAGTGGAATAGAAAAGCCAGACTTTACAGCTCTGTTTGATAACTAGTTAAATAATGCATGATTCTATTTGTTTGTTCACAGAAAAAAAAAAAGAACTGAAATAATTGAAAACTAAAAAAGAGTTGCTTCTTTGTTTCCAAGAATTACTCCATAATCAAATATTTTCTTCTTTTTTTCCTCTTTTCTTTTCTTCTTTTTTCATTTCTTCGTTTCTTTTTCTTCTTCTTCTTCCTTCTTATACTATTCGCCGACCTTGGCGATGGCCGACAGGCTGGCAACCAGCTAGGCGCCAGTTAAGTCTAACCAATGAGGCTCCTGCAAGTCTATTGACCCTTGTCTTGCGCCATCGCGGAGGCCAGTGACCAGCATAAGGAAGAAGAAGAAGAAAAGGAAAAGAAGGAAAAAAAACAACAACAAAAAAAAAAGCAAAATGTAATAAAATTATTTAAAAATTAAAAAAAAATTCTAAGTCATGAAAGAATTTAAGGGTCATATCAAACATATTTCTATTTAGGGAATATAAATTTTACACGATTACCAAATGCTTTCAAATATTCGGAAACTTGTCTTAGAAACAGAATCAGAAAAAATCATTTTTGAGTAAAAATTGTTCCCGAGAACAGAATGCACTCCACACGACTCATTCGAGCACCCACTTTTTTTTTTTTTTTTTTTTTCAATAAGGATTTGCCTGAGTGGGTAGAAACAACCTCAAGCGAAGCTTTGATGAGATGAACTCGTCAAGAAAAGAGACCGGTCCCAAGGGGATGGATAACTCTGTTCAAGGCACTCCTAAAATTTCCAGGAGTTTTCATCCAAAGGTTAATTTCGCATTACCCTCATCTCTACCTTTCTAAGTTCGTTTAAATTTCGAATAGCAACCTCATAAACCTTTCATTTGATACCTGCATGTCTAATCCACAAATACTAAACACGCACAAGCGACTCCAATGAATAAACTACATGCCATGATTGCATTGTTCACTATCGAATCAAAATTCATCATTTGATTAAATTTAGGAAGGCAGAGATGACGGTAATGCGAAATCAACCTTTTGGGGTGGAAACTTATAGGAATTTTAGGAGGGCCTTACAGGTTCACCCAAGCATGGCATAGCTCAGACTAAAAATAATATTCTCATAAAGAAAAAGGAACCTCATAGACACGTATTTATTGATAATTAAATAATTAAAATTCCAGCTACTTTAGATTTAAAAATATAAGCTATTTCAAATCTCAATGACATAATAAAAACTGGAGAAAAAAAAAGTAACGTGTACCATGGTTAGATTTCCTCGTTAGTTTTGGTTTTCAAAAAGTCAAACTAAATGGAAATGTGAAATATAGTCTAGCTCCGTCCGCAAAATTTTTCGCCGTCCCTCGAACCCAATGAAACCACAAAAAGGTTATGTCAAAGTTCTGAGTTTTATCTTCATTTGCGGAGAAAGGAAAAACTTCAAGTTTGTGTTATCGAAATTAATCGCAAGCTTAGGAGTTACATAAATTTTGGGGTAGTGCAAGAGTTGCTTCACTTGGAAACTAGGGGTTGTGCTGAAACTAAAATCAAACTCTAAATGATGTTTATGAAGTTACACACAAATACAGGAAGATTTCCAAAATGCATATCATTATAATTAAGGATTTGCTTAATCTTCCAAGAGTGCAGATAAATAATAAACCTCAATATTTTCTATTTTGCCTGAAAAAGAAGAGAAAACTGGGCAATATTCTAACCAAAACACCCTTTCGTATGTCGACAATCCAAAACACTACTGTTAACCTCTTTCCTTAAGAGGGTTCATATTACAACTAAACTAGACTAAAAATTGAAAGAATTGTAAATTAGGTTCGTGTTAAAGACCTAATACTGCCATAGTTCATACACTTTACTATCAAAAGAGTGTGAATAAGAATGGGCAGTGTAGTGTCTAGAGCAACATAACCTTGCCATGAGATTAACAAGAATCCCAAATTTCCGTATGCTTTTAGAAGGAGGCCAATTCGAAAGGATAATAAAAAATAACTTCAGCATTTTTTGAAGCTCTTTGATAACTGAGCACTTTTTCGCGAACAGCAAGTAGTTCCGAAAGAACAGCGGCTTGAAGACGCTTCCGTGCATTTCGTGCACGCAAATCAGCCTTAATAATCATCTTCTCCAAGGCAAGTGTATCACCAAGAAGAAATTTAATCACGGCGAGCACATGTTTCGAACCCAAACAATTAGCTTTAAAACCAATGATCTCAACTTGCTTGAGATATCTCACCAAACATTGAAAGCTACCCTTCCATGAACACAAAAAATCTTCTTCATTACAACTTTCTTTTGATTCTTCCTGCACATAAATACCCCATCTGAGAAACTTACTTCACACTAGATGTTTTTTTTTTTTTTTTTTTTTTTTGGTCAGAAGATAATTTCATTGCTAACGCGATGATTGATTACATCTAGAACCAAACTCTAAGCATAAGATAGAAAATAGAGCTTGCGGGGGGTGGGACACCCAATTCGGCGGGAGAGCTCCGTTTAGGTGGGTCTTTGCGACCCAATCAGCGGCTGCGTTTGTATTCCTTGGCCCATACAGCAACTGGACGTCTGTCATTTGGCCCAGCATCTTTTGGCAATCTAGCACAACAGACCTCAAGGCCCACGGCGGAGATTCTTGGCCCAGGACCGACTGAACTAAACTCAAACTATCAGAAGAGATTTGCATGTGCTGAGTAGTCAAAAGACTTCGTGAACCAGGAGCAGTTGTAGAAGTAGATCTTGTTTCGTCTATCCACCTCAAAGCTGTGCGGAGTGCTAGGGCTTCTGCAACTAGGGTAGAATGCGCTTGAATCGGGCGGGAGAAACCAGCAACCAGAACGCCGACTTCATTTCTGCAGACGCCGGCGACTGATCCGTTGAAGGAGGAGCTGTTCCAGGCGGCATCGACGTTCAGCTTCAGAGTTCCCGAGTCCGATGGTACCCACTTGTCTCAGTTGAGGTATGGGTTTATTTGAGCCTTGCGGGAGCCATTTTGCAGTTAGATTGTTCTGGATTTGAGCTTCAGACACGGTTTTCTTTCGGTCAGGTGTTAAGCTGTCGAAGACAGCTCTGTTTCTGGATTTCCAGATGAGCCAGAGGAGATACGCGAACAGGGATTTGGTCTGTGATGGG
Organism: Corymbia calophylla; assembly: GCA_014182845.1. NCBI lineage: Eukaryota > Viridiplantae > Streptophyta > Magnoliopsida > Myrtales > Myrtaceae > Corymbia > Corymbia calophylla. Next base: position 41,609,999 of record CM024697.1, on the reverse strand, counting down.
AGATCTGAGGTAAGTAGTCCCCCAATAACGCTGTCCATACGTGTAATGTTCGTGGGGGATGTATCTAACGGTATCCCCGAATCTGTCCAGACTTTGGTGGACCAATTGCACAGAATGAATAGATGTTCAGGAGACTCCGGAGCTTGTCTACATACTGGGCAAAGCGGCTCAGGTATCAACTTTCTTCGGTAGAGGTTCTCTTTAGTAGGAAGTGCGTCGTGGCAAATGCTCCATATGAAAAACTTAATTTTGGGGGTTGTATTGAGTTTCCAAAGTTCGACCCATAGCCTTTTGGGGTTCTGATAGGATGAGGATGCTATAGAACTGGGGTATGTGTTGGTCTGTGCTCGTAAGCTGTTGTACCCGCTTTTAACTTGATAAGTGCCCAATTTGTTTGCCATCCATATCAGTTGATCAGGCCCCGGATTTATACTAAGGGGCGTGGCTAGTATTTCCTGAACAATATTGTCTCCAAGATTCTCCCTCAGTAACTCTGTCTTCCATTGTCTTGTTTCCAAGATTCACACTAGATGTGGATCAACAGAAAAAGGAATTCGTTGCCTAACTTTTAAAAAAAAAAAAACTTTCATTTGTCCATCGCAGATGCTAGCTATTTTTACTTCTTCTTTTTTAATATTAATGAATTTGAACTCTTAAAATTGTCCACACAATGAAACATATTCTCTTTCTAGGTGCTCATTGCTAACCTATTAATTCAAGATCCTAACACTGCCTGCCAGCAAAAGAACCTCCAGTATGACAGTGTAGTTACTTTAGGACATGGCCTAAAACAGCTTAAAGTGGTCCTGCACAGATATTGAGTAGACAAACTGAGTTACGAGCAAATTTCAATTGCTTGAATAAATAAGAGTTGAGATTGATCATCTTTATGTGCTTCTGAAGTTTCAACTAATTGTTTAAACATTCATGCCAAGAGGAAGCCAGTACAAGAAGCGAACTGAAAATATTATGGCAAAGGACAAACCTTCAATCTGGGGATGCCAGTTAGGTGAATGACTAATCTTTCCAGGCATTGTGAACTTCGTAGCATGTATGCTATCCCGGGAAGGTGCCATTGACTAATTGGTGTGTCTAGTATCGGAGTCTGACATTTTGACAACGAAGATGGCGCTCCTTCCATCTCGAAAAGGGAGAGAGTCTAAGCACATTGGGCAAGCAACAAAAAATATTTTAATTGATATTTCTTTTCCTGTCTAACTTGAACAAAGAATAACAAAATTACGTTCCATTCAAATACGATATATTTTCCTATCTCTCAACGGGGAATAGACAGATGAGGATACTACAAGTAGAAATGAACACGTGAATCTCTTTAAAAGTTGAGACTATTTACATATGCTTCTCATGTTGTTGTAATGTGGAACACAAAGTTAGACATCATCCTATATCTGCCGAATTAATTATACATGCTGTCAATGATTACCATGATGAAAGAGTAGAGGTCAATCAGCCTGGGCAAAAGACACCACCAAACAATACTGATCACAGACACCATTCAACACGAACATGTAAATTATTGAGCTTGTACCTTCAAACACCAAACGCCAATGGTGATTGTAGGAACTCCGCGCAGCTTCTCAATAAGTTCCTTCAACCAGTCGCAGCGCTCCCTCTTGTCATCAAATAAGGAAGTCCGAATGGAAAAAGCTAACTTGGCTTCAACCAAAGAAGATATATCGTCAAGTCTGAACATATGGGTACACCACGTCCACAGCCCCGACAACGTCAGCGACAGCAAATGTGGAGCCCAAATTTAGTCCCCATAAGATTAAGACTTTTTGCTGCCAATCAATACCAAATCTTTCACACTTGTTGAATCTATTATAATGTTCCTCACGCGGTAGCACTGCCGCAACTTAAGGGACTCTAAAACGGGACTTCCCCTGAAGATTCGCCCGAGCATATCTTCACCCAAATCCGCATCTTCGATCGACAAGAACTTAAGACAAGGCCACCTGATAGTCTCATTCGACCAGAACCTGCACCAATTGACTTCGAGGCGCACCAACCAACTCGAGCAATACAAGAAAGGTGGCAGTTTATACTCAATCCACGGCTCATCAGACAGCCGCAGCCGAAGATCCTCCACTCGGCGCCCCAACGCAAACTGGAGCCAGAGGTCGAGCTTGGGGGCGTAGCGCCGGCGGTATTTGAAGTTGGTGAGGTGGAACTTCTTCACCGTGGGCGAGATGCACTGCCTCAGGACGCTGTCGACGAGGTACGGGAAGTAGAGGGAAAGGGGGTCGCGAAAGCGGAGCCGGAATCCATCGAATACGAGGTTGGTGGTGGTGGTCCAAGTGGACCGCCAGCGCTTGGAGAGGACGCTGCTCCTGACGGCGTCTTTAATGGGCAGAAACGAGAAGATGTGATGGATCACGTCGTCTGGCAACAAAGGAAGACGAGGCCGGTTCCCTCCGGCGCGATTCGGAGGGTCGCCGGAGGAGGATTTGCGGTGGGCGGCGCCGTGGACGGGGGGCGCCGCCATGGATTCGAAAATTCCAGGGTTTCTGCCGAGGTTTCGCCGGAGTTTTCCAAGGATTTTTCTTTTTCTTTTTTTTTCTTTTCTACGCGACCAATCAATAGTTATCGATTCAATTTGGAATCTCTCTATCTTCTTGCTATTCGATTCGATCTCCTTTCCTTTTTTAAACACACCGCCTTATCCTTCAATTTTTTTAATACTTTTCCTAGGTTGAGTTATTAACAATTTGTGCAATAAATTATTACTTGTCAAGTATAATGAAAATCACATCAATTAATTATGGTAATTAACATCTTGATTATTTAAGTTTAATACTCGAGTGATCTTATAATATAATTTTCATTTCATTAAATTATAATATAATATTTGATAACTTAATCCAAGTATGGTTGCTTGCATGCGCTTCATTAAATTATAGAAAAACTAAGCACGATGTTGAAATAAAACTAAATTAAAGGTTTCGAGGGTAATCCTATAACCAGTCGCATACGTCTTGTCCTTGAATCTACCCATTGGAATCATGCATGCTTTGCATTTAGTTCTCTAAAGACTCCCTTGTTTCCACAAATTAGATATTGAGCTCAATAATAATAGGCTTGAAAAACTTTAAATTTTATACAAGATATAATTTTTTGGATAATTACAGTATAAATCCTAAAACTTGTTAAAATAATGCCTTGAGTTCCAAAACTAACATTCTGTGCATCCAAATCCTCAATCATGCAACTTCGATTTACCTAAATCTTTTGATTAACTCCATCAATTTTAGGTGGACGGAAAGCGTCACATAACTTTTTTTATTCTTTTAATATTCCATAACTATTTATAAAAGAATATATCACATGAACATCCAACAGAACCTAACAAAGGTAATGGAAAGACTAATTTTTTTGCAGTTTGTTTCCGTTTTTCAAAAGTTGGACAAAATCGAACATGAAATACAATGTAGTTTAGATTGCAAACTTTTTTGCCAAGAAAAAATCGCCTCAAATTTGAATTTTCACGAACTCGATCCATAGAAAGATTTTGATTTGATCAAAATATTTCCTATCCAAATCAAATTTGGTTTTCTTATCCTTTATAAGATTCCAAGTTTGACTTGGATTACTTTTGCACAAAAATACAAAGCAAGGGTTTCCTCTTTTACCTATAGAAGATACCGAGCAGTGCTTGGTTTTCTTCTTGTACGTGAGTTGCCCATGGTGGGCCCATTAGGCACACACATATATAAAAAGAAAAAAAAAATTCAGCATATAGAGAAAAGAGCGTCGCACAAGAATAGAAACCAAACCAAGAAGCTGCAGTTGTCGTACGAAGCATGCAAGAAAGAACGGAGTCTTTGTTTTTCGTATATATGTGAGCGAATTGCTAAGGCTTGAACACTCGGTGATTTTGTGCTGTGAATTTACATTATTTATTTATAAACGTTTTGAGTTTGGGTTTAAATCTAGGTGTGGAAAACCCTCGAGCATGTGAACGATTGTAACTCTGATTCTCTGATTATAATAGATTATTTGCTATTGGCTCTCCCTGTGGATATAGGTACCGATACTCGGACCAAACCACGTAAATTTCTAGTGTCCTTATTATTTCTCATTTATGTCTCTAGTATTTTCGTGTTGACATAAATTGCAAGATCCTTCATTTCTGCGTATTATTATATTTCAACGTAATGGAAGCAACAGCTAGGCAGAATTTGAATTGTGTGATGTTGTTGGTGTAGTCCTCCTTCATAAAGGTATTATGTGTCTTTCAAAGATAACTCAGGAAATTGCTTTCACTGTTTTAATAACATGGTGATTTACATGTTCGATAAAGAAACAAAGTGCCCAGAAGTGTGATCCGTTATGCTGCTGCCAAATGTGTTACTTGGCTGTAGTGGAGATTTTCAATTTTTGGCACGAAGCTCCAAATGATGGAAACAGGCTTGTAGATACTAGATTGATGTCTTGTGTGTCTAAAAATGTGTTGGAATTCACTCCATTAGCCAAAACCAATGATAATACAATCGATTCATATTGAGGATCTAAATATGTTGATGTTCTCAATTCAAAAATGTCATGATTGGTTATATCAATCGCATTATTTATAGACTCAAGTCATAGATTTTCTTTTTCTTTATTTTTGGAAATGCATGGTATAAATTGCGCTGGCAGAGAAGACTTCTTTGTTTACTTCTTGCATTCTTGGTTCATTGATGATCCAAGTCAACTGCACCAGGAAATATGACTGTTTCCTGATTTTAAGATGTCGAAAAGGGAGATGGAAGTGAAACTCATTTGGTTTGAGAATTGGTTGTGATTGCTCACAAACAAAAGTCACTTGCCACATTATATCAAACATGTCAAGAGTTCTAAAATGCCCATTTTGTAAATAGATGTAATCATCAGAAAGATTTTAGCAGGGACAAAGCAAAAAGTCCGATTAGATGTTTTAGAATTCTTTTAATTGGTTCCAAACAGAACTTATCATGCCTGTTTGGTTATGCTTTTCTTTTTTTTCATTTTCTCTAAATTTTAAAATCAAATTTGAATGTTCGTAAAAGTTATAGAACCTCATATATTTGAAACATCAAAGGGACGAGGCAAGCCTTAGAGAAGGAAAGAAAGGCAGGGATTTTGAATTTAATCTACTCAAACTACGCAAAAAAAGGCAGCGATGTTGAATGTAATCTACTCATACTACAAAAATGTAAACAAAATAATATGACCATGTCATCCTAATTATTAGAACATCTTAGCAATAGAACACACTTAAATCGGAGCAAGAAAGCACCATGTGAAGGACTAGCAGACTAATAAGAACCGGGGTTCTATACATTCGTGACCCAAGAGAGTCTCACCGCATGCTTTCTGACGTTGTTTTAACTTTTTGCCGCTGCTCACAATACCTCGTATTTAATTATAGTTGAAAACACAACCTTAGCTTTTTCCAGAAGCGATTAGGTTAAGGTGCGAGCAGAAATCGAAGGAGTAGCCCATGTGCGTTGGAGCAATAAGCACCTCACATGTTTTTTTATGAGACATATGCGAAGCAATTACGTGTGTTCAGGCTTTGTCAAAAGATATACTTTCATCTTCGGCCGAGTGTTAGGAGTTCGAGTTCTGGCGGTGATGGGGAATGGCTTTGTCAAGCAAGCCGTGAATGATTGCTTTTGTGAGATAACCAATTTCATTAACTAAAATGAGCGATGATGACATTAATTTTGCAAAAGCGGTAATGTCACAAAAAAATTCTACACCATATGCACTCGGATACCAAAACTCTTTTTTTTATGTCACCAAAAATCATAAAATGAGTTCTTATGAATTCAATACTTTAAACCTTTTTGTTTTGTGTCATCAAAGCCCATAAAGTATACACACTATGACATTAGAAGCCAAAATTTTTGTCATGCTGATTTACGTCTGGGGTATTGGGGACACAAAATATATCTAGGAATTGATGTCATATCAAGTAAAGTTTAGCGCTTTTGTGGACATATTATACGCTCTAATACAAGTTCAAGAACTTCATTGACACAAAAAGTATGATTATTAATTATATCATAGTGGCTATAGTTTAGGGTTTTTAGTCGTATTTCCCTTTATCAAATTACATTGAAAAAATTAAATCCACCACTTCTGCGTCAATATAACATCAGCTTCTCTAGATGGGTTTCAAATTGAGCGTATTATCTATTGTGGAAAAATGCCGATGCCCCGGTGCTTGCCCTTCAGGCTACGTGGGCCGGGCTCAATTGAGCCCGTGGAGGCCCCATCGGGAAGTACGGAGTACCCGTTATGACTGAAATATAACCCCACCCGACCCGAATTGGCCCGCCATTAATTCTAATTAGTCCGCCTTCACTCCACTGATCATCTCTCTCTCTCTCTCTCTCTCTCTCTCTCTCTCTCTCTCTCTCTCTCTCTCTATGGTTTCGTCACATGTCTGCAATTTTTCTCCGCATAAGGCCAGGAACGACATTGCCACAAAGGAATTTGTTTCTTTAATAGTGTCTTTGATACATAACTAATTGAGAGCTAATTGAGAGTCCTGACAAATCTCGATTTAGTAAATTTAAGTTTCCTTATTGCATATTTGCATAATTTTAGATGAAATACTGCGTCAAAGAATTCATTCTATTTATCTATCGTTACAATCAAGGGTACACATATGTTGCTTGCGTGCGAAAGATAGAAACTTATAAGAATTTCCAAAATCATGTTATTATGAAACATTTGAATTGTTATTAATGGAAAGAAATATTGACAAAAAATGAAGAAATTGTTACCCATATATATATATGGAAAGAAAAAATATTTCAAAATAATTTGAATTTGGTTTTTGTAAAGTTGTTTATAAGATAGAAAAATATTCAAATTTTAAAACTGAAATAAGTGAGCGATAAAATAAGTTAGCAAATTACGTATTTGTTCATTGATAGATTTGTAAACTTTTCAAGTAAAGAATTATAATATTATTTCCCTTTATTACGTCCACTTTCATTGTGAGCTTTTGAACCTTAAATTGCCCATTCGATTATAATATCAAACGAAATAAACATTCAAATATACTAGACGGTTTCATCTTCTAATTGGGGTTGACGGAAGTACCATAATAGAAAAGTCATTCGCCTATCACAAAATATTATAATCTTCCAATTGATTAGCATTTTCCCTTCTAATTTATACAATTATTTCCAGACCCATGCACCATGTGAGTGCGGGTTAATGTTTAGTTTGAGATTTAACAATGGAATCACTCAATTAGGTTGATTTTTCTTACTTATTAGTAAAGTTAATTTATTTATTAGTACTAGCGAAAGAGAAAACGTGTGAAAAATTTTGAAAAAAATTAAAAGTATTAAGAAAAATGGATAAACGTTCGAATGATTTGGTCTATTTAAGAAATTTGGGCTTAGATAGTTGTGTGATAAGCAAGATCTAGATACTTAAAATTTTAGGGAATCACCTTCTTCTTTATGGTGACTATATTTGAACTATAACTTTATTTTATTTTTAGCAATTTTTCAATTGAAACCTACCAATCTGAAAACCTGTTGTAAGAAAAATTCAAAGGGAAACAGAATTGATACCACTATTTAAATTTGGTTAGATTTGATTTATCCACTTCTTTTTTGGGGGTCGGAGATTTATCCACTTTCAAAATATTATGAACACCTCTAGTTTTTGAATATGGAGGACCAATGAATCTATTTCACCCAAATTGAGAAGATTCATCTCCTTAAAATTTGAACTTCCAAGTTTTGCAATAAAATCAATGTCCGCTTGGCATATTGCATTTCACATCACAAATAAAATATTGAATACAAGCTAAGCTAGTTATTTGAGCATCCGGAGAGGTTTCCTAGAAGCTTGACCAGGACTTGGTAGGAAACAATTGGCCAGCTGGGCACAGGCGCCCCGTCCTTTTCACATAGCTCAAACACAACGTCTCTTAACACGTCTACAACTTATTTCAATCTTCGATCTATGTTACAAATCCAATTTACTTAGAATCACAAACTCAACAACCTTAAATAGTAGAATCATGGAGTTGCCATCTAAATGTAAAGGCAATACGTGCAAAACAATCATGCATTTGTCATGGGGGAGAGAGAAGGAAAATATTCTCCAGTGTTTGAAAATTAAAGAACATGTTTATCCTAAGCTGGTGAACCTCATTAAAAATAAAATTTGGTGATTTTTTATGAGATAAAAAGGTTTATGGTAGAATTGGGACTAGATCTAAAATTAGTGATTTTTTATGAGACAAAAAAAATGCTTAGGGTAGAATTAAAACTGAACCGAAGTTGTGGGTTTTTTATGAGAAAGAAAAAGGTTTAGAGTAGAATTGAGACTTAACCTAAAGTTAGTGGTTTTTTTAGGGTATTAGGTCCTTTAATATATATATTCTGCTCCTTTTTCTTCCTACACACGCATGACCAAATATTCGATATTCAAAAGATATTCATTTTTTTTATCATATCTTGTTAGCTTCCTGTTCACAATAATCATATGGAATAGGCATACGTATTTTCCAGTCACATCATGGGCTTGGCAAAATCCCTGTGGGCTTATTTATTAAGTTCAAGACAATTCATTTAGGTCCCTCTGCCATTGGTCTAATTTAAATATAATTATATTAACCTGATTAATTATTAATGCAAATGTTCCTAATACTTTTTGTTTAGGAATTGAAGTCAATACCTAATTTTTTATGTAATAAATACATAAATATGTCACCAAAATTTAGGTATTAAGGATGAGAATAGATGATTAATTGAGGAGACCCGAAATTGGAAAGGATGAAGCAGAATGTCGTTAGAGACTCTTTATTCAAATTAAAGTCATTGGTAAAATGATTTCTCACAATAAATATCTACTTGATCCATGTCGTGATGCACATATATCTAATAATATTAATTCAACTGGACATTATATCCGTAGAATTAGAATTTTTAAAAACGCAATATGATCTTTCAATAGACAATGAATATATAAGAGATTTCACAAAATAAAATCCACGAGAGATCAACAAGTTACTCAACGAACCCTGAGGATTCTAACATCATAGCGGTAATCCATCTTTCATGCAGTAGGGTTTTCTAGGGCTTGAAAATCAAACTCGTTTTGCTGTTTGACAAAACGTTGTTGACATATGTTGCCATGTCAAATTTTTAGTGGCCTTCATTAATGAAAATATGAGGGAAGGATTTTTTTTTTGGTTTACCGGTATAAATTTGGGGATATTGATAAGATGAAAAAAATTTTGGGGTATTGGTGCCCGCGGGAAAAATTTAGCACTTTTGTGGGATTTTCTTGAAAATATATTTGATCCATAAACTTTTATTCTACCAATGCAATGAAAAGAAAAATTAATCAAAAGGATTTTGGAATTAGATATAGAGTTTATACTTTAAAGTTAATTGAAAGGAAAATAAATATATGTTTGAAATGGAATTAACTACGAAGTATGATGAGAACCATTTTCAATAAATTTCATTTTAGACCGTGCTATGTTAGAATTGTGGTTTTGCACTCTTGGATTGCCTATTTAGTCATAAAATCACGACCCCAAACACTATACATATGTGGATTCGATGCGACAAAGTTCGATTATTCACTTAACATGATGCAGCAATGGTAATTTGGATCGCCTAAATAAATATTGTCCTATACAGGCAATGGCAATTTGATTCAGAAAAATAGTTGAGGATACAATATTTCGACTAATAAAGAAAAAGTAATTATTCTTCTTTCGACAAAAAATAAATTTAGAGACATTTCGGTATGCTTACCTCTGATCCGTTAATTGAATCGCCTTCGATGATGTCTCTTTTCCAGATATGATGTGCCAAAACTATGTAGGGCCTTGTCCGCATTCCACAAGTTCGCAGAAAACTCACGGTGATGCTGCCTACTGCTTTGCCCGGCGACATGCGGACTCTCTGCACATGCTCCACCTCGTCAGTCGCTGGATCATAGTACAAGAGTCTCCTCTCTCTGGAGTGGTCGAACACTGTCTTTTGGCCACCATAGCCCAGAAACTCTTTTCTGAACCGATGACTATTCACTCCCTATTGCATCCTTTGGGATCCTGTACTCCTTCACCCACAGCCCACTCTCCCCCATCACCCGCACATCCACGCTTTCCTGACCCGAGCGGTCGACGAGCCCTAGAACTCCGGGAGGTCAACCGGGTGGGCGTCTCGAAGCTCTGGGCACAGAGTGGGTGCAATTGAATATTTATGTTTTGCTTTCTAATAGCCCTAACAAATTTTCCATTTAGTGAATTTACATTTCGTGTTGCATATATACATAATTCTAGATGAAATTGTGCATCAAAGAATTCATTCTATTTATCTATTGTTACTGGCAAAGGTATACACACGTTGCATTGTGCAAAAAATAGAAACTTATAAGATTGTGTACACACATATATACATATGATTTTTTTCAAAAGTTGTTTAGAAGATAGAAAAACATTCAAATTTTAAGATTGAAAAACTTGAGAGATCAAATAGGGCTATCGAATTACTTATTTGTCCATTGATAGAATTGTAAATTTTTCAAGTAAAGAATTGTAGTTCTATTTCCCTTTATTACGTATCTCCCATTTTTCCTGGTGAGCTTTTGACCTTTAATTACCCATCCGATGACAATAGCAAATGAAATAAGAATTCTGGTATACTCGATGGATTTCATCTTCTAATTGGAGATAACAGAAGTATCATAATAGAAAAGTCATTCGCCTATCACAAAAAATTGCAATCCTCAAATTGATTAGCGTTTTCCCTACTAATTCATACGATTATTTATAGACCCCTACACCATGTGGGTTAATGTCTAGTTTGAGATATAATATTGGACTCACTCAATTAGGTTAATTTATTTTACTTTAGTAAAGTTAATTTATTTATGAGTACCAGCAAACGAGAAAAGAAATTCTATGAGAAAATCATGGCTAAAGAGAGGGTGAGTGGTGTGGGTTTACCGGCCAACAAGGGAAGGTCTAACGTTGGTTATTGATGTGGGTCTTGCGTTAAACATAGGCATTTTAGTGAGTAGAGATGTTCGAGGTGTTGGCCGTGAGCATGGCGACAACAGCGGTTCGGTGGTGAACATAGGTAAGTGATGGTGGCACTTAGTTTCTATAGGAAGTGTAGATGATGGACAAAACCTTGGTGGTTGTTTTGTGTTCATTGATGCTCGTGGTTCTTTGTGAGAGAATCGGTTGGTGTTTCGGGAGTAGAAAGCGAACATGGAAGGCAATGAGAATAGATGGAAGAGAAATTTGGTTAATAAAGTTAGGCTTCAAGTGGTTACAAGAAATGGGTTTAGGCTAAGTGGGTTGAGCATGTTTATTTTTGACAAACTTGGGCTTGTCTAATTTAGCGAATTTGGGCTAGATTCAATTTGGATAACTTCGGGTTTAGGTAGATTTGGGCTTGGCCTTATTTAGATGAGTGTGGGCTAGGTTTTTTAATGAAATGGGTCTAGGGAATTTTGGCCTCTCGCAAGAGGCCCAATTGGTTTATTGGACCCAATTTTGATTATAGAAGGAAATGGATCATAAGCCCCGCTAGCATGACGATACAATCATGCTAAATTTCTAATGGTTGCATGTACCACAATTTTCAAATTGTGAAAGGTAGGCAACCAGATTTGAGAATTAAGGGAGAAAGGGTTTTGGTGCTTTTATTTTATTTAAGAAATAATGTCACATTTTATTCCTTTGTATTTGTCCAAAAGGTAAAATTGCCCTCTATACTTATTTATGTTAAAAAGCCTCTTTCAACTTTTTAGAAAATGTCTCCTTTTACTTTTTCTCTTGTTGGTCAAATTTTTGTACATGCGTTAGGAGTAAATAGCAGAAGCGCGATACCTTTCACCCAAAAAGATCACTAAAAGGAAACCTGAATATGTCCAATTAAATCCACCTTTACTAAAAAACTTAAGTCAATAAGTTATGAGCCAACTAGGATAAATAAATTATTCTACATCACACCAATTATTCGATGTGAGATTTATGTAACACAATTCACATGTGCATCCTAACAACATGTAATAGTAAAATTGCTAAAACGAATGTTGGAATAGACGTGTCATGTTACAATTCGTTCAACAATGTTATATGATGCCAAAAAGATCCCATATTAAACATTATAAATGAAAACAAAATTATGAGAGAGAAATAGAATCCATTATGGTTGCCATAGTGTAGGCTCATGTTCTAGCTTTCGACAATTGTTAATGTTCAAGCTTAGGTCTATGGATGCCATAGCAACTAGAGCTTGTAGCCATGGCCACTTAATTTGAGCTTGCAATGGTCATGTGTGTAAGATTTTTTCAGTCATGAAGCTCGTAGTGGTCATGTACACTAGATCCTTTCAAGCCACGAAGCTTGAGAAGCTCAAGGCCACCACAACACTTGAGCTTCGAGCTAGCGGCAACCATGGCCACTTGAGCTTTAAGTCACGAAGGTCGAGGCCCTAGATACTTGTTCTGAGCTCTTGATCATTGTCCTCAATTGGTGATCATGTGAATAGTTACATAATCATAAATTTTATATTGTTATGGGTATTTTATTGGCCTTCTTCACATAAATAATTTTCTTTATGTTGTTTTTATCATTTGATGAACTTCACTGTCATCCTAATAAGGGATATATTCCTTTCAAATTTCTCCAAAAAAAAAAAAAAGGCTAAACCATTTAACCAATTTCTTTGAGAAATTGAAAGGCCGAGATAGCACGGTCAATTTTTAAAGAGGGATGATGCTATTAGACAACTATTTGTCATTGTCATAATAATATCCTATTAATTATGCCTATCACTAAACCCAATTCTCTAAAACCATACGAACGACCTCCGTGTCGAGAAACCGACATAATTCTCACTAGGTTGTAGAGCATTTCAAGCACCTAATCATGACTTATATAAGTGAAGCTAAAGAAAGTTTTCTTATGCCCTTTGCTGAATGCATATCTTTAGAATCCATGTCCGACAATGAAATGATGGGCCTCACGGGAGTAAGATGAAATTGTGTCGGTCTGATCGGATCTTCTGCTACGGTGCAATGGTTTCCTTATTTGAATATTTCACTAGCTTGTTAAAAGCCTTTCATGTCAACCATAAGGAACACTAGCCATTTGGATGATGTTGATGGAAGTGCAATATGCATTTGACAGTTTAGATAAGTGCTTCATCGCAACATCATTGTGGTTTTGGCATGTGAACACTAGTACAAGATCGATGGATACAAGAGCAGCTGTAATTTGAAATGTGTCTTCCTCGGCTTACATCAACCAAAGAGTAATAGGCGGATTTGTTATAAGGAAGCTATCAGAATACTCAAGAAGATATGTTGGCGACAGCCTCATACGGTCAGAATTATCACAATAGGGCTTTCATGCATGAAGGATCAATGGAGTAAATCATCACTCGAATATTTAGTTCACAAGAATAAGTTTCTTCGGCAATAACAACTCAGCTTCTATCTTTCTACATGTAAGTCGAATTAGTACATGACAATTACTACGATTGGAAATGGGCGTTTGGTTGTCTTTTTACATGTTGAAGAAAGCATGAATCATGATGCTTGCCATTAGTAGAAGGAAATCAAAGCAAATGACAGCTTCAAGTATTACAATAACATTCAAACAAAATGGTATAAGTTGTCAGCAGTCTTGACTCACCTTATTCAATTTGCAATTCAAATAGATATGAATATGATCTCTGGAGAAGCAAAAATTACAAGTCGATGCGAGTACCTTGGTTCTCATTGTTCTTTAATAGTTGGCATGAATTATATTGAGACATCTAATCTTCTTGTCTACAATAGTAAAACAACAACTAATTTTGTTCCTAGGGGAAAACTAGACTCTCCACCATAGTTACTAGATCGAATCTCCCCAATTTCTGAAGGAGTCGAGTCAGTCCCACACTTGGATCCCACGAAATCAGCTCATGCTGGTACGTTTGCATAAGAAGCTCGCCACGTCTCGTGAAGCCATGAAATCTTGACACTCCTTCATCAAGATCTAAGGTATGCAGCTTAGTCCAAGAATTAGGCATGCCATATTCAGTCATAACCCAAATGTAACACTTTTCATGAGATCGACCTATCAGGTCCCTGCGATTAATTAGCAGCACTAAGGAGTTGTTAATTTCTGCCAAATAAGCACGGTTATACGTGAGTCCAATGACACAGTTCTTCGGCAATGCCATTTCGTTGAAGACCTCACCTGCTACCCCAAATGTAATAATTGATCTAAAGTACCAGTGACGATCCTCATCAACACCCATCGATAGCCAATGCAAATTTCCATTGAAAGAGACCCTTGAAAAGTGGCTCAGCTCGCACCTGAATTTGAATTCGACCGTCCGCCACAAATTTGTCCTAAGGCTATACACATCAACTTTAGGATCTATTTCGCCCAAGCATCTTCCATATTTATCAGGAAAATAAGTAATCCTAACAACCTTATAGTCATCAATCCTGTCACTATATCCAAATCCAAAAACCATACGAGCAGCGTACATGTCAACAAACGGATAATCTGGAAGCGAAGTCAAAATCGCCTTGTGCTTTCTAGTGAATAAATTCCACAAAATTATCCTTTGAGTGCGATCTTCAGCATTGGCCTCAGCAAAACATATCAATCCATTGCACGAACCCACCACACCATAATAACCTATTGGGCTAATAAATGGAACTTCAATTTCAAACTGAGAAGTCGGTGAAAGAGACTTTTGTGGATAAAGAGAGCTCCTTTGATCACAAGAAAAGTACCAATCTGTGAGAAGAACATACCAATTTGTGTCACTTAGATTGAAGTGCTTCAAGTGCATGGTTATGAAGTTGGGATCTTCAATTGTGCAACGCCACAGTTTGGAGACGCATTTGAATCTCATGAGAGGCTTCACCGGAAGTCTCTTGAGAATTTCAAGGACTATCTCATGAGGGAGGTTGTTCTCTAGCCTCATCATCTTTGGAGCAAGGTGAATCAAGGCAAAAAACAATTCATTGAGTTGATTCTGCTCGGATGAAGAGTAATTTTTGTGAGATCTAAATGTTGTGATCTCCAGGAAGAGGATTAATCATTGCTCATCATATGTAGTCTTTGTGTTTGTCCGTCAAGTTCAATTTTGTAACCCTAGACTTCTTATATATTGATCTTTAGAGGGAAATAAATCTCAATGTCATAAGAGAATTTAATGATGTAAGAATCATAGTGAAAGCATATCTATTCATCCATCTATTTCTCATGGCTTTCTAGGGCCAGCTCAAAGGCCACACGATGACCTCTAAGAGCCATTTTCGAGTAATCCCACCAGTGATTCACATGGTGTTAAGCCGCAAGGGCCAGCGTAGCGAAGTAAATTGGCCCCAAGAACCCTAACGGCCTCTATCTTGCCAATCTTTCTACAATTTTGTCTATATAAGTTATTTACCAAAAGTCATTTGCATTTAAACTAGAATCAATCTTTTCGATTAAACCACATTTAATTTTAACTTGTGAATCTTTAAAGGTTCCTTCTAATGAAAACATGACATTCACAAGTTAAACTTTATTATATGTTTAGAATTCCATTGTTTAGACATTATATTAACGAATTAAAATTGAAACAAAATGAAAAGAAATTCATGTCTTATTTATCGAGTATGTGTTCAACAAGACATGAGGGTGACTCTTTTTAATGAGACGACTGTTAGAATAACTAAGATTAGGTAATTATAGTCCATTGGATAGTAAATTTACAATCTAAGGGTCTATTTTTTTCGGGGAAAATGAACGACTTAGAAAATATTTTCTCATGATTACTTATATTTCTTGAAATAATTGTCAATGAAAACAAATTGTCAACAAAAATTTATTTCTAAGCATTTTTGTTGAAAATGATTTTTTTTGGTTCATTTATTTTGTGAGTGAGACAAATGATCTTTTTTCAAAAATATGTTTTTCAAATCGTTCATTTTCCACAAATGTATGCATCGTCTTTTATTATAAGTATGTAGGCATTTATTTAGCTTTATTATAATCTACACACTTGTGGGAAGAGTGCCAATGGATACTTTAGGTGAAACATAGCAGTCATATTATTATTTTTTGAACTCTACAAATTAATATTACTAATACATTTGATTCATTCTCAAAGCCAAGAAGCTATAACCTAAATTTGTGATCTCCAAATCATCAAACAATATAACGTGTACGCGTAGAGATAATAATTACAGTGATGGATACATAAATCTAACTCATGAGGCGAGATAAAAATTCCTACAATACCTAAGTAAAGGAGACGTTATAAGATATTCGGGATAAGAACACTATGGGTATTAAAATTTTTATACAGTGCTCACTTGAGAGCCAGAAATTTTAAAATTGATAACTTGAGTGCCATCGGCAATTTGTTTCATTAGAAAATCCAATGTGGCATTAATTAAGAACAAATCACATGATGTAGCTCGCCAATAAGATAAAATTAGCAATTGAGAAAGCAAATGACATCGTTTAGACATCTAATTCAAGAATCCTAACCAAACCTTAATACTTCAAATTGGAGCAATAAATACACTTTAACAATTCTGCAATGGGGAGCAGAAGCAGGTGAAGTGGCTCACCATTATATCAACAAAACCAAGACAAAGGTCAACCTTTTCGCTGTTGGGGGCTATGAAGTCCAACAAAATTTGTCGCGTACCAAGCCCTAATTTCTCCCTCTGCATTGTTGCATTTTCCCATGTTTTTAGTCTCTATTGAGTGAGAGAGATGACATTGAATGAGCGAGAGAGAGTGAGTGAGTAAAGCAGACAAAGGACGCGCGCAAGAGATGAAGCTTTTTCTTCTATGTGGTCTACGACTTTCAAAGAGGAAGCTTTCGGAGAGAGAAATGTCATCGTTTGACAAGGCATTTAGAGAAAGAGACATTGTCGTTTCGATAGAGGAAGCATTTAGAGAGGAGAAAGATACAAACATCTTTTAAACTCACCATGTTGGACTTCAATTCTTTTTAGAAAATCAAGTCAGAATGAAAAATTAAGTAAAAATGCCACTAAGGACGAATTGTCAAAATAGTTACTCAAATGAACGTTTTTATGCCAATGTGGCACTTAGGTGAACAGAAAAAAATTATATCACTCAAGTGAATGTCGAAAAATAGTTATGCCACTCTCAAAGTTCTTATCCCTAGGAACTCCATATAGAATTTCATTGAATATAATTACCAGTACATATATAGGAAAAAAAATACAACAACCATATTGGCATTTTCTCAAATAAGTTTTTATCACACCATCTGTCGATTAAGTTGACTTCTTTACACATTAGTTTTAAAAACTATGCCACGCACCAAGCAGCCAAGGGCGTGATGACCCCCACCAGCTAGAGTGTCAAAAATACCGAAAAAGACTTGACTCCAACCGAATATTTTGGATCTTTTCAAGTTGGAACTTCTGTCAATTCAAATAATAGCTTTAAAAATTAGGCCTTATGGCGGTTTGGTTCTAGTTAAAAGAAGCTTTTAGATTTTTCTTTTACACTCAGTTTACCTCACCATCAAAGGAAATTCTCTTCTTTTCTCACATGGTCTCTCTTAAATCTCACTTGCATCTCCATCCTGGTTGGTCACCGATTACCATTGCTAACGAAGATGAATGACTCTGATGTGACCAAGCAGATTCAACAAATGGTGAGATTCATCAGCTAGGAGGTAGAGGAGAAGGCCAATGAGATCCCTATCTCTACTAAAGAGGTATTCTTCTCTCTCCTCTCGATTCAAGTTAACTGAAAATGGATTTTCCTTTTTAACCTTTGTCAAGTGAAAATGAGAACTTTTTTTGCTGAGTTGGACATATTAAGGTTTGCTGCTTTTGATGTCTCAGACGGCTAGGATGACATCTTTGTGGATGTGAATCTTGAGGAGACCCATCAAGTGTTCCAATCTTGATGAAGAAAAAGCAGAAGATGATGATGCTTAAGAATGACAAAAGAGGGCGATTTAATAGCTCTCTTGTTTGGTAAAGTTACTAATTGATGGAACTAGGAAAATGTTTCTTTTATTTCTTTGATGAAAAGGGAAGCGCAAAGGTATGCGTCTAAGTGATTTTGACAGTTGCTTGCTTCAACTTCAATGAGCCCTCCATCTCCAGGCAATCGTACCATTCAAATGTTTAAAAAAAAAAAAAAGAAGAAGATAGCCCAAAATACATAGAAATAACATAATTCAAAATGTGACTAGCATTTTCGGATCGACCTAACCCAACACAAATCGTAAACATCCCTACCGCCAACCTCTTTGGCAATGTATGTCTTCAGCAATTCTAAATTTTCTAAATACATAGAAATGATATAATTCAAAATGTGACTAGCATGATCTTATGGAAGCAGAGAAAAAGCTTATAGTAGCATCAAATCAAAAACGGTATCAACAAGGCAACCTTCATCCGTTGTTATTGAAGAGCAAACCTGACGGACCATTTTGACCAGATCCACTCCACTTGCATCAATGTGATCACATTCCTCGTTCCAAATTACGTTTCAATAATTAATTCACCCCATTCGCATCAACGTGATGTGTCGTGAGTCTGGCGGGCCAGGAACCGGCAGCCTCCATGGGCCCGAAAGTGCGGTTTCGGGCGTTGTTTGACAAGACTATATAGTCACAAAGTCCGGCCCGGCCCAGTTGGAACTCCCTCCCTTTGCTTTTCTATCCTTCGTCTCGCTCTTCAACTGCCTCCGTCATTTCTGTACGCTGCATTTTCGGGCTGCTTGCGGAGCTTTCTAGCGATGGAGACCGACGAAGGAGGGTCGCCGGCGCTTGCTTCCGTTTCAGCTTCAGGTCCGACGAGCCTCTATGGCTTCTCAGGTTCGGCTCTCGTTCGGGCGACCGCCTAATGGGTGGGTCGATTCGATTGTTTTCCGACTTGGTTTGGTGAGGTTTTGGCTCGATTTCCTCCGATTGGCAGGTGAAGATGGGGTGAGTGGAATTCGTTGTTGCGGCGACGGACCGACGGTCACTGATGACACGAAGGTGGGTGCTTCGTGGCTTCAATTGGCAGGGGCTGTGGACAATCTCTCCTGGGTATTGCTTCGACTCGAGAAAGTTCTCGTTTTTCTTTTATTCAGAGTGTTCGTTTCTTCGACGATGGCTTGGTGTGCGTGCCCTTTGAGGCATTGGCCTTATCTCGCTCTACTTCTTTCGCTTTTCCTAAATGTGCTCCCCTTCCTTTTTCCCGAGCGGAACCTCTGTAATTGCCAATCTAGCTCGCATTGCGTTCGATGGAGAATTGGATGAATATAAGAGGTATATAGTGCTTGGAAGCCTAAATGAGAATGTGACGTTGAGAACCAAGGAGTTGGTCTTTTATACACAGGAACGGAGAGTGAATGATGGGGATGCGAGTGGAAATATCGAGAACTAAGGAGTTGTTACCCTTTTCGTTTCATCAGTTAAAGTATCCATGAAAATAAAGAACATGAATTGGAGGGGATGCCATTTATGCTAGATAGACTAGCTATGTTGGATGCATATATGCTTGTTGCCCACATGGAGTTGCAGGTTTAGCCTGTGCAGAATACCTAAATGTCATCAGGCTTCTGAAAAGATCTTCTTAGATTTCTGATGTGACTCTCGCAATGTAATTTACTGCCGACTCCTCTTCTTTTACTGATTGAGCATTCTTTTACTAACTGAGCGTGCCCTGCACAGAGAGATTTAGGGCATACTGAAATATAGACAATAGGCGGAAAGTTTCTCGCATTTTGTATTGCTTGAAGTTTAATTATTTTTTTCTCATTACAGAAGGGCATTTGGTCACATCATTTTAATTAATCAAGTTCACTGGTGGGAGTTTTGACTTTTGAATTGGATACATCTCAAGCTATGCTGCGTATTTGAGCCAATCCTTGAATGGTTTCTCTTAATATCCTAAGTTTGTAAATACTATTACACTTGTGATCCTTGCCTGACGTAAGCTTTTGCGCATCTGCTCTACCTTGATTTCCGTAGTTGAACAGCAATTTTTTTCTATTCAGTTATTGCATTGGAGCCTGCCAACAAGATATAGATTCCATCACTTTAGATGACCTACTAGCCCAAAGAAATCCTCTATCAAGTGACCGATATCCCTCAGTTATTTTGTACAGTTATGACGTTTTGCCACACTTCACAAATTTTGATTAACATTTTGTTGGTTAATGTGTGTACTCTATCTTTCATCTTCTTCTGTTAATTTTATTGGGAACAGATTATTCATTTCTGTGTTCTTTTTTGTTTATAATGAACTCACTATCTTTGTTCATTTCGATGTTTGTCATCAATACTGGCTCTTCTTGATCATTCTAATCTACTCCAGGTTATTGTATATCATCTTTATGCCGGTGTCCTGATGGCAAAGTTGTTGTCTTGAAACTTGAAGATAGTGCAGTTTTACTGCATCATGTCGAAGTAAGTATTCTATGTTACTTGAACGATACCCTCATTACTTCTCAACTAGAAATTCCTTCTACAACAGTCCTTTATCATCAGAACATGTTCTTCTCTAATCTTTCGTGGGAAAGGTTCTGAATTGCTCAAAATCTGCACAATGCAACGTCAAACTTGCTCAGCAAACATTCAGCTACTAATAGAGATGGCAATCCATTTTTATTGGTCATGTCTATCAATGTCAAGTTAAGATAGGTCAATCTGAGCAGGATAAGATTAACAACAAAATTTGTTAGAAATCTCTATTTGAATTGACCCTTTTGTTAAATAGGTCAACAGATTACAAGAGATGAATAAGCCGTCTGAGCCGTCTAACTAATTAGATTGAATTGAATGGGTCATTCCAATCCTAACATGAGCAACACGGCATATGTACAATATGCATTTCTTCATTAATGTCAAATAACTTTGAAAAGAAACTAGTGGTAAGCTTATAAAGTCCTAGGTTTACATGAAATGTGTGTGTGCGTGTATATATATATATGCTGTGATCAAATTGTTAATAATAACTAATGATAAAGATACTTTAAATTCGACTAATGTTATTATTTCCAGACATGAAATATTAGTAAAAATTAAATTTCTTTGGTCAAATAAGTTCCCATTTGACTGCAACGACACAAAGATCGTCTGTATAGTATTGTAAATGGATTCCCATTCATAGAATGTAGTATAAGACAATCAAGCCATCCACTAAGCCTGATTGTCATAAATGATTTAAACTATTTCAATTGTCAATGAAAAATTAAAGCATAATGTTTGCTGGGGTCCAGCTCGTTGTGAGAATCTATGGTCTAAGTAAATGGTGTCATATAGAAGCATTCATCTGTGACATGCTTATTTTCATCAAAATTAATAGCATCTTTTAATTATTTGTAAAATATGTTTAGTTCAGTCAAATTAGGAAGGTAATTATTTAGGTGACACTTCAATGATATGCTTTGTATGTGCTTCAATTATGCTTGTGGGTGGAAAAATTTGTAAATAACTGGTTATGTTTTTATTAAGCTATAGCTGCTCGGTCATGAGTAGAATGGCTGAGAACTTGGCTGAGGCTGCTGCAATTCTGTTTCTTTGAGATTTCTACCAGTTTATTACTAATCATCCACTTCATGGATTACATTTTACTGAGGAGAGAGGTCTTTTGTACATAATGAGTATTATCTTACCAAAGTAGATGTCTTTATGGAACAATGGATATGCGGGGTGCTGCATTGGATATGCTAGTCCTTGTAGCAGTTATGCACACTGGAGTATAATCATTCTAACAGGGTATAAATATTGAGCAGAATGGAAAACTGTTAAGAAGCTTGAAGTCCCATTGGGCAGCTGTGGTGTGTCTCAACTGGGAGGAGGATGCCCAAGTGAATAGAGTATGCTTCTTTCAACTTAAAAGTTGATACGACTCTGTGATCTTTATTACCAGTAACAAATATCTTATGGCACACACCCTTCGTTTGCAGTTAAGTAGTTATTTTATTCTGGTTTTTCTTAAATACTTCTTTTTCAAACTTAGTATTTTATTTCACAGTCCAACAGCTTTAGTATGGGTTTATGGAAGATTTTCGAAAGTGTATGTTTGGAGTCATCTGGAACTTGTTGATTTGTTTGGCTCCTTGGCTTTTATCTCATATTTTTTCCATCTTTTATTTTCCAATTGGAAAGTAATTATTCATGTGTTTTATAGAACCTTTTGGTAACTCGTTGGCATTTGGAGATTGCACTACTCGATTATTCCCTCCAGCTCCAAGAGTGCCTTGCATGCCTGGACTAGTACCTGGAGTTGCTGGTTTAACTGACCATGGTCGAGATTCATTTGTACTGCTCTCAAATTCTTCAAATCAATGTTTTCAATAACCTTTGCAGTGGAGATAAAGATGGGATTTTGTGCTTCAGTATATTTGGTGTCTTTCCAATCAGAAATATTATAAGCGTCCCATCTGTTCAAATCAAATATTTAGCAGTATGGTCTATCAAATTCAATCGATGATTCCTCTTTCCTTGTTCTTGCTTCTCATACAGCAGTCTTTCTTGATAAATGGATTTGACGACAAACTGGCAGTAAATCAGTATTGCCAGGAAAGTAATGGGCTGGCTAAGTAAACAACTATACTAAGTGAAATTATGCTTGTTTGCGACCACAAAGAAAAAAGTTATGCTTGTGAAGGTTTCAGATGTTTATGCCATTTCCCAAGCTAGATTTCACTTCTGCTGCTCACTTATGAGACGACACCTCCAACTTCGATACAGCTCACTTATCCAAAGCTTTTTGTTGTTCGGCCTAAGGTTAGCCTGCCTCGCATACTTTCTGCTTTACCCCGGACTATTGAGTTTCTTCTTTGTCCTAGGAAGACTGAGAGAGCCTTTGAAGATCTTCCCCTTTCCAGCGAGTTTAGTCCAGTTCAAGAACATCGTAGAAGCCTTGGTTTAGGCTTTTGTAAGAAAATTTACTTGGAGGGCCAAGACGATTGTCAAACATTTCTGCAATATGATGTTGTAAAAACAAATGTGAACAAATGGACAACGTAAATACATATTTAAAGCAACATTTACCGAACTAAATAGCATGCATATAATGAATTATCAATATGATGAACTTAAAAACATAAAGCCATGGCATTGCTTTTTAATTACCAAAATCTCTTGCGCTGAATTCGATAAAATGGTGTCTTTTGTTATTAGATGTCAGCTTTATTGCATCAAGCTAATGATCGACAACGGTATATATTGATAAGCTGAATTTGTCAGTGTTGCAACAGTTAACGTGGAAAATATAACTTGTCCTCTCCTACTATAGTGGTAAATATGTGTGGGCTGATATATTACATTTATGTTTGATGCCTTTTAGGTTAGATGCATTTTAGGCGAGGTTCTCTAACTTACGAGCTAGACTTGATCATCTTTAGAGTATAATGCAGTTTAGCTATTGAACTTAATGAGATAATTTAGCACTATTCTTTTAACACTCCACAATTTCAAGTATCGATAGTTTAGTTTGGATTATTGGTATATAAATAGCATTAGTGATTCTTTTAGCTTACATTGTCACAAGCGGATATGAGAATAAAGCTTCTTGCTATTGAACATACAAATTGCTTCACATCTTGTACGAACCAAGTTGAATAACAATATTAATATGTTTAGATATATCTTGACTGATTAGTAAAACCTATTTAACATATTTATAATATAGCTGTCCCTCATTATTTAATAGGAATATATTTATATAAAATAAATTGTTTGATGAGAATAATATCTCTAGGTGTATTTTGGATGGTAAATAAAACCTATTTTACATTTTCATTAACATAACTACCCCTCATTTTTTAAAAGGAACCGCATGCATTTATGTTAAAGTATTATTTGAAATATAATTTAATCTAAAGGAACTAACGCTGTACATATTAGTTCCATTCAATAATATAAAATTTTGAATTAACACGAATTACAAATTATAGGTTTTGAAGGAAGATTGCAACCGTTAAACTAAACCAAGCAAAAAAAAATTGAAAAACTTGAAAATTTTAATTTATTAATTTGGCTTTGAATTGATTAAGAAATTGTGACATCAATAAATTTGATTAAAAGACTAATTGGTAACTTCATAATTAAGTAGACAAAAGAGGAGTGGGCTAGCTAGTCCTTCGCAACAAGAAATGGACAAAAACTTGGTAGAGAAGAGCGATGGCCTCAAGTTAAGGAAGGACTCGGGGGCCCAACCATTGGGACTGGGGATAGAAATAAAAATATCATCGCTCGGATGATAAAAATAAGTGAAGCTCCTCAACTTTCTCTTTCCTCCTTTTGTATAGTCCTAATTCCTTAAAAAACTCTCAAATTTTAGACTTAATCTTAATTTTATCCTAATTTTTTTTGTTTTAAAAAACCCTCAACTTTAAATCCAAATACTACATCAACCCTTAATTTTTTCGTATAGAAAAATTTTCCAAATTTTATACCTAGTTCCAAATGTGTTCTGAGTAACGACAGAAACCTTAAGAACGTGGTTAAGAGGGCGCAATTTCCCTCTATGACAAGGGCGGCAATGTCGACATTCAGAGACCGGAATTCACGGTCGAAAAAGTCAATAAAATCTGGGCTAAAAAAAAAGCAGAGGATTCTCGCCCTAGTAATAATTGCCAAGGTGAACGATTTTTAAGCATGTAATAATTGCCAAACAGAGCTCGAAAAAGAAAAGGACGGAGTTTTCTTCACAGCCAAGAAAAGGAGAGAGAGGGGGTGGGTTATGGTCGGCAAAAGAGAAGCCTTTATGAAAAAAACTGACAAGGGGCACGTGTGAGGAAACGACGAAGAGCAGACACTTTTTCTATGCACTTTAATTTCCATGAATTTTACTCATGGTTAAATTTCTCCATCATTTCTTCTCGAAGCCGAAAACGAAAATCAAGTTCAGCACTGTCTGAAGTTGAGCAACTTTTGTTCAAGTTAGAACCAAAGAAAGAAAAACCATTTTATCCTTAAAGAAAAGGGCATGAAAAGCTGCAAATTCACGATTGACAGTGACGAATTATTTTCATGGGCCACCAGAAAATTTACTTTTCAACACAATAGCTTTCACCCTTCAACAAATTATTCTCCAAAATGATTATTCTAAACTATATGTAATGCAAAACTTGCACACTAAATACTAAAATTTAGTTCCAATAAAAATCTTACTTCAAATTAACTCCTGTCTCTCAACAAATTCAAATTTTACATGATTTTTGAATTTGTGCTCTATACAAAAATAACTCTGATTAGACAAATAAAGGATAAATCCTTATCGGTATTGCGAATCAAAATAAATCTAACTTGACAAGGTCCGGTGGCATGTACACAAAATCGTCTCTCCTTTCCCCATAAACTTTTCTTATTCAAAGAGGTAGGGATACCCGATGGTTTTACAGAGCAAAGCTCCTACTCTTAATTAAGATTTTAAGGACTTGTCCACTCCTTTTTCTTTTCCTTTTCTTTTCATTTCTGTCGTGGTGCGTGCTCTCCCTTTTCTCTTTACGTCACTTCTTTTTCTTTTTCTTCCTTTTAAAGCCCATTTTTGGATCAAGTCAGGAAGAGTGGCAAAAATATTACACTAATCGCTAAACTAAATCAAGAAAAAACATTTGTCAAGAAAAATTGTAAATTTTTATTTATTAATTTTGCTTTGGGTTTACGGCCAAAATTTTTTGGCTTTGGGTAAATTAAGAAATTGTGAAATATATAAATAAATTTGGCTAAATGAAATCAATAAGTTAACATCCAGGAGTTCCTCACATTCTTCAACTAGTACTAGAGATACTGATTTAACCGACAATGATCAAGATTTAGTTGCAGAGCTCTCGAATTCTTCATGTGTTCAATATCCTTTACAGTGGAGATAAAGATGAGCTGGGGTTTATTAGCTTTATAGAACAATGCAGTTAAGCTCTTGAAATCAAAGTAATAATTTAGCACTTATAAAGTGCTGTCAATTCATATTATAAAAACAGCGATTGTGAAAATGCACGAGCACTCTTTTTTTTTTTTCACACTCCACAATTTCAATTAGTCACATTTTAGTTTGGATTGTTGGTATATAAATAGCGTTGATAATTCTTTTAGCTTGCATTGCTACAAGTGGATATCAAAATAAGCTTCTTGCTATTGTAAAATGAAGTAATTAATTCATTGGATTTTTTACATTTCATTCAATTCTTGATGCAAATCTTTTAACTGGAGTGGATTCAATGTCTGAACAGCTTTGTTTTATCGAGTAATTACATTAAAAAAATGCATTAAATGGTATCTAAATGGATGGACTCACTTTTAAATATATAAATTGCATCACATCTTGCACCAACCAAGTTGAATAACAATATTAATATGCTTAGATATATTTTGAGTGGTAAGTAAAACATATTTAACACATTTTTTAAAAGATAGCCACGACTTGTAATTCAAGAATAATAGATAATTGTTGGATAAGAATAATAGGGTTAAACATAATTTGAGTGGTAAGTAAAACCTATTTGATTTTTTTATTAAAATAGCTTCCCCTCGTTATTTAAGAGTAACCGCATGCATTTTTGTTTAAGTATTGTATAAAGTTATATTCAATCTAAAATGAAATAATGCCGATGTTTCAATCCATTTAACAATATAAATATTTGAATTAATACATTTGACAAATTATAAGTGTTTAACGAAGATTGTAATCGCTACACGAAACCAAGCAAATATATTATCCGAAAAATTTTGAAAATTTTGATTTGTCAATTTCTCTTTAGGTTGAACAAAAAATTGTGAAATAAAAAAATATGATTAAATGATTCATCGGTAACTTCACAAGTAACTGGGATGCAGAGTCGTGGGCCCAATCACTCGTTCGAAATAAGAAATGCACAAAAACCAAGAACTGATAGGACAAGCCATCAACAGAGGGGAAGAAAGAAAATCATTACGAGCTATCTAACTACGAATCTGCCCTTGGATTCTAAAAACCAGTGCGGCTCATCGACTTTTGCTTCCTTCTTTTCATATGGTCTTAAATAGCTGAAGACCCACAAATTTTAGGTTTGTTTTTAATTTTATCCGGAACCCTTTTTTTTCTTCAAAAAACTCTCTACTTTAAACTCAATGCTACGTCAGTCTCCAATTTTTCCATATAAAAAGAATTTTCAAACTTTATATTCAATCTCAAATAAACTTCGAATAATGACAAATACCTCGAGGACGAGGTCAAGAGAAGAGTTTCCATCTTAACAAGGGGGCGATCTCGGCATTTTGGTGCCGAAATTCACGGCCGAAGAAGACGAGAAAATCTAGGCTTAATAAAAGCAGAGGATTCCTCGCCCAGTGGGGTGGGCGATTTTTCCGCACGCAATCATTGCCAAAGAGAGCTCGAAAAAGAAAAGGATGGAGCTTTTCTTCACGGCGAAGAAAAGGAGATACAGAGATAAAATTAAAAAAGGGAAAAAGCTGGGAAAGTGGTCCGAAAAAAATAAAAAAGAAAAGAAGAACAGAAGAGGTGAACAGAAAAAATGAAGAGAGAGAGATAGAAAATGTCGAGACGCGCGAGGAAACGACAGAGAGCAAAAAGCTGCAATTTCACCGAAAGTTTGTTTAATCTACTTTTGTACCGTCTACTTTCCACTAAAGTTCACTTTTCTGGTGCATTGAATCTTCCACCACACGAAAAGACAACGACCATAAATATATGTTTAATTGTTCCGGTCAATGAATTATCAATTTATATATAGTTCGGCAAGTTTGACGCGTGCCAACTAGTTAGATTAGATAAATCAAATTAATAAAGAAGATATATATAATAAAGTAAAAGCAAAAGTATATAAGTAAAAGTAAAAAGGTATTTTGACTTTTTATGAAATTTGAAGGAGAAATTAGACGCTAACCAAAACAAAAAAATAAATTCTTTTCACCGTGCTCGGGCTTCGAATGGATATATTTATAAATGCATGTTGATAAATTTTATGATTCTTGATAAGCATTGATAACATAATTTTTTAGAACAAGTTATAGTTAATAATACAACATTTCAGTATTAAAATGAAGTTTATCGATTTGACTGTACAATATATATCCCGCTCAAAGTAAGAGAGGGCAGATTCCTAGGTATGATTAAGAGGTTAAATATATTTAGCAAAAAATACCTTTTCTAATAGAAAATAAATTAATGAAAGAAAGAGGAAAGTTCAGCGGTGCAAGCAGTAGACTAAGCGTGCCCCCTTCATTGTCTTGATGCTTTGTATGTTTTTCTTCTATTCTGAGCACTTGTGTGGAAAATATTGGACCAGACGAATCTCTCTCTCCCCACTCTTCGTTTTCTCCTGCAAATCCATGTCACAGGCATGTGAGGGAAGCACTGGCAACAGGGGAAAGATCAATTATTTGGTTGCGAAGGAACCAGAAAGAGTTGCCATGGGGTTGAATAGTCTGCCTGGAAAGAAATTAGACGAGAGGAAAGACAAAATATACGGAACATTGATGTGTTCAAAGGGGTCTCCACCTCAAAAGACGTGCAGGAAGAGTTATGGAAATATCTACCCTCCTACTGATTCAACATTGGCTACTCTTTAGTTAGTCCAAGAAATAATAAGATTTATCAGTGGTACATGTGTATGCATGTTTCTTGCCCAGATGGATTGCAAGTTGCTATCCATGTCCACCTATTATACATTTAGAAAATCTTCTCATTATATCTGCCATCATATTCAATCACTATCATATACGGAACATTGATGTGTTCAAAGGGGTCTCCACCTCAAAAGACGTGCAGGAAGAGTTATAGAAATATTTACCCTCCTACTGATTCAACATTGGCTACTCTTTAGTTAGTCCAAGAAATAATAAGATTTATCAATGGTACATGTGTATGCATGTTTCTTGCCCAGATGGATTGCAAGTTGCTATCCATGTCCACCTATTCTACATTTAGAAAATCTTCTCATTATATCTGCCATCATATTCAATCACTATCATAATAAATGCAGATGTGTGTAAAAAAAAGTTATGTGTTATCAAAAGTTGTTTCGATCTGTTCTTCATTATAGACTATATTTATTATGAGTCTAATTTAGTGCTATTAGCTACTCTTTTGTTTGTCCAATAAACAATGAAAGGAGAAATGCAAGGAATTTCCTAAGAGTGCAACCTTGCTTCTCCTAAGGAGGAGTCAGGACATCAACACATTAGAGCTTTTCTCTTTACTTTCTTTGGGTTTATAATCATTTGAAGGTGCTATATAGAGTATATTTAAGTGATCTTTGATAATGCAACATTTTAGTAGTGAGATGAAATTTATCAGTTTGATATGGTAGTTTCAAGGTAAATTTTCAATTGGGATCAAGAGTTTAGATATATTCAATTAAAGTAATTTTTTTGGTGGAAAATAAATTTAAAAAAAAGAAAAGAAAAGTTCAACAGTGCAGCGACTGTCCTCACGCGCTTTGTATGTATTCATCAATTATGTCCACTTTCACGGATATCAATACAGCAGTCGTCCTTTATTTTTGGTTTTATTTTTTTTCCATTTCTTCAGCATCGAAACTTGTTCACATATTTTCTTCTACATGCATGGTTGGTGGTCCGGTCAACGAATTACTAATTTGTGTTGAGTTTGAATTATTGATGTATGCCAACTGGCTGGATTAGATGAATCAAATCAATAAAGAAATATATATAATAAAGTAAAAGCAAAATAAAAAGGCATTTTGATTTTTATGAGATTTGTTGGAAAAGCCAAGGCAGAACCAGAGAAAAGAAATTCTTTTCATTGCGCTCTGGTCCAAAATGAATATACAAAATGCTGATAATTTCTTATGCTCCTTAGCATGTGATAAAAACATATTCTTTTAGAATAAGTAATCATTAATAATATAACATTTCGGTAGTGAAATGAAGTTTATCAATTTGATTATACGATATTTAACAGCCTCAAAGTTAGAGGAGTTAAATTCCTAAGTGGGATCTAAAGCTGATGGAAAATAAATTAACAAAAGGAAAAGGAAAGTTCGACGGTGCAAGCGGTGGATTCAGTTCAACGAAGACTCGTCCAAAGGCCCTCTCCACTTTCCATCTTCTCATCAAATCCACCGTTTTATATAAGTGCATCGAAATTTTAACATACCTTATCTATTATTGGTCCCGTTTGGTTCGGCTTTGCGAAGGAGCTTTGGACCTCTAAAGAACTTTTGCCAAATACAAACTTATTTGGTTCGCTTTTTTTAGGACTTTTGCAAGATGTAATTACATCTCCAAAGAAGTTTAAAAGCCTTTAGGCCGATGGAAGGCTGGAGGTGCCTTTTAAATTTGCATTTTCGAAATACTATTTGCTTGCTTTTAATAAAAATATGCTAGTTACCCATTTTTGTCCTCGTTTATTTAACAAAATCCGTTTTTACCCTTTTAGAAAATCCGTGTTTTTTTTTTCTTTGCTCACTCCTGCGGCTATTACAAAACTCTCTCTCCTGAACGCCTCTCTCTCACCTGAACGCCCTCTCTCTCGTGCCTCACTCTCTTGCCTCAAGGATCTCTTTTGTTGATCCCGTCACCGCCGCCGCTCCCGTCGCCTCCGCCGATCCCGTCGCCACCGCCGCTCCCGATCCCGTCGCCGTTGAGAAGGTCAAGGTACTTCTCTTCCCTTTGTGTTCGTATTTTCCCCCATTCTCTCTTTCTCTGATCAATTTTATCTTTGGATTCTCTTGGGCATTGAGATTTCAGCCACGTGAAGGCAACGGCTCTAAGCCCGTGGTTGACAAAGCTTGACTTATTGGTGCGACTCCGAGCACTTGGTTCCATTGTATAAATGATACCGCAAGAGATGAGAAGGCATTTCCTTGTTTCCTGAAAAGGCCTTCTGGCTTTTTTCTCCGTCAGACTTGAAAGTGAAAATCAGGGGCAGAGTCAGAGCAAAGCGGAAATGCATCCTCCTATTAAGAAGAGGAAAACTAGCGCGAGTAGAAATGCAGAAGATGTTGATATTGACGTATTTGGTTCGATGACTACGCCGACAGAAACTAATTTCGTTGGATCTGGTTCGTCTCCTACAGAAACTAACAACGGTGCATCTAGTTCGTTGATCTCATCGACTGGAAACTATTATGAGGTGTTCTTGAGTTTCAGAGGCCTAGATACTCGAAAAGGCTTCACCGATCATCTCTATCATGGGCTTCTTGATGCCGGAATCGATGTTTTCAGAGACAATGACGAGCTCCCCCAAGGCGAGAACATCAGACCGGAGCTTTTGGCAGCCATCACGAATAGTAAAATCCTGATCCCTATTCTCTCTGTGAATTATGGTGCAAGCAGTTGGTGCCTGGACGAACTGGTTCAAATTATGGAGTGCAAGAAAAATAACGGCCAGATAGTGTTGCCTATATTCTATAAAGTGAAACCGGCTGATGTGGGACATCAAATCGGGAGTTTTGGAGATGTATTTCATGAGCGTGAGGAGCGTTTGCTCAAAAGGCATTTCGACCCAGCGACTTTGGAGAAATGGAAGCAAGCACTCCATGAAGTCAGCACCTTGAAAGGATACGAAGCCAATGGGTACGATTTCTCTCTAGAACTCTCTACTTTCTTCTAACATGTGTGGGTGTTTAATGGTTGTTCTAATTCTCACCTGCTTCATTTTTGTTCTTTTTTTTTAATGTATAAAAACAATAAGATCTTGTTGACCGTAAGATCCTACGATGCATGAGTTCCATAAGGTTTTTTTTTTTTAATAGTTTTTTTTGCTTTAATGGTATTGACCAATCTAATTATAGATTTTGTTGTCTTGATCCCATCCGCTTGAAAGATTTTTTTAACGAATTTGTACTCTTATAAAGATTTTGTAATATCGTGCCATTTATTCATGTTTATAGTGCACGTTATATCAATTTTTGTCACAAACTTCTCTAATTACATATTTAGTTGAAATTAATAGTACGACTTATTGGTGATTTTTGTTTAAAGCGTTAAAACGCCATAGCGTCCAAGCGTTGCCATAATTCTTTATCTTCCCAAGTTACATTTGTCAAATCATTGATATCGTTGATTCGTTGCTGTTAAAATCATCTTACATAAGAAATGTTTTGTTGGTTATATAAGATGACGGTAAAGGAAAAAAGGATTATTTTTATTATATGTATGCTTAAATAATTTTCAAAGCATTTCCTATCGTCAACAAATAATTTCTATCTCATGCACATGCATATATCGAAGCAATGTTCTTATTTTGGGTAAAAATTATTCTTCTACTTCCCTATAAACACAATATTAGATCAATTAAAATCATAGAACATAGATACTCAAAAGGAAAATAAAGTACATCCTATCATCATCCTTCGAGGCAATTGAAACTGATAAGAGCACCAATCTAAAATGATACTAAATTCACAACATGAGTAGAAAATTACAAGCATGTAGAATTGCGCAAACAAGAAGAAATCCCTTCAGTTGCATTCAGGTAGTTCACAATATCACAATTTAACTTTTCGGATTGGTATTATGGGACTTAAATTCATCTCGCATCAAAAGATATGACTTTTTTAATAAATAAGAAGTTTAAAATTTGGTTCGAATCCATAATATATACCCTCAAGTTTTTTTCTAGCTTGATAAGTTATGTCAGAATAACAGTGGGGATGGGGCACGCCATGTGAAGCAACCACCATCATTTCCCACTTTAGACTTAGCATATATGATGATATATGGAGGTATGAAAAAACGATTCTTAAAATTTTTCAATATATCCCTAGATTTATTATTATTGTGTTCTCAATACATAAACGATATAAAATTATTGTTGTAACATATTTGAACTCATCACATTTGACAGGTATGAAGCTGAGTTGGTGAAATTGATTGTCCAAAAAGTGTTGAGAGAATTGAAGAAAAAGTTTGAGCTGGTTATTTCCGAAAATTTGGTTGGGATTGATAGTCATGTGAATAAGATCATTGAATTTGTGGATAATAAATCTGATACCACCCTCTTTATTGGCATCCACGGAATGGGAGGCATTGGTAAGACTACTCTTGCTAAAGCCATCTACAATAAGCTCTCCAATCAGTTTGAACGTTGTAGCTTCATTGCTGATGTAAGGGAATCATCGAAGTGTAATGGCATATGTTCCTTACAGAATCAGTTAATCAACCATATATTGAACCGGAAAAATGAAGTTTGCAATCGGGATGAAGGGATTCGGTTCATCTCCTCCAGGTTTAAAGGAAAAAAGGTCCTCATTCTTCTCGATGATGTGGATAATGTCGATCAGTTGAAGTGTTTGGCTGGTAATCATGATTGGTTTTCTTCGGGAAGCATGATCATTATTACCACCAGAAATAAGAGGATTCTTGAAGTAGCTGGGGTGGACTATAATTATGAACTTGAGCAAATGGATAACAATCAATCTTTGATGCTGTTTAGCAAACATGCATTTCGAAGGGACTCTCCTCCGAGGGAATTTGAGGATCTCACTCATGAAGCTGTATCCATCACTGGAGGGCTTCCCTTATCTCTTGAGGTTTTTGGTTCATTATTGTGTGGAAAAGAGTCAACACGATGGAGAGATACGATAAAGAAGCTGAAAAAAGTCCCTCCTATGGAAGTGAAAGAAAGGTTAAGAATAAGTTACGAAGCATTAGAGTATCAACAAAAACAAATGTTTTTGGATATCGCTTGCTTTTTCATCGGCACCAACGTGACAATTGTATCTTACATGTGGGACGCCTGTGAGTTTTTCCCTGGGGAGGGAATTGAAGTATTGATATTCATGTCATTAATAAAAGTTGGAGATGATCATAGGTTTAGAATGCATGACCAATTGAGAGATCTTGGTAGGGAAATAGTTCGTGAGGAAAATCATCAGAAACCTTGGTGCCGCAGTAGGGTATGGGACTACAAGGATGTCCAAAAAGTGCTTAAGGAGAATAAGGTAACCATTTCGTTTCTTTTTCTCATTTAATCCATGTTCTGTGGTTAAGAGTAATGTTAGTCCACTACTTAGTGCTTGCTCTGGTGGACCAAGAACCTTCCCTATTATTGCCCTCGAATGTTTCAATGACGTGATCAGAAAGTAGGGTGGTTGCTTTCTCTTAGAAAGTATTTCCTTTTATGGTTTTTCTCTCATAAATTAATATTCCCTATCATATGAAATTAAGTGTACGTTGCAAATGCACACATATTAAGTCTCTTGTTTGATTTATTAATTAGTAAAATCTCGTATTTCACACATCATTTTTTGACTTAATAAATGGCTCTCTTCACTGAGAATCTTTATTTTTCTTTGAAAATGACTTTTGCGATTTTCACGTTCTTGTGTTATGTTAGATCATTACTTTTATAAAAACCACTTCATATAGATTTTTTTTTCAGCCAGGTTACTTAACAAGTACTCCCAAAATACCTTTAGACAAAATCTAATTATCCTTATTTGTTATTGGCAAGTAATAAATAGGCTGAAACAAAGGGAGAAATAGATTGCTCCCCGCAACTAATAAAAAACCAAAAGTAAAAATCTTGCTCTCCCGTCAAAAGATAAAATGTTACTCAAATTCCAGAAAACTATAAAAAAAATCATGTACAATTCGACTTGTCAACAAGTTTCAAGGATCACCCAAAAAAAAAAAAAAAAAAAAATAGCCAAAGTGCATGCTCTTGAGAACAAAACAAAAGAAGAAGTGTAGAAGTTACTCGAAGCAAGTCATTTTGACAATTATTTCAATTATCTTAATTGATGGTGAGAAATTAATTTCTTTCATGAAAAACGGTTTGGCCGGGATCTCATGTTCTCTTCATTTTCCCCTTTCCGTTCCGACTTTTGGAGTAGTCAGAACGGTTATTTCCACTTTGAAGTGTTATGAATGCATTGAAATAAAAAAAAAAAAAAAGGAGTTTTATTTCTAACTTTTTAACCTTTTTTTTTTTTTTTGGCTAGAAGTCTCCTTAATAATATTGAAACTATGGTGAGGTAAGTTTTGCTCGCCGACTCGCTGCCCCTGAGGTTTTTCTCGCTGTTATATATCCTTTCACCCATGCATTGCTTAATAGAAAATGTCTCCTTAATTTCTATTAAAATAGACCAAGTCAACTTTTGGTTTTTCACATTGCAATCCGATTAAATTCCCTGCATTGCACGCATGTCTTAACTAGTATTGATAATGAAGCTACAGTCCCGAAAAGAAGAAGATTCCAAGTTGTAAAGTTTTTACTCTATGGGAGCCATTACATCATAATTCTTTTTAAGATCCGAATGCATATGGCCAAATTTTGAAATGGAAGTCGATGTCCTTCACTTTGTTAGCCTTTATAAATATTGTTTATTGGCATAAAAAGAAAAATCATATCTTCACATTTGCTACTCTCTTGAACGCATTAATGCACGTCAATAATGATATGAACAAATGATATTAGATTACTTTAGTTGGATATAGTCTTAATGAACATTGATTTGTGCTTATAGGGAACGGACAAGATTGAGGGCATTGATCTCAGGGTAGACAACTCAAAAAGCTCTGTTGAAATAGCCAGGCAGGATGACAGCATTCACACAGCAAAACAATTCAAAAACTTGACGAGTCTAAGATTCCTTCTATTGGGGTGGGCACATGCACATCTCAGTGGAGATTTTAAGGACTCAATGAAGGAGTTAAGATGGCTTCAATGGCAAAATTGTCCCGTGAATCTTGAAGTAAATAATTTTCACGTGAAGGAATTAGCCGTATTCGAATTGCGAGGAGGCAAGATGAATGAGAAATGGGAAGGATGGAGTTTTTTTACGGTAGGAACTAAAGTCTTTTTTTTCTCCCCTTTTATACTTTCTTTTGACTCATGATCACTCTAGACTCACCCCTTGACGATCATTTTTTTTAACCAGATGGCAGAGAAACTCAAATTTCTCGACCTTACATGTTGTTATTCCTTGGAAGAAGATACGGACTTCCTCTCAGCCTTTAAGAAGTTAGAGGTTCTCATCCTCGATTCTTGTTATCGTCTGAAGCGAATCAGCGCTTCAATTGGAGACATGGAGAACCTCCTTCGCTTGGAGCTGGGCAGCTGTCGGAGCCTCACGAAGCTTCCAGCAGAAATAGGTAATTTAAAAGCCCTGAAGCAACTCCTTCTAAAAGAAACTCACTCCCTTTCTACATTACCATATAGCATAGGGTTTTTGGAGAACCTAGAGATTCTAGATATTTCTTACAGTGGTATAGAAGGATTGCCCAACGGTATCGGGAGGCTGAGAAATCTCCGAGAGTTTAATGCTTTCGAATGCAGAAATCTGAAAGGGATAATGGCAAAAAGCATGTGTGATCTTTCTTCCCTACGACGCCTTTATTTTCATCGCTGCAACGAGCTCCGATCGCTGCCAGACCTTCCTTCTGGCTTAACAGATTTGCGCGTCACCTGTCAAAGTTGCCAATTGCCTTCGCTTTCCCACCTATCCCATCTCAAGGAACTGCGAATTTGGGACTGCAAATTTCTGGAGTGCATCCAGGTGCTTCCATCAACGCTATTGAAGGATTTAGAATGCTCCCAATCGACGGACGTTGAAGGATCGGAGTCACCACAATCCCTAAGCACACCCTTCAAGTTGGAATTTTTGGAGGTCTTTGGCTGTGGATCTATCGAAACACTGGACGTTTCACCGTTTATCCATCTAAAGACATTATACATCACGTATTGCAAGAATCTACTTGAAGTTCGAGGTCTTGATAGATTGATATATTTGGAAAGCTTGATTGTCGAAGGCTGTGATTCAATCGAACGGTTGGACCTTCCAAAGTTTGAGCGTTTGAAGGAATTAGATGTTTATAGTTGTAAGAAATTAGCCGAAATTCAAGGTCTCGATAGGTTGGAGTTTTTGGAAAGTCTGGTTATCTCTGAGTGCACTTCAATTGGAAAGCTAGACCTTCCAAAATCCGGAAGTCTGACGATATTACGTGTTCAATCGTGCAAGAAATTAGCCGAAATTCAAGGTCTCGAGAGTTTAGAGTTCTTGAAAGGCCTTAACATTTCTAGCTGTACTTCAATTGAAAGGTTGCTCCTTCCAAAATCCGAGAGTTTGAAGATATTAGAAGCTCAAGACTGCGAAAACTTGGTCGAAATTCGAGACCTCAATAGGTTAAAGTTTTTGGAAGTACTGAATATCATTGGATGCAAGTCGCTCAAAACAATTCCAGAATTATCTGGAACGCGGATTTATCGTGGGATTGCAGATAGAAAAACCATAGGATTTGGATTTGGCTTTAGAAAGTATTACTCAGATGAGTCAATATACTGGAAAACGATCCCCATTTACTCAAAGGTACAAAGAGCAGGTAAGTTACCTTCATTCTTTTGAGATCTACTGCCCAATTTCCATTTGTATCTCCTGATTGCAATATCTTTCAAGATTTATGATCTTTTTATTATTATTATTTCCTGGTTGACCGTGTCATTGTTATTTTCTTACTTGAATTCAAGGAATTCAGGAGAGATGTTAACGGAAGTTCATGTGCACTGTGGCAAAATGATTCTGCTTATCATGCCATTAATGCAAATAAATGAAAAGGCTTTCTAAGCACATCATTTGTCATTAGTCTTCAGGTAAGATCCTTCATCCTATACAGCAAAATAAAGATTCTTAGTGTTTGATTGATTCTAGAATGCTGGAAGTACTGAATAAAAACTGATGTGTACAAGTTTTAATAGGTTGCCAAAGGTCATTGTATAGGTCGAAGAAAATGCTAAATGAAGGACCCCATATGGCGATCCTTCTAATTTGAGGTTTTAGTTGGCTCTGCGCTCACCATTCAGCTCATGACTGCATGTTTCTAAGTTAGGCTTAAGAGTGAATTCATGGTGCAAAAGGAGCACAATGACCGAGCTCCCTTAGTATGCATATGCTATTGACTTGGGGTAAAATTAGTCCAACCATTGAGTTCCACACATTTTATCTCACAGAACTGTCTACAGGACGATTAAATTAATCGAGTTGGTCTAGAAATGCTAAATGCAAGAACAAGCTCTTCTCCTAGTGGTGTGGTCATGAGTGTTCTAGTAAACAGGGCAGAAGCAAAAGTATCGTGAATTATTTGGTTCGATTGAGAAAATTGCAATTTGAATATTTCTGACCATGGATCCACGTTCATTTGGTTTGAATCTAGGATATACCAACTCCAAGACTAATAATTGATTATCCCAAAGATTGCATCTTGATGTTCGTAGAGTTGTTAAAGCCATCTGTCATATACCTGAACTTTTGAGCCAAGCAAAATCTCTTTTGACATAATCGGCTATACTGTAGAATAATTCCTTATATTGTGCATAAACTCTTGTTAGTTCATCTATTTGCTGAAAAGGAAAACTCATGAAGCATTTGCATAACTTTCCTAAGGAAACTTTTTGGTATCCTATATGCCATTTGAAAAGTGTCTTGCATTAATTCTAATGCATGGATAGCACATAATGATAAGGGAAAAGAAAATCATATTATGTCCCACAAAAGCAAGCAACTTGAGTTGAATACACTATGCTAATTTGGTCAAAGCTTCTATGGTTGATGATGTTAGATGCCCCATAGGTTGGATCCGAAGAGTTGACAAAGAATATCCAATAGAGATATGTAAACTTTGAAGTATTATTCATTGTTCATTTGATGTTAGTTGTTGGATTGATTTAATCTGACTTGCTGGCAGGATTCGGTTATCATCCCACTGGTTGATGCGAATGCTAAAATATCCAAGAGAGCTTTCGCAAGGCACTTCTAGAAGGAAATGAAATCATCAAACAATCAGCAGCTTGATGTTTCTTGAACTTCTCCAAAGTTTGACGATGCATGGTTGTTTGCATGTTGTCATCCGACATTGCCCTGATTATTTTTAACAGTAGCGTTGCAGAGCTGCAGCTCTTCGCCTTCACTTCTGTAATCAAGTCTGTCCGTCTCTCTCTTCCTTATTTTTCTCTCCCGCCTGATCCTCATCTGCAATTTTCTTCGTATACTCTCGGACTTGAATGGAATTCCTCCCTCTCTCGCTCTTCCAATCTTCATTCCTGCTCTTCAATGCCTCCGCTCCCTAAATAGCCTCGAGCTTTTCCTTTGGGTTTCTGAGCTCCTTCACAAGTTCTCTTTTAGCTCACATCCTTGTGATTTTTCCCAACGCTGGTACTGTGTTTTCGGCTGCTCCCAGAGCTTTTTAGCTATGGAGACTGACGAAGGACCGTGGCGTGTCGTGCTTCCGTTTCAGCTTCAGTTTGATAAACCACTGGCTTCACAGGTTCAGCTCCCATCGCTCTTTTGCAATCTAATGGGCAGTTGACTCAATTGTTTGTGAAGTTTGCTTGATTTTCCAATTGGCAGTGGAGTGGAATTCGGAGAAGGATTTGCTGGCGATGGTCACGGAGGATTCGAAGGTGGTGCTTCATCACTTCAATTGGCAGAGGCTATAAACAGTGGTGATTGCTTCGAATTGAGAAAGTTGGTCAGCTTAGTATTACCTTCATGTACTCTAGCAGCTATTTTGGTAGGTCTTCACTCACTAGGTTGTGCCATCCATTTGTATGACAGAATTCTAATATCATGGTTTTATAGAACTGGTCATGCTTTAAATGCAGAATGATATGCTGTCAACCTAGTATTTTTTTCATGCGCTCTAGCAGCTGAATCATGCTTTAATCCAACGTGATTGAATTAGTTGCTAAACTAATGATATGCAATTGTAAATGACTCCTAGTTTGTGTGTTAGTTCTTCATTTCATGTCATCTTGTTACCATATGCTCATAAATACTTAGAGCACTTCAACTAGAAAAGGTTGACTCAAGTTAGGGTGGTCTGCTGGGCGTGAACCGTGGTTATTGTTGGTCCAGCACTATGTTAATTATCCACATGGTAACAAGGGTTAAAACTGAAGGCTTGATTGTCGTTACTCATTGGATTGAAAGGTCTCACTTTTTGAAAGATCAGTTGCGATTTCTTGCGCTTTTCTGCCTTGATGTATTCTGTCAGGTTGGGTTAGCAAGATGTCTTACACGCATTATTGTGCCACAGAATTACTGCAATTTGGAGGATTTGGGGACAGTGAATATTTGCAAAGGACCCTTGCGGAGGAATTTCATCAGATGGAACATAGGTATTAGCAAAAGAATTAGAAATGTGAAATGTAATAGAATCTTGTCCTTGGATAGAAGTTCTTACCTGAATGTGTCGTTTATTGCTCTGTCATTGTAGATTCTTCTTATTAAAGCCATACCTAGTTTTCCATTTATACGTGTTCTTACACATGCCACCTTAGTGGTTAAAATATGAATTATGGGACAAAACATTTTTGTTATCTATCATTTGAAGCGATTACTTTTTTCCCCCTTTCAACCCTGGTCCTCATGGCCGATACATGTACCAAATGTGTGATTCTTGATCTCTGTGTATGCATAACAGGAGTTAGTTTTTCTGTAGATCTTTCTACACATTTTCCTATAACCATTAAGTTGTATGAATATTTTTTCATTTCCTTGCCTGAGTAGCCAGAACTTTGAGACTATAATGCGAGAAGGAGAAAAATAAAAGGGAACCTTTAGGGGTGGGTTGTTGTCTTCTGGGTTTCGTAGTCAACAATGGTTTTTCACCTAACTTTTTCCTAATATTCTAGATTTTTGTATTTAGTTTCAGGTTGATTACTTGACAATGTAATGGGAACTTGAGTTGGGTGATCTTGTCGGATTGGGCTTTCTGTTTAGCTAATGATCATTGTGTATGGGAAAAACAGTATCTCATTTTTCTAGATTAGGAAATAATCTAAACATTACTGTTTTAAAGAAGCTGCCAAGATGCCTTTTTTTACTATTTTAAAAAAGATTCTTGATAAGGATTTATTGCCACCATTCCCTCTTACATCCATTTTAGCATCCACCAGATACATTCCCGTTTTACTGTCCCTCTGACTTATGTAAGTTTAATCCAAAGGTATAATTTTCTCCAAAGATCTACATGTGTAGAGTACAATTGCTTTTTCATGCTATTTTTTTTTTCTGTATGACTCTGCAGGATGCCTTTGAATTTGCTTCATCTAATCGAACTCACGAAATTGGGTTCACAAATTATGTCCCTTCCAAATAGTCTTTTTTAGATGTTACAAACGGTTTAGCAGTGGTGAGGTGATTCATGAATGATTCAAGCAATGAGAAGTAGGGAAGGCCTTTGGAAGTGATCTTGTTGTGCATCCCTCCTAATTACTATTTTGTGGATTTGGCTCTATATAAGGTAAAAGCTTGGGATATCTTATTTTAAAGTCGTTAATTACAGATGTGGCTAATATATTCTGTTGGAAACAGGAACATCAAATTGTTATGTAGCTAAATAAGATGAATGGTGCTTGTGAAAACTTTGGAGATGCGTGGATGATGATCTTGCAAGCCAGTGACCTTCCATTTGTGCATAGGAACCACTTGTGCAAATAACTGGGAATTTACCAATTGAAGGTAACTTGTGGATCCAGAGCTCATGTAATGATTCCTTACTTGTGCTATGTATAGGATGCTCCTGAGTTCTATTTGTTTCTATACATGTCAATTCACTATTTAAGACAATGATGGCAAAAAGAAAAAACTAGGATATTGTGTTTTTCTTTCCAGTCTAGTTTCACAGCAGAAACAGTAGTGGTCAACAATTGGTGGTATTGACCCTGTCGAACCAGTAACCATGTGTACTTATCAATAGGTAACCCAGCGAACCTATCAAGTAGTCTGGACTAGTTCTGGGCCTTCCAAAAACTTAAAGGAAGAGTGTTGGAGTTGGGTAGGGGTTTGGAACTCCTACCTTTTGTAACTAAGAGGCATGCCAACCATTTGCTCTGGTATCTTCTTGCTTCATTTTGTGGTGGATAATAAAATTATTGATTGTATTGGCTTGGTCTGTCAGAAATTTAAACGATTCTATTAAGAATAGGAAATCCTATCTTTGGTGCTCAAGCAGTTTTGCGGAGTGGCTCAGGCTTATTTTGTTCTAAACATGCGTATCTATTTGATAACGTCACATGCAATCGGTTCAATTGGTCGAACTGGTAGAGCATGGTTATACCAGTTTGACTGGTTGAACCATTAATCTGGTTTTATAAACGTTTGTTCTTTTGTTCTTCCTATTTATTACGCATCTACTCTCCTCATCATCATGAGGAGTAGTAGCTTACTTTTTCCTCCTATGTACACGTACATGCTATTTCATGCCTGCAATTTTAAAGGAGGTTATACTTTCTGCCTTAACATAACTGCAAAAGTTCCAACATATCTTGACAGTTGGAGCCTTGTACTTGAATGTATGTTAAGAAGTGTGCATTTGATGACCCTAATGGGTTAGTAATGCCACTTTTGCCTCTATTTTGTGAAAACACTTTTGCTTGGTTGTCTCATTCTCACTTCTCAAACACTAACAAGGTGGAATTACACATCGATGGAGAATGAGAAGGTTTGCAGCATTCCCAATACTGTAGTTCCTCCTTGTTAGTGGCAAGAATTTTTTACACTGCCATACAATCAAGCTAAGGATCAACGCATTGCCATGCCATCAATCGTATACTCTGAAAATTACTTTCCTTGAGCTTCTTACCATGTCCATTTGCAATTTGGATGTTTGGAAACTTATTTTGCCCATAGTCTTTCCTTTCTGTATCATTGTTTGATGAACTTGCCACTGTCAGTGACAAATTTGTCTCATTGACTTGGTGGTGGAACTAAGTTAATATTATCCATGCTCCTTACTAAATTTCCACTTTTACAACCTACTCTTAAGCTTAAATATGGCTGGCATAGGTACATTGCAGTTGTGCCTCTTTCATGGACCATTTAATGTTTGTTCCAACTGTTGGAAATGGGAAAATTTATGCTCCCAAGAAGAATATATATATATTTTTTTCTTTTGAAAGAAGTAAAATACTAAAGTTTTAGGTTTTCCTGTAAATTTTAAATCCATCGGGCGGTTAAACTGCAAAAAAAGATTGAATCTTTAGTGACCAGACAAACACAAAAAGAATAATTATCTTCTTATGGTATGTTCATTGCAATCTGAGTTACTGACTAAAAACTAGTACTTACATGTTCATGATGAGAGATACTATCATGGTATCTAATATAGAAAGATGCTGTAGAGCACTCATGGTTCACATGCATACCATAGCCTCTTCTGGTACACAAGTATTGCTTCCGCTCATGTTTTAGCACAATCCAAGTATTGTACTTATTACTTTTAACCAACAGAGGTATCAAAACGCTGCATTAGTTATGGCCGTATAATAGGAACATAGGAGTGAAATCAGGCTGAATTTTAATTTTTTTGGCAACAGCAAGTAGAGGGGTGGCTTGTATTTTGGCTGCAAGAAAGCAGGCCCCTATCTACATACTGGACGAGGATGAAGATGAAATCTCTGATTCAGAATGAACGTCTGTCTGTGAATTTGCGGGGGTAATGCTCATGTTGCTCTTGTGGGTGGACCTCTAATACTTGAAGCTGCAAGCATCAGAGTGAGAAGCAATGCATGTGGGCTTTCTGACTGAAGCTCTTCAGCTCCACCCTTGTTGGATGGTTTTAATTTATGCCTGCCATAAGCCTTTTCTGCTATGCGGGCATTCATTGAAGAGAAAAAGCGGAGTGAAAGTTAATTATTTATCTATTGAGTTAGATGGAATCGGCCGAAAGATACGGACCCATGACTTCTATCTGCGGGGTAACTGTCTT
This sequence comes from Corymbia calophylla, assembly GCA_014182845.1. Lineage (NCBI taxonomy): Eukaryota > Viridiplantae > Streptophyta > Magnoliopsida > Myrtales > Myrtaceae > Corymbia > Corymbia calophylla. The sequence continues at coordinate 41,566,344 of CM024697.1, read as the reverse complement.
CATGGTATTTCTACAAGCTTGGACAGCTATTTGATAGTGCCCAGCTTTTGCTTGATGTGTATATGATTATTACTTTTGTATGCAAGAGAACCAAAATGTCTGGTTTCGATTGTCTATACTTTGGGTTGAATGGTTTACATGGTGTAGTCGACTGACGAACTTTGCATTTGAATGTTGAATTCTTTCGCTCAAAATCCACGTCATTGTTAAGTGATGTATCCAATCTGGGTTTAGTATAATTGATCTGACTAGCTAGATATAGTGTCAAGGGGTCATTAAAGAACATATACTATCTTCCAATCTGCAAATAAATGGTAGGTTTAAGATAATGAGATCATGTTTCGTATTCTTAACAAAGTAGTATCATGTAGCCAGTAAACTTAATGCTGTATAAACATACAGGAATCTAAAATTATTTAATTTTATCATTCGTTCTCTAGGATTTATTGCTAATCCAGTGGAGAAGCTCTTACAGAGGTGACAACTTTGTGTTCGATCATATGCACCGAAATAGTGATTGCATCTGTATATACGATTGTATATATGTAACATGTGCATTTCGATTGTCTATACTTTGGGTTGAATGGTTTACATGGTGTAGTCGACTGACGAACTTTGCATTTGAATGTTGAATTCTTTCGCTCAAAATCCACGTCATTGTTAAGTGATGTATCCAATCTGGGTTTAGTATAATTGATCTGACTAGCTAGATATAGTGTCAAGGGGTCATTAAAGAACATATACTATCTTCCAATCTGCAAATAAATGGTAGGTTTAAGATAATGAGATCATGTTTCGTATTCTTAACAAAGTAGTATCATGTAGCCAGTAAACTTAATGCTGTATAAACATACAGGAATCTAAAATTATTTAATTTTATCATTCGTTCTCTAGGATTTATTGCTAATCCAGTGGAGAAGCTCTTACAGAGGTGACAACTTTGTGTTCGATCATATGCACCGAAATAGTGATTGCATCTGTATATACGATTGTATATATGTAACATGTGCATATGTGATATTTCTTTTCTTGTGTTTATTAATTATCTTTATGATAACTTCGTGTTGACTTTAGCTGAATCTACTGTAAGATTAAATCTTGCTTTATTTATTCCTTTCCAAATCATCACTTCATCAATGTATTCTTTCCCAATGAATAGTGAGTGCAGAAATAGTGACAATGAAAATTAATAATATGGGGAAACAATAAGTATTATCAACAAAGTATTTGGTCCGCTACGAGTGTGAACCACGCATTAAATCAAAGTATGCACAAGCCGTCTTACGCAAGCTTGTTGGGAGAAATTGTTGTTAAAAATTTCAAGGACCTAGAAAACAAGAAGGGAAGGCCAGGATCATGAGTACTACTGGAATACGAAGAGAAGCTTCACTATTGATAGGAAACGGACTGGAGGTGACTTGCGTCAGTCACACAAAACACCTTTGGCCGATCCCCCCCAACATAGCTGTTGTGTAGTCTTATAAGATTTGCTTCTGCTGCTGTCTTAGTAATTGTAGAACTATGTTTGTCGACATCATTATTAAACTAACAGTCTGAATGAATGGAGGATATTGAGGGAACTTAGCATCATAATTTAACAGTGTATGCGTTCCGAAAAGCAGTTGTACTGCCTGTGGGATAGCAGCAAACAGGCGAGACTCAATACATAGCACTTGATTGACATGGTTGCAATTCCGAAGCAGAACAAGTGCAGAATCTGGGTATTCTCTTTGAATGATACACCTTGCATTCCTTACACGTGAAAAATGAGAGGACCTTTTTGAATAAAGATGTTAATAGCACATTATCAATGCAAAGATATACTTTCTGATGAAAAATTAGTGAAGAAAGATGTTGTGTACGCAGATGAATAACATTATCAATGATGACAGGGTCCTACACAGCTATGCCTTCGTCTAGCCATCAACTGTCAATCACATGTTCTTTCAAGTTTCTCGGATAAATGTTGTTGTGATCAGTCCCTATGCATGCAACTTTCAAACTTCGAGTACTTGAGAATGGGGCTACCATCAAAATCTTCCTGATCATGTCATCACTCACCTTGACTTGGCAGATGGACAAAGACTTAAGCGAAGTCTAGCTGATCTCTAATCATCTAACTCCGATACCACTTGTTGAGCAGAGAAGCATGGCTCTAATATCAATTAATGGGCGTGAAAGTGAGGTGCTAGTAATACAATAAAATTGTAGTAGGCAATTTAAAAAACCCTATATTGCTACAAACATAACACTCAAAAAAATGATCGTGTCACACAAATAGTGTACCTTATGAGTAGCAACACCCCACGACCACAATTGAATTTCTCACACTACTACAAAAACACTCAGAGCAAACTAGCTCATACAAAGACACATTCTCTAAGGCTCCATTCATGTCTCGAAAAATCAATTATTTGAAGATGATTTTTTTTCCTAAATATATTATCCTAGAAGAAAAGGCAACAGAAAATTCTCATTATCAACACAAATGTTGTCACACAAATTGTTGTTAATAATGAAAAATATTTTTTTCATCGACTCATTTCTAAGAGATAAAAATGATTAAGTTTAGGAAAATATTTTCTAAATTTTATTAATTTTTTGCTAAAGAAGTGGAGCCCATGCTCTTCATTTTACCCTCGGTTTCTCTCGCGAAGCAAGGACTCTCTTCCTCTCTTGTTATCAAGCTCACTGGCTCCGTGGCTTACTACTAAACTCCACGTAAAAACTCTATATATGGGCCGCGTCATAACATGATCATTAGTCTGGCGGGCCCAGGACTCGAGCCCGAAGGGCCATTTGTTAAGCCCGGCCCATAAACAAATGCTCTATCTTCTCTCTCCCGCCTGTTCTTCCTCTCCCGCAATCTTCTCTGCAAAATTCCCGAGCTCCTATTGCACTTCATTACTCTCTCTTGCTCTTCCTCTTCCGTCTCGCTCTTCAGGCTTTCTTCTTGGGTTTTCAGGCCCCAACCTCCAACCTCCACTAGCTCTCCCTCTCTTAGTTCGCATTGCCGCCGCCGCTTCTGTACGCTTCCTCGCGGCTTGCTCCGGCTGCGTTTTGGGCTGCTCCCGGAGCTTTTTCAGCCATGGTGACCGACGAAGGGTCGCGGCATGTGCTTCCCTTTCAGCTTCAGTTCGACAAACCACTGGCTTCTCAGGTTCGGGTTTTGCGACCTAATGGGCCCATGATTCGATTGTTCCATTCGGTTTTGTGAGGTTTTTGCGCGATTTTTTCCGATGGGCGGGTGAAGATGGCGGAGAGGAATCCGGAGAAGGATTTGCTGGCCATGGTCACGGAGGACTCGAAGGTGGTGCTTCATCGCTTCAATTGGCAGAGGCTGTGGACAATCTCTCCTGGTAATTTGCTTCGACTTGAGAAAGTTCTCCTTTTTTGTTATCCAGTGTGTTTGTTCTTCAACGATGGCTTGCTGTGTGCCCTTTGAGTCATTGGCCTTGTTGTTGTTGTTTATGAGATCACTTTTCTTTGCACATTCCATCGTATGTCGTTATACTGGATTATCTTAACTATTCTAATGTGCTCCAGGTAAATGTATAACATCATTGTGCTGGCGTCCTGATGGCAAAGGTGTTGTCTTGGGACTAGAGCATGGTACAGTTTCACTGCATGATGTTGAAGTAAGTTTTCTATGTCATTACTTTAACATTACCCTCACAACTTCTTAACTAGGAATCTTCCCGCAACAATCTCTTATCATCAGAATGTGTCCTTCTCTAATCTCTCTTGGGAAAGATTCTGAATTGCTCAAAAGCTGCATGATGCATTGCAAACAGCAAGTTTGCTCAACAAACATTTAGCTGCTAATAGAGATGGCAATCCATGTTTACTGGTCCTGTCTGCCAGTGTCAAATTAACAATGGACTGCTAGATAGGTCAATCTGAGCATGAAAAGCTTAACAAATCTTATTAGAACACTCTTTTCAAACATGCCCCCTTTGTTAAATAGGTCAACAAACGACAAGAGATGAATAACCCATTTAACTCATCAAAGTGAATGGTTCATTCCAATCCAAACATGACCGACACAGCGTGAATAACTTGTACGATACATGCAATATGCATATCTTCATCAATGTCATATCATTTTTAAAAAGAATAGCCGTAAGCTTACTAAATCCTAGGTTTAGACGATATCTTTATCTTATATATACCCATTTAACTAATTAGATTGAATGGTTCATTCCAATCCAAACATGACCAAGACAGCATGACTAACTTGTATGATATTTACAATATGCATATCTTCGTCAATGCCATATAATTCCTAAAAAGAATAGCCATAAGCTTACGACTCCTAGGTTTAGATGTAATGGTTCATTCCAATCCAAACAAAATTGACACAGCATGTGTAAAATATGTACAATATGCATATCTTCATCAATGTCATATAATTTTTAAGAAAGTAGCCGTAAGCTTACAAATTCCTAGGTTGAGATGATATCTTCTATCTTGTTTACATATATATAGACACACACACACACACATACATACATACATATACAATTTACAGATATTGTAACCACGATAAAAACAGAATTCATGTATCATTTATTATCACAAGATTTACTGAACTAAATATAAATAGGCAAGATAGGTCAGGTCGCTAATCAAGTTGGGATGATTGTTTAGTTAGATGGATTACACGAGTCAATTTGTGTTACGTGGTTTGAACTTTGAACATGAACTATATTCATTTGTTAATTATGTTAGCTGTTTAGTAGGTAGACAACTTTGATATGACTTGATTACCACTCAGGGCAACCCATAGTTGTTACATCAAAATAGAACTCACGAATCAATTATGTGGTTAATATACATAGGATCCAGAACCCAAATCATTTGAAGGGAGGGATAGTTTGTCTTTTAGAGCATGTACCTTCAGCAGTGGAGCCTGCATTTACCAGAGGAGCTTCCAGACCAACTGGAGCAGCACAAATTCTTGGAGGCAAAGTAGTTATACCAATATTTGCTGGAGAAAGAACTAGAACAATTATGTGGTTAGTAAACATAGGATCTGGAACTCTAATGGTTTGAAGGGAGAGACAGTTTTGTGTTTTAGAGCACGTATCTTCAGCAGTAAAGCCTGCATATGCCTGAGGAGCTTCTGGACCAACTGGAGCAGCACAGATTCTTGGAGCCAACTTACGTTGAACAGGGGTGAGATTTTCAATTGGTCCTTCAAAAACTTGGGACGGAGACAAGCTTGAGCTTTTCTTCTGCATTGAACCAGAAAAGGTCTCACCATTGAACTTCCTAACACCATTCCAGTTATCAAAGGCCTCTCTCGCAATTGTATCTCCAAGTTTCTGGAAGAAAAACACTTGGTATATTGCTCAAGCTGGACTAATGGAAGTATTTATCTCCACTATTGAAGGTACACACTCTGACTTCAAGCAAAAATTTCTTTTTCAGCAAGTAATATTGCATTCCAATGGATGAACTTGTATTCAGAGTAAGTATGTAAGTGCAGCAAAGAACAGAAAAAAAAGAAAAAAATTGAAAGAACCTCACTTCAATTTATGCCTATCAGCGCTCCCTCCACCACATAAAGGTCAGGTCCTTGAAAGATGTAATGGCGAGTACAATCAAGGCAAGGCCTCAGGGTAAAGATGCAAAGTTGATTGAGAAAGGACCAGTGAAGAAATAAAACACACATCAACTCGTATTGTGCAAGTAATTAAGATCTTCATAGTTTTTAACTTGGAAAGTAATAGTTGCAGTGGGAATGTATTAGTGATTTGAACTCTGGTATGATGATGAGCGCCTCAGATTTTCTTGGATGACACCAAATTAACTGCTGAAAGTGCTCTTTAACTCTCTCTTTTTTTGTTGTTTTTGCATAATTTTGAATGCAGAGTACAGAAGGCCACTTAGATTTACGCAATCACTATCCTCAAATTTGCATTGTAAAGAGCAAAAGTTCAAAACCGCTCTATTAATGCAAACTTTCTCTTATGGATCCAAACAAAGCATCTATATTTTCTTTTTATTCTCTCCACAGGCCCTTCATATCACTTTTACTGGTAACAATAAAAACAAAAACAAAAAGCAAAACAAAGCATCTAGATGTCCAACTAACTCCTGTTTCAAGTTTCCATATCTTTTATCAATCCTAACACCTATTAAGCTGCACAGCTACAAGTGAAGGTCATATTACTGATTGTATAGATTAGATGGGACAAATTATATGAATTCAGCATGATGGTGTGTAGAGCATGAACTGGCTGGACAAAACTCAGTAGGAACTCCTTAATTACTTTCCTTTTCTTGGGTAGAAAGTCAGTGAGTAGCACCATCTTTGATTAGCGAGATCAGTTAATAATTTAGTGTTGAACACAGCACCGTGCTTCCTCATGCCATCAGTATAGTACAGTTTCCAATTTGTTTTGCAATTCTCTGCATGATCTACAAGGATATCCCAGTTCTTCAGTACTATGCTCTTTCCAAGAATCTATGATGAGTGAAGACACAAGCCTTACATTCTTAGTTGTCAGTCAAACCCTAATTGAGAATCATTAACTAAGTGCTTACCTCTCTCAGTTTCTTGGAGTCCACAAAGAGTTGCAATAGAAAGTCCTCCACCTGATACATTGCGGCTTCACTCAGTTTTTGGTGAGATTTCCCATCTTTGGCAATCTTCTCCAATCTCCAGACCTCATCGTCAGATACAGGTGGACGATGCTTCATGTATGCTGTAAAATGAAGAGAACATATACAATAAGGTCTCGGTCACTAGTAGATTAATGAGTAGAAGCTTACTTCTGATAGGCATGCAAACTCTCCTGAAGATGACCAAAGTGTCAGCATTAGTTAATAACAAAGATACCAAACGTTTCTTATTTATCAGAATTTTCATTCAAGAGGTAAGGGTCTGTACAAAATGAAGCTCTTAAGTAAAAAATTGATGACTGTGGATATCCAAAATCATGTTGTGGTCAGTCATAAAGGACAGGTTTATATACTGTAAAAAGACTAAAGGACTTACATTCTCCTCTGTGTTCCTTGACATGGAAGGCATCTGATTTTGCTTCTCCTATTTGTGTACTCACACAATAACTTGATGCCAACTTACGCCCTATCCTGAAACTTTTACTCCTATTCCAGCTTGAATTGTCAGGTCCTTGACGTTCTTTAACCATGTAGTTCTCAAACTCTTCTGTGGTCCAGTTATTTTCATCGCCTCTGTTGAAGTCACCTTCAAGCACAACGACATCCAATATAATGGAGGATTCCGGGCCAGATGTAATGACACATCCCATTTTCGCATCAATCAAGGCAACTTCAATGCAAGCACCCCTCTTTCCTAGTTTCTTTTCAGTAAAGAGAGGAAGTGAAAGTTTGGTTCGAAAGTGAAGCTGTAAATTTCTCATTCTTTGCCCCTGCATTCTCTCCGGAAAACAACCATTAGAAATAGGTAAAATTGGAAGAGTAATGATAAAGAGAGACAAACCACGAAATATCTCACTTTGACAAATCGTACGATCGGGGAAACTACAAGGATTAATAGATCCATTGTCCAAGAGTTTAGTAAAGCAAATTTTTGAAAAAGAAAGTCAAACAAAATGCTCCATTGCTCTCAAGCTACAAAAATTATGATATAAGTTAGAGCATTGACATTTTGGCACACAACCAAGTCATTGTGGCCCAACACTCACTGAGCCGTGACTCTGCCTGCTGTAGGTTGGTAGTGGTAGGTCGGACCATTCTTCTGCCAAAACATCAACAATGCATAACCACTCGATACTACAAAGAAAGCCTTTCTCGACGGCATCATGGGGAAGTGCATTCATACCTTGCAAGGTGGGGAGAGTGAGTGTTTGTAAGCTCCACTTCTACCCTCTGTTCAATAACAAACAGCAGCATTGTCAAAGTCATAGACATGAAAAGAAAAAAATGAAGCAGAAGGGACGCAAAACCAATTCATTCCATCAAAAGAAGTTGAACGACCTATTTTATTGTTCCTTCTTAAAAACGACTTATCAAACCCCTTATTGAGCTGAGTTCTTCAGGCATATTTGAAATCACAGAACAGCCGTTGCATATATGGCTCTTACGAACAATCTTAAGCATTTTCATTTTTCCCTTCCATACCAGGTCCATGCAAAAATTTACATGTGCTTTATGATTCAGCTTTGGGTGATATCGCTACGGTTGTCAAGGCAAATGGATGGAGACGGCCTCTAGCAAGATCTGATGATCTGCTTGGAACTCAAATGGCTTTATGTGGTTTGATTTCTCTAAACTATGGCTCTTTAGACAAAGTAATATTTACTGGATCATCTGGGGGCTCTTTCTTTGTAAAAGAGGCTTCGAAGCGAGTGAGAAAATGTGGGAATAATAGACTTGGCTTAGGCTTGTATTGTTTAAGCCTAATGTGTGAAAATATGGCTTTACAACTTGGTTGGTGATTCATAATTAGCTGCGCACTTACGGACAAGATAAAAACTTGGTGTGACATTGATAGCACTTGGGTGCTATTTAGACAACATGAAGAACATTAAATGCATTTGTTCTCTTAGTGTATTCTCGAAGCAGATTTTGGGAACAAGTTTTACAACTACTCCCATGCATGAGATTTGCAAGTGACTCGAAGGGTGAATTTACTTGCAGAACATCAAGGGGAACAATTTGAAGGTATTAGTGAGGAAATTAGCCCGAAACCGCCGTCGAGCAAGGACGAAAGTCAGCCTTAGTAATCATATGATGCCGAGTCGAAGGGCCATTGTACAACAAATAAAAGTTACTCTAGGAATAACAGGTTGATCTTCCCCGGGGAGGTTTGACACCTTGAAGTCAGCTGTATATGTGGGACATTATACTGTAATGGACTTGTACGGGAATGTAGTCCCTTTCCACAGGTTAGCAATAAAATAAATATTTTCTTATTAAAGAAAAGGAAATTGTGCAAAGCTTGTGTTAAATGATTGATGTTCTAACAGTCAGCATAAATCAATTCGCTAGCAACAGATTTGTTGGTCAATAAGTTCATTCTATCACTTCATGATATGCAAATAAATAACTCATAACTGAAATGTTGATTGAGATTTGTCTGAAACGAAGTGGAAATTTGATAAACTCTGTTTATCCTACCAGTTCTTGAGAAGAAATCTCCATTGATTGCATCATGAAAATTGATGCTGTGAACATCTTGTGGACTTATTCATACAAATAGAAAACATCCATATGCAACATTTTATTACTAGTATGAATGAATTTCAGACCTAATTGCTGTATAGAAAGATGCATACGAGACTCCTCAAATGCATTCCCTTAATCTAGGGTGCCACAGAAAAATCTACGTAAAGCTAGAATACATATTTATCCAGCACTTACAAAAGCCAAGTTAGTTAGCAGCTATCTCTAGATGCACCGTCCTTTCAATGATCTTTATCGGAAAAATTATTTATCTAGCATTACAGAAGCAAAGTTAGTTAGCAGCTATCTCCGGATGCACCGTCCTTTCAATGATTAAAAAAAATGTATGAGCAGGTATTGCACTTTGTTGAACAGAATCATGGATTGATAGCATATGATACTAGAAATCAAATAAAATCAAGCAATATATAATATCCGCCACCCAAAATATCATCTATATCCACCTAAATTTGCAAATAGATAAAATCGGCAAATTGTATAGTTGATTTTTCGTGCGATCGCGAGTCGTATTTTGGGCATGAAATCGGACTGTCAATCATTGCATGTTGTGAAATTAGGGAATTATCCTAATTCATGGATACTCAAAAAATCTTTTGGATATGACAATATGGACAAAGATAATTAAAATCAATCAAATTAAATAACAAAATATTCAAATTGAAATCACACGGGATTGTTCCCTAAGTCAAATATTGACTTTTTGAATTTGAATTCAGACTATGGATACAGGAATCACGGTGGTGGATCACAATGATGCTAGGCGGCGTGGGGCGGGTTCACGGCCAAAGAGGACTCGTAGACTATTTGTACGCCGCGAGGGACTTCACAGCACGGTGAAAATTGGCTTTCAACGAATTGATCTTAGTGGAGGAGATGCCGCCCTCGTACAACATGAACGAAGGAAAAGAAGAAGGCTTAGATGAAAACTAGACAAAGTGGGGCCCAATCCCCACTCCTGCAATTGGGAGCAATTAAAAATCGCCACGTGTCCTCGGGTCCCACGGGTCATTGAAAATTCCATTCTTTCTCCTCTTTCTTCTCTCTCGTCTCTCTTCTACCCCTACCCCTACCCCTGCACTTGCTTTCTCTCTCCTCTCTCCTCTCTTATCCCCAGTACGCTCTCTCTGGCCACTCTCCCTCTTCGCCATCCCCTCATTGACGGTGGAGGCACTCTTTCAAGGTGGAGGTGGAGGTCGCGCGGTGGCTCGTGCGATGAGCCACCGCACCCAATTCACGAACTTCGAGGCGGCGGATGCAAACTTGAAACGGAGCCGCATGGTGGCTCGTCCGACAAGCGATCGTGGCCTCATCCAACCGACGAGCCGCAGCGCCGCCCCTCCGGCTGCGCTGTCACCGAATCGCTGCCCTTCGTCCGATGATGGTTTAGTGGGAGTAAGAGGGGGCGGCGAAGAGAGAGAATCGAGTGAGAGAGAGGAGAGAGAAAGCAAGTGCAGGGGGTAGGGGTAGAAGAGAGACGAGAGAGAAGAAAGAGGAGAAAGAAAGGAGATTTTAATGACCTGTGGGACCGAGGACACGTGGCGATTTTTAAATGGTTCAGAGTATAGATGACGTGGCACTTTTAGGGTACCTAATATTTTCTCAGCAAAGGAGAGGGTCGGACCGATTGGTTGACTGGCGCACTCCGCATCGCCACCTCGTCCCCGTGTGGGGCCTCCACCACGAACCCACCAGACACGTCAATATATATATATATATATATATATATATATATAAATCTTTTAGCCTTTTCACCCCCTCATCTTTGACGCCTGGCTCCCCTATTCCCAGAACTCCCACTTTCAATGACTTCCGTAGTGAATCTTCATGCCTATGGATCAATATATATAGCTTCACTGAACTCGAAACATTCAAAAACCTTATGCTCAAAAGTAATCCTATACCACCATCACTCATTCTCGCTCCTCACCGAACCACCGTCTCCGACCATCAGCTACCCATTGCGCCCGCCCTTGCATCCGCAAACGCAGGGAACAAAAACAGGGATACCATCGTTGATGACCGTCGCTGAACGCAGCAGGAAGGCTTGGTTTATCGGCGACGTAACTGAGCTGCAACGGATACTCGCAACCGGCGTCTAGAACCTTTACGACCGACTCCGAATAGAACCACGACCAGCGAGGGGGTGTTCGGATGAGATCTGGGCTCTTCGGTTTTCATGGTGGGAAGTGAAGGAGCAATAACGGAGCAGGAAAGGGCGGCTCGGGAAAAGATAGGGCAAGCGGCTATGGCGACTGATGGCGTCGAGGGGAGTGATGGAGAGGCTCATCGAAAGTGATGGTGTGGATTTCAGTCATTGGGATGGACAGCGACGATTGTTGCTCCGACTCCTCAAGAGAATGAAATCCAAGAACAATGGATACAGCTCTGCGGTGATGGGGATGACGTCCAATGACGATGCGGCCACGGTCAAGGCGTATACACAGCGCTCAGTAAGGAGGAGTCAGCACCAAGAATCGATCATCCTAATTTTTCTCTCTTCGTCCCCTCTTTGCGATCTTGAAAGTTGTGAACTCAAATCCTATGGTAATAAATATGGTGCTCTAAATGGGTTTCTCTAATCGAATTCAAGGTAAGTAAATTTCGTTGTTCCGAATGCCTAAAAAAGATTAAGATTAGTGAAATAATAATTTTTGTCGGTCAAAGGTAAATTCAATGGTTTGACCAAAAAAGCGATTCTCGGCCAATTCCGTGAAACTTGATATCTAAAGGCCTATTTCTTTTATTTTTTTTAGTCGGTAACGGTCTATTTCTACACGCCCGTGTTAAATTAACACATATAAGCAATTAAGGTACTAATGATGCTGATATAATTTTTTGAGTCAAGAAATGAGTCTTGCCGCGATCAGGGATCTTGAATCTTGAACTTTTATAATTTTAACGGTTGCGAAAATTCGGATGGCAATAATAATATATAAAAAAAATTCTTACTAATTATTGGTATTTTCTTAAAAGTTTTGGTAACTTACCAAAACTTTACAGATTAAACAAGTTATCAAACAACATTTTGTTATCAAACGGATGCTGGCTATACAAGTTATTCGGGCATCCAGAGGGACTGCTCGGGAGCTCGGCCAACACCTAATGACTATCATATGGTCGGTAAGCGGTAGGGCCTGGACACCCAGTCCTCTCCACATAGCTCCGCCACAGGTTCACAATGCCTTCTAACACATCTTTGACTTTTTTTTCAATTTCCGAGCTCCGATACAAATTCGATTTGGCTAGAACTCGAGCCATAAACTCAACAACCTTAAATAGTTGAGTCATGGAGTGACCATCTAAATGGAGACGCACAATGTGCATCCCAATAGTCTTGCACATGGCAAGGTGGTGAGCCAAGGAAAGTCTTCTCCGGTCGCATACTTATCGGCCAATTTGAAAAATAAAAGAACATGTCTATCATAGGCTAGCGAACCTCATGAATTTCTTGGGCTATCATTTCTTTCGTTCGAGCCAATGTAATTTAAGATGTGATGGAAGGAATTGTCTGTTATTTTTAAGCTCCAACGAGGGATGCATGTAGCTCTACGGAAGCCCAAGCTAAGTTGAGCAATAAGAAAACCTAAAACCGTAGGCTCGACCATCAACCCCCATGGCGAAGAAGCGATCACAGGCCCCATCATTGTCCTCCTTCTCTCCTCGGTGCGAAATCCTTGGTGACGATGCCGATCACATCAGCACCTTGCCCGACTCGGTGATCCACCACGTCTTCTCCTTGCTCGACATCGCACACATTGTCCAAACCCGTGTCTTGTTGAAGTGGTGGCGATACGTCTTGACTGCGGCCCCAGACCTCGTCTTCTCCTTCCCCTGGCACAATGCCCCATCCATGGACAGCGTCTTGACCCTCTATGCATCCCCTAAGGTGAGGAAGTTCCACATCCATATCAATTTTCTCGACTATTGGGCGCCCGAGCTCAGTACGTGGCTCTGTTTTGCTGTCGAGCGCCGTGTCGAGGACCCCCCGTCAATGTGGCTAAGGGTTTGCGCGAGATGGCTGGCCATTTCATGGTACTGCTGCTCCTTTATGGATGCTCATCATCAATAGCTCTGCATCTGAGGCTCTGTAGCTTCCCATTTAGTAAGGGTATCACTCGGAGTAATTTCAAGTCCTGGTCGGTATGCAGCTCGGTGATGCATGACAATTTGAAGGGCAACCCTGTTCTTGAGTACCTTAGGTTGTCGTCGCAAGGCTCCATTTGCAAATGGAGGCAGGGATTTCTTGGAGGCATGCTTAATCAAAATACTCGAGAAGGGCAGCCCTGTTCTCGGAGATCGCGGATGAGGATGCCGTTGAATAATTCATTAGGATATTTCTTTAATTCAAATGTTTACGGCGATTATCGCATTGGTTTCCCAAATTACATTTCAATAATGAATCCACCACATTTGCACCGATGTGATGTTTCATGAGTCTGTCGGCGAGGGGACCACCAGCCCGCATGGGCCCAAAAGGGTGCCTTCGGGCATTGCTTGAAAAGGCTATATTTGTTGTAAAATCTGGCCTGGCCCATTTGATCCCGTGGCGGCCCCTTCCGAAATCACGTACGGCCCTTTCCAACATGCCAATGTCCCTAGTATTATGCAAAGCACCTTTTTTTTTTTTTTCCTTTTTTGTCATAAACTTGAGGAATGCTGGCTCAAACGGCTGAGGAATGGATGGGACACCATTATCCCCCACCCCCCAAAAAAAAAAAAAAAAAGATCTACGAGAACGTGTATGGCGCTTTGCGCAGCGAAAGTAGCTAACGTCTTATGGTGTCGACGAGGAATTGATTTTGCACGCTTTGCCTACAGATCTCCCTACATATATCCAGCATCACCTATGCTTGGACCTCGTTCAACAAGTAAGTTTCTCATTGGTTCTAATTGACTTCACCGTGAACATAATAAATTTTTCACTTTCTTAAAGAGCTAGAGTTGAGGATCAAAAATCTGAGAATGGATTGAAATTTAAAAAAAGGATGGACTAAAAAAAAAACATTTTAGCCAGCTTCAATTTAATCAGGCCACGTTTTTCATCATTCATTTACTCAAGTCAAATTCGTATTATCGGCAGTACAGGCATTCATTTCCATTCCAAATTCCCACCCAAAAAAATTCATCGACTATTGACAGTTCACCAATTAATATATTACTTGATCCACTATTTTAACACAAAAAAAAAAAAAACTTTTTTAGTACTCCCCAACTAATGATAACTGTAACAGGTCCAATGAAGCCGAAACCTTACGCACCCCACGACAACCTCGACATATGCCAAACCACAATCCACACGTGTGATTAATCAGCGTTCAATTTTATGAATTCGCAATCGCATCACGTCGTAATTTAAAATAGCGATGCATGCTGTAATATTCGCATCTGCAATCCATGTTTCAAAGGCATGGTATCTTTGAAATCGAGCGAGTTGGCTTCTTGAAAGTTGCTGCGGGTACTGCTGCAACACGCCAGCGTCACAACCATCTACATGTTCGCCAACCAAGTTACAAAGGCAGAGACGACTTTTCAGAATTATAGCTAAAACGGGCATTTATGACTTATTTATGAGATTTGAAGGAGAAATTAAGACAAAACCAGAGCAAAAAATAAACTCCTCATTGTGCTAGGGTACCGAATGAATATATATGCATGTTAATAATTTTTTATGATCCTTGATAAATGTTAATAACATAATTTTTTAGAATAAGTTATTATTAGTAATATGACATTTCAGTATTTCATTATCGAAATAGAGTTTATCGATTTGACTGTACAATATATAATTGGCTCAAAATAAGAGGGGTAAATTCCTAAGTGTGATTAAGAGCTTAAATATATTTGACAAAAAAAACCCTTTTCTGATGCAAAACAAATTAACAAAACAAAGAGGAAAGTTGGACGACGCAAGCAGCGAACTAAGGCGTGCCCTCTTCATTGTCCCGACACTATGTATTTTTTTTTATCTATACTGAGCACTTGCGTGGAATATATTGGACCGGACGAATCTCTCTCCCTCTCCCTCCGCTTCTCATTTTCTCCTCCAAGTCCATGTCACAGGCACGTGAGGGAAGCAGTGACAACAAGGGAAAGATCAATTATTTGGAGCGAGGGAGAAAGAAATGTACAAAGGAACTAGAAAGAGTTGTTGTGGAGTTGAAAAGTCTACCTGGAGAAGAAATTAGACCAGAGGAAAGACAAAATAGACAGAGCATTGAGGTGTTGAAAGGAGTCTCCACCTTAACGTGGAGTAAGGGTTATAGAAATATCTACCCTCATACTGATTCTTATTCAACATGGGCTGCTCTTTGGTCCATGCATCTGCACATTCCTTATCTTGCAAGTCTGTCCATGTACTATTATGTATTTAGAAAATCTTCCCATTATATCTGCCAAGACTACCATCGTATTCAATTACTAGCAAAATAAAGGCAAATGTGTGTAAAAAATTACATGTTATCGAAAGTCGTTTTGGTCTGCTCTTCATTATAGACTATATTTATTATGGACTAATTCAATGCTATTGGTTGCGCTTTCATTTGTCCAAGAAACAATAAAGAGAGAAATGCAAGGAAAATCTTAAAAGTGCAACCTTTGCCTGCTTCCTCTAAGGAGGTGTCAGGATATTAAATCGCTAGAGTTTTCCTCCTAACTTTTTATGGGTTTATAATCATCCGAAGGCTTTACATATAGAAGATTTAAGTGATTGGTGACAATGCAACATTTCGGTTGTGAAATGAAATTTATCAGTTTGATACGATAATACTTGACAGGCTCAAAGTATGAGGAATAAATTTCTAATTGGGATGTAGAGCTTAAATATATTCAACAAAAGTAACTTTTCTAATGAAAATGAATTTTAAACAAAAAAAGAAGAAGGGAAAGTTCAACGGTGCAGCAACCGTCCTAACGTTTCATGCGTATTCAGGAATTATGACCACATGTTTTCTTCTTCCTGGGCCTGATCGCCTTGGATTGTCTTGTCCATTGAAACTTCCATCACATGAAGGCAACGACTATAAATGCATGGTTAGTGGTCCCGATCAACGAATTACTAATTTGTATAGCAATTATGACCACTTGTTTTCTTCTTCTTGAGCCTGATCGCCTTGGATTGTCTTGTCCATTGAAACTTCCATCACATGAAGGCAACGACTATAAATGCATGGTTAGTGGTCCCGATCAACGAATTACTAATTTGTATAGCAATTATGACCACATGTTTTCTTCTTCCTAGGCCTGATCTCCTTGGATTGTCTTGTCCATTGAAACTTCCATCACATGAAGGCAACGACTATAAATGCATGGTTAGTGGTCCCGATCAACGAATTACTAATTTGTATAGCAATTATGAGCACATGTTTTCTTCTTCCTGAGCCTGATCGCCTTGGATTGTCTTGTCCATTGAAACTTCCATCACATGAAGGCAACGACTATAAATGCATGGTTAGTGATCCCAATCAATGAATACTAATTTGTATAGCAATTATGAGCACATGTTTTCTTTTTCCTAAGCCCGATCGCCTTGGATTGTCTTGTCCATTGAAACTTCCATCACATGAAGGCAACGGCTATAAATGCATGGTTAGTGGTCCCGATCAACAAATTACTAATTTGTATAGCAATTATGACTACATGTTTTCTTCTTCCTGAGCTTGATCGCCTTGGATTGTCTTGTCCATTGAAACTTCCATCACATGAAGGCAATGGCTATAAATGCATGGTTAGTGGTCCCGATCAACGAATTACTAATTTGTATAGCAATTATGACCACATGTTTTCTTCTTCCTGAGCTTGATCTCCTTGGATTGTCTTGTCCATTGAAACTTTCATCACATGAAGGCAACGACTATAAATGCATGGTTAGTGGTCTCGATCAATGAATTACTAGTTTTTTATAGCAATTATGACCACATGTTTTCTTCTTCCTGGGCCTGATCGCCTTGGATTGTCTTGTCCATTGAAACTTCCATCACATGAAGGCAACGACTATAAATGCATGGTTAGTGGTCCCGATCAACGAATTACTAATTTGTATCTAACTCGACAAGTTTGAATTATTGATGCATGCCAACTGATTGGATTAGTTAAATTAAACCGATAAAGATATATATAAAGTAAAAGCAAAAACAAAAAGGCATTTTGATTAATTTATGAAATTTGAAGGAGAAATTAAGACTAAACGAGAGCAAAAAAGAAATTCTTTCTCATTGTGCTCAAGTACATAATGAGCACATATAGAATATTAATAATTTTTTATGATCCTTGTCACGTATTAATAGCATAATTTTATGGTTAAACTTATAAGCATTGAAATGAAGTTTATCGGTTTGACAATATGGTATTTGACAGGCTCAAAGTGAAAGGGGTTAAATTTCTTAGTGGGATCAAAAGGTTAAATATATTCAATAAAAATACCTTTTTCTATGGAAAATAAATTAACAAAAGGAAAAGGAAACTTCAATGGTGGAAGCAGCAGACTAAGTTCAACAAGACTCGCTCCACATCTCTCCTACTTTTGGTCTTCCCAACAAATCCACCATTTCATGCATACCGAAATTTTAGCATATGTTGTCTATTAAAATGTTACTTCAAATCAACTCCTATTTAACAGCACAGCTTCACAATGCCCTTATTTCCACAGCTTAACAACTTAAAAATCATGTTACCAATTTATATCTAGCTCGATAAATTTGAATTATTAGTGCGTGCCAACTGTTTGGATTAGATAAATCAAATTAATAAAGAAATATATAATAAAGTAAAAGCAAAAGCAAAAAGGCATGTTGATTAATTTATGAGATTTGAAGGAGAAATTAAGGCAGAACCAGAGCTAAAAATAAAAACTTATCATTGTGCTCCGGTGCGAAATGAATACATATAAAATGTAGATAATTTTTTATGATCCTAGACAAGTGTTAATAACATAATTTTATCATTAAACTTATAAGTATTGAAATGAAGTTTATCGATTTGATAATATAATATTCAACTGGCCCAAATGAGAGGGGTTAAATTCCTAAGTGAGATCAAGAGCTTAAATATATTCAGTAAAAATACCTTTTCTGATGAAAAATGAATTAACAAAAGAAAAGGAAAGTTCAACGGTGCAAGGAGTGGACTCGGTTCAATGAAGATCCGTCCCAAGTCTCTCACCACTCTTCGTCTTCCCAACAAATCCACCGTTTTAAGAGTATTGAAATTTTAACAGACCTTGACTGTTAAAATGTTACCTCAAATCAACTCCCATTTAACCCCATAGCTTCACAACATCCTTTTCCACAACTTAACAATTTCAAAATCCAAATTCATAATATAATTTACATAATTTTTAAATTTATACTCTAATTTTGAAAATCACTCCGATTAAATGAATAAAGGGCTTAAGTCCTTATAATGTATCGCGAATGGAAGTAAATCTTGGGGAGATCCCCGTGTACATACAAAACCCACTTCCTCTTTTCATTTTTTTCCCTTTCTTTTCGTTTCTCTCCTGGTGCATGCTCTCCTATTTCCCTTTATATCTCTTAAAAACCCTCAAATTTTAGGTTCTATCTTAATTTTATATAAGAAAATGCCTAATTTTAAACCCAATACTAAATCGGCCCCTAGCAAGATCTTGTAGTTGAGGGTACCTTGTTTGGCAGCCCGTCACGAGACCTTTCCTAGATTTGTATCCATCCTTACTTACTCCCGGTGCAGCGGGCTACTATACTTTGTCTACCTGACAATAGTCAAGATCGAAACTTTGACGTGGAGTCTACTTTCTCCATCGTAAGACCCTTAAATTGATATTATATCTTCTTCTTTTTTTAATACGGGAAATTCTCCAACAATGGGTTAAGTGTTTCGCTTCTAAGTTTTCCCCTTGAATTTTTTAAGAATCTACTCAACTCTAAACAAAAAAATTATATCAAAAACCCCTTAATTTTAGACCCAATATTAAACCGGCCCCTTATTTTTTCATCTTAAAAAATTTCAAACTTTATGTTCGGTATCAAATTTGCCCCTTACAAAGGCAAGAACCTTGACAACGAGTAGTTTCCATCTCGACAAGGGAGCAATCTCGGCATTCAAGGACCGGAATGCACAGCCATAGAAGACAAGGAAAAAAAAAGCAGAGGATTCTCGCCCAAGTGGGATGGGGATTTTTCTTCACGGCCAAGAAAGGGAAATACTTTTACCAAAAATATAAAAAAGGAAAGAGAACTACAGAGAGTGGGTCATCGGGGAGAGAAAACTTTAATAAAGAAAAGCTATGGGCATCAAGATGGATCATTGACCCATTTTGTGAGTCATGTTCTATCTTAGTGGGTCGAAAACGGCCATAATGTGTGGACCCATTTTCGACCCAACCATGTAACGTATGAGTCATTTTCAATCCATTTAGGCCCATTTTTAACCCAACTGTAAAACGTGTTTTTCTTCTTTAAGTCATCCTCAAGCTTGGTGAGTGGTGGGGACCTACCAATGACCGCGACACTCTGTCGCTTGCCTCTGCCGCTCGCCTCCACCCCATCTCAATTTATAGGTTTTTTACAAAGATATATTTAATTTAAAAATATTTCAATTTGTAGGTTTTTTACATTTTTTATTTTATTTACTATTTTTTAAATTTTTTAAATTTGATTTGAAGTTTTATTCATTTAAAGATAGAAAGATAGAGTGAGTTTGGGTTTCTCTACAATAATAATGGCTTTTAGCAATACGGGTTGGGTCGGGTATATGTCACTAGATCTACATTACATGAATATGGGTCAAAACAGATTAAATGGATCAGTATAAGTCGGACCATTTTCAACCCGACCCAAACCCAACCTGACCCACCCATTTGACGAGTCTAAGAAAAGCTGAGAAGTGGTTGACAAAAGTGAAGGAAGAAACAGAAGGGCAGAGGAGGCAGATTAGCGTGGCGGAGGTGAAATTAAAAGAATGAAAAGACAGAAAGAGAGAGAGAATAGCTAGGGCTCAACTGTGAGGAAGCCCACTTTTTTTTTTCTTTGCCCTTTTTCGTTTTCTTTTTTAATAAAGCCCACTTTTTGACCAAGTTGAGCAGAATATTAGAGCAATCACTAAACTAAATCAAGAAAAAACATTTGCCCATAAATATTATTAACTTTGATTTATTAATTTGGCTTAGGGTTGACTATGAAATTGTGAAATAATTAAATTTGACTAAATTGAATAAGTAAGTTGATATTTAAACAATAATAATTGATAATTTAATAAAGAGTGGTGAGCTCAGTCACTCAATCACAATAAGAAACGAACAAAAACTTAGTAGAAAAAAAGTAGTAGCCTCAAGTTAAGCAAGGAAGGACAGAGGAGGCAGGTTCTCGTGGAGGATGTTAAATGAAAACAAATGAAAAGACAGAGAGAGAGAAAAAGAGAAAATTGTTGGGCACGCGGGTGAGGAAGCCCACTTTTTTCCCCTCTCCCTTTTCCCAATATATCTCTTCTTTTTCTTTTTTCGTTTTTAAGCGCAATTTTTACCGAGTCAAGAAGGAGGGCAAAATATCAAAACAATCTCTAAACTAAACCAAGAAAAAACATTCGCCCATAAAAATTGTAAATTTTTTATTTATTAATTTGGCTTTGGGTTTGATTAAGAAATTGTGCAATTAATAAATTTGACTAAATGAAACCGATATATTGATATTTAAAAAATGAAAATTAGTAATTCGATAATTAGGTAGAGAGGAGTGGTGAGCTCAATCACTCATTTAAAATAAGAAATGTACAAAAATTTGGTGGAGAAGAGCATTAGCCTCCAGCTAACCAATTACTAGTGGGACCCAGCCATTGGAGATGAAAATAAAATTATGTGTTATCTAACTACAAATCTCTCGCTGGATGATTAAAATAGGTAAAACTTCTCACTTTTCTCTTCCCCCTTCATATAGGCCTAATCTCCTAAAAACTCTCAAAATTTTAAACCGGTTTAATTCTACCCTGAAATTTTTTATCTGAAAAAATTCTCGATTTTGAATCTAGTCCTAAATTTGCCCTTTATTGACAAAAATTCCAAAACTTTATGTCCAATCCAAAATATGCCCGAACATTGTTTTTTTATCTAAAAAAATTACTAACTAGCCTCAAATTTATCTTGTTGTTTGACGTGGCATTTTCATGTTAGTAAAAAAATCCACATCTTCAAAGAGACGTGGAAAATTGGATCCAAAATCAAATTGTGTTTGGTTAGAAAATTAAGAATTAGTCTACCTAGATTAGCTTGCTAATTCAATTCACTATAAAAAAAAGGGCACACAAATATGTGCTTGACTTGGATAATCTAAGGAAGTGAATTTAATTTGTTAAAGGGTCAAAAATATTTAATCAATCTAACGGAAATGTTTTTGACTAGTTTTGTCACTAAAATAACTTATGAGGATTTAAATCAAACATGCACAAGAATATGATGATCAAAAGTTTACTTTCTTAGAAGGTTTGTGCATGTGAGCACCATAAAAAGTGTGTACACTGGAACTTGTACTATTCTAGATTGTCATTTTGTCCAAACACAATAATAAATTAATCTTATAATATGCATGGGCATGACCATTTCATGATATTAAACAAAAGTAAACTAAAATTTATTGATTTCCAATATATATATATATAAGGAGGTAGCTACTTTGTGGAATTAGAATTTTTTAAGTTTCTATGGTTGAAAAAGCTTTCTTTAAGTTCTAAATATTATATATTCATACAAGTACAAAGCTGAAAACTCAAGAATTTCTCGTGCTTTCTCAAAATATCCATTATACCATTACCTAATATTATGATCTTAATGAGTCAGATCATGTAAAATTGTTATCCAAGGTGATATAAATATCTACGCGTGTCCTTCCAAGTCCGTTAGTGTTGTAGGATGGAGGGAAAATGGTTCTGACGGTGGGGCTAGCATTCATGCGAAAAGTATTATTTTTAACAAAAAGAAATATGATTTTGGTAATAGGGCCCATCTATTTTCTTT
This sequence comes from Corymbia calophylla, assembly GCA_014182845.1. Classification (NCBI taxonomy): domain Eukaryota; kingdom Viridiplantae; phylum Streptophyta; class Magnoliopsida; order Myrtales; family Myrtaceae; genus Corymbia; species Corymbia calophylla. Next base: position 41,544,191 of record CM024697.1, on the reverse strand, counting down.
TCTTCCTAGATGGCTAGTTGTCAGGTTTCATTTTTAGTGACCTCTTTTATTGGATCAGACTGACTTCAATCCCCGGTTTCAAAAGCTAGGAATCAATTTCCGATTCAATTCTCGGTTCTTAAAAGGCCTCGAACCTAAAATCGATCACCCTAGTCTACGATATGACATCAGCAATTATCTTTTACTTTTCGATTTTTTTTCATTGTTGTGCACCAAAACTTTCTCATGTGTTTTCTTCTTCTTGAGTAGGATTCCCTTGGATTCTAGTGTGCTTTGAAACTTCCACCACATGAAGGCATCGCTTGAATTATTGGTGCGTGCCAACTAGTTAGATTAGATAAATCAAAACAATAAAGAAATATATGTATGATAAAGTAAAGCAAAAACAAAAAGGCATTTTTGACTTATTAATGAGATTTGAAGGAGAAATTAAGGTTCAACCAAAAAAATGAAGAAAATTAAGGTAGAACCAAAACCAAAAAGACATTCTTCTTATTGTGCTCGAGTATAAAATGAATGTACAAAGCAATTTGATAATTTTTTATGTTCGTCAACACACGTAAATAACATAATTTTTTAGAATAAGTGATCGTTAATAATATAACATTTCAATATTAAAATGAAGTTTATCGATTTGACAATACAATATTTAAAAGGCTCAAAGTAAGAAGGTAAATTTCAGAGCGGGATTATGACCAAAAATAATTTCGAAGTGGGATCAAGAGTTTAAATATATTCAACACAAATATCTTCTTTGATGGAAAATAATTTAACAAAAGGAAAGGACAGTTGAATGGTGCAACCAGTGGACTAAGCGGCCCTCTTCGCAGCCCTGATGCTTTGAAGTTTTCGTCTGCTCCGAGCACTTGCCTGGAAAATATTGGACCCGACGTCTTTCTCTCCTCCCCTCCCCCCCAAAACACTTTTCATCTTCTCCTGCAAATCCATGTCACTGTCTTGTCCCAAGTCTCTCTGCACTTTTCATCTTCCCAACAAATCCACCGCTTTATGTGTGTTGAAATTTTAACAGACCGCAAAAGAAAGGGCAACAAGAAGACGTTTCTTGTTTCCTGAGAGGTATTCTGGTTTTTTCTCCGTCAGGCTTGAAAGCGAAAATCAAGGGCAGATCGGAGCAAAGACGAAATGCATCGTCTCATTTTTGGGTATTCTTTCGACGAGCTTGTGGCAACGATCCTTCTCCTTGGGCTAATGTTATATTTTCTCAATAAGAAGAAAGCTGGTGAGTGTGGAAATGCAGAAGATGCTGATACTGGCGCATCTGGTTCCTTGACTGTGCTAACAGAAACTAATTCCGCTGGATCAACTTTGTCTCCAGCAGAAACTAAAAATAGTGCATCTAGTTCGTTGACTGCGTTGACGGGAAACTATTACGACGTGTTCTTGAGCTTCAGAGGTCCAGATACTCGAACAGGCTTCACCGATCACCTCTACCATGGGCTCCTTGATGCTGGAATTCATGCTTTCAGAGACGATGACAAGCTTCGTGAAGGTGAGAATATTAGACCGGAGCTTTTGGCAGCCATTAGGAACAGTAAAATCCTTATCCCTATTCTCTCCGTGACTTATGGTGAGAGTAGTTGGTGCCTGGATGAACTGGTTCAAATAATGGATTGCAAGAATAATAAGGGGCACACAGTGTTGCCTATATTCTATAAAGTGAAACCGGCTGAAGTGGGACATCAAATCGGGAATTTTGGAGATGTATTTCATAAGCGTGAGAAGCGTTTACTCAAAAGGCATTTTGATCCAACAATTTTGGGAAAATGGAAGCAAGCACTCCATGAAGTCAGCACCTTGAAAGGATCCCAAGCCGATGGGTACGATTTCTCTCTAGAACATTCTCTACTTTCTTCTAACATGTGTGGGTGTTTAATGGTTGTTCGAATTCTCACCTGCTTCATTTTTTTTTTAATGTATAAAATCAATAAGATCTTGTTGACAGTAAGATCCTACGATGCATGAGTCCCATAAGCTGTTTTTTTTTTTTTTTAAATAGTTTTTTTCGCTTTAATGGTATTGACCAATCTAATTATAGATTTTGTTGTCCTGATCCCATCCGCTTGAATAATAAGATTTTTTTAATGAATTTTTACTCTTATATCCAAAGATTTTGTAATATCGTGCACATTATATCAATTTTCGTCACAAACTTCTCTAATTACATATTTATTTGAAATTAATAGTATGACTTATTGGTGATTTTTATTTAAAGCTTGTAATGCCATAGCGTCCAAGCATTGCCATAATTCTTTATCTTCCCAAGTTACATTTATCAAATCATTGATATCGTTTTCGTTGCTGTTAAAATCATCTCACAAAAGAAATGTTTCGTTGGTTATATAAGATGATGGTAAATGAAAAGAGGATTATTTTTATTATATGTCTGCTTAAATAATTTTCAAAGCATTTCTTATCTTCAACAAATAATTTCTATCTCATGCACATGCATATATTGGAGGATGTTCTTATTTTGGGTAAAAATTATTCTTCTACTTCCCTATAAACACAATATTAGATCAATTAAAATCATAGAACATAGATACTCAAAAGGAAAATAAAGTACATCCTGTTATCATCCCTCGAGGCAATTGAAACTGATAAGATCACCAATCTAGAATGATACTTAATTCACAACACGAGTAAAAACTTACAAGCATGTAGAATTGTGCAAACAAGAAGAAATCCCTTCGGTTGCATTCAGGTAGTTCACAATATCACAATTTAGCTTTTCGGATTGGTATTATGGGACTTGAATTCATTGCGCATCAAAAGATATGACTCGTTTATTGATTGATGGCTAAATCTCCTATTGAGTTGGCTTATTGAATTTTTACTTATTCAGACGCTCTAGAAAATTTTCGAAGTCACGTGCACATCATCCCTAATATCTTTAACAAACAACCAGTTTAAAATTTGGGTCAAATCCATAATCTATACAATAATTAAGATTCACAAGTGATACCCTCCAGTTTTCTCTAGCTTGAGTGGAATGGGGGCACGCCATGTGCAGTAACCACCATCATTTCCTACTTTAGACTTAGCATAGATAATAATATATGGAGGTATAACAACGATTTTTAAATTTTTTCAATCCATCCCTAGATTTATTTATCATTGTGTTCTCAATAGATAAACAATATAAAATTATTGTTGCCACATATTTGAACTTTGGCCACATTTGATAGGTATGAAGCCAAGTTGGTGAAAGAGGTTGTCCAAAAAGCGTTGAGCGAATTGAAGAAAAAGTTTGAGTTGGTTATTTCTGAGAATCTAGTCGGAATTGATAGGCATGTGAATAAAATTTTGGAATTTGTGGATAATAAATCTAATGCCACCCTATTTATTGGCATCCACGGAATGGGAGGCATCGGTAAGACTACTCTTGCTAAAAGCATTTACAACAAGCTTTCCAATCAATTTGAGCATCAGAGCTTCATTGCTGATATAAGGGAATCATGGAAGTGTAATGGCATACATTATATACAGAATCAGTTAATCCATGATATACTGAAGCTAGAAAATGAAGTTCGTAATGAGGATGAAGGGACTATGTTCATCTCCTCCAAGTTTAAGGGTAAAAAGGTCCTCGTTCTTCTTGATGATGTGGATGAAGTCATTCAGTTGAAGCGTTTGGCTGGTAATCATGATTGGTTTTCTTCGGGAAGTAGGATCATTATTACCACTAGAAATAAGGGGGTTTTTGAAGAAGCTAGGGTGGACTACAACTATGAACATGAGGTATTGGATAACAATCAATCGTTGATTTTATTTAGCAAGCATGCATTTCGAAAGGACTCTCCTCTAAAGGAATTTGAGGACCTCACTCATGAAGTTGTATCCATCACCAAAGGGCTTCCCTTATCCCTTGAGGTTTTAGGTTCATTGTTGTGCGGAAAAAAGCTAGCATTCTGGAGAGGTACAATAGACAAGTTAAAAAAAGTGCCTCCTAAGGAAGTGCGAGAGAATCTAAGGATAAGTATTGATGCATTGGACTATGAGCAAAAACAAATATTTTTGGATATTGCTTGTTTTTTCATTGGCACTGACAAGAATATCGCATTCTACATGTGGGATGCCTGTGACTTTTTTCCCGGGGAGGGAATTGAAATATTGATATTCAGGTCATTAATAAAAGTTGGAAATAATGATAAGCTCATAATGCATGACCAACTAAGAGATCTTGGTAGGGAACTAGTTCATGAGGAGAACCGACGGCAGCCTTGGTACCGCAGCAGGTTATGGGACTATGAGGAAGTCCAAAATGTGCTAAAGGGTAATAAGGTAATGGTTTTGTTTCTTTTCTCATTTAGTCCATGTTCTACGGTTAAGAGTAATGTTGGTCTGCTACTTAGTGCTTGCTCTAGTGGACTAAAAACCTTCACTATTACTGCCCTCGAAAGTTTCATTGACGTGATTAGAAAGTAGGGGGTACTTTCTAAGTGTACGTTGGCACACACACGGGAAATACAAGATTTTACCAATAAATAAATCAAACAAGAGATTTAATATGTACAATGCGAAATTGATACTTTTAAATAGGAACTACTTAATATAGAGTTTCTTTTTTTCTTTTTTCTTTTTTCAGTCGGGTTACTTAATAAGTACTCCCAAGATACCTTTAGACAAAGTCTAATTATCTTTCTTTGTTATTGCCAAGTAATAGACCGGCTGAAGCGGAGGGCGAGACAGATTGCTTGCCGCAACTAATGAAAAAACCAAAAGTAAATATTTTGCTCTCCCTCCAAATGATAAAATATTACTCAAATTCCAGATGAAGAGTAAAAGTTACTCAAATTCAGGGATATACCACTAAAAAAAATAGCCAAAGTGCATGCTCTTGAAGAAACAAAAAAACAAAAGACGAAGAGTAAAAGTTACTTGAAATAAGACTTTCTAATGGTTATTTCAATTATCTAAATCAATGGCAAGAAATTAATTTCTTTCATTAAAAAATGGTTTGGCTAGGATCTCATGGCCTCTTCATTTTCCCCCTTCCGTTCTGACTTTTGGAGTAACCGGAACGGTAATTTCGATTTTTAATTGTTATGAATGCATCGAAAAAAAAGAAAAAAAAGAGGAGTTCTATTTCTGACTTTTTAACCTAATGTTTTTGCTAGAAATCTCCTTAATGACACTGAATCTGTGGTAAGGTAAGTTTTGCTCGCCGACTCGCTGCTTCTGAGGTTTCTCTCGCTTTTAATTTATCCTTTCACCCATGCCGTTCACTTGTTCTCCAGTGAAGATAACTTTTTTCTAGGTCTGTAAAATGTGTTTTGGATCCGGCGAGGGTGAATTTGTTGTCGGAACATCTGTTTATGCTCCATTTTTTTTTCCTTTTCCTTTTGCCGGTGGGGCATTGTGCGATTCTGATGTTATGAAGTAATTAATAAACTAGACCGGCATGGGGACGTGTCAACTCTGGGATATATAAATCATAGAATTATATTCTCTAGATGTTAAAATTAAGATAATAGGTCTAACGATGCCCATATTTCTCATTATTCCATAGTGGAGAATAGAAGGGACATTTTATATGATATTATATTAGGAATTCCATTCACCAATATTGATAGGATAAGGGCTGATTTAAATTTTACAGAATAAGATAGGAATAGAAATTCCTTACATATAATATAATATGCGTGTGTAACATCAAGCGTACTTTACGCAATGACCATTGAAAAGAGAAATGTTTTACTTTTTCATCATAAAAAGTCCGAGAGATGAATACTCAACTTCTATTTTGTATAATTTAGTTTGTGATTGTATTTGCATTTGTGAAAGTCCAAGAGAAAAAGTATATTTGTATTAAAATTGACAAGTCAAATTTAATTTTGCACTTTGCAATTTGATTAAATTCCATGCATTGCACGCATGTCTTAACTAGTATGATAATGAAGCTATGGTACCAGAAAGAAGAAGATTATAAGTTGTAAATTTTTACTCTGTACGAGCAATTACATCGTAATTCTTTCTAAGATCTGAATGCGTACGGCCAAATTTCGAAATAGAAGTTGACATCCTTCAATTTGTTGGCCTTTATAAAATTTTGGTTATTGGTGAAAAAAGAAGAATCATATCTTCACACTGCTACTCTCTTGAACGCATTAATGCACATCAATAGCAATAAGAATAAATGATATTCGATTTCTTTAGTTGGATATAGTACTAATGAATATTGATTCTTGCTTATAGGGAACAAACATGATCGAGGGGATTAATCTGAGTAGAGACAGCTTAGATGGCTCCGATGAAATAGATGAGCGAGATGATGACATTTACACAGAAAAGCAATTCGAGAATTTGACGAGGCTAAGATTCCTTCACTGGAGAGGGCACATCTCAACGGAGATTTTAAGGACTCAATGAAGGAGTTAAGATGGCTTCGATGGCCAAATTGTCCTGTAAATTTTGAAGTAAATAATTTTCACGTAAAGGAATTAGCCGTACTTGAATTGCGAGGAGGCGAGATGAATGAGAAATGGGAAGGATGGAGTTTTTTTATGGTAAGAACTAAAGTCTTTTTTTCTTCTCTCCTTCTATGCGTTCTTTCGACTCATAATCACTCTAGACTCACCCCTCGACGATCATTTTTTTTTTTTACCAGATGGCAGGGAAACTCAAATATCTCGACCTTACATGTTGTTATTCCTTGGAAGAAGATACGGACTTCCTCTCGGCCTTTAAGAAGTTAGAGGTTCTCATCCTCAATTTGTGTCGTCATCTGAAGCGAATTGACTCTTCAATTGGAGACATGGAGGCCCTCCTTCGCTTGGAGCTGCGCAGGTGTTCGAGCCTCATGGAGCTTCCAGCAGAAATAGGTAAATTAAAAGCCTTGAAGCAACTCCTTCTAGAAGATACTCAATCCCTTTCTGCATTACCAGATAGCATAGGGTTTTTGGAGAATCTAGAGATTCTAGATATTTCTTTCAGTGGTATAGAAGAATTGCCCAACGGTATCGGAAGGCTGAGAAATCTCCGAGAGTTACGTGCTATCCAATGCGGAAATCTGAAAGGGATAATGGCAAAAAGCATGTGTGATCTTTCTTCCCTACGACACCTTTATTTCACTCATTGCGACAAGCTCCAATCGCTGCCGGCCCTTCCTTCTGGCTTAACAGATTTGTGCATCACCTGTCGAAGTCACAAATTGCCTTCGCTTTCCCACCTATCCCATCTCAAGGTACTACGAGTTTCAGGCTGCAAATTTTTGGAGTGTATCCAGATGCTTCCATCAATGCTATTGAAGAATTCAAAATGCTTGCGACTGATGGACATTGAAGAATCGGAATCACCACAATCCCTAAACACGCCCTTCAAGTTGGAATTCTTGGTAGTCTTTCACTGTGATTCTATCGAAACACTGGACATTTCACCGTTTATCCATCTAAAGAAATTATGTATCGAGTCTTGCAAGAATCTACTTGATGTTCGAGGTCTTGATAGATTGATATATTTGGAAAGCTTGACTATCGCACGCTGTGATTCAATCGAACGGTTGGACCTTCCAAAGTTCGAGGGTCTGAAGAAATTAAATGTTTCTAGTTTCAAGAAATTAGCCGAAATTCAAGGTCTCGATAGGTTGGAGTTTTTGGAAAGATTTGATATATCTTGGTGCACTTCAATTGGAAGGCTAGACCTTCCAAAATCCAGGAGTCTGAAGGAATTATATGCTAAGTACTGCATAAACTTAGCTAAAATTCAAGGTCTCGATAGGTTGGAGTTTTTGGAAAGATTGGATATATCTAGGTGCACTTCAATTGGAAGGCTAGACCTTCCGAAATCTGGGAGTCTGAAGGAATTAAATGCTATGGACCGCAAAAACTTAGCTGAAATTCAAGATCTTGATAGGTTGGAGTTTTTGGAAAGATTAGATATCTCTGGGTGCAATTCAATTGGAAGGCTAGACCTTTCAAAATCTGGAAGTCTGAAGGAATTAAAAGCAATAGGCTGCAAAAACTTAGCCGAAATTCAAGACCTCGATAGGTCGGAGATTTTGGAAAGATTAGATATCTCTTGGTGCACTTCAATTGGAAGGCTAGACCTTCCAAAATCCAGGAGTCTAAAGATATTATGTGCTAGATCGTGCAAGAAATTAGCTGAAATTCAAGGCTTCGAGAGGTTGGAATTCTTGGAAAGATTGGATATCTCAAAGTGCACTTCAATTGAAAGGTTGCTCCTTCCAAAATCCAATAGTCTGAAGAAATTAAAAGTTAAAGAGTGCAAAAACTTGATCGAAATTCAAGGCCTCGATAGGTTGGAGTTTTTGAAAAAACTGAATATCATTGGATGCAAGTCATTGAAAACAATTCCAAAATTATCTGGAACTCAAATTTATCGATATTATGAGATTACATATGATGAATGGATGATCCATAGATCATACGATATGAGCGACTCGGATGAGTCAATAGACTATATGGAAGAGTTCGATGACGTGTTCGATGAGTCAATGTAATGGAAATGATCCACATTTTCTAACAAAGGTACATAAAGCAAGTAAGTTACCTTTGTTCTTTTGAGATTTACTGCCCAATTCTCATTTACATTTCGTGCTTGTGATATGTTTAAGATTTATGATCTTCGCCATTATTATTTCCTGATTGACAGTGTCATGTTGTTTTCTTACTTGAATTCAACGAAGCCAGGGGAGTTTTGCTTTAGCAAAATGATTCAGCTTGTCATGCCACTAAGGGGAATAGATGAAAAGGTTTTCTTAACGCCTCATTTGTCAGTAGTCTTCGGGTGAGATTTTTCTTCCTATGCAGAAAAATAAAGATTCTCGATGTTGGATTGATTTTGGAACGCTGGAAGTACTCAATAAAAACTAATGTGTACAGGTTATTGCTAGCATAGTAAAGGTCATTGTACAGGTCGAGGAAAATGCCAAATGAAGGACCCTATACCAAATGTCATTGTTTCTAAGGTACACTTAAGAGTGAATTTACGGAGCAAAGGGAGCATGTTGATAGGGGATTCCTTATTATGGACACGCTACCGACTTGGGATAAAATTTGTCCAACCATTGAGTTCCACACATTTTGTCTTACAAAAGTTCTGCATTAGCTGATTAAAGTATCCTATCAGTCTAGAAATGCTAAATGCAAGAACAAGTTCTTCTCCTTGTGGTGAGGTCGTAAGTGAACTAGCAAACAGGGTAGACGCAAAAGCATTGTGAATTATTTGGATTGATCGAGAAAGTTGCAATTTGAATTTTTTTGACTATGAATCCATGTTCATTTGTTTTGATTCCAGGATATACCTAAAAGTCCAACGCTAATAATAGATTATCCCAAAGAATGCATTTTGATGTATGTAGAGTTGGTAAAGCCATCTGTCACATACCTAAAGTTTTGAGCCGGCAAGACATTAACTAGAATGTCATTTGACATAATCAGCTGTACTATAAAATGATTCCTTATATTGTACATAAGCTCTTGTTAGTTCATTTACTTGCTAAAAAGTAAAACACAGGAAGCATTTGCATAATTTCCTGAGTAGAATTTTCGGTACCCTATATGCAATTTGAACACTGTCTTGCATTAATTCTAATGCATGAGTAGCACATAATGATAAGGAAGTATGTCCCCCAAAAGCAAGCATCTTGAGTTGAATACGCTATGTTAACTTGATCAAAGCCTCTATGATTGATGTTAGCTGCCCCATTAGTTGGATCCAAAGAGTTCAAAAAGAATATTGTGTTTGACAAACAGAGACCTTGAGACCCGCAAACTTGGTAGTATTATTTGTAGTTCGTTGGTGTTAGTTGCTGAATTGATGTCATTTGACACACTGGCAGGATTGGGTTATCATTCCACTGGTTGATGTAAGTGCTGAAATATCCAAGAAAGCTTTCACAAGGCGCTTCTTCAAGGAAATAAAAAATATTGAAGGATGAGGATCTTGATGTTTCTTGAGCTTCTCTAAACTCTGACAATGCACCCTTGGAACGGTAAAGGGTGTTTGTGTATTGTCATCCTTCTGGGTGTGCCAGTTAAAGTGTCCACGAAAATAAAGAACTTGAATCGGAGGGGATATCATTTATGCTAGATAGACTAGCTATGTCAGATGTAGAAATGCTTGATGCCCATATAGAGTTGGTAGGTTTAGGCCCTGCAGAATACCATTTCAATGCTGTCAGGCATCTATATAGTTTTCCCTAATTTTCCAAATGCTCTTTCTCACAATGTAACGCTTCTCCTGGCTTCTCTTCTTCTTTTTCAATGATTGAGCATTCCCTAGAAGGAGATACCTAATGTATACTAGATTATAGAGTATAGGCTGGATAGTTTCTCACATTTTGTACTACTTGAAGTTAATTTATCTTCTTTTGATTGCCGAGGGGCATTTTTTTGCATCATTTTGATTAATAAGTTCGCTGGTGGATTTTAACTTGTAAAAAGATATCTTGAGCTATGCTGCATACTTGTATGACAATCTGGTCGAGAGGGATGTAGTAAGGAATTGGAGAAAGTGCAGAGACTTGGAATGTAGAGGTTGCTACATCCAAGTATATGAAGTTCTTGTACGACTTTTTCTCTTGGTAATTCAAATTCGTAAGAGCTTAGGATTAGATGCCTAGCCTTGGCAGTTCTTGCTATGATGCTATCTATTCTCATTGGAAAAATTTAGAGAGGAGGCATTTTTTTAAATAGAAACATCTGAATGCTTCACGCCTCATATTGTCTTCTGGATTTGGAGAACATGTTGAGTGTATTGTAGTAATTGAACCAACCCTTGAATGGTTTCTGTTGAGATCCTAAGTTGTAGATACCAGTACCCTTGTGATCCTTGCCGAAGTAAGCTTTCGTGGATCCACTCCACCTTAAGGTTCCAAAGCGGAATAACAAGATTAACTTTTGGATTGAGATAATGGATTGGAGGCTGCCAAAAAGGTATAGATTCCCATTGCTCTAGATGATCTACTAGCCCAAAGAAATCCCATATCAAGCAACTAATATCCCTTAGTTATCTTGTACTGTTATGACGCTTTGCCTCCCTTCACAAATTTTGATTAACATTTCCTGATTAATGTGCTTTCTCTATCTTCCCTCTTCTTCTATTAAGTTTATTGTGAAGAAATTACTCTCTCTCTCTCTCTCTCTCTCTCTCTCTCTCTCTCTCTCTCTCTCTCTCTCTCTCTCTCTCTCTCTCTCTCTCTCTCTCTCTCTCTCTCTCTCTCTCTCTCTCTTCTGGTTGTTTTTTATGAACCCACTACTCTTTGCACATTCATTGTGTCGTCAATACTAGCTTCTCTTAATTATTCTAATCTACTCTAGGTAAATGTGTGACAACATTATGGTAAGGTCCTAATGGCAAGGTTGCTGTCTTGGGACTTAAAGATGGTATGGTTTCACTACATGATGTAGAAGTAAGTTTTCCATGCTATTGTTGTAACATTACCCTCATTACTTCTCAACGAGAAATTCCTTCTACAAGTAACCTTTATCATCAAAATGTGTTCTTCTCTTCTCTCTCTTGAGAAATATTACAAATTACTCAAAAGCTGCATGATGCAATGCAAACAAGAAGCCTGCTGAATAAACATTTAGCTGCTAATAGATATGGCAATCCATTTGTGGAGGTCATGTTTGCCGATATCAAGTTAATATGGACTGTTAGATAGGTCAATCTGAGTAGGATAAGCTTAACAAATGAGAAGAGATGAATAGCCTTAATGAATTATTTGTTTCACATGTCATTCAGTAATAATAGATTCAATAGATATATACACTTTATGACTTGAATCTAATTGATGTGTTTAATTGCATTCTCATGTAGGATAGGAAATTGTCACCTTGCTACTGATGTTGTCATTGATGATTGAAAATGCTTCAAATGTCAATGAAAAATTTCAGCATAGCATTTACAGAGGTCAAGCTCATTATCAGGATCTACACTCTAAGCAGATGTTGTCAATAGAAGCAATCATTTATGACATGCTCATTTTCATCAAATTAATAGTTTATTTTGAATACTAAAATTCAAATATGTTCAGTTCAGTCAAATTAAAAAGGTTTTGGTTTAGGTGACTCCTAAATGATAGAATTTGTATGTGCTTTTATTATGCTTGTGGGTAGAAAAGTTCATAGGTAACTAGTTATGTGATGAAGCTATAGCTATTTGGTCATAAGTACGATGGCTGCAAATTTGGTTGATGCTGCTGCATTTCTATTTCTTTGAGACTTGTACAAATTTCTTAACCATCATCCACTTCATGGACTATTTTTTGCTCGGAAGAGAGGGAAGAGAGTTTGTGTTTGCATAATACATAATGAATGTTATCTTACCAATCTAGCTTTCTTTACTTAACTATGGACATGTGGTGTGTTGCTTTTTATGTGCTAGTGGTTGCAGCAGCTATACATGCTGTGGTATAATAGTTTCTAAGATGCTATAAATATTAAGCAAAATGAAAAACCATTACGAGGCTTGAAGTCCCATACGGCAATTGAGGTGTGTCTCAACTGGAAGGAACATGCCCAAGTGAACAAGGTTTGCATCTTTCAGCTTAAAAGTTGATACGACTTCTTGATCTTGATTCTTAATAGACAATATTTCATTCTTCATATCTTACTATTATTTATAATGCTTTGATTGCAGTTAAGTTTCAAACTAAGAATTTTATTTCACAGTCCAATAGCTTTAATATTTTCTGCCTTGATATATCTTGTCAAGTTAGTAAGATGTCTTACCCTCATAATTGTCTCAGAGAAACAATGTAGAGAGTCATAGAATTACTACAGTTTGGATGATTTGGGGACATCGAATATCTACAGATGACACTTGGGAAGGAATTTAAACAAATGGAATGCAGGTATTATCAAAAGAATTAGAAAGCTAAAATGTAATAGAATCTTGTTTGTGTATAGAAGTTCTTACTTGAATGCAATGTTTATTGCTCTTTCATTGTAAATTCTTCACATTAATGCTATATCTACTTTTTCCATTCATAATTGTTCTTACAAATGCAACCTCAGTGGGAAAAGTATATCGTTATCTGTTGTTTGAAATGATTGCTCCCCCTCTCTAGTCTGGTCCTCATTGTGGATATGTGTACCAATTGTGAAATTCTGGATTTCTTTGTATGCATAACAGAAGTTTGAGTATGATTACTGGGCTCAAAATTGGTTTATGTAAACTTTGCGATCCTTTAATTAAAAGCTTTGGCTTTTTGGTTTTACCCAACTTATAAAATAAATGAGCTAAGATACTCATTTCTTGTTTGGCTGATTTAAGACTTCTTTTAATAGGCTTTGTTTGTAGATATTGCTATCTATATGCCTATTATTGTAAAGTTTACCTATATCTTTCATTTCTTTGCTTGAGTGGCCAGAAACTTGAGACTATAATGAGAGGAGAGAAAGAAAAGGAAATCATTGGGGGTTAGGGGTTGTCTTCTGGAGGTTGTCCTCAACAATGGATTTTCACTTTTCCTCTATCTAATAATCTAATTTTTTATATTTGATTTTAGGTTTGATTACCTGACAATGTACATGGAAGATTTACTTGGGTGATCTTATCGGATTTGTTTCTCTATTTAGCTCATTATCATTATGTATAGAAACATAGTATCTCATGTGTCTTGATTAGGAATTAATTTGATCTTTACATTTTCAAGGAAGTTGCCCATATGCCTCTCTTCTATTTCGAAAAGGACACTCTACAAGAATTTATTGCCACTATTCCCTCTTACATCAATTTAGCATCCACCATATACATTCCCAATTCACTATCCTTCTATGGGGTATATAACTTTAATCTAAAACTACATATGTTATTCAGAGATCCCCTTTTGCAGAGTACAACTGCTTTTTCATGCTATTCATTTCTCTGTCTGGCTCTACAGGATGACTCTGACTATGCTTTAGATAATATTTCCTTCCAAATACCTAATGAGTCTTTTGTAGATGTAACAAATTGTATAGCGGTAGTGAGGGGACTTATGAATGATTCAAGCAATGTGAAGCAAGCAAGACCTTTGTAAGGATCTTGTTGTGCATCCCTCCTAGTCATTGCTTTGTAGGTTTGGCTCTATATAAGGTAAAAGCTTGGCATATCATATTTTAAAGTCCAAATTTGCATATAGTATGTTGGAAACACGAATATCAAATTGTTACGTTGCTAGATAAGATGAATGACTATACCTGTGAAAAATTGGGAGATGTCGGAATGATGATCCTGCAGGCCAATGACCATCCATTTGTGCATATTGCCAAAACCACTTGTGCAAACAACTGGGAGTTGTACCAATTGAAGGTAACTCATGGATCTGAAGCTTGCATATTGATTTCTTATTCATGATATCTAGAGTTCTGTTCTGATCATGTCAATTCACTATTTAAGACATTGATGGCAAAAACTAGCATATTGTGCTTTTCTATCGGATCATGTTCTTTTTAGAGTTTTAAGAAGTGGCTTTGGTTGAATTAGGAACAAGACCTCTCTAGTCTGGTTTCTTAGAAGAAATGGTATTGGTCAAGAATTGGCGGTATTGACCTTGTTCAATCGATAACCAGGTGTACTTGTCAACTGGTACCTGGCAAACCTACCAACTAGTCTGGACCAGCTCCGGGCCTTAAAATAATTTGAAGGAGCAATGTTGGAATTGGGTTGGGGTTTGGCACTCCAACCTCTTGTAACTAACAAGTGTGCCAACCATTATTTTTCCTTTGGAAAGATAATTATCCATTTTTTTCATAGGACACTTCTGCCAACTCTTTGGCATTTGAAGATTGCACTACTTGTTTGTTCCGTCCAGCTCCTAGAGTTCCTGGCATTCTTGGATTGTACCTAGAGAAACTGGTTTAACTGATGATGGCCAAGATTCATTCATAGAGCTCTCAAATTCTTCAAAGTAACGTTTCAATATCCATTACAGTGGAGATAAAGACGGGGTTTTATGCTTCAATATATTTGGTGTCTTTCCGATTGGAAATGTTGTAAGCCTCCTCTCTGTTTAGATCAAATATTTAGCAGTATGGTCTATCAGATTTAGTCAATGAGTAATTCTTTCCTTTCTTGCTTCCATACAGTAGTCTTTTTTAATAAATGGATCTAATGGCAGAGATCAGTATTGCTTGAAATTAATGGGCTGGTTAATTAGACAACTATAGTAGGTGAAGTTATTCTTGTAAAATTTCTAGGTTTCACTTCTATTGGTCACTTTAGAGAAGACTACTCTGACTTAGATATAGCACAATTATCCAAAGCTTTTAGTGTTTGCCCTGAGTGCTCCTACCTATATTGCAGTTGAAGCACCTAAAGGAGAATTTGGAGTCTTTTTGGGTTAGCCTACTGTACAGACTTTCTGCTTTTGTTTCAAACTTGAGTTTCTGCTCTTTTTTTGAGAGATTGAGAGAGCCTATAAGACCATCGGTTGGGGAAAGTGTTCTGCGAGTGTGTATGCCTGTGTGTAGATGGTTCTCTCTGAGGGTGTGCAACTATTGGTAGATTTAGAAAACATAATGAATGTCACATCCCGAACCCCGAGCACGCGACAACCCCTTCTCTTGGTCGATTGAAAGCGACGTCCCAGGACTCGTCGACGACCATTCATTTTAATCTTTCGTTATGCGCAAAGCGAAGACGAACCATCCCCAATCCAACAAACAATCAATCAATCAATCGGGATAGAGGATGAACAACAAGAACAACCATCACTACTCATTTATACAATTTACTAGATTAACCAACGGAGGATCGTTTTCCGATTTACAAGCCTGACAACAGAGGCCGATCCATCTTCTAAGCCAAACCAAAAAGGAACTAGGCTAGGTTAATCCAGCTGTACAAAATGAACCCTCGGGTTCAGCACCACGATTACTCGGACCCATCGAACTCGACTCCGTCAGGTCGATCACTGGAGAAGCGGGAGCAGGATTCTCCATTGTGGGTGTGCCATTCTAAGGACCTGAAAATGGTTAACCACGACGGGTTGAGATAAAATCTCAGCGAGTTCTTCCCCTAAGCCCCGATTAGTACACCAACTCAACTCGGGGTATCTCTCCAGAACCACTCCTCACTCAACCCAACCACAAATAACTAGCAATCAGCAATTAAACCACAAACAGGGTCAACCAATAATCAAAAGTTGGTTCGCATGCAACCTTACCCGATATGACATACCCTGCACGTTAAACCTCATTCAATGCAAGTAATGCAACCAACAATCGAATAGTCGGTTCGCATGCAACCTTACCCGGTATGCCATACCCTGCACGTATAAGTCAGCACAATACATGCAATGCACATGGCCGTTAGATGATGCAGTTCATCAATCACATGCGAGTCGCGTCACAAGCGATCTCACTTGGCCATTGCCACACCCTGCACGTTATCAATTCATGCGTGCATGCCATAATTAATGATGTGATCACCTCATGCATATTCGAAACTGATGATGCCATGTTTCTCATGCACTCTTGCATCCATGCGTGTTTCAATTATTACTGCCCTTCGGGCTACAACTTAGGTCGAGGTGCAACGGTGCTACGGCGCCCTTCCTCCGCAGAGGCGCAACCGTGCCCTTTCGTACAGGCCGAAGCGCTATGGCGCTACGGCGCCCTTCCTCCGCAGAGGCGCAACCGTGCCCTTCCGTGCCCTTCCGTGCCCTCCGAGGCACAACAGCGCTACGGCGCCCTTCCTCCGCAGAGGCGCAACCGTGCCCTTCCGTGCCCTCCCTTCGGTGATTCGGACTATCGTAGCCAATGCATACATACTTGCACATACACTTGCATTTAAAATCTCAAGTCCTCCCTCAGAAAAGTGGTCCATTTCCAGTGTCCCTCGGACAAACCATTTTCCCACCTTTCTCATAAAAGCGGTCCTTTTCCAGTGTCCCTTGGACAAACCATTTTCTTTCTTTTGTGAAAATCACACAATTCAAGCGGATGCTTATGCAATGCCACGTCCAATTCACTTCATATGATCAAGGCACATGAAATTATGCACAATTTCACTTCAGGATGAACAATGCCTTGAACAGTGCATGTGAATAGTAATCGTGAGCTTGATGCACATGAACAAAGTGAAATTTTCGAATTTAATAATTAAATAATTTAATTCGAAATCACATAATTTAATCAATAAATGCAGAAATTAAATAAATCAATTAATTAAAACAATTAATCAATTTAATCAAGCAAAGTATGCTTAATTAGCACATAACACACAATTAAGCATAATTAAACAAGATTAAGCTAATCTAATCTTAACCCTTAATCTAACCACCTATCTTAGGGCTAATGCACTTAATTAAACATCTTAATCAGCTCTTAGCACTAATTAACCCAACCCTAAGCTAGTTTAGGCACTAAATAGGGTTTAGGAGCTAAACTCACCCGTTAAGCGGGCCGGCGACATGGGCGCGGCGGCGCGACGAACCCGACACACAGGGGACTTCTCCCACGACACTCCAAGGTGGTCCCGAGCTCAACACGGCAGCAACAACCGGATGCCCCATCGAACTTCACAAAACAAAGACCTTGCAGAGCGAGGAGGAGGTTCTTGGTCGGAGCAAAAACAAGCGGCGGAGCTCCGGCGAGCTGGTGGCCGGTGACCGGAGGCTCCAGGGGGTCGAGGGGGACTTGTGGGTGGCTGGTGTTAGGGGTGAGCATGGTCCGGGTTGGGCCGGTCCACCCCCTAACCCTAGGACCAACCCGCACAGTGTTGGTCCTCAATTTTAGGGCCGAGGACCGACCCTATTGAGCTAGGGCCAGAGGACCAGGGGACCACCCAATGGGTTCGGTCCGGTTGCCTGTGGTTAACCAGGGACCAATCATTAATTTTTTTTTTTCATTTTTTTGTATTTCTAAAAATTAAACCAATTATTTCAAATTACATATTTATCGATATTGTGATTTTAACTAAACTATAAGTACTAATACATATTCAACAAATTTAAAATAAGGTAATAATAAAAATTTCACACTTGCTAAAAGTAAGAAACCATAAAAAAAATTAAGATTTCTTATAGAGCCGCAAGATGAGCGTTACTTCTGAGCAAAAAGAATTTCTAATTAGGACTTTATTTTCTTATGATTTACTCAGAACGAGCAAGGTTAGTGAATAGAGGTAAGTGGCGCAAGCGTCAAGCAACAAGTGGGGTGAGCATGG
Source organism: Corymbia calophylla (assembly GCA_014182845.1). Lineage (NCBI taxonomy): Eukaryota > Viridiplantae > Streptophyta > Magnoliopsida > Myrtales > Myrtaceae > Corymbia > Corymbia calophylla. The sequence continues at coordinate 41,526,053 of CM024697.1, read as the reverse complement.
CAAGCGGGGTGAGTGTCGAGTGGTGAGTGACCAAAAGTGAGCGAGGTGAGTGTCAAGTGGCAAGCAGGGCAAGATTGCTCACGAGTGAAGTTATTTTTTTCGATTTTACTTGGCAAATTGAATACTAAGAGGATAAAGTAGAAAGAAGAGAACAAGAGTATTGGAGGAGGATGCCATTTGAATTAAGGTTTACTCTTTAGCATAAATAAAAATATATTATATATAATATAATATATAAAGCCAGGGGTTGGTCGGGTTGGACCAACCCGAAACTCCTAGGGCCGAGGACCAACCCGCACGATCGGTCAGGGGATTTTAGGACCAAGGACCGACCAGTCCTGGGGGAGCCAGGACCAAGACCGGCGGGTTGGGCGGTCGGGGTCGGGCCCGGGTCGACCTGGGACCGATGCTCACCCCTAGCTGGTGTGGGCGGTGGTTAGGTCGAAAACGGAGGAAAACATGTCAAAAGGCAGAACACAGCAGAACTGGTCGCTATAGTGACGGACTGGCGAGCAGTCGGCTTCTGGCCGCCGTACGGATCGGAAGGCGGCTCCGTTCGACGAATGGCCGACGCCATCCGTACGGATTCTCTCTCCTGAACGCAACGGTGGGTGGCACGAGCCGATATTCAAACGGGAAGGCCATGAACAACTCAATTTTCGGTGAGAGGTCAGAACCAGAAACTGCAGGAAGGCAAGGGAAGCAAGGGGAAGAAGGGCTGCGATTTTGTGGAGCTGAAGAGGGGAGAGAGAGAGTGAAGTGAGCTGATCAAAACCCTTCATTAATGGCCTTAATAGCTGCTTCAACTCCCCATGCACATGACCTCATCTTCTCTCTCTTCCTTTTTGACTTTTCTTTAAAATATCCAAGGGCATTTTGGTCATTTCCACCTTGCACATTTCCTAATCTGCCCTTGGGCTGAAAATGAAAGGCGGGCCTAGGAAACGGGCCGGAAAATGAATAAGAATGGGCTCGGGAATTTGTTGGGCTCGAATTGGCTCACGTTTAGACAACGGGCTCGGAAGGGTAAATGCTCGGTTTGGTCCAACGGGCTCGTTTGTTGTCTCGGTCTTCCACGGTGGCTGTCCCACCTTGGGCGTGAGGCCCACACTAATCTTGCCCGACCTACATCCTCGTAGGCTCTTTTCCTCGGTCCGTAAACCCCTTTCCCAAAAACTCGGCTCAACTGACACTGTCGACTGTCTAAGAAGCATTGTCCAAAATTCCTTCGCGAACGTTCCCGAAAATTCGAAGTCCAATATTGGATTCACATGCCTTGTCAATTTCGCCCGAATGCCATTTTGGTACTACTCAGACTGACAGGCGGCTTTGAGGATTCACGCATAACCGACTCGTGCCAATTCACATTCAAGACTTCTTGACACATGGACGTCCTTGACTATATGAAATTGCGAAGGATCGATTCTTATTTCAAAGTACACGATTATCAAGGATCGACATAGGGCCGTTCGCGGGTTTGATAATAGTAGACGGAATCACCCGTCGTCCCATTATTTCTGTCCGCGAATTGACTTCTATTCATCCCTAGAATCGGCCTGCATATCTACAGGATCATCCTTACGCAAGTCTCACGGTCGAGTCGTTTTCTCAGGTCAAGTTTTTTAGTCGCACAAGTTCTGTCCTCATTAGCCTTTCCCCTCAAGGTCAGTATCTCAGGAGTGATCAGTTCCGAGTGAGATCAACCAACAATGCATTGGCGAAATTAACGTTCATTCCTCTCTCAAAGGGCTCGAATTTCAGGATGTTACAATGAATTTCTCAACAGACATTTGATTCGTCTATAGATGTGTTATGGATAATTTTTCTAACCAGTGTCATAAGTTCCTATCAGTTGTCTCTTTAATTACATGGAGCAAATCCTTATAGTTATAATTCCTTGCTAGGAGTCTTCCATATGGACTTCCTAGGGCCCACTGCCTATATCCAGATCTAAAAGTGTGGAATACGGTTTCCTAATGTGAGGTTTTTCAGATCTATATACAAGTTTGTGAATTGTCAATGATGATTTGATCACAATGTCTTGGCTCGGTTGACTACCTATAGTCAATTCCAATATCTATGACCTATACCTAGAACATGCATTTTTCACTTTAAATTGAGATATTTTAGATGGAAAATTAAACATGAAATTATGAAATCACTTGTTATGAAAATTGATTGTCATGCCCCGACTCTCGAGCTCGCGGCAACCCCATTTCCATGGTCAAATGAAAGCGACGTCCCAGGACCCGTCGACGACCATTCATTTTATCTTTCGTTAAGCGCAAGCGGAAGACGAACCATCCCCAAACAAACAAACAATCAATATAGGGATAGAGGGATGAATAGCAAGAATAATAACAACTGCTCAATTATTCAATTTACTGGATTAACCAATGGAGGATCGTTTTTCGAATTACAAGCCCGACAAAAAGGGCCAATCCATCCTCTAAGCCAAACCAAAAAGAAACTAGGCTAATCCAATAGTACACAAAGAACCCTCAGGTTAAACACTACGGTCACTCAGACCCATCAGACTCAGGCTCCATCGGGTCGATCACTGGAGAAGCGGGGGCAGGATTCTCCACTGCGGGTGTGCCATTCTAAGGACCTGAAAATGGTTAACCATGACGGGTTGAGATAAAATCTCAGCGAGTTCTCCCCCTAAGCCCCGGTTAGTATGCCAACTCAACCCGGGGTATCTCTCCAGAACCACCCCTCACTCAACCCAACAACAGACAGCCAGTAAACAGCAGACCAAACAATAGACAGGGGAAACCACAATCAATATTTAGTTTGCATGCAACCTTATCCGGTCTGCCATACCCTGCACGTCAAATCTCATACAATGCAAGCAAGGCACATGGCCGTTAGATGATTGTTGACACCCGAAATTTTGTTTATTTTATCTTAAATGCCAATTTACTTTGCTTATATAGATACATATTAATTTCTAAAAAAAAAAAATAAAAAATTAATTAATTAAAAAATTATTATTAAATAGAAAAATTAAGAAAAATCAAAAAAATTAAAAAAATTAAAAAAGGGGTCCGGGCCAGGGCTGGTCCTGCCCGGCCCCTTTCTCTTCTTCTTGGGCCTGGCCCGCTTTTTCCTTTTCTCCTCTTTCTCGGCCCGGCCTGCTTGGACTTCTTCTTCCTCTCCTCTTCTTCCACGCGCGGCAGCAGGGACCTGCAAGAAGAATTAAAAAAAAAAAAGGAAGCAAGTTGCAGCATGGGCAGAAGATGGAGAAGGTCACACGGCAGGGGTTAGGTCGGCGAAGTCAGATGGCAGACGGAGGTCAGACGGCAGCAGGGTGTTGTCGAGGATAAGGGCTGGTTTCGGAGACCAAAAGGAAAAGGAGAACCAGTGAGGGGAAAAACAGAGGGGCGAGAGTGGAGAGAGAAACCGAGAGAGAGGAGGGAGAGATAAAAAAAAGAAAAAGAAAAAAGACCGAGACAGAGGGGAGGCTCGAGTGGAACAAGAGAGGAGCTCCCGCAGCCACCGCGCCTCGACCGTGGCCGACGAGCCGCCGACGCGATCTCTTCCTCTTCGCCAAAGCTCCCGGATCTGAGAGAGAAGAATCCGGAGAGGAAGCTCGAGTGGGGAGATCAGAGTCCGAGCAAGGCAGCAACTGAGGGAGAGCGAGAGAACTTCAGCTGACGCCTCGGCCGTGCACAAGCTCCGCCCGACAGCCCTTCAGTCGGCGCCCTCAAACTGTACCCGGTAGGCCCTTCTTTGCGTTCCGCTTTCACCTTGTTCGCATACACCGGGCCGGAGTTCGCGGCCGTCCGGCTCACACGAACTCCGGCCCCGCCGGTTCCCCGTTGAGTTGGTCCGTGTTCTGGCTTGCTTTGTCTAGGGTCGCCGCCCGAGTTTGAGTCCCTAATGCACTGAGAATCACTCTTTTCCGTAGCGCACATTAGGTGTTCGACAAAATGTCCCAAAGAGATCCGAAAAATCAGTTCGCATTTCAACTTGGGATCGATCCGTGTTTGCGTCTATGGCTGCCAAATCATGCTTGCTGTTTGTATGGTTATTGTGTCTTGGCGTGGTCTTCGCGAAATAATCGTGCGTCGTCGGGAGAGCGAGTGTTTTCTTTGTTCCGGTGAACGGATTATCGGTGGCCGGATTTAGTCGACGCCGGTCGGAGTGAGTGACTAACGCGTGAGGCAGTTCAGCAATCGCAGGAAGAAGTATGGTTCGGTAAAAATAAAAATAAAAAAAGGAAAGAAAGAAGAAGTTGTAGAAGAGAAGATGGGGAAGCGTCGGGCGTGCATGGGGTGCATGGGGGAAGAAACCTGCGGGGAAGAAGACCAAAAAAAAAAAAAAAAGATTAAAGAAAACAAAAAAAGGGAAAAAACGAAAAGGCCAAAAATAGGATGGGGCCAAAGGGATGGGCTTCGCCGCGGGCCCGCTTGGGTTGGGTCGAATTTCTTCATGGGCCGGTTTTTTTAGCCGGGCTAGGAAAATAGAAATCAAATTGGGTTTGTTTTAAAAAAAAAAATTGTTCGTGGGCCTTCCTCGTGGATTTAGGGCCGGCCCGTTTTCTTTCAACCAACCAGGACCAATAGGGTCCCGGTCAGCTTAGTAGGGCCGGGTCCTTTGACCCGGTCCGAATTATCTTTTTAATAATAAAATTAAAAAAAAAAAGTCATAAAAATCATAAAAAAAAAAAAAAAAAAAGGTTTTATTTTAGTTTTATTTTATTTTATTTTTCTTTCTTTTTCGAATATTCAAAAATTCCAAAAAATTTAAAAAATTTAGAAAATCCCAAAAAATGCTTTCTTTAATTTTGGATAATTCGAAAGTATTAAAAAATATTAAAAAATTCAAAATATAAAAATTCAAAAAAAATCAGGAAAATTGCAAAAAAATTAGAAAACCCTTAAAAAGAAAAAATACCAAAATTGAATAAGCCTTTAGGGCTCTACACTTCTCCTGTGCCTTGTTTTGTCATGATTTTTAGACATTATTTTCTTATCTTAGAACGGTTAGGACAGACTTTAGATTTCTCGAATAGATTGACATGGCCTTGTCAACACACAATTAAGTTAGGTACCGAAAGGGCGCTAGTCCGCATGATTAGCGTAATCAAGTCCCCCGATCCTAGACCCCTCGGTTGCGTAAAAGGTGAGACGCGCTCTCACGTATGCCCACTCGGTTGCTCCTGCAGTCGACCTCAATAGACTAGTGGGGACTCTTTGTTTGAAAATTTTTATGAATATCCCAATGTCGCGCGAGTTATGGGCTTGGGAGAGTCCGAGTTAATTAAGGGCCATCGGCCCGAAATTAACAATACTCCTAAACCTATTATATTCAGAAATTTTAGGTCGCGACAATGATACAGTTCATCAATCACATGCGAGTCGCACCATAAGCGATCTCACTTAGCTATTGCCACACCCTGCACGATTGTCAACTCATGCGTCAAATCGTCACGACATTAAGAGCATGCGAATAATCAGAGCATCTCACACAACTTTCTCATGTTTCACACCCACACATGCTCCGATTATTACGACCCCTCTTCCTGGGCCACGGCACAACCTTATGGTTGGCGGTTCCTGGCAAAGCCAACTTCGTCCTCTTTACCTCGAGGCACGGCGACGTCAAGGGTCATCCCTTCCCTCTAACGACATTCCCGAAGGAGCACAGGACCCGCTCACTATCGTAGTCCCGCAACTGACAGGAACATAGGACCCGTCCACTATCGCAATCCCGCAACATGTCCCCCGTCAGGCATCCGACCGAAGTCAGGCGACCAAACAGCCACGACACAACCCCATAAGGATTGGCGGTCTTCCGGCAACGCCGGGTTCCCTCTCTTAATGTGATCATGCAACACCTCATCAAGCAATCCATTTATATCTTTGCTTTTTCGTGAATGCAACATCGCTCATGCTCATGCGACATGCCATTACAGTTAACACACATATAATGTCATGCGACAAGATCAAATAGATCACGTACAATAGAATATCCAATCATTCACGAAAGTCGCAACAATCAGCAGTTTAAGTTACAATCTGATAATCAATTCCAACCAATCAACATTACAGTACTTGCATACTTTTCCAAAATCATGACATGCCTCAATAATTACTGGTACCCAATCACGTGTCTCAATATTCAATAATAAATAAACACATGTCCTCACGACTACGACAATCAACCATTCTCATTTAAGAAGCATGTAATACTATAGTCGATTGTCTCGATAAAATAATTTAAGTCTCACAAAATACTTATAATTATTTTCCAATTCCATAATTAATATCCAACCCAAATAATTTCATTTAATAAAAACCCTTCTTTAATAAATCAATGCCATTTAATAATGTAGTATATAAATACTATGGACTTTAGAAAATTAGACCATAGTAATTTTCCCACAAAATTACTCAATTAAAGCCATTTCCCATAAATACTCAATTAATTATTTTCCCCAAAATAATTAATTTTCAGAAATATTAATAATTCGAAATTATAAAATAATTTAATTAATTAATACATTAAATTCAGAAATTAAACAAAACATTAGTTAAAATCATTAGTCAAGCAATTTAAACTAAACATGCTTAATTAATCCACAAAAATCACATAATCCACCATTAAGCAATAATTAAGCACAATTAAGCTTAATAAACAAAATTAAGCTAATCTAATCTTAATCATCTATCTAACCACCTATCTTAGGGCTAATACAACTTAATTAAACCATCTAAACCATCATTAACACTAACTAATTCACCCTAAGCAAGTTTAGGCACTAAATAGGGATTAGGGCTAAACTTACCTGTTAAGCGGGCCGGCAACATGGACGCGGCGTCGGCGACGAACCCGACACCCGAGGACCTCTACCACGACGATCCAAGGTAGTCCCGGGGCTAAGAACAGCAGCAACAAACTCGGATCCCCTCTGAAATTTTGAAAACAGCATTGCTTGAAGGAGAAAGGGGCTGAACGGAGCTCACCGGAGCTCCGGCGAGTGGCGGGCCGACGACCAGCGGCTCCAGGGGGTTGAGGGAGAGTTGCTAGTGACTAGTATGGGCGATGGTTTAGTCGAAATGGGGGAAAAGGCGGAACTGTACAAAGCTGCCGCTACAATAGGTGGTCCGGCGAGCAGAGACTTCCGGTGGCCGTACGAATCGACCACAGGCTTCTTTCGGTGAAAGGCCAACGCCATCTGAAAATTTTTCTGTGCTGAACAAATTGATAGGTGGCACGGCTCGAGATTCCACCGGGAAGGCAATGAACAACTCAAAATTCGGTAAGAGGTTAGAAGTAGAAACTGCAGGAACGAAGGGAAACAAGAGGAGAGAGGGGCTGCGATTTTTGGAGCTGAAGAGGGGAGAGAGAGAGTGAAGTGAGGGCTGTAGATAGGCCTCATTAAGGCCATTTAATGCCTTCCCCAATTCCCAAGAAAGATGACATCATCTTCTCTCTCTTCTTTTTGACTTTTCTTCAAAATATCAAAGGGCATTTTGGTTATTTCCACCTTGCACATTTCCCAAATTGCCCTTGGGCTGAAAATGAAAGGCGAGCCTAGGAAATGGGCTGGGAAACGAGTAGGAACGGGCTCGAGAATTTGTTGGGCTCGAATTGGCTCAAGTTTGGATAACGGGCTAGGACGGGTGAGGGGTCGATTGGGTCCAACGGGCTTGCTCGTTGTCTCGGTCTTCCACAGTGGCCATCCCACCTTGGGCGTGAGGCCCTCACTGTTCTTGCCCAGCCCACGTCCTCATAGGCTCGGGTTCTCGGTCCAAAATCTCATTTCTCAAAAACTTGGCTCAACCGGCACTATCGACTGTCTGAGAAGCATCGTCCAAAAGTCCTTCTCGAACGTTCCCGAAAATTCGAAGTCCAATCTTGGATTCACATGCCTTGTCAATTTCGCCCAAATGCCATTTTGGTACTACTCAGACTAACAGGCGGCTTTGAGGATTCACGTGTAACCGACTTGTGCCAATTCACGTTCAAGACTTCTCGACACATGGACGTCCTTGACTACATGAAATTGCGAAGGATCGATTCTTATTTCAAAGTACACGATTATCAAGGATCGACATAGGGCCATTCGCGGGTTCGATAACAGTAGACGGAATCACCCATTGTCCCATTATTTCTTGTCCGCGAATCGACTTCTAGTCGTCCCTGAAATCGGCTTGCATAACTACAGGATCGTCCTTATGCAAGTCTCAAGGTCGAGTCGTTTTCCTAGGTCAAGTTCTTTAGTCGCTCAAGTTCTGTCCTCATTAGCCTTTCCCCTTAAGGTTAGTATCTCAGGAGTGATCAGTTCTGATGAGATCAACCAACAATGCATTGGCGAAATTAACATTCATTTCTTTCTAAAAGGGCTCGAATTTCAGGATGTTACATTGATGTAGCTCATTTAGTTCAATGTTTTTTTTTTAATTTATTTGAAAAGATGCCAATGGCAAGAATACTGAGTTTCTGGGGAACCACAATGTACAACTACTAATTTAAGGCCTTCCAAATTGCAATGTGAAGTAGATACTCCGTAGTCTAGCATTGAGGTAAGATCATTTAAAGGCCTTCAGAAAAGTTGAATCAGTACCTATACTACACTTGTGCTGTTGCCCATGAAGTTTGCATGTTTTGCTTAAGTTGTTGCTTCTCTCTGTTTTCTAGTTCCATCATTGACCGGACCTAGAAATGAACATTGTGGTGCTTGGTTGATCTCCAAGTTGACCTTGTAGAGATAGCACATTTCCACTCTCCAATAGTTATTTTAGTTTTGAAACTTCTTTAACTCTCTGTTTCCACGTTGTTTGTATAGCTGCTTTGTTATGTTGAGTTCGCTATTTTTAGTTTGATAATCAATCGCTTATTGCTTCTTGATGTGTGATTGCCGTAATGCATGGGAATTTGCGCCAGAATATACATGAATGTGATATTCCCATGACAGCCAAGGGCAGAGACATTGTTTGCCGATTTCTAAGTGCTTCCGTGAGGAAGGTATACTACCTACCGTAGTTACCTCTCAAGAGCCTTCGTGTTTTTCAACTGATGGGTTAATGATAGTTGGCCTTTTTGCTCTGCTAGGACTAATTTTATTTTCCTTCATAATTAGTCTTCTGATAAATTTCAACTTCATGATATGGTAAATTGTCTTTTCTTAGTTTTTCCCTTGCATTAGGAAAAGAAAAATACCAATAAAACTTGAGAGACACTTTCTGAAGGATTGGTGGTCAAGCTAGACTTAAAGTTATACAAAAGAACCTAGACTAAATGAAGCAAAAAATTATTGAACCCATGGTGATGTTTTTGGCCCATATAAGCGTTTAGTTTCTCATGCCATAGTTTTTTTTGATTGCTTGCTCTTATGGACTTCACGCATTGATGTGACATTTTTATGGGATAGGACAGTGGTACGAGTGCCTAAGACTCTATTCGAATTCTTTTAAAGGGGATGATTCAATGGATATTAGGGCTAGTTATCAGTATAGCCTTATGGGTAAGGGATCAGGGCTTTTATTAATTAACTATATTTTATATTCTATTTAGATTATTTAATCAGAAACAAGGGAGCATATGTATTTACCAAGAATGCTTTCAAAAGTAACAGTGTAATTTCTTCTCCTTAAAACTAGAGCAACAGTTAAAACAACATTTTGTATGCCCTTCCAAGGCTCATATAAATGACAGTTCCACTACTCATTTTGTTGCATTGATCTTAGACAATAATGTGATGAAAATTGTCTTTGGTAGAAAACCAAGCTGTGGATAGATGTTTATTTATTTGTATATGTCGGGCACGCTTATCGTCATTTTCTAAAAATTATTAGGGGTTATAAATGAGTCTGTGGATTGTCCATAGTTTCTTGCTCAAAATGCTTCGGCGGCCAACAAAGAATTTCATTCACTTTGTGACGCTTAAGTTATAGTCATCGTATACATTGTCTTCTCATGAACACGTTATTAGAATTTGATAGAGAAACTATTGAGTAAAAGCTGAGTTGTAACTAAGTATGTTTCTATAAAAATGTCAAACAGCTTGGATAATATTTTGCCTCTTTGTTGTAGGTTATCCGAAGGGAGGGTTCGTTCCCAAGTTGCTTCCCAAGCGAGAAAAAAAAACTCTAATCAGAACCCTCACTTTCCGGATCACTTCTCTTGGAAAATCCGTTCTACCACTGACGACCTCCGTATCGAGCAGCTTGTAGCGCGACTTCACTGGAAAGATTGCATCTAGGGAAGAACCAGCTATGGCAAAGAATCGAGAGATTTTGATTGGCATCTTCTCCAGCAGGAGTGCATCTCTTAGTAAAAGCAGCATTGGCAAAGCAAGGTTACATCCGTCGTCGTCAAAAGAACGGGCTGCGAACCTAGCAATCTCCAGGCTCTTCAGATGCTGAGCCAAGCATGCGAAGTTTTGCAGCAGGCGGAATTCCATTGCATCACGAGTATAAGGAAGGGCTGCATCAAAGATGACCTGCACATATATTGGTAACAAGACTTAGTGATCTGCCCAAAGAGTGATGAGTATAAGAGTATATGCGAATGACATTCGCCGCTCAACTAAAGAATGATTCTGTATGTTCAAGTTCGATATCCAATCATCACAAATCGGAAAATAAAAAATAAAAAAAGATGGCGTGCAGAAAGAGGGATAATTCGAGTGGTGATGGCAAACGACATGATTGAGTATTTCTCGTGTTCGTTCATTTTTATAACTGCATGAGCTATTATTTTTTGAAAAATAATTTTCCAAATCGTTTGCTTTTCGGCTGGCAATTCATTACATATTGCTATTCTCGAATTGATATTAGCTTTATCTTTTCGATCGGGAATCCAAAGGAATGGACATGTGTCATGCTCGCTAGTGGATAAATGCGCAGCAATTTGATCAGTCATGGACCTCATATGATCTCAACACACAAGCGTACATGCGGGGCTATCTCCGGTCTGAAGATCGAAACACAAATTGGCAGACCACTCGATTAGCACTTAACTAACTTAAAGATTTTCCTCTCTTCTTTTAAATCAGCGACAAAAAGCGCATTGTTTTTGTCTACAACAGCAGAACCTACCTGATCAAATTCTTGTTCGCAACCAAAAAAGAACTTTGTGAAAAGAAAAAAAATCCGTGTTGCTGTGCTGTTCTGTTTGGAGTTTTTTTTTTTTTTTTTTTTTGTTCATTTTGAGAATTTTTGCGATTTTATTTCCGGATGATTTGTAGAACCATTATCAAAAGTTAAGACCGGGTACAAGCAATGCAAATAATGAATGAACATAAGGTATGCGATAACATATTCGTGGCCTATGGTTCAGTCTCGTCAATGTTAAATGCTCGGGGAGACAAGGTAAAACAAAACTTCTTGATTCCACTGTTCTCGTAATGAATTTCAAAGAACAAACTATTATGAATTCTTTGGAGATTACCAACCATCGATCCGACCAAACTTTGCCGTACCAAGCATTATGAACTTTCTTCCACTAGAACAACGAAGATTATAGCAAAATCCGGTACTTTTTGAAATTGGTCGATAGACGATCATGCATGTTCCCAAGGATTCACGATCCATTTGGTACAAGGAATGGAAGGTATGAAATAGAGAGGGGAAATAAAACGAAATGGAAAGAGGCATAGAGCCAAAGGAGAATCATCCCTTCCATATCTTGTCATGATTATGAAAATAAACTTATTAATTCAAGAAAAAAGAAAAGATAATAAGTACACTTAGGACCCAATAAAATATTTCAATTTTCAATTTCCAACAAAAAAGAAGAAGATAACATTACACTTGGGATCCGATAAATATTTCAATTTTCAAAAAAAAGAAAAAAAGAGAAAAGGAAGATCCGCCCCTCCCCTCCCCCTCCCTCCCCACGCCTTGGACTGTCAGACCGAGTGTACCAGCTCTGCTGGATGGAGACCGACGAGAGAGGGGTCGCCGGCGCGCTTCCGTTTCAGCTTCAAGTTCCGACGGACCGCTTTGGCATCTCAAGTTCAGCTCCCATTTGGGTGTTCTTTTTATGACGTAATGAGCACGTTGATTCAATTGTTTTCCGATTCGGTTCTGTGAGGTTTTTGGCTCGATTTCTTCCAATTGGAGGTGAGGATGGCGTTAGTGGCATCCGGAGAAGGGTTTGCTAGCGATGGTCACGGAAGACTTGAAGGTTTTTAAGATGTCTATCCTAGGTTTTGGCTCAATTTCTCGCGTTCGAGCCGATATAATTTAAGTCGCGATAAAAGCAATTGTCTATTATTTTTCAAGCTCGTGATATGCCATACTTGATCATGAATATTAAGGGTGTTAAAAACCGAACCGAAAACCGAACCGAAATTTTGTATGTTTTTGGCTCGGTTCGGTTTCGATTCGGTTAACCGAAAAATAACCGTTAACATTTTCGGTTAACCGAACCGAACCGGAATTCTTAATAAAAATTGAACAATCACTCTTCTTTATCATCTCTTCTTTACTTAAATTCCAATAAACAAAGTAAAAATAGGAAAACCGAAAAACCGTCCCGAACCGAACCGAACCAAACCGTATTTTCTGTTTGGTTCGTATTCGTTCGGGACAGTTTCGATTCGATTCGATTCGGTTTTTCCAAAAAATCGAATCGAACTGAACTGTTTACACCCCTGAATATGGTGGAATTATCTTAGCCTGACTTTTATCGGCTATCAACTGTCTTGCTTGATTATGGATTTACATAGTTAATGTGGAATGGCGTCGGGACTGATTAGGGGCATGTTGGTAAAATGACATCGTGGCGTGGTGTGGTGTGAAAAAAGGCGAAGAGGAGATAAAAGACTCTCCCCGCAGAGCGAATCTCCTCCCTTGCTTCAACTGCTGCTCTCCCCGCATGTGCGTCCCTCAAGCCACCGCACGTGTGAATCCCGCCGGCTTCGGTCGGTTTCCCTGGCAGGACGCCTCGCTGCGCCGGCAGGGCGTCCGGCTAGTGGCTCGCGCTGGCCCGAGCACGAGCGGCTACGTGTTCCCGTTCGTGTTCCCTCTCTCTCTCTCTCTCCCCCTCGTCGTCGCCATCTTCGCCTCCATAAAGATCGCCGACAAGCTCGATAGAGACTTCCTCGAGAAGGTAGATGCTCCGTTTCCCTCCATTCTTAGCTCGTTTTTCTCCAGATTTTCCGGCTGTTTCTTTTCCTGGTTTTGTGGAGTCGATGCTTTCGAACAGCAACAAAGGCGATGCTTGTTGTTCGCTCGATTGTTGCACAGCAACAAAGGCGATGCTTCCTACATCTCTATTTAGCGACGGGCTCGCCTGGATGGCCGCTGCCATGGCCTCCTCCTCCAGGCCGGGCCAGTGGCAGGGGTCGATCACGGAGTGCATGGTCGAGCAGGACGGCGAGTTCGACATGGACACGGAGGTGAACCGGCGGGTGCTGGCGAAGTCGCAGTACATAAGCTAGGGGGCACTGCAGCGGAACATGGCTCCGTACTCGCAGCGGGGGCCCTCCTACTACAACTGCCAGCCCGACGCGCATTACGACCCGTATAGCCGCTCGTGCACCACCGTGACGCAGTGCCGCAGCTAAGCGAAACGAACCCCACCGTCCGTCGAAGTGAATATAAATGAAGATTTCTAAAGTTTCGTCCATTGATCAGCTCCACAGAGCATTTGAAGATAAGCGAGCCCCTCATGTTGCCTAGTAGACGTATTAGAGGTCCAAAACAATAAATCCGTACGTATATTCGAACTCGTGATCCAAGGTAGAGTTGCCGCTCGCATTTAAAGGCGCGGGAAAACGGTAGTCTCTCCATTGAGAGACATGTGCAGCTCTACGAAAGCCCTACTTGGTGATCCACCCCATCTTCTCCTTCCTCAATGTCGCACACATCGTGCGAACTGTGTCTTGTCTCATCGAAGCGGTAACGATCCGACTAGACTGCCGCCCCAAACCTCATCTTCTCCTTCCCCTAGAAGGATGTCCCGTCCCTGGACCGCTTCTTGACCCTATACCCGTCATCTAAGGTGAGGAAGTTCCACATCGATATCGATTTTCTCGACTATTGGGCGCCTGATCTCAGTCCGTGGCTCTGTTTTGCTGTCCACCGCCGTGTCAAGGACCTCTCTGTCAATTTGACTAAGAGGTCATGCGAGATGGCCGCGCATTTCATTATACCAACCGCTCCTTTATAGATGCTCTTCGTCGGTGAACCTTCATTTAAGACTCTGTAGCTTCCCATTTAGGAGAAACTGTTGGAAATTTCCGATAATTGGCTTACATTAATTAATTAATTTTTTATTTTATATAATCGGGTTAATGGATATTCCAATATATTTTAAACCCTAAAGTGATCTTATTGAGTTGGGTTTTGGCATCTATTAATTATGGGCCAGTTGAGCAAAGCAAAATGTAGGCGGTGTGTTTAACGAAGTTCCGTAATGGGAAGAGCTGGGTTGACATCTTTGTTGATTAGGGTTTCTTGGCCCCTCTAGCCTATAAAAGGGTAGGTTATACCTATCAGTCGCTTAATCCCATAAAAGTTGCTAAACCAATATAGGTCATAGAGAGGAAGATCCTGCATACCGACAGATCACTGATCATATCAGGTTGATCCGTTTTCAATCAAGTGAGGCCATGGCTCAAACAGGTATGTTCTTATTCCGCTGTACATAAATGGATTTTTGGTGTTTTACAATCATGTATGAATCGAATTCGTTCTTAATGTAATGATTGTTCATATTAAGAAATTTTTACACGTGGTATCAGAGCCGACTCCCGACCGTGTGTGGGGCCACAGTGAGGACACTGTGCCCAAAAGGGGGGGAGAATGTAACAGCCCAAGCAACGGTGTGCGAGGAGGAGGGATGGCGGTGCGTCCGCACCTCGGTCCTCAAGGAGGAGGGATGGCGGTGCGTCCGCGCCTCGGTCCTCGGACGTGCGCAAGGGAGGAGGGGATATGTCTCTTGTCTCACATCGCCTAGGGAGGGAGTCCTGGACTAGCTTATAAGCATATGGGTTCTCTACTTGTACATATGCGTTTTAAAACCGTGCGGGCCTCGGCTCAAAGCGGACAATATGTGTACAATGGCGAACCCAGGATGTTACAGGTGGTATCAGAGCCTAATCATATATGATTGTAGAACCCAATTTTTTTTTTATGACTAAATTCGAAATTTCCTCTCTTTAACCTAATGTTGTCGTTATTTTCTCATGTGAACTCTTTCATCGATTGATTCTGAAACCTTAGGGTTTTTATTCTACATATTGAGATCTTTCCAACCATATATAATTTATAGATTTTCGTTGAGAATTGAGAGAGAATTTCGAATTTGAAATTCTAGGGTTTGTAACTTGAAAAGTTCCGAAATTTTTAAATTACTTACAATTGAATGAAGCATGTTATAAATTGATGTATGGGTATTGTTATATATGTGTTTTAGAATTTTTTGGTTGCATGAAAGTGAGTTTTTTGGCCTTAAACTTGAGAAGATTGAATTTCGGCCATGGGTATAAGATCCGAAAATTTTGAAGCTTCAATATTCATGATTTGTTTGATTAATCTTCTTTTAAATCACTCTAATCAATTTATAATGGTGTTAGAATCAAAACCCATGAAAAATCTGACAAAAATCTGCCATAAAACATGAAATTTGAGTTTCGGGTCGAAACCGGGTCACACGACCCGGTTTGCGAAATACGTGACCCACTGGAGGTTGAAGAAGACCTCCGGTAGGGCCGGCCTGTCTTCTCGGGCACAAGCCCGGGAGCGGCTTCTTTCTCAAGCTCGGGCGAGCCGGCTTCTTTTCAAGCCCGGGCCGGGCATCCGAGTTCCTAGGCGCAGCCCGGCGGGCCGGGAGAAGCCCATGCGGGCCGAGTACGCGCCAAGAAGCCCCGACCGGGCTCTTTCTTTTGATCGGGCGCAAGCCCGCATTTGAAAGCTACGGAAGAAGTTGGGCGCAAGCCCAACTTCTAGAGTCGGCGAAGCCCCGTAATCCGGTTTTTGGTAGAAGCCCCGCAGCGGTGACCAGAATTATCGGCCCAAGCCCTCGGGTCAATTTTTTTTTTTTTTTTACTGTTATTAATAAATAAAATATTAATAATAAAAATGATTAAAAAAAATTTGTGGCAAAAATTGTTGTTTAATGTAATATGATTTTGGGAAGCACATATTATTAAGTGCTTCATATTGATAAATTTTGGGCATTAATTAATGGAACATTATAAAAAAAAAAAATTTGGAGTTCCTATTAATGTAAATTAGTATATACAATTATCCGCCCAAAGGGGGTTATTGTGTATATTAATTTGAAAAATTGCATGAAGATAAATTCCCACTTTAATTGATGGGGATGTATAATTGAAAAAATATTTATCCCCCAAAGGGATAAAGTTTTTGAAAATTATATGTAATTCCCCTCTATATTAATATAATAGAGATAATTGATGGGGATGTATAACTCAAAAGTTTTATCTTCCTAAAAGGGATAAATTTTAGAGTTATGTGTAATTCTCCTCTATGTTGAGATAATGGAGATGTATAATTTAAAAGATCTTGTTTGCACAAAGTGAATAAGCCCTTGATAATTATATATAATTCTCCTTATCGTCTCTATATATTGATATTATGGAGATGTATAATTTAAATGATTTGTCTGCCCAAAGGGGATGGATTCTGGACAATTATATGTAATTCTCCTTGTTGTTGTTTTACAATCTTCATGCTGTGGAAAATAATAGTGTATTATACGCTCTACCCAAAGGGGAGTTTATAATATACTAATTATTTTGTGGAATTGCTTATTGCCCATAATTAATCATATTGTATTATGTGTGACAAACAGTTACTTTTGCTGTGAACAACAACAATGCCACAGTTGAGATGTTAACTGGATCAAACTTCAAGAGGTGGAAGCAAGATATAGAGTTTGCTTTGGGAATTGTAGATATGGACTTGGCTCTACGTGAAAATGAACCTCCCAAGCCCAATGATCAAAGTAATGCAGATCAAAAGGCCCATTATGCTAGATGGGAAAAATCCAACCGACTGAGCCTCATTGCTATGAACAGGTCCATTGCTGAGCATCTCATTAGTGGTTTACCGGAAAATACGAATGCAAGACAATTCCTTACAGCAGTGGGAGAACGATATAGAGTCTCGGATAAGGCTGAAGCTGAAAACTTGCTGAATGAGTTAACAAATATGAGATATGATGCTGCTATGGGTGTTAGAGAATTTATACTGAAGATGGTCCACATTCAATCCAAACTCAAAGCCCATAAAATTGTTCTTTCTGAAGATTATATTGTGCATCAAGTGTTAAATGTTCTGCCAGCTGAATTCAGCCAAATTAAGACTACTTATAACGCTCAGAATGAGACTTGGAGCGTTAATGCCCTTATTACAAAGTGTGTGACTGAGGAGGAGAAGTTGAAGAAGGAGAAGAATGAGTCGGCCCACTTTATTGCTAATGCCAAGTCGAGTTCCTCTAGAGGAAAATGGAAGCCTAAAGGATCAAATGCTCATGGTCCAAAGAAAAGCCAAAACTTCAAGAAAAATGGGAACAATGGGAGGAATGGAGATAAGGATTTCAAGTGTTTTCACTGCAAGAAGCAAGGTCACAGGAGAGCCAATTGCTATAAGTTCAAAGCTTGGCTAAAAGGAAGAAAAGAAAGTCACCAAGGTGAGTTATTAGTTTGTTCTGAATCAAATCTAGTTGATGTTCCTCTGGATTCTTGGTAGCTTGATTATGGTGCTATTGTTCATAGGACTACTACCTTACAGGGTCTAACAAATCTAAGGAATCCAAGTCTGAGGGAGTTAAAGCTTAAAGTTGGAAACGATGTTGGAGTTGATGTGGAGCGTATAGGCACAGTTATTTTGAATTTAAATTATGGATTTCAGCTCATTTTGAACAATGTCTTTTATGTTCCTGGTTTTAGGAGAAACTTGATTTCTCTTTCTTTGCTTGACAAAGCTGGATATTGTCTTTATTTTGCAAATAAAAGAGTGGATTTGAGTTATAATTCCAGAATTATTGGGAATTGTGTTCTGTGTAATGGATTATATCGATTGTCCTTATCTCCTAATAGACCATATTGTTCCTTTAATGTCGAGAACAATATTGCTAAGAGATCCTTGATTAAAGAGAAATATTCATCGCTATGGCATAAGTGATTAGGCCATATCTCCAAAGAAAGGGTAAATCGACTCATCAAAGCTGATATTCTTCCTCCTCTTGACTCGGATGATACTGAGACTTGTATTGATTGTGTGAGGGGAAAATTGACTAAAATTAAGAACAAAGGCGCTACTCGCAGTCAAAACCTATTGGAGATAATTCATACAGATATTAGTGGGCCATACTCAACCATCTTGTGTGGAAATAAGTACTTCATCACCTTCATTGATGATTTCTCCCGTTATTGTTACGTTTATCTGATTAAGGAGAAAGCTGAGGCTCTTGACATGTTCAAAGTGTTTCGCACTGAAGTTGAGAAACAATTGGGAAAAGTTATTAAAATTGTCAGATCTGATCGTGGTGGTGAGTATTATGGGCGATATACTGAAACTGGACAACAAATGGGACCGTTTGCTAAAAACTTGCAAGACTGTGGTATTGTTGCTCAGTATACAATGCCTGGAAGTCTCGAACAGAATGGTGTAGCTGAACGGCGCAATCGCACACTCATAGAGATGAAACGAAGTATGATGGGCAGTTCTAATTTGCCTGAATACTTATGGGGTGATGCGATTAAAACTGCAGCTTATATATTGAATCGCATGCCTAGTAAATCAGTGCCGAAAACACCTTTTGAATTGTGGACAGGGAGAAAGCCAAGCTTGAATCACTTTCGAGTTTGGGGTTGTCCTACAGAGGTGAAAATTTATGATCCTTCTCAGAAAAAGACTAAACCCAGGACTACTAGATGTTACTTTATTGGATATCCTCACCATTCCAAAGGGTATAGATTCTATTGTCCTACTCGGGGCACTAGAATCGTTGTGTCTCAAATTGCCAAATTCCTGGAGTTAGATGTTGCTGAAGAGAATTCTTCTCAATCTTTTGAAAGGGAAGAACCAAATAAAACGGTTTCCATTCCATTGCTCATCTTGAATGATGATTCCATGCGAGAGCCTTGTAGAGTAGAAACGCAGCAAGAAGCAGATACTGAAGATATGACTGCGAATGAAATTCCCCAGACGAATGATCCAGTTCCAGAAATGCCTATGTGGAGATCACAACGACAAAGAAGACCGGCACTTCAAGATGATTATCATGTCTATCTTAGAGAAGCTGATTTTGACATTGGACATATAGTTGATCCAGCGACCTTCAAAGAAGCTCTTGATAGTGATCAAGCAGATGAATGGTTAAGAGCGATGAAGGACAAGATGATTTCCATGTCAAATAATCAAGTATGGGAACTTGTTGATTTACCCGATGGGCATAAACCGATTGGCTGCAAATGGGTTTTCAAAACCAAGAAAGATAATAAAGGCAACATAGAGAGATTCAAGGCGAGGTTAGTTGCAAAGGGGTTCACACACAGAGAGGGCATTGATTATACTGAAACTTTTTCTCCGATGTCCACTAAAGACTCATTTCGGATAATCATGGCATTGGTGGCTCATTTCGACTTAGAGCTTCACCAAATGGATGTTAAGACAGCTTTTTTAAATGGAGATCTGGATGAAAAAGTATATATGCAACAACCTAAAGGGTTTAAAGAAGCTGGAAAAGAGTATATGGTGTGCAAGCTTCGGAAGTCTATTTATGGTCTCAAACAAGCATCACGTCAGTGGTACTTGAAATTTGACAAAGTTGTGAGATCATTTGGCTTTGAAGAAAACAAGTTTGATCAATGCATCTACATGAAAGTAAGTGGGAGTAAATATATTTTCTTAGTACTTTATGTAGATGACATTTTGCTTGCCAGTAGAGATGTTGATCTATTGAATGACACAAAAAGTTTTTCATCCGCAAAGTTTGATATGAAAGATCTTGGGGAAGCCTCTTTTGTTCTAGGCATTGAAATTCATCATGACAGATCTAAGAAGGTTCTGGGATTATCTCAGAAAAGTTATATAAATTGTGTCCTAAAAAGATTTAATATGCAAACCTGCAAGGTTGGTGAAGCTCCTGTTGTGAAAGGAGATAAATTGAACATAGAACAATGCCCCAAGAATGATATTGAAAAAGAAGCAATGAAGAATGTTCCATATGCTAGTGCAGTTGGCAGTCTTATGTATGCACAAGTATGCACCAGACCTGATATTGCTTTTGCTGTGAATGCTCTTGGGAGATATCTGTCGAATCCAGGTCATGAACATTGGGTTGTAGCTAAGAAAGTGATGAGATATCTGCAACGAACAAAAGACTCCATGCTCGTGTATAGAAGAGTAGAGGATCTAAAGGTGATTGGATATTCAGATGCTGATTTTGCTGGCTGTTCGGATGACAGAAAATCAACTCCTGGATATATTTTTATGATGGCTGGAGGTGCTATTTCTTGGAAAAGCACAAAGCAAACCTTGGTTACGAACTCTACAATGTATGCTGAGTTTGTGACGTGTTACGGTGCTTCAACTCAAGCTGTTTGGCTCAGAAATTTGATCTCTGAATTGCGAGTTGTGGACTCTATTGCTAGACCTATGGTGATCTACTGTGACAACACTGCAACTGTGTTTTATTCCAAGAATGACAAGATCAGCAATGCGTCCAAACACATGGAGATCAAATATTATACTGTTAAGGACTTAGTCAAAAATGGAGATATTGTGATAGAGAATATTAGAACTAAGTCCATGTTGGCCGATCCCCTAACAAAAAGGCTTACGACCCATTTTGTTTAAAGAACATATAAAGAATATGGGTGTTTTAGAGTCTTTTGATCTATTTTGTTAGTGGGAGCTATATAGTTTGTATTTCTGGATATTATAGTTATATACAAACTAATAATGCTTTTATAATGTCTATTAAAGCATTTACTTTTGATAATGATTATTATTGATTTTGTTGTTATCATTTCTCTTGTCGATCGAGAAAAGGAAATTTAAAACAAGAGTATCTTTAAACAAATTTTAGTTTAAAGACGATTTGGATGTCACTAATTATGAGATCTCATGTTGGATTGTGACATAGTTGTGCAATTTCATGTTGTTTAGAAATCGCACTGAGGCAATTTCATGTTGTTTAGAGATTGCGTTAATACAGTTTCATGTCGTTTGGAAATTGCATTGAGGACCGATAAGAAATAGTGTATATTTTGATCACATGTTGACACTATTTCTTACTACACTACTAGGCCCATGATCCATGAAAATATAATGCTTATTATATGTGATTATGGAAGGTCATGTGTTATGGTACTTTCTTAACACGTTGATCGCCATAGTCCTATAATGAGGTTATAGAGGATTGGATTGATTTTGAGATGCCGTTATTGGAATATTATTTTTTAAAATTGTGGCCACATAAACAAATTTTCAGTTATTAACCCGAGAGTGTCGTTTTCAAAATAAAAATCATTTTTCAAAATAAAACAAATTAATTAATGTAGCCCAAGTGGGAGAATGTTGGAAATTTCCGATAATGGACTTACATTAATTAATTAAGTTTTTATTTTATATAATCGGGTTAATGGATATTCCAATATATTTGAAACCCTAAAGTGATCTTATTGAGTTGGGTTTTGGTATCTATTAATTACGGGCCTAGTTGAGCAGCAAAGTGTAGGCAATTGTGTTTAACTGAAGCCCGTAATGGGAAGGGCTCAGTTGACATGCTATTGATTAGGGTTTGCTAGGTCCCCTCTCTAGCCTATAAAAGAGTAGGTTATACCTATCAGTTGCTTAATCCCATAAAAGCTGCTAAACCAATATAGGTCATAGAGAGGAAGATCCTGCATACCGACAGATCACTGATCATATCAGGTTGATCCGTTTTCAATCAAGTGAGGTCATGGCTCAAACAGGTATGTTCTTATTCCGCTGTACATAAATGGATTTTTGGTGTTTTACAATCATGTATGAATCGAATTCGTTTTTAATGTAATGATTGTTCATATTAAGAAATTTTTACAGAAACGTCGCTTGAAATAGTCTAAGTCCCTGTCCATATGCAGCTCGGGGATCACGGATAAGGTGATGCGTGAAATCTTGAAGGGCAGCCCTGTTCTTGAGTACCTTGCTGAGGGACTGCTTCAGAAACTACAGAATGCAACT
Source organism: Corymbia calophylla (assembly GCA_014182845.1). NCBI lineage: Eukaryota > Viridiplantae > Streptophyta > Magnoliopsida > Myrtales > Myrtaceae > Corymbia > Corymbia calophylla. The sequence continues at coordinate 41,503,887 of CM024697.1, read as the reverse complement.
AAGCTTTTTGATCGGTAATTAGTGCCTTCGGATGAGCAAATTGTTTAATTCAACCCGTTCGGGTTCATACTTATGGATAGTTCATGGCCCCTCTTTATGGAGTTGAGGAAGTTTGTACTAAATTTTATCACATTGGCATCTGATTCACATCGTTTGCTACTCTGCCCGGTGTCTAGTGGGGCAAATGTTCATTGTACCTTCAGAATAACTACCAAAAGACCAAAGAAAAAGCAGCTGGTTTTGGGTCGGTCTGTATCCTCCTCGGTAGTGCGTAATCATGATTCCGGAAGGTCATAGTAAATTGTTAATTAAAATGGAATGAATCTATAAACTCTGCTATTTCAACACTCAAAAGCTTTGGCATCACTCAATCTGTCATTTAAGTGGGAAACGAAATAGTTCTTAAACATACATTTGCTGGGTTTTCGAAATTGTATTTGAATAGAAGAGTAAATTATCTTATTCTTATGTGTTACCCCTTCATTGTTGGATATTCTTAGATTCTGTCACTTGCAGCTGACATTGAAGGTGTGCCATTTTCTTTGCCCAATTATAAGTGTCTAACTCTGCATGCACAAGTAGAGAAATGAGATTTTCCTTGAATAGCAAAGCTGCTATCGAGTTCTCCTAATTTGGAGCAGCTATTAATTAATGTTGATTCCTTTGACTGCACCTGGGCCATGGTGTGCATCTGCCAAAACTCTTCCCATGATTCATTCATTCATTCAAGTACTTTTTGTTAATCCGAAAATCGACTGGAACTCAAATCCAAAGGTACCTGTCTATTCTGGAGTAAAAGATTGCGTGGCCTTTCCTTTGTCTTATTTATCTTTAGAAATTGCGAAAGTGGCTAATCTCTTGAGATGAATGAGGCACTTTTTAACTCTCAGCAGCTTTATCCTGCCACTTGAGTTTAGTGAAACATCATAACTTATGCTTTCTAAGTCCATGTTGAAAGGCATTAGCGAATGTTACTGCTATATATAAATGGCCTTTTACAAACAGCTTGGGAACAGTGAGAAGATTTCAATTGAGGGGAGAGATGAAATCAAGAGGCATAATAGATCTCTGTTGTATTTCCTTTCAATTGATATCATAGGTGGAGAATTAGGAATATTCAGTTAATTATAATAGAAGTGGTTGGTGCCCATGGAGATTATTTTTCATAGTGATTGATGTCTCATCGTGTAACATGTCTAAGCTCATTAAGTTTCAAACAAAGATTTTGCTATCTAATGGCAGGTCATGTTTGACTCTGTTTTTGGGAATGTTGATGAAGAGGAATATTGCCATGAGAAGTTGTTTTTGGGTTTCGCTCAACATCTAAAGAGGATTGAGATTGTTAGGATAGATGCTAGCTGTCTAGGACTAAAATCTTTGCTTTCCCTAGTAAGGTTTTTACTTGGTGATGCACTCATGTCGAAAAAGTTGGTCCTCAAAGCTAAAAGACATGAATCGAAAGAAAAACTAGTTGATCTTGGCAAATTGCCTATATTCCACCAACAACTTCTTTGCCGCCCAAAAGCTTCTAAGAATGCTAATTGAATATTTTTATACAGTTCAGGAACTATATTGAACATATGCCAAAATTAAGGACTATATTAAATAAATTAAAAATCCATGGATTATATTACATATTGGACTAAAGTTTATAGGCCACATTGAACAAATTAAAATTTCATGGGCTAAATTGCATATTGGACCAAAATTCATGAACTGTTTATGTTATTTTCCCAAAGATATTCTCTACCTTCCAAGGATGCTTAGGAAATAAAATCAGCTTCAAATTTCTTCATTGTTCATAGCGGGTTACAATATAACTCTTTTTTTTGGGGGGTAAAAACTTCAAAATAATCCTTGTTTGACTGTTTATCTTTGTGATTTGAAAGGAATCAGGAAAATTCAAGGAAGACAAGGAAATATTGACGCGAGAGAAGAGAAATTGTAGAAAGGTTTTCTGTATTTTTCTATGTATTGAACAATGTACAGAGGTACCAATATATAGTGAAAGAAAGGGCAACAAAGAAGGAAAGATTGTATACTCTATTCTACGTGTATCAAATCTAATCCTAACTTGACTTAATTAATATTCTCGATATTCTCGATATCTTCAGACATATCTTCCAACACTCCCCCTCAAGCTGGTGGCTTATATATATCTAAGACACCAAGCTTGCTCAGAGATATGTATGCTGCCTTTGACATAAAGGTTTGGTGAATATATCTCGCTGGCTGTTCAAAGTAGTCCCGATTCCTCTTGCTTCAATTATGCCTTCTTGGATCTTCTCTCTGGTGAAATGACAATCAACTTCTATGTGCTTCGTTCTTTCATGCAATACAGGATTCGCTGCAAGCTTGAGTGCAGAATCATTGTCACAAAACAACAAGATTGATCCCTTGACTTGTACTCCAAGGTCCGAGAGTAATCCTCGTAGCCAGATTACTTCACAAACAGTTTTGGCCATGGATCGATATTCAGCTTCGGCGGATGATAAGGACACAGTGGACTGTTTCTTCGTCTTCCATGAAAGTAATGAATCTCCAAGTTTAATGCAGAAACCAGAGATACATCGTCAACTCATAGGGCAAGTTGCATAATCAGAGTCGCAATAAGCTGTCATTTCCATATTGCACTTGCAAGAAAGTAGAATCCCTAGTCCTGGACATTTCTTCAAATATTTCACAACCTTTAAAGCAGCATTCATATGAGATTGCTTGGGATTATGCATGAATTGACTCAAAGTCTGAACCGCATAACAAATGTCTGGTCTGGTCATGGTGAGATAAATGAGTTTACCAACCAATCGCTGATAAATTGATGGGTCCTCGAGCAATGGATCATCAATTCCAGATTGGAGTCCCACATCATATTCAGCTGTAGTCAACTTCACATTTTGCTCAATGGGAATAACAGCCGGTTTGCATCCCGATAAACCCGCTTCGATATAATTTCCAGTACATATTTTCGTTGGCTAAGAGAAATCCCTTGGTCTGAACGAGCTATCTCAATTCCAAGAAAATATTTTGGTGACCCTAAATCTTTAATATGGAAAGCAGAATGCAAATATTCCTTGAGCTTTCTTATGGCAGGTTCATCATTTCCCATAATAAGTATGTCATCAACATATATCATCAAGTAAATGGATGACATACCTTTTGTCCATGTGAAGAGGGCATAATCATGTTTGGACTGTTTGAATCCTGCAGCAGTGAGTGCATTGGTGAATTTGGCATACCATTGGCGTGACGCTTGTTTGAGACCATATAAGGATTTACGGAGACGACATACTTTAGACTCCCCCTGTCTCCGTAAACCCGGTGGAAGCTCCATATAGATTTCCTCATTTAAGTCACCATGAAGGAATGCGTTGTTGACATCCATTTGGTGTAGAGACCAATCACGACATGCTGCAATTGACAAAAAAGTGCGGACTGTAACATCCTTTGCTACCGGAGAAAAGGTTTCATGATAGTCGAAGCCTTCTCGTTGAGTAAAACCTTTGGCCACTAACCGAGCTTTATATCTCTCGATAGAGCCATCTGCCTTGTACTTGATCTTGTACACCCACTTGCAACCAATCGGTTTACGATGAGAGGGTAAGGAGACAATGTCCCATGTATTATTTTCCATCAAAGCCTGGAGTTCATTCTCCATAGCTTTCTACCATCTCGGATTTTTTACTGCTTCATAATAATGGGATGGTTCCTGCTCCTCAGATACCCGACTAATGCAGCACATGTGGTCTGACGACAACCGATGAAAAGATACATATGAAGAAATAGGGTAACGAGTACCTGATGAGTTTGAGGAGGCACAAACATAATCTTTCGTCCATGTAGGTGGACGGCTAATACGCCCGGATCGTCGAGGCGCATGCTGCTGTGCATCCTCATTCCTGTGTGCATCCTCAGAGGTTGGATGAGCTGTCTCTGGGGAAGAATTGGATTCTGCATATTCTTGCATGTTTGATTGGTCCATAGCTGTTGTTGGCGCAGAACTCGCATTAGATGATGGTGTAGCAGCTTCTGATCGGTGCTCAGCAGGTGCAATAACGTAGGGTTGTCCAGGGGATAAGTCTTCTTCAGAAAGGAAACGATGAATATTTGTATTCTGGTCCAATTCTTGAGAAGAGGATAGTTCTTCACGAAAAGGGAATACGTCTTCATGGAAAGTAACATCCCTGCTTATAAAGAAATCCCCAGTGGATGGTTCATAAATCCGATATCCTTTCTTTAGATTCGGATACCCCATAAAAATACATCTACGAGCTCGAGGACTCATCTTATCCCGAGGCCCCACTGTAGTCATGTAGCATAAGCAACCGAAAACCCTCAAATGTTGAAGTTCCGGTTTCTTTCCATAAAGCATTTCAAAGGGTGTCTTCCCATCAAGAATACGACTTGGCATGCGATTAATTAGATAAGCAGCTGTGACCACACAATCTCCCCAAAAAATTTCAGGAATAGAAGCTTGAAATTTAAGGGCACGTGCTACCTCTAATAAATGACGATGCTTACGTTCTACAATTCCATTCTGTTGTGGGGTATAGACACATGAGCTCTCATGTAGAATCCCATTGGAAGAAAACAAGGACATGCATTCACTACTGAAAAATTCTTTGCCATTATCGCACGAATGCGTTGCACAGATTTTCCAAATTGATTTTTGGATAGAGTAAAAAATGTTCTCAAATGGGATAGAACTTGACTTTTAGATTGTATGAGGAATACCCAAGTAGCACGTGAGAAGTCATCTACTATTGTGAGAAAAAAACGTGAGCCATCACGATGTGGTGTGTGATATGGCCCCCAAATATCGACATGAATCAAGGAAAAAGAGCTTGTAGTGCGAGAAGTACTATTTGGAAAAGGCGCACGAGTTTACTTTGCTAAGGGGCAAATGGGGCATTGAGGATAAGGAAAGGATGCAGTATGACCCAATCTTTGATGACTAAGAAAAATTTTATCATTGGTAGTAGTGTTACACAATGACCTTTTATTCAATTCAACAGAAGACAATCTGAAATCACTAGAAAAATTGATCCAGAAATATAGTCCTTGCGAGACACTACCCAAGCCCATCGGTTTCCGGTCGAAAGGGCCCGAAAGAAACAATTATCGAATTGAATAAAACTCGACAAGAATTTTCCTCACAAGCTCGAGAAACTGATATGAGATTGAAATGGAATTCTGGAACATAGAGCACATTTCGAAGTGTAATGAGTGGACTAAGATCAACGGTGCCAGTCATCATGACATGTGTGGTATTTCCATTCGGGAGTTGCACTGAAATTGGTAAGTGCAATTTTTTTATTTTTGAAAAGAAATTTTTATTGCAGACAATGTGGTCACTAGCTCCGGAATCTACTATCCATGCATCCTTGGAAATCAAATTCATTAGGCAATATGAAGTACCTGTAAAACTCCCGCTTTTATCAGAAGTGTCCAACCTTTTTAAGGTCTTCAGAAGTTCTTGATACTGGTCATCATTAATTGTTGGACGCAATTTGTCCGGATGTTGACCTGTGACCTGCAAAATTGTCGAAGGATCCTTTTTCCCTTTTTCTCCGGGTTTGCCGTGCAATTTCCAGCAATTTTCGATCGTATGATGCGGTCGTCGACAATAATCGCAGTATAATTTTCTTTTAAAATTACCCCTTGATGACGTGGCAAAAGGAAGGCCGTTGGATGACTTAAAATTCGATGCCATCGTGGCTCCATGCGGGCCGTCCGATCCTGCGGACGATCGGACACCACGAGCGCCGTTCGATCCAGATGAGGCGATCGCATATGAGCCGTCCGTTCCAGATCCAAAGGGCGAATATGGACCGTTCGATCCAGTTAGTGGATGAAGTTGCCGCGAGCCGTCGGATCTCCTCGTCAGATCTGCGCCGTCCATCCTCCCTTTTCTCTCTTCGACGGAGGGAAACCCTAGGGTTTCGCTTTGTCTCTCCCCCCGTCCCTTTGTCGCAGCTCCTCTGTTTCCGCCCGTATAGGCGGAGAGGGCCATCCCTTCTCCGGGGTTCAGGCGGTCAGAGGTGGCGAGGCGCTGGTTCTCCTCCTGGATGGCAAGCTGGTAAATCCGTCCGAGTGGTGGCATGGGCTCCATCGTCAGAATCTGTGAGCGAAAACCTTGGTAAGATTCATTCAGTATCAAGAGGAATCGAGTCACCTTTTCTCCATCTTTTATCTCTCTGTACTGCTGCAATGTTGAGTCTGGCCCCTCTAGCTTTTCCTCGACGGCTTCCAGTTCGTTCCACAAAGCCGAGAGTTTGTTGAATGTTGCTGTTATACTCATGTTTCCTTGCTTCAGATCTGAAAGTTGCTGGGTTAATGAGAAAATCTTGACCCGATCCAGTTTCCCGTACATTTCTTTGATATTTTCCCACATTTTTTTCGAATCCTCCGTCGGGGGTAGCCCGGCCGCGACTTCGGGGGCGATGCAGTTTCCGATCCATGTTCGGACGAGTTGATTGCATTTCCTCCATAGTCGTGCCGCTCGCTCGTCGGACGGAAACGGGACTGTTCCGTCGATAAAACCGTCCTTGTCCTTGGTGACCAGTGCTCGCCGGAACTCCCGCGACCGTTTGAGTAGTTGTCGGCTCCGGATAGTTCTTTGTGTGATGATTCGCAGATTCCGGTCCGTCGGCCGTCGACGTGTAGAGCGGGTCGCCGGGCTCCGGCGGCGGCAGTCCCGGCAAACGGGTATGGAAAGAAACCGGGTTGAGCAACCGGGTAGGGATTCGGCACCCGGGCCCGAATTACCCGACTCACCCATATGACCCGCATATGAAAACCGAACCCGGTGGATGGGCTTGCCCGCTTGCGGCTGGTGGGCCTCCATCGGGCTGGACGTTGTATCCTTGAACCCCTGGCAATGATGTATTTGGGCTTGGCCCAAAAAATGGTAGGGCCGCATCCGAAATGGCAGCCCATTGGTAAGGTTGCCCGCCGTGGCCGGCCTATGGTGGGCTGGCCCATAGTGGGTTGCCCCAGATTAAACTGAGCCTGGGGAAATTGCCACTGAACATGTTGGGCCGTATTAACTTCTTCCTGAGCCCGAACATCTGAGATTGGATTCTGATCTTCTGGAGCTCGCGTGTTTTGATCACCGGATGCAAAGTGGGAAGGTTCTCGCGATTCCCGCTCCATGGTGAGAAGTTCCTTTCTTCAATTGATTTCCTTTGACAGATTTGATTTCTGCACTAATAATAACCTTGCTTTGCAGGTTAAATTTTCTTGTTGTAACAAGAATATGGTGCAGGTAATCACAAGGCGGAAGCTGTATAAGGAGCTAACAGGGCTCTGATACCATGAAAGGAATCAGGAAAATTCAAGGAAGACAAGGAAATATTGACGCGAGAGAAGAGAAATTGTAGAAAGGTTTTCTGTATTTTTCTATGTATTGAACAATGTACAGAGGTACCAATATATAGTGAAAGAAAGGGCAACAAAGAAGGAAAGATTGTATACTCTATTCTACGTGTATCAAATCTAATCCTAACTTGACTTAATTAATATTCTCGATATTCTCGATATCTTCAGACATATCTTCCAACATGATTTGAGTAGGGGAGCACCGTGTGAAGGACTAGTAAACTCTGCGATTCAGTACATCCCTTACCCAGGATAGGCTCCTCGGGTTTCTTACATTGTTTAATTCTTTGCTGCTGCTAGCAAGACCTCGATTTTAACAAATAGTTAAAGACAACCGAGCTTTTTCAAAAGCCATTTGGTAGGGAAGAACCGGTCATGGAAAAGACTCTTGAGAGATTTCAATTATCGTCTTCCATAGCTCTTGATGTTTATTACCATCTTCTCTAGCAAGAGCGCATCTCTCGGTAAAAGCAGGATCGACAAGGCGAGCTTATAGCCGTCATCGTTGAAAGAACAATCTGGGAACCCGACAATTTCCATGTTCTTCAGATGCAGAGCCAAGCACAAGGAGTTCTGCAGCAAGCTGAATTCTTTTGCATTGCTGATACGAGGAATGGTCGGATCAAACATGGCCTGCACATTTATTGGTAACAAGACTTAGTGATCCGTCCAACGTGTGGATAAGGATAAATACAGACACAAATGGTGCTCGCCGCTTGATTAGAGTATGATTATGTACATTCAAGCTCAATATCCAATCATCCCAAGTTGAAAAGAAATGCGGAAGGGGGGTGGATTTCGAGCTGCCATGTCAAATGGCTCTATCAGGCTCGAGCTGGTCTATTGTCTCGAACTTAAGCAGGCTGCGAATATGTTTATTGTAAGATGCCAATTCGAATAACTCCTTAACATTCTTTTCAAATTTAAAGTCAATGAGGACAAGATCCCATTGCCTTTTCGCAATTACATTTCAACTATTAATCCACCTCTCCTGCATGTGCCCGAAGGGGGCACTTTGGGCGTTGTTTGGCAAGGCTATATTGTTGTAAAATCCGGCCTGGCCCAGTTGAGCCCTGGGTGGCCCGTTTCGAAATCACCCAAGTTTTCTCATGATGAACGAGCCCGGAGAACAAGTTAAGTCCGACATATAGCCCAATCCAGGCCTGGCTTGGCCCGCCCATGAATCAAATAACCCATTTGACTGCAAGGACCCAGAGATCGCGTATATAATATTATGATTGGATCCCCATTTATGGAATTTAATATAAAACAATCAAACCATCCACGAAGCCTGATGCAACTAACAAAATCATGCAAGATGACTGTCGAGTTTTTGTTGAAGATTGACTTTGAAACTCAAACAAGGATCAGGATTCTTCTTAAAGTTTAATAACTAAGAGTATCAATTAGGATTTGAGCACTATTAGGATTTTACGAAGTTTGCTTCTTCTTGTTCTTTTTCTAAAAGTTTACACTCAAATTATATTTCTTGTTTAGAGGTTTCCTATTTCAACTAGGAGCAGAACTTTTAGAGAGTCTACAAATATAGTTGTAAATTTTTACATTTCAACAGAGATGATAATTCATTGAACTTGGCAAGTGCTTATGTTTGGTCTCCATCGCTATTCTTTCTATTAGGCATTATATATTTCAAAAAGGGTAAAAAAAAATGTTAATTAAAAAGATTCTTTAGTTTTCTTTATTTGTTTAAAGCGTGTTTAAGAAATTCCGACCCAAAAAAAAGGCACATTAAAAAAAATAAAAAAAAGAGCAAATTGACTTTTCAAAAGTGGACAGTAGCGGCGACTAGGAGTGTTAAGAACCAAACCAAAAATCGAACCGAAATTGAAAACTGAACCAAATCGAACCGAAATTTTGTGCGTTTTTGGTTCAGTTTGGTTTTAGTTCAGTTAATCGAAAAATAACAGTTAACTTTTCGGTTCAGTAAACCGAACCAAATCGGAATTCTTAATTAAAAGTGAACAATCTCTCATCATCATCATCTCTTCTTCATTTAGATCCCGATAAGAAAGAAAAATAAAAAAATCGCGTCCCCAACCGATTGAATCGAACCGCATTTTTCGGTTCGGTTCGTATCGATTCGGGGCGATTTGCCTCGCCCGATATTATCTCTTATCATTTTGGTTCGGTTCGGTTTTTCAAAAAAAATTGAACCGAACCGAACTGTTTACATCCCTAGCGGCGATAGTCACGAGCCTTTATGCCACGTGGCTCCCATCGCCACCGCCCATCCCTTCTCTCTCGTACGATCTCTCCCGTTGCAAGAGACCCACTGTCGCATCACAGGGACGACGAGATGGAGGCTCCTGATGCTGACACGTGTCGTTGGATGGAGGTACAACTGAGCTGGGCTGCCAGCTGGCACCGTTGTCCGGTTACGTGCGCCAAGAGGACCCACGCGCTTTCCTATGACCTGGACCGTGGTAATAAATTAATACCTACTTTTCTAAATTCATGTTCGATTAGAGTGTATAGATCTGAATAAATTTATTAATCGAACATGAATTTAGAAAAGTAGGTATTCATTCGCATTTTTTTGTCTTTTTGGCCCGAGTAGCTATACCTTTCGCATTGTAGCTTCCGGAGAAAGGGGCACTCATTCTATATTCCAATAAATCAGTATTAGATGAGATTGATTATTAAAAATTGTTTTCCCGTTTTTGCACCCTTTGCCGCAAAGAAAAGGAGACTAATTTTAAGATCCTCCATAAATAAGTCAAATCTGTCATAGCTAGTATGCATCTTTGATAGAATCGGAAAACAGAAGATTTTATTAGATATTCAATTATTCGACAATCATTTTAATTATTGTGAATTATGATTTAATGCATTTGCAATTACAGATTGAGATAATATATTAATGACAGCATGATTTTTCTTTGGATATTTCGGTGAAGATTTAAAGTCGGAATATTTTCAGTAGGTATGCTTGAATGATCATATTTGAGACATGAAAATTGATTCTGATAGACATAAGATGTAAGCATTCTCTATTTTATTAGCATTATTATAGATAATTGTAGTGTGAATTAGAACGATTCCCGAATTAGTAATTACTACAAAGCTGGATTTCTAAGAACGAGGGCATGTAATCATGTTATATCATATATATAATTAATGATTTTCCAAATTTCTTGTCTGAAAATTGTTGCTGGAAATTTTCATTTGAGGAAAAAGTACTTGAAATTAGCTTAACATAAAGCATTGGATTTTGATTGTGTATATTAGTGGCAACAAGTAGCAAGTTTCTTTTTTATTTTTCTTTTTTTGTAATTTTTGAGAAATATCTGAACCAAAAATTGAAATTTGGGAGAAATGCCAATTTTTAGTAATTGATAATTTTTCCCCACAAATTTATTGATTAATAACGAAAAAGGATTTATTTGTAGTTTGACGAGCAACGGGACGCGGTGCACCGACCGAGGGTGGAGTCCTTTTCTACCGGTGACGACAAGCATGACACCGTGGGTCCCACCCTACGGAAATTCAAAACCCTCCTTCATGCGACATCGTTTTCCGAACATGCACACGTGATAGATTAGGGAAAATGACTTCATCGGAGAAAAGTACACGTGCAATAGTGAGACTAGGTCCGGTCGGTGTAGTTTTATTGAGTTATCATGGATATCTTAAAAGCTGATATAAGTTGTTGCACCGTGAAAGCATCGTGACTCTGGAGATATTGCAGCTATAAGTTGATTGTCGAATAGTTTGTAAAGATAGCAAAATCCCTTTTCACTACTGAAGCTACTTGTCAAAAAAATAAAATGTACTGTTAAGGGGCATTTACATGTCCATGACATCCATTGACTCAAATTAATATAATAATGTAATTTTTTTTTATCCCATAATGAGTAATGTCCACATGGTACGTGTGAGGTTAGCATAATAATTTTATGGCAATTGATTTTTTGGATCTAAGTGCATGATAATTGTGACGACAAATAATTTTACGTGTATATGTGCACAATAATAGCACTAGTCGAAAGCTCTTGCCTCTCATTAAGCTAGTTAGAGACTATATGTTTAAATACTTAGTGCGCCTTGCCTAAAGCATCAAGCAACATGATTAACTTGATTTAGGTAACGTGCCTATATTGGTAAAAAGAGAAGAGGGGATGAATCATTGGAGATTGATGCTCTCTTAAGCAAAAAGAGGTTTTTTATTCGCATTTGTCATATAATACACATGCTCGCTTATATATACTCAATATAATTATGTACAAATCGTAATTACTTTAAAATATCTTTCTACCAAAAATAGTTACGAATATTGAAGGGAGGGTTTGGCTTTTAAACCGTGGACAATCTTCCTTTTCGTTCAAAAATGTCACAATTCGCTCCTGTTTTTTTTTTTTTTTTCCGTTTTTTGGCCTTTTCATTTTATAATCCACGGTGACCTCTTCTTCTTCTTCTGTTTTTTTTAGCCCTATATGATACAATTACCCTTTGACCATTGACCAGAGCGCTCCAAAGGTTGGCTGGAGCCCTAATCATTAATCAACAATCTAAGTACGTCACTGCGGCCATGCTCGAGTGGACATTATCTTAAGTCAAGTAATTGATAACACTGTTCTTGGACTAGGAAATGAGTTGTTGAAATTTATATGGCTAAGCCCAAACAAAGAAGAAAAATCATATCGATTTATTAATTATAAAAGCATTTTTTTATATAGATTAAATTCAAAGTGTAATTTTGACATTGTGGGGAGCGACAAATCAAGGCCCCACCCATCCTTCTCTCATGAACTCGCAGGTGATTTTGAGGAGGGTGGCTTGTCGGACGCCATGAATGACCATGGGCATGGGATCAAGATTCTACAAGTATGTGAGGGAAGCAGTGACAACAAGGGGAAGATCGAGGATTTGGAGCGGGGAAGGAAGAAATGTGCAAAGGTCAAGGAAGGAACAAGAAAGAGTTGTCGTGGATTTAAAAAGTCTTATTTGAAAAAGAAATTAAACAAGAGGAAAGTAAAAAATATTGAGCATTGATGTGTTCGAAGTCTCCACCTTAGAAGAAGTCTAGTAAGGTCAATAGAAATATTTACCCCCTGACTTATACTTATTCAACATTGGCTGCTCTTTGATTATTCCAAGAAATAAAATAAACATATCAATGATTGATGCATTAGCATGTTTCTTGTCTAGATGTCTTGCAAGTGGTTCTCCATGTCCTATTATATATCTAGACAATCATCCCACTATCTCATTGTATCTACTAGCAAAATAAAGGCAAATGGATTTAAATATATACTTGTCACCGAAAGTTGTTTCAGTCTATTCTCCACTATAGACAATATTTGTTACGGGTGTAATTTAATGCTATTGGATGCTCTTTGATTTGTCCAAGAAATATTAAAAGGAGAAGTGCACCAAAAATCTTTAAAATACAATTTAGGAAGCACTGTAGGGCCTATAGGGTTGTCGCCTGCTTCCCTTAAGGAGTTGGGATGTTAAGCCGCTGGGGTTTTCCTCTTAACTTTCTTGGGGTTTATAATATTTCCTACTACTAAGAAAACTATGAATCTCCTAGTAGCTCACATAGCCGATCAAGTTAGTGAAGATATTGCAGGAGGATGGGCCCGTTTGGTTCAGCATTCCCAAGAGGCTTTCAGTCCCGAAAGCCCCTTGAGAAAATGCAAACCTGTTTGGCTAAGCTTTGGGGAGGACTTTGGGGAGATGCGGTGTATCTCCAAGTATCCTCAAAGTCCCCTAGCCCAACGCAGCCCAAAGGTGCATTTGCAAGTTGCATTTTCGAATGCAACTTGCACTACTGTTCATCTACCGACAACCACCCGCCAGCGACCGCCGGCCACCGTCCGGCTCACCCTCCTGCCATCGCCGGCAACCGCCGGCCCACCCTCCGGCGGCCGATCGCGGCGCGGGTCAAGCTCCGCGACCGAGATCTAGCCGCCGGTCAAGCTCCGCGCGACCCGTCCGGCCTGGAGGGTCGGCCTAAGGTCGTGGGACCTCGGGCGGGGTGGCCGAGGTCGGGCGACCTCGGGCGGCCGCCCGGGTCCGGCGGCCCGCCGCGCGATCGCCCGAGGCGACGACCTCAGGCGGTCGCGCGACCCAGGCGTCGCCGTCGCCTGAGGTCGCCGCCTCAGGCGATCGCGCGACCCAAGCATGCCTGAGGTCGCCGCCTCAGGCGGTCGCCTGGGTCGCGAACCCGAGCAACGGCGGTCGCCTAGGTCGCATGGCCTCGGGCGGGCGGCTCGAGGTCGGGCCGTCGCCCGGGTCGCCGGACCCGGGCGACCGCCACCCGAGGTCGCCCGACCTCAGGTGGGCCTTTCAGCGGCCAGATCTAGCTGCCGGAGGGTGGCCGGCTGCCATCCAGCGGCCAATTTGGCCGCCGGAAAATGAATTTAAAAAAAAATTATTAAAAAAAAATTTTCAATAAAAAATTTCGTAAAAGTCCCTTAGCAAAATGTAATATTCACCAAACGGCATTTAGGCCAAAATTGTTTTACAATGCAAAATTTACCAAATGGTATTTGCATTTCGGAAAAACCCCCTTTAGCCCAAAGGTACTTGCATTTTTCCAAGTGCATTTCCCCAAAGCCGAATGAAACGCACCCGATATCCATATTGTGGATTCTAGGAATAAGTTTAATAGATCAACTTGGAGTTTCTGATTGAGGGCTTTATATATAGTAGATTTTAGGATAAGTGATCATTGATTTGTAAGCTCCAGCAGTGAAATGAAATTGGATTGGTGAGATTTGATAATACTTAATAGGCTCAAAGTTAGATGGGTAAATTTCAAAGTGCAATTGAGAGCTTAAATATATTCAACACACACCTTTTTTATGGAATATAAATTAAGAAAAGAAAGGGAAAGCTCAATATCAATCACGTCCACTTATCGCGGATAACATAACGGCAATAGTCTTTTATTTTTGGTTTTTTTTTCATTGCTTCTGTCTCCAAACTTGCTCACTTGTTTTCTTCTTCTTGGACGGGATTGCCTTGGATTCTCCTCTACATCGAAACTTCCACTATAAATGCATGATTAATGGTCCCAGTCAATGAATTACTAATTTAAATCTAGTTCTGCAAGTTTGAATTATTGGTACGTGCCAACTGATTGGATTAGATAAATCAAGCCAATAAAGAAATATACATATATATAAAATAAAGTAAAAGCAAAAGTAAAAAGGTATTTTAATTTCAGAATTAGAGCAAAAAAAGAAATTCTTCTCATTGAACTTGAGTACCGAATGATATATATATATATATATATATATATATATATATATATATATATATTAATGCATGTTGAAAATTTTTATGATCCTCCTCATGCATTGATAATATAATTTTTTAGAATAAGTTATTATTAATAATACAACATTTTGGTATTAAAATGAAGTTTATCGGTTTGACTGCACAATATTTATTAGGCTAAAAGTAAGAGGGGTTAATTTCTAAGTGGGATTAAGAGTTTAAATATATTTAACAGAAAATACCTTTTTCTGATGGTAAATAAATTAACAAAAGAAAGAGAAAAGTTTGACGGTGCAAGTAGTCGACTAAGCGTGCCCTCTTCATTATCCCGATGCTATGTTGTGTTTTTATCTATTTTGAGCACTTGTGGGGAAAATATTGGACCGGATGAATCTCTCTCTCTCCCCCCACTTTTCATTTTCTCCCACAAATCCATGTCATAGGCACGTGAGGGAAGCAGTGACAACACGGGAAAAGATCAAGGATTTGGAGCGAGGAAGAAAGAAATGTGCGAAGGAACTAGAAAGAGTTGCTGTGGATTTGAAGAGTCTACCTGGAAAAGAAATTAGACAAGGAGAAAGGCAACATATACGGAGCATTGATGTGTTCGAAGTGGCCTCCACCTTAAAAGACGTGTAGTGTAGTAAGGGTTATAATAAATATCTACCCTCGTACTCATTCTTATTGATTAATAACGAAAAAGGATTTGGTAGTCCATCCAAAGTGCGGATGAGGATAAGCATAGACATAGATGACGTTTGCTGTTTGACTAGAGAATGTATGTTCAAGTTCAATATCCAATAATCACATTGAAAAATTTTAAAAAAAGAAAATAGTGCATGAAGTGGTTGGATTTCGGACGGTGATGGCAAATGACATGGCCGAGTATTTCTCTCCAGCCGAACGTTTTGAGCTTGGGTGGCGATGGCAAATGGCTTGATCAAATTTGAGCTAAGCGGTCATCTTGACATGTTAAGCAAGCGTGAATGTTCGCTCTAGTGAGATGATGAGGATTTGAATAATTTATTAGCATATTTTTTTTATTGAAAAGTAAATGAGGATTAATTATCGCATTGCTTTTTTCAAATTACAATCTCGACAACTAAATCCACCACCACATTCGGATCAATGTAATGTCCCATGAGTCCTTCGACGCTTCTATACCAGCTCAGTTGGAACAAAGCCAAGCCTCCTCTCCGTCAGGCCACTTCGTTTTGTTTGAACATATGGGCCCGAATCAAACGATTTCGTTTCGTATACTCACTTGAACATCATGCCATATACAACATTATTTGTAGACTACGTGAATTAGGCCTTCTTTTGTTTCGCAAAAATTGAATGAATTGAAAAATATATTCCTAAAAATAATTACTTATGTCGTTTGAAAAAATCGATCATTAAATACGTTTCATTATTGATGACGATTTATGTCAAAACATTTTTGTGCATGACAAGAATTTATCACGTTATTCATTTTTTTAATCGTATGAGCATTTATTTTTAAAATATTTTTCAAATTGTTCACTTTTCATAAATGATTTCGGCTAGCAATTCAATACAGATCCCTATTCTGAAATTGGTATTGACTTTATCTTTTCGATAAGAAATCGAGAGCGATAGACATGTGCCTAATTGACGGTAGATAAAAGCATCGTGATTTGATCCGTTGCGGGCCTCATATGATCTCAATACACAAGAGTCCATGCGAGTTACATGCAGTCCATAGATCGAAACACGAATGAACGAATCACTCGATCCATACTTAACTTATGGACTTTTCTTTTCTTTTTCTTTTTCTTTTTTTTTTTAAATTAGCGATGGACATCAGTGTGTAGGAGCGCATCTATTTTAGCGACCATATAAATAAAATTTACCTTTTTCTTTTCTTTTTCAATGCGCTGCTTTTCTCTTTCATTTCTGGAGTTTTTTTTCTTTTGTTCATTTTGAGAATTTTTGCGATTTTATTTTCTGGATAACCTGTGGAACAATTAATCGAAAGTTCATCCAATGCAAAAAATGAATGAAAATAAGATCGACGATAACGTATTCTTGCGACCGGCGAAGGAGGGTCGCCGGTTCGCCGGCGCTTGCTTCCGTTTCGGCTTCAAGTTCCGATGAACCGGAGAAGGATTCGCCGGCCGTGGTCGCGGAGGATGGCGTTAGTGGAATCCGGCGAAGGATTCGCTGGCCGGCGTCATAGAGGACTGCGGAGGCGGGTGGGTGCTTCGTCGCTTCAATCGGCGGAGGCTGCGGACGGTCACTCCTGGGTAATTGCTTCGCATCGAGAAAGCTCTCTCTTTTTCTCTATTCAGTGTGTGAAGTGCTTGAAAGTCTTGAATGAAAACATGATGTCGAATTGAGGAGTTGGTGTTTTACAGAAAAATCCAAGAGTGAGATACGAGTGGAAATCTAGATTCTGTTCTAGTTTATGCAGTAGTGATTGTACTTGGTATTACGATTATATTAAGGTTGTTTATGTGCACTAATATTTGTTTCAGCGGAATCTAACTTTGTTTGGTCATGAGGAAAGTAAAACGCGAAGAAACTCCGGATGTTATCATCATCCTTAAAAAGAAATGGATAGTTAAGGTAGAGCAATTTGGGGGTAGTCTTCGTAGAAATAACTTTAAACTTTACATGATGGAAGAACTTTCCTGCTGATAATTTTAAATGCTTGAGTTGACTTTTGAGAGTCGCCATAAGCTGAGCAACATGATGCCTTATGCTTCGAAGCCAACCTGTAATTTTCATACCATCTTTCAGTAAAAGCCTCTAGAAATCTATGTAGTTCCGATGTTGAAAGTTGTGAGGCAAATTTGTTGCAAAATTTTAAACACCGTTGCATGATTCACACGTCATTTTTGTTCTTGACTGTTTTGAGGCCAGCTTAGTTTTGGAAAAGGCCTTTAGTTTCCATTTTCATAGAAACTGTTTTGGATTTTTTTGACAAAATATTTGTTAGGTCAAACTTGTGAGAGTATGCTCGGGTTACATCACATTCAGAAAACAGGCTTAGTTATCCCAAATCTCCATGTTTGCATGTGGAATGAGAATGCTAAAAAGTCATCTTCAGTTTGTGATTCTGATTTTGAGAATATTTTTCCTTTTATTCATCAAATGCTTTCAGAGTGTTACCAAACGCATTTTCTGTTCTGTTTTAATTCTCAAATTGAAGTGAGAACGGGCTTTTGAGAATCTTTATCAGCCGAATGCCTCCTTAGATTAACTTCATCTCTCTCCATCTGCAGAAAAAATTAACTTCATCAAGTTGCTCAACAGGCTTTGAACATTGAAGATTTACTTCATGTCATCCGGACATCATTATCAGTCATGCATAAGCAGTGGGCTGATGCCATTAACATATTTCATGAGAAGTTTGATTTGCTGTCAAGCCTTGTTAGTGACCATGGCAAGTGGTACTGTTAATACAGAGCGGTAGATGGCGTTTCATTTTCCTTAATTTAACTGTTTCCATTTGCTTATCTAGGTCTTGACTCTTCTTCTCAGGAGGAATTTTTAGTCTTCTCGGTGGTGCTCAGACCAGTCTTGCAGTCCATCAGTTTCTTGTTGATTCTCTGGGTGAAGTGGTATGGCTGATTTTTCAAGCTCTGATGATGCTATAGGACTGACTTTTTTGGTTGGCTTTTATAATCTTAGTCTGCTAGTTTGTTTGGTGATAGGGTATGAAGCGTGTACCGAAAGTTGTTTGTGGTGCCGGAAAAGAACTTCAACTGGTTGTCCTCAATCATCTGCAGGTGCACATTATTATCTTTGCATCTCTTCCGTTAGGCAACAGAAATCTTTGAATTATGCAACACTTAAAAGAAGGCAGGCAAAGGCTTTGAACTCCTAATCTTGGGTTTGGCTCACAAACTCAATATCCCCAATGATCATTTCGTCGTTTAAACCGATAACAAACTGCTACCAAAGCTTCCTTTTTCCTTCACATTTCACCCAAATGCTTGCACATAGAGCACCAATATGTGAGAATCAAATTCCATTAATTGGGAGCGAAGTTTTGTGGTAAATGTGAACCAAATTGGAATAAGATTCTTACAAATGAGAATCTCAGGAAACGGAATTTGATTTTCATAGAATGGTGTCCCGTGTGAAAGCATTTGGGGGAAAATGTTGATCATCTCTGTCTTCTTTCTGACTTTGCTCCCAAGCTTGTACATCAAATTATCGGCTTGTCTAAGGCGGTTTGGTTCTTGCCGAAACATGCCATCCGGTTTTTTAGTTGTTGGAATGCCTAATTAGGAGGATCAATTTCTAAGAAGTCCTGAAGCCTGCACCTTTGTCTCATGTGGTGCCTTAGGAAAGAAAGCAGCAAAATGTGGGGTTTGGAATCTTTGGTTGCCTCTGCATTGTACCTTTTAACTGGCTTTGAGCATCGTGTTCTGATTCTGTTATACTCTTCTAATGTTTCATTTTTATTTGTTTTCCTTTTGTTTTGTTCTCATTTATACCAATGTACTGGAACTTTTGCTTTCAACAAAATCCTTTATTATCTAGAGAAAATATATTGCCAGTTTATTCCCATGCCAGATCTCTCTCCATTTCTGTGGGCATTTTTGTGTGCTGTGAACATGTACTTCGGTGTGCACATGCATGCGATCATGTGCTTGCACAGGTGTGCACACGTGCACATGCACACAATAGGGCCATTGTTAATTAGATTGGATTCTGTGCTTCTCCTGGGCACAGTGACTCTCATGTACATGCTACATATTCTTCTTGATTACTACTATAGCGAAAAATGATATTTCCAGTTACATTCTTTAAGATTATAGACTCTCCTGTTTTCTTTTTTTGATGAGTAAGTCTATTAAAGAGCACCGAGAGCAGGGGGATGCCTCCGATTTACAAATTTCCACCCATAAGCTCATATTTACCTTAAAAATTAAAAAAAAGACTTGATGTCCAAAGAACTGCCACCATAATGTGAAAAAAATAAGGTGGAAAGCCAAATATCATTTACAATACCTATAGAACTTTCCTCATTTCTAAAAGCTTGCCTATTTCTTTCTTACTGAGGCTTATGAACTCTCTTCAACTCCATGCTACTGTGATCAATGCTTTTGGGCTCCTTTCTCCTTTTGTCTAATCAAAATATGCATTCATGACTGTGCAGAATTTTGTGGAACAATTGCCAAGTGATAAAGAGATTGAGCTATGAAAGATGTGGTATACTATTTAAATGTTATAATACTCTGCCTCTCTCATAAGCTGGGACTTTGCCTTAGATTGAAGTGTAAACATTTGATAATTGGGGAGGTAAACAGGTAATAGGACTCTAGAGGTGCAGTTTGATATTTAAATGTTGTAAAGAAGTTATCCTTCCCCAAGCTGTTGGATAGAAATGTAGTTTGATATTTGAATGTTGTAAAGAAGTTACCCTTCCCCGAGCTAACAGCAGAAGGGCCAGTGCTTTGTCTCCTTGGATATACTAGCATTTCCTGTAATATTGTGCTTATAGCCCCAACTATCACATAAATGGCCTCTCTCTCTCTCTCTCTCTCTCACGCGCGCGCGTACACAAAGAGCAACTTTGGGGGAGGACTTGATAATTTCACATGAACATTCCAAACTTCTAATCTGCTTGCATTTACCATTTACTGTGTAAAACATTTTCTTTTGTAAACTTCAACTTCGATGGTTCCGGCAAGTAACGTATGTGGTCAATGCTATTTTTATCCCTGATGAGTGTGTGTCAGTTTTCTGAAGAGATGATATTTGACTTGTGGGTTAATTAATTGAAGTATTGTTATTTACTTGGCAGCCTGCTGTAGAAATTATTGCCTTTAGAATGGGTGAGCTCAGTGGGCCTTTCAAGATGGCGTTCTCGTTATCTGGGTATTGTTTTGGATGAGATACTGGTGGATAATGCAGTAGAAAAGGCTGGAATGCTGCTTGTACATGTTGAGCTATTCATAAGGGTGCTCTCATCTGTTGTGAAGCCGGTATGCCTGTTACAATCTTTCTTGTGATTTCTCTTCCTTTCTTGATATCTTCTGTTTGCAACTATTGTAATATCTTGCCTGTCTCTCATCTTGCATGGTATCATGTCTTTAGTGACACTAAATTACTAAATTTTAGGCATGAAGTTGAACTATTTGTGGATAAGACATGGTATCGGTTGCTTAGAATAACATATAGATGTGAGTCAAATAGCCTTTAATTATTTGAAAAATGAGCTTGTTATCGACATTGTAAAGGAGTCATTGTTAGACGGTGGGCCTTACACATGACTTGAACCAGTTCAACAAAGGTCCATTTAGTACCCGTTAAGGTCATTATGGAATACTGACAAAAACAAATTGTTGTTTTGTTGATATCATCATGCTTTTGAAGGAGCAAAAAAGAGAGATTGCGTGACTTTTTTGTATCTTTGCTTCCCATGCCTTGCACAACTTGGGGTTTGTACCTTTTCAATTCTCACATGCTACCCTGAAGAAATGCAATGTTACTTGTTCCAAAATGAAAAAAAAAATAAAGCGTGACTGCTAAAATCTAGAGCAAGATCAGAATATTGGTAGGATCCTATAGAATTCTCGAGCCTGTGGCATGCTTGTGGTGTTTGCCTTAGGGATTGAAGGCATTTTGTATTGGTTAATAATGTGCATGTTGCGGAAGCTTTTGCTTTCCTCTCTCTTTCAATTTGCAAATTTCTTCGGCTAGCTTCTGGAAAGTATAAAGCGATTGATGTCAGAGCCAAGTGATCACCTTTTAACATACAACAGGTTTGTCTAACTTTTTCTTGAAGTTTTCATATGATCAAGATCCTGCTATGCATCTTCTGGACCTTTCTGAGGCTGATGAAGAAACTGATATTGATCCTTGAGTGATTTTGTCTAACTTGTTCTAGTTCCAAATTATACGTCCTTTACAATCTGGCAGCTGGAACCCCAGAATCTTTAGTTGTTAGTTCATACTTGATGGAGGTGCCAAGTGGAATGTTTGGCATCACCAGGTATGAAATGCTGCCAGCAGAAATTCCTTGTGTATTTATATCTTGAAAGTTAAACTTTTTCCTGTCATTTCAGTTCACATATACCTTTACTTGGGCTGCATTATGACATGTCATTATCGTTGATACAATGGCTAACCATTGACTAATAAATTTTTTCGCTTGTGAACTATCTGTGAATTTTGCTCCTCCTTGGTTTTCTTAATGAATTTCATTCAGCCAATAAGAAAAGGTTAACCTGACCCTAGTTATAGAATCATTTGCATCATCAGACATGAAGTGAGACTGGATTCATAATTAGACATAAGATGACCAAATAATTCCAAGGGTAGTGGGTCATCTCTTCATCCTTTGTACCTGAAATTTGTTGAGGCATTGGCTTGGATATTGCAAGGTGTGGTCAGCTTAGTATTGCCTTCATGAACTCTAGCGGCTAATTTTGTTGGCCTTTGTGAGGTTGTGCAATCCATTTATGTAGCAGAGAATTAGAATGTAAGGGTGTAATGGAAATTGGTCATGCTTTAATTGTCAGAATGATATGCCGTCAAGCCTAGTATTGTTCTCATGTGCTTTGGTGGCTGACTCATGCTTTGAGGCAATGTGACCAAATTAGTTGCCAAAACTGAGGTTATGAAATTGTAAATGACTCCTGGTTTGGGGGTTACTTCTTTATTTCAGGTCATCTTGCTATCATCTTCACCTATATTCATTTTTGAATTGACGGACACCCACCAAAGTACGAAAGCTAGGTCTTTCCCACTATAATACCTACAGGTTCTCCCTATTCTCTTCCATGACTGGAACTGGGAATACTAAAGAGCCCTTCCACTAGATGAGGTTGACTCGAGTTAGAGTGGTTTGCTGGGCTTCAGCTGTGGTTATTGTTGGTCCAGCACTATTTTAAGTAACCCCATGGTAACAAGGGTTGAAATTGACCGGTTGATTGGCGTTTCTTATTGGATTGGAAGGTCTCGCATTCCGAAATATCAAATGCAATTCCTTGCGCTTTTCTACCTTGATCTATCTCGTCAGGTCAGTCAGATGTCTTACCTTCATTGTTGTCTCAGAGAAACAATGCAGAGGGTCAGAGAATTACTGCAGTTTTGAGGATTTGGGGGGACACCGAATATTTGCGAAGGACACTTGTCCAGGAATTCCAACAGATGGAATGCAGGTCCCATTGTTAGTGCAAACCTTATATATATTTTATACACCATGCGCTGTTTTACACAAGCTTGTTTTGGAGAAATTGCAATTAAAAGTTTCAAGGAACGAAAAAACAAGAAGAGAAGGCCAGGAAAACAAATATGACTAGAGAAAGTGGGGAGAAGCTTTACTATTGATTGGTAACAACACTTAGTGATCCGTCCAAAGTGTGGATGAGGATAAGTATAGACACCAATGACGTTCGCCACTTGACTAGAGAATGATTATGTACATCAAATCCGTTATCCAATCATCACAAATTGAAAAAGAAATGGCACACTGAAAGGGGGTGGATGGCGATGGCAAGTGACTTGGTCGAGTATTTTTATCCGAGTGAGTGTTTGGAGCTTGGGTGGTGGTGGCTAATGGCTCTATCGAGCTCGAGCTGGTTTATTGTGTTGACACTTGAGCAAGCTGTAAATATGTTTATCATAAGATGCCAATCCAACTAACTCCTTAACATACTTTTCTAATTTAAAGTGAATGAGTATGTTATCACAATCGCTTTTTCCCAATCGCATTTCAATAATTAATCCACCGCTCCTACATGGGCCCAAAGGGGGCACTTCGGCCGTTGTTTGACGGGCCTATGTAGTTGTGAAATCCGGCCCGGCCCAGTTGAACCCTTGGCGGGCCATTACAAAATCACATAGGTTTTCTCATGATGAACCAGCACGGTGAACAAGTTAAGCCCGACAGATAGCCCAATCAGGCCCCGCTTGGCCTGCCCATTAATCAAATAACCCATTTGACCGCGAGGACACAAAGATCTTGTACACAGTATTGTAATTGGATTCCCATTCATAGAATTGAGTATGAGACAATCAAACCATCCACTAAGCCTGATGCAGCCAACAAAATCATGCAAGATGACAACCAAGGTGAAGATTGACTTTGAAACTCAATTAAGGATAAAGATTCTTCTTGAAGTTTAATCACTAAAATTATCAATTAGGATTTGAGTATTATTAGGATTTTCCGGAGTTTCCTTCTTCTTCTTGGGTTTTTTTTTTTTTTAAAGTTTGAGTGGTAGAATCTTCTATATCCTCCAATTATGTTTCTTGTTTAGAGGTTTTCCATTTCGACTAGGAGCATAACTTTTAGAGAGTCTAAAATTATATTTGTAAATTTTTGCATTTCAACAGAGATGATAATTCATTGAACTTGGCAAGCGCTTGCTTTGTAGGTTCGTGCACGTTTCCTCTCGATGGCCTACAATGGTTTCCGTAGAGATCGTGCAAATTATTCGATGGACGGCCCAACTTCAGAAGACAACAACTACAAGGTCGTCGAAATTGTCATAATAATAATAATAATAATAATACCAGCTAGATAGATGGCCGGTGAACTTTGATTTTATGCGACTTTTATTGTCAGGAGTTGGTGAGACTTTTGCTCTTATTTTAGGGGAAGATTTTTTTAAGGGTGTCTTCGGTGGAAGACTACTACAAGGTCATCGAAATTGTCATTATTTATTATTATTATTATTATTATTATTATATTATTATTATAATTGGGTTCCAGCTAGATAGATAGCCAGTGAACTTTGGTTATTATCAGGAGTTGGTGAAACTTTTGCTCTTATTTTAGGGGGAGATTTTTTTAAGGGTGTCTTCGGTGGAAGACAACTACAAGGTCGCCAAAATTGTCATTTATTATTATTATTATTATTATTATTCTAATTAGGTTCTAGCTAATAAACAGCTGGTGAACTTTGGTTTTATGCGACTTTTATTATCAGGAGTTGGTGAAACTTTTGCTCTTATTTTAGGGGGAGATTTTATTAAGGGTGTGTCTTCTGTGCAAGACAACTGCAAGGTCGTGAAAATTGTCATTTATTATTCTTATTATTCTAATTAATTTCCAGCTAGATATATGGCTGGTGAGCTTTGGTTTTATGCGACTTTTATTATCGGGAGTTGGTGGGACTTTTGCTCTTATTTTAGGGGGAGATTTTTTAAGGGTGTCTTTGGTGGAAGATGTCACAGGGAGGGACGGGATTCACATGCCCATAAATCAAACGTCATCAGTGACGTCTTCTCTTCATGAGGAGAAGCCGCCTGTACTCATGCTTACCATCTACCCTTGACCTTTTCTTTAATTAATTTATAAGTGTTGATATTTGAAAAAATCAGATTGAAGATTGAAAATAATAAACTTTCCTTATTTGAATATTAAGCGTGTTACAGATGATTATTAACAAATTCCAATCTAACCGATGTGTTTTTGTCATGGACTCATGGACATTAGCACTTGGAGCATGAGGATATTTCTCTTCAGTTTTCTTTCCCTTTTTATTAAAAGAAAGTGGCATATCATTATTTTAATCAAGGGTAGGAATTCTCTAGAAAGACTTTAAAATATTTCACCAATGAAAAAGGTTTCTTTAGAGTAGTAGTCGGACATTCCTTAAGCCAGGATACATGTACAAATATATTTCTCTATATACACACATAAATCATACAACTTAATCATTAAAAATTGAGTTGAATAGAAGAAAATTGGTTTAAAAGTTTTACAAATGACTAGATGCTAAAGATTGTGTAAGATACTCCTGTTAGCAATCTTGCCACCATCTCTAGACAGTGCTGAAACAAATCAATAGCAGTTGTGTCAATCATAGCCCTATTAAAAAAGGTTTCCTTCGGCAGCCGACAAATTATACAGAAACTTCGTTTATGCTGATCCCTGTCAAATGAGCTGCAAGAAAGGCACTCCTTTTTACATTATTCTAAAGTCAATTTGCCAACTTGTATAATACAGTTGTTTACTTACTTTTTATCTGTATGTATGCTTCGCATCAAGGCATCTTCAAACGGCATCTTCTTTCCTCCTGTAGAAACACATCGTACATACCGCAGCCGAAAGGAGTAATGATTACTCGGCTCCCTATCAACAAAGTGTCCTGCAAATATCGATTGACTAGAACTTAGCTTTGTTCAAGCACGCACCAGAGAGTGTCCTGTGTTGGTAATCCAAATTCCCTAGCGATAGGGACATAGAAAAAAAAATAGAAGCCAAAAATGAAAAGCATAAAACTCAATTTCATGTTATAATACTCTATTGTTTTTTCGATTTCGCATTAATAAATAAATAGCCCATCGTAATAACTAAATAATGTTGAGGTTAATAACACAACCGAAAGGGAGGTGAAAAGGTTGATTCACAAAACTTAACAATCTTTTTTGCAGAATAGTTCTTGTTAAGTTTTAATAGATGCTGGAATAGACTGGGAGATGCAACAACAGATTAATGATATCGTATACATTATGCTTCTATTAAACAAACATAGATATTAGTTAAGAGACAAAAGTTGTCTCACACAAATTTCATGTTGATTCGGCTTAGATCAAGCTTACGTTGACTCTCTTAAACCAACAACAACCAACAAGGTTCGAATCCAATATTAATCTTGTGAGTAGTTATCACGTAACACTTACTGCTTGTATCCGAAGCTAATAAATCTCAATACCAATAACCAAATAATGCTATTACACTCTTCAAATAACATATTACGGTAAGTAACAATAACTCTCAAAAGAGAATCATTAGAATAGATACAAGCACAATAGCAATAATCAGATTCTAACGAGAAATGTGTAATTTGTTCCCATACTTAATTCAAGTAATTCTAAAATTGACATTTGTTTTCTTCTTTGTCGGGGACCGAACGAATGAAGAATAGCATAGGATTGATGCAATTAAGGACACTGCTCCTTCCGATGGTTGACTTTTTTTTTTTTTTTTTAGACTTGTCGGTATGCTGGGTTTGGGAGATGCACGCAAAGCGTCAGTGCCGCCTTGTATGAGAAATATCTACACTTGCT
Source organism: Corymbia calophylla (assembly GCA_014182845.1). Classification (NCBI taxonomy): domain Eukaryota; kingdom Viridiplantae; phylum Streptophyta; class Magnoliopsida; order Myrtales; family Myrtaceae; genus Corymbia; species Corymbia calophylla. The sequence goes on along the minus strand of CM024697.1, from coordinate 41,477,259 downwards.
TGATAATCCGTTAAATCCCTTGAAGTTTCATCTCAGTTCTGTTTGATTTATATTTTCCTAAATTCAAGTTACTAACTTGGTCACTTTTTATAAAAAAAAATTTCTCAATGAGGTTCAAACTTGAAGATTTTGCCAATCCTAACGGTGAATGGATTGAAGAAAGTTAATAGGGCAATAGGGAAGGGTTGCAGAACCCATAAATAAAACTATCGTTTCTCTAATATTAGAGTTATTTAAATAATCGAGTCATTGCTCAGCCACTTTAAAAATTAATTTTTTCATGAATATATAGGCCGTCATACTACCTTCATAACCCTTTGAAAATACAAAAAATTGTGATTTTTACTGTTGCTATTCCTCTGCATAATAATAAGAAATATCTTAATTCCTCTAGGCTGTTATTTTCATGTCTGTCAATGTCAAGTTAACAATGGATTGCTAGATAGGTCAATCTGAGCAGGATATGATTAACAACGAAATTTGTTACAAAAATCTATTCAAACATGACCCTTTTGTTAAATAGGTCAACAAATTACAAGAGATGAATAAGCCATTTAACTAATTAGATTGAATTGAATGGATCATTCCAATTTTAACAGGACCGACATGGCACATGTACAATATGCATTTTGTCATCAATGTCAAATAAGTTTGGAAAGAAACTAGTGGTAAGCTTACAAAATCCTAGGTTTACAGGAAATGCTATATATATGGTGTGATCAAATTGTAATTTGTAACCACCATGGAAACAAAATTCATGTATGATTATTATTAGAGAACTTAATGAGCTAACCATAAACAGGTCATGATAGGTCAGGTTGTTAATCAAGTTGGCACTATTGTTTAGTTAGATGGATTACATGAGTCAATTTCTACGGTTTGAACTTTGAATTCGGAACAATATTCATTTAATAATTGTGTTAATTGTTAAGTAGGAAGCCACAATTTTGATTTGACATGATAACCACTTAGGGTCACCCTTAGTTGTCACATTGAAATATGAGTCATGAATCAAAAAATTAAATCTATGGATTGTGGATCGTGAATTTCATCCAAAGGAATCATAAACAATGATATAATGTTTGAGATTGTTATTCCATGATAGATGTAGATTATTTGTAAAGTATGGTGTTATTTTTATTGTAAGGCAATTACTAATGATAAAGATACTTCAAATTCAACTAATGTTATTATTTCCATACATGAGATATTGCTTCATTTTATTTTTCTTTTGTCAAATAAAAAGTATCCATTTGACTTCAATCGATACAAAGATCGTGTACATAGATGTAATTGGATTCCCATTCATAGAATTTAGTATGGGACAATCAGGATGATATAGCATTTGAGTATTATTAGGTATTATAGTTTGATTCCCATTCATAGAATTTAGTATAAGACAATCAAACCACCCACTAAGCCTGGTGCAGCCAACAAGTCATGCAAGGTGACTACCAAGATTTTGGTGAAGATTGACTTTGAAACTCAAAAAAGGATCAGGATTCTTCTTGAAGTTTAATCACTGAATTTGTGAACTAGAATTTGATTATTATTAGGATTTTATGAAGTTTCCTTCTTCATTTTAAGTTCGAGTATTAGGATCTTACGTATACTCCAATAATGTTTCTTGTTAGAGATTCCCCATCTCAGCTAGGAGTAGAACTTTTAGAGTCTACAAAGATAGTTGTAATTTTTACTTTTCAATAGAGTTGATAATTTATTGAACTTGGCAAGTGTTTGCTTTGCAGATTGTATGATGCAATTCCGCTTTGGTGTCTTGCTTAAAAAATCCTACGTGTGATGCTTAGGTAGTTTTGCGTGTGATGCCTCAATATTTATTCTTTTTGGCGGGACTCATTGTCCTACATCAAAGCCATGAATGTTTTCGACACTACATTGTTTGATGCATGAATTTAATGATGAATCAAGGAAATTGATTGACTCATATCTAATCAGTGAAATCAGCGGTAAATTACTTTACTTACACATCATACAGAATTTATAAACTCTTCAATAGATTTATATACTTTAGGACTTGAATCTGATCGATGTGCGTAATAGCATTTCGTGTAAGACAAAAAAAATTCACCTAGCTGCTAATGTCGTCATTAGTGATTTAAACTAATTCAATTGTCGATGACAAATTAAAGCATAATGTTTGCTGGGTTCCAGCTGGCTGTGAGAATCTATGGTCTAAGTGGATGTTGTCATATAGAAGCATTCATCTGTGACGTGCTCATTTTCATCAAAATTAATAGCTTGTTTCAATTATTTGTAAAATATGTTCAGCTCAGTCAAACTAGGAAGGTGTTAGGTGACTCTTTAAGTGATATGATTTGTATGTGCTTCAATTATGCTCGTGGGTGGAAAAAATTGTAAATAAGTGGTTATGTTTCTGCTTGGTCATGAGTAGAATGGCTGAGAACTTGGCAGAACTTGCGGCAATTCTGTTTCTTTGAGATCTCTAGCAGTTTATTACTAATCATCCACTTTCATGGATTACATTTTGCTGAGAAGAGAGTTTGTTATTACCAATGTAGCTGTCTTTATGGAACAGTGGATGTGCGGCGTGCTGCTTTATGTGCTAATGCTCGCAGCAATTTGGCACACTGGTATAATCATTTCTAACATGGTATAAATATTAAGCAGATTGGAAAACTGTTGAGAAAAGTCCCATATGGTGGCTTTTGTGTGTCTCAACTGGGAGGGGGGATGCCCAAGTGAATAGAGTATGTGGCATCTTTCAACTTAAAAGTTGATACGACTTTGTGATCTTTATTACCAAGAGCAGGTATCTTTTGGTTCATACCTTTCATAATGCTTTGTTTGTAGTTAAGTAGTTATTTTATCAGGTGTTCTTAAATACTTCTTCTTCAAACTTAGAATCTTACTTCACAGTCCAACAACTTTAGCATGGGTTTTATGGAAGAATTTTTGAAAGCATATGTTTGGTGTCATCGTAACTTATTGATTTGTTTGGCTCCCTAACTTTAATCTCATATTTTTTTCATCTTTTTTATTTTCCAACTTGAAAGCAATTATTCATTTGTTTTACAGAACTCTTCTGGTAACTCTTTGGAATTTGAAGATCACACTACTGGATTCTTCCCTCTAGCTCGAAGAGTTCCTCGCATACTCGAAGATGCTGGTTTAACTGAAGATTGTCGAGATTTATTTGTAGAGCTCTCAAATTCTTCAAAGCAATGTTTCAATAACCTTTGCAGCGGAGATAAAGATGAGGTTTTGTGTTTCGGTATATTTGGTGTCGGTGCAATTGGAAGTATTGTAAGCATCCTATTAATTCAAATGAAATAATTAGCAGTATGGTCTATCAGATTCAGTTTCCTTTTTGTTTTCTCTTTCTTTTTATTTTTGCCGTGGTGCGGACTCCCCCTTTTCTCTTTATATCACTTTTTTTTCTTTTTCTTTTTTTTAAAGCCCACTTTTTGACCAAGTCAGGAAAAATGACAAAATATTAGTGTAATCGCCAAACTAAATCAAGAAAAAACATTTGTCGAGAAAATTTGTAAATTTTTATTTATTAATTTTGCTTTGGGTTTATGGCCAAAAAAAATTGGCTTTGGATTAATTAAGAAATTGTGAAATGTATAAATAAATTTGGCTAAATGAAATCAATAAGTTGACATCCAAGGGTTCGTTGCATGCCTAGACTAGTACCCAAAGATGTTGGTTTAACTGACAATGGTCAAGATTCGATTGTAGAGCTCTCAAATTATTCATGTTTCAATCTCCCTTGCAGGGGAGATATAAATGAGCTAGAGTTGATTAGCTTTAGAAAACAATTCACCTAAACTCTTGAATTTAAAGTGATCATATAGCATTTATAAAGTATTGTAAATTAATAGTATAAAAAATAGTGGTCGCATTCATTTTTTTTTCACACTCCACAATTTCAATTTGCCACATTTTAGTTTGGATTGTTGGTATATAAATAACATTGATAATTCTTTTAGCTTGCATTGCTGCAAATGGATATCAGAATAAGCTTCTTTCTATTGTAAAATGAAGTAATTAATTCATTGGATTTTTTACATTTCACTCAATTCTCGATGCAAATCTTTTAATTGGAGTGGATTCAATGTCTGAAAAGTTTTGTTTTATCGAGTAACTACATTAAAAAAATGCATTAAATGGTATCTAAATGAATGGACTCATTATTAAAGATATAAATTGCATCACATCTTGCACCAACCCAGTTGAATGACAATATTAATATGCTTAGATATATTTTGAGGGGTAAGTAAAACATATTTAACACATTTTTAAAAGATAGCTACACCTTGTTTTTAAAGAGTAATAGATAATTGTTGGATAAGAATAATATGCTTAAGCATATTTTGGGTGGTAAGTAAAACTTATTTAATATTTTTATGAACATAGCTACCCCTCATTATTTAAGAGGAACCGCATACATTTTTGTTTAAGAATTGTATAAAGTTATATTCAATCTAAAATAAAATAATGCTGAACATTTCAATCCATTTAATAATATAAATATCTGAATTAATATATTTGATAAATTATACGTGTTTTAGGAAGATTATAATCGAAACCAAGCAAAAATATTATCTAGAAAAATTTGAAAAATTTGATTTGTCAATTTCGCTTTAGGTTGAACAAAAAATTGTGAAATAAAAAAATATAATTAAATGATTAATTGGTAACTTCACAATTAACTTGGAAGCAGAGTTGTGGGCCCAATCACTCATTCGAAATAAGAAATGAACAAAAATCAAGAACTGGTAGGACCCCGCCATCAACAGCGGGGGAGAAAGAAAATCATTACGAGCTATCTAACTCCAAATCTACCCTCAGATTCCAAAAGCCAGTGAGGCTCCTTGACTTTCGCTTCCCTCTTTTCATATGGTCCTAAATACTTGAAGACCCACAAATTTTAGGTTTGTTTTTAATTTTATCCCGAAGCTTTTTTTTTCTTCAAAAAACTCTCAACTTTAAACTCAATGCTACATCAGTCTCCAATTTTTCCATTTAAAAAGTAATTTCAAATTTTATATCCAATCTCAAATAAACCTCAAATAATGACAAAGAGCTCGAGGACGAGGCCAAGAGGGTTACGGTCAGCACAAGAGAGAAATCTTTTATGTAAAAAAACAGGAAAAAGCTGGGAAAGTGGTCCGCCAAAAAAAAGAAAGAAAAGAAGAAGAGAGGAGGTGAAAAGAAAAAATGAAGAGAGAGAGATAGAAAATGTCGGGACACGCGCGAGGAAACGACAAAGAGCAAAAAGCTGCAATTTCACCGAAAGTTTGTTTAATCTACTTTTGTAACATGTACGTTCCACTAAAGTTCATTTTTCCAATGCATTGAAACTTCCACATGAAGACAACGACCATAAATGCATGTTTAGAGATTCCGGTCAATGGATTATTAATTTATATATAGCTCAGCAACTTTAAATTATTGACGCCTGCCAATTAGTTAGATTAGATAAATCAAATCAATAAAGAGCATATATATAATAAAGTAAAAGTAAAAGCACATGAGTAAAAATAAAAAGCCATTTTGATTTTTTTATGAGATTTGAGGGAGAAATTAGTCGGCAATCAGAGCAAAAAAATAAATTCTTCTCACCGTGCTCAGGTATTGAATGGATATATATACATGTCGATAATTTTTATGATCCTTGATACATGTTGATAACATCTTTTTTCAGAATAAGTTATAGTTAATAATACAACATTTCAGTATTAAAATGAAGTTTATCAGTTTGACTGTATAATATATACGAGGCTCAAAGTAAGAGAGGTAAATTCCTACATGTGATTAAAGCTTAAAACTATTTAACAAAAAACCCCTTTTTTGATGGAAAATAAATAAACAAAAGAAAGAGAAGTTGGACGGTGCAAGCAGTCGACTAAGCGTGCCCTCTTCGTTATCCTCATGCTTTGTCATGTTTTTATCTATTCTGAGCACTAGTGTGGAAAATATTGGACCGGATGAACCCAAACACACCCTCCCCCCGAAAAACACTTTTCGATTTCTCCCGCAAATCCATGTCACATGCATGTGAAGGAAACAGTGACCACACGGGAAAAGATCAAGGATTTGGAGCGAGGAAGAAAGAAATGTGCAAGGCAACGTTGGGGAGTTGAAAAGTCTACCTGTAAAAGGAATTAGACAAGGGGAAAGACTAAATATATAGACCATTGACGTGTTCAAAGGGGTCTCCACCTTCAAAGACGTGCAATAAGGGTTATGGAAATATCTGCCCTCCTACTGATTCTTGTTCAACGTTGGCTGCTCTTCAGTCCATGCATCTGCACGTTTATTGTCTTGCAAGCCGTTGTCCATGTCCTCTTATATATTTAGAAAATCTTGTTACTGTGTCTGCCATCGTATTCAATTACTAGCAAAATAACTGCAGATGTACATAAAAACATTACGTGTCATTCAAAGTCGTTTCGATCTATTCTTCATTATAGGCTATATTTATTGTGGGTCTGATTCAATGCTATTGGCTACTCCTTGTTTTGTCCAAGAAACAATAAAGGGAGCAATGCAAGGAGTGTCCTGAAAGTGCGACCTTCACCTGCTTCCCCTAATGAGGAGTCAAGACATCAAGCCATTAGATCTTTCCTCTTTACTTTCTTCGGGTTTACAATCGTCCAAAGGCTTTATATATATATATATATATATATATATATATATATATAGTAGATTTAAGTGATTGTTGATAATGTAACGTTTCAGTAGTGAAATGAAATTAATCAGTTTGATATGATAATACTTAATAGGTTTAAGATAAAATTTTAATTAGGATCGAGAATTTAAATATATCCAATAAAAGTAACTTTTCTGATGGAAAATATATTAAAAAAAGAAAAGGAAAGTTCAATGGTGGAGTAACTATCCCGACGCTTTGTTTGTATTCATCAATTATGACCACTTTCCACGGTCACCAATACAACAGTTGTCCTTTATTTTTGGTTTTATTTTTTTCATTGTTTCTGTATCGAAACTTGCTCTCTTGTTTTCTTCTTCACGGACAAGATCGCCTTGAATTCTCCAGTCCATTTAATTGAAACTTCCACCACACGAAGGCGACGACTATAATAAATGCATTTTTGGTGGTTGCAGTCAACGAATTACTAATTTAGCTCGACAAGTTTGAATTACTGGGTGGATTAGATAAATCAAACTAATAAAGAAATATATATAATAAAATAAAAGCAAAAGCACAAAGGCATTTTATTTAATTTACGAGATTTGAAGGAGAAATTAAGGTAAAATTAGAGCAAAAAAGAAATTATTCTCATTGTGCTAGGGTACAAAATGGATACATATAATCCTTACAAAAAAAAATGGATACATATAACATGTCGATAATTTTTATGATCCTTGACACATGTTAATAATATAAATTTATCATTAAATTTATAATTATTGAAATGAAGTTTATCGATTTGATAGTATAATATTTAACTGTCTCAAAGTGAAAGGAGTTAAATACTTAAGTGAAATCAAGAATTTAAATATATTCAGTAAAAATATATTTTCTGATGGAAAATAAATTAACAAAAGGAAAAGGAAGGTTGAACGGTGCAAGGAGTGGACTCAGTTCGACGAAGACTCATCCCAAGTCCCTCGCCACTTTTCATCATCCCAACAAATCCACCGTTTTTCTGACCAAAAACAAAAAAAAACAAATCCACCGTTTTAAGTGTATCGGCTTGTTTGTTAAAATTTTACTTCGAGTCAACTCCTGCTTAATCCCACCGCTTTACAGAGGCTTAACTTTCGTAGCTTAACCACTTCAAAATCGAATTTCGCAATATAAATTTCATATAATTTTTGAATTTATTCTCTAATTCTAAAAATCACTCAAATTAGACGAATAGATGACTTGAATCCTTCTCAGGCATTGTAAATGAAAGAAAATCTTGAGGAGATCCCGTGTACACGTAATTCATTTCCTTTCTTTTCTTCTTTTCCCTTTCTTTTCGTTTCTCTCCTGGTGGGAGCTCTCCCACTTTATATCCTTAAAAATCCTCTAATTTTAGGTTCCACCGTAATTTTATCCGAAATTTTTTTTATCTCAAAAATCCCTTAATTTTAGACCCAATGCTTAATCGGCCCTTAATTTTTTCATTTTTTAAACTTTATATTTAGTGTCAAATCTGTCCCAAACAAGCAAGAACCTTGAGAACCAGGTCAAGGGAGAGCAATTTTCATCTTGACAAGAGAGCAATCTTGGCATTCAGGGAGTGGAATTCACGGGCAAAGGAGACAAGAAAATATGGGCAGAAAAAAAAGAGAAATACGGAGAGCGGGTTATGGTCGGCAAAAGAGAGAAAACGTTAATAAAAAAAAATCGAGAAAGTGGTCAGCGAAAGTAAAAGAAAGAAAAAGAAAGAACGGAGGCGGCAGATTCTCGTGGCGGAGGTGAAACGAAAAGAAATGAAAAGACAGACGAAGAAAAAGAGAGGGAATTGTCGGGGCACCCCCGTGAGGCCCACTTTCTTTTCGTTTTTCCCTGGTGCCTGTTCCCCCTTTTCCCTTTATATCTCTTTTTTTTTTTTTTTTAAAGCCCACTTTTTTTATCAAGCCAAGAAGAAGGGCAAGATATTAGAGCAATCGCCAAACTAAACCAAGAAAAATATTTGCCCGTAAAAATTGTAAATTTTGATTTATTAATTTGACTTTGGGTTAATTAAGAAACCGTGAAGTGAATGAATTTGACTAAACGAAATCAATAAGTTGATATTTTTGAAAAAATTAATTAGTAATTTGACAATAGAGTAGAGGGAAAAGTAGTGGGCTCAGCGAATAAGAAGTGGACAAAACAACTTTGGTACAGTAGCAGTAGAGGAAGGACTAGTGGGACCTAGGGTGAGTATGATCAAAACTAAAGCTATTGGAAGACAAATCTGATCTTTTATTTGTCTCTGTTCAAGATATCTGATATTCTCCAAAAGATTTTAATATTATGATTTCATGAATAAATTCAACAGTTTAACTTAGAGTTTTTGTTCAATAGCTTTATATATATAGTAGATTTTACGATAAGCGATCATTAATGATGCAACATTTCAGGAATGAAATGAAATTAATCAGTTTAATATCATAATATTTAATGAGCTCAGAGTGAGTGGAGTATATACTAAATTCCTCAGTGGGATTAAGAGCTTAAATATATTTAAAAATACACCTTTTCTGATGGAAAATAAATTAAAAATAGAAAAAGAAAGTTTAACGGTGCAACCACTGTGCGAGGCTTTGTATATATTTATCAATTATGACCGCTTGTCTACATAAAACCATGACATTAATAGTCTTTTATTTTTGGTTTTATTTTTTTTTCATTGCCTCTGCATTGAAATCTACTCACTTTGTTTTCTTCTTTCTAGGCATTGAAACTTCCCCGGCCCCATCTATAAATGCATGCTTACTGGTCTGGTCAAATGAATTACTAATTTATATCTATCTCAGCAAGTTAGAATTATCGGTGCATGCCAACTGGCTGGATTATTCGACAAAAAAAAGAAACTGGTTGGATATGACATATATATATATATGTAAAAGCAAAAAAGACATTTTAATTTATTCATGGCATTTAAAGAAAAAATTAAGGTAGAACCAGAGTAAAAAGAAAATTCTTCTCACCGTGGTCGGGTACAAAATGAATATATATATAGCTTGTTGATAATATTTTATGATCAATAACATAATTTTTTAGAATAAATGATCGTTAATAATACAAAATTTCAATATTGAAATGAAGTTTATCAGTTTGACTGTATAATATTTAACAGCTCAAAGTGAAGGGGGCAAAACGCTAGGTGGAATCAAGAGCTTAAACATATTTAACATAAAATACCTTTTTCGATGAAAATAAATTAACACAAGAAAGAGGAAAGTTCATCGGTGCAAGCAGTGGAATAAGTTCAACGCAGACTCGTCCCAAGTCTCTCTCTCTCTCTCTCTCTCCACTTTTCGTCTTCGCAACAAATCCACCCTTTTATGTCTATTATTATCTTTGGATTCTCTCGTGCACCGAGATTTCAGCCACGCGAAGGCAACAGCTTCTTTTTTTTTTTCATTCGAAAAAGGCAACTATTCTAAGCGCGTAGTTGACAAGATTGACTTGTTGGTGCGATTCTGGTTGCCAACTGGTTCCATTTATTTAAACAAACCACAAGAGATTGGGCAACAAGAAGGCATCTCCTGTTTGCTGAGAGGCACTCTGGTCCGTCAGACTTGAAGGCGAAAATCAAAGGGCAGAGAAGAAGCAAAGCCGAAATGCATCGTCCTATTTTTGGGCGTTCTTTCGCTGTGCTCGTGGCACCGGTCCTTCTCTCCGTGCTCGCGTTCAAGTTTCTCAATAAGAAGAAAACCAGTGCGCGTAGAAATGCGGAAGATGTTGATACTGGCGCATCTGGTTCCTTGACTGTGCCGACAGAAACTAATTCCGTTGCATCAAGTTCGTCTCCGACAGAAATTGACAATAGTGCATCTGGTTTGTGGACGCATTACGAGGTGTTCTTGAGCTTCAGAGGTCCAGATACTCGACATGGCTTCACCGATCACCTCTACTATGGGCTCCTCAATGCTGGAATTGATACTTTTAGAGACGATGATGAGCTCTCCCAAGGCGAGAACATCAGGCCAAAGCTTATGGAAGCCATCACGAGTAGTAAAATCCTGATCCCAATTCTCTCCGAGACTTATGGTACAAGCAGTTGGTGCTTGGATCAACTGGTTCAAATAATGGAGCGCAAGGGTAATAACAGGCAGATAGTGTTGCCTATATTCTACAAAGTGAAGCCAGCTGATGTGAGACATCAAATCGGGAGTTTTGGAGATGCATTTCGTGAGCGTGAGAGGCGTTTGCGGGGGAGGCCTTTCGACCCAACGATTTTGGAGAAATGGAAGAAAGCACTCGATGAAGTTAGCGCCTTGAAAGGATACGAAGCCAATGGGTAACATTTTTCACCAAAACATTCTCTACTTTCTTTTAATATGTGGGTGTTTACTAGTTGTTCTCATTCTCACCCGCTTCATTTTCGTATATACAATAATATCTTGTTGGCAGTAAGACCCTCAAATGCATGAGTTCTATAAGTTATTCTCTCTCTCTTAGTTTTTTGCTTTACTGATATTGACCAATCTAATTATAGATTTTATTGTTATGATCTCATTTGCCTGAATAATAAGATTTTATGAATGAATATTTTCTCTTATATCCAAAGATTTTATTAAATTGTGCCATTTTTATATCATGTTCACATTAATCTTTGTCACAAAATTTTCTAATTACTTATTTATTTGAAGTTAGTAGTACAACTTATTGGTGATTTTTATTTAGAGCTCATAACATCATATACCGTGCATGGTGAGTGTCAAAGCCATAATTATTTATCTTCCCAAGTTACCTATATTAAATCATTAATGTCGTTGATTAGTTGCTGCCAAAATTATTTTTACAAAAGAAACGTTTCATTGGCTATATATAATGACGGTAAATGTGAAAAATGAAAAAAGGATTATTTTTATTATGTGCTTGTTTAAATAATTTTTTAATAATTTTAAATGCATTTTCCTATCTTCAACAGGTAATTTCTATCTCATACACTTGCATATATTGAAGCGATGTTCTTTTTTTGAGTAAAAATTATTCTTCTACTTCCCTATAAAATCAATATTAGATCGATTAAAATCATAGGACATAGATACTCAAAAAGAAAATAAAGTACAACCTATTATCATCCCTAGAGGCAATAAAAACTTATAAGAGCACAAATCCAGAAGGACACTAAATTCAAAACATGAGTAGAAACTTAAAAGGCTGTAGAATTACACAAACAAGAAGAAATTACTTCAATTCATTCAGGTAGTTCACAATATCACAATCTGAACAACTTTTCGGATTGGTATTACAAGACCTAAAATCATATTGCATCAAAAGTTATGACTTGTTTATTGATTGATGGCTAACTCTCATATTGGGTTGGCTTATTGGATTTTGCTTCTATAAACACTCTAGAAAATATTTGAAGTCACGTCCACGTCCTCCCTAATATCTTTAACAAATAGCCAGTTTAAAATTTGGTTCAAATCTATAATCTATACAATAATTAAGATTGACAAGTGATACCCTCCAGTTTTCTCTAGCTTGAGTGGAATGGGGGCACGGGGGCACACCGTGTGCAATAACCGTCATCATTTTCTACTTTAGACTTAGCATAGATAATAATATATGGAGGTATGACAACGATTCTTAAATTTTTTCAATCCATCGCCAAATTTATTTATCATTGTGTTCTCAATAGATAAACAATATAAAATTATTGTTGCCACATATTTGAACTTTGGCCACATTTGATAGGTATGAAGCCAAGTTGGTGCAAAAGGTTGTCCAAAAAGCATTAAGCGAATTGAAGAAAAAGTTTGAGCTGGTTATTTCTGAGAATCTGGTCGGAATTGATAGGCATGTGAATAAAATTTTGGAATTTGTGGATAATAAATCTAATGCCACCCTATTTATTGGCATCCACGGAATGGGAGGCATTGGTAAGACTACTCTTGCTAAAACCATTTACAACAAGCTCTCCAATCAGTTTGAGCATCGAAGCTTCATTGCCGATATAAGGGAATCATGGAAGCGTAATGGTGTACATTTTATACAGAATCAGTTAATCCACGATATACTGAAGCAAGAAAATGAAGTTTGTAATGAGGATGAAGGGACTAACTTCATCTCCTCCAGGTTTAAGGGTAAAAAGGTCCTCATTCTTCTTGATGACGTGGATGGAGCCATTCAGTTGAAGCGCTTGGCTGGTAATCATGATTGGTTTTCTTTGGGAAGTATAATCATTATTACTACTAGAAATAAGGAGGTTTTTGAAGAAGCTAGGGTGGACTGCAGCTATGAACATGAGGTATTGGATAACAATCAATCGTTGATTCTATTTAGCAAGCATGCATTTCGAAAGGACTCTCCTCTAAAGGAATTTGAGGACCTCACTCGTGAAGTTTTATCCATCACCAAAGGGCTTCCCTTATCCCTCGAGGTTTTAGGTTCGCTGTTGTGCGGAAAAAAGCTAGCAATCTGGAGAGGTACGATAGACAAGTTAAAAAAAGTGCCTCCTAGGGAAGTGCGAGAGAAGCTAAGGATAAGTATTGAAGCATTGGACTATGAGCAAAAACAAATATTTTTGGATATTGCTTGTTTTTTCATCGGCACTGACATGAATATTGCATTCTACATGTGGGATGCCTGTGGCTTTCCCTCTAGGGAGGGAATTGAAATATTGATATTCAGGTCATTAATAAAAGTTGAAAATAATGATAAGCTCATAATGCATGACCAACTAAGAGATCTTGGTAGGGAAATAGTTCGTGAGGAGAACCGACAGGAGCCTTGGTACCGCAGCAGGTTATGGGACTATAAGGAAGTCCAATACGTGCTAAAGGGTAATAAGGTAACGGTTTTGTTTCTTTTCTCATTTAGTCCATGTTCTATGGTTAAGAGTAATGTTGGTCCGCTACTTAGTGCTTGCTCTACTGGACTGAAAACCTTCACTATTACTACCCTCGAAAGTTTCATTGACTTGATTAGAAAGTAGGGAGGTTACTTTCTAAGGGTGCGTTTGTTTCGCGGAAATCGTACCATTTTTGGAAAATGTTTTTCAGGATTAGTTTTCCTGTATTTGGTAATATGTGATTGAAAATATTTTCAGGCGTTTGGATGGCATTTGGATGGCGTTGGGAAAATGATTAAATAACATTTGACCTAATAAAAAGGAAGGATCTAAAGACCTAATAAAGAGGGAAAGTGTTTTTCCCTTCCCACGCACAAAAATTCATTTTCCTAAAATAAAACATAATATTTTTGTTGACCGGAAAGTATTTTCCATTGATCAAATTGTTTTTGGAGAAACAAACAGCGGAAAGTCTAGAAAACACTTTCTAGAAAAATATTTTTATTGAAACAAATATACCCTAAGTGTACGTTGCAACACAACACACGTGAAATACACGATTTTACTAATAAATAAATCAAACGAGAGATTTAATATGTACCATGCTAAATTGATACTTTTAAATAGGAACTGCTTAATTTAGAGTTTCTTTTTTTCTTTTTTCTTTTTCAGTCAGGTAACTTAGTAAGTACTCCCAAGATACCTTTAGACAAAGTCTAATTATCTTTTTTTGTTATTGCCAAGTAATAGACCGGCTGAAGCGGAGGGCGAGACAGATTGCTTGCCGCAACTAATGAAAAAACCAAAAGTGAATATTTTGCTCTCCCGCCAAATGATAAAATATTACTCAAATTCCAGATGAAGAGTAAAAGTTACTCAAATTCAGGGATATACCACTAAAAAAAATAGCCAAAGTGCATGCTCTTGAAGAAAAAAAAAACCAAAAGATGAAGAGTAAAAAAAAAAAAAGATAATTAGACAAAATCTAATTATCCTTTGTTATTGGCAAGTAACAGACAGGCTGAAGCAGAGGGCGAGATAGATTGCTCCCTCCAACTAATAAGAAAACCAAAAGAAATACCTCGCTTTCCTGTCAAAAGATAAAATAATACTTAAATTCCAGAAAACTATGGAAAAAAATCATGTACGATTCGGCGTACCAATAAGTTTCAGGGATACACCTCTAAAAACATGCTCTCGAGAAAAACCAAAAGATGAAGAGTAAAAAGTTTCTTGAAAAAAATCTTTTTTATGGTTATTTTAATTATCCGAATCAAAAACAGTTTGGCTAAGATCTTATGCCCCTTCATTTTCCCCCTTCCTTTCCGACTGCTGGAGTAGTCGGATAACAGTTATTTCCACTTTGAAGCATTACGAAGAAATTAAAAAAAGGAGTTTTACTTCTACTTTTTAACCTAATTTTTTGGCTAGAAGTCTCCTTAATAACACAGAATCTGTGGTGAGGTAAGTTTTGCTCGCCGACTCGCTGCTTCTGAGGCTTTTCTCACTTTTTATCTATGCCTTCGCCCATTCATTACTTAATAGAAAGAGTAAAGTATATTTCTATAAAAATTGACAAGTCAAATTTTGATTTTGCACATTGTGATTTGATTAAATTCCGTGCATTGCACACATGTCTTAACTAGTATGATAACGAAGCTACAATACCACAAGCTGTAAAGTTTCTACTCTATACAAGCCATTACATCATAATTGTTTTTAAGATCCAAATGCTTGTGGCCAAATTTCAAAATGGAAGTTGACATCCTTCACTTTGTTAGCCTTTATAATTATTGTTTATTGGCGTAAAAAGAAAATCATATCTTCACATTACTAGTCTGTTGAATACATTAATGCACGTCAATAGCAATATGAACAAATAATATTAAATTACTTTAGTTGGATTTAGTATAAATGAACGTTGATTCTTGCTCATTACCAAAAAAAAACGTTGATTCTTGCTTATAGGGAACGGACAAGATTGAGGCCATTTATCAGTGTGAAGGCAGCTCAGAAGGCTTCGACAAAATAGTTCAGCCACATGACAACATTTACACAGCTGAACAATTCAAAAACTTGGGGAGACTAAGATTCCTTCACCTGGATGGGGCACATCTTAAAGGAGATTTTAAGGACTCAATGAAGGAGTTAAGATTGCTTCAATGGCAAAAATGTCCCACAAATTTTGAAGCAAAAAATTTTCTTCTAAAGGAATTAGCTGCACTCGAATTGCCAAAAAGCAAGATAAACGAGAAATGGAAAGGATGGAGTTCTTTCTCGGTAAGAATGAAAGTCTTTTTTTTCCCCTTTTATGCTTTCTTTTGCATATTCCCTCGACTAACCCTTCGACAATTGTTTTTTTTTTTTTTTTGTTAATACCAGATGGCAGAGAAGTTAAAATTTCTCAACCTTTCAAATTGTGAACTCTTGGAAGATACAGACTTCCTCTCAGCTTTCAAGAGGCTTGAGGTTCTCATCCTCAATCGCTGTGGGAGACTACAACGAATCGACTCTTCAATTGGAGACATAAGGGCCCTCCTTCGCTTGGAGTTATGCTGGTGCGAGACCCTCAAGGAGCTTCCAACAGAAATAGGTAAATTAGAAGCACTGCAGCAACTCCTTCTACAAGGTACTCGATCCCTTTCTGCATTACCAGATAGCATAGGGTCTTTGGAGAACCTAGAGATTCTGGAGATTTCTGACAGTGGTATAGAAGAATTGCCCAATGGTATTGGGAAGCTGAGAAATCTCCGAGAGTTACGTGCTTCGTATTGCAGAAATCTGAAAGGGGAAATGGCAGAAAGCATGTGTAATCTTTCTTCCTTACGACGCCTTGATTTTCTTCGCTGCTCCAAGCTCCAATCGCTGCCGGACCTTCCTTCCAGCCTAACAGATTTGGGCATCACCTGTCAAAGCCACAAATTGCCTTGGCTTTCCCATCTAAACCATCTCAAGGAACTACGAGTTTGGTATTGTCAATCTCTCGAGTGCATCCAGGTGTTTCCATCAATGCTATTAAAGATTTCAGAATGCTCCCAACCGACGGACGTTGAAGAATTGGAATCACCACTATCCCTAAACACGCCCTTCAAGTTGGAATTCTTGGAAGTCCAATCGTGTCGATTTATCAAAACACTGGATGTTTCCCAATTTATCCATCTAAGGACATTATATGCCAAATTTTGCGACAATCTACTTGAAGTTCAAGACCTTGAGAAATTGACATTTTTGGAAAGCTTGGTTGTTGCACGCTGTCATTCAATCAAACTGTTGGACCTTCCAAAGTTTGGGGCTTTGAAGATATTGAAAGCTACACAATGCAAGAAATTAGTCGAAATTCAAGGCCTCAATGAGTTGGAGTATTTGGAAAACCTAAATGTCCAAGAATGCACTTCAATTGAAACGCTAGACCTTCCAAAATTCGGAAGGCTGAAGGAATTATATGTTCAAGGCTGCGAAAACTTAGCTGAAATTCAAGGCCTTGATAGGTTGGAGTTTTTAGAAAGTGTGAATATCTCCAAGTGCACTTCAATTGGAAGGCTAGTCCTTCCAAAATCTAGGTGTCTGAAGAAATTACATGCTCAATGGTGCGAGACATTAGCTGAAATTGAAGGCCTTGATAGGTCGGAGTATTTGGAAAGGCTGGATATCAAAAGGTGCACTTCAATTGGAAGGCTGCCCCTTCCGAAATCCGGAGGGCTGAAGGAATTAGCAGCTGGAGGCTGCAAAAAATTAGTCGAAATTCAAGATCTGAATAGTTTAGAGTTTTTGGAAAGATTGGATATCTCTAAGTGCACTTCAATTAGAAGGCTAGACCTTCCAAAATACGGGAGTCTGAAGGAATTAAAAGCTGAAGGCTGCAAAAACTTAGCCGAAATTCAATGCTTGGATAGGTCGGAGTATTTGGAAAGGCTAGATATCAAAGGGTGCACTTCAATTGGAAGGCTACTTGTTCCAAAATTGGGGGTGCTAAAGGAATTAGAAGCCGGAGGCTGCAAAAATTTAGCCGAAATTCAAGGTCTCGATAGGTTAGAGTTTTTGGAAAAATTGGATATCTTTGAGTGCAGTTCAATTGGAAGGCTAGACCTTCCAAAATCCGGAAGTCTGAAGATATTATATGCTAAATCGTGCAAGGATTTAGCCGAAATTCAAGGCCTCGAGAGGTTGGAGTTCTTGGAAAGACTAGATATCTCTAGGTGCACTTCAATTAAGAGGCTGCTCCTTCCAAAATCCGAGAGTTTGAATAAATTAGTAGCTAAAAACTGCAAAAACTTGGTCGAAATTCAAGGCCTTGATAGGTTGGAGTTTTTGGAAGAATTAAATGTCATTGGATGCAAGTCACTCAAAACAATCCCAGAATTACGTGGAACTCGGATTTATCAATTTTATGAGATTACAGATGGCGAAACGATAGGATCTGGATCGGATTATATGGACGACTCGGATGAGTCAATATAATGGCAATGATTCGCATTTTCTAATGAATGTAGATAAAGCAAGTAAGTTACCTTTGTTCTTTTGAGATCTACTGCCCAATTTTCGTTTGTATTACTTGTTTGCAATATCTTTCAAGATATAAGATCTTGTCATTATTATTTCCTGATTGAGGTGTTATCATTATTTTCTTACTTTCAAGGAATCTAGGGGAGATGTTCATAGAAGTTAAATGTGTACTTTGGCAAAATGATTATGCTTATCATGTCAGTAACGAAAATAGAGGAAAAGGCTTTCTAAGTGCATCATTTTTCAATAGTCTTCAGGTAAGATCCTTCATCCTTTGCAGAAAAATAAAGATTCTTCAGGTTTGGTTGATTCTGGAGCGCTAGAAGTACTGAATAAAAATTGATGTGTACATGTGTTTTGACAGCATGCCAAAGGTCATTGTATAGGTCGAAGAAAATACTCAATGAAGGACCCTATATTGTGGTCCTTCTAATGTGAGGTTTTAGTTGGCTCTGTGCCCACCATGCAGCTCATGACTGAATGTTTCTAAGTTACACTTTAGAGTGAATTTATGGTGCAAAAGAAGAATGTTGATAGGGCATCCCTTAGTATGCATACGCTACTGATTTGGTATAAGAAATTGTCCAACCAATTGAGTTCCTCGCATTTTCTCTTGCAGAACTATCTGCAGTAGCTAATTAAAGTAATCGTGTTGCTCTAGAAATGCTAAATGCTAGAACAAGCTCTTCTCTTAGTGGTATGGCTGTGAGTGAACTAGCAAAGAGGGTAGGAGCAAAAGCATCGTGAATTATTTGGTTCGATTGAGAAAATTGCAATTCGAATTTTTCTAACCATGGATCCATATTCATTTGGTTTGAATCCGAGATGTACCTACTCCAAGACTAATCATAGATTATCCCAAAGAATTGCGTCTTGATGTTTGTAGAGATGGTAAATCAATCTGTCATATAACTGAACTTTTGAGCCACGCAAGACATTACTAGATTGTCTTTTGACATAATTGGCTGTACAGTAAAATAATTCCTCATATTGTGCATAAGCTCTTGCTAGTTCATCTACTTGCTAAAAAGTAATATACGGGAAGCATTTGCATAAGTTTCCTGAGGAAATTTCTCGGTGTCCCATATGCCATTTGAAAATTGTCTTGCATTAATTATAATGCATGAATAACACATAAAAATAAGGAAAAGAATCATACTATGTCCCCCAAAAGCAACCATCTTGAGTTAAATACACTGCTAATTTGATCAAAGCTTCTGTAGTTGATGATGTTAGCTGCCCCATTAATCGGATCCAGAGAGTTCAAAAAGAATATTGAGTCTGACAAACACAGACCCGTAAACTTCCTAGTATTATTAGTAGTTCAGTGGTGTTAGTTGCTGGATTAATTTCAATCTGACTCACTAGCAAGATTCGGTTATCATGCCACTGGTTGAGGTAAGTGCTTAAATATCCAAGAAAGCTTTCGCAAGGCGCTTCCAAAAGAAAACAAAATTATCTGAGGACAAGGAGCTCGATGTTTTTTGAACTTCTTCGTACTTTGATATTGCATCCTTGGAATGGTAAAGGGTGTTTGCATGTTGTTATCCTTCTAGGTACACCAGTTAAAGTGTCCATGAAAATAAAGAAGTTGAATTGGAGGGGATGTCACTTATGCTAGATAGACTAGCCATGTCAAATGCAAAAATGCTTGATGCCCACAATACCATCTTAATGATGTCAGGCATCTATAAAGTTTTCCATAGATTTCTAATGTTGTTTCTCAAAATGTAACACTTCTTTTGGCTCCTCTTCTTCCTCTTTTTTAATGATCGAGCGTTCCCTACACGTAGATATTTTAATGTATACTAGATTGTATAGGCTGGAAAGTTTCTTACATTTTGTATTACTTGAAGTTAATTTATCTTCTTTTGATTACAGAGGGGCATTTTGTCGCATCATTTTGATTAATCAAGTTCGCTGGTGGGAATTTAACTTACTTGTTAATAGGATATCTCAAGCTATACCGCATACTTGTATGACACTGGTGGAGAGGGATGGAGTAAGGCATTGAAGAAAGTGCAGAGACTAAGAGTGCAAGGTTGCTACATCCAAGTATCTTAAGTTCTCATCTGACTTTATCCCTTGGTAATTCAAATTTATAAGAGCTTAGGATTAGATGCCTAGCCTTGCAGTTCTTGCCATTTATTCTCAATGGAAAAATTTAGATAGGAGGCATTTTTTTTCCAAGAAACATCTCTAATGCGTCGCACCTCATATTGACTTCTAGATTTGACAAACATGTCATTGAGTGCACTATAGTACTTGAGCCAACCCTAATGGTTTCTATTGAGATCCTAAGTTGTAGATACTAGTACACCTGAAGTAAGTTTTCATTAATCCACTCCACCTCAAGGTTCCAAAGGGGACAACAAGATTCGTTTTTGGATTGAGATAATGGATTGGTGGCTGCCAAAAAAGTATAGATTCTCATCGCTTCAAAGGACCTACTAGCCCAAAGAATCCCCATATCAAGCGAACGATATCCCTTTCAGTTATCTTGTACTATTATGATGCTTTGCCTCGCTTCACAAATTTTGATTAACATTTTCTTGTTTCTATGCGTTCTCTATCTTCCCTCCTCTTCTATTCAATTTATTGTGAAGAAATTATTCTGCCCCCCTCCCTCTGTGTTGTTTTTGTGGTTGTTTTTTATGAACCCGCTTTTCTTTGCACATTTATTGTGAGTCATCAACACTGGCTTCTCTTAATTGTTCTAATCTACTCCAGGTAAATGTATCATTATGCTGAGGTCCTCATGGCATGGTTGCTGTCTTGGGACTTGAAGATGGTACAGCTTCACTGCATGATGTAGAAGTATGTTTTCCATGCTATTGCTCTAACATTACACTCATTACTTCTCAACACGAAATTCCTTTATCATCATAATGTGTTCTTCTCTGATCTCTCTTGAGAAATACTTTGAATCACTAAAAGCCGCAGGAACTTTTACTAGTCAAGCTTGGTGAATGAACATTTAGCTGCTAATAGAGATGACAATCCATGTTTAGTTGTCATGTTTGGCAACGTCAATTTAATGTGGACTGTTAGATAGGTCAATCTCAGTAGGGCAAGCTTAAAAAACCTTATTAGATCATTGAACATGGCCCATTTCTTAAATAGGTCAGCAAATGAGAAGAGATGAATAGCCTTAATGAATTGTTTGTTTCACATGTCATGCACTAATAATAGATTCAATAGATATATACACTTTAGATCTTGAATCTAATTGATGTGCTTAATTGCATCTCATGTAGGATAGAAAATTGTCACCTTGCTACGGATGTTCTCATTGATGATTGAATATGCTTTGAATGCTAATGACAAATTTCAACATAGTGTTTATAGCGGTTGAGCTCATTGTGAGAATCTGCATAGTGGCTAGTGTCAATAGAAACAGTCATCTATGACACCCTCATTTTCATCTAATTAATTGTTTATTGTGGATATTGGAACTCGAATATGTTCAGTTCAGTCCAGTCAAATTAAAACGATTGTGGGTTAGGTGACTCCTAAATGATAGAATTTGTATGTGCTTTAATTATTCTTGTGGGTGGAAAAGTTGATAGATAACTGGTTATGTCATGAGTACAATGGCTTCGAATTTGGCTAATGCTGCTGCGTTTCTTTCTTTGAGACTAATTTATTAACCATCATCCATTTCCTGGACTGCGTTTTGCTTGGAAGAGAGTTTGTTTCAACACAATACGTAATGAATGTTATCTCGCAAATCTAGTTTTCTTTACTTAACATGGATATGTGGTGTGCTGCATTTCATATGCTAGGGCTTGCAGCAGTAATACACGCTGTGATATAATAGTTTCTTACACGGTATAAATATTAAGCAGAAAGAAAACCTGTTTCGAGGCTTGAAGTCCCATGCGGCAACTCTGTTGTGTCTCGAGTGGAAGGAAGATGCCCAAGTGAACAGAGTACGTATCTTTCAACTTAAAAGATATGATTCTTAACCGACGGTATTTCATTCTTTTGTCGTTTGAGCAAATGGAAGAACTAGATTGAACATTTATCAATAGTTTAGAGACCACAGTGAACAAATTAAAGTTTGGGGATAATATTGCACATTCACGAAAGTTCAAGAACCATTTGTGTCATTTTCTCCTCATGAAACATGCGATCATTTGGTTTTAAAAAACAAATGCACGATAATTTGTCTCGTTCCTTGTCATCAACTGGAGCAGTCCTCATGGAATCGATGATTGCATTTGATAACCAATTAAATTTCGAAGGAGGTTCATTCATGTACTCTTCCAATGCCTTTTCTTGTCATGTTATTTCTCCCACCAATGTGCAAGGGATTGCCTTACTGGAAAATGGAATTTTGATCAATTTGATAACCGATGCATAAGGAAGTTGGACCCAAAACTTCGGTAACCTGGCCCGTTTCTTCATGATGAACTAGCCCGCATATAGCCCGATCCGGCCAGGCTCGGCCCGCTCCTGTAATCAAACCTCCCTCTCTTCCTCATTTCATCTCTCCCGCCTGTTCGCAATTTCTCTCTGCAAATTCTCAGACACTTGCATACTCTCTAGCTCTTCTCATCCATCCTCGTCTCCATTTCCTAAGGGTTTTCGAGCTCTATCCCTTTTTCGTTGTTATACGAGCTCTATCCTTAACAGGCTCTCTTTCTACCGACGCTTCTGTACACTCCCTCGCGGTTTGTTCCAGCAGCTGGTGCCGCCATTTCGGCTGCTCACGGGCCTTTTGAGCTATGGAGACGGAGGAGGATCGCAGGATGTGCTTCCGTTTCAGCTTCATTTCGACAAGCCACTGGCTTCTCAGGTTTGGCCCCCGTTTGGGTGTTATTGCCTAATGGGAGGGTCGATTCGATTGTTCTAATTCGGTTTGGTGAGCTTTGCTCGATTTACGATTGGCAGGTGAAGATGGTGGAGTGGAATCCGGAGAAGGATTTGCTAGCGATGTTCAAAGAGGACTCAAAGATGGGTGCTTCTTCACTTCAATTAGTAGAGGCTGTGAACAAACTCTCCTGGTAATTTGTTCGAATCGAGAAAATTCTCTTTCTTTTATTCAACGATGGCTTGGTGTGTCCTTTGAGTCATTGGCCTTATCTCCTTTCTGTGCTACGCTCCTTTTCCCCAAATAAGCCACTTCAATTGCCAATCCAGTTCAAATTGCGTTTGATGGAGAGTTGGTGAATATAGAGGTAAAGTGCTTGAAAGTCTAATTGATAACATGACATCGAACTAAGGAGTTGGTGTTTTACACAAAAATGAAGAGCGAATGATGGTAATGGGAGGGAAAATTTGGATATGACATAGTTGCAAATAAAGAATCCCAAGCTGGTACTTGTTGAATGAATCCTATCAACTTCTAGATAAGATTGGTGCCTTGGGAGATTTCCATAACTTACAATCATCTGGACCAACCAGAAGTGTACCCTACTTGCGTATTGCCATCTTGTTGCCTTTTTCAGTACATCAGTCAAAGTGTTCATGAAGATAGAGGACTCGAATTGGAGGGGATGTCGTTTATGCTAGATAGACTAGTTATGTCAGATGTAGAAATGCTTGATGCGCACTTGGAAGGTTAACCCATGTTGTAAAAAATGGTAACTTGGAGTTACCAAACACATTTTCTGGACTGTTTACATTCTCAAATAAAATGAGAACAGATACATGAGAATCTTTATCTGTCGAATGCCTCCTTAGATTCTCAATCTCTTCCTCTCTGCAGTAAAAATGAACTTCACCAAGTTGCTCAACAGGCTTCCAACATCGAAGATTTACTTCATGTCGTCTGGACATCATTATCGGTCATGCACAAGCAGTGGGCTGATGCCATGAACATATTTCATGAGAAGTTTGATTTGTTAACAAGCCTTATTAATGACCATGGTTAGTGGTCCTGTTAATACAAAGCAATAGATGGCTTTTCATTGTTCTTCATTTAATTGTTTCTGTTTGCTTATCTAGGTCTTGACTCTTCTCCTCAGGAGCAATTTTTGAGTCTTCTTGGTGGTCGACTCTTCTCCTCAGGAGCAATTTTTGAGTCTTCTTGGTGGTGCTAGGACCAGTCCTGCAGTCCATCAGTTCCTTGTTGATTCTCTGGGTGAAGTCGTACAGCTAGTTTTTTTTTTTTTTAAGTTCTGGTGTCGCTTTTTGGTTGGTTTTTATAATCTTAGTCTGCTAGTTTGTTCAATGATAAGGTATGAAGCGTGCATCAAAAGTTGTCTATGGAACTGGGAAAGAACTTCAGCTGGTTGTCCCCAATCATCTGCAGGTGCAGGTGACTACCTTTGCATTTGGCCTTTCTCTCTGATAAATTATTGAGTTTTAAGCATCGCATAGAATAGTCTTGGAGGGTGATCATATAGATATGGGAATTTGTTATAGTAAGTTATACAAACCTATCATATGCAATGATATGGATTACTAACATTAAGTGGCTGGAAAGGGTGAGGTAAAATCTGATTTGATTCTGATTTAACAAGTTGGCAATCTCTACTATAAGTGAATAATAGAAATCATAGGTCATAATTATTGGTTTGAATTTGAACTTGATCTAAGTTTGAACTTTCAGAATACTGTACATGAAGGTATGGATATGGAAACTTTTATGCATTTATATTATAATTAACAGGTATAGTTGTATGTTCTCAGTTTCAAAAGAAAAAACTTTATTGCCCCCTTCAATCTTAATATATATCCCTCATAATTGCAAGAGTCAATCTTTGTATCAATAAATCATGTTGAACTCTTTTTACCTACTAATAGCACTATTTGAGCCTAGGAGAAGTTAAGACTTATTTATGCTACCAATTCCACTCGTTGGACTGGATGTAATAAGTGAAACTCTGCTTTCCTACGGTATTTTTGCCGTCGACAAGCTAAAATTAAGAATGAAAACTCAGTTATCAGAAGAAATTGAGCAGATAAAATAACTGGCGGGTGCTCAGATGATAGTGAATTGAGCCAACGTTGATCTCATCTGTGATGCTTAACCTTGGTTATGGGATGTGGAAATTCATTAGTTTATATTTCTTTTACCAACTATTTTTCCAATTAGATTGCCTTTTTTTTAAGCTAAACACCATTTTTTGGCAGAGTGATGCTATAGATGCTAAGTCCTAGTTAACGAAAATGGTTTACTAAGTCACATTCGAAATAGATTTGTATTAGGTGTCTGTGATCTACTTGCCTAATTACTTGGATTTTACCACTTCAAACTGAGTTTGTATGCAGTCTTTGTATCCGTAGTATTGTTCTGTTTTGGGAATGTGTTGGTATCTCTTTGGATCCAAAGTTTCTCTTGAACTTAGTTTGTAGAGGCGCCCTTTTGTCAAGTTAATCTTTACTCATAAAAGGAACGGTAACTGTGAGTTAATGGAGTGTTTTTGCACTCAATCAAAACATGCTATGTGGATGATGGTTATGCTGATCAGCAGAAAATCATATGCAAGGTGTTAGTGTTTGTACTTGAAACTACATGATTAATTGGAATAACTTAAAAAATCCTCAGAAAAGTATAAGTTGTTTTAATAGATCAAAAGTTCAACTATAGGGCACCAAGTGGGTGCAAACCCATATTAAGAAAAGAGCCCAAAAATTAAGGCCAAGTACAGAACAACTCTCAAAACCGAAAGCGAGCTCAAATACAAGATAAACCGTCGACTATTTTAACCAAGGCATTTACATCCATATGCAATCTCCACTATGCCAAAAGTGTAATGACTTTACGCCAAATTTCAACAAACGGAAGATTTCTCTCCATCTAAAGCTCTCTCGTTCGGCTCCTTCCAAATGAGCCTAGAAACAGAGGGATTGAGTTAAAATCCTTCTTTTCTTGTGGCACTGTAAACGAATGCCCTGCCAAGCCCAGAGTTCTTGCTCCATAGAAGCTCCAATAACCCAATAATAGTTCGGTGCAAGCATTGGAAACTGTCCAGACCATTCTTGTCCATGAAGGGTGGAGGAGGAGATGCGTGAAGGAGGAGATGCTGCACGGATTCTGTCTCCTCCTTGCGGAGGAAACGCCTGCTAACCAGTATTTTGCCTCTTTGTTGTAGGCTATTTGAAGGGAGGATTCATTCCCAAGTTGCTTCCCAAGCGAAAAGAGAGAACTCTAGTCGGAACTCTCACTTTCCGGATCGCTTCTCATGGAAAATCTGTTCTGCCGCCGATGACTATTGAGCAGCTTGTAGCGAGGCTTTATGGTAAGATTGCATCTAGGGCAGAACCGGCCGTGGCAAAAACTTGAGAGATTTCGATTGGCGTCTTCCACTACGGCGTCTTCCACTACTCTTGACGTTAATGACCGTCTTCTCCGGCAGGAGTGCATCCCTTGGTAAAAGCAGCACTGGCAACGCAAGCTTACATCTGTTGTCGTCAAAAGAACGAGCTGCGAACCTGGCTGTATCCAACGCTCTTCAGATGCCGAGTCAAGCACGTGAAGTTTTGTACCGGACATAATTCCTCTGCATTGTAGATAAGAGGAATGGCGGGATTGAACATGGCCTGCACATTTATCGGTAAAAAGACTTGGTGATCCGTCCAAAGTGTGGAGGAGGATAAGTACTAGAAATGAATGACATTCGTCGCTCGACTAGAAAATGATTCCATATATTCAAGTTTGATATGCAATCGTCACAAATTGGTCAAAAAAAAAAAAAAGCACACTGAAAGGGGGTTGGATTTCGGGTAGTGATGGCAAACGACGTGGTCGAGTAATTCTATTCGGCCATGTGTTTGGGGCTTGGTCAAGTTTGAGCTTGGCCCATTGTCTCAACATGATAAGCATGCGTGAATGTTCGCTCTCCTAAGATGTGGATATGAATAATTCATTAGCATATTTTCTTTCTTTTAAATGATAAATGAGGATTAATTATTGCATTGCCTTTTTCCAAATTACAATTTCAACAATTAATCCACTACCACGTTCGCATCAATAGCGATGTCCCATGAGTCTTCCGACGCTTCCGTACCAGCTTAGCTAGTACAAAGCCTAGTCTCCTCCCCGTCAGGCCACTGCATTTTGTTTGGATGTGCAACGTGATTACGATTTAACATACGGGCCGATTCAAACGATATCATTTCGTAGACAAACCTGAACATCATGCCAAGTATGATGTTATTTGTAGATTGATGTGAATTAAGGCTTCTTTTGTTCTGCAAAAAAATATATTTCTAAAAATATTTGCCTGCACTGCTTGAAATAATCAATCTTGCAATATATTGTTGATAATTTATGTCAAAATATTTTCATGCACAACGAGAATTTATCGTGTTCATTCATTTTTGTAACTGTATGAACATTTTTTTAAAATATTTTCCAAATTGTTTACTTTCTACAAATGTAGCAATTCAATACGGATCACTATTCTGGAATTAATATTCACTTTATCTTTTTGATCAGGAATCGAGAGCAATGGACATATGTCCCACTTGCCGGTAGATAAAAGCCTAGCGATTTGATCCGTTGCAGACCTCATATAATCTCAACACACAAGCGTGCATGCGGGCTATATGTAGTCCGAAGATCAAAATATGAACGGATGGACCACTCTATCCATGCTTAACTTATGGACTTTCCTATTTCTTCGTAATCAGTGAAGACGCACGTTAGCATGTAGGAGCGCATAGTTTTAATTTACAGCAGCAAAACCTAACTAATGAAAATTCTAGTTCGCAACAAACAAAAAAAAAGTCCGTAAAAAGCTATAACATTTCGTAAAAGAAATGCCTAGACACTTACTAAGCAACTGTACAAAGAAAATTTACCATTTTTTTTTCAATGCGCTGCTTTTCTCTTTCATTTTTTTCATCTTCTTTTTTCTTTTTCGTGTTGCTGTGCTGTTCTGTCTGGAGTTTTTTTTTTTTTTTTTATCATTTTGACAATTTTTGCGATTTTGTTTCTGGATGATCTGTAGAGCAATTAATCAAAAGTTCATATCAGGTATAAGCAAATGCAAAAAAATGAATGACAACAAGATTGACGATAACCTATTCTTGCAACCGGCGAAGGAGGGGTCGCCGGTTCGCCAGTGCTTCCGTTTCAGCTTCAAGTTCCGACGAACCGGAGAAGGATTCGCCGGCCGTGGTCGCGGAGGACTCCCGAGGCGGGTGGGTGCTTCGTCGCTTCAATCGGCGGAGGCTGCGGACGGTCTCTCCTGGGAAATTGCTTCGAATCGAGAAAGCTCTCTTTTTCTCTATTCAGTGTGCGAAGTGCTTGAAAGTCTTCTTAAATGAGAACATGATGTCGAACTGATGAGTTGTTGTTTTACAGAAAAAAACCGAGAGTGAATGATGGTGATGCGAGTGGAAATCTAGATTTTGTTCTAGTTTATGTAGTGATGATTGTACTTGATATTACAATTATATTAAGGTTGTTTATGTGAGCTGATATTTGTTTCAGCGGTATCTAACTTTGTTTGGACATAAGGAAAGTAAAATGCGAAGTAATTCAGGATATTTCAGCATCCTTAAAAAAGAAATGGATAGTTAAGTAGAGCAATTTGGGGGCAGTTTTCTTGGAAGCAACTTTAAACTTTACATGATGGAAGAACTTTCCTGCTGATAATTTTAAATGCTTGAGTTACCTTTAAAGAGTCCCCATATGCTGAACAACATGATGCCTCATACTTCGAAGCCAACCTGTAATTTTCATACTACCTTTCGGTAAAAGCCTCTAGAAATCTATTTAGTTCAGATGTTGAAAGTTGTGAGGCAAATTTGTTGCTAAATTTTAAACATCGTCGCATGATTCGCACGTCATTTTTGTTCTCCACTGTTTAAGGCCGGCTTAGTTTTAGAAAGCACCTTTATTTTCCATTTTTATAGAAACTGTTTTCAATGGTTATTTGACAAAATATTTGTTAACTGAAAATAATAAAGGCCATTAGGGAATATGTTTGGGTCACATCACATTCAGAAAAGAGGCTTAGTTTTCCAAATCTCCATGTTTGTGGGTGGAATGAGAATACAAAAAAGTCATCTTCAGTTTGTGATTTTGATTTTGAGAATAGTTTTCCTTTTATTTGTCAACTGCCTTCGAAGTTTTACCAGATGCATTTTCTGGTCTGTGTTAATTGTCAAATTGAAATCAGAACAGACTTTTGAGAATCTTTATCAGCCGAATGCCTCCTTAGATTATCAATCTTTTTCTATATGCAGAAAAAATGAACTTCATCAAGTTGCTCAACAAGCTTTGAACATTGAAGAGTTACTTCACGTCATCCAGACATCATTATTAGTCATGCATAAGCAGTGGGCTGATGCCATCCACATATTTCATGAGAAGTTTGATATGCTGTCAAACCTTGTTAGTGACCATGGGAAGCGGTACTGTTAATAGAGAGCGGTAGATGGTGTTTCATTTTTCTTCATTTAATTGTTTTCGTTTGCTTATCTAGGTCTCGACTCTTCTTCTCAGGAGGAATTTTAAGTCTTCTCGGTGGTGCTAGGACCAGTCCTGTAGTCCGTCAGTTTCTTGTTAATTCTCTGGGTGAAGTGGTGTGGCTGATTTTTTAAGCTCTGATGATGCTATAGGACTCTGGCTTTTTTCGTTGGCTTTTATAATCTTAGTCTGCTAGTTTGTTCAGTGATAGAGTAGGAAGCGTGTATCAAAAGTGGTTTGTGGTGCTAGAAAAGAACTTCAGCTGATTGTCCTCAAGCATATGGAGGTGCACGCTGTAATCTTTGCATTTGACCTTTTTCCCAAATAATTAAGTTTCACGAATTGTAAACAACAGTCTTGGAGGTGATTGGCATAAAAACACTAGGAGTGTCATAACTTTCGTATGGCACTTACTTTAGTGGCAAAAATTTTTTTCGATCACTTAAGTGTCACTTTCGATTTAGCCTCCAAAAAAGCTGACTTAGTCACCAGAAAAGCTGACGTGACTGTCGATGAACAATATTTTAATGTATTTTAATATATTTATTAATTTTTTTGATTTTTTTTTTGATTTTTTTTTCTTTAGGGCCGGCGAGGGTCAGTGACCCTCGCCGGCCCTAAAAAAAAAAAAAGGGTGAAAAGAAGAGAGACGAGATGAGGAGAAACGATGTCGTTTTGCACGAAGAATCCCCGTTGGCCGGCGAGGGTCATCGCCGGAAACCACGGCGGTGTCGAAAATTATTAAAAAAATCCACATATGCATTTTGGTCGGAAGTAGCACTTAACTAAACGATTTCACTCCAATTTGGCACTCAAGTGAGTGAAAAAAAAAATTTTGGCACCAAAATGAGCACCGTACAAAAGTTATGACACTCCAAGTGTTTTTCCCCTGAGGTGATTAGATAGAGATAGGAATTTGTTATAGTAAGTTATGCTTCACACAGCTTGAGACAAGCCATAATTTTCAGAACATCCTGATATTGATTCTTCATACGAACATATCGTATGCAATGATATGAATTACCAACATTAAGTGGTTGGAAAGAGTGAAGTGAAATCTGATTTGAGTCTGATTCAACAAGTTGGCAATCTCTCCTATAAGCGTATAATGGAAATTGTAGGTCATTTAATCATTTTTTTGAACTTGGACTTGAACTTGATCTGAGTTTGAGCTTTAAGTGTACTGTACATGGAGATTTGAATACATATTTTTTATGCATTCACATTATAATTAGCAGGAGTAGAGATATGCTCTCAATTTAAAAGGAAAGAATTTATTGCCTGCTTGGATCTTAGCATATATCCTCATAATTGCAAGTCAATTTTTGTATCAAAGAATCATGTTCAAGTCTTTTTACCAACTGATATTACCATTAGAACCTAGGGGAAGTTAGACTTATTTATATTTCCAAATTCCACTCATTGAACTCAATGTAGTAAGTGAAACTCTTATTTCCTGTGTTATGTTTACGGTCAACAAGCTAAAGATGAGAATGAAAACTCAGATATTTGAAGAAAATGAGCAGAAAACTAACTGGTGGGTGCCCGGATGACAGTGAATCGAGCCTGCATGGATCTAATCCGTGATGCTTAACCATGTTATGAGAGCCTCTATTCGCAATCATTTGTTTAGTACTTAGACGAGAGAATTGCTTATTTTATATTATTATTTTTTATCTTATCTTTAGATCACCATTTTTGATATACCACCTCTTTTTTGGCAGAATAATGTTGAGGATGTTAAGTCCTAGTATTGAAATTGGTTTTACTGAGTCACATGCCAGACGGATTCATTTTACGTGTTTGTGACCTACTTACACAGTATACTCGTAGTTTTCCTCTTCGAATCAGTTTTGTATACCGCTCTTTGTTAGGTGAATTGCAAGTGCACAATATCAACAAGTAATAAAGTGATGAGTGAGTATCGTTCTCACAATGACTTTTTTTTATTTTATCCAATTACTTACCGAAAGTGATCAATCCAAAAATTTAGCTAACCAAATCGAAAAGACCACTAAAAAGTAAACTAAACCAATTAAAATACTAAAATATAGAAAAATTCAAAACTTAAAGAATTAAAAGCTAATTAAAATTGTAAAATAAAAATAATCTAAAGCAAAGCAAATTGAAAATTAATAATTATCAAGATCACAAAACGTTAGAGCATCTAACTTCACTTCACTATTCATAATTAATTTTCTTAACTTTTCATGCAACAAATTAATTTCCAATTGTGTTGGCGAAATTTCCCTAGGATAAATTAAAAGCCGACCTCAGTCTAATAATCCCTAATTAGGTATGTTAACCCACACTAACCTTAGGTGAATTTAAACTACCTAAAAGCATTAAGTTCTTGTGGAAATTCCCGGATTTAATCTAAGTAGTCCCAACCTAGATCTACTACCGCAGCCACATAAATAATCTAGTGTACCTTGACCTAGATTTAATTTATGGTTCAATATCACTAATGCACATGCACACAATCTCCACCCGGTATCATGCATACATCAAAAATCATTCAAAAGTTGGCCAGACTTCTAAAAGCATTAAGATCATGATAAAGAACGACACAATCAAAACAATTCTATTGCATGAAAGTCTTTGAAAATTAATCAATCATGATTAAGATCCATTGTAGCTCTAACAAAAGAAATTTAGAACATAGTAAAAACTGAACTAACAAAAATTAAAAAAAACATAATACTAAATAAAAACAAATTTACCGAATTGAGATACAAGGAGCTTCAGGTTTGTTTCCTCCTTCTCTCCTTGATACGCACCAACTCCACTAAAATTGAAGAACAAAATCTAAAACCTAAAATCTTCTGCAAAGATGGTGGCTCCCAGGATTCTCTCTTCTCCTCTTATATGCGGCACAAAAGCGGTTTATATAGCTTCCAAAAATCTGCCCTAAGTCGACTCCTATTAGGATTTGGAAAAGATTCTTCCTTGATTTTCTTTGAACCTTATCTTCAATCATGGTCAAATTCTCCAAATATCTTATTTGGGCTGGCTTTTTCTTTAAGATGAAATATTCTGGAAGATCTGAAAATATTTCATACAAAATAAAATTGCGTGAGTAGCAATTAAATTCACCCAAAATTCATTAAAATTTAGCAAATATCAAGTCTAAATTAGCAAGAATACTCTATTAAAAATAGAGTTATCAATCTTAGTCCTTAGTATTGCTCCTTTTTTTGGTAGTGTGTTGGTAGGCTCTTTGGATCCAAAGTTGCTCTTGAACTTTTTTTGATCTTCACTTTCAGTAGTAACGGCACCCTTTTGTCATGATGATGTTACTCGCAAAAGCAATTACAACCGTGAGGTAACAGAGTGTTTTTGCCCATGTGGATTATGGTTATGCTGATTAGCACAAAATCATATGTGAGATGTTGATGTTGGTACTTCAAACTATATGATTAGATAACATCTGTTGGAATAAATGGTAATTGGAATAACTTAAAATCCTCAGAAAAGTGTGTTTTTGCCCATGTGAATTATGGTTATGCTGATTAGCACAAAATCATATGTGAGATGTTGATGTTGGTACTTGAAACTATATGATTAGATAACGTGTTGGAATAAAGGGTAATTGGAATAACCAATGATTATAGTAAGTTATACAAACCTATCATATGCAATGATATGGATTACTAACATTAAGTGGCTGGAAATGGAAAGGGTGAGGCAAAATCTGATTTGATTCTGATTTAACAAGTTGGCAATCTCTACTATAAGCGAATAATAGAAATCATAGGTCATAATCATTGGTTTGGATTTGAACTTTGATCTAAGTTTGAGCTTTCAGAATTCTGTACATGAAGGTATGGATATGGAAACTTTTATGCATTTATATTATAATTAACAGGTATAGATGTGTGTTCTCGGTTTCAAAAGGAAAAGCTTTATTGCCCGCTTCAATCTTAATGTATATCCCTCATAATTGCAAGAGTCAATCTTTGTGTCAATGAATCATATTGAACTTTTTTTACCTACTAATTGCACTATTTGAGCCTAGGAGAAGTTAAGACTTATTTATACTACCAATTCCACTCCTTGGACTCAATGTAGAGTGAAACTCTGCTTTCCTACGGTATTATTGCTGTCGACAAGCTAAAATTAAGAAGGAAAATTCAGTTATCAGAAGAAATTGAGCAGATAAAATAATTAGCGGGTGCTCGGATGATAGTGAATTGAGCCAACGTTGATCTCATCTGTGATGCTTAACTTTGGTCATGGGAGCCTCTGTTCACAACAATTTGTTCACATAATTAGATGTGGAAATTCATTAGTTTATATTTTTTTTGACCAACTATTTTTCCAATTAGATCGCCTTTTTTTTAAGCTAAACACCATTTTTTGGCAGAGTGATGCTAAAGATGTTAAGTCCTAGTTAATGAAAATGGTTTACTAAGTCACATTCGAAATAGATTTGGATTAGGTGTCTGTGATCTACTTGCCTAATTACTTGGATTTTACCACTTCAAACTGAGTTTGTATGCAGTCTTTGTATCCGTAGTATTGTTCTGTTTTGGGAATGTGTTGGTATCTCTATGGATCCAAAGCTTCTCTTGAACTTAGTTTGCAGAGGCACCCTTTTGTCAAGTTAATCTTTACTCATAAAAGGAACGGTAACTGTGAGTTAATGGAGTGTTTTTGCACTCAATCTAAACATGCGATGTGGATGATGGTTATGATCATATGCAAGGTGTTAGTGTTTGTACTTGAAACTACATGATTAACTGGAATAACTAATCCTCAGAAAAGTATAAGTTGTTTTAATAGATCAAAAGTTCAACTATAGGGCACCAAGTCGGTGCAAACCCATATTAAGAAAAGAGCCCAAAAATTAAAGCCATGTACAGAACAACTCTCAAAACCGAAAGCGAGCTCAAGTACAAGATAAACCGTCGACTATTTTAACCAAGGCATTTACATCCATATGCAATCTCCACTATGCCAAAAGTGTAACGACTTTAAGCCAAATTTCAACAAACGGAAGATTTCTCTCCATCTAAAGCTCTCTCGTTCGGCTCCTTCCAAATGAGCCTAGAAACAGAGAGGGATTGAGTTAAAATCCTTCTTTTCTTGTAGCACTGTAAATGAATGCCCTGCCAAGCCCAGAGTTCTTGCTCCATAGAAGCTCCGATAACCCAATGATAGTTCGGTGCAAGCATTGGAAACTGTCCAGACCATTCTTGTCCATGAAGGGTGAAGGAGGAGATGCCGCACGGATTCTGCCTCCTCCTTGCGGAGGGAACGCCTGCTAACCAGTATTTTGCCTCCTTGTTGTAGGCTATATGAAGGGAGGATTCATTCCCAAGTTGCTTCCCAAGCGAAAAGAGAAACTCTAATCGGAACTCTCACTTTCCGGATTGCTTCTCAAGGAAAATCCGTTCTGCCACCGATGACCTCCCTATTGAGCAGCTTGTAGCGGGACTCTACTTGTAAAATTGCTTCGAATCGAGAAAGCTCTCTTTTTCTCCATTCAGTGTGTGAAGCGCTTGGAAGTCTTGAATGAGAACGTGATGTCGAACTGAGGAGTTGGCGTTTTGCAGAAAAAAGCCAAGAGTGAATGATGATGATGCGAGTGGAAATCTAGATTCTGTTCTAGTTTATGTAGTGGCGATTGTACTTGATATTAGGATTACATTAGGTTTGTTTATGTGCGCTGATATTTGTTTCAGCGTTATCTAACTTTGTTTGGACATAAGGAAAGTAAAACGCGAAGTAACTCGGGATAACATCATCATCCTTAAAAAGAAATGGATAGTTAAGGTAGAGCAATTTGGGGGCAGTTTTCTTAGAAATAGCTTTAAACTTTACATGATGGAAGAACTTTCCTGCTGATAATTTTAAATGCGCGAGTTGACTTTCGAGGGTCGCCATAAGCTGAACAACATTATGCCTCATGCTTCGAAGCCAACCTGTAATTTTCATACTATCTTTCAGTAAAAGCCTCCAGAAATCTATGTAGTTCAGAAGTTGAAGTTGTGAGGCAAATTTGTTGCAAAACTTTAGACATTGTCGCATGATTCGCACGTCATTTTTGTTCTCGACTGCTCAAGGCCTGCTTAGTTTTAGAAAACGCCTTTAGTTTCCATTTTCATAGAAACTGTTTTCAATGGTTTTTTGACAAAATATTTGTTAAGTGAAAATAATATATGCCATTAGGGATGAAAATTGTGAGAATATGCTCGGGTCACATCACATTCAGAAAACAGGCTTAGTTATTTCAAATCTCCATGTTCGCATGTGGAATGAGAATACTAAAAAGTCATCTTCAGTTTGTGATTTTGATTTTGAGAATAGTTTTCCTTTTATTCATCAACTGCTTGCGGAGTGTTACCAGAATGGACTTTTGACAATCTTTATCAGCCGAATGCCTCCTTGGATTATCAATCTCTTTCCATCTGTAGGAAAAATGAACTTCATCGAATTGCTCAACAGGCTTTGAACATTGAATATTTACTTCATGTCATCCGGACATCATTATCAGTCATGCATAAGAAATGGGCTAATGCCATTAACATATTTCATGAGAAGTTCACAGCATTCCCCATACTGTAGTTCCTCCATTGTCAGTTAGTGGTAAGAACGTTTTAACACCATCATATTATCGACCTAAGGATCAATTCATGCTATGCCATCAATTGTATATTTTTGAAGATCTTTTCTTTGAGTTTCTTACCACGTCCAGCAGCAGTTTTAGATGTCTGGAAACTTACTGTTGTCCATACTCTTTCCTTTGTGTATCAATGTTTGATAAAATTGCCAGTGTCCGTAACAAATTTATCTCGTTGGTGTATGGTGGAACTGAATTAATCCTGTCCATGCTCTTTACTACATTTCCACTTAGAACCTACTATTAAGTTAATGGACCACTTCATGTTTGTTCCTACAGATTGAAGGAGTGCAAAAGTATGCTTCAAAGAAAAATACTTTTTCAGTTGAAGAAGTAGAATACTGAAGTATTTGTTTTTCCCCTACTATTTAGTTTAAATGTGGCTGGCATAGGTACATTGTGCCTCTTTAACAGACCACTTCATGTCTGTTCCTACAGATTGAAGACATGAAAAAGTATGCTTCAAAAGAGAATACTTTTTCAGTCGAATAAGTAGAATACTAAAATATTAGTTTTTCCCCTAAATTTTAAATCAATTGAGAGGACAACGTTTGAAAAGGATGAATCTATAGTCCCCAGACAAATATGAAAAACATAATCATCTCTTATGGTAGGTGCATAGCAGTCTGAGTTACTGACTAATAGACCTATTAAACGGGTGGGTCGAGTTGGGTTTGGGTCGGGTCATAAATAGTCTGACCCAAATTGACTCATTAACCCGTTTATGACCCATTTAAGCATAGTATAAAATTTTTGACCCATACCCAACCCAACCCATACCTAACTCATACCCGACCTAACCCATATTGTTAAAATACTTCCCAATCTAACTAAACTTAGGAAAAATTATTATTATAATCTTTTTTAAAGATTATATTCCTTTAATATTGTTTATTTTTTAAAAAATTGAATTCTTAATAATTTTTATTTTAAATTTTGTAAATTATTTTTATTTTTTAAAAAGCATGCACATATGGGGGAGCGAGACTCACCTAAGTTTTGACGGCCAATCAAGCCAGCAAGGCGGGGCAGCTAGGGTCGTGCGAGCGCGAGCAATAGTTGGAGATTGAGAGAGGTCCGATGATGGTGCTGATCGCGTGCGATAGTGCTGCCGTGTGAACGAGAGGATGAGCTCTTGTGCGAGCGGTGGGAGCGAGACAACACGTTATCGTGCAATGAGGAAAATTTCGTCGTTTTGATTTGAGAGAGGAGAGGAGAGGAGAGGAGTCCTCTCAAATGACTGAGGAATAGTTGGGTTCTAAGTAGGTTTAAACTTTGACCCATTAACGACCCATATATTTTTTAGTCTTTTTAGTTTTAAACCCATTATGACCCATTTAAAAAGAAAGCCTAACCCATTTATGACTCATTTAATATATAAATGGGTCATAAATGGGTTATGCACCCATTTTGACAGGTGTACTGACTGACAACCGCTATGTGCAAGTTTGTGATGATCGATACTATCATGGTATCAAGTGTAGCAAGGTATTTTGGAACATTCATGGTCAATATGCATGCCATAGCCTCTTTAGGCACACAAGGTTTGCTTCCCGCCTGTATTTTAGCATAGTGCATGTGTTGTAATTTTACTTTTACCCAACAAAGTTATCTAAACATCACCTTAGTTATGGCCATATATTCAAGGAACACCGGACTAAAACCAAGTTGATGTTTTTTTGGCAACAGCAAGTAGAGGTGTGGCTTGTGTTTTAGCTGCAAGAAAGCGGGCCCTAATCTTCACACTGGATGAATGCGAAGAAGAAATCTCCGATCGAGAATGACTGACTGTCAAGAATTTGTGGTGGTTATGCTTATGTTGTTCCTGTGGGTGGACCTCTAATACTTGAAGTTGCAGACATCAGTGTGAGAAGCGATGCTGAAGCTCTTCGACTCCACCCTTCTTGGAGAGTCTTAATACCTGCCATGTGCCTTTTCTGCTAGGCGGGCATTTGTTGTAGAGAAAGATGGGGTAAAGGGTAACTTTTTATCTGAAAGTTAGATAGAATTGACTGAAAGATGCTGAGCCATGGCTTCTATCTGATGGTAACTGTCTTCATGGTATTGCTGCAAGCTCTGAGACCAATTCGATGGTGCCAAGCTTTTGGTTCATCTTTATACGTTTATTATTTTCATGTGTAAGGGAACCAAATGTTTGGTTTAGATTATCCATACTTTGGGTTGAATAGTTCATGCAATATACTCAACTAACGAACTTTGCATTTGAATGTTAAAATCCCACTTGAGATTGACTCGCTCCTCGGCGTGTCATTGTGAAGTGATGCATCCGATCCGATGTAAAAAATACATTCTTGTGTGGAACATGACTAGCATTTCAAGGTGGCAATAAAGAACATAGGCTATATATTCAATCTCAGAGATTTGGGATCCTCAAATAAATGGTAGGTTTAAGATCACGAGATTATGTCTACAATACGATTAATGGATTTCTTATCCTTAATAAAGAATATTATATAGTCTTTTAACTTAATGATGTACAAACATTGAGGAATCTAAAATTGTTTAATCATATTATTCTTTCTCTTGG
Organism: Corymbia calophylla; assembly: GCA_014182845.1. Classification (NCBI taxonomy): domain Eukaryota; kingdom Viridiplantae; phylum Streptophyta; class Magnoliopsida; order Myrtales; family Myrtaceae; genus Corymbia; species Corymbia calophylla. The sequence goes on along the minus strand of CM024697.1, from coordinate 41,438,752 downwards.
AATTATTGCCAATCTTGAGGAGAAAGTATGTATGAATGTAACAAGTGCATAGGTGGTACTTCTTTCTTATGTTTATTATTTGTCGTGATGATCAATTTTTGTGAACTTTAGCTGAATTTACTCTATAATTAAGTCCTCCTTTTTTTATTGCCCTTCCAAATCTTCCCGTCTTCACTGTATTCTTTTCCGATGCGAGTGCAGAAATAGTGACATGGCACATTAATTATAAGATGGGACAATAACATTACCAACAAAATAAATTATTGTTATCAGGTCAATTGCCGGTGCAAGCCCCGTATAAATTTTAACAAGTCCTTTTGCACAAGCTTGTTTTGGAGAAATTGCAGTTAAAAATTTCGAGGACTGAGAAAATAAGAAGAGAAGGCCAGGAAAAGAAGACCGAGTAAGGGAAAAGCTTTACTAATGATGAGAAATACCTAAGAAGACAAATTGTGTCCATCGCGCCACACCATTGGCTAAACCTTCTATTTATAGCCGTTTCAGAGCCTTATGAAATTTACTTCTGCTACCATCTCACTAATAATAGAATTAATGATCATTTGTAACTCAACATCATTATTAAACTAACCGTCCAAATGAATGGAGAATGTCAAGGTAACTTAGCATCATGTTTTTTTTTTGGTAAAGAACTTAGCATCATGTTTTAACAGTGTGTGTTCCAAAAAATAGCTTTACTGCAAATTGGCAAGACAATATACATGGGACTGATGAGAAAATTTGTCACTTAAGAAGGCAACAAAGGTGATCTATGCACAAACGAATGACTTTATTAAGGATGACGGGGTCAAATACAGATAAATAACTAATATGCCCTCATATAAGAAAAAACACCATAAATTTCATCAGACAGCAAATCAAATCAAGCCTGAACTTCAATCAGTGGTTCATCTAACTGCACGATTCTGGCACCTCTCTTCCTGATGTAGAAACCCCACTGCATCACTGCCTTTATCTTGAGCTAGCCATTAACACCTTTGCTTGTACCACTAACAAAACCTCATCATATGGTGGGTTTTGACTGAACACACCGGCCAGCCAGTTCTTCAAACCATCATCTGAAACGGTTGATTGTGCATCTTCCACCACGTGATAGCCTTCAGATAGAGGAGGTGTACTACTATATTATAAGCTTGATTTCAAGGCACGGGGTGGTTCAGAGGGGAGAACATTCTTAGTTGTTCTATAATCCATTTGGCTCAAAGAATCAATCATTTGGCCACGCATGGCGTACTGTGAATTAATACCATGGGACTGCACTGGCAATTCGACCATATTAATACCATTTTCTTCTGGAGAAATCAGGACATTCCGGAGGTCTGCAGGTACGTGCTGATGGGCAGCGAGATGGACACTTCTATCATCTAAAACCTCCATGGCATTTCCAAAATTGGGATATTGTGACTGTGCTGGCGATGCCAAAGCGGTTACACTATTATGTCCAGTAGAAAGAACTAGATCATTATTGTGGTTAGTGAACATAGACTGACGTGAGCATAGGTCTCGATCTTATAAAAAAAGAAATCTGGAATGAATGGTTCCGATATCATGTGAAAGTGTTACTGATTTTTCCCCCCCGGCCTGGACATCTCTTATAATTTTTCTTGCTTTGGTTTTTGTTATCTTTAAGTACTTCAATTTCAATTTCTCACACATTGCCACGTGCTTATTACATCTTTTCATATCTACTTAGTGGTAAAAATATCTTGTCAATATCCACTTGGCATCACCTAAGTGAACGTGAGTTTTAGCTATTCAAAGTGTGGAAACACTTGACATCCTTTCAAGCCAAATGAGGCACTATTGGAGGTTCAACACACAATATTAAGGAAAATTACCATGAAAGTCCTAAGTCTATTACGATTGTGCCAATTCAATCATAAAATTTTTAATTTGGCTAATCGAGTTGTAAACATTTTGAGAATTTGCCAATGGAATTCATCCAACCAACTTTAACCGAAAATTGCTGACGTAGATAATTTTTACAGACTTTTAATAATTTTTCTGAAATTTTCTTTTCTTTCTTTTTTTTTCCCCTTTTCTTTTTGCCAATGGACAGTCGATAGCCACCCAGCCACAGGCCATGGCCGGTGATGGCGAGTGACTTTGCCAATTCTGTGGTCTATGCCCATCGTAATCTGCCATGGAATTGACCGCCATATGTACTCAATCTTACAATGTGTTTTAACTCGAACTCGGAATAGTTTCACAAGCACATTGTGCGTATGAGAGATAGGGATAGTAATGGACCTCCCGATTTTGATTTGGGTAAACACGTATACGCAACTCTCGTATGTCGACCTCCCTCTGTCTCGGTCATTGTGCTTGTCAAACTTACGAGCTCAACCGGTATCTCCGATCCGTTCGACATCTTCCTATCCATCGCCTCGGCCTGCTTTCGTAGAAAATGAAGCACGTGGGGCGACTGCTGTTCCATATAGTAACGGGGCGCACCGCATGGAAATCGACTCTAAAAGCTGCTTCAGTTCTCCAACTTGCGTCACAGTGGCTACTATTTTTAAAATTTGTCCCTCGAAACCAATTTTTTTAAATCATTATAGGAGATCCAACCATTTCCTTTGAGTACAAAATCAACCATGACATATATATTGTATTTGAAAGTGGATATCTTTCTCAAAAGTAATTCCTTAAGATGAGTTGTAGATATTTTACGATTATTCTGGATACAAAATGAATTGTCATTTTTTTTCTTTTCGCAATTGTTTATGTTTGTAAAATGGCTAACAAGAAATTATTATAAATCTGCTTTTAATCACAAGTAAATATCGCACATAGTGAAAAGAGAATACTTCATATGGAGTGCCAGTGAGGAATAGACGGGAAAATTGTCCAAAAAGTAGTAAGCTTGTGATGTCCTAAATTTCGATCATATTTTGGAATTATATGAAATTGTGATATTAATCAATGTTCTGTTAGTATGATTACTCTGAACTGATCATTCGTGAGTCAACAGACCTTTTGAAAGCGCAATCAGGGATCGATACACATGCGACCAGCATATTTAATCATGAACGGATCGTTCGACCATAAGGATCCAAAGGAGAACGATACCACCCTATTACCCGTCTATTAACGAACGGAAATAAATTGATTCGGCAGAGGTACGAAGTCGGATTACGGGTAATTCCTCATGATTTCAATACGAACTACGAATGACGTTAAATCGATTCCTTTTGACTGTGTACTTAGGATTATCAATTGAATCCTCTGGATTACATGACAACCGATGGTCGTCCCTGGTTTGGGAATTTGCTTAATCGTGGATCGAAAAGCTATCGACCACGAGTCAAACGTGAGAAAAACCTAAAAAGGGCGCCCGATAGTCTAAACCGTACTACAGTCGCAATTTATTCAATTTAACCCCAATTTTTAATCCGATTTCGGATATTGACTTTTCAGGGACTTCACGACTAAATAATTGGACGTCACCACATTTATTTTTGAGTTTTCTAGTGAGCTGTAAAGGGTCGAAAAATGAAAATTTGGATCAGGAATTTAGGCCTGCAGTGGGCTAGCCCAAGACCGGCGGCCCAATGGGCCTTGTGCCCATCAAGGACGGCCCAAGGTGGCCCAAATTCTCTCTCTTCAGCCCATGGGTCTTCTCTTCTAGAAGCTTAGCTTTGTATGGTCCTCACTTGCTTAGAATTTCTTGGTTGTTATTCAATCTTAATGAGCAAGTTGCCAAAGCTTTTTGGGCAAGCTTGCTAGCTCATTCTCTCTCCTCTCTCTTCCTTGTTGCTGCCCCTCTCTCTCCTCAGCTCACTCTCTCTCTTTTCTCTTCCTTTTTCCCTCATTTCTTCCCTAATTTCACTACCCCCTTGCTGTTCGTTGCTGCCACTGCCCTTGTTGTCGTTTGCTGGAGCTGCTGCCACCGTCCATCGTGCAGTTGCTGCCATTCGGAGCCCAACCATAGCCTGCCGCTTGTCACTGTCGGCCGTCCATCCAAGCCCTAGATGCTGTAGCTATTGTTTTTCGAGAAACAGCCTACCGGTGTTGTTTCGCCGGAATCTGGCCACTGTTCGTTGTTCGTCACCGGCTCCGCATAGCCCTCGTCCTCACCTTCACTCCGGTGTCGTCAGAATCGGTAAGTGTATGAGTTAATTTCCTAATCCCTTAGTGAGGGGTTAATATTGCTTTAGGAGTAGTTTAATTAGTCTAAGTGTGATTAGTGGCTAATAAGGGTTGTTTATTATTAAAGTATGGTTTATATGCCTTAATTATGCTTAAGTGAGATTATGAAAAGCTAATTGTGGCTTGATTGTGCTTAGTTGTTAATTAATTGAGTTTATGATTAATTAGCATTATATTATATTACTAAGCTTTCTTATGATTGATTAATTTGGCTAATGAAGGTTTAGTCTTAGTTAATTATGATTAATTATTTATGGGAATAATTAATTGTAATTATATTATTTTATGGAATTTATTTATTTATGGAAATATTATATTATTTTGTGGAAATTAGTTAATTATTTATGTTGTTAATTAATTTCGAATTATTGGCTATTTATGGATAATTAATTATTTTGGGAAGAAATAACTAATTATGATTATTTTTTGGAAATTGATTAAATTGAGCAATGTTTATGTGTATTTAACTATTGCTTATTTTCTAAAATTGAAGGGTATTTATATACTATAATGTTGAGGGAGCTTGATATATTAAGGAAGGGTTTATGATATTAAATTACTTTGGTTGGGTAATTATTTATGGGATTGATAAATATTTATAATTATTTTGTGGGAGTTAATTATTTATCGGAATGATTAACATATGCTTTATAAATGAGTATTTTTAGGATATAATCCCAGTTTATGCTTGTTGTGTGATAATCAATTATTTATGGGAATAATTGATTGTCGTTGGTCATTGAGGTGCGTGATTAATTGTACTCTGAGACACGTGGTTGAATATCGTTAATTGTTGAGATACGTGTTTGATTATTAATAATTGGCTAAGGCACGTGATTGATTATCGAAGTGTTTAATTGTGGGCAAGTTGTCGATAAGTGTTGATTATTACGAGAATGGTTAGGGGTGATGGCTATTGTGAATAGCATGTGATTATTGTGAAGCGAATTGGTCGGGACTGATTTTCAGATTATGGCTTGAATTGCTATTTGATGGCTATATTTGGAAATGTTGAATTGTGCAAGTTCATGTGACCATTGATTATTGTTACATTATATTATACGTGTGTTAACTATAATAACATGTTGTTTGAGCACGAACTATAGTTGAATTGGCAACAGAGAAAAGAAAGAAATGAAATGGTTGATGGTTGTGTTGCATGGACACATAAAGGGGATACCCGGCGCTACCGGAAGACCGCCAACCCTTGGGGTTGTGCCGTGGCTATTAAGGTTGCCCGATTTCAATCGGTTGCTTGGCAGTGGTCAAATTGAGTTGCGGTAGAAATCGGACCAATGCTCTTTCAAGAATGTCATCTAGGGGGAGGCCCATGACATAGTTATGCCTAAAGGGGGGACGATGCCTGGTTTTTAGACCAGTAGACTGCCAACCATAAGGTTGTGTCGTGGCTCAAGGGGTTGTAATAATCGGAACACGTGTAGATCCTGATACATGAGAAAGTTTGATGAGTGTTCTGATTATGTGAAATGCTTGTTGAAGTTGTTATGGCTTATATTATACTTTATCTGCAGGGTATGTGTGCCAAGGCAAGGTGAAACCGCCTGTGGTTATATCTGATGGCCGTTGAATTATATTGTGGTTGTATTTCTTGCATGTTGATAGATAAGGCAAATCGGAGGTCTTTTTGCAATTGATCTGCCATTGATATTAGGTTGCCTAGTTAAGGTGCACTTGAGGCAAACGGAGTTCCTAACCGAGACTTAGGATTTTAACTTACTAAGTTTATCTCACCCCATCATGGTTAACATTTTCAGGGCCCTAGTATGACGTCGTACCCGGTGAGGTTTGGTGTCCCCATCGACATGAGCACCTCCGTCACCACGCGACTCGTCCCAGGTCTCAATTTTGTTTATGAGCAACACGTGTTCAAACAAAAGCAGAAGAATCTCCAACTTCCACTCCTGGAAAACTTGAGGCTTGTAGGTTGAGGTTTTGCAAGAGATGGTTTGTCAAAGATCCACTTGGTTAGATTGACGAGGGGGAGAGGGACCATTACATGCCACACGTCTTCAAAGCGTGGTACGTCAAGCAATGGGATATGATGTACGGTCCCTTGAAAGGCAATGATGGGCCTCCACTGCACGAGAGGCCAAGTGATGAGGTATGGGATCCGATAGACCTCGATCCCCCTGATGGCGTGGTGATGGACCCCTCGTTAGGTGAGTCAAACCTTTCTCAGGCTAGTGATTAGGCACCTATCGTTTAATCTCTTTTTGATTGACCCTCTCCTCCTTATTTATAATAGTTGGTCAGCCAGGCCTGGTCCCTTTTTGTGTTGACCTTGGAACATCGCCCGAAGAAGGGTTTGTACATGTACTGTTCCTCGAGCTAACATTTGCATATAAATAAAAAGTGTCGCTATTGTTTTACTGCTGTATCTTTCTGCTATCCCTACTTGATGTTTGACTGGGTGTGTTTAGTTTCGATTTCGCACATGCTTAATGACAAGATAAAATGAACTAATCGACGAAAGAACTTGAAACGTCTCATGTTTCGGACCACAAGTGAATTGGAGTTGTTGCGAGCTCGAGGGTCGAGGCATGACAATGCCTATTATATTTTTGTCAATTTAGTCAGTAAGTTTTTAATTATGTCAATTGAGTCCTTAACACTTTTGCATTTTGTCAATTGAGGCTATTTGCCAATTTTGAGTAGCAATCACTAACATAGATGCTGGCCATTTTACACGACACAGTCAGTGTTGACATAAACAATTTTTAATAATATTTTCAAAATTTTTATTAATTTTTTTCCTTTTTTCCTTTCCTTCTCTTTTCTTTCTTTTCTTTTTCTTTTTATTAATTAATTATTTTTTAATTAATAAAAATTCAGAAAAAAAATATTAAAATATTATGAAAATTGTCCATATCATGCTAGTCGTACCACGTAGGACGGTTGGTATCTACATTAACGATTCGATGGACTTAATGGGCATAACGTGAAAAATTTTATAAATTAAAATGGCAAAAGTGCAATAAATTTAGGACTTTTTAGACAATTTTACCGGAATAGGCATCGCAATCCTTTTGTATTGGCATGAAAGGATCATATTAAATATTGCAAGCAAAGTATGATTTTTTTTTCCCTGTATTATGGATGGCAAGCACTAAATATTTTATTTTATTTTTTTGGGTTTATTTGGATAGTCGATGGAAAATAATGATCTACTTGAAAGCAAGCTATAAATAGTTAAGGGAAATAACGAAACCGTGGAATGACACCACCAAAAATAAAAGATTTAGATACTCAATCCTATATTAGAAGGATTGAATTCCAATGCAAACTCCATATTAAATCAAATCAAACTATCCGTCAGCCATTTTACATAAGCTCGTTTTGGAAAAATTATAGAAAAATTTCAATAACCAATTGAACAAGAAGAGTAGGCCAGGAAAATGATAGAGGACAACTTGTGTCTGTCACATAGAACCCCTTCGGCTAAACACTGAGGAGGGTCTAAAAGAATATTCTATTTTCTTGTGCAGTCCGTTTGGCTCGAAAAATTGATCATTTGGCTACTCACGGCACATTTTAGAATGATGTAGGGGGAGACTCTCCAATCTGACAATTGTGATTCTAGTATCACCTCGAGTTTTTTCGAAAGTCAAAAAAATTGGGGCATGCGGACCGAGAACATATCTTCCCCATCTCTAGTATCGTGAGCTGACAGATGATGATCTTCAAAAGGCTTATATGCAAATTTCCCTCTCGGTGTGAGTTTCTCTCTACCCCTCAGGTGGTAGCTCAATCCTGTAAAATCCTACCTTTGTCCACAATCCTCAATGGCGCTCCTCAACCATCCCCCCCCATTAAGGTTGGGGGTCTATCTTCGTCTCCTTGTACTCTTCCCACCCATCCCTTTGGTTTCAGGAAGAAATGGGGTCGACTGATGACAAAATGGCAGTAGCCTGGGCTTCGAGCTTCTTGGAGATTTCTTCCTCTTCGTTCCCCATTCCAGTAAGCTACATCGGTATAGTGTAAATTTAAACTCAGTATCACCTATTGTAGCCAACTTAGGGCTCCCTTCATTCCATAATAGTCGAAACCCTAAATCAGCAATTTCTGCATACAGTCCCCCTCTTCAACTTTATATGTTCTTGCATCCTCCTCTCCCATAAACACTAAGTTTCTAGGCGAGTCTGTCAAGTCCCACAAAGATTCCAAATTTCATCTATTGTGTTCCTATGGAAGAAGGACAGGAGAATAACCTCAAAATGCTTGCTTTGTACAAGAGGATGGGCGATTTATGGTTTGAGGAGGATATTATCGAGCTGCCCGTAGACGTCCCTAAGAAGGTAAAACATGAAAGTGCACTTATCCTCTAACTGTTCTCTAAACCAAATGTCAATTTCCAAGCATTTTATAGTACAATGAAAAGAGCATGGAAGTTAGACACGGTGAAATGTGAAATCATTGAGCCGGGCTTCTTCATGTTTCTGTTTGAGTCAATTGAAGAAGAAAAGAGTGCTAGAGATGGGTCCATGGTCTTTTGCTAGTAATCTACTGGTGTTGCAAGAAGGCGATCCAAAAGTTCCTGAAAACTGCTATGAGTTTACACATTATGCCTTTTGGGTGCACCTTGTAGGCCTTCCTAGAGCAAGGCTAACAAAAGAGGCTATTAGGTGTATTGCCTCTAAATTGGGGATGTTGAGGAAGTTTGAATTGAAGCAAAGACTAATAGTTCTTGCAAACTTGGGAAAGTGAAAGTAAGGTTGAATTTAACAAATCCCTTGAAGACTGGCACAATTATAAAATGGTGGATCAATTTTAAATATGAAAGGTTACCACACTTTTGCTACTCATGTGGATGCATAGGACACTATGCTAACTTTTGCCCAAATTTTCCATATGAGGAGACAAGGTTACCTCATGATAAACTTGGGAATTACGGCTCTTGGTTGAAGGCTGAGGTGAAAGACTACGGCCCATGTTAGAAGATCTTTTTTGGCGAAATTGATCCATCACTTGAGGAAGAGGAAGCTGAACCTGCAATGCAAACATTTCCTGAGGATATGATTCTACAACAAGAAACAATAGAAAATAATGATCGTGCACTGGTCTTATATAACTCTACGGGAAAAGAGACAATACAACATGCAGACCTAACAAATTATGGGGCTCCTACTAAAGGCAAGAGAGTACAGCATTCTCAAGTGCCTGATCAACCTTGGACAGAAGCTAAGAAAGGTTCGGAGCTTATGAAAAAGGGGAAAAGAACAGACCATAAAACTCCTGCAACAAAAAAACATAAACGCTTTTCAACTTATGGGAAGCACGGGTCATTAGGTAACCTGTTGGATGAAGAGAACTTATTGGAAACACCTGTGAATCGAACACAGCTTACCCTTATCCCGAAAATAGCTAATCCTGAGAACCTCACATAGTATCGGCCTATTAGTCTTTGCAACTTTAACTATAAAATCATAGCAAAGGTTATGGCCAATAGATTGAAGCCTTGGCTCCTAGACATTATATCTCAAGAGCAAAGTGCTTTTGTGGGGGGCCGATAGATACAAGACAATATTTTCATTGTCCAAGAGGTCCTTCATCATTTGTGAATCAGGAAATGAAAACGTAAATTGTAGGCCGTGCTGAAACTGGACATGCAAAAAGCCTATGATAAGGTAGAATAGGACTTTCTATGTGATTGTATGAAGCAAATGAGGTTCGTTGAAAAATGGGTCCTTATGGTCAAACACTGTATTTCCTCAGTCTCCCTTTAGTCTACGAGTTAATGGTGAGAGCTGTGAGTACTTTGCATCAACTAGAGGAATTAAGCAAGGGGACAGATTATCCCCCTATCTATTTATTATCATGGCAAATGTCCTATCCTCCCTAATAACCAAAGCAATGAATGAGGGAAGTTTGAAGGGAATTCAACTGACTTCACACTAGCCTTATCTCATTTGCTTTTTGTGGATGATGCTATATTCTTCTTAAATGCCACCATTAGTGAGGCTCAGAACCAAGCAAATACCCTGAATCAATACTGCTATGCCTCGGGACAGTCGGTGAACCTTAATAAGTCAAAAGTTTCTTTGAAAGAAGTTGTCCTCAGGTATTAAAGCGGAACCTAGCTGCTGTATTACGGGTTCCAATTATTGAGAAAACAGGAAAATACTTGAGAATACCTTCAGACTGGGGCCAAACCAAGAAGCAACTATTTTCATGGATCCTAACAAAGGTCGATAGTAAATTAGCAGGGTGGAGAGAACAGCTGACATCTAAAGCGGGTAAGGAGATTTTGATTAAAACAGTTGTCCAAGCCTTACCTCAATTCGCTATGTCAATATTTAAAATTCCACTATCGATATGTCGAGCGATTGAAAAGAGAATATCCTCCTTTTGGTGGAAGGAAAATGCCTTGAAAAATGGCATTCACTGGAAAAGATGGGACAAACTCAAAGATAGAAAAGACTGTGGGGGCCTTGGGTTTAGAGACCTAGTGGATTTCAACAAAGCAATGTTGGGAAAGCAAGCTTGGCGTATTATCCAATCTCCAAAAGCTTTATGGAGTATAGTTTGCAGGGGACTTTATTTCCTAAGAGGAGAATTTTGGTCAGCAACTAAAGGCAATAGACCTTTGTGGGGGTGGCAAAGCTTAATAGAGGGCAGGGATATGATAGCACCAGACATTAAATGGGAGGTTGGTGATGGACACAACATCCGAATTAGAGAGGACCGGCGGTTAAATTCAGGCAAGATAGGGGGTCTGGCAAATAGAAATGACCTTCATTTGGTAGCTGAACTGATAAATGGTGATGGAAGAGCATGGCACATTCAGTTAGTTAAAGCCCTATTCGACGAGAGACTGGCTCAAGAGATTTTAGCTACACCCTTAAGCGTATCACCTAAACCAGACATAATTGTGTGGACAGCTAATGCATCCGGTCACTACACAGTTAAGAGTTGCTACAATAGAATCTAAAGTCTCGAAAATCTCGGCCTAGTCAATCAACCATCCTTGTCATATCAGTTCCTAAAAAAACTGTGGTCAGAACTTTGGAAGCTCCAAATCTCTCCTAAAGTCAAATTTCTAGTATGGAGCGTATTGCAATAATGCTCTACCCATAAAGGAAAATCTTTATAAAAGACGAATCATACCCGATATGGATTGTCCATTTTGCGGCCAAGCCCTTGAAACTATAGAGCACATCTTTATCCTCTGCCCCTGGACAAGCGAGATCTGGTCAGACCCCAAAATTGCGGTAGATGTCTCTCCGATGCGTATTACAAGAGCAGACAAATGGGTATAGGAGGTACTTACCGAGAGAGCAGAACCACAGTCTAAAATGCTGTTCGCCGAGGTCCTATGGTCCATTTGGAAAGCTCAAAACACCTTGATTTTCCAATCACGCAAACTAGACACAAGCCGACTGTCAGAAGATGCAATCCATATGACCCAACTGTTTCAGAAATGGAACAGCAACAAGCTCAGCCAAGGAAGCCCTACCTTTTCAACATCGACGAAAGAAACCCAAACTACTGCGCAGTATAGCAAAATAAACGTCGATTGCTCGTGGTGCTACTCAAGTATGGAAGGATCTGTTGTTGGTGTTTGGCGGAATGAAGCCGGTGTACTAATTGACGGATTTGCAAGGAAAATCTCCACCCCTTCTGCTCTAATCGCGGAAACCCTAGCCATCCGTGAAGCCTTGTTACTCTTAAGTCAAACACGGAAAGTACAAGCCACGGAAACACGAGCTGAAGGAAGTCCCCCATCTGATCTGCGAATTTTCCTCTTATTAGATAGCTTATCAGTTGTTCAGTTTATATTGAGCCGAACCATTGCTCCCTGGGCTACGCGGCCAATAATTGAAGACCGCATTTCTCTCTTGGCCGGAATAGGGAATGTTGGGCTACAATTTATCCGCAGAGATCAAAACCAGGCCGCCGACTGGGTCGCAAGAGCCCATAATGCAAATATCCTCCCATCCAATTGGATTGCACAACCACTTAAATCACTGGAGCTAATTTTATGTTCAGAATTTGAATTCTCATGTAATCCTTTATTTTTGGATCACTAATGCAAGTATCTATATTTCTGACAAAAAAAAAATTTCATCTTTGCATCAATTGTCATCTTCTGAATAGACCATTTGGCTCGAAGAACCGATCATTTGGCTGGGCAGGGGACGCTCTGAATTGATGTCATAGGGTTGTATTGGCATATCGACAGTAGTAATTCTACTATCTCCCGAATACTTGGCATTTCCAAAATTTGTATTTTGTGACTTCGCTGACAATGCCAAAGTTACACCATCACGTCCCGGAGAAATAATTAGAATACCAATGAGGTTAGTAAACATAAACCGATGTGAGTTGGAATGTTCGATCTTATAAAAAAAAAAACTTACGATGAATAATTATGAGCTTTTACTAATATGGTATCACAGAAAGTGCCATTAATTTTTGTTCCTCACTGTGCACATCTGTTTAATTTTTCTTACCACTGGTCTTTGTAATCTTTAAGTGATTCAATTGACAAGTCTCATTCCTATCACAGATTGAACATTTTATATCCCACTTTGTGACATTTGACATATAAGTTAAACCGACCAACTTTCTTTGCTAATATTATCTTCTAGTCTCCATTTGATAAAAATGGACATATAAGCACGTTACCATGTGCTTATTATTACATCTAGTCATAACTACCTACTGATAGCAATATCTTGTCAGTATCCACTTAACATCACCTGAGTGAAGGTGTTCATGAGTATCTGCCCTCCCCCAATCCCCACTCAAAACGGCACATCTAAGTACCAACTAAAGTTTTAGTTGCATTTTCATTGTCCAGACATACGTAAGTACATACATACATATATGGCCAAATGGATAGAATGTACTGAATGAGGCTCATTTGGCACAATCACAACTTATACAAATATTTTTTTGTGTATAATTAGCATTAATTATTGAATGTTCTCCACATTGCATATACTTATAGGTCATTACTATACTTCAACTCTCAAATTTCTCATGTCCAAATTGAAATTATATCTCATAAACTGAACCCTGATAAAATGTCAGTACTTGATTATGGTCCTTTTGCCTTTGTACTGATAATATATTTGATTATTTCTTTAAGTAGTGACCTGCAATATTATACTCCTCTTGTTTGTTCATTGTCAAAAGATACTATTTCTCAGCATTTTTCCATATGCAAGTTCAATTTAAAGGTTGCTGGAATAAATGTGTCATGAGGCAACCATTTGGGATTTTTAAAGATACGAAACCTAATATTAAACACAAATAAAATAAACAATGCTAGATGGACTCCTTGCCTACTAATATCAAGCAAAAACCAATAAAAAGAAGAAGTAAACGATGCTTTTTTTCTAGGATTGCAAAGGAGAGAGAGCATAGTTCATTTCTAGAACAGGCCTTCTTCAAAATTCCAAATTGATTACTATTGCTCGATTTGAGGGGAAAAGAAAATACTCAATATTAGGCTCGTTATTTGACTTGATTAGTCAATTGACCAGGTCTACTCAACATTCCCACATGAGCAAGCCCCCATCATCGCCTCATGGATGGGTTAGAGGTCCAAAAATCCGTACGAAGATTCGAACTCGGGAGCCAACTCATGATCGCCACTAGGATTTAAAGTGCGCGGGAGTCGAGCGACACGTTTCGCACTATCGGAAGCCAAGTCCCAGTCAGCGAAAAGAACCCTGAAATCGGAGGAGGCTCTCCTTCCAGTTCCTCCGTTCGATCTTCAACCCCACATGACGAAGAAGCGATCGCTGACCTCATCGTCCTCCTCCTCTCCTCGGTGGGAAACCCTAGGCGATGATGCAGATCGCATCAGCCACCTTGCCGTACTCAGTGACCCACCACGTCTTCTCCTTCCTTGTCACCCAGATTGTTCGAACCTGCGCTTTGTCGAAGCGGTGGCGATCCATCTGGACAGCCGCCCTGGACCTCGTCTTCTCCTTTCCCTGGAAGGACGCCCTGTCAGTGGACAGCCTCTTGACCCTCTATGCTTCGCCTAAGGTGAGGAAACTTCACATCGATATCGATTTTCTCGACTACTGCGTGCTTGAGCTCAGTCCTTGGTTTCGTTTTGCTGTTGACCACCGTGTCGAGGACCTCTCTGTCAATGTGACTAAGGGTTCGCGCGAGATGGCCGGCCATTTTGCGGTACCGCTGCTCCTTTATGGATGCTCTTCGTTCGTGAACTTGCATTTATGGCTCAGTAGCTTCCCATTTAGGAGAAGTGCCGCTTGGAGTTATCCCAAGTTCCTGCCCATATGAGGCTCGGAGATCACGTATAAGATGATGCGTGAAATCTTGAAGGGCAGCCCTGTTCTTGAGTACCTTTGGTTGGAGGAATGCCACGATTTGAAGCAAAACATCAAGCATTGTTTAAGAACTTCGAGGGAAATCGTGGCCAATCGCTGCTTTGTTATGCACTTGATGAGGGTTTCCCATTGGAGATTTCAAATCCTCTTTTGCTGTCGTTGCGTTTGAGAGGGTTGTTTGGTATGATGAGGCAGCTGGTAATTGAAGCTGAGTTGAACTTTTTTATGAGACGCGAGGATTTCGGAAGGCGAACTGATTGTTTCATTCAAAATTGGTACGAGTCTTACAGAGAGTATGGCAGCCCGGTTGAGGGATTGCTTCAGAAGCTGCAGAATGCGACTAAAGGCTTTTGATCTGTAATCGGTGCCTTCGGGTGAGAAAATTGTTTGATTCGACCCATTTTGGTTCATACTTATGGATAGTCCCTCTTCCTGGAGTTGAAGAAGTTCCTACTAGATTTCATCGCACTAGAATCTGGTTTGCATTGTTTGCTACTCTGCCCGGTGTCTGGTGCGGCAAATGTACATTGTGCCTTCGGAATAACCACCAAAAGACCAAAGAAAAAGCGGCTGGTGTTGGGTCAGTCAATATCCTCCTCGGTGGTGCATGATTCTAGAAGGTCATAGTAAATTCTTAATTAAAATAGAATGAATATATAAATTCCGTTATTTTGACACTCGAAAGCTTTAGCATCACTCAATCTGTCATTTAGGTGGGAAACGAAATAGTTCTCCAATATAAACTTGCTGGGGTTTTGTAAATGTATTTAAAAAGAAGAGTGAATTATCTTGTTGTTATATGTTGCCTCATCATCGTTGGATGTGCTTAGGTTCTATCACTTGCGGCAAAGGTTGAAGGTGCGCCATTTGCTTTGCCAAATTTCACGTCTCTGACTCTACACACATGAGTGGAGAATTGGGATTTTCCTAAGGATAAGTATATTAAAAATGCTATAATTTTCATACGGCGTTCACTTGAGTGTTATAATTTTTTTTTCGATAACTTGGCAAGGCAAGCTTACATCCGTCATCGTCAAAAGAAGAAGCTAGGAACATGGCAATCTCCACGTTCTTCAGATGCAAAGTTCTATAGCGAGCAAAATTCCTCTGCGTCGCAGATATGAGGAATGACTAGATCAAACAAGGCCTGGACATTTATTGGTAATAAGACTTAGTGATCTGCCCAAATTCTAACAAGAATAAGCATAGATACAAATGATAGTTCACTACTTGATTAAAGAAAAATTCTGTACATTCAAGTTCGAGATCCAATCATCCCAAATTGAAAAAGAACTGGCTTGATCAAGTTCAAGCTTGGCCTGTCGTTATGGCATTTAAGTAGGTGTGAATATTTGCTCTCATAAGATGCCATTGAATAATTCATTGGAATATTCCTTTAATTCAAAAGTTCATGGGGATTATCATATTGCTTTTTCCAAATTACATTTCAATAATTAATCCCATCACATTTGCACCGATGTGACGTCTCATGGGTCTGGTAGGCGGGGACCCCCCAGCCTCCATGGGCCCAAAAGTGTTTGACAAGGCCATATTAGTTATAAAGTCCGGCCCGGCCCGGCCTGGCTCAGCCCATTTGATCTTGTGGTGGCCCTTTCCAATATGGGAATGTCCACAACATTAAGCAAGCACCTTTTCTTTTCCATTTTTCTTTTGTCTTTTTTATCATAGACTTGAGGAGTGAAGGCTCAAACGGTGGGACACAAAGAAGTGGATGAGACACCGTCAATTATCCCCCCAAGATCTATGAGAACATGTTCAGTGCTTTGTGCAGTGCGAGTAGCTAGCAACTCGCGGCGTCGATGAGGAATCGATTTTGGACACTTTGCCTCTAAATCTTCCTTTCCTCTTTTATACGGTCCTAATCATCTAATGACCTTGAAATTTTAGGTTCAGTTTTAATTTTATCCCAAAATTTTTTTATTGTCTCAAAAAACCCTCAAGTTTAACTCCAATGCCACATCAGTACCCAATTTTTTCATCTAAATTTTTTTTTCAAACCTTATGTCCAGTCTCAAACGAGCCTTGAATAACAAGTACCTTGACGATGAGGTATCGAGAGAGCAGTTTCCATCTTGAAGGAAAACATGTAATTCACAGCCAAAGAAAACTAGAAAATCTGCGCTTAAAAAAAGCAGACGACTCTCGGCCAAGTGCCGTGGGCGATTTTTCCAAATGCAATCATTTCCAAAGAGAGCTTGAAAAAGAAAAGGACGGAGCTTTTCTTCACAGCGAAGAAAAGGAGAGAGAGAGAGAGGGTTGTGGTCAGCAAAAGAGAAAAAGTTTTTATTAAAAAAAATGAGAAAGTGGTCAGCAAAAGAAAAGAAAGAAAAAAAGAACAGAGGAGGTGAAAAGAAAAAAATGAAGAGAGATAGAGAAATTGTCGGTGCCCCGCGTGAGGAAACGACGGTGCAATTTCACCGAAAGTTTGTTCATTGTAACGTCTACGTTCCACTAAAGTTCACATTTCCTGTGCGTTGAAACTTCCACCAGTTGAAGGAAAAGACCCATGTTTAGGACTCATGGTCCATGAATTACTAATTTATATTTAGTTCGGTAAGTCTGAATTATGGTGCGTGCCAACTAGTTGAATTAGATAAATCAAATCAACAAGGAAATATAGATCTATATATATATATAATAAAGTAAAAGCAAAAAGACATTTTGATTTATTTATGAGATTTGATGGAGAAATTAAGACATAAATAGAGCAAAAAATAAATTATTCTCATTGTGTTAGGGTACCAAATGAATATATATATATATATATATATATGCATGTTGATAATTTTTTATGATCCTCGATACGCGTTGATAACATATTTTTTAGAATAAATTATTGTTAATAATATAACATTTCAGTATTAAAATGAAGTTTATCATTTTGACTGTATAATATATATCGGGTACAAAGTAAAAGGGGTAAATTTATAAGTATGATTAAGAGATTAAATATATTTAACAAAAAATACCTTTTCTGATGAAAATAAAGTAACAAAAGAAAGAGGAAAGTTCGACGGTGCAAGCGGTGGACTAAAGCGTGCCCTCTTCATTGTCCTAACGCTTTGCATGTTTTCATCAATTCTGAGCACTTGTGTGGAATATATTAGACTGGACGAATCTCAAACCCCCCCTCCCCTTACTTTTCATTTTCTCCTGCAAATCCATGTAACGGGCACGTGATGGAAGCGGTGACAACACGGGAAAGATCAATTATTTGGAGCGAGGAAGAAAGAAATGTGCAAAGGAACTAGAAAGAGTTGTTGTGGAGTTGAATAGTCTACATGGAAAAAGAAATTAGATAAAGGGAAAGACAAAACGTACGGAGCATCGACATGGGGAAGGAGTCT
Source organism: Corymbia calophylla (assembly GCA_014182845.1). Lineage (NCBI taxonomy): Eukaryota > Viridiplantae > Streptophyta > Magnoliopsida > Myrtales > Myrtaceae > Corymbia > Corymbia calophylla. The sequence goes on along the minus strand of CM024697.1, from coordinate 41,420,886 downwards.
CCACCTTAACGTGTACTTAGGATTATAGAAATATCTAGCCTTGTACCGATTCTTATTCAACATTGGCTGCTCTTTGGTTAGTCCAAGAAATAATAATATATATCAGTGGTCCATGCATCTGCACGTTTCTTGTCCAGATGGATTGCAAGTCGCTGTCCATGTCCTGTTATATATTTAGAAAATCATCCTACTACATCTGCCATAGTATGCAATTACTAGCAAAATAAAGGTAAATGTGTTTAAAAAATTATGTGTCATGGAAAGTAATTTCGATCTGTCTTCCATTATAGACTATATTTATTATGGGTCTAATTCAATGCTATTGGCTACTCTTTGGTTTGTCCAAGAAACAATAAAGGGAGAAATGCAAGGAAAGTCCTAAAAGTGCAACCTTCGCCAACTTCCCTTAAGGAGGAGTCAGAATATCAAGTCACCGAAGTTTCCCTCTTTACTTTCTTTGGGTTTATCATCATCTGAAGGCTTTATATGTGTGTGTATATATAGTAGATTTAAGTAATTATTGATAATGTAACATTTCAGTAGTAAAATGAAATTCATCAGTTTGATATGCTAATACTTAATAGGTTCAAGGTAAATTTTTAATTGGGAGGGAGAGTTTAAATATATTCAACAAAAGTAACTGTTTTTTGAGGGAAAATAAATTAAAAAAGAAAAGACAAGGAAAGTTCAATGGCAGCAATTGTCCCGACGCTTTGTATGTGTTCATCAATTCTGACCACTTTCCACGGACACCAGTGCAGCAGTTATCTTTTATTTTTTGTTTTACGTTTTTCATTACTTTTGCATCAAAATTTGCTCACATGTTATCTTCTTCCTGGACAAGATCGCCTTGGATTTTCCCATCCATTGAAACTTCCAGAGCAAAGGAGAAATTCTTCTCATTGCGCTCGAGTACAAGATAAATACACATAGCATGTTAATAATTTTTTATAATCCACAACACGTGTTACCAACATAATTTTATCATGACTTATAAGTATCAAAATGAAGTTTATTGATTTGATAGTATATTATTTAATAGGTGGGGTTAAATTCTTAAATGGGATCCAGAGCTTAAATATATTCAATAAAAATACCTTTTTTGATGGAAAATATATATGTATTCATTTAAGAAATTAAATGGAAAATATAAAAATACCTTTTTTCAGTGTGGAGTTGTTAGGAAGATGAAAAGTGGAGAGGGTCTTGGGACGTGTATCAAAATTTTAACAAATCTTGTCCATTAAAATATTACTTCAAATCAACTCCTTGCCACAGCTTCACAATACCCTTACTTCCACAGGTTGATAACTCCAAAATTGAATTTCACAATATAAATTTCATATAATTTTTGAATTTGTACTCTAAATCTGAAAACCATCCCAATTAGACGAACAAATGGATTAAATCCTTATCATGCATTGCAAAAAACATAAACTCTCGAGAAGATCCCCGTGTATACACAAAACCCACTTTCTCTTTCCATTTCCTTTTTTCTTCTTTTGCCTTTCTTTTCGTTTCTCTCCTGGCGTGATGCTCCCCCTTTTCCCTTTATATCTCTTCAAAATCCTAAAATTTTAGGTTCCGACTTAATTTTATCCCCAATCTTATTTTATCAAAAAACCCTTAATTTTAGACCTAATACTAAATCGGCCCACAATTTTTTCATCTTAAAAATTTTCAAACTTTATATTTAGTTTCAAATACATCCCAAACAACGATAAGAACTTTGAGGAGGAAACCACCCGTTGCGGTGCGCTCCGTGGTAAAGCTCACGTGATCCTTGCGCTTGAGGGAGGGTTCGAAAGCTTGGGGGAGGCTGACTTGGTGGCTTAACCCGGTGGGAGTGTGGTGGTATTCCCATCGGGCTCAGTTGGCGGGGTTTCTGGCCTACTGCCGGCCGTGCGGGGTTCCTGGGTCACAAAAAAAAAAAAAAAAAAAAAAAAAAAAAACAACTTTGAGGAGGAGTTCAAGGGAGAGCAGTTTCAATCTTGACAAGGGAGCAATCGGGGCATTCCAGGACCGGAATCCACGGCCAAAGAAGACAAGAAAATCTGGGCAGAAAAAAGGTTATGGACTCTCGGCCAAGTGGGGCGGGGATTTTTTCTTCACGGCAAAGAAAGAGAAATACTTTTACCAAAAGTGGAAAAAAAAAAGATAAAAAGAGAAATATGGAGAGTGGGTTACGGTGGGCAAAACAGAGAAAACCATTATCAAGGAAAACTGATAAGTGGTCGGCAAAAGTAAAGAAAAGAAACAGAAGGACAGAGGAGGCAGCTTATCCTGAAGGAGGTGAAATGAAAAGAATGAAAAGACAGAGAGAGAGATTGGGAGAATTGTCGGGGCACGCGCGTGAGGAAGCCCGCTTTCTTTTCGTTTCTCTCCTGGTGCGTCCTCTGCCTTTTCCCCTTTTATATATCTTCTTTTCCTTTTTCATTTTTTTAAAGCCCACTTTTGATCAAGTCAAGAAGAAGGGCAAAATATTAGAGCAATAGCTAAACTAAACCAAGAAAAAAACATTTTTAGGAAAAAATTGTAAATTTTGATTTATTAATTTATCTTTGTGTTGATTAAGAAATTGTGAAATTAATAAATCTGACTAAATGAAATCAACATATTGACATTAAAAGAAATTAATTAGTTACTTGACAATCTAGTAGAGAGAAGAGTGGCGGGCTCAATCACTTGTTTAAAAAAAGAATTGGACAAAAAACCATGAGAGAGAAGAGTAGTAGGGGTGATTGGGTCCAGAGTGGGTAGGATCGGACCCTGTACTCATCCTTGTTATAATCGATTCCTCTTTTTTGGATCATGTACCCTACTCTGTTTTTATTAGATCATATTTTGGACCCGACCCTGTTTTTCTGGTCCGAGAATAAGGTTAACCTTGTTTTCATGGGAACCTGTTTTGCAACCGTTTGATATCTTATACAGCTTTGAATTTTACATTAATTAGCGAAAAAATAACAACGTAATCTTCCTAACATTATAAGACAAAGCAAAAATCATAATAATGCATAAACATTAGCAACAAATATGGATCAATATTAGTCTCATTCCCACAAATACTTCTGATATGATTTAATGTGCTTACTCATGTGTATGCAACGGAGCTCTTATTAAGAAGATAACTTTTTTGAGTTGGACTGAAAATGCTTTAATTAGTGCTACAATAGTTAGTAACACTTGTCTTGCGACTATAGTAATAGTCGAAGGTGAGACTATTAAAAAAGAAAAACAAAGCATAAGAACAGTTATTTTTAACAATTCTTTCAAAATAATTCTCCCTTAACTTGATTTAAAGAGAATCTCTCTTTTTTAACTATTCTTCAAAGACAAAGAGACCCAAAGACATTATATAGAGAGACGATTTAATTTCTTTTAAAAGGGCAAAAACTGATTCTAAAACCGGTTCGGTTCTGGGTGGGTCTTTGCTTGGACCCTATTCCCGGACTGATTTCAACCAATTCCCAAAAATTGGAACTAGTTTCCGACCCTGTTTTTCAGGTGGTTCGGTCTGGGTTCCGGGTAAACCCGGTTCGATTGCACATCCCTGAAGAGCAATAGCCTCAAGTTAAGTAAGGACTAGTGGGACCCAACCACCAAGCAAAGGGACAGAAAGAAAATTATATGCTATCTAATTACAAATTTGGCCCTAGATAATTAAAATAGGTGACTCCTCAATTTTCTCTTCCCTCTTTTTATATAGGCCTAAAGTCCTAAAAACTCTCAAATTTTAATTCAGTTTTAATTCTACTCCGAAATTTTTTTATCTAAAAAACAATCCTCAATTTTAATTTCAATCCTAAATCTATCTCCACTTTTTTTGTCTAAAAAAATCCAAATTTTATATGTCCACTCCAAAATATGTCCGAACATTTTATCTAAAAAATCACTAACCAATCTCAAATTTGCCTCATTAACCTCATGTTAAAAAAAAAATTGTTAGTTATTTGACGTGGCATTTTTATGTTAGTAAAAAAAATTATATAAAAAACAAAATCTTGTTTGATTAGAAATTAGGAATCGGTCTATCTAGATAAGTTTGCTTATTCAATTCACTAGTAAAAAAGGGCATGCAAATATGTGCTTGATCTGGATTATCTAAGGAAATGAATTTAATTTGTTAAAGGGTCATACATGTTTGTGACTAGTTTTGTCGCTAAAATAATTTATAAGTATTAAAATCGAACATTCACAGCATATGATGATCAAAAGTTTACTTTCCTAGAAAGTTTGTACACATAGGCACCATATAAGCTCGTACATGGGAGCTTGCACTCTTCTAGATCATCATGTTATCCAAACTCAATAATAAATATATCTTATTTAAGGTATGGGCATGATTATTCAATCATATAAAAAAAGTAAATTCAAAATTATTGATTTTGAAATATGTATAAACTCCACATATTTGAAATTAAGTGCTTTATTTTTAAAATTATAGTAATTCAAAAGATTATGCGATTATTGGGACTATGTAGGTTAGGAAATAGCTTTATGAACATTGTGGAATTAGAATTCTTTATTTTCTATGGTTGAAAATGCTTTAATTAAGTTCTAAACATTATCTATTTATACAAATATAATGCTGAAAACTTGAGTCTCTTGTGCTCTACCGACATATTCTTATACCCTCACCTAATACTACGATCTTAGTGAGTGAATGAGGTAAAACTACCTACGCGTCTTTTCTAGCTCTTTAATGTTCTAGGACAAAGGGCAAAAGGTTTTGATGGTGGGGCTTGCATTCTTGCTTAAAGTATTATTTTAAACTAGAAAAATAAGATTTTGGTAATGTGCCCCATCACTTTTCTCCTCTTCCCAGAGCTTTTGAGTATAATCAAAACTAGAGCCGTTAGAGAACAAATTTCATCTTTCATCGATTTCCATTAAAGACGTTGCTATTTCTCAAGACACTTCAGTATTATGATTTTGGAAATAAATCCAACGGATCAATTTAGAGTTTTTGTTCGAAGATTTTATACATATTTAGTAGATTTGAGGATAAGTGATTATTGATAATGCAACATTTCAATAATTGAATCGATTTGATATGACAATATTTAACATGCTCATACTGAGAGGGGTAAATTTTTAAGTGAAATCAAGAGCTTAAATATATTCAACAAAGATACCTTTTATCATGGAAAATAAATTAACAAACGAAAAGGATAGTTCAATGGTGCAAGCAGTGGATTAGGCTATGTTGTCTTCATTGTCATGAAGCTTTGTATGTATTTATCTCCTCTAAGCACTTGTGTGGAAAATATTGGACTGACGAATCGAGCTCTCTCTCTCTCCCCACTTCTCATTTTGTCTCGTGAATCCAGGTCACAGGCATGTGAGGGAAGCAGTGACAACAAGGGAAAGATTAATTATTTGGAGCGCGGAAGAAAGAAATGAGTAAAGGTTAAGGAAGGAACCAGAAAGAGTTGTTGTGGAGTTGAATAGTCTTACTTGGAAAAGATATTAGACAAGAGGAAAGACACAATATACGGAGCATTGATATGTTCGAAGGGGTCTCCACCTTAAAAGACGTGCTGGGTCTCCACCTTAAAAGACGTGCAACGAGGGTTATAGAAAATATCTACCCTCGGACTCATTCATATTCAACATTGGTTGCTCTTTGGTTCATCCAAGAAACAACGCAATTTATCAGTGGTCCATCCATCCGCACGTTTCTTGTCTAGATAGATCGCAAGTCACTGTCCATGCCCTATTATATATATATCTGCCACCGTACTCCATTACTAATAGATAAAGGCAGATGTGTGCAAAAAATAATGGGTCATTGAAAGTCGTTTCCATCTGGTCTTTATTATAGACTATATTTATTATGGGTCTAATTCAATGCTATTGGTTGCGCTTTGGTTTGTCCAAGAAACAATAAAGGAAGAAATGCAAGGAAAGTCCTAAAAGTGCAACCTTTACTTTAGGAGTCAAGATATCAAGCTGCTAAAGTTTTCCTTATAATCATATGAAGACTTTATACATAATAGATTTAAGTGACTGTTTATAATACAACATTTTAGTTGTAAAATAAAATTTATCAGTTTAATATGATAATACTTAATATGCTCAAAGTGATGGATATATTTCTAATTGGGATCGAGAGCCTAAATTTATTCACCAAAAGTAACTTTTCTAATGAATATGAATTTAAAAAAGAAAAGAAAAAAGAAAAGGAAAGTTCAACGCTACAGCAAACTGTATTGACACTTTGTGTGTATCTATCAATTATGACCATTTTCCACATATACCAATACAGCAGTTGTCCTTTATTTATTTATTTTTTTCATTGCTTTTACATTGAAACTTGCTCACATGTTTTCTTCTTCCTGGGCAGGATTGCCTTGGATTCTCCTATCCATTGAAACTTTTTTTCATGAAGGCAATGCCTATAAATGCACGGTTAGGGGTCCCTATCAATGAATTGCGAATTTATATCTAGCTCGACATATTTGAATTATTAGTGCGTGCCAATTGTTTGGATTAGATAAATCAAATCAATCAAGAAATACATAATAAAGTAAAAGTAAAAACAAAAAGGCATTTTGATATATTTGTGAGGTTTGAAGGAGAAATTAAGGTAGAAATAGAGAAAAAAAGAAGATTGTGGTAGGGTACAAAAGGAATATATATAGGATATAGATGATTTTCCATAATTCTCGAAAAACGTTAAAAACATAATTTTTTAGCATATGTAATTTTTAAACATTTTAGTTTTGGGATGAAGTTTACCTATTTGACAGTATAATATTTAACAGGCTCAAAGTGGCAGAAGTTAAATTCCTAAATGGGATGAAGAGATTAAATTTATTCAACAGATATAACTTTTCTAATGAAAATAATCAACAAAAGAAGAGGAAAGTCCAACGGTGCAAGCACTGGACTACAGCGTGCCCTATATCACCGTCTCGACGCTTTGTATATATTTATCTATTCTGAGCACATCTCTGGAAATATCGGACCGGAGGAATCTTTGACTCCCTGTCTCTCTCTCCACTATTCATCTTCGCCTGCGAATCCATGCCGCAGTCCCGTCCCAAGTCTCTCTCTCTCTCTCCACTTTTCATCTTCCCAACAAATCCACCCTCTTATGTCTGTTGAAATTTTAACAGACCTTTACTATTATTCTCTTTGGATTCTCTTTGTGCTTTGGGATTTCAGCCCCGTGAAGGCAACGACTCTAGGCCCGTGGTTGACAAAAGCTCGACTTCTTGGTGCGATTGTGGTGGCCAACTGGTTCCATTATATAAATCAAACCACAAGAGAATGAGCAACGTGAAGGCATTTCCTGTTTCATGAGAAGCATTCTGGCTTTTTTTCTCCGTGAGACTTGAAAGTGAAAATCAAGGGCAGGGTCAGAGCAAAGCCGAAATGCATCGTCCCATTTTTGGTCATTCTTTCGCCGTGCTCGTGGCACCGGTCCTTCTTTCTGTGCTCGCGTTCAAATTTCTCAGCAAGAAGAAAACTAGTGCGCGTAGAAATGCAAAAGATTTTGATATCGGTGCATCTTGTTCGATGACTACACCGACAGAACCTAATTCCGATGGATTTAGTTCGTCTCCGGTGGAAACTAACAACGGTGCATCAAGTTCATCTCCGACGGAAACTACTTCTGGCGGATCTAGTTCGTCTCCAACAGAAACTAAATCTAGTGGATCTAACTCCTCTATGATAGAAACTGACAACGGTGCATCTAGTTTGTTTCCTTCTCCTACAGAAACTAATTCCGGTGGATCTAGTTTGCCTCCAGCTGAAACTACTAACGGTACAACTAGTTCGTCTCCGACAGACTCTAAATCCGGTGGATCTAGTTCGTTTCGGACAGAAACTTATAACGGTGCACGTAGTTCGTCTTTGTCTCCGACAAAAACTAATTCTGGTGCATGTAGTTCGTCTTTGACAAAGATTGACAACGGTGCATCTAGTTTGTTGAGTGGAAATCATTACGAGGTGTTCTTGAGTTTCAGAGGCCAAGATACTCGATATGGCTTCACTGATCACCTCTATAATGGGCTCCTCAATGTCGGAATTGATGCTTTCAGAGACGATGACGAGCTCTACCAAGGCGAGGACATCAGACCAGCACTTATGCAAGCCATCACGAACAGTAAGATCTTGATCCCCATTTTGTCCATAAATTATGGTGCAAGTAGTTGGTGCCTAGATGAATTGGTTCAGATAATGGAGCGCAAGAATAATAACGGGCAGATAGTGCTACCTATATTCTACAAAGTGAAACCAAATGAAGTGCGATATCAAACCGGGAGGTTTGGAAAGTTATTTTGTGAGCGTGAGAGTCGTTTGCTTAAGAGGCCTTCTTTCGACCTAACGACTTTGGAGAAATGGAAGAAAGCACTCGATGAAGTCAGCAAATTGAAAGGATACGAAGCCCAAGGGTAAAATTTCTCACCAAAACATTCTCTATTTTTTTTAATATGTGTGGGTGTTTATTGGTTCTTCAAATTCTTTTTTTTTTTGGTATGTTGGTTGTTCTAATTCTCACCTGCTTCATTTTACGTTTTTTTTTTTCTATATAAAAAACTGTAAGATCTTGCTGGCAGTAAGATCCTGTGGTGCATGAATTCTATAAGTTATTCTTTCTTTTTTTAGTTTTTTGCTTTAATGATATTGACCAATCTAATTAGAATTTTATTGTTATGTTCCATTCACTTGAATAATAAGATTTTTTGAATGAATTTTTACTCTATATCAAAAGATTTTGTAATGTTGTGCCATTTTTTTAATTATAGGGTGCGTTACATTAATCTTTGTCAAAAACTTTTCTAATTATATATTTATTTCAGATTACTAACACAACTTATTGGCAATTTTTATTTAAAGCTCATAACATTGTAGCGTCGAAGCTTTGCCATAATTCTTTATTTGCCAAGTTACATTTATTAAATAATTGATATCGTTGATTAGTTGCTATTAAAATCATTTTACAGAAGAAACGTTTCATTGGTTATATAAGATGATGGTAAAGGAAACAAGGATTATTTTCACTATGCGCATGTTTAAATAATTTTCAAAGCATTTCCTATCTTCACCAAGTAATTTCTATCTCATGCACCTGCATATATTGAAGCAATGTTCTTATTTTGGGTAAAAATTATTCTTCTAATTCCCTATAAACTCAATATTAGATCAATTAAAATCATAGAACATAGGTACTCAAAAAGGAACATGAAGTACAACCTGTTATCATCCCTAGAGGCAATGAAAACCAATAAGAGCACCAATCTAGAGTGATACTAGATTCACAACACTTGTAGAAACTTACAAGTCTGTAGAATTGGTCAAACAAGAAGAAATCCCTTCAATTGCATTTGAGAAGTTCACAATAACACAATTTGAGCAACTTTTCAGATTGGTATTACAGGACCTGAGTTCATCTTGCATCAAAAGTTATGACTATGACTTGTTTATTGATTGATGGCCAACTCTCATATTGGGCTGGCTTATTGGATTTTTGCTTATTCAAGCGCTCTAGAGAATTTTCAAAGTCACGTCCACGTCATCCCTAATATCTTTAGTAAACAACTAGTTTAAAATTTGGTTCCACTCCGTAATATATACAATATTTATGATTTACCCTCAAGTTTTTCTTGGCTTGATAAACTATATTGGAGTAACAATGGAATGAGGCACACCATGTGAAGCAACCACCATCATTTCCCACTTTAGACTTAGCATATATGATAATATATGGAGGTATGACAAAATTATTCTTAAAGTCTTTCAATTTATCTCTAGATATATTTATTATTGTGTTCTCAATGGATAAACACTATAAAATTATTGTTGCGACATATGTGAAGTCTGGCCACATTTGATAGGTACGAAGCCAAGTTGGTGGAATTGATTGTCCGAAAAGTGTTGAGCGAATTGAAGAAAAAGTTTGATTTGTCTATTTCTGAGAATTTGGTTGGAATTGATGGTCATATGAAGGAGGTTATGGAATTTGTGGATAATAATTCTCATGCCACCCTATTTGTTGGCATCCACGGAATGGGAGGCATTGGTAAGACTACTCTGGCTAAAGCCATCTACAATAAGGTCTCCAATCAATTTGAGCTTTGTAGCTTCATTGCTGATGTAAGCCAATCATATAAGCACAATGGCATACATTATTTACAAAATCAGTTAATCTACGATGTATTCAAGCTAAAAATTGAAGTTCATAATGTGGATGAAGGGATCGAGCTCATCTCCTCCAAGTTTAAAGGTAAAAAGATCCTTCTTCTTCTTGATGATGTGGATGATGTCATTCAATTGAAGCATTTGGTTGGTAAACATGATTGGTTTTATCCGGGAAGTAGGGTCATTATTACCACCAGAAACAGGAAAATTCTTGAACAAGTTGGGGTAGACTACACCTATGACCATAAGGAAATGGATGACAAGCAATCTTCGATTCTATTTAGCAAACATGCATTTCGAAGGGACTCTCCTCCAGTGGGATTTGAGGACCTCACTCATGAAGTTGTATCTATCGCTAGAGGGCTTCCCTTATCCCTTGAGATTTTTGGTTCATTATTCTGCGGAAAAAAGTCAACACAGTGGAGAGATACAATAAAGAAGTTAAAACGAGTCCCTCCTATGGAAGTGCGAAAAAATTTGAGAATAAGTTACGAAGAATTGTACTATCACCAAAAACAAATATTTTTGGATATTGCTTGCTTTTTCATCGACACTGACAAGATAGTCGCATCCTACATGTGGGACGCCTGTGACTATTTCCCGGGGGATGAAATTGAAGAATTGATATTCAGGTCATTAATAAAAGTTGGAAATGATCATAAGCTCAGAATGCATAACCAATTGAGAGATCTTGGTAGGGAAATAGTTCGCGAGGAAAACCAACAGAAGCCTTGGTACCGTAGTAGGTTATGGGACTACAAGGACGTCCAAAAAGTGCTAAAGGATAAAAAGGTAACCCTTTGAATTCTTTGTCTCATTTAGTCCATGTTCTATAGTTAAGAGTAATGTTGATCCACTACCTAGTGCTTGAGAACCTTCACTATTGCCCTCGAATGTTTCATTGACGTGATTAGAAGGTAGGGAGGTTGCTCTCTCTTACAAAGTATTTCCTTTTATGGTTTTCCAACTCGTATATTAATATTACCTATCATATGAAATTAAATCTCTTGTTTGATTTATTAATTAGTAAAATCTTGTATTTCACGTGCCACTTTGTCACTTGATAAATGGCCCTCTTCACTGAAAATCTTTGTTTTTCTTTGGAAATGGCATTCGCTATTTTCATGTTCTTGTATTATGTTAAACCAATACTTTTAAAAAAAAAAACACTTCATATGGAGTTTTTTTTTTTTTTTTTTTTCCGGCCAAGTTACTTAACAAGTACTCTCAGGATACCTTTAGACAAAATCTAATTATCCTTCTTTGTTATTGGCAAGTAATAGACAGGTTGAAGGAGAGGGCGAGATAGATTGCTCGCTGCAACTAATAAAAAACCAAAAGAAATACCTTGCTTTCCGGTCAAAAGATAAAATAATACTCAAATTCCAGAAAACTATGGAAAAAAATCATGTACGATTCGGCGTATGAACAAGTTTCAGGGATATACCTCTAAAAACATGCTCGAGAAAAAAAAAAAGATGAAGAGTAAAAAGTTTCTTGGAACAAATCTTTTTTACGGTTATTTCAATTATCCGAATCAAAAGCAGTTTGGCCAGGATCTTGTGGCCCCTTCATTTTCCCCTTTCCTTTCCGACTTCTGGAGTAGTCGGATATCGGTTATTTCCACTTTGAAGCGTTATGAAGAAATTAAAAAAGGAGTTTTATTTCTACTTTTTAACCTAATTTTTTTGCTAGAAGTCTCCTTAATAACAGCGAATCTGTGGTGAGGTAAGTTTTGCTCGCTGACTCGCTGCTTCTGAGGTTTTTCTCACTTTTTATCTATGCTTTCGCCCATTCATTGCTTAATAGAAAAAGTAAAGTATATTTCTATATAAATTGACAAGTCAAATTTTGATTTTGCACATTACGATTTGATTAAATTCCGTCCAGTGCACGCATGTCTTAACTAGTATGATAACGAAGCTACAATACCACAAAGAAGAAGATTACGAGCTGTAAAGTTGCTACTCTATACAAGCCATTACATCATAATTCTTTTTAACATCCAAATGCATATGGCCAAATTTCAAAATGGAAGTTGACATCCTTCACTTTGTTAGCCTTTATAATTATTGTTTATTGGCAAAAAAAAGAAAATCATATCTTCACATTACTGGTCTGTTGAATACATTAATGCACGTCAATAGCAATATGAACAAATAACATTAGATTACGTTAGTTGGATTTAGTATAAATGAACGTTGATTCTTGCTTATAGGGAACAGCCGAGATTGAGGCCATTTATCAGTGTGAAGGCAGCTCAGAAGGCTTCGACAAAATAGTTCAGCCACATGACAACATTTACACAGCAGAACAATTCATAAAATTGGAGAGTCTAAGATTCCTTCACCTAGATGGGGCACATCTTAAAGGAGATTTTAAGGACTCAATGAAGGAGTTAAGATTGCTTCAATGGCAAAAATGTCCCATAAATTTTGAAGCAAAAAATTTTCATCTAAGGGAATTAGCTGCACTCGAATTGCCAAAAAGCAAGATAAATGAGAAATGGAAAGGCTGGAGCTTTTTCTCAGTAAGAACAGAAGTCTTATTTTTTCCCCTTTTATGCTTTCTTTTGTATATTCCCTCTTGACTCACCTTTCGACAATTGTTTTTTTTCTTTTATACTAGATGGCAGAGAAGCTGAAATTTCTCAACCTTTCAGATTGTGAATCCTTGGAAGATACAGACTTCCTCTCAGCTTTTAAGACGCTAGAGGTTCTCATCCTCAATTGCTGTGGGAGACTACAGCGAATCAACTCTTCAATTGGAGACATAAGGGCCCTCCTTCGCTTGGAGTTATGCTGGTGCAAGACCCTCAAGGAACTTCCAACAAAAATAGGTAAATTAAAAGCATTGCAGCAACTCCTTCTAAAAGGTACTCGATCCCTTTCTGCATTACCAGATAGCATAGGGTCTTTGGAGAACCTAGAGATTTTAGATATTTCTGATAGTGGTATAGAAGAATTGCCCAATGATATTGGGAAGCTAAGAAATCTCCGAGAGTTACGCGCTTCATATTGCAGAAATCTGAAAGGGGAAATGACAAAAAGCATGTGTAATCTTTCTTCCTTACGACGCCTTGATTTTCTTTGCTGCTCCAAGCTCCAGTTGTTGCCAGACCTTCCTTCCAGCTTAACAGATTTGAGCGTCACCTGTCAAAGCCACAAATTGCCTTGGCTTTCCCACCTAAACCATCTCAAGGAACTACGAGTTTGGTACTGTGAATCTCTCGAGTGCATCCAGGTGCTTCCATCAACGCTATTAAAGATTTCAGAATGCTCCCAACCGATAGACGTTGAAGAATTGGAATCACCACAATCCCTAAACACGCCCTTCAAGTTGGAATTCTTGGAAGTCCGATGGTGTCAATTTATCAAAACACTAGATGTTTCACAATTTATCCATCTAAGGACATTTTATGCCAAATATTGCAAGAATCTACTTGATGTTCGAGGTCTTGACAAATCGATATTTTTGGAAAGCTTGGCCGTCGCATGCTGCCATTCAATCAAACTATTGGACCTTCCAAAGTTTGGGGGTTTGAAGATATTGAATGCTACACGATGCAAGAAATTAGTTGAAATTCAAGGCCTCAATGAGTTGAAGTATTTGGAAAGCCTAAATATCCAAGGGTGCACTTCAATTGAAAGGCTAGACCTTCCAAAATTCGGGAGGCTGAAGGAATTATATGTTCAGGGCTGCGAAAACTTAGCTGAAATTCAAGGCCTTGATAGGTTTGAGTTTTTAGAAATTGTGAATGTCTCTAGGTGCACTTCAATTGGAAGGCTGGTCCTTCCAAAATCTAGGTGTCTAAAGAAACTATATGCTCAATGGTGTGAGAAATTAGCTGAAATTGAAGGCCTCGATAGGTCAGAGTATTTGGAAAGGTTGGATATCAAAGGGTGCACTTCAATTGGAAGGTTGCTCCTTCCAGAATCCGGAGGGTTGAAGGAATTAGCAGCTGGAGGCTGCAAAAAGTTAGTTGAAATTCAAGATCTCGATAGGTTAGAGTTTTTGGAAAGATTGGATATCTCTAAGTGCACTTCAATTAGAAAGCTAGACCTTCCAAAATACGGGAGTCTGAAGGAATTAAAAGCTGAAGGCTGCAAAACCTTAGCCGAAATTCAATGCTTGGATAGGTCGGAGTATTTGGAAAGGCTAGATATCAAAGGGTGCACTTCAATTGGAAGGCTACTTCTTCCAAAATCCGGGGGTCTAAAGGAATTAGAAGCTGGAGGCTGCAAAAATTTAACTGAAATTCAAGGCCTCGATAGGTCAGAGATTTTGGAAAAACTGGATATCTTTAAGTGCAGTTCAATTAGAAGGCTAGACCTTCCAAAATCCGGAAGTCTAAAGATATTATATGCTAAATCATGCAAGGATTTAGTCGAAATTCAAGGCCTTGAGAGGTTGGAGTTCTTGGAAAGACTGGATATCTCTAGGTGCACTTCAATTGAAACGCTGCTCCTTCCAAAATCAGAGAGTCTAAATATATTAGTAGCTAAAAACTGCAAAAACTTGGTCGAAATTCAAGGCCTCGATAGGTTGGAGTTTTTGGAAGAATTAAATGTCATTGGATGCGAGTCACTCAAAACAATTCCAGAATTACTTGGAACTCGGATTTATCGATTTTATGAGATTACAGATGACGAAACAATAGGATTTGGATCAGATTATATGGACGACTCGGATGAGTCAATATAATCGCAATGATTCACATTTTCTAACAAATGTACATAAAGCAGGTAAGTTACCTTTGTTCTTTTGAGATCTATGCCCAATTTTCGTTTGTATTACTTGTCTGCAATATCTTTCAAGATTTATGATCTTGTCATAATTATTTCCTGATTGAGGTGTTATCATTATTTTCTTACTTTCAAGGAATCTAGGGGAGATGTTCATGGAAGTTAAATGTGTACTTTGGCAAGATGATTCTTCTTATCATGTCCGTAACGAAAATAAATGAAAAGGCTTTCTAAGCTCACCATTTTTCATTAGTCTTCGGGTAAGATCCTTCATCCTATGTAGAAAAATAAAGATTCTTCAGGTTTGGTTGATTCTGGAAGGCTAGAAGTACTGAATAAAAACTGATGTGTACATGTGTTTTGATAGCATGTCAAAGGTCATTGTATAGGTTGAAGAAAATACTAAATGAAGGACCCTATATTGTGGTCCTTCTAATGTGAGGTTTTAGTTGGCTCTGCGTCCACCATGCAGCTCATGACTGCATGTTTCTAAGTTACACTTAAGAGTAAATTTACGGTGCAAAAGGAGCATGTTGATAGGGCATCCCTTAGTATGCATACGCTACTGATTTGGTATTAAAAATTGTCCAACCAATTGAGTTCCTTGCATTTTATCTTGCAGAACTATCTGCATTAGCTGATTAAAGTAATTGTGTTGCTCTAGAAATGCTAAATGCTAGAACAAGCTATTCTCTTAGTGGTATGGCTGTGAGTGAACTAGCAAAGAGGGTAGAAGCAAAAGCATCGTGAGTTATTTGGTTCGATTGAGAAAATTGCAATTCAAATTTTTCTAAACATGGATCCATGTTCATGTGGTTTGAATCCGGGATGTACCTACTCCAAGACTAATAATAGATTATCCCAAAGAATTGCATCTTGATGTTTGTAGAGTTGGTAAATCAATCTGTCATATAACTGAACTTTTGAGCTACGCAAGACATTACTAGATTGTCTTTTGACATAATCGGTTGTACTGTAAAATAATTCCTTATATTGTGTATAAGCTCTTGCTAGTTCATCTACTTGCTGAAAAGTAAAATACGGGAAGCATTTGGATAAGTTTCCTGAGGGAATTTTTCGGTGTCCTATATGCCATTTGAAAATTGTCTTGCATTAATTATAATGCATGAATAACACATAATAATAAGGAAAAGAATCATACTATGTCCCGCAAAAGCAAGCATCTTGAGTTGAATACACTGCTAATTTGATCAAAGCTTCTGTAGTTGATGATGTTAGCTGCCCCATTAATCGGATCCAAAGAGTTCAAAAAGAATATTGAGTTTGACAAACACAGACCCGTAAACTTCCTAGTATTATTAGTAGTTCACTGGTGTCAGTTGCTGGATTAATTTCGATCTGACTCACTAGCAAGATTCGATTATCATGCCACTGGTTGAGGTAAGTGCTTAAATATCCAAGACAGCTTTCGCAAGGTGCTTCCAAAAGGAAACAAAATTATCAAAGGACAAGGAGCTCAATGTTTTTTGAACTTCTTCATACTTTGATAATGCATCCTTGGAATGGTAAAGGGTGTTTGCATGTTGTTATCCTTCTGGGTACACCAGTTAAAGTGTCCATGAAAATAAAGAAGTTGAATTGGAGGGGATGTCACTTATGCTAGATAGACTAGCCATGTCAAATGCAAAAATGCTTGATGCCCACAATACCATCTTAATGATGTCAGGCATCTATAAAGTTTTCCATAGATTTCTAATGTTGTTTCTCAAAATGTAACACTTCTTTTGGCTCCTCTTCTTCCTCTTTTTTAATGATTGAGCGTTCCCTACAAGGAGATATTTTAATGTATACTAGATTGTATAGGCTGGAAAGTTTCTCACATTTTGTATTACTTGAAGTTAATTTATCTTCTTCTGATTACAGATGGGCATTTTGTCGAATCATTTTTGATTAATCAAGTTCGCTAGTGGGAATTTAACTTACTTGTTAATAGGATATCTCAAGCTATACCGCATACTTGTATGTCACTCTGGTGGAGAGAGATGGAGTAAGGCATTGAAGAAAGTGCAGAGACTAAGAGTGCAAGGTTGCTGCATCCAAGTATCTTAAGTTCTCATCTGACTTTATCCCTTGGTAATTCAAATTTATAAGAGCTTAGAATTAGATGCCTAGCCTTACAGTTCTTGCCATTTATTCTCAATGGAAAAATTTAGAGAGGAGGCATTTTTTTTCCAAGAAACATCTGTAATGCGTCACGCCTCATATTGACTTCTAGATTTGACAAACATGTCATTGAGTGCACTATAGTACTTGAGCCAACCCTTGAATGGTTTCTATTGAGATCCTAAGTTGTAGATACTAGTACACTCATTAATCCACTCCACCTTAAGGTTCCAAAGGGGACAATAAGATTCGTTTTTGGATTGAGATAATGGATTGGAGGCTGCCAAAAAAGTATAGATTCCCATCGCTTTAGAGGACCTACTTACTAGTCCAAAGAATCCCCATATCAAGCGACCGATATCCCTTTCAGTTATCTTGTATTATTATGATGCTTTGCCTCGCTTCACAAATTTTGATTAACATTTTCTTGTTACTATACGTTCTCTATCTTCCCTCCTCTTCTATTCAATTTATTGTGAAGAAATTATTCTCCCCCCCTCCCTCTGTGTTGTTTTTGTGGTTGTTTTTTATGAACCCGCTTTTCTTTGCACATTTATTGTGAGTCGTCAACATTGGCTTCTCTTAATTGTTCTAATCTACTTCAGGTAAATATATAACATCATTATGTTGAGGTCCTCATGGCATGGTTGCTGTCTCAGGACTTGAAGATGGTACAGCTTCACTGCATGATGTAGAAGTATGTTTTCCATGCTATTGCTATAATGTTACCCTCATTACTTCTCAACACGAAATTCCTTTTGCAAAAATCCTTTATCATCATAATGTGTTCTTCTCTGATCTCTCTTGAGAAATACTCTGAATCACTAAAAAACCGTGGGAACTTTTACTAGTCAAGCTTGGTGAATGAACGTTTAGCTGCTAATAGAGATGACAATCCATGTTTACTTGTCATGTTTGGCAACGTCAAATTAATGTGGACTGTTAGATAGGTCAATCTCAGTAGGACAAGCTTAAAAAACCTTATTAGATCATTGACCATGGCCCATTTGTTAAATAGGTCGGCAAATGAGAAGAGATGAATAGCCTTAATGAATTGTTTGTTTCGCATGTCATGCACTAATAATAGATTCAATAGATATATACACTTTAGATCTTGAATTTAATTGATGTGCTTAATTGCATCTCATGTAGGATAGAAAATTGTCACCTTACTGCAGATGTTCTCATTGATGATTGAATATGCTTCGAATGTCAATGACAAATTTCAACTTAGTGTTTATAGAGGTTGAGCTCATTGTGAGAATCTGCATAGTGGCTAGTGTCAATAGAAATGGTCATCTATGACATGCTCCTTTTCATCTAATTAATTGTTTATTTTGGATATTGGAACTCAAATATGTTCAGTTCAGTCTAGTCAAATTAAAACGATTGTGGGTTAGGTGACTCCTAAATGATAGAATTTGTATGTGCTTTAATTATTCTTGTGGGTGGAAAAGTTGATAGATAACTGGTTATGTCATGAGTACGATGGCTGCGAATTTGGTTGATGCTGCTGCGTTTCTTTCTTTGAGACTAATTTATTAACCATCATCCATTTCCTGGATTGCATTTTGCTTGGAAGAGAGCTTGTTTGGACACAATACGTAATGAATGTTATCTCGTGTATCTAGTTTTCTTTACTTAACATGGATATGTGGTGTGCTGCATTTTATATGCTAGGGCTTGCAGCAGTAATACACGCTGTGATATAATATTTTCTAACACGGTATAAATATTAAGCAGAAATAAAACCTGTTACAAGGCTTGAAGTCCCATGCGGCAACTCTGTTGTGTCTCGAGTGGAAGGAAGATGCCCAAGTGAACAGAGTACGTATCTTTCAACTTAAAAGATGATATGACTTCTTGATCTTGATTCTTAACCGACATTATTTCATTCTTTTGTCGTTTGAGCAAATGGAAGAACTAGATTGAACATTTATCAATAGTTTAGAGACCACATTGAACAAATTAAACTTTGGGGATAATATTGCATATTGACGAAAGTTCAAGAACCATTTGTGTCGTTATCTCCTCATGAAACATGCGATCATTTAGTTTTAAAAAACAAATGCTTGATAATTTGTCTCGTTCCTTGTCATCAATTGGAGCAGTCCTCAAGGAATCGATGATTGCATTTGATAACCAACTAAATTTCGAAGGAGGTTCATTCATGTACTCTTCCAATGCCTTTTCTGGTCGTATTATTTCTCCCACCAATGTGCAAGGGATTGCCTTACTGGAAAATGGAATTTTGATCAATTTGATAACCGATGCATAAGGAAGGTGAACTCAAAACTTCGGTAACCTGGCCCGTTTCTTCATGATGAACGAGCCCGCATATAGCCCGATCCGGCCAGGCTCGGCCCGCTCCTGTAATCAAAACTCCCTCTCTTCCTCATTTCATCTCTCCCGCCTGTTCGCAATTTCTCTCTGCAAATTCTCAGACACTTGCATACCCTCTCGCTCTTCTCTTCCATCCTCGTCTCCATTTCCTAAGGGTTTTCGAGCTCTATCCCTTTTTCTTTGTTATACGAGCTCTATCCTTAACAGGCTCTCTTTCTACCGACGCTTCTGTACACTCCCTCGCGGTTTGTTCCAGCAGCCGGTGCCGCCATTTCAGCTGCTCTCGGGCTTTTTGAGCTATGGAGACGGAGGAGGATCGCGGGATGTGCTTCCGTTTCAGCTTCATTTCGACAAGCCGCTGGCTTCTCAGGTTTGGCTCCCGTTTGGGTCTTATTACCTAATGGGCGGGTCGATTCGATTGCTCTAATTCGGTTTGGTGAGCTTTGCTCGATTTGCGATTGTCAGGTGAAGATGGTGGAGTGGAATCCGGAGAAGGATTTGCTAGCGATGGTCAAAGAGGACTCAAAGATGGGTGCTTCATCACTTCAATTAGTAGAGGCTGTGAACAAACTCTCCTGGTAATTTGTTCGAATCGAGAAAATTCTCTTTCTTTTATTCAACGATGGCTTGGTGTGTCCTTTGAGTCATTGGCCTTATCTCCTTTCTGTGCTACGCTCCTTTTCCCCAAATAAGCCACTTCAATTGCCAATTCAGTTTCTAACCAAAAAAAAATTGCCAATGCAGTTCAAATTGCGTTTGATGGAGAGTTGGTGAATATAGAGGTAAAGTGCTTGAAATTCTAATTGATAACAGGACGTCGAACTAAGGAGTTGGTTTTTTACACAAAAAATGAAGAGCGAATGATGGTAATGGGAGGGAAAATTTGGATATGACATAGTTGCAAATAAAGAATCCCAAGCTGGCACTAGTTGAATGAAGGGATTTTTATTTGCAGGCGCTATAGATTCCTATCAACTTCTAGATAAGATTGATGCCTTGGGAGATTTCCATAACTCACAATCATCTAGACCAACCGGAAGTGTACCCTACTTGCGTGATGCCATCTTGTTGCCCTTTTTAATACACCAGTCAAAGTGTTCATGAAGATAGAGAACTCGAATTGGAGGGGATGTTGTTTATGCTAGATAGACTAGTTATGTCAGATGTAGAAATGCTTGATGCCCACTTGGAGTTGGCAGGCTAACCCCTGTTGTAAACATGGTAAGTTGGAGTTACCAAACACATTTTCTGGACCGTTTACATTCTCAAATAAAATGAGAACAGATACATGAGAATCTTTATCTGTCGAATGCTTCCTTAGATTCTCAATCTCTTCCTCTCTGCAGTAAAAATGAACTTCATCAAGTTGCTCAACAGAATTCCAACATCAAAGATTTACTTCATGTCATCCGGACATCATTATCGGTCATGCACAAGCAGTGGGCTGATGCCATGAACATATTTCATGAGAAGTTTGATTTGTTAACAAGCCTTATTAATGACCATGGTTAGTGGTCCTGTTAATACAAAGCAATAGATAGCTTTTCATTGTTCTTCATTTAACTGTTTCGGTTTGCTTATGCAGGTCTTGACTCTTCTCCTCAGGAGGAATTTTTGAGTCTTCTTGGTGGTGCTAGGACCAGTCCTGCAGTCCATCAGTTCCTTGTTAATTCTATGGGTGAAGTGGTGCGGCTAGTTTTTTTTTTTTTTTTTTTTTTTTTTAAGTTCCGGTGTCGCTTTTTGGTTGGTTTTTATAATCTTAGTCTGCTAGTTTGTTCAATGATAGGGTATGAAGCATGCATCAAAAGTTGTCTATGGCACTCGAAAAGAACTTCAGCTGGTTGTCCTCAATCATCTGCAGGTGCACGTGATTACCTTTGCATTTGGCCTCTCTCTGATAAATTATTGAGTTTTAAGCATTGCATAGAATAGTATTGGAGGGTGATCAGATAGATGTAGGAATTTGTTATAGTAAGTTATACAAACCTATCATATGCAATGATATGGACTACTAACATTAAGTGGCTGGAAAGGGTGAGGTAAAATGTGATTTGATTCTGATTTAACAAGTTGGCAATCTCTACTATAAGCGAATAATAGAAATCATAGGTCATAATCATTGGTTTGAATTTGAACTTGATCTAAGTTTGAGCTTTCAGAATACTGTACATGAAGGTATGGATATGGAAACTTTTATGCATTTATATTATAATTAACAGGTATAGATGTATGTTCTCAGTTTCAAAAGGAAAAACTTTATTGCCCGCTTCAATCTTAATATGTATCCCTCATAATTGCAAGAGTCAATCTTTGTATCACTGAATCATATTGAACTCTTTTTACCTACTAATAGCACTATTTGAGCCTAGGAGAAGTTAAGACTTATTTATACTAGCAATTCCACTCCTTGGACTTGATGTAGTAAGTGAAACTCTGCTTTCCTATGGTATTATTGCTGTTGACAAGCTAAAATTAAGAATGAAAACTCAGTTAACAGAAGAAATTGAGCAGATAAAATAACTGGTGGGTGCTCATATGGTAGTGAATTGAGCCAACGTTGATCTCATCTGTGATGCTTAACCTTGGTCATGGGAGCCTCTGTTCACAACAATTTGTTCACATACTTAGATATGGAAATTCATTAGTTTATATAAATTTTTTTTACCATCTATTTTTCTAATTAGATCGCCTTTTTTTTAAGCTAAACACCATTTTTTGGCAGAGTGATGCTAAAGATGTTAAGTCCTAGTTAACGAAAGTGGTTTACTAAGTCACATTCGAAATAGATTTGTATTAGGTGTCAGTGATCTACTTGCCTAATCACTTGGATTTTACCACTTCAAACTGAGTTTGTATGCTAGTCTTCGTATCCGTAGTATTGTTCTGTTTTGGGAATGTGTTGGTATCTCTTTGGATCCAAAGCTTCTCTTGAACTTAGTTTGTAGAGGCACCCTTTTGTCAAGTTAATCTTTACTCATAAAAGGAACAGTAACTGTGAGTTAATGGAGTGTTTTTGCACTCAATCAAAACATGCTATGTGGATGATGGTTATGATGGTTATGCTGATTAGCAGAAAATCATATGCAAGGTGTTAGTGTTTGTACTTGAAACTACATGATTAATTGGAATAACTTAAAAAATCGTCAGAAAAGTATAAGTTGTTTTAATAGATCAAAAGTTCAACTATAGGGCACCAAGTGGGTGCAAACCCATATTAAGAAAAGAGTCTAAAAATTAAAGCCATGTACAGAACAACTCTCAAAACCGAAAGCGAGCTCAAATACAAGATAAACCATCGACTATTTTAACCTAGGCATTTGCATCCATATGCAATCTCCACTATGCCAAAAGTGTAAGACTTTGAGCCAAATTTCAACAAACGGAAGATTTTTCTCCATCTAAAGCTCTCTTGTTCGGCTCCTTCCAAATGAGCCTAGAAACAGAGAGGGATTGAGTTAAAATCCTTCTTTTCTTGTGGCACTGTAAATGAATGCCCTGCCAAGCCCAGAGTTCTTGCTCCATAGAAGCTCCAATAACCCAGTGATAATTCGGTGCAAGCATTGGAAACTGTCCAGACCATTCTTGTCCATGAAGGGTGAAGGAGGAGATGCTGCACAGATTCTGCCTCCTCCTTGCCGAGGAAACGCCTGCTAACCAGTATTTTGCCGCTTTGTTGTAGGCTATATGAAGGGAGGATTCATTCCCAAGTTGCTTCCCAAGCGAAAAGAGAAACTCTAATCGGAACTCTCACTTTCCGGATCGCTTCTCAAGGAAAATCCATTCTGCCACCGATGACCTCCCTATTGAGCAGCTTGTAGCGAGACTTTACTGGTAAAATTGCTTCAAATTGAGAAAGCTCTCTTTTTCTCTATTCAGTGTGTGGCGCTTGGAAGTCTTGAATGAGAACGTGATGTCGAACTGAGGAGTTGGTGTTTTGCAGAAAAAAACCAAGAGTGAATGACGATGATGCGAGTGGAAATCTAGATTCTGTTCTAGTTTATGTAGTGGCGATTGTACTTGATATTAGGATTATATTAGGTTTGTTTATGTGCGCTGATATTTGTTTCAGTGTTATCTAACTTTGTTTGGACATAAGGAAAGTAAAACACGAACTAACTCGGGATGACATCATCATCCTTAAAAAGAAATGGATAGTTAAGGTAGAGCAATTTGGTGGCAGTTTTCTTAGAAATAGCTTTAAACTTTACATGATGGAAGAACTTTCCTGCTGATAATTTTAAATGCTCGAGTTGACTTTCGAGGGTCGCCATAAGCTGAACAACATTATGCCTCAGGCTTCGAAGCCAACTTGTAATTTTCATACTATCTTTCAGTAAAAGCCTCCAGAAATCTATGTAGTTCAGATGTTGAAAGTTGTGAGGCAAATTTGTTGCAGAACTTTAGACATCATCGCATGATTCGCACGTCATTTTTGTTCTCGACTGCTCAAGGCCTGCTTAGTTTTAGAAAACGCCTTTAGTTTCCATTTTCATAGAAACTGTTTTCAATGGTTTTTTGACAAAATATTTGTTAAGTGAAAACAATAAATGCCATTAGAGATGAAAATTGTGAGAATATGCTCGGGTCACATCACATTCAGAAAACAGGCTTAGTTATTCCAAATCTCCGTGTTCACATGTGGAATGAGAATACTAAAAAGTCATCTTCAGTTTGTGATTTTGATTTTGAGAATAGTCTTCCTTTTATTCAACTGCTTGCGGAGTGTTACCAGAATGGACTTTTGAGAATCTTTATCAGCTGAATGCCTCCTTAGATTATCAATCTCTTTCCATCTGCAGGAAAAATGAACTCCATCGAATTGCTCAACAGGCTTTGAACATTGAATATTTACTTCATGTCATCTGGACAATGGACATCATTATCAGTCATGCATAAGCAGTGGGCTAATGCCATTAACATATTTCATGAGAATTTTGCAGCATTCCCCATACTGTAGTTCCTCCATTGTCAGTTAGTGGTAAGAATGTTTTAACACCATCATACCATCGACCTAAGGATCAATTCACGCTATGCCATCAATTGTATATTTTTGAAGATCTTTTCTTTGAGCTCCTTACCACGTCCATCAGCAGTTTTAGATGTCTGGAAACTTACTGTTGCCCATACTCTTTCCTTTGTGTATCAATGTTTGATAAAATTGCCAGTGTCCATAACGAATTTATCTCGTTGGTGTATGGTGGAACTGAATTAATCCTGTCCATGCTCTTTACTACATTTCCACTTAGAACCTACTATTAAGTTAATGGACCACTTCATGTTTGTTCCTACAGATTGAAGGAGTGCAAAAGTATGCTTCAAAGAAGAATACTTTTTCAGTAGAAGAAGTAGAATACTGAAGTATTTGTTTTTCCCCTACTATTTAGTTTAAATGTGGCTGGCATAGGTACATTGTGCCTCTTTAACAGACCACTTCATGTCTGTTCCTATAGATTGAAGACGTGCAAAAGTATGCTTCAAAAGAGAATACTTTTTCAGTCGAATAAGTAGAATACTGAAATATTAGTTTTTCCCCTAAATTTTAAATCAATTGAGAGGACAAAGTTTGAAAAGGATGAATCTATAGTCCCCAGACAAATATGAAAAACATAGTCATCTCTTATGGTAGTTGCATAGCAGTCTGAGTTACTGACTGAGAACCGCTATGTGCAAGTTTGTGATGATCGATACTATCATGGTATCAAGTGTAGCAAGGTATTTAAGAACATTCATGGTTAATATGCATGCCATAGCCTCTTTAGGCACACAAGGTTTGCTTCCTGCCTGTGTTTTAGCATAGTGCATGTGTTGTAATTTTACTTTTACCCAACAAAGTTATTGAACATCACCTTAGTTATGGCCCTATATTCAAGGAACACCGGACTGAAACCAAGTTGATGTTTTTTTGGCTACAGCAAGTAGAGGTGTGGCTTGTGTTTTAGCTGCAAGAAAGCGGGCCCTGATCTACACACTAGATGAATGCGAAGAAGAACTGTCAAGAATTTGTAGCGGTTATGCTTATGTTGTTCCTGTGGGTGGACCTCTAATACTTGAAGCTGCAGACATCAGTGTGAGAAGGGATGCTGAAGCTCTTCGTCTCCACCCTTCTTGATGAGTCTTAATACCTGCCATGTGCCTTTTCTGCTAGGCGGGCATTTGTTGTAGAGAAAGATGGGGTAAAAGGTTACTTTTTATCTGAAAGTTGGATAGAATTGACTAAAAGATGCTGAGCCATGGCTTCTATCTGACGGTAACTGTCTTCATGGTATTGCTGCAAGCTCTGAGACCAATTCGATGGTGCCAAGCTTTTGGTTCATCTTTATACGTTTATTATTTTCATGTGTAAGGGAACCAAATGTTTGGTTTGGATTATCCATACTTTGGGTTGAATAGTTCGTGCAATATACTCAACTAATGAACTTTGCATTTGAATGTTAAAATCTCACCTGAGATTGACTCACTCCTCGGCATGTCATTGTGAAGTGATGCATCCGATCCGATGTACAAAATACATTCTTGTGTGGAACATGACTAGCGTTTCAAGGTGGCAATAAAGAACATAGGCTATATATTCAATCTCAGAGATTTGGGATCCTCAAATAAATGATAGGTTTAAGATCATGAGATTATGTCTACAATACGATTAATGGATTTCTTATCCTTAATAAAGAATATTATATAGTCTTTTAACTTAATGATGTACAAACATTGAGGAATCTAAAATTGTTTAATCATATTATTCTTTCTCTTGGAATTATTGCCAATCTTGAGGAGAAAGTATGTATGAATATAACAAGTGCATAGGTGGTACTTCTTTCTTATGTTTGTTATTTGTCGCGATGATCGATTTTTGTGAACTTTAGCTGAATTTACTCTATAATTAAGTCCTGTATTTATTGTCCTTCCAAATCTTCCCGTCTTCACTGTATTCTTTTCCGATGCGAGTGCAGAAATAGTGACATGGCACATTAATTATAAGATGGGACAATAACATTACCAACAAAATAAATTATTTTTATCAGGTCAATTGCCGGTGCAAGCCCCGTATAAATTTTAACAAGTCCTTTTACACAAGATTGTTTGGGAGAAATTGCAGTTAAAAATTTCGAGGACTGGGAAAATAAGAAGAGAAGGCCAGGAAAAGAAGAACCAGTAAGGGAAAAGCTTTACTAATGATGTGAAATACCTAAGAAGACAAATTGTGTCTATCGCACCACACCTTTGGCTAAACCTTCTATTTATAGCCGTTTTAGAGCCTTATGAAATTTACTTCTGCTACCATCTCACTAATAATAGAATTAATGATCATTTGTAACTCAACATCATTATTAAACTAACCGTCCAAATGAATGGAGAATGTCAAGGTAACTTAGCATCATGTTTTAACAATGTGTGTTCCGAAAAATAGCTTTACTGCAAATTGGCAAGACAATATACATGGGACTCTGATGAGAAAATTTGTCACTTAAGAAGGCAACAAAGCTGATCTATACACAAACGAATGATTTCATTAAGGATGACGGGGTCAAATACAGATAAGTAACTAATATGCCCTCATATAAGAAAAAATACCATCAATTCCATCAGACGGTAAATCAAATCAAGCCTGGAGTTCAATGGTGGTTCATCTAACTGCACAGTTCTGACACCTCTCTTCCTGATGAAGAAACCCCACCGCATCATTGCCTTTATTTTGAGCAAGCCATTAACACCTTTGCTTGTACCTCTAACAAAACCTTCATCATATGGTGGGTTTTGACTGAACACTCCTTCAAACTGTCATCTGAAACGGTTGATTGTACATCTTCCATCATGTAATAGCCTTCAGGAAGAGGAGGTACACTACTAGATTGGAGGCTTGATTTCGAGGCAAAGGAGAACATTCTCAGCTATTGGATAATTAATTTGGCTTGAAGAATCAATCTCTTGGCCACGCATGGCATGTTGTATATTAACACCATGGGACAGTACTGGCAATTCGACCGTAGTAATACCATTTTCTTCTGGAGAAATCATAACATTCTAGCGGTCCGCAAGTATGAGCTGATGTGCAGCGAGATGGACACTTTCATCAACTGAAAAGCTCCATGGCATTTCCAAAATTGGGATATTTTGACTGTACTAGCAATGCCAAAGCAGTTACATCATTATAATGTCTTGAAGAAAGAACTAGAACATTAATGTGGTTAGTAAATATAAGCCAATGTGAGCATAGCTCTACGATCTTTAAAAAAAATAAATCTGGAATGAATGGTTATGAACCTTTAGTATTCTGATATCATGGAAAAGTGTAATTGATTTTTTTCCCTATCCTACACATCTCTTCTTATAATTATGTTTGTTTTTATTATCTTCTTTTCTCACATATAAGTATAACCAACCAATCTTCTTTTCTAATGTGATCTTCCAGTCACCTACCGAAAAAAATGCATATAAAAACACCTTGCTGTGTGCTTATTATGTCTTTTCATATCTAGTGGTAAAAATATCTTGTCAATGTCCACTTATCATCTAAGTGAAGGTAAGTTTTAGCTATTCCAAGTGTGGAAACACTGGACATTCTTTCAACCAAATGAGACACTATTGGAGGTTTGACACACTATATTAGGGGCAATCACCAAGAAAGTCCTAAGCCTATTGCGTTTGTGCTAATTTAGTTCTAAATTTTTCAATTTAGATAATTGAGTCCTAAACCTCTTGAGGTTTTGCCAACATAATCGATTCAATAAATTTTGACTAGAAATCGTTAATGTAGATTATTTTTACAATTTTGTTCTGAATTTTCGTTTCCTTTCATTTTTCAACCTTTTCTTTTTTCCAGTGGACGGTCACCAGCCACCTAGGCACAGGCCATGGCCACCAAGGACAAGTGCCTTTGGCAATTCTGTGGTCTATGCCCATCGTAATACACCCTGAAATTGACTGCCGTATATACTCTAATCTTATAATGTATTTCATCTCGAACTCAGTAATAGTTCCACAAGCACAGTGTGCCTATGAGAGAGAGGGAGCAGTAATGGAAGTCCCGATTTTGATTTGGTTAAACTTACAAGCTCAACCGGTATCTCCGATCCGTTTGACATGTTCCTATCCATCGCCTCGGCCTGCTTTTGTAGAAAATGAAGTACATTGGGCGACTGCTGTTCCATATACTACCGTGGCACACCACAAGGGAATCCACTCTAAAAGCGTCTTCAATTCTTCAACTTGCGTCACAGTGGCTACTATTTCTACAATTTGTGCCTCGAAATCAATTCTTAAATTATTATAGGAGTTCTGACGATTTCCTTTAATACAAAATGAACCATCACACATACATGTATATTTTATTCTCCATATCATTAGAAAGAACGTGGATATCTTTCTTGAAAGTAATTCCATTTGATGATTTGTAGATATTTTACAATTCTTCTGGATATGAAATGAATATCATTTTTTTCATTTGCATTTGTTACATGTTTTAAAAATGTCCAGTGAGAAATTATCTTAAATCTAATTTTAATCACTAGTAGATATCGCACATAGTACAAAAAGAATACTTCATGTGGAGTGCAAGTGAGGAATAGGTAGGAAAATTGTCCAAAAAGTCCTAAAGATGCTATACTTTTGTCAATTTAGTCATAAATTTTTTAATCGTACCAATTGAGTTCTAAGCATTTTTACATTTTACCAATTGAGCCCCATTCAATCAATTTTGGCTAGAAATTGCTGACGTAGACACTGACTGTCCTACATGACACATTTGGTATTGACATTGACCATTTTTATAATATTTTAATATTAGTTCCGAATTTTTAATCAATTTTTTCCTTTCCTTTCTTTTCTTTCTTTACTTTTTTTCTTTTTATCAAATTTTCAAATTTTTTATTAATAAAAAACTCAAAAAAAATATAGATCGAAAATTGTCCATATCAATACTAGCTATGCCACGTGGAATAGCCGATGTCTACATTAGCAATTTTTGGGCCAAAATTAGCTAGATGGACTCAACTAGTATAACATGAAAATGCTTAAAATTCAATTGGCACAATGAAAAAAATTTAGAATTAAATTGACAAAAGTATAATAAGTTTATGACTTTTTGGACAGTTTTAATAAAATAGTCGAACCAATTCTTTTGTATTGCCATGAAAGGATCATTGCGAGCAAAGTATGATTTTTCCCTGTACGAAGGAAGGCAAGAGCTTTTTTTTTTTTTTTTTGGGGGAATTATTTGGATAGTTGATGGGAAATGATGATATACTTGAAAGCAAGCTGTAAATAGTTCAGGGAAATAACGGAACCGTGGAATGACACCCCCAAAAATAAAAGATTTAGATGCTCAATCCTAAATTAGAAGGATTGAATTCCAGTGCAAACCCCGTATTAAATCAAATCAAACTATCCGTCAGGCATTTTACATAAGCACGCTTTGGAGAAATTATAGTTAAAAATTTCAAGGACCAATTAAACAAGAAGACAAGGCCAGGAAAATGATAGAATTCAACTTGTGTCTGTCACACAGAACCCCTTCGGCTAGACACTGAGAAAGGTCTGAAAGAAGATTCTATTTTCCTGTGGAGTCCCTTTGGCTTGAAAAATTAATCATTTGGCTACTCATGGCACTTTTTAGAATGATGTAGGGGGAGACTCTCTAATCCGACAGTTGTGATTCTAATATCACCTCAAGTTTTTTTCGAAAGTCGAAAAAATTTGGGGCATGCGGACCGAGAATATATCTTCCACGTCTCTAGTACCGCGAGCGGACAGATGATGATCTTCAAAAGGCTTGACAAAAGTTTCATCTTTGCTTCATGTACTATCAGATTGGAAGCTTGGCATTGAGGCATAGGGCGGTTCAGGGGCGGGACATTGTCATCTTCCGTATAAACAAATTGGCTCGAAGAACCAATCATTCGGCTAGGCAGGGGACACAGTGAATTGATGTCATGGGGATGTATTGGCAAATCGACGTAGTAATTCTACCATCTCCTGAATACTCGGCATTTCCAGAATTGGTAACCTGTGACTGTACCGATAATGCCAAAGTTTCATCATTACGTCCTGGAGAAAGAATCAGAACAAAACATAGACCAACGTGAGCGCGGGTGTATGATCTTGTAAAGAATTTTAGGATGAATGGTCATGAGCCTTTGCTATTCCAATGTCACAGAAAGTGCTATTAACTTTTGTTCCTCACCGTGCACATCTGTTTAATTTTTCTTACCGCTGGTCTTTGTCATCTTTAAGTTCTTCAATTGACAAGTCTCGTTCCCGTCACAGATTGAACATTTTATATCTCAATTTGTGACATTTGACATATAAGTTAAACCAACCAACTTTCTTTTCTAATATTTTCTTCCAGTTTTGATAAAAATGGACATATAAGCACGTTGCCATGTGCTTATTATTACATCTAGTCATAACTACTTAGTGATAGCAATGTCTTGTTAATATCCACTTAACATCACCTAAGTGAAGGTGTTAATGAGTATCTGCCGTCGCCCAATCCTCCACTCAAAAAGGCACATCTAAGTACCGACTAAATTTTTAGTTGCATTTTGATCATCCAAACGTACATACGTATGTACATATATATATATGGCCAAATGGATAGAATGTACTAAATGAGGCTCATTTTGCACATTCACAACTTATAGAATATATCTTTTCGTGTATAATTAGCATTGGCTATTTAATGTTCTCCACATTGCATGTCCTTATAGGTCATTACAATACTTCAACTCTTAAATCTCTCATGTCCAAATTGATATTGTACTTTATAAACTGAATCCTGATCAAATGTAAGTACTTGATAGTCCTTTTGCCTCTATATCCATAATCTATTTGATTATTGCTTTAAGTAGTAACCTGCAATAATATACTCCTCTTGTTTGTTCATCGTCAACAAAAACTATTTCTCAGCAATTTTACATATGCAAGTTCAATTTAAGGGTAGCTGGAATAAATGTGTCATGAGGCAACCGTTTGGGATTTTTAATGATACGAAGCCTAATATTAAACACAAATAAAATAAACAATGCTAGATGGATTATATGCCTCCTAATATCAAGCAAAAAACAATAGAAAAAATAAGTAAACGATGCACTTTTTTCTATGATTGCAAAGGAGAGAGAGCATAGCTCATTTGTAGAATAGGACTTCTTCAAAATTCCAAATTGATTAGCATTGCTCGATTTGAGGGGAAAAGAAAACACTCAAAACAGGCTCGCTATTTGACTTGATTAGTCAATTGACCAGGTCTACTCAACATTCCCACATGAGCAAGCCCCCATCATCGTCGCCTCATGGATGGATTAGAGGTCCAAAAATCCGTACGAAGATTCGAACTCGTGATCCAACGCATGATCGCCATTTGGATTTAAAGTGCGCGGGAGTCGAGCGACACGTTTCGCACTATCGGAAGCCAAGTCGCAGTCAGCGAAAAGAACCCTGAAATCGGAGGAGGCTCTCCTTCCAGTTCCTCCGTTCGATCTTCAACCCCACATGACGAAGAAGCGATCGCTGACCTCATCGTCCTCCTCCTCTCCTCGGTGGGAAACCCTAGGCGATGATGCAGATCGCATCGGCCACCCTGCCCGACTCAGTGATCCACCATTTCTTCTCCTTCCTTGACGTCACCCACATTGTTCGAACCTGCGCCTTGTCGAAGCGGTGGCGATCCATCTGGACCGCCGCCCTGGACCTCTTCCTCTCCTTCCCCTTGAAGGACGCCCTGTCCGTGGACAACGTCTAGACCCGCTACGCCTTGCCTAAGGTGAGGAAGTTCCACATCGATATCAATTTTATCGACTCTTGCGCGCCTGAGCTGAGTCCTTGGCTTCGTTTTGCTGTCGACCGTGGGTCAAAGACCTCTTTGTCAATGTGACTAAGAGGTCGTGCTAGATGACCAGCCATTTTGCGGTATTGCTGCTCCTTTATGGATGCTCTTCATTGGTGAACCTGCATTTAAGGCTCTGTAGCTTCTTATTTAGTAGGAGTGTCACTTGGAGTAATCCCAAGTCCCTGTCCATATGCGGCTTAGAGATCACGGATAAGGTGATGCGTAAAATCTTGAAAGGCAGCCCTGTTCTTGAGTACCTTAGGTTGGAGGAATGCCGCGGTTTGAAGTAAACATCAAGCTTTGTCGGAGAACTTTGAGGGAAATCGTGGCCAATCGCTGCTTTCGATATGCACTTGACGAGGGTTTCCCGCTGGAGATTTCAAATCCTCTTTTCCTGTCGTTGCGTTCGAGAGGGTTGTTTGGTATGATGAGGCAGCTGGTAATTGAAGCCTCATCCTTGATTGCAGCCGAGTTGAACTTTTCTAGGAGATGCGAGGATTTTGGAAGGCGAACTGATTGTTCCGTTCAAAATTGGTTCCAGTCTTACAAAGGGGTACTGCAGCCTGGTTGAAGGATTGCTTCAGAAGCTGCAGAATGCGACTAAAGGCTTTTGATCGATAATTGGTGTCTTCAAGTGTGCAAATTGTTTGATTCAACCCGTTTGGATTTATACTTATGGGAAGTTCATGGTCCCTCTTCCTGGTGCTGAGGAAGTTCATACTAGAATTCATCGCAATGGAATCTGGTTCGCATCGTTTGCTACTCTGCCCCGATGCCTAGTGGTGCAAATGTACAATGTGCCTTCAGAATAACTACCAAAAGACCAAAGAAAAAGCAGCTGGTGTTGGGTCAGTCTATATCCTCCTTGGTAATGCATGATCACGATTCCAAAAGATCATAGTAAATTCTTAATTAAAATAGAACGAACATACAAACTCTGTTATTTCAACAATCGAAAGCTTTGGCATCACTCAATCTGTCATTTATGTGGGAAACGAAATAGTTCTTAAATATAAACTTGCTGGGTTTTTGTAAATATATTTAAAAAGAAGAGTGAATATCTTGTTCTTATATGCTGCCTCTCCTCATTGTTGGATGTGCTTAGGTTTTGTCACTTGTGGCAGAGGTTGAAGGTGCGCCATTTGCTTTGCCAAATTTCAAGTCTTTGACTCTACGTGCATGAGTCGAGAATTGGGATTTTCTTGAAAATAAGTACGTTAGGAGTGCCACAATTTTCGTATAACACTCATTTGAATATTATAACTTTTTTTTATTACTTGACATTAACGACCATCTTCTCTAGTAGAAGGGCATCTCTCAGTAAAACTTGTCATAATCAAAGGAAGCTAGGAACACATCAGTCTCCACGTTCTCCATATGCGAAGCCAAGCATGCGAAGTTCTATAGTGTGGGAAATTCCTTGCGTCGCAGATATGAGGAATGACCAAATCAAACAAGGCTTGGACATTTATTGGTAACAAGACTTAGTGATCCGTCCATAGTGTAACAAGAATAAGTATAGATACAAATGATAGTTCACTACTTGAATAGAGAATGATTCTATATATTCAAGTTTGTATCCAATCATCCCAAATTGACAAAGAATTGGCTTCATCGAATTCGAGCTTGGCCTACCGTCATGGCATTTAAGCAGGCGTGAATATTTGTTCTCCTAAGATGCCATTGAATAATTCATTAGAATATTCCATTAATTCAAAAGCCGACGGGGATTATCGTATTGCTTTTTCAAAATTATATTTCAATACTTAATCCCACCTCATTTGCACTGATGTGATGTCTCATGGGTCTGGCAGGCGGGGACCCTTCAGCCTCCATGGGCCTGAAAGTGTTTGATAAGGCCATATTAGTTATAAAGTCTGGCCCGGCCCGGCTCATTTGATCTCGTGGCCACCCATTCCAAAATCACATACGGCCCTTTCCAATATGGCAATGTCCCCAACATTAAGCAAGCACCTTTTCTTTTTTTTATCATAGACTTGAGGAGTGGAGGCTCAAACGGCGGGACATGAAGGAGTGGATGAGACACCGTCAATTATTGCCCCCAAGATCTATGAGAACACATTGGGCGCTTTGTGTAGTGCGAGTAGCTAGCGACTCGCGGTGTCAATGAGGAATCGATTTTGGACGCTTTGTCTATGGATCTCCCTTTTCTCTATTTAGACAGTCCTAATCATCTAAATACCTTGAAATTTTAGGTTTAGTTTTAATTTTATTCCAAAAAAAATTTGTTGTCTCAAAATCCTCAACTTTAACCCCAATGCTACATTAGTCCCCAATTTTTTCATTTAAAAAGAATTTTCTAACTTTATTACCGGTCTCAGATTAATCTCAAATAACAACCAATACCTCGAGGATGAGGTCAAGAGAGAGCAGTTTCCATCTTGAAAGAAAATATGTAATTCACAGCCAAAGAAAACTAGAAAATCTGCGCTTAAAAAATGCACAGGATTGTCGGCCAAGTGGGGTGGGCGATTTTTCCACATGCAATCAAATTCCAAAGAGAGCTCGAAAAAGAAAAGGACGGAGCTTTTCTTCACGGCGAAGAAAAGGAGAGAGAGAGGGTTTTACGGTCAGCAAAAGAGAGAGAGCTTTTATAAATAAATAAATAAATATATATATTTTGAGAAAGTGGTCCGCAAAAGAAAAGAAAGAAAAGAAGAACAGAGGAGGGGAAAACAAAAAATGAAAGAGAGAGAGAGAGAAATTGTCGGGAGGCACGCGTGAGGAAACAATAGAGAGCAAAAAGTTGCAATTTCACCAAAAGCTTGTTTAATCTACTTTCGTAACATCTACGTTTTCCTTAAAAGTTCACTTTTTCTGTGCATTGAAACTTCCACCGGTTGAAGGCAACGACCTATGCTGAGTGATTCCAATCAACGAATTGCTAATTTATATCTAGTTTGGCGAGTTTGAATTATAACCCATGCTAACTAATTGGATTAGATAAATCAAATTAATAAAGAAATATATATATATATATAAAATAAAGTAAAAGCAAAAGGGCATTTGGGATTATTTATGAGATTTGAAAGAGAAATTAAGGCGGAATCAAAGTAAAAAAAAATTCTTCTCATCATGCTTAGGTATGAAATGAATACATATAGAATGTTGATAATTTTTTATGGTCCTAGACACATGTTAATAACATAATTTTATCATTAAACTTATAAGTACTGAAATGAAGTTTATCGGTTTAATAATATAATATTTAACCGGCTCAAAGTGAGAGGGGTTAAATTTTTAAGTGAGATCAAGAGCTTAAATATATTCAGAAAAAATGCCTTTTCTGATTAAAAAAAATTAACAAAAGAAAAGGAAAGTCCAATGGTGCAAGGAGTGGACTCGGTTCAATGAAGACTCATCCCAACTCTCTCTCCACTCTTCGTCTTCCCAGTAAATCCATCATTTTAAGTGTATCGAAATTTTAACAGACATTATTTATTAAAATGTTATCTCGAATCAACTCTCATTTAACCCCACAGCTCTATAGCACCCTTTTCCACAACTTAACAGTTCCAAAATCGAATTTTTATAATATAAATTTCATAAAATTTTTGAATTTATACTCTAAATCTGAAAACCACCCCGATTAGACAAATAAAGGGCTTAAATCCTTATTAGGTATTGCAAATGGAAGTAAACCTTGGGCAGATCCCCGTGTACAGGCAAAACCCGCTCTCTCTTTTCCTTTCCTTTCATTCCTCTCCTGGTGCATGCTCTCCTATTTCCCTTTATATCTCTTAAAAACTCAAATTTTAAGTTCTGTCTTAATTTTATCCCAAACTTTTTTCTATATTAGAAAACACTTAATTTTAGACTCAATACCAAATCAACCCTTGGCAAGGTCTTGTAATTGAGGTTACCTTGACCTTACTTGAAGGGCTGCTAACAAAGTAGTGGGATTTGCACCCATATTTACTCACCTTAGATGCGGCAAGCCATTATACGTTGCTTATCTAACGATAGCCAAAATCAAAATTTTGACGTGAAATCTATCTTCTCCATTGTAAGATTCATAAATAGACACTGTATCTTTTTCTTCTCCAACACCAGGAATACAGGAGATTCGCCGATAATGAGATAAGTGTCTCACTTTTGAATTTTTCCATTGAGTCTTTTAAGAATTTACTCAAGTTTAAAAAAAAAAAAATTATATCAGAAAACCCTTAATTTTAGACCCAATATTAAATCAGCTCATAATTTTTTCATCTTAATAAAAAAAATAAACTTTATGTTTAGTATTAAATTTGCCCCTTACAAAGGCAAGAACC
Source organism: Corymbia calophylla (assembly GCA_014182845.1). Taxonomy (NCBI): domain Eukaryota; kingdom Viridiplantae; phylum Streptophyta; class Magnoliopsida; order Myrtales; family Myrtaceae; genus Corymbia; species Corymbia calophylla. The sequence goes on along the minus strand of CM024697.1, from coordinate 41,384,407 downwards.
TTGACGAAGAGATCGACCGCGAGCAGTTTCCATCTTGACGAGGGAGCAATCTCGGTAATCAAGGACTGGAATTCACGGCCATAGAAGGCAAGAAGATCTGAGCAAGAAAAAAAAAAAAGCAGAGGATTCTCGGCCAAGTGGGGCAGGGATTTTTCTTCACGGCCAAGAAAGGGAAATACTTTTACCAAAAAATTTTTAAAAAAAAAAGGAAAGAGAAATATAGAGAGTGCGTCATCGTGGAGAGAAAACTTTAACAAAGAAAAACTGAGAAGTGGTCGGCAAAAGTAAAGAAAGAAACAGAAGGACAGAGGAGGTGAAATGAAAAGACAGAGAGAGAGAGTGAGGAAGCCCACTTTTTTTTTTTTTTTGCCCTTTTTCGTTTCTTTAGATTTTTTTTTCTTTTTAATAAAGCTCACTTTTTGACCAAGAAGGCAAGAATATTGGAGCAATCACTAAACTAAATCAAGAAAAAAACATTTGCCCATAAAAATTGTAAATTTTGATTTATCAATTTGGCTTTGGGTTTGATTAAGAAATTGTGAAATTCATAAATTTGACTAAACGAAATTGAATATATTGATATTTAAAAAAAAAAATAATTGGTAATTCGATAATTTTGTTGGTCATAAATAATTCGATAATTAAGTAGAGAGAAGAGTGACGAGCCCAATCACTCATTAAAATAAAAAATGGACAAAAATTTGGTAGAGAAGAGCATTAGCCTCAAGCCAAGCAAGTACTAGTGGGACGCAGCCATTGGGCAAGAAAAGAAAATTATATGCTATCTAATTACAAATCCATCGCTCGATGATTAAAATAAGTGAAACTCCTCAATTTTCTTTTCCCTCTTTATATAGGCCTAATCTCCTAAAGACTCAAATTTTCAAACCAGTTTAATTCTACCCCAAAATGTTTTATCTAAAAAAAATTTCAACTTTGGATCTAGTCTTAAATTTGTCCTTTATCTACAAAAATTCCAAAAGTTAATGTCCAATGCAAAATATGCCCGAACATTATTTTTATCTGAAAAATCACTAACTAGTCTCAAATTTGTCTTGTTGTTTGACATGGCATTTTCATGTCATTAAAAAAATCCACATCTTCAAAGTGACATGGAAAATTGTATCCAAAACATAATCGTGTTTGATTAGAAAATTAGGAATCAATCCACCTAGATTAGTTCGCTATTTCAATTTCACTATTGAAAAAGGGTACACGAATATTTGCTTGACTTGGATAAACTAAGGAAGTGAATTTAATTTGTTAAAGGGTCAAAAACATTTAATCAATCTAATGAATATGTTTTTGACTAGTTTTGTCACTAAAATAATTTATAAGGATTTAGATTGAGCGTGCACAAGAATATGATGATCAAAAGTTTACTTTCTTAGAAGGTTTGTGCATGTAGGCACCATATAAGTGTGCACACAGGAACTCATACTCTTTTAGATTATCTTTTTTGTCCGAACACAATGATTCGAAAGATGAGGTTATTATTAGTACTGTATAAGTAAGGAAATAGTTACTTTGTGAAATTAGAATTATTGAAGTTTTTATTGTACAAATATAACTGAAAATTTGAGAATTTCTTGTGCTTTCTCAAAATATTCATTGTACCCTTACCTAATATTATGATCTTAGTGAATGAGATCATGTAAAACTGTTATCCAATGCGAAAAAATTATCAACGCGTCTTTCCTAGTTCGTTAATGTTCTAGGATGAAGGGAAAATGGTCCCGATGGTGGGGCCAGCATTCATGCCAAAAGTACTATTTATCACAAAAAGAAATATGATTTAGGTAGTAGGCCCCAAATTATTTTCTCTTCTTCCAAGATCAAGGGCTAGTTGTTAGGTTTTGTTTTTAGTGACCCCTTTTATTGGACCGGACTGATTTCAATCCCTAGTTTCAGAAATTAGGAATCGGTTTTCAATTGATTACCCCTAGTCTATGAAACCATAACAGCAATTATCTTTTATTTTTGGATTTCTTTTTAATTGCTGTGCACAAAAACTTGCTCACATGTTTTTTTCTTCTCGGGTAGGATTGCCTTGGATTCGCCCATGCATTGACACTTCCACCACACGAAGGCAACGTTTAAATTATTGGTGCGTGCCAACTAATTATATTAGATAAATCAAACTAATAAAGAAATATATGTATGATAAAGAAAAGCAAAAGCAAAAAGGCATTTAGACTTATTTATGAGATTTGAAGGAGAAATTAAGGTTCGATCCAAAAAAAGAAGGAGAAAATTAAGGCAGAATTAGAACCAAAAAGGCATTCTTCTTATTGAGTGCAGAATGAATATATATAGCAATTTGATAATTTTTTATGATCGTCGACACACGTAAATAACATAACTTTTTAGAATAAGTGATCGTTAATAATATAATATTATTATATTAAAATAAAGTTTATTGGTTTGACAATACAATATTTAAGTAGGATTACGACCAAAATTGACAGGTTGATTGTAGTTTCACATTGGATTGGAAGGTTCTCACTTTTCGAATCTATTGTAATTTCTTGCGCTTTTTTGCCTTAGACGTATTCTATCAGGTTAAGTCAGCAAGACGTCTCACACGCATTATTATGCCAAAGAATTATTTGCAACTTGGAGGATTTGGGGGACAGTGAATACTTTCGAAGGACACTTGCGGAGGAATTTCAACAAATGGAACATAGGTATTAGCAAAAGAATTAGAAATGTGAAATGTAATAGAATCTTGTCGGTGCATGTAAATTCTTACATAATGTGCCGTTAATTGCTCTTTCATTATAGATTCTTCTTATTAATGCCATATCGAGTTTTCCATACATAAGTGTTCTTACACATGCCACCTTTGTGGAGAAGTATGAAATATGGGACAAAATGTTGCTGTTATTTGTTGTTTGAAGTAATTGCATTGTTCCCCCTTTCAAGTTTGTTCCTCATGGCTGATATGTGTACCAAATGTAAAATTCTCGATCTCTTTGTATGCATAAGAGGAGTTTGAATATGATTGCCTAGGTTCAAAATTGATTTGTGGAAACATTGCAATCATTTACTTAAAAACTTGTGCTTTTGTGTTACCTAACTCATCAGTTATTTGAGTTTGTTTGAAGATCTTTCCATCCATTGTCCTATTACCATAAAATTGTACGAATATTGTTCATTTGCTTGTGTGAGTAGCTAGAACTTCGAGACTATAATGTGAGAAGGAGAAAAAGAAAAGAAAACCTTTGGGGGTGGGTTGTTGTCTTCTGGAGTTTGTAGTGAACAATGGTTTTTCACTTATCCTCTTTCTAATATTCTAGCATTTTGTATTTGATCTCAAGTTGATTACTTGACAATGTAACTGGATCTTAAGTTGGGTGATCTTGTCAGATTGGGCTTTCTGTTTAGCTTATGATCATTATGTATAGAAAAACAGTATCTCAATTTTTTGAAATAATTTAATCATTGCAGTTTCAAGGAAGTGGTTGAGATGCTTTTTTTTACTATTTCAAAAAAAGATTCTTAATAAGAATTTATTGCCACAATTCCCTCCTACGTCTGTTTTAGCCTCCACCATATACATTCCCATTTCACCGTCCTTCTATGAGGAATATACCTTTAATTTGAAACTACTATTTTCTCTAGAGATATACATGTGCATAGTACAATTGCTTTTTCATGCTAATCATTTCCCTGTATGACTCTCAAGGATGCTTCTAAATTTGCTTTATCTAATCAAACTGATGAAATTGGGTTTACAGATTGTATCTCCTTCCAAATAGTCTTTTTTAGATGTTACGGTATAGCAGTGGCGAGGTGATTTATGAATGATTCAAGCAATGTGAAACAAGGAAGGCCTTTGGAAGCGATCTTGTTGTGCATCGCTCCCAACTACTATCGCGTGGATTTGGCTCTATATGAGGTAAAAGCTTGGCATGTCATATTTTAAAGCCTTTATTTGTAGATGTGGCTAATATATTCTGTTGGAAATAGGAACATCAAATTGTTTTGCTGCTAAATAAGATGAATGATGCTGGTGAAAACTTGGGGATGCTTGGATGATGATCTTGCAGGCCAATGACCTTCCATTTGTGCATATTTGAAGAACCAGTTGTGCAAATAACTACGAGTTGTACCAATTGAAGGTAACTTGTGGATCCAGAGCTGGCATATTAATTCCTTACTAGTGATAAGTATAGGATGCTCCTAAGTTCTATTTGTTCCAATACATGTCAATTCACTATTTAAGACATTGATGGCAAAAAGAAAAACTACGATATTGTGCTTTTCTTTCAAGTCCGTTTTCATAGCAGAAACAGTAGTGATCAAGAATTGGTGGTATTAACCATGTTAAACCAGTAACCAAGAGTGTTGTCATTGGTAACTTAATGTACCTATCAACTAGTCTGGACCAAGTTTAGGCCTTCCATAGACTTAGAGGAAGAGTGTTGGAGTTGGGAACTCCAACCTATTGTAACTAACAGGCATGTTAACCATTTGCTCTGGTGTCTTCTTGCTACATTTTGTGGTGGATAATTTATTTGTTGACTGTATTAGTTTAGTCTATTAGAAATCTGAATGATGCTATTGAGAGCAGGAATCCTATTTTTTGTGCTCTAATGGCTTTGCCGAGTCATGTTTTGAACATGTGTATTCTATCAGATAACGTCACATGCAATCAATTCAACTGGTCGACTGGTAGAGCACGGTTCTACCAATTTGGTGTTCTACCAGTTTGACGGGTTGAACCACTAGTATGGTTTTATAAACATTTGTTCTTTCGTTCTTCCTATTTTATAAGTATCAGCTCTAGGCGGCTTGTACCTGCAATTTTAAAGTATGTCTTACTCTCTGACTTACCATAACTTCAAAGTTCCAGCGTATCTTGACAGTCGGAGTCTTGTACTTGCACGTATGTTAAGACATGTGTATCTGATGACCCTAATGGGTTAGTAGTGCCACTTTTGCTTCTATTTTGTGAGAACACTTTTGCTTGGTTTTCTCATTCTCACTTATAAAACACTAACCCGGTGAAATTGCATCTCTAGGACTCTATCTTACACCTAAATATGGAGAATGAGAAGTTGGCAACACTCTCCATAATGCAATTCCTCCTTGTCAGTTAGTGGTAAGAATTTTTCACATCGCCATGCAAACGAGCTAAGGATCAATTCATTGCCATGCCATCAATCGTATACTCAGAAAACTATTTTCCTCGAGCTTCTTACCATGTCCATATGCAATTTGGATGTTTGATAACTTATTGCTGCCCATAGTCTTTCCTTTCTATGTCATTGTTTGATAAACTTGCCAATGTCGATAACAAATTTATCTCATTGACTAGGTGGTGGAACTGAATTACTATCCATGCTCCTTACTAAATTTCCACTTTTATAACCTACTCTTAAGTTTAAATATGACTGGCATAGGTACGTTGTGCCTCTTTAATGGACCATTTCATGTTTGTTTAGAGGGTTGGAAACAAGCAAACTTATGCTAAAAAAAAAAAAGATTAATTTTTCATTTGAAGAAGTAAAATACTGAAGTATTAGGTTTTCCTGTAAATTTTATATCAATTGGGAGGTCAAAGTGTGAAAAAGATGAATCTTTAGTGGCCAGATGAACACAGAGTAATTATCTTCTTATGGTAGGTTCATTGAGGTACTGCTTGAGAACTGGTACATACATTTTCATGATGATAGATACTATCATGGTAACTAGTATAGCAAGATACTGTGGAGCATTCACGGTTCCCATGCATGCTGTAGCCTCTTCGGGTACACAAGTATTGCTTCCTCTTGCATTTTAGCATAATGCAAGTATTGTATTTATTACATTTACCCAACCGAGGTATCGAAACTTGCATTAGTTATGGCCGTATTATAGGAACATCGGAGTGAAAAAAAAAGTCTTTTTTTTTCTTGCGACAGAAAGTAGAGGTGCGGCTTGTGTTTTGGCTGCAAGAAAGTGGACCCTGGTCTACATACTGGATAGCGATAACGATGAAATCTCTGATTCAAGATGAACATCTGTTTGTAAATTTGCGGCGGTAATGCTTATGTTGCTCATGTGCATGGACCTCTAATACTTGAAGTTGTAGGCATCAATGTGAGAATCAATGCATGTATGGCTTTTGACCGAAGCTCCTCGGCTCCACACTTTATTAATTTATGCCTTTGCAATGACCCTTTTCTGCTAGGTAGGCATTCATCGAAGAGAAAAAGCAGAGTGAATGTCAAATATTTATCTATTGAGTTAGATGGAATTAGCTCAAAGATACTAACCCACCACTTCTATCTGGGGGTACTTGTCTTCATTATATTTCCGCAAGCTTTGATAGCTATTCGATAGTGCCCAGCTTTTGCTTCATGCGTATATGTTTATTATTTCCGTTTATAAGAGAACCAAATGTCTGGTTTGGATTGTTTATATAGGGTTGAATGGTTTATATGGTATAATGGACTAACGAACTTTGCTTCTGAATGTTGAAATCTCTCACCTAAAATTGACTCGCTTTTCCATGCGTCACTGTTAATTGATGCATTCGATCCAATGTACAAAATACACTTAGTGTGAAAGGGTTAGCCTCTAGGATTATTGTAATCGATATGACTAGCGAGATATATAGAGTCAAGGTGGTATTGGACAACATATACTATCTTCCAGTATCAAAGATTCGAAATCTACAAATAAATGGTAGGTTTAAGATTATGAGATTATGTTTCGTACTCTAAACAAGAGTACCATGTAGCCAAAAAAACTTAATGATGTATAGATACACAATAATCTAAAATTGTTTAATTTTATCATTTGTTCTTTAGGATTTGTTGCCAATCTAGAGGAGAAACCCTTATTAAAGATGTAATAGCTTTGTGTTTGATCATATGCACTGAGATAATAATTCCATTGGTATATACGATTGTATGTAACACATGAAAATGTGATAGATCTTTTCGTGTTTATTAATTATCTTTATGATGAGTTTCTGTCGACTTTAGCTGAATTTACTGTAAGATTAAATCCTGCTTTATTTATTTCTTTTCAAATCTTCACGTCATCAATGTGTATTCTTTCCTGATGCATAATAAGTGCAAAAATAGTGACAATGGAAATCAAGAATAGGACAAAACAATACATATTACCAACAATATGAATGATTGGTATTTGGTCTGCCACCATTGGAAACCACATGTTAAATCAAACTATGCACGAGCCATCTTACACAAGCTCGTTTGGAAGAAACTACTGTTAAAAATTTCAAGGACAGGGAAAACAAGAAGAGAAGGCCAGGATCATGAGTACCACTGGAAAAAGGGGAGAAACATTTGCATTGATAGGAAACGGATAGAAGATATTTGGGTCTCACACTAAACACCTTTGGCTAAACCTGTGTCATAGCTGTTGTGTGCTCTTATCAAATTTGCTTCTGGTACTCCTATTTTAGTAACAATAGAACTACATATGTTTGTAACTCAACATCCTTATTAAACTAACAAATCGAATGAATGGAGGATATTGAGGGAACTTAGCATCGTGATTTGATAGTATAGGCGCTCCGAAAAGTAGTTGTATTGCCTGTAAATGGCAACAAAGGCAAGACTCAATACATAGCACTCGATCGACGTGGTTCCAATTTTGATGCAGAACAAGTGTAGAATCTGAGTATGCTCTTTGAATGATATACCTTGAGTTCCTTGTGAAAAATCAAAGGAACTTTTGAAGAAAGGTGTTGAAAGAATTGGAGTAGAGAGCCACCGTTGTTGACACTCGAATTTTGCTGACCCCTTTTTAAATACCCATTTATTTTGAAAAAAATTATATTTATAAATTTATAGAAAAGATAAAAAAAATTTCGAAAAAAAAATTCGAAAATTCGAAAAAAAATTAAAATTAAAATAAAATTCGGTCGAGTGGGCTGGCATAGCCCACTCTTAATCTCTTAAAGCCCACCTCTTTATTTCCTACAAGCCCACTATAATTGATTGAAACACAAGCCCAGCACACGACACCACAATTTTCCCTTCTTTTCACTCTATTCACACACGCACAGAGGGGCATCCCTACTCTCTCCTCCGAGCTCCGCCGCCCGAGCGAGAACAGAGAGAAGAGCAGGCAAGCGAGCAGGAACCCCGAAGATGGCGACGCCGGCGAGGACGGTGAAGGACGTCTCGCCTCACGAGTTCGTCAAGGCGTAGGCCGCTCACCTCAAGCGTTCCGGCAAGATCGAGCTTCCTCACTGGACTGATATAGTGAAGACCGCCACGTTCAAGGAGCTCGCTCCATATGACCCTGATTGGTACTACATCAGAGCTGCTTCCATGGCCAGGAAGATTTATCTGAGGGGAGGTCTCGGAGTTGGCGCGTTCCGCAGAATTTATGGTGGAAGCAAGAGAAAGCAGGCTGGTTTTCTGGGTTTTTGAAGGAAAAAAACGGAGTCCGGGTTTTGCTGGGTTTTCGGAGAAGCGACTGGGAGAGCAAGCCAGAGGGAGAGCGAGAGTGGAGGTTCTAAAAAAATCCAAATCTGGGGTGGGGGTCGAGCGAAAAAGAGATCAGAGAGAGCGGTTGAAGCATTTCGAGGGAAGCAGAGGGTCGTCGAGTCGTCGGCGGCGAGCGAGAGGGAGTCAAATGGAGACGAGCCAGGAGCGAATCTGAGGGAAGAGAAAGCAATGGAAGCAGCTCAAGCGAGAAGGAGTGACTGAGTAAAAAAAAGAGAGGGCAGAGAGCTATTTTGGAAAGAAAAGGCAGAAACGGAACGAAAAAAAAAAAAAAAGATCGAGAAAGCGAGATCCGGGGAGAGCTCGAGAGAGAGAGTGTGTCGTGAGTGAGAGTTCGAGCGAGGGAAAGGAGCTGGAGGGAGAGACCGCCGACAGCCACGCCTGAATCGCGGCCGACGACCCACCACCGAGCCTCTTCTCCCGCGCCTGAAGCTGCGGTGAGCCCCGGCCTTGTGTTAGTCCAGTTTTTGGATGGTGGTTGTCGCGAGCCCTAGCGCCAGTTGGTCGTTTTTTTTCCCCTTTTAGCCAGTGCGCCTCAAACGTTCGATGAAATGTTTCTGTGATATCCTTGAGAGCCACGTCTGTTTAGCCGAAACCATAGGCCCCCCTCGCGATTGTATGTCCGTTCCGTGAACCTTTTGCCGTCTTGCCCTGCTTCTCGGTTCTTTTTTGTTGTGGTCCATTGGCGTGCTGTATTTGGGGTAGGCTGATGTGTTCATTTTGGGTTATCTTGTAATGATGCCCTTCTAATCTGGGTGTGAGTCCCATCTTGAAATGGTCAACATCCTCTCCCTAATCCACGCACACAACCTATTCGGCAAAATGCCTATAGGAGCCCCGTGCGAGTTAGCCCTTTTTGTCCTACGTCTTACATTCCCGGAGTCAACCGGTGATGGTATTCCGACAAAAATGGCTGGGTGCAGATTCTCAGTAAAATTCATGTTGCGCCCTACGTATCTTTATGGTCCTATCCGCATGTGGCGTATTTGGTATGTTGTCCGCAAGTCATTGTTTATTGAAGTTTGCTTATTTTCCCGGCGGCTAGTTCTTAGATGCTTCATGTTTATTTTTCATGAATGAAACCGAAAGCCGAGCCGTGGGGGTGAAAGAAAAAGAAATAGGAAAAAGTAATAAAAGAAAATTGGTTAATAGCACGAAAAAATCTAAAACTATCTAAAACTGAGTTAATTTGTTTATTAGGCTTGGGCTAGAACGTGTTTGGGCTCTGGTGGACGTGGGCTCAAAATTAGCTTGTTGAGTTTGGGCTCAGCTCCAGTTATAATAGGCTATTATTAATATCATTAGAAATGTGGGCTAGATTCATATATGGGTTGGGCTGTTTTTGTTTTGGGCTGCAGATGGCTGGGCTAAGAATGAAAAAGGGCATGGGGGCTGGGCTGAGCTTTTTCCGAGTGGGCCAAGGCTGGGAGTTGGGCCGAATTTTTGTAAATGGGGTAATGGGCCGTTTTTTTAAAATTAAATTTCGTCCGGGCCATTCGGCCAGCCCGGTTGCTAGTCCAGCCCGGACCGATAGGGTCCGGGTCGGTCTAGTAGGGCCGGGTCTCCCGACCCGGTGCGAATCACCTTTTTTAATTAATAAAAAATTCAAAAATTCAAAAATCCAAAAATTCAGAAATTCAAAAAAAAATCTTAAAAATCTTAAAAAGTCTAAAAAATTCGAAATCCTTTAAAATTAATAAAATGTTTTGTTAAAAATTCGGAAAAGCTTTGAAAGTTTATTTTTCTTTTACATTATTTTTTTTTTTTTAATATAAAAATCCGAATATTCAAAAATTCCAGAAAAATTAGAAAATTCCAAAATCATTAATAAATGTTTTTTTAAATTCAGAAAAGCCAAAAAATATTAAAAATCTTGAAAGCTTGTTTTTGTTTAATTTCGGAAAATTCGAAAAAATTAAAAAATGTTAAAAAAATTAAAAAAAAAATTAAAAATTTCATAAAAATCCAGAAAAATTAGAAAAATTGCAAAAAATTAGAAAATCCTTAAAAAAAAGGGAAAAAAACCCAAAATTGAATAAGCCTTTAGGGCTCTATAATAGGTTTTTTGTTTTACGTTATATTTTTCTTTTTTTCTTTTTTTTTTTTTTTAGGGGCAATATTAAGACATTCTTATGCCTTGTTTTGTGACGATATTTTAGATGTTATTTCCTTACTTTTGAATGGTTAGGATAAATCTTAGGTTTTTTGAATATATTGCCATGACCTCATTAATACACAATGGAGTTAGGTACTGAAAGGGGTTAGTCGCATGATTAATGTAATTAAATCCCCAACCCTAGATTCTCTGGTTATGTAGAAAGTGAGGCTCGCTCCCATGCCTCGCTTGTTTCCAGCCGACCCCAATAGGCTAGTGGTGACTCCTTTTCTAAAGATTTTCACGAATATCCAACGTCGCGCGGGATATGGGCTTGGGAGAGCCCGAGTTAATGAAGGCCCGTCGGCTCGAAATTAACAATACCCCTAAATCTATTTAGACATTTTTCTTTCCCCCCTTGGGACGGGACACGAGATGAAAAATTTTATAGGTCGCGACAACTGTTTGATGAAAAATTAGTAAACAAAGCTGCATGAATGACATTATGTGATGATAGGGTCCTATATGGACAGGTAACAAATATGCCCTTATCTAACAAAAAGTTACAATAAATTCTATTAGATAGTAAAGTCGCGAATATGTCTTAGTGCGACAATAAGAATGATCGAATCGAGGCTGAACTTCAGTTAGGTGGTTCATCTAACTACACAATTTTGACACCTCTCTTCTTGACGGCGAAACCCCACTGCATCATGGCCTCTATCTTGTGTAGCGAGAATTTTAACAATGGATATTTGTCAATCACAAGTTCTTTCGAGTTTCTTGAATAAATCTTGTTGTGATCCCTCCCCATGCGAGCAACTTTCAAATTTCCAGTACTGAGGCCACCCATCAAAATCTTCTCACTCACGTCATCAGTCACCTTGACCTGGCAAATGGACAAAGACTTAAGTGAAGTCCAATCGATCTCTGATCATCTAACTTTGATACATTGTTGAGCAGAGAGGCATGACTCTAACACCAATTGATGGGTGCAAAAGTGAGGTGCCAGTGATACGATAAAATCATTGTAGGCAACTTGAAACACACATATACTGATATAAACATAACACTAAAAAGAAAATGATCATGTCACACACACTAGTATACACTATAAGTGGGAAAAGATTGCACTCCACTATTACAGTTGATTTTCTCACGCCACTACAAAACACTTAAAGCAAGCTAGCTCATACAAAGACACATTGTCTAAGGCTCCGTTCATGTCTTGAAAAATCAATGATTTGGAAATGATTTTTTCCTAATTATATATCCTAAAAAAAAAGGTAATGGAAAATATTCTCATTATCAAACAAAAATGTTTTGGCACGAATTTTTGTTGATAATGAAATATATTTTTTCATTAAGTCATTTTTAAGAGATAACAATGAATCAAGCTTTGGAAAATATTTTCTAAATTATTAGTTTTTAACGAAAGAAACGGGGCGGTGCCCTTCACCATACCCTCGGCTTCTCTCGCGAAGCCAAACTCTTTCTCTGTTGTTATCACGCTCACTGGCTCCGTGGCTTATTACTAAACTCCACGTAAAAACTCCATGAATGGGCCTCGAAATGAAGTATTATGGTGGGCCAGGACCCAGGCCCAATACTGCCCGGCTCGGCCCGTAACTAAACCTCTCGCCTTCCTCATCGTTTCTCTCCCGCCTGTTCTTCCTCTTCCGCAATCTTCTCTGCAAAATTCTCAGGCTTTCACTGCACTTAGTTACTCTCTCTCCCTCTTCCTCTTCCTCTTCCGTATCGCTCTTCAGCCTTTCTTCTAGGGTTTTCGGGCTCTGCTCTCCACTAGCTCTTCCTCGCGGCTTGCTCCAGCACCTGGTGGGGCTACGTTTTGGGCTGCTCCGAGAGCTTTTTCAGCTATGGAGACTGACGAGGGGTCGCGGCATGTGCTTCCCTTTCAGCTTCAGTTCGACAAACCGCTGGCTTCTCAGGTTTGGGTTTTGCGACCTAATGGGCGGTCGATTCGATTGTTCCGATTCGGTTTTGTGAGGTTTTTGCTCGATTTCTTGCGATTGGCAGGTGAAGATGGCGGAGTGGAATCCGGAGAAGGATTTGCTGGCAATGGTTACGGAGGACTCAAAGGTGGTGCTTCATCGCTTCAATTGGCAGAGGCTATGGACGATCTCTCCCGGTAATTGCTTCCACTCGAGAAAAGTTCTCCTTTTTTTTATATTCACGGTGTTCGTTTCTTCAACGATGGCTTGGTGTCTGCCCTTTGAGTCATTGGCCTTGTTGTTGTTGTTTTTTATGAAATCATTTTCTTTGTACCTTCCATTGTATGTCCTTATACTGGAGACCCATTTTCATCCGTTAAATAATAGTTAATTACTTGAAAAGTCTGTTTTAAATTTTCAAGTTGCAAATATTTAGTTACCAAAATAGGATTATGAGTTATTAAATAGTAAAATGAATAAAAATTCACAAATTGAAGGACTGTTCCTAAAGGGCCAATCGAATTCCTAATTTTAATTATAGGATCTTTTTTAATTGATTCTTTTATCACATTGTGATATTTTCCAGCGTTGAATGGACCCATTCGGAAACAATTAGATGATGACAAAATTATCAAAGATGGGCATTCCTTATTTTTATTTAACAACGTGCGAATAGTTCCTTGATTTTGGCTAAGTAATTGTTGAATTTTTGTCTTGGAATAAAAGGGATTGTTATTGGTGTGATCTGACACATTATCTGAATCTGAGATCAATCCTGAGCCTGAGGGATCATTCCTGTCTTAACTGTTCTAATATACTCCAGGTAAATGTATAACATCATTATGCTGGCGTCCTGATGGCAAAGTTGTTGTCTTGGGACTAGAAGATGGTACAGTTTCACTGCATGATGTTGAAGTAAGTTTTCTATGTTATTACTGTAACATTACCCTCACAACTTCTCAACTAGGAATCTTCCTGCAACAATCCCTTATCATCAGAATGTGTTCTTCTCTAATCTCTAATGGGAATGATTCTTAATGGCTCAAAAGCCGCATGATGCATTGCAAGCAGCAAGCTTGCTCAACAAACATTTAGCTGCTAATAGAGATGGCAATCCATGTTTACGGGTGCTGTCTGCCAATGCCAAATTAACAGTGAACTGCTAGATAGGTCAATCTTAGCATGAAAAGCTTAACAAATCTTATTAGAACACTCTTTTCGAACGTGCCCCATTTGTTAAATAGGTAAACAAACGATGAGACGATTAACCCATTTAATTCATTAAAGTGAATGGTTCATTCCCATCCAAACATGACCGACACAGCATGAATAACTTGTACAATACATGCAATATGCATATCTTCATCAATGTCATATCATTTTTAAAAAGAATAGCCGTAAGCATATAAAGTCCTCAGTTTAGACAATATCTTTATCTTATATATACCCATTTAACTAAATAGATTGAACAGTTCATTCGAATCCAAACATGACCAAGACAGCATTGCTAACTTGTGCAATATGTACAATATGCGTATCTTCGTCACTGTCATCTAATTCCTAAAAAGAATAGCCATAAGCTTACAACTCCTGGGTTTAGATGATATCTTGTATCTTAATGGTTCATTTAAATCCAAACATGATTGACACAGCTTGTGTACAATATGTGCAATATGTATATCTTTGTCAATGTCATCTAATTTTAAAAAAAGTAGCCGTAAGCTTACAAAGTCCTAGGTTTAGATGATATCTTCTATCTTGTTTACATATATATACATACATATACAAATTACATATATTGCACCACAATAAAAACAGAATTTATGTATGATTTATTATCATAAGACTTACTGAACTAAATATAAATAGGTCAAGATAGGTCAGGTCGCTAATCAAGTTGGGACGATTGTTTAGTTAGACAGATTACACGAGTCAACTTGTGTTAGGTGGTTTGAACTTTGAACACGAACAACATTCATTTGTTAATTGTGTTAACTGTTCAGTAGGTAGACAACTTTGATACGACTTGATTACCACTCAGGGTCACCCATCGTTGTCACATGAAAATAGAACTCACGAATCAACATGTTATAGATCTATATCGTGCATTGTGAATTAAATTTAATGGAATCATAAAGTTTGATATAGTGTTTAAAATTGGTCTTCCATGACAGATGTAAATTAATTGTAAAATATGATTTTTTTATAATGTTAAGTGGTTCCATAACTATTAATAAAGATAAATCAAATTCAACTGATGTTATGATTTCTGGACATTAATATATTGTTACAAATTATTTTTCTTTCATCAAATAAGTACCCCATTTAACTGCAGGGACACAAAGATTGCATACATAGTATTGTAATTGGATTCTAATTTATATATTTTACTGTAACATGATCATAACATCCACTAAACCTTAGGCAGCCAACAAAATCGTGCAAGATATTATTTGTCCAAATATTGATATTCTAGCAATTTTTTTTTTTTGGCTGAAGATGGACTTTGCAACTCAAATAAAAGTTATACCGGGATCAGATTTTTCTTGAAGTTAGATTATTAAAATCATCAACTAGGATTTGAGTATTATTTGGATTTTACTAACTTTCCTTTTTCTTTGAGTTTGATTAGTAAGATATTGCGTATATTCCAATTTATGTTTCTTGTCTAGAGGTTTCATATTTCTACTAGGAGTAGAACTTTTAGTGAGTTTGTAAATATAGGTGTGATTATTACTTTTTAATAAAGGTGATAAATTATTGAAGCTTGCAAGTGTTTGCTTTGGGATTGTGTGATGCAATTTTTCTCTTAGGTGTGATGATTAGGAAGTTTTGGGTGTGATGCCTAAAGATTTATCTTAATTGCTGGACTCGTTGTCCTACATCAAAGCCATTAAATGTTTTTGACACAACATTGTAGTAAATTGTGAATCAAGGATTGACTTATATCAAATTAGTGAAATTAATGGTGAATTGTTTGATTCACATGTCTTATAGTACTAATTGATTCATTCAATACATTTATACACTTTAGGACTTGAATTTGATTGATGTGCTTAATTGCATTCTCATGGAGGACACAAAATTTTCACCTTGTCACAAATGTTGTCATCGATAATCTAAAATATCTCAAATGTTAATGACGAATTATAGTAGGGTTTGCTGGTGTCGAGCTCATTGAGAGGATCTACAGTCTAGGTAAATGGTGTCATATAGAAGCAGTCATCCATGACACGCTCATTTTCATCAAATTAATGGTTTCTTTCTATTATTTGAAGTGACATGTCCAGTTCAATCAAATTAGGAAGGTAATAGTTCAGGTGACTCCTAAACGATAGTATTTGTATGTGACTCAATTATGCTTGTGGGTGGAAAAGTTCATAGATTACTGGTTATGTCATTAAGCTATAGCTATTTGGTCCACTTCATGGATTACGTTTTGCTCTGAAGAGCTTATTTTTACATATGAATGTTATCTCACCAGTCTAGGTGTCTTTATGGAGCCATGGATATGCATTGTGCTGCTTATATGCTAGTGCTTGCAGCAGTTATATGTACTGTGGTATATTTATTTCTAACTCAATATAAATATTAAGCAGAATGGAAAACTGTTAAGGAGCCTGAAGTCCCATGCAGCTGCTGTGGTGTGTCTCAATTGGGGGGAGAATGCCCAAGTGAATAGAGTATGCATCTTTCAACTTAAAAAAATTCATCTAATTTCTTGATCTTGATTCTTTACTGACAATTTTTTATTGTTCATACCTTTCATGTTCTATCTAATGCTTTGCTTGCAGATAAGTAGTTTTTTTTTAGTCTGGCTTACTAAAATATTTCTTTTTTCGAACTTAGAATCTTATCTCACAGTCCAACAGCTTCAACATGGGTTTATGGAAGGTTTTCTGAAAACTTATGTTTAGTGTCAGCTGTGAGTTGTTAATTTTCTGATTGTTGACTACTTAACTTTAATCTCTTGTTAAATCTTTTTTCCCAATTGGAAAGATAATTATCCATTTTTAAATAGGACACTTCTGGCAACTCTTTGGCTTTTGAAGATCGCACTACTCGTTTCTTCCCTCCAGCTCCAAGAGTTCCTCGCATGCCTGGACTAGTCCCTGGAGAAACTGGTTTAACTGACGATGGTCAAGATTCATTTGTAGAGCTCTCAAATTCTTCAAAGCAATGTTTCAATATCCTTTGCAGTGGAGATAAAGATGGAGTTTTGTGCTTCAGTATATTTGGTGTCTTTCCAATTGGAAATGTTGTAAGCCTTCTATCTGTTCAAATCAAATATTTAGCAGTATAGTCTATCAGATTCAGTCAATGACTTTCTTTCCTTTCTCGCTTCCATAGAGCAGTCTTTCTTAATAAATGGATTTGATAGCAGATATCAGTATTGCCTAAAAGTAATGGGCTGATTAATTGAAACAACTATACTAGGTGAAGTTATTCTTGTAAAAGTTCTAGATTTCACTTCTATTGGTCACTTCAGAGATGACACCTCTGACATCGATACAGCACAATTATCCAAAGCTTTTGTTGTTCGCCCTGAGTGCTCCTTCTACCTATACTGCAGTTGAAGCACCTAAAGGAGAATTTGGTGTCTTTCTGGGTTAGCCTGCCGTACAGACTTTCTGATTTTGTTTTAGAATCTTGAGTTTCTGCTCTTTTTTAGGGAGATTGAGAGCCTATATGACCGTCAAGTGCGGAAAGTGTTCTGTGAGTGTATGATTTAGAATTTTAGTTCCTCTGAACTTTCTAGCATGTTCGGGTTTAGTACTGTTTCAACGTTAAAACATGATGAACTTCTCAACAGACATTTGATTAGTCTAGAAATGCATGCTGGAGAATTGTTCTAATCAGTATCATTTGGGTTCCTATCAGTTCTCTTTAGTTACATGGAGCAACTCCTTATAGTTATAATTCCTCGTTGGGACTCTCTCAAATGGACTTCCTAGGGCCCACTGCCTATCACCATATCTATAAGTGTGAAATATGGTTTCCTAATGGGAGGCTTTTCAGATCTATATACAAGTTTATGAATTGTCAATGATGATTTGATCACAATGTCTTGACTTGGTTGACTACCTTAAGCCAATTCCAAAATCCTTTACCTAGAACAGGTAATTTTCACATTAAGATGAGATATTTTAGATGGAAAATTAAACATGGTTGCTAGGAAATCACTTGTTATGAAAATTGATGTAGCTCATTTAGTTCAGTGTTGAGCCTCTGGGTTCTCTCTCTCTCTCTCTCTCTCTCTGTCCTTTAATTTAATTTGAAAAGATGCCAGTGGCAGGAATACTAAGTTTCTGTGGAACCACAATGTAAAACTGCTAATTTAAGGCATTCCAAGTTGCAATGTGATGTAGATATTCCGTAGTCTAGTGTTGAGGTGAGTTCATTTAAAGGCCTTCAGAAAAGTCAAATCAGTACTGATACTGCACTTGTGCTGTTGCCCATGAAGTTTACATTTTTTGCTTAGGTTGTCACATCTCTCTGTTTTCTAGTTCCGTCACTGACCTGACCTAAAAATGAATGTTATGGTGCTGGGTTGATCTTTAAGTTGACCTTGTAGAGATAGCGCAGTTCCACTCTCCACTAGTTATTTTTGTTTTGAAGCTTCTTTAACTCTCAGTTTCCACTTTCTTTGTATAGTTGCTTTGTTATATTGGGTTCGCTATTTTCGGTTCGATAATCAGTCGCTTATTGCTTCTTGCTGTGTGATTGCTATAACGCATGGGAATATGCACCAGAATATACATGAATGTGATATTCCTACAACAACCAAGGGCAGAGACACTGTTTGCCGACTCCTGAATGCTTCTGTGACAAAGGTACAGTAACTAACATAGTTGCCTCTCAAAAGCCTCCATGTTTGTTCAACTAATGGGTTAATGATAGTTGGCCTTTTGCATTGCTGTGACTAATTTTATTTTCCCTCCTAATTAGTCTTCCGATATATTTCAACTTCATGATATGGTAGATTGTCCTTTCTTTAGTTTTTTCCCATGCATTAGGAAAAGAAAAATACAACTAAACCTTAAGAGACACTTTTTGAGGGATTGGTGATCAAGCTAGACTTAAGTTATACAAAAGAACCTAGACTAAATTAAGCAAAAAATTACTGGACCCATGGTGATGCTTTTGGCCCATATCAGCTTTTAGTTTTTCATGCCATAGTTATTTTATTTTACTTGCTTTTATGGACTTCACGCATTGGTCTGACATTTTTATGGCATTGGAAAGTGGAAGGAGTGCCTAAGACTATATTTGAATGCTCTTAAAGGTGATGATTCAATGGATATTAGGGTTAGTTATCAGTATAGCCTTATGGATAAAGGATCAGGGCTTTTATTAATTAACTATATTTTATATTCCATTTTGATTATTTAATTAGAAATAAGGGAGTATATGTATTTACTAAGAAATTTTTCAAAAGTAACTATGTAATTTCTTCTCCTTAAAACTAGAGCACCAGTTAAAACAACATTTTGTATGCCCTCGCAAGGCTCACATGAATGAGAGTTCCGCTACTCATGTTGCATTGATCTTAGACAATAATGTGATGAAAATTGTCTTTTCTAGAAAACCAAGCTGTAGACAGATGTTTATTTAATTGTATATGTTGGCAGGCTTATTGTCATTTTCTAAAATTTATTCTAGTTTATAAATGAGTCTGTTGATTGTCCATATTTTCTTGCTTAAAATGCTTTGATGACCAACAAAGAATTCCATTCACATTGTGATGTTTAAGTTATAGTCATCAGATACATTGTCTTCTCATGAATACGTTATTGGAATTTGATAGAGAAACTACCGAGTAAAGGCTTAGTGGTAACTAAACATGTTTCTATAATAATGTCAAACAGCCTGACATAGTAAGTGTCAAACAGCTTGGATGATATTTTGATAGACATAAGATGCTGACTGTTTGCTAAACTTCATATGTACCTGCTGTAAGTTTATTCCTATGATTGGATTATTCCAGATATCATTTTAGATGTTTCACCATAGCAAGCTAATTCGCATGTAATTGTTATCATTAGGTGGCTTTATCCAAGGATCTTTGTCATTTGATGGTTGCATGCTCAGGAGAACTTGTTGAAGACATTGTTGAATCAAGAGGGGGTCAAACGGTTGGAGATAGTATGCATGGCTTTCATTGCTTAGTGCTTGAAACTTCAATATTCCAAAAGAGGTAAAATTACAGTAGCGTTTAGTGTTATTCAAATTTTAGGTGAAACTTCTGTAATTTTTTTTTTTTAATTTTATGTAGTAGTAATTGGACTCTGTTTTATGATTATATTAGGATTGTTTATGTGCACCAGTATTTGATTCAAAGTTATCAATTTTGTTTGGTTTTATGGAAAGTAAAACTCTATTAACTCAGGATATTATCGTCATCCTTAAAATGAAACTGATGGTTAACATGGAGCAATTTTGAGGCATTTTTCTTGGAATTAACTCTACACTTTGCATGATAGAAGAACTTCCCTTCTGATAATTTTAAATGCCCAAGTTGAGTTTCAAGAGTCACCGTAAGCTGAACAACATGATGCCTCATCCTTCAAAGCCTGAATGATTTTGTTCATGCTTAATAAGGTTTTCACCCAACCTGTAAGTATCATACAATCTTTCCATAGAAACCTCTAGAAATCAATGTACTTTAGATGTTGAAAGTGGTGGGACAAAAATGCAGGAGTTACTCTTGCAAAATTTTGAACATTTTCATATGTCATTTTTGTTCTCTACCATTAAAGGCCTGCTAAGTTTTCAATAACATTTTTCGTTTTCATTTTTATAGAAGGGAAAATACCACCAAAAACCCCAAACTATACCACTTGTGACAGATTTGCTCTAAACTTTTTTTTCGTGACACAAAACATCCCAAACCATTCCCATTATGACACATTTACCCCAAACTGTGACATAAAAAACCCTGAACTTGTATTTGTGTAACATATTTACCCCTAAATTCTTTGACCGAAGGGCCTTTTTTTTTTTTTCTTGTTTTCTTTTTCTTCCTTTTTCTGTTTTTTTTTCTTCCTTCTCTCTTCCCTCCTCTGGCCATGGTGGAGGGAAACCGGCAAGGGCCGCCTTGGCCAAATCCGGCGAGGGAGGCCCTCACCAGAGTTGGGCGAGGGTGAGGACAGCCCTTGCTGGCTTCCCTCCACCGGCCATGGCAGAAGGGAGGGGGGAAAAAAGAAAAAGGAAAAAAGAAAAAAAAGAAAAGTTAAAAGACGAAAATACTCTTCGGCCAAAAAGTTTGGGGGTAAATGTCTTACATAAGTACAAGTTCAGCGTTTTTTGTGTTACAAAAGAAAGTTTGGGGTAAATGTGTCACAATGGGCATAATCTGGGGTTTTTAGTGTCAGCAAAAAAAGTTCAGGGTAAATTTGTCACAAGTGGCATAGTTTGGGGTTTTTGATGGTATTTTCCCTTTATAGAAACTGTTTTCAATGTTTTATCACAGAAAATTTGTTGAGTGAAACTGATGTATGCTGTAATGGATGAGAATTGTGAGAATTTGCTTGTGTTCCATCACAATAAGAAAACAGGCTTAGTTGGTCCAAATCTCCATGGTTGCACATGGAATGTGAATGCTAAAAAGTTTTCTTCAGTTTTTAAATTTGATTTTAATAATAGTTTTCCTTTCATCAACTGTTTTAGAAGTGTTACCAAACACATTTTCTGGACTGTTTACATTCTCAAATAAAATGAGAATAGATATCTAAGAATTTTTATCTGCCGAATGCCTCCTAAGATTCTCAATCTCTTCCTTCTGCAGTAAAAATGAACTTCATCAAGTTGCTCAACAGGCTTCCAACATCGAAGATTTACTTCATGTTGTCCGAACATCATTATCGGTCATGCACAAGCAGTGGGCTGATGCCATGAACATATTTCATGAGAAGTTTGATTTGTTAACAAGCCTTATTAATGACCATGGTTAGTGGTCCTGTTAATTCGAAGTAGTAGATGGCTTTTCATTGTTCTTCATTTAACTGTTTCTGTTTGCTTATCTAGGTCTTGACTCTTCTCCTCAGGAGGAATTTTTGAGTCTTCTAGGTGGTGCAAGGACCAGTCCTGCAGTCCATCAGTTTCTTGTTAATTCTCTGGGTGAAGTGGTACGGCTGGTTTTTTAAAGTTCCGGTGTCACTATAGGACTTCTGTTCTTTTTTGTTAGTTTCTATAATCTTAGTGTGCCCGTTTGTTCAATGATAGGGTATGAAGCGTGTATCAAAAGTTTGTCTGTGGCGCTGGAAAAGAACTTCAGCTGGTTGTCCTCAATCATCTGCAGGTGCACGTTATTACGTTTGCATTTGGCCTTTCTCTCTGATAAATTATTGAGTTTTATGCATCGCATAGAACAGTCTTGGAGGGTGATCAGATAGATGTAGGAATTTGTTATAGTAAGTTATGCTTCACACATTTTGAGATGCCCTATCTTTCAGAACATCCTGATGTTGAATTCTTCTATGAACCTATCATATGCAATGATATGGATTACTAACATTAAGTGGCTGGAAAGGGTGAGGTAAAATCTGATTTGATTCTGATTTAACAAGTAGTATATGCACATAATAGAAATTATAGGTCATAATCATCGGTTTCAATTTGAACTTGATCTAAGTTTAAGCTTTCAGAACACAGTACGTGGAGGTATGGAAATGGTAATTTTTATGCATTTACATTATAATTAACAGGTATAGAGATATGTTCTCAGTTTCAAAAGGAAAAACTTTATTGCCCACTTCGATCTTAATATATATCCCTCATAATTGCAAGATTCAATCTTTGTATCAATGAATCATATTCAGCTCTTTTTACCTACTAATAGCACTATTGAGCCTAGGGGAAGTTAAGACTTATTTATACTACCAATTCCACTCCTTGGACTCGATGTAGTAAGTGAAACTCTGCTTTCTTATGGTATCATTAGTGTCAACAAGCTAAAATTGAGAAAGAAAACTCAGTTATCAGAAGAAAATGAGCAGATGAAATAACTAGCGGGTGCTCGGATGATATTGAATTGGGCCAACATTGATCTCATCTGTGATACTTAACCTTGGTTATGACGGTTTCTGTTCACAACAAATTGTTCATGTACCTAGATGTGGGAATGCATTAGTTTATTTCTTTTTTTACCAACTATTTTCCAATTAGATCGCCATTTTTTTTTAAGCTAACCACCTTTTTTTGGTAGAGTAATGCTAAAGATGTTAAGTCATAGTAAATGAAAATGGTTTACGAGCTCACATGCAAAATAGATTTGTATTAGGTGTTTGTAATCTACTTGCCTAAATACTTGGATTTTACCACTTCAAATGAGTTTTATATGCTAGTCTTTGTATCCATGGTATTGTTCTGTTTAGTAAATGTGTTGGTATCTCTTTGGATCCGAAGTTTCTCTCGAACTTTTTAGATCTTGACTTTAGGAGGAACCCTTTTGTCACGATAAGCTCATTCAAAAAGGGAACTGCAACTGTGAGTTAATGGAGTGTTTTTGCGCTCAATAAAAACATGCTGTGTGGATGATGGTTATGGTGATTAGCACATAATTGTATTTGAGTTGTTAGTGCTTGTACCCAAAACTATATGATTAGATACAATGTTGTGATAAAGGGTAATTGGAATAACTTAAAAATCCTCAGAAAAGCATAAGTTTCTTTTAGGGCCTGCATGGTAACGCTCCAGGGAACACTTGTTTCTGTTCTTTTGTTCCCGGGAACAGAAACGCGTTTGGTAAATTTTTTGTTCCCGGGAACAAATTTGTTCCCCGGAACAGGTTTGGAGTAGAAATCAGAAACAAGAAAAAGTTGTTTTTTCCGGGAACAATTTTAAGAAACACTTTTTTTTTCCTTTCTTTTTTTTTTTTCTTTCTTTTTCTTCTTCTTCTTCCTCTTCCTCTTCCTCCTCCCACCCCTCAGCCGCCCCATTGCCGCCCCATCGCCGCCGCCGGGCGAGGTCCGGCGAGCTCGCCAGCGCCTCGCCAGGCCAGGGCGAGGTCCGGCAAGCTCACCGGAGCCTCGCCCGGCCACCGGCGAGGCTCGGCCTCGCAGATCTAGGCGAGGCCGAACCTCGCCCAGGCGGCGCGAGGCCGCGCGAGGCTCGGCCTCGCAGATCTAGGTGAGGCCGAACCTCGCCCAGGCGGCGCGAGGCCGGGCGAGCCTCGCCCAGGCGGCGAGAGGCCAGGCGAGCCTCGCCCAGGCGGCGCGAGGCCGCGCGAGCCTCGCCCAGGCCGCGCGAGCCTCGCCCGGCCACCGGCGAGGCCGAGCCTCGTCGGTGGCGGCCGGCGCGAGGCTCGGCCTCGCCCAGATCTGCGAGGCCGAGCCTTGCCGGTGGCCCTGCGAGGCTCCGGCGATCTCGCCGGAGCCTCGCCGGCGGCAGCCAACAAAAAGAAGGGAGAAAAAAAAAAAAAAGAAAAATAAAAAAATTAGAAATTTTTATCAAACGTGTTTTTGAAGGAGTAAAAATTTTGAACCGTTATCAAACACCCTCAACGCCGTAAATCTTTCTAAGGTTAAACAAGAAAAACGTTTCGGCGGCGTTAAACAGAAGCGTTCTTGTAAACGCGCTACGCAGACCTTAATAGATCAAAAGTTCAACTATAGGGCACCAAGGGGGTGCAAACCCATATAGGAAAAGAACCCCAAATTAAGGCCATGTACAGAACAACTCTCAAAACCGAAAGCAAGCTCAAGTACAAGATAAATCGTCGACTATATTAACCAAGGCATTTGCATCCATATGCAGTCTCCACTATACCAAAAGTGTACAACTCTTAAGCCAAATTTGAACACACGGAAGATTTCTCTCCATCGAAAGCTCTCTTGTTCAGCTCCTTCCAACTGAGCCTAAAAACAGAGAGAGGAATTGAGTTGATCCTTCTTTTCTTGTGGCGCTATAAACGAAGGCCCTGCTAAGCCCAGAGTTCTTGCTCCATAAAAGCTCCAATAACTCAGATAATTCGGTGCAAGTATAGGAAACTGTCCAAATCATTCTTGTCCATGACCAGTGAAGGAGGAGATGCCGCATGGATGCTGCCTTCTTCTTGTGGAGGGAACACCTATTAACCAGTATTTGCCTCTTTGTTGTAGGTTATCTAAAGTGAGGATTCGTTCCCAAGTTGCTTCCCAGGCAAAAAGATAAACTCTAATCAGAACCCTTACTTTCCAAATCGCTTTTTAAGGAAAATCCGTTCTACCACCAACCTCCCTATCGAGCAGCTTGTAGCGAGACTTCACTGGAAAGATTCCATCTCTTTCATCGTTCCACACAAAAGCATCCTGAGAAGCAACAGAATTCTTGGAAAATATTATACATAAACAGAGATGGCAAAAACTCCCAATCTTGGGCTTGTCTCACAAATTCAGTATCCCAAATGATCATTTCCTTGTTTAACTAATAACAATCTGCTACTGAAGCTTCCTTATTCCTTGTGATGTCAGAGATCTGGGAGATGATCAACAATTCACCCGAATGCATACACATACAACAATCTGTGAGAAGCAAATTCTGTTTCTTGAGATTCTCAAGTAAGAACCTTATTCCAATTTGGTGCACATTTACTATAAAACTAACGCCCTCAGGAAACAGAATTTGATTCTCACATATTGATGTTTTATGTTTAAGCATTCAGGTGCAAATGTTGATCATCTCTTTCTTCTTTCTGACTTTGCTCCCAAGCTTTCGCATGAAATCTTCCGCTTGTCCAAGTTGGTTAGGTTCTTGCCAAGACATGCCATCATGCTTTTTAGTTGTTGGAATGCCTATTTGGGAGGATCAATCTCTAAGAAGTCTTGTAGCGCTGCACCTTTATCTCATGTGGTGCCTATAGAAGGAAAGCACAAAATAGTAGGGTTTGAAATCTTTGGTTGTTTTTGTGGTGTGCCTTTTAACTGGCTTTGGGCATCATGTTCTGATTTCATATAGTCTTCTGATGTTTTATTTTTGTTTTTCTTTCTTTTGTTTTGTCCTTGTATACTGATTCACTAGAACTTTTTGTTTAAATAAAATCCTTTATCATCTATAAGAAAAAATATTGCCAGTTTCTTCTCTGCCAGATCTCTCTCCATACTTGTGGCCAATTTTGTGTACATTGTAAACATGTGCATCGCCCAAGCACGTGCATGTGATCGTGTGCTTGCACAGGTGTGCGCACATGCAAATGCACACTATAGGGTTGTTGCTAGTTAGATCACTTCCTTGCTTCTCCTAGGTTCAGGGACTCTTGTACACACTCCACATACTTGTTAATTATTACTGTGGTGAGAAATCATGTTTCTTGTTAGTTTCTTAAAGGTTATAGACTCTCTTCATTTTACTTTTTTGATACATAATTCTATTAAAGAGCATCACGGGGATGCCTCTTATCTACAAATTACCACCTATAAGCTCACATTTATCTAAGATAATTCAAAAAAGGACTCACCGTCTAAAGAACTGCCACCACAATGCCAAAAAAATATGGTGGTTATCTCAATATCCTTTACAGCTCCTATATAACTTTCCTCATTTTTAGGAACCTGCCTATTTTTTTCTTTCAAAAGTTTATGAACTTTCTTTAACTCCATGGTCTGTCAATCAATGCTTTGGGGCTCCTTTCTCCTGTTGTTTATTCAAAATGTGCATTCATGACAGTGTAGAATTTTGTGGAACAATTGCCAAGTCTTCTAAAAGATTACCTATCAAATAAAGATGTGATTTACTACCTAAGTGTTGGAACGCTCCTGTCTTACATAGGCTAAGACTTGGCCTTAGATTGAAGGATAGAAATTTGATAATTGGGGAGGTAAATAGGTAGCAGGCTAATTTTTAAATCTAAAACCTCCTAGTCTAATTCCACAAAATTTTGTGGGTCCAAAGTTAACTAATCAAAAAGCGTAAGCTATGCGATAGAGATATAGTTTGATATTCAAATGTCGTAAACAAGTTACCTTGCCCAAGCTAACAGCACAAGGGCTGGGCCTTTGTCTCCTTGAAAACATTAGCAATTCCTGTCAAGTTTGTGCTTATATCTCACAATTATCACGTAAATAGGATCTCTCTCTCTCTCTCTCTTCCCCTTCACACACACACAGGCACTTTGGGCAGGAATTGATCATTTCACACGAACATTCCAAACTTCCAGCTTGCTTCCATGAATTGGATGGCAGACTAGGCTCCATTTTGTTAATGATGTTTCCAAGATAACTTTTATTTGTCAGAGAATCTAGCGTATGCTGTGTAGCTCAAACACAGTTTGCAGTTGAAAGATAAGGATGGCTTGTAATGGCCATTTGCTGTGTGAAACATTTACTTTCGTAAAATTTTAACATCAATGGTTCCTATTGCTGTTTAGCATTTAACTGATATGTTCAATGCTATCTTTATCCCTCATGAGTGTGTCATTTTCCTTAATTAGAGAGGATATTTGACTTGTGGGGTTAAGTAATTGACGTATTGTTATTTACCTAGCAGCCTGCTGTAGAAATTATTGGCTTTAGAATGGGTGAGCTTAGGGGTCTTTCGAGATGGCGCTCTCGTTATCTGGGTATTGGTTTGGATGAGACACTGGTGGACAATGCAGTAGAAAAGGCTGGAATGCTGCTTGCACAGGTTGAGCGATTCATAAGGGTGCTCTCATCTGTTGTGCAGCAGGTATGCCTGTTACAATCTTTGTTATGATTTCTCTACCTTTCTTGATACCTTCTGTCTGCTACTATTTTCTGAAATCTTGCCCATGTCTCATTGTGCATGTCTTTAGTCACACTAAATTCCTAAATTTCCTAAATTTTAAACATGGAATTGAACTACTTGTGGATATAAGACACAAGATCTTGTGTGCTCAGAATGACATTATTGTAAGTCGAATAGAATTTAATATTTGAAATACAAGCTTTTTGTTGGGATTTTGAAGAAGATATTGTTAGCTGGGCCTTTGCACATGACTTGAACCTGTTTATCAAAAGTCCCATTTTGCACCTTTTAAGATCATGATGAAATACTGACAATATCACATTGTTGTTAGTTGATATCATCGTGTTTTTGAAGGAGCAAAGAGACATTGCATGACATTTTTATATTTGCTTCCTGCACCTCGACAACTTGGGGTTTGTTGATACCTTGTCAATTCTCACATGCTACACTGAATACATGCATTCTATCTTGTTTCAAAATGAAAAAATTGCCGGTGTGACCACTGAAATCTAGACAAGCTCAGAATATTGGTAGGATCCTAAATTCTGGAGCCAGCGGTGTAAGCATTTTGTATTGGTTAATTATGTTGCTGAAGCTTTTGGTTTTGTCTCTCTTTCAGTTTGCAAATTTCTTCAGCTGGCTTCTGAAATGTATAAAGCAACTTATGTCAGAGCCCAGTGATCAACTTTTAACATACAATAGGTTTGTCTAACTTTTGTCCATTAGGGTGAATCCCTATTTACTCTCATGAATTTTGACAGTGAACTTGTTGTCGTGTTCTTGAAGTTTCTGTATGATCAAGATCCTGTTATGCAGCTTCTGGATCTATCTGAGGCTGATGAAGAAATTGACATTGATTTGTAAGTGATTTCCTCGAACATGTCCAGGTCCTAATTCTAAGTCATTTAAAATATGGCACCCGGAACCCCTGAATCTTTAGTTAATACTCATTGATACCTGATGGAGTCACCAAGTGGAATGTTTGGCATCGCCATGTACAGAAAGCTTCCAGTAGAAATGGCTTGTATACTCCTTAAAAGTCTAATTTTTTTTTCCCCATTATTTCAGTCAACTTTACTTGGGCTGAGATGTGATATGTCATTATTGTTGATAGAATGGCTACCCATTGAATTAATAAATTTCTTGTCTTGTGAATTATCTGTAAGTTTTGCTCCTCCTTGGTGTTCTTAATGAATTTCATTCATCTAATAAGAAAATGTTGTTGCCTTGCCCTATGTATCATTCAGACATGATGACTGGATTCATAATTTGACATAACGCGACCTTATAATTCCAAGGGCAGGCCATCTCTTCATTCTTTGTAGCTGAAATTTGGTGAGGCAATGGCTTGGATACTTTGAAGTGTGGACAGCTTAGTGTTGCCTTCATGTACTCTAGCAGTGAATTTTGGTAGCCCGTCACTACGTTGTGCTATCGATTTGTGTGCCAGAGGTATTAGAATATCATTGTGTAACGGGTCACGCTTTAAATGTCAGAGTGGTATGCTGTCAAGCCTAGTATTGTTTTCATGCGCTCTAGTGGCTCACTCATGCTTTATTGCAATGTGACCAAATTAGTTGCTAAACTCAGGATATGAAATTGTAAATGTATCCTGGTTTCAGGGTTAGTTCTTCATTTTAAGTCATCTTGCTGTCGTCTTCATAATTCTTTAAGAGCACAATGAGATGCAGTTAACTCAAGTTAGGGTGGTTTGCTGGGCTTCGACTGTGGTTACTTTTGGTCCAGCACTATGTTGTTAACCATGTGGTAACGGGGATTGAAATTGACGGGTTGATTGTCGTTTCTCATTGGATTGGAAAGTCTTTCGAAAATCAAATGTAATTTGTTGCGCTTTTCTGCCTTGATGTATGTTGTCAGGTTAGTAAGATGTCTTACACACATTATTGTTTCAGAGAAACAATGGAGAGAGTCAGTGAATTAGTACAATTTGGAGGATTTGGGGACAGCAAATATTTGCGAAGGACACTTGCAAAGGAGTTTCAGCAGATGGAGCACAGGTATCAGCAAAAGAATACGAAATGTGAAATTTAATAGAATCTTGTTCGTGGATAGAAGTTCTTACTTGAATGTGTCGTTTGTTGTTCTTTCATTGTCGATTCTTTGTATTTATGGTATATCTAGGTTTTCCATTCACAAGCGTTCTTACGCATGCTTCCTCAGTGGGGTATATATGAAATCTGGGATAAATCATTGTTGTCATCTGTCGTTTGAAGTGATTGATTTTTTCCCTCCTTCAAGTCTGGTCCTCATTGCTGACAAGTGTATCAAATGTGAAATTTTCAATCTGTTTGTATGCATAATGGAAGTTTGGGTATGATGGTCCTGGTCTAAAATGATTTTAGTGAACATTGCAATCCTTCGCTTAAAACCTTGTGCTTTGGTTTCACCCAACTCTTCGTTTAATTGAGCAGAAATATTAATTTCTCATTTGGTTAATTCAAAAATCTTGATAATGTCATTTGTCAGTAGATCTTTCTGCCCATATTCCTATTACAATAAAATTGTACCTATATTTTATATTTCCTTGGCTGAGTGGCCAGAACCTTGAGACTATAATGAGGGAAGGAAAAAAAGGAAAGGAAGCTTTCGAGGGTGGGGGGTTGTCTTCTGGAGGTTGTACTCAACAATGGTTTTTCACTTGCCCTCTACCTAATAATCTAGTGTTTCGTATTCGATCTCAAGTTGATTACTTGACAGTGTACATGGAAACTTAAGCTGGGTGATCTTATTGGATTGGGCTTTCTGATTAGCTTATGATCATTGTGTGTGATAAAACCATATCTCCTGTTTCCTGATTAGGAATAAATTTAAATTTTTTCAGGTTCAAGGAAGCTGCCCAGATGCCTTTTTCTACTATTTCAAAAAAGATATGTTGTAAGAATTTATTGCCTCTATTCCCTCTTACATCAGTTTCAGCATCCACCAGATACATTCCAATTTCACTGTCCTTCTATGAGGTATTTACCCTTAATCTGAATATACAATTTTATCAGGAGATCTGCATGTGCAGAGTACAACTGCTTTTTCATGCTAATCATTTCTTTGTATGGCTCTGCAGGATGCCTCTGACATAGCTTCACCTAATCAGACTTGTGAAGTTGGGTTTGCAGATTATATTTCCTTCCAAATACCCGACAAGTCTTTTTTAGATGTTTCTAACTGTATAGCTGTAGTGAGGGGATTCCTGAATGATTCAAGCAATGTGAAGGAGGGTAGACCTTTGGAAGCGATCTTATTGTGCATCCCTTCTGGTTACCATTGTGTAGATTTGGCTCTATACAAGGTAAGAGCTTGGTATATCATACTTTAAGAATTTGTGGATGTGGCTAATATATTTTGTTTTGAAACAGGAACATCAAATTGTTATGTTGCTAAATAATAGGAATGATACTGGTGAAAACTTGGGAGATGCCTGGATGATGATCTTGCAGGCCGGTGACCTTCCATTTGTGCACATTTCAGGAACCACTTGGGCAAATAACTGGGAGTTGTACCAATTAAAGGTAACTTGTGGATCCCGAGCTTGCATATTGATTTCATACTCGGGACATGTATAGGATGGTGCTGAGTTTTGTTTGTTCTGATACATGTCAGTTCACTATTTAAGACATTGATGGCAAAAGAAAAAAAAATTGCTTTTGGGTTGACTCCTGTTCTTTCTGGTTGGTCGGATTGGGAACCAGACCTGTCCAGTCTGGTTACACAGCGGAAACAGTAATGGTCAAGAACTGGGGGTATTGACCCTATTGTTATCAGGCGTAACTGTCAACTGTTAACCCACAATCCTGTCAACTAGTTTGGACCAGTTCTGGGCATTCAAAAAGTTTAAAGGAAGAGTGTTGGAGTTGGGTTGGGGTTTGGAACTTCAACCTCTTGTAACTAACAAGCATGTCAACCATTTGCTCCAGTGTCTTCTTGCTTCAATTGGTGGTGCTTTATTATTTATTGACCTTATTGGCTTAATCTATTAGAAAATTAAATGATGCTCTTGAGAACTTGAATCCTGTCATTTGTGCTCAAGAGGCTCTGCCGACTCAGCCAGGCATCTATTGCTCTGAACATGTGTAATCTAATATATGTAGAGTATTCTATCAGATGGCATCGCATGCAATATGTTAAACTGGTCAAACTGGCAGAGCACGGTTCTACCAATTTGACTGGTCGAACCACTTGTCCAGTTTCAAAAACACTTGAACTTTTATTCTTTCTATCTTTTATTTATCTGCTTTCCTCATCAGCATGAGGAGCAGCTGCTTAGTTTTTCTTCCTATGTGCATGGAGATGCTGTTTCACGCTTGGAATTCTGTAGGATGTTTTACTTTCTGCCTTTCCATAACTGCAAAAGTTCCAACTTATCTGGGCAGTTGGAGCCTTGTACTTGTATGTATGTTAAGAAATAGGCATGTGGCGTCCCCAATAGTTTTTTTTTTTTTTTTGGTCAGAATGTCCCTAATAGGTAAGAAGTGCCGTTTTTGCTTCTACTTTGTGAGAACATTTTTTGCTTGGTTTTCTTATCTCACTCCTGAAACACTAACACAGTGAAGCTATGCATCTAGGACTCTATCTTACACCTAGATATGGAGAATGAGAAGATCCGCAGCATTCCCCATACTGTGGTTCCTCCCTTGTCAGTTAGTGGTAAGAATTTTTGACACCATCATACCATTGAGCTAAGGATTAATTCGTTGACATGCCATCATTTTTATAGTTCTGAAATTTTTTTCCTTGAGCTTCTCACCATGTCCATTTGCATTTTTGGATGTCTGGGAACTTATTGCCCATACTCTTTCCTTTGTGTATCATTGCTTGATAAACTTGCGAGTGTATCTCGCTGACTAGGTTGTGGACTGAATAAATCCCGTCCATGCTCCTTACTACATTTTGACTAAACAACCTACTACAAAGTTTAAATATGACTGGCATAAGTATATTATGTCTCTTTAATGGACCACTTCGTGTTTGTTCTTACAGTTTGAAGAAGTGCAAACTTATGCTCCAAGGAAGAATATTTTTTCAGTTGAAGAAGTAACATACTAATGTATCAGGTTTTCCTTTAAATTTTAAATCAATTGAGAGGTCAAAGTGCGAAAAAGATGAATCTTAAGAGGCCAGACAAACAGAGAGAATAATAATCTCCTTACGGTGGGTTTGCTGCAGTCTAGTTACTGACTGAGAACCTTTGCATGTTCATGATGATAGATACTATTGTGGTATCTGGTATAGCAAGATACTGTAGAGCATTCATAGTTTACATGCATACCTTAGCCTCTTTAGACACACAAGATTTGCTTCCCGCCTGTGTTTTAGCGGAGTGCATGTGTTGTACTTTTACTTTTACCCAACAAAGGCATTTAAACATCACGTTAATTATGGCCATATATTCAAGGAGCGTTGGACTGAAATCAAGTTGATGTTTTTTGGCGACAGCAAGTAGAGGCGTGGCTTGTGTTTTAGCTGCAAGAAAGCGGGCCCTGGTCTACTTACTGGATGAGGATGAAGATGATATCTCTGATTCAGAATGACTGTCTGTTCCAGAATTTGTGGTGGTTATGCTTGTGTTGCTCCTGTGGGTGGACCTCTCCTCCTTGAAGCTGCAGACGTCAGTGTGAAAAGCAATGCATGTGGGCTTTTGTGGCTGAAGCTTTTCGGCTCTGCCCTTCTTGGAGAGTCACAATTTTTACCTGCCGTGTGCCTTTTCTGCAAGGTGGGCATCTGTTGAAGAGAAAATTGGAGTAAAAGGCAACTATCTATCTATTGGGTCAGAGCCATGGCTTTATCTGCTGGCAATTGTCTTCATGGTATTGCTGCAAGCTTTGAGACACATTCGATAGTGCCAAGCTGATGCTTCTGTATAAGTATATAACTTTCATATATGAGAGAACCAAATGCTGGGTTTGGATTATTTATACTTTGGGTTGAATGGTTCATTAGGTGTAATCAACCAACGAGATTTGCGTTGGTATATTGAAATCTCACCTAAATTTGACTTGCTTCTCTACTTCACCATTAAGTGATGCATCCAATCCGATGCACAAAAAACCTTCTTGCGTGGAAGGGCTGCCTTCTGGGATCAATAAAATCAGCATGACTAGCTGCTAGATATTTGATTTTAAGGAGGTTTTAAAGAACATTAACCGCAAACCAGTCTTAGAGATTCATAATCCGCATGTAAATGGTAGGTTTAGGATTTTGAGATTATGTTTACAATATCTTCGATGGACTTGCGATTTCTTAATCAAGAGTATCACTTAGCCAGTAAATTTAATAATGTATAAACACGCAGGAATATTCAATCGTCTACGTAAAGGAACTGTGGAATGACACACTAAAGATGAAAGTTCTAGATACTCAATCCTCTATTATAAGGCTAAAATTCCAGTGCAGACCCAATATTAAATAAAACTAGCCCCGAGCTGCTTTGCTTGAAAGCTCGTTATGGTAAAAGATTTCGAGGACTGAGAAAACAAGAAGAGAAGGCTAGGAAAACGGGAACGAGGGAACTTAGCATCATAGCTTGACATTGTATGCGTTCTGGAAAAAAGCTGCATTACCACAGGATAGCAGCAGTAGGCAAGACTTATTACATGGGATACCATGGATTCGGTCGCAGTTCTAATGCATGATAAGCTTAGAATCCAAGTACACTCTTTGAATGATATAACCTTGCATTCCTTACAATGTGATATATCAGAGAACTTTTCTGAAGATGTTGAAAGAAATGAGGTCGAGAGACAATTTATGATGAAAAAATTAGTCACTTAAGAAGGCGTTTGACACAAATGTTCTATATACAGGTGAATATATATAGAATCAATGAAATATTACCATCATTTAAGACAGAATTACCATCACTTCTATCAGGAATAAACGTTGAGAATCATCTTTCCTTTAAGCGACATAAGAACTATGAGCAAGCCTGGACTCTGGTCGGTGGTTGGACTAACTCCACAAGTCTCTTCCTGATGAAGTACCCCCACTGCAACACTGCCTTTATCTTGAGCCAGCCAATAACACCTCTGCTGGTACCTCTAAAGGAATCAGCCAAGTATCGCTCCCAATTATCATCTGAATCAATTGATTGGTTATCTTCACTCACAGGATTGCTTTCGGGAGGAGCAAGTGTCCTATTAGATTGGAAGCTTGAAATTGAGGCATGCGATGGTTCAGAGGGGAGAACATTATCATATCTAGTATAATCCATTTGGCTCAAATAACCGATCATTCCGCTATGCGTGGCATTCTGTAAATTGATACCAGGGTACTGCATTGGCAATCCGGCAGTAGCACTGCCATGATATCCTGGAGGAATCTGAACATTCGAGTGGTCTGCAGACATGAGCTGATCTGCAGCAAGACAAAAATGTTCATCAAATGAAATCTTCATGGAGTTTCCAGAATTGGTATTTGGTCGCATTGCCAAAGCTGTCGCATTGAGTCCAGGAGAAAGAACCAAAATATTGATGCGGTGATTGGTTATGAGCTTTTCACTATTCTGATATCATGGAAAGTGCTACTAGTTTTAATTTTTTTCCTTACCCGGCAAATCTCTAACATTTTCTTGCCCCCTGATCTTTGTAATCTTTATGTGCTTCTTCAATTCGCAAGGCCCTTTCTAAAACTATTGCAGTCGCCATTTGATAGAAATGCACATATAAACATGTTGCCTTGTGCTCATTACATCTAATCATAACTACCTAGTGATAGCAATATCTTGCCAATATTCACTTAGTATCACCTAAGTGAAGGTGTTCATGAGTATCCGCCCTCCCCCTCCCCCAAATCCCCCACTCAAAAAAGGCACGTGTTACTTACTAATGTTTCAGTTGCTTTTCAATTGCTTGGACAGAACACATACATGCATACATATATATATATATATATATATATGCATATATTGGCCAAATTGATAGATTGCATTGAATGAGGTTAATTTTGCAACAATCACCACTTGACAAACAAACGTCTTTATGAGATTTGGAACCCAAAATCATAAGGATCAGGTACACAATGCTTTTATATATTTAAGCTCAACAATCAAGTGAAAAGTCCTATTTTCATTGTAATTTCTAAGGCCACACCTTTGCATGTGCTTAAAGGGAGACAGAGTTTTGTTTTCTAGAGCACGTACCTTCAGCAGTGGAGTTCACAATCACCGGAGGAGCTTCCGGACCA
Source organism: Corymbia calophylla (assembly GCA_014182845.1). NCBI lineage: Eukaryota > Viridiplantae > Streptophyta > Magnoliopsida > Myrtales > Myrtaceae > Corymbia > Corymbia calophylla. The sequence continues at coordinate 41,349,011 of CM024697.1, read as the reverse complement.
ACCGGAGCAGCAACAATTGGGGGAACCAAATAACGTTGAACATGGTTGAGATTTTCAGTTTGTCCACCAAAGACTTGAGATGAATATGAGCTTGAGCTATTCTTCTGCATTGAATCAGAAAACATCTCACCATTGAACTCTCTCACATCATTCCAGTTAGCCAAGGCCTTTATCACGATTGCATCTTGATGTTCCTGGGAGAAACACACTTGGTTTATTGCTCAAGCTGGACTAATGGAAGTATTTATCTCCACTATTGACAGGTAAACATTCTGGCTTCAAGCAACAACTTCTTTTTTCGGCAAGTAATGTTGCATTCCAGTGGATGAACTTGTATTCAGAGTAAGTACATGAGTGCAGCACAGAGAAAGAAGAACAATATTGAAAGAACGGCAATTCACTTTATGCCTATATCTGCCCATTTCTCTACCACGTAAAGGTCAGGTGCTCGAAAGATGTAATATAGAGTACAATCAAGACAAGGGTCCCCAAGGTAAAGATGCAAAGTTGATTGAGAAAGGACCAGTGAAGAAATAAAGCACGCATCAATATGTACTGTGCCAGTAATTAAGATCTTGATAGTTTTAAACCTGGAAAGTAATGGTTACAATGGGAATGTGTTAATCTTCAAACTACAATTTGTTGATGAGTGCCTCAGATTCTCATGGATGAAACCAAATTAACTGCTGAAAGTGGCCTTCAACTTACTCAGTACAGAAAGCCACTTAGATTTACGAGGTCACTAACCTCAACTTTGCTTCTCAAAGAGCGCAAGCTCAAAATCACTCTATCAATAGAAAGTCTCTATTATGAATCTAAACATAGCGTCTCTATTTTCTTTTTATTCTCTCCGCAGGAACTCCATTTTACTTTTATGATCGAAAAGAAAAGAAAAGAAAAGAAAAGAAAAGAAAAGAAAAGCCTCTAGATGTCCAACCAACTCCTCGTTTCAAGTTTCCATCTCTAATCAATTCTAACACCTATTAAGCCACAAAGCTGCAAATAAACATCAAAAACTGATTATATAGAAAATATGGGACAAATTATTCGAATTCCCTGTGATGGTGTGTAGCAAGTGGACTGGTTTGACAAAACTGAGTAGGAACTCCTTGGTTACTTACCTTCTCTTGGGCAGAAAGTCGATAAGTAGCAAAATATTCCTTGTCTTTGACTAGGCCAATTGGTCGACCATCAGTGTTGAATACAACACCATGCTTCATCACGCCATCAGGATAGTCCAAGTAAAGGTTCCACTTTGTTTTGCAAGTCTTTGCATGGCGGATAAGGCTGTCCCACTTCTTCTCTGTTATGTTCTTTCCAAGAATCTATGATGAGTGAACATACAAGACTTATATTCTTGGTAGTCAATCAAACCCTAATTGAGAATCATTAACTAAGTGCTTACCTCTCTCAGTTTCTGGGAGTCCGTAAACAGTTGCAGTAGGAAGTCCTCCACCTTATGTATTCTGGCTTCCCTTAGCTTTTGATGAGATATCCCATCTTTCGCAATCTTGTCCAATCTCCAGACCTCATCATCAGATGCAGGTGGATAATGTTTCCTGTATGCTGTAAAATGAAGAGAACATATACAGTATGGTTCCAGTCACTATTATATTAATTTGTGGAAGCAATCTTCTAGCAGGCATGCAAATTCTCTCCTGAAACTGATCCAAAGTGTCAGCGTTTGCTAAAAACAAACAGCCGATTGTTTTTTATTTATCAGAAATTTTCATCGAGTTGTAAAGGTCCATAAAAAATGAAGCTCTCAGTTAAAAAATTGAAGACTCTGGATGTCCAAAATCATGTTTATGGTCAGTCACAAAGGATATGGTTTATGTACTGTAGAAAGACTATGAAGGACCTACCTTCCCCTCTATGTTCCTTGACTGGGAAGGCATCTGTTACTGCTTCTCGGATTCGTGTGTTCCCACAAAAACCCAATGCCACCGTAACCCCTATCCTGTATCTTTTACTCCTATTCCAGCTGGAATTGTCAGTAAATATCAGTTCTCCCAGCTCCCCAACACCTTCCTTGAGCTTCACTACAAGATCTCCTGTCAAAAGCGGGCCCTTTCCTGCGCGTTCTTTGACCACATAGTTCTCAAACTCTTCTGGAGCCCAGTTATCCTCATTGTCTTTGTCGAAGTCTCCTTCAAGCACGACGATGTCCAACTTAATGGAGGATTCTGGGCCTGATGTAACGACATCCCCTGTAATCGCATCAATCAAGGCAACGGAGATGCAAGCACCCTCCTCTCCTTCTATTTTCTTTCCAGTAAATAGAGGAAGTGACAGTTTGGTTTGAAGTTGAAGCTGTAAGTTTCTTGCTCCATTGTTTGCCGTAGATTTAGCATTACCCCTACATTCTCACCGGAAAACAACCATTAGAAATAGGAACAGATACGGAAGTGGACAATCAAATAAGTACCAATAAATAGAGACAAACTACCAAACATCTCACTTGGACAAGTCTTACTGCCGGGGAAACTACAAGGATAAATAGATCCGTTGTCTAAGAGAGTTCAATAATGCAAATTTTTAAAGAGATAAAATAAAATAAGTTGCTCCATTGCTCTTAAGCTACAAAAGCCATATTCTAAATTGAAGCATTGACAATGGGGTGCATGATGAGTCCTTGTGGCCTTAACACTCATCGAGCTATGACTGCCTCTTTTTTGTTTTTTTTTTGGGGGGGGGGTGGGGTTAGTGGGGGTCAGACAATAATTCCTAAAACATCAACAATGCATAACCGCTCAATACTACACAGAAAGCCTTTTTCAATGGCATCACAGGGGAAGTACATTCATACCTTCCGAGGTGGGGAGAGTGAACGTTTGCAGGCTCCACTGCTTCCTTCTGTTCAACACCACCAACAGCAGAGTTGCCAAAGTTCGAGGCATCAAAGGAAAAAAAAAATGAAGCAGAAGGGATACAAAACCAATCCATTTCATCAAAAGGAGTCAAAACCTATTCTGCGATGCCTTCTTAAAAACTACTTATTGAACACCTTATTGAGCTAAACTCTTCATGCACATTTGAAATCACTGTCTTTTGCCAACAGCAGTTGTCTATAAAATTCATAAGATCAATTCCTAAGCATTTTCATTTTCCCCTTCCATTCCACGCCCATGAAAAAAAATTTCATGTGCTAAAGGTGATAAAGCCATAGTTGAAAACGTTATTGAGGAAAATGAATGGAGATGGCCTCCAGCAAGGTCTGATGATCTGCCTGAATCTCCGATGGCTTTGTGTGGGTTGATTACTCCAAACTCTGCCTCTATAGACTAAGTGGTTTTTACTGGATCATCTAGGGGTTCTTTCTCTATATAGGAGGCTTGGAAGCTAGTGAGGAAATGGGGGAACATAGTGACTTTGCTTAGGCTTGTATGGTTTATGCCTTATATGACATAACATGGGTTTAGTACATGGCTAGTGAGTTGTAATAGGTTGCACAAAAGTATCTCCTATATCAAGATATAAGGCTTTCCTATTACAGCAGGTTGTTAAATAGGATCTCCCGTTCTTCCTGTTGAGCAGGGACGCAAGTCAGCCCTAGTAAGTGGACAGTACTGAGTGGAAGGCCCTCGCTCAATGGATAAAGGTTACTCTATGGACAACTGATTGATCTTCCCCAAGAGTTCACACTGACAAGAAGGCTTGGCACCTCAATTTCGGCTGCATATGTACGACATTATGCTGTAACAGTCTTGTATGGAAAATAGGCCATCCCATGTTTTTCTTTCCACAGGTTACACATCAAAATGAATATTTACTTTTAGACAAAGGAGATTGGGCAAAGTTTGTGCTCAATGAATGCTGTTAAAACTGTCAGAGTAAAGCAATTAGTAAGTTCATTCGATCACTTCATGACATGCAGATAAACAACTCATATCTAAAGTGTTGATGAAGATATGTCTGAGACAAAGTGGAAATTTTATAAACTCTGTTTATCTTACCAATCTCTGAAAATCATTCTCTGAGCGCATCTGTGGCACTATATCTTTGAGAGCATTCCAGATGCAACTACACCATAAAAATTGACATCATGAACAACTGCTGTCTTGTGGACTTATTTGTAACAATGAGACAAATAACCCTTGACATTTTAGTTACTTGTACAAATGAATGTCAGATCTAATTACTGTATAAATCATAGATACCAGACTCATCAAATGCATTCCTTTATCTAACTTGACATAAAAAGTCATTGTAAAGCTGGAATACAAATTTATCCAGTACATTGACAATAGAAGCAAGTACTGTTGATTAGCAGCTATCTCCAAATGCACCGTCCTTTCAGTGATTAACAGAAAAATGTATGTGCAGGTATTACCCTTTGCTGAACAAAATTTTGGATTTATGGCATTAATACTTTCGCTAGACAATACACATGGAAATTCTCCTACAGAAATCAGTTCATGCAGATAAGATACTGCCAACAAACCAAATGAAAAATATTCACCTTTGAAAATATTCAGCCCAGTCAGATTTAGCAAGCTCCAGCTCCTCTGAAACGTCCAGCAAAGAAGCAATAGCGAAGAATTACATAAGCAAGAGCCATCTGTCACGTGGTCATCACATTCAAGTTTCACATCACAGGTATCTTCACTTTCCTCTTTCTACATTCAAAGGGTCATTGACCACATTTTCCATGATTCAAGGTGACAGTTATGTCCAGGGCAGTTCATTGAAAATTTGTATCTTTTTGTGATCCATACTGCCCAATACAACATGAAAAGCTTCAAGCATGTTCTTAGTGCAATTGCTCCACAGGAAAATCCTAGAACATACAGCGGGTCATTTTTACCACTCCAGCAATAATTCTCCATACATGTCACAGCAATTTCTTATGCGGATTACTATCCAGAAACTGGCTGGAATGTCAGAAATGCATCTAACCGCTTCTAATCAAAGAGATCAGGAATTGAAATATATTAAGGACTGTATTTTGCATGTCCAACTTGGCTACTTTACTCTTCTTACCATACTCCGCAGATCCTCCTTTGTCAAACAGCAAGTCGAACAGCAACTTGGCACGGGATTCATTTTGGACCTGTTCCATGCTCGACTGCATGAACATCACCACAAAAGTATAAGTGACATAGGGATATTTTAGATGACAGAATAGTAAAGTAACCTGGTAATGATAACAGCTCAATTGCTAGATAAATGATTCTAACAGAGTTCAGCTCGAATAAGGAGGAAGCACTTCAATTGGCCAACGCAAAAAAACAAAACAGGTTCAAGGCGACGACATTCACGGTCTTTAATACTTCGCATTAAAACAACAGCACAAGCCCACTAACAAAGAACTGAACGAAAGCGATTAAGATCGGTCATGAGGCAAAAGCTTATGGATGTCGTGTACTTCATCGCGGGGCTTTCACCGTACCTCTCATTTCAAGAATCTTCAACTCAAGAACCCTTCATTGAATCTCCCTCGAGTAAAGCCAAAACTAACGCAAGATCATCAACAGTGGATCAAGCATTGAAACGTTAAGAGGGAAGAGCGGGGCTTACTCAATTGGAGGCAAGCATGGCCTCTTGGGTTGACTTGGTTGACCTGAAGAAGAAGAGGGAGGCAAAGCTCTCTTCTGCGTCGACATGGTTTTCCTGTTTCTTATGAGAAGCTTAACAAGAACTAAGCAGGTGTCTAGCGTTTGGTTGCTGAAGAACTGCAGCAGAGAGAGAATCAGACAGGAAAACAGTTCATCAACGAACTCAAATTCTCTTGTGATCAATCATTGGCCGTGCGTTTCTTTTTGTATATGTCTGGGAGCACATAATTTTCCGCGAAATGTGACTTCATGCATTTCCCGAAACGTTGCCGTTTCAGAGTTTTTTTATTTTATTTAAATTCTCTGATTTTAGCAATTTGCCCCCTCATCCTTATGAATTTGCATCTACATTTTTTTTAATTATCTTTTTTCCGCCTTTAGCCTATTAAATAATTTAGCTATTTTTGCCATCAGCATGAGTTTGAGGTAAATATATTCTATATAATCTTTTATCAATGGGGGACTTTCTTGAATTTATGTTAGAGATAGGTATACTAAAAATCCTAAAATTTGTTACGAAAATGCAATTGAGTTCTAACAATTTCACAAAGTGCAATTAAGTCATTTTGTTAACTTCATCAATCTGCTCAACTCAAAATGCTGACATGCCATTTTTATTTTATTTTCTCTTTCCCACATGACATTTTTGATTATTTGTTTCCTCAAATCATACTCAAATTAGGTAAAAAATAAAAATGCTAAAATTTTATTAGAAGAAAGGAATCCAAAAAATTCAAAAAAATGAGTCAAAGGGTAACCCCACGTGGGCTACCACTGATCGATCAAAAAAATTTGCTTTGACAAAAGGATTTGATTGCATATATTTGATAGAATTTAGGATTTGATTGTATTTTTAGAAGTTTTAGAACTCAATTACACTTTTATGATAAGTTTAACAAATTATGGTACAATTATCCCTATTTGTTATTATCTATGTTGATATAAGAAAATTCCATTGATCACTTCTAATCACACATGCTTATATGCTTAAACTCCAAGCATGGCTTTCTCTTGTACGTGGCAAATTTTGTTATAATAAAAAAAAAAAAGAAGAGAGAATAATAATAAAAATGTTAATATCACAAAAAAATCCAAACTAATATATTTATGATAAATTTATCTTAAACTGGTACATGCGTGACAAATTCATCCTCCATTAATTTCTATTAAATTTTATTACCAAATTATTGAATTGGATGACATGTGGCAGTTGATAGATCTACCAATTTAGAGTTTTATTCGTTGTTTGTCACAATCAATTTGGGATTTTTTGTAATATTAATCCAATTTAACATAAATTAATATAGGATAAATTCATCACAAATGTATCAGTTTTGGGTTTTTGATTGTTAAAAAATTAATTTAGGATAAATTAGTTACAGTAATACTAATTTGGAGTGTTTTCTAATAATAATAAAACAAAGAATTCGTGTGGATTAGTATAAGGTGGTGGAGTGATTAAATTAAATATTTGCAAATCTAAACGAGTGAGGTGGGGTTTGTCAACGCCGAAGGCTGCTTGGCTTTCTAGTGTCCGTGGCCAATCTTGCGGTTCAAGCTTCACCCTCTGACGCGTTTCCCCAATACGGTGGGTGACGTTGGTAGGTGACGTCAAAATATTTCAAAAAAGTCCCAAAATTTATTCAAAATTGAAATTATGCCCATCATCGGCTCCACCCTCCTTGGAGTCTTAGGGTGCGTTTGGTAACATTTATACTCCTGGGAACAGTTTCTTTTGAGAAATAGTTCTTTTCTATTTCTACTCCCTAGAACAATTTCTGAGTAAAATAGGGCGTTTGGTAACTACAAAAATTTCTTATTCTTGGAATAGAAAAAGAATAGAAATGCGTTTGGAATCGACAAAAAGATTTTGTTTCTTTCTTTCTCGATAGCGGCGGCGACCGGCGGGCAAGGGTGGCGACCGGCTATGGCGGGGTGTGGACGGCGGTTGCCGCCGCCACTGGTCGCTGGTGGCCGCCCATCGGTTGCCGCCTGCTGGTCGCTGCCATCGCCGACCCCCGCCAGTCGCAGGGCGAAGGACGGTGGCGAGAGGCCGGCGACTGGCGGTCGGCCGGTGGCCGGTGGCAAGCGGTTAGGGGCGGTCGGCGACAGGTGGCGGAGATTGGCGTCCGCCGGCCGTCAGCCGGAGGCGAACGGCGAGAGACCAGCGGTGGCGACGGGTGGCGGTAGGCGGGTGGCGGCTGGCTATAGGCGATGAGTAGTCCCCAAGAAATAGTTTCTAGAAATTGTTCCCAGGAATAAGAAGCTACTTTTTTCTACTTCTTATTTCTACTCCAAATTTATTCCTAGGAACAATTTTTTATTCCCAAGAATAGAAAAATCAGTTAGCGTTACCAAACGCATTTCTGTTCTTTTTTTATTCCAGGGAACAAAAGAACAGAAAAATAGGGAAATAGAATGGTTAACAAACGGAGTCTTAATATGTACCTGCCATGTGCCTTTTATGCTAGGTGGGCATTTGTTGAAGAGAATATTGGAGTAAAAAGGTAAGTATTTATCTATTTAGAGCCATGGCTTCTATCTGGTGGCAATTGTCTTTGTGGTATTGCTGCAAGTTTTGAGACCCATTCGATAGTGCCAAGTTTATGCTTCATCTGTATATGTTTATAACTTTCATATATAAGAGAACCAAATGCTTGGTTTGGATTATTTACACTTTGCGTTGAATGGTTCGCTTGGTGTAATTGGCCAATGAACTTTGTGTTGGAATGTTGAAATCTCACTTAAATTTGATCTGCTTCTTCACGTCATCGTTAAGTGATGTATCCAATCCGATGCACAAAAACCTTCATGCGTGGAAAGGCTGCCCTTCGGGATCAATGTAATCAACATGACTAGTTGCTAGATATATAGTTTCAAGGTGGCATAAGTACAACTCAAGTGTCAAAATTTGGCACGATGGGACATTTAAGTGTCAAAAGTTACAAAATGTACACTTAAGTGCCATTTTTCAAAATAAATGGATCACTTCAGTGCCAAGTTGTCGGACTCCTCCCAAAAATCCTACGTGGCAATTTTTTATTAATTTTCTTGCCTACGTGGCTCGCATTTGGAAACCGAGTCAGCGAAAATCAGCTAAAATGACGTCGCTTTACGCGACGTGGATTTTTAAAAATTATTAATTAAATAATTATAAAAATATATTATTATAAAATTGATTAATTAAAAAAAAGAAAAAGAGGAAGGGGGAACCGTCACTTTGTCGCCCCACCATCCCCGGGAAGGACCGGCGAGGGTGGGCGAGGGTTGGCCGGGTGGCCGGCGACCTCGGCCAACCCTCACCCACCATCGCCGGCCCTTCTCGGCAATGGTGGGGCGGCGATGGCGGCGGCGAGGGTTGTACAGCCCTCGTCGGATCCCCTTCCTCTCCTTTTTTTTTTAATAAAATCAATTTTAAAAAAAATTGTTTGACTTGGCAATTTTTTTTTTGTTAAAATTGCCACGTGGATTTTTTATTTTGAAAAAAATGCTCCTTTAGCAAATGAAATCGTCGGAAAATGGACACGTGGCAGTTTGGTCAGAATTTTTCGCCGTTGGCACTTAATTAATCCATTTTACTCCGATTTTGACATTTAAGTGTACCTTTTGTAACTTTTGACACTTAATGTTCCCCTGTGTCAAATTTTGGCACTCTAGGGGTCCTTACACCGTTTCAAGGTGGTTTTAAAGAACATTAACCATATTCCTACATTAGAGATTCGTAATGCGCAAATAAATGGTGGGTTTAGGATTATGAGATTATGTCGACAACATCTTCAATGGACTTGCGTTTTTTTAACCAAGAAAGGCTGCCCTCCAGGATCAATATGATCAACATGACTAGGTGCTAGATATATAGTTTCAAGGTGGTTTTAAAGAACATTAACCATATTCTTGTCTTAGAGATTCGGAATCTGCAAATGAATGGTATGTTTAGGATTATGAGATTATGTTGACAATATCTTCAATGGACTTGCGTTTTCTTAACCAAGAGTTTCACTTAGCTAGTAAATTTAATAATGTATAAACAAGCAGGAATGTTCGATTGTTTAAATATTTTAGGAAGTAAAGGACTATGGGATGACACACTAAAGATGAAAGTTCTAGATACTCAATCCTATATTATAAGGCTAAAATTCCAGTGCAGACTCAATATTAAATCAAACTATCCCTGAGTTGCTTTGCCTAAAGCCTCATTATAATAAAAAATTTCAAGGACCGAGAAAACAAGAAGAGAAGGCTACGAAAATGGGGCCGAGGGAACTTAGCATCATAGCTAGACATTGTATGCGTTCTGGAAAAAAGCTGCATTGCCACTGGATAGCAGAGGTAGGCAAGGCTTTTGATATGGGACTCCATAGATTTGGTTGCAGTTCTAATGCATAATAAGCTTAGAATCCAAGTACACTCTTTGAATGATATAACCTTGCATTCCTCACATGTGATTTATCAGAAAACTCTTCTGAAGATAGATGTTGAAAAAAACTGAGGTAGGGAGACACTTTGTGATGAAACAATTAGTCGCTTGAGAAGGCGTTCAACATAGATGTTCTAAATACAGGTGAATATATGGAATCAATGAAATATTACCACCATTAAAGAAAAAATTACCATCAATTAAGTAAACGGAGAATCATCTTTCCCTAAAGCGACCTAAGAACTATGAATAAGCCTGGACTTCGTTCGGTGCTTGGTCTAACTCCACGAGTCTGACACCTCTCTTCCTGATGAAGTACCCCCACTGCAACACTGCCTTTATCTTGAGCCAGCCAATAACACCTCTGCCGGTACCTCTAACAGCATAACCATTATCGAAAAATGGTAACTCAAAGAACGTGTCATTAGATGATGGATTATCAGCCAACCGTTCCTCCACAATGTCTGAATGAATTGATTGGAAATCTTCCCTCACGTTACTGCCATCAGGAAGAGGAAGTGTCCTAGAGAACGGGTCATTACATGGTGTGTTATTTGTCAACCATTTGTCCACCTCATCTAAATCAATTGACTGGAAATCTTCAATAATGGGATCGCCTTGAGGAAGAACACCATCATATCCCACATGGTCCATTTGACTTGAAGAATCGATCGTTTGGTGATGCATGGCGTTCTGAAAATTGATACCATGGGACTGTTGGCAATCCGGCAGTAGTACTACCATGATATCCTGGAGGAATCAGAGCATTCAAGTGGTCTGCAGACATGGGATGATGTGCAGCAAGACGAAAATTTTCAAGAACTGAAATTTCCATGGAGGTTCCAGAATTGGTATTTGGTGACTGAACTGGCAATGCCAAAGCCATTGCACCATTGAGTCCTGGAGAGAGAACTCAAAATTAACGTGGTTTGTAAACATAGGCCGACGTAAGCACAGGTCTACGAGCTTATAAAAATTCTTGCAATGATTCGTCATGAGCTTTAACTATTCTGATATTCTACTAGTTTTATTTTTTTCCCTCCCATGTACATCTCTTTAATTTTTCTTGCCCCAGATCTTTGTAATCTTAACACGCTTCAATTGACAAGGGCCTTTCTAAAATGATAAAAATGCAAATATAAACATGCCGTTGCGTGCGCATTACATCTATGCATAACTACCTAGTGATAGCGATATCTTGTCAATATCCACTTAGCATCACCTAAGTGAAGGTGTTCAGAGTATTGTTGGGTTTTTGCGGAAGCGTGTGTGCAAGTGGCAAGGGAGCAAGAAAGTATGTGTAAGTGAAAATAACTTTCACTGCATGAGAAGTACAAGGGAACAACAAAGGAAGGAAAATGCTCCTAGTACTAGTTGATATTATAAAAGAGGATTGTTTTTCTAGTAGTTCTTCTTTTTCTACATCTTGGAGGAGACGTCCACCAAGTCTTATTTATAGGTGTGAGTCACCGCCTGCACTCCACCGCCTGGACTCCACCGCCTACAGCTTTGCCTTCAAGTCAAAGTAAAAGAAGTCAAGATCAACTTTTCCTCTCCTTGGATGACTCTTGATTCTTCTCCACTTTTCTCCATTGATCTTTTCTTGTTGACTAAGGATCCAAAGTTGCGGCTGAGAAGTGTGTAGAGCTGGTGTCCTTCAATATTTTATTTTATTCCTAACTCGCCAAAATGGATCACAGTTCAACACTCCTCCTTGATCCATTTTTGCGATACTCCAAGCATGCTTCGTAACTTCTCGAACTTGGCTGGCGAAAGTGCTTTAGTAAATATATCAGCAACTTGATCTTCGGTATTGCAATATTTGAGCTCAATTTCTCCATTGCTTTGCACCTCTCTTATGAAGTGATATTTGATGTCAATATGTTTGGTTCTTCCATGGAAGACTGGATTCTTCGATATGGCAATTGCAGACTTGTTGTCACAAAATATTGGAGTCGATTCCAATTGTGCTTCTCCAATGTCTTCTAGAATTCTTCGAAGCCATATAGCTTGACTAGTAGTGGTGGCTGCTGCAATGTATTCAGCTTCTGCAGTGGATTGTGCCATCGAATCTTGTTTTTTGGATGTCCAAGAAAACATTCCGGAACCCAATGAGAATGCATAGCCAGTAGTGCTCCTCCTGTCATCAGTTGATCCTGCCCAATCACTGTCAGTGTAGCCGATGAGCTTAGCATTTGCACTTGGCCGATACCAAATGCCATAGTTTGTAGTTCCTCGTAAGTATCTAAGAATTCTTTTGGCTGCACCAAAATGAATTTGGCTTGGATTCTGCATGAACCGTGATAGTAGACTTGTCGCGTACATAATGTTTGGTCGTGTTGCAGTGAGATAAAGTAGACTTCCAATCAGGCTTCTGTAGAGTGAAGCGTTTGCTTTTTCTACACCATCTTTTTTTAATAGCTTCTCATTTGTCACAAGCGGTGTTGCAACTACTTTGCAGTGATTCATCTTGAATTTCTTCAGGAGGTTCTCGGTATATTTCTTCTGCGATATAAGGACTCCTTCATTTTGGTCAATCTCTATGCCGAGAAAGTAGTGCATCAAGCCCAAGTCCGTCATCTCGAATGTCTTCATCATTTCTTCTTTAAATTCTCGAATCATTGTCTCATTGTTCCCTGTATATATAAGATCATCCACATATAAAGAGACAACGAGCGTGTCGGACTTACCTTGGGTCTTGATGTAGACCGTTGGCTCGCTCATGCTCCTCCTGAATCCTTGCTTGATGAAGTATTCATCAATTCTGCTATACCATGCTCATGGTGCTTGTTTTAACCCATATAGGGCCTTCTTAAGTTTTAGAACCTTTTCTTCGTTGCCTTTGACAACAAAGCCTTGTGGTTGAGCTACATATATTTCTTCTTGAAGATATCCATTTAGGAACGCTGACTTCACGTCAAGTTGATGAATCTTCCATTCTTTTTGTGCTGCTAGGGCTATGAGTGCCCGAATAGTATCAAGGCGAGCAACAGGAGCGAAAGTTTCAGTATAGTCAATACCTAGTTGTTCAAGTATCCTTTCGCTACGAGTCTTGCCTTATGCTTCTGAATTGATCCATCAGCATTAAGCTTCGTCTTATAGACCCACTTGACGCCAATGATCTCTTTATCTTCGGGGAGATTAACAAGCTCCCAAGTTTCATTTTTCTCGATCATTTTGATCTCTTCCTCCATGGCTTTAATCCAAACTTCTTCTTTGGAAGCATCTTCATAGTTTTCTGGTTCTAGAGCAGCAAAGTTGCATGTGTCATAAATTTTTCTAAGGGATTTTACCCTTAGTATTGGAGATTCTGAAGTAGACTCTTCTTGTGTTGCTCTTGGAGAGGATGGTGGTGTTACGTGTTGTGTGGAGGAATTCGATGTTCCACCTTCTTCTTGTGGCGTTGATTCCTCACGTGCAGGAGGTATGTCTGGTAGGTTGACATACTTCTTCTCAATCTTCTCTTCCTCCCAATTCCATGCAGCATTCTCGTCAAACTCGACATCTCGACTGATCATGAGCTTCTTAGTTTTTAGGTTGTAAACCCGATAGCCTTTTGATTGATCACTATAGCCAAGGAATATTCCTTTTTTCTGTTTTCTCATCAAGCTTGCTCCTTTTTTGATCAGGGATGTGAACGTAGCATATACAGCCAAACACTTTGAGATGCTTCGCTGAAGGCTTCCGTCCACTCCATGCTTCGATTGGAGTTTTATGTTGAACTGCTTTAGTTGGACACCTGTTCAATAGGTATACTGCAGTGTAAACTGCTTCTGCCCAAAAAGTGTTGGGAAGGCCTTTCTCCTTTAGCATGGACCTTGCCATTTCCATGACAGTTCTATTCTTCCTTTCTGCTACTCCATTTTGTTCTGGGGCATAGCCAACAGTTAGTTGATGATGGACTCCTTCATCTTCACAAAATTTATTGAACTCCCTTGAATTGTATTCCGTGCCTCTGTAGCTATTTAGAACTTTGATTCTGCGGCCACTTTGATTCTCGACGCGGTTCTTGAATTTCTTGAAAATTGAGAAAACCTCTGATCTTTCTTGAAGAAAGTAGACCCACGTCATTCTTGTGCAGTCATCAATGAATAGAATGAAATATTTGTTTTGGCTAAGTGTGGTGGTCCTCATTGGACCACACACATCCGTATGGACAAGCTCCAAAGGCTTCTTAGCTCTCCATGTACTTCCAGATAGGAAGGACTTCCTTTGTTGTTTACCAAGAAGACAGCCTTCACAAACATCTGAAATTTCTGTAATTTCTGGAAAATCTCTCATCATCTTTTTGTGATGGAGAATTTTTAGCCCATAAAAGTTGAGGTGGCCAAATCTTCGATGCCATAACCAAGAATCATCAAGTTGAGCTTTCATAGCAACATCTTGGACATATTTCCATCGAATAGGAAAATTCTTGTTTTCCATTTTCACAGAGGCAATAACATGATTCTTATATTTATCATAGATAGTGCATGTATTTCCTTTAAAGTATAAGGAATGTCCATTCTGAATCATTTGTCCAACACTCAAGAGATTTTGTGCTAGACTAGGGACTAGGTATACATTTTGAATATATTTTGGGCCTTTCTTTGTTTCCACGGCTATGGTGCCTTTTCCTTTGACATCCACTAATGCACCATTGCCCAATTTTACTTGAGAATTCACCGACTTATTAATATCGGCAAATATAGATTCGTCCCCCGTCGTATGATTGCTACATCCACTATCAATATACCATGTATTTTTCTTATCATTTGCCACTTGGCCTGTGTAGAATATATTTTCTTCACTTTCATTTTCTTCAACATAGTTGGCTCGATTTTTTTCTTTCGAGCGACAATCTTTTTCTACATGGCCAAATCTTTTACAAAAGTGGCATTGTGGCTTATTTTTGAACCAACAATCCTTCTCCAAATGATTGGTTTTCTTGCAAATACCACATATTGGATATTTTTCCTTTTGTGTAGTTTCTCCTCTTCTATTTTTCCATGAGCTCCTTCCACTATTTTTAGAATTACGAGATCGCATATTAATTTTTGACTGAAAGGCACTTTCAACTGTATCTTCATCTTGCACTTGCAATCTTTTTTCATATGCTTCTAGAGAGCCAATTAACTCACTCACCGATAGGGTTTTAAATCCTTCGATGATTCTATAGTAGTGACAATAGAATTGTATTTTCTAGTGAGTGTCACCAATATTTTTTCAACAACCCTCTGATCAGTGATATTATCTCCATAAGTTCTCATTTGATTTACTAGTGTTTTCAATCTACCACAATATTCTTGAATAGTCTCATAATTTTTCATCTTAGAATTCTCAAATTCCCTTCTCAAAGTTTGAAGCTGAATAGTTCGTACCTGTTCAGTGCCTTGAAATTCTTCTTGCAATGTCTCCCAAGCCTTCTTTGCAGTCTTCACTCCAATTATTCTCGGAAATACTGTTTCCGAGAGTGCTTGTTGAATAAAGTATAGTGCCCTTGCATCCTTTTGTAGTTGATCCTTCGGAACACTTGCATCTTCTTGCGGAGCCTCATAACCTTGTTCAACGATGTCCCATAAGTCTTGGGCCATCAAGAAGGTTGTCATTTTGATGCTCCAATAATCATAGTTATTCCCATCAAAGGTAGGAATGGGAAATGAGGATGATGTAGAAGTGGCCATGGATTAGTTTTTGGAAATTTGGATGGGTATTTTCAGGAATGGGTGATTAGGACAAACGCCCAATACCAACAAAAAACGTGGCTCTGATACCACTGTTGGGTTTTTGCGGAAGCGTATGTGCAAGTGTGTACGAAATATGGCAAGGGAGCAAGAAAGTATGTGTAAATGAAAATAACTTTCACTGCATGAGAAGTACAATGGAACAACAAAGGAAGGAAAATGCTCCTAGTACTAGTTGATATTACAAAAGAGGATTGTTTTTCTAGTAGTTCTTCTTTTTCTACATCTTGGAGGAGACGTCCACCAAGTCTTATTTATAGGCGTGAGTCACCGCTGGACTCCACCGCCTGGACTCCACCGCCTACAGCTTTGCCTTCAAGTCAAAGTAAAAGAAGTCAAGATCAACTTTTCCTCTCCTTGGATGACTCTTGATTCTTCTCCACTTTTCTCCATTGATCTTTTCTTGTTGACTAAGGATCCAAAGTTGCGGCTGAGAAGTGTGTAGAGCTGGTGTCCTTCAATATTTTATTTTATTCCTAACTCGCCAAAATGGATCACAGTTCAACATGTATCCACCCTCCCCCTCCCCCAATCCCCCACTCAAAAAAGGCACACGTTACCAACTAATTTCTTACTTGCTTTTCAATTGCTTGGACAGAACACATACATGCATACATATATTGGCCAAATTGATAGAATGCATTGAATGAGGCTCATTTTGCAACAATCACAGCTGGACAAACAAACGTCTTCATATTATGTGGAAAGCAAAATCATAAGGATCGGGTAGAGAAGGCTTTATTTATTAAAGCTCAACAATCAAGTGGAAGTCTTACTTTCATTGTAATTTCACAGGCCACATCTTTGTATGTGCTTAAAGAAAGAGAGAGTTTTGTGTTCTAGAGCACGTACCTTCAGCAGTGGAGCTCCCATTTGACAGAGAAGCTTCCAGAACAACTGGAGCAGCAGAGATTGGTGGAGCCAAATAACGTTGAACATGGTTGAGATTTTCAGTTTGTCCACCAAATGAAAATGAGCTTGAGCTATTGTTCTGCATTGAATCAGAAAACGTCTCGCCATTGAACTCTCTCACATCATTCTGGTTAGCCAAGGCCTTCATCACGATTGCTTCTTGATGTTCCTGGAACGAACACACTTGGTATGTTGCTCAAGCTGGACTAATGGAAGTATTTATTTCCACTATTGACAGGAAAACATTCTAGCTTCAAGCAACTTCTTTTCAGCAACTGACGTTGCATTCCAATGGATGAACTTTCTGTTCAGAGTAAGTACGAGAGTGCAGCACAGAGAAAGAAGAATAAAAATAATATTGAAGAACCTCAATTCACTTTATGCCTATATATGCCCATTTCTCCATCGCATAAAGGTCAGGTGCTCAAAAGATGTAATATAGAGTACAATCAAAACAAGGGTCCTCAAGGTATAGATGCAAAATTGATTGAGAAAGGACCAGTGAAGAAACAAAGCACGCATCAATATGTATTGTGCAAGTAATTAAGATCTTGATAGTTTTAAACTTGGAAAGTAATGGTTGTGACCTGAATGTGTTAATCGTTCAGACTACAATATGTTGATGAGTGCCTCAGCTTCTCATGGATAAAAAGAAAGTTAACTGCTGAAAGTATTCTTCATCTTACTCAGTCCAGAAGGCCACTTAGATTTACAAGGTCACTAATCTTAGCTTTGCATCACAAAGCACGCAAGCTCAAAATCACTCTATTATGGATCTAAACATAGCATCTATATTTTGTTTATTCTCTCCACAGGAACTTCATTTTATTTTTATGATCGGAAAGAAAAAAACAAAAGCAAAGCAAAGCCTGTAGATGTCCAACCAACTCCTTGTTTGAAGTTTCCGTATCTCTAATCAATTCTAACACCTATTAAGCCACACAGCTACAAATAAACATCAAAATACTGACTACATGGAAAATATAGGACAAATTATTCGAATTCCCCGTGATGGTGTGCAGCGAGTGAACTGGCTTGACAAAACTGAGTGGGAACACATTGGTTACTTACCTTCTCTAGGGCTGAAAGTTGATGAGTAGCAAAATATTCCCTGTCTTTGACTAGGTCAATCGGTCGATCGTCAGTGTTGAATACAGCACCATGCTTCGTCACGCCATCAAGATAGTCCAAGACTCCAATGGTGCTGGGGGGTTAGGACACTAGGAGTGCCATAACTTTCGTACGGCGCTCACTTTGGTCCAAAACTTTTTTTCGCTCACTGAGTGCCACAAGTTTTAAAAAACGTTCACTTGAGTGCCAAGTCGACGTGGCCGCCAGAAAAGCTGACGTGGCCGCCGGAAAAGCTGACTTGGCAGCCGGAAAAGCTGACGTGGCGCCGGTGAACAATATTTTAATATATTTTAATATATTTATTAATTTTTTTGATTTTTTTTTGATTTTTTTGATTTTTTTTTGATTTTTTTGATTTTTTTTTGATTTTTTTGTTTTTTTAAAGGCTGGCGAGGGTCACCAATGGCCCTCGCCGGCCCTAAAAAATCGAAATTTTTTTAAAAAGAGTAAAAACGGCGTCGTTTTCCCTGAAATGTCCACGTCGGCGTCGAAATTTATTAAAAAAAAAAAGAAAAATCATTAAAAAATTCCACGTATGCATTTTGGCACTTAGCGAACGATTTTTGGCCGGAAGTGGCACTTACCCGAACGATTTCACTCCGATGTGGCACTCAAGTGAGCGAAAAAAAAGTTTTGGCACCAAAGTGAGCGCCGTACGAAAGTTATGGCACTCCTAGTGTACTTATCCCGTGCTGGGGTATTGACCCGTCTATTTTTGTGAGGGAATTGGAGGCCCCCGGGCCGAGTCTTTAGGCCGCTGCTTGTTGCTGTTGCTTGTTGCATGTAGTCATTTCCGTTTTTTCCTTATTGTGTTGTAACTGTAGGCCCAGCCTGGATTCTTTTGTTGCAACTTGTACCTAGCCTCCCCTTGTTGCATACTTGGCTCCCTTCCACTCAAGTGACTAGTCTATTGAGTGCAAGATGATGCCTTGTATCCCTCTCTTGTACAGTTTGCTTGGTTGGAAATTTATAAATACTTACTTTACCAAAAAAAAAATTAATAATTGTGCTATTTTCACCTTCAACGCTGGTTTTGATAAATCTTTCAACTTGATGTCTTATCAACACGCGACATGCTCAAATAATATAAAATATCATCTATGTGTTGATAGATTATTGGAGAAGTTTATTATTTTTTATAAGGATAGTAACTTTGACACGATAGTAACTCTAAAGATAATAGTAAGTGTACTCAAACGATAATAGTAATTTCCCAAAAGAGTTAGTAACCTGAACAAGTTGATAAGTTGTGCAAATTAACACTATTAAATTATTAGAATAGTTGGCAATTTCGATAAGATCAATCAAACGTTCAGACTGATTAAAATTAAAAGTTGGTAATTTCCTATAAGAGTCAGTAAGTGCATCTTAGTAACTATTATTGGAACATAATAGTCGACAATTTCATACAATCAAATAACATTGATATAATGACTCAAATAAGAGATGACAATTTCTTATAAGGGTTAGTAAATTTAACACGCCAAAACCTTCATAAATAAATGCTGGCAAAAAATCATTAAAACTGGTGAAAATTTTGAAAAATCACTAAGTAAATAGTAGGTAACTTAGAAGTTAGGAAATCACCCAAATCAAGAATGGTAATATCATATGAGGGTTAGTGACTTCTACAAATGAACGTGGTTAGCTCATCGGTGCAACCGGTAACAATCCGGACACGTCAATAATATATATATAAATCTTTTAGCCTTTTCACCCCCCTCATCTTTGACGCCTGGCTTCCCTACTCCCAGAACTCCCACTTTCAATGACTTCCGTAGTGAATCTTCATGCCTATGGATCAATATCTATAGCTTCACTGAACTCGAAACATTCAAAAACCTTATGCTCAAAAGTAATCCTATACCACCATCACTCATTCTCGCTCCTCACCGAACCACCGTCTCCGACCATCAGCTACCCATTGCGCCCACCCTTGCATCCGCAAACGCAGGGAACAAAAACAGGGATACCATCGTTGATGACCGTCGCTGAACGTAGCAGAAAGGCTTGGTTTATCGGCGGCGTAACTGAGCTGCGACGGATACTCGCAACCGGCATCTAGAACCTTTACGACCGACTCCGAATAGAACCAGGACCGGAGAGGGGGTGTTCGGATGAGATCTGGGCTCTTCGGTTTTCACGGTGGGAGGTGAAGGAGCAATAATGGAGCAGGAAAGGGCGGCTCGGGAAAAGATAGGGCGAGCGGCTATGGCGACTAATGGCGTCGAGGGGAGTGATGGAGAGGCTCATCGAAGTGATGGTGTGGGTTTCAGTCATTGGGATGGACCACGGCGACTATTGCTCCGACTCTCAAGAGAACGAAATCCAAGAACAATGGGTTTTTCTCTCTTCTTCCCCTCGTTGCGATCTTGAAAGTTGTGAACTCAAATCCTATGGTAACAAATATGGTGCTCTAAATGGATTTCTCTAATCAAATTCAAGGTAAGTAAATTTCGTTGTTCCGAATGTCTAAAAAAGATTAAGACTAGTGAAATAATAATTTTTTTCGCTCAAAGTTCAATTCTATGGTTTGACTGTTTGGTAACACTATGAGCATAATTTTTTTCGCTCAAAGTTCAATTCATTTTAATTTTGATTTTAATAATAGTTTTCCTTCCATCGACTGTTTTCGAAGTGTTATCAAACACATTTTCTGGACTGTTTGCATTCTCAAATAAAATGAGAAGGGATATTTGAGAATCTTTATCTGCCGAATGCCTCCTTAGATTCTCAATCTCTGCCTTCTGCAGTAAAAATGAACTTCATCAAGTTGCTCAACAGGCTTCCAACATCAAAGATTTACTTCATGTTGTCCGAACATCATTATCGGTCATGCACAAGCAGTGGGCTGATGCCATGAACATATTTCATGAGAAGTTTGATTTGTTAACAAGCCTTATTAATGACCATGGTTAGTGGTCCTGTTAATTCGAAGCAGTAGATGGCTTTTTATTGTTCTTCATTTAACTGTTTCTGTTAGCTTATCTAGGTCTTGACTCTTCTCCTCAGGAATTTTTGGGTTGACCTATTAATTCAAAAGATTCATCCATTGTGAAACATGTCCTTAAAAAAAGTAAGAGAGGGATCCGATAATTATTTCAAATGTCAATTCAAAAGAAGAAGAAGGAAGATCCTCGTTCCAGCAAACCGAGTGTACCAGCTCTGTTCCGGTAGAGCTGGTCGATGCGGTTTTCGGGCTGCTTGATGGAGACCGACGAAGGAGGGGTTCAAGTTCCAACGAACCGCTCTGGCTTCTCAAGTTCAGCTCCTGTTCGGGCATTCTTTCTATAACGTAATGGGCAGGCCGATTCAATTGTTTTCCAATTTGGTTCCGTGAGGTTTTGGCTCGATTTCTTCCGATTGGCAGGTGAGGATGGTGTGACTGGAATCCGGAGAAGAACTTGCTAGCGATGGTCACGGAGCGTTTGAAGGTTTTTAGGATATCTATCCTAGGTTTTGGCTCGATTTCTCATGTTGGAGCCAATGTAATTTAAGATGTGATTGAAAGCAATTGTTTGTTATTTTTCAAGCTCGTACATATCATCAATATGGTTTTCGCTAAAGAATTATCTTAGAGAAGTTTCTTACAGATAAACAGTTTCTTTCTCGAGCTCAAGCCCACTCATGAAAGCCCACTTAAGCTTATCCAGACCCAATTGTCTGAATGAATATGAAAGAACATTTCTAATACTTCGTCCATTGATCAGGTCCACAGAGCATTAGAGGTCGACAAAAGATCGATTTCGTGATCCGAGGTAGAGTCGCCGATCGAGTTTAAAAGGCGCGGCAAAATGGTCGTCTCTCCAGTGAGCGTATGGACAGGGACTCGAGATTACTCCAAGTGACACTCCTACTAAGTGGGAAGCTACAGAGCCTTAAATGCTGGTTCACCATTGAAAAGTGGCGGTACCGCAAAATGGCCGGCCATCTCGCATGACCTCTTAGTCACATTGACAGAGAGGTCCTTGACACGGCGGTCGACAGCAAAACGGAGCCACGGACTGAGCTCAGGCGCGCAATTGTCGAGACAATCGATATCCGCGTGGAGCTTCCTCACCTTAGGTGACGCGTAGAGTGTTGAGATGCTGTCCGCAGACGGGGCGTCCTTCCAGAAGCAGGAGAAGACGAGGGCCGAGGCAGCGGTCCAGGTGGATCGCCACTGCTTCGACAAGACGCAGGTTCGCACAATGTGTGCGGCGTTGAGGAAGGAGAAGATGCGGTGGATCACCAAGTCGGGCTAGGTGCTGATATGAATGATGGGGTCTGTGATCGCTTCTTCGCCATGTGGGGTTGACGATCAAGCCTGCGGTTTTAGGTTTTCTTGTTGCTCGATTGAGTCTGGACTTCCATGGACCTCTTTCCATGGTATCTTCTGAAGCAAAACTGATTTCAGTTTGGTTCAATTTGATTTCCAATTTCAAAATGTCATGAACACCCTAGTTTTTTAA
Organism: Corymbia calophylla; assembly: GCA_014182845.1. Taxonomy (NCBI): domain Eukaryota; kingdom Viridiplantae; phylum Streptophyta; class Magnoliopsida; order Myrtales; family Myrtaceae; genus Corymbia; species Corymbia calophylla. The sequence continues at coordinate 41,326,819 of CM024697.1, read as the reverse complement.
ATATCTAGAACGAATCAATATTTTCCACCCAAATTAAAAAAATTCGATCTTCATAAAAATCGATTTCCAAGTTATTCAGTTAGCATTTTTCGTTTCCCGTTGTCTTATACTAACTATACGAGTTATTCGGGCATCCGGAGGGACTGCCCATTCATTCCATCAAAAGAAGACGAACAACCCATTTTATCGTTCCTTCTTATCGAGCTAAGTTCTTCAGGCGCATTTGAAATCAATGTTTAGCAATAGCAGTTGTTTATGTAGCTCTTATGAACAATCCTAAGCATTTTCATTTTCCTCTTTCCTACGAGGTCCGTGCAAAAATTTACATATGCAAAAATCTTATATACATTACTTTTTTTTGAGATAATTACACGGCATGTCCTAATTCTTGCCATAGTACTTGCTTGAGTCATGAAACATAAATTTCGTGCATTGAATCCTCAAACATGCAGCTTTGATGTACTGGAATCTTTTCATTAACTCCGTTGTTTGTGAGTGGATGTGGGAGAGCACCCTTAAAAATGGATTAGTCAAGTATGCAAAAGTTGAACTTCACATTACTTGACCCGTTACACCAAAAAAAAAAAAAAATTGCATAGGTCACACAAACAAATTTCATTAATGATAATTGATGGAATGTTCCTTTAGGGTACGTTTGTTTCAATGAAAATAGTTTCCTGGAAAGTGTTTTTCGGATTTTCTGCTGTTTGTTTTTCCAAAAACAATTTGGTCAATGGAAAATACTTTTCAGTCGACATAAATATCATGTATTATTTTAGGGGAATTGTATCATGTATTGTTTTAGGAAAATGAATTCCTGTATATGGGAAGGGGAAAACACTTTCCCTCTTTATGAGGTCTTTAGGTCATTCCCTTTTTATTAGTTCAAATGTTATTTAATCATTTTCCAAATGCGATGCAAACGCCTGAAAACATTTTCAATCACATATTACCAAACACAAGAAAATTAATAATTTTCATGGAAAATAATTCCTGGAAAATATTTTCCAAAAATGATACGATTTCCGCGAAACAAACGCACCCTTAAAGTGTGTTAGTTTTCATCAGTAGTTGAAGATCCAGTAGTTAAATACAAATAACATATCATAAATATGCGTAAGTCAAATTGTCAAAAGATGACTATCTTATTAGAAAAGATTTAGAAATTCTGAAAAGTTGGTTTATTATTTCCGGCTTCTGGTATTTGGGTGCAAGAACCTTTACAAATATATAACTTTAAAGAATTTTTCCTCAATGGTCAAATGCAGAATCAAGCTTTTGATTTAGCTTTAACACAGACAAAAAAAAATGCAATAGCAATATTATATTCTCTAATATTGAATAATGATTCTAATAAAAACATATGCATAAAAATCACCTATCAACTCTGATACCAAAAAATCCCCTCCAACCAAAACACTAGTAGTAACCTCATTCCTTGAAAGGTTCATATTTACATCTAGAATAAAACTTGAAACGAGCAAATTACGTACACATTACAAGCCGAATACTGTCGCACTCAATATAAATTTAATGTCAAAAGCATGTGAATACAAATGAGCAGTGTAGTGCCCAGGGCAACATGCCCTTGCCATGAGGTACGAGAAACCCAGATTTTCATATGCTTCTATAAAAACCTCAAGTCAAAAGAATAATCCAAGACAACCTCAGCCTTTCTGGAAGCTCTTCGACGGCTCAGCAAATTTTGGCTCACACCAAGCAGTTTGGACAGAACAGCAGCTTGAAGATGTTTTTGTAAATGTCGTGTGGGCAACTTAGCCATTATAATCAACTTCTGCAGCAAAAGTGCATCACCAAGAATAAACTTAATCAGGGCTAGCAGATGATTTGATCAAAAACTATCAGCTTCAAAGCCGATGATCTCAACTCTCTTGAGATGTTTTGCCAAACATTCAAAGTTTTCCTTCCACGAGCACAAAAAATCTTCTTCGTCAAAGTTAAAACACTCTTTAGATTCTTCATGAGACTCAAACTGCACATAGATACTCCATTTAAGAAATTTATTTCACATTAGATGTGGATCCACAGGGAAAAACAAAAAAAAAATTCATTAGCTCACTAAAATTTTAAATAAACTTTCATTTGTCCAATGCAGATGCTAGTGAGTTTTACTTCGTAACGAGTCTTAATCAATTTAAGCTCTTAAACTTGTCTACACAGATATAACACGTTTACTTTTTAAGTGCTCATCGCTAAACTCATAGTTCAAGATCCTAATGCTACAAGGCAGCAAAAAGAACTTCCAGTACAACACTGCAGTTACTTAAAGACATGAACTAAAACAACTTAGTACCGCCCTGCACAAATGTTGAGTAGACTGACAAAGCCATGAGCAAATTTCAATTGCTGGAACAAATAAGAGTTTGAGATTATCATCTTTATATGCTTCTAAAGTTTTCACTCACTGAAATAACATTTGTGCAAAGAGGAAGTAAGCACAAGAAGCGAACTGAAAATATCATAGCAAATGAACAAACCTTCGATAGAGGGAGGTCAGTTGGATGTATGACTAATTTTTCCAGGCACTGTGAACTTCATAGCATGTATCCCATCCCAGGAAGGTCCCATTGCTACTTGGTCCTTGTAGCATCAGATTCTGACATTTCAACAATGGAGGTGGCACTCCTTCCATCTCCGGAAGGGACAGAATCTAAGCACATCGAGCAAGCAACTTAGAAAATTCAATCAGTAGTAGTTTTCCTGTTTAACATGAATAGAGAATAACAAAATGACAGTCCATCCACATACAATATCCTTTGACCCTGTCTCCCAGCTGGAAAAAGACCGATAAGAATAGTACAAGTAGAAATGCAAAAGTGAATCTCTTTAAGAATCCAGACTATTTACATATGCTTCACATGTAGAGCTTGTGATATTTGAAGGATCCGAAAATTCTAGTAGTTGGTCCCATGAGATAGCGAACCTCGTTGACTAAAGTTTCCAAGTTAAACCATCCATTGCTATCATAAAAATAATGTAAGAATACTCTGTAAGATGATTATGGAACAACAGCTTAATGTGACGAGAGAGCATGACCTGCTTCTGCCAACCTAAGACGACTAGTTCCATCACTCTTTGTTTTATTTGCAGATAATTAAATTGATAGAATGAAACTTCAAGAAACCTTTCCAAAAATCTCTTCATGCATTTTCCTTATGAAAGTTAAGGCAACTAAGAATGTTGCAGTGAGTGGCATCCACAATAATTAGCAGTATCTAGTGGCATTCATTGACACAGAAATTGAGCAATCCATTATTTGGAAATAAAACAGAGGGAAGAAGCTCCAAGGTTCACAATATTCTCTTATCTTGTAACTTGGAGCACAAAGCTACGAATCATCCCATTTGCTGATAACTAATTACACATGAGTTCACTATGCTTCCCCTTGATGGAAGACCAGAATGCCTCAGAGAAGTGGGGTTACTCAACCAGGGCAACATACAGCACTAAATGGTGCTAATCACGGACCCCATTCAACACGAGCACGTCTGATGAAGGGTAAAATTATACTGAGCTCATACCTGCAAACTCCGACCGCCGATGGTGATCGTAGGAACTCCGACCAGCTGCTCAAAAAGTTCCTTTAACAAGTTGCAGCACATCCTATTGGCCGCAGGCACAACAAAATCCAACTTGGCTTCCACCAAAGAAGATACGCCGTTGAGTCTGAACACGGAATCATGACGAACAACGCCCTGATAAATGCAGCGACGGCAGATGCAGGGCCCAAAGTTTCTGCGTGTTAAGGTTCCCGGGGTGGACGACTACCAACTCTTTCACACTCGTCGAATCTATCTTAATGTTTTTCAAGCCCCTGTAGAAATCCAACACAAGGGACTCTAAAACAGGGCTCTCCCCTGACAATTTCCTCCAGGATATCATCACTCAACTTCGCACCGCCGATCAACAAGAACTTAAGACAAGGCCACCTAATGGAATTATCCAACGAAAGACGGCAAAATTTGACTTCCAGGTGTACCAACCAACTCAAGCAATACACGAACTGCGGCAGTGTATACAAGAACGGCGACTCGAGCGGCAGACACACGCGGAGGTCCTCCTCACGGCGCGCCACCGCGAAGCAAGCCAGGAGTCGAGCTTGGGGCAGTCGGTCTCCTCCTCGCACGCAAAGTCGACCTCGTGGAACCGCCTTAGAGAATCCAAATGTAGATTACGCAATGCAATAACCCACTCAATATTTTGTTTTCTTCTCATAAAATATAAATTCCCTAATTTCCTATGCTCCTGACTCTCTTTCCTCGTTGACTCCAACATAGCTGTTGCCACACTTGCCACTCACCCCTCTACCTCCGAACATACTCTGGGGTCACATCACCTCCGACAAGTTGGTAATTTTTGACATGATGCATTAACACGGCACGAAGGTGAGCATGCTCGATTGAAGCTTAATTAGTACCATGTCATCAATAATAAACATACCGTCACGAATTCAACCTTTTAATGCTTTTATCACATTCGTTTTATTAAACACGTTAACGTTATCCTGGGTCCACATCTTATGCTCAGATACATTTAGGCATGTTAATCAGCATTTATATGCACATTTCTGCATATATGTGTGTGTAAGAAGTAACGTCTTAAACGCGTTAAGCTTACTGTGGTGCATAAGGCATTTAATAAACTTTGTCATACTTTTGGGCTTTAAAGATATGTCACTAAAGATAGATATGTTATGTTGAGATTAGACTGCGGTTATAGCAAGACGCGACATAGGTGGGCTTTTGACGTAGGCTTATTAATTTCCTTCGCATGCTTTTCTACAACCGTGCCTAACATCATCCCCAACCGAGAAGTAACCTAGAGGAAGACATCCATTAACACGCTTGACTAGGAAGACCATCAGGATTTAAAGAACTTCACGAGAAAGGAAACTTCTTCAGATTCGATCTTACTGTTACCCGAAAAGATCATCATTTGGTCATCGTTCATCATACATTAGTTACGGCTAATCAAACCGCAACCGAGACAAACGCAAACCCTACTCTGTTACAAAGTCCGTTGAGCTCGACATTGCTAGATCACTGCAGATAATGGATATGCCTGGTCATCAATCATCGAATATTTTTCGATCCATGAAAGACACGATATAGATAGACGCGAAGTTTTTAAGAATTCTCAAGAATCCCGTTGCCATTTTTCATGGGACACGGCCTCAAGATCAACACCGCCATCTCCATCATCCACATTGCCAATCAAGAGCGAAGCTCCACACAGATAGACAGTTCTCATCACCTGCAACGGACGAGAATATAATGCAAACCAATATATGGCAACAGCGAATTTTCGAGTTGATCATCGAAGAAAAGCAGAACAGACTATGGCTGTTGAAACGAGCTAGGGGTGTCCAAAAAACCCATTCAACCCAACCCGAACACGAAATAAGTATGGTACATGTTTAAGGTCTTAATACTGTTCAGGTAACAATTATAAACACAAATAAAATACATGTTTTGGATCAAGTTAGGGTCGGAACATTGTTCCACCAAAGTACATTAAAGGCTTCAACCCAAACACACACACCCAAGCACATTAAAGGCTATCTCCTCTACAACTCCTTCTACTTGCAACTCATCCAGCATGTCTCATCTCACGAGTTCGTCATCGTCGCCCCTCAAGTCGGCCCCCATCAATCTCTCTCTCTCTCTCTCTCTCTCTCTCTCTCTCTCTCTCTCTCTCTCTCTCTCTTCCATATGATTTGCTTCTTTTTCGCGGCCAACGCAGAACTTTAGAGGAGGGAGTATTATCTGTCTGCGGAGATGTTCACAGACCGGTTGGACGAGGCCTTGCAGCGTCATGTAAGAACATTTCGAATTCCCTTTATCATATTTTTTATTAAAAAATTATCTGTTTGTGGAGATGTTCACGGACGGATTGGACGAGGCCTTGCGGTATCACATAAGAGCATTTTGAATTTTCTTTGTCATTTTTTATTAAAAAATTATCTGTCTGCAAAGATGTTCATGGACGGGTTGGACGAAGCCTCGCGGTATCATGTAAGAGCATTTTGAATTTCCTTTGTCATATTTTTTATTAAAAATTATCTGTCTGCGAAGATGTTCACGGACGGGTTGGACTAGGCCTCGCGGCGTCAGTAAGAGCATTTCGAATTCCCTTTGTCATATTTTTATTAAAAAATTGTAATATTTTTTTAATAAAAAACCCGAAACCTGACTCGACCTGACCCGACCCGAACCGACCCGTTTTTTTTCTTCATGTTTTATGCATTTTGGGTCGGGTTGGGTCGTGTAACATCCTGAAATTCGAGCCCTTTGAGTGATGAATGAACGTTAATTTCGTCAGTGCATTGTTGGTTGATCTCATTCGGAACTGATCACTTCTAAGATACTGACCTTGAGGGGAAAGGCTAATGATGACAGAACTCGTGCGACTAAAGAACTTGACTTGGGAAAATGACTCGACCGTGAGACTTGCGTAAGGACGATCTTGTAGATATGCAGGCCGATTTCAAGGACGACTAGAAGTCGATTCGCGGACAGAAATAATGGGACAACGGGTGATTTCGTTTACTGTTATCGAATCCGCGGACGACCCTATGTCAATCCTTGATGATCGTGTACTTTGAAATAAGAATCGACCCTTCGCAATTTCATGCAGTCAAGGACGTCCATGTGTCAAGAAGTCTTGAACGTGAATTGGCATGAGTCAGTTACGCGTGAGTCCTTGAAGCCGCCTATCAGTCTGAGTAGTACCAAAATGGCATTTTGGCGAAATTGAAAAGGCATGTGAATCCAAGATTGGATTTAAAATTTTCGGGAACGTCCGGCACGTATATTTGGATGGTGCTTCCTTGACAGTCGACGGTGTCAGTTGAGCCGAGTTTTTGAGAAAGGGATTTTGGACCGAGAAACTGAGCCTATGAGGACGTGAACCGGACAAGAACAATGGGGGCCTCACGCCCAAGGCGGGATGGCCACCGTGGAAGACCGAGACAACGAGCAAGACCATTGGACCGAACAGACCCCTTGCCCGTCTTAGCTCATCCTCCTAACTTGAGCCAATTCGAGCCTAACAAATTCCCGAGCCCGTTCCTATTCATTTCCCGGCCCGTTTCCTAGGCCCGCCTTTCACTTTCAGCCCGAGGGCACATTGGGAAATGTGCAAGGTGGAAATGACCAAAATACCCTTGGATATTTTGAAGAAAAGTCAAAAGAGAAGAGAGAATATGATGTCATCTTTCTTGGGAATTGAAGAAGGCATTTAATGGCTTTGATGAGGCCTAGAAGCAGCCCTCAATGCACTCTCTTTCCTCCTCTTTCAGCCCTCACAAAATCGCAGCCTTCTCTCCCCTTGCTTCCCTTGCCTTCCTGCAGTTTTAGCTTTTGACCTCTCACCGAATTTTGAGTTTTTCATTGCCTTCCCGGTGGAATCTCGGGCCGTGCCACCTATCAAAATGTTCAGCACAGAATTCCGTACTGTTCACGTTGGTCGATCGGAGAAAGGAGTCGCCGGCCGATCCGTATGGCCACCGGAAGCCGGCTGCTCGCCAACCACCTACTATTCACGTGGTATTGCACAGTTCTGCCTTTTGACTTGTTTTCCTCCATTTTTGACCTAACGACCGCCCACACCAGCCACCCACAACTCCCCCTCGACTCCTTGGAGCCTCCGGTCACCGGTCACCGGCCACTAGCTCGCCGGAGCTCTGGCCAGCATGTTTTTGCTTCAACCAGCAGCCTCCTCCCACTGCAGTGCTGTCTTTTGAAGTTTGGGGTTTGAGCAGAGGTTGTTGCTGTGATTTCCGCCCTAGGACCACCTTGGATCGCTGTGGTGGAGGTCCTCGGGTGTCGGGTTCGTTGTCGCCGCCGCGTCCACGTCTCCGGCCCACTTAACGGGTGAGTTTAGCTCCTAAACCCTATTTAGTGCCTAAACTTGCTTAGGGTTGGGTTAATTAGTGCTAAAGGCTGATTAAGATGTTTAATTAAGTGCATTAGCCCTAAGATATGTGGTTAGATAATTGATTAAGATTAGCTTAGCTTAATCTTGCTTATTTATGCTTAATTGTGCTTAATTAGGCTTAATCGTGTGTTATGTGCTAATTAAGCATGTTTTGCCTTAATTACTTGATTAATGTGATTAATTTTTAAATTAATGATTTAATTAATTTATGCATTTAATTATTTAATTATTTAATTTTCGGAATTTATTTATTTAATTATTTTTAATTTCTGAATTTAATTATTTAATTATTAAATTCTGAAATTTCACTATTCATGCACTGTTCATCCGAAATTAAAATGTGTAATTTCATGTGTCTTGATTTTATGAAGTGAATTGAATGTGTAATTGTATGAGCATTCGCATGAATCGTGTGATTTTTATAAAAATGGGAAAAATGTGAATTGTCCGAGAGACACCGAAAATAGACCATTTTTATGAGAAAGGATGTGAGGTTTTATATGCAAGCATGTATGCATTGGCTAATGCTCTAAGATAATAAGTGGGTTGTGATGGCATGCTTGCGTGATCACTAAACTGAACCCGCCGTCTCGGGAGAGTATCCCTTGACATCATTTGGAAAATGCAGTCTCGGGAGAGTATCCCTTGACGTTCTGTGGGCATGCCGTCTCGGGAGAGTATCCCTTGATGTTATTTGGGTATGCCGTCTCGGGAGAGTATCCCTTGACATTCTTTGGGCATGCATCTCGGGAGAGTATCCCTTGACATGTGTTGGGCATGCAGTCTCGGGAGAGTATCCCTTGACGTTCGTTGGGCATGTAGTCTCGGGAAAGTATTCCTTGACGTTCTTTGGGCATGCTGTCTTGGAAGAGTATCCCTTGACATCACCGCGCCTCACGGGAGAGGTCGATGCCTGGCTTTGCCAGTAGACACCGACGGAGGTTCAGTTGTAGCCCTGTGGGGCAGTAATAATCGAAACACGTGTGAATGTAAGAGTGCGTGAGAAAACATGGCATCATTGGTTTCGATTATGCATGAGATGATCACATCATTTATGGAACGCACGTATGAATTGATAACGTGCAGGGTGTGGCAATGGCCAGGTGAGATCGCTTGTGACGCAACTTGCATGTGATTGGTGAATTGCATCATCTAACGGCCATGTGCATTGCGTGTATTGTGCTGACATATAACGTGTAGGGTATGTCATACCGGGTAAGGTTGCATACGAACCGACTTTTGATTATTGGTTGACCCTGTTTGTTGTTTAATTGCTGGTTGCTGATTGTCTGTTGTTGGGTTGAGTGAAAGGTGGCTCTGGAGAGATATCCCGGGTTGAGTTGGTGTACTAACTGGGGCTTACGAAAAGAATTCGCTGAGATTTTATCTCAACCCGTCGTGGTTAACCTTTTTCAGGCCTTTAGAATGGTGCACTCGCAATGGAGAATCCTGTTCCCGCTCCACCAGCGGTCGACCTGATGGAGCTAAGTCTAATAGGTCTGAGTGACCGTGGTGCTGAACCCGAGGGTTCATTTTGTAGAGCTAGATTAGCCTAGTTTCTTTTTGGCTTGGCTTGGCTTAGAGGATAGATCAGCCCCTTTTGTCGGGCTTGTAATTTGAATGATTGCCCTCCGTTGGTTAATCCAGTAAGTTGTATAAATGAGTAGTTGAAGTTTCTACTGTTCATCCCTCTATCCCTGATTGATTGCTTGATTGTTTATTAGACTGGGGATGGTTCGTCTTCCGCTTGCGCATAACGAAAGATTAAAATGAATGGTCGTCGACGAGTCTTGGGACGTTGCTTTCAATTGACCATGGTAAGGGGTTGTCACGTGCTCGGGGTTAGGGGCGTGACAGGTCGGGTCAAATGACATGACTCTTATTGTACGAGTTGGGTCGGGTAACATCAAGACCCGACCCGACCCGGCCCGGCCCGTTGACACCCCTAAAACAAGCAACAAAAACTTCAAGATGGCATAATCTCAGCTTGCCAAAGAACTTGAAAAGAAAACAAAAACGATGTTATTTATTCCCCACGAAAGTTTCAATTTTTAGTGTCACAAAAAATAATTTAGATAAGTGCGTCGTAACGGGTAAAGTTTGGGGGGGCTTTTTTGGCGTTTTCCGTCTAAAATAACCTAATAAATTACTAAAAGCGAAATTCATTGGCGATGCTGATGATGCGGTGCTTAATTAAAAAGAAAATTAAAGAAAATGAGCAAAAATTTTCTTTGTTAGAAATTTTTTGGTCCTTCGAGTTCTTTGTGCAAAGATGATCTCATCGTGGAAAAAAAAGGGGGATAAAAAATACACTTAAACTTAGAAAAAAAAATGTAATCGATAAAGTTTATGCAATACAGTATCTCACTCTATATTTCTTTTTCTTCTCATAAAATGTACGTTCGCCGAACACCAGGATAAAATACCCTGATTTATTATGTTCCTAGCTTCCTTTCCTCTGTCAACTTCACCACAACCACCGCCAAATTTGCCACTCGGCTCTCTCTATCTCCGACCACACTTTGAAGTTGGGTCGCCTCCAACTAAGGCCGGCAATTTTTGACATAATGTGGATACAAGGCATCAAGGCAGGCGTGCTTGATTGAAGCTGAATCAGAACCGTACTATGAGAATTACAGCAAAGAATTTCAATTGGACAAGACCTACGAGTTATGGAATGACTACTTCTTGCGCAAAGTGATCGCTACCCAACAAAGTCGCCGAGATTAATGCGTCAACCTTGTATACCCATGCATGATATTTGGTACTTTTTATTTGATTAGCCAATTATCCGTACGGATGTGAGTTTCTGCATTTATTGATAAATTTTAAGGAAAATAAATTCTTTGTTGATTTTGGAGAAAATTATCCAAAAAGTCTTAAACCTATTGTACAAATCTTTCAATTTTGCCAATCGAGTCATAAACCTTTTTCACACTTTACCAATTGAATCCATTCGATTAACTTTGGCAAAAAAATTGTTGATGTAGACGCTGGTCGTCCTACATGGCACGACCAGCGCTAATGGAGACAATTTTAATAATTCTCTATTTATTCATTTATTTTTCTTTTCTTTTATTTTTTTGTTTTCCATTTTACTTTCCCTTCTTCCTCCTCTAGCTGGTCGCCAAGACTTGAGGACCAGCTAAATGAGGAAGAATGGAAAGAAAAGAAAAGAATAATTTTTTTTGAAAAAATTAAAATATTATTAAAAATTGTTCGCATCAACATCAACTGCATCATGTAAGACGACCAACGTCCATATTAATGATTTCTAACCAAAATTGTAACTCAAGTAGAGAAATGCAAAAATGTTTATGACTTAATTAACAAAATTGAAATATTTAAAACTAAATTAATAAAAGTGCAATAGGTTTAGATTTTTTAGACAATTTTCTCATTGATTTTGCATAGGAAAGTAATGAATATAAGAATAAAGAAATTGAAATGTAGGCATTAGAAATCAAAGTTCACGAGAAATGTAAAGGGTATGAGAAATTCAAATATGTTGAAAAGATAAATTTATAAAAGGGCAAATACCACCAAAAATCCTAAACTATGTCACTTGTGACAATTTTACCTTGAACTTTTTTTTGTGCTATCAAAAATCCCAAACTATGCCACTTGGAACAAATTCACCCAAAATTTTTAACTAAAGGGCATTTTCGTCCTTTTTCATTTTCATTTTTTTTCTTTTTTTTCCTTCTCCTCTATTCCCTTTGCTATGGCCGATGAAGGGGAGTCGAAGTGTCATGCCCCGACTCTCGAGCTTGTGGCAACCTCATTTCACTTGAGGTTTAGTTGTATGACGTCCCAGGTATTGTCGTCAACCAATTCATTTTATCTTATAATTATGTACATGCGAAAACGAATAGAACTTTAAACCAACAATCAGAAACAACAGGGATAACAACAGAGATACAGAGGAAAGACAAAACACCATTTTTATATAACTGAAGGTTGGCCTGAACTACAGCACATACAAACACGCCTTTCTACAAGCGAAAAGCTGAGGCCTACACAAAAGGGACCGACTTGGCTAACCTAACATTATACAAGTGGGGAAGGGCTCGCAGGCCACAACTGCCTATTCGCTAGCCGCAAAGGGATTGTCATTTCAGGCTTGAAAAAGTTAACTACGATGGGTTGAGATAAACTCAGCAAGTTAAAGTCTTAAGCCCAGGTTAGGAACTTCGCTCGCCTCGGGAGTTTAACATACAACTTAATCCATCAGTCATCCAACACTACCTCAGAGAATAATCACAGAAGACAGTTTAAATAATAGACATAACCACAGGCGACCTTACTTGGCCTTGGCACACGCGATCTATAGAAACTATCAATCGCCTCACAACAATAGTAAGAGGCATGCAAATAATCAGAGCATTGCACAAAACTTTCTCATATCACACTGTCCACATATACTCTGATTATTACGACCCTTAAGGCCATGGCACAACCTTATGGTTGGCGGTCTCTGACCTTAGCATGGCGACGTTATAGGCTCTCCCCCACCGACGGCATTCTCGAAGGAGCACGGGGCCTGCCTGCCTACCGCGGCCCCGCAACCGACCATTATCAGGCATCTGACCGAAGTCAGGCGACCAAATGACCACGGCATAACCCCGAAGGATTGGCGGTCATCCGGCAATGTCGGGTTCTCAATTTAATGTGACCTTACAACACATTATCAAACAATTCATTTTTATCTTTGCTCTGTCGTGAATGCAACATCGTTCGTGCTCATGCGATATGCCATTTCAGATAACCCACGTAATATGTCATGCGGTATCAGTCGACAATCACGTACATTCCCTAATTCTCGAGAATAATTCAATAAATCAAACACTTTCAATTCCAATCGGTCTTCGATCCTGCATTTCCTCATTATACAAGGGTATAATTAACAATTGGCACTTCAAGAAAACGACTTATGGACCCCAAGAGTGCCAAAACTTGGTACAAAGGGACACTTAAGTGCCAAAATCAAAGCAAAAGGGATCACTTAAGTGCCAACGGTGAGAAAATCTAGCCAAAATGCATACGTGGCATTTTCGGACGACAAACTTTACTGAGGTGGTAATTATGGAAAAAAAAACACATGTGGCGTATGAAAATTTTCCGATGTGGACTTTAAAAATACAGGTGGACTCGCAACAAGCTAAACGACGTCGTTTAGCTTACTTCGGCTAAACACATCGGGCTCAGTCCTGTCTTCGTCACCGGCTCAGTCCTATCTTCGTCGCCGTTCATCTTCACAGAGGGCACTTCGTCGCTCGCCGTCGTTCGCTGGCTGAGGTTTGTGCTTTTCTCTCCCTATGGATGAAATTAGGTTCGGAATCGTCTATTATGGCTCGAATGGAAAAATTAGGGCTCGGCTGTGAAATGTGGGGCTTGACCAGGAAAGATAGGGCTTGTATGGTACTGTGATAGACGATTTAGGGCTTAAATGTAGTGCTAGAGTAATTCAAGGGTTCATATTGGCAATTTAGGGCTTGGCCAAGAAAAAATTAGGGCCGGTATGCTACTGTGATGTGTGATTTATGGCTCGGATATGGTTTTTAGGGCTCTGTTGGATATAGTGATGTGTGAGGGTATTTTTAAGGCTCCGATGAGATATTATGTAATGTTCGATAGCGATTTCTAAGGCTTAGAGTGGTTGTTGTAGGGACTTCTAGTCATTTTGAAATCAATATATTGAAATGGGTATCGTGGGAGAGTTGTCCTTGTTGTGGGGACCTCTATTTGTTGGTTTTATAATGAAAGTGACTGTAACAATCAGATGCTCTTCTCTTTCTTTAATAAAGTGTATGACAATGTGAGGACCTCCATGTGCAATTACAATTGTCTATTGTCTCTTGTCGATGTAGTCCCAAAAAGTTAATTATTTTCTTTTTTCCCTGCTTACAGAAATGGTTTGTAATAAGGATTGTGTTGTTGTCATTGTTTGCTATGGAGGGGACTTTATCATTGGGGAGGACGAGTGGGAGTATGAGGGGGGAAATGAGGGCACTATTTTTATCGAAGTACAGAAGGCATCTTATATTGGATTTGTTAGGGATATAATGACATATTTGCCTTGCAAAATACAGAAGTTGCTGTATTGTGTTCCGGGGAAGGGTTTGAGAGATGGTTTGAGAAGCTTAGAAGATGATAATGGATTTAGAGATGTTTTGTACCATTATCTTCATGGTGAAGAAGCGAAAGTATACGTTGAGTACAATAGTAAGTCTGAGGACGAAGATGATGATGGAGATAGCACCCAAGTAGGAGAAGGGGGATATGGTAGGGATGAAGGACAGCAAGATAGACAAGAAAGTGGTGATATCGTAATCACTGGATTAGATTGGGAAGTAGCTCAATCCAGTGATGATGATGATGATGAAGGGTTGGCCGTTGAAAATTTCTTAAGTGATAAAGACGACGAGGAGCTTGTATAGTCAAGGAGAAAGCAAAAAGACTTTTTGGCCAATAAATTTGCAACTTTGCAAGTAGCTGATGAAGCTCCAAATAGGATTGAAGGCCTTGTAGATGCTGGTGTTGCTGGTCAAGAGACTAATTATGAAAAAAACATCGAAAATGCTACTTCCGAGGACGAGCTTGAAGAAGATGAACAACCTGTGCGTAGAAGGAAAAGTAAGTTTCCTTCTTATGATCCGTCTGTTGTTTCTCCTTCTTTGTTAGTAGGTATGAAATTCCAAGATGCCAAACAATTTAGGAAAGCTATACTAAAGCACTCCATTGCTAAACAAAGGAATATTGACTTCATTAGAAACACTAAGACCTTTGTAAGAGCTAGGTGTTCACAGCAAAATTGTCCATGGAAGATCTACGACGCGTTTGTTGGGAGGAGTGGATCCTTCCAAATTAGGTCTTTTCAAGAGGAACATACTTGTTCAATTAATTTTCAAAACAAAAGGGTAACAAGTGCATGGCTATCGAAGCATTTCTTTGATCTGATGAAGTTGATGCCCAAGATGAAGAGTGCGTAGTTCAAACAGTTGATGAAGGAGCGTGTGGGCATTAATGTTTCCAAGAATCAGTGCAAAAGAACGAAGCAAAAGGTGATGAGTGTACTCATTGGTCAGTATGGTGAGGAATATGGGCAAGTGTGGGATTATGCTTGGAAGTGTAGGGTGCAAAACCCTTCAAATAGAGTGTTTGCTGAGGTCGAGGAGAGGCCACTTCCTGACAGTGGAACTAAATTCGATAAGTTCTATGTGTGCTTCGATGCATGCAAACAGGGATTTTTAGTCGGGTGTAGACGGATGATAAGATTGGATGGTTGTTTCTTAAAGGGCTTGTGCAAGGGAGAATTGCTGGCTGCAATTGGAAGAGATGCGAACAACCAAATGTTTCCATTGGCTTGGGCTATTGTGAAGATAAAGAACAAGGACAATTGGTTTTGGTTCCTAAAAAATCTCATGGCTAACTTGGATATAACAAATGAGGAAGGATGGGCATTTATGAGCGACCAACAAAAGGTAATGTCATAGTAATCTGTTTGTTTTTTAATATTAACAACATGTTATTTTCTTACATTTCTTGTTTCAAATTATTGTAGGGACTGGTTCCGGCATTAGCCGAGTTGATGCCCTATGCCGAACATCTAATGTGTGCACGGCACATATATGCAAATTGGGCAAAGACCTATAAATGAGATAAGCTGCAATTGCAATTTTGGCAACTAGCAAAGAGCACAAACATGGCTGATTTTAGGATGGCTAAAGAAGGATTGGTTCAGTTGACCAAGTAATGCTTTGATGCACTATTCAAGACAGAACCGAAGCATTGGTGCAAGGCCTTCTTCAGTGAGCAATTCAAGTGCGATCACGTTGACAATAACAAATGTGAAGCATTCAATGGGAGAATAATTGATACGAGATGCAAACCAATCATTTCAATACTTGAAGATATATGAGTATTGGTCATGACTCGACTCTACAAACAAAGAGATGAGGCTGCAAAGTGGACTAGGCAATATGATCCTATGATTGCTAAGAAATTGGATGAGAACTTGGCTGCAAGTAGATATTGTCATCCCATCTGGAATGGGGATGAAGGATATGAGATAATGAAGGGTTCCGATAAGTATGTTGTCCATCTAGGTAGGAGAAAATGTTCATGTTAAGCATGACAACTAAGTGGAATTCATTGTGTACATGCTATATGTGCCATCCAATTGAAAGGCTATAACATGGACGATTATATTGATGATTGGTATAAGAAAATGAAATATCTTGCTTCATACCAATTCATGATGCAGCCAATCAAAAGTAGTAAGTTTTGGGAGCCAACAAATCGTGAAGCACCTCAACCTTTGCCGCTGAAGAAGCAAATGGGAAGGCCAAAATGAAGACGAAGAATGTTGAAGGGGAAGGTCTCGGGTCAGCAAAGAATGAGTAGGACTAGTGGGAAGATGACATGCTCTTATTGCCATATAGCAGGGCACAATACTAAAGGTTGTCAATTGAGAAAGCAATAAGAACAGTTAGGTGAGAGGCTAGTGGAAGGACTTAGTGAAGAGATAGGTAGAGCGACAATTGAAGGCCAAACAGAAGGGCAAAATGAGTCCATTGTTCATCAGTTGATGACAAGAAACCCCGTAAGTTATAATATTTTTGTTTATGTTATTTTTTGGTTTATTACATATTTGTACATAGCATAATTAGCAAGCATTTTTAATGTGTTTGTTGGGTGACGAATAGGATACTTGAAGGATTGACTGAAACCCCAGCTGTACCCGATGGATTGACTAAAACTGCACAAGGGCTAGTTTAGTCGACCATTCCTCAGCTGAGGAAAAAATACCCAGTAAGTTCAATAACTTCTTTAGTTTTCCTTTACGTTATTATATGGGCTGATGTTATATTCATAGTGTCTTTATTAGGTTCGGAGAGGGCATCGAGCCAATGGAAGGGCCAACAAAAGGGCCAACAACGGAAAGGCCAATAGAAGGGCTACCACACGGGTTAGGTGAAGGTGTCAGTTAAGTCGAATGACTGGATACGAGAAGGACAACTAGAAGAAGGGCAGCTGAAGGGTTAGCTATCAAAAGGCCAGGTGAAGGGCTAGCTACAAGAAGGCTACCCAGAAGACGCCTAGCTGAAAAATTGGTCGAAGAAGCCCCTATTGCACCTGAAGGGCCAAATGTAACTGAAGCTGAACGGCCATTAGAAGAGCCACATGAAGGGCCAACTAAAGGGCAAAAAGAAGGGTCCAAGAAATCACAGGCCAAAAGAATGGATAATAAATCACAAGATGCTAAACGTGATGCTCTAATTCGAACAAGAGGGGCTCTTGGGAAGAGACTAAGACAATATGGTTATGGCCTTTATACAGATGACTGTATTGGAACAGTCATTCTTAATGTAAGTTTTATTGCTTGCATTTAATAAATTGTGCGAACTTTGCCTTATAATTTACTTGTGTATTTTTAGCCCAGGAGAAGTTCGGAGGTTCTTATTTCTCAAGGCCCTACTCAAGAATTAACGGCCGCGCCAAAAAAGAAAACGACATTGGCTACGCAAAAAAAGAAGACAACATCGGTTGCGCCAAAAAAGAAGACGGCATCGATTACGCCAACAAGAAAGACCAACAACTTAGCACCAACACCATCTGAATCAGTTCATCTTGAGACAATTGCAGCTCCATCTAAATCAATGCATGAAGAGACAGTTGAAGAGGAAGTTGCATGTCTAGTTAGAAAGAGTGCAAGGATAATGAATCGAGATCCATCAAAAGGAGCACGAACAAGGGGCCTGTGCATATTGATATTGATTGATAAGAATGGCTGGTTTTGTTATAACTTGCTATGGATGATTTTTATTTTTTTTGGTTTGTCACTAAGTTAGTGAGACTTGAAATCGATATCAATGGAATAATCTTGCTACTTATCAATTTTTGTTGTTGTGTTTTTGATATTTTCAATTTAGATTCTGCTTTACTTGCTCTACTGGTGGTTGATGATTATTGGTGATGGTTAGAGGCCCTTGCAACACTTGGTGCAAGTGTGCAGTTTGCACATCTTGCACTAGGTGGTGCTTAGTGCATTTGGTGCAAAGTGCTTGCACTAGCATCTTTTCTAGCAGCAACACACCATAGCCACAATGCAGGTTGATGGTGGTTCATGTTGTGATGGTGGTCGGTGGTTCATACTCTGGTCGTACTAGAGCTGGTTTTGTTGAAGGTTCATGCCTATTGGTGGTGGGTCTGTAGTGGTGGTTTGGGGGGTTTATGCAACACCTGATACAAGTGTGCATTATGCACATCTTGCATCAGTTTGTGCTAGAGCTGGTAACTTGCACTTAAGTACTCCTTTCCTGGAGAAGTTAACACTTAAGTGTTCACTTTTAAGCACCAATTGGCACTTAAATGATCACTTTCAACAATAACCTGACACTTAAGTGCTCTTTTCTCTAATCTGACTAGCACTAAAGTGATCACTAAATACAACTTATGGCACTTAAGTAATAGCTCATGTTTGTCCTATGATACAGCAACCATCAAGCCTAAACCAACTCCAGTTCAGCTGGGTTAACGTTAACATTGTGAATAAGCTACCACAACAAGACCCAGTGCACATTCTTGTTGCTTTATATTAAAGAACAAGCAAAAACATGTGTATCATCTCATCATTCCCTTTTCTTGACCTTCCTCAAAGCCGGTCGATGGTGTGGACAACACAAACACAAATAAAATAGTCTACATTTAATCCAAAACGATTACATTTATCAACTCATTTTCAACTATGGCAGCTGAAGAAACTTCTTCTTGTCTTCAAGTGCTTTACATTTGATCATTATGTAGGCTATATAACAAAACAACACTATAATAAACATTTGATAACACTTTCGTTCAATTTTCATTCTTGAAACTTCATTCTTCAACAAATAATTAATTGAAGATACTTCAGCTTGCTTTGACACTTCATTCTTCAAATAATTAGCCAAAGATGCTTCAACTTGCTTTGAGTCAACGTCGTCCACGAACGTAGATGGAGGTTGACACCGCCCATCAAGTAGGTCTAATATCACCTCTGTCGCTCGATCAGAGAACTTCGCATCGATCCATTTGAAGTATTTGCACTTCGACCCTTCTCTATATCTAGCGCATCCATAGAATCTTCTCCCGGAATTCATTCGAGTCCACGATGTTCTTCTTGGACTCGGTAACCCACAATAACATAAATGTTCGCGCTCGCCTTCTCCTTCGATTCAATGAGATGAATCCGAGCTGTTGCTTAAAATTCTGCTCTCCATTTCCAATATTTAGTGCTCGGTAACCTACAACAATAGACGAATTCACGCTCGCCTTCTTCTTCGCTTCAGTGGGATCTGGGGTTAATTGAAATAATTCGAGTACTTAAGGGATTTTTGGGGCAAATCAAAATTATGGTTCGAGCTCTTCTTGGGAATTTGGCTGATTTAAGGATTTAGCTGGCAATAGGAGATGAAAATGGGGAGACGTCGCCGTTTTGGCCAATTTAGGGCATTTGCTTTGTCCATCTATGGAAACGGCGTCGTTTTGGGTGAGGGTTAGCTGAGGTGGATCTTCGGCAAGCCACATTGGTAAGAAAATTAATAAAAAAATTGCCATATAGGATTTCCGGCAGGTTTCTGATGACTTGGCATTGAAGTGATCCATTTTTTTGAAAAGTGGCACTTAAGTGTAACTTTTGTAACTTTTGGCACTTAAGTGTCCCTTCGGCATCCCGCTGTACTTCTGCCTCAAGAAAACATAGCAACTAAGAACACATCAAATTCTAAAAAATTTTAGCTTCCGTATGAATAATGCCGTGAACAGTAATTGTGAACAGTATTTAAATAGTAACTATGAACAGTAAATTCGCCCGAAATTAATTAAATAAATAAAAATAATTAAACCTAACCATGGTTAATCAATTAATCCAACCATAGTTAATTTAACCTAACTATGATTAAAATCTGACCTTGGTTACTTTAAAAACTAACCTTAGGTACTTTAATTAATTAACATTGGTTACTTTATTACTAACTATGGTCAATTAACTAACCCTAGTTAGCCTTAATTAACTCAACCACCATTAACAAACTAACCCATAATTAACCAAGCACAAAATTAAATTAATTAACCCCTAAGCAAGATTAACCTCTAAACAAGGATTAGGAAATTAACTTACTTGGATCAGGAATTTGGCGACATCGGCGCGTAGAGAGGACCGAGGGCTACGAGGGGTAAGCTCGGGGACGACAACGGGTGACAAATGGTGGCCGAAACGAGCCCAACTAGCGGCGAAACACTGTTCACGTGGAACCGACCAGCAGAGGTGGAAAAGGCCGAAATGGATGGCCGGCGGCAACCAAAGGTGACTGGTGGTGTGCGGCTGGCTCCTTGACTTCGAGGACTACACTTTGGGTGGTGGTGGAAAACAAAAGGAAGACATAAAGGGAGAGAGAGAGAGAGGGAGCTCGTTTGTGCGGCTGAGAGGGAGAGATTGAGGAGAGAGAGAGAGCTACTGAAGACTTGAACAAAAATCCAAGCCAAGTGGGCAAGTCCACTTGTTCAAGAGCCAATCAAAAACAAGCAAAAACAAACATAAACAATACCCACTTGGGCACAAAAGGAAAATGCCAAAAAAGAGAAGCCCATGGGCTAAGGAGGGAGAGGAACTTGGGCCAGCTTGGGCCCCTTTTGGGCTGAGATGGATGGGCACAAGGCCCATTGGGCCGCTGGTCTTGGGCTGGCCCACCCGCTGCCTGAAACCCAGTCCAATTTTTCCTTTTCCGACACTTTCTTGTCCAATAGAAAATCCCAAAATAAATGAGGCAACATCCAATTAATAAGTCCCGAAATCACTAAGAAGTAAGTTCCTAAAATCGGATTAAAAATCGGGGCTAAATTGAGTCAATTGTGACTGTAGTATAATTTGGATTATCGGACGTCCCTTTAAGACTTTTCTTCTCATTTGACCCGTGGTCAACTATTATTTGATCCACTTTTATGCAAATTCCCGAGTCAGGGACGTCCCTCGATTGTCGTGTGATCCTAAGGGCTCAATTGATAATCCTGAGTACCAGATGAAAATGATTCAGTTTAACGTCATATGTAGTTCATATCGAAGTCGTGCGGAAATCACCCGCAGTTTAACTTCGTACTTCTGCCGAATCGATTTATTTTTGTACTTAGAGGATATTGTTCCCACCCAAGTCCTCATGGTCAAAGGGTTCGTTCCTGATCGAAATTGTGAGTCGTATGCGTAACGTTTCTTATCGGCGCCTCCCTGTAATCTGTTACCCTACGAACAAACAATTCGGAATATTTGCACTGATCAGGCCTTCAACTAACATTGCCATTTTAAAATTAAAAAATGAGGTCAATTTTCAAGATGTTACAACTCTTCCCCTCTTACAAAAATTTCGTCCTTGAAATTTAAACTAACACGCTAATCCTCAAAAAGATAGGGGTGCTGACACCTCATGATTTCTTCGCTTTCCCACATAGGTCCCTCCGTACTATAATACTGCCAAATGACTTTAACTAAGGAGACCGTCTTGTTTCTCAGCACTTGCTCTTTCCAGTTCTCTATCTGAATCGGTCTCTCCACATACGACATCCTATCTCCACCTCTATCTCTTCAAAATTCAACACGTGCGTTGGGTCTCGTATTTCCTTAACATCGACACGTGGAATACGTCATGCACTTGAGCAAGTCGAGGCAGTAGCGCGAGACGATAGGCTAAATTCCCAATCCTTTCTAGATTGTCAAATGATCCGACATACCTCAGGCTCAGTTTTCCTTTTTTTCCAAATCGCAATGTACCTTGCATCAACAATACTTTAAGGAACACATGATCGCCCACTTGAAATTCCAATGGTCTACGTCGTCTGTCCCCATAACTTTTCTATCTGCTTTGAGCCGTCTTTAACCTTTCCCAAATCATCTTGACGGCGTCTAAAGATTGTTGCACCAACTCTGGCCTTGTAATTTTCTGCTCGCCGACTTCGTCCCAACAAATTGGAGTCCTACACGGTCTGTCGTACAAAGTTTCGAATGGTGCCATTCTGATACTCTGCTGATAACTGTTATTGTACGCGAACTCCACGAGATGAAGTTGTTCCTCCCAACTTCCTTTGAAATCCAATACACAAGCTCTCAACATATCCTCCAAGGTCTGAATTGTTCTCTCTGATTGACCATCTGTCTAAGGATGGTAAGCCATACTGAATTGCAGCTTTGTTCCCATCGAAGTCTGTAGACTTTTCCAAAATGCAGCCGTAAATCTAGGGTCTCGATTCGAAGTAATCGTCACTAGTACCCTATGCAGACGAATAACATGTCGCACGTACAACTCTGCATACCTTTCCAAAGCAAAGTCCTTGCATACGACAATGAAATGAGTTGACTTCATTAATCGGTCCACTACAACCCAAATCGCATCATTACCCCGCTGACTTCTTGGTAATCCTGTCATGAAGTCCGTCGTGATGTGCTCCCATTTCCATTCGGGGATTTCAAGAGGTTGCAGTAATCCTCCTAGCTTGCAATGTTGCACTTTCACTTGTTGGCAAGTTAAACACTTCGTCACGTGCTTGGCGATGTCTAGCTTCATGCCGTTCCACCAATAATACTATCACAGATTCTGATACATCTTCGTACTACTTAGATGTACACTATTGTCGCTGCGATGCGCTTTGGATAACAACTTTTCCTTAATTTCGGCGTTGCTTGGTACACATAACCGTCCACAGAATTTCAAGATCCCATCCACGGATACTTGAAAATCTGACTTTTTCTTGGTCGCGTCCATTTGCAGAATCTTTTGAATCTCAGTATCCAAAGGATGCATTGCCTTAATTTTGGTTTGAATTTCAGATTCGATCCTAAGGATAGCTATTAAACTGGAAAGATGACATACCTCGAGCCTAAATTCTGAATCACGGATTCCCTCCAACAAAATCCATTTCTGAACCATTATACTAGCAATTTGTCGCGACCTCACCTCGGGTGCACCACCTAGGGTTTGGCTAATGGATTACTAAGCCTAAACTTAGCTCGGGCTCTCCCAAGCCCATACCAATTCGCGACTTAGGGTTTAAGTTTATAGCATGCAAATGATTTTTACTTGGAGTCGCCACTAATCTATTTTTTTGGTGGGTCGATTAGAAACCCAAGTAAAGTAACGGGAGAATTACTTTACTCCTACGAACCAGAGACTATGGGATCGGGGACTTGATTACGTTAGATTTCTCTAACACCCTTTCGGTACCTTTTCTCTTTTATTTGAAAAAATGATTTGCAGGCAGTTTGTATCGATTTTAATTTACTCCCTAACATGCAATGTGATCATGCAAGTGCGCAATCATTATTTAACACTCAATTATCAAAGCATTAAATAAATTACGAGGAAAGGGAGGAAATCCCTTACCTTGAAGCTACGGAAGCATCTGCAATATTAGTTAGAAAATCACATCGACCTAAAAGTGATTTCTAATTAATACGCGATCACTCGAATTTTGGATTTTCTCTTATTTAACGAGACGTACGAAAGTGTCTAACTATAATGGCATGCAATGTGCAACCTAATATGCAAACTATATGTCACGCGACATTATTTAACTTAATCTAATGCCAGAAAATATTTAATGCAACTATCCTAGTATGTCATGCATTCGAATGACCCTAAACATGTAATTGCTAGATGACATGCAATGAATGATGCGCTAGATGACATGCAATAGATGATATAATTCTATGCGACGCATAGATAATATGATGCGACCTAGACTACATGACATGCAAGTGATATGTTTTTTTTTGTGTTTTTTTCATGAAATAAACAAATAAATTTCCTAGTTCTAGAAATTATCCAATTCAATCTAAAGGATTAACCTAGCCCGAATCCCTATCCTAACATGCAATCATATTCTACGAAATCAATCACCCAAGAAACAAACAAAATCGACGAATTGTATCTCGGGCATGAGATCGAATTGGCCGATTTTCCGTGCAATCGCGAATCATATCTCGGACGTGAGATCGGATTGGCGATTATGACACGTTAAGAAATTAGAGATTATCTCTAATTTAAAAGGCTGTTTGAAATTTGGGATAATATCGTGGGGAATCCAATCAAATATATTCGCAATATCAAATTAGACAAGATTTTACCTAATCCGAATATTAGCTTCCAAATTCAGCAACCTGCGAACCACGGTCCGTGAGTGGTGCTCGCGATGGGGCTCACCGGAAATTTGCCGTAAACCTGCAAAAGAAGAGCACGCTGGAGCTGGCACACGGCTATAGACGCTACTAGGGCAACGGAGCAAGTGGGGCTGCTATGGGCGTTCGATGCAAGGAGAGATCACGGTCTCGTCGGGAACAACTCGGGCAAACAGGACAGCAGCTTGTTGACTCTGCGGCAGCTCGTCATCGAGGTCTGAACAACAGCAGCGTCGTCAAGGTCGAGGACAGTGAGCTCGGCACGGCAGGGCTCACGGCTGGTCGTCGGGCTCGTGATAGCGGTGTAGGAATTGCAAGAGCAGGAGAGACCGTCGTGGTGGAGCAGCCTCGGAATAGGACTCGTCACGGTGGAACGGCGTTAGCCCAACAAGGGAGCAACAAGCCAAGACATCGCGTCAAAGGGGAGCAGCAACGTCGGGCAGGAGCTTCGGGCGTCGCAAAGATGTTGAGGTGTCACGGAGATCGAGCAAACCGTGTGTCACAACTTGCAGAGGTGCAACAACGTGAGGTGGAGGGTGCTTCGCTTGAATTCAGATCTGTGCATGCATGAAGATGAGGTGTCGAGGTGGAATTGGAGTGAACCTTCCCTCTCTCTTTTTGCTGTAGCCGTCCTTCTTCTCTCTCTCGTCACTTTTCTCTCGATTTTTTTACCGATGGCTCTTTCTCTCGCTCTCACTTTTGCAGCCGTGTATTCCGTCCCCTTTTCGGTGTGTCTGTCCCCCTTTTATATGCAAGACAACACGGTGCCCTCAAAGAAACAAGATAAGGACACGATGATCTGCTTTCTTATTGCGGATATATCTTTTTGCTCTATTCCTATCTTTAACCATACAGACATACTTTACCTTTGAACCAACCACATCCATTCCTTTTCTTGACCATGCAGATATACTTTACCTTTGAACCAGCCACATCCCTGCAGATATGTTTTACTTTTGAACCGCCACATCCCTGCCTTCTTGATCATGCAAAAATCGGCCACCGCAAAATTCTTGAAAGATTATGCTCCTAAAACTATATGCTATGCAATATTAAATTACGAATGATCGATCAAAATTTAGGTATCAACACAATTGATGACTTGCGACTCAAAGCATCTACCACTTTGTTTGCTTTGCCTGGATGGTACAGAATATCACAGTCGTAATCCTTAAGAAGTTCCATCCATTTGAATTGCCTCATGTTTAACTCCTTTTGGGAGAACAAATACTTCAAACTTTGATGGTTCGAAAAAATTTGAAATCTCTCTCCATAGAGATAATGCCTCTATATTTTCAACGCAAATATGATGGCTGCCAACTCTAAGTCGTGCGTCGGATAATTCAACTCATGATACCTCAACTGCCTAGAAGCATATACTATCACTTTACCATGTTGCATCAGAACACAACCGAGTCCCTTGTATGACGCATCACTAAAAATCTCATATCCTCCTAAGCTTGACGGAATAGTCAAAACTGGTGCGGTAGTCAGCTTATGCTTAAGCTCTTGGAAATTATGCTCACACTTATCTGTCCACTCATATTTCTTATCCTTTTTCAGCAACTGTGTCAACGGCATAGCAATTGAAGAGAATATTTCCTCAAATTGTTTGTAATAATTAGCCAATCCCAAAAAACTACGAACCTCAGTTATTGAAGTTGGTCTCTGCCAATCTATGACCGCTTCAATCTTGGTCGGGTCTACCGAAATCCCTTCGCCCAAGATCACGTGGCCTAGAAAAGCCACTCGAGCCAACCAAAATTCACACTTACTAAATTTCGCATACAGCTCGTGATTTCTTAGAGTTTGTAACACGGTCCTTAGGTGTTGTTCTTGTTCATCCGGACTCTTTGAATACACCAAAATGTCATCGATAAACACGATCATGAACCGATCTAGATATTCCTTAAACACTCGGTTCATCAAATCCATGAAAGCAGCAGGGACATTTGTCAATCCAAATGGCATTATAGTAAACTCGTAATGATCATAATGAGTACCGAAAGCTATCTTCGATATGTCCTCCTTTCGGATCCTCAACTGATGATAGCTCGTCCTTAGGTCTATCTTAGAGAATATCGACGCTCCTTGGAGTTGGTCAAACAGGTCGTCAATCCTCGGCAGCGGGTATTTGTTCTTAATCGTCACTTAATTAAGCTGCCAATAGTCAATACATAATCTCAGCGAACCATCCTTTTTCTTGACAAATAGGACTGACTTTCCCCAAGGCGATACACTCGGGCGAATAAAGCCCTTGTCCAATAATTCCTACATCTGCACCTTCAATTCCTTCAATTCTAACAATGCCATCCTGTACGGTGTTTTCGAGATTGGTTTCATCCTAGGAGCCAACTCAATTACGAACTCTATCTCTCTAGCCAAGAGTAGTCTTGGCAATTCCTTTGGAAAGACATTCGGATGATCTCGTACTACCACGATGTCCTCCAGGTTCAGTCCTTTTTTCGACGTATCACTCGCAGACGCCAAATAACCTCGACATTTTGACCCCAACAACCTGGTTGCTTCCAAAGAAGAAAGCAAGAGAATCGAGGACCCTCCTCGGTTCCCTACAAATTCGAAACTACTAGCTCTAGTCGGATTAAATTGGATTCTCTTCTCCCGACAATCTATAGTAGCTCCTTGCTTGGTTAGCCAATCCATACCGATAATGACATCAAAGTCATACGTCGCTAAGACAATCAAATCAATTCTTTCTTCCCGACCATTTATAATCAGTTTACAGCTAGCACAACCTACTGCAGATAAAACTGAATCCTCTAATGGAGTAGAAATAACAAAAACCATTTCCAACGGCTCTGGTCTTAATCCCACTAATTCTATAAACTATTTAGCAATAAAGGAGTATGAAGCTCCTAGATCAAACGATGTATAAGCAGCATGGTCGTGTAGAGATATTGTACCTGTAATCACGGCAAGCGTGTCCTCCACTTCTTTTCTCGTGACTGCATACACCCGTCCTTATGTAAGAGGTCGGTACTGATTGCCCTGTCGAAAGTTCCCCATTGGCGGTTTGACTGGCGATCATGGCGTGAATGGCATCATGGGCTTGCGTGAGCAGTCCCTCACTCGGTGGCCCACCTGACCACACTCGAAACAGGCTCCCCTTGGAGTGGCAGGCGAAGGTTTTCCTACACTGTCCCTTCTATTAGGTGGAAGAGGATACCTTCCTCCTACCATCTGTTTCTTCCCAAACTGACGATTGTCCCTACTAGGCACAAACCGCGATACAGAAGTGGTTGCCTTCTCAGCAATGTGCCTCTCAATCATCTGAGCTCTCTCATAAAGCTCATTATAATCCTTCAGGTTCACAGACACCAAGTGGTCTGGAATTTCTATCTTCAGTCCGTCCCGAAACCTCCTAGCCTTGTCCAACGAGTGCTCGACCATCCGTGGCGCATACTTTGATAGCTCCGTGAACTTGGCCTCATACTAGTCCACCGTCATCTGATTCTAATGCAGCCTTTGAAATTCTACCAACTTGTGCTCTCTTGTGAACAAGTACTTGCTCAGAAAAGCCTCCCTGAAGGTATCCCATACCCTGGTTGTACCCTCAGGAAATACCCATCCTTGGGTAGCTTCCCACCAAGTGCTAGCGTTACCCTACAATTGGTAAGTCGCTATGATTACCTTTTCTTCCTCAGAGCACTGCAACAAAGTGAACGTCTTTTCTAGCTCCCTTACCCATAGAGTCGCTATCTCAAGGTCGCCAACCCCAGTAAACTTAGGTGGCTTCAACTTCATGAACTGCTCCACCAGCTAATGCATAGGCCGATTACCAGTCCCGGACCTAGCTACAAGAGTAGCTGCGACAGTAGCAACAACGACTTGAGTCTGAGCCTGCTGTCCAATCAAAGCCTTGATGGCGTGCATATCCCATCCATCCTCGGATCCTCTAGTGCTACCTCCCTTGTGCCGATCGGTACCTGTACCGTCCTCTTCCTCTGACCCCTCTGACCTGGGGTCCTCAAACTAAGAGTACTCTGATCTAGACTGCTTATCTCGTAGGACTCTTCTAACCTGCGTTCTAATTCCCCCACACGGAATTAGAAAATGAGATAACCCTAAAACAAAGGACCACGAAGGATCCTGCAGTCAATCACATGCAAGCAAATAAATTATCTTTCCTACTAACTATCCCCACGTACCAATGCAAGACTCATCACACCTTATCATTCCATTAGCCAACCTGGCTCTGATACCAAAATCGATGGGGTTTTCACGCCACGACTCTTGAGCTTGCAGCAACCCCATTTCATTTTAGGTCTAGTTGTACGACGTCCCAAGTACTGTCGTCGATCAATTCATTTTATCTTGTAATTATGCACATGCGGAAACGAATAGAACTCCCAACCAACAATTAGAAACAACAGGGATAGGAGCAGAGATATAGAGGAAAGACAAAACACCATTTTTATATATCTGAAGGTTAGCCCGAACTACAGCATGTACAAACACGCCTTGCTACAGGAGAAAAGCTGAGACCTACACAAAAAGGACCGGCCTGGCTAACCTAACACTAGAGGACCCGCCCGAACCGCTCGGAACTGGACCGGACCGGCCCGGAACCGGTGGTTCCTAAGGGGACCGGTCCTATTCCTGGTTCCATGGGCGGATCTGTCCACCTAGACCAAACCGGTATTATAATAATACAACGAGTGACAAACGGTGGCCAAAACGGGCCAAAACAGCGACGAAACACTGTTCACGCGGAACCAACCAGAAGAGGTGGAAAAGGCCGAAACAGGCGGCGACCAGGGGTGACCGGCGGTGTGCGGCTGGCTCCCTAACTTCGGGGACTATGGGTGGTGGTGGCAGCTCCGGCGATGGCGGCAAGGTTGTTTTCCGGCTGGAAAACAACAAAGACTGCAAGAAACAATAGAAATGGAAGAGAAAAGGAAGAGAAAAAGGGAGAGAGAGAGAGGGAGCTAGTTTGTGCTTCTGGGAGGGAGAGATTGAGGAGAGAGAGAGAGTTGCTAAAGACTTGAACAAAAAGCCAAGCAGAGTGGGCAAGTCCACTTGTTCAAGAGCCAATCACAAACAAGCAAAAACAAACATAAACAATGCCCACTTGGGCACAAAAGAAAAAGGCCAAAAAAGAGAAGCCCATGGGCTGAGGAGGGAGAGGAACTTAGGCTAGCTTGGGCCCCTTTGGGCTGGGCTGGATGGGCGCAAGGCCCATTGGGCCGCCGGTCTTAGGCTGGCCCACCCATAGGCCCGAAACTTGGTCCAATATTTCCTTTTTCGACACTTCCGCATCCAATGGAAAATCCTAAAATAAATGAGGCGACGTCCAATTAATAAGTCCTAAAATCACTAAGAAGTCGGTTCCCAAAATCAGATTAAAAATCAGGGCTAAATTGAGTCGATTGTGACCGTAGTACAATTTGGATTATCGGACACCCCTTTAGGACTTTTCCTCCCATTTGACCCGTGGTTAGCCATTATTTGATCCACTTTTACACCAATTGTCGAGTCAAAGACGTTCCTTGATTGTCGTGTGATCCCGGGGGCTCAGTTGATAATCCCGAGTACCATATGAAAATGATTCAATTTAACATCATTCGTAGTTCGTATAGAAGTCGTGCGGAAATCACCCGCAGTTCAACTTCGTACTTCTGCCGAATCGATTTATTTCCATTTCCTTAATAGTCTAGTACTTAGAGGATATCGTTCCCACCAAGGTCCTCATGATTGAAGGGTTCGTTCCTAATCGAAATCGTGAGTTGTATGCGTAACATTTCCTATTAGCGCCTCCCTATAATCTGTTACCCTACAAACAAACAGTTCGGAATATTTGTACTGACTAGGCTTTCGACTAACATTGCTATTTTATAAAATCCTAAAATAGGGTCAATTTTCAAGATGTTACACGAAGAGGATTGCCCTCGCTAGCATCAGATTTGGGTGAGGGTTGCCCTTGCTGAATTTGGCTTGGGTGGCCCTCTCCCGATGTTGGCAAGGGCCATTGGCAAGGGCCGCCCTTGCCTCGCCTGACTCAAGCGCATGCGAGGGTGGCCCTCGCTTGTCCAGGCAAAGCGACCCTCACCGACATCAAGCGAGAGCAACCCTCACCAGACTCCAACATTGGCGAGGGTGACCCTCCTTGACTTCCCTCTACCGACCATCATAGAGGGAAGAGATGAGAAAAAAAGAAAAAAGAAAAAGGATGAAAATGCCCTTTAATAAAAAATTTTGGGGTAAATGTATCCCAAGTGGCATAGTTTGAGATTTTGGTAGTGCAAAAAACGTTTAGGGTAGAATTATCGCAAGTGACATAGTTTGGGATTTTTTGTGGTATTTGTCCTTTGTAAAAACTTAAATATATTTGAAAGATCACATGTTCTGTGAATGATTTATCATAGTTTATAAAGGTTATAAGATGGGCTTTATATTCCACTAATAATAGTTATTTATAAACATGTGGATTTCGAATTTACAAATAACATAGATTAATAGTTGTGCTTTTCGAGATTTCGGACATGATTATGCACAAGAAGTTACAAACCTCAAGAAGTAGGCATAATCATCTAGCAATTGTGTGCTCATAACAATCAATCATCGTCTTTGACTCATAAATTGACAAACCATTGTTTCGTTCATTAATGACATGGCCTTAACACCTAACCAAAATCTGCATTCATTTGCTCTCGCTGACTTTGTTGATCTATTTCCTTCAAATTGTCAAAGGGAAATAGCAAGGGTGAGCTCACCCGACTGCCTCAGTCTAGTGACCCGCCAGCCCTCCCTTCTAGGTGATCGTCAGAGCAAAGGATGAAGGAGAGGAGGGAGGGAAAGAAGGAGGGGGAGGAAAAAAAAAGAAAACAAATAATTTGAAAAAGGTTTGGGACTTAGTTGGTCAAAAAATTAAATTTAGGACTAAATCAGCACAATTTCAATAGATTTAGGACTTTTTTGGTAATTTTCCCATGCTGAAACTAAAATCAAATTGTAACGATGTCCATGCGGCTACGCACAAATACATGAAGACTTTGCTCAATCTTCCAAGAGTGTAGATAAAGATATCTCTAAGTTTACTATTTTGCCAGAAAAAGAAGAGAGAGGTTAGCATTATCTTGACCAAACACCCTTATATGCTGATAATCCAAACACTAACATTAACCTCATCCCTTAAGAGATTCATACTTAAACTGAACTAAACTTGACAGAAGTGTAAACTAGGTACATGTTAAAAACCTAATAGTGTCATAGTTCAAGTAACTTTACTGTAAAAAAGAGTGAATAATAATGTGCAATGTAGTGCCCACGGCAACATACCCCGGCATGAGATTAACTAGAAACCCATATTTTCATGCGCTTTTAAAAGGTCACCTATTTGAAAGAATGGCTGAAGATAACTTCGGCATTTTTGGAAGCTCTTCGATAGCTAAGCATATTTTGGCTCACACCAAGTAGTTTCGAAAGATCAGCAGCTTGAAGATGTTCTTGTCCATATCCCATGCCCAAACCAGCCTTGATAATCATCTTCTCCAGCGAAAGTGTTTCACCAAGAAGAAACTTAATCAAGGGCAGTGGACGTTCCAACCCATGAATGTCAGTGGTGATCTCAACTCTTTTGAGATGTTTTGCCAAACATTGAAAGTTCTCCTTCCGTGAATGCAGAAAATCTTCCTCATCATAGTTAAAATATGCTTTAGGTTCTTCATCAAGCTCTAACTGCATGTACATACCCCATTTAAGAAATTAACTTCACATTAGATGTGGATCCATGGGAAAAAAGAACAAATTTGTTTCCTCACTAAAATTTCAATCTAAAAACTTTGATTTGTCCACTTCAAATGCTAGTCAGTTTTACTTTACAACGAGTCTTCACCAATTTGAGCTCTTAAACTCATCTGCACGATAAAACATCTTCTCTAGGTGCTCATCGCTAATTTATTAGTTCAAGATCCAAAACTTACATGGCAACAAAATGATCTCCAATATAACATTGCAGTTATTTTAGGACATGAAGTAAACGGTTTAAAATGGCTCTACACAAATGTGGAGTAGACTGACAGACTCATGATCACTTTTCAATTGTTGGAACAATAAGAGTTTGAGATTTATCATCTTTACATGCTTCTAAAGTTTTAAATCAATGTTTAAACATTCATGCAAAGAGGAAGTTAGCACAAGAAACTAACTGAAAATAATATAGCAAAGGAACAAACCATCAATAGGAGGAGGCCAATCAGGTGTATGACTAATTTTTCTAGGCACTGTGAACTTCGTAGCATGTATGCTATCCCAGGAAGGTCCCACTGAGTATCGTTTGCATGTAGCGTCAAACTCTGACATTTTAACAATGGAGCTGGCACTTCTTCCATCTCCAAAAGGGAAAGTTTCTAAGCACATTGAGTAAGCAACATAGAAAATTTTGATCATTATTTTTCCCGTTTAACATGAATAAAGAATAACAAAAATTATAGTCCATCTAGATATACGATATCCTTGAACCTATCTCCCATCTGGGAAAAGACCAATAAGGATACTACAAGTAGAAATGAACAAATGAATCTCTTTAAGAATCAAGAATATTAACATACGCTTTTCATGTAAAACTTGTGATCTTTGAAGGATCTAAGAATTCTAGTAGTTAGTCACACAAGACAACGAACCTCGTTCTTGAATGAAGTTTCCAAGTGAATCCGTCCATTGCCATTGTAAAATATTATGAGAATACTCTATAAGTTATATTATCGAACAATAGGCAAATATGACAAGAGAGCACGACCCTGTTCTGCCAACCTAAGATGACCAAGTCCATTTCTTCTTCTTTTTTGGTAATGTTAAGTTATATTGACTTTTCCAAACAGCAAACTGTACATAAGAGGGGAAATCGATACCGACCTTCACTCAACGGGACGACATGTCACTGGAGTGAGAGGGTACCAATTCCCACAAAGAAAGGAAAATACAATTAACAAGCTTAACAGAAACTAGGTGGCCACATCCGGAATAGAAGGTGGACCTACACGAGGGACATCTCCAAAAATTCGAGGGTGGATCCCCCAAAGATCGCTGCAACCTTCGTTTCTTGGGGAGTCTTCAACCGAATTGAAGGCCATTGCTTTGTCTTTGATCGCCTTGGCTAAGTGTTGCTTCATAGCCGAAATGCAAAGATTTTTGCCCCTGAAGAGACAATCATTTCTTGTCTTCCAAATTACATAACAAAGTGTCCCAAAGGAAAATCTCAAGATATCATGAAAGAAGCCAACCCCCGAGAACATGTTGATGGCCCATTGACAGTTATCCAACCAAGTGCTATTCCTCCAAGAGAGGTTGCACTTAGCCGCCCAAAAGGATGCCAAGGCATTGGAGACGTGGCACTCAAAAAATAGGTGGTCTATAGAATCAGGTCTAGTACTACAAAATACACAAAGGGAAGAAGAAATTCTGCCATATGCCAAGAGGAGAACCTGTGTAGGGAGTCGATTGCGCAGAATGATCCACAAGAGAAATTGGTGTCTAGGGACTGTGGCTTTGTTCCATACAAAATTTGACCAAAAAACCGGGCCTGCTTTTCGTCTAATAGCTGACCAAGCCGAGGCAATAGAAAAATTCCCAGTTGGATGTGCCAGCCAAGAAAAGGAGTCCTGAGCAGGGGACAACGGAGGTATGGCTAGTTGCCACGACCGGAGATCCTCTAACAGCAATTGTCCAGTAGGTGTATAGAGATCCGCTACAACGGCGTTCCTCGGGATGCCCGTTGGTAAATGTTAGCATCAGTAAAGATTAGATTCAAAGGACCAATGTTGAGCCATGGATCGAACCAGAGCGAGGTAGTCCGCCCATCACCAATCTTCCATTTTACAAGACTTTTGATTATTCCCTTGAGGGCTAGTAATTTCCTCCAAACCCATGAGCAAAATGTCGGAGGGGGGGTAATCCAAAAATTGTTTTTCTTGAGATGGATAGCATGAACCCATTTACACCATAACGACTCCTTATCTGTGAATAGGATCCAAATATGCTTGAGCATGGCAGCTATATTATTATCACGAATTTTCCTAATTCCTAATCCTCCTTCCTGTTTGGGGAGACAAACGTCATCCCACGAAACCTTGGCCCCACCTGAGCCTAGGTTGGGACCTTTCCAAAGGAATTGGCGACAAATAAGTTCAATCTTATCTACTATAGCAGACGGAAGCCAGAAAATGGCGGCCCAATATATTTGGATAGCGTGAAGAACATATTTAATAAGTTGGAGCCTGCCCGCAAATGACAAGAATCGATGAGTCCAAGATTGAACTCTATTAGTGAGGAGACATACCAGGGCATTACAATCAGCTTTGCTCAGCCTGGAAGTGGTGATAGGTACCCCAAGGTATCGAACTGGTAAAGAGCCCACTCTAAATCCCAGAACTTGAAGAAGTTGGTCTTTGAGTGCCGAAGTGTCGCCCGAGATAAAAACTTCGCTCTTGTTGGCATTAGGGAAAAGTCCACTCCAACTAGAGAATCTATCAAGGCCTTCCTTCATATAAGAGACAGATACCAAATTTGCTTTACAAAAGATAAAAACATCATCCGCAAAGAAAAGGTGCGAAAGACGCGTAGGTTTGCATCTCCAAAAAAACCGGAATTCAGGGCATCTAGTTTGGGCCTCTAAGATTCCCGTGAAGACTTCCATTGCCAAAGTAAATAGATAGGGCGAAATTGGGTCGCCTTGTCTCAACCCTCGGCCACTAGAGAAGAAGCCATGGAGATCCCCATTAATAGCAATTGAAAATTTAGGGGAACGAACATAAACCATAATCAGGTCAATCAAATGAGCCGGGAAGCCAAAGGCACCGAGGGTTGCTTCCAAGAAGTCCCAATTCAAGGTATCATAGGCTTTCCTGAAGTCCACCTTGATAGCACATTTCGGGGAATATGGGTTTCTATGGAAACCACTGAAGAGTTCCTGGGCCAGGAGGATATTATCACTAATCCGCCTGCCCTTGACAAATGTTGTTTGTACTGGACTGATAATATCCGGGAGAACACCTGCAATTCTATTAGAAATAATCTTGGTGATGCATTTATATATTGTATTGCAGCATGCAATGGGGCGAAAATCCGAAATTGAAGTGGCATTCGGAATTTTTGGGACCAGCGCCAATATGGTGCAATTAATCTCCTTAAGCATACGACCTGATCGAAAGAAGTCCAATATTGCCTCAATTACCGAGGGGCCAACCAGCTCCCAATTCTTTTTTAAAAAATCCGAATTGAAGCCGTCCGATCCCGGGGCTTTATCCCCAGCTAGAGAAAACATAGTATCCCTAATCTCCTGGGGGATAACAGGTTTGGAAAGAGAACTAACCTGTTCCTCATTAAGCGTGGTACGGAGGACCTCCTTAATCATCTGGACAGAAGGCAACACCGTGGGAGCTTTTGAGGCTAACAGATCTTGGAAGTACGAAACAAAGACTTGTTGTACATCTGCCGGATCTGAGACCATCTCACCCGAACTATCTTTAACTGAGATAATCCGATTACGTTGATGACGGTAATTAACTAAGTGATGAAAAAACTTTGAATTCTGGTCCCCCTCTTTGAGCCACCGGATCCTTGACTTCTCTCTAAGGAAAGATTCTTCCATTGAGCGGAGCTCGTAATATGACCGGCCTTGGATATGTTCGGCTTCTGCCAATGCATTATTCCATGGGTCACGATTTAACTCATCCTGGATGGAGTGGAGAGCACTTCTGGCATCCGCCGCTCTCCTGGAAATGTCTGAAAACTTATCTTTGTTGAGATGCTTCAACCGGCCCTTCAGAAGTTTTAGTTTAGCACATAGCCGAAACATAGGAGTACCCAAAATCTGAGTCTCCCATACATGAGAAAACGTAGTATGGAAGTTTGGGTGAACCATCCAAAAATTGAAGAGTTTAAATGGTTTTCTGTGGGGTACCGGCGCAGTAACTTTCACCAACACCGGAGTATGATCTGATATTCCCGGAGCAAGGAAGGAGGCTTCTGAATAAGAAAACTCTTTGCGCCATTTGTTGTTGACCAGGGCTCGGTCAATTTTTCTTTGTTTCCTCCGGTCACCTGAATAAGAGGACCAAGTATATCGGAACCCCACATACCTAAGATCCTCCAATTTCGCACGGCCAAGGCAATCTCTGAATTCATTAAAGGAAGGCAACCAAATGTCCGGACTACCCAACCGGTCTGACGGGTCCCGGATGGCATTGAAATCTCCTGTGACTAACCAAGGACTGTCTGATAGTAAGGCACCCAATCTAATAAGATCTTCCTAAAGAGGTCTACGATCCACAAAAGTGTGAAGACCATATATGGCCGATAGAAATAGCGACTTTCCAGAACTTAGGTGTTTTAGAGACCCATGGATTATCTGAGCATTCATATATTGAACTGTAAGATCCACCAAGTTTGGGTTCCACCCCACCCATATCCTACCCCGATCAAAAAATTCATAATTGGAGGACCATTTCCATCCTCCCATAAGGCCATCGGAGATGTCCAAAAAACGGGAGGTTGTGGCTTTTGTTTCCAACAACCCAATGCAGCAAATATTATTGTTTCTTATGAAGTTCCTGACTTCAGATTGTCTGATCGGGTCTACTATACCCCGGACATTCCAAAAACCAAAATTCATGTATTCACAATAAAAGGAAGGCAAAGACGCCTACCTGCGTCTCCCTGGTCGTCGCTTGCTAGTTGCTGTTTTTTTTTCGGTTAGGAGATACATTGACCGGTGCAGCAACTTGAGTGCTCCCCTACATTGGTTCCTTTAAGGGGTCTGCTGAAGGAGAGACTTCTCGCTGAGCATACAACGAGCTGCTGGCCTCAGCCGGCACATGTTTGGGTTCTTTTGCAGGTGGATCATCCTCCGAAGTACTGCCCATACCATTCCCATCATCCAGATCATCAGCTGAAGAGAAGGGGTCAGAGGAGATAACCGGGTCATCCGGCCATTTTGCCACTAGCTGCTGCTGCTGAGTATTATCTTTAGGGGATGCACTTCTCTGTTTGCACAGATCATGTTCTGGAATGGCCTGCACTGTAGGTTGAATCATCTCCTGGGGGTCTCTAGCCTTCTTGCGAGAGGCTCTTCTTTGGGTCCGCCAAGGTTCAGATAGTGAAACATTAGTTAAGGGAGCCTCCGGGGGCTCCACTACAAGTTGTTTGTTCGAGGAGTCGTTCCCAACAGAGGGTATCGATGTAGTATCTACCCAGGCTTGCTGGTCTTCTACGGGTGAAGTCAGATCATTCCCAGCTGGGGATGTAGGGGCAGTAGCTACCCTGACTTGCTGACCTTCTTCGGGTGTGGCCAAATCAGGAGACGCCGTTGGACCAACAACTTTGGCAATAGCAGGATCGGCAGGAGCATCCGTAACCCTGCATCTATGGCCAAAGGCACCGCAACTTTGGCAAGACAAATGCCTCCATTCATATTCCACCGAGACAATTCTGGTTTCACCACTGAGGAGGATCTCAACACTTTCCTGCCTAGCATCCTTTGCGGAAAGTTCAACACAAACTCGTGCATAGGATATCATATCCATCTGTTCGGTTCGTTGATCGACATACAAAGGTCTCCCAACAGCACTAGCAATAACACCTATCCCCGGGGCTGACCATAGAGCATAAGAAATGTTCCTCAATCGAATCCACACCGGGATTGTAGTATGATTTTCTTTTTTAAGATCAAGAAGAGGCCGCCACTGCTGAAGTATCAGCGGCACCCGGGTGATCGTAAGAGGGCCCCCATCCAGAATTTTGCGCCGGAACTCAGCGTCCGGGATGCAAAAGAAAAAGAAGCCTTGGTCGTTAGCCTTAACCTCCACAAGTTTGGGACCCCACGCATGCTTGAGAGCCGTCTCTACAAGTTTAAAAGGGAGTTTCTTACCCACCAAGTACCCAACAAGGCAATCGAACCATTTCGGGTCTGTGGCATCCAAGGTATCCTTAGAAATTTTCACAACCTTTCTACCGTCCACTGATGAAGGTCGAATGAATGGCAGATCATATCCCTTAACAGCAGTTCTTGCGACACTAACCCAGGAACGAGTTGGAGGGGCGGCAGGATCCTTTCTAACCTGGACAGGGGAGGAGCGCACGACTTGCTTGCCTTTTGGAGAGGTCGACGGAGCACCAGCAGGTGTGCCATTCCCCGACAAGCCTTCCCCCCTCAATTGCTGCGTACCAGCACCATAACTAGTTCCCTCCTTCTGTGAAGAACCAATGCGAGGGTCCCTAATAGTGGGTCCAAGCAGACTGTTCTGCATCACCGACTCCTCTCTCCCCCGAGTGGGGATTCGCGGGTTCGGAGGCCTACTTAGACTTCTACGTCTACCACTCCACTTATCCGAAGGGTTTTTAGGACCCATGGAACGGTTCTCCTCCAGCGAAACAGACCGAGGCGATCGAGAATCCGAATTCATCACAGAATTACAGCAGCTCAAACCCTAACCCAGATCTAAGAATCGGGGAGATTGAGACATACCTAAGAGAAATGCTTCGGTGAGATGAAAGCCAAGGTGGAGAGGAAGAATCCCTCCAAAACTCAGCTTGGTTCAATGCTCAGAACTCCCCGACCAGCCAGCTAAACCAGACGATGCTCTGCAGAACGCAGCTGCACTTTGGAGAGAAAGTAAACCACTAAAATTTATATTATTATTTTTCAGTATTATGAATTTTCATTTGGAAGCTCACCAATACCAGGTCCATTTCTTTCTGTCATATTTTCAAATAAATGAATTTTCTCCATAAACTGAAAGAATGAAATGAAAAGGTAACCATTTCAAATAATCTCTTTATGCATTTTACTTGTGAAAATCATATGTCTACAATGTTGCATTGAGTGGCATCCCTAATAATTAGCAATATCTAGTGGCATTCATTGTCCCCAATTGAGTGATCCCATACCCGTTATTGGAAATTAAATAGAGGGAAGAAGCTCCAAGGTTCACTATACATTCTCATGCATGCTTTCACAATAATTTCCCCGATGAAAGAAGAGAATGCCGGAGAGCTAAGGTCACTCGGCCGGGACAGCAAGCACCACTAAATCGGTGCTAATCACGAGACGATTCAACACGTCTTATCATATGGTAAAAATACCGAGGTTGTACCGCAAACACCAAACCCCAATAGTCATTGTAGTAACTTCGCGCAGCTTCTCAAAATGTTCCTCCAACATGCCGCTGTGCATCTTCTCATCACTAGGCAAACCGGTTAGACTTCGAATTGAAAATTTTAACTTGGCTTCCACCAAAGAAGATACATCGTCGAGTCCGAACACGGTATGAGGTTCCCAAATCCCACGATATCCGTAGCGACAGCAAATGTGGGGCCCAAATTTTCTGAATGTTAGAGAAGGCTAAGGCTTCGAGTATCAATTCTTTCACACTTGTTGACTCTATCACAATGTTCTTCACGTCACAAAGCAACCCCACAATTCAAGGGACTCTAGAATAGGACATCCCCTGAAAATTTCCTCGAGGATATCATCACTCAAATTCGAATACGCAATCGACAACACCTTAAGACAAGGCCACCTAATAGTCCCAACCATCGAGAAACAAAGACACCCGGACTTCAAGGCGCACCAACCAACTCCAGCAATACAAGAAGCTGCGGCGGTATATAAAACATCGGTGGCCCGGTATTTGGCAACAGCCGCAGGCCAAGCTCCTCCAAGCGGTGCTCCTCTGCGAAGCGGAGCCAGAGGTTGAACTTGGGGCGGTGGTGTTGGAAGATATGCTGTCCAAGATTTAGGATTGATTTACCAAATCAATTTATATTGGATATGATATTGTAGAATATATTATTTCCTTTTATTGAACATCCCTTGTACTATAAATACAAGTCCCTTGTACATTGAATGACATAGACAGAAAATACAGAGTTCTTTTTCTCCCAATTCTATCTTCTCTTGTCTTCTACACTTTCTTTCATGGTATCAGAGCAGGCGAGCCTCTGATTCAGCTTCCGCTCAAACCACCCAGATCCAGCCCCTGCTCAATTTTCTTCTGTCTATTTGATTACCTGCTGTCCAGGGATTCTGACCTGCAAAAACAGAATTCTATCGTGGCAGAGGAAATCCATTCTCGGCAGATAAGAAGCAAGTAAAGTTTTTTTACCATGACTCGGAACGTACCGGAATCCGAGCAGCAGTATCCAGAAGAGATCTCATCACAGACCTTTGATACTCAAAATCCACCTATTCCATCACATGGAATTCAGGATCAAACGGGCCAGGCTCAGTTAAATCTAGGGCAGCCCACTATAGGTCAATCCGATTCGGCCCAGCCCATTACGGGCCAGCCCAATGCGAGTCAACCGATTGCGGGCCATCCATACCAGTGGGTACCCATTCAGTGGCCCATTACAGGCCATCAAAACCCACTAATGTTTGGGCTGGGCCCAAACACATCATTGCCCGGGAATTATCAAGGCTACGCCCAACCCAATGGCGGCCCACCAGCCTTTAGCGGGGCAAGCACGACCAATGGGCCTGGGAATTCAAATGCGGGTCATTTGGGTGGGCCAGAGAATCCGAATCCAGGAAACGAGCCGAATGGACCGGGTACGGGCGTGAATCCCTACTCGGTTATTCCGCCAGGATATCTGCCCTACCCAGTAACGGCCGTCGCCGGTCGGCCGGAACCCGGCGACGCCCTGTACGTTTCCAGCACCGATGGACCAGAATTGCGACTTATCAGCCACCAATTAGCATGATCCGAGGGGTATTCAAACTGGGCACAGGAATTTCGAAGAGCCCTAATAACGAAAGACAAGGACGGTTTCATCGACGGAACCGTGCCGATCCCCACAGAGGAGAAAATGGCGAAATAGTGGAGAAAGTGCAATCAACTCGTGAGGACGTGGATCGGAAATTGTGTTAAACCAAAAATTGCAGCTGGACTACCACCAACGAAGGACGCAAAGATGATGTGGGATAACATCAAGCAAATGTACGGGAAACT
The DNA here is from genome assembly GCA_014182845.1 of Corymbia calophylla. Lineage (NCBI taxonomy): Eukaryota > Viridiplantae > Streptophyta > Magnoliopsida > Myrtales > Myrtaceae > Corymbia > Corymbia calophylla. Next base: position 41,285,692 of record CM024697.1, on the reverse strand, counting down.
AGATCAAGCGAAGATATTTTCTCTTACCCAGGAGCTTTCGGAACTGAAGCAAGGAAACATGACCGTCACGGCATGCTTCAACAAGCTCTCAGCTCTCTGGAACGAGCTGGAAGCGGCGGAGGAAAAGCTTGAAGGATCCGAAAAAACTCTAAGGCAGTATAAGGCGATAAAAGACAGAGAAAATGCTACTCGATTTCTTTTGATTCTTAACGAATCATACCTGAGTTTTCGATCTCAGATCTTGGCTATGGAGCCACCACCACCTCTTGGCCGGATCTTCCAGCTTGCTGTTCAGGAAGAGAGCCAACAACTCGCGACGCCGAAAAGCACGAGGGCAACGGAGGGCGTCGCACTCTCGGCTCGCGGCGAACGCCACGGATCGGGCCATCAAACCCTAAATCAAGGGAACGAGCGTCGAGAGAAGGGCGGCCTAAGGTTTCCACCAGAAACGAAGGCTTATAAACCTTCAGGAACAGACGGCCCAGATCATTTCGGGCGATCGGACGTCTCAGATTATATGGCGCGATCGGACGGCTCAGATTACATGGCGCGATCGGACGGCTCCAGATTGATCGATCCATACGGAGAATCGAACGGTGGATATGGAGCCGGCAATAAAGGATCCAACGGCCAGAATTTGGCCACGTCAGCAAAAAATTATGGGCAAAATTACAAAGGGAAAGGTAAATTATACTGTGAATATTGCAAGCAGCCACACCATACTATTAATAATTGCTGGAAATTGCATGGTAAACCTGGTGAAAAAGGAAAAAAAATCATCAGTAGCGGCTTATCATGTTGCTAGTTCAACCGGTCCAAATGTTGATCAGCCCATGACACATGGACAATTTCAGCAACTTATGCAAGCACTTTGCGAAGTTAGATACTTCGAACAAGGGGAGCAGATTTTCAGGTATTTCTTATTGCCCGATAAATTCAATTTCAAGAAGTACTTGGATAATTGATTCAGGAGCTAGCGATCATATTGTCTGCAATAAGGATTTTTTCTCTGACATACACGAGAAACTCAGCATTCCTATTACTGTGCGATTACCAAATGGAAATGTTACTCATGTTACTTCAACAGGCACAGTAAAGCTCAGTTCCCAAATTACCCTACAAAATGTCCTTTATGTCCCAGAGTTTCAATTCAATCTCATTTCAGTGTCTAGAGCCTGTAAGGAAAACTCTTGTCGAGTCTTGTTCAATGCTGATACTTGTTTATTTCAGGCCTTTTCGACTGGCAAACTGATGGGCTTGGGTAGCCTCTCTGAAGGATTATTTCTGTGGAGCAATTCCCCAAAGACTCTTGATCTGTCTAGCTTTCCTTTGAATAATAATTTAGTGTGTAATGCCACTGCCAATAACTTCATTATGCATTTAAGAATGGGCCATAGTGCCACTTTTCCTTTCTCTCAATGTCATGTTTGCCCACTTGCAAAACAGTCTCGTACATCTTTTCCTTTGAGCAATACTCGTGCAAAGGTCATTTTTTCATTGATCCATGTTGATGTCTGGGGACCCTATCACACACCGAATCATGATGGATCTCGTTACTTCCTCATCATTGTGGACGATTATTCTAGAGCCACATGGATATTTCTTATGCAATCCAAAGGCCAAGTTTTTTCCAATTTGAAAGGATTCATTTCCTTATCAAAGAATCAATTTGGAAAATCCATTCAGCGAATTCGGACTGATAATGGGAAGGATTTCTTCAATCATGACTGTGCTTCCTTATTTTCAACTCACGGGATTCTGCATGAAAGCTCGTGTATTTACACCCCGCAACAAAATGGGGTAGTGGAAAGGAAACATCGCCACCTTCTGGAAGTTGCACGTGCCTTGAAATTCCAGGCTTCCATTCCAGACAATTTTTGGGGCAATTGTGTCATGACAGCAGCCTACTTGATCAATCGCACGCCCACAAAGGTTCTCAATGGACGGACGCCTTTCGAGTTACTTTTTGGAAAAAGACCGGAGTTGGATCATCTTAAAGTTTTTGGGTGCCTATGTTATACTACTACAGTGGGTCCTCGGGACAAATTGGGTCCTCGTTCTCGGCGGTGTGTATTCATGGGATACCCAAACCTACAGAAAGGATACCGGGTTTTTGAGCCAACTACAAAGGAATTCTTCGTAAGCAGAGATTGTTCGTTTCACGAAGATGTTTTTCCTTTTGCTGAGGAAAAATCTTCAAGCGAAACATCAAGCAACAACAGCTTGCGAGGATATCCAAACATTAAAGAAGTGCCTAAAGATCCAGAATATGTTTTACTTCCTCAAAGTCTTCACAACACGACTCGACCGAGTCCAATTGAGAACCTTCCATCCCCGGCGATATCAGAAGAAATGCCAAATGATGCATCAATTGAAGATGATCCCCAAGGCGACAAGGAACAACAAGTAGAAGAACAGCCACCCTTGGTGTCAAAGCCACCACGACGCTCAGGAAGAAGCACGTGTCCCCCAACATGGACAAAAGATTACGTCTGCACTGCAATGAACTCACCAGGTATTCGCTACCCTACTTCATCTTATGTATCTTTCGACAAGCTGTCTTCAGAACATAGATGTTGTGTCAACCGCATATCGGAAGAGCACGAGCCATCTAATTATAATGAAGCATCCGCTGACCCAAAATGGCAAGAAGCGATGGCAGCAGAATTGCAAGCGCTCATTGCAAATAACACATGGGAGTTTGCGATATTGCCACCAAACAGGAAAGCCATTGGTTGCAAATGGGTATACAAGATTAAATATAGAGCAGATGGATCTATCGAACATTATAAAGCTCGGCTGGTAGCGAAAGGCTTCACCCAACGGGAAGGTTTCGATTATCATGAAACTTTTTCCCCTGTAGCCAAAGACGTTACGGTTCGTTCTTTCTCATCAATTGCAGCTGTTAAAGATTGGTCACTACATCAGATGGATGTCAATAATGCATTTCTTCATGGAGATTTAGATGAAGAAATTTATATGGAAATTCCTCCGGGATTACGAAGACAGGGGGAGAATAAAGTGTGTCGTCTCCGCAAGTCCCTCTATGGATTGAAACAGGCTTCCAGACAATGGTACGCCAAGTTCACCAATGCTCTCACAACTGCAGGTTTCAAGCAATCCAGACATGATTATGCCTTGTTCACATGGAGAAAGGGTATGTCATCTATTTATTTGATGATATATGTTGATGATATACTAATCATGGGCAATGATCTGAATGCAATAAATAATCTTAAGGAATATTTGCACTCCACCTTTCACATCAAAGATCTTGGAGCGCCCAAATATTTTCTTGGGATTGAGATTGCACGATCTGACCAAGGGATTGCACTCAGTCAGCGAAAGTTCGTCTTAGAAATCATATTAGAGGCCGGTCTATCAGGATGCAAACCAGCAGTTATTCCAATTGAGCAGAATATCAGATTAACCACGGCGGAATATGATACAGGAACATCACAAAATGATGATCCTGTACTTGAAGATCCTTCCAGTTATCAGAGACTTGTTGGGAAACATATATATTTAACCATGACCAGGCCAGATATATGTTATGCTGTGCAGACCCTCAGCCAGTTCATGCACAAACCAAAACAATCTCACATGATTGCGGCTCTGAAGGTTGTGAAATATTTAAAGAAATGTCCAGGACTTGGGATACTTCTTTCCAGAAATAGCAACATGGAAATGACGGCTTACTGCGATGCTGATTATGGAACTTGTCCTATGAGCAGAAAATCCATCACAGGTTTTTGCATCAAGTTGGGAGAATCACTGCTTTCATGGAAAACGAAGAAGTAACCGACTGTGTCACTATCTTCGGCAGAAGCAGAATATAGAGCCATGGCAAAGACCACTTGTAAAATAGTATGGTTGCGAGGTTTGCTGCAGGATCTTGGGGTGCAGATGAAGGAACCAACCGTGTTGTTCTGTGATAATGATGTTGCTCTCAGATTAGCAGTTAATCCTATTGTGCATGAAAGAACAAAGCATATTGAAGTGGATTGCCACTTTACTCTGGACAAGATACAGGAAGGGATAATCAAAACAAGAGGGATTGGAACCATGGAGCAACCTGCGGATGTTTTCACCAAAGCCCTTTGTCAAAGACAACACGCATATCTTTTGAGCAAGCTAGGTGTCTTGGATATCTATAAGCCACCAGCTTGAGGGGGAGTGTTGGAAGATATGATGTCCAAGATTTAAGATTGATTTACCAAATCAATTTATATTGGATATGATATTGTAGAATATATTATTTCCTTTTATTGAACATCCCTTGTACTATAAATACAAGTCCCTTGTACATTGAATGACATAGACAGAAAATACAGAGTTCTTTTTCTCCCAATTCTATCTTCTCTTGTCTTCTACACTTTCTTTCAGGTGGGCCTCATTGTACTCGAAGTTGGTGATGTGGAACCTCTTCACCGTGGGGAAGGTGCACTATATCAGGACGCTGTCGACGATGGACGAGAAATCCATGGTACCACAAGGCCGGGCTACAATCTCTCCATCGAAGACCAGGTTGGTGGCGGTGGTCCAAGTGGGGCGCCAGCGCTTGGAAAGGATACTGGTCTTGACGACGTCTTGGAGGGGCAGAAACGAGAAGATGTGGTGGATCACGGCGTCCGGCAAGGCGCTGATGAGATCCCTAGAGCTCAGAGGTGGAGGAGTAAAAGGGTTTGGTTTGTCGGTGCGATTCGGCTGGTGGCCAGAGGTCTCCGCCATGGGATACAAATCCCAGGGTTTCTGCCTATTTTTCCCGATTTTTAAAGGCTCTATCACATCGTTTTTCGATAACATTACAGCCTTCGTAAGTCCCACTTTGCTTCTCTACTAAGTGTTGCCCCCTTTTTTCGTTTTGGTCGGTAGTGTCCCGTACCTTTTTGTTATATTTTGGTACGTTGATGAGGTACGTCCAAGAGACACCTATTGCTTATGATAAAGTGTGTTTTAAAGAAGCACTATTGCTTATGATAGAGTGTGTTTTAAAGAAGCACCATTTGAAGGGGTATGAGCGGTCATTTTTCAAGAGAAGTATAAAAGGATAACTTCAGAAAAATAACCGCTAATGAACGCAATTAAAAGAAGCAGAATCCTCTCAATCAAAAGAAAAACACTCAAGGACTCCGTTATCTACTTTGAGAGACAATTGGCATTAACGCTGTGGAATGTGAATACTTTCCTCTTGATTGTATTCGGACCAACGTGAATCTATATCGTCCATCATTCGTTCGGGATTCAGCGTACGTTCCTGGAGTAATTTCTTTATTGCTCATCGAAGAGGTAGTCGTTTCTTCTGCCGACTTTTCTTCCAACATGGATATCAGAGCCTGAGTTATGATTTTTGTCTTATTTTTCTGTGATTTTTTCACTTGTTGATCGATATGGGGATCGAACAAATGAACTTCATATCGTCTAGATGTTCATTTCTTGGAAATTGCAAATGAATCATCGAAAACAATTTAGACGCGAAGAACAGGTTCAAAGGATGAAGACCATTGTTCTATTTCGTTCTGCTTCAACAACTTATTTTTGGTAAAAATAAATTTTGATTACATAAATTGAAAGATCTCGTCGAGAGGAGCAGAACGATGGGTGGCACGCCGTCGGATGACGCTGGACATGCCCACACGTGCGGCCAAAAGCCGTAGCGCATGAGCGCCACGCGCCTCACGCGCTAGGACTGCCCAGCGTGTGAGTCCCACGCGCGCGTTGGCCAACCGACGCTGACGTCATCAATGACGTCAGCTAAACCATCGGTAACCACATGCTGACATCATCAACCCGACCCGACCCGACCCAGTTGACTGGTCAACGGGTCAAACTGAGTTGACGGGTCACATCAGGTTGACCAGTCGGACTGGTCCAGCAGCCCGAAATGGACTAGCGCGTGTGCCACACACGTCGCACATTCAAGCGACGCATGGTGGCGCGTGCGGGCTCCATTTGGGGCGTGCTTGGTGTCCACGGGTTCGTAATGAAGCGCTCTACATTGTGGTATAGTTATTTTACATATTGGGGGCTTTTAAAGGTATAAAATGCAAATAGAACTCCACATACGTGTATTTTTTGGAGTATATATGCATTGTTTATTCCTTTTAATCTGTATTTTTTTATAAGTTTGTAAATACAGAAGCTAGCCTACATGAAAATGACCACATATGTGTGATGTAGAGCTTGGTTCGATAATATCATGTATATGGTTCAATGTACTTACAAATTCCTAGTTCTAAGCAATCTTGAACAATGGCGAGAGATCCTTGAAATATTCAACATGTCTTGAATTCCATTAGTAATTAGAATCGTTGCATGATTATTTTTGTATGTTGGTCCACATCATGCTATGCCTTTTGATTTTTAATAGAAAATGTGACAATTACATGAGGATATGTAATTATTTTTTCTAGTGGGAGTTCGTAGGTTGGTAGAATTCGAAGGAGTTCTCACCTAGAACTTAAAATTTGCACAAATTAAAATGAGTTAATGATAATAGAACAATCGTACACTGAAGATGATTGGGAACATAGTGAACTTTCGTTTCGATGCCTTCTGTTGAATTATCATTAATTCAATTTGTTTTTGCCACAAATTATATATATGTGTGTTTATGTGAAAATTGTGCTAGTGTTGATTCTGCATTTATTATGTTAATGTGTAAGAGCAATTTATTATGGTTTCGGCATCCAAGACCATTGTGGCTAACCTCAATAAGGGTGAAAAGCTAAACGGTGACAATTATGATATTTGGTATCGAAAGGTTCAGTACATCCTTAAGGAGCAAGAGATTTTGGAAACCCTCAACCACACCATGGATGAACCTAAGCATGGAACTTCAGCTCAATACAAAAAAGATCAAGAAGCATACCAAGCTTGGAAAAGAAAAAATAACATTGCTCGCATCACGTTGCTGAGCTGCATGCAAGATGATCTCATGTGTGAGTTTGAAGGTTATGACAAAGCTTAAGCGATTTGGATTGCCTTAAAAGATAAGTTAGGTGCTATGTCTGCCGCTAAGTTGAGGAGATTCACTATCAAGTTTGACACATACTGGAAGCGCTCAAATCTAACGATAAGGTAACATCTTCGCCAGATGTCAAACCTGATTCGTGAACTGAAGTCGGCAAGTCACACTCTTACTGATGAGCAACAAGTTCAAGCTGTTATAAGGTCTCTTCTTGATAGTTGGAAGCATATGAAAATCAATATGACGCATAATGAGAACATCGTTACTTTTGACGATATAACACATCATTTGGAATTAGAGGATGAGCGCCTAGAGGCTACAAAATCCTCTACCCATACTTATGTTGCTGAATCGAGTTCGTGTAAAGTTTCGGGCTTCAAGCGCAAGAGGAACCGAAAATTCAACAACAAAGGGAAGGAGGCCAATGATGCATCCAAGAGAGCTAAGGGCCCCCGTTGCAAGAAGCGTGGTGGGAAGAAGGATAAGGTTACAATGAAGTGCTATAGTTGTGGTAAATTGGGTCACTTCGCTTGTGAATGCACTGAGCCGAAAGAGGTACCAAATTACTCAATTACTTTAAGTAATGCTTTTGTTTCTAGCACTGTAATGCTTGCTAAATCTCATCCTATATGGACTGTAGACTCAGGAGCAACAGACCATGTAGCTAGAGATCGATGAGCATTTGTGGAGTATCGTCGAATACAACTTGGAAGAAGATGGATATATGTTGGAAACAACTCAAGAGTTGAAGTGAAGGGTATCGGTACATGTAAATTGACTTTACGTGGTAGTCAAAACCTATTCCTACATGATGTCCTCTATGCTTTGAATATTCGACGAAACTTAGTCTCAGTAGTTGTTCTTCTAAGCTTAGGTTATGTATTGAATTTCCATGGTACTTGTGTTGACATTTTATTTGGAACAGTTTATTACGATTCTAGTTATGTATTAGATGGTTTTATGGTACTAGACATTGACTATGATGCGTACAATATTAATGTTGATGGTTGTTTTTCTTTAATTGCATCTTCTATAATGTGGAAATTGATGCAAGTACTTGACATGCTAGACTAGGTCACATTGGGTTACAAAGAATGAAATGATTAGCAAAAGAAGGCCTTTTAGGACCCGTATATGAACATTGTCTAGCCAGAAAAACAACTAAAAAATCATTTGGTAAAGAAATTAGAGCTGAACTTCCGTTGCAACTCATACATTCTGACATTTGTGGTTTGTTGAATGTGAGGGCAAGGCATGGAGCCTCATATTTCATCACTTTTATAGATGACTTCACACATTTTGGTTATGTTTTTCCAATTTCCCATAAGTCCAAAGTATTAGATTGCTTTAGACGATATATAGCTTTGGTTGAGAATCAGTTGAACAAAACAATCAAGGCATTGAGAACCGATTGTGGACGTGAGTATCAATCTGAGCAATTTAAGGCTCTTTGTGATGAAAAGGGAATTGTAAGACAATTTACTATTCCTGGTACTCCACAACAAAATGGGGTTGCTGAGATAAGGAATAGAACCCTATTAGAAATGGTTAGGTTTATAATGGCGTAGGCAAATTTACCTATCTCATATTGGGGAGATGCGTTATTGACTACTACCTATATACTTAACCGTGTGCCATCTAAGTCAGTCACTTCCACCCCTTATATATTGTGGATTGGTAGGAAACCAGACTTAAGTAATCTACAACCTTGGGGGTGTGCAGTATATGTTCATGATTCTTCCCATAAATATGGAAAATTAGGCCAAAGAGGGAAGAAATGTATCTTTATTAAGTATTCTGAACACTCCAAAGGGTATCTGTTTATAGGTGAACAAGTTGATGGAAGTGTGACTAAAATGGAGTCACGAGATGTCACATTCTTAGAGAACGATTTTCCTAGTAGAGGTGAGATTAATAAGGATTTCCAATTATATGAATTGGAAGATCATGATTACACACCCACTAATGTTGTCAAAGAAAATGAAAATTTACCTCAACATACAAGGCCTAGTGGGAGTATTGCATCGCCTAGCAAACTGAATTCAGGAGAAGTTTAGTTGCACAAAAGTAATCATAAAAGTATTCTCCATCGTCATTTTGAGATTGAAGGAGAAGCATTTATGATTGCTCCACAAAACGATGCTGAGCCCAAGACAGTTCAAGAGACTCTCTCATCCCTTGATAAGGAAGAATGAAGAAAAGCTTTAAAAGACAAAATGGAGTCTACGAGGATAAACCATGTCTGGGACTTGGTTGATTTGCCATCTGATCGCAAAGCTATTGAAAATAAATGGGTTTTCAAAATTAAGCGAAGGGCAGATGGATCCATTGAAAAATACAAGGCTCACCTTGTGGCGAAAGGTTATACTCAACAAGATGGTATAAATTATGAGAAAGCATTTTTACCAATTGTAAGGTTTACCTCTATATGTCTTATACTAGCTATTATCGCACATTTGGACCTAGAATTACATCAAATGGATGTAAAGACAGTATTTCTCAATGAAGAACTAGATGAAAAAATCTATATGGAACAACCGACGGGTTTCGTAGCTGAAGGTCATGAGCAAAAAGTTTGCAAGCTTAATTGCTTAATATATGGTCTTAAGCAATCATCTAGACAATGGTATCTTCGTTTTCATTGAGACATTACGTCTTTTGGGTTCATGATGATCGAAGAAGATCACTGTGTGTATGTGAAACAGTCTGAGGATAAATTTGTAATTTTATCACTTTATGTGGACAATATTTTGTTAACTGGGAATGACAAGGGTTTGGTTATAACCATAAAAGAATGGTTGTCCTCCAATTTTGAAATGAGAGACATGAGAGAAGCCGTTTATATATTGGGATATATTGGGAGTTAAGATTGAAAGAGATCGATTAAAGAAACTCATTCTTATATCACAAGAATCTTATATATTGAAGATTCTTGAATGCTTCAATATGCAGCATTGTAATCCCATTAATGCCCCTGCCATGCAAGGTGAAGGCCTAAAAACTAAAATGTGTCCTAAGACTCTAAAGGAAAAGAAAGGAATGGAAAATGTTCCTTATGCAAGTGCGGTCGAAAGTTTGATGTATGCTATGATGTGTACTCGACCCGACATATGTCATGCTGTTGGGTTAGTGAGCCGTTATCCATCAAATCTTGGTCAAGCACATTGGAAAGTAGTTAAGAGGATCTTGAGATACTTGAAAGGCACCATGGACTATCGACTTTGTTATCAAGGGAATGATTTGCACTTATTAGGCTACTCTGATGTTGATTGAGGAGGAGACCTTGATGAGCGTAAGTCAACGTCTGGCTATGTGTTCTTGCTTAACAAAGGTGCAATTTCTTGGAATAGCAAGAAACAGACGTGCACAGCCTTATCTACAATGGAAGCAGAATTTATTGCATGATCTGCCGCGGTGCAAGAAGCAATATGGCTAAAACGTTTCTTGGAAAATTTAGTCATTGTCACTGAGGCTACAAGACCAGTGACAATTCATTGTGATAGTCAAGCGGCCATTGCCTATGTGAAAAATCCCAATTATCATGGTAGGACGAAGCACATTGACATAAAGAATAACTTCATTAGAGATATAATAGCGCAGAAAGAAGTGGTCCTACAATATGTTTCAACCAACAAGATGGTTGCTAAGGCTATTCCTAGAGATGTGTTCTTGACCCATATGATATCTCTAAGGTTACGTAGAATGTGATATGTAATATTGTTGAGAATTATTGAGTTATGCCTATGTGGATTTATGTATTGTACTTGTTTGTTTTCTTTCAATGAATTGATGTTTCATTAACAATTATAAATTCATTATGAGATTAACACATGCACACATATATCGTTGAAAGGCATGTCAATAGGCATTGATTGGCTCACTCACACGAGCAATCGCCTCAAGTGCTACAATTAGCATGTTGAGATGATACGTTATGTATTATAAATTCTAGAAGAGCAAGTTTAGTACATAATATTATTTTACGTTGCCTTGATTGGAATCAAAATGAGGTCTGTAATTTGTGAATAATAAGACCGAATATGATAGCCCTACAATCACGTACACTTGAAGGAAGTCAGATGCAAGTACTTAATTAAGCGTTGTAGAAAGCGAGCTAATATAGTACTCGAGCTAAACATAAATACGTGAAAATAATGTGACTATATTTACACTAAGATCTGTATAGTGGATATGTTTAACAAATGACATATGCTCTTATAGAAAAAGAAATCCACTATAACATGTAATTCATACTATATGTGCTTTTATTACGACCAATAAAGGAGATGAATAAAATTTATCCTTACTTACTCATCGTGTGAGTCATTGAGGTAATTTATAACTTACCTCATTTAGTGCCCTATGTTACTTCTGACTATGTTCTCGAAGTGACGGATCAATGTTGCTACTTTAGCATGTTACCGGCGATCATGAAAAGATATGACTTTATGGGACATATCTAGGAATGCAGTTGCTCTGAAATGGAGAGAGACATGAGTGCGAAGGAATACTATTGTTGTTTTACATCTATCACATGTATTTACTGGTCGACCAATTATATTACCTCTTTTTGTGGTTTTAGATATAATTGTAAATACATGGTGTTTTAAGAATACTCAAGTATACCCTTTAAGGGATAGGTATACTTGAATTGATGTAGCAAAATATGTCTGAGGCACTATGAGACATCGATTGTTTATCTTCTTTTTGGGGTTGTAGTCATTATGTTTTATCTTCTTTTTGGGGTTGTAGTCATTATGTTATCCCTAACGGGTGCATAATTAGAGCTCCCAAGTGCAGGTGTACTCACTGGTTGCAAAAGTAGATGAATGTTGAATGCCTTATATCCTTGATAGAGCATTACTAAACCCATCATGTCCAAGTGGGAGATGTTATATTTTGGTACGTCCATGATGGGGTATGTCCAAGAGACACCTATTGCTTATGATAGAGTATGTTTTAGAGAAGCACCATTTGAAGCGGTATGAGCGGTTATTTTTCAAGAGAAGTATAAAAGGATAATTTCAGAAAAATAACTGCTAACGAACGCAATTAAGAGAAGCAAAATCCTCTCAATCAAAAGAAAAACACTCAAGAGCTCCATTATTTACTTTGAGAGACAATTGGCATTAATGCTGTGGAATGTGAATACTTTCCTCGTGATTGTATTCGGACCAACGTGAAATTGTGTCGTCCATTGTTCGTTCGAGATTCAACATACGTTCCTGGGGTAATTTCTTTATTGCGCATCGAAAAGGTAAGTCGTTTCTTCTACCGACTTTTCTTCCAACACTTTTCTTTCCTCTCTTTTCTCCCTTTTCGCCTGGACCCCATTTTCCTTTCCTCTTCTTTACTTTTGATTCTGTCGACATTGTCTTCCTTCGCATCGAAGCTCCAACCATCGCCATTGCTGTCGCCTTTTGAAGGGCCTCTACTACATAGACATCGCTAGGAAAGTGTCTCACCTCCGGTCATTACCACTGCTATCTTCTCTTCTCACACCTTCAGTCTTGTTGTGCCCTTTTTCATCGCTCATCTTTGCTTCGATTCCATTTTCTTCAGTCTCCTCTCAGGTGTTGCTCGAATTGCCGGAGAGTTTCCAGCTAAAGCAAAGTCTAAGCATCACCACCGGGCCTTCGAACAGGTACGGCAGAGGAGAGTGTCCCAGCGACCGCCGTAATGCCACCAGCGGGGCAGTGCTGAAGCGATAAATGGAAAGAGGGAGCAGAGAGGGACGTGCCTACGAGAGAGAATGATAAAGAAGAAGAAAGAAAATGCGACCCAAGAGAAAAGAGTGAGAAGAAAACATACGGAACACCGCAACGAAAAGAGGAACTTTAAAAGGGGCGGGACTCACAAAGATTAATATTGTTAAAATACTATGATAGGAATTGTTGTAGCCACACTACAGTAACAATGAAAAAATTTCCGCCCTTTGCTTTTTACTTTTCTATTTACACAGTATTAGTGACTGACTGAAGAGCAGTTGAAGAAAACTTTGAAATAATTTGGCCTCTTTAACAAGCATAGGTTTTTCTTTTGTGCCTTTTCTTTTTCAAGTTTCATAGAAATTTTGTTTCATGACCAAGTGATCAGCTGTCAATCAGATTTTCTTTGTACGGTCAAGTCAATTTGCCGTCGTGTGTTAAGCAAAACCCTTTCGTGATGCTAGTGTGGCGTTCAATTAAGAGGAAAAGAGAGAAAAATAGAGCAATAAACTAATCTGAAGCTTAATTGTTCCAACAAAATAGATATTATCAAAAGGAAAAGTGAAAAGCCCAGAAGCCACGCCCCTACTCAGGAGAAGAACAACCAAAAACCTTTCAAGGGAAAACAAAAAAAAAAATATGCACCAATTTGACGCCTTTAAGAAAGTTGTTCGGCTTCTGGCCAGCTCTAAACTGTTTGTGGAAATGATAGGCTCTTTGAGGAGGGACATCGAACCCAACCGCGGGCCACGAGTAGCCTTGATGAGCGGCCTCGCCAGGTTCGTCGAGCGGGCTCAGTTGATGCTGCTCTTCTTCTTCTGCAACCATTCTTGCGCGAGAGAAAGGAAGCGTGTTGAAGAGCATCGAGCACGAGCTGCGAGACTTCTTTTTTTGAGTTCTTGCTGGCGAGTTTTGGCTCCCTCGTCGATCCTTCCCTCTTTTGAGTTCGACAAAAGGGGAAGAGCAAAGCCCTCATCCTTTGACTTGTGAAACGAAAATAACATGGGAATAAATAATAATGTCATGAATATAAACTAATCTCGGAGCAAATACACAAGAAATATACATTTTATTTGATAATACGATAATCTAAGAATAACATCCGCAAGCTTGAATTTTTCTTAATAAATTTTAATTATATGATGGCTAGATCCTAATATCATATAATATCACATCAATTTCTATTCATGTGGTGTTAAAGATTATAAATCATAGACAACTTGATGATTGTGGAATGAGAATTCTTAGTTACCGGTAATGGACTATTAACAGTTTTTTAAATGAATTATATTATAATATATGATAAAATTTCTTTAATTAATTATGATAATTAATATATTGGCTATTTAAGTTTCAGAATTGATTTATCTTATAATTTAAGTTTCATTTAATTTTTTAAGAACTTAATTTTAGTATGCTTGATTGTATACTGAGCATCGCACTTCATTTAATATAAATCACATGTTTGTGAGGAACAAAAAAAATCACTCAATATTTTTTTTATGATTTTGCTTTAAAATTTGAAACTAAAAAATATGAATAAAATAATATAGACTTGACATTACATTATTTAAAATCAAGCCATTGCTTAAACTACTATTTCACTTATTTGGCTATGGGGTTTACTCATTGTTCTAGGAATTACCCAATATAGTGTCACTCCACTCTCTTGTGAGAATTGCAGCACCATTCCGATAGCTCAGAATTTTGTATTTCATGAGGACACCAAACACATTGAGACTAACTATCATTTTATTTGTAAGCACGTCCATAGAGGTATCGTCAATCTTCTTTCCATCTCCTTAGTGGATCAACTAGATGATATTTTTACTAAAACATTATACCCGAGCCTTCCAGTGACTTAGCTTCCGAACTCAAGTTGGTCTCAAAATTACAATCTTAAGTTTGAGGTGGGATGTTAATGCACATTGTATATAGTGTTAGTTTATAGTAGTAATGTTTGTAGTAATCTCACTGCTTCTAGGTCTTTGGCCTCTAGCTTCTTGTATACTTGAAATAGAGTGAACAACTCTCCAATTTTTTCTATCAATGAAATAATAGATCATTCCATAATTTATCAAAAAGAATCCCTCTCTCTTAATGACACTTCTTAGGGAGTAGAAGCCGTTGTCTAAGAGCTCAGAGAAAGGTAGCAAAGAGGAGTAGAGCGGCGGTTGCGCAAACCAGTGAAGTATGATAAGCCAAAAATGATTATGCAACTTGACCACTTCAACTACTTAGGTGCAAGATAGGAGACGACGGTGGAGCATACCAGAAGAAAAGAGGTGTTCTAATCCAGGATGTGACAATAGTCACACCCAACGAGAAGCCATAGCTCGACGTTGGGACGGTTGGCCTCGTCGTACTTGAAGCCTGTGATGTGGAAACACTCTTCATCGTGGGGGAGATGCACTGGATGAGGACGCTGTCAACGACGGACTAGAAGTCCAAGGCAACGGCGAGGCTGGCCTTCAATCTCTCCATCGAAGACAGGCTCGGCGATCACCGTTGGAGAGGACGCTGTTCTTGACGATGTCTTCGATGGGCAGAAATGAGAAGATGTGGTGGATCACGGCGTCTGGCAAGGCGCTAATGAGATCTCTAGGGCTTCTCCTTCGTTGCAAAGGAGAGAGGTCGGTTTGGTTCGATGCGATTTAGCCGATCGCCAGAGGATTTGCTGTGGATCACGCCGGAGATCTCCGCCATGGATTCGAAATTCTCGGATGTCTGGGGATGTTCTAGAGTCTCCCAAGGATTTTACTTTTTTTCTTTTTTCTTTTTTCCCTATGCACGGTTACATTGGACTTTTATTCTTTGTAAGTTTAGTTGGACTGATGGATCTATCCATACAAATGGAATAACGGATTTTACTTTCTATTTTATAAAAGAAATAAACTTAAAAAAGCCCTTTTGGATTGGCTTTTGAAAGCAAAACGACATCCAAATAATGTTCTTCTCCAAAGTTAAGAAAAAAAGAACTTACTTATAAATAATTTGAAAATACTTTACATGACTCAGAATAAAAATTTAAATGCTCACGCGTAAGTCTATAAAAACTTAGTTCGATTTGAATTCCAACTTCTTTTTACCATCCAATCCGATTTTATCATCTACAAATTCGGTTGGATTTCCTATCCTTTTTCTAAATACACTTCTTTGTCCTTCAATTTTCTGTTTACCCTTTGTCTACTTTTGGGGCAATGTGAAAAAGAGCTGAGGACCAAAATTAAACTTAAACTTGGAGAAAAAGGAATTAAATAATCGACACAGCTTACGTGGTGGTGCGATAACCCACTCGGTATATCTTCTTTTTTTTTCCTTCATAAAATGCAAGATTGTCAAATGCTAGGATAGAAAACCCCTAATCGGTTGTTAGTCGCTCTCTTTCCTCTGTTCACTCCGCCACACTCATGGCCGTATTTGCCACTCACAGCCCCCTGCAGTGGACCATACTTCGGAGTCGCGTCATCTCCGATCAAGACTGGCAATTTTGTACATATCCTTTTACACGACACAGAGGTAAGTGTGTTCGGATAAAGCTTAATTTTCATGTCATGAATGGGTCAACATGTGCAGGCAGAAATAATAAATATGTTGATCATAAATTGAAACTTTCAACAATTTTATTAGGTTCTTAGACATGTTTAACTAAAACAGCTATACACATTAATACTCCTATGATCACATTTTTGCAATAATCTATTAGACATGTTTAACTCCTAAATTTTTTACGCAATAATCTATTAGAGGATTGGGTTTTGTACCCTTCCCAGCCCTTTTGGATTTAATTTTCCCTGAGGCTCTTGAAATGTACTCACTAAACTTTTTTAAGTGAACGGCATTGACGTATTTCCGACCAAAAAAAAAATGTTGCGGGGTGTTGCCACTAGCCGACTGTCTTAGAGAGCCCGAAGCAATAACTATTTAAATTTATTTGCTTTATCCAAAGTTTAGAACGCGTATCTTTGCATTTTGAATTTTGAAGATAAGCCAGGAAGAGTTTTTTTTTAGGTTTAGTCTCTGCGCTGATAAGAGCTTATACAGTTTATATAGTCCTCGCCTATTGTTTTGCCTAAGCTAAACACTTCATCGTTGTCAGCAGTCAAAGGCAAAAGCTGGAAGAATCCACCATACATGGCCAGGATCGGGTTCTCCGCCAATCCAACTCATCTGCCGAAACGTCCACGACCACGACCTCCTACTTCCGGTCAAGATCAAACCTGAAACTCAGTGGATTACATCAGCGAATTGCCCGACGCCATAATCCTTCGTATCTTCTCATTCTTGTCCACGAAAGACGCCATCAGAACCCCCCTCTTGTCCGATGGCGTTCCGCTTGAACCACTAATCCGCATATATCTTTTTTTTTTTTTTTGGTAAATGTAAGTATTATATATATGATTTTCAACCAGACAAATATACAATGGGTGAGACTCAGTACCAACTTACACTCAATAGGACAACATGTCACTTGAGTGGGGGGCTGAGTTCACTAAAGAAACCAAACGATACTACAAGAACATAGCAAGAGTAGCAGAACCACCCCTCGCTCACAAAACTAACCAAAAATATTAGGGTCTAACCCCAACTACATTGCAATCTCCTATTTCTCGGGTTGTCGACTACCGAATTGAAGGAGAGAGCTTTATCTTTGACCGCCTTGATAAGATGTTGTTTCATTGAAGGCATATACAGGTTGGAGGACCGGAATGTGATGTCATTCTTAGTCTTCCAAATCACATAACAGAGTGCGCCGAAGGAAAACCCGGCGATGTCAACGTAAAAGCCACTTCCTGAGAGAATATCGGCAACCCACCGAAAATTTTCCACCCATGATCGATTACTCCAGGGGAGATTACATTTAGCAGCCCAAAAAGAAGCGAGGGAGTTGAACACATGACAATCAAAAAAGAGGTGATCAATAGAGTCTGGCCTAGTGTTACATAAGGCACAATGAACCATAGGGAGGCTATTGAAAGACATGAGAAAAACCTGGGTAGGGAGACGGTTCCGAGATATCAGCCAAAGGAGGAATTGATAACGAGGAGCCATCGCCTTGCTCCAAACGAAGGAAGCCCACGGGACCAGCACCACTTTTCTTCGGATGACTGACCACGCAGAAGCAGTAGAGAAATTACCAGATGGATGCATAAGCCTAGTGAAAGTGTCTCTCATGGGGTTTAATGGTGGAATCGGAACCTGCCATGAGAATATGTCATGTAATACGGCCTGACCCACTGGTGAAAAAAGGTCCGCTACCTTGGCATGCCGAGGTAGAGCCGATTGGTAGATATAAGCATCATCAAAAACCGAACTTAAGGGGCTCATGTCCAACCATGGATCAAACCACAGCGAAGTGGTTTGTCCATTACCAATCCTCCAGCTGAAGAAACCTATGACGTCCCCCCTCAATGCAAGTAGTTTTCTCCAAGCCCACGAGCAAAAGGTCGGGGGAGGTAATCCGCATATATCTTTCTCTCTGCCCTTCTGCAATAATAGTTGGATGTTCCAGAGTTTCATGGCTTGCGCAGCAATGAAGGTGAAAAGCTTCCTCTTTGATGTTCCTTTTCTCGCCTTCCGGCAGTAGTCAAGCATTGATAGGTGGCACCACTCTGCTGTCGGGGTCATTGATAGGTGGCTCCACTTTGCTGTTGGGCATGTCGATGAGCTGCATACGATGAGCTGCATAGCTTCAAGCGCATCATAAGAGGCTTGACAGAGTTGGTGATTGATTTTTTTTATTTTTTTATCACGGTCAAGGTTCGATTTTGAATATTGTGGAATTTATCGAAGGCATCTTGCTCATAAGTTTCTGGGAAATGCTTCTTTTTAAGCTCCTTCATTTTTAACAATAGAAGTTTGCAGTGAGGTCTCCGCTCCGCAGGTGGGCTTTCTCTCTCGCTGAAGGTGAGTAGCTTCCCTATCCCTTCCGATGAAAGCTTTCCCATCCAATTTCCCAGACAATTTTTCCTGCTTTCCTGAAAATGGCTAATTACATAGCCTTCCCACCTGATTAACTAGTACCCATTTCTCCCTTTGAGTCCTTGAGTCCTTGAGCCCTAACAATGAATATTTTGCGTTTTGAAACCCTTACTGAAAGTTAGCGTAGAAACCCTAGATGGAGGAGATCCATTTAATCTAGCTACTCTAGCAATAATTTCCTGCAATATACAGAGCTCCCTTCATTCCTCAAACATCTCCTCCTCCTCACCGAATCCCTAAATTTTCCCAACTTTAGCTTCATCGAGTAAAAGCTTGAACTCTTGCAAGTCTCCTTTCACCTATGGAGGGCAGCCACGAAAACCAACTCAGAATGCTGGCGCTCTGCAAACGAATGGGAGACTTATAGACAACGGATGATGTCACGGAGCTGAATGCAAACCTTCCTGAGGTACACAAACAGACTGATGAGTTCTTATTGTATGGGAAGTTATTTTCAAAACCTAATGTCAATTTTCAAGCATTCTGGGCTACAATGAAGAAGGCGTGGAAATTAGAAGATGTCAAATGTGAGGTGATAGAACCGGGTTTCTTTGTTTTCATATTTAAATCGGGGGAAGAGCAGAAAAGAGTGCTACAATCAGGCCCCTAGTCATTTGCAAGTAATTTATTAGTTTTACAGGAAGGTGACCCTACCGGTCCCGAACATTGTTATGAGTTTATATAATGCTCCTTTTGGGTGCATTTTGTGGGACTCCCACGTGCTGCTTTGACGGAAGATTGTATTCGGCTGATTGCTGCAAAACTGGGAGAAATAGAGGAAGTCAGAATTGAGGCTAGAAACAATAGTTCACGCAAAACAGGGAAAGCAAGAGTGAGGTTGAACTTGCTTCATTCCCTTAAGACTGGTACTATGATCCATGTGGGAGATCGAAACTGGTGGATTGATTTCAAATATGAAAGATTACTGCACTGTTGCTATTCCTGCGGCCAAACAGGCCATTATGCAAACTATTGTTCGAGTTTTCCATATGAAGAATCGGGAATCATGCAGGATAAACCGGGCCGTTATGGCTCTTGGCTGAAAGCAGAGGTAAAGGATTTAAGCCCTTGCTGGAATACTTTCTATGGAGATATTGACTTTACCTTAGAAGAAGATGATATGGTTCCCGAAACCCCTATTGCCCTAGCTGAGGATGACTTGAATAGCAACACTAACATAGCCAGCAGTCAGGCCATAGTGATCTATCACCCTGCAACACAGCCAACACCAGACTTCTCTTCACTAGCAGAAATTGTTGCACAGAAAAAAGGGAAAAGAATACAGCAGTTACAAGAGCAGCCAGATGGAATTATGATTCATAACATAGGGGCGGGGACTAAAGGGGTGACAAAATCTAGTTCAAAGAAACAAGCCCCTAAAAAACTTAAACGTTTTGCTCCTTATGAGAAAAGGGGTTCCCTCACGAATCTTGTTGACACGGAAAAACTTATGGATACACCGATTCAAGTGTGGGAAGGCGATATGGCAAGGGCTTTGGTGGTTGGCCCTAATAAGCCACCAAGGAAGCCATGAAGGTATTAAGCTGGAACTGTCAAGGATTAGGCTCTCCCTTGACAGTCCAGCACCTACGAGCCTTAATGGCTCAAGAGAGGTCTAATTTGGTTTTTCTGATGGAAACCAAAAATCAAAACAAAGTGGTGGAGAATATTAAAAGGAGACTTAAGTTTCCCTATATGTTTATTATTGATCCAATTGGAACAGCGGGAGGTTTGGCCTTATTTTGGGATGAGTCGGTGCATATTACCATTGAAGAAAGCTGCCAAGAGGTAATTGAAGTTTCATGCAAGGATGTTGGACATGGGTTTCACATGAAGATATCTTTCCTACATGCTTCCACTAATTTCCAAGAGAGAGTCTCTCTTTGGAATACTCTTCGAGCTAGAAATGGAACTACTACATCACCGTGGTTATGCATAGGGGATTTTAATGAAGTGCTATATCATTGGGAGAAGGTGGGGCGCAGAGAAGTGGAAAGATTCCGGATCACGGCATTTCGAGAATTTGTTGACACGTGTTCCCTCATCGATATTGAAAGTAAGGGCTGTACTTTCACTTGGACAAATAAAATGGAAGGAGATGAGTTAGTCAAAAAACGCCTTGACCGGGCACTATGTAACTTAGAATGGAGGCTTCTCTTTCCTAATGCTGAAGCGTTTGTATACCCAGCCATTGGGTCGGACCATTGCCCTCTTTTACTATGCCTTCAGCCAGCCAAACCAAAGAAAGAAAAGTTATTCAGATTCGAGGCCTACTAGCTGGATCATCCAGAATGTGAAACCGTGGTGGAAAAGGCTTGGAAAACAGAAACTGAGCATCGGGTGAGCATGGTTAGGAAGACAAAAAAGGTTGCTCGTGATTTGAGACAATGGAGCCGGAAATATTTTCAAAATGCATCCAAACAAATTGACAAACTTAAAAACCAGCTCACTCATATCCTAAACAGGGCAGATACAATAGGTATGGGAGAGGAATATAACACCACGATTGAGAAAATTGGGACACTTTGGCGCCAAGAAGAATTGTATTGGGGTATTAGATCCAGAATTAACTGGTTAAAGTGGGGTGATAGAAATACCAAGTTCTTCCATGCCACAACTATCCAAAGGAGACAACGGAACAAGATTACTATGTTACGGCTTGAGGAGAATGTTTGGAGTCGTGATCCTCCGACTATCAAACAGCATATCACAGGTTATTACAATGACCTGTATACATCAGTTGGATCCCGGTTCTATCAGCTAGTTTTAGAACAATGCCCATTGGTTATCTCGGAGGAAATGAATGCGACCTTGACAAGACAAATTACCAGGGATGAAGTTCAGCAAGCTGTATTTCAAATGGGTGCTACTAAGGCCCCCGGACCGGATGGCTTGAGTGGCATTTTCTATCAAAGTCAGTGGCATATTATTCAAGAGGATGTTTTCAAACTAGTGGAGTCTTTCTTTAATGAAGGGAGCTTTGACTCTGAATTGAATGAGACTCATATCACACTTATTCCTAAAGTAGCAAACCCTGAGCATATAACCGAATTTCGACCCATTAGCCTATGTAATTTTAATTATAAAGTTATCACAAAGGTCATGGCGAATAGACTCAAACCCTGGCTCCCACTTATTATATCCCCGGAACAAAGTGCATTTGTAGGAGGTCGGCAAATACAAGACAATATATTCATTGTTCAAGAGGTTCTCCATCAGCTAAGGGTTAAGAAGAGAAGGCGGAAATTTCAAGCTGTGCTGAAGTTGGATATGCATAAAGCTTATGACAGAGTTGAGTGGGATTTTCTATGTGATTGTATGAAGAGGATGGGATTTTGTGATAAATGGGTGAACTTGGTCAGATTTTGCATCTCCTCAGTTAAATTCCGTGTCCTAGTAAATGGAGAACCTAGCGAAGCTTTCTTTCCTACCCGAGGTATAAGACAAGGTGATCCCCTCTCCCCTTATCTTTTAATTATATTGGCCAATGTCCTCTCCCACATGGTGAACAAAGCTGTGAATGATGGAAGTATAAAAGGAATTAAGCTGAATTATCACTGTTCTACCTTATCCCACCTATTTTTCGCGGATGATGCCATTTTCTTCTTGGATGGCACAATTAGGGAAGCTCAGAACCTTGCCAATTTACTCAACTGCTACTGTTTTGCCTCTGGTCAGTCAATCAATCTGAATAAATCTGGTGTCTTTTTTGGGGAAAGCTGTCCACAAGGATTGTGAAGGAATATAGCATCAAAACCGAGGGTCCCTATATTGGAAAAAACTGGGAAATACTTAGGGATACCATCTGATTGGGGGCAAACTAAAAAACAAATGTTTGCTTGGATCATAGCAAGGGTCGACAGAAAGCTGGAGGGATGGAAAGAGCAATTAATATCAAAGGCGGGTAAAGAGGTGCTGATTAAAATGGTTGTTCAGGCCTTACCCCAATATGCCATAAACATTTTCAAAATCCCTACATCTATATGTCGAGCAATAGAGAGGAAAATTTCAGCTTTCTGGTGGAAGCAGAATGCAAAACAAAAAGGTTTCCATTAGAAGAGTTGGGATTTCCTAAAGGGATGGAAGGAACACGGAGGAATGGGATTTAAAGACCTAATGGAATTTAATAAGGCTATGTTGGGAAAACAAGCCTGGAGATTAAGTCTAAATCCAAAGGCCTTATGGAGCAGAATTTTTAAAGGTCTATATTTCCCTCATGGTAACCTATGGACTGCACCGAGGGGGGCCAGACCATCTTGGGGTTGGCGAAGTATTCTCATAGGCCGTGATGCTCGGAGCCCGATATGAAATGGGGGTAGGGGATGGTACATCTATTAACTTAAGAGAAGATCGGTGGCTAATGTCGGGCAAGATTGAGGACCGACAAACCAAAACGACCCCAAATTGGTGGCGTACATCATAGACCCAAACACACGAACATGGAATACTCAGCTCCTCAATGATCTTTTTGACAGCACCATTTTAGAGGAAATCATGACAACCCCCCTCGGCATCCTCCCTAGACCCGACCGACTAATTTGGATAGGGCACAACTCCGAGAATTACAAAGTTAAGCGTGGGTACCACAGAATACGCGAAGCTACTACAACAACCACAGAATCCCAGGCATCCTCTTCATACCAAGCCCCGAAACGTTTATGGACGGAAATCTGGAATCTACAAACCTACCCCACAATCAGGCATTTCATGTGGAGTCTATGCAATGAAGGTCTTCCTACAAAGACTAACTTGTATCGGAGAAAATCATATCCGAGCCAACATGTCCATTTTGCCATCAATTCCCTTAATCAACCGAGCACCTATTCATGCTGTGCAAATGGACAAAGACAATATGGTCAAATAACAGTGTCGACATCGATGTCTCCCCAACGTCTATCACTTGTACTGACAAGCGAGTTAGCGATTACCTAATTTCCGGGATATCGACACACCGCAAGGCGTTCTTTGCACACCTCCTCTAGCTTATATGGAAAGCCCGAAATTCCCTGATATTTCAAGGTCGGCAGCCGCAACAATAGCAAATAATCAGTGAGGCTCTACTCTCCCAACAACTATATGAGAAATGTTGTCCACGAAAGGAAGAGAGAGAGAGACGGCACTTACCTCCGACCAAACCAGCTGGATGCCTCCAGCTCCGGGATCCTTCAAGGTAAATGTCGATTGCTCCTGGCAAGGAGGCGGATCGGAGAGCTCGATCGCTGGAATTTGCAGAGGAGCCAATGGGGTGTGCATTGCTGGTTTTGCGCAAAAGATTCAAGCTCAATCAGCTTGCATAGGTGAAACCCTAGCTATTCTACAGGGGCTACTATGGCTGAAGAAGCTTCGACCAACTCTAAACAGAACTACTTCAGCTGCACGAACTGATCTGCACGTGGAAATGTCAACGGATTGTCTACAAGCGATGGACTTTATTGTGGGCCGAACTGAAGCTACTTGGGCTGCCCTTCCTCATGTGCTGGATTGTAGACAATTATTGGCCCAGATGGAGAATGTCCACTTGCGGTTTGAACCACGGCAAACGAATCGGGCCGCCGATTGGATCGCGAAAGCCCATAATGCCGGCTCTCTTCCTAGCAATTGGGTCTCAAAGCCCCCGCACGATCTTTATCTTATTTTATGCTTAGATTTCAGTACTACTTGTAATCCACCATCTTAGTAGAAATTAATGAAGAACTTTCGACCAAAAAAAAAAAAGGTTAGATTTTGAAAATTTCGGCTCCTTAGCTTCTCAAATTGTGCCAATTGGGCAATTCAAGATGAATGGAGTTCAAACTAGATAAAATTACTTCCTTGATTAAATTTGTAAAGGGACTCGTCTAGAGGCTACATCAGAGGTGATCCAATTTTTAGATAATTTCGATCTATTATTTCTTGTTCAAGTTGCAGACATTCATTACATATTGTGCCATTTGCTTAGGATAAATTGAGATATTATTTGTTGGTGCTTGATTATACCATTATTAGAATTTTGACAGTAAGGGTTAGTATGAATGTAAAATATATAAGAGATTCAATTGCATAAAAAAATTTGAAAATTTGATTGAATAATTTTGGGAAAGTTGAAGAATTATTTCCCTTCATCCCCAACAGAGAAATAGGAATTTCTGTTTCCGATGCTTGAGTTAAATGTCCGGATGTTGATCCTTGATTTTCTGGTTTCTTTTTATTTTTCCCAATTATTTTCAATAGAAATCATCTCCTTCTTCACCCTCAATCACATTACACACATCGCTCTCCTAGAAAATGATCACACCGGAGTGGAATAAAAAAGCCAGACTTTACGGCTTTGTTTGATAACCAGTTAAATAGTGCATGATTCTATTTGTTTGTTCACCAAAAAAAAAAAAAGAGCTGAAATAATTGAAAACTAAAAAAGAGTTGCTTCTTTGTTTTCAGGAATAACTCCGGAATCAAATATTTTCTTTTCTTTTTCTCTCTTCTTCTTCTTCTTCTTCCTTGTACTATTCGCTGACCTTGGCGATGGCCAACGGGCTAGCGACCAACTAGGCGCCAGTTAAGTTCGGTTGACAAGGCTCCCGCAAGTCTGTCGGCCCTTGTCTTGCGCCATCACCGAGGCCAATGACCGACATAAGGAAAAAGAAGAAGAAGGAAAAAAGGAAAAGAAGGAAAAAAAAACAAAAGAAAAATGTAATAAAATTATTTAAAAATTAAAAGAAATTCTAAGTCACAAAAGAATTTTAAGAGTCGTATCAAACACATTTCTATTCAGGGAATAGAAATTTTATATGATTAGCAAATGCTTTCAAATATTGGGAAACTCATCCTGGAAACAGAATCAGAAAAAATCATTTCTGAGTAAAAATTGTTCCCAGGAATATAACGCATCCCACACAACTCGTTCGAGCACCCACTTTTTTTTTTTTTTTTTTTTTTTTTGGTTATTTCAATATGGATTTGCTTGAGTGGGTAGAAACAACCTCAAGCAAAGCTTTGATGACATGAACTCGTCAAGAAGAGAGACCGGTCCCAAGGGGATGGATAACTCTGTTCAAGGCACTCCTAAAATTTCCAGGAGCTTTCATCAAAAGGTTAATTTCGCATTACCCTCATCTCTACCTTTCTAACTTCGTTTAAATTTCAAATAGCAACCTCATAGACCTTTCATTTGATACCTGCATGTCTAATCCACAAATACTAAACACGCACAAGTGACTCCAATGGATAAACTACATGCCATGATTGCATTGTTCACTATCGAATCAAAATTCATCATTTAATTAGATTTAGGAAGGTAGAGATGACGGTAATGCGAAATCAACCTTTTGGGGTGGAAACTTATAGGAATTTTAGGAGGGCCTTATAGGTTCACCCAAGCATGGCATAGCTCAAACTAAAAATACTATTCTCATAAAGAAAAAGGAACCTCATAGACACATATTTATTGATAATTAAATAATTAAAATTCCAGCTACTTTAGTTTTAAAAATATAAGCTATTTCAAATCTTAATGACATAATAAAAACTGGAGAAAAAAAAAAAAAACGTGTACCATGGTTAGATTTCCTCGTTAATTTTGGTTTTCAAAAAGTCAAACTAAATGGAAATGTGAAATATAGTCTAGTTCCGTCCGCAAAATTTTTCGTCCGGAAAAAATCCCCTCGAACCCAATTAAACCACAAAAAGGTTATGTCAAAGTTCTGATTTTTATCTTCATTTGGGGAGAAAGGAAAAACTTCAAGTTTGTGTTATTGAAATTAATCGCAAGCTTAGGAGTTATATAAATTTTGGGGATCGTGCAAGAGTTGCTTCACTTGGAAACTAGGGGTTGTGCTGAAACTAAAATCAAACTCTAATGATATTTATGAAGTTACACACAAATACGGGAAGATTTCCAAAATGCATATCATTATAATTAAGAATTTGCTTAATCTTTCAAGAGTGCAGATAAATGATATACCTCAATATTTTCTATTTTGCCCGAAAAAGAAGAGAAAACTGGGCTATATCTTAACCAAAACACCCTTTCGTACGTCGACAATCCAAAACACTACTGTTAACCTCTTTCCTTAAGAGGTT
This sequence comes from Corymbia calophylla, assembly GCA_014182845.1. Taxonomy (NCBI): domain Eukaryota; kingdom Viridiplantae; phylum Streptophyta; class Magnoliopsida; order Myrtales; family Myrtaceae; genus Corymbia; species Corymbia calophylla. The sequence goes on along the minus strand of CM024697.1, from coordinate 41,258,974 downwards.
CATATTACAACTAAACTACACTAAAACTTGAAAGAATTGTAAATTAGGTTCGTGTTAAAGACCTAATACTGTCATAGTTCATGCACTTTACTATCAAAAGAGTGTGAATAAGAATGGGCAGTGTAGTGTCTAGAGCAACATAACCTTGCCATGAGATTAACAAGAATCCCAGATTCCCGTATGCTTCTAGAAGGATGCCAATTCGAAAGGATAATCAAAAATAACCTCAGCATTTTTTGAAGCTCTATGATAACTGAGCACTTTTTCGCGAACAGCAAGTAGTTCCGAAAGAACAGCGGCTTGAAGACGCTTCTGTCCATTTCGTGCACGCAAATCAGCCTTAATAATCATCTTCTCCAAGGCAAGTGTATCACCAAGAAGAAACCTAATCACGGCGAGCACGTGTTTCGAACCCAAACAATTAGCTTTAAAACCGATGATCTCAACTTGCTTGAGATATGTCACCAAACATTGAAAGCTACCCTTCCATGAACACAAAAAATCTTCTTCATTACAACTTTCTTTTGATTCTTCCTGCACATAAACACGCCATTTGAGAAACTTACTTCACACTAGATGTGGATCAACAGAAAAAGGAATTCGTTGCCTAACTTTTTTTTTTTTAAAATAACCTTTCATTTGTCCATCGCAGATGCTAGCTAGGTTAACTTCTTCTTTTTTAATATTAATGAATTTGAACTCTTAAAATCGTCCACACAATGAAACATATTCTCTTTCTAGGTGCTCATTGCCAACCTATTAATTCAAGATCCTAACACTGCCTGCCAGCAAAAGAACCTCCAGTATGACAGTGTAGTTACTTTAGGACATGGCCTAAAACAGCTTAAAGTGCTCCTGCACAGATATTGAGTAGACTGACTGAGTTACGAGCAAATTTCAATTGCTTGAACAAATAAGAGTTGAGATTGATCATCTTTATGTGCTTCTAAAATTTCAACTAATTGTTTAAACATTCATGCCAAGAGGAAGCCAGTACAAGAAGCGAACTGAAAATGTCAGCAAAGGACAAACCTTCAATCTGGGGATGCCAGTTAGGTGTATGACTAATCTTTCCAGGCATTGTGAACTTCGTAGCATGTATGCTATCCTAGGAAGGTGCCATTGACTAATTGGTGTGCCTAGTATCAGAGTCTGACATTTTGACAACGAAGATGGCGCTCCTTCCATCTCCAAAAGGGAGAGAGTCTAAGCACATTGGGGCAAGCAACAAAAAATATTTTAATTGATATTTCTTTTCCTGTCTAACTTGAACAAAGAATAACAAAATTACGTTCCATTCAAATACGATATATTTTCCCATCTCTCAACGGGGAATAGACAGGTAAGGATACTACAAGTAGAAATGAACACGTGAATCTCTTTAAAAGTTGAGACTATTTACATATGCTTCTCATGTTGTTGTAACGTGGAACGCAAAGTTAGAGATCATCCTATATCTGTCGAATTAATTATACATGCTGTCAATGATTACCATGATGAAAGACTAGAGGTCAATCAGCCTGGGCAAAAGACACCACCAAACAATATTGACCACAGACACCATTCAACACGAACATGTAAATTATTGAGCTTGTACCTTCAAACACCAAACGCCAATGGTGATTGTAGGAACTCCGCACAGCTTCTCAATAAGTTCCTTCAACCAGTCGCAGCGCTCCCTCTTGTCACAAAATAAGGAAGTTCGAATGGAAAAAGCTAACTTGGCTTCAACCAAAGAAGATATATCGTCAAGTCTGAACATATGGGTGCACCACGTCCACAGCCCCGACAACGTCAGCGACAGCAAATGTGGAGCCCAAATTTTGTCCACATAAGAGTGAGACTTTTTGCTGCCGATCAATACCAAATCTTTCACACTTGTTGAATCTATTATAATGTTCCTAACGCGGTAGCACCGCCGCAACTTAAGGGACTCTAAAACGGGACTTCCCCTGAAGATTCGCCCGAGCATATCTTCACCCAAAGCCGCATCTTCGATCGACAAGAACTTAAGACAAGGCCACCTAATAGTCTCATTCGACCAGAACCTGCACCAATTGACTTCGAGGCGCACCAACCAACTCGAGCAATACAAGAAAGGTGGCAGTTTATACTCAATCCACGGCTCATCAGACAGCCGCAGCCGAAGATCCTCCACTCGGCGCCCCAACGCAAACTGGAGCCAGAGGTCGAGCTTGGGGCGTAGCGCCGGCGGTATTTGAAGTTGGTGAGGTGGAACTTCTTCACCGTGGGCGAGGTGCACTGCCTCAGGACGCTGTCGACGAGGTACGGGAAGTAGAGGGAAAGGGGGTCGCGAAAGCGGAGCCGGAATCCATCGAATACGAGGTTGGTGGTGGTGGTCCAAGTGGACCGCCAGCGCTTCGAGAGGACGCTGGTCCTGACGGCGTCTTTAATGGGCAGAAACGAGAAGATGTGATGGATCACGTCGTCTGGCAACAAAGGAAGACGAGGCCGGTTCCCTCCGGCGCGATTCGGACGGTCGCCGGAGGAGGATTTGCGGTGGGCGGCGCCGTGGACGGGGGCCGCCGCCATGGATTCGAAATTTCAGGGTTTCTGCCGAGGTTCCCCGGAGTTTCCCAAGGATTTTTCTTTTCTTTTCTTTTTTTCTTTTTTCTACGCGAGCAATCAATTAGTTATCGATTCAATTTGGAATCTCTCTTTCTTCTTTCTATTCGATTCGATTTCCTTTCCTTTTTTAAACACACTGCCTTATCCTTCAATTTTTTTAATACTTTTCCAAGGTTGAGTTATTAACAGTTTGTGCAATAAATTATTACTTATCAAGTATAATGAAAATCACATCAATTAATTATGGTAAGTAACATCTTAATTGTTTAAGTTTAATACTGAGTGATCTTATAATATAATTTTCATTTCATTAAATTATAATATAATATTTGATAACTTAATCCAAGTATGGTTGTTTATGTACTAAGCATGCGCTTCATTAAATTATAGAAAAACTAATCACGATGTTGAAATAAAACTAAATTAAAGGTTTCGAGGGTAATCTTTTAACCAGTCGCGTACGTCTTATCCTTGACTCTACCCATTGGAATCATGCATGCTTTGCATTTAGTTCTCTAAAGACTCCCTTGTTTCCACAAATTAGATATTGAGCTCAATAATAATAGGCTTGAAAAACTTTAAAGCTTATACAAGATATTATTTTGGATAATTACAGTACAAATCCTAAAACTTGTTAGGATAATGCCTTGAGTTCCAAAACTAACATTCCGTGCATCCAAATCCTCGAACAAGCAACTTCGATTTACCTAAATCTTTTGGTTAACTCCATCAATTTTAGGTAGACGGAAAGTGTCACATAACTTCTTTTTTTATTCTTTTAATAGTCCATGACTATTTATAAAAATATATATCACATAAACATCCAACAGAACCTAACAAAGGTAATGGAAAGATTAATTTTTTTGCAGTTTGTTTCCGCTTTTCAAAAGTTGGACAAAATCGAACATGAAATACAATATAGTTCAGATTGCAAACTTTTTTGCCAGGAAAAAATCGCCTCAAGTTTGAATTTTCAAGAATTTGATCCATAGAAAGATTTTGATTTGATCAACATATTTCCTATCCAAATCAAATTTGGTTTTCTTGTATTCCAAATTTGACTTAAATTACTTTTGCACAAAAGGACAAAAGCAAAGGTTTCCTCGTTTTCTTCCGGTACATAGTTGCCCATGGTGGGCCTAGGTCAAAGTTGTTGACTTGGGCACACATATATATAAAGTAAAAGTTTCTTCAGCATACCGCACAATAATAGAAGCCAAACCAAGAAGCTGTAATTATCATATGAAGCATACAAGAAAGAACGGAGTTCTTGTTTTTCGTATATACGTGAGCGAATTGTTGGGGCTTAAACACTCGGTAATTTTGTGCTGTGAGTTTATATTATTTATTTGTAAACGCTTTGGGTTTCGGTTTAAATCTAGATGTGGGAAATGCTCAAACGTGTGAGTAATTGTAACTCTGATTCTCCAATTAAGTAGATTATTTGCTGTTGGCTCTTCCTATGGATGTAGGTACCGATACTCGGACCGAACCACGTAAATTTCTAGTGCCTTATTATTTCTCATTTATTTCTCTAGTATTTTCGTGTTGACGTAAATTGCAAGATCCTGTTATTTCCGCATATTGTTATATTTCAACATAATGGAAGCGACAACTAGGCAAAATTTGAATTGTGTGATGTTGTTGGTGTAGTCCTCCTTCAGAAAGGTATTATGTGTCTTTCAAAGATAACTCAGGAAATTGCTTTCACTGTTTTAATAACATGGTGATTTACATGTTTGATTAAGAAAAAAAGTGCCCATAAGTGTGATCTGTTATGCTGCTGCCAAATGTGTTACTTGGCTGTAGTGGAGATTTTCAATTTTTGGCACGAAACAGACCGGTGTATACTAGATTGATGTCTTGTGTGTATAAAAATATGTTGGAATTCACTCCATTAGTCAAAACCAATGATAACACAATCGATTCATATTGAGGATCTAAACATGTTCATGTTCTCAATTCAAAAATATTATGATTTGTTATATCAATCGCATTATTTATAGATTTAAGTCATAGATTTTCTTTTTCTTTATTTTTGTAAATGCATGGTATAAATTGCACTGGCAAAAAAGACTTCTTTGTTTACTTCTTGCATTCTTGGTTCATTGATGATCCAAGTCAACTGCACCAGGAAAGGTGACTATTTCCTGATTTTAAGGTGTCGAAAAGGGAGATGGAAGTGAAACTCATTTGGTTTGAGAATTGGTTGTGATTGCTCACAAACAAAAGTCACTTGCCATATTATATCAAACATGTCAAGAGTTCTAAAATGCCCATTTTGCAAATAGATGTAATCATCAGAAAGATTTTAGCAGGGACAAAGCAAAAGGTCCGATTAGATGTTTTAGAATTCTTTTAATTGGTTCCAAACAGGACTTATCGTGCCTGTTTGGTTATGCTTTTCTTTTTTTTTCATTTTCTCTAAATTTTAAAATCAAATTTGTATGTTCGTAAAAGTTATAGAACCTCATCTATTTGAAACATCGAGGGGACGAGGCAAGCCTTAGAGAAGGAAAGAAAGGCAGGGATTTTGAATTTAATCTACTCAAACTACCCAGAAAAAGGCGGCGATGTTGAATGTAATCTACTCATACTACAAAAATGTAAACAACAAAATATGAACATGTCATCCTAATTATTAGAACATCTTAGTAATAGAACACACTTAAATCGGAGCAAGAAAGCACCATGTGAAGGACTGGCAGACTAATAAGAACCGGGGTTCTATACATTCGTGACCCAAGAGAGTCTCACTGCATGCTTTCTTACGTTGTTTTAACTTTTTGCCGCTGCTCACAATACCTCGTATTTAATTATAGTTGAAAACACAACCTTAGCTTTTTCCAGAAGCGATTAGGTTAAGGTGCGAGCTGAAATCGTAGGAGTAGCCCATATGCGTTGGAGCAATAAGCACATCACATGCTTTTTTATGAGACATATGCGAAGCAATTACGTGTGTTCAGGTTTTAGCAAAAGATATACTTACATCTTCGGTCGAGTGTTAGGAGTTCGAGTTCTGGCGGTGACGGGGAATGGCTTTGTCAAGCAAGCCGTGAATGATTGCTTTTGTGATATAACCAATTTCATTAACTAAAATGAGCGATGATGACATTAATTTTGCAAAAGCGGTAATGTCACAAAATTCTAAACCATACCCACTCAGATGCCAAAACAGTTCTTTTTATGTCACCGAAAACCATAAAATGAGTTCTTATGAATTCAATACTTTAAACCTTCTTGTTTTGTGTCATCAAAGCCCATAAATTATACACACTATGACATTAGTAGCCCAAATTTTTGTCATGCTGATTTACGTCTGGGGTATTGGGGACACAAAATATTTTTAGGAATTGATATCATATCGAGTAAAGTTTAGGGCTTTTGCGGACATATCATACGCACTAATACAAGTTCAAGAACTTCAACAACACAAAAAGCATGATTATTAATTATATCATAGTGGCTATAGTTTAGGATTTTTAGTCGTATTTCCCTTTATCAAATTACATTAAAAAAATTAAATCCACCACTTCTGCGTCAATATAACATCAGCTTCTCTTGATGGGTTTCAAATTGAGCATATCATCTATTGTGGAAAAATGCCAATGCCCCGGTGCTTGCCCTTCAGGCTACGTGGGCCGGGCTCAATTGAGCCCGTGGAGCCCATCAGGAAGTACGGAGTACTCGTTATGACTGAAATATAACCCCACCCGACCCGAATTGGCCCGCCATTAATTCTAATTAGTCCGCCTTCACTCCACTGATCAACTCTCTCTCTCTCTCTCTCTCTCTCTCTCTCTCTCTATGGTTTCGTCACATGTCTGCAATTTTTCTCCGCATAAGGCCAGGAACGAACTCGCCATCGATCGTCCTTGCCGATGGAAACGCCCACGACCGCCTCCTTCTTCCCATCAAGATGAAACCCAAAAACCCAGCTGATTGAAACGGCCAATTGCCTGACGCCTTGCCACAAAGAAATTTGCTTCTTTAATAGTGTCTTTGATACATAACTAATTGAGAGTCCTGACAAATCTCAATTTATTAAATTTAAGTTTCCTTATGCATATTTGCATAATTTTAGATGAAATAGTGCGTCAAAGAATTCATTCTATTTATCTATTGTTACAAGCAAGGGTTACACATATGTTGCTTGCGTGCGAAAGATAGAAACTTATAAGAATTTCCAGAATCATGTTATTATGAAACATTTGAATTGTTATTAATGGAAAGAAATATTGACAAAAAATGAAGAAATTGTTACCCATATATATATGGAAAGAAAAAATATTTCAAAATAATTTGAATTTGGTTTTTGTAAAGTTGTTTATAAGATAGAAAAATATTCAAATTTTAAAACTGAAATAAGTGAGCGATAAAATAAGTTAGCAAATTACGTATTTGTTCATTGATAGATTTGTAAACTTTTCAAGTAAAGAATTATAGTATCGTTTCCCTTTATTACGTCCATTTTCATCGTGAGCTTTTGACCCTTAAATTGCCCATTCAATTATGGTATCAAACGAAATAAACATTCAAATATACTCGACGGTTTCATCTTCTAATTGGGGTTGACGGAAGTACCATAATAGAAAAGTTATTCACCTATCACAAAATATTATAATCTTCCAATTGATTAGCATTTTCCCTTCAAATTTATACAATTATTTCCAGACCCATGAACCATGTGAGTGTGGCTTAATGTTTAGTTTGAGATTTAACAATGGAATCACTCAATTAAGTTGATTTATCTTACTTATTAGTAAAGTTAACTTATTTATTAGTACTAGCGAAAGAGAAAAGAAATTTCGTGTGAAAAATTTTGAAAATTTTTTAAATGTATTAAGAAAAATGGATAAATGTTCGATTGATTTGGTCTATTTAGGAAATTTGGGCTTAGATGGTTGTGTGATAAGCACGATCTAGATACTTAAAATTTTAGGGAATCACCTTCTTCTTTATGGTGACTATATTTGAACTATAACTTTATTTTATTTTTAGCAATTTTTCAATTGAAACCTACCAATCTGAAAACCTGTTGTAAGAAAAATTCAAAGGGAAACAGAATTGATACCACTATTTAAATTTGGTTAGATTTGATTTATCCACTTCTTTTTTTTGGGGGTCGGAGATTTATCCACTTTCAAAATATTATGAACACCTCTAGTTTTTGAATATGGAGGACCAATGAATCTATTTCACCCAAATTGAGAAGATTCATGTCCTTAAAATTTGAACTTCCAAGTTTTGCAATAAAATCAATGTCCGCTTGGCATATTGCATTTCACATCACAAATAAAATATTGAATACAAGCTAAGCTAGTTATTTGAGCATCCGGAGAGGTTTCCTGGAAGCTTGGCCAGGACTTGGTAGGAAACAATTGGCCAGCTGGGCACAGGCACCCCGTCCTTTTCACATAGCTCAAACACAACGTCTCTTAACACGTCTACAACTTATTTCAATCTTCGATCTACGTTACAAATCCAATTTACTTAGAATCACAAACTCAACAACCTTAAATAGTAGAATCATGGAGTTGCCATCTAAATGTAAAGGCAATATGTGCAAAACAATCATGCATTTGTCATGGGGGAGAGAAGGAAAATATTCTCCAGTGTTTGAAAATTAACGAACATGTTTATCCTAAGCTGGTGAACCTCATTAAAAATAAAATTTGGTGATTTTTTATGAGATAAAAAGGTTTATGGTAGAATTGGGACTAGATCTAAAATTAGTGATTTTTTATGAGACAAAAAAAATGCTTAGGGTAGAATTAAAACTGAACCAAAGTTGTGGGTTTTTTATGAGAAAGAAAAAGGTTTAGAGTAGAATTGAGACTTAACCTAAAGTTAGTGGTTTTTTTAGGGTATTAGGTCCTTTAATATATATATTCTGCTCCTTTTTCTTCCTACACACGCATGACCAAATATTCGATATTCAAAAGATATTCATTTTTTTTATCATATCTTGTTAGCTTCCTGTTCACAATAATCATATGGAATAGGCATACGTATTTTCCAGTCACATCATGGGCTTGGCAAAATCCCTGTGGGCTTATTTATTAAGTTCAAGACAATTCATTTAGGTCCCTCTGCCATTGGTCTAATTTAAATATAATTATATTAACCTGATTAATTATTAATGCAAATGTTCCTAATACTTTTTGTTTAGGAATTGAAGTCAATACCTAATTTTTTATGTAATAAATACATAAATATGTCACCAAAATTTAGGTATTAAGGATGAGAATAGATGGTTAATTGAGGAGACCCGAAATTGGAAAGAATGAAGCAGAATGTCGTTAGAGACTCTTTATTCAAATTAAAGTCATTGGTAAAATGATTTCTCACAATAAATATCTACTTGATCCATGTCGTGATGCGCATATATCTAATAATATTAATTCAACTGGACATTATATCCGTAGAATTAGAATTTTTAAAAACGCAATATGATCTTTCAATAGACAATGAATATATAAGAGATTTCACAAAATAAAATCCACGAGAGATCAACAAGTTACTCAACGAACCCTGAGGATTCTAACATCATAGCGGTAATCCATCTTTCATGCAGTAGGGTTTTCTAGGGCTTGAAAATCAAACTCGTTTTGCTGTTTGACAAAACGTTGTTGACATATGTTGCCATGTCAAATTTTTAGTGGCCTTCATTAATGAAAATATGAGGGAAGGATTTTATTTTTTTTTGGTTTACCGGTATAAATTTGGGGATATTGATAAGATGAAAAAAAGTTTGGGGTATTGGTGCCCGCGGGAAAAATTTAGCACTTTTGTGGGATTTTCTTGAAAATATATTTGATCCATAAACTTTTATTCTACCAATGCAATGAAAAGAAAAATTAATCAAAAGGATTTTGAAATTAGATATAGAGTTTATACTTTAAAGTTAATTGAAAGGAAAATAAATATATGTTTGAAATGGAATTAAATACGAAGTATGATGAGAACCATTTTCAATAAATTTCATTTTAGACCATGCTATGTTAGAATTGTGGTTTTGCACTCTTGGATTGCCTATTTAGTCATAAAATCACGACCCCAAACACTATACATATGTGGATTCGATGCGACAAAGTTCAATTATTCACTTAACATGATGCAGCAATGGTAATTTGGATCGCCTAAATAAATATTGTCCTATACAGGCGATGGCAATTTGATTCAGAAAAATAGTTGAGGATACAATATTTCAACTAATAAAGAAAAAGTAATTATTCTTCTTTCGACAAAAAAATAAATTTAGAGACATTTCGGTATGCTTACCTCTGATCCGTTAATTGAATCGCCTTCGATGATGTCTCTTTTCCAGATATGATGTGCCAAAACTATGTAGGGCCTTGTCCGCATTCCACAAGTTCGCAGAAAACTCACGGTGATGCTGCCTACTGCTTTGCCCGGCGACATGCGGACTCTCTGCACATGCTCCACCTCGTCAGTCGCTGGATCATAGTACAAGAGTCTCCTCTCTCTGGAGTGGTCGAACACTGTCTTCTGGCCACCATAGCCCAGAAACTCTTTTCTGAACCGATGACTATTCACTCCCTATTGCATCCTTGGTGGGATCCTGTACTCCTTCACCCACAGCCCACTCTCCCCCATCACCCGCACATCCACGCTTTCCTGACCCGAGCGGTCGACGAGCCCTAGAACTCCAGGAGGTCAACCGGGTGGGCGTCTCGAAGCTCTGGGCACAGAGTGGGTGCAATTGAATATTTATGTTTTGCTTTCTAATAGCCCTAACAAATTTTCCATTTAGTGAATTTACATTTCGTGTTGCATATATACATAATTCTAGATGAAATTGTGCATCAAAGAATTCATTCTATTTATCTATTGTTACTGGCAAAGGTATACACACGTTGCATTGTGCAAAAAATAGAAACTTATAAGATTGTGTACACACATATATACATATGATTTTTTTCAAAAGTTGTTTAGAAGATAGAAAAACATTCAAATTTTAAGATTGAAAAACTTGAGAGATAAAATAGGGCTATCGAATTACTTATTTGTCCATTGATAGAATTGTAAATTTTTCAAGTAAAGAATTGTAGTTCTATTTCCCTTTATTACGTATCTCCCATTTTTCCTGATGAGCTTTTGACCTTTAATTACCCATTCGATGACAGTAGAAAATGAAATAAGCATTCTGGTATACTCAATGGATTTCATCTTCTAATTGGAGATAACAGAAGTATCATAATAGAAAAGTCATTCACCTATCACAAAAAATTGCAATCCTCCAATTGATTAGCGTTTTCCCTACTAATTCATACGATTATTTATAGACCCCTACACCATGTGGGTTAATGTCTAGTTTGAGGTATAATATTGGACTCACTCAATTAGGTTAATTTATTTTACTTTAGTAAAGTTAATTTATTTATGAGTACCAGCAAAGGAGAAAAGAAATTCTACGAGAAAATCATGAAAAAAATTAAATGTATTAAGAAAAATGAATATATGTTCGAATGATTTGGTCTATTTACAAAATATGGGTTTAGATAGTTATGTGATAAGCAAGATTTAGACGTGAATTGTAAATACTTGAAAACTTAGGAAATTACCTTGTTTGTTATGGTGACTATATTCAAACTACTTTTTTTTTTTTGGTAATTTTTCAATTGAAACCCTACCAAACCTGAAAAAACCTACCGTAAGAAAAATTCAAACGGAAATGAAGCAACACTTTCTAATTTTATTCAATTTGATTTATACACTGCTTTCCTTAATTTTTTGTCAGAGATTTATCTACTTTCAAAAAATTATGAACACCTCTAGTTTTCCAATCTAGAGTACATATCAATCTGTTCCGCCAAGATTAAAAAAAAAATCATCTTCAAGAAATCCGAATTTCAAAGTTTTGCAATAAAGAAAATATTTGGTTAACATAGTGCATTTCACACAACAAATAAAATATTTAATACTGACTAAACTGGTTATTCGAGCATCCGAAGGGGTTTCTCGAGAGCTTAACCAAGACCTACTAGTAAACAGTTGGCCAGCCGGGCCCGGGGCACTTGGTCCTCTCTACATAACTCCACCAAAACGCCTCCCAACGCTTCTCTGACTTGTTTTAATCTTTGAGCCACCAACTCAACAACCTTGAACAGTAGAACCATGGAGTCACCATCCTTAAATGGAGGTGCATGGCGTGCATTGCGGTCGTGTGCGCTTGGCATGGTGGTGAGGCGAGGAACGTCCTCTCTGATTTGCTTACTTATCAACCAATTTGAAAGTAAAAGAATATGCCTGTCCTAAGCCAGTGTACCTCATCAATTGCTTGGGCTATCATTTCTTGCATTCAAGCCAATGTAATTTAACATGTGATGAAGCAATTATATGCTATTTTTAAGTTCATCAGATGCCATACTTGATCATGAACATGATCTTCAAAGAAAACTTATCTCAGAGAAGTTATTTACAGATAAATCCTTTCCGAGTAGACTCCTCCAAACTTGATTGGGTGCCAGCTCAAGTAAACAAGATATTTCTTGGGCACAATTCATTCATGTAATCCCACTTGAGCTTATTCAGAACCCGATTGTTCGATAAAATAAATGGAGATTATTAAATTTTTAGATTAATACCACGAAAAATCCTAAATTGGTACATCCGTGACAAATTTATCTCAAATGACCACGAAAAATCCTAAACTGGAACTCTTGTGACAAATTTTTTTTTACCATCAAAAACCCCAAACTAATACATTTGTAATAAATTCGTTAAATTGGATTAATACAACAAAAATCATGAAATTTGTAGGACAATGACAAATGGAGAGTAAAACCCCAAACTGGTACACCAGTCAACTGCCACGTGTCATCCAATTTAGCAATTTGACAATAAAATTTAACTGAAACTAACAGAGAGTAAATTTGTCACAAATGTATCAGTTTAGGATAAATTTATCAAATGTATACTAGTTTAGGGTTTTTGATGGTCAAAAAATTATTTTAGAGTAGATTTATTAAAGGTGTGCCGATTTAGGGTTTTTAGTGATTTAACCCTAAAATTTTCCGATGAGCTTGAATAAGGAATTTCAAGCTTAAGATCCAACTCAAATCATCCATTGATCAAGTCTACAAAAGCATTCCAAGATAAGCAAGCCCAGTCATCGTAACCTCATAGATGTATTATAGATCCAAAAAATCTGTAAGTATATTTGAACTCATGATCCACTGTATTGTCGCCACACTGCGTTTAAAAGGGACACTTGTCACACTACCGGAAGCCAGAAACTTAGGGTGCGAATAGTAACCATTCTGTTTCTAGAAATAATTTCTGATCAGAAATTATTCTTTTTGCTTCTATTTCCAAGAACAATTTCTAAGCATTTGAAGGCATTTGGTAACCATCCAAAATTTTTATTCTCGGAATAGAAATGCGTTTGGTAGAACTCTTAAATTTTTTTATTTCTTCTAATTTTTAAATGCTTTTATTATATTTTTCTTACATTTCTCTTTTTCTCCTCTTTTTCCTTTTTTCGTGGCTGGTCGTCGCCAATGAGTGGCTAGGCGAGGTCTGGCGACCTTGCCAGAGCCTCGCCCAGGCAGCATGAGGTTGGCCTCGCCCTAGCCTAGCGAGGCCCGATCTTACGCTGGTGGCTGGACAAGGCTTGCCTCACAGATCTAGTTAAGGAGAACATCGCTAGGCCAAAGCGAGGCCAAGGACGACAGCGAGGTCGTCGGAGGCTCACCCAGCCACTGACCGGCCACCGTTGACGGCGATCACGGTTGCCGGTGGGCGGCAACGGGGCGGCAGTAGCCGGTGATGGGTTAGGAGGAGGAGAAGGAGGAGAAGTAGAAAGAAGGAGAAGGAGGAGCAAGAGGAGGAGAAGGAGAAGTAAGAGAAGAAGGAAAAGGAAATAGAAGAGAGGAAAAGAGAAGAAAATTAGAGTTGATTCTTGGAATTGTTCCCAAAAGCAAGAAGCAACTTTTTTTTTTTTTTTTTGACTCTGTTCCAAATCTATTCTCATTAACAAAAATTTTACCAAACGGATTTTTGTGCCAAATCTATTCTCGGGGACAAAAGAATAGAATCAAACACTATTTAGCCAGTTAACAAACAATCCCTTAATCGATCCAAAAAAAAAAAAATCTAAAACCAAAGGCTCTCATTCCTATTCCTCTGTTCGATCATTGACCCCACATGGTGAAAAAGCAATCACAAACCTCATCATTGTCCTCCTCCTCTCCTTGGTGCAACACGCCCTAGGCGATGATGCTGATCACATCAGCACCTTGCCTGACTCGATGATCCCTTACTCTTTGGGTTCGGACCTCTATAAGGCAATCGTGGAGGCTCGCCGCCTAGTTCACGCCATCGTTGTCATGGCTAAAAGAGAGGGTGAGTGGTGTGGGTTTATAGGCCAACAAGGGAAGGTCTAATGTTGGTTACTGATGTGGGTCTTGCGTTAAACATAGGCATTTTAGTGAGTAGAGATGTTCGAGGTGTTGGCCGTGAGCATGGCGGCAACAGCGATTCGGTGGTGAACATAGGTAAGTGATGGTGGCGCTTAGTTTCTATAGGAAGTGTAGATGATGGACGACACCTTGGTGGTTGTTTTGTGTTCATTGATGCTCGTGGTTCTTTGTGAGAGAATCGGTTGGTGTTTCGGGAGTAGAAAGCGAACATGGAAGGCAACGAGAATAGATGGAAGAGAAATTTGGTTAATAAAGTTAGGCTTCAAGTGGTTACAAGAAATGGGTTTAGGCTAAGTGGGTTGAGCATGTTTATTTTTGACAAACTTGGGCTTGTCTAATTTAGGGAATTTGGGCCAGATTCAGTTTGGATAACTTCGAATCTAGATAGTTTAGGTAGATTTGGGCTTGCCTTATCTAAATGAGTGTGGGCTAGGTTTTTTAATGAAATGGGTCTAGGGAATTTTGGCCTCTTGCAAGAGGCCCAATTGGTTTATTGGACCCAATTTTGATTATAGAAGGAAATGGATCATAGGCCCCGCTAGCACGACGGTACAATCATGCTAAATTTCTAATGGTTGCATGTACCACAATTTTCAAATTGTGAAAGGTAGGCAACTAGATTTGAGAATTAAGGGAGAAAGGGTTTTGGTGCTTTTATTTTATTTAAGAAATAATGACACATTTTATTTCTTTGTATTTGTCCAAAAGGTAAAATTGCCCTCTATATTTATTTATGTTAAAAAGCCTCTTTCAACTTTTTAGAAAATGTCTCCTTTTACTTTTTCTCTTGTCGGTCAAATTTTTGTACATCTGTTAGGAGTAAATAGCAAAAGCTCGATACCTTTCACCGGAAAAGATCACTAAAGGGAAACCTAAATATGTCCAATTGAATCCACATTTACTAAAAAACTTAAGTCAATGAGTTATGAACTAACTAGGATAAATTAATTGTTCTACATCACACCAATTATTCGGTGTGAGATTTATGTAACACAATTCACATGTGCATCCTAACAACATGTAATAGTAAAATTGCTAACACGAATGTTGGAATAGACGTGTCATGTTACAATTCGTTCAACAATGTTATATGATGCCAAAAAGATAAAAAGATCCCATATTAAACAATGTAAATGAAAACAAAATTATGAGAGAGAGATAGAATCCATTACGACTGCCATAGTGTAGGCTCATGTTCTAGCTTCTGACAATTGTTAATGTTCAAGCTTAAGTCTATGGATGCCATAGCAACTAGAGCTTGTAGCCATGGCCACTTAATTTGAGCTTGCAATGGTCATGTGTGTAAGATTTTTTTAGTCATGAAGCTCGTAGTGGTCATGTACACTAGATCCTTTCAAGCCACGAAGCTCGAGAAGCTCAAGGCCACCACAACACTTGAGCTTCGAGCTAGCGGCGGCCATGGCCACTTGAGCTTTAAGCACGAAGGTCGAGGCCCTAGTTACTTGTTCTGAGCTCTTGATCATTGTCGCTCAATTGGTGATCACGTGAATAGTTACATAATCAATATTTTATATTGTTATGGGTATTTTATTGGCCTTCTTCACATAAATAATTTTCTTTATGTTGTTTTTATCATATGATGAACTTCACTGTCATCCCAATAAGGGATATATTCCTTTCAAACTTCTCCAAAAAAAAAAAGGCTAAACAATTTAACCAATTTCTTTGAGAAATTGAAAGGCCGAGATAGCACGGTCAATTTTTAAAGAGGGACAATGCTATTAGACAATTATTTGTCATTGTCATAATAATATCCTATTAATTATGCCTATCACTGAACCCAGTTCTCTAGGACCATACGAACATCCTCCGTGTCGAGAAACCGACATAGTTCTCACTAGGTTGTAGAGCATTTCAAGCACCTAATCATGACTTATATAAGTGAAGCTAAAGAAAGTTTTCTTATTCCCTTTGCTGAATGCATATCTTTAGAATCCATGTCCGACAATGAAATGATGGGCCTCACGGGAGTAAGATGAAATTGTGTTGGTCTGATCAGATCTTCTGCTATGGTGCAATGGTTTCCTTCTTTGAATATTTCACTAGCTTGTTAAAAGCCTTTCATGTCAACCATTAGGAACTCTAGCCATTTGGGTGATGTTGATGGAAGTGCAATATGCATTTGACAGTTTAGATAAGTGCTTCATCGCAACATCATTGCGGATTTGGCATGTGAACACTAGTACAAGATCGATGGATACAAGAGGAGCTCTGATTTGAAATGTGTCTTCCTTGGCTTGCATCAACCAAAGAGTAATGGGCAGATTTGTTATGAAGAAGCTATCAGAATACTCAAGAAGATATGTTGGCGACGGCCTCATACGGTCAGAATTATCACAATAGGCTTTCATGCATGAAGGATCAATGGAGTAAATCATCACTCGAATATTCAGTTCACAAGAATAAGTTTCTTCAGCAATAACAACTCGGCTTCTATCTTTCTACATGTAAGCCGAATTAGTACATGACAATTACTACGATTGGAAATGGGCATTTGGTTGTCTTTTTACATGTTGAAGAAAGCATGAATCATGATGCTTGCCATTAGTAGAAGGAAATCAAAGCAAATGACGGCTTCAAGTATTATATTAACATTCAAACAAAATGCTATAAGTTGTCAACAGTCTCAACGCACCTTATTCAATTTGCAATTCAAATAGATATGAATATGATCTCTAGAGAAGCAAAAATTACAAGTCGATACGAGTACCTTGCTTCTCATCCTTCTTTAATAGTTGGCATGAATTATATTGAGACATCTAATCTTCTTGTCTACAATAGTAAAACAACAACTAATTTTGTTCCTAGGGGAAAACTAGACTCTCCACCATAGTTACTAGATCGAATCTCCCCAATTTCCGAAGGAGTCGAGTCAGTCCCACACTTGGATCCCACGAAATCAGCTCATGTTGGTACGTTTGCATAAGAAGCTCGCCACATCTCGTAAAACCATGAAATCTTGACACTCCTTCATCAAGATCTAAGGTATGCAGCTTAGTCCAAGAATTAAGCACGCCATATTTAGTCATAACCCAAATGTAACACTTTTCATGAGATCAACCTATCAGGTCCCTGCGATTAATTAGCAGCACTAAGGAGTTGTTAATTTCTGCCAAATAAGCACGGTTATACGTGAGTCCAATGAAACAGTTCTTTGGCAACGCCATTTCGTTGAAGACCTCACCCACTACCCCAAATGTAATAATTGATCTAAAGTACCAGTGACGATCCTCATCAACACCCACTAATAGCCAATGCAAATTTCCATTGAAAGAGACCCTCAAAAAGTGGCTCAGCTCGCACATGAATTTGAATTCGACCGTCCGCCACAAATTTGTCCTAAGGCTATACACATCAACTTTAGGATCTATTTCGCCCAAGCATCTTCCATATTTATCAGGAAAATAAGTAATCCTAACAACCTTATAGTCATCAATCCTGTCACTGTATCCAAATCCAAAAACCATACGAGCAGCGTACATGTCAACAAACAGATAATCTGGAAGCGAAGTCAGAATCGCCTTGTGCTTTCTAGTGAATAAATTCCACAGAATTATCCTTTGAGTACGATCTTCAACATTGGCCTCAGCAAAACATATCAATCCATTGCACAAACCCACAACACCATAATAACCTATTGGGCTAATAAATGGAACTTCAATTTCAGACTGAGAAGTTGGTGAAAGAGACTTTTGTGGATAAAGAGAGCTCCTTTGATCACGAGAAAAGTACCAATCTGTGAGAAGAACATACCAATTTGTGTCACTTAGATTGAAGTGCTTCAAGTGCATGGTTATGAAGTCGGGATCTTCAATTGTGCAACGCCACAGTTTGGAGACGCATTTGAATCTCATGAGAGGCTTCACCGGAAGTCTCTTGAGAATTTCAAGGACTATCTCATGAGGGAGGTTGTTCTCTAGCCTTATCATCTTTGGAGCAAGGTGAATCAAGGCAAAAAACAATACACTGAGTTGATTCTGCTCGGATGAAGAGTAATTTTTGTGAGATCTAAATGTTGTGATCTCCAGGAAGAGGATTAATCATTGCTCATCATATGTAGTCTTTGTGTTTGTCTGTCAAGTTCAATTTTGTAACCCTAGACTTCTTATATATTGGTCTTTAGAGGGAAATAAATCTCAATATCTGAAAAGAGGGAAGGAAATCTCAATGTCATAAGAGAATTTAATGATGTAAGAATCATCGTGAAAGCAGATCTATTCATCCATCTATTTCTCGTGGCTTTCTAAGGCCAGCTCAAAGGCCACACGAAGACCTCAAGAGCCATTTTCGAGTAATCCCACCAGTGATTCACATGGTGTTAAACCGCGAGGGCCAGCGTAGTGAACTAAATTGGCCCAAGGACCCCTAATGGCCTCTATCTTGCCAATCTTTCTACAATTTTGTTTACCAAAAATCATTTGCATTTAAACTAGAATCAATCTTTTGGATTAAACCACATTTAATTTTAACTTGTGAATCTTTAAAGGTTCCTTCTGATGAAAACATGACATTCACAAGTTAAACTTTATTATATGTTTATAATTCCATTGTTTAGACATTATGTTAACGAATTACAATTGAAACAAAATGAAAAGAAATTCATGTCTTATTTATCGAATATGTATTCAACAAGACATGAGGGTGACTCTTTTTAATGAGACGACTGTTAGAATAACTAAGATTTGGTAATAATAGTCCATTGAATAGTAAATTTACAATCTAAGGGTCTATTTTTTTAAGGGAAAATGAACAACTTAGAAAATATTTTCTCTTGATTACTTATATTTCTTGAAATAATTGTCAATGAAAATTGTTTTCATTGTCAACAAAAATTTATTTCTAAGCACTTTTGTGGAAAATGATTTTTTTTGGTTCATTTATTTTGTGAGCGAGACAAATGATGTTTTTTCAAAAATATGTTTTTCAAATCGTTCATTTTCCACGAATGTACGCATTGTCTTTTATTATAAGTATGTAGGCATTTATTTAGCTTTATTATAATCTACACACTTGTGGGAAGAGTGCCAATGGATACTTTAGGTGAAACATAGCAGCCATATTATTATTTTTTGAACTCTACAAATTAATATTACTAATATATTTGATTCATTCTCAAAGCCAAGAAGCTATAACCTAAACTTGTGATCTCCAAATCATCAAACAATATAACATGTACGCGTACAGATAATAATTTACAGTGATGGATACATAAATCTAACTCATGAGGCGAGATAAAAATTCCTACAATACCTAAGTAAAGGGGACGTTATAAGATATTCGGGATAAGAACACTATGGGTGTTAAAATTTTCATATAATGCCCACTTGAGAGCCAGAAATTTTAAAATTGATCACTTGAGTGCCATCGGCAATTTGTTTCATTAGAAAATCCGATGTGGCATTAATTAAGAACAAATCATATGATGTAGCTCGCCAGTAAGATAAAATTAGCAATTGAGAAAGCAAACTACATCGTTTAGACATCTAATTCAAGAATCCTAACCAAACCTTAATACTTCAAATTGGAGCAATAAATACACTTTAACAATTCTGCAATGGGGAGCAGAAGCAGGTGAAGCAGCTCACCATTATATCAACAAAACCAAGACAAAGGTCAACCTTTTCGCTGTTGGGAGCTACGAAGTCCAACAAACATATATGGCTGCTATTCACTGATAGAGAGTCATTATGGTGCAAATGGATTCATGCTATATATCTCAAAAGTAAGAACTTTTGGACCACTTCAACTCCTACCCATTGTTCTTGGGCTTGGCGGAAGATCCTTTCTCTAAGGGATGAATTTCAACCCCACTTCAGATGGAAATTAGGAGATGGGGAAAATATATCGCTTTGGTTTGACCCATGGCTAGACTTTGGTCCCCTTAACTCAGTATTCTCAAACAGCTACATTTACCAATCGGACCTTCTTAGATAGGCAAAGGCTAAGGACTTATTCTCCCCCGATGGGTGTGATCTACTTCAAGAGCTGCTATTATGGCAAATACCGATTCCCCACCTCTCAACTGGTCAAGACATCTTTACATGGAAGGAGGATACTAGTGGAAAATTTTCAATGGCATCGGCTTGGGCCATAGTCCGACGCAAAGCAAATCCAGTTCATTGGTCCACATTTATTTGGGATAAGGCTTTGGCCCCCAGACATCAATTCCTTCTCTGGCTTATTACCAAGAATCGTCTTCCCACATAGGTTCTCCTCATGTCATTTGGAAGGATTCCTAATTCGGTTTGTGCCATGTGCAACTCTAGGCCCGATTCTGTTAATCACCTATTTTTTGACTGCTGCATGTCCAACTCTCTAGCTAACTTTTGGGCTGCAAAATGCAACCTTCCTTGGACCAACTCCTCGTGGTTAGACAATCTCCTCTGGGCTATTAATAATATGTCTGGAAAAGGATTCTACCGAGAGATAGCGCGGTTTTCGTTTGGTGCTTTATGCTATATCATCTGGAAGACCAGGAATGATATTCTCTTCCGTGGTCACATCCTCTATGCTCCTTCTATGAAGCACTACCTCTGTAAGGTGGTTAAAGATAAAGGCCTCACCTTCAAGTCGGTTGAAGACATCCCCAGAAACAGAAGGATGCAGCGTAGCTGGGGGATAGACCCCCGGATTTTTGGAGCGGAGCCGCCTTTGGCTTAGCGTAGATAGATTTGGGTCTCTTGTACCTTGTATCCCTTCTTTGCTATTTTGTCTTTTCTTTGGGGTGCCTGCGGTACCCTTATACTCCAGGGACATGTTGCCCAGTAGAGTGCTTGTCGGTACCGTGTTCTCCCCTCCCCTCTGTTGTACAGTTCGCTGGTTGATTTAATACTATCTTACCTTACCAAAAAAAAAAAAGTCCAACAAAATTTGTCGCGTACGAAGCCCTAATTTCTCCCTCCGCATTGTTGCCTTTTCCCGCGTTTTTAGTCTCTATTGAGTGAGAGAGATGACATTGAATGAGCGAGAGAGAGTGAGTGAGTAAAGCAGACAAAGGATGCGCGCAAGAGATGAAGCTTTTTCTTCTATGTGGTCTACGACTTTCAAAGAGGAAGCTTTCGGAGAGAGAAATGTCATTGTTTGACAAGGCATTTAGAGAAAGAGATTGTCATTTCGATAGAGGAAGCATTTAGAGAGGAGAAAGATACATACATCTTTTAAACTTGCCATGTTAGACTTCAATTATTTTTAGAAAACCACGTCAGAATGAAAAATTAAGCAAAAATGCCACTAAGGACGAATTGTCAAAATAGTCACTCAAGTGAACGTTTTTACACCGATGTGGCACTTAGGTGACAGAAAAAAACTATATTACTCAAGTGAATGTCGAAAAATAGTTATAGCACTCTTAAAGTTCTTATCCCTAGGAACTCCATATGGAATTTCATTGAATATAATTACTAGTACATATATAGGAAAAAAATACAACAACCATATTAGCATTTTCTCAAATAAGTTTTTATCACCCTCTGTCTGTTGATTAAGTTGACTTCTTTACACATTAGTTCGAAAAACTATGCCACCCACCAAGCAACCAAGGGCGTGATGACCCCCACCAACTAGGGGTGTCAAAAATACCCAAAAAGACTTGACTCGAATCGAATATTTTGGATCTTTTCAAGTCGGAACTTCTATGAATTCAAGTAATAGCTTTAAAAATTAGGCCTTATGGCGGATTGGTTCAAGTTAAAAGAAGCTTTTGAAATTTTCTTTTACACTCAGTTTACCTCACCATCAAAGGAAATTCTCTTCTTTTCTCGCATGGTCTCTCTTAAATCTCACTTGCATCTCCATCCTGGTTGGTCACCGATTACCGCTGCCGGCGAAGATGAATGACTCTGATGTGACCAAGTAGATTCAACAAATGGTGAGATTCATCAGCTAGGAGGTAGAGGAGAAGGCCAATGAGACCCCTATCTAGGTACTCTTCTCTCTCCTCTCGATTCAAGTTAACTGAAAACGGATTTTCCATTTTTGCCTTTGTCAAGTGAAAATGAGAACTTTTTTTGCTGAGTTGGACATATTAAGGTTTGCTGCTTTTGATGTGTCAGACGGCTAGGATGACATATTTGTGGATGTGAATCTTGAGGAGACCCATTAAGTGTTCCAATCTTGATGAAGAAGAAGCAGAAGATGATGATGATGCTTAAGAATGACAAAAGAGGGCGATTTAATAGCTCTCTTGTTTGGTGAAGTTACTAATTGATGGAACCAGGAAAATGTTTATTTTGTTTCTTTGATGAAAAGGGAAGCACAAAGGTATGTGTCTAAGTGATTTTGAGAAGTTGCTTGCTTCAACTTCAACAAGCCCTCCATCTCCAGGCGATCGTACCATTCAAATGTTGAAAAAAAACAAAAGAAGAAGATAACCCAAAATATGTAGAAATGATATAATTCAAAATGTGTCTAGAATTTTCGGATCGACCGAACCCAACACAAATCGTAAACATCCCTACCAACAACCTCTTTGGCAATGTATGTCTTCAGCAATTCTAAATTTTCAAAATACGTATAAATGACATAATTCAAAATGTGACTAGCATGATCTTATGGAAGCTGAAAAAAAGCTTACGGTAGCATCAAATCAAAAGTGGTATCAACAAGGCAAGCTTCATCTGCTGTTGTCGAAAGAGCAAGCTGATGGACCATTTTCAACTAGATCCACTCCATTCGCATCAATGTGATCACATTCCTTGTTCCAAATTACGTTTCAATAATTAATTCACCCCATTCGCATCAACGTGATGTGTCGTGAGTCTGGCGGGCCAGGAACCTGCAGCCTCCATGGGCCCGAAAGTGCGGTTTCGGGCGTTGTTTGACAAGACTTTATAGTCATAAAGTCCGACCCGGCCCAGTTGGACCTCCCTCCCTTTGCTTTTCCATCCTTCGTCTCGCTCTTCAACTGCCTCCGTCATTTCTGTACGCTGCATTTTCGGGCTGATTGCGGAGCTTTCTAGCGATGGAGACCGACGAAGGAGGGTCGCCGGCGCTTGCTTCCGTTTCAGCTTCAGTTCCGACGAGCCTCTATGGCTTCTCAGGTTCGGCTCTCGTTCGGGCGTTCTATTTGCGACCGCCCAATGTGTGGGTCGATTCGATTGTTTTCTGACTTGGTTTGGTGAGGTTTTGGCTCGATTTCCTCCGATTGGCAGGTGAAGATGGGGTGAGTGGAATTCGTTGTTGGCGACGGACCGACGGTCACGGATGACACGAAGGTGGGTGCTTCATGGTTTCAAGTGGCAGAGGCTGTGGACAATCTCTCCCGGGTATTGCTTCGACTCGAGAAAGTTCTCGTTTTTCTTTTATTCGGAGTGTTCGTTTCTTCAACGATGGCTTGGTGTGCGTGCCCTTTGAGGCATTGGCCTTATCTCGTTCTACTTCTTTCGCTTTTCCTAAATGTGCTCTACTTCCTTTTTCCCGAGAGGAATCTCTGTAATTGCCAATCTAGCTCGCATTGCGTTCGATGGAGAATTGGATGAATATAAGAGGTATAAAGTGCTTGGAAGCCTAAATGAGAATGTGACATCGAGAATCAAGGAGTTGGTCTATTCTACACAGGAACGGAGAGTGAATGATGGGGATGCGAGTGGAAATCTAGAGAACTAAGGAGTTGTTACCCTTTTCGTTTCATCAGTTAAAGTATCCATGAAAAGAAAGAACATGGATTGGAGGGGATGCCATTTATGCTAGATAGACGCCCACTTGGAGTTTGCAGGTTTAACCTGTGCAGAATACATAAATGTCATCAGGCTTCTGAAAAGATCTTCTTAGATTTCTGATGGTGACTCTCACAATGTAATTTACTGCCGACTTCTCTTCTTTTACTGATTGAGCATTCCTTTACTAACTGAGCATGCCCTGCACGGAGAGATATAGGGGATACTGAAATATAGACTATAGGTAGAAAGTTTCTCACATTTTGTATTGGTTGAAGTTTAATTTATTTTTTTCTCATTACAGAAGGGCATTTCGTCACGTCATTTTAATTAATCAAGGTCACTGGTGGGAGTTTTGACTTTTGAAATGGATACATCTCAAGCTATGCTGCATATTTGTATGACAATCTGATCAAGAGGGATGGAGGGAGGAATTGGAGAAAGCAAAGAGACTAGGAGGGTAAGGGGAGCTGCATCCAAGTATGTTAAAGTTCCTATATGACTTAATCTTTTGGTAAATTCAAATTCACAAGATCTTTAGATTAGATGCCTAGCCTTGTTAGTTCTTGCTGTTTGTTCTCACTGGAAAAATTTAGAGAGGATATTTTTTTCTCCAGAAACATCTGAATGCTTCGCTCATAATATTGTCTTCTGGATATGGAGAACTTTTTGAGTGCACTTTAGTACTTGAGCCAATCCTTGAATGGTTTCTCTTCATATCCTAAGTTTGTAAATACTATTACACTTGTTATCCTCGCCTGAAGTAAGCTTTTGCGCATCTGCTCTACCTTGAGGTTCCTAGTTGAACAACAATTTTTTTCTATTCAGTTATTGGATTGGAGCCTGCCAACAAGATATAGATTCCATCGCTTTAGATGACCTACTAGCCCAAAGAAATCCTCTATCAAGTGACCGATATCCCTCAGTTATTTTGTACAGTTATGACGTTTTGCCTCACTTCACAAATTTTGATTAACATTTTGTTTGTTAATGTGTGTGCTCTATCTATCATCTTCTTCTGTTAACTTTATTGGGAACAGATTATTCATTTCTGTGTTCTTTTTTGTTTATAATGAACTCACTATCTTTGCACATTTCGACGTGTCATCAATACTGGCTCTTCTTGATCATTCTAATCTACTCCAGGTTATCGTGTATCATCTTTATGCCGGTGTCCTGATGGCAAGGTTGTTGTCTTGAGACTTGAAGATAGTGCCGTTTTACTGCATCATGTCGAAGTAAGTCTTCTATGTTGTTACTTGAACGTTACCCTCAATACTTCTCAGCTAGAAATCCTTCTACAACAGTCCTTTATCATCAGAACGTGTGCTTCTCTAATCTTTCGTGGGAAAGATTCTGAATTGCTCAAAATCTGCACAATGCAATGGCAAACTTGCTCAGCAAACATTCAGCTGATAATAGAGATGGCAATCCATTTTTGTTGGTCATGTCCGTCAATGTCAAGTTAAGATAGGTCAATCTGAGCAGGATAAGATTAACAAAAAAATTTGTTAGAAATCTCTATTTGAATGTGACCCTTTTGTTAATAGGTCAACAGATTACGAGAGATGAATAAGTTGTCTAACTAATTAGATTGAATTGAATGGGTCATTCCAATCCTAACATGAGCAATGTGGCATATGTACAATATGCATTTCGTCATTAATGTCAAATAACTTTGAAAAGAAACTAGTGGTTGCTTACAAAGTCCTAGGTTTACATGAAATTCGTGTGCGCGTGCGTGCGTGCATTGTGATCAAATTGTAATTTATAACCACTATGGAAACAAAATTCATGTATGATTATTATTGGAGAACTTAATGAACTAAATATAAACAGGTCATCATAGGTCAGGTTGTTAATCAAGTTGGCACTATTGTTTTAGATGGATTAAATCAGCCAATTTCTGTTTCACGGCTTGAAGTTTGAATTCGGAACAATATTTGTTTATTAATTGTGTTAACTGTTAAGTAGTTAGGCACAATTTTGATATGACATGATAACCACTTAGGGTCACCCTCAATTGTCACATGGAAATATGAGTCATGAATTAAAAATATTAAATCTATGGATTGTGGATCGTGAATTTCATCCAACGGAATCATAAGCAATTGATATAATGTTTGAGATTGTTATTCCATGACAGATGTAGATTATTTGTAAAGTGTGGTGTTATTTTTAATGTTAATAATAACTAATGATAAAGATACTTTAAATTCGACTAATGTTATTATTTCCAGACATGAGATATTGCTAAAAATTACTTTTCTTTTGTCAAATAAGTACCCATTTGACTGCAATGACACAAAGATCGTCTTTATGGTATTGTAAATGGATTCCCACTCATAGAATGTAGTATAAGACAATCAAACCATCCACTAAGCCTGATTGTCATAAATGATTTAAACTATTCCAATTGTCAATAAAAAATTAAAGCATAATGTTTGCTGGGGTCCAGGTCATTGTGAGAATCTATGGTCTAAGTAAATGGTGTCATATAGAAGCATTCATCTGTGACATGTTCATTTTCATCAAAATTAATAGCATCTTTTAATTATTTGTAAAATATGTTTAGTTCAGTCAATTTAGGAAGGTAATTATTTAGGTGACACTTCAATGATATGATTTGTATGTGCTTCAATTATGCTTGTGGGTGGAAAAATTTGTAAATAACTGGTTATGTTTTTATTAAGCTATAGCTGCTTGGTCATGAGTAGGATGGCTGAAGACTTGGCTGAGGTTGCTGCACTTCTGTTTCTTTGAGATTTCTACCAGTTTATTACTAATCGTCCACTTCATGGATTATGTTTTGCTGAGGAGAGAGTTTTTTTTTTTGTACATAATGAATATTATCTTACCAAAGTAGATGTCTTTATGGAACTATGGATATGCGGGGTGCTGCATTGGATATGCTAGTGCTTGTCGCAGTTATGCACACTGGAGTATAATCATTCTAACAATAAATATTAAGCAGAATGGAAAACTGTTAAGAAGCTTGAAGTCCCATAGGGCAGCTGTGCTGTGTCTCAACTGGGAGGAGGATGCCCAAGTGAATAGAGTATGCTTCTTTCAACTTAAAAGTTGATACGACTCTGTGATCTTTATTACCAGTAACAAATATCTTATGGCTCACACCCTTGGTTTGCAGTTAAGTAGTTATTTTATTCTGGTTTTCTTATATACTTCCTTTTCAAACTTAGTATTTTATTTCACAATCCAACAGCTTTAGTATGGGTTTATGGAAGATTTTCTGTGGAACTTGCTGATTTGTTTGGCTCCCTAGCTTTTATCTCATATTTTTTCCATCTTTTATTTTCCAATTGGAAAGTAATTATTCATTTGTTTTATAGAAGCTTCTGGTAACTCGTTGGCATTTGAAGATCCCACTACTCGATTATTCCCTCCAGCTCCAAGAGTGCCTCGCATGCCTGGACTAGTACCCGGAGATGCTGGTATAACTGACGATGGTCGAGATTTATTTGTACTGCTCTCAAATTCTTCAAATGAATGTTTTCAATAACCTTTGCAGTGGAGATAAAGATGGCTTTTGTGCTTCAGTATATTTGGTGTCTTTCCAATCGGAAATATTATAAGCTTCCTGTATGTTCAAATCAAATATTTAGCACTATGGTCTATCAAATTCAATCGATGATTCCTCTTTCCTTGTTCTTGCTTCTCATACAGCAGTCTTTCTTGATAAATGGATTTGATGACAAACTGGCAATAAATCAGTATTGCCAGGAAAGTAATGGGCTGGCTAAGTAAACAACTATACTAAGTGAAATTATGCTTGTTTGCGACCACAAAGAAAAAAAAAAAAAGTTTTGCTTGTGAAGGTTTCAGATGTTTATGCCATTTCCCAAGCTAGATATCACTTCTGCTGCTCACTTATGAGATGACACCACCAACTTCGATACAGCACACTTATCCAAAGCTTTTTGTTGTTTGGCCTAAGGTTAGCCTGCCTCGCATAATTTCTGCTCTACCCCAGACTACTGGGTTCCTTCTTTATCCTAGGAAGACTGAGAGCGCCTTTGAAGATCTTTCCCTTTGCAGCAAGTTAAGTCCAGGCCAAGGACATCGTAGAAGCCTTGGTCTAGACTTTGTAAGAAAATTTACTTGGAGGGCCAAGATGATTTTCTAACATTTCTGCAATATGATGTTGTAAAAACAAATGTGAAAAAATGGACAACGCAAATACTAATTGAAAGCAACATCTAGAGAACTAAATAGCATGCATATAATGAATTATCAATATGATGAAATTAAAAGCATAAAGTCATGGCGTTTCTTTTTGGTTACCAAAAGTTTTTGTGTCGAATTCAATAAGATGGTGTCTTTTGTTATTAGATGTCATCTTTATTGCATCAAGCTAATGATCGACAATGGTATATATTGATAAGCTGAATTTGTCAGTGTTGCAACAGTTAACGTGGAAAATATACCTAGTCCTCTCCCACTGGAGTGGTAAATATGTATGGGCTAATATATTACATTTATATTTGATGCCTTTTAGGTTAGATGCATTTGAGGCGAACTTCTCTAACTTACGAGCTAGACCTGATTACCTTTTGAGTATAATGCAGTTTAACTATTGAACTTAATGTGATAATTTAGCACTATTCTTTTAACACTCCACAATTTCAAGTATCGATAGTTTAGTTTGGATTGTTGTTATATAAATAGCATTAGTGATTCTTTTAGCTTGCATTGTCACAAGCGGATATGAGAATAAAGCTTCTTTCTATTGAACATACAAATCGCTTCACATTTTGTATCAACCAAGTTGAATAACAATATTAATATGTTTAGATATATCTTGACTGATTAGTAAAACCTATTTAACATATTTATAGAGATAGCTGTCCCTCATTATTTAATAGGAATATATCTATATAAAATAAATTGTTTGATGAAAATAATATCTCTAGGTGTATTTTGGATGGTAAATAAAACCTATTTTACATTTTCATTAACATAACTACCCCTCATTTTTTAAAAGGAACCGCATGCATTTATGTTAAAGTATTATTTGAAATATAATTTAATCTAAAGGAACTAATGCTGTACATATTAGTTCCATTCAATAATATAAATTTTTGAATTAACACGAATTACAAATTATAGGTTTTGAAGGAAGATTGCAACCGTTAAACTAAACCAAGCAACAACCCCAAATTGAAAAAATCTTCTCTCACCAAGTGTGAGCTCTCTCCCTATCCCTACTTGGTGATAGAAAACCCTAACTTCCAACCCTACCTTTCCAAATCGAATTCATGGCAGCACTAATCCATCCTCCCCCTGATTAGCTTTGATTACCCAATGGATGCTCACGGTTCCGGCGTCCGAAGAATGGTCATCCACTCAGTGCCCTAGCCTGTGGACCCTTCACTAAGCGGTGGGATCCACAAATCCCAGCCATTTTGCTGAATTTCTAGTGCGATTCTGCACTGCGGCCCCACCATCTGCGAGCCAGCTCCACCGAAGAGAAGAAGTGCCCAACATCCGATCTCCCTTCATTCCTTCATTCTCCACGATTCTGGTCACTATCCACCCAGACCGGAAGAAATCTTCGCAATGGATGAAAACAACCTTCGTATGGCAGCCCTGTGTCGAAAGATGGGTGATATGTGGTCCGAAGCTGTGATTACTGAGCTGGATGAGGAAGTCTCTGTAGAAGAACAACAGGTAAATACCAGAACCCTGTACGGAAAATTGTATTCAAAGCCTAATGTTAATGTCCAGGCTTTCATTAGCACAATGAGGAAAGCTTGGAAAACAGAATCAGTGCAATGTGAGGTAATAGAACCAGGGTTCTTCACATTTCTTTTCAATTCGGTAGAGGAAAAGCAAAGAGTATTAGATGGAGGACCATGGTCTTTTGCTAGTAACTTATTAGTCCTAAAGGAAGGAGACCCCACTATACCGGAACATTGCTATGAATTCACGCATTATGCGTTCTGGGTGCATATACTAGGTCTGCCTAGAGCCAAACTCAATGATGCTTCGGTGCGCCAAATTGCTGCAAAGCTGGGAGAAGTTGAGGATATAAAATTTGAAGCCAAAACATCCAACTCCCGCAAAATTGGTAAGGCAAAGATCCGGCTGAACCTGTCCAAACCATTGCAAACAGGAACTTTAATCAGTTTTGGCGATAAGAAGTGGTGGTTAGATTTTAAATACGAAAGACTTCCTCACTTTTGCTACTCTTGTGGCAAAATCGGGCACTATGCAAATTTCTGTCCAGATATACCCTATGAAGAATCAGGCCTACCTCAAGATAAACCGGGACGCTACGGATCATGGCTTAAGGCAGAAGCAAGAGAGACAAGCCAATTCTGGAAGGCTTTTTATGGTGAGCTTGACTTATCAGCTAGCGATGAAATTGTAGCCTCAACCCCAACCCAAGACCTCACTGAGGAAAGTCCAAACACAGCAGTAGATGAACCAAATCAGCTGGCTATTGTCTTAGCAAAACACGTTCAGCCTAGTACTATTATTAATATGGAGGGAATTGAACAGAATGCAAAAGCAAAGGGAAAAGCATCTCCCCAAATCAATTACTTTGCAACAGGGCTGCAGATAGTGACTTAATTACTGGACAATCCAGGAGAGAAAAAACTCCCTACAAATCCCCTGTGCAAAAGAAACAGAAACGAGTCAACCCGTATGAGAAGAAAACGTATATTGGTTTGGTGATGAATGAAGAGCAACTAATGGATACCCCAATTCAGCTTTGGGAAGGGGTCCAATCACGGGCTTTGGTGGCTAGCCCTAATAAGCCACCACAGCAGCGATGAGGATATTGAGCTGGAACTGTCAAGGGTTGGGCACACCCTTGACAGTTCGTCACCTTAGAGCCTTAATGGCTCAGGAAAGGCCCAACTTGGTTTTCTTGATGGAAACAAAGAATAAAGAACATGTTGTTGAAAGGGTCCGGCGGAGCCTAAAGCTGGCTTACTCTTTCCTCATCGATCCGATTGGCATAGCGGGCGGCCTAGCATTAATGTGGGATGAGGAGGTGAATGTGGAAGTCCAATCTAGTGCGGGGGACTTTATTGACATACATGGCACAATTTACAGCAGTGGAGAAACCATGCGAATCACATTTATACACGCCTCTACGAACTTTCAAGAGAGACAACACCTTTGGCAAACATTGAGCTCTACTACCCTTAGTAATACCCTTCCTTGGCTATGTATTGATGACTTTAATGAAGTCCTCTATCACTGGGAGAAGGTTGGGCGTCAAGAAGTAGATCGCTATCGAATTCAGGCCTTTAGAGATTTTCTAAACAATTGCTCTCTAATGGACATGGATAGCAAGGGGTGTGCATATACCTGGTCAAATAACAGAGAAGGTGCTGACCTAGTGAAAAAGAGGCTAGACGGGCGAGTGTGTAATCTTGAATGGCGCCTCAATTTCCTACATGCTGAAGCATATGCTTTACCTGCTATAGGGTCTGATCATAGCCCCATTTTACTGGACTTGGAAAAGCAGACAAAACCAAGGAAAAAATGCTTCAAGTTAGAGGTCTTTTGGCTGGAAGATCCGGGCTGTGCGGAATTAATTCAGAAAATATGGACTGCAGAACACACAAGGCAGGACCATCTAGTGGGGAAACTAAGGAAGGTGGTGGCAGAAATAAGTAAATGGAGCAAGAGCGCCCCGAACTCTCATACACAAATTGCTCGGCTCAAATTACAGCTAACACAACTCATGAATGATGCCGATGGGGCACCACATAGGGAGGAGCACAAAGCTCT
The DNA here is from genome assembly GCA_014182845.1 of Corymbia calophylla. Lineage (NCBI taxonomy): Eukaryota > Viridiplantae > Streptophyta > Magnoliopsida > Myrtales > Myrtaceae > Corymbia > Corymbia calophylla. The sequence goes on along the minus strand of CM024697.1, from coordinate 41,227,497 downwards.
AGTTGCTCAAATTGAACATTTATGGCGCCAAGAAGAAATGTATTGGGGTATGCGCTCCAGGATCAATTGGTTGAAATGGGGGGATCAAAACACCAAGTACTTCCATGCTATGGCTATTCAACGACGACAAAGAAACAAGATTACCATGTTGAAGTTAGATGACCAAACTTGGTGCCGAAATCCAGCAGCCCTAACACAGCATATTCGAGACTTCTATCACAAACTTTTCACTACGGTGGGCACTAGAAACTACCAGCCGATTCTCGCTCAATGTCCCCGAGTTGTTTCGAATGAAATGAATGAGGAGTTGATAAAACAAGTCACTAAAGAGGAGGTAAAAACAGCAACTTTCCAACTAGGAGCTACAAAGGCAGGGACCGGATGGCCTACATGGAATCTTTTATCGAAAAATTGGTGGAGTCCTTCATGAAGACCGTTTAAAATGGTGGATTCTTTTTTTTTTTTTTCAGTCAAGGCACTTTCAACCCGGACCTAAATAAGACAAATATAGCCCTCATCCCAAAGGTCAAAAACCCGAGATGTCTCCCAATTCAGACCTATTAGCTTGTGTAATTTCAGCTATAAAATTATTGCGAAAGTACTGGCAAACAGGCTGAAACCGTGGCTCCCCAGTATTATATCAATGGAAGTGCTTTTGTGGGAGAACGACAAATTCAGGATAATATTCTTATTGTTCAGGAGGTGCTACACCAACTAAGAATCAGGAAACGAAAAAGGAAGTTCCAAGCTGTCCTAAAACTCGACATGCAAAAAGCCTACGATAGAATTGAATGGGACTTTCTTTGTGATTACATGAGAACTATGGGTTTTGATGAGAGATGGGTCCAATGGATTTATTATTGCATATCAACAGTAACTTTCAGCACTCTGGTCAATGGAGAACCTTCTAGGGCTTTTGCTCCTTCGAGAGGAATCAGACAAGGTGACCCCCTTTCACCCTACCTCTTTATTATTGTAGCAAATGCATTAACCGCCTTGATGTCTAAGGTGTGGAGGATGGCACTATTAAGGGTATAAAGCTGAACTCTACTTGCCCCACTCTATCCCATCTACTCTTTGCTGATGACGCCATCTTCTTTCTGAATGGGACGGTAAATGAAGCTCAAAACCTGGCGGGCATCTTGAATCAGTATTGTTACGCCTCGGGACAGGCCATCAATCTTAACAAATCAGGTCTTTTCCTAAGCAAGGAATGCCCACAGCGGCTAAAACAGTATCTCATTTGAATTGAGGGTTCCCCTGATCGAAAAACAGGAAAATACCTTGGTATTCCATCTGATTGGGGGCAAACGAAAAAACATATGTTCAACTGGATACTCACAAGGGTTGAAAGTAAACTAGAAGGGTGGAAGGAGAAGTTGATCTCAAAGGCCGGGAAAGAAATCCTCCTAAAAACAGTGGTACAGGCAATCCCTCAATATGCTATGTCAATTTTTAAAATCCCAATATCAATATGCAAGGCCATTGAAACAAAAATAGCAGCATTCTGGTGGAAACAACATGCAGCGAAGAGGGGGATTCATTGGAAAAAATGGGAGGATCTAAAATCCAGAAAAGATCGTGGAGGACTCGGGTTTCGAGACTTAACTAAGTTCAATAGAGCCATGCTGGGAAAACAAGCCTGGAGACTACTCCAAATGCCAAATGCATTATGGAGTAGAGTTCTAAAAAGCATCTACTTCCCTTGTGGAGACTTTTGGGCGGCACAAAACAAGCAACAGTCTTCTTGGGGCTGGAAAAATATATTGGCGAGGAGAGAAGTTCTGGAACCACACACTCAGTGGATAGTTGGAGACGGGAGAAGCATTAGAATAAGGGAGGACAAGTGGCTGCCCTCTGGCTATATACATGGGCCATCTAATCTCCAAGACCCCTGTTTAGTGGCTGAACTAATTGATCAACAACCAAGGGCATGGAATACTAGTAAACTAAGTGAATTGTTTGCTGAAAGTGTAGTCAAGGAAATCATTGCGATCCCCTTGGGGCTACACCCTTCACCAGACAAGATTAGATGGACAGCAAATCATTCAGGAGACTACACGGTAAAAAGTGGTTACAACAGATAATCCAACTTCCTCTTATCAAGTGCCCCCAGCTCTATGGACAAAGGTATGGCAGCTCCGAGTTTACCCGAAAATCAGAATTTTCCTATGGAGTATATGCAACAACGCCCTACCCACAACAGAAAACCTACACACAAGGAAAATACTACACAATCCAATCTGCCCCCTTTGTCGCAAAGCACCCGAAACCATGGAACATCTATTTATATTATGTGATTGGACAAAGGATATATGGTCCGACCCAAGCATTAACGTCGACACGAACCCATCACATATTAGCCGCATAGACAAATGGATCTATGAACTTCTTACCACGCTCGTGACCCATCCTCGAAGACTCGTTTCTTTGGGATTCGTGGTAGATTTGGAAACACCGGAACGCTGCCATCTTCCAAGGCCGAACGCCCCATCCAAGAGCAGCCCTTGAAAACGCACGAACAGAGGCCGATCTGTTTAAAAAATGGAATCAGCACCACCAACACCGAATAAAACCGAATGAAGATGCTGAACGAAGTTGGAACCCACCGCCAGACCGTGAACTTCGGCTAGATGTGGACTGCTCATGGACAGAGAACAAACTTACCGGATCTGTAGCGGGAATCTACAGAAACGGGGCGGGGCTGCTCGTTGGTGGTTTCGCTCGGACAGTTCACGCCCCATCTGCAGAAGTGGGAGAAACCCTAGCGGTAAGGAGTGCGTTGCTGTGGCTTTCGAACCAGACTAACCAAAGTCTTCAAACTGAACTGAACGTGCAGAGTTGTGTTCCCCCACGTGAGCTGAAGGTGACCATCTCCACCGACAACCTCTCTGTCTTTAGAAGCGTAATAGGCCAAGAAAGTCCCTCTTGGGCGGCCCAATCTGTTGCTGCAGACTGCAAGGCCTTGCTGACCAGCCTACCCTGGGTCCACATACAACACAGCCCGCGCGAGAAGAACAAAGCTGCCGATTGGGTTGCACGGGCCCATCGCGATCAAATTCTACCCGACAACTGGATTTCACAACCCCCTTATCCTCTCTTGCAAATATTATGTATGGATTTCCCTCTTTCACAAACTCACGTTATGAGATCGTAATGCAAGAATATTATTGCTGATCAAAAAAAAAAACTAAACTAAGCAAAAAAAAAAAAATTGAAAAACTTGAAAATTTTAATTTATTAATTTGGCTTTGAATTGATTAAGAAATTGTGACATCAATAAATTTGATTAAAAGACTAATTGGTAACTTCATAATTAAGTAGACAAAAGAGGAGTGGGCTAGCTAGTCCTTCGCAACAAGAAATGGACAAAAACTTGGTAGAGAAGAGCATTGGCTTCAAGTTAAGGAAGGACTTGGGGGCCCAACCATTGGGAGTGGGGATAGAAATAAAACTATCATCGCTCGGATGATAAAATTAAGGGAAGCTCCTCAACTTTCTCTTTGCTCCTTTTGTATGGTCCTAATTCCTTAAAAACCCTCAAATTTTAGACTTAATCTTAATTTTATCCTAATTTTTTTGTTTTAAAAACCCTCAACTTTAAATCCAAATACTACATCAACCCTTCATTTTTTCGTATAGAAAAATTTTCCAAATTTTATACCCAGTTCCAAATGTGTTCTGAGTAACGACAAAAACCTTAAGAACGTGGTTAAGAGGGAGCAATTTCCCTCTATGACAAGGGCGGCAATCTCGACATTCAGAGACCGGAATTCACGGTCGAAAAAGTCAATAAAATCTGGGCTAAAAAAAAAGCAGAGGATTCTCGCCCTAGTAATAATTCCAAGGTGAACGATTTTTCAGCATGTAATAATTGCCAAGCAGAGCTCGAAAAAGAAAAGGACGGAGTTTTCTTCACAGCCAAGAAAAGGAGAGAGAGAGAGAGAGGGGGTTATGGTCGGCAAAAGAGAAGCCTTTATGAAGAAAAACTGACATGGGATCTGCAAAAGAAGAAAAGAAAGGAGAAAAGAATTGGGAGAGAGAGAATTGTCAGGGCACGTGTGAGGAAATGACAAAGAGCAGTCACTTTTCTCTATGCACTTTAATTTCCATGAATTTTACTCTTGGTTAAATTTCTCCATCATTTCTTCTCGAAGCCAAAAACGAAAATCAAGTTCAGCACTGTTTGAAGCTGAGCAACTTTTGTTCGAGTTAGAACCAAAGAAAGAAAAACCATTTTATCCTTAAAGAAAAGGGCATGAAAAGCTGGAGACTTTATTGTAAATTCACGATTGACAGTGAGGAATTATTTTCATGGGCCACCAGAAAATTTACTTTTCAACACAATAGCTTTCACCCCTCAACAAATTTTTCTCCGAAATAATTATTCTAAACTATATGTAATGCAAAACTTGCACACCAAATTCTAAAATTTCGTTCCAATAAAAATCTTACTTCAAATTAACTCCTGTCTCTCGACAAATTCAGATTTTACATGATTTTTGAATTTGTGCTCTATACAAAAATAACTCTGATTAGATAAATAAAGGATAAATCCTTATCGGTATTGAGAATCAAAATAAATCTAACTTGGCGAGGTCCGGTGGCATGTACGCAAAATCGTCTCTCCTTTCCCCCATAAACTTTTCTTATTCAGAGAGGTAGGGATACCCGATAGACAAAGCAAGCTCATACTCTTAATTAAGTTTCTTAAGGACTTGTTAGGTCCAATCCTTTTTCTTTCCCCTTTCTTTTCATTTTTTTGCCGTGGTGCGTGCTCTCCCTTTTCTCTTTATCTCACTTTATTTTTCTTCTTTTTAAAGCCCATTTTTTGATCAAGTCTGGAAGAGTGGCAAAATATTAGACTAATTGCTAAACTAAATCAAGAAAAAACATTTGTCAAGAAAATTGTAAATTTTTATTTTTTAATTTTTCTTTGGGTTTACGGTCAAAAAAATTTGGCTTTAGGTGAATTAAAAAATTGTGAAATATATAAATAAATTTGGCTAGATGAAATCAATAATTTTTTTTTTTTTGATGATCGATGAACTGCCGAAGACTCTCTTTCGTTTACGCTATGAAATTAATAAGTTAACGTCCAAGAGTTCCTCGAATTCCTGGACGAGTACTAGAGATGCTGGTTTAACCGACAATGATCAAGATTTAGTTGCAGAGCTCTCAAATTCTTCATGTGTTCAATATCCTTTGCAGTGGAGATAAAAATGAGCTAGGGTTTAGTAGCTTTATAGAACAATGCGGTTAAGCTCTTGAAATCTAAGTGATAATTTAGCACTTATAAAGTACTGTAAATTAATACTATAAAAACAGCGATTGTGAAAATGCACGAGCACTCGCTTTTTTTTCACACTCCACAATTTCAATTAGTCATATTTTAGTTTGGATTGTTGGTATATAAATAGCATTGATAATTCTTTTAGCTTGCATTGCTACAAGTGGATATCAAAATAAGCTTCTTTCTATTGTAAAATGAAGTAATTAATTCATTGGATTTTTTACATTTTACTCAAATCTTTTAACTGGAGTGGATTCAATGTCTAAACAGCTTTGTTTTATCGAGTAACTACATTAAAAAAAATGCATTTAATGGTATCTAAATGGATGGACTCACTATTAAACATACAAATTGCATCACATCTTGCACCAACCAAGTTGAATGACAATATTAATATGCTTAAATAAATTTTGAGTGGTAAGTAAAACATATTTAACACGTTTTCAAAAGATAGCTACGCATTGTTATTTAAGAGTAATAGATCATTATTAGATAAGATAATATGCTTAAGCATATTTTGGGTGGTAAGTAAAGCCTATTTAATATTTTTATTAACATAGCTACCCCTCGTTATTTAAGAGGGACAGCATGCATTTTTGTTTTAAGTATTGTATAAAGTTATATTCAATCTAAAATGAAATAATGTTGAACGTTTCGACTCTATCTAATAATATAAATATTTGAATTAATACATTTGACAAATTATAGGTGTTTAAGGAAGATTGTAATCGCTACACAAAACCAAGCAAAAATATTATCCAGAAAATTTTGATTTGTCAATTTCGCTTTAGGTTGAACAAAAAATTGTGAAATAAAAAAAATGTGATTAAATGATTAATCGGTAACTTCACAATTAACTTGGAAGTCGAGTGGTGAGCCTAATCACTCATTTGAAATAAGAAATGGACAAAAATCAAGAACTCGTAGGACCTAGCCATCAACAGAGGGGGAGAAAGAAAATCATTACAAGCTATCTAACTACAAATCTGCCCTTAGATTCTAAAAACCAGCAAGACTACTCGACTTTCGCTTCCCTCTTTTCACATGATCCTAAAGACCTAAAGACCCTCAACTTTTAGGTGTGTTTTCAATTTTATCCCAAATCTTATTTTTCTCAAAAACTCTCAACTTTAAACTCAATGTTGCATCAATCTCCAATTTTGTCATCTAAAAAGAATTTTCAAACTTTGTATCAAGTCTCAAATAAACCTCGAATAACGACAAATACCTCGAGGACGAGATCAAGAGAACAGTTTCCATCCTAACCGGGCGGCAATCTCGGCATTTAGGGGCCGAAATTCACGGCGAAAGAAGACAAGAAAATCTGGGCTTAAAAAAAGCAGGGGATTCTCGCCCCAGTGGGGTGGGCGATTTTTCCACATTGCAATCATTGCCAAAGAGAGCTCGAAAAAGAAAAAGGATGGAGCTTTTCTTCACAAAAAAAGGACAGCAAAAGGGAGTCAGCAAAAGAGCTTTTATTTGAAAAAAAAGAAAAAAAAAAAAAGAACAGAGGAGGTGAAAAGAAAAAATGAAAAGAGAGAGGGATAGAAAATGTCGGGGCACGCGCGAGAAAACCACAGAGAGCAAAAAGCTGAAATTTCACCGAAAGTTTGTTTAACCTACTTCTGTAACATGTACGTTCCACTACAGTTCACTTTTCCAGTGCATTCAAACTTGCACCACATGAAGGCAACAACCATAAATGCATGTTTAGTAGTTCCAGTCAATGAATTATTAATTTATATTTAGTTCGGTAAGTTTGAATTATTGACGTGTGCCAACGAGTTAGATTAGATAAATCAAATCAATAAATAGTATATATATAATAAATTAAAAGCAAAAAAGGCATTTTTAGTTATTTACGAGATTTGAATGAGAAATTAAGACAAAACCTGAGCAAAAGATAAACTCTTCATTGTGCTAGGGTACCGAATGAATATATATGCATGTTAATAATTTTTTATGATCCTTGACACACATTGATAACATAATTTTTTAGAATAAGTTATTGTTAATAATACAACATTTCAATATTTCAGTATCGAAATAGAGTTTATTGATTTGACTTTACAATATATATCAGGCTCAAAATAAGAGGGGTAAATTCCTAAGTGTGATTAAGAGTTTAAATATATTTAGCAAAAAAACCCTTTTCTAATGGAAAACAAATTAACAAAACAAAGAGGCAAGTTGCAGACGGTGTTTTTATCTGTTCTGAGTGGAATAAGGACGAATCTCTCTCCCACCTCTTCATTTTTCCTGCAAATCCATGTCACAGGCACGTGAGGGAAGCAGTGACAACAAGGGAAAGATCAAGGATTTGGAGGAAGTAAGAAATGTGCAAAGGAACTAGAGAGAGTCGAGTCTACCTGGAAAAGAAATTAGACAAGGGAAAAGACAAAATATACGGACCATTGATGTGTTCGAAGTGGCCTCCACCTTAAAAGACGTGTAGTAAGGGTTATAGAAATCTCTGCCCTCGTACTGATTCTTCTTCAACACTGGGACTGCCTGCTCTTTGGTCCATGCATATGCACATTTATCATCTTGCAAGTCGCTGTCCATGTACTAGTATATATTTAGAAAATCTACCCACTAGTCAATGTATTTATTTACTAGCAAAATAAAGGCAGATGTGTATTTGAAATTCGTTTCGATCTGTTCTTCATTATAGACTATGTTTATTATATGTCTAGTTCGATTTATTGGTTGCACTTTGGTTTGTCCAAGAAACAATAAAGGGAGAAATGCCAGGAAAGTCTTAAAAGTGCAGCATTTGCCTGCTTCCCTAAGGAGGAGTCACAAGCCGCTAGAGTTTTCCTCTTAACTTTCTCAGGGTTTAAGGCTTTATATTTATAGTTGATTTAAGTGATCCTTAAAATGTGTAATGAAATTCATCAATTTTATATGGTAATATTTAATAGGTTCAAGGTATATTTTTATTTGGGATCAAGAGTTTAAATACATTCAACAAAAGTAACTTTTCTGATGGAAAATAAATTAAAAAAAGAAAATAAAAGTTCAATGATGCAAGCATTTGTCACGACGCTTTGTCTGTATTCATCAAATATGACCACTTTCCACAGATACCAATACACGAGTTGTCCTTTATTTTTGGTTTTATTTATTTTTTTCATTATTTCTGCATCGAAACTTGCTCACATGTTTCCTCCTTCCTAGGCAAGATCACCTTGGATTCTCCTATCCACACGAAGACAATGGCTACAAATGCACAGTTGGTGGCCCGGTCAATGAATTACGAATTTATATCTGACTTGACAAATTTAAATTATTAGTGCGTGCTAACTGTTTGGATTAGATAAATCAAACTAATAAAGAAATATATATCACAAAATAAAAGTGAAAAGGCATGTTGATTAATTTATGAGATTTGAAGGAGAAATTAAGGCAAAACCAGAGAAAAAAGAAATTCTTCTCATTGTGCTCAGGTATGAATTGAATACATATAAAATGTCATAATTTTTTATGATTCTAGACACGTGTTGATAACGTAATTTTATCATTAAACTTATAAGTATTGAAATGAAGTTTATCGATTTGATAATATAATATTCAATTGGCTCAAAGCGAGAGGGATTAAATTCCTAAGTGAGATCAAGAAGTTAAATATATTCAGTAAAGATAACTTTTTTGATGAAAAATAAATTAACAAAAGAAAAGGAAAGTTCAACGGTGCAAGGAGTTGACTCGATTCAATGAAGAGTCGTCCCAAGTCTCTTTCCACTCTGTCTTCCCAACAAATCCCCCGTTTTAAATGTATCGAAATTTTAACGGACTTTATTTGTTAAAATGTTACCTCCAATCAACTCCCATTTAACCCCACAACTTTACAACATCCTTTTCCATAATTTAACAATTCCAAAATCAAATATTGTAATATAAATTTCATAAAAATTTTGAATTTATACTCTAATTTTGAAAATCATTCCGATTAAATGAATAAATGGCTTAAATCCTTATTAGGTATTGTGAATGGAAATAAATGTTGAGGAGATCCCCGTGTACACACAAAACCGACTCTTCTCTTTCATTTCCTTTTTTTCTTCTTTTCCCTTTCCTTTCGTTTCTCTCCTGGTGCGTACTCTCCTATTTCACTTTATATCTCTTAAAAAACCCTCAAATTTTAGGTTTTATCTTAATTTCATCCCAAACTTTTTTTATATTAGAAAATGCTTAATTTTAGACCCAATACTAGATCGGCCTGTGCCAAGGTCTTTTAATTGAGGGTATCTTGTTTGGCAGTCGATTACAAGACTTTACCCGGATTTGTACTTATTCTTACTTACTTTAGGTGCAATGGGCTACTCAAGGAATCTTTTGACTTAATTTAAAGTTTCATTGAATCAGGTAGTATTAAGAGGTTTCAATCAATTCAATCTTGATCAATAATAAAAAAGAAGAAGGTAAAGTCATTACAAAAAAAAAAACAAATCTTTCTTCACTGTAAAATCCCTAAATTAATACTTTTGTATTTTTATTGGTTTTCTTCCCAGCTAAAAAGAGTTGGGAACACTTTATTGATTCTGCCTTGAAACAAAGAGGCTAATGTGGAGTCCTAAGCTCTTGAAGTTTCACTAGGGAAGATTAGGGATTCCCACAAGGGAATCGAGTCTTTTAAGACCTCCTCAAGTCTTAAAAAAATTTATATTAGAAAACCCTTAATTTTAGAGTCAATATTAAACTGGCCCCTAATTTTTTGATCTTAAAAACTTTCAAACTTTATGTTTAGTATCAAATTTGCCCTTGCAAAGGCAAGAACCTTGACGACGAGATGGAGGACGAGCAGTTTCCATCTTTGACGAGGGAGCAATCTCGGCATTCAAGGACTGGAATTCACGGGCAAAGAAGACAAAAAAAAAAAAGAGAGGATTCTCGGCCAAGTGGGGTGGGGATTTTTCTTCACGGCCAAGAAAGGGAAATACTTTTACCGAAAGTAAAAAAAAAAAAAAAAGGAAAGAGAAATATAGAGAACGCGTTATTGGGGAGAGAAAACTTTAATAAAGAAAAACTGAGAAGTGGTTGACAAAAGTGAAGAAAGAAACAGAAGGACAGAGGAGGCAGATTAGCGTGGAGGAGGTGAAATGAAAAGAGTGAAAAGACAGAGAGAGAGAGAGAATTGCCGGGGCGCACGCGTGAGGAATTTTCGCCCTTTTTCGTTTCTTTAGATCTCTTTTTTTTTTCTTTTTCTTTTTAATAGAGCCCACTTTTTGACCAAAAAGGGCAAAATATTAGAGCAATCGCAAAACTAAATTAGGAAAAAATATTCGCCCATAAAAATTGTAAATTTGGATTTGTCAATTTGGCTTTGGGTTTGATTAAGAAATTGTGAAATTAATAAATTTGACTAAATGAAATTGATATATTGACATTTAAAAAATAATAATTGATAATTTGATAATTACGTATAGAGAAGAGCGGTGAACTCAATCACTTATTTAAAATAAGAAATTGACAGAAATTTGGTAGAGAAGAGCATTAGCCTCAAGCTAAGCAAGTACTAGTGAGACCCAGCCACTGGGCACCAAGAGAAAATTATATGCTATCTAATTATAAATTTGTTGCTGGATGATTAAAATAGGTGAAACTCCTCAATTTTCTCTTCCCTCTTTATATAGGCCTAATCTCCTGAAAACTCTCAAATTTTTAAACCAATTTAATTCTACCCCTGAATTTTTTATCTAAAAAAATTCTCAACTTTTGATCCAATTCTAAATTTGTCATTTATTTGCAAAAATTCCAAAACTTTATGTCTAATTTAAAATATTTCCAAACATTATTTTTATCTAAAAAAATCACTACCTAGTCTCAAATTTGTCTTGTCGTTTGACGTGGCATTTTCATGTCAATAAAAAAATCCACGTCTTCAAATTGACATGGAAAATTGGATCCAAAATAAAATCATATTTGATTAGAAAATTATGAATCAGTCCACCTAGATTAGTTCGCTAACTCAATTCACTGTCAAAAAAGGGCACACAAATATGTGCTTGACTTGGGTAATCTAAGGAAGTGAATTTAATTTGTTAAAGGGTCAAAAACATATAATCAATCTAATGGAAATGTTTTTGACTATTTTTGTCACTAAAATAACTTATAAGGATTAAAATCAAACATGCACGAGAATACGATGATCAAAAGTTTACTTTCTTATAAGGTTATGTAGACACCATAAAAAGTGTGCACACTGGAACTTCTACTCTTCTAGATTATCATTTTGTAAATGCAGTAATAAATTCATCTTATAATATGCATGGGCATGACCATTTCATGACATTAAAGAAAAGTAAACTCAAATTTATTGATTTTGAATATGTGTGTGTATATATATAAAAGTTGAACTAATTTGAAATTAACTACTTCATTTTTTAAATGATAGTACTCCGAAAGATGAGGCTGTTATTGGTACTATGTTGGGAAGGAGGAAGCTAAGTTGTGGAATTATAATTTTTTAAGTTTCAATGGTTGAAAAAACTTTATTTAAGTTATAAATATTATCAATTCATACAAGTATAAAACTGATAATTCAAGAATTTCTTGTGCTTTCTCAAAATATTCATTATACCCTTACCTAATATTATGATTTTAATGAATCAGATCATGTAAAATTGTTATCAAATGTGACAGAATTGTCTACGCGTCTTTCCAAGTTCGTTATTGTTCTAAGACGAAGGGAAAATAGTTCGGATGGTGGGGCCAGCATTCATGCGAAAAGTATTATTTTTAACAAAAAGAAATATGATTTAGGTAATAGGCCACATCTATTTTCTCTTCTTCCCAGACCTAGGGCTAGATGTTAGCTTTCGTTTTTAGTGACCTTTTTTATCGGATTGGACCGACTTCGATCTCCAATTTCAAAAATCAAGAACCGGTGTTTCTAATCCAATTTTCGAATCTTAAGAGGGCTCGAGCTTGAAATAGATTATCCTAATTTACGTTATTATATTAGCAATTGTCTTTTACTTTTGGATTTTTTTATTTATTGATGTGCATAGAAACTTGCTCACATGTTCTCTTCTTCTTGGGTAGTATTGCCTTGTATTCTTGTGTGCATAGAAACTTCCACCACATGAAGGCACCGCTTGAATTATTGGTGGGTGTCAACTGGTTGGATTAGATAAATCAAACCAATAAAAAAATATATGTATGAAAAAGAAAAGCAAAAGCAAAAAGGTATTTTTGACTTATTTATGAAATTTGAAGAAGAAATTAAGGATGACAAAAAAAAGAGAGGATCAAATTAAGGTAGAACCAAAACCAAAAGGACATTCTTCTTATTATGCTCTGATACAAAATGAATATATATAGCAATTTGATAATTTTTTATGATTGTCAACGTGCATAAATAGTAAAATTTTTTAGAATAAATTATCAACAATAATATAACATTTCAATATTAAAATGAAGTTTATCGATTTAACAATACAATATTTAAAAGGCTCAAAGTAAGATGGTAAGTTTCAAAGTGGGTTACGACCAAAAAAAGTTCAAAAAAACCTTCTCTAATGGAAAATAATTTAACAAAAGAAAAGGACAGTTCAATGGTGCAGCCAGTGGACTAAGTGGGGCCCTCTTCACAGTCCTTTAATGTTTTGGTCTGTTCCGAGCACTTGCCTGGAAAATGTCGTACCCGACAAAAACCCCCCCTCTCCCCCGGGAAAAAAACCAAAAACTTCTCATCTTCTCCTGCAAATCCATGTCCCCTTCTCGTCCAAAGTCTCTCTGCACTTCTCATCTTCCCAACAAATCCACCGCTTTATGTGCATTGAAATTTTAACAGACCACAAAAGAAAGGGCAACAAGAAGGCATTTCCTGTTTCCTGAGAGGCATTCTGGTTTTATCTCCATCAGGCTTGCAAGCGAAAATCAAGGGCAGATCAGAGCAAAGACGAAATGCATCGTCTCGTTTTTGGGCTTTCTTTCGACGAGCTCGTGGCAACGATCCTTCTCCTCGGGCTGACGTTGTATTTTCTCAATAAGAAGAAAGCTAGTGTGTGTGGAAATGCAGAAGATGCTGATACTGGCGCATCTGATTCTTTCACTGTGCTAACGGAAACTGATTCCGTTGGATCTAAGTCATCTCCGGCAAAAACTAATAATGGTGGATCTAGTTCGTTGACAGCTTTGACTGGAAGCTGCTACGAGGTGTTCTTGAGTTTCAGAGGTTTAGATACTCGAAAAGGCTTCGCCGATCACCTCTACAATGGGCTCCTCGATGCTGGAATTGATGCTTTCAGAGATGATGAAGAGCTCCACGAAGGCGAGAACATAAGACCAGGGCTTTTGGCAGCCATCACGAACAGTAAAATCGTTATCCCCATTCTCTCAGTGAATTATGGTACCAGCAGTTGGTGTCTGGATGAACTGGTTCAGATTATGGAGCACAAGAAATATAACGGGCAAATAGTGTTGCCTATATTCTATAAAGTGAAACCAGCCGATGTGAGACATCAAATCGGGAGTTTTGGAGACTTATTTCATAAGCGTGAGAAGCGTTTGCTCCAAAGGCATTTTGACCTAACAAATTTGGAAAAATGGAAGCAAGCACTTCGTGAAGTCAGCACTTTGAAAGGATACGAAGCCGATGGGTACAATTTTTTACCAATACATTCTCTACTTTCTTCTAATATGTGTGTGGGTGTTTTAGAGGTTGTTCTAATTATCACTTGCTTCATTTTTTTTTTTAATATAAAAAAAAGTAAGATCTTGTTGACAGTAAAATCCGACGAGGCATGAGTTCTATAATCTTTTTATTTTTATTTTTTTGCTTTAATGATATTGACCAATCTAATTATAGATTTTATTGTTATGACCCCATTCATTTAAATAATAAGATTTTTTGAATGAATTTTCTCTTATATCGAAAGATTTTGTAACAATTTGGACTTTCCTTCATATTTATAGTGACCATTACATTATGTAGAATTGCCCAAATTAGGAGAAATTCCCTCAATTGTATTTAGGACTTCGAACAACTCTCCATATTGATATTGCAGGACACAAATATCTCTTGCATCAAAAGTTATGTCATATTTATTGAAAGATGGTTAGACTCCTATACAGGGCTGGCTTACTGGACTTCTTATTCAAACGCTCTAGAAAGTTTTCAAAGTCATCCCGTCATCCACGTCATCCTTGATAGCTTTAACAAACAGCGAGTTTAAGTTCTGATTCAAATTCATAATATATTCAATACAAAATCCATTAGTGATATCCTCAAGTTTCTTCCGGCTCAATAAATTATGTCAAAGTAATAATGGATTAAGGAATGCCGTGTGAAGCCACCACCGACATTTCACCCCTTTAGTTTTAGCATATAAGATAATACATGCAGTGCGAAAGCAATTTTTTAAGTTTTTCAATTTATCCCCAAATTTCTTTATTATCGTGTTCTCATTTGACAGAAAAACATAAAATTACTGTTGTCACATGTTTGAACTCGTCACATTTGACAGGTGTGAAGGAAAATTGGTGAAATCAGTTGTCCAAAAAGTGTTGAGTGAGCTGAAGAAAAAGTTTGAATTGGTTATTCCTGAAAATTTGATCGGAATTGATGGTCATGTGGAGAAGGTCATGAAATTTGTAGATGATAATTCCAATGCAACCTCATTTATTGGAATCCATGGAATGGGAGGCATTGGTAAGACAACTCTTGCTAAAGACCATCTACAGCAGGTCTCCGATCAGTTTAATTATCGTAGCTTCATTGCAGATATTAGGGAATCATGTAAGCGCAATGGACTTATGTACTTACAAAATCAACTAATCTTTGATTTATTGAATGAAAAAATCAAGCTTCTAATATGGATGATGGGATTAAGTTGATCTCATCCAAGTTCAAAGATAAGAAAGTCCTTATTCTTCTTGATGACGTGGATGATGATGATCAGTTGAAGGCTTTGGTTGGAAACCAAGATTGGTTTTTTTCTGGAAGTAGGATCTTTATTACCACTAGAAAGATCAATGTTCTTGAAAATGAAAGGGTGAACTTCAGATATGAACATAAGGTAATGGATAAGAATCATTCTATGGTTTTGTTTAGTAGGCATGCATTTCGAAGGAACTCTCCTCCAAGTGAATTTGAGGACCTTGCTCATGATGCAATCACTACCACCGGAGGGCTTCCCTTATCTCTTGAGGTTTTAGGTTCACTTTTGTGTGGAAAAAGCAAGCGTTCTGGAGAGATACGATAGCCAAGTCAAAAAAAGTCCCTTCAAAAGAAAGTGCAAGAAAGATTAAGGATAAGTTATGAAGAATTAGACTATGAACAAAAACAAATATTTTTGGATATTGCTTGTTTTTTCATCGGCGAGAACAAAACAAAAATATCCTATATGTGGGATGCTTGTGACTTTTTCCCAGAGGAGGGAATTGAAGTATTGAGATTCATGTCATTAATAAAAATTGGAGATGATCACAAGTTCATAATGCATGACCAACTGAGAGATCTTGGTAGGGAAATAGTTCGTGAGGAAAACCAACAAAGCCTCAATACCGTAGCAGGTTATGGGATTTCCGAGGAAGTCCTAAAAGTGTTGACGGAAAATAAGGTAACCATTTCATTCCTTTTGCTCACTTAGTACATGTTCTACTATTAGAGTAATGTTGGTCCTCTACTTACTACTTGCTCTAGTCAACTGAGAACCTTATACTATCATTGCCCTCGAATGTTTCATTGACATGGTTAGAAAGTAGGGAAGGTGTTCTCTCTTAATACTTCATGTATTGTTATTTGAGATTTTTCTTGAGTGTATATTATGAAAAGATCTTGAACTTCTATAATTGCTTCATTTATGTCCTCGACACATGCATTAAATAATTTGACTATGCTACTATAAACCATAAGTACTAATAATACATAAATAATAGAATTATAATCTTTAGATGTTATAATTAATATAATAGGACTAACGGTGCCGACATTTCTCATGAAATTTTAGTCATTATTCCATAATGGAGAGTGGAAGGGATTCTTATTATTATATTACGTGAGGAATTCCATTTACCACTATTCATTAGATAAGGATTGGCTTAAAACTTACCAAATAAAATAGGAATAGGAATTTCTTATATATATAATATATGTGTGTGTATAACATCAAGTGTATTTTATGCAACCATTAAAAAGAGAAATGTTTTAAGTCCAAGAGACAAATACTCGAATTCTATTTGTATGATTAAGTATATGATTGTATTTGCATTTGTGAAATTAATCATTATTTTGACTCCACTCCTTTTAATTCAGCATTTGGGTTGACTTAAGTTGTTGCTCAATATACGAGCACTTATTTACGCTCTCAATTTGCGACCCATGTAGAATCTCAAGAGCCAATTCAAATATTAACAAATTCATATCCAATGTCTATTTATTACGTCTTTCATACTACATGATTAAATAAACTAAACTAACCAAAAAGAAAATTGAATAGACATTGGATATGATTATTTCACTATTTTTGCATGACTCCATTTTTTCTCTTCATCCATGATACTATTCTAACGAGAGGCCCAGCCTTTTGCATAAAGGATGAAAATAACATTAACTTTCCAACTCATCTTTTTACTCATGGGACCAAAAATGACGCCTACTCTCACTTTAAATTGTTCCGCGTCACCCTATATAACTCATTGTGCGAAAATGCACAATGAACCATGTCAATCATGACCACAAATGACTTCTTCATTTTTCACAAAAAGCAAAAAAAATTGTAAGAAATATTATATGCAAAGTCTGTTAACAAGATTATAAAATAAAAAACGTCTTTTTTGTGAGTTAACAATGATAATGGATGAAATTCATAACAGGTGTTAGCTTTGTTCTATGGTTAAATAGTTGGGCTATTTTTATTACATTTGAAAGGTTATGTTATTTTTGCCATAGATGCCGAAGGTTAGGGCTTTATAGACGTTTGAAAGGTTTTGCTACTTTTGTCCCAAGTACAAAAGTTGGGCTTATTTTCGTGATTTGGCCAAACTTGAGCTATCGATTTTTGAAGGTGAAAAAAGTCACACACCACACAAAGAAATCTTGAAGATAGGTAAGGTATCTTGATATTTTAAGAAGGAAGTTTAGTGGGAAATGACTAACGTGAGTAAATTACTTCTGTTGAAGATTTCTTCCTTCTTTTTTTTTTTTATAAGTACTCTTCCCTTGGATTCCTTTTAGGTGTTGAGATCTAATCTCTTCCCAAATTAATACGCTATTCACCTATGAGTATCCATGAAATCTTGTACCGGCATTATGAAGCACAATAACAAAATTTCTGGTTCGGAGAAACTGGCATGTGGAAATCCATGAACTTTCTGTGTTACTTCTTGACTTCTTATGCATACGTGATTTTTTTTTTTTTTTTTTATGCCTGTGAAAGCTTTTTACACATTTGGTTCTTAGGGATAACTATTCTATTTCCAGTCTATTCTGATGAAGCAATTATTCCTTCATTTCATTACAAATTGCTATTCTCTCACAATCAGGAATAGTAATCCTGGGGAGGCCAAGGAAAAGCTATTCATGTAGCCAAGTACAGATTCAATTTTCACATTTCAAAAAATGCTTTGCACTTTCAACAATTAATCACTTTAAAGTACATCAAGGTTATTGTCGTCTGTATATTATATTTATTATACTTGTTTAACCCAGTTATTTACGATTATGATTATATCAAATTGTAATCTATAGTTAAACTAAAATATATGATAAAATAATAAGCTGTGGAATATTAATATAACTAATATTATTGTCTTAATTACTTATAATTAGAAAGTAAATAATTAATAATATTTCAAGTCACTATTGGTAAAATAATAAGTACATAATATATTAATATGACTAATATCACAATATTCAGCTTCTTGTAATTAGTTATCGCTCCAATTGAAAATAAGAATATGTTATTTTTTTATTAATCGCTTAAGTAGCAGAATTGAGTAATATATACGAAATTCATATGAAACTTACAAAGAAAAAAAGTATATTTCTATTAAAATTGACAAGTCATTTTGATTTTGCACTTTGCAATTTTGATTAAATTCCACGCATTGCACGCATTTCTTAACTAGTATGGTAATGAAGCTATAGTACTAGAAAGAAGAAGATTCCAAGTTGCAAAGTTTTTACTCTATATGAGCCATTACATCATAATTCTTTTTAAGATCTGAATGTTCATGGCCAAATTTCGAAATGGAAGTTGACATCCTTCACTTTGTTAGCCTTTATAAATATTGTTAATTGGCGTAAAAAGAAAAATCATATCTTCACATTGCTACTCTCTTGAACGCAACAATGCACGTCAATAACAATATAAACAAATGATATTCAATTACTTTAGTTGGATATAGTATTAATGAATATTGATTCTTGTTTATAGGGAACGGAGAAAATTGGGGCGATTAATCTTCCGTTTGGCATTCGATAGTTGGAAAGATGACAATATTGGGCTAGATGACCATATTTTCAGAGGACTCAAGAAATTGACGAATCTAAGATTCCTTCACTTGTATGGGGTATGTCTCAATGGAGATTTTGAGGACCCAATGACAGAGTTAAGATGGCTTGAATGGGGAGAGTGTCCCATGAATTTTGAAGTAAAAAATTTTCACGTAAAGAAATTAGCCGTGCTCGTATTGCGAAGAAGTGAAATAAATGAGAAATGGGAGGGATGGAGTCTTTTCACGGTAAGAACTGCAGTCTTTTTTTCTCCCTTTTATGCTTTCTTTTGAATCATAATCACTCTAAACTAACCCCTCGACTATCATTTTTATTTTTTTATTACCAGATGGCAGAGAAGCTGAAATATCTGGACCTTTCATTATGTGAATCCTTGGAAAATACGGACTTCCTCTCAGCTTTTAAGGAGTTAGAGGTTCTCATCCTCAATAGCTGTCGGAGCCTGAAGCGAATCGATGCTTCAATTGGAGAGATGGAGGCCCTCTTTCGCTTGGAGCTGAGCTATTGTGAGAGACTCACGGAACTTCCAGAAGAAATAGGTAATTTAAAAGCCCTGCGGCAACTCCATCTAAGATTTAATGAATCCCTTTCTGCATTGCCAGAAAGCATAGGGTTTTTGGAGAATCTAGAGTTTCTAGATATTTCCGGAAGTGGTATAGAAGAATTGCCTAATATTGGGAAGCTGAGAAAGCTCCGAGACTTACGGGCTTCCTATTGCAAAAATCTGAAAAGGATAATGGCAGAAAGCATGTGTGATCTTTCTTTCCTACGATGCCTTAGTTTTGTTGGCGGTAACAAGCTCCAATCGTTGCCGGACCTTCCTTCTGGCTTAATATATTTGGGAGTCACTTGTCAAAGTAACCATCCCATTGCCGAATTTGGTATTGCGAATTTTTTGCTTGTTCCATCAACGCTATTAAAGAACTTAGAATGCCCCCAACGGATGGACGTTGAAGGATCAGAATCACCACAATCCCTAAACACACCCTTCAAGTTGGAAATCTTGGAGGTTTATAGCTGTGGATCTATCAAAGTGGTGGACGTTTCACATTTTATCCATTTAAGGACATTATCCGTCCGAGTTTGCGAGAATCTACTTGAAGTTCGAGGAAATTCGGAAAGCTTGGATACCAGGAAATGCGACTCAATCAAGCGGTTGGACCTTCCAAAGTTCGGGCGTTTGAAGAAATTGGATGTCTGTGATTGCAAAAATTTAGCCGAAATTGAAGGTCTTGATAGGTTGGGGTATTTGGAAAGTTTGGATATCAGTAGCTGCACTTTAATTAGACGGCTAGACCTTCCAAAATCCGGGAGGCTGAAGGAATTAAATGCTACATACTGCGAAAACTTAGCTGAAATTCAAGGTCTGGATAGGTCAGAATTTTTGGAAAGTTTGGATATCTCTGGCTGCACTTCAATTGAAAGGCTGGACCTTCCAAAATTCGGGAGGCTGAAGGAATTAGATACTAAATATTGCAAAAACTTAGCCGAAATTCAAGGTCTCGATAAGTCAGAATTTTTGGAAAAGTTTAAATATTAGTGGTTGCACTTCAAAATCCGGGAGGCTGAAGGAAAGATGCTAGACCTTAAATTCAAGGGAGGCAGAATTTTTGAAGAGATTAAATGATCTTTGCAGGCTAGACTGAAAACTTCAAGCCAGGTTGAAGTTTTTTCAAGGTCTAAAAGCTAAAGACTGCGCAAAGGTCAAGGCCTGGAGTTTTTGGAAGAACTAAATATTTGGATGAAAGTCAAAACAATTCCAGAATTATCAGATGGCCTGTACAGAAAATGAGCCAAAGCGGCTGAAGGAATTATTAGCTGTAAATTGCTCTTTTGAGAAAATTTTCATTTTAGCCTTGCAATATTCAAAATTTTTAATCTTGTCATTATTATTTCTAATTGATAGGCTGAAGGAAGTCAGGGCAGATGTTCATTCAAGATAATGTGTGCTTTGGCAAAATGGTTCTACTTATCATGCCGGTAATGGAAATGGTTCTTTGCCCATTTATTTTGTGTTGTGAATACTGGCTTCTCTTAATTAATCTAATCTACTCCAGGTAAATGTATAACATCATCATGCTGAGGTCCTAATGGCAAGGTCGCTGTTTCGGCACCTGAAGATGGAATACTTTCACCGCATGATGTAGAAGTAAGTTTTCCATGCTATTGCTGTAACATTATCCTCAAATTCCTTCTGCAAGAATCCTTTATCATCAAAATGTGTTCTTTTCTGATCTCTCTTGAGAAATATTCTGAATTGCCCAAAAGCTGCATGATGCAGTGCAAATAGCAAGCTTGCTAATAAAGATGGCAATCCATGTTTACAGGTCGTGTTTGTCGATGTCAAGTTAATATGGACTGTTAGATAGGTCAACCTGAGTACGATAAGCTTAATGAATCTTATTAGATCATTGAACATGGCCCATTTGTTAAATAGGTCAGTAAATGAGAAGATATGAATAGACTTAATGAATTATTCGTTTCACATCATACGTTAATAACAGATTCATACACTTTAGGACTTGAATATAATTGATGTGCTGAATTGCATTCTCTTATAGGATAGGAAATTGTCACCTCACTGCTGATGTTGTCATTGATGATTGAAAATGCTTCAAATGTCAACGACAAATTTCAGTGTAGCATTTATAGAGGTTGAGCTTATTGTCAGGATTTACACTCTAAGCACATGGTGTCAATAGAACTAGTCATCTATGATGTGCTCATTTTCATCAAATTAATAGTTTATTTTGAATGCTGAAATTCAAATATGTTTAGTTCAGTAAAATAAAAAAGGTTATGGTTTAGGTGACTCCTAAATGATAGAACTTATATGTGCTTTAATAATGCCTGTGGGTGGAAAAGTTCATAGATAACTGGTTATGTGCTTTAATAATTCTTAACAGACAATATTTCATTCTTCATATCTTACATGTTATTTCTAATGCAATTTTTGCAATTAAGTTTCCAACTAAGAATCTTATTTCACAGTCCAATAGCCTTAATTTTTTCTGCCTTGATATATCTTGTCGAGTTAGTATGATGTCTTACCCTCATTATTGTCTCGGAGAAACAATGCAGAGAGAGATTTACTGCAGTTTGGAGGATTTGGGGACACCGAATATTTGTGAAGGACACTCGCGAAGGAATTTCAACAAATGGAATGCAGGTACTAGCAAAAGAATTAGAAAGCTGAAATGTAATAGAATCTTGTTCGTGTGTAGAAGCTCTTACTTGATTGTGTTGTTTATTGCTCTTTCATTGTAAATTCTTCACCTTAATGCTATATCTACCTTTTCCATTCATGAATGTTCTTACACTTGCCTGAGTGGCCATAAACTTGAGATTATAATGAGAGAAGGAGAGAAAGAAAAGGAAACCATTGGGGTTGGGGGTTGTCTTCTGGAGGTTGTCCTTGACAATGGTTTTTCGCTTTTCCTCTGTCTAATAATCTAGTTTTTCATGTTTAGTTTTGGGTTTGATTACCTAACAATCTACATGGAAGTTTTAATTGGGTGATCTTGTCAGATTTGGTTCTCTGTTTAGCTTATTATCCCTCTATATAGTTATCCTGTATCTCGTGTTTTCTAATTAGGAAATAATTTCATCTTTACATTTTCAAGAAAGTTGCCTAGATGCCTTTTTCTACTATTTCGAAAGGACACTTTGCAAGGATTTATCGCCACTTTTCCCTTACATCAGTTGCAGCATCCACCATATACATTCCCAATTCACTATCCTTCTATGGGGTATATACCTTTAATCTGAAACTACATATATTATCCAGGGATCCCCATTTGCAGAGTACAACCGCTTTTTCATGCTATTTATTTCTTTAAATGACTCTACAGGATGACTCTGACTTTGCTTCAGATTATATTTTCTTGCATATACCTGACGAGTCTTTTGTAGATGTAACAAATTCTATAGCGGTAGTGAGGGGACTTACGAATGATTCAAGCAGTGTGAAGCAGGGAAGACCTTTGAAAGGTTGTTGTGCATCCCTCCTAGTCATTGTTTTGTGGATTTGGCTCTATATAAGGTAAAAGCTTGGTATATCGTATTTCAAAGTTCAAATTTGCGATGTGGCTAATATAGTATGTTGGAAACAGGAACATTAAATTGTTATGTTGCTAATTAAGATGAATGATTATACATGTGAAAACTTGGGAGAATGCCGGAATGACGATCCTGCAGGCCAATGACCATCAATTTGTCTATTGCCAGAACCACTTGTGCAAATAACTAAGAGTTATACCAATTTAAGGTAACTCTTGGATCTGGAGCTTGCATATTGATTTCTTATTCATCATATCTAGAGTTCTGTTCTGATCATGTCAGTTCACTATTTAAGACATTGATGGCAAAAGGAAAAAAACAAAATGTTGTGCTTTTCTGTTGACTTCTATTCTTTTCAGAGTTTTAAGAAGTGGCTCTGGTTGAACCA
The DNA here is from genome assembly GCA_014182845.1 of Corymbia calophylla. Classification (NCBI taxonomy): domain Eukaryota; kingdom Viridiplantae; phylum Streptophyta; class Magnoliopsida; order Myrtales; family Myrtaceae; genus Corymbia; species Corymbia calophylla. The sequence goes on along the minus strand of CM024697.1, from coordinate 41,204,292 downwards.
AGAACAAGACTTGTTCAAACTATTTTCCCAGCAGAAATAGTATTGGTCAAGAACCGATGGTATTGACCCTGTTCAATCGATAACCAGGTGTACCTGTCAACTAGTACCCAACAAACCTGTCAACTAGTTTGGACTAGCCCGGGCCTTACAAAAATCAAAGTGGTGTTGGCATTGGGTTGGGGTTTGGCACTCCAACCACTTGTAACTAACAAGCGTGACAACCACTATTTTTCCAATTGGAAAGTTAATTATCCATTATTCATAGGACACTTCTGGCAACTATTTGGCATTTGAAGATTGCACTACTCATTTCTTCCCTCCAACTCCAAGAGTTCCTCATATGACTGGACTAGTACGTGGAGAAACTAGTTTAACTGATGATGGTTAAGATTCATTTGTAGGACTCTTTAAAGTTTTGAAGCTGTGTGTCAATATCCTTTGTAGTGGAGATAAAGATGGGGTTTTGTGTTTCAGTATATATGGTGTCTTTCCAATCATAAATGTTGTAAGCCTCCTATCTGTTTAGATCAAATGTTTAGCAGTATAGTCTATCAAATTGAGTCAATGAGTACTTCTTTCCTTTCTTGCTTCCATACAGCAATCTTTATTAATAAATGGATTTGATGGCAGAAATCAGTATTGCCTAAAATTAATGGGCTAGTTAATCAAACAACTATACTAGGTGAAGTTATTCTTGTAGAAGTTCTAGACTTCATTTCTATTGGTCACCTCAGACATGACACCTCTGACTTCGATATAGCACAATTATCCAAAGCTTTTGTTGTTTATCTTGGGTGCTCCTTCTACCTATGCTGCAGTTGAAGCACCTAAAGGAGAATTTGGTGTCTTTCTGGGTTAGTCTGCCGTACAAACTTTCCTTTTGTTTCAGACTCGAGTTTCTGCTCTTTTTTAGGGAGATTGAGAGAGCCTATACAACCATCGGTTGGGGAAAGTGTTCTCTGTGTGTATGTATGCCCATGTGTAGATAGTTCTCTCTAAGGGTGTACAACTATGAGAAAATTTAGAGAACATGATGAACTTCTCAACAAACATTTGATTAGTCTAGAAACGGGTGCTGGAGAATTGTTCTAATCAGTGTCATAGGTTCCTATAGTTTTCTCTTTAGTTAGGTGGAGCAAATCCTTATAGTTATGATTCCTTGTTGGAACTCTCCCAAATGGACTTCCTAATGTCCACTGCCTATCACCAGATCTATAAGTGTGGAATATAGTTTCCTAACGGGAGGTTTTTCAGATCTATAAACAAGTTTGTGAATTGTTAGTGATGATTTGATCACAATGTCTTGACTTGGTTGACTACCTAAAGTCAATTCCAATATCTATGTCCTATACCTAGAACAGGTTATTTTTCACTTTAAGATGAGATATTTAGATGGAAAATTAAACATGAAATTAGGAAATCACTTGTTGTGATAAGTGATGTAGCTCATTTAGTTCAAAGTTGAGCTTTTGGGTTTCCTTTTTTATTTGAAAAGATGCCAATGGCAGGAATACTAAGTTTCTAGGGAACCACAGTGTGCAACTGCTAATTCAAGGCCTTCCAAGTTGCAATGTGAAGTAGATACTCTGTAGTCTGGTTTTGATGTAAGATCATTTAAAGGCCTTCAGGAAAGTCAAATCGATACCTATACTGCAGTTGTGCTGTTGTCCATGAAGTTTACCTTTTTAGCTCAAGTTGTTGTTTCTCTCTGTTTTCTAGTTCCATCATTGACCTGACCTAAAAATGAATGTTGTGTTGCTTGGTTGATCTCCAAGTTGACCTTGCAGAGATAGCACAGTTCCAATCGCTAATAGTTATTTTAGTTTTGAAACCTTTTTAACTCACTGTTTCCATTTTGTTTGTATAGCTGCTTTGTTTTATTGAGTTCGCTATTTTCAGTTTGATAATCAGTCGCTTATTGCTTCTTGCTGTGATTATGCATGGGAATAATGCATGGGAATATGCACCTTGACTCTTGAATGCTTTCGTGAGGAAGGTACACTAACTACCATAGTTGCCTCTCAAGAGCCTCCATGTTTTTCAACTAATGGGTTAATGATCGTTGGCCTTTTTGCTCTGCTGTGACTAATTTTATTTTCCTTCCTAATTAAGCTTCCAATATATTTCAACTTTATTTCATGATAAATTGACTTTTCTTTAGTTTTCCCATGCATTAGGAAACACAAACTACAAATAAATCTTAAGAGACACTTTCTGAAGCATTGGTGATCAAGTTAAACTTCAAGTTATGCAAAAGAACCTAGACTAAATGAAGCAAAAAATTACTGGACCCATGGTGATGTTCTTGGCCTATATCACCGTTTTGTTTCTCATGCTATGGTTATTCTAGATTGCTTGCTCTTATGGACTTTACGCGGTGGTGTGACATTATTATGGGATTGGAGAGTGGATGGAGTGCCTAAGATTATTTGAATGCTTTTGAAGGGGTTGATTACATGGATATTAGGGGTAGTTATCACTGTAGCTGGGTAGAAGGATCAGGGCTTTTATTAATCAACTATATTTTGTATTCGATTTAGATTATTTAATTAGAAACGAGAGAGTATATGTATTTACGAAGAATGTTTTCAAAAGTACCTGTTTAACTTCTCCTTAAAACTAGAACACCAGTCAAAAATATTTTATATGCTCTTGCAAGGCTCAAATAAATGACAGTTCCACCTCTCTTGAGTTGCATTGATCTTAGACAATAATGTGATGAAAATTGTGTTTCATAGCAAAAACAAGCTGTGGATAGATGTTTAATTATTTATGTATGTTGGGCATGCTTCATGTCATTTTTTAAAATTTATTATGGCTTATAAATGAGTCCGTGATTGTCCATAGTTTCTTGCTCAAAATGCTCCAGTGACCAACAAAGAATTTCATTCACTTTGTGACGTGTAAGTTTTAGTCATCAGATACATTGTCTTCTCATGAACATGTTATTGGAATTTAATAGAGAAACTATCACGCAAAAGCTCAGTGGTAACTAAACATGTTTCAATGAAAATGTCAAACAGCCATACGCAGTAAATGTCGAACCGCTTGGATAATATTTTGATAATGTAAGATGCTGACTGTTTGCTAAACTTCAAATGTACCTGCTGTAAGTTTATTCCTATATGATTGGATTATTCCAGATATCATGTTAGTTCACAAGAGCAAGCTAACTGGCATGTAACTGTTATCATTAGGTGGCTTTATCCAAGGATCTGTCATTTGATGGTTGCATGCTCAGGAGAACTTGTTGAAGACATTGTTGAATCAAGAGGGGGTCAAATGGTTGAAGATAGTATGCATGGCTTTCATTGCTCAGTGCTTGATATTTCAATATTCCAAAAAGAGGTAAAATTGCACTTGCATTTAGTGTTATTCAAATTTTAGGCGAGACTTGTGTAATTTTTTCTTTTTAAGCTTATGTAGTAGTAATTGGACTCCATTTTATGATTATATTAGGATTGTTTGTGTGTACTGGTATTTGTTTTAAAGGTATCAATTTTCTTTGGTTGTATGGTAATTGGACTCCGTTTTATGATTATATTAGGATTGTTTATGTGCACTGGTATTTGTTTTAAAGATATCAATTTTCTTTGGTTGTATGGAAAGTAACATTCATTTTAACTCAGGATATTATTGTCATCCTTAAAATGAAACTGATGGTTAACATGGAGCAATTTTGAGGCATTTTTCTTGGAATTAACTCTACACTTTGCATGATTGAAGAACTTTCCTTCTGACAATTTTAGATGCCCAAGTTGACTTTCAAGAGTCACCGTAAGCTGAACAACATGATGCCTCATACTTCAAAGCCCGAATGATTTTGTTCATGCTTAATAAGGTTTTCACCCGACCTGTAAGTATCATACCATCTTTCCGTAGAAACCTCTAGAAATCAATGTACTTTAGATGATGAAAGTGGTGGGACAAAAATGCAGGAGTTACTTTTGCAAAATTTTGAACATTTTCACGTGATTCACACGTCATTTTTGTTCTCTACCATTAGAGGCCAGCTAAATTTTCAATAACTTTTTTTGTTTTAATTTTTATAGAAACTATTTTCAATGTTTTATCTCAGAAAATTTGTTGAGTGAAACTGATGTATGCTGTAATGGATGAGAATTGTGAGAATTCGCTTGTGTACCATCACAATAAGAAAACAGGCTTAGTTATTCCAAATCTCCATGGTTGCACGTGGAATGTGAACGCTAAAAGGTTGTCTTCAGTTTTTAATTTTGATTTTAATAATAGTTTTCCTTTCATCGACTGTTTTTGAAGTGTTACCAAACACATTTTCTGGACTGTTTGCATTCTCAAATAAAATGAGAAGGGATATCTGAGAATCTTTATCTGCCGAATGCCTCCTTAGATTCTCAATCTCTTCCTGTCTGCAGTAAAAATGAACTTCATCAAGTTGCTCAACAGGCTTCCAACATTGAAGATTTACTTCATGTCGTCCGGACATAATTATCGGCCATGCACAAGCAGTGGGCTGATTCCATGAACATTTTTCATGAGAAGTTTGATTTGTTAGCAAGCCTTATTAACGACCATGGTTAGTGGTCCTGTTAAAACAAAGCAGTAGATGGATTTTCATTGTTCTTCATTTAACTGTTTCTGTTTGCTTATCTAGGTCTTGACTCTTCTCCTCAGGAGGAATTTTTGAGTCTTCTAGGTGGTGCTAGGACCAGTCCTGCAGTCCATCAGTTGTTAATTCTCTGGGTGAAGTGGTATGGCTGGTTTTTCTATGTTCTGGAGTCGCTATAGGATTTTTGTACTTTTTGGTTGGTTTTTATCATCTTAGTCTGCTAGTTTGCTCAATGATAGGGTATGAAGCGTGTATCAAAAGTTGTCTGTGGTGCTGGAAAAGAACTTCAGCTGGTTGTCCTCAATCATCTACAGGTGCACGTTATTACCTTTGCATTTGGCCTTTCTCTCTGATAAGTTATTGAGTTTTAAGCATCACATAGGACAGTCTTGGAGGGTGATCAGATAGATGTAGGAATTTGTTATGGTAAGTTATGCTTCACACATTTGGAGACACGCCATATCTTTCAGAACATCCTGATGTTGAATTCTTATACAAACCTATCATATGCAATGATATGGATTACTAACATTAAGTGGCTAGAAAGGGTGAGGTAAAATCTGATTTGATTCTGATTTAACAAGTTGGCAATATCTACTATAAGCATATAATAGAAATTAGAGGTCATAATCATTGGTTTGAATCTGAACTTGATGTAAGTTTGGGCTTTCAGAACACTGTAAATGGAGGTATGGATATGGAAATTTTTATGCATTTACATTATAATGAACAGGTATAGAGATGTGTTCTCAGTTTCAAAAGGAGAAACTTTATTGCCCCCTTCAATCTTAATATATATATCCCTCATAATTGCAAAAGTCAATCTTTGTATCAATGAATCATATTGAACTCTTTTTGCCTACTGATAGCACTATTCGAGCCTAGGAGAAGTTAAAGACTTATTTATACTGCCAATTCCACTCCTTGGACTCGATGTAGTAAGTGAAACTCTGCTTTCCTTTGGTATTATTACTGTCCACAAGCTCAAATTGAGAATGAATACTCAGTTATCCGAAGAAAATGAGCAGATAAAATAACTGGCCAGTGCTTGGATGATAGTGAATTGAGCCATCGTTGATCTCATCTGTGATGCTTAACCTCAGTTATGAGAGCCTCCTTTCACAACAATATGTTCACCTGCTTAGATGTGGGAATTCATTAGTTTTAATTTTTTTTTTTGTTTACCAACTATTTTCCAATTAGGTCGCCATTTTTTTAAGCTAAGCTCCATTTTTGGCAGAGTAATGCTCAAGATGTTAAGTCCTGGTAAATGAAAATGGTTTACTAACTCACGCGAAATAGATTTGTATTAGGTGTCTGTAATATAATTGCCTACATACTTGGATTTTACCACTTCAAACGAGTTTTGTATGCTAGTCTCTGTATCCATAGTATTGTTCTGTTTTGGGAAGGTGTTGGTATCTCTTTGGATCCAAAGTTTCTCTTGAACTTTTTAGACCTTGACTTTAGGGTGTAGAGACTCCCTTTTGTCACGATAATCTTACTCATAAAAGGAACTGTAACTGGGAGTTAATGGACTGTTTTTGCCCTCAATAAAAACATGCTATGTGGATGATCGTTATGCTGATTAGCACAAAATCATATGTGAGATGTTAGTGTTTGTACTTGAAAGTACATGATTAGATACAATGTTGTGATATAAAAAATTCCTCAGAAAAGTATAAGTTTCTTTTAATAGATCAAAAGTTCAACTATAGGGCACTAAGGGGGTGCAAACCCATATAGGAAAAGAGCCCAAAAATTAAAGCCATGTATAGAACAACTCTCAAAACCAAAAGCGAGCTCAAATACAAGATAAATCATTGACTGTATTAATTAAGGCATTTACATACATATGCTGTCTCCACCATACCAAAAGTGTACGACTTTAAGCCAAATTTCAACAAACGGAAGAGTTCTCTCCATCAAAAGCTATCTTGTTCAGCTCCTTCCAAATGAGCGTAAATCAGAGAGAGGAATTGAGTTACTCCTATTCTTGTGGCACTGTAAACGAATGCCCTGCCAAGCCCAGAGATCTTGCTCCATAAAAGCTCTCAAAGATATTTTGGTGCAAGCATAGGAAACTGTCCAAACCATTCTTGTCCATGAATAGTGAGGGAGGAGATGCCGCACAGGTCCTGCGTCCTTGCGGAGGAAACATCTATTATCCAGTATTTGCCTCTTAGTTGTAGGTTATCTAAAGTGAGGATTCATTCCCAAGTTGCTTCCCTAGCAAAAAGCTAAACTCTAGTCAGAACCCTCACTTCCAAATCTCTTTTTAAGGAAAATCTGTTCTACCACCAACAACCTCCCTATCGAGCCCTTGTAGTGAGACTTTACTGGAAAGATTCCATCTCTTTCAACGTTCCACACAAAAGCATCCTCACAGGCAACAGAATTCTTGGAATAATATAATACGTAAAAAGAGTTGGCAAAAACTCCCAATCTTGGGCTTGTCTCACAAACTTAATATCCCAAATGATCATTTCCTTGCCAAGGCATGCCATCCAGCTTTTGTTGGAATGCCTATTTTGGAGGATCAATTTCTAAGAAGTCTTGTAGCACTGCACCTTTATAGTATGTGGTGCCTTTGGAAGGAAAGCAACAAAATAGTATGGTTTGAAATCTTCGGTTGTTTTTGTGGTGTACCTTTTAACTGGCTTTGGGCATCATGTTCTGCTTTCATATAGTCTCCTGATGTTTTATTTTTGTTTGTTTTTCTTTCGTTTTATCCTTGAATACTGGTGCCCTAGAACTTTTTCTTTATAAAATCCTTTATCATCTATAAGAAAAGATATTGCCAGTTTCTTGTCTGCCAGATATCTCTCCATACATTTGGGCAATTTTGTGCGTGTTGTAAACATGTGCATTGCCCGAGCACGTGCATGCAATCATGTGTTTGTGCAGGTGTCCACACATGCACATGCGCACTTTAGGGCTGTTGCTAATTAGATCAGTTCCTTGCTTCTCCTGGGTTCAGGATTCTCTTGTACACAATGCACATTTTGTT